>OU426987.1:117909534-120594534 GCA_911387755.1 Chrysotoxum bicinctum
GTTAGAAAAAATTTTGATACCTTTTTAACTCATCTCGCGTCCTTAGATCATTTAATCAGTTTGCTGAATGAGGCAACGCGTTTAAATTCTTGTCTGGACCATATATTTATTAGACTACACATTAATAATTCTACGAGTTATAAAACCACTACCTTTGACCTTAATATAAATGATCATTTGTTAACAGCTATTCAGCTTGATCATAGTGTATCCAGAGTAAAGCGGTTTGTTTCTAAAGAAATTACCAACATTGATTTTGTTGCTTTAAAATCTGCGCTTGTATCTGAATTTTGGGATGAAGTATATAGAGCCCAGGATCCATCTACTGCCTTTCAGTTATTTCTTGAGAAACTGCAATTTTACTTACTAAGTTACAGTAAGAAAATTAAAAACGGAAACAAAAACAAATTTCTTAAACCATGGATGTCTGATGCTCTATTGAAAAAAATTAGTAAAAAAAATTCTATTTTCAAGTTTTCTAAGAAATATCCCAATAATTATAGGCTAAAAAGGTTATACAATAAATTGTCTGCAGAGTTAAAAACTGAAATACCTTTTCAAAGAGATACTTATTTTAGCAACAGGTTAATTGAGAATATGGGCAACTCTAAAAAGGAATGGGGGGTTGTCAATGAAATTTTAAACAAAAACAGGCCAAACGCAGATCACGTTGTCAACATAAATAATATGTATGTTTCTGGACACTTTGAAGTCGGCAATGCTTTTAAGGACCATTTTGTAAGAATTACGAGTACCATTCGGGACACCACAACAAATATTGCTACCAGCTGCCAATGCGATAGTGTCAATGTTCTTGATCCGTTTCAAAGACAGAGTTTCTTTTGTGAACTTTTCTCACCTTTGGAAATAAATAGAATTATACAGTCGCTTAAAAGTTCTAACTCTAAGACTTGTGACAATATTTCAAATAATATTTTGAAAAAGATTTCTTTTTTTGTTTCTGATGTATTATGTCACATTTTTAATTCAAGCTTACAAAAAGGTATCTTTCCTAATTTACTTAAAGAAGCAGTTGTTATTCCTTTACACAAAAAAGGTGATTCTTCAAATTTAAATAATTATCGCCCTATTTCCCTACTATCAGCTTTTGCAAAGGTTTTTGAAAAAGGAATACAATTTAGAATGTTGTATTTCTTAAATAAAACAAATTTGTTTAGTACTTCGCAATTTAGCTTTCGAAGTGGCAGGTCTACCGAGGATGCGTTGCTAAAATTGTGCGGCGAAATTTATAGCAGTCTAAATGATTCGAAAATCCCAGCTACATTATTCGTTGATATTACTAAAGCTTTTGACATGGTAGATCATGAAATTTTCCTAAGTAAACTATTTAATATTGGTTTCAGAGGCTTTATCCATGCTTGGTTTGCATCTTATCTAAAAAATCGGAGTCAACGTGTAAAGATTGAAAATATACTGAGTGATAAAAAATTGATTAACATAGGTGTTCCACAAGGCTCTGTTTTAGGGCCAATTTTGTTCTTAATCTATGTTAACTCGCTTTTCTTACAACCCTTTAAAGGTAAAATAACAGCTTTTGCCGATGATACGGCTTTGAGTTATAGCAGTAAAAGTAATTTAAACCTTTCTTTGTCCCTGAACCATGACTTAGAATTGCTACGTGGTTGGTTCAAGTTGCATAAATTGATTATAAGCGACAAAACAAAGTTCATGATTTTCAATATTAAAGGAAAAATATACAATGATATGCCATTAAAATATCATTCGCCCAATTGCGAAAGATTCCGTTTGATGAATAATTGTTCTCACCGTAACAACGCTCTTGGGTTTGATTCTCAAAAATGTTGCTTCGACAACTGCTTTGAAATTGAACGCGTTGACAGTTTTAAGTACCTAGGTGTTACGTTAGATTATAAAATGAGCTGGACAAATAATTCTGTGAATTTAAAGCAACTTCTAACCAATGTAGTAAGACAACTATATCTCCTCAGCCAATACTGTGGTTTAGCAGTTTTAAAGTTAGTCTACAATGGCCTTTTTAAATCTAAACTGCAGTATGGTTTAGTTTGCTGGGGTGGAACTAACATTAATAAGATAGAACCTTTGCTTATAAAACAAAAGCATGCAATCCGTATTATGTGCAAAGTAAATCGACAGTTTCCAAGCTTCGAATTGTTTAAAAGTCTTCTACTTCTTCCATTAAGGCATTTATATTTCTACAAAGTTTTAAAATTATTTTTCGAAAAATCAGGTTATAACTCTTCTAGAATTTATGAAAATCGTAACCTGCGTGCTAACACTAGAAACCTCGTCAACATTCCAACTTTTAAAATAGCACTTTATTCTCACTTTTCTATTGTTGCTGCACCCCGTCTATTTAATAAGCTACCTGAAAATCTAAGATCTGTGAGAGTTAAATCCGTATTCCTTAAAAATATTAAGCAATGGCTGTTCTTGATGAATTACGATGTTCTGGAAAATCTACTGAATCCATTAGTTTAGTCTTTCAATATTATAATGTATTTTTCAGTTTTGTTTCTTTTTCTCTAAACTTGAATTATTGTTAATTTTTTTTAATTTTTAAGTTTATCGCATCCCCATCGAAAAATTAATGTATTAATCATCTTTATTTAGTATAGTACTTTCACCTCTTGTTTTTAAACAACAGAATGTACTTAACTGTTTCATTTCTTTTTTAACTTAAAGAATCTTTAACTGATTATGATTTTTTTTCTTTGTTAATTTACTCGTATATAGCTTTAAGTTTTTTTTGAAACGAAATAAAGAATTAAATATAAAAAAATATAAAAAAAAATATTTAATTAATCAGTTCGATTAATTAATTCGCTGAACCCACCCCATCGCTGAGCTAGTGGGTGGCAGTACACCTAAGACTACTCGTTGCAATATCATCAAACGCACCCGTTGAGTTTGACATAAGTTCGTTTATCTCTTCTCTTGTGTCATCTTCCAGTTTGTTGTTGTCGCAGCGCGGCGCGCGTGCGTCGGTCTCGTTAATTAATTCTTGGAAATTTTTTTAAAAGATTTAGTTCGCTTTGTTTTTCTATTTATTGAATTTGCAGAAGAAAAATTTCTGAAAACATAGAATTAAATTTGTTTCGAATAATAAAGTATAAATCGCGTTTGATAGTTTTGCAACAAGCAGCTAGGGAAGTGGTTAAACCCAAGTGGAAATTTAATCAGTGTATCCCAGCAAAATTTGCTTGCAAACCCCTTGCCAACTTCATCTGAGCCTACATTAACCCAGGCATTTCACTTAAGTATTTAGAAGCAATCGCTTTAAATATGGAAGATAATTTCGCCGAATTTGCGGGTGAAATTCCGGAGCCACAAGAACAGCAACATAAAACTGAAGAACCAGCAGGAAAGAAACGACGGCAAGCTTTCGCTATTAAACAAAAAAGAGCTACGCTTTCGGAGAAGCAGTGTGTACTCCAAGAAATAACCTTAAATGGTATCAATGAAAGTATAAACAAAGGAAGAAAAGAGGAATACAAGTCATACAAGTTAAAGGAGCACACTGCTTGGAGAGACAGAACACATCTTTAGATCCAAGAGGAAATACACTTGTAATTTATAAACATGGGATGGAAAGAAAAGAAACTAATAAATGTAATACATTTCAACACTTATCATTTTAATTACTTATTTATTTTCTAATAATTAAAAAAAACTGCATTTGTTCATTAATTAAACATCGAGCAATAATATTGTATGTAGACTTTCGTTTGAATTTGACAGATGTTTGTTACTTTTTCATTGTTTTTAAATCTGTTACAAAATCATCGCGTCGAAGAAGTTATGGAATGCCATTTAAAAAACGAGACGACAGAGAAAACGAGAGACGTCGAAAAAACGAGACGACATAGGTAATTGGGGTGAATATTTTACGAATTCAAAATTATACTGAGTCATATGACAGAATCCAAGCTATAAAAGAGTTAGTCGTGTAAGATCACATGTCGAAGAATGAAAAAGTAGTCCGGTCAAATTAGGTCAAAAAACAAGAGCAAAGCTACAAAAATTACCATCAAGCTGAAATTGAGTAAACTTGTTCAAAACACAATTGAAAACAACTTTTCGAAATTCCCCATCGTTACGACCCATGGAAAAAAATTGACTTAAGGTCAAAGGTAAAAAAATGGGTTTTTCACGATTTTCTTCAAAACGGTAAGTTTTATCGTAAAATTACCTCAGACCAAAATTGTAGATCATAAAATTATCTATAAAAAAGGTATCAATAATTTTTTTTCCTGAAAGCTACCGCTTCTGAGATAAAACGATTCAAAAAGTTGTAAACGTCATTAAGCCCGCCACGAATAAACCTCTGTAGCTGTAATATAAGTAAAAATATGTTTCTATGGGTGATTTCACTTATTTTTAAAATATAAAATATACATAAGTATCACTATGAGAATATCAGGTAACATGTAACCCAGTCCCTTAATTCATACGCTAGTGTAACCTTGAAGCAACATCTGTCCCTCTGTTCAATAGTGTGCGTGGCTAGGGTCGTATACCTGCTTCATGCGCAATAGATGAAATTCCGTTCGTCTTAAAACCAGGAAAAGCTCAAAATCAATCTGAAATATTTACATCCAAAAGTTTTTCGACTTTTGGAAAGTGTCAAAATCATGTACTATTTTTACATGCAATAACAGGCTGCGATACGACATCTGCATTTTACAGGAGAGGTAAAACAACAGTCTTTAAAATGTTTGAAAAGCAAGATTTAGTTCAATGTGCTGAAGTTTTCAAAAAAAGTAATTCAACGCCACAAGAAGTTATCACCAACGGAATTTGCTTTCTTCTTCGTATGTACGGAGCCCCTAAAAAAAACTACCTGCTTAGATAAGTATCGATATGCATGTTTTGTTAAAAACACTACTCGGAATAAAAAACAAGTACAATTAGCTTGTCTTCCTGCAACCTCAGTCGCTGCTCATCAACATCTTTTTCGGGTATATTATCAAGTTCTGACGTGGCTTGGTTATCAGCTGGACCCAACAGATTGGGGTTGGAAGTTGGTTGCATTGGAACCAATCCAGACTTTACTCCCACCGGAAAAACTGCTAAACTCAATTTTTTGCAACTGTAAAAAAGGATGCAGTGCTAAATGTGGTTGCAAAAAGTTGGACTGCTTTGTTCTCTTGCATGCACGAATTGTCAAGGCCGGTCGTGTTCTAACGTTGAATCACCAACAGCAGAGGATTCGTTTGATACTGATGAACAAACATGGGATACATCGCTTCTCACGCAATTTACTTGCACTCAAGATGAAGAAGAAAAAGAAGAAGAAGAAGAAGAAGAAGCCGACGACGACGACGAAGATTAACAAGAAGTAATTGAAGATTACGAGTAGAAGTAATACATTTTTCTACTGTTTTTTAATTTCCATCGCTTTTATCAATTCCAACTTCCATTTCCATCGCTTTTATCAATTTCAAATTGTGGAATAGGCCTACAGGGGAAACCACGTTAAAAAAAACGCGCTAAGTACACTACCCCAGAGGTGGCGTGGAAACGTGTGCATAAAATGACGTTTACAACTTTTTGAATCGTTTTATCTCAGAAGCGGTAGCTTTTAGGAAAAAAATTATTGATACCTTTTTTATAGATAATTTTATGATCTACAATTTTTGTCTGAGGTAATTTTACGATAAAACTTACCGTTTTGAAGAAAATCGTGAAAAACCTATTTTTTTGACCTTTAACCTTGAGTCAATTTTTTTCCATGGGTCGTAACGATGGGGAATTTTGAAAAGTTGTTTTTAATTGTGTTTTTGTTTACTCAATTTCAGCTTGATGGTAATTTTTGTAGCTTGTGTAGATTGACCGGACTAAATAATCGATACTAAATCTGTGTATCTGTCTTGTATAGCGAACTCTTCTATCTAAAAGGGGATAAGTTAACTCATACCTCTTCGCTACAACACCCAATCCTTACCCCGGATGCAACACCTACTTATATCAAGCCCTACAGGTTGCCGGAAGCACAACGATTAGAGGTTGACATCCACGAGATGTTGGACGATAAATATAATCCAACCATCGAATAGTCCGTGGAATTTTCCTCTTATCGTTGTCCCTAAAAAACCTGATAAAGATGGTAATAAGAAATGGAGAATCGTCGTCGATTTTCGCAAACTCAAAGACAAAACTGTCGGTAATGCATTTCCATTACCCAACATAACTGATATTCTAGATCAGTTGGGAAGTTCAATATTTTTTTCTACATTAGATCTCTACAGTGGATTCCGTCAAATTCAAGTTAGGCCGGAAGATAGAGAGAAGACCGCCTTCTCTTCACCTTTTGGTCATTACGAATTCATTAGAATGCCTTATGGATTACAAGGTGCCCCAGCCACCTTCCAAAAGTTAATGAATAATGTATTGACTGGTCTTCAAGGTATAAAAACTTTTGTTTATATGGACGACATCGTGGTCTATGGTAAAACCTTAGATGAACACAATTTGAAATTAAAAGTAATCTTTGAACGTCTCAAAATACATAATCTTAAATTGCAACTCGAAAAATGCCAGTTTTTGCGAACAGAACTCACTTACCTAGGACACGTGATAAATGAATCAGGTATCAAACCTGATCCTCAAAAAATCGAATGCGTGAAGAATTTCGCTCAACACAAAAATGCCAAAGAAATAAAAAGCTTTCTAGGACTCGCTGGATATTATCGCCGTTTCATAAGATTTTGCAAAAATTTCCAAACTACTTACTAATCTTTTACGCAAGGATGTTCGACTGGACTCTTTGTTCAGATTCCTTTCATGGATTAAAAGAAAGGTAAATTAATCCGCTCTTCTTCAATATCCTGATTTCACCAAAAACTTTATCTTAACAACGTATGCTAGCGATGTAGCTATTGGTAGTGTCCTTTTGCAAGGTGAAATTGGTAATGACCTTCCCATATCTTATGCTTCACGAACTCTTAATAAAAGTGAAAAAAATTATTCTACTACTGATAAGGAACTTTAAGCTATTGTTTGGTCAGTCAAACATTTCAGACCTTATCTGTATGATAGAAAATTCCAACTATACACTGATCATAAACCTCTAGTTTATATTCACAACTGTAAGGATATAAATTCCAGAATGATGAGATATCGTCTACAGCTCGAAGAGTTTGAATATGAAATCATTCATAAAAAAGGTGATCAAAATACAAACTCTGACTATCTTAGCAGAATTGCGAAAATGACTCTTCGATCTGGTACAAAATCCTCTTCTACTTCTTCTCAAAATTCGTCATCTTCATCATCTCCTATATCGTCTGCAAGTACCTACTAATTCTTTTTCTACATCGTCAGTTCCTAATTCTTGTTCATCATCACCAACAAATACAAATTTGTCATCATCGCCAATTAATAATTCTTGTTCATCATCAATAAATTCAAATTCGTCTTCTAAGTTTCAACTTCTAATTCTTGTTCAAATTCAATAAATACAAACTCGTCTCCAACATCGTCTAATTCCAATTCCAGTTCCAAATCAGTAAATACCAATTCTTGTTCAAACGCTACTAATTCTTGTGCCACATCTTCAAATATTGATCCCGAAGTCTTTCCTCCATCCATAAATTCTAATTCTTCATCTTCGAATCTTCATCTAATTCCAACATCTTCAAAAACAAACTCTAATTCTTGCTCAACGTCTTTAGACAAAACTACTAAGTTTTCGACTTTTCCTTCGGCAAAACAAGACCTATCAGAAAACGATATAAAAACCATTCTTAAGGAATTCCACTCCAATCCTATAGGTGGACACTGTGGTGTCAACAGAACCTTCAAACGGATTCAATTATATCACAAATGGAAGAATATGTTCCGAGATATAAAAAACTACATCAAAAACTGCGAACTCTGTCAGAAAAACAAGGTAACAACACAATCGCCGAGGCATTCGTCAAGGAAATAATATTTCGATATGGCACACCCAAATACGTGTTGTCAGATCAAGGCCAAAACTTCCTTAGTGAAATATTCAAAAATGTATGTAAGCTTCTTAAAATTAATAAACTCCAAACTAATGCATACCGACCAAAATCAAATGGTTCTTGCGAAAGAAGCCACATAAACTTCGTTGAGTATCTCCGTTGTTTTATCAACAAATCTCAAGATGATTGGGATAGCTGGATAAAATATGCCGTTTTGTCCATAACACGACCCCGAACACTTCAACGTCATTTACTCCGTTCGAACTCATGTATGGTAGACAGGTTGAACTTCCTTCTAGCGTAACAAAAAATCCAGAAATTTGTTACAATTACGACCTTTATGCAAATGAACTTAAATCAAGACTTCAACACTGCCATAAGATAGCAAGAGACAAACTGCTCAAGAGTAAAGAATCCTCAAAACTACAATACGATAAGAAACAAAACCCTGTTGATTTTCAAATAGGAAACCTAGTTTTACTCAAAAATGAAAGCAATCCCAAAAATACAAATAAGAAATTATTTACCCTTTGGTCAGGACCATACGAAATCATATCTACGTCAGGAGTAAACTCAAACATTAAAATAAAGAACAAAATAACAAAAGTTCATAACAACCGACTAAAAATTTATTCAACCTAACTAATTTACCTCAACCTCAATATTCTTTCCAGAAATGGATAAACTAGTAATTGTCATCCTTATAAGCGACATGGTTTTAACCTTCCAAATGGCAATAAACACCGAAAACCAACTGCACAAAATCATCGATCTACATAACAAATCAGGATTATATTACGAAAACGTCGGTAACCTCAAATTATTTTCTAATCAATGGAATTTAGTTATATACACTGATCTTACTGAGTTAAACTCACAATATAAATCTATTTTGCTAACCTACGAAAAAATTTTATCTACATGCCAAAAACTTCTTTCCTCTAATGCATATCTAAGCCAATGCGAATCCCTAACTACCATGATACTAGATCGAATAAAATCCCAAGATAAAATCATTAATAAGTACTTAGGAACTACTATAAAACCCAGGATACAAAAGAGAGGACTAATAAATGCTATTGGATCAATTTCAAAGCAACTTTTCGGCACCCTCGACGACGAAGATGCCAAAATATTTTCACAACATATCGATAAACTCAACCAACAACAACATTATGCATCCCAATTACACGATAAACAAATTTCCATATCAAAAAACATTAACCATCAATTAAACCTAACAAATCGAGCCCTAACCGCCATTTTATCGTAAGCGACATTTTTTACAAAATCAAGTTAATTATGCGATTTGACAGCGAATGCTATTACGCATCTTTCCATATCATTTATTTTTCAATACAACTTGTTACACAGAAAACAAAATTTATCGTAAGCGACACTGATATTTTCTATTTACAGCTAAATATCGCAAATGACATAGTAGGTAGAGTGTTGTTGATATTTAATCAGCTTTGCTGAATTATCCAATTGATGCTGCTTTTATATCAGTGTACCCACCGGCCACTGTAAGGAATAGTAAATTTGTAAGAGAGTGAGTGGCTATCACGTTTGGATGCCGGGAGAGTTTATGTACAATGATCAGTGGCGTACGTAGAGGGGGGCTTAAGGGGCTCAAGCCCCCCCAAGCAAAATGATATACTTTGCTAAGTTTTCATATGTATAATATCGAAGATTATTTTTTTTTATTATTTTTTTGTTTAAATTTTATATTTGTTCAATTTTAGCTTTAACAATATTCTTCAATTTTAATTTAAAGAAAAAATATAGAAAGGTAGGTATGTATGTATAATGTTATAAAATCATTAGTTAATACCAACCGTAGTATAGATTTTGTTTGACATTTCAAACGAATCTCAGTATTCACAGATTCTTAAAAAAAGTTCTATGCAATCGGGCATACCACATACGTTCAAACAACTGAATATACCACACTTATAAACATAATATGTACTAAGTAAAGCACTCTCTCAGTATGGTCTTTTTTTCTGTTAAATTTTCGAGTGACCAACTAATTAAAAATAAAACACAAGTAAAAATCCTATTAGCAGCATTTACCTAAACATCCCTAAGTTTTTTTTTTTGGCAAACAAAACTAAGATCAACTAATATTTTTTTATATTTCAAAATGAAAACCTGTTTAAAAATGCGTAGCAGGGCTTACATAGTTTATAAAAACAAAAAGTCAATCATCGTACCATCATAAATGTTTAGACAATATTGGTGAAAGGGGTTATAGATATAACACGCAAAGTTTTTAAAAGTAGTTTTATTTAAATATTTATTTAGATATGGAAACAAATGCGGAAGGATGAAACCGAAAGTGCAATACCAGAACAGTTCTAGCGTCGCTTCTATTTTGCAATCGGAATGTGTAT
The DNA here is from genome assembly GCA_911387755.1 of Chrysotoxum bicinctum. Lineage (NCBI taxonomy): Eukaryota > Metazoa > Arthropoda > Insecta > Diptera > Syrphidae > Chrysotoxum > Chrysotoxum bicinctum. The sequence goes on from OU426987.1 coordinate 117,919,883, forward strand.
CCTCATTTAAGAAAACATTTGAAGTTCTTTGTGTGCTACCAGTGACGTCTGTTGAGCCAGAAAGTTCATTTTCAACTTTGAGACGGTTAAAAACGTGGCTGAGGGCCACAACAACTGAGACCAGGCTCAACGGATTAGCTTTGTTGAACATACACAAAGAAATCGAAGTTAAACCTGAAGATGTGGTGAATGCATTCGCAAATAAAATAAAATGCACGACTGGATCGAACGAACTTGCTCTTATGTAAAAGTACTTTGGAATTTAAGATACATTTTATAAATATAAAACATGGATTTAATGAGATAATAATGTTCAAATGCATAAAATTGCCGTCAGGTTTCCGGAAAAGTATGAATTTATGCAAATAAACTTTAAAAAATAGTTTTATTATTAAATAATTTTTTTATATAAGAAATTTCTCTAAAATTTTTCAAGAAAAAAATGTGGGATGCGAAATTAGGAAATAAATAATCGTTCATAGGTTTTAAGATATTGATTTAAAAAAAAAAATTTTTTCCAAAAAAAACCCAACAAATATTTTTTCGAATATTTTCATATACAATATTATTTTAAACTTAAGGGGACTCCTGCTGAAAATTTTGGGTTAAAATCCTTAGAGCCGTTAATGAGAAAGTCGAAAATAAAAATAAACGGGTCTATGGCAGGTACCCCTAATAACATTTTGCCCCAAAATTTTGTTTGACCAAAATGTAGCTTATGTTCATAATATCAAACCTAATTTTTTTAATCAAAATCGTTAGAGTCGTTTTCGAGATAAATAAGATTTTGTATTACGGGTGTATGGGGGGTACTGTTAGTTTTGGAGCTAAAAACAAAATTTCAATTTCTCCTCTAGGGAATCACCGAAGACCCTTAACCACCGAGATTGATACAAATAGGTCCAGTGGTTTAGGCTGTAGTGAGAGGTACAGACATACAGACACACTGAAACATGTTTTTTGTGTACTAAATTTTCCTTAAATTTTTTTATAAGAAAAATTGATATGCAAATTGTGAGTATTTAATAAAATACATTTTACAACTTAATTTAAAAATTTAATCGTGCAGGTATCGGTTTTCAAGGAATTGAATTTTCAAAAGAAAAATTGTATTATTTTTTTAAAAGTCCAAAAACTATTTTTTCGAAAAAATGTTTAGTTTATATTTTTTCAAATGCAAAGCAGCTCCTGCATAAAAATTTTGGTTAAAATCGTTAGAGCCGTTGGTGAGAAATTCGAAAATCAAAAAAACCGTTCCATGACAGATACCCCTAATAACATTTCCCCCCAAATTTTTTTTTAACCAAAATATAGTCCATGTCCATAATATCACACTAAATTTTTTTTTATCAAAATCGTTAGAGCCGTTTTCGAGATAAATAAGATTTTGCATCACGGGTGTATGGGGGGTACCGTTAGTTTTGGAGCTAAAAAAAAAATTTCAATTTCTCCTCTAGGGAATCACTGAAAACCCTTAACTACCGAGTTTGAAGAAAATACCTCCGGTAATTTAGGCTGTAGTTCGAGGTACAGACATACAGACAGACAGACAGACGGAATTGTCGGACCCACTTTTTTCGTCTTCGCTATCATCGTAATGTCAACTTTGATCAAAATCTCGAGTTCGATTTTTTTTCCAAATGCAGAACTTGCCCTATACTCGTAGTACCTATACCGCAAGTAAAAAAAAAGAATGGATCTAATTTTTTCACCAAATTATCATACTTAAATCTGTTTTTTTTTTCAAATGAAAAATATAAAAAAAAGTTTACAAAGAAATAAATGAATAAAATTCATTTCACACTCGTAACTTATTCATATAAGGTGATTGATAGTAAGAATGTCTTTCATTGTTTTATAGTTTTAGTGATACCTTGAAAGAAAATTTGGCAGGAGTACGATAACTTGGCCGCCAAGATTTGATGACGGATTTTTGTAGAGGGGTCAAAAACAAGCACTTTTTACTATGAGAGGGGGGGGGGTCTATCTCCCCCCGTTTAGGAGGTAGGGGCACTTTTAGAAAAAATGGTTTAAATTGAAAAAAAAAAATATTAAAAAACAACGGCAACACCTACAATAAAGTGCTATACTGCGTTTGAAAGCCAGAAGATTTTTCTATAATCCTGCATTTAAATTAAATTACTCATATCAATGGTTTTTGAGAAATTCGAATTTAAAGTCCAAACTTTGATAAAAAAACGTGAAAAAAAAGTTTAGACCGATTGTTTTCAAAATTGTGAAATGAAAGTGTAAATTAGCTTATATGTGTTTCATGTATCTATCAGTTCTTAATCAAACACAAAAAACCGCATGATTCTATATCTTCTGGTTTTTGAGAAAATCGAAAATAACTTAAACTACTTTTCTATAAAATGTTATTTTTTGCTTCCTTACATAAATACAAGTAAATCAGTGCTAGCTTCCAACATTACAATATATAAACAGTAAAGTATGTATGGGAGGGGCATGCTGCCCCCCTGCAACCCCCCTGCTTGGCACACTATAGGATTTGGGGTAGGTGCGAAGTTGGGTACATGCAAAGTTTCTTTTGCATTCACAGAATCTGTATTTAAAAAAATTCAAATTTATTCTATTTATCCAATGTCCACTAAATACATATATGTATTTATATAAGTAGCCCAAAGTTCCAAGCTAACAATTTTCAAATATTAAAATGCATTATGAAAAATTCACATGTAATGCACAACTGCTCGACTGCGCAAATATATATAATTTCTTAATATGTATCTATGTTTGTGTCTTACATACCAATTTATATAAAGCAATTGAAATGTTCAAAGTATACCAACTTAGATAAAAAAAAAGCTAACATTCCAATTTGTACTGTTGTTTTTTGTTCGTTAATGAAAATGTGGTACAAGTTATTGTTTACCAAGGTCATTCGTTGTTCAACTTTTGTAAGAGTGAAGTGTTGTTTTCTCTAAATGAAAAATGGCGGTTAAACATCAACTACTCCATCCCAAATTGAATAATTTTCCAATATTTTCTTCTTTCGGGGGGAGATAGACCCCCCCTCCCATAGTAAAAAGTGCTTGTTTTTGACCCCTCTACAAAAAGCCGTTATCAAATCTTGGCGGCCAAGTTATCGTACTCTCCCCGAAAATTTTTATTAATTTTTTTCACTGAGGTCAAACCGTATTTCTGCTGTAGCTAGTAATCAACATCTTGAATTACATATGTTATAAGACCAAGTTGAAAATATCCCAAGCAAAGTACCTTGATTTGAAAGGGCTTTGTGAAAAAAAAACTATTCCTGAACGGTATCATGACGAGTACTTATCTTTGAGATTTAAACCTACGATCTTAAGTTAAACCGACGAAGAAAATAGCAAAGACAACTAAATACCTAAATATCCTTGAGTTTTTTTTTATTTTTCTTTATTTTTAATTAAGAATATTTTTTGTCGTTATTTTTTATTGATTTAAAAATTGTTACGGTAAAAATTCACCGCAACAATCTTCATTCTTTCTATTTCCTTTTCCTTGCATCCTTCCAAATTTCCTTTTAACTACACAGGTGTTCGTTTTGCGATAGTGCGAGAGAGCAGGGCGACCATGGTCCATCAGCCAGTGGTTCTCTCTCTCAGTATCGTAAAGCAAACAAATCGTCGACGAGTACTGACAGACAGGCGGTCTGTTTCATGGGTTTCAATTCGAAAACGTTGAAGACACTTGGTCTTTAAACGTAGATGTCGCTCTTAAAGGAGAACGGCCGAGTGCCCAACCTAAAACTAAAAACTAGAAATTAACTAATTTGTAAAAGATGGAACGTTAAGTGTGAGTTCCCAAACTCCCCCTTGTCTGAGTTAAAGCCAATCACGACCTTTTGAGTAAAGTTATTCAACTTGATCGATTCCTCTTTCTTTTGCTTTCCTCTCAAATTATTATTATTGTTAGAAATCCGGTGGGGACGAATGTGCGCGAGTGCTTATTAATTCTACTTTAGGTTTTAAAGATTTTTTTTCTATCAGCGCAAAAACTGTGGGGATAATTGTGAACTAACCAAGGAAACGTCGTGACCTGGAAGGAAATTCCAGCGGGCGGCGAATTCCATGGAAAGTTCGAGAGAAATTGAAGGAAAGAGAATTTGTGAGTAAGCAGGATCGCCATATTTCGACACAAAAGGCTCTTCAGCAAACTTGCGGAGATTGGCTGTCGATGACGTGATCGAAATTCGCGATACCGAATTGACTGGAAGCACGAGGGTATGGGGCGAAATTTTGAGCGGCTATCCAGGAGAAAAATCTTGGAAGTCTCGCTAATCTTGACAGAGAAAGAAGACAGAAGCTGATAAAAAGAAAATTATAAGTGGAAAAAAAGAGGAATTTTGTTTAAAAAGAAAAGTAGAAATTAAGAGCCTAGAAAGAAAACAATAGTGGAAGTGGAAAAATTACGGAGGATAAAAATATCGAAGTTATTGGAAAAAATAAAGGAAGAGGAAAGGAAGGAAGAGGAAAACGAGGAAAAATCTACCGCAGGGATATTGTCGAGGAGAAAAAAAAATGAGCTAAGTACCCTTTCTTGTGTTTGTCTTTTTTATTGAATTTGCGTTTAATATTTGGTCGTAATTGGGTTTTAACGGCGTTACGTTCTTTTCCGAAAATTGCGGAACTCGTGCCCCGTTAAATAGTCTCCGTTGTGATTCTGGGAACCAGACCTTAACGGTCCATCTTATTGTTTTAATTCGTTGTATTTGCTTGAAAAGATCCTGGGTTTTAATCCTACAAGTAAGGTTTCCCAGGCAAATAAATCTTTAAAAATTCAAAAAAAAAATTATCTTTCATTTTCATTTTTCATCTCCGCTCATCATCGTTGTTAATTTTTCTTCGCAAAGGTTTGCAATTTCCTTTTTCTTATTTCAGGAAAAAATTGCTGGCGCCCTTTTTTTTATTACGCAGTAAGTACGCCACTGGGGCGATTAAACGTAATAAATTACATTTTCATATCAATTTGATATCACACATAATCACCCTTAAAATCCACAATTAAATTTTCCAACCCCCATTGTGAACCCACCCCAACTGCTCTAGCCGTGGTGACAGCATCTTACCCGCTGTCAGCTGCACTTGTTTTGTTTTGTCAATTGACACTTCGCCTTCATCTTAACTCGTGGTGGTTGTCGTCGCGCCGTCGCAAATTCGTTTCATTGTTTTTCTTTTTTGATAATAACAATAATAATATTTTAATTAATTGTATCCCGAGGTCGCGATCGGAAAATCAAGTGTAGCAAATTGGCGCCCAACGTGGGGCTTTGTGAAAATTGTGTATACCTATTACTTGGAAAAATCCCTGAAATCTGAAAACCTTATTCTTGTGTGGTGTTCTTTGTTGTTGTTTTAGGGAAGTGCTGTGTTCGCTATATATATATATGTATGTCACATATTATATATATAGATGAGTGGAAGTGATTAATAAAATCTTTCCTTCGGCTTTTTTTGGTCACTGTATTTTTGGCAATGAAACAACGAAGTTACATTCGCTTTCCCGACGTTTCGACAGGGGTTGCTGTCTTCTTCAGGGGAACTTTATTGAGACAAAAAATATAAAAGTTACAATTTAATGTGTAATAACAATTAAAACAATAAAAAATACACTCACTATTTGTAAATTATTAAGTTTTAAAATTAATGTGATTGTTATATTATTAAAATAAAATATAGCACTTCAAATGAAGTTGAGTCTTAAAAAAGAAAAAACGAAAAAACAACAAAGAAACTATTGGAATGACATTTATGAAGATGAGACGAGAGAACAATAGATAGCAGAGATGTTTTGTGTGTCTTGTTTTCTATTCATGTTATTGTTATTGTTAATTATATGTAATGTTTCAAGAGTGTAACGTTTTGATACATGTTTCTCTGTCTGTAAAATTTTGACACCTTCAAAATCCGGAGAATGACCGCTTTCGATGCTGTGGCTAGCCAGGGCTGTCTTTGCAGGATTATTTGATTTGATATCCGATCTATGATTGGAGATCCGTTGGCGAAGAAATTGCTTTGTGGTGCCAATGTAGCACAGGTTGCATGGCTCATTTGGCTTGCCATTGCAATTAATCTTATAGATTACATCGGTTTGTTTGTCTTTGTCCGGTTTTGGTTTAAGGTTTGTGAAAAGGTGACCGAGGGTTTTGTTAGATTTAAAAGCTAAGCGAACGTCCGTTGATTTTTTTCCGATGACTTCTTTGAAATTCTCAGTCAACCTTGGAACGTAAACCATACTTTTAAAATAACCAATGTTCGGCTCATCATTTGTCTCACGGGGAATTTTGTGCTTATGTTTTAAAACCAAACCGCGGATCACTGCTGATGGATATCCATTGTCACTTAGAATCTTCCAAACTTTCTTCTCGTTTGCATGGTGGAATCGTTCATCACTCAGTGCAAAAACTTTACTTATGAGGTTAGAAGCAGTATTCATAATAATGTGTCTGGCTTGGTTAGAACGAAAATTGACCAATCTGCCCGAAGCTGTATTTTTTTGGTACCAGTCGAATACCAGATGCCCATTTTCGCGATGGATTTTAACGTCGAGAAACGCTATAGATCTGTTTCGTTCCATTTCAACAGTGAACTGTATTTTCGGATGGAATCCGTTGAGGATCAGCAGCACTTTGTTATCGATAAAAGGAATATTGACAAAGTGCTGCTGATCCTCAACGGATTCCATCCGAAAATACAGTTCACTGTTGAAATGGAACGAAACAGATCTATAGCGTTTCTCGACGTTAAAATCCATCGCGAAAATGGGCATCTGGTATTCGACTGGTACCAAAAAAATACAGCTTCGGGCAGATTGGTCAATTTTCGTTCTAACCAAGCCAGACACATTATTATGAATACTGCTTCTAACCTCATAAGTAAAGTTTTTGCACTGAGTGATGAACGATTCCACCATGCAAACGAGAAGAAAGTTTAGAAGATTCTAAGTGACAATGGATATCCATCAGCAGTGATCCGCGGTTTGCTTTTAAAGCATAAGCACAAAATTCCCCGTGAGACAAATGATGAGCCGAACATTGGTTATTTTAAAAGTATGGTTTACGTTCCAAGGTTGACTGAGAATTTCAAAGAAGTCATCGGAAAAAAATCAACGGACGTTCGCTTAGCTTTTAAATCTAACAAAACCCTCGGTCACCTTTTCACAAACCTTAAACCAAAACCGGACAAAGACAAACAAACCGATGTAATCTATAAGATTAATTGCAATGGCAAGCCAAATGAGCCATGCAACCTGTGCTACATTGGCACCACAAAGCAATTTCTTCGCCAACGGATCTCCAATCATAGATCGGATATCAAATCAAATAATCCTGCAAAGACAGCCCTGGCTAGCCACAGCATCGAAAGCGGTCATTCTCCGGATTTTGAAGGTGTCAAAATTTTACAGACAGAGAAACATGTATCAAAACGTTACACTCTTGAAACATTACATATAATTAACAATAACAATAACATGAATAGAAAACAATACACACAAAACATCTCTGCTATCTATTGTTCTCTCGTCTCATCTTCATAAATGTCATTCCAATAGTTTCTTTGTTGTTTTTTCGTTTTTTCTTTTTTAAGACTCAACTTCATTTGAAGTGCTATATTTTATTTTAATAATATAACAATCACATTAATTTTAAAACTTAATAATTTACAAATAGTGAGTGTATTTTTTATTGTTTTAATTGTTATTACACATTAAATTGTAACTTTTATATTTTTTGTCTCAATAAAGTTCCCCTGAAGAAGACAGCAACCCCTGTCGAAACGTCGGGAAAGCGAATGTAACTTCGTTGTTTCATTGCCAAAAATACAGTGACCAAAAAAAGCCGAAGGAAAGATTTTATTAATCACTTCCACTCATCTATGATATTCCAAATTGGTCAATAGATCATCTTAAGTGTCACATATTATATTAATTAAAAAGATCTTTTACTTTCGGTTGTGTTTTGTTTTCTTTTTCAGAAAAATAAATTATAATTGGCTGAGTTTGGTTTTTTTGACAAATTGTGCAGAAGAGCACCTACCTACCTACATAGTACATACCTACATAGTTTCTTTTAATTGCTAAGTTGCTCTGAGGAGTACCCATCTGATCGTAATATATACATACCTACTTACCATAGCTGGGCACCGTTAATCAAACAGTTAACTTCGTTAATCGTTAATCCGCTACTAAAAAAGTTAGCTTCGTTAAACGTTAAAGCGTTAAATTTCGGAAGAATTAACGCAAGTTAACGTTAATCGTTAATCCGTTAACATGTGTTAAAAATTGCATTTTTATATTTTTTTTCTCTAAGCACCGGCGCTAAGTAATGCCGGTCGTCCACTAGGCGATCAACGCACAAATTTCGAATTCAACGCATTCAACGCTAATGTACGGTGCCTTCAATTCTGTTCAACCAACGGGTTGGATATAGTTGTTGGCCGTTGCTCAACGAATTGCGCAACAAGTGTACGGATAGTATACAAGCTCGTGTTGCTCCTTGAAAATGTTCGATCAACACGTTGAGCCACATTTTCAAGATAATGTGTTGCACATTATTTGTTCAACGCGTTGATCAACTTTTTAATTTTCTTTGGGATTTCTTGACGTAATATTGTGTTGCGTTGCGTTGGCTGCAGTGAATTACGTAAGTTGCTGCACTAGTGTATGAGGTTGTACATCGTTTATCCAACGAAAGAGTTGAATAAAAAGTTGAACGAAGTTGGTTGAACTTATCGCGCACATAGTCGACCGGTATAATGAAATGATCACACGAAACGAATCTCTTCGCAGTTTTCTCACTTGCACGCGCCGTCAAAATATAAATCAGGGCTGTCGTTTCATTCCTTGAAAAAGCAGTACTTCAAGAGAAAAAAAAGCAGTACACAGCAGTACGGCAATAAAATGAAACTTTTTTTCATAAAATATTTTTTTTATTTTATTTTTATAAAAAAATAAGAATGGTCAAATTTACATTTATCCCATTGACATGTTTTTTTTTTTATTTCAACAATTCGACATATATTTTCTGCTTTTATCAAGAGTTCCGCTTTAGGTCCAATTTAGACGTCTTTAATACTTAACAAAAGATGAACATCATTCAAATTTATGTTAAAACTCAATATTTCGTAAGCCACATACTCGATTTTTTTGAAACTAAATGCAGAAAAAAAAATTATTTTTTCTTAGAGGCCAGTTATAGCTATCATTGAAATGCATCATTGGAATAAATCAGTGGAATGCTCACTGCTCACTTCATTTTTTTGACAAGCCAATAACAACCAATTCTATGTGTTTAATGTTAGAGTTGATCATTGAAAGCAAAAGTGACATTTGACAATAGAAAGAGAATCGATAACATTCAGTGGAACGATTGTCATCCAAGTTAAAAAAACGAAAATCAGCTGTTCATAGAAATTGATTTCTATTTTAATCAGAGTTCTATATTTTATAGAGTAAAAAATTCTGATAATTATAAGCTTCATTTTGGTACCAATTAAGGCCATTGCCTGTGTGAAGATTTCGATCTCTCGACAGATTTCACGTTCCTTTACACCAAAAAAATCGATTTTTTTGTGACAGAGATCAAATCCCTCGAATCCGTATTTGAAGAGGGATTTACATGTATACGAAATACGCACACCAAAAGAAAAAATTTGACAAGGGATCAAAATCCCTAGTGAGTAAAGGAAATCGACATAAATCTCAACTTGTAATAAAAAAGTTAATTGTGAGATAAAAAAAGATAAAGTTTTACTAATTTAAAAGTAATATGGGTGATAATTTATAAAGAAAACTATGGAATTACTATACAATAGTATAAACCATTTTCTTTGATTAATAATTGTAATTAATTGTAATAGTTGATTACAAAATTAAAATTTTAAATATATGGCTAAATTAATCATTCTTGGATTTTTAATGGAATATCGACGCTCCAAACTTTTCCATAAGACATTTGATCAAAAATTAATTGGTCCGTTTTAGAAGAATCAGAAAAATGGTTCTAAGGTTCTATTTAATTATATTATTATTTATTAATAAGGCTGGGGGTTCTATTTATTTTGAGTCTTCTATGTGGATTTCACTTCAAACATAAGATTCTTTTGAAAAACTACAAAATAATTTGGATTTGAGATTGTCAAGCCAGTAAACTTTCATAGAATTGACTGCAGCACTAGAATTTTCCGTTCTTTGGACGACTGTAGAAAAGAAAACAATGAAAATTAATTCAAAATTGTTTTAATTTTATTAATTCAAAAAATACTTACTTTTCTTTATTGCCTTTTCATGTTGTTTCATGTGCAGCAGCCAATTACAACAAAATTTTGTGCTGTATTAAATGTATGAAAAATTGTATGTTAATTTGCTGTATGATGTGTATGATAAATTTCTGAGAAACAGAATCATACAACATTCCAACATTTCCAGTGTAATCTTCAGTCATACATTGTTGTATGAGAGCAGATCATACAACAAATTTGAGAAACAGAAATCATACAGCAGAAATGTCAATATCATACAATGTATGATGTGTATGATTTGAGAAACAGGCCCCTGTTTTTCGCGCCGCGCGGTAAATAGTAGGCATTTGATTAACGATTAACGGACTTAACGTGGATTAACGGATTTAACGTGTCCGTTAACATTTTTAAAAGTTAACTTAAAAGTTAATCCGTTAATCAAAATGTTAACTTCGTTAATTAACGATTAACGATTAACGAGTTAATGCCCAGCTATGCTACTTACATACATAATATTCTATATTCAATCCTGGAAAAAAGTGAGTTTTTTCTTGTTGTGCTGTCTTTTATTTTGGTTATTTATGCATATACATACATACCTATATATTCATATTATAAATTTCATTGTGGGTAATTATTACAAAAAAAGTGTTGTGGTGCATAATATAGGCACATATATATATATTCATTTCCTTAATTTATCGGTCGACATACATTATACCTAGGTATTTGCAATTTCGGTTATTTCATTTTTTTCTGGTGCGATTAATTATTTTTGTTGTTGTTGTTTATTGAGAGGCTTATCTCGGTAGTGCTAATTACAGTCGTGTTGTTTAAGGGTTACCCCTTTGCAAAAGTACTTTTTTTGTAGTTGACATTTTTATTGTTTTTTTTTTCTCAGATATAATTTTAAAGTGAGGTAATTTTCGAATACCTGGTGTTTTTTTATATTGCGGTGGTTTTATTTTTGTATTTTGAGTGAGTTTACCTTTTTTTTCTACCGTATTTTTTTAAGAGGAAAAAAAATCAACTGGGTGTTGATTTTGTGTTTCGCTTCGTGGGTATTAGATAGTTGAATAGGTATATACATATCTACAAATATAATTGTGTGTTGATTTTTTTTTTACTTTGTTCAGATTCGGAGTTATATTTCTCTTATAAAATAAGTAAGTGCCGATTTCTTCTTTTATTTTAATTCCGGTGTTAGGTTTGGCCTTTGTTATATTTTATTATAAATCAACTGGGTGTTATTTTTTTTTGTGCATATTTTGGGAATTTGTTGTTATAGTTTTATTGTTATTTTAAAATGGATATAAACCGTTTTAGTAAAGAGGAGCTTGTTTATGAGTTGAGGGCCCGCGGTTTGAAAGAAGGTACCAAAGTGGATGAAATGCGAATGACTCTCAGGGCATCTCGTAATTTGGAGCGGTTAGGTTCGATTTCGTCTGATAGTCCTCATTACCCTTTTAGTTTTGATGAAGATTCGAAGACTGTTAAGGCAAAAATTTCTGAGATTAGGGAATTGTTGCAGAATCCTCCGAAGGATTGAGGACAAATCGGTTCTGATGAATTGTTTAATTATACCCAGTTTACCACAAGCATTGATTCTTGGTGCAGATTTTTGGGCACTGTCGGGAATTGTCCCGGATCTTCGATCACGCGCGTGGAATTTTTCAAGCCAGGAGATAGTGGCTTCGTTAGCAACTCCGTCTATCACAGAGGAGTCTGATTTAGACACAGTTCAAAGGGGTAAATTGGATAGTTTAGTGGAACATTTGTTCAAAGACATGCCGGAAGGGTTAGGTCGTACAACAATGGTACAACATATTATTAGGACTTCTTCAGAAACGATCAAACAAAGGTACTATCCTGTTTCGCCTGCAATGCAGTGCCATATAGATAAGGGTTTACAGGAAATGTTAGGTGAAGATGTGATTGAAAAATCAAACAGCCCTTGGGCATCCCCAATAGTTTTAATTAAGAAGAAAGATGGTACCTATAGGTTTTGCGTCGATTACAGGAAATTGAATCAGGTTACTGAGGGGGATGCTTATCCGCTGCCAATAATTTCGGCTATTTTGGATAAGCTGAGAAACGCTAAATTTTTATCTTCGCTTGACATTAAGTCAGCATATTGGCAGATCCCTATGGCAGAGGAATCTCGCAAGTTTACAGCTTTTACTGTTCCGGGTAGGGGACTTTTTCAATTTAAACGAATGCCATTTGGACTTCACAATGCTCCTGCAACTTGGCAGAGATTCATCGATAGCGTTTTAGGGCCTGAGTTGGAGCCTTTTGTTCTTGTTTATCTGGACGATATTATCATCGTTACAGACAATTTCGAGAAACATCTCGCAATTTTAGAAGAAGTTTTTAGTAGATTAAGAGGAGCAGGACTTAAAGTAGGTAGGGAAAAGTGTAATTTTTGCAGACCATCCCTTAAATTTTTAGGTTACGTCGTAGATAGGAATGGCTTGCATGTAGACCCAGAGAAGGTAGAGAGTATGGTTAAGATACCTGCTCCTAAGAATGTCAAAGAGGATAGGAGTTTTGTAGGGACCGTTTCGTGGTACAGGCGCTTCGTACCAAACTTTGCTACAGTAGTTAGGCCTTTAACGGATTTGCTTAAGAAGAGCAAAAAGTTTGTTTGGACCCAAGAATGTGAAGACGCGTTTAGGAAATCAAAAGAATTTTTGATAACGGCTCCAATTTTAACTTGTCCCGATTTTTCGCTTCCATTCGTTGTCCAGTTTGACGCTTCTGATTACGGTATCGGGGCCGTACTTACCCAAACATTTGAGGATGGGGAAAAAGTAATCTGTTATCTGAGTAGGTCGTTAAATCGTAACGAAAGAAATTATTCCACTACGGAAAAAGAATGTTTAGGAGTTTTGTGGGCTATTGAAAAGTTAAGTATCTCGAAGGTGTTCGATTCACGGTCATAACGGATCATTACTCACTTATTTGGTTGAATAACCTAAAGGATCCGCAAGGGAGGCTTGCGCGCTGGGCAGTTAGGCTGCAGCAATTTGACTTCAACATAGTGCACCGGAAGGGAAAAGAACATGTCGTTCCGGACATGTTGTCTCGGGGAGTTCCAGTGGTGGCTGGGATTTCGGGAGAGGATTTGGACCCTTGGGTGGGGAAAATGATATCGGCAGTTGAGTCAAAACCTTTAGATTATCCAGCATGGAGGGTAGAAAATGGAAAACTTTTCAAATTTGTAAAATCGACGCATGTAGTAGTTCATGAAGGAAATGAAGAGTGGAAACTAGTAGTAGGGAAAAAGGATAGGTTAAATATACTTAAAGAGTGTCATGATAGTCCATTATCAGGACACATGGGTGTTAGGAAAACGTTCGCGAGAGTGGTAGCTAAATATTATTGGCCGAAGATGAGGATAGATGTAGCAAATTATGTTAGGAAATGTACAATTTGTCAGCAAGTGAAACCAGTTCATGATAAACCAGCAGGTCTTATGACAGAAAGGATAGGAGTTTCTTCACCATGGGAAATGATTAGTGTGGATCTAGTAGGGCCATTACCAAAGTCAAGTAGGGGTTTTATGTATATTTTAACAGTAGTATCTGGGATTCTCAACTAGCAAAAGTTGCGTGTGCAATCCGTACTTCGCAACACGAAGTGTTAGGAGTTTCGTTATATTATGCCAATTTTGGTAAGAATATGAGCACTAGTGGTAGAGAAGAAATATCACTCAGGGACACAGATAGGGAACATTTTAATTCAGGAGAAGAAGTAGGACAACGTTTTAGGAAGTTAAGGGCCGATATAGCTGTCAAACTTCAGACAGCGGCCAAGAAAACAGCCGAAGCCTACAACCTCAGAAGGAGAGATATCCAATATTATCTGAATGGTGTTGTATGGCGTAGAAATTTTGATCTTTCGAATGCTGCCAATTATTATGCAGCCAAACTGGCGCCAAAGTATGTTGGGCCTTTTAAAATTAGAAAACGGTTATCCGCTTGGACATATATACTTGAAGATGAAACTGGCAAAGATCGTGGCACTTGGCACACTAAGGATCTTAAACCTTTTAACTCTTTTTCGGAAAATGTTTAAACCTCGAAAGTCCCAGTAGAGTAATGTATTGATTTGATTGTTTTTTTTGAGGATTGCCAAATTGGGCCTGATGGATCCCAGTGTTGTATTGTTTACCTGATGCCAACTGGAAATGTGTTGCTTTCTTCGAAATCAAGCACATTTCCAAGGAGGAAAGGGTGGGGTTTGTTACGGTAAAAATTCACCGCAACAATCTTCATTCTTTCTATTTCCTTTTCCTTGCATCCTTCCAAATTTCCTTTTAATTACACAGGTGTTCGTTTTGCGATAGTGCGAGAGAGCAGGGCGACCATGGTCCATCAGCCAGTGGTTCTCTCTCTCAGTATCGTAAAGCAAATAAATCGTCGACGAGTACTGACAGACAGGCGGTCTGTTTCATGGGTTTCAATTCGAAAACGTTGAAGACACTTGGTCTTTAAACGTAGATGTCGCTCTTAAAGGAGAACGGCCGAGTGCCCAACCTAAAACTAAAAACTAGAAATTAACTAATTTGTAAAAGATGGAACGTTAAGTGTGAGTTCCCAAACTCCCCCTTGTCTGAGTTAAAGCCAATCACGACCTTTTGAGTAAAGTTATTCAACTTGATCGATTCCTCTTTCTTTTGCTTTCCTCTCAAATTATTATTATTGTTAGAAATCCGGTGGGGACGAATGTGCGCGAGTGCTTATTAATTCTACTTTAGGTTTTAAAGATTTTTTTTCTATCAGCGCAAAAACTGTGGGGATAATTGTGAACTAACCAAGGAAACGTCGTGACCTGGAAGGAAATTCCAGCGGGCGGCGAATTCCATGGAAAGTTCGAGAGAAATTGAAGGAAAGAGAATTTGTGAGTAAGCAGGATCGCCATATTTCGACACAAAAGGCTCTTCAGCAAACTTGCGGAGATTGGCTGTCGATGACGTGATCGAAATTCGCGATACCGAATTGACTGGAAGCACTAGGGTATGGGGCGAAATTTTGAGCGGCTATCCAGGAGAAAAATCTTGGAAGTCTCGCTAATCTTGACAGAGAAAGAAGACAGAAGCTGATAAAAAGAAAATTTTTAAAATCAGGAGTAGAATTATAAGTGGAAAAAAAGAGGAATTTTGTTTAAAAAGAAAATTAAAGAAATTAAGAGCCTAGAAAGAAAACAATAGTGGAAGTGGAAAAATTACGGAGGATAAAAATATCGAAGTTATTGGGAAAAATAAAGGAAGAGGAAAGGAAGGAAGAGGAAAACGAGGAAAAATCTACCGCAGGGATATTGTCGAGGAGAAAAAAAAATGAGCTAAGTACCCTTTCTTGTGTTTGTCTTTTTTATTGAATTTGCGTTTAATATTTGGTCGTAATTGGGTTTTAACGGCGTTACGTTCTTTTCCGAAAATTGCGGAACTCGTGCCCCGTTAAATAGTCTCCGTTGTGATTCTGGGAACCAGACCTTAACGGTCCATCTTATTGTTTTAATGCGTTGTATTTGCTTGAAAAGATCCTGGGTTTTAATCCTACAAGTAAGGTTTCCCAGGCAAATAAATCTTTAAAAATTCAAAAAAAAATTATCTTTCATTTTCATTTTTCATCTCCGCTCATCATCGTTGTTAATTTTTCTTCGCAAAGGTTTGCAATTTCCTTTTTCTTATTTCAGGAAAAAATTGCTGGCGCCCTTTATTTATTACGCAGTAAGTACGCCACTGGGGCGATTAAACGTAATAAATTACATTTTCATATCAATTTGATATCACACATAATCACCCTTAAAATCCACAATTAAATTTTCCAACCCCTATTGTGAACCCACCCCAACTGCTCTAGCCGTGGTGACAGCATCTTACCCGCTGTCAGCTGCACTTGTTTTGTTTTGTCAATTGACACTTCGCCTTCATCTTAACTCGTGGTGGTTGTCGTCGCGCCGTCGCAAATTCGTTTCATTGTTTTTCTTTTTTGATAATAACAATAATAATATCTTAATTAATTGTATCCCGAGGTCGCGATCGGAAAATCAAGTGTAGCAAATAATAACTTCCACTAAAAATAAACAAATATTTTTTTAATTTTATCGTAATCGCCAAAATTTGATTATGAGTTAATAATTAGTGAACACAAAAAGAATTGTAAACGCCAAAAACGTTAAAAATAAGGTAAATTTGGCAACATCAGTGTTCAGTTTATAGTCACTTAATTGCATTTGCAAAAATATAACTGAATACTGAAAATAAGCTCGTTCGGATTTGTAACTCAGGAAGAAAACAAAAAAAATGTATTTCCTGTAAAATTTATATTTTGTCGCTTACGATAATTTGGCGGTTAGGGCTCGAAATGACCAAATTATAAAAATAAAAGAAAAAATTGAATCAGCCAATAAAATCATAAATCAAATAAGTAAAACCTCAAATAGTAACAACAACCTCGACAAATCTTTTATGCACCTAAATGAACTTCTTGACTGGCTGATTTATTTCAGTTATAGAATTTGTATTATAAAAACCTTCATATAGAATCAATGCCAGGCCACGGGCAAAAACTTCCAACGTTAATGATTACAATTTTAACCTTGGTTGGATATAGTTCACATTGGATTTTTGTCAAAAGATCGATGAAAGATGAACTGAATTTAACAAAAATTGCGTACAGGATGTTTGGTGTGCCAACTGCCAGAAGGAAGGACATCCAGCCAACTACAAGGGTTGCTCAACTCTAAAAGCAAAGAAAACAGAGCGGAACCAGATCCTAGCCGAAAGGAAAGTACAACAAGAATCTGTGACAAAATCAGTATGCGCAGTTACCCGACCTGCAGTCAGCTTCGCGGAAATGGTGAGAGGAGGCCCAACACCAAAACCAGCTCCCCAAAAGACACAACAAATTAGAACGCCAGCCAAGATGACTACACCTCGGCCAGCTGTACCAAAGACCATGGCTACAAAAACTGGACCAGCCAAAACACCAGCACCGGTTAACCTCAATAATGAAGTGCAGAGGATCTTTGGTTCCGACCTGCTCACAGTCATGGGTAAATCTAGAAGCGCGGTTCCACAAAACTACGCTCAGCTTAGCGATGGAGAGAAGTCCGTGGCACTGGCCACCTTCCTCTTCCAAATATGCAATTGAAGACCCTGCGCATAGTGACGTATAACGTGAATTCGTTGTACAGCCTAGTAAAGAGGACGTCATTTAACTTATTTATGAAGCAAAATACCCCCGATATTGCCCTCATCAGCGAAACTAACGTGTCAAGGAGGAACAACATCAACATCACCGGGTACAAAACCTACCGGCAGGACAAAACGGAAAACCGAAGAGGGACGGCCATCTTTGTAAGGAACAAGATTTCACCCAACACCAGTGAAACCATTATTACAGGGCTAAAAACCAGTGAAGTCACCGCCATCCAGATACAACTAGGAAGAGGAGAAACCTTGACAGTGATCAGTGTTTACTTCAAGTGTAAATCCGCCGCTGGAAATATTAAAAACGACCTGCATATTCTTAACCGGACTCTAAAGCAGACTACCTACGGACTCATTGGCGGTGACTTTAATGCAAGGCATCATCAATGGCTGGACACCTCTATTGACCCTGAAGGAAAGGCGATCATGGACTGGATAAATATTAACAGCGAAGAACACTCCTTGGTTGTTGTGTCACAACCAAAACCTACCTTTCCTAGGACTCCATCGACTCTAGATTTCTTCTTACTAACATCTAATTTTATTTATTTAATTCCAGGAATCAGCGACTACACCTGTTCAACCTTACCCAGTGACTCAGACCATGAAGCAGTAAAACTCTCCATTAACCTCAGCCAACCTGTTCTATTAACAACAGTCCCACCTGAGAACTGCGTCAACTACAGGAAGCTTGATATCGAGAAACTCCAGAGGGACATAGAAGACAACGTCTCAATGCCACCATCCAACAGGAACTTAAGAAATGAGGAAATTGACAGTGCCATCGACAACCTGAAGTCAGCTGTAATCAATGCCCTTGAAGCCCAAAAAGTGCCCAAGACGACCAAAGATAGGTACGAACACCTCCCGGAATATGTGCGGAATCTCTATTCCCACAGACAAAGGTTAAGGAAACGGCTTCAAAGAATACACCAAAGAGAGCTCAACACAACCAACAGCGGCTACCAGGCAGTGAAAAGCGAACTCCAATGTGTAAACATTATGTTCCGGAACTCGATCCAACACCACAACAACATACGATTCCAGAAGAGACTACAGGCCATAAAACCAGGACCAAACGCATTCAGCGAAATAAGTAGCTGTCTAGGAAATACCCAACCAATGCCTGAAGTCATCATCAACAACAACATTGAGGTGACAACAACAGCCGATAAAGTGGAAGTTTTCGCGAATCACTTCGAGGAAAACTTCACACCTAGCCCATCAACGGACCCTGTGTTCCTGGATGAAATCAGGACATCCGTCCAGCTGACTTTGCAGCCAAATATGGAAGGAGTGGAGTTTGACGACCATCTTCCAGCTAGCTGCCCAACGGACAACCCCCAACTATGCCAGCCAGAGGAAATTGCGGAAATCATCGTCAATTCCAAACCAAAGAAGTCAACAGGGCCAGATGGAGTCTCCAACTATATCATCAAAAGGCTTCCACATGCAGTGTTGTTACTACTGACAATCATCATAAACAACTGCGTCAACAACTGCTACTTCCCCAATAAGTGGAAAACGGCAAAAATCGTGGCAATCCCGAAGAAAGGCGCAAGAAACCTGGTTTCCAACTACAGGCCTATATCCCTCCTCAACAATATCAGCAAAATTCTGGAAGAAGTCATCCTTAGGAGGCTCAAGAAGTACTGCAATGAAAACAACATCATCCCAGACATGCAGTTTGGTTTTCGGGAAGGGCATTCAACACTGCATCCATTACTAAAGTTCCAGTCTGACGTCTCTTCAGCACTCAACAGCCATCGTGCCACCGTAGGATGCTTTCTGGATGTCGAGAAAGCATTCGACAGCGTATGGATAGAAGCCCTTATCCATAAGCTTCGAGTACTTGAGTTACCTCCCCCACTAATAAAGATATTATTTTCTTTTCTCTCTTTCAGGAAATTCTTCGTTCAGCTAGACAGCTGTAAGTCTTCAATCAAATCCATCAAAGCCGGAGTCGCCCAAGGATCAAAGCTGGGTCCCTTCCTATATAGCCTGATGACGTCTGATCAACCCGTGCCAACTGACTGCGAGAACTTGCTTTTCGCTGACGACTCGCTGACCTATTCCTAGTCGATAGCGCCAAAAATTGCAGCTCGGAGAGTGGAAGCCCACGTCTCCAAACTCTACGAGTACTACAAAAAGTGGGGTATCCGAATAAACACTGCCAAATCGGAGCTTGTGTGTTTCAGGAGACCCACCACCAATGGCAACCGATGTCGTTCAGCAGCCACTTGCAGAAGCCTGACCGTGAAGCTCCCCGATGGGTCAACGATAGCAGCCAAAAGAAATGCTAAATACCTCGGAGTAAACTTCAACGAGCTTTTCAATTTCAACCCGCACTCTAGGCAGGTACTAAGGAAGGCCAACTTCGCGTTTCACCGCTTGCACCCGTTGCTAGCCAGAAGAACCGGACTAAGCCAGCCAGTGAAGCTACTAATATACAAGCAGCTAATCAGACCCGTCATCAGTTACAATTTTCCTGCATGGTACACCATCTCGAAGACAGCAATGCTGAAGCTCCAAATCTTCGAAAGGAAAATACTAAGGATAAGCACCGGACTTATCTTCGATCGACAGCGAAAGAAGCACTTCAGCAACGAAAGAATCTACGAAGAAGCAAAAATCAAGCCACTGGACCAATTTCTTGTGCAATTAGCGAAGAAGCTCATATCTAGCACCACCAACCACCCAAACCCGCTGATGAGAAGGATGACCACCCAGGAGCGACATCCAGAGCCTAGATACCTTAGTGCTCTGGATATGATAGAAAGGATCCCAGCCGACAACGAAGCAGCAGTTCGTTTCTACGCTGACACCGAGTCAGCATATCACCGTGGCTGAAACTATCAGAAAACAATCCCCCAGCAAACCCACCAACTGGACAACCGGGACTGAACAACCCGAGAAATAAACAATTCCATAATTTTAATTAAAATAACAAGTCATGTATATTATAAATGCTTTAATCCTAGAAAAATGTCATATCTTAAGTTAGGCCCCCTATGTGCCAACAAAATTTTGTAGTTATATTCATATTATCCTTAAGTTTAAGTTTACCAAATTGTATATATATATAGTTCAATAAAAAAACCTTGAACCTTGAACAAAAATTGCGTATTGACAAGGTCCTCACAGTCAACTGATGAGTCCATGTGAGATCACCCGGACGAAACGCCAATTTTTGTGGACTAAAGGCAAAAAAAGCTATTTTGAATCAATAATTCAACAAGTCCATTAATAGTGCTAAGGGTTCTACTTGGCTGATTTATTTCAGTAGTATATAGAATTTGTATTATAAAAACCTTCAACGTTAATGATTACAATTTTAATCTTGGTTGGATATAGTTCACATTGGATTTTGTCAAAAAATCGATGTAAGATGAATTGAATTTAACAAAAATTGCGTATTGACAAGGTCCTCACAGTCAACTGATGAGTCCATGTGAGATTACCCGGACGAAACGCCAATTTTTGTGGACTAAAGGCCAAAAAAGCTATTTTGAATCAATAATTCAACAAGTCCATTAATAGTGCTAAGTCTTCTACTTGGCTGATTTATTTCAGTAGTATATAGAATTTGTATTATAAAAACCTTCATATTAATTAAAAATAGTGAAAAGTTAGATGTTAAAGTTAAGATTAAATTCCTTTTATTACCCACTATAGTGATAAAAAAAATTTAGCTTCTTAATTGTAGTGCAGTTCTAGATTTTGTCTTGGAAATGTCTTTGATAAATGTAGATTGCTATTTAACAGATTACCTATCGGAAAAACTAAATAATTTTAGTAAGGATAGTTGATAGTTTATATTTTATCCTTTTTTCGTTTACACACACAATTTCGATACCAGATCGAAATTTTTTGTTTGGTGTGCGTGTTTCATGTATACATGTAAATCCCTCTTTAAATATGGATTTAAAGATTTTTATCCTTGTCAAAGAAAAATAAATTTTTGTTGGGTGTTTAGGAACGCAAAATCTGGCGATTGATCAAAATCTTCACACAGAAATTGATTTCTTATGCGTAAAGGAAATCAACAAATAAGTACCTATGACACTTTAATGGAATCTTATTTAGAGTAGTGTTATAGGGCAACGATATTCAAAATGACTTGATACATAGTATCGCGGCTGTTATTAAATCTGAAATTAAAACAGAAATCATAGAAGCTCGGTTCGTGTCGATTATGATCGACGAAACATCAGATTTGAGTCATAGGGGACAACTGAGTGCCATATTTCGGTTCTTGTCAGAGAATGGAATACAAAAAAGATATCTTGTATTTTTTGACGTTAAGGCGAGTCTTAATGCAGATGAGTTGTCCCATCATATATTTTATATTCTTGACACATATTATTGCAAGGAAAAGTTAATAGAACATTCCTAGGAGCAGAGGCGTATTTAAGGATTTGGCGCCCCGGGCTGATAAATTTTGCCGCCCTTTTTTCTGAGGCTTTTTTTCTGTAAGCGCTGCCGCTCAGTTTTTTTCTAACTGGATCCATTATTTAAATAAATCAATCAAAAGAGCATAAGCCACAATCTGTATTGAAAAATAAAATTTGTTACACTTCTAAGCAAAGCAAAACATTTATGGCAATTTTACACACTGTTAAAAATTGTGTATATATAATGTACCTTCAAAATCAATTTTTTTAACTAAAAGAATCAATTACAGAACAGAAATATGATTTGTTTGGGACAACACGATGGAAAACAAATTATAGATTTTATAAAAAAAAATAGAAAACGCTTCTAGTATGCACAACTTATAAATCGGAGTTATCAGAAATTCCTTTGCTAACAACTACAATTTCTTAACACCCATAGCTAAATTTGTTCTTTGGCATCGATTTTAAGGAATAGTTAAGTACAAGTATACACGCTTCAGTAACTTACGGTAAAAAGAGTTAACATTTATATTAAATACCAATACCAAAACACTCTTTGCATACCTTTGCACTTTATGTATGTAAAAGCAGAATTTATAATTTGAGGTTACCGTTATGTCACTCTACACGATAAATATGTAGGTGTTAGTCAAAAAAGTTATGTGAAAAAACTACAAGAAAAGAAGACTTTTTTAAAACGAAGAACAGGGTGTCCAACAAAAAAATAATTTGTATGTAGTATATAAAATTTCTATTGAAACGTAGGAGTCGAATTATTCTCCTTTTTTCACACTGCTTAAACACGATTTTTTGAAGTAAAACTTTTTTAGGAGCATATG
The DNA here is from genome assembly GCA_911387755.1 of Chrysotoxum bicinctum. Lineage (NCBI taxonomy): Eukaryota > Metazoa > Arthropoda > Insecta > Diptera > Syrphidae > Chrysotoxum > Chrysotoxum bicinctum. The sequence continues at coordinate 117,942,579 of OU426987.1, forward strand.
ACAATAGCTTGGATATTACTCGAATAAATTTTGGAACAGAAAAACTGGTCTAAAGCAAATACACATGTGTAACGAACCAATTTCAGACAGCCAATGGAACGTTTTTTGATCATTCAGCCTCTCTAGAACATAACATACGCTCCAATGGAAAATGACATTAATATCTACATCCTGTGTTTCCAATTAATCACTTTGACAACGTATCACCCTTTGTTTCAAAAGCAACCATCTTTAAGCGCACGCACCGGTGACGGTGTATTGAAATGTGTGTTGTGTGTGTGGGATGGTTTGTGCATTGTATATATAAACTATAGTACTCTCATGGAACAGAAAAAAGTGTTATGGAATACACTCTACCGAGGGCGCTGTCGTAGGAAAATATTGTCGTGGGACTTTTGATTTAGGGTGGGGTAGTAATTGAGGAAGAGCCATTGTATATATAAACTATAGTACTCTCATGAAGAGGAACGAACGATGCGGCACCATACGAGCGTATTCCATAACTTTTTACTTAGAGTTGTGGAGAGTAAGGACAGACGATAATCAGGAAGGGGTGATAATATTTTCGGTAAAAGCAAACCGAAGGTGCAGAACAAAGCGACAACAATAAAGCTATTTTCTGTTTTCTTTTTATCAATTTTCTATACAAATAAGTATGAGATGGCATTTTTTGCTTCACGCATAGAAGGTGCAGAACAAAGCGACGACAATAAAGCTATTTTCTGTTTTCTTTTTATCAATTTTCTATACAAATAAGTATGAGATGGCATTTTTTGCTTCACGCATAGAGAAAAAACGGTATATTGTTTGGTTTGATTTTTTTCGTTCGCTGTTTGAATGTATATTGGAGCAAATGTAGGATTTATATTCAAATAGACGAATTTTTAAACGGTTACCACTCAGAACAATTATTTTGTATAGATAGATAATTATTTTTGTAGGCAGATTTTTTAAATGCAGAATTTTGAGAATTGGAGTCTTGAGTATTATTCTGAAATACAGAAAAATTATATTGAAAGCTAAAATTTTGAAGAGTAGAATTTTGGAATGCAGAATTTTGAAATGCAGAATTTTAGGAAAGAAAATTTTGAAATGCAGAAAACTTAGTAAGTAAAATTTTGAAAAGCAAAATTTTGAAATGCAGAATTTTAGGAAAGAAAATTTTGAAATGCTGAAAACTTAAAAAGTAAAATTCTGAAAAAGGTATTTTGACAAGTAGAATTCTGAAATGCAGAAAACTTAATAGGTACAATTTGAAAATCAGAATTTTGAGAAGTAGAATTTCGAAATGCGGAATTTGGAGAAGTAGAGTTTCAAAATGTAGAATTTTGAAAACTTTAATTTTGACTAAAATTTTATCAATTAGAAAAAAATCATGTGATACATCACTCCCTACATCACGAGTATGCAATTTTTAACTCGCTAAGATGCCTAGTTTAGCCAGAAATCACGTTAGAAGATGTCAACTTTGGGGGGTCTACGAAGCTCCGTTTAGCCGCAAATCGCATTTAAAGATAAACATTTGTTTTTCGAAAAAAAAAAAATATTTTCACATTTTTTACTTCTAATGGAAGAAAAATATATGTATGTATTAAATGTATTTTTTTTTGGTTAATTTGTAATAGGTAAACTTCAACTACTAAATCAAAAAAAAAAAAACAATTTCTGCTAAAATAATTAACATGGCGATTTTTAAATGTGGCAACCATGCTTATTTTTTCATATTTCAGCCGTTTTTTAGATGCAAATGGATATGTATAGGTGTTTGAGCAGCATTATACATTAATTGCCAATAAATGTTCGTGTTTTTTTCTCATAATCATTGTCTGTGCGATTGGCAGTGGTTATTTATTTTAAGGTAATGGTTGGAAAAAAAATTTCAAAAAATGGGTATTTTTTGTACCCCCCATGGAACCATTTTTTTTGTTTTTCATTGTATCAAAAACGGTACAACCGATTTCGATCATTTTTTTTTTGCTAAAGCTCCCCAAAAACTTAAATAGAATTGTGTATTAAAATTTTCAAAACAAAAAATTTTGGATTTTTAAAATAAACTTTTCAAAACTCAATATTTCGAAAACCCGATGCTAGATTTTTTTTTAACTTAATAAGTAAAAATTTATCAATATAATCTACAAGATGTGAGAAAAAAAATGTATTTTACCTAAAAATAAATGTACCCACCATACAAATGTAAAAAAAAAAAATAAAAAATGGTTTTCAAAAATTGTATTTTTCTCGAAAACGGCGCCTGGAATTTTGATACATTTTTTTTCTTTGTATGATCTTTAATTTAATTTAACTCGAGATTTTGATCAAAGTTGACTTTACGATAATAGAGAAAACGAAAAAATATTTTTTTATCCAAAAAAATTGTTTTTGAAAAATCAATGTCTTGAAAAAGTTTGAGCGATTAATTTTTGAAAATATTTCCTAGAATCTTTATTTTTAAATACTTAAAATTAATATCCCAAATTTTTTTCTAGAACAATTTTAAAGAAATTTCTTATATTTAAAATTAGTTTAATAATAAAAGGTTTTTAAAACTTCGTTTGTATAAATTCGTACTTTTTATATTTATATTAACAAAATACAAAAAAAACAAAATTTTTATTTTAATGAATTAATAATTTCCAAATTTGATGAAAATTCGTAGACAAACATTAAAAGAAATATTTGTTTGTTCAAAATTCGCAGGGCAAATATCTTATTTTTTTACAAAATATATGGATAAAAACTATTTTTTATAAAAAAACGTTTATTTTTATTTTCAAAGTTTTTCATGTAGGGTGCATCAATAATTTTTTTAAAATTGACACCATATTTCTTTTTTCTTTAATTTTTCTAAAATTGCTTATTGCATTGGCAATATGTAAATGCATACAACATATTTTTTCCAAGAAAGGTATCTGATTTTTTTTTAAATATTATGTCAATAATAATTTTAATTGAAAGTTTTAGCGACCTCAACTCCAAAGTGCGTTTCGCCCAGGTACGACAGTGGGCTCATCAGTTAGATGGGCGAAACGCACTTTGGAGTTGAGGTCGCTAAAACTTTCAATTGAATTTAATTCAATCACTCCACTTAAAAATTGAAATTATTTTCTGATTTCATATATATACCTTCGTTTCTTCGTTTATAATAATAATTTTATTCTATTTATTCTATTTTTTTTTAATTAATTTAAGTTTTCTAAAATTATTTTTTTCTCGAAAAACTTATTTGATTTTTTTTCACAATTGCTTTATGTGAATATTTATGCATTTCTGAAATTGTTTATATAAACATAAAAAGTATTAAACATTTTCTATATTTTTTGCAAACAAAGTTTATATGAACAAATTTTAAAAACTAGTCTATATACCTATATCAAATTTCTTTTTTTTATTTTTAATTATATAAATACCTATGAATGCATAAAAATATTTTTTTTGTAATCAAAATTATTTTCTACCATACCATATTTTATATAGGTATGTTCATATGTAAAAGCTATTTTCTCTAATAAAAATATAGGTATACGTACCTATTAGATTTGCTTAAAGAAATAGTTTTATACCTATATATGTACATAATTATATTAATTCCAAAAAAAAAACAATTTCCACTACCTTACCACCCACTGCATCTAATGTAGGCAGTTAAACTAGTTGATTGCAATTATTATTTTTGTTCTTCAAAATTACACCCATTATTATACTTTTGAATAACAAAAATAATAATAATTGCAATCAACATAGGTAAGTTACCTAATACGAGTATATTAAGATAAAGTTTCTATGAAGATATACTAAAATTCAAAAAAGCCTAATCCTATCAAGAATCAATTTTCAAAATTATTCCTACTTAAATCTATTCAAATAGGTATGTGTGTCCATACAAATAAAAAGCAACGTTGTATTTTGGTTAGATATGCCGAAATTGAACAACGTTGCTTTGTTGCGTATGAAATAGCAAAAACAAAACAAATATTCTTGACAAAAAAATATAACAACAAAACACACAGAAGATCCCGCAAAAGGAAAATGATACAAAACAAATTTTATTTTCTCTTTCTCGTCTTTCTCATTGCCAGAGCTGATAAAATTTTCTCGCTCTTCCTCAATTACTACCCCACCCTAAATCAAAAGTCTCCACGACAATATTTTCCTACGACAGCGCCCTCGGTAGAGTGTATTCCATAACACTTTTTTCTGTTCCATGATAGTACTATAGTTTATATATACAATGGCTCTTCCTCAATTACTACCCCACCCTAAATCAAAAGTCACCACGACAATATTTTCCTACGACAGCGCCCTCGGTAGAGTGTATTCCATAACACTTTTTTCTGTTCCATGAGAGTACTATAGTTTATATATACAATGCAGATACTTCTCAGACAACTTATTGAGGATAAAATCTCAATAATAGAGAACAAGAATTGCGATACCAACACATCCTGGGCGAAGAAGGATGCGTGGAGGGAGATCACCAGCAAGTATATAATTTAAACTACATATTTTAATTTCACTTATTTTTAATGTATTATAAAATTTTAGTTTCAATAATATGAGTGCAACTATGAGGGAGACGCCGCAACTTCAAGCGCAATGGCGAGGCACTAAAATGAAGGCTAAAATGAACGCCTCTGTCTACAAAAAAAGCTTACACGCAACAAGAGGTGGGCCACCACCGAAATCACTTGATCCTGAGCAGGAAAGGTTGATGGCACTCATCCCTCATGAGTTTGAGGAGAACGAGAATGAGTTTGACTGCGATACTAAGGTTTGTAAAACTTCATATATTATATATTATCAGCCTTATTTATAAACGCCACATAAAGCCTGAATAAAGTTATTCACTCCTTATAATTCCTCTAAACGCGAAAATGTTATTTATAAAACTTATGCAACGTTGAATAGAGCCAAAATAAGCTAAACGCATTTTGAGATTGAATAGAGCCTGTATAAGGAAATTATAATGACGAAATGTCATTCTGATTTGTGTCCATAATAGAAATTAGAAAAGAATAAAAATGCCTTTTCAATTTTCTTCCTCTTTAAATGATTTAAATCGTAATCGAGTTATCCTGACTCCGAAAAGGAGAAAAGTGTACAAAACAAGATTTAATCCAATGAGACTAAGCGATGGAGAATTTAAAAATAAATATAGATTTTTGAAAGTAAATATGAAAAAAATAATTAAAATTGTCCGTGCGGATTTCAGATTTCAACGAGATTATTAATTAAACTTATATATTTAATTCTACGTATTTTTTTTGATTATAGATTCAAGACGATGGAGGAGATATCCATGGATTCAGCCAACCTACTCTTTGCCAAATTTGTAAGCGAGTGGCAAGAGCATTAGCTTCCAAAAGATCAACGTATGTAAAAATGCCAACATCTTTTTCGGACCAAATAAGAACTTTGAACCAATTCTTTCAAATTCGAAGATTTCCAAAAGTTGTTGGAGCCATTGACTGTACCCATATAAAGATTCCGAAAGTTGGTGGTCCATCATGGCAGTACTATGTTAATAGAAAAGGGTACTATTCGCTGAATACCCAAGTAGTGTGCGATGCATCCGTTAAAATAATGGACATTGTTTGCCGTTGGAGGGGCAGCACTCATGACTCCCGAATTTTTAGGGAGAGCAGGATAAAACCGAGATTTGAGATTGGGGAGTTCAATGGTCGTCTGCTTGGGGATGGTGGTTACCCTTGAACCAATATCCTATTTACCCCCCTTTTGAATCCTCAAACGGATGCTGAAAAAAGATACAATATTGCTCATATAGCAACTCGAAACACGGTGGAAAGATGTTTTGGCGTTTGGAAGCAAAGATTCCGCATTTTGTTGACAGGTATAAGATGTTCCTTAGAAAACGCCAAAACAACAGTGATAGCGTTGGTAGTTCTGCACAACTTAGCAATTGATTTTAAGGATATTATCCCAACCACAGGTTTAAGATTAAAAAATTTAAAAAAATTAAACGCTTAATAATATTTTTTTGCAGATTATGATGTTATTGACAACAATCAACCATATTCGTCAGATAATCAAGAAATATTACAACCACAAACCAACCAAAATCTAACACGACGTGTATTTATTGAACAATTCTTTTCAAGAAACAATCAATGAATGTTTTATATGCAATGCATTTTTTTAAAAATTTTTTATTCGAAAACAAACAAAAACTTAACTTCATTAACAAAAACTTAGAAACTCCAATAAATAAAAAGATAATTAACAATAATAACAAAACTAAAAATTAAAATTTTCTTCTTCCAGCCTTCTCAATTTTAGCTGGTGAATCTCTTCTTTGTGCCTTCTTTCCATCAGAAGAGTTTTTTCTTTTTAAGCACGTTCCATTTGTAATGTTTTTATTTTTTCATTCCGCTCCATTAGAATTGATTTCATCTTCTCCTCATGTTCACGCTCCATAAATATTTTTTCAGCTCTTCGATTGTCCACAGCCGTGTTAAATAATTCTTTTTTGAGATGTTCGTCATCTTTGCAGTTTATCTAATAAATAAAGAAAATCTTAAAATTATATACTTGACAGAGAGAAGTACTAAACTACCTTCCGTTTAAATATTGATTTCTTTTTTCTGTTGGAAGTATCCAAAGCTGGAGGTGGATGTGAAGGTGAGATGATGATGGAACCTATTTGTTTATAAGCACATAAATAGATATCTTGTATCACGTGAGTATCACAATCAAATATATTTTCATCTTCCTCAAATTCTTGCGGAATCAACGCCATTAACTTATCGTCTTCTGCGTCAGGTGATTCTGGGGGTGGCCCACCGCCTGTTGTTTGTAGGCTTCTTTTGTAGGTGGAATGTTTTGTCTTTACCTTCATTTTTATGGTTCGCCACTGGGACTGAAGTTGAGAAGTTTCCTTGGTTGTGGCACTCATATTGCTAAAACTGAAAATCAATAACAAAAAATTAAGTGACAAATAAAATTCCCTTTACAATTATCTTTACACATACATATTGATAATCTCAAGCCACGCATGTTTCTTCTTTCTAGTAGTATTTGCATTGTATATATAAACTATAGTACTCTCATGGAACAGAAAAAAGTGTTATGGAATACACTCTACCGAGGGCGCTGTCGTAGGAAAATATTGTCGTGGAGACTTTTGATTTAGGGTGGGGTAGTAATTGAGGAAGAGCGAGAAAATTTTATCAGCTCTGGCAATGAGAAAGACGAGAAAGAGAAAATAAAATTTGTTTTGTATCATTTTCCTTTTGCGGGATCTTCTGTGTGTTTTGTTGTTATATTTTTTTGTCAAGAATATTTGTTTTGTTTTTGCTATTTCATACGCAACAAAGCAACGTTGTTCAATTTCGGCATATCTAACCAAAATACAACGTTGCTTTTTATTTGTATGGACACACATACCTATTTGAATAGATTTAAGTAGGAATAATTTTGAAAATTGATTCTTGATAGGATTAGGCTTTTTTGAATTTTAGTATATCTTCATAGAAACTTTATCTTAATATACTCGTATTAGGTAACTTACCTATGTTGATTGCAATTATTATTATTTTTGTTATTCAAAAGTATAATAATGGGTGTAATTTTGAAGAACAAAAATAATAATTGCAATCAACTAGTTTAACTGCCTACATTAGATGCAGTGGGTGGTAAGGTAGTGGAAATTGTTTTTTTTTGGAATTAATATAATTATGTACATATATAGGTATAAAACTATTTCTTTAAGCAAATCTAATAGGTACGTATACCTATATTTTTATTAGAGAAAATAGCTTTTACATATGAACATACCTATATAAAATATGGTATGGTAGAAAATAATTTTGATTACAAAAAAAATATTTTTATGCATTCATAGGTATTTATATAATTAAAAATAAAAAAAAGAAATTTGATATAGGTATATAGACTAGTTTTTAAAATTTGTTCATATAAACTTTGTTTGCAAAAAATATAGAAAATGTTTAATACTTTTTATGTTTATATAAACAATTTCAGAAATGCATAAATATTCACATAAAGCAATTGTGAAAAAAAATCAAATAAGTTTTTCGAGAAAAAAATAATTTTAGAAAACTTAAATTAATTAAAAAAAAATAGAATAAATAGAATAAAATTATTATTATAAACGAAGAAACGAAGGTATATATATGAAATCAGAAAATAATTTCAATTTTTAAGTGGAGTGATTGAATTAAATTCAATTGAAAGTTTTAGCGACCTCAACTCCAAAGTGCGTTTCGCCCATCTAACTGATGAGCCCACTGTCGTACCTGGGCGAAACGCACTTTGGAGTTGAGGTCGCTAAAACTTTCAATTAAAATTATTATTGACATAATATTTAAAAAAAAATCAGATACCTTTCTTGGAAAAAATATGTTGTATGCATTTACATATTGCCAATGCAATAAGCAATTTTAGAAAAATTAAAGAAAAAAGAAATATGGTGTCAATTTTAAAAAAATTATTGATGCACCCTACATGAAAAACTTTGAAAATAAAAATAAACGTTTTTTTATAAAAAATAGTTTTTATCCATATATTTTGTAAAAAAATAAGATATTTGCCCTGCGAATTTTGAACAAACAAATATTTCTTTTAATGTTTGTCTACGAATTTTCATCAAATTTGGAAATTATTAATTCATTAAAATAAAAATTTTGTTTTTTTTATATTTTGTTAATATAAATATAAAAAGTACGAATTTATGCAAACGAAGTTTTAAAAACCTTTTATTATTAAACTAATTTTAAATATAAGAAATTTCTTTAAAATTGTTCTAGAAAAAAATTTGGGATATTAATTTTAAGTATTTAAAAATAAAGATTCTAGGAAATATTTTCAAAAATTAATCGCTCAAACTTTTTCAAGACATTGATTTTTCAAAAACAATTTTTTTGGATAAAAAAATATTTTTTCGTTTTCTCTATTATCGTAAAGTCAACTTTGATCAAAATCTCGAGTTAAATTAAATTAAAGATCATACAAAGAAAAAAAATGTATCAAAATTCCAGGCGCCGTTTTCGAGAAAAATACAATTTTTGAAAACCATTTTTTATTTTTTTTTTTTACATTTGTATGGTGGGTACATTTATTTTTAGGTAAAATACATTTTTTTTCTCACATCTTGTAGATTATATTGATAAATTTTTACTTATTAAGTTAAAAAAAAATCTAGCATCGGGTTTTCGAAATATTGAGTTTTGAAAAGTTTATTTTAAAAATCCAAAATTTTTTGTTTTGAAAATTTTAATACACAATTCTATTTAAGTTTTTGGGGAGCTTTAGCAAAAAAAAAATGATCGAAATCGGTTGTACCGTTTTTGATACAATGAAAAACAAAAAAAATGGTTCCATGGGGGGTACAAAAAATACCCATTTTTTGAAATTTTTTTTCCAACCATTACCTTAAAATAAATAACCACTGCCAATCGCACAGACAATGATTATGAGAAAAAAACACGAACATTTATTGGCAATTAATGTATAATGCTGCTCAAACACCTATACATATCCATTTGCCTCTAAAAAACGGCTGAAATATGAAAAAATAAGCATGGTTGCCACATTTAAAAATCGCCATGTTAATTATTTTAGCAGAAATTGTTTTTTTTTTTTTGATTTAGTAGTTGAAGTTTACCTATTACAAATTAACCAAAAAAAAATACATTTAATACATACATATATTTTTCTTCCATTAGAAGTAAAAAATGTGAAAATATTTTTTTTTTTTTTCGAAAAACAAATGTTTATCTTTAAATGCGATTTGCGGCTAAACGGAGCTTCGTAGACCCCCCAAAGTTGACATCTTCTAACGTGATTTCTGGCTAAACTAGGCATCTTAGCGAGTTAAAAATTGCATACTCGTGATGTAGGGAGTGATGTATCACATGATTTTTTTCTAATTGATAAAATTTTAGTCAAAATTAAAGTTTTCAAAATTCTACATTTTGAAACTCTACTTCTCCAAATTCCGCATTTCGAAATTCTACTTCTCAAAATTCTGATTTTCAAATTGTACCTATTAAGTTTTCTGCATTTCAGAATTCTACTTGTCAAAATACCTTTTTCAGAATTTTACTTTTTAAGTTTTCAGCATTTCAAAATTTTCTTTCCTAAAATTCTGCATTTCAAAATTTTGCTTTTCAAAATTTTACTTACTAAGTTTTCTGCATTTCAAAATTTTCTTTCCTAAAATTCTGCATTTCAAAATTCTGCATTCCAAAATTCTACTCTTCAAAATTTTAGCTTTCAATATAATTTTTCTGTATTTCAGAATAATACTCAAGACTCCAATTCTCAAAATTCTGCATTTAAAAAATCTGCCTACAAAAATAATTATCTATCTATACAAAATAATTGTTCTGAGTGGTAACCGTTTAAAAATTCGTCTATTTGAATATAAATCCTACATTTGCTCCAATATACATTCAAACAGCGAACGAAAAAAATCAAACCAAACAATATACCGTTTTTTCTCTATGCGTGAAGCAAAAAATGCCATCTCATACTTATTTGTATAGAAAATTGATAAAAAGAAAACAGAAAATAGCTTTATTGTCGTCGCTTTGTTCTGCACCTTCTATGCGTGAAGCAAAAAATGCCATCTCATACTTATTTGTATAGAAAATTGATAAAAAGAAAACAGAAAATAGCTTTATTGTTGTCGCTTTGTTCTGCACCTTCGGTTTGCTTTTACCGAAAATATTATCACCCCTTCCTGATTATCGTCTGTCCTTACTCTCCACAACTCTAAGTAAAAAGTTATGGAATACGCTCGTATGGTGCCGCATCGTTCGTTCCTCTTCATGAGAGTACTATAGTTTATATATACAATGGTATTTGTATCGACACTCTTATTTTCCACAATCTCGATTCGTTCTTCGATGAGTTGTCGAAGGAGTATCTAAAACATTTTTAAAAGTTATATAATATTGATTCAAAACGTCTTGCAAACAAAATCACAAACCTTATCGGACGAATCCCAGTTTGCCGAGCGCATTATTTTCGCCTTCGATTTCATTTTGTATTATTATTATCATTGTTTACCTATTTCATTGAAAGAAGAAGATACAGCTGATTTAATTATGACATCTACATGGAATAGATTTCCCATTTTGGTACTTTTTTTGACATAAGAACTGCATAACTATAATTTGTAGGAAAGTGTTTTATAAATACGAATTTATGCAACGTTGAATAGAGCTTACATAAATCCTTATACACTGCATAACTATTCATCTGTTTAGCGGATTCTATTAAATAAAACTGTATATTTATATTCAAAAAATAAAAGAATTATTTTGTCTGACCACACAGATATTCAAGGAAAATATTAGCAACAGAAAGGACAAAACATCGCCCAACAAAGGACATATTGAACGCCATCGGAAGAGCCCATGGGTAACCTAATGAATTATGATAATTAAAAAAAAATAAATAAATATAAATTTCTTTAGATTAATCAATATGATGATATTGAATTTCTTGAGGATCCTTGTTCTCCACTTCCAGCTTCGCCTCCAGCACAAGCCTTACATCGACATTCACCACCGGCATCGCCTCCACCTTCGCGTTCAAAGAAAACCAGATCATTCAAACGGAAGGTACTTAATAAATTAATTTTTCTTCTTCATATTAATTTAGTATTTTTTTCTTTTTGTCTCAGATAATCTGCAAAGAGGACGAACTCCTCAAACAGGAATTGTTTGATTTAGCAAAGGAGAACCGGAGGAAGGAGACTGCTTACATGAAATTGGAGCATGAAGAAAGAATGCAAAATATTTTAATGGAGCGTTCGGAAATAACGAAAACCTACCAGATGGAGAGAAGGCACAAGGAGGAAATTCATCAAAAGAAGATGAAAATGCTAGAAGAGCATAATTGCAATTGTGATTTTTAGTTTATACTGTTTTTTTTTGTATTAATTTATTAGTTCCTTTGTTTTTATTTTTTGAACTGTGATTTCTTGTATTACATAATTGATTAGTTCCTTCGTATTTTTTCTCAGAACTGTGATTTTAATTTTTAATGTTTTTTTCAATTATTTAAGTATTTTTGTAGTTTTTAATCGTTTTTATGAATTATGTTTTTGTTTTTGTTGCCATATGAATGGTATTTTGAAATAAATAGCACATATACGATGATAGAAAATTGAAACAACATTTTTAATTTAATTTTTCAACATTTTAGTTTTTATCAAATTTCTCATTTTATAATTGGGCTTCGTACTGTTGTTGTCAGTGCCAAACAAGAAGTGTATCATGACGTAGAAAATGTATAAGCTTTAAATAGAGATATAGGTACATTTTGTTGCGAACAGTAGGTAGGGTTAGTTATGAGATGAAAAGAATTGTTCTATAAAGACGCGGCGTGAAAGGTTTATTTGACTGTGAGGTTGCAATATTTCCTGATTTCCTGGTGGTTGGTTATAATAATATTCATTTGCAGGTTCTTCATCATCTACATTCGAAAAATAGAATCCACTTAATAAATACATACATTTTTATTTAACTTAATTTAAATGTATACCTGTTATTGGAAGACGGTCCTGAAAATCTATTGCCAAGTTATGTAGAACTGCTAATGCAATTATTGTTGTTTTGGCATTCTCTAAGGAGCATCTCTTACCTGATAAAAGGATTCGAAATCGCTGCTTCCAAACACCGAAACATCTTTCAACTGTGTTTTGAGTTGATATGTGTGCTATGTTATATTGCACTTCAGCATCTGTTCGAGGATTCAACAGTGGAGTGAACAGATTAGTAGTGCAAGGGTAGCCACCATCTCCAAGAAGACGACCCTTGAACTCACCATTGTCAAAGCGTTGTTTAATGCGGCTTTCTCTAAAAATTCTGAGTACTACCTCTCCACCGGCAAACGATATCGTATATTTTTAGGGATGCATCGCACACTACTTGCGTATTTAATGAATAGAATCCCTTCCTACCCAACTAACAATTTAGCTTGCAGTAGATCCAGTTTTTTTAATTTGAGAAACTATAGTTTACATAGAACTATGGTAAGACTAAACTATACATGCCAAAAAATTTTTTCACACATATAGCTTGTTTAGTACTTTTTTAGGTCATATGAAAAAGTCTTATGGAAAACTTGTATATCTAAGTTGAAAATAGTTTTGTTAAAGCCTGTCCGAAATGTTTAACGTAAAGCCTTACAAAAATGGTCGCTATAAGGATTTCAGGTGAAAGTCAAATCAGTCATGTTCTATTAGGCTTGTTTATGAGTAATATTAAAAGTTTTGTCTGTCAGAGAAATCAACCGCCTAAGCTTTTACAAACTTCTTGAAGTGCAAAGTGCTGATTTTTATTTTTGATAGGAAAAAATAATAATAATGAATTCCTGGACAAAATATACGAGATCAGGAACGTATCATAGAGATTTGAAAAAATATCGAGATGGTATTTAAAGAGAGCATCTGATATTTCTAATGACTTTAAAAAAAAACTTTCGAAGCAGTCAAAACATTATTGAAAATAATTTGCCGTCAATTAGTTCTCACGCAAGTCCTTCCAATGGAGACGATACAGAAGAAGGTAGGCTTTTTACTTGCAATGAAAAATTTTATTCTGTAATTTAAATTGCTTGCTTTTAGATCCTAGTATCCCTTCCACATCCGAAATTCAGGATATTAATAACAATCCATGCAACTTAATTGAAGCATCTAATGAATACATATGTGAGATGGAAAACAAAACTCAATTCCGATCTACTTGGCAAAAGTGGGCAATACACCATCAGATAAACCCACACAGCGCTGAAGGATCTTTTCATAATAATCAATTTTGAAGTTGACGATTTGTTGCCAGCAGATCCACGAACGCTCTTAAGGACCCCATAAAATGTCGTGTGCACAAAAATTGGAAAAGATGGACTATATTGGCACATTGAATTACAACATTGAATTCACTCTATAAGACTATATTACGATGTTCTATTTCAAGTTAATTTTATTTCTGGAACTTGTATATAAAAGGTTTACGGGAGTCAAATAAACTATTCAGCGGAGCTATAGCATTTTTACACAAAGTATTCCTTGTTTAAGTTAATTGTTGTGCAACCTTATATAAATCTTCCTCAAAAGCTATTAAGCGACATAGTACTTGTGATCAGGGCCGGACAAGCTATACGTGCAAGCTGTGCAAATGCGCAGGGCGCTGAACTCAAAAGGCGTCTTGGGCACGCGTTAAAAAAGACACTACTTCATAACCACATTTCTTTTTATAGCTCACTCCAATATTGGTATTTATTATATAACTAACAGCTAATTCTGAATTTAAAGAGAGATATACATAGGTATATATATAGATACATATATACTTTTCCAAAAATAATTCGATGTTTAATTTCCTATGCACACCCATTCCCATTCCCACAGTAAAAAAAACTACATCACAAAATCTTTACAAAGTGCACAATTTTGTTCGCTTAACAACAGATACCTACATATTTGCTATTTTTCTCTTTATCAATCTACTGTTACGTTATTCTTCACACTCACCATCGCTTGTATGAGTGAAGGCATTTATTTTATTTTGATATCCCTCCCCTATGCAGTGTAACATAAGACAGAATTTCAATAGCAAATACAGCCAATTAACAGTTTGCAAGTTGTTAACTACTCGTAACATGCGCACGATGCCAATTCTTCTATATGAAATCGAAGTCAGCAATGTTACTCAAACAGAAATTCTGAGGTACAAAATTCATACTCATTGACATGTCAGTGCGCAGAATTAAAAGTTGCGTCTAGGAATTTAAACTCTTCCGGTTGAGTGTTTCTTGTACTGTTTTATGTCATTTTCCATTGGTCGTCCAGAAGCGTTTGGAAGCGTCCAGAAGTCTTCTCAAACCATTCCATTGGGAAAAAATACTCTTCTGAGAAGAGAATTTCGCTTCTCGATTTCAAGTCAGAATCCACTCAAGAAGCACTAATACTCATACCCAAATGTCAAAAGCAACTATCGCAGATTTTCACCAACACGACTATTAACTAATACAAAGGCAAAATTTCAAAAGTTGAGTAGAAGAAGTTAGCACCGTTCCATTGTATTTCAGAATGAGTGGATCCTTGAGTGAAACCAATGGAAAATGACATTAGTTTGGCACTGGCCTCTGTTTATGAGTGAAATTTTATCACTGTCGTGTGTCGAGAATGAGACAAAGGGTTGAAATATGGAAATACTTGAGTGATGATGATGCGATGACTAATGTTGAGGTTTGTCGTTAATGAGTGAATCTGTTTTATTCAATTTCTCCTTTTCCCTTTTTTTTTTCGTGCCAGTTATTGTTTAAATTATTTAAAAAGGGATTTTTTGACTGATCTAATTACTTTATAGGGATAGGGAATCTATAATGACGATAAAACTTGCTACGCTACTATTTTAGTAGTCTATTCGAGTATGTATAAGGTTATGTATGATAATGGTTAAAACATGAAAGGAAAAGAGGCTGGTGTTCAAAACAAAATTAAGTGTCTTGAACCAAGAGCTTATTTTGTTCAGGCTGCTTGCATTCCTTTGGTTGTTGTTGGTTTTTAATAATTCAGCTTGCTGTTCATTGGAAGCTGTTAAGCTTCAATGCATATAAAACTTTGTATCAGGTTCAACAATGCGTTGGGACATACATATATACAAAAAATTTCGCTGGTTTGACCTTAAAACCCCTTTCTGAAACCAGATGGGAGTAGGCTAAATGCTTTCAAACCATTAAAAAAAATCTTAGAAGCTATAATATGAAGCTCTTATTGAAATATCTGAGTCTGGAAACGTTGAGAATAGAAACATGCAGTCATTAGGAAGTAAAATTTTAGTTTTAAGTTTATATGTTGCATATTAATCTAGTTTGATATTTTAGAAAAAAATAATGGCGCAAAATTTTAATTGAATTAGTACGATGCTAAAGCTGTTTTAGTATGATACTAGGTTAAAACAATAATTTTAATCGAATATAGCATCATACTTCTTTACCCTTTTATTAAAGTTAAAATCATCGAATACCTACTTTATTTTTTTTAGTACGATATCTTCAGCTTCTAGCTTCATATGACTCTTTGACATTTGCAGACATCAAAAAAGGTTCGTGTACTTACTTTTTTACACGAAATGTCATTGTTTTAGGTGTGTTCACCTAAGCCATAGCTCTAAATCTATAAATACCATCACAGTTTCCTCAAATAACGTAGTTTTTTTTTAAACTAAAATTAATAAAAAACTGCTTCAGGACCCCAATGACTCAGGAAAGATAAGTTGACTAATCAATCATGGCTATAGAGAAAGAGCTTGTCAAGTCATTATATTATGATGATCTCGATCTGGTAACTGAGTTTGCTAAAACAGAAGCCAGAAAAGTTAATCTATTGCAATAAATTCGGTTCTATTTATTTTTATTAAAATAATAATCTTATTAATATATCCTACACTGAATAAATTAAATATGAATATAAAACTTTTAATTCAACAACAATTAATGAGTTCATTATTTATTTGTATGTTGTTATGTTTTTGAATTAGTTTTTAAATATTTTTTACTTCAAAAAATATTTTTTTCAGTTCCTAAATTTTTGTGATATATATTTTGACTATTATGTTTGTGATATATTCTTGATTTCTTAGTTTTTAATAAAAATCATATTTTAATTAAATATAAGTATTCACCCTTATTCCGATAGTCGTTTTACTAAAACGCCAGTAAAACGACAAGGCTCTAGAAACGAAAATTGGAATTTTATTGAAACGACTATCGTTATAATGCTTAGAAAAGTTAAGAACATAGAGAATGCTACCCTTTTCGTATTATTTAAACCCAAAATGTGGTCTCTGGAGCCTTCTCGTTTTAAAGGCGGTTTATTAAAACGACTATCGGAATAAGGGTGATTATCTAGGAATAGGCCTCTTGGGGATCCCTCGTTAAAAAACGCATTGCAAAGGGTACCCCTTGGGTAGTGAGGAAATACTTTTTCCGCCAATCCAATCCGAATGAGAGGCCCCAGTGATAAAGCTTGCGCAGGGCTCTAATTTAGCTCGGGCCGGTCCTGCTTGTGATGGGAAACCTAAGACAAATTAAATAGCTTCGATAATTTACGCCAAACTCATTTATATAAGACTTGCTGTTGTTGCCTTACAAGCTAGATATTAACTTGTATTGACACTAAAAGAAAGTAAATTGTTAGTTGGGTATTTATATAGTACTGGCCTGAAGGTCCACCAGCTTTGGAAATCTTAATATGGGTGCAATCAATGGCACCAATTAGTTGGGGGAAACCGCGAATTTGGGAGAACTTGCTGATAGCACGCATTTGTTCCGAAAATTTTGTCGGCATTTTGACAAAACTACCTCTTTTTGATGCCAATGCTCTTGCAATCCGTTTACAAATTTGGCATAATGTGGCATGACTGAAACCATGGATATCGGCTCCATCTTCTTGAATCTTGAAATATATTATATGAACGGTTGGTATCATCAAATTTTGTTGATTTTAAATTGAAAAAGGTGTTAATATGTCTCTTGCTGACTTAATTCTAATGAATGCAATCATGAATTGATTGCAATTCTTAATTGAACTTACCTCATTTCGTCCCCAATATCGAATAGCAGCCATCACTTGCAGATCTAAGGGAATGTGGCCTCCTCTCTTGTCCTCGTTGAGATCGAAGCTTATAATCGCTATGATTTTTTTCATATTTTCTTTAGAAAAGCGATATTTTTTTTTAAAGTCCTCATCGCGAAGGCTCATGGGATTAAACCTTTTCTTGTGTATTTTACGCGTTAGCGGTCTCGCAAGTACGGCATTAAAAAAATTGAAATCATTTAAAAAGGATGAAAAAGTAAAAGGCATTTCTGTTTTGGTAGTCAAAGTAGAAGTGACAGTGACAGTTCAATACTAAAATGTCCTTATGTAGCCACTATTCAACCTCCAAACGCGTTTAGCTTATAATGCCACTATTCAACGTCACATAAGGTTTATAAATAACGATTTTGCCTAAAGAGGCATTATAAGGGTTGCATAGCCTTATGCACTCACTATAATGAGTTTATAAATATGGCTGTAAAGGTTTTTCGTCTTGATATTTTGTTAAAAAAGGTTCAAATTCCGATGTAATAGTATAAAAAAAAGAAAGCTTGGACTCGAAGAACTCGTCTTTAAAAAAGTTTTTGAGATTTTCAACAGGTTGCGTATTTGGAAGTTTTTTTTTAAAGTAAAGAAATGTTTGAGCTCATCAAATATGTTCAGACATCTCTCCAAACACTTTTTGTTCTCCAACCATCGAACTCCGCAATATTTAAAAGGAAATTTAGTACACCCCGTTTTGGATGAAAACAAACTTCTCCTTGCAGGAGTGTCTTTGAAAACGTAATGAACATGTCTTAAGAAGGTATGAAGGTCCCAGGAAACACTCGCGAGTCCAGTCTTCATGGCTCCATGAACAACATGAAGACCACATACGCCAGTATCAAGGAGTTGCAGGGCATCTGGATCCGTCTCTTTCCGCTCTTGTTTGAGTTTTTTTTTAAAATGACAAATTAACATTTGGCCCGTCCATAGACACTTGAAGAAGTTTATGTTTGTTTAAAAACCGGATCCCATTCGAAAGGCGTTTTAAAATCATGTCTATTACAGAATTCGCAGAATTTTACTCCCGGTGAGTTGACTCGATTCGCATCCGCTGTAAAACTCAATTATGAAATTCGTCGGATGAACTACATTGTCGATTCCTAAAATTACCTTATCATTTATGAACTTTCGTATCAACACTGTCAGCTACAAACATTTATTCAACTGGCCCAGGCTGTGATAATAGTATCGCTTTCGATCAACGAAATCAAGCATCGTTGAGTGTGGTTAGTACGAAGATGGGGGACGGTTCAAAACCAACTGTGCTCTTTTTTTTTTTTTTTTAGATTTCTTGCTCTCTGGTTGCGTTGCTATTTGTGCGTTTTCTATTAAAATTTGTTAAACAAACACTTTAGCATTCAGTATGATAAGCTTTTGACTTACATTTTTGTACTCTCCATTGTTTATTTTCGTTTAATCAAAAATTCACTTCAGATTCGTCTCGAAATTGGTGCGAATGTAAAATGATAGAAATTGTATGAAGTGCAAATGGATTGCGAGTTCTGTAATACCATATAAGTTGAACAAAATGTCAGTGGTGCAGGGATTGTAACCGACATTCGTTCAACTTTCATTCGTCGGATTCAGTAATAGCAAAAGTTTGGAAATGAATTGAAACTGTCACTTTAGCTCATTCGCCGAATTCTGTAATAGGGGTGAATATCTTCGGATTTTGCAAAACCCATAAATTCGCTTTCTAAATATCGATTACAGACCATGCCTTTCGTTTCATCGAAGTAACGAACGACCAAATCCATTTGAGATACTTTATTAAGTGCTTCATCGAAGCAAATAACATACTCCTCAGACTTATTTACAGCTTCAAGAAGTTTATCGTGAAAGTAAGGTGCAATGCCGTGATTGATAACATATGAACATTTTGTTTTTCCCAGTTTAAAATTGCCAGCAATTTTGCTGTCGGAAAACATTTGTCGAAATATATCCGAAATTTCTATTGAAGAGTTCAATGATTATCTTGTTGAGACAACGTAAAGACACCATCGGATCTCAGCGGCTATTGAGTCTGTTTTGTTGAAAGTATAATTACCAAGGTCCTGTGAATTTGGCTTTGTAGATTTGTTATATTGGGTTTCTGGCGGAATAATATCAGGCGCGGTTTTTTGAGAACTGGAGGAGGCCAACGAATGATTCGATGCAATAAAAAAAGAATTTATTTTTTGCAATGCCGCAGCTTTACTATTCGATTTATGGAGAACTCCGTTTTGATGTGACACCAAAGAACGTTTGCCCATGTTGCTCAACTCGAAATCTTTTTTGCAAGTGACATCTTGCCTTATAGACATTGCCTTTAAAATAAAACTTACTCTAAATGAAATAAACAATTTTAAAACTAAAATATAAATAGCACACCTTCGACCCGGCGCAGCCAGCTGTTAAATTAATCATTGTGCAACCACTGCTCGGTGAATGCAGTTCTATTAGACATTTTTTAGAATTCTGAAAAACAATTTTTTATCTGTCTTCTTTTTTTTTGTAAGTTACTTTGTAGTTTAACTAAATAAACCATTCCAGTAACGGAACTTGAAAAAAAGCGGTAAATATCGTGATTTGACATTTCATTCCAGTTGTTTGTTTTTTTTCGTTGTACGAAATAACCAACTTAAGACTATGAAGTGAAGTTAGTTGCATTTCACTAAATTTTGTTAACATATTAATCAGGGGCCTGTTTCTCAGATCATACGCATCATACATTTCATACAACATACAACATTTTCATACATCATACACTGTAATGAAGCATTACAACTCTGCGCCCCCGCCCTAGCTACGGACCTGTCCAATCGTTTATTTCCGCTACCTCACCACAGCTAAACCCTATTCCAACCCCGAATCCCCTATCCAACAAGGTCCCATATTAACCTAACCAAGACACCCCCCATGCTACGGACCTGTGAAAAATAACATAAAAGGAATACTTACCAAAGCGACAACATACTCCCATAGTATGTGTTTACTGCAAGCCATGGCCAGCAACTGATTAGAAAGGAGCTTATCAGTGGAAACAGATCAGTAGCTCAATTACACCACACTAACTACGCAATACCAACAACAACTACTAGGAGTGGTGAGTTGATAACAAGAGGTTATCTACGAAGAAGGAAGAACTACACTGAAAGCAGCAACTGGGCAACGATCAAGAACCTCGATGGTGGGTTTTCGAACAATAAAAGGAGAGATCATTCGTCCTCTAGAACCACGATGGTGAGTTAAGGCTTATACAAGAACTGACTACCCTCTTACCGCCCACCTGCAACCATAAGTAAGCGCAGTAAGAGATAACGTAGTTAAATATGATGCCACCCGTCGCCCGCACCAGTAAAATGTATATGGAGGAAAATAATGTTATGAATAGACAAAAGCGATGACGTAGCGAAAGAGAGCATATTGTGTGTAAATGTGCACTTCATAACTTTACAGCTCACGCATGGTTTGGCTGAAAAGTATCATAAAAGACCGCCATACATTCGACGAAAAGACAGAGTGCGGTAGTCCCTTACCGAGGAAACATCGGATAACAGAGTGTGCTTGACCATTGAACAAGAAACATCGGGTAAATAAAGTGTGGAGGACTTTCAACAAAGAACACATCGCGATCGATCAAGTAAGGTAAATAAAGTGAGTTTGAAGACTTCCCCCCACCAGTGGTAAGGGGTCTCAAACGAATTGACATAAGATTTGCCAGATTCGTCTGTGATTTGCCAGATTCGTCCGTGATTTGCCGGATTCGTCCGTGATTTGCCAGATTCGTCTGTGATTTGCCGGATTCGTCCGTGAAGCCAAGTACCACCCGTACCCGTTCATCTACACTCTACCTGTGTACAGAAACCAGGCGAATGCACTAAAAGGATATCTACAGAGAATAAATCCACATAGAAGAACGAACCAAGGATACTAACACAGAAAACCATTAATTATTGGAATTGTATATAAATTAATAAATGTGAACTAAGTTAAGTTGCTTTTCGATATTTTTATAAATAAAAGAATATTGACGTTAAAATCTGGAGTTAGTACTACTTTAGATAGAACCCCGGTAGACCGGCGAGCAAAACCTCAGTCTTTGACAAAAGTACATCACAACACATCGTACAATTTTCTGTTTTTCAGATTTCACTGGAAGTGTTGTATGACATTTGTATGGTTGTATGATGTGTATGATTCTGACATTTCATTATTATTCGTGTGTAAGGAAATATAATTCTCAACTTTGTTTTCTTGGGAAATAAAAAAGTTAATTACAATTAAAAGCTCAAGTGACCTCAACTCCAAGGTGCGTTTCGCAGAGGTACGACGGTGGGCTCATCAGTTAGATGCTGCCGTACCCTTCTAAGACGCAAATATTGGTCGATGTTTACCGAGTCTTATAAAATGTACAGCTTTAATAGACTGTGAATTTTATTTTTCTAGGGGAATTTGATTAAATTCGGACACCTAGAATAATAATGTCCGTGGCCAGACTATTAAATCAATGAAGATAGAAAGTAATTTCTGTTTAAGTAGAGTGATTGAATTAAATACAATTAAAATTAAAAGGGTACGGCAGCATCTAACTGATGAGCTCACTGTCGTACCTGGGCGAAACGCACCTTGGAGTTGAGGTCACTTGAGCTTTTAATTGTATTTAGTTTAATCACTCCACTTAAACAGAAATTACTTTCTATCTTCATTAAAAAAGTTAATTGTTAGATAAAAAAAACTAAAGTTTTACTTATTTAAAAGTACTCGTAGTATGGGAGATAATTTATGTATACAACTATGGAATTACTATACAATAGTGTAAACCATATTCTTTCATTAATAACTGTAATTGATTATAATAGTTGATTACAAAATTAAAATTCTTGGAAGAATCAGAAAAATGCTTCCATAGGTTAGGTTAGGTTAGGTAAGTAGGCTGACAGTTGATCTTGTTACCGTCACACTTAGATCAATGTAGATCCATTGTGATACCCTAGGGTTTGTGACCCCTTTTATTGAAACCTATGACAATCCTATGTCGATCAAGCCCGTTAAGGGTATAGATGGGTTACAGCAAGCTTTAGCTTGAAATGTCAGAGGGTATTTCTAAAGTGTTGAAATTTCTAACGTCACATAATAGCCTGGCTAGGGAGAGGTATACGCCTTCTCGGGGGTATTCCTTTTCTTTACCTTCACTTGAGAAATCATTTCCCCCACCAGACCCGTAGGAGCATGTGGCTTCTTGCAACGCTTGGTAGATGAGTTTGAAAAGTCAGTTTTAGGTGTATATGTTCGTTTGTTTGGTCGTTGGTTAAGTCGAAGAGGCTGTTTCCATACCAAAGAGGATTTTACCAATCTTAGGTAGATGTGGCCCCATCGACCCACTGATGCTCGTGCTCAACGTAGGAGTGGCAACCGCAGGTGTATAGGCGAGGTGCCCATTCTCCGTTGGTGCTGCTCTCACAAGAAACACGTGCGTCGTTGTCATTTACGTTCGTACTACACTGTCGTACTGTAGTTGAAGGCGGTTTTAATAGATCAGGAATTCTCAAGCCATTTGGTATTATTAACGAATTTTAATATAATTTTGCTTGGAATGTCAGAAGGCTCCTCTAAGTTGTTGAAGAAGTGCCTCCCTAGATGTCTGTTTCCTAGATGATATAGCGCAGGGCATACTGAGTTTCATCTTTTTCTCGTGGTAACCGAGTTGGTTGTGACCTGTGATAATGCTCACGAAAAGAGACTTTTTATTCAGTTGGATGATAATTTCGGTCTTTTGTTTACTGAAACTAGGCCATAATTTTCTGGTTGTAGGACAGGAATCGAGAGACATCCATCTCTTGTTTGCTAAGGCTAGAATTTTACTCTTGATTACCTTTTTAAGATTGCAGGGTGGGATTTGAACTGTTTTGTCTGCTTGATTAGGATCAAGTGTTGATCCAATGAAAAAGGTGATATCAGCTTGTGGTATTGCCATCATTCAGACTTGTTTCGCAGCTTTCGTCACTGTCAAGACCTCAGCTTCAAAGACTGCTGTAATCAGGAAGTCTGAATGAGCTGGATAGTCCAAGGGTTTCTGAAAAGAATCCTGCACCAACACCAGTTTCCATCTTCGAACCGTCGGTATATATAGATATCATCGATTCGCAGGTAGATGGCTCGTTGATTTTCCAGTCCTCTCTGCTACGAAAGGCGGTCTTGAACGGTTTGTAAAAGTCTAAGCGGGGTGTTATGTAGCCAGTACATACCCTATTTTCTATGTATTTCTGTAAAATCTGCGCATGACCTATCGCACTATGTCGCCAGTTACACGTCTGGCTAAGTCGAAGTGCGCTATTGGCTGCCGATTCTTGTGTAAATAGATCTAGGGGTTTTAGATTGAGTATGGCTTCCAGCCCCGCTGTCGGGGTGGACCTCATTGCACCAGTAATTCCAATACATGCCATTCTTTGTACCTTGGTCATAATTTTAAGGTTGGTAGGTTTGTCTAGTGCATTCCACCAGACTACGTTACCGTATGTCAGTACAGGTCTGACTATGGCCGTATATATCCATTTGATAATTTGAGGGTGACATTTCAACTGTCAGTGGTACAAGTGTAATTTAAGCTAAGCTCTTAATAAAGTTGAAATTTCTCTTGAAAAATTAAGCCAACATTTTTTAAAAGTATATAAAACTACTCTTTTTGCAATAGAAATTCGTTTTGTGCTCGAATATCTCACTTTACTGTCCAAGGTAGGAGGTATTTTTAAGTTTAAATAATTCGAATATCCTTCTACGGAATATCCTTATGAACAATAAAAGAGGGATAACGGACACTTCACCAGAATCTAACAATATAACAAGGAAACTCGATTCGAACAAAATGGCAGTTGGAAATATGTCGATCACTCAATTGCAAGACCTTTTAAATAAGACTATATCCGATCTGGCCACGAAATCTGATGTTGCATTCTTATCTACCGAACTGAGCGAATTAAAGTCCACAAATGCGCAATTGAACCAAAAATTAAAGGCTATGACCGAGCGGTGTGATCTATTGGAGTCTCAATTAGAAATGATTTCGCGAAAATATACCGAAAACTGTCTGGTGGTACACCTTCCTCCAGACAGAGAAACCAATGCTGTTGATCTAGCTAATCAAACATGCCAGGGGCTTCTCAAGTTAAAAGAAGGTGAAGAAATTCACTTGAAGAAAACTCGGGTACTCCACAATACTCAACTACAAAGAGGTACGGTCTTCATGGAACTTCGTTCGGCAGAAGAGGTAGAAAAAATCTTGTCCGTCGCGAGCCAACTAAAGGGTAAGGGCATTAGCATCTACCGAGAGCAATCATTGATGTATCGACAAAAGAGACGAACACTAAATGTCTATAAAAACAAACTATTGGAAATTAAACCGGATGCAAAAATCAGTGTTAAAGGTGATAAATTGCAAATAAACAATTACACATTTGCGTTCAAACATTCACGAGGCCTGGTTGTAAAAACAGTCGCGGAGTTGACGTTTATCAACAACATGTTTGGTGACAGTTCTCTGGAGCATTTTGACTGCAGCGAGGGAGCGAAGTTAGTCGCAGTTGAAAACCAACAATCACCATCTGGCTCTCAGTCGACGTTACCGCCACCTGGGCATCATTTGAGGAAAGTTCTTAGGTCGACTACGCATTAGGACAAAACTGTCGTCTGCCCAAAAACTATAAATTTACTGAATTTAACGATTTTAGCTTATAACATAACAGGTCTTAAAAGCAAACTCTTGCAACCTGATTTCTTCAAATATATTTTTAATTTTGATATCATTATATTAATAGAAACTTTTTTAGAACCAAAAGATGAATATGATCTCTTAAAATATTTCAAAAATTATAAAATAACTTTTATTTCAGCGATACGAAGTAGTGTACATGGGAGGGCGAGTGGAGGTATGTATACTTTGTGCCATAAAATCAAATATTTCTCACCTTGCTCAATTTAAGACAGTTGATAACAAACTTCTTATTCATATATTAAGTAATAATTTGAATTTTCATATTATACCGGTGTATCTTAACTGCAATAATTGGCAGAATGATTTTGAAAATTTGTGTAGTTTTATGACCAATTTTTCTTTGGAAAATACCCTAATTATTGTCGATCTCAATGCTCGTATTGGTAATTATCAGAATCATCCTGCTCATATGTCACAAACTCTGCTGAATTTCGGTGCCAACAGGAATTCAAAAGATATAACTCTTAACAGAAATGGTAAACTACTGGCAGAATTTTTCGAAGATTTTGGATTTTTTTTACTGAATGGAGTGGCGAATGGCGACGTAGATGGTAATTTCACTTTCATTAGCGGTCAAGGACAATCAGTAATTGACTTTTGTGCCATATCTGGAGAGTGGTTCAATGTAGTCGATGATTTTGAAGTGCTTCTGGCTGCTTTTTCTTCTCACTTACCAATTATGGTTAAAGCGCATTTTAACGAAGAAATCCAACCGAGGAACTTGGATACTCTACGAAAACTGAAATGGATTCAAAGTAAAGCCTCCCGTTACAAAGCGAATCTAGATTATCAATGTAACTTTCTTCCGCTCCAGTCAACAAGCTCGGTAGAGCAAATTGAAGAAAATATTGTTAGAATAATTTATGCCTCGGCCCCAGATGCTAACAATACGAGTAATTACATAACTTTCGCACCTAAATGTAAATGGTTCGACAAGGAGTGTGTAAAGCTTCGTAAACAGTCGTTTAAGTACTTAAAGCTATTCAGATTGACAAACGTCATATCCTTCAAAAATTTGTATCTTAGTGCCAATAAGGAGTTTAAACAATTATGCTCTACTAAGAAAGTAAAATACCTTAAAAATCTGGCCGTACAGGTTCAACACAGCAAAAATTCCAAGGAATTCTGGTCCAGCGTACGTGAACTGAGTGGATTGCAGCGAGGTATGAAGATTGCTATTGAAGCTCAGACTCTAGCAGCACATTTTAAAACTCTTTTGTCGGCTGACGAGCATCTTCATACCTTCAGCTACGCAATGCAAGACTTTTATGTGTCTGAATTGGACGCCCTGATATCTTTAGAAGAGGCAACTCTTTTGGGAATGAAAAACAACAAAGCCGCAGGTATTGATGGTATACCAGTTGAATTTTTCAAAAATAGCAATAACCAACTCAAAACGTACATCGTACATTTCTTAAACATTCTTTATAACAATGCTTATGTGCCTACGACTTTTTCAAAAGCCCTCATATTCTCGATTATTAAAAAAGGTGATGCGATACAACCGGAAAATTATAGAGGAATCTCAATACTCAATTCTCTGAGAAAGATATTTGCGGGAATTCTTTACGGAAGACTTTCGAATTGGATAGAAAGAACCAACAGTTTGAGTATATTTCAAGCGGGTTTTCGTTCTGGATTTTCCACAATGGATCACATTTTTGCCCTAACTTGTATTGCTAAGAAGTATACTGAAAAAAATAAGAGACTATATGTATGTTTTGTTGATTTTAAAGCCGCTTTTGATACCGTCAACAGACAGGCTCTCATATATAAGCTGGTTAGGCTTGGAGTGTCTCCGAAGTTTCTGATGCTTTATGAGAATTTCTTGTCGTCATCTAGTGCAGCAGTTTGGGATGGTTCGAAGTTGTCAGAGTGGTTTGAGACGTCAGCAGGTGTCCCCCAGGGATGTATTCTAAGCCATCTTTTATTCGCGCTATTTATCGATGATATTTCTGAAATGCTTCCTGGAGGTGTAATGTTCGCTGGAACTCTCATCAAAGTTCTTCTCTACGCTGATGACTTGGTATTAATAGCTGATAACCCCTTTACTCTCCAACTCCAAATTAATCGTCTGGATGATTATTCACCCCAATTACCTATGTCGTCTCGTTTTTTTATGTCTCTCGTTTTCTCTGTCGTCTCGTTTTTTAAATGGCATTCCATAACTTCTTCGACGCGATGATTTTGTAACAGATTTAAAAACGATAAAAAAGTAACAAACATCTGTCAAATTCAAAGGAAAATCTACATCAGTGTTGGGACTTCGCAGAAGCTAAAGAGTGGTAGAAAGGTTGTCAAAAAAGTGGTAGAAATTAAAAGCCATTTTTATGTAGCAAATCGTATATTGAAAATAAATTTATTGAAAATAATTCAAATACAAAAATAAAAGAAATAATATTTCGGTTCTTTATGTTTCAAAGATCACATTATTATCTGGAAGAAGTGAAATCTCAGTTGCAAAAAGTGGTAGAATTAGATTTTTATGTGGTAGGTTTTCATGAACAGCAAAAAGTGGTAGAAATACCACTTAAGTGGCAGAAGTCCCAACACTGGTCTATATACAATATTATTGCTCGATGTTCAATTAATGAACAAATGCAGTTTTTTTTTAATTATTAGAAAATAAATAAGTAAATAAAATGATAAGTGTTGAAATGTATTACATTTATTAGTTTCTTTTCTTTCCATCCCATGTTTATAAATTACAAGTGTTTCCTCTTGGATCTTAAGATGTGTTGTGTCCCTCCTAGCAGTGTGCTCCTTTAATTTGTATGACTTATATTCCTCTTTTCTTCCTTTGTTTATACTTTCATTGATACAATTTAAGGTTATTTCTTGGAGTACACACTGCTTCTTCGAAAGCGTAGCTCTTTTTTGTTTATTAGCGAAAGCTTGCCGTTATAGAATAAGCGAATCAAAACTTTTGCCAAGCATCTCCATCTCTTACTGGAGGACGTTTTTTGTATCCCCTTAAAAAAAAAAACCCCTAACTGCTCGTCTTCTTCCTCAAATCTACGAGCGTCTGGAATTGGTTTTCATTTGATAATTACATTTAATTATATAGTATAGTACAACAAATTTAGACAAATATATACTTGTTTTATTTATCGTAAAAAAATTCGATAAAATATATTATTTAACAAGAATACTTGCAGTTTTGCGACCTTCTATGTCTCTGTCGTGTGTAAATTTCTGAACGAGAGATATCGTGGTTTTTTTTCTTAGTCGTCGTATTTTTTCGTCTTACAGAATGCAGAAGGAAAGTGTTCAACGACGTTTGACATTTACAGACGACAACAAAACGAGTGACAAAAGTTGAAAACGACTTATGGAATGCAGATCGTGTCGGGTCGTATACTTCGCTGTCGTTTACGACATCGGTAATCGGGGTGATTGTAAGACTTGGGATCTCCACATCAATGTCCAAAAAACCAAAATTATGATTTTTGAGAGTCGAAATAGAAGGGTGAGGCTACCTGAAGAATCTTGGCGTCTCAATAATGAAATGATTGACATAGTACGTGAGTTCAAGTACCTTGGAGTTTTTGTTAACATCGAACTTGAACTTTGGCAAGCATGCAAAGGATAAAAGCACTGAAGCTAAGCTAGCGCTAAGTATTATGTGGAAAACTTTCTTTGCTAACCAAAACATTGACCATTCGACAAAATATCAAGTGTTTAGGGCGACAGTTAACACCTGCATGTGCTATGGAGTGCAAGTCTTTGGTGTTACACCCTTCGAAGAATTTGAAGCTGTTCAAAGATTTTTCTTCAAACGATTATTTCGATTGCCGAATTCAGCACCAACCTATGCTATACACGTGGAATCTGGCTTACCACCCATCTACATTAATAATCTAAAAGCTCATGCAGACTATTTAACAAAAGTGATGAGAAGTAATACCAGTATTCATAAAAAAATTCTGATGAGACAACTGCAATTGAATCAGTATCCTTTTAGAGAGTGGAATCAGTTGGCCTTATCCAATGACCTTTCTCTGCCCTTAACAGAGGCAAACGTTTTCGAATGGCACAATATATTCATTCATATATTCATCAATTATTGCTAAGACCGATGAAAGGATTTTTGACCAGCACCTAACCAGAGCTTCATCCTCGACCTCAAAGTTATTCTACAGGAACCTTAACCATCAAATCACAATATATTCGCATCAATTATTGCTAAGACCGATGAAAGGATTTTTGACCAGCACCTAACCAGAGCTTCATCCTCGACCTCAAGGTTATTCTACAGGAACCTTAACCATCAAATTCTAACCGAGGATAACTATTTCAACGTTAAGTACTCGTCTGAGGCTATAAGTACTATTTTCAGAGCAAGAGTAGAAATCCTTAATCTGAATTACATTCCTCATAGAACTGATCTTCGGCAGATTTGTGACTTGTGCAACAGAAGAGAATGTGAAGATGTTTACCACTTCATTGCTGTTTGCCCTTTATTGCAAGAAATACGGCGCTTGTATTTCCAAGAAAGTTCTTTTTCACGTAATAGCTTGTATGAAATATTAAACGGTGGTCGTGGTTGGTCTAATTTATACTCGTACAAATTTTGCAAACACGCTTTAAATTACCGGAATAGTTTTTGAAATGTGCATTCTCTAAATATTTCTTCAAATTATTACTTTTTATGTGGCAAATCATTAAAATTGCAAACATAGTCAATCATTCAAAATTATTACTTTTATGGCAAATCATCAAAACAAAAAAAAAATCAAAATTGCAAAAAAAAAAAAAAAAAAAAAAAAAAAACACATCAAATCATTAATCATTAATTTATTAAACTATAACAGGCGAATCTATAAACAAATCTTAAAGGTTACTTAACTTTAAAATACCTCTAAACAGCTCTTAAGTATGAAATCGATATCTATAATCAATTTTCACATTTAAGTAACGTTACTTAAAGGCCTCTTAACTTAAACGCCATCAACCGCGTTTAAGGGTCACTTAGAGACATTTTAAAATGTATTTTGACATATCGATTGTCATCTTTGAAATTTTGAAGTTTCAAATTGTGAGTTTGTAGGTATTGTTTGTTGTGATATTATATTAGAACTATAAAGTGCAACGATTTAAGAAAAATAAAATTTGTATTGATTAAAGTATGTGTACGCGCAAAGAAATTTCGTCCGCGTTTCCCTCTTAGCCTTTGAAGTGTTTGTATCGACACTTTCTTCCTCATTGTTGGAAGACAATAGGCGTTTTCCTAAATGCAGTGTTGCAGCGCATCGTATATTTTGATGCCCTTGCAACGTTTTTCTTCGCTCTGAAATTTACTTTTACAATATATTAAAAAAAAAACTCTAAAATTTAGAATTCGTATTTAATAACGTTATTTTATTGAAGCAAGTGAATAAAAAAAAAGCATCAAAATTCATGATGCGCTGTAACACTGCATTTAGGAAAACGCCCAATCTTTGCATAAAATAATTCTGTTTTGTAGTGTATTATTGCAAATTCTAAAATAAAAAAGTTTCCTTGTAGGAGGCATTCCAATTTTCAGATCTACTTCTTTTATTTGTAGCGGCGGGTGTGAGTGGGTGTTCGATAGCCATTTTTTTTTTGATTTCACAAATAAAAAAATGTGTCTTCCAATTATTTACTGAAAGAAGTTGTCACAAAACAGCTGTGTTGCATATAATGAAGCAGCATTTGTTTTTTTTTTCTGTACTAGATTTTCACATTCTTTTACGTTACGTGACACAACCATTGTTTAGTTAAGTACCAATGAAAAATGGATTATAGATACGAATTAAAGTTTCGTCATTTAAAGCCAAATTAAATATTTAAGTATGCTTAACTAAATAACCTCTAAGGTGCAGTTTAAGAAAATCTTATAGATACGGCTGTAAATATTTATGGTATCACTTTTTGTTTTTATTTCGAATTCTTTTTTTTTAATTTTTTTTTTTTTTTTTAATTTTTATATTTTCATGAAATGTCATATCCGGCAGACGGCAGATTGCCATGTCCGTATTCTTAAGTTTAAAATTGTATCAATATAGAATCGAAAAAATACAGAATTTTATCTATCTATCTATCTATCTAATTTTAGGGCTTGGTCCCCAAGTTTTACCAAATATTCTCTTGCAGGAGTAGAAAGCGAACATGGCTTTATTTGTTCTATCCTTAATGTTGAGACTCCAGTTTAATTTCTTATCCAGGATCACGCTGAGATATTTAGCGTGATCGGAGATTTTGAGTTCGGTCCCTTCAATTAGGGGAATTTTAAAAGTCGGTAGTTTCCTTTGGTTCGTAAAAAGAACAAGTTCGGTTTTTTGCGGGTTAACCGCTAGACCGCAGTCCATGCATTCACTATAGATAAGGCATTCTCTATCTGTTCGCTAATTGTGGAGGGAAATTTACCTGTCGCTAGTAATGCTAGGTCATCAGCATAAGCAACTACTTGGACTCCACTATATTTAAGTCCATTAGAACTGCGTTCATCACGAGTGTCTAGAGAAGCGGAGAAAGCACTCCACCTTGTGGAGTCCCTCTAGAAGTAGACACTTTAATCTGTACTTCTCCTAGCTCCGAATTGATCTGTCTGTTTTTTAACATACACATTATCCATCTGATGATGGTATTATGCACATTAAGATTTACGAGCGCTCCGTCAACGGCCTCGTTTCGGACATTGTTAAAAGCTCCTTCAATGTCTAAGAAGGCAGCAAGGGTGTATTCCTTGTTTTTGAGCGTTCTTTCAATCGTGTAAACGACACTATGAAGTGCTGTCTCAACACTTGTTCCTTTAGTATAAGCATGCTGGGCTGGAAATATGACCTTCGGGCTCAGTGTGCTACGTATATGTATGTCTATTAGTCTTTCAAACGTTTTTAAGAGAAAAGATGTTAGACTAATGGGTCTGAAGTATTTAGCATTCGTGTGGCTAGGCTTTCCAGCTTTCGGAATAAATACCACTTTGACTTCTCGCCACGCTTTAGGCACATATCCCCAATTCAGGCTGCTTAGGAATATGTTTTTTAAGTGTGGGATGACGCGATCTTCACATTCTTGTAACATCATGGGGAAGACACCATCCAAGCCAGATGATTTATACGGTGAAAAGGAGTTTATAGTCCATTTTAACTTTTCTTCCGTAATCAGTTTCGCTGGTGTCGCGTTCTGTGTGCAGAACTCCATTTGTGGGTTGTAATTCAAGTTAAGGATGCAACCAGGAAAGTGAGCGTTTAATAGGAGTTCCAGTGTTTCGCTGCACGATTCTGTCCAATTTCCATTGGGTTCCTTAAGAGATCCCAGAATGTAACGAGCCTTATTGCCTTTTGGTCCTTGCTCGTAATAACGAACCCCTAGCTCGGTCCTGGGAGTGGTTCTTGGACCCTTTTGCTCTTTACAAACAAAATTATTTAATTACAAGGCTTTATTCTGGTTATCCAGGGTGTCATTAGATATTCCGAGTTATTTTTCTTAACCTCCCTTCCTTGGTTACTTTTCTCGCCAAAGCAACCCCTAGACTAGGCTTCTTCTCAATCTTCTAAATCATCATTCTGTCATTCCTTCTCTCATCCATTGTTTCTATCATCATTTGAATTTTAGTAAAAAGACGAATTTTTCATTTTCACTAAATGTTAACAAATGGATTTTTTTATTTAAATAAAAATTTCATAAATTACGTTACTTTATTGTTACGTTAATCAAAAAAACCAAAACTATATTTTAATCAAAATTTTTCTTTCAATATAACTCACCCTCTTTACTCCTAGATGCTGTGGCCACTGCAACTGGATACTTTGGATGGACTTTTTTTGATGCACTTTATTTTATTTTATTCACCTTGTACCAATTTGTATAGGTGGATATTCAGGAAAAATTATCCTTTAATGGCTTTACACTTTAGTATATAAAAACCGACTCTTTAATTTATCCGAAAACGAAAATGAATTGACAAAAAAAAATAATTCGATTAAAATAGAACACGGTAAAGTTACTTTAAAATTTTAAATTAAATTCAATCAAAAAAAAAAAATAATTTAGTATTTCGATGGTTTGAACTTGTCACAGTGGTTCTCAAATTTAGCCGCTTTTTTTTTTTAATTATTTCTATTTAATTCAATCTTATAACTATCTTAATTCTAGAAAAAAATTTATAAAACTAGCCTACTTATCAATAACTTACAACAAACTTACTGGCCCCATGCGGGCACTCTAAGTTAAACTATGTTCTTATAACTACCGCCTTTCGACCTAAAATTTAGCCGCTTTTGCCACCTAGGCTATTCATGCTTATTTTGACATTCTCATGAATAGTCTATTCGTTAGAATGATTCTATTCCTTCGAATGAACTTTCTTAATTTTGAGATTCGAACGAATAACATTCATTTGCGAAATATAGCATTAATGAACTTCAAAAAAGATTCATTTTCATTTAGCCCTATCACGAATTCCATCGTAATCGGAAACTTTTACGAATCCCGAAAAAAGCTATCACCAAATCCGTTCGTAATGACAATTTGTATGAGATTTTCCACTACGATGGATTTTGTGATAGATTTTTTCGGGATTCGTAACAAGTTTCCGATTACGATGGAATTCGTGATAGGGCTGATTGTAAGCTGGGCCCGTATTACAAATTACGAAACGAAAGGCAAAAAAACGATACCCTAGAAAACGATAGTCATGACACAGACCGATTATGGTTTACGATAATGGATGCATCAAAATATTGCCAGATAAAATCAAAAAATCTATTATTTTTAAGCGCATCCAACTTCATTCTTTCAATATTTCTGTCAAAAATAGTACAACTAAATTAAAAAAGTGAAGAAAGTGCAATTGATTTCTAAATTTAAGTAAAATGTTTTTAAATTGTGATTTTTTTTTGAGTAGTGACGATGATTCCGAAGATTCGGAAAACCGGAACAATTCAATTTCAAGGAGATTACTGAGGGATGCATCAGATCCACCACCACCAGAACGCGCAAACCAAATAACAAATATTTGTGCTGCTCTTCATAACTTATAATCTTTCCATACCTTGATATCAAGAAAAACAAAATTAAGGATGCATTAAAAAGATTAATCTAACTATAAAGAACTTACATTTTTCCATCCATCGACGGTCTTTTCTGGAGGGCCAAGTGAATTGAGTTTTGTTGACAAATTGTTCCACAAAATTTTGGACTTGGCTTTTGCTTGGCTGTTTGGCATGTAGTTTTTAGCAATGTCTGGATACTTTTGCATAAAAGCAACAAGTGCATTTATTTGTGTCGTTTGTGTTGATGGCCTATCATTAAACTTTTATTCAACACTTTTATTCAACACTTTTATTTATGTATTATTTTATTTTACTTACATTTTTATTTATCAACCAGAAAAACCAAACTCAAACACCAAACGTAATAAATATGTTGCAGCTGCTACAAAAGTCATGTGTCAAAGCAATGAAATACGAGTGCCAAAAGCAGTCGTAAGAGAAAACGATTATCGTTTAAAAAAAACGAGTATCGTAAAACGTAATCGCAACGTAACGATAACGATGGATTTTGAACGATAATCGTAATTCGTAATACGGGCCCTGTTTGACATTTACTATATTTCTATTTGAATTAGTATGACCGTTTTACATTTTTTTTGTTTCTAAACATTTTATAGATGTTGGATAAATAATCAAGAAACAAAATAAATAATACACTTTTTCATTATAAAGTAAAGTTTAACCGTAAAGAACTACATATTTATTACATTTTTTGTGTCAACTCAGCTGTTTTGAAACTATTCTTAAAAAAAAAAGTTTTTCATGACGCGTTCTAAATTTTTATTTTTTTTTCGTATACACTTGGTCACCAAAAGGTGAAATCTTTGTTTATTTGTGATTGTTTTGTTTATTGTTTAATAATTTAAATTTCTTGGATAAAAACATAAAATAATAAATAAAAATATGGCATTTGTGTTGTTTGTAAATTAAGATGGTGTTGAAGAAGTGCAGGGGAGAAGGATAGTGGATGCTTTCTTTCTTTCCGTATCAACGCGGGTGGTAAAAAAAAACCCTTTGCTACCTCCGGGTTTTCTTCCATTATTTTAATTAACTTTTCCTTTTGTTCGCGGTTTGTCCAGTTGGAATGCGACCCTTTAACATAAAACAACAACAAAAAAATAATAAAAGTAATTTATTTTCCATGCAATAATTAAAAACTTACATGTTTTGTTGTTTACTCGACAGAAAAATTCAAACGACACAAAAATGACATTTAATTCTATTCTTTCGAATGTCAAAATTGAATTAGCTTTCGCAAATGAATGAACTTTCTATGGATTGGGTGAACTTTCGATTTGTTCGATTAACATTCTAATCGCCGAGTCTCAAAATTAAGTTTCAACGAATTCGACTCACTTTCTAACGAAAGAGAATGTCAAAATAAGCACCATTGTCTATGTTGAAATTCGACGAACTAACTGCTTGTATGATTTGAACTGTTCACAGCCAGATTTTCCTGCTAGAAACGGTGTTACGTCCGTTGGCTGTTGTTTCTGATGCCCTGGTAACTGCTATTTTTAATTCCTGTAGGATTTCCTGAATTCCTTGGAATCCTCCAATAAAAGTTATTTGGTGGGTTTTTCTCACACCGCCAGATTTATTTAAATCCTCGTATATATTTTTCACAGGTTATTATTTTAATCTTTAGGGTGTTTTATCCAAAAACAAAAATAAACTTTTATTAGTTTCTTAATAAAACAATTTATTTCACGCGGCCATCAGTCCGCCGAACAGCAACCAAATCTCAATCCTGGACCTGGGATTGAAGATACCATCTAACCGAGTGACCTACACATGTCATCAAAAACTGAAAATCAAGCCTCTAAAAATAACTGGATGAATTCCAGATAAACGGAAACGGACCGCTGCTCACCAACATATGGCGCGCAAAATCAAGACTCTAACAACATATAAGTTTTAACATTCAAAACTAAGTGACATCATTGTAACTGATATGTGATAATTCTTTTATTATTTTAAACAAAAAAAAAAAAAACGTAATTTCAACTTATTTTAACAAAAAAAAATGTAACATTAACTTATTTTTCCTGTCACGTGATAACAGTGTAACAGCATATACATGTAACAGTACTGAGCTATCGCTCATTTCTGACGTCATCATTGTAACCGATATAATTATGATAATTTCTCATTTCATAATAACAACTGTATAATTAACTTGTATAGTGAGCTATCGCTCTAGATTCAAGATTCAAATATTTTATTTATAACAAATTAGTTCTTACAATATAAGTTTCAACGACATTAATAAAATAAAATAATAATAAGACAATGGCGTTGCCGTCTGTCTGGTAAGTAAGTTGATTGAAATGCAAAACATGTTTTTCGAATATAAAAATAAAAATAAAATAAAATAAAAAGGAAGCCTATTTTCATAAGAACTTGATTATCTTTGTTTGTTTCTATCTAAATTCTGTTGTTATATTGTTTCGGTATATAAATGCAGATACAATAAATTTATAAAGAGCTTGCCAATTGCAACCATTTAGGAGTCTCTTTGTATGTTCCATTGTCAACGAGCGTTCCCCGAAGTAAATAAGTCTTAGATCTTTATAAATGGGACATATAGCTAAAAAATGGAAAGTATCTTCTTTCGCTTTCATATTACAAATTGTGCACTGATTGGTTGTAACGTTTCTATATGGAGATCCATTCAAATTCAGCATTTCACATCTTGCTCTACATATTAGTGATATTTCTTTCACACTGTAACGGTCATTAAAGTAATTCTTTTCGTTGAGATCATAGTTAAGACCTGAATAAATAATTCTATTAATTGATGATTTTGCTTTTTCAATGTTTTGGGTACGATCTTGTGAGTCGGATATTTCCAGAAGATTATAGCATTGTTGCTTCAGAAGTGCTAGATTTGTGTATTGTATATTTAGGTCTGTTTCACATTTTTCTGCCAATGAAATCCAATAATTAGTCCATTCTAATTTATGGTCAAAAGTATACTTAGCAAGAATATTTGGAAGTCTGTTTGATGGGTAACAGAGAACTTTATGTATATAATCAAAATGTAACTTTAGAGTAAAATGAAATATATTTGGAAGGCCTGTTTCAAGCATGAGTACATAATTAGGGGTATTCGAGGGAAGGTGGAATAACTTTTTCAGAAAGAAACGTAGAAGCTTTTCGGTTTGTTCGTATTGCTTAAATCCCCAGGTCTGACAGCTGTAACACATTACTGAGCGCATAACACTTTCAAAAATTTTATACTTAGCTGAGAGTGGTATTTCATTTTTACTAATGATATCCTTCCATGAGGCGTTGATAAGGTTTTTGGAGGCTTTTAATTTGTTTTCAAAATGTTGTGTGAATTTCATGTTTGGTTCTAGAATTATACCAAGGTAGCTGTATTTCGTGACAACTTCAATTTGCTGCCGATCTAGAAACCATTTTTCATTTTTTTCTAATTTAGTTCGTCTATTCTTAATTATCATAATTTTCGATTTCTGGAGATTGATCTCCAAATTCCACGTTTTACAATAGGTACATAGTTTATTGATCATAAGCTGTAAACTGTGAGCTGATTCTGCGAATAGAACAATATCATCTGCGTATAGTAAGACCTTAAAAGTTTGCTGGGCTATGTGAATACCTGCAGGTAGATGTTCTGTAATGTCATCTATAAACAGGGCAAAAAGAACGGCGCTCAAGAGGCATCCTTGCTTAACACCAGAACTAGTTTCAAACCATTCGGAAATATTCTTACCATCCCAAACCCTTTGACGTGTGTTTTTATACATATTTCTTAATACACGGATCATTTTCGTTGACATTCCTTTCTGCGATAATTTGAAAAATAGCGCGTTGCGGTCAATTGAATCAAAGGCGGCTCTAAAGTCAACAAAAAATGTGTATAGTTTTCTATTATTTCTAAGAAAGTATTGTGAAACGGTTGTAATTATGAAAATATTATCGACGGTAGAGTAACCTTTTCGAAATCCTGCTTGATATTCACTCAGAACTTTATTTCTCTGTTCCCATGAGTTGATCCTATTCAAGAGAATAGAGGCAAATAATTTTGCAATTGAATTCATAAAAGATATGCCTCGATAATTACTTGGTGTACTGATGTCACCTTTTTTATGGATTGGATAAACTATTGAATCTTTGAATTCTTGAGGTATTTCACCAGTTTGAAATATGAGGTTGAAAATTGACAACATTTGATTTAAAAACTCAATTGGTGCGTTCTTATAAAATTCGTTTCCAATTCTGTCTGGACCTGGTGCTTTTTTTATTTTTGGCCAATTGAAGACATACTTTTAATTCACACATAGATATATCATTATCCAATAATTCATCTACTATATACGGTTCGGCAAAATGAACGCTTTCGCATACATTACTTGGGTTAAGCAGTAGCTTAAAATGGTGAGCCAATTTTGCAGCCGATATATGCACACCGGAGACAAAATTAATGCCTCGTAGAGTTTTAATGTTGTCCCAAAACTTTTTTGAATTTCTTGTGTTGGAAAGTTCGAGTGCGACATTTTTAAAATAATTTTCGCGTTTTTTTTTTGGCATAATAGTTTGTAGGCCTTGTTTGTGTTTATATATTGTTCTGTTAGGGTTTTACTTGGGCTTGTTGTGTTTCTAATTTTTCTTAGTAAGTCGAAAGATTGTTTTCTAGCAATAAAACATTCTTGATCAAACCATTTTTCATTATAACTTCGGCTATTTGATGTAGGATTCCTAGATGCAACTTTTTTAATACATTCCTGAAGTATTTTTATTTTTTCTCCAG
This sequence comes from Chrysotoxum bicinctum, assembly GCA_911387755.1. Taxonomy (NCBI): domain Eukaryota; kingdom Metazoa; phylum Arthropoda; class Insecta; order Diptera; family Syrphidae; genus Chrysotoxum; species Chrysotoxum bicinctum. The sequence continues at coordinate 117,981,761 of OU426987.1, forward strand.
TGTTTGTATCTACTGGAAAGCAAAAACTTTGCATTTCGTTAAGTAATTTTAGCGCATATGCATTTTTTTGGTTTTCTTTCCATAGCAGTTTGGGGGGCAATATGATTTCATTGTATGCTCTTGGGGTATCGAGGTCAAATAATACTTGTAATGGCATATGGTCTGAGGACACCTGTGTTCCCACTCCAAAGTGAGCGATAACTTTATGCCAGTCTCCAGAAATTGCACAGAGGTCGATTACAGATTTGCCTGCCCCTCCTATAAAAGTAAATTCACCATTCAAATCATGGGTAGTGCTTCCGTTAAGGATAAATAGGTTGAAATCCTCACACATTTCTAAGAACATGCGACCATTTTTGTTTATGACTTTATCTTTTGAGTTTCGTTTTTCTAGAATTTCTGGAGCAGAAAGACTAATATCTGGTGGAAATATTTGTTCTTCTCCTATTCTGGCATTAACATCGCCTATAAGCATTATATTTTGCGAATTTATTGTATTTAATAATTCATAAACATCATTAAAATCAATATCCCAAGAATTACAATTAATGTATGTAGGCAAGATATATAACTTTGAATTTATATTATTTATTACAAGACTAATTTGGTTATTTATTTCGGTGAAACTGCAATTTTTGAAATTTTTGAAACCAAACAGCGAACCTCCTATTGCTCTACCGAATTTGTGTTCACGATTAGCTGATACCCAGTGTAATTTATATTCCGAAAAATACTTCTCATAGACATTAAAATTATCATTTGTAATAAAAGTTTCGAATAGAAAAAAGATATCATGCTTTTACAAAATTAAAAAAATCTACATTAAATAATTTGTTTGCTAAACCAGCAATATTATACGATAAAATACTATAGTTTCTACTTTCTAATTTTTCAATATTTTGTTTTTCATTATTCTTTAATTTTTTACTTGCGTGACAGACGGCAACTCTGTTTCAATTACTTTGAACTAAGTGTTGATGCCCTGAACTTCTAGATGGCGCTGCTGTTAGTTGGTGGTTTTCTACATCTGTGTCAGAGATCACTATGTCAGTTGTATTTGACATACACTTTTTAGTGACACTTGATTGTTTTTGTTTTGATGTTTGATGTTGTTGTGTTGTGTTGTTACTTTTCATAGCTATGTCGCCAAAAAGTTCAAAAAGTACTTCAGGTCCATTCCGACTGCCACAATAGATTTCACCTTCATGAGTTGTGTGGAAAGATTTTCCATTGACGACTAATTTGAGTCCTCGGATTTGTGGTTCTGCTGTGGGGTGCTTTGTCTTTATGGCTTTTCTAATTTCTAAAAGTTTATGTCTCCTTTTCATTTCATTTTTTGTGTAGTCAGGATTAACATATACTCCAGTTTCTTTAAGTTTGTTTGAGTTTTTAAGTAATTTATTTGATGATTGTTTACTTTTCGTTTCTACTAAAACAAGCTGCTGCTCGCCTTTGGATGGTAGTGCGGTAAAATCTTCTATCTCAATTCTTTCTTCCCCTTGAAGTGTTTTTGCAATTTCGATAACAGATTTTTGGATGTCATTGGCTTTAGCCTTTGGAATTGAGAATATAAGATTTTTTTCTCTTGATCTTTTTTCCAACAAGTCTATTTTCTTCTCGAGTTCTTCGTTTTTAGATTTAAGTTTTTCGAATTCTTGATGAAGCATTTCGTTTGATTCTTTGAGGTTATGCACATCAGAAAATAGACCAACTAGATCACTTTTTCTTGGCAAGTCACGGATTTTGTCATCTATTATTCTTGAGAGTGATTTTTCTATTTCGGCAAGAGATATTGATGTCATATCTGCTGTATTAAATTTTTTGTTTGTTTTAAGCAATTCTGGTGAGATTTCTGATAAAGATCTTTTGTTAGATTGGTTCATCAGAGAGTTTACAACAAACGAGGTTATAAAATTTGTGATTGTTTATAAATTTTCTGAGTTTAATTAAAACGGACTGCAGTTTTTTTTTTTTTTTCAGAATAAGTCGGTTATTTATCAAATTGTATCAAAACTAGTATTTATTATCACGATTTAATAGGTTTTTTTCTGTTTTTCTTCAAGAGCTTCAATTTTTGCTTGTGACGTGTTTGTTAGAGCTATCGCTCTATTTTAACAAAAAATGAAAGATTAAAAAAAAAAAAAAAAAATGCTCAAGGCATTTTCGGTTGTAACCGTTTATACGTTAGTTTTCTCGTTACCTAGTTCTTAAGTTAGTATTAGTTTCTTGTATATATTGTACATTCATATTAGTGTTAGTGACCTTCTGTCAACGCAAATGTATATCATACTCTGTCATGAGCAAGAGTAGTCAAACAACATATAATAGACAGCCACGAGGCATTTCATTAAAACAATCGACAAAGCAGGCAATACATTATAGCCGCAGTTTATCATAAGATATCGTTAAGAACACACTCTGTAATTGATATTAAAAAGTCTCAATAAAGAATTCAATTCAATTCAATTCAAAACATACAAACACTTCGTCTTCGTCCGGTCTAAGTTAGTTATGTCGTCTGGTCGTCGCGTATTTTATTTTTGTGTGTTTTTTTGTTTATAATAAAATTCTTTATGCCCAAATAATTAGATTCGGTAACAAGAACAATAGGTCCCTTAGCAAGTATTTTCCTGAGTCTTGCTGATTCGTTAGCACTCTCAACTTGACTGCAGAATTTTCTCCATGAGCTGCGTTTGGCTCTTTGTGTTTCCATCTTGAAATTCTTTGACTTGTACGTTTCCCATTCAGTTTCTGCTCTTGTGCGCTTGGCAACATTAAAAAGTCTCCTTGTTTCTTTTCTGCTTCGTAATCTCAGCTGGTGGTCCCTCTACTCCGTCACCCGGCATGTAGCATGATATTATGACTAGTGGTGGGAGCCCAGCGCGTTCAAGTTTGACCGTCGTTTGGTCTAAACAACTATATGTGGATACAAGAAAGAGTTTAATCTGTTTTCTAGCTACAATACATGTTCTAAATCTACTGTTAATGCCTACATTTGTAGTCTTGTACAGCGTCAGTTCTTTAGAGTGTAGGCCCTTTATTCTGCCACCTGATATCCAGGGTTCTTGAATCAGGGGTGCCAGCACGTAACTTGATACAATAGAGCATTGTCGATCGTGGGTCAACTCGAAACAAATTATTTTTGGCAGCACGTAATTTGAAACGAGTTTCATTGGAACTTCCACTTAAAAATATCATTGTGAACTATAGAGTGAAATGTGAAATTGGTATTCTTCTGATATTTTTTGATTCGGAAAGTGAAGATGAGGAAGTACGCGATGCTTAAATCATGCATGGAACTGGAACTCGGTCCGTGCCTTTTAAATGAAGTTTCTTAATTTTTAGTATATTTTTGACTTTGTATATTATGGAACTTGTAAGTCTAAAAAAAATATATGTATGTATGAAAAATATATGTAAAATGTACATATGTATGTATGTACTTGTAGTTTAAGTACGATCTATCTTTTCCAATCTTTGAGATGTTTTTGTGGAGGACCCGCTGTATTTTAAGAAGCCAGCTAGTTTTACCCACAACAAATTGCTGTACTTTCAAGCATTCCAACAGCTAAATCTCGGTGACAATTCATAAGTGTTCAAAATTTTCATCTGTTTTTTATTTGTTGACATTTTTCCATACTACTCGTATTTCTTTAAAAAATCACTGCCGACGATAACTTTTTTCTATCGAGTGAAAACTTTTGTTTCAAACGTCATTTTCAAGTTTGTGTGCTGCCAAATCTGACGATACAATCGAAGACACTCGATTGAACCAAAATAGGTGCTGCCGATGCTAGATTGTATCGATAAAACTCGGTTGTACCAAGTTACGTGCTGGCACCCCAGGGCAATGTCTGTCTATTCTCCATGAGGTAGACCAAGTTGGCACTGGCGGCTTTACTGTGGTGGAGATTTATTTGAATTAACTTCATATTGTTTTTAAAACCCCCACCTCCGCAGCTTGCATCGGTTTGTACCGACCCGCACCTTAAAATCAATCTTCCTTAGGAGCGGTATTGATTTATGATTTAAGATCACAACCACTTCTGTGCCATCTTTTGTTTTTTCACACATCTCAGCTACTTCCCAATTTTGACTAAGTTGTTCAGTATTGAGTGATCTGAGGTATCTTTCAATACGATCCTTCGGGATGAGCGGTCCTTTCATAGTAAGCTTGGCTCTTGAAAAATCACTGATTTCCTTCCTTCCCATGAGGCGAAGGTCAGCGTTAGGCCACGGAGCTTCAATTTTTTTTGTGAAATCTTGCAGCCATGTGAGAGTGTGTTCATCTTCACATGTCAGCATTTTGAATACCTGGAAGGTACTGAGAGTACCGAAGAGTGGCGGTGGCCGGTGGCTTTACGATAGCCTCATTCACCTCTTCAAGGATCCGAAGTTCCATTAGTTGCCATTGATCCTCCGTTAGTTTCCGTGCAGGATTACTATAGTCTGCTACGGCAACTTGTTGGCCTACTACTGGAGATGCTTCCATGGTTCTATTTATTATTATTATTATTTAATAATCAGAACATAAATGAACAAATTATTTTAAAAACTAAAAGCACTAGCTTCATGGCTTAAGGCTGGGTCCTGGGTGTTCTATTTATTTTGAGTCTTCTAGGTGGATTTCACTATAAACATAAACTTCTCTTGTAAAACTACGAGATAATTTGGATTTGTGAGTGTCAAGCCAGTAAACTTTCCACAAATAAAATTTCTTGTTTTCAAAGTCATTTCTTTGAAAACAAGAAATTTTATTTGTGGAAAGTTCTTTGGACGACTGTAGAAAAGCAAACAATGAAAATTAATTCAAAATTGTTATAATTTTACTAGTTCAAAAAATACCAACTTTTGTATATTTCCTTTTCATGTTGTACATGCAGTTTACAACAAAATTTTGTATTGTATTAAATGTATGAAAATTTGTAGGTTAATTTGCTGTATGATGTGTATGATAAATTTCTGAGAAACAGAATCATACAGCATTCCAATATTTCCAGTTTAATCTTCGGTCATACATTGTTGTATGACAGCGGATCATACAACAAAACTGAGAAACAGAAATCATACAATGTATGATGTGTATGATTTGAGAAACAGGCCGCAGGTATGGCAAAAGATATGAAATGAATAATTTTGAACAGAGATGTCAAATGAAATATTCGGCCAGGAAAAAGTTTCTTATGTTAAAATATAAAAAAAAATGTCAGCAAATTTTTAAAAAATGATACAGAAAAAAAATTCCTGACCGCTTTCCAAATTCCCTGACTTTCCCTGACCAAAATTGTGTGCCCTGACTTTCCAGTTTAGCGGACACCATGAAGTATTCAATAAAATACATTTTAAAGCGTAATTTAAAATTTTAATCGTATATCCGTTTTCAAGATATTGAATTTTCAAAAAAAAATGTACTATTTTTTTAAAAATCCAAAAACTATTTTTTCGAAAACAATTTTACATTATATTTTTTCAAATGCAAAGGAGCCGTTGATGAGAAATTCGGAATTCAAAAAAACCGTTCTATGACATTTACCGTTAATAACATTTCCACCAATTTTTTGTTTTTACCAAAATGTAGTCCATGTTCAAAATATCACGCCTAATTTGTTTTTTGAAAATCGTTAGAGCCGTTTTCGAGATAAATAAGATTATGCATTACGGGTGTATGGGGGTGCCGTTTGTTTTAGAGCTAAACAAAAATTTCAATTCCCCCTCTAGGGAATCACAGAAGACTCTTAAGTACCGAGTTAGAAGAAAGTACCTCCAGTAGTTTAGGCTGTAATTCGAGGTACAGACATACAGACAGACAGACGGAATTGCCGGACCCACTTTTTTCGTCTTCGCTATCATCGTAATGTCAACTTTGATCAAAATCTCGAGTTCGATTTTTTTTGCAAATGCAGAACTTGTACTGTAGTACCTACATACATACATACATATATCGCAAGTAAAAAATCCTTAAACAGAAGAGAAAATATTATATTGTTCTCTTTTTTATTCAGATTAGCTTTCTTACGGCGGCGACTATAAAATTTTCTTCTTTTTATGAAACCTTCTTAAGAAAGCTTTTGTCTGCTGGAAAAAACTTTCAATGACAGAATTTTGTATGGAGGTGAGACATCTGTAAATAATTATCTGTGATATTACCTTACATTTTTGCTGATGTACGTCAAATCTTTGAAAATTGTTGAGTAAAGTAAGAAATTGTGGCTCACTTCGTTGTTGATTTTGTTTAACTAAAATATATTTATTGAAACATTTGCATTTTTACAAACATATGTATTCGTTTTGAACATTGCTAATTTATTATTGCAATACATTGAATTTATTTTATGTATATGTTACCGGAAATGTATGTAATTCGTCGTTATATATAATTCCTAGGAAATGTATAGAATGCCAAAATTCGCCAGGAAATGTGTGAATTAATTTTTTCTATACACATTGCCTAGGAATTCTATACATCTCCTAAGCAGCAATTGGAATTGTATATAATTCCTAGGTTTTATACATTTCCGCTTATTATCGGAAATGTATATAATCTGTACATAGGAACTTCTGTAAGTATAAAGTGGGAATGAATTTCCAACAACAAAAACTTATTGATTTTATGTTGATTATTTTCCAGATTTTTTAAATGCTAAAGAAACTTTACATACACCTAACATCGCACCTATCCCAAATCCTAGTGTGCCCAAGCAGGGGGTTGCAGGGGGCAGCATGCCCCCCCCTTACATACCTCACTGTTTATACGTGTCGTTCCCATTGCTTAACATGGGAATTTATTTCAAATTCAAAGGGAACTAAGACCCACAGTTTTTTGTAACGAATTTCCCACCTTGCATGGGAACAAAGACCACTTTAGTAAAGTGGATTTCGCTCCCATTAAGTGAGAACTTAGTCCCCCAGTGGACTAGTGTTTTATTTTTTACTTTTTTTTGATATAATATATTAATTTAACACATTTCCTAGCATTATTTAGCAGTTGTATACAATACCTAGGAAATATATACATCTCCTAGGAAATATGTGTTTTAAATAATCTTTTACAAATCTTTTTATACATTTCCTAAATAGACTCGTCATTGTGTACATTTCCTAGGAATTGTATATAATTCCTAGGTTTCATATACATATTTCCGGTAACATATATACATACATGCATACATATAAAAATAGAAACGATTTTTGTTATTTTTCACATGGAATCTTCTATCTTAAAGAAAAGTTTTAAATTTATATGGAAATAACCATTTTCCACTGACTACGGAGGGAATAACTTATAGTAGACATAATTAAAGTTCCATTCGCATTCAGTGATATCAAATTCCAAGAATTATATATAAGTCTCTTTTTTCTGATCGACAGTACGCTAGCCTAAAAAATAACTTTGATTTAATATAAAAAAAAACTGCAATAACATGCAAATGAGAACTGACTCTTAAGTCATTGAAAGTCTATATGTTAACATTTCGGACGGATGTACATACATTTTTTGTTGTTCTATGTATTATTAATTAAATTAATGTTTATTCTGGAATGTAAAGTTCTCTTAAACATACAATAAAAAAAAAACAAGATATGAATTATCTAAAAAGTGTCAATATGCTTTTTAAAATAAATGTCTCCTATTCATAAATTTACTCAAAATAACTCCCTAGAGTTTTAAATATTATATAATAATGATCAATACAATATTGGCATAACATTGTAATTTTTTTATCTATTCGATCTAACGAGGGATCTCAAGATATTCCTTTCGTCTACAAATTTATTTCTACTAAATTATGCTTTAACTTAATTGAATTTTAAGAATGCACATACCAATACTAAGAAAAACTAGTGATAATGAAACCGTCGTTCTAAAACTTAGATTATAAACAGAACAGTATGGACATTGTGAACTTCCACAAACTTCACATATATTGAGTAAATATGTTGGTAAGGAATCAAATATCGTTTCGTTAAAACGTTCTGCAAATAAAAATTTTAAAAACGAAATGGTATTATAATAACATATGTATGAACCATTCATATATCTTATATCATAAAATTACCTGGGGCATAGTAATCATAAATTCGTACAGGTAAGTAACGTGACATATTTGCCACCGGATACCATCTTTCAATTGTAAAATTCACACAAATGTCTTCTTTGTCCAGCTTTATAAGTTAGAAATATATATAAAAAATAATTTTTTTACAATTCATATTTTCAAGAAAATACTCACATAGTCGAAATAAAACATAACTTTGCGTTCGAAATATTTAGCTTGTTTCAAATTCCTCACACGATTACTGAGCACATATGAATCCAGTTTTTGTTGTTGAATGTAATATCCAGTTGGAATAGTTACGTCTAATACGGCCATACCAGAACGTTCAGATTCGTTAAAATTAATCCAACTTAAGTGACGAGATGTTAAGGTCAGTAAAATTACTCAAATTATAAATTAAACAAAAATATATTTTTTATTTCAAGTACTTGGTCATAGTTTATATTTATTTCTAACTTCGTTTAAAATTTTGGATTAATGATGAGCGTGTAAATAATTTATTAATGTTAATGTTTAAAATTTAATATTTTAAACTTTTTCGTAGGTATGTTTCTCTGATTTGTGTTCTGTGTTTTGTGAATTGGTAAAAATATAGAAATATACAGGAAGGCAACATTTTTTTTTTCAATTAAAAAAAATTACAGAAGTTGAACTTTTTTTTTCATATTAATAATACTCATACTTGCCGTGCATAGCACATAATCGACTTTATCACCGCTTCGAAGAGCTTAAATTTGCCAACATTTTTCTTTTCTATTATAAAGTTTTATTTGTTAAAAGTCACCACGGTTTATGTTACATAAGTGAGCACAGAAATGCGTCGATAGTTTCAGTGAACGGGTTGATATACTTAAACTGTTTAAACTAATTATGAACAAATATAAAATTAAAATAAGAGGAAAAAAATGTTTTGTGATTACGATCAAATACTATTTAAAACCCGGTGGATTTGTATCCTTCGTCGCTGAAGAACCAAAAAGAATGATCGGAAAAAAACAAAAATTAAAAAAAAAACACAAAAACAACAAAACCAAACGGTATAAAGTGACAAAAACTTTTAAAGAAAAAAAAAATTATAGACAATCAAGGGAAACTTAAAGCATAAGAAGAACATGGATCAACGACAAATGGAGAATCTTATAATTACTTTCATCATTGTGTGCATGTAAGTTAAGCTGTGTTGTATGTATTTTGTAACTTATAAATACTATTTGAAATAATTGCGATCCTTATCGAAAGGCACTCCAGTTAAAAATAAATAATTAAATAATAAAATCCACGATCTCTGGTATAAAAAACTGCGATCCTTACCGAAAGGCATTCCAGTTAAAAAAAAATAATTAAACAATAAAAACAACGATCTATGGTATACAAAACTGCGATCTGCGAAAGACACTCCAATTTAATAAATCATTAAATATATAAAACAAACAAGAAATATTAACACAAAATTATATACTATATTTACTTAATATTTTTATATATGATTGCTACCATTATATTATATTTAATTGTATGAAATCTATATATATAAAAATCAATGCCACTTTTCGTTGTGTTTCTATAACTCAAGAACGGGCTTACCTATCCAAACCAAATTTTATGGCTTTGTTTGGACTATTTAGTAGATGGTTTATGTGAAGTTTGCACAAAATCGGTCGAGTGGTTCTTCATTTATCACATTTTTTGTAACAAATGAATTCAATAAATGTCGGATCATTTTGTTAGTGGGGATTTTGCTGTCAAATTGAAACTTATATTTTTAATTTGATTTATTCTTTTTTATATGAAGGAATAATGTCACAAGCCGGGCGAACCAATATAGGTCGGCGAACGCGTAATGCAAATGATGTGGCATTACTAAGTCGATCACAGACTGCAGATGAACGCGCACAAGCTAATGCATCGCAGTAAACGTAATGCACGAAATATGTAGATCTGTTGACCCTCTGTACCTGTACTGAACCTTGCACGCCGATCACGAATACGTCGTGCTGCTCTTATGGCTAAAGTGATGCGTGCTGCTTTTAATTACAACAGTCCACATTGTGATGCGGCTAACTTTCCACGTGAAAAGCCCGGCATGTGTTGTGCTAATGGCAAAGTGAGATTTCCAGCATTAGAAACTCCACCCAAACCATTGTATTCATTTATTTTTGGAACATCTCAAACGTCGAATCACTTTTTGATCCATATTTAACAACACAATTCGGCATTTCAAATGACCTCTTTTAGTGCTACTAAAATTATTAGAGATAATTATGCCGACGTTTAAGGTAAATACTTCAACATGATTGTCCCATGTTTATATCAATCTGAATCATAAAGTATTGGATAGTTTTAAAAATTCTGATCCAACATCTACCTAAAATTGCATACATGTTACAGATTCAGGGCCAGATTTATCATCAAGCTGGTTCGTTATTACCATACTTCGACGCTGATGATCAATTTTTGCAAATTTATTTTATTGGTGATGAAAATCGTGAATTGGATCAACGTTGTGCAATTGTTTCGAATACAAGACGAGAAATTATACGTGAACTACAAAGGTTTTTCCATCAGCATAACGCATTAGTTCAATTGTTCAAAATTGCTCTCGATCGTATGCCATCTGATAATCACAAAATCGTAATAAGGGCTGATAGAACACCTTTTGGAGAGCATGCAAGGGGATTCAATGCACCCACAATTGATGAGGTTGCAATTGTAATTCTTGGTGATCAGTTTCAATCCCGTGATATTGTACTTCATCGCAGAAATGAGCAATTGCAACATGTTTCGGAACTTCATCGTATATGACACAATCATACAAGCCGTTTCCAATAATGCAGGTGGATTATATTTCTTGGATGCGCCTGGTGGTACAGGCAAAACGTTCGTTATGTCATTGATTTTAGCTATTCTAACTATTCGATCGGAACAGAAAATTGTATTGGCACTTGCATCTTCGGGAATTGCTGCTACATTATTAGAAGGTGGTCGGACTGCACACTCTGCACTAATATTGCCATTGAAACTCCAACTTGCAATATTTCGAGAAATTCTGCTATGGCAAAAGTTCTGCGATTAACGCCAATTATTTTATGGGATGAGTGTACAAAAACGAATAAAAAATCACTAGAAGCATTTAATCGAACAATGCAAGATTTACGTGGTAATCAACAGTGTTATGAATAAAGATGAGGCAATGAATTATCCAATCGAATTTTTAAATTCTTTGGAACTAGCTGGTATGCCACCGCATTGCTTGAATTTGAAAGTTGGTTCTTTGATCATATTATTGCGAAATATTAATCCACCAAAAAAAAGTTATCGACAAATTTGATTAAAGCTACGATCTAAGCTGCTAAATCAAAAAGGAGAAGTTTGTTTGATACCACGTATCCCTATGATTCCAACTGATATGCCATTTGAGTTCAAACGATTACAATATCCTGTGCGATTATCATTTGCGATGTCCATCAACAAGGATCAAGGGCAAACACTTCACGTTTGTGGTGTGAATTTGGAGGAATCATGTTTTTCACATGGTCAACTTTCTATTGCCTCTTCCAGAGTCGGTACCCCCAGCCGTTTGTTTATTCATGCCCAAAATGGAAAAACAAAGAATATTGTTTATCAAAATGTTTTGGATTAAGTTTTAAAATAGCTAGCAATTAATAAAATATTTTTTTGTTTGAATAAATGAATTTGATGTTGTAATTAATTTTTTTTTTATTATTTCACTTTATACGTAGCGAAGCACGTACCGGGCCGCTAGTAATTTATATAAATCAAGTGAACTTTCTTATATAATTTAACCTAATGTCCAATCCACAAAACAAAAAACAAATTTAGATTCGTACTCTATTACTTAAGAAATTTATCAAAATTGTCAAGAAGCCTGGGTTCTATACCAGAAAATATGGAACCAAAGCAAAGTCCCACTTTCAAAACTTCTAGTTTCTCATCCTCTGATATTTCAAAAGTCACTAATATCTCAACCACAGTGACCGAATATAACGATGGGGAGCAATCCCCAAATAATTTAGATATTTTCAACTCATAAAGAACACCAGACGCGATAAGACCTTCCCAGATTAGACGGGAATCCGAGACTACTTTTTGAGTTCCTCAATAACGTTGAGGAAATACTCATGTATATCAGGGGTACCGACAATACAGCTTATGGGCTAATTTCTCTTAGAGCAAAAAGAAACAAAAGCTAATGAAATTTTGAACATATAGGGCACACCACTTATATGGGACGACATTCGGGATAACCTTATCCTACATTACTCAGACAAACATACTGAGACGTTACTTATTAGGGATCTTCATAATGTACGACAATCTGAAAAAACAATAGAAACCTTTTACGGGGAAGTAATCGAGTTGCAATCGGCTCTCTACAACAATATTCAAATCCATGAAAAAGATAAGAAAGAACTTTACTCGGAAATGTGGCTAAACGCATTTCTAACAGGTCTAAATGAGCCTCTAGGATCAAGAGTTTGGGCGAAACAGCCAAATTCATTAGCCATAGCATTAACATGCTGTATTAAGGAACAAAACATATCGTATCAGACATATTCACAAAACTTTTATCAACCCGAACCCTACCATTATAAGCTCTACAACTCACAACATAATATAACCAATACCAAAATAGAGCAAACTTTAATACTCAACATAATAGAAATCAACTTCCCGAACCGATGGCAAACAGAACAACCAAAAACAATCCAAGAATACAATGGCCGAGTATTAAAGAAAGTTGGGTTGGCAACTCTGCTCTAAAAGTGAATAGTTCAACTTTATATCGCTCCCGTTAATTTTCAATTTTAAATATTATAAACTTAAAAATAAAAGGTAATTCTTGCACACTCGTTGAAGTTTTTAAATAGCCACCAAAAAAGTGAATAAAGAAAATCAGGTAATTAGCTTTTAAGCCGAAAAAAATACACAAAAAGCTGTACTCTTTGTCACATGACTGGCAACAAAAGAAAACTTCATCTGAAGAAAATCTTCACAAAATCAACAGATTACACAAAGCTGTTAAATATAACACGGCAACGTCTATCTCCGAATCAGATTTCCAACAAATTAAATCAATAATTGACAGCTCGCTCCAGAAAGCGCTTCCTTTAACCATTGCGAATTTAGCAACGAAGGACGACGTCAAAAAATTGAATGACGAGATGAGCTATCTTAGACAGCAAAATCTGGAATTGTCGGAAAGGGTTCACTACTTTGAAGTTCTTTGCAGCTTGCTTGAGGAAGAACTGGAGTTGCAAAGTCGTGAAATAAAAGGAAAAAAACATAATTTTCTCGATTACGAATGATGGTAGTGAGCCCCAAGATCGAATTCAATGCATATCAAGACTCTTGTTGGATAACCAATCACTTCATATGCCAAATGCAGTCAAACTAAGTGCAAACAACAATGTAATCAAACTCAAACTCGACACAGTGCTACACTTGAATTTCCGATCGCGATCGCGGAATTTGAAATATTAAAATATTATTATTTACCCACGAATTGGGAGAAAGATGAAATGTCACTTGACAAAAACAACAAGTGTAGCTGACAGCGGGTAGGATGCTGTCACCACGGCTAGAGCAGTTGGGGTGGGTTCACAATGGGGGTTGGAAAATTTAATTATGAGATTTAAGGCGCAACAGTTGAGCTGTTTTCTATAAGCGCAAGAGAGAAAAAAGTGTGAGCGTGAGTAGAGTTGTCAGTGCGCGGTTCTCTTTCAACTGGTGATTAATAGTTCTGTTCAACCAGCTGCACTGGACTACTCGGGGCAGAAAAGTGTAGCTTTTTTTGTGTTCATTGAGAAAATTTCTGCACTGACTTACACTGATTAGCGTTCATTGAGCTGAACTAGTGTACACTAGTTCAGAATATTTTGTACTACCTTTTGAGCTAGTGCAGGTTGGTGAAAACTGTCAAAATCAGTTGATGTCATTATTCGATCATATTTTGTTAAGGAATAAAGTTGATTCTTTTCCGCGCTTTGTATTTTTGATTAAAGTTTTTAAATAATGCATAGATTAGAGCCAACTTTGAGTGAAGGGCAATCTCTGGTGATTCAGTGTTCTCTAATTATTCCAATAATATCTTAATATAATCTATGTGTATGTAGTATGTATATTTGCACGAAGAATTCCGAACGCAAGTGTTTGAAAGATCGATGAAAAAAGTTGAAGAGGAGCAAGAGATTTTGTGCCTAAAAAGCCAACAACGTCGTCGCAGGCACTGGGAATGAATTTCTTCCCTTTGCCATCGACTTCAGCGCAGGCATAAGGCATTTTACTTGCGCCGAATTTAATTTGTTTTTTTTTTTAACATCTGACGTATGACGTTTCTGCTTGAGTTTGCTCTGACAGTTTTCATGAACCTGCACTGCACTACACTACTCTACACTGGCCTTTTCCTGGTTGAACACAACTAATGTCGATTTCCTTTTACACTAGGGATTTTAGGGATTGCGATCCCTTGTCATATTTTGACTTTTACCACACCAAAAAAATCGATTTTTTTATGACAGAGATCAAATCTTTCGAATCCGTATTTGGAGAGGGATTTACATGTATACGAAATACGCACACTAAAAAGACAAAATTTGACAAGGGATCGCAATCCCTAAAATCCCTAGTGTAAAAGGAAATCGACATAAACTATTTGATTTCGATCACAGTTGCCAGTGCGCGACTAGCCTAAAAGTACTGTGGGTTCAGAAACTTCCTTTTAATCAACAAATAATTCCCTTACAAAATTAACAAAAAAGGAAAAAATCCCGATAATATCCCAAAAATTACCAACTCTGGTAATACTTACACAAAGAGAATTGTCAAAATAAACAAAAAAAAAGTTCATTTTGTATGGAAATTGAGGAACTTTAAAAATTAATTAAAAATAGTTATAAATGTTTCCTCACTTTAAAATTGTGATATTTGTTATTTAAAAGTGCTAATGTACCGAATAAAACTATCCGCGTGTGGAAATTCGTGCTACCTTAAAGGAAAGTTAAGCCATTTTTTCTATTTGAAACACATATCACAAAAGATAATATAAGTAAATTCAATAATTATTTTACTGGCTTTAAGCTTATATGGGGAGAAGCAATTACAACTTCTGTCAAAGGTCGAGCTAGTGGCGGAAACCTATATGGAATTAAAACTTCACTATTGAATACAATAGTAAAACTACTTGGAAAAAATAATATGTTCATTTTACCTTGCTACATAAATTGTAACAAGTGGTCAGATCATTTTGAAAAGTTGCAAAACACAATACAACATTTAGCAAACAAAAGTGTTTTAATAATTGGTGATTGGAATGCAAGGATCAGCAACTCACAAACCATTACAGTTCAAAACATAACGAATTCAGCTATTACTCATTATAACAGAAAATCGATGGATAACATCTGTAATAAAAATGGGTCTGATATGCTTGAACTGCTATAAATGTATGATTTTATAGTTTTAAATGGTTGTACTGATGGTGATAGTGATGGGCATTACATTTTTATAGGAGGGCAATGATAATCAGTCATCGAATATTGTACGGCAAACAACGAGTGGATTGATCGAATAAAGAAATTTGAAGTACAATGCAAGACATTTTCAGATCATCTGCCTATCGTTGTAGAATTTTCAAATATATCTCACTGCCAACACCCAAATCTTCAACTGCTACCAAGACTGAAATGGAAAAATAATGAAGCTTTTTTGTATCAACAACTCTTGACCGTTTAGTGACAACAAATAAAATGCTAATGGGATCAACAGAAGAACTATGCAACCAACTGACAGGGTATATCAGAACCTTAGCAGGGAACAAAACTCTAAACACCAGTTTAGAGTTGAAACAAAAATGGTTTGATAAGGAATGTTTTAAGGCGCGACAAAAATCTTTTGCACTTTTAAGAGTCACGCAAAATTCGAATAATCCAGGTTTGACGAAATGGTACAATAACGCAAACACTGTTTACAAAAACTTATGTGCTAAAAATAAAATAGAATTTGAAAATGAGCAAGCCCTGTTACTAGGCCAAACTAAAAATTTGAAGGAATTCTGGAAGATAGCTAGAGAAATTAATGGAATCACTTATAAAATAGGTACAGGATTAACTGCAGATAGTCTGTCCATTCACTTTAAACGGCTTCTGGGTAATAGCTCAAACCAAGTGTACTTGTATGCGGAACCTTCAATCATCGATGAAAACTTAGACGGCGAGGTAACCATCGCGGAAATAAAAGCTGTATTGAAAAAAGCGAAAAATGGGAAGGCACCATGCGAAGATGGAATACCATATGAGTTCTATGTAAATTCAACTCCCAGTTTTATTAATAAAGCAAAGGAACTGTTCAATAATATCTTCACAAACGCTGACATCCCATCCTCTTTCAAAAAATCCGTAATATTTCCAATACACAAAAAGGGTGCTTTGGATGTTGCTGAAAATTATCGAGGCATATCTTTTATGAATGTGTTAGCAAAAATATTCTGCGGTGTTCTTGTGGAGACTGGAAAAATGGGTGGAAAATAAAAATATTCTCTCAGATTTCCAAGCCGGTTTCAGAAAAAGTTTTTCAACAATTGACCATATCTTCACACTTTCATCAATCGTCAAAGCTTTTCAAGCAAGGAAAAAGAAAGTAAATTCTTTCTTTGTGGATTTCAAAGCGGCTTTTGACCTAGTGAACAGAAATGCACTCTTTTATAAGCTCTCGCAGTTGGGTTTATCTTCGAGGTTTATAAAAATAATAAAAGAAATGTATACGGAAACTAAAGCATCAGTCTGGGTCGGTAAGGTATTTTCAGTTTGGTTTGAAACATGCTCTGGAGTAAAACAAGGTTGTCCACTCAGTGTCTTGCTATTTTCACTATTTATAAATGACATCGAAGAAGCCTTGCCTGGAGGTATAAGAATTTCTAATTCTAATGTAAATGCTTTGCTGTACGCTGATCACCTTGATTTGTTATCTGAATCTCCGGAAAACCTACAGTTGATGATAAATCGGTTGGCAAATTACTGTGACAGATGGGGATTAACGATTAATACCGAAAAATCAAAAATAATGATCTTCTCACGCACCTCACAGAGCCATAGCGGAAATAGTTGGTACTTCAATGGAAATCTCTTGGACATAAGCAGAGAAATCAAATATTGAGGTGTCAAACTAAATGCAACTCTAGATTTCAACAAACATCTAATGGAAAAAGTCAACAAATCTCAAAGCCTGTTGAACTTGTCATGGAAAAATGTTTTTTCGAACAGAAGAGTCATCTTGTCAGCCAAATATAAGATATTTGAAGCAGTTGTGAAATCAACGCTCTGCTACGCTTCACAAGTTTGGGGTGCAGATGAGTACGAAGTTATTGAAAAGTTTCAAAAGAACTTTTTGAAAAAACTCTTCAACCTACCCCGAAATACACCGAGTTATGCAATCTACATAGACAGAAATACCGAAACTTCTTACGAGTACGCTTAAAACACAGGCTGATTATATTATAAAAACGTGTGCCTACCAGGATGATAGACTTTCAAAGAAAATGCTTTTGTACGAAATGAGGAATAAAAAATGGCAAAATATTGGCAATGCTTGTGGAGAGACGCTGCTTATTGATCCCAACAACTTGAACAATATGAAAAATCAACTTTATAGAATAATACAGAAAAATAACACTTATCTAAGACAATCATTTATTGATAAGGCTCGAAAATCTGACAGTAGAATTGTATATTCCAAGCTCAACTATAATCTCAACCAAAGAAATTACTTTCATGATGAACTTAGCTACAAAGAAATTTCTTTCATTTTCAAGGCAAGATGCGAACTTTTCAACTTAAATGGTACACTATTTTTAAGTATAGAATCCTTTTAATTACGGAATATGTTTGATATTTAAGTTTAAATATATTTATCTTTTCTTGATATAATACTTTAAATACATAATTGCTAACCAGGCTGACGGCAAAGCCATAGCTTTTTTATTCATTAGATTGTAAATTTTGTGAAATAACAATTGAAAATAAATGAATTGATTACTTACTTACTACTTACTTACTTACTTAAAGAAAGTCCGTCTTAACAAATCAGGAACTCTAGGCTCCTAAATTTTCAAGAAATTAACAACCTTAACAACGACAACTTTCAACAACTAGGCAAGTATTTTGAAAATGATCAAACAAATGTATACAAATGAGAAACATTTTTCCAGGTTAGCCTCCAACACCCAATCAGATACATAGACCCTAAAAGGCATCCAACGACCCTACCTTTCATATACATTTCCTCACCCTTCGGACTGTACACAGGGGCGTCCACTGCCTTCATAAGCACCGAACTTATACCACAAGAAAAACAAACTATATGCAAACCAACCACAATAACGTCTTCAAAAAATACGACGTTAATAAGGAAATAACATTGCCTATATTCAGAGAATTTAACCAGACAGGCTCATTAAAATGTCTCCTATTCAGGATGGCCTTCTAGACTTGGAAATGTTGCCATAACACTGTAGAAATAACAAATCTCTTAGATGATGACCAGGTTGTTTTATTGGAACAACCAATAAATGCCGAATCCTACGATTCCTCAATCTATATTGAAATCAATAATTTAAATAAACAACCTCAAGAAGAAGGAACCTCATCCAGAGATATTAGCGATCTAATAAAAACAAATCATCTTAACGATGAAGAACGGATAGTTCCAAAAAAACAAGATGCCAGCGGTCTACAAAAATGGCGACTCGTTATACGAGTAGGTTTTAGAAAACTTAATGATAAAACAATTTCAGATCGTTACCCTATGCCAAACATTAGCGAAATTCTGGATGAATTAGGAAAATATCTTTCTTTACTTTACGACTCTCGATTTAGCTAGCGGATTTCACCAAGTTGAAATTAAACATGAAGGCATTCAGAAAACAGCCTTTACGGTTGAAGGAGAGCACTACGAATTTGTCAAAATGCCCACATTCCAGAGAATAAAGAACTCCTCGGTAACTTAAGTAAGCATGCTTCAAAATCTAAATGGATAAATTTGTTTAAAAAAAAATAGCATTCTTAGGGCACGTTATAACGCCAGAAGGTATAAAACCCAACCCTGAAAAATTAGTGCAATAAAAAACATTCTCCTCCTAAAAACACGTTGAGTCCACCCAAAAGTCATATAGCCGAACACCTTACTTGCTTCCGAAAATGGGTAGTCCAGGAGGCCTGGGCGATGGACTCCACTTCAGAAGTGGTCTGCTCTTGGTCGATTGCGCTGGACCTGAAATCGGCTAAGAGAGAAAATCAACATCACGATATTTTTGCCAAAAAGTATGGGGCATGAATACAAAGTTTTTGGCACATGTAAAATCCCAAAATGAGAAACTAAACGTCCAGACCTGGAGAGTTGTGAAAAGCTCGGCCAAAGGTAAAGGGCAACGGCAATAGTGAGAGCGAACCATCTTCTTCAGTACAAATTTGGGAAAATCAATGGTTATGGTCTCCGGAAAACACCAAACTCCCAGCTCTACCTTCGAACCGGAAGAAGAGTTTTCCACCAGGCTGGATGAGAAATTCCCAGACGCGGAAACAGTAGGAAGCACCCAACTTCACCGACCTATCCCACCTCCCACTCCTTCAAACGCATTAATCTTTCAAACCCCACCGCTCACATCATCCACCGAACTTACCTTTCCGACAACAGGGGAGATACAATCACCCAGCCAGAAGAAGATAACACTGGGTCCATTAGACAATGAGATAGAGGGCATAGACCGCTCTCCAAGTCCAATTGACCAAACAGAATCGTTTCCCACAAAAGAGGACGAAGATCACCTGCTTGCTAACAGAAAGACGCTCCATAGTGGAATAAACATCTTTCAAAACTAAGATCCTAGGTTAGAAAGCTCTTTAAATGAAGCAAAAAGAGTCTATGGAGAACAGCTAAGGTAATCTTCATTCCCAAAATAGGCAAAAAAGAAACAACTCATCCTTTGTACTGAAAACTTTGGAAATGATAATTGACAACTTCATAAGATCAGAAGTGTAAATGATTAAGACTCTCAATCAGTGACAACACGCATATAAAGCGGGGAATATCAACAGAGACCGCCTTGTTTGTACTAACAAATAGGATACAAAAAGCCTTAGATGTAAAGCAACATTACCTGCGTTCTTAGACATGAAGCGAGCCTTCGAAAACACATCCCACGAGGCTGTATGCCACGCACTTGTTAGAAAATGCGTACCCATTACTCTTACCAGATGGATAAAAGAAATGTTAATGCCGATGGTATTATCCAAAGAGGACTAACAATTACAAGGAATGGTGTCTATTTTTAGGGCTATCAATAAACCCCTCAAAGACGACAATCATACCATTTACCAGGAAAAGACGTTTGCCACACATGAAACTGGTGAAGTAATTGAAATGCAGAGGGAGGTAAAATATCTAGGAATTATACTAGATAATAAACTCCTCTGTAATACCCCTTGGCATAATGGTTAGTGCGTTGGACTGTCATGCGGAAGGTCTCGAGTTCGATTCTCAGCCGCTGCAAGAAAGTTTTTTTCAGGGGTGTACTGCCTCTTGCGAGGAATTGACAAATTCTCCAAGAGTATCTCTTGTCATGGAAAGTGCTGCTCATTAGCCGTTCGGAATCGGCCGTTCCTGGTAACACGCACACAGGAATGTTTGAGAGTTGTAAGTCACTAGGTCCTGGTTCACTCCGAGCTGTTGCACCACCAAATTTATTTATTTAATAAACTCCTCTGGAACAATAACTTAAAAGCTATAGTCGGGAAAGCCACAAAAGCCCTATCGATTTGCAAGAAACTTGCACGCAGACATGCGGTTGCATGACACAAGAGAACCGAATTATCAACAACTAGGAAAAATCGGAAGGCTCGCGTGTATCTGTATTCCGGGAGCAATGAGAAGCTGCCTACCGCAGCTATGGAAGTTGTCATCCATCTTTCGCCTCTACATGAAATCATCAGAAGTTCGGCAATGGGAGGTATCATGAGATTCTCAAAGGAAGGAGAGAGACTTAATCTGTAGGTAAAGTAACAAATCTTCTTGACATCCTAAGAGATTAAATTAAATTAAATTAAATTTGGTGGTGCAACAGCTGGGAGTGAACCAGGACCTAGTGACTTACAACTCTCAACTATTCCTGTGTGCGTGTTACCAGGAACGGAGGGGACCTACAATTTTCTGCCCATTCCGAACGGCTTATGAGCAGCACTTTTCATGACAAGAGATACTCTTGGAGAATTTGTCAATTCCTCGCAAGAGGCAGTACACCCCTGAAAAAAACTTTCTTGCAGCGGCTGAGAATCGAACTCGAGACCTTTCGCATGACAGTCCAACGCACTAACCATTATGCCAAGGGGTACTAAGAGATGATATGATAAAAAAACATAATTTCGAGAAAAAAAAAGAAGATTGGGTAGGAGAAGAAACAAACTACACCCTCGAAAAAAACCACCAACATCTTCCACGCGGAGGTAAACGCCATAGGGAAATCTCGAAATGAACTATCGTAACAAGAACATTGCCTTCTTGTCAGAAAGTCAAAGCGGAACTTGGCAAGTAGAACAGGTTCCCACTTCACTGGGTACCTGGTCACGTGGGTGTTCATGGAAACGAAGAGAAAGACTCCTTAGCAAAAATAGGAGGCCCATTTAACAGGGCCTGATCCCTATTGCAGAATAGGAGAAAATGCCATCAAAAACAAAACAAACAAGAAGAGGAGGCAAACAGATCCAGGAATTGGAAAATTACTACCAGCAACGTTTCGAAAACTGCAGTAACTTAGATAGAAATAACCTAAGAATAATAACAGGTATCCGAACTGGACTTAGAAGACACCTAAGTTTACTCGGTATGGTAAGCAGTGCCACATGAAGATTCTACAACATGAATGAGGAAACACCTAACCACATACTAGGAAGATGTTGTCCACTCATGCACAAAAGGAAAAACCATCTGAGACAATACCAGGTGGGAGAGAGCGACCTATTCTCTCTGAAGATGCCCCAAATACTAAGATTCCTAAGAGCAATAGATTGGGATGAGGAACTGTAGGTTGAGCGAGCTCATTAATTTTTAAGTTTTTCTCGCAACTTACAGCTTACGAAAGTTGATATAATTTCCTGTTAGTTAATTGCAGAGACGTTTACACTTCTATTTTTTCAGAAGTTGTTTAACTTCGCAATTAACTTAAGGAAAACTTACATGTCCAATCTTGGCCTACTTTATTAGATAGGTTTCAAACTAAGTGGAGCAGATCTACGTATGTTTTAAATATAATATTAAAGGAACCAAAACAATATTTATATTGACATATGCTGATGTGATGACGTTCTTATAGCTGAAAATGATGAAGAAGACATACATGTCATTAAAGAAAACCTAAAAAAAAAACAATTATTAAGGAGTGAAAGTCCAAAGAGAAACAAGTTATGTATATTTCAGAGTGACGGAAATTGACTTTTAGAAGAAAAATACTAGGGCATTCCAATCGAACCAGCATATGGAAAACTGAATAATGCACAGAAGTGTCTTAAAAAATAACAAATGATATCAAAAAATAATTAAAAATTTATTTTGTGTTGCCTTAAAAACTATAGCAAACTATATCAATTAAAAACTATCATATAATGAAATCCAGAGTCAAATATTTGTCCGATTTTATATGTATCTAAGAGTGGTTATTTATTTTAAGTAATTGGGGGACTTGTTTCATTGTTGCATTGTCATAAACCAAAGACGAGTATCGCTTTTTCTTTTCTGTCAGATTTGTAGGACAGGTGTGATCAACCAATTCTCATTTGTGATGACAATTGAAGCTGTATAAAAATGCAAAACATATAAATTCAACCACAGTTCGAAAAATATCGGTATCAAAATTGATTTTATTAGACTATTTTAAAAAGAAAACTATTAGATGTAAGTAGCAAACTTTCTAACAAAACAGCAAGCAAAACTAAAATAACCGCAGTCACCGTCTAGCTTTCGCAGCATTAACATCATTAACATCGTGTTGACTTTTTCTCTGTGGAAGTTTTCTTTTTGCTTGCCTCATCCTTTCTCTTTCGCTCTAATAGAGCTTTATAAATCTTTTTTCTGTACCTCTTTATAACCACGTGCGTAAATTTCTTCGCGCAAAGTTAATAGTTTTCAAGGTTAAGATGGGCCCCGTGCCCGAAAAAACTAAGCCCGGGAATAGGTTTGATATTTTGACGGAATATCCACCGGAATTTGAACCGAAATCCAAGAAAAATAAGCGCAGTAACTTTGAAGTGTTTCCTAACCTACCCCTACAATCACAAACAAAAAATCCTAAGTTTATAATAATATTATCTGCAGATGAAAAAAAAAACCGATCTCCTCCGTGAGCATTTTTGTACTTAGAAAAGCACAGAGTATGAAAATATATCTCAATTGAGAGATGGTAATATCTTAATCTTAGCAAAATCCCAGAAAATTGCCGATAAATTCTTGGGTATAACTTCAGTGACAGTTAAATTGCACACCAATCTATACTCTTCAAAAGGTATCGTTTATGCTCCCTGTTTAA
The DNA here is from genome assembly GCA_911387755.1 of Chrysotoxum bicinctum. NCBI lineage: Eukaryota > Metazoa > Arthropoda > Insecta > Diptera > Syrphidae > Chrysotoxum > Chrysotoxum bicinctum. Next base: position 118,005,404 of record OU426987.1, read on the forward strand.
TAAATATTAAAGAAGAGGAAATAATAACTGAACTCAAACACCAGTTATCGATGTATACAAATTTAGTAAGACAATAAACAATACCCACAGTCCAACCGGCTTGATGCTCTTTACATTCAGCCACCATCTACAATTGAAATTGCATGTTTAAAGCCAAAGTGCAGGAATATATTCCCAAACCGATGAGGTATAAAAATTGTCAACTCCTCGGACTTACGACTAAATTCTCAGTGTCACCTATGGGTGACATTTACATATATATTTTTTCCAACCATACCGCAACGATTTTTTTTATTCTTCCTTCACTTATGCAAAGCCAATAGGTCCTAGTAGGCCATATTATTTTTTCAAAATACTAGCTTTACGTCATTTCTTCATTTCAATTCATTGTTTCGTGTATAATTGTAGTGTTCTTACTTTTTGTGATTTAGTGAAATATAAATTGAGATAAAAATGTCCAAACTGTAAGTATTGTTTTTTTTCTAATTGAATGTGGTGAAAGAATATACACTGCCGGTCATAAGGTTAGAAGCAGGCATTTTTGAGAAGTAAAATCGACATTTCTCCCGTTACATGATGGATTAGAAGAAAACAACTATGGTAAACGAAAGACTATTTTGTTAACAACAAAATATAGAGTTTGGGTATAAGAGAGATTTAGCTAACGGAACTTTTATGACAAATTGTAAAGTGAGTCAAGAATATGCGAAAATAAATCGGGTCATTAGATTAGAAGCATTGAACAAATCGACGTTGTTTTGTGAAGTGAATAAATTTTTGTTCGGTTTAAACGGTACATTTTATAAATTAATTGTTCTTGATTGAGTGTTAGTAAAAATGGGCAAGAAAAAATGTTTGACAGTAGAGGAAAGGGCAAGAATAGATGTTTATTGCTCTGAAGGTCTTTCATGCGCTGCTATAGCCCGAAAAATAAATCGAAGTGATCATTGTGTCAGCAATTATTTAAAAAATCCATCGTCTTACTCAAAAAATTATAAAGGAAACACTTCCTCTGCCTTAACACTTCGCGAAACGCGAAGTATCCTTAGAATAGCGTCAAATTCAGCTTTATCGGCAGCTAAAATAAGGGAGAAAGCTAGTGTTAAGGCCAGCTTGTCCACTGTTAAACGCACGATTCGCCATGCTAAGCACTTAAAGCGCCTGAAGCTTAAAAAAAAACCACCACTTAATGACGCAAGGAAGAAGCAACGCTTGTGTTTCGCGAAAGATCACATGAGCTGGGATGTGCAAAATGGAATGACCACAAATGATTGGCGGAAGGTTATTTTTTCCGACGAAAAAAAATTTAACCTAGATGGGCCAGATGGTTATAATTATTATTTCCATGACCTGAGGAAAGAGGAGCGGTTTTTAAACCGTCACCATAGCAGAGAAGGAGACGTTATGGTCTGGGGCTCAATTTCATTTTATGGCGCTATAGACTTGGTAGTCCAAGATACCAAAATGACTGGGAAAACCTACAAAGCCTTGCTTGAATCAGTATTCCCCAAAATTAGCGAGGTGTTTGGACCAATTCCATGGATTTTTCAGCAGGACAACGCTCCCATACACACAGCCCGAGAGGTAAAATCCTTCATTGCGAACCAAAACGTCCACTTGCTGCCTTGGCCACCATATTCCCCGGACCTAAACATAATTGAAAATGTGTGGGGCTGGCTTACACGTAAGGTATATGAGGGAGGGAAGCAATACGATGACAAGGAAGCGCTAATTCATGGTATCAAATTGGCCTGGAGTGAGATTTCACTGGACTACTTGGAATCTCTTTATAAATCCTTAAAAGATAGAATTTTTGAAGTTATTTTGAAGGCTGGTGGCAGCACACATTATTAAAAATCTAATAAAAGCTAAAATAAATAACAAATTATAAATAACTGCATTTTATTTTCATTTATTTGATGTGCTTCTAATCTAATGACCCGATTTATTTTCGCATATTCTTGACTCACTTTACAATTTGTCATAAAAGCTCCGTTAGCTTAATCTTTCCTATACCCAAATTTTATATTTTGTTCTTAACAAAATAGCCTTTCGTTTACCATAGTTGTTTTTTTCTAATCCATCATTTGTAACGGGAGAAATATCGATTTTACTTCTCAAAAATGCCTGCTTCTAACCTTATGACCGGCAGTGTATAAAGTTGTATATAAATGCATTTCAGGACAAAAATAAAAAAAGAGTGATTATTACAACGGTAAAAATGTTAAATGTCACCTGTAGGTCACACTGGGCATTGTGTGTATTAGTAGTAGTAGTATTAGAACAATTACTGAATCATTGATGGCGATGGGATTTTAGAGCTATTGTACGTCTTACAGATTGACTTTAGATGAGATTGTTGGAGACTTGCACGCTGGAGAGGATCCAGGTGATATTGTCTTATTTTCACCGAAAATGTCCACTTAAAAATAAATATTCTTGTAAGGAACGTGATGTTTTATTTCTACAAGCAAAAAGAGGAAAACAATACACGCAGTGCCCAGTGTCACCTGTGGGTGACGCCCCCTTAAAAAAAGGGGGAGGAAGGTGATTTGTTTTTATAATTTTTTTTGGTCTATTTTAAATCCATTTATGCTATTAAGAAGAAGAAATCGTTTTTTTTGTTCATAAACATAAGCATGGGAATTGAAGAGTTAAAGAAAAAATTTGTGAAACTTGTAGCCTTCCACCACACGATGCCACAGAATACACCCGCATTATGTGTGCCAACTGTTCTGATAAACATCCTTCATCATCCAACTTATCATCATACTTACAAAATAAGGAAATTTTGACAATAAAAACACGCAATAAATGTAGCATGGCCGAAGCCAAACGCACTTATAATCTTATGCACCCACCTAAATCAACATTTAACACTTAAGATGATTTATTGACCAATTTGGAATTTATAAGTTGAGTGGAATCGATTTGAAATCTTTCCTTTGGCTTTTTTTGGCACTGTAATATTGGCAATGAAACAACTATGTTACATTGACTTTCCCGACGTTTCGGCAGGGTTTGCTGCCTTCTTCAGGGGAACTTTATTAACACAAAAATACAGAGAAAAACATCAGTTAACTCAAGAGTATGATAACAATTAAAACAATAAAATAAACTCACTTGCTTATAAGTTATTTGTTTTTTCACATAAAATATAAATGATTGTTAAAAAAAAAAAAACAAAGAATAAAAGAAAAGAACACTTCAAATGAAGCTTAGTCTATGAAACTTATTTTTAAAATGTCATAAATTAGGAGACAAGCGAACAATAGACGGCAGAAATGTTTTGTGTGTCTTGTTTTCTGGGGTGACATTCTGTATGGCAAAAGCGAACGAACGTTTTCGTACGGTTTGCTTCGTATTTGCTTTCGTTTTTGAAAAACGAACGATCGCTTTCGTTTCTTTTTTTTACAGAATCTGGCCCCTGTTCATGTTGTTTTTGTTACTCATTGCGTGTCTTGTTTTCTGTTCATGTTGTTTTTGTTACTCATTATGTGTAATGTTTCTAAGGTATAGCGTTTTGATGCATGTTGCTCGGTCTGCAGGATTTTGACACCTTCAAAATCTGGAGAATGACCGTTTTCGATGCTGTGACTCGCCAGGGCTGTCTTCGGAGGATTATTAGATTTGATGTCAGATCTGTGATTTGAAATACGTTGTCGAAGGAATTGTTTTGTTGTTCCGATGTAGCACAAATTGCATGGTTCGTTTGGTTTCCCCTTACAATTGATTTTGTAAATAACATCTGTTCTTTTTTCCTTGTCCGGTTTTGTTTTAAGTCTTGTAAAGAGGTGACTAAGGGTTTTATTCGATTTGAAGGCCAAGCGGACGTCCTTTAGATTTTTGTTGATGACTTCTTTAAAGTTCTCAGCCGAACTTGGAACATAAACAATACTTTCTTGGATCCAAACTCTGTTCACGGACAGTTTTGTGTTTATGCTTTAAAAGCAGACCACAAATGATAGCTGGAGGATAGCTGTTGTCTTTGAGGATTTTGACTACTTTTTTCTCGTTGGCCGTGTGGAATCGTTCGTCACTCAACGTAAAAACCTTACTTATAAGGTTCGAGGCAGTATTAATAATAGTGTGTCTGACTTGGTTAGAACGGAAGTTGACTAATCTTCCTGATGCTGTACTTTTTTGGTACCAATCGAATAAAAGATGGTCATTCTCTCTATGAATTTTGACGTCAAGAAACGCTATTGAATTATTTTTTTCCATTTCCACAGTAAACTGGATTTTTGGATTGAATTCGTTGAGGGTCAGTAGCACTTTATCTATGTTCTGTCTGTCGATCACGGCAAATATATCATCGACATACTTTGCAACAAATGTAGGTTTTTCTTCCATTACCTTAAAACATTCATCTAGTATGTGATCTAATACTAAATCGGCAATGGTTGGTGACAGAGGATTTCCCATAGGCATTCCAAAAATTTGTTTAAAGATATCATCTTTAAATTGTAAATAGTTATTGTCTTTTAGACAAAAACCGAGATCTCCAGAAATTTAGTTTGGTTGATTGAAGTTTTTTTACTAATCAATTCCCATTTCTTTTTGACTATAGTGATAGCTAATTGTATGGGAATGTTAGTAAAAAGCGACACGGCATCATACGAAACTGAAACATCATTAGCTCTTAATTTAATGTTTTTAGCTTTTTCAACAAATTCAAATGAATTTTTTATCGCGTAGCTTGATTTTGTCGACGCGCACTGTAATATTTTGCCAACAAACTTGGAAAGCTCATAACATGGCAATTTTATTGATGATGTAATGGGACGAAGGGGCATGTTTGCTTTATGAATTTTCGGCAAACCGTAAATACATGGAAGCTGAGCAGTATATGTTGTCATCTTAGATTTTTCCCTATCATCAATAAAGTTATTGTTACTTAACCACTTTACTAGATCATTATTGCGAGCTTGTAGTGTTGTTGTTGGGTTGTTCCTCACCCGCCTATAGGTGTTACGATCAGACAATAATTCGCACATGTTATCATCGTACTCTGCTCGCTCCATGGCCACTGTAACGTTGCCTTTGTCAGCTGGTACAATGACAATGTTTTTGTGCTGCTTTAGGAAATTAATTGTTTTTGTATTTACGTTAAGAACATGCTTGGCAAATCGATCATTGACAATCGAACTAATATTGAATTTCCTCTAGAGGTCAAATGGCTTTTATCGTTGGGTAAAAAATTTGCACTCCCGATAGACAAACAAAGCTTCCCTCTATTTCAGTTGATAGCCGATGGAGAAGAAGTAATTCGCAATGTACAAGACGAAAGAGAACAAGAACTCATGAGGGCACAATACAGCAATATGTTGTACTCGTTCCAACGCCACCAACACTGCACAAAATCTAGTCAACAGAGTTCTTAACATCAGCGATAAAGAATTTCATGCTAAAAACAAACATATTATCAAAAACATACTAATATCTAACAGTTTTCCAACGAATATAATACACACCTTGATTAGAAATTATAAACCAACAATAATTCATGCGGAAAGAACTGAAGCTCCAGCTCCACCCATAAAATACAAATCGTTTACTTACGTAAAGCACATAGCAGATAGATTTAAACAATCCGGTTTCATCGATAAAGAAAAATACGATATCGCAATGAGCTCTACCAACAACTTAGGTCAGGTCTTCAGCAAATTGAAAACAAAAGTAGATGCAATGGAAGATTCTAACCTCATTTACAAAAAAACATGCAACGGCAAAAAAGACGATAAGTGTGAACATGTCTATGTGGGAACTACAAAACAAAAACTAAAAAACAGAATAACAGGACACAAATCAGATTTAAAATCAAATTCAGCCCAAAAAACAGCGTTAGCTACCCACTGTATAACAAACAACCATAAACCAAATTTTGACGAGACGAAAATATTACAGAGAGAACACCACTACAACAAAAGGATGACAATTGAAACACTACATATTATCAACACGACCAATACTACTCGTATGAATAGAAAAACAGATCTTGACAATGTGAGTCCCCACATCAAGTACCTGATTGAAAGAACAAAGAAGAAAAGAAGATCCAGATCCCCCTAATACCCGCTTCCCCCATGGATGTGATGTCAAACAATGTTTCTATCGTTTCATGCTTTCTTCCTCCTAAAATTCTTGTTCAAAATGTAAAGTATAGTATTGTGCGCAAGTAAAATGTAATTTTGTTTTTCAATTGTTTAAGTTTAAATTTAAGTGCAATATATATGTATATAAAGCAATATGAATGTTTAAACAAGTGCAATATAAATGTATAGTGATGTCAGCTATTATATATGTACATTTTAAATGTTCATTGTAAAAATACGTGTAAGTCAGTTAGAATATAACAATTTTATTATAATAATTTCTTGCATTACTCTTGCTCAATTTTGTAAATCCATGCTTTGACTCAGTATTTTCTTCAATGTGTTTATAGAAATAAAAACCTGATGATGTTCATAATCATGAACGAAACGTCGTTTAAAAACAATTATTGTGTTTAATTTAATTTGAAAAATAATAAAACTGACCTACAGCCCAAAAGCCAACAACAAATTACACTAATTCATAAAGGTCATAAAACATACAAATAAAAAATAAAATAAATATCTTACAATGGAATATTAAAGGCTATATTTTCGACGAATTAAATATCCTCATAAAACGGCACTGTCCGACTATTATAGCAATTCAAGAAAGCCACTGCCCTTACAATTACACACCACACCTACCCAAATCATTTTACTAGATATTTTAAAAACTTTCCAGACAACATAACATCAAAACAAGGTATCGGTATCCTTATAAAAAAAATAACGTCGAACATTCTCACATTAGCGGTTGAGATTCAACTGCCTTTGAAATTCACTATCGTCTCAATTTATATACTTCCAAAGTAAAAGTTCACGAGAGATGATCTAACGAACATTCTCGCTCAAAAAATGTTGTATAAAGTTAAAACTATAAGTGTAGGTCTATACCTACTTTGCTTATATATTATTCCGTTTATATATTTAACATATAACAGTTATCTTGTATGAACCTATGTATATTGTATAATAAAGACACTTGCATATTGAACGTAACAGAGGTAACATCGTTTATTTTCTATACATAAATACATATATATATATATATATAAAAAAATATAAAACATGGCGCAGCCGAATTAAAGTGAAATAGTTATGGCAAGAACAAGAGGACAATTAACTAAAAAGAAAGCAAGTCAAGACCCACAAAAAGTTAAAAAAAGTGAAAAAAATAAAAGCAGTTCTGACGATTCAGAAGAGTTAAGTGATTTTGAAAGTGAATCAGTGGACATTGAAGTTGATGATATTAGTAAAATTGTGAGATTATCGAAGACAAACTTTAATGAAAATAGTTCAAAGACAAGTGGAAAAAAAATAAAAATGGATTTTAATGTTCCGAGTCACTTAGTCATGGATGGAAATCTCTCCGAGAATTTCAAAAAGTTCCAACAAAGGTTTCAAATATACATGTGCGCATCCGAAAGTGAAACAAAACCCGAACCAGTTCAAATTGCAATTCTTCTTAACCTAATTGGAGATGATGCCGTTAATGTCTTCAACACTTTCCCTGCCGAAAATGTGAAAACACTAGCTTCCATATTGAAAGAGTTCGAAGTATATTGTAATCCAAAAAAAGACGAGGTGTATGAGCGTTTTAAACTATATAACAGAACACAAAAAGAAGAAGAGACGTTCGATCACTTTCTTACTGATGTGAAGCAATTGGCCAGCACATGTGAGTTTCATAAAGATGAATTACAAAAAGCCATCCGGGATAGAATAATTTTTGGCATTCGTTCAAAGTCATGCCAAGAAAAATTATTAGCTGTGGGAAACATATCTTTAGAGGATACCATAAAAAAATGTCGCCTGTTTGATATAGAAAAATCAAGGTTGGAAGACGTCCAGAATACAAAAGAATACGAAGCTATGCAGCAGTCAGGGAGTTCATCAATCAATATTGTTAAGAAATCACCTAGTATCAATTATAATAAATTTAAAAGTTTTTATAAAAATAAACTGAAACTAAAAGTGTAAAACAAAATCCCAATTCTTATAATAATATCTCTTTTCAACAGGATCATTATACCAAAGGGTACGAGTGTTGTGAACGTTGCCATAAGCAGCATCCGCCAAATAAATGTCCAGCTTTTGGAAAAGTTTGTTTAAAATGTAATTTGAAAAATCATTTTTCGTACGCATGCAAAACAAAACAGGTAACTGAATTATCCCTGAAAAATAATAATGAAAATTCCCAGATGGATTGCATTAGTAATCCAGATGAAACGAATTTTTTTATATATGATATTAGTACCAAAAACCAAAATTGTTGGATGGAATCTATTATTGTAGAGTCAACTCCAATTTCATTTAAGCTTCATACAGGCGCGGAAGTAAATGTCTTACCAACATCGTATTTAAATAGTACCGAAACTGATAAAAAAGTTAAGCCGTGTTTGAGAACTTTAGAAGCGTTCGGAGGAGAACTTATTCGTCCAAAATATAGCATTGTTTTGAGATGTTCTATAAATAACAGAAGTTTAGATCAAGAGTTTTTTATAGTAAACAAAAATACAGTTCCTATTTTAGGTAATATTGCATGTCAGAAATTAGGCTTAATAAGTCGAGCTAATGTAAATACAATTCAGGATCCAAAACATACAATTATTGACCATAACAAAGATATTTTTTCAGGAATAAGGAAATTTCCCATACCATGTCACCTGCAAATTGATGATACAGTTTCCCCATCCGTTAAGCCACCACGCCGCCTACCATCCACTCTTATCGAACCAGTTAAAAAAGCTCTCAATGAACTAGAATCGATGGGAATAATACAAAAAGTACATAGTCCAAAGGGGTGGGTAAGTAATCTAATTATCGTTGAGAAATCAAATAAACAAATTCGAGTGTGTTTGGATCCGAGAGATTTAAATAAGGCTCTTAAACCTGAAAAATTTTTAATTCCAAAATTCGAAGAAATCAGGGATAAGCTCTGCGGTATGAAATACTTTTCGGTATTAGATTTAAAACATGGATTTTGGCAGGTCGAATTAGATGAAACCTCAAGCGAATATTGCACATTCAGCTCACCTTTTGGATTTTTTAAATTTTCTCGACTCCCTTTTGGCATAAGTGTAGCACCGGAAATTTTTCAAAAATATACCTATCAAAATTTTAGTACATTACCAGGAACCTTCGTTTATATTGATGATTTGATAGTTTTCGGAAAAGATGAGAAAGAACACGATATAAATTTAAATTTAGTTTTAAATAGAGCTCGAGAAATAGGAGTTAAATTTAATGAAGATAAATTTCAGTATAAAATGAAAAGCGTTAAATACATAGGGCATATATTTTCGGAGATAGGAATAGCTCCGGATCCAGACAGGGTCAAGGCCATTTTAAATTTGGAAAATCCATCAAACAAAAAAGAGCTCCAAAGTGTTTAAGGAATGATTAATTACGTTCGTAGTTTTATACCTAATCTCGCTGAAGTTTCTGATTGCTTGCGCGAGTTGTTAAAAAACAAAAAAGATTTTGTATGGTGTGATATTCACACGAAAACCTTAAATAAAATAAAAATTTTAATTGCAAACGCTCCCATACTTAAAATGTTTGACGGCCGTAAGCAGTTCTCCAGTGCGATGCGTCAAAAAGCGGCATTGGATGTTGCTTAATGCAGTCTGGAGCACCTTTAAGTTTTGCATCTCGATCCTTAACTCAAACTGAAGTCGGGTATGCTCAAATAGAGAAAGAACTACTGGCTATAACTTTTGCATGCAATAAATTTCACCATTATATATATGGAAGACCAGTAACTGTTCAAACTGATCACAAGCCGCTAGTAAATATTTGTAAGAAAGATTTAGATAAAATATATTGCACTAGATTACACGCATGAAATTAAAATTAATTAAATATAATTTAAACGTAGTATATGTACCAGGTAAATATTTACATATTGCGGATTTATTGTCGCGATCATATTTAAAAAGCGAAATAAATAATGAAGACGAAGATTTTAATGAAGTTATTCATTCGTTGAATATAAGTGAATACCGAAAAGAACAATTAAAAGTTGAAACAGAAAACGATACAGTCTTGGGAAAATTGAAAATAATTTTAAAAACGAAATGGCCTATTGGTATAAATAGAGTACATAAAGATCTACAACCTTTTTACAATTTACGAAATTATTTATTTTTAGAAGAAGATATTATATTTTTTAATAACAAATTAGTTATTCCATTATCATTACAAAAAGAATATTTAGATATTTTACACGAAGGTCATTTAGGTATTAATAAAACAACTAAAAGAGCACAATCACTTGTTTTTTGGCTAACACTTAACAAAGATATAGAAAACTTAATAAATAACTGTTCAATTTGTCAAAAATATAGGAGTTCGGAAACAAAAGAGCCTATAATTCAGCATGTGATTCCTAAACTTCCTTTTTTAAAATTGGGAGTTGATATTCTGGAATTCGCAAATCATCCATATCTTGTGTTAGTGGATTATTATTCTAAATGGTTAGAAATAATTGAACTTAAAAATAAGTCTAGTTTAGAAATAATAAAGAATTTAAAACACATATTTTTTTATTTTTAAGTTTTTGTATTGAACATATAAATTTTAATCCTTATGCAAGTGAAATTTTGGGCTTGATGTTCATAGAAAAATGAATGCAATTAATTAAAAGTTAATCCATTCTTTTCCCAACGTTTCTCCGGTTGTTTTCCGGCATCATCAGGGGTTTGAATTTTATTAGACCTTATGAAATACAATTTTATGAGTTTTATAATGTAAAATAATAAATAAATAAACATACTTTTTATACAATTTTACATAACACAGTTCAATAAATAACACTTAAATAAATAACACTTATTTGACAAAAAGAAAAGGAAAAACAAACAAGCAAATTAAAAACTAATATCACAGACTATTTCTTATGGCAACACTATATATTGCACTTATATTATCACTGTCTTCTTTGTGGTTCATGGTCTTGTTAATGTTTTTTTGGATATGAAGACTCTCCAGAGTGTAGCGGATCCCCATTCGTCTCTCCTTGTCAATAATCCTCACATTGTCAAAGTCTGGTTGATGGTCTAGTTCGATCATATGTTGTGAGAGAGCTGTTGCTGTTTTTTTCCTCTTTATGTCCGCTTTATGCTCCGATAATCTCACTCCCAAAGCGCGTTTTGTCGTCCCAATGTATATTTGTTCACACTCTTCTTCATTTTTACCTTTACATGGAATTGTATATATGACGTCTTGTTGATCTGTTTTATTAATCGGTGGTTTGGTATTAGTGAATATTTTGTTGAGTGTATTGTTTGGTTTGTGTGCAAAAGCCGCTTTTTCTTTGTTGAACTCGAAAGTTTGATGTAGTGATGGATTGCCTGTGAGGCGTGGGACGTATGTGATTGAGTAATATCTAGTGTTACCAGTTGTCTGTTTTTTTGTTTGTTGAGTATTTTTATTGTTTATTTGTTGGATTTTTGTATATATAAGTTCGTTGATGGTTTGTGTTGGGAAGCTGTTGTTTCTGAGTATTGTTTTGATTTTTGTTATGTTGGTTTGATGAAATTTTTTGTCACTGATGTCCATTACTTTGTTAATGAAGTTTCTGGCTGTATTTATTTTATATTTCATTGGTAATGATGACATAAAGTTAATCATTCGTCCTGATGACATTGGTTTTGAGTACCAGTCAAAAATTAGTTTATTATTGTCCTTTATGATTCTTACGTCTAAGAATGGGATTGAATTGTTATTTTCTATTTCAATTGTGAATTTTATTTTTGTGTGGTATTCATTAAGTGTTTTGAGTATGATGTCTGTGTCTTTCTTTTTAATTATGGCGATCATGTCATCAACATATTTATTTATGAATTTGATTTTGGTGTTGTGTTTTTTTAGTTTGTCAATTGTTTCCTCTAGTAGATGGTCAAGTAATAAATCTGCGATTGTTGGTGAAAGTGGATTTCCCATCGGCATTCCAAATATTTGGTTGTAGAAATGGTCCTTGTGTCGAAAATAGTTGTTGTCTGTTAGGCAAAATTGTAGTATTTTGAGGAAATACCTTTGTGTTATTGGAGTATATGTTTTAAGGTTTTCCCATTTCTGCATGATGATTTTAATGGCAGTGTAGGTTGGTATATTAGTAAATAGTGATACTACGTCAAAGGATACTAGTATTTCATCGTCTTCTATTGATAGTTGTTGAATTTTGTTTCGTAGTTGGAAAGAGTTTTTAACATTGAATTGACATGATACTAGGTTTTGAATGATTTTACCAATGAATTTTGATAATTCATAGCAAGGGACATTAGTGGATGATGCTATCGGCCGTAGTGGCAAGTCTGGTTTGTGTATTTTTGGTAGGCCATACAGAACTGGCGCTGATGGAGCTGAGCAAAAAAGTTTCGCTTTTTGTTTGGCGTCAATGTAATTTGATTTGTAAAGTTCATTTACTAAATTGTTGTTCTTAGTTTGTAGTTTTAAAGTTGGGTCCATCCTTATTGTTTTGTATATGTTCTTATCGTCTAGTAGTTTATTCATTTTTTCGTTATATTCGTCTTTATACATTATTACTGTTTTATTGCCTTTGTCTGAATGGGTTATTATTATTTCTTTATTATATTTTCTGATGAAATTTTTTGTTGTTTCAAAAATCTTTAGAATAAATTTTTCCTTTGTTGTGTTTTTTATTTTTCTGTTAAATGTTGATATTCTGTTAGATAATTTTGATCTGGCAACGTCTTTTAGTTTGTCATCTTCTATTGTTTGGATGTATTGTTCTAGTTCTGCAATTATGTGTATTGGTGAGAAACTTTTCCTGTTGATTGGGAGTGCAAACTTTTTGCCGAGAGAGAGAATCCATTGACTTTCTTCTGGAAACTCAATATTTGTTTTGTTCTCAAACCAATCTTCATTAAATTTGATACCAATACTATGGATGAATTCGACTTTCAATTTGTTTAGTTTAGAGCATAATCTTGTCTTCGTTGTTGTTCTGTGATGATTGTAGATGTGGTTCTGTTTGGATGTGAAAGAGTTGTATTCTATTGTGTTGAGTGTTGATTTCATAGTGATCTCTAAGTGGAAAATAGATTTTTCTGTTGTTTTAATTGTGATGAGTGTTTGTTTGATTTCCAATTTGAGTATTTTAAGCATGTAGGTGTGTTGAATTTTTGTTAGAACAACAATTTAGTTAGAACAACAACGAAGACAAGATTATGCTCTAAACTAAACAAATTGAAAGTCGAATTCATCCATAGTATTGGTATCAAATTTAATGAAGATTGGTTTGAGAACAAAACAAATATTGAGTTTCCAGAAGAAAGTCAATGGATTCTCTCTCTCGGCAAAAAGTTTGCACTCCCAATCAACAGGAAAAGTTTCTCACCAATACACATAATTGCAGAACTAGAACAATACATCCAAACAATAGAAGATGACAAACTAAAAGACGTTGCCAGATCAAAATTATCTAACAGAATATCAACATTTAACAGAAAAATAAAAAACACAACAAAGGAAAAATTTATTCTAAAGATTTTTGAAACAACAAAAAATTTCATCAGAAAATATAATAAAGAAATAATAATAACCCATTCAGACAAAGGCAATAAAACAGTAATAATGTATAAAGACGAATATAACGAAAAAATGAATAAACTACTAGACGATAAGAACATATACAAAACAATAAGGATGGACCCAACTTTAAAACTACAAACTAAGAACAACAATTTAGTAAATGAACTTTACAAATCAAATTACATTGACGCCAAACAAAAAGCGAAACTTTTTTGCTCAGCTCCATCAGCGCCAGTTCTGTATGGCCTACCAAAAATACACAAACCAGACTTGCCACTACGGCCGATAGCATCATCCACTAATGTCCCTTGCTATGAATTATCAAAATTCATTGGTAAAATCATTCAAAACCTAGTATCATGTCAATTCAATGTTAAAAACTCTTTCCAACTACGAAACAAAATTCAACAACTATCAATAGAAGACGATGAAATACTAGTATCCTTTGACGTAGTATCACTATTTACTAATATACCAACCTACACTGCCATTAAAATCATCATGCAGAAATGGGAAAACCTTAAAACATATACTCCAATAACACAAAGGTATTTCCTCAAAATACTACAATTTTGCCTAACAGACAACAACTATTTTCGACACAAGGACCATTTCTACAACCAAATATTTGGAATGCCGATGGGAAATCCACTTTCACCAACAATCGCAGATTTATTACTTGACCATCTACTAGAGGAAACAATTGACAAACTAAAAAAACACAACACCAAAATCAAATTCATAAATAAATATGTTGATGACATGATCGCCATAATTAAAAAGAAAGACACAGACATCATACTCAAAACACTTAATGAATACCACACAAAAATAAAATTCACAATTGAAATAGAAAATAACAATTCAATCCCATTCTTAGACGTAAGAATCATAAAGGACAATAATAAACTAATTTTTGACTGGTACTCAAAACCAATGTCATCAGGACGAATGATTAACTTTATGTCATCATTACCAATGAAATATAAAATAAATACAGCCAGAAACTTCATTAACAAAGTAATGGACATCAGTGACAAAAAATTTCATCAAACCTACATAACAAAAATCAAAACAATACTCAGAAACAACAGCTTCCCAACACAAACCATCAACGAACTTATATATACAAAAATCCAACAAATAAACAATAAAAATACTCAACAAACAAAAAAACAGACAACTGGTAACACTAGATATTACTCAATCACATACGTCCCACGCCTCACAGACAATCCATCACTACATCAAACTTTCGAGTTCAACAAAGAAAAAGCGGCTTTTGCACACAAATCAAACAATACACTCAACAAAATATTCACTAATACCAAACCACCGATTAATAAAACAGATCAACATGACGTCATATATGCAATTCCATGTAAAGGTAAAAATGAAGAAGAGTGTGAACAAATATACATTGGGACGACAAAACGCGCTTTGGGAGTGAGATTATCGGAGCATAAAGCGGACATAAAGAGGAAAAAAACAGCAACAGCTCTCTCACAACATATGATCGAACTAGACCATCAACCAGACTTTGACAATGTGAGGATTATTGACAAGGAGAGACGAATGGGGATCCGCTACACTCTGGAGAGTCTTCATATCCAAAAAAACATTAACAAGACCATGAACCACAAAGAAGACAGTGATAATATAAGTGCAATATATAGTGTTGCCATAAGAAATAGTCTGTGATATTAGTTTTTAATTTGCTTGTTTGTTTTTCCTTTTCTTTTTGTCAAATAAGTGTTATTTATTTAAGTGTTATTTATTGAACTGTGTTATGTAAAATTGTATAAAAAGTATGTTTATTTATTTATTATTTTACATTATAAAACTCATAAAATTGTATTTCATAAGGTCTAATAAAATTCAAACCCCTGATGATGCCGGAAAACAACCGGAGAAACGTTGGGAAAAGAATGGATTAACTTTTAATTAATTGCATTCATTTTTCTATGAACATCAAGCCCAAAATTTCACTTGCATAAGGCTTAAAACATATATTTTCAACTCATGGCATACCACAAGAGATAATAGCAGATAATTCTCCATTTAACTGTGCTACATGCCTATCATTTGCTAAAGAAAATGGTATACAATTTATTTTTAGCAGTCCCTATTATCCAAAGTCGAACGGTCTTGCTGAAAAATATGTTGGGATCGCCAAACATTAGTTAAGAAAAAGCCAGGCTTCGAACATAGATTTAAATATAGCATTGCTTGAATATAGAAATACCCCATTATCTGGAATGCAATCTCCAGCTCAACTTCTGTTTAACAGACGAGTTCGCACTAAGGTTCCCATACACAATAACTTACTCATTCCAAAAATTCCCTCTAACGTTGAAGATTCCATTCACAAATCCAAAAATGTAATACAAAATCATTACAACAAAACATCATATATAAAAAAGAACTTTTCATTAAATGAACCTGTATGGATGCAAAAACCCGACAAAAATTCTTTATAAATGTCAGGAACCAAGGTCATATGTCGTAGAATTGAATCGGTCATTTCAAAAACCTCATAAGTCATTCAATTAGAATTTTTCAGGAATCAATAAAAACTGTTTCATGCACAAACAAATGAGTTTTAAACTACTTTTTATGCCTAATTAAGTATTTTAGTGAAAAAAAAATTAAAAAGCGAAAAAATTCACAGTTTATTAATAAAAATAATGAAAAAAACCTAAAAAACTGTTCTTGACTTAAGTTGTTTTAGCAAGGGCTGGGGTAAGTGGTATATAATTTAACCCAAACAATTGTAGTAATCACATTTTTTTACAGCTTATTATTAAAAATTACACTTAAGAATAACGTTTCGTCATGTTTTAATAACTTTAAGGTACATAGATTGATTATCTTCAACATTTTCTTATTGATGGACGCTTTTAAAACATAAGCCTTGGCTGATAGAAGTGAAACAGAAGTTGTTACTTTCTTTATTAATAAGAATGAATGTTTAATCAATCCCTCAATATATTCCTATGATAGTACCTTTTCTATGTGAAGCATACTTAAATCTCTATAAGATTCAGTATTGACAAACATGTTTTTTTGTACAAATTTGGCCACCATTTCATGAATTCCAAAACATTTTCAGTTTTTAGCTCTATGACTATATTTTCTAAATTTCTAATGAAATGGACGAGACGGATGAGTATGAAAAGCTGAGATAGACAATGAAGTGCAAAAGATCATTCACTTTCAGAGATCATTCATAAAAATGAGAAAAAGAATCCGAGACTAAACGGAGCCCTTGAGGACCCCAGCATTTATTTTGTGAAGATCCGATTTGAAACCTTCCAAAACAAAATTTATTGAATAATCCAGTAGAAAATTTCTAATCCAACGAATAAGGTCTTCATTGATAGGAAACACACATATTTTCGATATACTCGTAAAAGTTTGATGCCAAAATCTATCAAATGCCTTAGAAATATCAAGCTCAATGATGTTACTTCGACATATGATTCTACTTTTCTGCAACTTGATATCGACAGTTTCTCGGTTTTTCAAATCTCTTAGATAATTATTAGTTTATGCTTGTCTTTCAATTTTATAATTTGTTATAATATTTCATTAAGGAATTACACCTTCTCTTCTTTTTCAACGCACCATCACTCTCTGTTTCACTTGAAGACATTTTCAAAACTAAAATTACTTTTTGCAGAAAACGGTTGTGTGAAAGATGCAATTATGACATTAATGACGTTTGTTATCAAATTGAAGATTTGAATATTGTTGAACCAATCAGATCAAAGCAAATTTAAAAAACTCAGTCAAAAACTACTCCGGCCTTTTGGTAGTGCATGCAAAAACCTCTTAAGTCACTGACTAATGTTGTTTATGCAATGAACGTTTTTTCCACAGTATTATTTGAAGGGGAAGGAATGTACAGACTTACGTGGTTCTTACCCAGAATACACATCTCCCTTTAAGGAACCATTTTTAGCAAAAAAAGCATTTTGGAAAAAAAAGCATTTTGGAAAAAAATGTGACTTAAGAGGTTTTTGAAATGACCGATTCAATTAAATGAAGGGGGAAGATATAGACGGAACAAAATCCATATAAGAAAAAGATTTCATAAAACAATTTCGCCTCAACGAGAAGCTGTGATTTCTTCTTATGATCACAAAGTTCACAACACTCGTAGGTTAAAGGTTAAAGTGGCTGCTGACCGGAAAAGGTCAGCACACTTAGACCAATATTTGGTCCGTTGTGATAAAGCCGTAGCCGCATTGAAATATAATAAGTTAACTTTGGTAAGACTGCAAGTTTTTACTTTTTGAATCATGTATAATATAGATATGTATTATGTATTAAATTATAAATGAACTATTTGAAATTTTGAATTTAATAACTTGAACTTTGAATTATTGTTTTTATTTTAATTATTCATTTACAAAGGGAGATGTTGTATAAAGTTAAAACTATAAGTGTAGGCCTATACCTACTTTGCTTATATATTATTCCATTTATATATTTAACATATAACATATAACAGTTATCTTGTATGAACCTATGTATATTGTATAATAAAGACACTTGCATATTGAACGTAACAGAGGTAACATCGTTTATTTTCTCTACATAAATACATATATATATATATAAAAAAATATAAAACAAGATACACCTATTATTTTAAAAGGCGATGTAAACTCATGGTATGTTCTTTGTGGTTCGCCAAAAACCAACAGTATAGGTATCATTATTGAACATTTTGTATCGCACTTCAATCTTATAATATTCGGCCCTATCGAAGTAACCGTCGTCGGAGCGGAATTCTCTCCGATTTCCTACGAATCGGAGACATTTTGCTTCGGAAATTCTGTCCGACGAAATTCAACGCATGCCATTTGTGTACGATGAAGCACTTTTAATGGTTTTATTTTTGACACATACAAACAAAATTTTCTCCTAAATCCTCCGACAAGTTCTTGTTGCGGAAAGTGTTTTTTTTTTAAGAAATAGTTAATTAAAATGTAAGTAATAAGGAAATTAACTTTATTTGAGTTAACTTGTGTTACCTATTTAAAATAGACTTTTTGTTCTTAAGGCAGAACGAAGAAACAAGTTCGCAACAATATGAGCGGATTACACCAAAAGGAAACCAGAAATTGTAGCTGTATTTGGGAAGATCTGGCCCAATCAGTTAAATTAATTGAGACCAAGTCAAATGTATGTTTGGATGGAAAAAAGTATGTTCGTGATCTTTTGTTTTGTGTATTGATCCATTTCCATTGTGATTAAAGTACCTATTAGTCAAATAAATATAAAATATTGTGTTTCGAAAGTTTTTTTTTTTCAATGTATTCTTTTTTTGACACTTAAAATGGAAACAAAAAAATTGTATGAAAATAGGTAGGGGACTTTATTCGATAGTTTTAATTTAAAAAGCGGTGCATCTAATTACATTTCTTAAAAACGCTAGCGCATTTTAATTGAAAAAAATACTTTTTATAAACAATAAATTACACTCCCTCATGGATTTGTCATGGTTTAAAATGTTTATGGTGTTTATTTTATAAAAAAAATTATCGAAAATATATCGCATTTTCGATATATCGTTTAATTAGCACATCTCTGTCTGAAATTTATATCCATCGCAATGCGTCGTTGGATTTTTGTAAAATTTCTTCCGATGAAAGCTACTACGAACCCAAATTGAATTTTCGTCGAAAGATGCGTTGCGGAGAAAGTTCCGCTCCGACGGTTACTTCGATAGGGCCGATTAAATGATGGTTCAACTACCCATTTTTCCGCACACAACACTCTAACACACGTCGCCATAACATGCTGCTCTCCTAAACTACAAAATAAAATTTCTTGGCAGATTCGGGATGATCTCCACAACAGCGATCACTTTCCAATTTATCTGCAATCTAGTTCTTGGATCATTGTGCGTTCAAAATGTAGTTAACCACAAATTTAAAACTGATTTTTTTTTTTGTAATGGTATTTGATCATTTAATGTGACGTATGTTGTGTAGACAATCGGGCTTAATGATATATTTTGAATAATTCAATTAATTTAAAAAAAAAACTAATTCATTCTTTTCCCAACTTTTCACCGGTTTCTTTCCGGCTTCATCAGGGGTTTATATTTATTTAATTTTAAGTTTGGCTTTTTCTTTACATTTTATGATGTTCAAAATTGTAAATAAAATATTAATATACGAAATAATTAATTGACATTAATACTTTAAGACTAGAAACTTTAAAAACAACAAATTAACAATACTAAATTTAGACAAAACAAAGATTAATCTAATATCACAGATTGCTTGTTATGGCTATGGCAACACTATAACTGACTAATTGCATTATTCAAAATAGATCATTAAGCCCGATTGTCTATACAACAAAACTGATTTTGCTGACTAGGCTTGCTTAAGCAAGCACATATCAGAGTACTTATCAGGCTACAATTCTTCGACCAATATTAACAAAGAAGCTGCGCTTCTAAATTAAGCTATTCGCACAGCAGTTAATAAATCGATCCCTCAAAATACAAGCAAAATTTTCAAAAAGACCGTAGCATGGTGGAACCCTGATTTAAATGCTTTACGTAACGAAAAAGTGCAAACATCGAGGTTGTTCAAAAAATATCCAAATCAGGTAAACCTTATTCTTTTCAAATAAACCAATGCTCAGTTTCGTAGAGAAATTAAATCGGCAAAAGCAAAAAGTTTAAATAACTTTACCTCCTCTATTAGCCCAAACTCCACCCCCACTAAAATTTGGCATAGTATTCGCTGTTTAACCGGAGAGTACACACAACAGACCATCAAAGCAATTGAAACTTCCACAGGCTCTACTTCAAATCCATTTGAAATAAGTGAACATTTGGCCTTAACTTGGTCAAATCGGTCTAAAAATGAAAACGTTTACTTTGGTTTATTAATTCAAAGAAGTTGATAAGACCCAATCAAGTTGGTTTTAGACCAAACAAGGGCTGCGCAGACGCCTTACTTCACCTAGACTTTTACATATCGAATGCATTATCGGCAAGCAATCGTGTTACTGTTCTCTCGTTAGACTTTGTTCTTAACAAACTTAGAGATTGGGGAATAGGCCCAAAAATATTTAATTATATTAAGGGTTTTATCCTCAATAGAAAAATTTGCGTCAAAACGAACAACTGCTTTTCACATTTCTTTGACCTTTCAAATGGGATTCCGCAAGGATCTCCTTTGTCGATGGTTCTATTTGTAATAGCTTTTGATGATTTAAGCGCTATCATCACAAATCACAAACAATTAGACCACACAGCTTATGCTAATGATATTTATATTTTATGTAAACATAATGACATATCGACGACAAACATATCGATACTTTCCCGTAAGAATGTATTAAGCGACATTTTTAAAATTGTTCAGGAAACGAAAAAAACGTCTCATTTAGTTATTTTTTTGTGTATTTTATGGAAGAAACAGATTTGGAGAGGGATTTTTACAATACAAAACTTGACATCATTGCAAAATCGAAATTTTAATCAGATAAGAAGTTTTTGTAGCTTAGTACATTTTCAATACAATGTTAAATGGCGCTTACGATGACAACAACAAAAAAAAACACAAAATAAATGAGAAAAAAGTAGTAGCCTACTTGATAGACAAATATTTAAAAGCAAAGACAACCATATCTGGAGTATTATAAGCGACAAAAATGGATCAAGTTCTATTTGGATGAGTGTGCTAAGCGAAAATTTTGGTTAAACTAAGCGACATCTAACAAATTTTTTCGTGGACGTTTGGTTGCTTAAGACAATAATATTTTTAAAAATGTCGCGGATAATACAATTTTCAGGGAGCAACATTATTCCAGTGAGAAAACTTGGCGGTCACTACAATTTTATTTTCTCTCTAGTTTCTTTTGCATACATGATAGGGCAGTGAACATAGGCCAAAATGTGGCGCTTAACTTCTAGTATAGTTCCACATCAAAAAGTCATTTTCGAAAAAAGTGTCGCTTTATACATTCTTACGGGAAGGTATCGATATGTACTTTTAAAAAACGTTTTAAAATGATATCCTGGCTTGGTCTTCTCGATCTGGAGCGAAGTTATCATTAGATAAATGCAAAACGTTGCATATCTGTCGTAAGACCTCTTGCAAGAAAACGATTTTTTCGTTTGACAATGTAAATATTGAAAATGTTGATAGTTTAAGTATCTTAGGTCTTACTTTTAATAATAGATATAATTGGAAAACACATTGTGTAGAATTAAAAAAAAAAAAACTTTATAAAAGAACAAATATTGTTATTTGGCCAGTAAGAAATGTAATTCACATGTAAATACTCTTTGCAATGTAACTAGATCTTTAATCTTAAGTAAGATTAACTATGGGCTCTTCGTCTATGGCAACTCACCAAAATCAACTTTAAAAATCATCAAACCGCCATATCACCAAAGCGTTCTAAGAAGTTTAAATGCATATCCCACAAGTCCGATTAAAAACATGCTTGTTGAAGTTGGACTTCCAAGCTTGGAAGAAATAATAGCCTCATTTACTGCAAAATTGTATGTGAAACTTGCATTCTCAAACGGTTCCGTGATTGACAAAGACATTCTGTGTTCTTTTAAACTTAAAAATCAAAAGCGTATACCATCAGCGATATACAACTCAATTAAAACAGCTGCTGAACTCGACCCCAAAAAAGATATCTAAATACACACCCCACTTCCCTCCCTGGAGTATACAGCCTAAGTCATTTCTTACGTATCTACACTGCAGGCCAAAAGTTTGAGTCTGACATAGTCAACTAACTTTATTAATGCCTGGGGGTTGATTTTTTGAATTAAAGATTGGGTTTTTTACCTGAACAATACGCAACACCTTCAGGTAGTAAAAGTTGGGTTTTTAATCCAGATTTTTTTTAAAAGGGTGTTTTTTTTAATAAATGTGGAAAAACCGATTATATAGTATTTGGGTTTTTCATAATTATAAATTTTTATGACTTTTGGTTGTTGATTCAGCACTTTTTTATGACGCCGAACATAAAAAAGGTTTTCAAAACCGAGATTCTTCATCTTTTCAGTAAACAACTAGTTTAAAATGGGAAAAGTTGCGGAAACCACAATTCAAAAACGTTCTGCAATCATCATTCTTATTGAAGAAGGCAAATCGCAGCGGGACGTTGCTTCGCAGTTGAGGGTATCGAAGGGCTGCGTTCAACGTGCAATTGAGCGGCACGCTCAAACCGGACTTCTTGAGGATAAACCACGGTCAGGACAACCTAGATCTACAACTAAACACGAGGGTCTGCTAATAGTAACAACAACCAAACGAAATAGGCGAAAAACAGCACCGGAAATACGTGCTGAAATAAATACATCACGGAATAAGCCGCTGTCCTTGACAACCGTTAAACTGAGCCTAAGAGATGCTGGACAATTTGGATGAGTTGCTGTTCGAAAACCCCTTCTTCGAGCCCAAAACAAGCTGAAACGGTTAGAGTGGGCCAAAAAGCATAGAAACTGGACGGAAGAAGATTTTAATAGTTTTATGGAGCCATGAATCCAAGTTCGAGGTATTTGGCACAAAACGGAGGGTTTTTGTTCAACGCAGCGCTGAACTAAAGATGCTACCCGACTGTATAGTTCCTACTGTCAAGCATGGAGGTGGTTCTGTGATGGTCTGGGGATGTTTCTCTTCAAGTGGAGTGGTAGATTTGACTCGAATTATTGGAAAAATGAACAAGGAGGCGTATAAGAAGATACTTGAAGAAAACGCTTTGATCTCGGGACTAAGATTGATTGGTGAAGGATTCGTATTCCAACAGGACAGTCACCCTAAACACACGTCAAGACTTTGCCAGGATTACCTAAAGCAGAGAGAAGACGAAGAAATTTTAAAAGTCATGACGTGGCCGCCGCAATCACCGGATATAAACCCTATAGAAATATTGTGGGAGGAGCTGGATAGAAGGGTCCGGGATCAATGCCCTTCATCGGAATCTACGTTGTGGAATACATTACAGGATTGCTGGAACAATATACCAAATGAAAAAATTCAAAAACTTATAGGTAGATTGCCAAGAATTGTAAAAAAAGTAATCGAGTATATAGAAGGCTTTTTCGACGAAAAATCGGTTTAAATCATTTTTTCTTTTTTTTAAATAAATTCCTATTTGTAAACAACATAATAAAAATATTTTGTCTTTATTTATGCTCCTCATAAATTCTACATACTCATTTTTTACTAAAAAGTTTTTTTCGGTGCTAGAATTTGGTTTTCCTTCGAAAAATGAGAGTAGACTCAAACTTTTGGCCTGCAGTGTATCTGGTTTCAATAATCACAACAAAACAATTATACTGTCAAGAATTTTTAAGTATGTCATCAGAATTCTAAAAAGACGGTTGGAACTTCGTCTTTACTGACGGTTCTAAAAATACAACAAGTACATCCTTTGCTTCTGTTCACGAAAACGGTTCTATGCTATGTGTAGGTCTATTAAAGAACACTGTCTCAATATTCACTGCAGAAGCAACACCGAAACGATTAACAGGATCTGAGACTATCTTATAAGCAAACCTAACAAGCTTAGACTAATGTGGATACCCAGCCATGTGGGTATGAAAGGAAATGAGCTTGCTGATCAAGAAGCCTCGAATGCAAATTCTGCTCCAGTATATTATTTTGAAACAGAAATCAAACTAGACCTAAAAAGATACATCAATACTAATATAAAATCAAAAATTCCATCTGAATGGTCCAACTACAATCACCATTACTATTCCATCAACCCAGAAAGAAGTCGGCCAATCTACCCTGCAATAACTTTATTATTATTATTATAATTTATTAACACATAATTAAAATTATAATGCTAAGAAGAAAACGAGCACAAGTTACTAAGACTTCCGGCTCTGAGGTAAAATTAGAACTAGTGAGAAAAATTATATAATTTATATTATTACTAATATATTAAGATTATAGTTTATAGTAAAAGTAGTTCAAATATCGATTTTACATTTTTTAAAGAAGTAGTGTACTTTTTGTATATTGTCATGAATGAGGATTTTTAGGGCTTCGTAGATTGATAAATATGATGTTGAGTTTTGATGAGATGTTGAAGCTGGGCAGCTGCTCAAAATATGATTTATCTCAATGATCTCAAGAGGGACATGTAGGTGGACTTTCCTTACGAAGAAGGTGTTGGTGTGTGGTGATTGTATGACCGAGACGTAGTCTAATGAAAGTTGAATTCATAGCTTTGGAAGTAGTGGTAGGGAAAAGGGTTGAGACTGATGGTTGTAATTGTACCATTCGGATAACTGTTTGTCTTTAAGTTCCATATTGATGTAGCGTAATGGATCGAGTTTGGCTACAGCTTCAAAACAATAAACTGCAGCACGATGGGCGTACAAAGCGGTCTCATCTGCACGTATATTTCCTTTTATACCCATATGGCTAGCCCAAAATTTTAATTGAATTAGTACGATGCTTAAGCTGTTTTAGTATGATACTAGGTAAAAACAACGAATTTGCAAATTTTAATCGAATATAGCATCATACTTTCTCTACCCTTTTATTAAAGTTAAAATCATCGAATAGCTACTTTATTTTTTTAGTATCGTGCTAGCTTCATATGGCTCTTTGACATTTGCAAACATCAAAAAAGGTTCGTGTACTTACTTTTTTACACGAAATGTCATTGTTTTATGTGTGTTCAGAAGCAATTTATTAAGAAAAATCTTTTAGTACAATACTAGTTACAAAATGTTTAAAATTAAGAATGAGTTAGTAAACTACTATAAAGTTAGCAAATTGTTAAGTAGTATCATACTAATCTTAATAATAGGCTGTTTAAAATTTTGCGCCATTTGTTCTTTTAATTAAACTTTTTTTTTTACTCCAAACAGTGAGTTTTCCAATTATGTATATCTACTATTAAAAAACAGACATAATTACTAATACCTTAATAATAGGCTGTTTAAAATTTTGCGCCATTTGATCTTTTAATTAAACTTTTTTTAACTCCAAACAGTGAGTTTTCCACTTACATCTATTATTAAAAAACAGACATAATGGCGCAAAATTTTAAACAGCCTATTATTAAGGTATTAGTACATATACTACTTAACAATTTGCTAACTTTATAGTAGTTTACTAACTCATTCTTAATTTTAAACATTTTCTAACTAGTATCGTACTAAAAGAATTTTCTTAATAAATTGCTTCTGAACACACCTAAAACAATGACATTTCGTGTAGAAAAGTAAGTACACGAAAATTTTTTGATGTTTGCAAATGTCAAAGAGTCATATGAAGCTAGCACGTTACTAAAAAAAATAAAGTAGGTGTTCGATGATTTTAACTTTTATAAAAGGGTAGAGAAATTATGATGCTACATCCGATTAAAATTTGCAAATTCGTTGTATTAACCTAGTATCATACTAAAACAGCTTTAGCATCGTACTAATTCAATTAAAATTTTGCGCCAATATATTTAAGCTATCAACATTTTTAATATTTATATTGTTAAAAGAAAGTGGATTTTTATTATATGACGTTTTACGACAAATATTTTTTTTTTTTTATAATCAACTCACGCTCAAGGGAATATGATTACCCTTCAAATGTTTCAACACAGGTGGGCGTGAAGTTACGGAAGAGAAAGAAGGATAGGAAAGATGTGTGGCACGATGTTCTGAGACTGAAGGTGGTTGTCTCAGATTTTTTATCTCCAGGGATGGCGGCTGAACTAAAGCGGAGTATTGCCGTGTCTTATTTCTATGTCCCTTATTCGCAATATTTTATTCGCTTTTCATCCTTGTTGGGCATACTAGTTTAACTCAATCACATGTTGTTAGTGTTATGCCTAAACAACATGTAATGAGTAAACCAGCAACCCATTGATGACAATTTTTAGAAGGTTTTAATGGAATTTAAGACGACATAGACGACGGCAGGGATCGAACCTGAGATACTGAGGTTGACAGGCGAGCACACAACCATCGCGCCACGGCCACCTCCATAAATATGTATAGTCTTATATACATTTATCTATTGATAGTCTAGCACCAGATCTAGAAGACCAGGTGGGTCATTCCGTAACTTTCAAAACGATAATCGTCAAAACGATTATCATTAACGTTATCGTCAATAATTTGCTTCACGTAACTTTATCACTATCGTCTCGTCAATCGTTTTTTGTATAAGATCGTTCAGTTAATTTCAGATACTCTTATACTGTGACTCAAATGTCAAAATGAAATTCATGAAAGACAATGCTTGTTCGATAACTTGAAAATATAAAACCAATGCTTTATTTCGGACTTTTCATTTTCGCTAGAAAGATTCCATTTAATCCACAGAGACATAACTTGGCTTCCAAGATATTTTTCGTTTCCGAAACTATTTTGGATAATGTGCTTTGTGCAAGAGCGAGTCCAAAATCGTTGCCTGTCAACCATTGGTACCCTCCGCCACCCAAAGTCTCAATAGTTACAGCAAATCATAATATTGATGGTATATACATATGTACATATGTAGAACGGCAACCATCCGGCAAGTTTGAAGTATCATTAAAAAGGCTTCTTTTGAAATTCGAAAACGTTGAACAAAACTATAATGGTTTAAATTATTTTACAACAATAAGTAAGAAAGATTACTTATGTACATATTTATGTATTGTATATGAAAAAATATACTTACATATGGGTTGAAAGAGATAGAGGGTCTGATTCATCTCTTAATTATCTTCGTAACCGTATTAATTGTTTTATTTTTGAATTTTCATTTTCACTATGTACATAACAAAACTAAATTGCGACGAAACATTTTGACTTCAGTTTGATTAAATAGTAATGGAAATTAATGACAGACGATACCTATTTAGCTATCGTGCAAACGATATCGTTTTGACGATATCACTTTGGCGATTATCGTCTTACGTGGAGTGAGACTATCGTCAAAACGATATCACTTTGACGATTATCGTCTTACGTGAAGTGAGACTATCGTCAAAACGATATCGTCCGACGATAATCGTTTTACGGAATGACCCCCCAGGCTAGAATATCATTAAGAATGTTTGTTAGCAATAGATTTGTAGTCGATGGGTCATTGTTTTTACATAAAATATAAAAGTCGTCAGCATAAGCTGTGTCATCTAGTTGTTTGTGATTTGAAATGATTGTACTTAAATCGTCAAAGGCTATAATAAACAAAACTATAGATAATGGAGATCCTTCAGGAATTCTATTAGTAAGAAATGCCTTTATATAATTGAAAATTTTTGGACCAATATGCCCTAATTTTTAAGCTTATTAAGAATGAGGTGGATACCTATCCTGTCAAAAGCCTTCTCAAAATCTAAAGAGAGAATGGTTGTGAGCGGAAAAAGCATTAGATATGTAAAAATCGATGTGAAGTAGTGCATCGGCACAGCCTTTGTTTGGTTGAAAAGCCACTTGGTTAGTTTTAATTAGATTTTTGGAATTAAAAAACCAAAGCAAACGTTTAGCTACAATTTTTTCTAAAACTTTAGCTATGCAAGGTATGAGTGAAATTGGTTTATATCCATTTACATCATTTATGTCCTTTTTGGGTTTGGTTAGCGGAAAAAAGTAGCTTGTTTCCAATTTTGTGGAATTATACCGGTATCGAGAACATGGTTATATAGTTGTATAAGTCTAGTTGTAGCAGAAGAGGGAAGATTTTTTATCATAGGATAGGATATCCTGTCTCTGCTGGGTGTTTTTCCTTTAAGCTTGTTTAGACAGCTTTCGAGTTCAAGAAGAGAGATTTTATTTTATATTAAAGTCGCTGAGGAAGAAATAGAGTTATTGTTAATACAAGAGATTAGAAAATGTTCTTTTTGAGAGATGTAGTCTGGATGAAAGTTTTCATCCTTGGAGCAGTTTGACCAAGTAAGTGCAAAATGGTTACTTATTTCTATTGGATTTGAAATAGAACCTGTAGGTGTTTGAATTGCCTTTATTTTTTGTTGACTGTACTCACCAGTTAAACAGCGAATATTATGCCAGATCTTGGTAGGAGATGAATTTGCATTGATAGATGAAGTAAATTTAAACAAGCTTTCCCCTTTCGCAGTTTTAAGTTCTCTACGAAATTTGGCATTAGTTTTTTTGAAGAAAATTAAATTTAGCTGATTAGGATATTTTTTAAACAGCCTCCATGCTTTAAATTTTTCGTTTCGTAAAGCATTAAGTTCTGGGTTCCACCATGATACAGTTCTTTTAGATTTTAACTATGGTTTTAGCTTAATTAATCCGAGAGCCACACTGCAAATTATAGGAAAATGATCGCTATTGTGGAGATCATCTAAAATTCGCCACGACGTTATGTCGACATGAGTTAAGGTCTTGTGTGTGGAAAAGTGGATAGTGGAACCATCATTCAAAACTATAAGATTAGAGTAAGAAAAAAAATATGTTTGTGTACTGACGTACGCGCGCTAGAAGTAAAACTTCTTTTCCCAAAAGCAAAGCCTCTAAGATTCCTTTCAGTGCTTTTCGGAAACATAAAAAAATCAATTCAAAGTAGTTTTAGTATAGTCTTGTAAATTGCAAAATGTCAAAACCACTTCCAAACACATTTTTTTTTAGATAATTCTTCGAATTGTAAATGATTTGCAAAATAAGTTAGGAAGTTTAAATTGGAACTCAAAACTGTTTCAATTATACAAATGATGCAAAATAGTTTTGGAATAACTAGTTTGGTCTATCTGCCGATTTCTTGAATTTATTGAGAAAATCATGTATAATTTTTTTGTTACCAAAGTTGAGCAAAATGGATGGCGCTATTTTTGACGAACATATGCCCCTTCTTTGACGAACAGATAGCGCTTTTTATGACGTACACGTGGCGCTTTTTTAACGCACATGATTGCTAAGCTGGGCGCACATCATAAATCGTGAAAGGACACTAATACAATACTAGCCGTTTCTTAGTTCATTTTTATCTTCGCTTAAATTTGTCAGATGTTGACATTGAAATCCAATTCAAAACGACATTTGTATAAAGCGCGGAACAGATTGAACCAGCAACAGCGCCGTCAACAGCAACAGCGGCAGCCATTAATTTAGAGCCAATGTATTTCAACTGTTCAACACACATAAGAACAGCAACAGCAATGCCAACAGCGTCGTTAGGCCAAAGTCCTAAATTTGCTGTTGCTGGTGCAGTGTTGTCAACTTTTCCACTGCAATATTCAGTGGCACCACAATTAAAAACTTTTTTTCCATATGAAATGTCAAACAGATGAAATGACGTTGCTGGTGACAATGTGTTTGAGAAATGTTTGCTGGTCAGCGTGCTGTTTGCTGTTGACGATGCTGGTTTAATCTGTTTCGCGCATAAGGCTCCAGTTATAGCTATCATTGAAATGCATCATTGAAAAATTTCATTCCCATTTTTAAGACAAATAAACAAACTTCAATGGCTTTAATTGATACCAAAATTAAGGCAATGAGTAGTATAATTTGTACACTCTATAAAATACAAAATTCTGATTTGAACTTTCTTTTAAATTCACTGACAGAAATTAATCTCAATGAATAGCTGATTTTCGTTTCTTTAAGATGGAACACAATCATTCCACTGAATGTGTTCGAGTCTCTTTCTATTCTCAAATGTCAGTTTTCCTTTCAGTGATCAACTCTAACCTCAAATGCATAGAATTGGTTGTAATCAGCCTCTGACAAGATCTTTTACTGAATGCTATAACTGGTTTGTCAAAAAAATGAAGTCAGCATTCCACTGATTTGTTCCAATGATGCATTTCAATGAAAGCTATAACTGGGGCCTAATTATGTCCGATTGGTAATGTGAAGAAAACACGAAACGAGAGCGAGATATGATTCACTGTCACCTTTTCGTTGTTATAAAATCGTTCCGCAATTCCTTAGGCCTGGAGCGTAAATTCTGTTTAGTTGGTAAAATGAAACATA
Organism: Chrysotoxum bicinctum; assembly: GCA_911387755.1. Taxonomy (NCBI): domain Eukaryota; kingdom Metazoa; phylum Arthropoda; class Insecta; order Diptera; family Syrphidae; genus Chrysotoxum; species Chrysotoxum bicinctum. The sequence continues at coordinate 118,035,998 of OU426987.1, forward strand.
TGGTAAATATATATATAGTAAAGTGAAACATAGTAGAGTAATTTGGGGTAATGTGGTATAGGCGGGTAATGTGGTATAGGCAGTTTTCTCAAAAACTAAGCATGTTTCTTCAATGGTTTTTACCTAAGCGGATGGTAATATAAATAAAACTAAGTACTCGTGTTCAATCAAGTCAAAAATCTTCGTATATCTCAAGCAAATATTTGAGAAGGGTTATTGCGTGAAGTTGAGTTTTTTTTGGTTCAAACAAAAAGTGTTTGTGTGCTCTCAAAAGTTGTGTTTCAAGCTAGTTTATAAATTCTTTGCAAAAATAAATTAATCATCTACGAAAAACAACTGTTAGTTTTGTTCAAAGGTGTTTATTTTATATTTCATTATTTATTTTTGTAAAAATATATAGTTTCGGCTAATGTGGTATACTAGCCGTGGCTAATGTGGTAGTATACCACTTTACCCATCATAAAAGTTTATTTCTTTTTAAAATTGGCTATTTGTGTTTTTTTCTAAAGATTCATTCGTTAAAATGTCTAAAAGGGTTGAAGTAAGAAAATGAGATTCCAAAGACATGGAATAATGCTGTGAGGAATGAAAAAATGGGTATACAACAATAGACAGCAGTGTACCACATTACCCTTTAACTTTCAAAAGTGACGATGTAGAGGTTGTATCAATATTTTGTCTAAATCTTTGTTAGTTATTGTTAGAATTCGATAAAAAGAAATCACTTGGTAGCTTATATGTTCTTGATAAAATCTACCAAATTTAGGAGCATTCGTTTCATAACTTTTTCTGTTAAGTCAAAAAAACAAAAAAAAACTCCCCTACATTTTTTTTCCTGGGACAAATTTTGTCATATATATTTTTCCGACCAGTTCCGCGCAAAATTCATACTTTTGTGCATTGCTGTACAAAATTACTCCACTAAATTTTGCCGGGAAAAAGAATGCACCAAGAATTATTTTGCGGGACAAATTTTGACAGCCAACGTATTTCTGAGTGATTTTTGTCAAAACTGGTTTTATGTAAAAGGTGCTGACTCTTCTCTTGAAGGCATCAAGAGGAGATTCCAAAAAGGTATGAACGACTTTTGTAAGGCAACCGGTTCCAGAGATACACTACAAAACACATTTAATTAGATTTTATCTCTCCAAATTCAAACTTTTGGGCGAGATTTGGAGAGATTAAAATTGTAGAGATAAAATTTGTCTTGTCTCGATCTGCGTACTTAGGCTTTATATTTCATTTCAGCAACCAAACAGATGTGCAACTAAAAATTTAATGTGCGCGACTGTTCTTATTTCATTTAGGCTAGACGCGCACATTCAATTTTTAGTTGCGCAACTGCTTGGTTCGAGCAACTAAAAAGTTTCTCTTTTGACACAAAGTAAACGATTGCCTAAAATAAGTTCGCTATTTTGTGTAACATATAATTATATACGCCTGCGCGGACATTCAACCAAATAGTGCATCTGTTTTCTATAAGCAACCAAACAGTTGTGGAACTAAAAATTGAATGTGCGCGCCTAGCCTTAACGTGACGACTACATATGCTTTATTGCGTATACTCTCGTCTGCTTTCATAGTTTGAAACTGATTTTACAATAACGACTGTTTCATCACGCTCACATCTCTTTTTTCTTATCTCATTCATTGTGTTGGAGCCCAAGGATTTTAAAATTGTAGGCAACGCTAATTTAATTTTGACACCGAATTTAAAATTCTTCGCATATGGCAATGCTAGTTTGTATTTGACAACAGCAAGGACTAAAGCAGATAGTTTATTTACAAGTGTTTTTTTTTTCTATTTCGCTTTAAGTATTTTGTAAATTTTAGTGCTTAGTTTTCAAGTTAAATAGCATATAATTATTCAGTATTACTAAGGTTAAAGTGTTTAATGTTTGAAATAAATAAAACTATAAAAAATATATTTGTTTGTGTTTTTTTGTGGTTTTCGATCGAGAAATTGTTCGGCCACATAATTCATTGAAAAAAAGCTTTTATTAACTGATATTTTAATGAAATTATGTTTTTAATTGCTTTGTATGTTAGTTGCTGTGGTTCTTCTATTAAAAGAACATTCTTTTTCGGCGATAAAGTGTGTTTTTAAAGTGTTTTAAATAACCTCTAACAAAGTTCGAACAATAATTGTAAAAACCATGTCGCTGTAGCGTGTCGTTTTGACATGTCACTTACAACTCCATAGAAAATATTTTTTACCCCCAACGCCGGAAAAGAAGTTTTACTTCAAAAATTTTCAATTACGGCACCCCTGTGGTTGGTAATTGGGGAACCCCAAAGTACACTCCACAAGTTGACGTCGCCATTAAAAAGAGTGGGTGTGCTAATTTGGTCAAAAATATTGATAGGGTCATCTCTTGTAAACTGTTGGTGAGGAGGTATATAAATTGAAACTAAAGTAAATTTAACTAAAGTGAATTACGGTCTAGAACGCAAAAAAACGCACGATTTTTGGGAATTTTTTTCTCGGAAACTTTATTAGGTAATAACATAATTTTTTTTCAATAATGAATACTTGTGTCAAGAGTACAAACAAAATTCACTTGTCGAATTTTGGCCGGATTATAGAGGGCGCCAACGTCGACTTATCAAAAAACACATTTTCCCATTGCGGACAGTTAATCTCCGGATCTACTGAACCGATTTTCAAAAAACTTGTTGAAACTTGATTGTTTTTATGTTTTCCAAGACAATTTACCACAATTTGACCAAAAAGTTATGAACAAAAAAAAAATGGCGACCCAAAAATAGACAAACAAAAATATTTTTTTTTTCAAAGCTCGAGATTTTTTTTTGTTTTGATTTTTTAAACAAATTGTGGTAAATTGTCTCGTAAGAAACCTTCCTTTAAATAACCCACTTTGCTTTTTTTGTTTCAGTCCAGCCAATTCCGAGATTAACTGTCCGCAATAGGACAATGTATTTTTTGATGAGTCGACGTTGGCGCCCTTTATAATTCGGCTAAAATTTGAAAATTAAAAAAAAAAAATTTTTTGTACTCTTGACGCATGTATTCATTATTTAAAAAAAAAATATGTTATTACCTAATAAAGTTTCCGAGAAAAAAATTCCCAAATATCGTGAATTTTTTGGCGTTCTAGACCGTACTAGTACTAGGAGTTTAACTTCTACAGCCAATATTAATAAATTAAAAGTTATCGAAATTTTTAAATGTGGTATGTTTTTCTTAATTAGGATTTACCCCAGTCAAATTAGCCTTCAACCTCGGAATGAAAGCGAATAAGCTGAAAATTTGCATCAACCTTTATTTTGATGTTCTAATGACTGAAAAAAAAGTCTCATATCATATCGTGTCGGCGTCACAAGTTATTCGAGGTCAAAGGTCAGGTAAATCGGTTTTTTGCAATTATTTCGTTTTCTATGCGAAATACCGCGTTCGAGGTTATTATGAATTTTGCAGATCATACACTTATCTACAATTTTCATTTCAATCATTTTTTTATAGCTCCAGCCATTCTCGAGATATAACGCGGAGAGTGGGGAGCGCGCATGTAAAGTCTATACTAAACGGCGCACAGTGGGCAGAAAGCGTGGTTTAAGTGGTCAAAAATCCATAACTTTTGAACCAGCTGAGTTTTTTTTATAATTTTTTTTTTTGTTTGTAACTTTATTTAAGTACCTTTCAATATATAATTTATCAAATATGTGTTATTTTGATTTTAAAATAAATAATAAAAAAAAGTTGTTTTTCTCCCTGTTAATGTGGGATGACAAATTATTCAATATTGACTTAAATTGGATACAAAACTTATTTTAAAAGAACTTTCTTGAAGATCCAACAAATAGTGACCAGTAAACTATTTGTTTGAAATTCTTAGGTTTGCCCTCAAAAACACTCAAAAAGAAATTTGTAGTTCCCATTTTGTCCTCTTCAAGCCAACACTTTGTTTAAGAATAGTAACCAAAACCTTAAATCAATTTGGTCATTTCCATCATCCAATTATTAAATGTAACGGAACAATTAATGAGAACCACATAAAAAGAGCATACCACAGAAAATAAGTGCAAGTAAATTTACTAACCGCACTAAATAAAAACAATATGGTATGTAAGGTTAGGTAAGGTTAAAGTGGCTGTCACGATCTTATATGGAACAAAAAGGTTCCCTACTAGTTAAAACCATTTGGGGCTTCTAATGAAGCGAAGGAAACTTTTAATGTCTGTATTTATTAGATCGCTTAGTTCGTTATAGAAATATTCTCCTAGATGAAGTTTGCGTTTGGGTATGTACAAAGAAGGTGTGGGATTGTTTCCTCTTCCTCCTCGTCCAAGCAACTCCTGCAAAAATCGTTTCATAGTAAACATAGTATGACACCTATTACGGAGCTGATCTGAGATCTACTGAGGGACAATAAATACATTGAGCGCTTCAAATGTAGTTTGGGCCAGATTTGTTTGGTCGCCAAACATGTGGTAGTGTTAGGCCATCTTGTGTTTGATTGTTCCAGAGCAATTCGCTTCAGCATAAGTTAACTTGTAGCTACAGGCATACCTATAATGTTTACCCTAACGGGCAAGAAAGGCATTTCCGTTCCAGTTCTGGGAGTTCGTTGGCTTTACAATTCCCCGGGATGTCCTTGTGTCCCGGCACCCAGAATAGGTGAATATTAAATTGTTTGGGCATCTTCATTGGAGACGAACGACAGTCTTGGTACATGGTTACAGTACAACATGTAAGATTTTGCATACAGAAGAGTCGCTATGTAAAATGTTTTTTCGCTCTAACTCGTAAATGCGGATACATGCGGATATGAATCTTTCAAGTTTCGATAGAGCACATAATCAATTTTCAATTCGTAAACAAATTAAAGTTGTGAATTTTTGTATCGCCTTTATACACTGGAAAATTGAGTAAAATTAAGATGGGTGTTTCAAAATCAAACGGTACTAACTACTTAACGTTTCTTTATATTTTTTTTGCGTATTATAACATATAAATATGTGAAATAATTAGCTGTAATAAATTCGATTACTTTCCAAAAGGATTTTCAAAAAAATCGGGAAATAAAAATTGTGCCAAAAATGCTTCACAAATCGATTTACAAGTTTTTCTCACTTGGAATTTATTTTTCTCTTAACCTCAGCATATTTATTTAAAAAAATGTCATATATGTAACGTATAAATATTTCTTTAATTAATTAAAATTAAACTTGTGATTCGAAAACAAAAAAAAAATGTTTTTGGCCACTTAAATCACGATTTATGCCCACTGTGCGGCGTCGACAAGTAAATTGTAGATCATTTTACTTGGAGGCGGATAAGATTTAGTCTCGACGATATCTTCTCTAATAATTGCAGCTGTAAATTCTACTACACGCATTCGTTCTTCTACCCAGTGCCTTTTTTATTATTATACCAAGCATTAGATAAAATATTAGCTTGCGTATCACGAAAACAAATAATAGTAAATGATCCTATTTTCGTCGTTATTATTACTTCAGTTAAATATCTTTCCCTTAATTTTGAAATTATTGTTTTATCATCAGAAATATAGCCTGTAATGACATCTCTCAGCTTTTTTAATGTAAATTCTTTCTCCTTCCGAGAGCGGTTTATCACATATAAAACACAAATCAGTCATTATGCATAAAATGCTAAGTATCTACGTTTTAAATTTTCACTCTCCGCGCTATATCTCGAGAATGGTTGGAGTTATAAAAAAATGATTGAAATGAAAATTGTAGATAAGTGTATGGTCTACAAAATTCATAATAACCTCGAACGCGGTATTTCGCATAGAAAACGAAATAATTGCAAAAAACCGATTTACCTGACCTCTGACCTCGAATAACTTGTGACGCCGACACGATTTGATATGAGACTTTTTTTTCAGTCATTAGAACATCAAAATAAAGGTTGGTGCAAATTTTCAGCTTATTCGCTTCCATTCCGAGGTTTGCCCCTTTTTCTGGCTTATTTGACTGGGCTAATTACAATACCTCGTTTTGATGTGATATTTTCTTGAAAATTATGGAAGTAGTATATCGTCGCTGTAGATCGAATACCTCGTAACCCAGAAAAAAACCGATTTTTAGGTAATGATGCAATTATATTGTGAAAAAAATTCCGGATCTAATGAAAAATATCCTGTGAACCTAAAAACTATAATTGCAAAGCCACGCGCATAATTAACAACACGTTTCTCATTGCCTCTCATTGATTTGATAATAAGTTTTTTGTCTCTCCTGAAAAATCGATTTCTGGGTTACGAGGTATTCGATCTACAGCGACGATATGCTTTTGGTATATAAGGTGTAAAATTGAAAGCGCAGTGAGTTTCTTTAATTGATAAAATATCTGGTTGGTTTTGTTTAATGAGGATATTAAGTTCATCATAGTTATTTATAAATCCTTTAATATTCCATTGCATAATATTTATATTTGTTTCATAAAAATTTGGTTTATCAATTTTTGGTAGCAGACATCTCTGGCCAGAGCTGGATTGGACAGGTTGTAAACCACTTGGGTCCACTACCCCTCCCGCCATCAACGCCTTGTGTTGGGCGAAAATTGGTTATTTCTATGCCTTATCATCTGCATCGGAAGTGTTCATAAAATATGTTTCGTTATTAATTAAATTATTAGTAATTAAAGAAAATGGTGAGCTTTGTTGTGTAATTAAATTATCTGAAGTTGATTGAGTTGAAGTTTGTGGGATAGTTGTTGGAGGGGAAGGAAGGGGGCGATTGAAAGCTAAAGATATATTTAAAGGTATTTGTTTGACGGAACTGTTAGGTGGAGAAGAGATAAGTGATTTATCTGTAGAGTTTGTGGTATTTAAATGTAATGAAGTATATTCTACCGGTGTATTTATTGTATTGTTATTGATTGGATTATTTTTAGGGGCTAATGTATAGCTAGGTTTTAAATTATTTAAACTGGGGGTATTATTTTCAATGGTGTTGTTAGTTACGTTTGTTGCTTGTGAAATTTGTTCGACTTTTTCAGAATATGTGTTGGAAGTTGTTGTTTGGGTTGGGTGCATAAGATTGTAAGTACGTTTGGCTTCTGCCATTCTGCACTTATTGCGCGTTTTTATGGTTAGAATTTCTTTATTTTGTAAATATTTTGTACATGATTTAAATGAAGATGGATGTTGTTCAGAGCAATTAGCACACATAATTCACATATTTGATTGGTTTAAGTTCACTAATTATTTCCTCTTCTTTAATATTAATAAAGCACGGAGCGTAAACTATACCTTTAGAAGAGTTGAGATTAGAATGTAATTTTATTGAAACGGGGCATTGGCTAGCTAGCACAACAATTTGTCTGAAATTTTTTGGGATTTTTTTAATATAAAGATATTTCCATCTCTTAATTGCGAAATATTTTCATATTTCGTACTTATAGCATCTATTGCTTTCCTAACCACAAAAATACTTACTTAAGACAATGGTATATCTTTATCAGCAGGTGTTATGATTATAAATTTGGGGTTTTTAATATTTGAAATGGTTGGTAAATCGGGGAATTCAAGACTAGATCGTATATTTTTTTTATCTAGGTTCGAAGTCAGGTGGAGACTCCGCAACGAACCTATTATCGGGTTTTGTTTTTCCTTGCCCCGGGGTCATTACCTTAAAAGTATAACCTGCGCGCAAAAATATGTATGCAAACGCGGTTGAAAATAAAAGACAAAAAAAAAGGAGATAAAGTTCTATTGAAAGAGCGAAAAAGAATGAATCTAAGGTTGGTTAGAGAGGAGAATACTTCCAATAAGAAAAGTCAACACGAAGTTTACGCTACGAAAGCTAGATGGTGACTGTGCAATAACATTAATTAATTATCTTTAATCTCTTTCAAAATATAAATATAAAAATAAGATTAGATTAAAATACTTATTTACATAGATTTTTAGTAACCTCGGAGCCGATAGTCATAAAGCCACTTGTGCTCATTCTTTTTTTATATTAGCATTATAATTTTAATTATATGTTAATAAATTATAATAATAATAATAATAATGATAATAATAGTAATAATAATAGTAATAATAATAATAATAGTAATAATAATAATAATAGTTATAATATTTTAGTTGTTTCTTGCTTGCCAGTCTATATCAGAACAATCAATTTTCTTTATTTTATTATTGATGTTTTTCTATATAGACTTCTTTGATTCTCTACTTTTTTAAAAGTGTTTCTTGATAATGAAACCAGGATACTACATCTACTTTCTCTTTTTTTTTTAAATATTTTTATAAATATCATATGTTAAACTACCACTTCCCTAAACCAACTGGACTTGCGTCAGCTATGACTTGTGTTGGGCAATTCACGTCGTAGTATCCAAGCGTCAAGTCACTTGATAAGCTCTGCTTTAGTTTTTTTAAAAGCAATTTTTTGATTAGTGCCCCATTCAAACTTTTGATCTTTCTTAGTAAGTCGACGTAGTGGTTCACTTATCGTCGCTAAGTTAGGAATAAATTTGCTTATGTAATTGACCAGTCCTAAGAAACTTCTGACTTCTTCAGCATTGTTAGGCTCGCGAAATTGCTTCACTGCTTCTAATTTATCATGCATTGATTTGATTCCTGAGCCGGACAACCGGTGACCATTGAAAACTATTTCGGAAACTCCAAATTTACACTTTTCTTTGTCTAGTGTAATATTAAATTCATGTATGCGTCCTAATACTTTTCTCAAACGAGAATCATGAATTTCTCTAGTGAGTGCAAAAACAACAATGTCGTCTATGAAAACTATGACACCTTCACACCTACTTAAAATCTGCTCCATTAGCTTTTGAAAATTTTCAGAGGCACATAAGATGCCAAACATTAACCGGGTATATCTGAAAAGTCCTTTTCTGGTCATAAACGTAGTTATCTCTCGTGATTCTGGTGAAATTTCTACCTGGTGAAAAGCTTGTTTTACATCCAATTTTGAAAATATTTTTGCATCGCCTAAATGTGGTAGGAAGTCTTCCATTGTTGGTAGTGGATGATGCTCTCGTTCAAGTGCTAAGTTAGCTCGCCGCATGTCAATGCATATGCGTACGTCATCAGTGCCTTTCGGTGCAACAACAATTCCAGATATCCACTTTGACACCCCATCCACTTTTTCGATGATACCCTGTTGCAACATTTCCTCGATTTTGCTATCAACTAGTTTTTCAAGCGGTGCTGGTACACGGCGGTAAGGTTGAATAGTACCTTTGACATCTGGTTTCAATGGAATATCTACTAGCACACCTTTGATTTTGCTAAATTGTTTCATCATCTTGGGTTTGTTTGCAGCAGTTTCCCTTACATTAACAATATTTACGTTAGAAGTTTTTGAGTCTACATTGTAGCCAATTTTTAAAATACCTAATGCTTTTGCAGTGTCATAGCCAATAAGTATTTTACCAAATTCATCTACTAGATAAAACTCTGCAACGGCTACTTGATTTGGTACTTTGATAACAGCAGTGAATTTTCCCATACATTTCAGTTCATGACCACCATATCCGCGGAACTGAAAATCAAGTTCTTTTGTATGTTGTGACGTTTGAATATTGTTGGCTTTTAATTCCATCCATGATGCTCGATCAATGATGTTACGCTTTGTTCCTGAATCAACAATGGCTTCAACGTCAATTCCACCAATATTGCACCAAAGCGTATTATAGTCTTCATTGGTATCGATCATGAAAATATCTTCGTATTCATTCTCAATTATTTTTGGAGTTTGGGCAATCATTTGGATAGATTCACGTCTGAATTTGATGTTTGGTCCTGCAGTATTTGGTATATTTAATTTTCGCTTGAAGCCGTTTTTTTGTTTGTGTGTTAAGGTTTCTTTGCATAAAACATTGGCGGGCAAAGTGATCTTTACGACCACAGCTATTACAAGTTTTGCCTTTTGCCGGGCATTTTTCATCAGAAGCCTTATGTCCTTTAAGTCCACATCGTCCACAAATAATACAAATTTTATTGTTTATACTAGTATTATTGTTCAAATTTTGAATCCATGGTTTCTGTTTTGATTGTATTTGGCATATACTTTCAGCCTGGAACATTTTCCATATTTATGTCATTTTGATTTATTTCGTAGTATTTTTGTTGCTACAACCTCAAAAATTTGAGCAATTTTTATAATATTTTCCAATTTTTCATCTCCTCTCTCCAGTATCTTACGGCGTAATGTACGAGTATTAGAGGAGCATCCACTTGTGATTTGGTGTTTGATACTGTCCTCTAATTGACCTCCAAAATCACATCGGTCAGCCTGTTCCCGTAATCGCATTGTAAACATATCAATGCGTTCACTTTCGCCTTGCTTCATTTGATGAAAAACATGTCGTTCAAATGAAATGTTTTGTTTTGGTTCAAAGAAACTACATAACCTTAATACCGCATTATCATACTCGTTTGCTTGAAATTTGACATAATCTGATGCTAGTGGTCCTTTTTGAATTTCAGATGTGGCGTTTTCGTCGGGTAATGAAGCGTACACTGTTTGTACTTTGGGCCCAGCATAGTGAAGCATCCAGTTTAATTTCTTCTCATCGTCCTCTAATGAAATTGCTTCTGCAAAAATCTCGAATGAGCGAAGCCAAACTTTTTAGTCGTTCCTGCAATTGGCATCGGTTTTAAATTCAAACGGTGGTGGACCATCTCGTCGCATCATCTCTAAATAAATTTTGTATGTTTTTTTTTTTTTGGTTAGTTAATTCTTTATTTATTTATTTTTTTTTTTGTTTTAATAGTAATTTCTTTTTATGTCACATTCGGATCGTCGACTTCTCTCCCCGAATATGAAACTTTTCTTTCAACCTACATTGGGTCATCGACATATGTATGTATGTACCCATTTTAATTTATTTATCACATTCGGATCATCGACTTTTCTCCTCGAATATGAAACTCTTTTTTTTTTTTTTTTAATTCAACTTATTTATCAATATTTGGGTCATCGACATATCTAACCAAATATGCATTTAAAAAAAATTATCTATGTACTTATGTACAAATGTATGTATGTATATTATTTAATTTCTTTAAAATAAATCTATTTACATACATATGCATTTATTAAAAAAAATATTAACTTACTTTTTTTTTTATGTATGTATTTTCTTTAATATTTTTTTTTTTTCATTTTAATAAGTTCTGGAACTTTGGGTGTATCCTCGTCGCCAATATAATATTTTAGTTGTTTCTTGCTTGCCAGTCTATATCAGAACAATCAATTTTCTTTATTTTATTATTTTTATTATTGATGTTTTTCTATATAGACTTCTTTGATTCTCTACTTTTTTAAAAGTGTTTCTTGATAATGAAACCAGGATACTACAATAGTAATAATAATAATAATAGTAATAATAATAATAATAGTAATAATAATAATAATAGTAATAATAATAATAATAGTAATAATAATAATAATAGTAATAATAATAATAATAATAAATAAAATAACCGGTACAAGGAACTTCACACTTCTCCCTCAATTTATTTTAGCCTAAATCGCTCTCGAAATCGTGGTCGCAGTTTAGCGTTTTTGATTTTATAATATTTTTTTATAAAATGTTACGGATTTTTTCCATCAGTTATTTAGGTTTCTATTGCTCTCCCAATTTGTGTTCGCAGTTAAGCAATTTGATTTATTAAACTTACATATTAGCATTCTAAAAATGTTTGGTTTTATAATTATAGTAATATTTTAAAAACAGAATCTAACGGTTCCATATGTTCACACATTTTCACTGTTTTTAATTTTAAAATTAGCTAACCCTAAAAATGACGACAAAGCGAGAAAACACAGAGAAATATGGATATCTATTTAAATCAAATTTTAAACGAAAGTTAAAAAAAGTTATATAGATCAATGTGGTTTTCTTTCATTCGTTGGAATGTTAACATACCTTTGACAAGATACATATGAAATGTGAGACTGATTTCTTCCATGAAATACAGCGTTTGTTTTTAAATCGAATGCTGAAACAGGTGGTTTAGTTTGGAATTTAGCAATATCTACATTGTATTGCACATGCATTTGTAAAATAGCATAACCAGCGCCTTTGGCTTGCACTTTGACTGTCCCCCAAGCATTTGGAATCTAAAGAAAAATATCATATATATTCGTCCATAAGTTATATCACGGTTTACTCACTTCAATGCTTTGTAATTGAGCCAAGTTATTATCATCAATATGTAATGTTTTCGTCTGACCTGGTAACGATGTTGCTTCAATTGATAAAGATAATGACGAAACTTCTCGGATGCGTGAATGAATTGTGTACTCAATCAGCGCTTTCAGGGCGATACTCGTGTCCTATAATGTAAATACAATCAATTAATATTTCAAGAGGATTTGCTTCAAAACTAACCTGAGTAGATGCCCAGCCACCATCATTAAGCCTCTGAGCATTCAGCCATCTAACAATCGGATCAACTATAAACTCGCGCCTGGAAACGTAAACAAGCAACGCATAAGCGGTAGTTTCAATATTTAAGGCATCAAACTCATAGGGAAGACGAGGCAGAGAAAAATATTTTTGATTTTCAAGTTTGCTCGGTGGTTGTGGTAATTCTTCATTTCCCCAATACATGTATTCTCCAATAGTTCTAACATGCCCTCTCAAAATTGTAAAAACATGTTCGGCTGTTGCAGCTCTACACAAAAGTAATGCATAAGCTGTTAGAGCAACATCATATGGTTCTTTAGTTTCCTGGAGGAGTTGCATATTTCTTTCAATCCATAAAACAGCACGCTGTTGAGCAAGTGCAACTCTCGCTCCTAAGCTTCCAGATAAATCCTTCACAGTAGCCAGTGTTATCAGAACGTGGGAAGTAAGTGAAATATTTCGATTACGAAGCGATTTATCGGCGAAGTTTGTACGATTCATCTTTCTATCAGGTAACCAAGTGACTTCATAAAATGCACCTTCTTGAGTTTGATGCTGTAAGATCCAACGAATACTTTTCTCAATAATTGTCGGATCGATGTAGATGAAGTTTTCCCATTCATAGAAAGATGCTTCTTGGAAAACGCGCACACAATAAGCTGTCAACCAAACGGAGGAATCTGAATTATTCCAATCAGACCGAAACAATGAAAACGAACCATCATTACGTATAAAACTAAGCTGTCGCTGATATATAATGTTCATGTGAGCGAATGCGTGTTTTTCGGTAGTCTTATTTCTTTGATTAATTAATCGCATGTACATGATAGTGTATAGATTTGCCGCAAAACTAAATGCATTTTGTTCAGCTGATTCCATGGGTAGATACAACATAGACGTTGCATTAACTGGCATCGTGGGAAAAATAGGGCCAACCACATCACCAACAACAGATATTCTTGCTCGGTTAGAACCGTATACAAAGTATCTATCTACTTGATAGGGTATGATTGGTGTTTCAGTGATATTAACATGCATATATTGAAAAACATACGCACGATTACTTAAGTCCAATAATATTGCTTGATGACGATACTGTGGCAAGCCGTCGGACATTACATTCAATCGTCGTGTAATCAAATCTGTTCCTAGAAGTGTAGCTGCATGAACTATTACTTCAATATTTCCTAAACGCACAGGCACTATAGGCAAATAAACAATATTCGTTCCTTGTGATTCTAAGTAAACGAAAAATTGATGTTCTCCGAATGAAGTCCTTGGGTTGTAAGATCGAACAATACCACCGTCTTCAACGTGCACGAATTTGTAGTCTCGGGAACTGTGCAAAACCACAGTTGTTTCCATTGGCATTTCCATGTAGTTAAACAAAGTCACACGTATGCCAATTTGTTCTCCTTGATAGCACTCACTGGGCATTTCAACATTTATGAAAAATGGTTGTACTCCTACATACTCAGTGGCTTTTGGTATTATACCAAAACCCTTGGAAGGACTCACACTAAATGCCGATATCATCCAATACGCTGGACGATCTGGAACTTCAATGTTAAATATATAACGGCCATGAGGACCTATATTGACATCCTTCCAAAGCCAAACGTTCTCATAGTGTCTTTGCACTCGGCTAAACCTGTACTTTCGATATTGTAATAAATCTGTTTCGTTAAATTTATGGCAGCCGATTTCATCTGTCCCATCGTCACAATCAAGTATATAATTACATTTATTTTCAAGACGATAGCAACGCCCATTCAGACATTCACCGTATCCCTGAGTAAAATTGCAGGTATCGAAACGTTTTGGCACTTCTCCGTCTGTAAAGACAATTAAACCAGAGTACTCGAATGTTCGGTTTGCATCGATTCCAAATGAAGAAGCTGGATAATAGACAAGCTCGTCTGGATTCCCAACATGCGAGTGCCACATGTGCTTGTAAGTTCCATATGTTTGTTCGTCAAATGAAGACATTTTCGTTATAATTTTTGCATACGTTAGCTCATTACCCGCTTGCATACTATAAAAAGCACTATCAATACCTGATAGACTTACATATGAACCAGGTTCACCGAAGATTGCCACTTCAACCTTCTCACCAGTCCTTGCCTTTCGATTGTTAATAAATAAAGTGAAATTATTTCGAGAAATTCCATTTACAGGAAATGTTAAAGAGTCTGCCACAACCTGACCAAGCTGGGAAATCGTCCAGACAACAATAGTTGCAACCGGAGCCATTTCGGTACTAAGAGTAACAGCAATTGTATGAACTCGTTCATCTATAGGTTCTTGATCGCTTACTAAAATGACACCTTTGGACATGATCAAGTAATTGAAAGTTTTCGAATAGTAGTTAGTTCTTATGTGGAAGATGATATACTCTCCAACAGTGGGTTCTTCAGTACTTGTCGTCACTTTAATATTCTGATTTCGAGGAGAATAATTGCTTATTAACAACAATTCAGCCTGTGCTCGATCTCCACGTGCGTTTACAAAATTTGCTTGTAATTGCATGCTTTCAACCGCTTCAATGAAACTGTTTAACTCTCTTGACCGGTCATTTAATCCCAAATCATGACGAAGATCTATTTTTAATTCCCATACTCCCGCTCTTTGTGACATGCGAATTCGTCTTGTTGAATATTCTTTTCTACCCCCACTTCTGCTCTCTACGAAACCACTAATTTCCATTATACTATGGACTAGGAGTTCACGTTCAAGTGGAGTGTTATCGTGATATTCCACAATTAAGTAACATGTGAATGGCATCATTGGCTTGAAGACCTGGGGAGATTCCCCCAGGAATTTGACTTTCATGGAAGAATTGTACACTCTTGTGATTGCATAGCCTGATATTTTTTCATCATAAAATTTTTCTCCGACAGATGCTGAAATAAGAATTTCTAAACTTGGAATGTTCGTGGGAACAGACTGTAACAGATCATTCATTGAGTACTTGAAGTTATAAGTTCCATTAAAGTATCGTAAATACGGTAGAGTTTTTTTGGAAGTACCAGTCCACGGATCGTATATGTCTTGCCCCTCTGGCTTATCGACCCAAAATGGCCATTCTTCATCAAATTGATAAACTCGTTCGACAAAATACTGATTTCTATAAGGAGTTTGCTGGGATTCGTCATTATTTTCAATATTATTAATATTTTGATTGTATTGTTTGAAATCTTTATTATATTCGTCAAAAACCTGCGGTAATGCGCGACCAATTCGATATTTATCATTGAGAGCTTTGTAATTGAGGAAACCAATTGGTTGAATTGTAGCTTTGATAGTCAGATTACCTTTAACGGGTGCCCCACTAGTAAAATTTGCCATGATTTTCCCATATATAAACGGATCGCTCGAAAAGAAGTACGCAGGAGTGGTGACATTGACTTCGAACCGCGTTTGATAATACTCTTCAACAGTAAAGTGCCCCTCTTCGACTTGTCCTTGGGCCACAACGCGTATAGTCCATTCGCCAAAAGTCGGCAAATCAGATAACTTGTAATCTAGACTAACACTTCCCAAATTCGATTGTCGTGAAATCCAACGTCGTAAAATGTGCTTATTTGGATCTAACATATACACATCAACAGAATTATCAAATCCTTTTAATTCGGTAGTAATGGGCATCGTTCGAAATTTTACTGTTTCTCCCTGTTTATAAAGTGGTTTGTCAGTTTGAATAAATATCGTCATCGAACGTTGAGAAAAGTGCAGTTCTGTTTCGTTTATGAATGCTATACCACCGAGAACATTTTTATACAATCCTTCTACTCGTAGTTTATAGTTTCCTTTTACACTTGTTGGTGGGATACGCATTAACATAGTTTCAGGAACGTTTTCCTTGACTTCTTTGGAATCACCAGATATTTGAACACCATCGCTTGATATACTTGTATGTACAGTGATCGGATAGGTTGCTTTTAGAATTGTTACAGAAACTTGATAAATCAAACCAGGTCGAACCATACGAGATGCCACTACAAAGTAAGTTGGCTGTTTGACGAATATATTCTCCAAGAATGCAGTTTTTGGGTCGTATGATGATTTTGCGCCATTGTTACTGTTTTGATCATTTTTGGGAATGTTGGTTCCTACATTTACGTCATTATACTGTTCTCGAAAGCGATTGACATTGTTTATATCGTTTTCAAAATTATTTTGTGTACCCAAAAAACGACCATATCGATCGTTTACGGGTTCGTCCTTGAATAATTGGGAGGAAACATATTTTATTTGGAAAACAAGGAAACATATATAAATCCTCCTGAAGAACATCTGAAATAAAAACAAGTTTTTTTGAAAAACTAAAATAAAAGATATCAACGGATAGATATGCAGAATTATTTCACTTAGTTGTTAGTACAGTCAATAAAGTAGAGACGAATTTGCAATCACCTAACTAGATTTATTTTTCATAATGTTTTTTTTTTTATTTGATTTGGCATAATGGTCAGTGCGTTGGACTATCATGCGGAAGGTCTCGAGTTCGATTCTCAGCCGCTGTAAACAAGTTTTTCAGGGGTGTACTGCCTCTTACGAGGAATTGACAAATCCTTAAGAGTATATCTCTTGTCATGGAAAGTGCTGCTCATTAGCTGTTCGGAATCGGCAGAAAATTGTAGGACCCCTCCGTTCCTGATCACACGCACACAGGAATTATTGAGAGTTGTAAGTCACAAGGTTCTGGTTCACTTCGAGCTGTTGCACCACCAAATTTATTTTTATTTTATTTAAAAAAAAAAAACAATTGAAGGTAAATAAGGGTTTACCGCTCTTGTGCAATAGTTGTTTTTATAAACTTAAATTTCAAGAAGGCCTTATCAAATTTGTATACGTTTCAAATAAGAAGTGTTGTAGCTTAGTACTTTTGGATGCAAAAAGGGTGAGCCATCTAGTGGTATCTTTTAAAATCATAGGTTATTTTGCACTGACAGCTGTTTCCCGCTCGAAATCTTGACAGAAAGTCAGTATCATGCCTCCGCGGACCTTAGTGAGTCGCTTTACGCTTGAACAACTTGATATTCAAAACTTATTTCCAAAGTGAGTGCTGTGTAGCCCAAACAGTGCGTTTTTTGAAAAGAAGTTTTGATCGAAATGAAGCACCCACCGCGCCTGCTGTACGCAGGTTTGTGCAAAAAGTTCGTGAGACTGTTATGCTAGTGGCCAACAGTAATGGTCACCGTCGACGTACGGTGCGAACAGACGAGAATGTGGCTGCTGTTGCCGATAGTGTGAGACTTAATTTACGAACATCAACTCGCCATCGATCTCAACAGCTCAACATTTCACGCACTAGCCTAAGGAGAATTCTGCGCAAAGATCTCGGATTATTCACTCATAGCCACTTGAACTATGTACGTTGTGTTCCGTAATTAATGGGAATGTTAGCTCTTAAAGCCATAATACATGGAAAAAATGTAATTTTGTTCAGTTTATTGCATTTTTAAAGGAAAAAATAATTCGAGTTATACTTCAGTGATTTAGTAATAGCGTGCGAGGAAGACAACCTCAATCCCTCTAAATGACGTTCTGAAGTTGCACTTCGTTTTTCTTCAAGGTGTTCTGTTAACTCTTCAACCAATTCACATCTTTGCTTATCTTATCAACCTATATTCAACTTGACCCAACATGCTAGACCAATTAGCATAGCTCATAGACTCACTTATTTTAATAAGCATAGGCTTTATGACTCTGTTTACAAGTTTTACTTGCCCATTTGCTTGTGAAGACGCGACAGACACCTTGACATAACAAATGTTATGCTCCAGCACGTATACGTCAAACTCAAGAGATATAAAATACGAACTTCGTTCGGGTATGACATGTCTCGGCCGGCTTTAAAAGGTTAAATATTTGTCCAAAAAGTCTTTAACCTCCTTAGTGCTCGTAGAATTAACTGCGTACAAACAGACATACTTCGTAAATGCATCGATTACTACCAGAATATGTTTACGCTTTGAATTTGTTGACGGCAAGCGACCAAAATGTTCTAAGTGTACGATATCAAATGACATATCTTGTGTCGATGATTTTCTTCAAAAAGCCAGTCAGTTCAATGTTTGGTGCCAGTACGGTCAGTCGCTTTCATGTATCTAGTTATCTAGTGTTCTTTTTTTTTAAACAAAATAAAGTTGTCATTTTTTAAGATAAAAAAAAACTGGTGACTTTTACTGGCAGCACAGTCTGTAGAATTGTTGGTACTTTTTTTTATCTACGAAAAAGATAAAAACCACAATTCAAATCAAAAATAAAAATAAAAAAAATCACATAGAAAAGAACACTACTCAGTGGTGTTTTGTCTCTACGAAAAAGATAAACAAAAAACGAACAAATTAGTTTCCAGTGCTTTACGAATAAAAGTCGAGAAAAAAAAATAAAAACCAATCAAGGATTCAACACGCACATCCTCATTATTAATCTTGAAATAAAGTCATACCTTCAACTCAAAAACAACACAATGGTCTCAATAAAAAAAATATTAAGACTTTAATAAAAAACGAAAAAGTTATAAAAAGTTCAATAATGCAATTTATTCAAACCACCTATTAAACAAAAGAAGATATTTGATTACAAATAAAATATTGAAATTAGAAAACGAGAACTTAAAAATACCACGAAACATTATGATCAAAAAACATCATCAGCTCGACAGTTTTAAAGGAAAACCAAATCATCAATTAAAGACGAGTATCATCAACTTTATCAAGCATAGGACATAAGAAAAAGCAAGTTTCAACATTCCTCCGATTTTTTTGTAATACATACATTATTTTTATGATAAGTTATTTTTATATAATTTTGAAATTTTAAATTTAAATGTAAACTTATTTCCTCCATATTCTGTATTCAAATTAATCAAATACTACTTAATCAAATACTACGCACTTATTGAAAGTATATTTTCGGACAAAATAAAATCAATATTAAAAGGGAAGGAATGTCATTAATTAATTCTTATTAATAATTTCGGTGATAGGAGAACTTTAGAAGAATTATTTGATAAGCTCATTTAAATACAATAGTATAGAGTTTACAACCAATTCAAATCTATGCTAAGAAGACTTAATAACGAAGTTATTTCACACGAATCAGGATACGCATATTTTATAGTCAGATAAACGCCCAATTGATTATGTAGGAACAACACAAATGGTTACCCAAAAAGGGAACAAACTCAGAAAAAATTGCATTCACGAAATCAAAATTTTAGCTTTAAAAACTCAATTTTCAATTTCAATTCAATTTTGTTTTATTGAACATACTATTTACAATTTGGCTTACAACTAATAAGATACTACATATGTATGAAAATTTACATTTGTTGGCTATATACAGTGACTTAAGTTTAATTATTTTTATATAAAATTTACATGACGAAAAAAAAAATTAAATTTAAAAAGTCGGTTGATTGTATTGTCCTCAGGGTGTTCATTCCTGGTTGTCAGTGGTGTTTTTTGTGGGTTGTGGGCAGGGATGGCGTTTTAGCCGCGGTGGTAGGCTGACCCAATGTCAGCGTAGAACGAGACTACTTCCTCGTTGTCCATGATTACGTTGTCATCCAGAGATTCCATCACACTTAGGTACCTCGGCTCGGGATGTCGTTGTTCTGTGGTCGTCCTTCTCATAAGCTGATTCGGGTGATCGATGATGTTCCACATTTTGTTTCTTCGTTGAATGAACTAGATATTTGTTAGTTGGGATTAAATTCGCTTCTGTGTACAGATGCTCGTTCCTGTAGTGTTTCTATCGTTGACGGTCGAAGTAGAGTCCAGTGCAGATCCTCAGTATCTTCCCTTCGAATAGTTGAAGTTCCTTAATAGCTGTCTTCGAGATGGAAAACCAGACTGGGAAGGAATAGCTGATCACTGGTCGCTGCTTGTAGATTAATATCTTTGTCGGTTGGCTAAGACCTGATCTTCTTTTCAGCAATGGGTGCAAACGGCTGAAGGCCCAGCTTCATCTTATGCAAGTACCTGCGCCATTAATAAAAATTTCCTGAAAGATAGGAAAGAAAAGAGAATTTTTATTAATGGCGCAGGTACTTGCATAAGATGAAGTTTGTGGATTAGACCGTCTATCCATACGCTATCGAATGCTTTCTCGACATCCAGAAAGCATCCGACGGTGACACGATTACTATTGAGGGCTGTGGTGATATCGTGTTGGAATTTTACCAGTGGATGCAAGGTTGAGTGTTTTTCTCGAAAGTCGAATTGCATGTCAGGGATGATTGAATTTTCACAGCAGAATTTCTTCAGTCTTCGTAAGATTAATTCTTCCAGTAATTTGCTGATGTTGTTGAGAAGTGATATTGGTGTGTAGTTGGAAACTAAGTTGGAAGCACCTTTCTTCGGAATTGGCACAAACTTCGCTGTTTTCCACTTCTGGGGGAAGTAACAGTTGTTGATGCAGTTGTTTAAAATGATTGTGAGGAAAATCATTATCGCCTGTGGCAGCCTATTCAGGATGTAGTAGGAGACACCATCTGGTCCAGCAGACTTTTTTGGCTTAGAATTGCCGATGATTTCTACAACCTCCTCTAGATTGCATAAATGTGGACTATCGGTGGAATCATTTGCTGGCAGTGGCGTGGCATCCATATAACCCGATTCCTATCGGGTTACCTTTTAAATTTTCTGCTAAACAACAATGTTTACTAAACAAACGACCTTGCTGCACAAAAATGTTTACTAAATAACGACCAATATAAAACCCACTTTATATACTATTATTATTATTATTATTTATTATTATTATTATTTATTAACATAGAATTACAAATTACATGCTAATAGTAAGAGAGCACTAGCTGTAAAAGCTTTCCACTCAATGATAAATAAATTTAATTATATAACTAATTTGTTAATATTGAGATAATTTTCGATCTTTGAAATATTTTCTGTATTAATAGTATTTAAAAATGAAAAAATGTTTTGATTAAATGGTAAAATAGTGTTGATTTTTCGGGAGGCACTGCATGTTGAAAGGCCAAGTAGGTGTGAGATATTTAGGGTACTGTTACAGACTGGACACTGTGGCGGGTTCTCTTTTCTTAATATATGCTGGTGGGTTAAGGTAGTGTGACCCAATCGAAGTCTGATGAACTTTGATACTGTTGCTCTGGATATTGATGGTGGATAGTTGGGAGTGCGTCGGTCAATGTTTATTTTGGAATAGTGATTATCGTAGCCTCTCCAGCTAAGAATATTTTTCTTCTTGATGATTTGGTCGATGAAACGTTGAATGTCCTTCTTTGAAAATGTATTAAAGGTGAAAACGGGTTTTTTGTTGCAAGATTTGGCAGCTTTGTCTGCGTGCTCATTGCCTAATATACCAATATGGCTTGGTACCCACATAAGTTTGAGTTTATTTTGGTTCCTTATTAGAAGGTCACGTATGTTATTAATTAATCTGGTGTTATGGTTTGAGTTGGAGACAGCATGGATTACTGATAGACTGTCGGTGCATATTACTAATTTAGAGTTGACTTGTGGAACCATTTTTGCGGCTTCATGGATGGCTAAGGCCTCAGTGGTAAAAATTGATGAGTATTCCCATAGAATTCCTGCCTTCAGCAAGGAACCATTTTCTTCGGTAACAGCAAAGGAAGTGTTGTAATCGGATTTTGACCCATCTGTAAACAAAAGAGTCCATCCTTCTTGTTTAAGGTTTTCTATTATTTCAAGATAAGAAGAATAGTAAACTCTGCTATTGGTGTTGTTTTTATTGTACTTGGCTAGCTTAAGTTCAAAAGAGTTAGGGCTTATGTTCCAAGGTGGGAGGGCTGGAGTGTAGCTTTTGACCCGTTTGAAGGGTAAACCCATTTGTTTGGCTTTTGATAACGCTTTAGTGATTGTAGATGGAAGACGCTTGTTCATGTTTGTATTGGTCGTTAAATCAATATCTCTGTCAATGATGGAGTTGTTGGAAAAAATAAGTTTTGCAATGATTTTCTGAAGACTTTCGGATTGACGTTGTTCCAAGGTAGGAAGGCCAGCTTCCGCCATGATGTTTTCAATTCTAGTTGTGCGATAGGCGTTGATACTTCTTCTCGCTGATTGGTGGTATGCAGATTTAAGAAGGTTTATAGTAGTGGTTGGGCATTTACCATAAATATAAAGGCCATAGTCTATTTTACTTAAAATTAAAGATTTAGTTATGTTACATAAGGTGTTTACATGAACATTAAGTTTTTTTCTGGATAAGTAGCTAACAACGTTACTTCTTGCAGCTAGGCTCTTTTTAAGGTTAATACAATGTGGTTTCCAGTTAAATTTACAATTAAATCTTAATCCTAAAATATCTAAGTTTTCTACACACTCTATATTTACATTATTTATTGCTAAGTCAAGTTTAGGACATGATAATTTTCGACATATGTGTAAGACTTTACATTTGTTGAGAGAAAGTTTAGCTCCAGAGTTATTACACCAATCTTCAATATCTTTAATAGCTTTTGAAAATGTATTTTTTGTTTCTTCTAAGTTATTGAGTTTGCATAAAATGTAAACGTCATCAGCGTAAATTCAATGGTCTAGAGAATTGTATTTACTGATGATAGCACTGATGTCATTGAAAGCTATTAAAAATAACGTTACCGACAAAGGTGATCCCTGTGGTATGCCGTTGTTAAGTGGTTGTGTAGAGGAATAAGAATTATTGATTTTAACAGAGATTTTCCTGTTCAACAAAAATGATTTAATAAAAGTATATATTTTCGGACCAACACCCCAATTAAGCAGTTTCGTTAATATTAAATGAATCCCAATTTTGTCGAAGGCTTTCATGAAATCTAAAGAAAGTACAGATACGTGATTGCGTGAAGACAACGTATTTGATACGTAATGATCAATATGTAGCAAGGCGTCCGAACATCCTCTATTTGGTTTGAAAGCCACTTGGTTTGAACTAATTAATTGTTTTGTTTCTAAAAACCAATAGAGCCGTTTTGAAACAATTTTTTCCAAAACCTTAGACATACATGGAATGAGGGAAATTGGACGGTATCCGTCTATAGTCTATTTGCTTATTTGGTTTCGACAGTGGGATGATGTTCGCAGTTTTCCAAGTTTGTGGGATGATGCCGGTGTCAAGTATTTCATTGTATAGCGAAAGAAGTCTAGATTTAACATTAAAAGGAAGGTTTTTTATCATGGGATAGGAAATGCGATCCCTACTTGGGGTTTTACCTTTTAATACACGTAAGCAACACTCCATTTCTGAATATGTTATATGATTTTCAATTTGTTTTGCTAATGTGTTGCCAGGAGGTGAAGTGGGATATTTGCAAGGCTGTCAAGTTTTAAGTTGTTGAAAGATGCTGAAAAGTTCTTATCGTCTGAAAGATTAGACCAAGAGAGTGCGAAGAAGTTTCCTATGTCTAAAGCTGAAGAAATTGGACCTGTAGGGGTTTCTAGACATTTGATTTGCCGGGGGGAATGATTTCCAGTAAGGCAACGGATATTGTGCCAGATTTTAGTGATGGGAGAGTTCGGATTTATCGTTGAAGTGAATTCGGCTAAGCTTTAGCTTTGCTTATTTTCATTTCTCTTCTAAATAGAGCATTTGATTTTTTATAAGATATAAGGTTAGATAGAAAGCATAGGGTGTTTTTTATAAACTCTCCAAAGTCTCATTTTTTCATCTCTAAGGTTCTTGAGAATAGGGTTCCACCAAGGCACCGTTCTGGTAGTGGGGATAGGAGAACTCTGGGGTATTGAAATGTTAGCGGCGTATCGAATCGCTTTTTGTAGAATGGCGGCTTCTTTGTTTATATTTGAAGATGGAGTTTTATCGTTTAAGTAGTTATTCGTTGTAGTTTGGTAGCGATCCCAATCAGCTAAATCGGTTTTAAATTTTCGGTTAGGGGAGGTTTTGGATTTTTTTGTTCTAGTTTGTATATGTATTATTATAGGGAAATGGTCGCTATTATGAAGGTCTTCTAAAATGTTCCAAGAGGTTAGGGGATAGAGGATCGGTGAACAACATGATATATCGATACGGGTGAAAATGTTGTGCGTTGAGAAGTGTGTTGGGGACCCGTTATTTAAAAGCATTAGATCGGAATTCAATAAGAATTCTTCGATTATCGTTCCGCGGTGGTTAGAAGTGGGAGAGCCCCATAGAACACTCCACGAATTTACATCCCCACAGAACAATATGGGTGTATTTATCTGATTTACAATATTATCAATGTCAGATCGGGAAAATGTTTGTTTAGGTAAAATGTAAATGGAGACGATAGTAAATTTAATTGATAAATTTACTTTTAAAGCAAGTGTTAAGATGGGTGAAATAATATTGATTTGCTCATGTGGTATGTTATTTTTAATAAGGAGGGCTATGCCCTGTTTACCGGTTAAATTTTGAGGAAAGTTGCAAAAATAACCCGAATAAGTTTTCGGAACAATTGGATTAGATTGAAACGCACAATGTGTCTCTTGAAGAGATAAAGCACATGGCGATCTTTCTTTTATTAGTAAATTGAGCTCGTCGAAGTTATTCATATACCCTTGTATATTCCACTGGAGAGCTTTGAAATAGTTTGGAGGAGCATCGGTGGTTCAACCTCAAAACAGCAGAGTCAGGGTTTTGGTTATAGTTATGTTTTTTATATAAGTTCATCATCGTCAGTTTCGTTAGTGTGCATAAAATAGTCGTTAGTTTTGATAAGATTTTGTGTAGTTTGCGAAATTGGAGAGTTGGTATATATAGTTTCAGGATATGCCGAGGTTGGTGGGATGTTAGTTTGTGTATTAAAATATGAGTTTTCTTTTATTGAGTAGGTGTCTAAATTGGTTTTTGAGGAATGAGCTTTAAGTTGTGAGTGATTTTCGTTTGAAGTTGAATGTGTAGGGTTTTGGATATTGGATGGAGTGGGTGCTGGGAGTTTTATTGGTGGAGTTGATTGTGATTCTGTTTGGGATGGAGTTTTGTTGTTCGTATTCTTTAAAGTTGTGTCGATAGGAGTGTTGTTTGAGTTGTTCTTTGGAGGTTGTGGTCGGTTGGCGGTTTTAGTTGATGAATTATTTAAATTAGCCTGAGCTATATTTGCAAAAGAGTTAGGATTGAAATGTGATTGTGTATTGTTTTGCTCTTTGTACAAACGTTTGGCGTCGGCCATAGTACATTTTTTTTTGTTTTTATTTTTAATATTTCTTTCATCTGAATATATTTTGGGCAGTCTTTAGAATCGGAGGGATGGGGAGCGAAGCAATTGGCACACATTTGTTTAATACACGCAGTATCCGCATGAAGTGGAAGGCTGCATATGTTACATACTGGAGTGGGGTTGGTGCATTTTTTTATCGTGTGGCCGAGAACTTGGCAGTTACGACAGCGCATGGGATTAGGGAAGTACTCTGTCACTTTGGCCTTGTACCAACCTATTTCCACTGTCTCTGGAGGTTGGAATGAATCAAAAGTAAATAGCATTAATCCAGTTGGTTTGGGATTCGATTCGACGATCTTGGTGAATTTGTATATCTCAGTGACGTTTTGGGATTTCATTTCAGAGACAATTTCTGATTCAGCCACATTTATGAGGCATGGTGCATATACTATGCCTCTAGAGGCGTTTAGCTGATTGTGCATGGTAATTGAAACGGGACATAACCCTGAAAGATTTTTTTTTGACATGAATTTATCTGCAACTTTTTGATTTTTGGTTAATATTAGGATTTTACCATCCCTAAGTTGGGAAATTTGCTCGTATTCTGTACTTATTGCGTCAATTGCTTTTGTGAGGGCAAATATGCTTATTGAAGTAAGTGGTTGGTTTTCGTTTTCAGGGGAAATTACGATGAATCGTGGATTTTTTGATAGGGTTTTTTTTGGGAGTTCGGGAAAATCATCAAATATTATATTTGTTTTTTCTTTTTAGCAATTGGTTCCGATAGCCAGACATCTGACTGTCCGCCAAACCGGCAACCAGGTTTCATTTTCGGCCCTGAGGCCATGTGGTTTTAATGGAAAAACACTACACACGCGATGGATATGGGTTTCGGTTTGAGTGCGTGAGAGAAAGGGAGAGGGAAAAGGTTGTTTGTTTAGGATTAAACTGTATTCACAGAGATAAGAAAAAATAAGCCGAAGAAAGCAGTCGAGTCGATGACTGCACTTTATATACTAAATACGTATCTATTCATTAACCTCCACAAGCTGCACACTCCACCAACTCAATTGAACTTTATTCTCATTTTTCAATCAAATACACACCCCACCAGCACCATACAGGTTATTATCATGAGTAATTTCTTCCACAATCTCTTCCCACCACAAGCCAAAGCAACCCGAAATATCTCGGGTTATAAGATCTCTCGCTGGATAAAACAATGTTAGTTTTCTTTCTCTGTTTTACCTATGGTTTTTCTGAGTTTGGCTCGACTCTGTCTAACGCCCGCTGTCTTATGCAAAGAAATAACACGCTTTTCTTCGACTTATTTGGTGAATGTTGTATTGTGAGGTGAGTTTACCCAATTTCAAAACCAAGTCACTTGGTCAAAAACATGGTGCGCAAGAAATTTAACTAGTGAAGAACTGAAGACTGAAGCTAAAGGAGAAAGTTATTTTTATTTGATAAATTTTGTTTTGTAAGTACTGTTCTCTGCTTATGCAAAAAATAACTCGCTTTTCACCGACTTATTTGCTGAATTGTGTGAGTTTTTTCTACCGCTGCACTTTCTTGGATTAATTGAGTAGGTCATTCATTCATTCATACATATTTAATGAATTCTCAGTGAGAAGACAGGCTTTCAGATTTAGAACTTATATCCACAGAAAAGCAGCTTCTTTTAAAAATTAGGAATAGACCTGACTTCTTTGAAAGATTTAGCAGATTTTATAAAAAAAAGATCGTAGAATAGCTTTAGAATATATGTAAATAAGAGAAGTTTTTTTAGTAACACTTTTCATAATTTCTTATTTGTTTAGAAACGCGAACTTTTGCTATTTTTTTTTAATAACATACATTATACTTATTGTAGCCAAAAATATTATATATAATATATTGCACAATTTACAGAGATTGGTAACATACATAAATCATCTAT
The DNA here is from genome assembly GCA_911387755.1 of Chrysotoxum bicinctum. Taxonomy (NCBI): domain Eukaryota; kingdom Metazoa; phylum Arthropoda; class Insecta; order Diptera; family Syrphidae; genus Chrysotoxum; species Chrysotoxum bicinctum. The sequence goes on from OU426987.1 coordinate 118,063,448, forward strand.
TTGTAAACTTTTGTACGTGACTATTTATTTTTAATTGATATTTTTTATATCATGATATTGAATTACTTGAAAAATTTAATTGATTTATTTGCTTATTTATCTCATACTTTAATATACTTTTGTTTTGAAGTTCCTTATTTTTTATTTTTTTCATAACATTACCTTAAATTTTCCTTAATGTACTGCATTTGCATTTGCCAGAAACGGTTTCTTTCAAAGCCACTTTTATTATGCTTTAAGATTATTTATAATTTATAAATTAATGATTTGAAGTATACAAAATTGGCATGAATTGTTTCGCTTGTTTGTTTTGGAAATCAGAACTGCAATACATTTTTTAATTTAGGATACATATCGATATTAGAATTAATTATCGTTTACAGGTAATTAGTCTAAGGTTCGACTTACCATTTGAAATTATTCACGCTACGCCACTGTTTGCTGGATTGATAATATTAAAATTTATTTTATCCGGATTTGGTTGCAGTGTTTGTTGAACTGTTGCCCCAACTTCTTGTAAGAAAGTTGGGTCAGTAGGTGGGCTCGGTGTGAAGTTTCATTCGAAGTAGTCGGCGAACGCTTCCACCTTGTCTTGGGCCGAGGTGGCTTCAGTATCATTGCTGATTTCCAATGATCCTATTAATGTTTTTGAAAGCAAATGCTCCTGGCTTGATTGCTTGTAATCTTTTCTGGTATTGGACATTATTGTGGTATTGAATGGAGTTCCGGAACATGATGTTGACTTGCTGTAGCAAGTAGTAGTAGTTTCTGTTTGTTGTTTTTGACGTTTTCTTAGAAGTTGTCTGTAAGCATACAGATTTTGAACGTACTCGGGAAGGTGCTGGTACCTATCTTTTGACATTTTAGACTGATTTTGCTTGTCCAGGGCATCAGATACGGCATGTTCAAAGTTGACAATTGCTGCATCGATTTCGATATCCAGAAGATTCTTGTCTGAAGGAGCGAGAGTTAAGCTGTCTTCTATGTCTCTGTGAAGTCTATCAATATCCAGCCGACTGAAATTAATGAAATTCCCAGGAGCTTCTGTTGTAAGGAGTATAGGTTGGTTGAGGTTAATCGATAGTTGAACAGCTTCATGGTCCGAGTCACTATGCAATAATGTACAGACATAATTCCGGATTTCCGGAAGAGTGTGCACTAGGTTCGAGGAAGCCAGGAAGAAGTCCAGCGTTGATGGTGTTCTGGGAAAGGTGGGTTTGTGTTTTAAAACAAACAACCAACAATCGCCTTGCCCTCAGGTGAAATCGCAGTATCCAGCCACAAGTGATGCCTGGCATTGAAATCACAGCCGATGAGACTTTAAAAACTCTAACGCAACATACTCGAATCCTGGAAATGCTTATAACCGTAATAACAATTTCAGATATTCAAATAAGAATTACGCAAGCCCCAATTCAAGTAACTTTTTATCTCGAATTCAAATTTTGGACACATATTTTTTAATAATATTTATCAAAACAATAATCCCAACCAAACTTCTAACCGCTACAATAATAATCCTAGTACAAACTCAAGCCCAGAATTCTAGCCAAAATAATCAACAGTCATTGAATATAAACCCCCGAACAGAACCGATGGATCATGAGTGTGCGTGAAATATTTTTGGAGCTTACAAAAAATAAAAAATTCTTTGTGCTTCAAATCCGGCAGACAAATGGAAAAATCATAAAATTTAGTACGATGTTTACGACAACCAATGGAAAATTCATTAAATATAAGTTTTTTATTTTTTTTATATTTTTTTTCTAGAGACAATAGCGCAAATTTTTGGACATTTAAAACCTGCTCTAAAGCAATTTTAAAACGGGAGTCGACTCTAAACATTATGGATGAAACGAAAACAGATTTTTTGTTAGTTTCAAATGACATAAACCATACTTTAACGTTAAAGAGCTCGTCTAACTTTAAAATGAGCAAATAGCTATTTTATCTTTTAAGTATACTTTATCCATATTGATGATGGTCATTTCATACCAAAGTAAATCGAAGTAAAAATTATGACTGATGTTTTATTCGATTTTTTAAAAGATGTGCGTTGTAAATAGACTGAATCACTGAATATAAGAAATGCGAAAAAATCGTACAAGTGCTCTACGATCTTTAATTTTGTAATATTGCGGCGGGCGATGGGCAAACAAATCTGTACATACAAATGTACATATGCATGCTGAGACGAATATAGCCAAACGAATTTGCACCTAGCAACAACAAGCGGGGTGTTGAAGGGGAAGAAATGGAAAAGATCAGACGCACGGTGACGGTGGATGATAGTATTTTAGGGCTATGGTAAAAATTTCACAACATTAATTTTATTTAAATCGACGCGTTTCGGTTATTATATATCCATCATCGGGCTTAACTCCTTGACTTTGTGTGTTGTTTGCCAAACTTAACTTTGTGTGGGGTTGTGTTATTGCTTTTTTGTTGATTGTGGTTATGTTGATGGTGCGTTTGTCTCATTTTAATTTGGTTGCCTGTTTTGATATTTGATTGCAGTGTTGTACAGTATATTTGGTTTGATTGTTGATTTGTCATTGAGTATGGCTGCAAAAATTGCGTTCATAATTGTAAATAAACAGCATCATCTCTGCATGAGCATGGCAACACTTGTGTTCATAAAAGTAAACTTACAGTCAAAATGCGGTCAATTTGGCATGTTTTTTTTTATGTTGCTGAATTTGCAGGAAAATGGCAGAGGATCAAATGTGAGTATTTTTTTTTTTTAAATAAATTTATAATCGTACAAGTATTGATTTTTTCATCTTTGATAAGAAATTAGTAACTATCCATCCACAGGATTGAATACGAGACCGAAATCTGGTCCGATGCTGACATCGAACTGTTGGTTTCTATCCGTTTGGGAATGGAATCTGAATTTTTAGCTGGGCGCAGGAAGAAAAAAGTTCTATGGGAAAGGTTTTCCAAGAAATTAAAACTATTTTCCCCACGTTTCCTTATGATAGGGAGGATATTTGTTATAAGGAAGTTCCAAAATTTAAAAGCTTCCTATCATAGGATAAAAAAAAGAAATAAAATAAGCGGTAGAGAGGCTTCTTCAATGGATTACTTCAATCAGTTCGATGAAGTTTATGGATCTTGACACAATGTTGAACTTCCTCCATAGCTAACGGCTGACGTATTTGATCATTTTGAGGAAATTCGTATTTTTTGGAATATGCCTGAACATCATTCTGCAGGTTCTCTTATTCAAAAATGTTTTACTTCGTCTTCGGTTTTTTAATTTTCTATTTTTTACCAATTTTCGTCCCATGTTTTCAAAATTGGTTCCTTCCGAAAGTCTAAGGACAATAAGCTTTAAAATTATGTTTTTACCAGCCATTTTTAAAATAACATTATAAAACCAAATAAAAGTTCCTGAAAAATAATTATTATTTATTGTATCTACATATACATATCTGACTTTTTCTATGTTTGCTATTTTAGCAATTATGAACTCATTTTCAAAAAAGTATGATGGCTGAACACACGATCAACAAAAAAGCAATAACACAACCCCACACCAAGTTAAGTTTGGCAAACAACACACAAAGTCAAGAAGTTAAGCCCGATGATGAATATATAATATCCGAAACGCGTCGATTTAAATAAAATTAATGTTGTGAAACTTTTTTTAAAATTAAATTATTTAAATTATATATGTATACAAAATTTTAATCGTCTTACATTTATTAAATAAGACGTAACCTGTTGAATTATTGTTTTTTTCTGTTATTAGGTAGAAAAGTAACTATACACATTGGCTGCTATGCGAAAAGCATTGATGGTATAATTATGAAGTTCGGTATGGCTGATATGATAGGAAATCGGTTTTGTATCTTATTTTGTATTGCTTATGATACATAAATATTCATACTAATTGATAAAATAAATATTCATACTAATTGATAAATCTGAACATTTTTCATTTTTAAGCTAAAAAGTGTTTTGTTCAAGAAAATCCAATTTTGAACTTTTTCATTTCAAGGAGTAAGTTTTCTCAATTTTGATTAGAAATATTAGATTTGTTTGGACATTACTTACACCTTTTTTCGTAAAAAGTTAAATTGATTTTTAAGCAGAATAAAATATTCTCAGAAGACAAAATATCAAATGTTTCCTTTCTTCGTGACCTGGTTTCTGGTGTGATTACACCCGAGACTTTAAAAAAAAAAATACTGAAACAAATAAGACACATTTTATATTCTTATTTGTTGCAGTTGTAAGTACAATCTTTTTTAATTTTGTTATACAGGGTGTCCATTAATTCGGGCATAATATTTTAAGGCGTGATTCTTGGCCTATCCAATGTTTTATCATATATCAGTGATTTACCGATTTAACAAAGGCTTACTTTGGTCTACCCTGACCCATGTCAACTGTAACTGCGCAGTTAGTACTTATGATAAAAATTGCGTTTAAATAAATTTGATATCCTATCACGGTCTTGAAAATGAAAAATTAAAAAAAGGGTTTTTTGATTTTTTATTTTTGGAAAACCTGCAGTAGTTAAAAAAAAGGTTTTCTGAATTTCGACACGTTTCTGAAAACAATTGACAATAAGAGTGGTTTTCCAAGAACTGTACAATATTTTTTAAAATACATAGAGTACCTCTCGAAACCCTTAATTCCTTTCCCGAAAAACATTATTTTTTAATTTATGAGCATGCAATGAAACTTCAACTAGAGCGCGACAAAGATACCAGGAACTTTATCCTAAGCGAAGACTTCCTACTTTACGAGTATTTGGAAATACACGTTGAAGGCTTCGAGAAACGGAAGCAGTTTCAAATAAAAGACTTAATGCAGGCAGGCATAATGGGAAACAAATTAATCGGCCCTTCAAACTTCGCCAAAACTAAATTCTACAAACTACCTGAAGCTTTTCTGCAATGATTTACCAGAACAATTGAAGGACATACCACTTATGTAAGTAGCTTCATCATATCTTAAATAAGATCGCGCTCCAGCCCACTATGGTCGATAGGTTAAGAATTGGTTAGATGGAGAGTACGGTAATCGTGGGATAGGAAGAAATTGACCGTTTCACTGACCTGCAAGATCTCCTGACCTTACAGTATTAAATGAAAGAACTTGTTTATTCAATCAATATAGTAAATTTAGGTGAATTAGAAGACCATATTCTCGAAGTGCCATCAAAAGTGAAGCAGCAGCTATCATCAATGAATATTCACAATAAAATCCAAAAACGGGTTCTAGCATGCATACAAAACCAAGAAAAACCTGTTATAACTCTTTGAGTACACACAAGTTTGACTCTCTGTAAAAGTACATTTTTAACTAACATTATATTTATTAAGGAATAAGTAGGTTTGAATTGGGAAAATTTTCGCCATGTTTAAGAATATCAACGAAAATAACAGCGAATAGCGAAGGGCCAACATACACAAAATTGCAATTAATTAATTAGAAATAAAAACAACCCGTTCTATTTCATGCAAAAGTCTTTTTTTCTTCATTTTATCAAAACGTGAAATTATAGATAAGATTATAGCTAGCTGCACCGTGAATGTGTTATTATACGCCGATGACCTCGTCATACTTTCAGAGTCACCAGAAGGTTTACAATTGATGATCAATCGGTTATCTACCTACTGTAACAGATGGGGACAATCTATCAACACAGTAAAATCTAAAATAATGGTATTTGCCCGTACACAAAGCGCTTACAATGGAAGAAGATGGAAATACAATGATACGCAACTCGAGGTAACAAAAGAGATCAATTATCTAGGCATGAAACTGAATCCAACATTAAATTACAAAATTCATCAAGCAAACCTTGATAAATATAACATGGAAAAATATCTTCTCTAATAAACAAATTATCTTATCTACAAAATACAAAATCTTTGATTCAGTGGTGAAATCAACTATTATATGCTGCTCAGGTTTGGGGATCCAATTACCTATGTCGTCTCGTTTTTTCGATGTCTCTCGTTTTCTCTGTCGTCTCGTTTTTTAAATGGCATTCCATAACTTCTTCGACGCGATGATTTTGTAACAGATTTAAAAACGATGCAAAAGTAACAAACGTCTGTCAAATTCAAAGGAAAATCTACATCAGTGTTGGGACTTCGCAGAAGCTAAAGAGTGGTAGAAAGGTTGTCAAAAAAGTGGTAGAAATTAAAAGCCATTTTTATGTAGCAAATCGTATATTGAAAATAAATTTATTGAAAATAATTCAAATACAAAAATAAAAGAAATAATATTTCGGTTCTTTATGTTTCAAAGATCACATTATTATCTGGAAGAAGTGAAATCTGAGTTGCAAAAAGTGGTAGAATTAGATTTTTAGGTGGTAGGTTTTCATGAACAGCAAAAAGTGGTAGAAATACCACTTAAGTGGTAGAAGTCCCAACACTGGTCTACATACAATATTATTGCTCGATGTTCAATTAATGAACAAATGCAGTTTTTTTTTAATTATTAGAAAATAAATAAGTAAATAAAATGATAAGTGTTGAAATGTATTACATTTATTAGTTTCTTTTCTTTCCATCCCATGTTTATAAATTACAAGTGTTTCCTCTTGGATCTTAAGATGTGTTGTGTCTCTCCTAGCAGTGTGCTCCTTTAATTTGTATGACTTATATTCCTCTTTTCTTCCTTTGTTTATACTTTCATTGATACAATTTTTGGTTATTTCTTGGAGTACACACTGCTTCTTCGAAAGCGTAGCTCTTTTTTGTTTAATAGCGAAAGCTTGCCGTTATAGAATAAGCGATTCAAAACTTTTGCCAAGCATCTCCATCTCTTACTGGAGGACGTTTTTTGTATCCCCTTCAAAAAAAAAACCCTAACTGCTCGTCTTCTTCCTCAAATCTACGAGCGTCTGGAATTGTTTTTTATTTGTTAATTACAACATTTAAGTATATAGTATAGTACAACAATTTTAGACAAATAGGTATGTACTTGTTTTATTTATCGTAAAAAAATTCGATAAAATAAATTATTTAACAAGAATACTTGCAGTTTTGCGACCTTCTATGTCTCTGTCGTGTGTAAATTTCTGAACGAGAGATATCGTGTTTTTTTTCTTAGTCGTCGTATTTTTTCGTCTTACAGAATGCAGAAAGAAAGTGTTCAACGACGTTTGACATTTACAGACGACAACAAAACGAGTGACAAAAGTTGGAAACGACTTATGGAATGCAGATCGTGTCAGGTCGTATATTTCGCTGTCGTTTACGACATCGGTAATCGGGGTGATTGAAAATTTTTATAGGAATTTCATAAAGAAACTTTTCAACCTACCCCTGAATACACCTAACTATGCCATATATTTGGAAACAGGTCTTCCAAAACTTCTGATAAGCACGCTGAAGTCTCAAGCTGATTATATCATCAAAATCTGCAACAACTATCAGAACACAAGACTTTCCAAAAAACTGCTTTTGTACGAGTTGAGAAACAAGGACTGGTGGTTTGCAAGATGGCAGTCTATTGGCAATGAGTGTGGAGTGAGATTGGATGATGATTTGAGCAACATAAACAATCTGAAAGAACAACTGTACAGCATCATAGAGAAAAATGAGGACACAATGAGGTATTCATTGATAGAAAAAGCTCAAGAGTCATTCAGTAGAATAATCTACAGTCAGCTCAACTACAATCTCGGTACCAGAAACATTAATCTTTAAAGCAAGATCCGAGGTTCTCAACTTAAACGGGAACCCTTACAATGGTAGTTTCAACCAATTTTGTACGCTGTGCAACTTAAAATCAAAAGAAGATTGTCTACACTTCATTGGTATGTGCCCAATATTCAAACCTCAAAGACTTTCTTTTTTCGGGAAAAATACTCTTACTCTACAAGGCACTATAAATATCCTAAACCAACATGATTGGAAAACATTAAGCAATTTTTTGAAAGATATTTACAAGTATAGATTGCTATTAATAACAGAATACTATTAAATATTATTATTATATTATATAATATTATGTTAACTAAAATATTATTATTATTTTTTTTTTCATTTGTTTTATACAATGTCAAAAGTACAACCAAAATGTATTCAAAATTTTTGCCAACCTGGCTGACGGCATTGCCATTGCTTTTAAATTCTAAATGTTGTATAAAATTGTTGTAAATTAATGTAAATAAATGAATTACTTACTAACTTACTTACTTAGATAAACAATGTACATGTATAGGTAGGTCGAACAAAAATACATAGGTGTAAGATACATAGGTACAAAATCTTATACAAAACTCTATCTACAGATTGTTTCACATGTTGGAGCTTATAGGTACAAATATTAATTTTTTTCTTGCTCAAATGTTCCATTTATTTGGCAATGAATGAACAAAAATGCAGCCTAATACTTCATACAACGCAAACGTTGATTCTACACTTACCCCTCTTTACACATTTACACTACCCTTTTCTACCAAACTGTGAATGCGTCAGAGATCATACCGAAAAAGAATACAAAAATAAAACAAGACAATGAAAGAAAGTTGTATGTGTACTCTGTCACTCTGCGTCACAGTACACAAATCAAATTTTTACTTGCGACCTATAGGAAAAAACAATCGAACTCGAGATTTTGATCAAAGTTGACATTACGATGATAGCGAAGACTAATAAAGTGGGTCTCGCAATTCTGTCTGTCCATCTGTCTGTTCGACTACCTACAGCCTAAACGGCTCGGCCGATTTTCTTTAAACTGGGTAGATATCACTTTAAATTTTTTCCCTCCACACGTTTTTTTTTTCTTTTTTTATGACCAAAAATAACGGTACCTGCTATACGAATTTTGTTTAAAATTTTATAAATATTTTTTTTCTCAAAAACTATTCGACAGATTTAAAAAATAAAAATACAAAAAATTTCATTTGGTTAAAGCTAGATAATGGTTGAAAACAAAATTCGGCAAAATGGTTATTGAGGGTACCCCCAATGGAACCATTTTGTTTTGCTTTTGATTTTCTCAAAAACGGTACCACTGATTTTGATAATTTTTTTATACTAAAGTTCCCCCAATTTGAACAGATTTTTTTTATTTTTATGAAGTTTCAATTTTTTTTTTTCAAAACTTAATATTTCGAAAATCCCATGCTAGATTTTCTTTTAAACTTGATAAATAAAACTTTCTCAATCATGCTTATTTTGACATTCTCATGAATAGTCTATTCGTTAGAATGATTCTATTCCTTCGAATGAACTTTCTTAATTTTGAGATTCGAACGAATAACATTCATTTGCGAAAGATAGCATAAAATGAACTTCAAAAAAGATTCATTTTCATTGTCAGCTGTTTGAAGTTTTCTATTTGAATTAGTATGACCGTTTTAATTTTTTTTTTCTAAACATTTTATAGATGTTGGATAAAGAATCAAGAAACAAAATAAATAATACACTTTTTCATTATAAAGTAAAGTTTAACCATGAAGAACTACATATTCATTACATTTTTTGTGTCAACTCTTCAACTATTCTTAAAAAAAAATAAGTTGTTCATGACGCGTTCTAAATTTTTATTTTTTTTCGTATACACTTGGTCACACTAAAATATCAAAAACAAAAGAGAAGTGTTTGTGAAATGTCAAAACCAAAAAGTGAAATCTTTGTTTATTTGTAATTGTTTTTTTTATTGTTTAATACATAACTTAAATTTCTTTGATAAAAACATAAAATAATAAATAAAAAATAAGAATATGGCATTTGTGTTGTTTATGTATGTTTATGGGTGGTAAAAAAACCCTTTGCTATCTCCGGGTTTTCTTCCATTATTTTGATTAACTTTTCCTTTTGTTCGCGGTTTGTTCAGTTGGAATGCGACCTTTAAACATAAACAACAAAAATATTAACAAAAGTAATTTATTTTCCATGAAATAATTAAAAACTAACATGTTTTGTTGCTTACTCGACAGAAAAATTCAAACGACACAAAAATGACATTTAATTTTATTCTTTCGAATGTCAAAATTGAATTAGCTTTCGCAAATGAATGAACTTTCTGTGGATTAGGTGAACTTTCAATTTGTTCGATTAACATTATAATCGCCGAGTCTCAAAATTAAGTTTCAACGAATTCGACTCACTTTCGAACGAAAGAGAATGTCAAAATAAGCAACAATATAATCTACAAGATGTGAGAAAAAAAATGTATTTTACCTAAAAACAAAGGGCCTTACCAACAATCAAATTAAGCGACGACTTTAATATTTGGGTGAAGTGGACCATTATGTAAAGAGCTCTAGAAAGTTAGCCATACATGTTATGAACTTAATATTTATGTGAACTCTAAATTATAAACCATTTTTTGTACGGAACCTAAAAAATAAAATGTAGCATGCTCTCACCCAGGTGTTCTCAATGAAAAAATGTGTGAAATATGGTTAATCCAGTACTTTGTCACATTATTGTATGTTTATAAGACGATAATTAAAAAAATAGTAAAAAGAAAGTTAATCCTTTCAATCGTAAATTCACTTAAGAATCCAAAAACGTATGAAAACTAAAATAAAAGGCTTTTCTTAGAACAAAAGTAGTTTTTGTTATTTTTGATTTTCTCAAAAACTACAAAACATTTTGACATCCGGTTTTTTGTGTTTGATCAAAAATTAATAAGAGCATTGAATATTGAATAAAAAAATAATACTTAATTACGTAAAATTTTGAAAAAAAAAATTGTTTAAAAAAAATTTTTTCACTTTTTTTTTTTCAAAATTTTGATTTTGAAAATTAATTTTTCAAAAACTATTTACTCGAACAACTTTATTTAAAAACAAAATTAAAGAATGTATTTCTGGCTTTTCAAAATGCTATAGCATTACTCTGTAGGTATCACCGTTATTTTTTAATATTTTTTTTTCTGTTTTAAGTGATTTTTTTCTTAAATTGCCCCTCCCGCCTAAACGGGGGGAAATAAACCCCCCTCCCATACGATTTTTTTCTTGTCTAAGTCCAACCTACACGCCCTAGCTTTTTGTCACACCTTATGCAAATCACCCTGTATAGAGACCATTAAATAATGCTTCATTTCGCTCAAATATTAAAGTCGTCTCTTAATTTGATTGTTGGTACCGCCCAAAGGTACCCACCATACAAATGTTAAAAAATGGTTCTCAAAAATCGTATTTTTCTCGAAAACGGCCCCTAGAATTTTGATAATTTTTTTGTGTACTGACGCGCGAGTTAAGAAAAAATATATTTGTTTTTCTTTTTAAAAGGTCTTCATTACTCGAGGTCTCGGTTAAGACTAACTTATTCTAAAATACATGACTATGTTGGTCAATCAGATATGGTTACTTTGCTTTATTATAATATGCTGATTGAACAACTAATAACATTGTCTTACAATTAATTCTCATGTGCTAATTTAGCATTTTGCCAAAAAGTATCTTCTTACCTTATTGGAAAATGCTTTGAGGAGGGGTGATTAACCTAATGGTGCTTAAGGTCACCATACAAATATGTAACTTCTCCCCCCTTAAATTTAAGATTCTCCTGAATCGAGGGAGTTTTTGTTGGTGGCTTCATTATATTATTTACTTGAATTTTTATTATTGTTATTATTATTATTTTATTACAATATAAATAAATTACATTATAATACAAGATTACAAAGCGCTAGCTACCATGACTTGCGGCTTGATATTTTATAAATATTTGAGTTTATATACAATAGGAGTATAAGGCCGGAGATCCGCGACCCGCTCAATAGCAGGACCGCGAGTTCCCGACAGCCCCTCACATTTCTTAATATGAAAAATTGTTAGATAGCAGTTTCAATTTTAAGTATAGTTAATACTTTATATATGTACATTTTTTATGTTTTCAACAGTGCTTGTTAATAAAAGATCGGTTAAGTTTGTATTAAAAAGGTTTTTACATAGAGCATTTACTTTGGAACAGTTAGAGATAAGATGCTTAATTGTTAAGATATGACTGGAATTTTTAATTTTCTATTTGTCTTGACTATACAAAATATTACAATAAGGATTATTACAATTATAAAAAACATTAGTACATTACTGATTTGACTTATATTTCTATGATAAGACAGTTCATTAATTTTTTGCAAATTTTCAATTTGTTGAATTTTAGAAATTTCTTCGAACTTTAACTTATCTATAATATTTAAATTTATTTCTTCTTCAACATGAAATTTTTGAATGAATTCGAGTTTATAATTAAAAATTGTTATATCGAATATGTTTATGGAAGTTATTAATATTTAATATAAAATTTCCTGTTAAATTTAATTTTCTATCATCACAATTATTAATTACATTTTCTCTTTCCAAATTTTTACATATTAACGTATCGACGTCAATTTTTTCAATTTTAATTTCTTTATTATAACAAAAAGTACACACATTTTTTGTTATACATGAATTACTTATGTTTAGATCTTTAAAATAAATGGCGCAAAATTTTAAACAGTTCTCGTTTAAGGAATAAAATCGGTTCTACTTAACGCAGTCGTTTAGCTTGGAGACTTCGTCTAACTTTTGCATAATTTTAAACACGTTAGACAACTCTTCTAACTGATGTGAGTTTTACAACAGAACCTAAGCGAATTTGCGTTGAACAACCATTAATTTGACAGATATATAACTCACACAACTACAAAAACACAACAAAAAAAAGTAAAAAGAACAGACAACTTTAAACCAAATAATTTTTCGTCGAAAAAGGTACATTTTATATACTACCTCGGTACAGATTTTGATTGTTTATAAGTTATTTACATTATTTTAAATGGAAATAAAGTATAAATCGCAAATTCACAGCATAAAAACTCAATTTGTTGTTGCAAGGTGCAGATTCATTTAGCTATACTCGTCTCGGCCGGTGGCGGCGCGGCGGCGCGCGTGCATACTTAAGATATGTATGTACCTACATACCAGGCACGAGGCGTGATTTTTTCGATAGCGGAAGCACTGAACATAAAACAAAAAATGAAAGACCTTTGAGATCCAACCTTTTAAAGTCCACTTTATGGTTATACACATAAAATAATATACATACATATACATACATATACATATAATAATATATTACAGTAAAGTCTTATTAAAAAAAAAAGCTTAATGCCTTGCGCAAAGATTTATCCTTTTTCTTTTAAGGCAAAATTATCTAAGTACGATTTGATGAGAACTAAGCTACGAGTAGATAACCTTTCTTGTCCACATTTATTTCTAAAAAAAATATTTAATTCTCTTAAAACATGAATATGATGATCTCTCTACAGATGCCATTATTAAGGGATATTAAAAATCGTAAGATTCCTTGAAGTTTTTTTTTGATTTAAAATTCTCATAATTGGAAATAACCTTTAGTTATATTTCTGCTGGAATGTCAAGAAACCTCAGATATGAATATAAGAAATACTATTTTTGACCACTTTTCTTATAATAACAAAAAATAAACAGAAAACAGGTGGATTGTATTTATCGCCACGAAAATAATTAAAAAACTACCACCTTAAAAATTCATATTTGTTTGTTTTCTGATAGTTATGAATGAATTGCACCTAAATTTGCACACACATTATGTTAAAATAAAACTCTTCTACCCCTTTTGTTCACGAAATTAAACTCATTATCAGTTTGAGACAATAAGCAACTCAATAGATACATTTTTGTTTTTCTATCTATCTCTTGAAGGAAATTCTCGTAATGCATTCACTCAACTCATTCTTCACACATTGGGCAAAAGGCAAGAAACGAGACAAAATTATTTTGACTTTGGGTTGAGATCTAAGTTAAGTATGCGAAATAATGGAATGCCCAGCTGTTGTGCATTCTATATTGTTTGAGAATCATTTCTGTTTGAGCATTTTGTGAATATTGGTGAGTGATGTTGTAGGTATATTTTCAGTTGACTTGGAGTGGAAGGGTATTTTGAAATTGTGTTATGGAGGCGATAATAAGGAATGCATAGCTGTTAAGCATTTTAGCAAGAACTTTCATGAGATTGAGCATTATAAATAATGGAGTGATGTTGAGCATTCTCAGTTGGTTTGCAGTGTGGCATTTTAAGTTGTAATAACCAGAGAGATCTTGATTTCCTTTAGTAATTTTAGTAAAAGATGATAATGTTGTCATAATGATGTTGGAATGTAATTTACAGAGTAAATCAAGATTCATTAATAGATACAAATAAAATAATACAAATATTAATACAATTTGGAATTTTGAATTTAATTCCTTGCTAGGTACGATTTTTTCAAATGGTTTAACGGAAGCACTCATTCCACTCAATATATGGACGCTTCGTCCCTGCTACATACATTTGTATTTACAGATTTGTTCATCGTAGAGCACTTTCATACGATTATTTCGAATTTATAATATTCAGTTATTCAGACTATTTACAAAAAACATCTTTAAAAAATCGAATAAAACATCAGTAAACATTTTTTCTTCGATTTGCTTTGGTATGAAATGAACATTGTCAATATGGATAAAGTATCATCATCATCATCTTCGGCTCGACAACCGGGTTCCGGTCCTGGCCTCTTTCAACAAGTCTCTCCACCTATCCCGGTCTCTAGCCGACGCCATCCAGTTGCGCACCCCAAGGCTTCGGGCGTCCTGGTCTACGCCATCTCTCCAGCGCAAGCATGGTCTACCACGCTGTCGTCTACCATAAAATGTACCACAAAGAACTTTCCGAGCAGGTTCCTCTTCGCTCATGCGAGCTAGGTGCCCTGCCCACCGGAGTCTACCGAGCTTAGTTTTTGTCACGATATCTGCTTCAAGGTAGATTGCGTACAGTTCATGATTGTACCGTCTCCGGAATCGTCCTTCCTCACATATGAGGCCAACAATTCTCCTTAAGACTTTTCATTTTTAAAAAGTGGAGAAGATTGAAATCTTAATCTTTCCTTCGGCTTTTTTGGTCACAATGGTTTTGGCAATGAAACGGTAACGTTACATTAACTTTTCCCGACGTTTCGGCAGGGGTTGCTGCCTTCTTCAGGGGAACTTTATTGCACATAAATAGAAAATATATAGTTTGATTACAATTGTGTGACAAAATTACAATAAAACTTACATTATGTAAAAAAAAAATTTTTTGTTACATTAAAATTTACATTAAATAAAATATTTTATTATATTGTTATATATATACACTTCAAAATGAAGTTCCGTCTATGTGATATATAAAATTTGAAAACAATAAACAAGCAATTGACATGACGTATTAGTTTGAGACAAGTGAGCAGTATACAGCGGATATATTTTGTGTGTCTAGCTTTCGGTTCATGTTGTTATGGTTGTTAATGATGTGCAGCGTCTCAAGTGTGTATCGCTTTGACGCGTGTCGCTCAGTTTGCAGAACTTGAACATCATCAAAGTCTGGAGAATGACCACTTTCGATCATGTGGCTCGCTAATGCAGTTTTCCCAGGATTGTTGGATTTTATGTCTTTTAAGACTTTTCTCTCGAACGCAGCTAAGAGGTCGGAGTGCTTTTTGCTAAGCACCCAAGTCTCGGATCCATATGTGAGTACTGGCAGTACCATGGTCCTGTACAGCAGCAGTTTTGAAGTTATGGTGAGATTTCTGGATTTGAAGAGCTTTGACATACTATAGTAGGCTCTGTTGGATTTGAGAAGCCGCCCGCGTATTTCTTCTTCTATATTGTTATCGGCTGCTACTATTGACCCAAGGTATTTAAAGGATTGCACCACTTCAAATTCGTGCTCCGCAACCTTGATTGTTTGACCAACTGTTCCTCTCGCATTCGACGCCACCATGTACTTTGTTTTACCTTCACTAATGTGCAGCCGCAGATTTTGTGCCGCCTGCTCGATCTGGATGAAGGAATCGTGTACAGCTTGTTCGGTTCTTCCGATGATGTCGATGTCGTCTGCGTAAGCCAGTAACTGGCTGGACCTGTTAACGATGGTCCCTCGTGTTGCCGTGCAAGAGTCACGGATTGCTTTTTCCGACGCCAGGTTGAAAAGGAGGCAGGCCAGACCGTCCACTTGTCGGAGTTTATTAAAGATGTTGATTGGTCTGGATAGCAATCCGGCTATTTTTACTTGGCTTGTTACGTTGGTCATGGTCAACCTACATAGTCGTGTCAATTTATTTGGGATGCCGAATTCTCTCATGGCTTTGTAAAGTTCTACCCTGGCTATGCTATCATAGGCGGCCTTAAAGGCTATAAACAGATGGTATGTTGGGATGTTAAATTCTAGACATTTTTCCATCGCCTGCCTAAGGGTAAAGATCTGATCAGTTGTTGATTTGCCTGGAATGAAACCACACTGATATTGTCCGATGACGGTTTTAGCGTATGGGGTTATCCGGTCTCGTAGGATAGAGGAGAGTATCTTATAGGCGGTACTCAACAACGTGATACCTCTATAATTGCTGCACGTTGTGACATCTCCCTTCTTATGTATGAGGCATATTATGCCTTTTCGCCAGTCTTCTGGCATTTCTTCCTGCTCCCATACGTGCACTATAATATCATGAATTGCTTGACGTAAGGCTGGCCCGCCGTGATGAAATAATTCGGCTGGTATGCCGTCGGCTCCCGGGGATTCGTTCTGTTTAAGGTGCCGTGAAATAAGGCCAAGTGAAATAAGGCCAACTTTCAAAAATTGGCCTTATTGCACTTTTATAAAGTGAAATTAGGCCAATTTTCAGCAGTTGGTCTTATTGCACTTTTACAAAGTGAAGTAAGGCCAAATTGGTGTTACTTCACTTTCAACATAATTTATTGCTTATTGGGGCCGACGTTCTGGGTTTTTATATAATTGTTTATTGGGGGCCGTCGTTCTGGGTTTTCTTGAGTAACAGTACCTCGGGTTTTCAATATTTTAACTCCCTTTTCGGGGCTCACAACCGCTCACGCAACTCCGTTGCTCCGCTTAGGGTATGTTCAGTCGCCAGGCAGGCGCCTGTAGCAACAGTTTTGTATTTTACATTAATTGGAGTAAACAACTAACAGTTATGTACTGTTGCCCAAGAAAACTGTTGCTACAGGCGCCTGTCTGGCGACTGAACATACCCTAAGCGGAGCAACGGAGTTGCGTGAGCGGGCGTGAGCCCCGAAAAGGGAGTTAAAATCCTGAAAACCCGCGAAGCAGGCCACCCAAATTACTGTTGCTCAAGAAAACCCAGAGCGACGGCCAATTTGGTCTTATTTCTCAAAATCATTTGGCCTTATTTCACTTTGTCAAAGTGAAATAAGGCCAACTTTCGAAAATTGCCCTTATTTCACTTTATCAAAGTGCAATAAGGCCAATTTTCGAAAGTTGGCCTTATTTCACGGCACCTCTGTTTAAGCCGGCCTATAGCCTTCTCAACCTCTTCTATGCTTGGTGGCGGCAACATAGGGTATTCTTCTTGAAGTAGTGGAGCATCCACTTCTGTAGTGAGCTGACCATTTAGCAATTCATTAAAGTACACTTCCCATCGCTCCAGTATGCTTTCAGGATCGGTGATCAGATTTCCCTCTCCGTCCTTGCAGTATGTGCAGCGTGGTGTGTACTGCGTCATGTTTCGGACGGATTGGTAGAATTTCCGCGCCTGGTGCGGACCTCGCTCTCGGCTATTTTCTATTTCACAGATTAGGTTCTTCTCCCAGACTGATTTTTTTTTGTCTGTGTAGCCGTTTTTCTATTCTTCTGAGCTCTTTATATTCCTCTTCGCGTGCCCGCGTTCTATGAGATTGTTGCATTGCTCGGTACGCAACATTCTTACGTTCAGTCGCTAGCTTGCATTCATCATCAAACCAGTCGTTCCGATTTTTACGACTGCTGCCTAAGATGGAGTTGGCAGTACTAATGACAATATTCTTAAGGCGTGTCCATTTCTCATTTACGCCCAGCATACTGGCTCCAGGACTTACTCTCCCTAAATCAAGTGATTCTAGGGCGAGTCCTAACGCATTAGCAAAGGTGTTACTGGTGTTTTCATTGCGCAGGGCAGCCATGTTGATTCGAATCTGATCGGCGGATGCAATGCGTCTTCGCAAAGCAATCCGCCCTCGGTAAACCATACCAACAAGATAGTGATCCGAGTCGATATTGGCACCTCGGTACGTTCGTACCGTCATCAAGTTCGAGTAGTGGCGACGGTCTATCAACACATGGTCTATTTGGTTACGAGTGACTCCATCAGGTGATACCCAGGTGGCTTTGTAGATATCTTTACGCGGGAACCTGGTACTCGCAACGACCATGTTTTTCGATGCTGCCAATTCTAAGACTCGAAGTCCATTGTCATTAGTGTTCTCATGCAAACTATGGGTGCCTGCGTAATGCCTGAATACCGGCTCCCGACCTATTTTTGCGTTCAAATGGGCATTGAGGGCCCTCTCGAATTGTTCGTAGTAAGTCTCTTTTTCTTCGTCTGAGGACTCCTCCGTAGGTCCGTGAACGTTAATGAGGCTGATGTTCGTAAATTTGCCTCGCACGCGAAGGGTGCATAGCCTTTCGCTTATAGCGTTAAAGCCGATGATGGTAGACTTCATTTTTTCGCTGACTAGGAAGCCTACCCCGAGCACATGGTGTTTTGTATGACAGCTGTAGTATATGTCATATTCTTTCTTCTGTAGAACACCATTCCCTGTCCATCTGATTTCTTGAAGAGCTGTTATGTCAGCTTTATATTTTGACAGGGCATCGGCTAGCTGCTGAGCAGCTCGAGCTCTAGTATAGTTTATGTCCTTTAAAATTAACAAAAAGTCGGTTCTTGTTTTATACTCAATATTTAGAGTCGACTCCCATTCTAAAATTGATTTAGAGTAGGTTTTAAATGTTTAAAATTTTGCGCCAATGTTACTAGGATTATAATCATATTTAATGTTATTTATTTCAACAAATTTCATATTGTCCATATCTATTTCTTTCTTTTCATTATTTGGGATTAGCATAATCATTTTTAGTTGAATCAAAAAATAATCTTTTGGTAGTTTCAAAGCTATTATAAGTCTGTCTTGGTCAAGTTTCGTAAGTCCAAATTTAATGTTTTCAAGTTTATAAAAGTCTATTCCTAACGATATTATTAGTGTTGCTTCTGTTACCCCCATTAACATCATCCCGAGGATCGCCTGCAACCATAAAATTATCTGCAAATTTATTTGGTCTTTTAATATTTGTTGGGTCAACGTTTTGTAAATTATTTTTTCTATAGTATGTTTCGTTTTTGTGTCTTAAATGTTTATAATTTCTGATGTATCCTTCCTTTCTTTTTTCATCATAATTTTCCCTAGAAATATTTCTCTTGTTTAACATTTGTTTCTTCCTAGTTTCGATTCTGTTTGTCAAATCTGTTGTTTTTGCATTTTCTGCTTCGTTTGGGCTAATACATATTGTTGAATGGTATCTACTATTATATATCGAAATGGCCTTATGTATTTTACGATTAGTCGAAATGTCTTTATTTTTTATCGTCAGTAAAATTTCTAGTAAAGTTGAGTGGAATCTCTCTATATCTGAGTTTCCAGTATGTGAGTTTGGTTTAGTCATATGTATTTCTATTCCTTCTTCCCTGAAGTATTCTGTGATATTTTCTGAATTGAATTCATTGTCACAGATAATTTTTCCTGGTTTCCCGAATTTACTTAGTTTTTCATCTATCCATTCTAGTTTACTTGTCCAATTCTTACAGTTTAAATTGTATGCATAAGCCTTTTTCGTAAATTTGTCAATGAATGTCAGGTATGTTAATTTATTGAAATGGTAAACATCCATATGCAAAACATCGTTTCCTTTAACTGGAGTTTCTGTGAGTCTGAGTTTAGGTCTTATTGGTTTCCTGTCGTATTTTCCCTCTTGACAAGTCTGACAATTTCCTATTACTCTTGAAATTTCCTGTATAAGCTTTGGAAAATATATTTTGTTTTTCAATTTGTAATATTTTTCTACTATACCTGAATGATTACTTTCTTCTATGTGATATAAGGATATTTGTTTATGAGCGTCTTCAACTTTTTCTAGGTCTCTTGCTCTCTTAGTCAGCTTGTAAAATGTAACTTCTTTGCCATTTTCATACATTTCAATAAGTACTTTTTGCACTTTATTGTATTCGGTATCTTCTACTTCTGAATAAATTCCTATTGTTCCTGATTTAATGGTTCTTTGAAATAAATCTCTCCAGTAATTATCATCTTTCGTCATATCTACCTGAATTATGGTTTTATTGTGTTGTATCTTTATTTCAGAATTAGTTAATATTAACTGTGTTTGGTAAAGATTTACAATTCCTTCTTTGATTTGTATGTGGTCTTAAAGTTGTTCGTCAGCTGAATGTACCGTTGCTGATGTTTCGTTAATGTCTTTTGGGATTCTACTTGAAAAGTCTGCGATTTTATTTTCTTTACCTTTTATGTACTCAACCTCAAACTCAAACTCTTGTAATTTAAGAAGTCCTCTTTGAACTCTTTGACTAAATTCCTTTCCGTTATATTTTTTATTTAAATATTTCACAGGCATATGATCAGTGATTATTTTGAATTTCTGTCCCCAAAGATAAGGTCTAAAGTATGGGGTGGCTCACACTATTGCCAAAAATTCTTTATCTGTTGTGGAATAATCTTTTTCATGGTCGTTTAATGTTCGGGAGGCATAACATACTGGCTGTCCTTCTTGAGTTAAGACAGCTCATAAAGCAAAATTACTAGCATCAGTGAAAAGAGAAAACTGTTTGTTAAAATCCGGAAACTTGAGTATTGGGTGTTTAGTAAGATTTGCTTTTAATCGTTCAAAGGCTAGAATGTATTCTGGGTCGTTACAATTTATTTTCATATTTTTCTTTTGATATTTCACCATCGGGTACGCTATTTTTGAATAATCAGCAATAAATGTTCTATAAAATCCAGCGCTGCCTAAGAATCATTGCAATTGCTTCATTACCTGGGGCAATGGATATTTCTGGATTACTTCTATTTTACTCGGGTTAGGTTTCATTCCCTCTGAAGTAAGTATATGACCTAAGTATTCTGTGTTTTTCTTTAGAAAAGAGCATTTACTTAACTGTATCTTAAGATTGTGTTCGGCTAATTTTTGAAATATTTTTTCCAAAGATGATATGTGCTCTTCTATTGACGTCGAAAATATGAGGATGTTATCCAGATAAACTGTGAAAATCTTGCCTATGTACTCTCTGATAATTTCATTCATCAGACGTTGGAATTTCGCTGGAGCGTTTTTCAGCCCAAAGTGCATTCTGGTGTATTCATATAGACCGTTTGGTGTACCAAATGCAGTCTTATGTATATCATCAGGATGCACCTTTATTTGATGATATCCCTTGGCTAAATCAAGGGTCGAGAAGTACTGAGATCTTCCTAACTTATCGAGAATACTTTCGATATTTGGTAACGGATACTTATCGTCCACAGTTACATAAATCATTAAGAGCTCGATAATCGACACATACTCTATACTTAACTTTTCCTTCTTTATCTGGTTTTTTAGCAACTACTACGATTGCTGAAGCGTATCGACTGCTAGATTTCCGTATAATACCCTGCCTTTCCATTTCATTGATTTGAGTTGTTACCTCCTCTTCATGTTTTTTAGGCAAACGGTAAAGTCTAGCATTTATTTGTTGGTCTGTGGATAACTTTATTTCATGAAAAATACTTTCGCAATTGGTTAGTTGGTCTCCATCTCTATATAACAGATTTTTATATTTTTCAAGCTGATTTTGTATTTCCTGTTTTTCGAATGCTTTCAAATCATCTAAATTTATTTCATTATTACCCTCCAACTCATAACACTGTATAGACGGTTGTACTTCTAAAACAACACTTCCCTTTTTAAAATGTTTATGCTTTCTACCAAGTTACTAAGTACATCCATTCCTAACAAGAGACTATATGCTTTGTTTCCTAAATGCTTTCCATATGCTCTAACAAAAACATTTTTAGGGTTACCAAATTCTGTAGGCACTGGGACCTGGTAAATTTTTAATTTTTCCTTACTTGGACTGTTTACAATAGACAAGTTAAGGTCTGTTCATCCAGTACGTTATATGAACTACAGTCTATTTTATTTGTATTAACTAAACTCATTGTCGACCCTGTATCTAGTAGGCATATATGTTTTTGGTTCTTGAATGCAGATACTACTTGTATTTTCCTACCGGAGAGGCTACATTCAGAAAAACCGGAGCTTCTATTGAATGAATTTCCTCTATTACGACACCGGCAGATCGTTGATCTATATTATCAACGTCCATTGTCTATTCCGGGTCTGTCTGGAATAATTAATATTGTTATCGTTGTTTCGTTGGTTTTGGTTTGTCTGAGCATTAGTATATGTATCTTCTACCAGAGCGTCGAACTTGCCGAGTTGTAGAAGCTAAGTAGGGTCAATGATTCTCGAGATGTCTTCTCCAAATGAGTCCTGAAACCAAAGGACGCTCATCATCCTCTTACCCATCCTTATATCCCTCCCTCTCCCATATTGGAATGGCGAAAAAGCTATCCAAAGTTACCAGCTCCTTTACCACCCTAAACGTCCTTCTTTTCAGAACGGTGCATACTGTCTGATTCCCCGCCCACTCTCTCCTTTTCCTATTTTTGTAACTTCCAAATTGGGTTGGATTTAAAGTGTTATACGACCCGTGCCGCTGATGCCGAATACCAGGCGACCTCCGGATTAACTAGCCTTATCTGCATATACGGATCAGACCAAAAACATAAATGTTAAAAAAGAGCCAAGTTCTTATAAACAAAAACCTTTGAGTAACAAGTCAGCCGTGAAAAGTAATGAGATCTAAAAGTGCGCCAAGTTCTTACTTTATGAAGATTTTATACCGAATATTTAAAGTAGAATAATATTGAAACAGCTACAGTGTAATAGAGAAATTTTATTATTTAATGATTACTGACTAAAATTTGATGGGCTTACTGGTCAAGTTTTTAAAACCATTTGAATTGGGCATACAAAATAACATTAAATAATAAAATTTCTCTATTACATTGTAGCTGTTTCAATATTATTCTACTTTAAATATTCGGTATTAAATCTTCATAAAGTGAGAACTTGGCGCACTTTTAGATCTCATTACTTTTCACGGCTGACTTGTTACTCAAAGGTTTTTGTATATAAGAACTTGGCTCTTTTTTAACATTTATGTTTTTGGTCTGATCTCACTCCTTTTTGCAAAGATTTAAATATTTTGCCATGTCAAAATCTCGAAAGATACGGAAAGATAGAAGGGTGGACTCTTCCTACTAAAATCAACTTAGTTTATAGCTTCCTATTTCTTTTGGTATATTTTCTTTTTGTTATTGGTTGTTTTGATTTGCGCTTCAATTATTTCTTCTTATCCTGGCAAGATACATAACACTAACATACCTACCTTAATTACAGTAATCGGAAGTGCTCCATATAAATTAAACATACCACGCCCCCTGAATGGAAAACCTCAAATTTTTATTGTTGGTCCTTTATATGCGACTTGAGCCCTACCGTTCTACCAAATTTCATTGTTCTACTGCAATTGGAAGTGCGCCATATATAATTTACATCAGTTCTGAGGAAGTGGGCGGATACCACGCCCCTGATTGGAAAACCTCGATTTTTATTTTCGATCCTTTATATGCGATTTGAGCCCTACCGTTCTACCAAATTTCATTGTTCTACTGCAATTGGAAGTGCGCCAAATATAATTTACATCAGTTCTGAGGAAGTGGGCGGATACCACGCCCCTGAATAAAAAACCGCTAATTTTATATTTTTTTCTTCGAATGCAATTTGAGCCCTATTACTTTACCAAATTTCATCGTTTTACAGTAGTTGGAAGTGCTCCATTCAACCAACACCAATTCAAAGAAAGTGGGCGAATACCACGCCCCCGAAAGGAAAACCTTGGTGTTTATTTTTGGTTCTTTATATGCAATATAAGCCCTACCGGTTCACCAAATTTCATCGTTTTGCAGCAGTAGGAAGTGCTCCATTCAACCAACACCAATTTGGAAAATTTCAAATTTTCGATTTTTTCCTCTGCTTGCATGACAAGACCTACCGTTGTGCAAAATTACAAGATTCTACTATGTCGGGAAGTGCTCCATAATTTTGATGATCAGTCAGTCAGTCAGTTACGGTTTTTGTGATTTTTCAGGCCTTATATCTCAGGAACCCATTATGCTAGAAAATTGATATTTGGTGAGGCGCCTGTGCCTGACTATCTTAGTATAAATTCGGAGTTTTAAGTTTCTGACTTCATTGGTACTGAAGATAAGAAGGGGTGCCAAAACTTGGCTGGGCACTACCGTGCCCTTTGATCTCTGTGCAGATGCACCACCCTTTCTCAGTTACTCGTGGGATCTTTATGGAAAATTTAAATTCAAAAGATGGTGGAAAGTCCTGGTCTTTGAGACAGGCCAGCAGTGCGACTGAAAAGCCGTCTGCTACTTCAGAGAGTAAACCTCTCCAAACTTCAACACCGCGGTTCAGTGGTAGTAAGACTGTGAAGCATGGTCCTGCTACCACTAAGGAGAGTAAACCTCCCCGCACTTCTTTGCCTATTTACAGCGGTGGTAGGACTGTGAAGCATGGTCCCTCCACCTCAAACAACACCACAAATCCTAAAGAAGGCCCTGGGGGGAGCGGGCGTAAGCCCAACCCTTCTAAGACCTTCTACAAGGACATTCGCAATGCTAAGATAATACTCAGGGTGTTTGGTGCACAACCTAGCGCCGGGGGAAACTCTCAGCATGATGCAAAAATCAAGTGGGCTAAAAGCTTTTTAGCTAATAATAGCGTCCAGGCCAGCGGAGACTCCACGTCAAAGCGTCAAAGGTCCATGGAGCGCTCCATCACATTCCTGTGGAGGGAATAAGGCCTTCAGTGATGTGGTTAAAGACAAAATCGTGGTCGCGATCATTGACGGGAACGACGTTGATGGCACAATCTCTGTGGAAAATTGGCCGGTGGTCAAGGGGAAGCTCCAGTTGAGTTTCATGATGGAGAACCCAGGACCACCTCCAATCACAAACGATGGAGGCTGGCATCAATGACATGTTAGGCTCATGGTTTGTGACGATCAGAGATCGTGTGATCTTCTATCGTTGGCCGTTATCCGGTTAGGGGAAGTCTGGCCTGGTGCTTGGCTCGAGGTTGTTGCTAAGGAGAAAATCCCGTGCAGACCAAGAGCTCCTGATCCGGCTATCGAATCCATCCCTTCCTACTCACAACTGGAAAGTTGCGAGAATGGAGGAGAAAAAGGGACCCTATAGAGGTGCTATTATTGTACTAAATAAGGAGTCCCTTGCTCCTCTGGCGCAGACCAAAGGTGTGATTAGGTTTGGGTTTGAGACCATCACACTGAAGGTGTATAAAAAGGACGCGGATGTTACTGGTGCATCCACATCCTCCAACGTAGTCGAAACTGCTGCTACAGACCCTGGTGCATCTATCACCTTCCCATCACTGGAAGAGGATGAGGCATCCAGGTCATCTTCAGCAACAGTGAAGACAATCAAAACAATCAGCGACATGGAGATCGATGACCACAATAACGAAGATCTTCTGAGTGAGGACGCTCTTCTGGGCTCAACCTCGGAATCGGAAGACTCTAACCTCACCGTGTTGGAGGCTGATCGGGAGGGTTGTAGCAAAGATGCTGCAATTTCTTCAGATTTATTTCCAACACTCTATCAAGGCCTCGGCCTCCCTGCTTCTTCGTCTATCCAGCAGCGGAGAAGACATCGTCCTAATCCAAGAACCCTGGATTGTGAAATCCATCGTTCGGGGACTAAGGACTCCAAACTGCTGTATGCATTAGATAAAGGTGAACCCAGATCTTGCATACTAGTTAAAAGTAGCCTAAATGTATTTTTACTACCTAATTTCAGTGATCGAGATGAAACCGTCGCAAGACTGGAAACAGTCAAAGGAACTCTCTGGCTGGCGTCGGCATATCTTGGCCATGACCACCTTGACCCTCTCCCAGGAGACACCCTGAGGAGTCTAATCACTGAAGCAGACAGGCAGAAGACTGGCCTCATCATTGGAAGTGATGCTAACGCCCATCATACAGTGTGGGGTAGCACGAATATAAACGACAGAGGTGAGTCTCTTTTCGATTATATTTTAAACACTAACCTAACAATATGTAACGTTGGCAATGAACCCACATTTGTTACTAAAAACAGACAGGAAGTACTTGACATAACTCTTGTCTCAGATAAAATGTATCATACTATTGCGAATTGGAAAGTATCAAATGATCATTCTATCTCTGATCATAAACACACACGATTCGAAATTATGAACGAACCTCCTAGCGAATCTTTCTTTCGTAACCATCGAAAAACAGATTGGCTTCTATATAGGGCAACTATATTAAGGTCAATCAGACCTGAGTTATACAGCATACCCTACAACACTGAGGATCTTGATATTAAAGTCAATGACCTCACAGCAGCCCTCAACAAATCTCTGGAAACTGCCTGCCCTCTTATACAAATAAGAGGTAAAAAGAAACCACACTGGTGGAACTCGGGGCTGGATCCAATAAGAAAAGATTGCAGGAAACTCTTTAATAGAGCGAAAACCTCCAGAGAAGCTTCTGATTGGGATTCATATAAAGACTCCCTCAAGTTATATAAAAAAGAACTGAGGAAAACCAAGCGTATGTCCTGGAGAACTTTCTGTAACAATATAGAAGGCAACTCAGAGGCATCAAGGTTAAGAAAAATCCTCTCCAAAAATCCAGTAATGCCAAGTTGCCTAAAAAACAATGACGTTTCCTGGACAAACTCAAGCGAAGAATGGCTCAATCTTCTCCTGGATGTACATTTTCCAGATAGCTCTCCTTGCGTTAATAACACTGATCCTAACAACATCATCAGTAGCTTAACTCCTCCACAAGGTCTGATTACAGAGGAAAAATTAAAATGGGCAATAAACAGCTTCAATCTATACAAATCTGCTGGGCCAGATGGAATAATTCCAGCGGAATTACCGAAAAATTCCGATATTCTAATACCCATTCTGGTAAACATCCTAAATGGTTGTATCGCTCTGGCTCACATTCCTTTGTCATGGATAGAAGTAAATGTTATTTTCATCCCCAAAGCTGTCAAACCTAGCCATGTTTATCCTAAAGATCTAAGACCTATTAGCCTTTCATCATTCCTTCTTAAAACATTTGAACGTCTGATTGAAATCCATTTGAGGGCAAACATTGATAAGTCCTTACTATCCAATGCTCAACATGCTTATAACAAAGAGAAATCTGTAGAAACCGCTCTACATACGATGGTTCGTACTATCGAACATTCCTTTTATCATAAGGAGTTCACCTTAGTTGCTTTCCTAGATATAGAAGGAGCTTTTAACAATGTCGACGCATCCCCAATCACACCTGCGCTGTCAATCATTAATTTGATAAATCATATGCTGATAAGCAGGATTATAAATTCAAAACTGGGCGATTTTACTACTCGAAGGACTGTCAGTAGGGGTACGCCGCAAGGCGGCGTCCTCTCTCCTCTCCTTTGGAACCTAGTCGTAAATAAACTACTAGTGATTCTTGAAAGGGAGGGGCACAGGGTGATTGCCTATGCGGACGATGTTGCGATAGCGATATCTGGTAAGCATCCTAACACTCTGAAGGAACTCCTACAAAATGCTCTAAACAAGCTTACTACCTGGACAAATCAATGTGGACTCGGTGTCAACCCCCACAAAACTGAACTTGTCCTATTTACCAGGAAATATAAAATCCCACACATAGACCCTCCCCTCATCAAAGGTATACCGCTTAAATTCTCAGACAAAGCAAAATATCTGGGTCTTATTTTGAACAAGAAATTAAGCTGGAAGCCCAATATCCAAGAGAGAGTCAACAAAGACAACATAACTCTTTTCTCTCTCAAAAAAGCCGTAGGTAACAAATGGGGTCTACAAACTCATATAACACACTGGCTATACATCTCAGTCTTTAGACCGATACTTACATATGGAGTGACAGTATGGTGGACTGCGCTGGAAACAGCAACAAACCGCGATAAGCTTAGCAAAGTCCAACGAACAGCCTGTTTAATCATGGGTGGAGCTCTCCGCTCAACTCTTTCTGCTGCACTTATGTTCCTTTTCATCTCATACCGCTAGATATTTTTAGCAAACAATCGGCCGCTAACACAGCCATTCGACTTTAAGCCTCCTCGCAGTGGATCAATAATGATATTGGCCACTCTACTATACTGAACTCGTTCAGTACTCTACCTAGTAACGTCGATTACACCACTCCTAATCCAAAATTTAATAAAAACTTTCAAGTGTCCATCCCTTCCAGGTCTTTTTGGGAAAATGAGTCGTTTTTGATAGACGAAGCAATTCATTTCTATACAGATGGATCTAAAACCGATGACGGGGTCGGTGGAGGCGTATACTCCGAAAGATTAAATCTTTGTCTATCTTTTCGTCTTCCCAATCACTGTCCTCTCTTGGCTAAAAGAAAACGTTATATCGACTATTGATATACGTATCTTCTCAGACAGTCAAGCTGCCTTAAAGTCACTGGACTCTGTCTCCACTAACTCACAAATAGTCCAAAATTGTCGATCATCTCTGGTGGCGATGTCAAAACAGTTTAACATTCACCTTACATGGGTGCCGGGGCATAGAGACATTCCAGGAAATTGTAAAGCTTACGAACTTGCAAAAAACGGAACAATCTTACCTTTGTTGGATAGCAAATCTAACATCGGTATACCCCTAGCTACTTGTAAACTTATGCTAAAGCATGATACCATGAAGAAAGCTAACCACAGATGGACCAGCACCCCAACTCGCCGGTCTACTAAACTGATTTGGCCATTGTTTGATGCTAAACGCTCAAAACAACTAATTTCTATTGGTAGATTGCATATTAGCTCCGTTATAGGTGTCCTTACTGGACACTGCCTAATAGGAAGACATGCTCTTCGTCTTGGAGTTCCTGCAAATGATTTTTGCAGAAGCTGCATGGATGAAGAAGAAGAGGAGTCAGTTCCCCACCTTCTATGTTCTTGTCCTGCCCTAGCGCAAGGACGTAGACTCCACTTGGGAGACTACTACTATAACGATCCTAGTGATCTAAATAATTCCGACATTCACTGCCTCAAACGCTTCATTATTAGCTCAAAATGGTTTAACGAGTAAGGGTGATTTTTGAAATCCTTGTGGTATCACAACGGACCAAATATTGGTCTAAGTGTGTTGACCTTTTCCGGTCAGCAGCCACTTTAACCTAACCTAACCTAGTATATGTTTGTCGTCTATCTGTGTTGTTCGTTCTAGTACAATTGGAATCATTATTTTTTCGTTGGTAATTTGTCGATCTAAAGTTATTTAGTGGTTGTGGGTTGTTTTGTCGGTATGTTCGTTCTGTCGACTTTAAATGTTGATTTTGTCTGTTATAGTATTTAGTTTTGACTATATTTCCTTCATCGAACCCGACATACGAATATAAAGTACTTTTGACTTTAAGTAAGTCATATTCGTATCTTATTTCCCTAGCTAAGTTCCCTGTCGCTAATTCCCTTATTTTATTATTTATTAACGAATATAACATTATTTTTAAAGAATGTTTATTATTATCATACATGATAACTGTATGAACATCCGTTAATACGTAGTCAATTTTATTAATTAAATCTAACACTGAACTTACTGTTATGTTGTTGATCCGCCGAGTCACTTCCCCTTGGTCGATGGTTGGCCGGAATGACAGCTTCAAAATTTTTTTAGCTTCTCCCCAGGTGCTAGTGTTGTTTGTTAGTAGCAGCTCCTTGGCTTTTCCCACCACTTTGTACTGACTTATCGCCGTCCACATGGCAGGTCTTCTGTCTTCTGGTGTGAGATTCATGTGGTTATCCACAGCATTTATGAATTGGGTCAGCTCTTGTTTACTGCCCGAAAATTCTCTTATGTAGGCGATTTCCTTCATGATCACCAATGCTCGGCTACTTGTATGCTGTTGCGAGTTTTCTTCTAATCGCAGCAAAATTTGTGCCATCGTGTTAAGAAGTGCTGGTTGATCAGTAGCCATGTCTTCTCTCAAATTCCTTCTGGAATCGTGAAGTGTGTCGCGAAATTTTTTTTTTTTTTAAAGTTATTAGAACTCGACAAACAAAAAATACTTTTATTTAAACAATCACTCTCACACTTAAAAAAAAAATCGATTGTGTTGCACCGACTGCGCCAGTTAAGAAAAATTATATTTGTTTTTCTTTTTAAAAGGTCTTTATTACTCGAGGTTTCGGTTAAGACTAACTTATTCTAAAATACATGACTATGTTGTTCAATCAGATATGGTTACTTTGCTTTATTATAATATGCTGATTGAATAACTAATAACATTGTCTTACAATTAATTCTTATGTGCTAATTTAGCATTTTGCCAAAAAGTAGCTTCTTACTTTATGGGAAAATGCTTTGAGGAGGGGTGATTAACCTATTGGTGTTTAAGGTCACCATACAAATATGTAACTCGTGTACTTCTTTTCTCTCAAGCAAAGCCTCTGTAAGATTCTAACCTATAAACGTACAAACATTTTGTATTTTAAAAGCATGTCGCTGTCTTTGACTGATAACGTGGATAGAGTTTCAACTTCTCACGAATTTGATGCTCTGTCCGACTCCATCCAAAGAATTGTTTCCCTATATCCTCGCACTGAAATCGTTATTACGGGCGATTTCAATGTTCACAATTCTTCTTGGCTTCTCCATTCGGGCCAGACAACACCCGAAAGAATGTGTGTTGAGATTTTTGCTGAGTTTAACCACCTTACTCAGCTTGTCAACGAGCCTACTCGAATATCGGACGTTAATGGCCGAGCAAAAAATACTCTTGACTTGTTTCTTACCTCTGACCCTGATAAATACACAATAAGTGTATTGACGCCTCTAGGCAAATCTGACCATAGTGTTATATCTGCAAATTTCTCGTGTCAAACAAATCCAGTTAGAGAAAGAGCTCCTAGAAGAACCGTATGGCATTACGACAAAGCCAACTGCAACGGTTTGAATAACTTTTTCCGGATCTTTAACTGGTCACTATGTAGTGACGTAGATTCCAGCGCAGATATGATAACTAACATAATTCTTTTGGGAATGAAACATTGTATCCCGAATATGGTTAAAAGTATCAGACCCAAGGATAAATCATGGTTTGATTCGAGCTGTAAGGAGGTTATCAAGGAAAAAGAGGTGAGCTTCCGGTGTTTTAGAGCCAACCCAACTGAGAAAAACCGGAAAAAGTTCAAACAAGCCAGAAAGGCCTGCAACGCCCATATTCGACGGACCAAATTTTTACATGATCAAAAATCAAGGCAAAAAATACTGCAATGTCCCAAAGGTAGTAAGAATTTTCGGTCATTTGTAAAAAATATGAGGAATTCTTCCTCTTCCTCGGTTCCTACGCTTTGTTGTGCCCTAAAACTTAGAGACCACACAGAACTCACCCAATTCCCATGAATCGCTTTGACATAGTTCGATTACGATCAAGTGTTCCGCATGTGTCATGCATTATTATACAATGGTATACAATAGGAACGGCAATCGAACTATGTCAACCAAAACAATCCAATACAGTAATACGATAAAGGATCATATTGCAAACAAAGGTAATACCGATTACGGACCCATCGCATTGCAACTATGTCAAGTGCGACATATGTTGCATTATTGGACAGCGAATGGAAATAGAATGCGTGGTTGACCTGAAAGTGGTGACGATCTAATAGAATAGAATTAAAGTCACTCTTATTTTGAACCTAAACCAAAGAAGTTGTTTTCTTGTGTTCTCGTGGAACACAACATTGGTGGCAGCGCAGCGGTGGGATATTAAAACTAAAGCATCTGGTTTAAATCCCTAAACATTTCTAATTCAAATAATTTCAAGTGAAATCAAATAAAAAAAAAGAAGACAGTAACAATTTTAAGAAAAAAAAATTAGTGAGAGTGAGAGTGAAAAAAAAAAAAAAAACAATAAAGTGGCTGAAAAAAAGCATCTAGTGAACAATATCCCACAGAGGTAAGCGAATTCTTGTAGTCGAAAGAAAGAAGGAAGGAAGGAAGAAATTGCCACGCTGAGGCAATCAACACTATCATCAACGTCATAATCAACACCATTATCAACATTATTCTCAACATCATAATCAACAATCTCAACATCATTATCAGTATCAACAATGTCATTGTAAGAAATAATACATATAAGTTATACAATATTAATATTCTAAAATGTTTTGACATACCTACATATATATGTATTTATATATTAATATACATATATATATTATATTTTTTTTGACATACCTACATATATATTTATATAATTTTTTTGTAACCAGTTTTTCTTTTGATTAATAATTCATACACTCCCATCCTTATTGTTGGTCCCAATACAAGTTTGACACAATTTCTTAAATTCGTTCAAACATATATGTCTGAATTGAATTTAAACATTTCACTTTGAACTCGAAAATCCCGCGTTCCCGCAGATCATCAGAAAGTGATCTTCCTGTTCGTAAAACAAAAAAACGCGAACCGCCTCTCACTCCGATTGAGATTAAGTCCGATTCCCTCTTTTGCTCACCGAACAGAAAAGTAATGACTTTCAAAGTTCCTCAAGCCATAAAACTCATACCTGAGTTTGATGGAAGTGCGAAGGATTTGGATAGGTTTATTCAATTAGTAGACCTACAATCAAACAAAACCTCCTCTGCACCCGAGTCAACGGATAAGGCTGAACTTCTTGATATTGTTAAATCAAAATTAACAAGTCGGGCATATAACGTTATTATCAAATATAACAATTATAATGCCTGGGAAGAAGTTAAAGAAGCTCTTATAAAGAACTTCCGAAAAACTAGGTCTGTACAAGTTATACACACTGAAGTTTTTCAGTTCAAACAGGGTTATAAGGAACCTGTGAGTTCTTACACAGAAGGAGCTTATTCCCTTTTTGATGAGCTCAACAACGCAAATGCTAGCACAAGAGACGATGCTGCTAATACAGCCATCAGAAATCTTAACACCAAGACGATTCTAAACAGTTTTTGCAATGGGCTGATACCCCAGTTAAAAACTTTGGTGAAAAGGGCCAGGTGTAGTGATTTAGACGAAGGTCTGGATATTGCAATGGAAGAAGAAAAACTTCTTACCACTGCCAATGGTGAAAACAAATACTGTTACCACTGCCGAACGAAGACACACAACACAACAGAGTGTCGTCTTCAGCCAAGGAATAACAGAACTTACAAGTCAAGTTTCAATACAAGTCAGCCTGTGAGAGTCAATAACGTACAAAATAATATTTCATGTCGTTACTGCAAAAATCTGGGTCACACAATAGACCAGTGCAGAAAAAGGCAGTTTAACAATAGCAGGCAAGACAAATCGCCGCAATATGGAGCTAGTCAAAATTCGGGAAACTACCAACGACCTGGTCCACCCAACAACCGGAGAAAGGTAAAGCATATGAATTAAGGTGTAAACACGGTAATAAATCTCTGTATTCACTGTATCAAGAATCTCAGAATGAAGATTCAATTTCTCTGTATCCACTGACTCCACTGTATCAAGAAACTCAGAATCAAGATTCAATTTTAATAAATCCACTGAATCCACTGTCTCAAAACAAAAAATTAAATCCATTTCGTTCACAGTCTCAATATAAAAAATCAAATCGATTGAAATCACAATCACTGTATCCAAATTCTAAATCTTCTAAATCAAAACGCGAGAAAATTGATCTAAAAAAATCACAACCTCAGTTTCAAATTCCTAAATCCTCTAGTCCAAATACAAAATCAACTCAAGAAAACTTTATACAAAAAAATTCGATATATTCTAATCCATTTAGAAAAAAAGACGTGGAGTTGCCAAATTTTAACAAAATAAAATTGGATAATGTTCCTCTAAATTCTAAATACGACAAGGACTATAAAAGAAATACAAATATTATACTAAACCAAAATCACCAGCAAAATAGAAGTACCGCGCAAATAAATAATTTACAAGATTTCCTAAATGAACCATTGAGCTCTGATCTAAATAATTACAACAGCCACTCTCATACTCCTGAAGATAAACAAAATCATAACGAAAAATCTAAGACTGTTGCTCATATAGGCTGTTTAAACAATGCTTCTAGTTTCAAAAGCAAAATTAACATAGCTTCTAAAGATACTATCTCCAACCAAAACATTATGCTTTTAGACACAGGTGCAAGCTTGAGTTTAATAAAAATAAATAAATTAAATAAAGAGCTTTGGGTTCATACTAACAATATAACTGAATTAAAAGGCATGGGTAATACTCCCACATCAACACTAGGCACACTTTTTCTGAATATAGAAATAACACCAGGAGTAAAACTAAAATACTTATTTCATGTAGTGCCTGAAAATTTTCCAATAACTCAAGATAGAATTTTAGGTGAAGATCTATTTCGAAATTTTAACGCTATACTAAATTATAAAGACAATACTCTAATATACCACTTCAAAGATAAAAGATATACCACAGATTTCATTAGTAAACGAAAGCCTTATACCTGCTAGATCTGAAAAAATAATTAAATATGGACCGATTCACGAACCAACAAATCAAATATATTTTTCACAAGAAATTCGTCCTCAGGTTTATACATCTTCAGCTATGACTGAACCTACAAATGGATATATATACATATCCGTATTAAACGCCAACAACGAAGATGTCGTCTTACAAGATTTAAATTTAGAATTTGTAAATAGTACTGACTACTACATTTATAACCTAAATTCATTTGATACCCAAACTAATATAAACGACAGATTGAGCAAAATCCAAAACCAACTTCTACTAGATTACCTAAATAGTGAAGAAAAGAAATAGTAATATAATTGAATTTGGGGCATCAGTTATTTGTCGAAATTAATAGAGATAAAATTGTGGCTACGCTATTGGTGCCACTCATTGTGGCTCCCAATTTTTAATTGGATTATCTGAAACGAATAATTTGCACACCTATTTTTAAACAGCGGACTTATCGCGTTCGGAAAATGAACAGACCTTCTTGTGAGTTTGAACAAAAACATGTTTGTTTTGACAATTGTTAAATAAGAATTTCAGGATATAAAATTAAATTGTTATTTTATAATAAAGAAAAATCATAAATATAGCATAGCATAGCGCTACATATCTTGTCTGAGGAAGAACAAATATTTGAGTTTGAGGAGCGAGCACTTCCAAGGAATTTGACGGATTACTCATTCTGAACCAAAAGAAGCAACACAACAAAACAACACAATACAATATTCTCTCTTTTCAGTTTTATCTAAATAACTAAAATTTGTTTAATATTTTCGTTGTCTTATAAGCAATCAAATAAACAATGTATTAATTAAATCAATAATGGACCTCTCGCCTTCAGAATCTATTGATAAAATCCTACAAATTAATCCAAACAACAATCGACCAGCTCGATATCGAAATTTTACCTGTTATCTACGACATCATTCGTTGTATGGAAAATGATCTTAAGAGTCAACTCCAACTGAAACAGCGGTTGATTAGAAAATATAAGAATATATAATTTTAGAAAATGGTTCCCCAAATCTTCTTTCGATTTTTCTGGCCAACAATGAGCAGCTCATTCAGAAAATGTGCGAAAGCTATCCAATGAGAAGGGCTGCCCAGCTGTTTGTTGCAATGATGTACAAGACGAAGAGCATAGCCGATCGGCGTGGTTTGACTGATATGACCCCGGAGAAATTTAAGGAGTTTGTTAGGGCGTTCAATAACAATCTGAAGCAAGAGATCGGAGTCGTAAAGGAAGAGCTTAAAAGGAAAAAGTGATATGTTAGGAAGACCAAAATAGAAACTTTGTTAATAAACATGACCTAAGCAATATTAATCCTTTGGAGATGCGTGAATGTGAAAAGGAATTAATCCATATTTTTTTCCAAATTTCATCAGACAGAGGGTTTCTTTGCAGAGAGAGGTTGGGTAGGTACCAAAAAGGAGTTGGCAAAGACCACGATGCTGGTTTGGCACAATCCTCTTTTAGCCTTATTCTTATTTTTTTCCGCTCAAACTCACTCTTCACTTCTTCCAAAATTTGGCCACTTTCTCCCGATTTGCTTAAGTGAAGCCCTTGGCAATTTCAGGGTCCTCTTGCATTTTATTAAGCAGAAATCTTTTGGGGAATCAATTGAAAGAAGCATAAGACGAAGAACCGAAGTCAGAAGACGCACCTGAACTGACTTATGCTACACAAATAAAATTGCGTGAGGTTGGCAATGCCGATGCTTCAAAAGTTGTTAAGGATCTTATTAGTAGTCCTAGAAGCGCAAAGAAATATGCATCATTAAAAAAAATATGCCCCCATAAAAAAAATACTGCAGACCAACCGTAACCGAGAATATTAACGCCATTGCGTGCTATGTCCATGTTTACAGAAGCAGGCCTTACTAAAGCCAAAAATGAGATAGTTAGAGAAACTAACAA
Organism: Chrysotoxum bicinctum; assembly: GCA_911387755.1. Lineage (NCBI taxonomy): Eukaryota > Metazoa > Arthropoda > Insecta > Diptera > Syrphidae > Chrysotoxum > Chrysotoxum bicinctum. Next base: position 118,099,915 of record OU426987.1, read on the forward strand.
AAGTTTCTTTACTTGCTATTCTGTACTCCAAAAGTTTAAAAAAGTATGCTACCCAGAAATTTAATCCATAACCGAGACATGTGCTGAAGTGCAAGTGCAAAAGATGATGGATCACACTGTAATTAGGCTCATATTACATCTTGAAGAAGCCGTAAATCATTTGAGTGATGAAGATAAGAAATCTTTAATTTTAATAAGTAAGTCAGGCCAATATTTTTCAAAGCTCTGTAGTTCGGTGCCGTGAAATAAGGCCAAGTGAAATAAGGCCAAATTTCAAAAATTGGCCTTATTGCACTTTGATAAAGTGAAATAAGGCCAATTTTCAGTAGTTGGTCTTATTTCACTTTGACAAAGTGAAATAAGGCCAAATGATTTTCAGAAATAAGAACAAATTGGTCTTATTTCACTTTTTGAAAGCGTAATAAGAGCAACTGAATGTATTTAACGGTGCCGTGACATAAGGCCAAGTGACAAAAGGCCAAATTTGTTTGTGACTTAAGGCCAAACATAAAATGTTTTGTCTTGAGCAACAGTATCTTGGGTGGGCCGCTTCGCGGGTTTTCAGGATTTTAACTTCCTTTTCGGGGCTCACACCCGCTCACGCAATTCCGTTGCTCCGCTTAGGGTATGTTCAGTCGCCAGGCAGGCGCCTGTAGCAAAAGTTTTGTATTTTACATTAATTGGAGTAAACAACTAACAATTATGTACTGCTGCTCAGGAAAACTGTTGCTACAGGCGCCTGCCTGGCAGCACTTTCCGCTACAGAAATTAATGACATGTCCATAAAACATAAAATGTTATTCACCATGGTGGACAGTAAGATATGCAATGCTGCAACGCCTACCGAATCTACGACCGATTCTATACATGTGAAGCCTCTTCGTCCGAGTTTATTGACTTATCGAAAAAGAGATCGTGCAAAAAACGAAATTTGCTCGCATACAATTTTTTGAAAGTATACTACCAAATACAAGTTTCTTTTTAAAAATGCAAAAAAATGAACAAAATTAAATTTTGTTCATGTATTATGTCTTTATTAGTAAGAGCAAACATTCCCATTAATTATGAAACACAACGTCGTTCAAGTGGCTGCCTTTGCGTAGCGCATTCTGTCACTCGAAGCGAATAATCCGAGATCTTTGTGCAGAATTGAGTTTCACAATCTCCGGCTACAGCAGCCACATTCTCGTCTGTGCGCACAGTACGTTGACGGAGACCATGAGTTTTTTCCACTAGCATACCATACTCACGAAATTTCTTTTCATTTCGACCAAAACTTCTTTTCAAAAAACGCACTATTCGGGCTACACAGCACTCACTTTGGAAATAAGTTTTCAATAGAATTAAAAAAGAAGCTAGCTGAATACAATAGCAACAACACCGATCGCGATGATTCTTACATCACACCAGAGGGTAATATAACAGCAAAGAAAAACAACACCTTTAACTTGCTACCAGGCAAAGTTACACAGCCGATGGATGCCCAAGCACAAGATAATTAATCATTACCCAGATCAAGTACACTGGTCAACGAGATGAAGGCGAACGAAAAAAAAATGAAAACAGCAACCGAGATGAGGATGACAACGTGACCATCCAAAGGCAATAACAACAACACAGAGCAAAAAAGTACAAATTTAAAAAACAACAGTGGCACATAAAAAAACACCACCAATACAAATAGCCGTAACATTAGTAGATAATACTGGTAGTGTTAATTTTACTATTAAAAAATTAAACAAAGATAAAATAAAGTTAAAAGCCTCTCAAGGACAGAAAATCGGAGTTTTTTAACTTATACTGATAAGGATTAAAAATTTCCGACGTTTATGCTAAAATGTTTTAGAACTTAAAGACGTACAGTCGTATTTATTAGAATTCGCTAAACGCGTGAATAGTTATGCAATGCATAAGGACTTATTCATCCACTATGCAAATTCATATTTATAAAACATTTGCCTACCCTGCATAGTTATGATGAGGTTGTGTCAAATAAAGTACAAAAAAGTAAGAATCTATTACTATCTATTCGTTACTCCCTTATCAACCAAAGTGACATTCGAAACTTTAAACTAGAGTTGTCTATGCCTTTAAGGAATAACGGTTGTCTGTATTTAATATTGGCGTACGCTCCACCAGACTCCGGTAGTCAGTTTAACGATGAGATCAAAAAATTGTTCGAAATATTAAGGTTAGATAGATTAGAAAACTATTTCATCTTAGCGGGTGATTTGAACGCAAAAAATCCGGCTTGGTTGGACACGGTTGCGAATGGAAGAGGCAGGTTCCTAAATCGCTTTATCGAGGAAAACCAGGTCGAGTTCAGAATACAATTATATAGCCCAGTTACGCCAAGTTTTCCCAGTGAAAATTCATACCTTGATCTTTGCAACGGTCCACAGTAATAAAATGTCATTGCTACCGCATGATAGCAATCATCATGCAAGTTATATTGGTTACATTTGTTGACGACTCAGCATTTAGCTTCGCAACGACGTGGCATGAAGTCCCTAAATTAAATTTTAGACATACTTATTGGTGCTGATTTCAACGTTGTGCCACTAAGAAATATAGGAATTGCACTTCATCTTCGAGTGTTCCTAGCAATAAGAATCGCTTTAACGAGTGCGATTCCTATATCAAGAATCTCAACACAGTGGTATTACAAGCTATGGGGTCTCCAATTCCGAAAATGAAACCAAGAAATAACATGGAATGTTATTTAAACCGTGACATTTAGACATTACAAACGAATACGACGCCAGTTTCAAGACGTTCCGCACAATTTGGAGCTACAAAGATTAAAATCTCTCCTGAGTAATGTGAAAACTCTGTTAAACCAGCAGTTTCGGAATAGCATAATAAAATCAGATAGTAGAAACATTTTTCCAAAAATAAATAAATTGTACAAACCACGTAACATTGTCAAAATTCCGAAACTGAGAATACTATCTCAGGCGGGGATCAATATGTTATAGATGATGGAGCAGACAAACTCAACCAACCAATAGTATCATACGACAGTATTGCATTATATATTTGTATATATAACCTATAGTAGGCGTGTTTTTTTGCAAGTCCATAAGGAATTGTAAAAAAAACGACACATCGGGACTAAGCGATTTACATGTAAAAACAACAACTACATACTTAAGTCTATACAGACTTAGCTAAGTCCAGATAATTTTCGAGACTTAGGTTCGTATTCACCGAGCGCTCCTAAACGGCTCTTAACTTTACGAGGCTCTTAACTTGAAATTTCTGTGCGGTATTCACCAACCACTCGCAAGTGTTTTTCGAAGTTCGAAAATGAGAGCCACTCTCTCTTGTTCAGGCATACCCAAACTGTGAAATGTTGTGTAATGTTGGTCTTGACAGCAAATGGTCGGGACCACTCCTAACTTTTAAGAGCGCTCGTAGATCTTCACTAATATTGCTTGGTGAATACGTTTATGAGCTTCTTAAGTTATGAGCGCTCGGTGAATACCGGCCTTAATCTAAGACCCGATAAAAACCTTGATGCCAAAATAATATTATGTTATCGATAATTTGTTTAGAGAAGTCAAAAGTGACGTTTTACAGTGGAGTAGATACAAAACAAGTAGTAAAAAAGAGAATATTTAAATTCAGCAGAGACAAATCTACCAAGTACTATCCCTATGCTTAAGATGTCGCACCAACCGTTCGTCTTCATGAGAGTACTATAAGTTTTATATACAAAGTTAATATTTAACAATCTGCTTAATAACTACTCCTTCCCGAGTTGCTGGAAAATATCAAAGGTGTTTCCAATGTTCCTCCCAACTATTGGCCAAGAAGTCTCCTATCTCACATCGGAGAGGTTTTTGAAATAGTTATTACCAAGTCTATTTTGTACGTTTGTGAAGAAAAGAAGATCATACCGCCGAACCAATTTGGGTTCAAAAGAAATCACTCGGCATCACATGCAATTTCAAAACTGGAATCAGACATTAACTGGAATTTAAATGCAAAAAGGTGTACAGCTGCCTGCCTAGTAGATATTGAAAAGGCCTATGACACGGTTTGGATCGACGGTTAATTTAAAAACTTATCAGGTATGAGTTCCACCTCATCTCACAAGGATGATAATTTCGATGGGATACTGTAGTTTTTAGTGTTACAAATAGTCTTCTGTAAGGAACCTGCACCAACTCTTTCCATATCTATATTTCAGAAATACTTGAGGAGCTTGATGATTCACTGGCGTTCGCCAGCGATGCAACTCTGTATTCAAGTGGCTCTAAAATTGAAAACATCCAATCTCAGATTCAAAGCTTGATAAGTTTCAAGCTTTCTGCTCAAATTGGAAAGGAACTGTTCCGCACCCCAATAGGACGCTCACTTCGAATCAGACTATTGTGAGGTATCTGAGTGTCCAGCGAGACAAATTCTTGTACTATAATGAGCACATACCATAAATACCCAGTTAGAGAAGGCAAGAAAGGCATTTATGGCTCTCAAGTATATTTTATTCCACGCATCTGAAATCCCATGTGAAGATTATTTGTTAACAAGCATTCGTTCATCTAATTGTGACTTATGCGAGTCCAGTATGGTGGAACATTAGCCCATCATATATGGAAAAGCTTCGAGTTTTCGAGCGCAAAAGTCTAAGAGCTTGTATGCAGATGTATTGAAACGCACATTCTGACTTTCGGCATTACGTTTTAAATAAAAAAACTATTGGATGATTCCGGAATGTCTAGAATTGACAATGTCATACTAGACCTAGAGAAGAATCACTTCGCACGATCAGCGAGCGTGGTGGAAAACGAACTTATTTCCGGTTTATTCTACCCAAACCCTGGGTATTTCGGAAATGCCTTGGAGGCTGGATATATTCCCCTAGACATTTTTGTTTCTAGATGCACATGGCTATCTATCTGACTCAATGAACGTACCAATAATATATCATGCTGCAAGGAGAGCAACAGATGAAAGAATCCTCTATGAGCCTTTTGAGTCGAGGGTGGGAATACTAATCTAAGATACTGCACTAGCATACCAGAAAGAGATACGAATAACAATAATCGCACTTAGGTTAAGTAAAACTAGGCCCTGCCATGTGATCATTGATCTGATGAAGGGTGGTAGGAGTGGACTTATGTCTATTTCTCTCTGCTAGTCGGCGGAGCGATCACTTGACGGGGCCTGGTCCTAGATTAAGTTAGGTTTAGTTAGTTTGTAAGTTTGTTTTTAGTCAAAATACATACAAAAATCGTTACAGTTGTGCTATAGGTTTTATTTCACATTTTCCTATAAACAAAATATGCAAGTACATATATTTGTATAAAAAGAAAAACTTTGAAATACAAATTGAAACAGAAAAACTTAGTACAAATCATACTATGTATTTAAAAATAAAAAATCATGTAATGAGAACCGTAAAAGTCATTTACTCAAATTGTTATTATAATTAACCAAATATGTATGTATTAGTTTTTAAGTTTATTTAGGCTATCAATAAAAAATTGTAATGGATTTTAGTGAACAACTAAACATTTAAAAAAAATCCATTGATAACAGGCATGACATAAAAGAAAAATAAAAAAAAACCTTTATTGTTATTATTTATTTATTAACGAATAATACTTTTACATTAATACGCTATTCACATCTAACCAAAATCTAGATTTCGAGAAAAATTCTCAAAATCTCATCCAAATGTACTAGATTTCCCATACATTTTCAGATTTCCAAATCTACTAGATTACGACAAAATCTCCTCAAAATCTACTTTCAAACACAAGATTGTCAAAACAAACAAACCTTTCGAAATGTTCTGCCTTGTTAGCTAGCGAAAAGGTAGATAAAAAGCAGATAAAGGATTGCCTCTTTGAATTGTGGGGAGAGGAGAGAAGATAAATTATATCCGAGGAAGCAGGAAAAATGGACAGATTTATAAAGAAATAGCTGCAGCTTTTGAAGGAATGCCCATTGTTGATGAAATTTAAATTATTGAAGAGCGCCTTAAAGAAATAATAGAAAAACTAAATGAAATGGATGCCGACAATAACAACATTCTAAAAGAATATATTGAATCAGCTAAGGAATTTCATAGAGGTGTATTGAAATATTTAAATAAATGAAAAAAATAAAAATCAGCCCTATCAGGAGTTTCGCCTTATTTTGAGTTTCGGGCGAAAAAAATTTCATGTTCGAAAAATTCCCCTTATTAGGAGCATTCAGTTCGGGTGAAATGCAACACGATTTACATTTAAAATGTTCACTTCTTTTTTGGAGGCGAATAGGAGGAATAACAAGAGTAATCATTTCAGACACATCTTTATTTTAATACAAATGAAAGTAAAGAAGTATAAATTAAATATTTCTTTATCATCAGGTAGAAATAGGTACTTTATAGCGCTGTTGAAATCTGAAAATTATTTATAGTTAGATATTAAAGAAGTTGAATGTATAATTTCATTCTTACAATGGTTCAGGTTCAGGTAACTGCAACGGATTTGAGTGGTCTCTTAACTACCTCCGAATATTTCAACGCAGTATTACATCTTCCTCAAGCAACAGGAAATGCATGGGTATGCTTTGCGTTTTAATTTCTGTATTATGATTTTTTTAATTTATCATTTATATTTTTAAATTACACTTTTTTCTTTTAAATAAAAATATCAATCAAACAAATTTTTTTTTATTCGTCGCTTGATTTAATTCTTACTGGTTGTCAACAACTGTCAAAACAAAAGGTCAGATTGTTAGGTTTGTTCATGTATCGAACACGAATAGTCTTCATGATTAGAAACGGAGAGGGAAATTTTATGTATCCGCTAATTCAGAAATTTTTTTTCTTAAATAAATCGATTGGAGAAGAATTAAAAATCGTATCATTGCACGCAATGGACACTATTTTAACAGGAAAATGCAAAACCGAATTTATTTTTTTTTAAACAAGAAAAAAGTAAGCTCAGATTTCATTCTCTGTTTCCATCACAGAGATGGGGAAATTTATTGATAGGTCAGTTTTCTGAACATACCTATTTTTCGAACCGTCAGTTCTAAATTCGAAGTGAAATCTTGCTCGGGTGAAATTCCTGATTGCTTTTTAAAATCCGGGGGAACAAAAATATTTTGGGTGAAAGATTATTCGGGCGAAACTCCTGATAGGGCTGAATATGTTTTTGTTTACCTAAATGGATACTAATAGCATTCCGTATGTTTATTGCTTTTAAATTAAAATCACATATATTTATATGGGTTGTATGTTCTGGATGTTCTCATCAATACCATTGATGTTTATGTGATCATTATTTTCATTAAATTGTGTAGAACACAACATGCTTTTAAAATTATAGACGTGTTGTCAATATGGTTGTCAAGGCCTCTTCCGAAATCTTGCTTTTAAATGTCCGAAACAGTTTTCTACAAATCGGCGACATTTTAACAAAGATTAATAAAATTTTTTTCTTCAGACGATTGTGAAGTTGAGAAAGGATATGGCTTCATTAAGTATCTGAAAATCTTAGTACATTTATACATATAAATAAATCTGTAACTTTTTAGTACATATTATTATTGAATATACAAAAAAGATCTTTACAATTGCATTATTATATAGTGTGGGCTACAAGAATCTTACAAAAATTCCTCACTTTTACTATCAAGAATTTTTAACTATCAGGATTCATTTTTTGTTCATATAATTATAATTAAAAATAATTGGCATGATGAAAGAAACGTCAAACGAAATCCTGATTCTGTTCAGTGCGAACGCTTCAACGAGATTTCGTAATCTTATTGCTGAAATCCGAGATTTTAATTCGGTGTGAAAAGCCTATAAGATTAAATCTCATAGCTTGTGAAGGCTTTACAAAATAATTAATTTCCAAACATGATTTCAAAAGTTTGACGATAGAGTTTAGATAGATAAGTGACAATTTTCCAATGTTAGTTTTAAAAGTGCAAACAAATTTAAAAAATAACTTTACTAATCAAATTAGGGTAATTTATATAAACAAAATTTTATTTATTGAATATTTATATATCACTGGCCAAGTGATTGAAAAGAAGGATTTTGAATTTACTTGTGTTTTTGATTCTCCTAAGTGTGACAGGTAGAAAGTACCATAAAAGGGTGGCATGACCAAAGAACATGCGCTCAGATTGCATACAAAGGAATCTATAGGTTGAATTAAAGTAAAGTCCGTTGAGAGCTGACGAAATTTAGTTTACTGTACAAATACTCTGGTTGTTGGATCTGCATAATACCATGCAAGAGGATTAATTCTCTGAACTTAATGAGGTTATCGAAGCTTAGTCCCATGATTTGTAGAGAGTAACTTGAAATGCGATCAAACCGACTTTTCTAAAGATATATCATGATAGGTTATTGTAAATGACATTTAATTTACGCCTGGTGTTGTAATCAACATAGCAAAAGACCTCACAACCATATAACAAAACAGGTAATAAAAGGGATTTGACAAGTAACATTTTAGTTTTCGTAGGCAATGAACCTTGAGTGGACCATAGTAATCGTAGACCATTGTAAACTTTACCAATTGTGACTGCAGCGTTATCTGACCAAGTGTGAGTATCGTTGAAGACTATACCTAAATTTCGAACCTGAGCAACGTATTCGATAGATATTTGACCTAATTTTATTAGTGGAATAGAGGAAGTATCCAATTTACGCTTGTAAATGCAAATAGTCTTTGATTTCCCTGAATTAAGCGATAGATTCTGCTTGAGTGTCCACTGTTGAATTATTTTTAAATCTTCGTTCACCTTAATAATAGCACTGTTAATCATATCCAGTTGAGAACTGAAGTATAATTGAACGTCGTCAGCAAACATATGGACAGTACAATGTTTTATTATTTTAGGAATTTCGTTCACATAGAGAGAAAACAATAGAGGATCGAGAATGGAGCCCTATGGAACACCGTCAGGTACCCTAAGGTATGGTGACATAAAATTTCCAACAGCTACACATTGGTGACGACCATCTAAGTACGAAGCCAACGGGGCTTAAAAGACCGTTACTGAGGAAATGCCTCTGCATCTGCTTTAAAATGCTCTTTTCGAATACTTTCGACAGAAACTGTAGGATTGCAATAGGTCTGAACTCAGGATTGCTCTGATTTTTAGACTTCGGTGTTGGAATTATTTTAGCCTTTTTCCAGGACACGGCGTATTCACAAGTGGTTAGTAATCTATTTTAGAAGCACAGGAAGGAGCAACTTTAAAAAATTAGTATTTATTTCATCCAAGTCTATTGCGTTGGATTTAACCGACAGCAAAGCTTACTTAGAGGGCTGTGTAGCGTAAGTTTTGAATAACACGGCCCTAGTTCTACATACATATGTATATGTATGAGCTGCTGCGCCTTGATTTTTTCCAACTTTGTGATTTGTTACAATCAAAAAGTGGATTTTGGAAATAAGTATGTATTTCATTGGTTATTTTTTTTTAAATTTAAAATCCATTGTGCAAATTTTCAATTGTTTAATTTATTTCAATTGTGAATGTTCTGTTCGAAACAAGTAAAAAATGTATGCGGTTCATGACGAATAGGTAAATTATAACGCTCATATTTCTTTACTGAAAATAGATAAAAAATAAGTGTTTTTGAAATACGTATTCCATTCTCCAATTTTTTAATTGAATTTAAATTTACCAATGACCGGTCATAGGATCTTAGGTTAGGTTAGGTTAAAGTGGCTGCTGACCGGAAAAGGTCAACACACTTAGACCAATATTTGGTCCGTTGTGATACCACAAGGATTTCAAAAATCACCCTCGTTAAACCATTTTGAGCTAATAATGAAGCGTTTGAGGCAGTGAATGTCGGAATTATTTAGATCACTAGGATCGTTATAGTAGTAGTCTCCCAAGTGTAGTCTACGTCCTTGCGCTAGGGCAGGACAAGAACATAGAAGGTGGGGAACTGTCTCCTCTTCTTCTTCATCCATGCAGCTTCTGCAAAAATCATTTGCAGGAACTCCAAGACGAAGAGCGTGTCTTCCTATTAGGCAGTGTCCAGTAAGGACACCTATAACGGAGCTAATATGCAATCTACCAATAGAAATTAGTTGTTTTGAGCGTTTAGCATCAAACAATGGCCAAATCAGTTTAGTAGACCGGCGAGTTGGGGTGCTGGTCCATCTGTGGTTAGCTTTCTTCATGGTATCATGCTTTAGCATAAGTTTACAAGTAGCTAGGGGTATACCGATGTTAGATTTGCTATCCAACAAAGGTAAGATTGTTCCGTTTTTTGCAAGTTCGTCAGCTTTACAATTTCCTGGAATGTCTCTATGCCCCGGCACCCATGTAAGGTGAATGTTAAACTGTTTTGACATCGCCACCAGAGATGATCGACAATTTTGGACTATTTGTGAGTTAGTGGAGACAGAGTCCAGTGACTTTAAGGCAGCTTGACTGTCTGAGAAGATACGTATATCAATAGTCGATATAACGTTTTCTTTTAGCCAAGAGAGGACTTCTTTTATTGCTAAAAGCTCTGCCTGGAACACGCTACAGTGATTGGGAAGACGAAAAGATAGACAAAGATTTAATCTTTCGGAGTATACGCCTCCACCGACCCCGTCATCGGTTTTAGATCCATCTGTATAGAAATGAATTGCTTCGTCTATTAAAAACGACTCATTTTCCCAAAAAGACCTGGAAGGGATGGACACTTGAAAGTTTTTATTAAATTTTGGATTAGGAGTGGTGTAATCGACGTTACTAGGTAGAGTACTGAACGAGTTCAGTATAGTAGAGTGGCCAATATCATTATTGATCCACTGCGAGGAGGCTTAAAGTCGAATGGCTGTGTTAGCGGCCGATTGTTTGCTAAAAATATCTAGCGGTATGAGATGAAAAGGAACATAAGTGCAGCAGAAAGAGTTGAGCGGAGAGCTCCACCCATGATTAAACAGGCTGTTCGTTGGACTTTGCTAAGCTTATCGCGGTTTGTTGCTGTTTCCAGCGCAGTCCACCATACTGTCACTCCATATGTAAGTATCGGTCTAAAGACTGAGATGTATAGCCAGTGTGTTATGAGTTTGTAGACCCCATTTGTTACCTACGGCTTTTTTGAGAGAGAAAAGAGTTATGTTGTCTTTGTTGATTCTCTCTTGGATATTGGGCTTCCAGCTTAATTTCTTGTTCAAAATAAGACCCAGATATTTTGCTTTGTCTGAGAATTTAAGCGGTATACCTTTGATGAGGGGAGGGTCTATGTGTGGGATTTTATATTTCCTGGTAAATAGGACAAGTTCAGTTTTGTGGGGGTTGACACCGAGTCCACATTGATTTGTCCAGGTAGTAAGCTTGTTTAGAGCATTTTGTAGGAGTTCCTTCAGTGTTAGGATGCTTACCAGATATCGCTATCGCAACATCGTCCGCATAGGCAATCACCCTGTGCCCCTCCCTTTCAAGAATCACTAGTAGTTTATTTACGACTGGGTTCCAAAGGAGAGGAGAGAGGACGCCGCCTTGCGGCGTACCCCTACTGACAGTCCTTCGAGTAGTAAAATCGCCCAGTTTTGAATTTATAATCCTGCTTATCAGCATATGATTTATAAAATTACTGATTGACTTATCCACCTTCAGAGATGACAGCGCAGATGTGATTGCGGATGCGTCAAAATTGTTTAAAGCTCCTTCTATATCTAGGAAAGCAACTAAGGTGAACTCCTTATGATGAAGGGAATGGTAGATAGTACGAACCAGCGTATGTAGAACGGTTTCTACAGATTTCCCTTTGTTATAAGCATGTTGAGCATTGGATAGTAAGGACTTATCAATGGTTTCCCTCAAATGGATTTCAATCAGACGTTCAAATGTTTTAAGAAGGAATGATGAAAGGCTAATAGGTCTTAGATCTTTAGGATTAACATGGCTAGGTTTGACAGCTTTGGGGATGAAAATAACATTTACTTCTCTCCATGACAAAGGAATGTGAGCCAGAGCGATACAACCATTTAGGATGTTTACCAGAATGGGTATTAGAATATCGGAATTTTTCGGTAATTCCGCTGGAATTATTCCATCTGGCCCAGCAGATTTGTATGGATTGAAGCTGTTTATTGCCCATTTTATTTTTTCCTCTGTAATCAGACCTTGTGGAGGAGTTAAGCTACTGATGATGTTGTTAGGATCAGTGTTATTAACGCAAGGAGAGCTATCTGGAAAATGTACATCCAGGAGAAGATTGAGCCATTCTTCGCTTGAGTTTGTCCAGGAAACGTCATTGTTTTTTAGGCAACTTGGCATTACTGGATTTTTGGAGAGGATTTTTCTTAACCTTGATGCCTCTGAGTTGCCTTCTATATTGTTACAGAAAGTTCTCCAGGACATACGCTTGGTTTTCCTCAGTTCTTTTTTATATAACTTGAGGGAGTCTTTATATGAATCCCAATCAGAAGCTTCTCTGGAGGTTTTCGCTCTATTAAAGAGTTTCCTGCAATCTTTTCTTATTGGATCCAGCCCCGAGTTCCACCAGTGTGGTTTCTTTTTACCTCTTATTTGTATAAGAGGGCAGGCAGTTTCCAGAGATTTGTTGAGGGCTGCTGTGAGGTCATTGACTTTAATATCAAGATCCTCAGTGTTGTAGGGTATGCTGTATAACTCAGGTCTGATTGACCTTAATATAGTTGCCCTATATAGAAGCCAATCTGTTTTTCGATGGTTACGAAAGAAAGATTCGCTAGGAGGTTCGTTCATAATTTCGAATCGTGTGTGTTTATGATCAGAGATAGAATGATCATTTGATACTTTCCAATTCGCAATAGTATGATACATTTTATCTGAGACAAGAGTTATGTCAAGTACTTCCTGTCTGTTTTTAGTAACAAATGTGGGTTCATTGCCAACGTTACATATTGTTAGGTTAGTGTTTAAAATATAATCGAAAAGAGACTCACCTCTGTCGTTTATATTCGTGCTACCCCACACTGTATGATGGGCGTTAGCATCACTTCCAATGATGAGGCCAGTCTTCTGCCTATCTGCTTCAGTGATTAGATTCCTCAGGGTGTCTCCTGGGAGAGGGTCAAGGTGGTCATGGCCAAGATATGCCGACGCCAGCCAGAGAGTTCCTTTGACTGTTTCCAGTCTTGCGACGGTTTCATCTCGATCACTGAAATTAGGTAGTAAAAATACATTTAGGCTACTTTTAACTAGTATGCAAGATCTGGGTTCACCTTTATCTAATGCATACAGCAGTTTGGAGTCCTTAGTCCCCGAACGATGGATTTCACAATCCAGGGTTCTTGGATTAGGACGATGTCTTCTCCGCTGCTGGATAGACGAAGAAGCAGGGAGGCCGAGGCCTTGATAGAGTGTTGGAGATAAATCTGAAGAAATTGCAGCATCTTTGCTACAACCCTCCCGATCAGCCTCCAACACGGTGACGTTAGAGTCTTCCGATTCCGAGGTTGAGCCCAGAAGAGCGTCCTCACTCACCTTCAGTGTGATGGTCTCAAACCCAAACCTAATCACACCTTTGGTCTGCGCCAGAGGAGCAAGGGACTCCTTATTTAGTACAATAATAGCACCTCTATAGTCCCTTTTTCTCCTCCATTCTCGCAACTTTCCAGTTGTGAGTAGGAAGGGATGGATTCGATAGCCGGATCAGGAGCTCTTGGTCTGCACGGGATTTTCTCCTTAGCAACAACCTCGAGCCAAGCACCAGGCCAGACTTCCCCTAACCGGATAACGGCCAACGATAGAAGATCACACGATCTCTGGTCGTCACAAACCATGAGCCTAACATGTCATTGATGCCAGCCTCCATCGTTTGTGATTGGAGGTGGTCCTGGGTTCTCCATCATGAAACTCAACTGGAGCTTCCCCTTGACCACCGGCCAATTTTCCACAGAGATTGTGCCATCAACGTCGTTCCCGTCAATGATCGCGACCACGATTTTGTCTTTAACCACATCACTGAAGGCCTTATTCCCTCCACAGGAATGTGATGGAGCGCTCCATGGACCTTTGACGCTTTGACGTGGAGTCTCCGCTGGCCTGGACGCTATTATTAGCTAAAAAGCTTTTAGCCCACTTGATTTTTGCATCATGCTGAGAGTTTCCCCCGGCGCTAGGTTGTGTACCAAACACCCTGAGTATTATCTTAGCATTGCGAATGTCCTTGTAGAAGATCTTAGAAGGGTTGGGCTTACGCCCGCTCCCCCCAGGGCCTTCTTTAGGATTTGTGGTGTTGTTTGAGGTGGAGGGACCATGCTTCACAGTCCTACCACCGCTGTAATGAGGCAAAGAAGTGCGGGGAGGTTTACTCTCCTTAGTGGTAGCAGGACCATGCTTCACAGTCTTACTACCACTGAACCGCGGTGTTGAAGTTTGGAGAGGTTTACTCTTAGTCCAGTCAAATTAAATTAATTAATTCGAAATATCTACAAAAAATACTGCGTCGATTTTTTTTTTTTTATATCTTAAAGAGTACAAAAGTTCGAACAAAAAACGCCCATGCGTTGTCCGCCATTTTGAAAAAGGCTTTGGAAAGCTTGAACTCGATTTTCTCGGCTCCTATTATATATAGAGCTGTATTTTTTTTTAGGTTTGTACGTTAAAACATCTTCTTTAACTTTTGTTGAGAAAAAAAATTGAAACCTCTTTCCAAAAAAAAGTTATCGACGAAAAACTGTCGAGATTTTGAAGTGAAAAATGGTTTTTAACGTTTATCTCGCCTCATGTTCATCTGATCGAAAAAATACTTTAGTTATTTTTTATAGATTACTTTATTTCCTACATTTTGGTATATTTAAATTTTATGTGCGACAAAAACTGTAGGAAATATAACCTGTCAAAATGGCCAATATCCTGCGAAAATTAAAAAAAAAAAAAGAAATTTACTCACGTTTGAAAATTTTCAAATTTGATTATGTTCATTATGAAATTTAAAGAAACAGTTCAAACTCTTTTCCACAACACCACCGAGGTAGAGTTACGGCGCGTTTTTTTTTAATGTGGTGTCCCCAGGAGGTATAATCCACGATTAAATCGTTTTCGTTTCTATATCAGCCTATCGATAGCTCAATGTGGCATAGTTTTTTCATGTCGTTCTTATCTCCTTTTTTTTTGGGGCTAGGCGTGCGGTGCGGACATCAATGATCATATCGATACCTTAATGCACACATGTGCTATGTCCATTTTTGCTGTTTTTGCAAACTCAAGTTAAAGTTTTGATACGTGCATAACTCTACTAATGGAGCTCATTTAGCATTGATATTTAAATATGTTATGGCCTGATACCTTTTTAAAATTATAATAACCAAAAATATATAATTCTTCAACAGTTTTCCATTTTATTCATGATAAAATAAAATATGTAAGGACATAGCACTTTTGTGCTTGATATCAGTTATCAAAATAGGACTTAGAAAACAATTTAGTTCTTAAACGTTTAATTTATAACTTACTTTATTATGCTGCAGACATTACTTTTTTACCAAAACGTGTTATAATGAAACAAAAACTATGTATATTATTATTATTTAATAAATAAAAATAATTTAATTTAATTTAATAATTTTTATATTTACTTTTAAGAGTTATTTTATCCCAATTTTTATCAGAAGGGTTAATATCCAAAAATTGAAATTCTTCCTCAACATTGTTAGGTTTCTTTTGACGATGCAACAAGTATTTCACCTGTTTTGATTTGGCTTTATAAAACCTATATTCGTCCAAAGCTTGGGTATAATTCCCATATTTGGGCAGGTGAACCAATAACCCACAATCCAAGAAAAGTTTGAAAATTAAAGATGATAGAAGTATAACAGAAACATTTGAATCGCTCGAGCACAGGCGCAATGTTTCCTGTCTTTCACTATTTTACCGTTACTTTTAAAAACATTGTGCTAGTGAAAAAGCTCAATTTTGCTTTTCCCCCTAAAAAATTTAACCGTAATACTCGGGCTTCCAGGGAATGTCCATCAGTTTGTACTTGGGCCCAACTTCAGACGTATTGTTAAATTCAGCACTAAACGAATGTGGAATGCTTTACCCGGTCCAATATTTCCTCCCCATTACAGTATTCAGACATCCAAGACCAATGTGTATGTGAATCGGTATTTCCTTTTAAATCCTCTTCAACTTTCCTAAACGCTCATACTGTTCTCAAACATAATAAAGGTACTCGTAGTCAAAATCCCCCTAGTACATGTATAATTTATTCTTTCTTCAGTTGGTGAAATTGTTCTTATTCGTCACTTTAATGTTATTTAAAGATCAAGCACCAATAAATTAATTGTACGTTAGATGACTAACAGTGTATGAAAATGGTCTTTTCCTGCTCATTTCGATTAACAATTTGTACTCCATAGGGGAGTACAACTGTTTTGACTTCCGAGCTATTGCATGAATATGATTTCTGTCCGCTTCGAGATAACTATGTCCACTTTCCATGAATTTTAAATCAAGAATTTGCAGATTACTACCTGCTCTATTCACAGCATAAAACATTGTAGCGAGGACATTTTGATTTCGGTTCTGTTCACCACAAGTTTCAGCATACAAATAGGTACTCATTATACAACTTAAAGTTAAATTTTAAGATATGAATTCTTTTACGAAAGAAGTTTGAAGCTCAACAAAAGGATTCAATCGATTACTGTCATACATCGCCTTTTCCGATTCAAAAATTAAGTGCACAAAAGTGCTATGTCCAGACGTAGCCCATAATACGAAACATATAATGCGGACATATAAAAAAATGTTGGACAAAGAACAATTTTGCTTTTCCGATAACTCAATAGAGGACATAGAACATTCGTCTTTTTTGCAAATTTAAGCAATTTTAGAGTTTATTTTGACATAGAACTTGAGTGAATATGAAAGTACTGCTTCTCACCTTTCCATTGGTACCAATATCTCAAAACAGCAAAAAATGAACGTAGCACATGTGTGCATTAAGGTATCGATATTAACTTTGTTTGTGCTGGGATCGTCAATGGTAGTTTGTTCAATGTGTTCAGGTGAGGAAAAGTCTTCACATGCGTCTTCATCTTCCAGTAAATTTTGCAAGGTAGGAACATTCTCGCATGTTTTTCCACTGCAGTAGAAACATAATAAGGAACAATTCATACCAGTTTTCCGATAGCCACAAGCTTGGCCACACTGGCCCTTGCATTTGCAGGGTATAGTTTGCAATATGCTTTGTGGAGCTGGATCCTGAGTGGTTGTAACTGGCTCTAATCCTCTCGGAGTTCTTTTCCAACCCTATTTTAGTGGGTCATGGTGAACATCGATCCAAGTCTGTACTTGATGGTAGGTACGGAATGTGTGTTGCCGAGCAGCTGTTGCAAAAGAGGGAATGAAGATAGATTAAACTTAGTTTTTTTGACGTTTTAACAAAGTCGCTATATCGCAAAGAATCCAGTGACCCATTTTCTTTCCCATTGAACAACGCAATAAAAACTTTTTCTCCGGCGGCTCCCAAAACGTTGCTATCAACATCGTTGATCTGGATTATACCTCCTGGAGACCCCATATTAAAAAAAATGCGCCGTAACTCTACCTCGGTGGTGTTGTGGAAAAGAGTTTGAACTGTTTCTTTAAATTTCATAATGAATATAATCAAATTTGAAAATTTTCAAACGTGAGTAAATTTCTTTTTTTTTTTCAATTTTCGCAGGATATTGGCCATTTTGACAGGTTATATTTCCTACAGTTTTTGTCGCACATAAAATTTAAATATACCAAAATGTAGGAAATAAAGTGATGTATAAAAAATAACTTAAGTATTTTTTCGATCAGATGAACATGAGTCGAGATAAACGTTAAAAACCATTTTTCACTTCAAAATCTCGACAGTTTTTCGTCGATAACTTTTTTTTGGAAAGAGGTTTCAAATTTTTTTCTCAACAAAAGTTAAAGAAGATGTTTTAACGTACAAACCTCTCCTGCTTTTGCTTTCGGCAATAGGACTGTGAGAACCCACAGTACTACTACTTCCAGCGCAAGCCGGAGAAACAGCAGACGGCTTTTCAGTCGCACTGCTGGCCTGTCTCAAAGACCAGGACTTTCCACCATCTTTTGAATTTAAATTTTCCATAAAGATCCCACGAGTAACGGAGAAAGGGTGGTGCATCTGCACAGAGATCCGTATATGCAGATAAGGCTAGTTAATCCGGAGGTCGCCTGGTATCCGGATACTCCGTTAGCGCAGCTAAGTGTCGATCGGAAACATGAACGATGGCGGAGTTCATTTTAAACCACTAAAGCTGCGGGTCGTTTTTATTTAAACATTTAATTCACGCAAATACTTAACATTTTGGCGCAGCCGGAAAAAAAAATAATTACTCCCAAATAAATATAATCGGTGCGGTGTTTTCTTTTAAAAAAGAAAAGTGAAAAAAAAGCGACTGTGAACTCCACATCGCAACCGGAAAATAAATTAAAAACAACAAAACCGGTGACTAGTGTGGTGATTTGAAAATAAAATAAATAAAAAATAAATCCCATTGCTTCCGTGAGTCACAGGTAAGTATTGAATTTTATTTTATTTTATGTTATGAGCTGGAAATTCGAGATCCAGCATTATTTTTCATTTACTTGTGTTAGTTTTTTTTGGTTTATTGTTGGTAGCTGACCATCGTTAAAAAAATTATTGTTGGAGTAGGTTAACATTTTGGTTTAGGTTTGATTTAAAATTTGAAATAAAATTAAAAAGAAAAAAAAAAAAAGTCATCACCGGTTGTATTGTTGGGATAGGTTTGTTGAAAATCTGTTTGAGTGATGTTGGTGTAGGTTAGTAGCAAAAGACATACATATACAGTAAAAGATGTCTTACGAAAAGGTATCTAAGGTAGTATCCCGCGTCATACCTCAATTCTCAGGGCAAAGGACACCGGATTTACCTAATAAAGTATATGAATTTTTAAATGCCTGTCAGCTGGGTTTGAAATGTTTAAATACCGGAGATACGGAGGAAATGTTGTATGTGGCATGCATTTCTACAAGGCTAACTGGTGATGCGTTCGAATTGATTCGAGCAAATCAACCAACGACTGTCAAAGAATTGGAATTTGTAATCAAACAGATTAGAATAAAAACATAGGTAGGGTCCCAGAGGCAATAAAGTGCGGTTTCTGTGGTAAGCCAAACCACACATATGCAGAATGCAGGATAAGAAAGAACACTCCTTACTGCGATTCTTGCAAGGCATATGGCCATGCCTTAGGAACATGTCCCAAAGGCCAAGTCTTCACGACAGCGGCTAAATCACGAAAGCCAAGGCTTAAATGTGATTGGTGTTCTAGGGTCGGCCACTCTGAGGATGATTGCTACAGCAAGAGCAACTACCTTTTAAAAAAGGGAGAGGGAAACGGGAAAGGGGCCAGCCTGCAAAATTGAGCTGTGCCCCAAAAGTCCCACAATCTGAAGCTGAAAAATGTTCAAAAGAAAATGTAAATACTCGTAAAGTTAATAGTAACAATAAAACAGCCTTACAAATTAAATCAAAAACAATCAAAAAAGGTCAGGAACATCCTAAAAAAGAATATTCGAAAGTAGAAAACGGATTTTTTTTTGCGAGCCAAATGTACCCATCAACACTGCGACAGTAGATAAAAAAAAATTGACATGTTGTATGAAAACATTCGAATGAGGACAAAATTTCTTATCTTTGAATGGCTAACAATGATGAACTTAGTACTTTGGACCACTAGTTCAAAAGTAACTCAAATCATAAAAGAAGCCAAAAAAATCATATCACACAGTTTAAAGTATATAAATGCCACCATGAGTCGCTTGAATAATAGAGGGACAATTTGGAAGGCAAAAATTAACTTAATCAAAGAAAACGATGTTTATGTAGAGCTTCCTATGTCATTAGCTAAAAAAGGAAAAATTCTAGGGCTAGTAGACACGGGAGCCGGTAACAGTTTACTAAAACTGAGTGTTCTAAAAAATATGCAAAACATTTGTACGAAAGAGATTAAAGAATTAGGAGGGGTCTTTGGTGGTAATGGAATAACGTTAGGGACGGTTAAAGCAAATATATTTCTATCCAGAAAATGCAAAGCAAAATGGCACATTGTAGACGATAAGAATGATGGGATCCTAGGTCGGGATATACTTTGGAATCATTCTATTATAGATGCAGTGACCAAAACTTTGAAATTTTTAGATAAAAGTAAATCAGTTGTGTCTGAATATCCTCTAAGGCATGCGGTTGAGAGAAGTAATAACATTCAACACATGGTAAACAACGCACGTTTGGAACAACGGGAAATAAAAGCCCGTACGCAAACGGTTGTGACGTTAAAAGTGCCTTCCAGAACCCCCGAAATTCTAGTACACTCACAAGAAATTTACCCAGGCATATATTTGGCCAACACGGTGGTAAAAGTGAGAGACGGAAAAGTACAAGTACCGGTCTTGAACGCAACAACAAAAAATTTTTACATTTATGAAAACTTTACACCTAAATTTACAAATTTTAATCAATTTAAAATCTTAGAAAATAAGAATCCAAACATTTATAATATACAAAGCTCAAAACCAGCGTGTAAAAGAATAGATACATTGCTTAAGGCGTTAAAATTAGATTCCTCTTTAAATAATAAGGAAAGAGTGTGTATAGAAGAAATATGTACTCAATACAATGACATATTTCATTTAGATGGTGATAGCTTAAGCTACACGGAAGTTCTTTCTCATAAAATACCAGTGAAAGTAGATCAAGGGCCAATTAATCAAAAGCAGTACAGATTACCTCAAATTGCTAGAGATGAAATAAACTCGCAAGTTGAGAAAATGCTTCAAGATGGAGTTATTTCCCCCAGTATTTCGCCATGGAATTCTCCTTTTTTAGTCGTCCCTAAAAAAACAGGATATGATGGACAAAAGAGATGGAGAGTCGTGGTGGATTTCCGAAAACTGAACGAGGTATCTGTAAAAGACGTTTTTCCTCTGCCAAGAATACAAGATATTCTTGATCAGCTAGGAAATTGTCGACACTTTACTACTCTTGATTTGGCCAATGGATACCATCAAGTCCTAATAGACAAAAAGGACCGAGAAAAAACCGCGTTCAGTACAGGTCTAGGTCATTACGAATTCAATCGTATGCCTTTCGGGCTTTCAGGAGCACCGGCTACTTTTCAAAAAATAATGAACCACATCCTGACTGGGCTCCAAGGTATTGACTGTTTCGTATACCTTGATGACATAGTCATCTACTCTAAGAATTTGAAAGAGCATAGTGAGAAGTTACTAAATGTTTTTGGTAAACTGCGGAAAAACAGGTTAAAACTCAACACGGATAAATGTAAGTTCCTTTGCAGAGAAGTAGTATATCTGGGTCACATCTGTTCTGAAGACGGCGCACGACCAGATCCATCTAAAACTAGTTGCGTTACCAGTTTTCCATCTCCCAAAAATATCAAGGAGGTCCAGTCTTTTCTGGGATTTGTAAGTTATTATCGCAAGTTTGTACCGCGGTTTGCAACTATAGCTTCTCCAATAAACAATCTATTGCGAAAGAATACGCCATTTAGATGGACGGGCGAATGTCTGCAGGCTTTTGAAGAACTAAAAAGGGCAGTAACATCACCACCTGTCTTAATTTATCCTGATTTCACTAAGACATTCATCCTTACAACCGATGATAGTGGTGAAGCGCTAGGTGCGATTTTATCCCAGGGTAAAGTGGGAGAAGATAGGCCAATCACCTATGCCAGTAGATTATTAAGGGCCGTTTTCTTCACTAGAAGTTGACCTCAACTTTAGGATTTTTATTCTCAAATTTTGTTTTTCTTCACTCAAAGTTGACAGTTTCAACTTTCGGTTCTCAACTCTCGAGGTGATCAACTTCTGGTTTTCTCAACTTCCGAAAATACTAGAAGTTGAGAGAGCAAACTTGAGAGTTGACATGAAACATTGTTGTTTTTTTTTTTAATAAAATACATGCATTTTGCTTCAAAAGTTTGTTTGCTTGAGTTTTCACAACAAAAAAAAATATTGGCATAATTTTCGGCAGCAATTATTTTTGGGAAAATTGGAATTCAACTTCGTCGAGCAGTGAATGTTGCCGCTCATTGGAGTTGAAAAGTGGGACGACCGTGACTTCAATTATTGCTTTCGTTTTTCAAATTGAGCTGAGCGTGTTGGCTTCCGACATTAGGTGCAAAATAGAGACGCCAAAACTCATCATCATCGCTTGCGCTGTTATTCACAACAAAGCAATTGATGGAAAATTATAGAACCTGCTCCAGAAATTCCCAGATTTGCAGATTTAGCTGCCACAAATTTACCATGTAGGTATCTTTCGGGAAACGGCAACATCCATGACAAACAACCGTTCGCGATTGGTAACACCTTATTTTTATCCCTATGTAGATCTAGGAGAAAATGATTCATCACAAATATCACACAAAACTTCAATTAGATTGACCGAATAAATTAAAATTTAATTTTGAAAGTGACAGCTTGCATATATTTTAACAAATATCCCAGGGATATTTTTCAAATCAGAAGTTGATCAACTTTAGATTTTCAACTCGGGAGTTGAGAAAAAAAATTGTGAAGAAAAAGAAATTTCAACTTGCGTCTCAACTCTCGAGTTGAAGCCAACTCTCAAGTTGATCAACTTAAGAGTTTGCCTCAAGTTGAGCTATAGTGAAGAAAACGGCCCTAAGTCCAGCTGAGAAAAGGTATTCAACAATAGAAAGAGAATTATTAGCTATTGTATGGGCGACTAGAAATTTTAGAACATATTTGCTAGGGCGACCATTTGTAGTTTACAGTGACCATCAACCACTGAAAGGGGTATTTAACGTGAAAGACCCAACAACTCGTCTTATCAATCTTCATCATAAACTTTCAGAGTATGACTACAAAATCGAGTACAAACCGGGAAAAATAAATACAAATGCGGATGCACTGAGTCGCATTCCTTTGCCCGATATTCAGTGTCTGGCAATAACCAGAGCACAAGCCGCTAAAGAAAAGGAAATCAATGCTAGTAGCCAAAACTCACAAAAAGAAGCCAAAGGCACTGACGCGGAAGAAGTTAAATCCCACTCAGTTGAAAAGGGTGCATGCAGCTGGGCATTTCTATCCAATCCTGACGAGATCCAAACCGTGCTTAAAGATTTCCATAACTCGGCACTCGGTGGCCACCAGGACGGAAAAAGGACTTTCCAACGCATCAGGCAACAGTATAGATGGAAAGGCATGAAAAGACAAGTACTGGACTATGTAAAGAGGTGTCCGGCTTGTCAGAAAAATAAGAGTTCACCTCCTACTAAAACGCCCATGGTAATTACTGATACTCCATCGTTACCTTTTGATAAAGTATATATGGACATAGTTTGCGGTCTTCCCACATCCTATTCAGGGAATAGATACATCCTTACTTTTCAGGATGACCTGACAAAATTTAAGGACTGTGCAGCCTTGCCAGATACCGAAGCATCCACAGTAGCCCAGGTATTTTATGAACAAATTGTAACACGTTAGAGAATACCAAAAGTTCTTGTCACTGACAATGGTGCTAATTTTACTTCCAAGGTATTTTCGGAAACCTGCAAATTACTTGGAATAAAGAAAATGCACACTACAGTATATCATCCGCAGTCCAATAGTTCCCTAGAAAGAAGCCATCGGCCGTTAGCTGAGTACCTAAGGTCGTTTGTAGCTAATGATGAAAAGCATTGGGATCAGTGGCTTAGGCATGCTATAATAATACGGTTCATTCGGCAACTAAGTTGACACATTTGAATGCTTTATTTGGTTTCGAATTTGAAATGCCAAGGAACTTAAAAAGAAAGCCTGTCCCGCTATATGCTAGTGACAATTATCCTTGTTCACTGAAATACCAGCTCACTAAAAGCCACCAAATAGCTAACGAGAATTTGAAAAAAGCTAAAATTAAGTCAAAAATAAATTACGATAGGCACCTTAAGAGCATTTCATTCCAGGTCGGGCAAATGGTTTTTCTTAAAAACCCAATTAGGAAAAACAAATTTTCGGAAAAATGGGTTGGACCTTACGTTGTTGTGGCGATTGATAGCCC
This sequence comes from Chrysotoxum bicinctum, assembly GCA_911387755.1. NCBI lineage: Eukaryota > Metazoa > Arthropoda > Insecta > Diptera > Syrphidae > Chrysotoxum > Chrysotoxum bicinctum. Next base: position 118,123,940 of record OU426987.1, read on the forward strand.
GGTGACTACCACGATTAGAATAAAACAAAATACAGAAAAGAAGGTACATAATAACCGACTAAAACCTTTCTATAATTAAATGTTTTATATTTGTGGGGAAAGGAATTTAGTGAAAAGCTTCAAGTATCTGTATTATTTGTATACAACATACAATTCAAAACTTAATACTTATTTTCCTTTGTAATGGGTTAAAACATTTACACTAATTATTATTCAATTTCAGACGCCCGCAGATACTGTCTTCCAAATAATGGAAAGCCTAGAAATCTATTGCATTGGCTATCTATTTGAACTGAAGAAAATAAATAATCAAGGTTTTTTCCATTTTCAAATTACACGGATGTCTAAATTATTTTCATTACATTCTGTATTCAAATTTCCCATTGATATATTTAAATCTCCCAGCAACTATTATACGATAATCCTAGCAACCATTTGAGGTGCTAGTTTCAATTCTTTGAAGTAGAAGTCAAATTATTAAAAAAAAGGGGTATTGAAAAAAAAATGTATACCTTTATTTTGTTCAATTTAAACATTTTAATGTGCATTGTACCAAGCAATATCTTCAAAAATATTATGTTTCAATTATTATGTTATTAATATATAATAAAAATTAAATAGTTTTTAAATTTTATTCTTAAGAAACTAATGAAAATAATGTACTTCATTAAACTTACTTAAAAAGAAAAATTTACCAAATTAACCGTCAGCATTCACCTCTAATATTTTCATACCAGAAAGTTGTGTAAAACTTCAGCAATCAAGAGTGAACCAAAGACCAACAAATGAAGTATCTAATAAGCTCTAAAATTAAGACCAACGTTTTTGAAAATGCCGTTTTTGAAGACAAGGAGACGGATTCTTCATATTTACCTTAAAACAACAAGTGTAATTTTCGAAAAACGCGAGACTAAGTTACTGTTCCCGTAAGTCAGTTGACAGACAATGGCTACGATTTACAAGTACACATTATCTAAAATGTGTCCATCATCGTTTTTTGAAGCTCTGGATATTACATTCCTTACTGTCTCATTTCTTCCGGGAGCTGAAAATATCGACAATGTTATGTAACATCAAGGAAGCCAAAATGATAATATCGTTACTAAGCTTCGTTGGAAGATGAAAGGAGATAAATTTAAAGATAAAAAAGAAGTGAACAAGCACTAGGATAAAGTTAAATTTCACTTGAACTCATTGACGTTTGTCAGTGCTGTTACAAAACGTTGTTGTTACAAGACGTTGTTGTTTGAAAGTGAGCGAGATAGACGTGTTTTTAAATTTTTCCGGGAAATCTTTTTTAATTGAACTTTGAAATTCGTAAAAAATTGCGAAAATTATGGAGGAAAATTGTAAGAAGTGCGGTGACCGATTTGCGGGGAAAAACTAAAATGAAAGTGAAATGTAGTGGATTTTGTGAAGCTTTATTTCATGACAAGTGTACGAGCTCTTGCCTGAATATGATTTAAACGCTATAAGATCACATAAAAATATTGCCTTCATTTGTGACGATTGTTTAGATAATAAAAGTGCAATCCAAAAATCCTTAGAATCTTACAATCAGTAAATGCTAATAAAGAAAGTGCCGCGAAACAAGAAAAATTAGTAAACGAAATTATTGACAAAATAAATACTCTAAATAAAGGTGAATGCCGGCAACAAAGTGAAGAAAAAACGGTTACATATGCAAGTCAGTTGAGAGATAAAACAGGAACATATGCAAGTCAACTACAAAAATGTACACCCGTCCTTCTTAAACCCAAAGTTAAGCAAAGTGGTAAAAAAACAAAGGAGGATTTGAAAAGTCATGTTGACCCATCAAACCTAATCATCAGTGATATAGCTGAAAAAAGCAACGGAGTAGTTGCAATCATGTGTGATGATGAGGGAGAAAGAGATAAAGTGAAATGTGCAGTTGAAAAAGAACTTGGTAATACATACGATGTAAAAATACCAATACAAAAAAAAACAGATTATTTATTACGGGTCTGAGTGATGAAATGAGTGAAGAAGATGTAGAAAAAAAATTGAAAGCACAAAACAAGTCATTGAGTGAAGGTGAAATCAAATGTGTCAAAGTAATGAAAGTAAATAGAATGAAGAATGGCAAAAACATTGAGTATTGCAACGCAGTGGTGGAGTTAGACTCTAAAAGCTTTCAAGGTCCCATGGACGTAGGGAAAGTAAACATTGGTTGGGATCGGTGCAGCATTTATGAAGATTTAAAAGTTAAAAGATGTTTTAAGTGTTTAGGATTTAATCATGAATCAAAAGAATGTACTAATAAATCTGTATGTAGGAAGTGCTGTGAACATGACTCTCGAAATTGTGAAGAATCTGAAAAAATTGAATGTGTAAATTGTAAATTGGCAAATGATAGATTAAATTTAAATTTGGATACTATCCACAAAACTTTAGACTTTAATTGCCATGTTTACTTAAAAAAGCTCGAGGCAAAGAGGAGTCGCACCTTTTATTAGAAATTAAATGAACAAATTTCTGAAAATTCACTTTCATTTCTTAATGGGTTATTTTTGAATGTGCAAGGGATAACAGGAAATTTTACATTAATTGAAGATGTTGTTGCCAAAAATAATCTTGACTTCATTTTAATAACTGAAACACATCTCACAGACAGTATAGCCAGTTGTGAAGTATGTATTTCTGGTTATAGGAGATATGATTGCTTGTCAAGTTCTCGATACACTGGTGGTGTTTCAATATATGTAAAAGAAGGACTTAAATCATCTTATAAGACCTCTTTAGTGATTGGAAAAAAAATCTGGATTTTATCAGTAACAATAGCATATAAAAGTGAAGCGTGGAATATAATTGCCATTTATAGATCTGAAACTCTTAGTGTTATTGAATTCTTTGAAAAATGAAAATGAATATTTGGTAATAGCTGGTGATTTTAATATAGACTACATAAACACTAACAATTATGAATTTGATCATGTAAAGAATTTTGAGTACCTTATTGGGCTTCAACAAATAGTTAAAGAACCAACAAGGATAACACAACAGTCAAAAACACTTATTGATTATGTGATGACTGACTTTACCCTAAAAGCAGATGTAAAAGTGCGAAATCATTGGAAAATTTCCGATCATGAATCTCTGTTCATTAAAATGTATACAAAACTGTCCATTCCATGTAAACCAAACAAAATTAAATATGTGAAATATGAAAAAAAATAGATTTATAAGTGAATTTAAAAACTCTTTTAGTGAAAATGCAGATGAAGATTTGAATGCTTACGCAGTGAATTTCGAGGGAGAAATAAAGAATTCCTTATTAAAATTAACTAAAAACATAATAATAAATGAAAAGTGCGCGGAATAGTATAGCGATGAATTGGTTTATTATAAATTGGAAAAAATTCGTTTACACGATAGGACCGTTTATACTAATACTTTGGAAGATTGGAATAGATATAAAACAGCGAGAAATTCTTATAAAAATCAGTGTGTTCAGGCAAAAAGAATATACATTGTATCCAAAATAAATGAAAAGGCGGGTGATCAACAGGGTATGTGGAAAACACTGAAAAGACAAATATTTAGAGATCAAAAGAGTGCAATTAACAACATTGAAATAAATGGGGTTATTTTAAAAAATGACTTAGAACTAGCAAATGGTTTAAATAATTTTTTTATTGAAAGTGTTCTAGAAATAAACAGTAATATTCCAAGTGTTCCGTATACTGACAATTTTACATTGTATGATGATGCATTCAAGTTTCATCAAATCGATGCACAAATACTCAAAACGACGTTTAAATCAATGAACACAAAATATGATAGCAATGGTTTAAATTGTAAAATAATCCTCGAATGTAAAGATATCTTTTTTCCTTCGCTCTTAAAAATAATTAACATGTCGCTTTGTGAGGGCCTTTTTCCCCAAGAGTTGGAAAGTTGCGGACATAGTGCCGGTAGAAAAGGTAAAAAACGCTAAGAGACCAGAAGACTGGAGACCAATAAATATGTTACCTACATACATATGAAAAAATACTGCAAGTCATAGTTTGTACTCAACTAACAACTTTTATAGAAGAAAGAAGACTTATATGTGCTGAACAATCTGGTTTTCGACGTGCTCATTCATGTGAAACTTCTATTAGTTTCGTTATAAATGAATGGAAAAAGGAAATGGAAAAGGGAAAGGGAAACACTATATTGGCTGTTTTCTTAGATCTCAAACGAGCATTTGAAACAATAGACCGAGAAATATTAATTAAAAAGCTTTATAAATATGGAGTACGCGAAAATGAGCTTTGCTGGTTTAAGAGCTATTTATCAGACAGGATGCAAAGAGTGAAAGTAAATGACACTTATTCTTGTGCCAAGCTTATTCCTATTGGTGTCCCGCAGGGATCAGTTCTGGGTGTTTTGCTCTTTTTGCTGTACATAAATGATATTGGAAATTCCTTGTCTAGTTCTAAAATATATTTATTTGCTGATGATACCCTAATATATATATGTAAGTGGTAGCAAGAACTTGATACAATGTATAATTGGCTGTGTATGAACAAACTTATGGTAAACATTGGAAAGACTAAATGCATGTGTATAAACGGTAGCAATTTAACTGTGAACATTCAAATAAACAATGAAATCATTGATTGTGTAAATGAAATCAAATATCTAGGTGTATACATCGATAATAAGTTAAAATTTGACTATCATATAACTAAACTGTGTTCAAAACTCTCACAAAAAATAGGATTCCTTTCAAGGATAAGAACAAATATAACAAAAACCTGTGTTTTAACCATATACAATACTACTATATTTCCACATTTCAATTATTGTTCATCTATCTTATACATGTGTTCCATTCAAAACCAGAATAAATTACAAATACTGCAAAATAGAGCTATGAGGGTTATTTTAAAGTGTGGTCGATTAACTTCAGTAGTAAAAATATGTTGCAGTCTTTAAAATGACTTAAGGTTAATCAACGACTAAAATTTAATGTTTTAGTTATGATTTTCAAAATAAAATTAAATCTTTATCCAGTTTATTTACAGAATAATGTACAATATATAACAAATGACAGGTATGCCCTTCGGAACATTGGTGATTTTCGACTACCACTCTACAGAAGAAGTCACACTCAAAACAACGTATTTTACAAAGGCCTGCAATTATTTAATCTTCTTCCTAATGAAATAAAAAATTTAACAAATTTAAATGTTATAAAATCACGTCTAAAATATTTGTTATATAACAAGTTATTATAATTTTATGGATAATTATATTAAGAGTTTCATTGAAACTAATAAATTCAATAAAAAAAAAAAAAAAAAAAACTCATTGGTTAAAAATAACAACAAAATTCTTTTCAAGAGATTCCAAAACTACTACCATCACCACCCGAAGCTTAATAAAGGCAATTTTTGATGTCTTACTACTTACAAGCCGGACAAGAGGAGTCACATTTGCCAGAGTTTATTTATATAGAAATAAAAATTTAATACGGATAGCAGTACCTGCATTATATAGGTACATATTTAGTTAATTTAAGAAAATAATTTGTAATTTATTTTTACACGATTTTTAAAAAATTAATGTAATATGGTATTGTCATGGGAGTTAGTTTAAATTAAATACAAAATACTTTGAAAGCAAGGGGAAAACAAGAAATTTTACATGATATTGGACATAAAGAACAAAAGCTTCGAATTTTCAAATCGTATAACAAAATAGAAAGACTGAAAGTACAAAAGTAAAAATTAAAAAAAAAAAAACATACTTAAAAACCATTTCAGATTTGTATTAATTAAAAAAGCCAAAACTAAATGTTGAACTTATAAACAAAAGCAAATTTAATGTAAATAATATTATAGAAATGTTGCTATTGCAAAATAGAAAAACAAATAAAGTATTATTAATATCAAAACCAGAAAAACAGATAAAATATTATTAAAAGAAAAAATTTTAAAATAAATAAATATAAATATAAATGTAAGAAAAAATAAAATGCACGACTGGGTCGCACGAACTTGCTCCTATGTAATCGACTGGGAATTTTAAAAACGAATGTTATTAGAGAAAACTGTTCATAAGGATAAAATTAATTTTTAAATTCTTTTAGTAGTAACAGAATGCTATGCAAATATGAATTTATGCAAGAACAAAAATTGTAAGTCCTTGTAGTGGTTTCTTTAAAAGAAGCTTTTATATACAAACTTTTTAAAAGCTTTTTAAGAAAAAATTTTAGTACGATAATTTAAAGTTTTTATTATTGTTCGAATAAAAACTAAATTTACGAAAACAAATATTGACCCGTTTCGGAGATATCGAATTTTCAAAAAAAAGAAAAAAAAATAGATTTTTTTTTTCAAAAATTCAAAAAATATTTATTTTAAAGTTTTGAAATACAATGTGTTTTAGACTTTTTAGAAGCTTCTCTATAAAAATGTTCATTAAGATCCGTTATGTGGATAATGAGAAATTCAAAATTCGAAAAAATGGTTCTATGGTAGGTACAAGCTGTAATATCTTAATTTCAATTTTTTTTTTATTAAATTAAAGATCGTAAAAATTAATTGAAAGAAAAAAAATTTTATCAAAATTCTAGGTGCCGTTTTCGAGAAAAATACGATTTTTGAAAACCATTTTTTTTTAATTTTTTAGCATTTGTATGGTAGGTACCTTCATTTTTAGGTAAAATAAAAAAAAAATTTTCACATTTTGTAGATTATATTGAGAAACTTTTATTTATCAAGTTTAAAAAAAATCTAGCATGGGGTTTTCGAAATATATTGAGTTTTGAAAAAAAAATTTTGAAGTTTTTTTTTAAATCCAAAAAAAAATTTTTTGCAAATTTGAGTACACAATTCTATTTATGTTTTTGGGGAGCTTTAGCAAAAAAAAAATAATCAATGGAAGCAGAGGGTTTCAAGGTGATTGCTTATGCTGACGACGTTGCAATATCTGTATCTGGGAAACATCCCCAAGTTCTTTCAGAACTCCTACAAAATGCCTTAAATAGGCTAACAAAGTGGGCTAAGCAATGTGGCTTGGACGTCAATCCACATAAAACAGAATTAGTACTCTTTACGAGAAGATACAAAATTCCTCAGTTTAACCCACCCAAGATTAAAGGAATACCATTAAGTTTTTCCGATCAAGCCAAATATTTAGGCCTCATTTTAGACAAAAAACTAAATTGGAAGGCAAATATTCATGAAAGAGTAAAAAAGGCTACTGTAGCGCTTTTTACTTGTAAAAAGGCAATAGGTTCAAAATGGGGCTTCTCCCCAAAAATAACCCACTGGCTATACACCTCGGTAATCAGACCGATACTCATTTATGGAGTTGTCGTATGGTGGACCGCACTGGACAAGATGGTAAATCTAAATAAACTCATCAAAGTCCAGCGGTCAGCAGGTATGTGCATCACAGGAGCACTTCGTTCAACACCAACCGCAGCCCTGGAAGTGCTTTTAAACCTAACACCTCTTGACATCTTCTCCAAAATGGTGGCAGCCAACTCATGCGTGAGACTTAGAGCCACCTCTCAATGGATCAGTAACAATACTGGTCATACTACCATCTTAGACAATTTCAGATCTATCCCAGATCGCTTAGACTATACCACCCCAAAAATGGTATTCGAAAACAGCTTCCTTGTTTCCATCCTCTCAAGATCGTCCTGGCAAGAGGGGAGACCCCTGGAAGACAATGCGGTACACTTCTATACAGACGGTTCAAAGACCGATTACGGCGTTGGAAGTGGCATCTATTCGGAACAACTGAATCTCAGTCTTTCATATAGACTTCCTAATCAATGTAGTGTATTCCAGGCAGAAGTAATGGCGATTAAAGAGGCATTATCCTGGCTAAAAGAAAACGTTATATCTTGCAAGGATATACGAATCTTCTCGGACAGCCAGGCCGCTCTCAAATCTCTCGCGTCTGTCTCCACAAACTCTCTAATAGTCCACGACTGTCGATCATCTCTGAATGAGATGGCAGAACAGTTTAATATTCACCTTATTTGGGTGCCGGGCCACAGAGACATTCCGGGAAATTGCAAAGCTGATGAGCTCGCCAAAAACGGAACACTTCTGCCTACTGTTAGACAAAAACATAACATAGGAACACCACTTGCTACATGCAAATATCTTCTCAAACAATATGCTCTAGAATCAACAAATGCTAGATGGTCACAGGGTACCACCTGCCTGGCAACTAAACAAATATGGCCAAGCATAGACCTAAAACGGTCAAATGGCTTGATCTCCCTGAGCAGACAAAATATAAGCTCTACAATCGGAGTTATAACAGGACACTGCCTCATAGGTAGACATGCTTTGAGGCTAGGAGTCTACACAAATGACTTCTGTAGAAGCTGCATGGACGAGGAGGAAGAGGAAACAGTCCAACACCTACTATGTACATGTCCAGCACTCTCCAATAGAAGGAATAACTATCTCGGTAATCCCTTCTTCGATAATACCAGTGAACTGGCAACGATCGACACAAAATGTCTCTCTAACTTCATTAAAAGCACGAAATGGTTTGTTTAAATTCATTACTCTCCCATGAGTAACTTCTTTAGTGGTATCACAACGGATCCCTGAGGTCTAAGTGAGTCAACAACAACTAGACAGCCACTCCAACCTAACCTAACCTAGCAAAAAAAAAATGATCAAAATCGGTTGTACCGTTTTTGAGAAAATCAAAAACAAAAAAAATGGTTCCATGGGGGGTACCCTCAATAACCATTTTTCGGAAATTTTTTTTCAACCAATACTTAGATTTAATTAAACGAAATTTTTCTGTATCTTTATTTTTAAAATCTGTTGAACAGTTTTTGAGAAAAAAAAATGTTTATAAAATTTCGAAAAAAATTCGTATGGGGGGTACCGTTATTTTTGGTCTTAAAAAAAAAAAGAAAAAAACGTGTGGGGGGAAAAAATTAAAAATGATATCTACCAAGTTTAAAGAAAATCGGCCGAGTCGTTTAGCCTGTAGTCGAACAGACAGAAAGACAGACAGACAGAATTGCGAGACCCACTTTTTTAGTCTTCGCTATCATCGTAATGTCAACTTTGATCAAAATCTCGAGTTCGATTTTTTTACGAATGCATAACTTGCCTTATAGTACCTATAAGTCGCAAGTAAAAACTCTAGGCTTATACCTAAGTTTAAAAATATTTGACTATAAGAAATATAAAAAATAGACACGCACAATGTATAGAAAATAATAAGAAAATGGTTAATGTAAGAAATAAATAATAAAAATAATTAAATATCAAATTCAAACAAATTTGATAAAATAAATGTTAAGAATCCGTAGAGAAGTAACATATACATAAAAGATTGTTAAATTTTAGAAAAAATAATTGTTTAATAAAATATATAAAAAAAGATAAAGTAGCTTCTAAGACTATTCTAAGGCCATATTCACATAAATTTAAGACTAAGCTAATTTTATAATAAATAAAGAGTAACGCAGCATAGTTGGTGTTTCCGGTCGAAACTTTCCCTCAGGGGGAAGGAAATGTTGCGCCCTACATTTAGTTCACTGTGCATAACCTGAGTTGAACCCTTTCAGCCCATTGCACTGTGTCGAAACATTATTGCTGTGCATAATCTTACTCATCAATAATGTTTCACCTTTGCAATTAGGCCAAGAGGGAAACTACCTTGAAATGCGGAGTGGGCTATTTGGATAGCAGCAGCAATATTAGACTTGAAATATTCCCGCTGATCGCCCTTTATTTTGTTTTTATTATATTTTAGATACGGTCAAAATGACTTCAATGATGTCTATAGTTTCAATAGGCGTTTTTCTTTTTTAGTTCAGTATAGAGCTCTGAACAGAGTCCGAGCATGTCGAGCATGTTCCGAACATTCTCTGAACCAAGCGTGCTCTGAGCGCTCTGAGTATATTTTGAAACAGACCTGAACACTTACGTAGTTGTCGCCATTTTTTTTAAATTTCCATTTATCAAATGCTTGTGTTACTCTGTTTTACTCTGTCTGCTCAGTTATTTTATTCTGAGCTCATAGAGCGCACTCTGAACACGCTCACAACATTCTCAGAGCGAAAAAAGAAACACATTTTCGAAACTCTGAACACTCTGAACTAAAAAAGAAACACAATTTATTTTTTGACAACTCAGGTTCTGTTCTGAACTAAAAAAGAAAAACGCCTAATGGCAAAAATCCTAGTTCAGACCAAGTGTCAAGAGATGGCCTCTGGAATAGTTATTTGCTTTTATGACTTTGCACAATAATACTAATATCGCTAGTTAAGAGTTCCGCCATATTTATTGGAGCGTTTGTCTAGAAATTACATACGATTAGCAATCCACAAATAATAAGTTGTCGGTACCACAAAAACACTTTCCATAATTAGTACTATAGATTAAATATATATGTACAAAGTAGAGCCTACGTTTTTGTACGTGTATTTAAGAAACACGTGTACACGGAATCCGTGTAGAAAATATATACCAACTTCAAATCCGTGTTCTTAAAACACGTGTAATTAATTATTCACTTTATTATCCGTGTAAACGAATCCTTAGTACACGGATGAGGCTGAAATTATAATTGGTCTTTGATTTGCTATTTTATCTCACATTTGATACGTAATTATTAGCACTGTGCCAGATTCCACAATAGAGTACGAACATTATTTGTCTGAGCCTCAATTAAAATTCGACTTAGACCCCTTTGAATGGCGGAAAACGCGAGCGAACCCATCAGGAATAGCAGAACTAGCAAAAAAGTGTTTAGCAATACCAGCTACATCAGCTAGCTCAGATTGGTCCTTTTCTACAGCGGGAAACATTGTTACCTCAAAAAGGAATTGCCTTTTACCTGAAAACTTTAGTTTTTTTGTACCAAAATAGAGGACTTATTGAATAAAAAATTTTTCTTAATAATTTGTTAAGAACTATAATAATGTTCGTTTTAATTGCATTTTTATATTCTAGAAATGGTAACGGATATTTTAGTAACACGTATAATTAAATGCACGGATGCACGTGTATTTCATTATCCGTGTAATAGAGAGCTCTAGTACAAAGGCACCACGATACTTGTATTTCGTATATCGGTTTAAAGGTAAAAAAATTTGATGACAAACGTTCTTAAATACACCAAACAGATATCGTCATATACATAACTCGCGTACCTATATTATAAATTTTCTTTACTCAATTTTTGTGTTAACTACTAGAAATGTAAATCGGTTATAAAATAAAATAGACTAAGAGCCCACAGCAATTTTTGGGTGTGATTGATAACAAAAAACAATTAGCATAATTAGATAGGCCTTTTATAATTATTTATGAATGTGAACGTCTTGCATACTCTAGTGGGAGCAATAGTGCATAATAGTGCATCAAGTATGCAGTTTTTTCCAAGTCCAAATAATTGTGATAACAACTTTGGCAAAATGTAGAGTTAAGCCCCCTGATTGAAAATATCGAGGTCCAAGACGTTTTACAGACAGCCTTCTGCCTGCCAGACGCAATAAGAATAGGCTACTTCTTGCACTAAGAAGGCCACCTTCAAAACGTCTTGGACCTCGATATTTGCAATCAGGGCACTTAGCTGTTCATTTTGAAGTTATGGCGAATTTTGTATCCCAATTTTTTAGAATTTGGAAAACACTGCATACTTGATGCACTATAATGCACTATTGCGCCCAATAGAGTATGCAAGACGTTCACATTCATAAATAACTATAAAAGGCCTATCTAATTATGCTAATTATTTTTTGTTATCAATCACACCCAAAAATTGCTGTGGGCTCTCGGTCTAAAAGGTCCTAATAGAAACCTTATGTATTATAAGCAGCAAACTCGATTGCATCTTATGATACTCGCAAGAACTCTAGTCTATATTTATATTAAAATGTGCAATTTAGATAGGGAAAACAATAGTTTTGATACACATTAGCTATCACCTAATAAAATTTAAAATTACTTATGATTCAACTTTTCAATTCATTTCTTCAATGTGACTACGCCCACAAATTAATTAATGCAATCAACAGGTTGGCAATATAGTGAACAACGAGAAAATCGACTTACCGTATGTTTTGGAACATATAAGAATACTGCGATATATTCGAATTATTTGATTTTGTACTTTTCGTATTAAAATAAAATCACAAAAAATTAATAAAAAAAAAAATAAGTATAAAATTCCTTTTCCCTAACTTGTAAACAGAATTTAATGGGATTGGAAGCATCAAACATCATTCCGATTCCACTTCTGTTTGTGTTTACCAAAGATACAGCATTGCATACGGAGCAGAGATACTCAATAAGTCTGGATTTTTCCAGTGCTGAATGGAGCGATCGTTTTGCCCTTTGAGTGTATATAAGAGCCTGTTTAGATTGGGAAAATGGGAAGATTGAGTACGGACTGGTGAGTACCATCATTGTATATATATTTGAATAGTACTATCATGAATAGGAACGCGACTAGGCGAACCAAGCGGCACCATAATTACTAAATTAGCAGAGATGCCTATGGCAGAGTTTTAACAGATAGACATTTAATATATGACAGTGACAGCAATAGGAATACTGTATATAAAATAGGAGAACAAAGGCACATACTATGTACATTGGAGTAGAATGTAGGTGTGTGTGGGGATTTGGTAGTTGTTATTTTCTGTAGGCAAATATTTTCAAGGTCAATACTTTCAATACTTTTTTGGCGATTACGTATTTTTTGGGATAGAAGAAAATTATTTCTGTGCATATTGTCGTCTGAGTTATAATCTTGTTCAAAAGAGCATTTTTGGCGAAATTTAGTTAGAAATGCAGTTTTTGTAAATCAAACATGCTCTTTCGAATGGCATACTCCATTTCTTTCTATCTCTTTTAGTTTTTAAGTTATGAAGAACTATTATGTTCAATAAACCACTTTATTAAACATTTGAGTTCGACTACAACTAAACGGCTCGGCCGATTTTCTTCAAACTTGGTAGATGTTTTTTTCTTTGGAATTTTTTTCGAAATTTCATAAATATTTTTTTTTTCTCAAAAACTGTCCCACATATTTAAAAAAAAAAACAAAAATTTCATTTAGTTAAAGCTAGGCATTGTATATATATACAATGAGCTAGGTAATGGTTGAAAAAAATTTTACAAAAAATTGTTATTTTTGGTACCCCTCTTGGGACCATTTTTTTGGTTTTCGATTTTCTCAAAAACTGTACGACGGATTTTGATCATTTTTTTTGCTAAAGGTCCCTAATAGTTTGAATATTATTGTGTATTCAAATTTTCAAAAAATAATTTTTTGGATTTTTAAAAAAAATTTCAAAATTTTTTTTTTTGAAAACTCAATATTTCCTCAAAACTATCTTCCAAAAACAAAAATTATAATTCGTGTTGTTTTCTTAAAATATAAGCTTTTATATACAAAAATTAATAAAAAGAAACAAATTTCAGCCTCGGAACAGTTTTCGAGAAAAATACGATTTTCGAAAACCTTTTTTTGAAAAAATATCAAGTAACTTACGAAAAAAAAATATTTTCTCGCGTATACAAATTTTCCTTTTTCCAAAAAATGTTCATACTTTTTTGAAAATTTTAATATTATCAAAACTCTTATGCAATATTATTTTTTTTTAATTTTTGGAAAAAAAGTCATTCTTTTTGGAAAATTCGATATCTCAAAAACCGGCGCAATGTTTTTTCGAAATTTAATTTCCATTCGTACAGTAATAAAACTTAAAGCTAGCGCACGATTTTAGGAGATTTTACTTAAAAACAATATTTTTTTGTTCCACGCTTAAAATACGTTTTAAGCGTTTTCGTTTTTCGTTTCATACGTGGATTGAAAGGTGGCACTCCCTAGATCACGAATATGTAATTTTTAATTCTGTAGGATGAATAGTTTGGCCAGAAATCACGTTTGAAAATGTCAACTTTGAGGGGTCTACGAGGCTCCGTTTAGCCGCAAATCGTGTTTAAAGATAAAAATTCGTTTTTTGATACCATTTTTTCAAATTTTGACATTTGACAATTTTCTCATTATCGAAATAGGGATTTTTTATAGAGATGCTTCCAATAAGTTTAAAAAACATTGCATCTCAAAGCTTTAAATTTTTTTTTTTTTAATTTTTGGAAAAAAAATTGTTTTTTTTTTCTTGGAAAATTCGATATCTCAAAAACGGCTCCATATTTTATTTCGAAACTTAGTATTTCCTAGAATCTTTATTTTCAAATACTTAAAATTAATATCCCAATTTTTTTTCTAAAAGAATTTTAAAGAAATTATATTATATTCAAAATCAGTTTAATAATAAAATGTTTTTTAAACTTTGTTTGCATAAATTCTTACTTTTTATATTTATATTAACAAAATAAAGAAAAAGTTAAATTTTTATTTTAATGAATTAATAATTTCCAAATTTGATAAAAATTCGTAGACAAACATTAAAAGAAATGTTTGTTTGTTCAAAATTCGCAGGGCAAATGTTATAGATTGTACTTGTTATTATATTATACTTTATAAAATATTTAATGTAGAAATTAGATCAAAGAAATCAATTATTAATTTGTATAAAAAAAATTTTAAATTTCAATTCATTCAAAACAATAGATTGTTATATACACATTATCTAAAATAAATAAATTGTTAATATCATAACAATCTTATTTTTTACAAAATATATGGATAAAAACTAGTTTTTGTAAAAAAAAGTTTATTTTTATTTTAAAAATTTTTCATGTGGGGTGCATCAATAATTTCTTAAAATTCACACCAAATTCCTTTTTTTTTTAATTTTTCAAAAATTGCTTATAAGCAATATGTAAATGCATACAAAATATTTTTTCCAAAAAAGGTATCTGTATGTACATATCTATATTAATTACAAAAAAAATTCAATTGCCACTATCTAACTACCCACTGCAAATAATTATTATAAAATTATTATTATAAAATTATTTTGGTTACCATAACGAAATAAAGCCAATTTGAAATTATTTAGTTTTCAAAAACGAAATAAAACCATTTGAGTTTATAAAGTTCAAATTCCTCTAGATCTTATTAAAAAGTCCATAAAATGGCAACCTCGGTAATTATTCGTATCAGAATTCAAACAAACCAGATTGCATGAGTAATAAAACAAAATTCCCAAATCTCTCATACACTCTTAATACTATTTGCTTGTATTCATCTCGCGCATGGCATATAAAACTGTATATATCTACCTACAATTGATTCTGACAGCAAAAAAAAACGCAGATAAGACTTTCTCCCTTACCCTCTTTATTGTTGTCAGAATAAATATATCTCTACCTCATCTCTTTGTTTGCTTATATTTTCTCCTTCCACGTCAACTCTGTACTGCTTAACATAGCCACACTTACGATTTTGCGGCACAATAATAAAACTTATTTTCGTGTTCCATGAGAGTACTATTAAAATATATATACAAAGGTACCATCGTGTTTACATTAAAAAAAACTTTGAGGCGCCTCACAATGGTTTTTAAGTGGAATTATTTGAATCGAAACATTTTTTTATCGTCATTAATAAATATTTATCAGGAAACTTGTTTGCTCTTTTGTCCAATTCGTCATTTTTTCCCTTAAAAAATTCACACGAACAAAATTAAATACTTTTATAGACAGACAGCTGTTGTTTTCTTGAAAATTGACAAATTGAAATGGACAAAATGAAATAAAACGAAACGTTTCGGTTATGAAACAGTACTCACGAGTCCAGTTTTTATGTTTTCTTTAATATGGTGGGCTCGTTCCTATCCCAAATGCATTGTAGTACTTGCAGTTGTGATAGGGGTCGCTGTCTCACTTTCTGTAAGTTAAGGATACAGCTGTATGCTGTCAATTTGTGTTTACCTTCTCCTCGCACATCGTTCTCCGTCACATGTGATATGAAGAATGAAGCACTCAGTAAATGTTCAGTCTTGTTTGCAAAAAACCGCATATCAATAAGCTTTGTGACTGTTTTAATTCTTTACAAATTATACGTAAAAATAAGATCAAACTTTAAAGTGACTGTTAGGCTAGCCGCGCACTAGCAATTTTTAGTTGCGAAACTGCTTGATTCGAGCAACTAAAAAGTTTGTGTTTTAACACAAACTAAACGATTGCCTAAAATAAGTTCGCCATTTTATTGAACATATAATTATCTGCAAATTCACGGACATCCAACCAAACAGTTCATCTGTTTTCTATAAGTAACCAAACAGTTTCGCAACTAAAAATTGCTAGTGCGCGGCTAGCCTTAATTGCTATTTTGTAATCAAAATATTAAAGTTCCCTACTTGGAGGCGAATAGCTTCCCCACAATGTGACCAATACAATGGATTTACCAAGGATAACGACTACAATCGGGAGATCTTTCAACACCTGGGCTGCAGTAATTTAGCCTCGACTAATGCGCGAAACAGATTAAACCAGCAACAGCACCAGCATCTTCAACAGCACGCTGACCAGCAAACATTTTTCAAACACATTGCCACCAGCAACGTCATTTCATCTGCTTGAAATTTCATATGGAAAAAAAGTTTTTCATTGTGGTGCCACTGAATATTGCAGTGGAAAAGTTGACAACACTGCACCAGCAACAGCAAATTTAGGACTTTGGCCTAACGACGCTGTTGGCGTTGCTGTTGCTGTTCTTATGTGTGTTGAACAATTGAAATACATTGGTTCTAAATTAATGGCGGCCGCTGTTGCTGTTGACGGTGCTGTTGCTGGTTCAATCTGTTCCGCGCTTAAGAGAGATGAACAGCAGAATGATTTTTCCGACATCAGCGATCCATTCCCTGCAAGTGGTTTGTGTCACATTTGTAATGAGGTAAAGATTAAGGAACTGGCACAATTCCAACTGAAAAACGAGTCCAAATTCGAAGATGAACTCAAGGTGTAATGAGTTTTAGTTGGATTAAAAAAAATAAATTTGTAGAAATATTTAGCTTGAAAAAGATTTAGTGTTTATTTGGTGGTTTAATGATACAAAAATACTGAATAATAAAATGTTTTTTTGTTTGTTAATTTGTATGCTATTCTTTTGTTCTAACTTAGTATCTTCCACTGATCTCTATAATACACTGGATAGCGCATTCATCCAAAAAAGTTGACTCCATTTGAACATTGTAATATCGTAAGATCGTCGTCTGAGCAACACGTACTTTTGTTCTCTCCAGTTTTTTTTCTCAATTTCCAACTAATTCTAATTTCAATTAATTTATGAAAATGTCGAAAACTTGTGCTAAGTGCAACGATAAATTGAAACGATCAGAATTGATTGTATGTCGGTTGTTTTGTGGACAGTATTTTCATAAAGATTGTGTTGGAATTTCTGCCGAAGAATCAAATTTTTTATTAAAATCGAACTTCAATTGGCAATGTGACACTTGTGCTCTCATAAATTTCTCAAACTTTTTTACTCGATTTACGGAGCTTTCTCAGTGTGTTCGAGAATTAAAGAGAGAAATTTGCTCCATACATGATTATTTGACATGCTCCCAAAGTGTTCATGTGAAACCAATTATAAATCAAGGATCATCATCATTAACTGATCTCACTAACAACTCATTAATTTCTTATCTTGTTAATCCTAATCCATCGACTTCCAATTTAAATAATGCAAGTGCAGATGTTGTCACTGAAAGTGTCTCCACTGCTCATCTTGAATCAAAAGAAGTGAATCATTTAACAAAATCATTGACGAATCCATCACCATCACCTAATGTGCACTCTAATATATCTCCTTCTCCTCTCGCAAAGGTTGATAAAAAGAAAAACAAAAAAAATCCCCTTCGCGGCCCCGTTTCTAATGCTCCCCTCCCCATCTATGGTACAATGACAAACTCTGAGTGCAAACTTAATGTTATACCTAGTAATAAGTGGGTGCATTTGTCAAGTTTTTCGAATGACACTGAACCTGATTCAATAATTGAATATGTAGCCAATGCCACAAATATTCCAGCTCATTTAATCAAATGTTTCAAATTAATTAAAAAAGATGCAGTATTGACTGAACTACCGTTTGTTAACTTTAAATTAAGTGTTCCTGAAAATAAATTGAGTGAAGTTTTGCTTCCCTCAATATGGCCTGCATTTGTTCGCGTAAAGTTATTTGTTCCTTCTCCAAAAAACCAAACTCACATAAAAGCAAAAACAACAACTTAAAATCAATTACAGCAGAAAACAATAACAATAATCTTATAAACACTCAACTTAACTCTGCCCATGCCCAACATACATATCTACCTGTGTCTCCTCTTCCATCAAAAAACTCACAATTTTTAATATTCTACCACAATGTTGGTGGACTACGTACGAAAATGAATGATATTCTTCTCTTCTCATCTTCTCAACAATTTGATATAATTGCTCTAACTGAAACGTGGCTCTCTGAGAACCATTTCAGTTCGGAAATGTTTGACAACCAGCTGTTTAATGTTTATCGTAATGATCGTTGTTTGCTCACAACTGAACAGACTCGAGGGGGTGGTGTGTTGGTTGCAGTGAGTTCGTCTATCAACAGTATGCAGTTAGAGTTGCCGTCTTCTTCTAATTCCACATTTAATATTGATCAATTAATAATTCGTTTTTGTGTTAATAATAATCATGATGTTTTTCTTATTATTAGTTATATACCACCGAAGAGTTCTTTTGAAGTATATAAAACGCATATCGATAATTGTTCATTTATTTTAAATAATTTAAAAGATAATCAGCATATTATAATCTTAGGTGATTTTAATTTACCTGCTGTAAATTGGGTCTTTGATCCGGATGATAAATATTTAATACCATTTAATGTTACTAGTGATTGCGAGAGTGTGGTTGTTGATACTCTAGCTGAATTTGGGCTCAAACAAATCAATTGTTTTCGTAATAAACTTAATCGTTATCTTGATTTAGTTTTCACTGATAATGAGTTCGGTGTGAGTATTGACAGCCCTACTCCACCTCCTTTACCTAACTCCGAAAATCATCTTGTACTTTGCATATCATTTGAATTTTTAGAATATATAAAGCAAACTTCTGAAACTACTTCTTTTCTTAATTATGATAAATGTAACTTTCTTAATGTCTCAAATTTTTTGAATAGGGTTGATTGGTTCTCTATGTTTGAAAATGTTGACGTGGAGGAATCGTTTACTCTTTTAACGAATCTGCTGGGTGAGGCAATCGATTTGTATACTCCTAAATATTTGAAGAAATCTCAATCTAAGCCCTGCTGGTTCAATAAAAAGCTTATTAATTTAAATAATCGAAAAAATAAAGCTTTCAAACTTTATCGTGATTCTAGGGATGATAATAGTCTATACATGAACTATCTTCGGTGTAATCGTGAATTCAATTTTCTCAATAAATTCTTATACAACCAATATATTTTAAGTATTGAATCCAAAGTAAAACGAAATAGTAAATGTTTCTTTAAGTTTATAAATGACAAAAAAAGTTCCACCGGAATTCCGAATTCTATACGTTATAATGGTCAAATATCTAGTGATCCGTCTACAATCTGCAATTTTTTTGCTGACTTTTTTCAATCCATCTTTAAACCTTCTTATAATCAAACGTGGCCTTGTTTGATGTCTTCATCTCAATTGATTAATATAAACCAATTATCAGTTGATAAAGAAGATATTATCTGTGAACTTTTAAAATTACATGAAGATAAACACTCTGGGTATGATGGAATTGCCCCTATTGTTTTAAAAAAATGCTCTCTTTCCTTAGCAATCCCCCTTGAAATCATTTTCAACCGTTCTCTCTGTGAAGGTTGCTTTTTAAAACAATGGAAGAGTTCCTTTATTTATCCCGTTTTTAAATCAGGATCCAAAAATGATGTAACCAACTATCGTCCGATTTGCAAAATATCTGTGATCCCTAAGCTATTCGAAAAAATTATTTATAAAAAAATACTTTTTTCTGTGAAAGAAATAATCTCGCCTTTGCAGCATGGTTTTATCAGTGGAAGATCAACTACAACTAATCTTACAATTTTTAGTAATTATGTACTCAAAGCTCTAGAACAAGGAAACCAATGTGACGTGGTGTATACCGATTTCGCGAAAGCGTTCGACAGAGTTGATCACTCAATATTGATTTCCAAATTGCATAACATCGGTTTTCATTCCAATTTATTGACATGGTTTAAATCTTACCTTACTGGCAGAATTCAATATGTTCGTATTAATAATGTTACTTCCAACCCTGTTTTTGTTACTTCCGGTGTCCCACAGGGAAGTCATTTGGGTCCTCTCCTCTTTCTCTTGTTTATCAATGATATTCCCAGTTGTCTAAAAAATTGTTCTTGTTTGATGTATGCTGACGACCTTAAATTATTCCTGCGCATTAATTCTATTTCCGATTGTATAAAGCTGCAGAATGATCTTAACAATCTTTCCGTTTGGTGTTCTAACAACGATCTTCATTTAAATGTTTCTAAATGTCATAGTATGTTATTCTGTCGCGGCACCTCTCCAATTATGTTTTCTTACAGTTTACATGGGTCAACCTTAACACAAGTCACTGAGAAAAAAGATTTGGGTGTAATCTTTGATTTAAAATTCGAATTCGCTAATCACATTGACTATATTATTTCTAAGGCCAGTTCTATGCTTGGATTTATTTCCAGGAACGCTAAAGACTTCTCTGATCCATATACTCTTAGAGCCTTATATTTTTCATATGTTCGCTCAATTTTAGAATACTGCTCATCTACCTGGAATCCTATGTATATAACTTATTCGGCGAGAATTGAACGAATTCAGAAACGCTTTACTAGAATTGCAATTCGGATATTGCGTTGGAACACGGATATGCCTTCATATAACACCAGGTGTTTGTTGTTGGGTATTCAATCCCTAGAATCACGACGTATTTATTTCGATGTAATGCTTGTCAGAGATTTAATAAATTATAAAATCAATTGCCCTCACTTGCTTTCGTTGATTGGCTTTCATGTTCCTTGTCGTGAATTACGTAATAATCGTTTATTTTGTGTACCCTTTCATAGGGTCAATTATGGAATCAATGAACCCTTAACTCGCTGTTTAAGACAAGCTAATTCTGTTTGTAATGCTATTGATTTTAGTTTATATTTAAGTAGGGACTGTTTTAAAAAAAAATTGTTATTAATAATAAACTTCGGTGGTTAATGTTAATTGTACATTCTATTTTTTGTTTTGTTTTATTTATTATTATTTATATAAATTTATTATTGTTCTAAGTAGTCTTTAAGAGCTGTGTCTCTGCTTGATGAATAAATAAATAAATAAATAAATAAATTGTTATATTATGAAGCTGCCCACGGTGCCGTATAACAGTATAACTGTATAACATCTAAAACAGCATCATAAAGCGCGGAACAGATTGAACCAGCAACAGCGGCCGCCATTAATTTAGAACAAATGCATTTCAATTGTTCAACACACATGAGAACAGCAACAGCAACGCCAACAGCTGAATAAATGAAAAGATTACTGTGCTTACCAGTCTTTTGCCTAAAAAACAGAACTGAAACGACATTCCTTCAATTTTATTAAATTGTCAATTTGTCAATCAAAGCAAATGATTTTCGTCCAATTTTCAATTTATTATTTTAATTTTAATAATAAATATTTACAGCCATATTTATAAACTCATTATAGTGAGTACATAGGGCTATGCAACCCTTATAATGCCTCTAAACGCAAAATCGTTATTTATAAAATTTATGTGACGTTGAATAGAGACATTATAAGCTAAACGCGTTTGGAGGTTGAATAGTGCCTACTTAAGGACATTTTAGTATTGAACTGTCACATTCACTTTGACATCACATTGAATTATAAAGATTATCAACAAAAAAAATGCCTCTGACTTGATATTGAAACTAAAACTTTGTGTTATTTGTATTTATTGAAACAAAAATGTTACACTAAAATAGTAAAAACAAATTGAATTGAAAATTATTTAGAATTAAATAGATAAATATACTTGTTGGTGATGTCTCTCCACGCATCCTTCTTCATCCGGTGTGTTAGTGTTGTAAATATTATTTTGCATTATTGAATTTTATCCTCAAGAACTTGTCTGAGGAGTATTCCAGCTATAATGAAACGAATAACAATTTGATTTCCAGTATTGTGCTAGAGATAAAAACGTACTTTATCTGATGAATCAAAGTTAATTGTTGGAATTCTTTTAGCTTTTGGTAGTTTTGTTTATTAAATTCGATAGACAGACAAGATGTTTTTTTTTTTTTTTTTGATAAACAGCTGAGTGTTATGAAGGCTAAATGTAATAGATTCTTACTTTTTGGTACTTTATTTGACACAAGCTCATTATAACTATGCAGGGTAGGCAAATGTTTTATAAATATGAATTTGCATAATGGATGAATAAGTCCTTATGCATTGCATAACTATTCACGCGTTTAGGGAATTCTAATAAATACGGCTGTTAATTTACAAATATTGCGAGAAATAAGAGAAACAGATTGACGGTGTGTCGATCTGTTGCTGTAACTTCAACAGCAACTTTAACAACCACGTCACTCTTCTTAGGGCCACTGTTTTAAATGGCTTTAATTACATTAAGGCTAGGCGCATACATTCAATTTTTAGTTTCGTAACTGCTTAGTTCGAGCAACTAAAAAGTTTGTGTTTTGACACAAACTAAACGATTGCCTAAAATGAGTTCGCTATTTTGTGTAACATCTAATTATTTGCACCTGCGCGGACATTCAACCAAATAGTTCATCTCTTTTCTAAAAGCAACCAAACAGTTGTTCAACTAAAAGTTGAATGTGCGCGCCTAGCCTAACAGCAACTTCGACATTAATGTTAGACCTTAACCCTAAATTCGATGTCGCTGTGCAAATGCTACCAACTTTTGAGGCGAAATTTGTCAGTATTATCAACACTTAAATGAAAATGTAACAACCATCTTTTTGATTCGTCTATTTATTTTGGTTTTGACAATGGAAGAATTGCTAAAAACAACTAAATTTTAGTACGACAAATTGTGCAAGTCGTATACTTTGACGCAATTTACGTTAATTTTTATCGTTAAATGTACGGCAAAATCATTTCGCATTTGAATTTATTTTGATTATATGCTGTCAAAAACGCTGTTCGAGTTGTAATCTATTTCACAAGACTTTTGATGTTGAAGTTTTCGTTGATGTTAGACTAGGCGCGCACATTCAACTTTTAGTTGAACAACTGTTTGCTTGCTTATAGAAAAGAGATGAACTATTTGGTTGAATGTCCGCGCAGGTGCAAATAATTAGATGTTACACAAAATAGCGAACTCATTTTAGGCATTCGTTAGTTTGTGCCAAAACACAAACTATTAAGTTGCTCGAACTAAGCAGTTACGAAACTAAAAATTGAATGTATGCGCCTAGCCTTAAAGTTGCTGTTGAAGTTGATGGGTCAATCTGTTTCCCGCATAAACAAGTGCAGTCACATTTGTTTTCCTCTTTCTCATGTCAAAATATTTTTTTTTGTGAAAAGAAGACGTCAAATTATGAGTCAAAAAATCTGTTATACAATGTAGGGAATGCGCTATCCAGTGTATTATAGAGATCAGTGAGTATCTTCCCGCAAGGCAATCAATCCTGCCAAAAACTTTTTTTTTGGTTGACGCTGTCAAAAAACTTTGTCTTACACAAATTTGAGCAGCGCCCTCTATGATAGTCACGCATTTGGAATAGAAACGAGCCACTGATCTCTATAATACACTGGATAGCGCATTCATCCAAAAAAGTTGACTCCATTCATTGTATATATATTTGAATAGTACTATCATGAATAGGAACGCGACTAGGCGAACCAAGCGGCACCATAATTACTAAATTAGCAGAGATGCCTATGGCAGAGTTTTAACAGATAGACATTTAATATATGACAGTGACAGCAATAGGAATACTGTATATAAAATAGGAGAACAAAGGCACATACTATGTACATTGGAGTAGAATGTAGGTGTGTGTGGGGATTTGGTAGTTGTTATTTTCTGTAGGCAAATATTTTCAAGGTCAATACTTTCAATACTTTTTTGGCGATTACGTATTTTTTGGGATAGAAGAAAATTATTTCTGTGCATATTGTCGTCTGAGTTATAATCTTGTTCAAAAGAGCATTTTTGGCGAAATTTAGTTAGAAATGCAGTTTTTGTAAATCAAACATGCTCTTTCGAATGGCATACTCCATTTCTTTCTATCTCTTTTAGTTTTTAAGTTATGAAGAACTATTATGTTCAATAAACCACTTTATTAAACATTTGAGTTCGACTACAGCTAAACGGCTCGGCCGATTTTCTTCAAACTTGGTAGATGTTTTTTTCTTTGGAATTTTTTTCGAAATTTCATAAATATTTTTTTTTTCTCAAAAACTGTCCCACATATTTAAAAAAAAAAACAAAAATTTCATTTAGTTAAAGCTAGGCATTGTATATATATACAATGAGCTAGGTAATGGTTGAAAAAAATTTTACAAAAAATTGTTATTTTTGGTACCCCTCTTGGGACCATTTTTTTGGTTTTCGATTTTCTCAAAAACTGTACGACGGATTTTGATCATTTTTTTTGCTAAAGGTCCCTAATAGTTTGAATATTATTGTGTATTCAAATTTTCAAAAAATAATTTTTTGGATTTTTAAAAAAAATTTCAAAATTTTTTTTTTTGAAAACTCAATATTTCCTCAAAACTATCTTCCAAAAACAAAAATTATAATTCGTGTTGTTTTCTTAAAATATAAGCTTTTATATACAAAAATTAATAAAAAGAAACAAATTTCAGCCTCGGAACAGTTTTCGAGAAAAATACGATTTTCGAAAACCTTTTTTTGAAAAAATATCAAGTAACTTACGAAAAAAAAATATTTTCTCGCGTATACAAATTTTCCTTTTTCCAAAAAATGTTCATACTTTTTTGAAAATTTTAATATTATCAAAACTCTTATGCAATATTATTTTTTTTTAATTTTTGGAAAAAAAGTCATTCTTTTTGGAAAATTCGATATCTCAAAAACCGGCGCAATGTTTTTTCGAAATTTAATTTCCATTCGTACAGTAATAAAACTTAAAGCTAGCGCACGATTTTAGGAGATTTTACTTAAAAACAATATTTTTTTGTTCCACGCTTAAAATACGTTTTAAGCGTTTTCGTTTTTCGTTTCATACGTGGATTGAAAGGTGGCACTCCCTAGATCACGAATATGTAATTTTTAATTCTGTAGGATGAATAGTTTGGCCAGAAATCACGTTTGAAAATGTCAACTTTGAGGGGTCTACGAGGCTCCGTTTAGCCGCAAATCGTGTTTAAAGATAAAAATTCGTTTTTTGATACCATTTTTTCAAATTTTGACATTTGACAATTTTCTCATTATCGAAATAGGGATTTTTTATAGAGATGCTTCCAATAAGTTTAAAAAACATTGCATCTCAAAGCTTTAAATTTTTTTTTTTTTAATTTTTGGAAAAAAAATTGTTTTTTTTTTCTTGGAAAATTCGATATCTCAAAAACGGCTCCATATTTTATTTCGAAACTTAATATTTCCTAGAATCTTTATTTTCAAATACTTAAAATTAATATCCCAATTTTTTTTCTAAAAGAATTTTAAAGAAATTATATTATATTCAAAATCAGTTTAATAATAAAATGTTTTTTAAACTTTGTTTGCATAAATTCTTACTTTTTATATTTATATTAACAAAATAAAGAAAAAGTTAAATTTTTATTTTAATGAATTAATAATTTCCAAATTTGATAAAAATTCGTAGACAAACATTAAAAGAAATGTTTGTTTGTTCAAAATTCGCAGGGCAAATGTTATAGATTGTACTTGTTATTATATTATACTTTATAAAATATTTAATGTAGAAATTAGATCAAAGAAATCAATTATTAATTTGTATAAAAAAAATTTTAAATTTCAATTCATTCAAAACAATAGATTGTTATATACACATTATCTAAAATAAATAAATTGTTAATATCATAACAATCTTATTTTTTACAAAATATATGGATAAAAACTAGTTTTTGTAAAAAAAAGTTTATTTTTATTTTAAAAATTTTTCATGTGGGGTGCATCAATAATTTCTTAAAATTCACACCAAATTCCTTTTTTTTTTAATTTTTCAAAAATTGCTTATAAGCAATATGTAAATGCATACAAAATATTTTTTCCAAAAAAGGTATCTGTATGTACATATCTATATTAATTACAAAAAAAATTCAATTGCCACTATCTAACTACCCACTGCAAATAATTATTATAAAATTATTATTATAAAATTATTTTGGTTACCATAACGAAATAAAGCCAATTTGAAATTATTTAGTTTTCAAAAACGAAATAAAACCATTTGAGTTTATTAAGTTCAAATTCCTCTAGATCTTATTAAAAAGTCCATAAAATGGCAACCTCGGTAATTATTCGTATCAGAATTCAAACAAACCAGATTGCATGAGTAATAAAACAAAATTCCCAAATCTCTCATACACTCTTAATACTATTTGCTTGTATTCATCTCGCGCATGGCATATAAAACTGTATATATCTACCTACAATTGATTCTGACAGCAAAAAAAAACGCAGATAAGACTTTCTCCCTTACCCTCTTTATTGTTGTCAGAATAAATATATCTCTACCTCATCTCTTTGTTTGCTTATATTTTCTCCTTCCACGTCAACTCTGTACTGCTTAACATAGCCACACTTACGATTTTGCGGCACAATAATAAAACTTATTTTCGTGTTCCATGAGAGTACTATTAAAATATATATACAAAGCTCCATTTGAACATTGTTATATTATGAAGCTGCCCACGGTGCCGTATAACAGTATAACTGTATAACATCTAAAACAGCATCATAAAGCGCCGAACAGATTGAACCAGCAACAGCACTGTCAACAGCAACAGCGGTCGCCATTAATTTAGAAATAATGCATTTCAATTGTTCAACACACATAAGAACAGCAACAGCAACGCCAACAGCGGCGTCGTTAGGCCAAAGTCCTAAACTTGCTCTTGCTGGTGCAGTATTGTCAACTTTCCCACTGCAATATTTAGTGGCATCACAATGCAAAACAAAATAGAACGTAAAATAATTTTTCCATTTTGCTACTTTTTTATTTTGGTTGAAATTATCGTGTGAATAAAAAACAATAAATAATTTTTGATAAACTAAAATTGCAAAATTAAGTGACCAAAAAGTAATAAAGAATAAAAAACTATTGTGAAAGTTAAAAAATCGCTGAATAAATGAAAAAAATACTGTGCTTGTCAGTCTTTTGCCTAAAAAAACAGAACTGAAACGACATTCCTTCAATTTTATTAAATTGTCAATTTGTCAATCAAAACAAATGATTTTCGTCCAATTTTCAATTTATTATTTTAATTTTAATAATAAATATTTAAAATTTACAAATAATGCGAGAAATAAGAGAAACAGATTCACGCCGTGTCAATCTGTTGCTGTAACTTCAACAGCAACTTTAACAACCACGTCACTCTTCTTAGGGCCACTGTTTTAAATGGCTTTGATTACATTAAGGCTAGGCGCGCACATTCAATTTTTAGTTTCGCAACTGCTTAGTTCGAGCAAATAAAAACTTTGTGGTTTGACACAAACGAAACAATTGCCTAAAATGAGTTCGCTATTTTGTGTAACATATAATTATATGTACCTGCGCGGACATTCAACCAAATAGTTCATCTGTTTTCTATAAGCAACCAAACAGTTGTGCAACTAAAAGTTGAATGTGCGCGCCTAGCCTAACACAGCAACTTCGACATTAACCTTAGACCTTAACCCTAAATTCGATGTCGCTGTGCAAATGCTACCAACTTTTGAGGCGAAATTTGTCAGTATTGTCAACACTTAAATGAAAATGTAACAACCATCTTTTTGATTCGTCTATTTATTTTGGTTTTGACAATGGAAGAATTGCTTAAAACAAATAAATTTTAGTACGGCAAATTGTGCAAGTCGTATACATTGACGCAATTTACGTTAATTTTTATCGTTAAATGTACGGCAAAATCATTTCGCATTTGAATTTATTTTGATTATATGCTGTCAAAAACGCTGTTCACGTTGTAATCTATTTCACAAGACTTTTGATGTTGAAGTTTTCGTTGCTGTTAGACTATAGGCGCGCACATTCAATCTTTAGTTGACCAACTGTTTGGTTGCTTATAGAAAAGAGATGAACTATTTGGTTGAATGTCCGCGCAGGTGCAAATAATTAGATGTTACACAAAACAGCGAACTCATTTTAGGCAATCGTTTATTTTGTGTCAAAACACAAACTTTTAAGTTGCTCGAACTAAGCAGTTACTAAACTAAAAATTGAATGTGTGCGCCTAGCCTTAAAGTTGCTGTTCAAGTTGCTGTGTCAATCTGTTTCCCGCATAAACAAGTGCAGTCACATTTGTTATCCCCTTTCTCATGTCAAAATATTTTTTTTTTGAAAAGAAGACGTCAAATTATGAAGCTGCCCACCATCTGTCATCTTCAATTGGAGTCAAAAAATCTGTTATGCAATGTAGGCAATGCGCTATCCAGTGTATTATAGAGATCAGTGAAACGAGCCCTTCATATTATATATACTCAAAGGCTAGATAGCGCATTGTATAACAGTTTTTTTGACTCCCTCTAACTCAAGATGACAGATGACGGTCAGCTTCATATTTTGACGTCTTCTTTTCATCAAAAAAAAAAAAAATTTTGACATGATATAGAGCAAAGCAAATGTCACTGTGTTTTTATTATTTGTAAACATAGATAATTATTATTGAAATTAAAATAAATTAAGAACAAAACTTTTTGATAGATCTCAAAATATGTGTTCATAACAACAAAAGTAATAAAAACACCTCGGAATTTATTTGTCAAAAATCGTTTGTATTTTGCATATATTTCAGGTCAAGCGTAATTTTTGAAATTATTGCCTCGGAGCAAAAAAGTTTGATACAGCTTTTTTAAGCATCGAACGCAGATTCCAAAAAGGTATCAACCAACTTTGTAGAGCTAGCCGTTCAAAAAAGACACCTTAAGACCTTTATGACTTGTATTTGTTTGAAGGTTATTATTTTATTTATTTTAACGGACCAAAAAGTTTACATAATAGTTTAACATTAAAGTCCTGTCAACAATCAATGAAATAAATTTGCTCAAATTGATTGTTATGAAGTGAACTGTGGATATCGTATCATGACCCATGTTCTATAACTTTCGAAGCGATAAAACTCGTCGAGAAACGGTGAAAATTGGGACGAAATTCAATTTATCGCATCGTCGGGTTTCTGCTTTGAGTATATATAATATGGAGGGCTCGTTCCTATCCCAAATGCTGTCTCACTTTCTGTAAGTTAAGGTTGCAGCTGAAAGCTGTCAATTTGTGTTTACCTTCTCCTCGCACATCGTTCTCGGTCGCATGTGATATGAAGCACTCGGTAAATTTTTAGTCTTGTTTGCAAGAAACCGAAAAAAAACCGCATATATCAATAAGCTTTGTGACTGTTTTAATTCTTTACTAATTACACGTAAAAAATATTCCTTCCCGCGAATTTGACCTTGACGCGGTGGGAAGGCTTACGTCCTGTTTTCTACTCCAGCAATCCAGCTGAGGTAGCAGAGACAACAAACAAAATTCAAAACTCTTAATGAACCATGGATAAAGCTAATAAAAAAGAGAAAATTCGAACTGGGATATACGTTCAAATGTCGGCAGGAGTCGCGACTACCGGCACGGGCTTGAGGTTGTTGCTAGAGAGCAAATCCCTATAAGGCCAAATGCTCGTGCCTGGATTCCAGAGCAACCCTCTCGTCCACATGTAATCCTTAAAATTATACAAAGCAGTAATCCAGAGCTGCCCACTCATAACTGGAAAGTTGCGCAAGTTCGTGAACCAAAGGGCGCTTCAAGATCTGCAATCATTGTAGTGAATAAAGAGTCCTTGGCTCCTCTACTGGCAACCAAAGGTGTGATTGTATACGGATTCTCTTCGATTACTCTGAAGATATATAAAAAATATGAGGGTAACACCGTTCCTCCACAACCAATAGGTACTTCCACAGTCGCAGAGTCTGCGGAAGACATCGATCCAGCAATGGATCCCAGCAGCTCTGAGTCTGAAGTGAAGACCACAAATATCGCCGAAAAGGCTCCTGAAACTGTCGACAGTCTCTCCGAGAAGGAAGCTGAAGATTTCGCGAGGAAAGCTCTTCTGAGCGAAGACGAACCCATTGGCTCGACATCTGAAGCCGAGCTACTGGATTTGTCCTCTGAATCGGAAGACCTGAATCAAACCATGTTGGGGGTTGGTCTGGATGAGTGTAGCCAAAATGCTGCAACTACTTCAGATTAATCTTCAACATTCCATCAAGGCTTCGGCCTCACTTCTTCTCCTACTTCACAAGAACCGAGAGGATATAGTCCTGATCCAAGAACCATGGATTGCTAAGTCTATAATTCAGGACTCAAGACTCCTGGTTACTACTTGCTGTATGTATCGGACAAAGGTGAACCCAGATCCTGCATATTAGTTAAAAGTAGTTCTAATGTATATTTACTCCCTGATTTCAGCGATCGAGATATAACCATCGCCAGACAACACACCAAAAATGGGACGTATTGGATAGGATCATCGCTGAGGCAAAACGGCAAAATATCAGCTTCCTTATTGGGTGCGATGCAAATGCCCATCACACTGTATGGGGCAGTACGGATATAAATGATAGAGGTGAGTCTCTTTTTGATTATATTCTAAGTACTAACCTTATAGTCAGTAACATTGGCAATGAACCTACCTTTGTTACCAGAAACCGACAAGAAGTGCTAGACATCACTCTTGTCTCTGACACTGTATATCAAATGATAACGAATTGGAAAGTTTCAGAGGAACATTCATTCTCAGATCATAGATAAATTCAATTCAGTTTAAATGATGTACCCACCACGCGCCCATTTTTTCGCAATTATAGGAAAACAAATTGGCAAACGTATAGAGACATTCTGAAAAGATCGCTTAAAGCCGAATCTCTAGATATCCCCTCCAACACCTCAGATCTAGATAACAAAGTCAAGGATCTGACACTAACCCTGAACAATGCAATGAATATTTCCTGTCCTCTTCTGGAAGTTAGAGGAAAAAAGAAACCTTATTGGTGGAATTCAGGATTAGAACCGCTCAGGAAAAGTTGCAAAAAACTCTTCAATCGAGCTAAATACACAAAAGAAACCTCAGATTGGGACTTATATAAAGAATCCTTAAAGATTTACAAGAAACAATTGAGGACAAGCAAAAGATATTCATGGAGGAACTTCTGTAATAAAATAGAAGATACTTCTGAAGCATCTAGATTGAGGAAAATCCTCTCAACAAATCCAGTCATGCCAAGGTCTTTGAAAATGTTAGATGGCTCCTGGACAAATTCATGTGAAGAATCACTCAACTTGCTACTTTACACTCACTTTCCAGGTAGCTCGCAAAACGTTTGCAACATGAACTCAATGGAGTCAAACAACAAACCTATAAATGTCCAAGGGTTAATAACAAGGGACAAACTAATATGGGCAATTAATAGCTTCGATCCATATAAATCGGCGGGACCAGACGGTATAATACTTTAGAGATAATATTGAACGGTTGTCTAAATCTGGTTCACATTCCCCTTATATGGAGAGAAGTTAAAGTAATTATTATACCCAAGGCTGGTAAATGCTCCCACGTTACACCCAATGATCTTAGACCAATCAGTTTATCGTCTTTTCTTCTTAAAATTCTGGAACGATTGATTGACATTTATTTGCGTAGTGCTATATAACCAAACCTTTTTTCTATAGCACAACACGCTTACTGTAAGGGAAAATCGGTAGAAAATGCGTTATGTACTCTGGTACGCACCATCGAACACTCCCTAAATCACAAAGAATACATTCTAGTTGCATTCCTAGATATAGGAGGCGCCTTCAACAATGTCGACAGCGCTGCAATAACGAAGGCACTGTAGAATCTCAACGTAGACCTAATGGTGACCTAATAAATTTCATGCTGAAAAGCAGAATTATAAATGCGGAACTAGGTAGCTTTACTACAAGAAGGTCAGTCAGTAGAGGTACTCCTCAAGGTGGAGTCCTATCCCCACTTCTATGGAATGTGGTAGTTAATGAACAGCTAATAGACCTAGAAGAAGAGGGATTCAAAGTTATTGTATACGCTGACGACATTGCCATTGCCGTATCAGGAAAGCATCCTCCTAGTAGAACTCATCCAAACAGCTCTCAATAAGCTACTCAAATGGCCAGATCGCTGTGGACTAGGAGTAAATCCCCACAAGACTGAACTAGTCCTCTTCACAAGAAATACAAAATTCCTCAACTGGATCCTCCATCGATTAAAGGGGTTCCACTTACTTTCTCAGACGAAGCTAAATACCTGGGTCTTATTTTAGACAAAAAGTTAAGCTGGAAACCTAATATATAGGAAAGAATAAGAAAAGCCGCAGTAGCTATCTTTTCTTGCAAGAAAGCCGTGGGGAACAAGTGGAGCTTGTCTCCACATATCACTCACTGGCTATATATTGCGGTCATTACTCACTTACGGGGTGACTGTATGGTGGACGGCCTTAGACAAAGCGACAAATCGCAATAATCTAAGCAAAGTGCAACGTTCAGCGTGTATGAATATCAGCGGAGCCCTCCGCTCGACACCCTCCGCTGCACTAGACATACTTCTTAACCTCACACCCCTGGATATTTACAGCAAGCAAATGGCCGCGAGCACAGCCGTTCGTCTCAAAGCCATCTCTCAATGGACCAATAACTCTATTGGCCACACCACTATTCTGAATTTATTCGGATTTTTCCCAAGTCACTCCGACTACATCACTCCCTCGTTAGTTTTCGACAAAAACTTCGAAGTCACCATTTCCTCAAGGTCAGCTTGGGAGGAAGGGGCTTTGGTAGAAGATAAATCTGTACGAATCATTGTGGTATTTTAGATCTCCAAGTTGCTTGTATATTTATATACATATATGAAAAGATAAAATAAACAAAATTTAGTTTTATATTATTTTATATTTATTAAACTAATATCACAACTTAAGTTTTATAATCGCTACGCGTTTCGGAAACTATGTTTCCATCTTCAGGCGGATTTTTTATTTATTTGATTTTCCACTTGTCATTTATGTTTACATACATATTTTCTTATTATATATTTAATTTGTGTTTGTCTCTTTTCATCTTGTGTAGAATGTAAGTGGTGTGTCATATAGTGCGTTTGGTTTTAAAGTTAATTTGTCATTTAGTAATTTGCAATGTTCTATTTTTGTTGATTTATAGATTTCGTACTCTTCTAACGTGTCTAGTACTTTCCCTTTCTTGCAAAAATGCATTGGGCTGAAATTGTTGTTGAAGCTCGTGTAATTGTGTTTGTTGTCGATTAAGTGTAGTTTGATTTTGAGAGCTCTTCCTGTCTGTCCTATGTAGTATTTTTCGCAATCATCGCATTTTATTTTGTAAACTCCGGTGGAAGTTTTTATGTCGTTTTCTCTTTTAGGTTGTGTCAATTTTTGAATGTTGTTACTCGTTTTAAATGATACGTTTATGTTATGTTTTTCAATTTGTTTTGTTTATAGTGTGGTAGTATGTTTGTGTATTCCATTGAGATGAATTTACAGTCTTTATTCTTGTTATTTTTCTCATTTTTGTTTTTGTTTTTTATTATTTTCTTTTTTCTTTTATTTAAAAGTTTTTCAATGGTATCGTTTTTATATCCGTTTGATATTGCAATTTGTTTTATTATGTTGAGTTCGTTTATAAAATCTTGTTCGTCCGTGGGTATTGTGATTAGTGTTGGGCATAATCGAATGATTTAAAGAATCGAGATATTAGTATTCGAATGATTTAAAGAATCGAATGATCATTCGAATGATTTTTGAAAGAATATCATAGTAAAAAAAAGCAGGAAACAAACACTCAATTTCAAGGCAAAAAAAAATCAAAAACAAAACAAAAAAATCATAACATAATGGTTCTCGCTTCTCGTCTTTCCTTTGCAATTCCATATTCAACCCTCAACGATGCATCGAGTGCAAAAATGAATATAAATATAAACCCAGTCATTGAATACATACACACGAGATACACAAATAACCAAATTCTCGATTTTGTGTGTTATCTTTTCTGTCTTTTCGTTCAATATTCGCTTCTCTGTCTTGATCTTGAATAGGCAATCGAGTGTTGAGTCCTCATTTTGCTTAGAGAAAGTAGATAAGAAAAAATCATTCGAATGATTTGAGTATTCGAATGATTTGTGTGAAGAATCGAGATATCTCGAGATGTTGCCTGAATCGATTATAATCGATTATTTCATTCGAATGCGCCCACCACTAATTGTGATTAATCTATTAATGAATGCAATATTATGCTGCCATTTTTTGAGAGTATGGATGATGTGAATCTTTATGTATGGTTATGTCTGTGGTGGTAGGTTTTCTGTATATTTTGTATTTTAATTTGTTGTTAAATTTCTTGATATTTAAATCTAAGAAGTTTATGTTATCTTCAAATTCCATCTCCATTGTGAACTTAATTTTGTCATTTATACTGTTAATGTATTTATGTGCCAAATTTATTTGTCTATGTGTTCCGTCAAAAATTATAAAAGTGTCTTGAATATGATATAATTTTTCGATGTTGTTGTTTGATAATACTCGTATATACTTGTTTTCAAACCAATTTAAATATATATCAGCCATTAATCCACTAAGTGGTGAACCCATTGCTAAGCCTTATTTTTGTTTGTAATATCTGTTGTTAAATGTGAAGTAATTTTGTTTTAAAACTATTTTCACAATTCATAAGGAAGAAACACTAATAAGACACAACCTAAAAGAGAAAACGACATAAAAACTTCCACCGGCGCACTGTGGTCCGAAAAGGAAAATTTCGTTGCAAAAATACTAATTTCGATGTTTTATTTTTAAAGTTTTGTTTTTTATTTCTAATAGAAATATAAACGGAGCTTCAAAAACAGCAAACAAAAAATTTTTCGCTAACTAGTTTGACTTATAGAGCTTTTCAAAGTTGGTCAATTTCGTTCTAGAGTTAAAAAAAAAAAACAGAAAAAACTAACTTCTTTGTTTCCCTATTTGAAATTTTGGCATATTAAATGTAAAATATTAATTTTCTATAGTGTATTCTAGTTGTATTATTTGTCCGTAAATCAAAATTTTAATTAAAAAAAAAAAAAACAAAAAATATTTAGTATTTTCAATAAATAAAACAAAAAACACCCTTTTTTAGCAGATTTCTTCGGTTTGAATAGAGCTACAAAAAAATACTCGCGAGTTCGCGCGGAAAATTGACCATGATAGTTTACCCTAACTATTTCTTAAACCATATGCAAAATTGTAGCTGCAACTATTTGCAACCTTCAGAGAAATTGTAATTTGTTTAAAAAAAGTATGTCCGTCAAGTTAGCACTACCACTTCAAAATTTTCAAAATGTAATAATTGGATTAATTGTCGTGAATTTGTCGTGAAACGAAAAAATTTGTCGCGCTTGTATTTTAAAAAAATAACCCCTGGTAATGCTAACTTGACAGTCAAGTTAGCACTACCACCCCTCAAAATAGGGTAAAATGAACTCGAAAAATAAAAAGGTAAGTATTAATAATTGTCGTGAATTTGTCGTAAATATGTTGTAAGATCAAAAATTTTGTAGCGCAATTCTTTTAAAAAATAACCCCTAGTAATGCTAACTTGTCAGTCAAGTTAGCACTACCACCCCCCAAAATAGGGTTAAATGAACTCGCAAAAGAGAAAGGACAGCGTAAATAATTGTCGTAAATTTGTCGTAAATATGCTGTAAGACCAAAAATTTTCTCGCGGTACGCCTGCGGCTACGAACGTAAATTTTTAAAAAATGACCCCTGGTAATGCTAACTTGACAGTCAAGTTAGCACTACCACGCAAAATAAAAAGGAAAGCGTAAATAATTGTCGAAAATTTGTCGTAAATATATCGTAAAATAAAAAAAATGTTCGCATCATTTTTTCTCAAAAAAATGCCATGAAAATGTAAAAGTCCATAAAAAAGCATTTTTTCATTAAACCTAGCACTACCATACCAAAACTATCTGTTAAAACTATTTTTTTACTCTGCAATTTATTTAAACAATTGTCGTAAGACATCTTTGAATAAGTTCCGTCATAAAATAATTTGTCGCGCCCTTCTTGCCCAAAAAAATGCCCTAAATATGACAAAAGTCCTTAAAATAGCATTTTTTCATAAAAGTTAGCACTACCATACCAAAACTATCTATGAAAACTATTTTTTTACTCTGCAATTTATTTAAACAGTTGTCGTAAGACGTCTTTGAATATCTAAGTTCCGTCATAAAATAATTTGTCGCGCCCTTCTTGCCCAAAAAAATGCCCTAAATATGACAAAAGTCCTTAAAAATAGCATTTTTTCATAAAAGTTAGCACTACTATACCAAAACTATCTATTAAAACTATTTTTTTTACTCTGCAATTTGTTTAAACAATTGTCGTAAGACGTCTTTGAATAAGTTCCGTCATAAAATAATTTGTTGCGCCCTTCTTGCCCAAAAAAATGCCCTAAATATGACAAAAGTCCTTAAAATAGCATTTTTTCATAAAAGTTAGCACTACTATACCAAAACTATCTGTCAAAACTATTTTTTTACTCTGCAATTTGTTTAAACATCTTTGAATAAGTTCCGTCATAAAATAATTTGTCGCGCCCTTCTTGCCCAAAAAAATGCCCTAAATATGACAAAAGTCCTTAAAATAGCATTTTTTCATAAAAGTTAGCACTACCATACCAAAACTATCTATTAAAACTATTTTTTTACTCTGCAATTTGTTTAAACAATTGTCGTAAGACGTCTTTGAATAAGTTCCGTCATAAAATAATTTGTCGCGCCCTTCATTTTACCCCATTTTGGGGGGTGGTAGTGCTAACTTGACTGTCAAGTTAGCATTACCAGGGGTCATTTTTTAAAAATTTACGTTCGTAGCCGCAGGCGTACCGCGACAAAATTTTTGGTCTTACAGCATATTTACGACAAATTTACGACAATTATTTACGCTGTCCTTTCTCTTTTGCGAGTTCATTTAACCCTATTTTGGGGGGTGGTAGTGCTAACTTGACTGTCAAGTTAGCATTACTAGGGGTTATTTCTTAAAAGAATTGCGCTACAAAATGTTTGATCTTACAACATATTTACGACAAATTCACGACAATTATTAACACTTACCTTTTTATTTTTCGAGTTCATTTTACCCTATTTTGAGGGGTGGTAGTGCTAACTTGACTGTCAAGTTAGCGTTACCAGGGGTTATTTTTTAAAATACATGCGCGACAAATTTTTTCGTTTCACGACAAATTCACGACAATTAATCCAATTATTACATTTTGAAAATTTTGAAGTAGTAGTGCTAACTTGAAGGACATAAAAAAAGTCGTGTTCCCAGTGCTGACCTTTTGGTCTTAAAAGCAAATTCCCTTATGGAAAATTTCAATTATTTTATTAATTAAAATAGTCGAGAACGTGAAATTTTTTTTTAATTAAAAATCGTTTTATTACAATCTTGATTCTGACAAAAAAAAACCGCCCACTTCTACGCCCCTTTTTATACAAATGACAATTATTATTAAAAAAATATAAAATACTGTACACAAACTATTGATTACTTTATTGAACATTAAATTTTTTAATCCGCCCACTTTAACTACCCTCTTTGAATAAATTCCCCTTAACTTAAATTATTGTAAATATTTATTGATCTTATTCTAATAGTAAACTTGCCAAAAGAAAAGGATTAATAGCTTTATTGCCTACTCCATATACAAAGTTGAAAGAATTATTTAATTTTGGATTATTATTTTATGATCTAATAAAACAGGTAGGAATAATAATTTTCTTCCGATACCCCATATTGTTAAGCTTAAATTTCACAGGTTAAATAATCCTTGTGTATATACATTATGGAGGTATATATAAACTATGACAATGGATATATGTTGTTAGTTTTCAAGAGGCTTTACCGACGAGTGTAATGGATCCTTGCTGGTATATCAAGGACTCTCCACAAGACTTCGTATTCTCTCAAAGGGGTGATGCCATTTCCCTCAATAAAGTTACTTGTATTTCCGAAAGTCTTCCTTTGAGTTCCTTAAAAAAAAAAAAACCTTCGCCCCTTTATACTATCAGAACCACCCTCCCGTCTACAGGATACGGTAGGC
The DNA here is from genome assembly GCA_911387755.1 of Chrysotoxum bicinctum. Taxonomy (NCBI): domain Eukaryota; kingdom Metazoa; phylum Arthropoda; class Insecta; order Diptera; family Syrphidae; genus Chrysotoxum; species Chrysotoxum bicinctum. Next base: position 118,162,214 of record OU426987.1, read on the forward strand.
CTACTCTGATAGCAGGAGTGAAGGGTGTTCAAACTATGATGGCTCGGCATGCTTGCTCATTGCCTTGGCTCTGCTCGTCGATGGGATGGGTTCTTGCCATCATAGATGAGAACGGTCGTCACGTTCGATATCATGCCGAAAAAAATAATGTTTTATTCACTTTGATTGCTACTCGGTTCAAAAAAGAAAATCGGAACCCCAAAATCCATCCATTCAGAAAAAGAAAATATCTAAATAATAATTAGTATTTTTTTTTTTTGGCGATGACTCAATTATGGAGAGAGAAGAAAGAAAATTGAGATGGTAACCCTAGAGCGAGTTGGACAGGTGTTATTGTCCGTCTGTGGTAAACCCTCCCTCGCATCACCCCGTGACACGTCCATAAGCTACTGCATCCACGATGCTAATTTGCGGTAGCTCCCTAACTTGCAGATGGTCAGTTCTCTAAAAGCTCACCATCTTTCTTTTCTTACCTTGCAGTTCACGATCTCTCGCTTTGCCACATCCACCCCTCAATTAAATGCTTAAATGATCATTTTAGTTGTTCTCCAACCTAAACCTAAATTCCAAAATACGAAACAACTTCCCATCACAATGAATCGACAAGAGAAATTATAACAGCTGGTATTTCTTTTTTTTTTATCTATATCTGACAATTCTCTTTTATTAAAAAAATATAAAATATAAACAACAAAAAAACTTATCTGCTAATCCTATCCTACTCACACAACAATCTTTAAGGTATTTAAGGTAAAAAAATATATAAGAGTAAAATTTTAGGTTCGTATAAATGTTTATAGTTCCATGTTTATGAATTCCTCATATAGGTAACTTTGAAAAAAATTCGGATTCAAATGAATCCCCAAATAACTTGAGTATTATGCTTTTTTTTTGTTTTGTTTGTTATTCTTGCTTATGTAAGCGCTTTGAGAAAAAAAACTTTTTTTTTTAATTCCAACAAAAAAACTGAGGTGTTGTTATGGTTTGAAATTTAGTTTTAAAATTGAAACTCCATCTGTTACTCTCGAGTTTTACTTTTATATAGTTTTAATATATGTTCTATATATGTATACCATATTTCTTGTTTCTTAATAATTTAAAATTTATAATTTTTCTTTCGTTCAACAAAAGGTGTTTTTCTTTTTTAGTTCAGTATAGAGCTCTGAACAGAGTCCGAGCATGTCGAGCATGTTCCGAACATTCTCTGAACCAAGCGTGCTCTGAGCGCTCTGAGTATATTTTGAAACAGACCTGAACACTTATGTAACTGTCGCCATTTTTTTTAATTTCCATCTGTCAAATGCTTGTGTTAAGCATTTTACTCTGTCTGCTCAGTTATTTTATTCTGAGCTCATAGAGCGCACTCTGAACACGCTCAGAACATGCTCAGAACGAAAAAAGAAACACATTTCGAAATTCTGAACACTCTGAACTAAAAAAGAAACACAATTTATTTTTTGACAACTCAGGTTCTGTTCTGAACTAAAAAAGAAAAACGCCTAAAAAAAACAATGCAAAATATTGACAAATTATGCCCCTAAAATTATGCTTTACCTTATTGGATTTACAAATGTTGCAAATCATGATCCTCAAAATATGTTATATTTTTTTGTTTTCCAAAAACTATAGTATAATTTTTGTAGGTTTGCAACTACAATTATTAATAAGGGTATTCATGTAACGAGATAATTTTCCGCTTTGTAGAAAGATATAACTTTCCGCAGCATGTTTTCATGAACACCCGCTAAGAAATACTTGCGTAAATGTGGGAAATATTTTGTGAAATGTCAAATAAAAAGTCAGAATCCATACTTCTTTAGTTTAAGAGGTTTATTTCTGCACTTTCCGCAGCAAATTTGTGAGATAATTTTATGCGATTTGCAGAAACTTTTTCCCATACAAATTTTGACAGCTCGTTTCTGCGGAGATAAAATTATCTGGTTTACGAGGGTTTTCCGCGCTTACATGAATACCCCTAATATTTAGTGAATTCATCGTAAGCTTTCAAATATGAAAAAAAATGCACAGAAATCTTAATATGACTTACCCAAGTTCAATTAGGTTTCTTTTTTTTTTGCTTGTTTTGTAGGTATCTTACATATGTACATATGTTTCTTTAAAGTTGTTGCTGTCGTCGACGTCCAATTATGTGGTTGGTGCACCGCTTCGATTGGTTTGTCTGACGTATGATGTTTTGATGTACATAGATTAAATGTTGTTGATTTGAATTGACTTTTTTCTTATTGTAGATAAATTCCTGTTAAATGGAAATAAAATTTGAAAGTAATTAGATGAATTTCGCTTTACATTACAAATAACACTTTAACCCTATTAAATTTTACTTAAACTTATAACTTTTTTTTTTTTCTTATGTTTTTGCTATTCCATTATTTTTTTACTAGTTTGATAGTTTTAATTTGTTTTTTTTTTCTTACTATGTTTTGTTGTTCTTTTAATTTCAATTGTTTGTAGTTAATTTATAGATTTTAATAACAAAAAAAATATAATAATAGTGTAGTATAAATAGTATAATAAAAAAGTTACTTAGCTTTGTGTTTATTGAGTTTGGTAAATGCACCGTAGGTGTTGAATTGTCTTGATGATGATGGTAAATCCGGTGGTTAGTCAATTGTCGAGTAGTCGCACGTTCTGGCTGGTAAGTGTGATGACGTGGTGGTCATGAATTCCTGTCTGTTGAAAGCAGATTTGGCTGTAAATATTGTTGCTGCTGTCGTTGTTAAGCAGGTTGATGGAGTTACGTCGTTGTTGTTTAGGCAAGTTAATGTTGGTTCGTACAGGTTGTGGGTATCGGCTGGTAATTAAGATGGTGTGATGAAGATGATTTTTATTGCGGAAGATTTTAGTGATGATGGTGTGGTATGTATCTGTCCGGTTTGTAGAATGTGGTTTTCAGGCTCCCACTACGTTTCAGAGATCGGATGTTGCTGCTGTCCTTGGTCTTAAAAAAACGAATACCAAACATGTGTTTGAACCTTTTGGTGACGTAAGGTTGTTGTTGCTAACTCCAGCTTTTTTTCGTTGGTTTTGGCGTTGCTGATCTTGTTGTGAAACAGTATCAAAAATCAGGTGAGCCAATAAATTTTATTTCTTTCTCTAAATATAGGTATACTTTTTTTTCACGAGCACTCCTAAGTTTTATTTATCCGTTAACATAACGATAATTATTAACGTAGTATACGGTCTCTACTTCCTTTTTTTTTTGTTTTTTTTTTTTTTATTTCTATACGTATAGTCAACTTTTTTTTTCTTTTATTTAAGACCTTTATCTTTCGACACATCAAAACCAACTGAAGCCTTTCTGGCTTTCTGGATCTTTCATCTCCCCTTTTTTCGAAAACATAGTTTTTTTCGTTGAATTAAATTATGATGGAAGTGTTTCCGGTCACAGTTTTTCTGGATTTTTGGGTAGGATTCTGACTAGAAAAATCTAATTTTAAATTATAATTTTAAACCCGATTTTTTCCCATATAGGTGTATCCTTATTTTATTATTCCAGTCAAAATCCTTCCCGAAATTCCTCCTTCCGACACGGATTATCACCACCACCAAATCATCTTTTGGTAGTAGTTATCGAAAAAAACGAATTCCCCTCTTTTTCAATACTCGTCATATGTTTTCGAAATCAGATCTTCGTTCTTTCTACATCCTCTATCTTTTGTCTTCCTTCCACTCGATGATCTTCCAAACCTTCCCTGGCCGAGTGGTCTGGTCGCTCGGTCTCGAAACTCCGATTCTCCGGTTCGAATCCTCCGTCAATTTACAATTTTTTTTTTTTTTTTTTTTTATTTTATAGTTGTTTTAATTTTCATTTTACCTTACCGTTTTTTATATTTTTTCTTATCATTATTTTTGTTTTCTTTTTTTTTTTGTATCTATATATAATATATCGCCTTTTCATTTATATGGTGAGCTTTACTCTAGTTCACCCTGTACCTTAGGTCTATTTCAATATTAGTGTTATTCCTTTTTTAATTTTCCTACTTTCAAATAGTAACGTCTATTACTCTTCCTATAATAGTTCTAATAAGTTATGTTTCGCCTAATCGAAGACTCAAACCTCATCGAAGTTAAAATTCTAACCTAATCTGTAGCTCAATTAACATTTTCTTTTCAAATCTCTAACGTCTTTTAAATCATATACCACAAACCTGATACTTTTTTCAAATGCTCATGAGAAAAAGGAACAGAAAACTAAAACAAGAGCTCTTATGCACAGACTGCCGGGTCGTAGAATTACCAATTACTTTTTTAGATCTTTTCAGTGATACACTCCAACGCGTTTGCCATTAAGATCTTCGATTTCATACAAATTGTTTCCGATCGGTTTTCGAATCCGCATCTTCAAAAATTTTGGGCATAGTTTTGCATTTAAGTGCTTTGACTTGTCACTCAAAATAAAGTTGCGTCTATACACTATGTCGCCTGTACTATACTTAACAATTTTGCTTCTGGTGTTATAACGATTCTCATATCTCGTGTGTGCATTTGACAGGGACTCTTTGATGTGTACGTGCAAGATGTTCATCTGTGATGCTTTTGACAACACTTTCATCTCAGCATTATTTAGGCAGTCCAGTTCACGAAGCAATCGGTAGTCATTTCCGTGTTCCACCATGGGTTGGCCAAACAGAGCCTCGTACGGTGCTATACCAGTAGCCGAATGAACAGCTGTTCGCAGCGCGCAAGCTATTCCAGAGAGATGAGCGTCCCAATTCTTTTGGTCAGGGTCTATGTACGATCGTACCGCTGCAAGAATTGACCTGTTCACCCTCTCACTAGCATTCGCTTGTGGTGAGTATAAGGCTGTCCTCACATGGTTAAAACCGTACGAGGTCATCAGCTTTCCAAACTCCTTGCTCGTGAACTGTTTGCCGTTATCCGAAAGTATCGTCTCTGGCACCCCATATACATTGAAGATCTCCTCCTGCAGGATTTTCATGACCACGTCGCTTGTAGCTCGTCGCACTGGCTTAATCACCACAAATTTCGTGAGTTGGCCCAAAATTATATATATATGTGTGTTACCACACTTAGAACGGGGGTAAGGCCCAAGCAAATCCATATATAACATCTGGAATGGCCTTTCTACTTCAAAAGATTTGCCCATTGGTGGTCTTAGGGTCTGGTTAGTCGCCTTACACATTTTACAAACATCACACTTTCCAATGAACTCCTTAACCTGAGCTGCCATTCCGGGCCAAAAGAATTGATTTCAAAGTCGATGAAGTGTTTTAGATATGCCACCATGCGAAGCTCGTGGTGGTCGATGAGCCAAGGATATCAAGTTTTCAGTCAACTGTTTGGGTACCCAAAGCTTCCAAACTAGGTCGTCCTGTAAAGGATTCCCTGTGCAATGTCTAACCTTCTTGTATACAAAATTGTTTGAAACTTGAAGGTCAGGTAGCTGTTCTTTTTGTTTTTCGACGTTTTCCAAGAGCTTGCAGTATTCCTCAGATTGAAAACTGGGGTCTGCAAGATCGATATGTAACACGTCGGAAGTTTCAGTTCCCATCGACCCATCGAAGTTCAGAGCTTCGACCTCATACACCCGAGATAGAGCATCTGGGACAACATTTAGGGATCCTTTTCGATGTTCGATGGTGAACTCGAACCCTTGAAGCTTTAGGCTCCATCTGGCCAATCGTCCGCTTAAATCTCTCTGGCTCATCAGCCACTTCAAGCTCGCATGGTCTGTAACTATTTTAAATGCTTGAGCTTCGACATATGGGCGACATTTTTTTACCCCTACTACTGCAGCCAGGCATTTACGCTCGGTTACGCTGTAGTTGCGCTGGGCCTTGTTCAGCTTTTGGGAATGATAATAAATTGGCCGCTCGTTCCCTTCCTCGTCCAGCTGACATAGTACGCAACCAATGCCGGAATTTGAAGCGTCGCATAGGATGATAAATTCTTTGTTGAAGTTTGGGTGGACCAAGATGTGATCTGTTGTTAAAAGCTCCTTCCCCCTCACGGTTTCCGCCTTGACGATGGCGAGGGGGCTTACGTTTGACCCTCCAGCAATCCAGCTGCAGGGACCTTCAACTAAGAGAAACCAACAAAAAACAGGGATGTTTATCCAACAAATAATAAATATGGAAAAAAGTTTACTAGAGAAAGATAAAAATCGAGAAAATCGAGTGGATATACACTCAAGTGTCGGCAGAAGTCACGGCTGCCGGCGAGGGCTTGGCTTTGCAAGAAGCTAAGTCGCCAGTCACAAAAAAAGTAAATAAGCCAACCCTAGTGAAACAACACAACCTTGCAGCGGCTCTTCTCCCTGCTCTAGATAGCCTGGCTATTGACGGTAGGGAGACCTCGAACAGACCTCCATCTATAGGAAGTCGGACCGAGGACGAGTTGCTGGAAGACTCGAGTCAAGAAGAGACTATGCTGAAGTCTACTGCACCGCCCAATGCTGCGAGGCAACGCAGTAACTACAGATCCTCTAAAAGATTCGTGAGTGTTACGGAGAAAAAGGACCCAACTTCTCTCAGTCCAAGAGACAAGGCCCTTTTAAAGAAACATAGAAAGTTGATAAAGGACTATGAAAGTCAGATGGCAAAGACTACCACTGTACCCATAGCTTTCTCCCAACAACAGAAAGAAACGAAAACAGTCAGCGAAAGAGTAGTTGCTTCCACATCGAAGTCTATCCCTAAAAAGATAAACCAAGAACAGGACAACAATAACTCAACAGCTCGTACCGGCAAAGATACGAATAAGACGACTTCCCTCAAGAAACAGCAAACCATCGCTAAATCGAACCCGAAAGGGAACGACAAAGCAAAGGTAGGCAACTCTTCTGGGACAAAGTCAGTTTCGTCCAAGAGGGCAAGATCGGAGGAGACAGCCAAGGCCGATGGTTCTAAAAAGTTTAAGACCAACAGCTTTGACAACACCCCGATCGATCTTCAGGTGGCCATTATTAGTCGAGAGGATCCGGATGGGAAAATCACGGCCAAGAACTGGTTACTCGTGGAAAATGAAATCCTTAAAGCCATGATGGCGACATCCGAAGACGATAGTTCTGAGGACTATACCTGTGGAGACCAGAAATCCTTGGAGTTCCTCACTCACACAATCGCCAAAATTGGTGAACTGTGGGAGGGTGCATCTCTCGGGGTTCTTCCTGTCACGGCTCTACCACTTCGTCAGCAGATTAAGATATGGATTCCTCCTCCTGCCACGCATGAGGACTCATCCATTATTAAACTGATGGCAAAACAAAATAAGGAGCTCCCCATATTGGATTGGAAGCTCTTGAATTCCAGAAAGAGTCTCAACGGGGAAGGTAAGGACCTCAAAAAATCTGACCTCCTCCTGAAAGAAAAAGCAGACGTGGTGAGATATGGTCTCGGAACCGTAAAGGTAAAGAGGCATGAAGGGAAAGGGAAGTCAAAAGCTGCTGGTGGTGCTATTAGAAGTTGTATTCTAGCCAAAAAATCGATTAATGCTTTCTTTTTATCTAGGTACAGCAACAGGCATAACGCGGCAATCAACGTTGAATCCAAGGAAGGCAACTTCGTCTTGGCGTCAACGTACATGCCGGGAGATGAAGAAAATCCTCCATCAAAAACGGTCCACGATCTTGTGGATTACACCACAGCAAGAGGGACACCTTTGGTGATTGGATGCGACGCCAACGCCCATCATATACAATGGGGTGGCAAAGATATCAACAAAAGGGGTGAGTCAATTTTTGAATACATTCTCTGTTCTAATCTTATGCTATGTAATAGGGGCAATCACCCTACATTTCGTAACAAAATCAGGGAAGAAATTCTAGACCTCACTCTTATGAGTAGTAATGATAAGAATGTAGGGAATTGGAGAGTCTCTTCTGAGAAATCCTTTTCGGATCACTTAAGGATACTCTTTACCTTAGATAGGAGAATAAATGATATTAAACCTTTTAGGAACCCAACTAGGACGAATTGGACAAAGTATTCAAAATGGTTGATTGAACGAATCGATCCTCCAGAGGAAGAAACGCTTTCGGCAACCTCAATCATTGACAATGCTGTTCAAAATCTTACTAGTAAAATGAAAAAGGCATTTTAAAAACACTGCCCCATATCTCGTAACATTAAACCCACTAATCCACCATGGTGGAATAGTGATCTTAAGAAACGAAGAACAGGGGTCAGAAAACTTTTCAACAAAGCCAGACTGAGTAAATCGGAGGAAGATTGGAATTTATATAGATCCGAACTTAACTCATACACCAAAGAGTTAAGAAGGACAAAAAGAACACAAGTGAGGCTGCGAGACTTCGAAAGATCCTTGCACACAATCCCACGATTCCGGGATACATTAAGCATCCCGATGGATCGTGGTCGAACTCAAGCCAGGAAACACTTGAACTCTTTATGGAAACGCATTTCCCGGGCTGTAAGAATCATCAAGGACCGGGTTTTACACAACCACACACCTTAGATATCTTACAATCAGTACCAGAATTGGAACGGGTTATCGCAGAGGAGAAGATTATGTGGGCAATAAACTCGTTCAAACCCTACAAATCAGGCGGACCAGATGAGATTATTCCGGCATTTCTTCAACATGCTCTACAGATAATCACCCCATGGCTTAGGGTAATCTTCAAAAGTTGTATCAAATGGAGATACGTCCCTATCAGTTGGAGGAAAGTTAAAGTAGTCTTTATTCCAAAAGCTGGAAAACCGACACACTCGACTGCAAAAGATTACAGACCGATAAGTCTCTCTTCGTTTCTCCTCAAGACACTAGAGAGAATTATTGATCTGCATGTTAGGGACCTACTCAAACCAAGCAACCTGTGCAACTACCAAACGCTTACCTGAAAGGTAAGTCAGTGGAGACTGCGTTGCACGAGGTCATCTCACAAATTGAGAAAAGTCTCGAGCACAAAGAATAATCCATGGCAGCATTTTTAGACATCGAAGAAGCGTTTAACAACGTAAAAACGGAGTCCATTAAATCTGCTCTAGAAGAAGTTGGCGTTGAATCTGCTATTGTGGACTGGATTTATACCATGCTCAATGGTAGAATCATTAGCTCGCAACTTGGGGATAGCAAAGTAGAGAAATCGGTTACAAGAGGCACTCCACAAGGAGGAGTAATTTCACCTCTTCTCTGGGTCCTGGTTGTTAACAAAATTCTCACAAGATTTAAGAATCAGGGCATTAAAATAGTAGCCTATGCGGACGACATAGTAATTCTGATATCGGGTAAATATCTTACCACCATCAAGGATATTATGGAATCTACACTTAAAGAACTATCTTCTTGGACATCACAAAACGGTCTCGGAGTTAACCCTTCCAAAACCGAACTAGTCCTGTTTACGAAGAAAAGGAAATTGGAGGATTTTACCCCCCCCTCCCCAAGACTTAACGACATTCCTCTGAAACTTTCCAACGAGGCTAAATATCTTGGAGTAATTCTTGATTCCAAGCTAACATTTTTTTTTTTTTTTATAATTTACCCGCGTTCAAGGGATTATGATTACCCTTTAAATGTTTTCAGCACAGCGCGGGCGTGAAGTTAATGCAGAGAAACGTAACACAGAGGAAAGAATGAAAAGAGCACTATGCGCTCTCTACACATGCAAAAAAAACCTTCGGTACACGGTGGGGCATGCGACCGCAGGTCATCCAGTGGATGTACACGGCGATAGTTCGTCCCATACTTACCTATGGGTCGATCGTGTGGTGGACGGCTGTAGAAAAAAGAAGCTATCTCAAAAACCTGAATAAGGTACAGAGACTAGCCTGTTTAGGAATAACGGGGGCACAGAGTTCTACGCCACAGGCGGGGCTGGAAATTATTTTAAATCTTCCAGTCCTGGACGAGCACATAAAATGCACAGCAGCCAAAAGCGCAATTCGGCTTAAAGAAATGGGCTCTTGGAAGCACAGCAGTCATGGTTATGGGTCTATCGTGCAAAGGTATGACAAAGTGGCAGGGCTTAATGTGACAACGGACTACTTACCACCCAGAATAGATTTCAACAGATACTTCTCCACTACTATACCCGAAAGACAGGAATGGGAATCCAACTCACTAATTAGTGAACAAGGTATTTCATTCTACACCGATGGGTCGAAAATGGAAGAAGGAACAGGAGCTGGGGTGTTCTGTGAATCTCTTAATATAAAAGAATCATTCAAACTCATAGATGAGTGTAGTGTCTTTCAGGTTGAGATTTACGCTATTGAAAAGGCGGCAGAATTGGTACGCACGAAAGAATTGAACTCGTCGGAGATCACATTTTTCGTGGACAGCCAAGCTGCCATCAAAGCTTTAGCCAGTGAGACTATAAGATCCAAAACAGTAACAAAATGCCGAGACATGCTGAGCAATATTTGCAACACCAACCAAGTCAATCTCTGCTGGGTTCCTGGACATAGTAATATAGAAGGGAATGAAATAGCAGATGAACTGGCAAGGAAAGGGTCAGAATCAAATAAAAACAGCAGTAGCCATTTAAATTTGGAAAATAGACCTAATAACGAAAGAGCGAATCAATAACTCCTGGTCCTCCAGGGACGACTGCGTTATATCTAGAAGTTTATGGCCTATAATTAATGAAAAGGAAACTCGATATATCTTATCGCTCAGTAGAAAGAATATCAGAATCGTGATAGGTGTACTGATGGGTCACTGCGCCATAAGAATGGGTGCATTTGCGCCAGATTTCTGTAGGAGCTGTCAGGATGTCGAGGAGATTGAAACCATTAAACACCTGCTCTGTGACTGTCCAAACCTCCAAGCAAATCGCCTCCGCTACTTTGGAAACAGGTTTGTTGGAGAACTAGACGATCTAACGCAGGTCTCAATGGCAAACATGAGAAAATTCATTGTAAGCACAGGCTGGTTCGAAAATGAACCAGTCTACATAAGACATTAGTTAGGAGCATCTCTGCTTTTATTAATAGGGGATCACAATGGACCAATAGGCCCCCGTGTACGCAACAGCCTTGTGCTATGCACACCCCTCCTTACCTAACCTAACCTAAGCTAAAAGCTCCTTTATTTTGTTGAACGCCTCAATTGCCTCTTCACCGAATACAAACTTCTTCCCTTTCTTTAACGTGTCAGTTAAAGGACTAGCTAGAGTTGAGAAGTCTTTGACGAAACGCCTATACCACCCTGCTAGACCTAAAAAGCTTCTCGCTTGCTTCACTGTTTTGGGAATGGGGAAGTCAACTATTCCAGATATCTTGCCCTGATCCATTTTCAGACCACCGTCTCCTACAACAAAACCTAAGAATTTCAGTTCTTTGAAGCAAAACTTCGATTTTTGGACGTTGATCGTCAGTCCTGCTTCCTTGAGATTCCTAGCCAACACCTTTAACAACTCTATGTGCTCTTCAAAGTTATTCGATACCACCAGCAAATCGTTGACATAAGGAAAAATTTTTTCTCGCAAATTCGTAGGTACCACTTTGTCTATCAATTTACATATTGTCGGAACAGCGTTCTTAAGACCAAATGGCATTACCGTAAATTGCATTAATGGGCGGCCGGGAACGGAAAAAGCTGTCTTCTCTCTAGAGGTTTTCTCCAACGGTATCTGTCAGAACGCATCCTTCAAATCCACACTAGAAATATAGTGTGTTCCTTGAAGACGTGCCAACAGACCCTCTATATGAGCCATTGGATACGCATTACCTTTGGTCTTGGCGTTAACTTTCCGATAGTCTAGGCATAGACGGTTCTTTCCGGGTTTCCGTACCAATACTACCGGAGAACTCCATGCACTGGAGCTTTCTTCAATAACGCCAAGCCCTATCATGCGATCCAATTCCTCATATAGAAGTTTCTGTACCGCTGGAGAGACCGGATAATGGCGTTGCTTTATCGGCTCCGCGTCACCTGTATCTATGTAATGTTCCAATAGAGCTGTTTTCCCTAAGCCTAATACAGCAGAGGAAGGAAACAGATCTATGGCTTTTCTCAGAGTCTTCGACTGCTTGCTTGTCAACACATGAGCGTTGGGATCGAGTTCCTTTTGGTTCACGTCGAGCGTCAGTTCGGAAATGAGACTTGGTGCGATATTAAACTCTTTCCAAAAATCCACGCCTAAATATAAGGGCTGTTGTAAAGAAGGTACCACAAATAAATTAATGTCATTAGTAATTCCCTTGTAAGTAATCTTCACCGTTATTTTGCCGACTATCGTTTGGTGCTTACCGTCTGCCGTTTTGATACCCGAAGTATACTTATTAAACTGGATGTTTTTCCTTGTCAAGAATTCCAAACCACCCACGCCCAAGCAACTTATACTCGCCCCACTATCCAGTAAACCGAGTACAGGTTCCCCAAGTAAGTGCACCGTTGCATATGGTCGCGGATAATCTGAGCAGCAAAGGGTTGTTGCTTCGATGGCCTGGTGAATCTTTCGTTTATCTTTAAATTTTTCTCGAAGTTTCTTTATCTTCTCTGAGACTATTGGGCTATACGTAGATCCAAAAATTCTCTGTCTCACCTCATAATAATTTTGGATCCGTTCATGCAGAGTTTTAGGTAGTTGCTTTGTCGAAATTGGTGTGGGGTTTGCTGCTTCATGAGTCGTTTGTCGATTTGGTTTTAATATGGTTAGAACTGGTGTTTTCATTTGTATTTTGCCATTGTCAATGCTGGTTTGTGATGTTGAAGGTGTAGTTTGGTAATAAGATGTTTTGTCTAATTCGATTCCGGATTCCGTTTTGGCGAGCAGCTTCTCCGGTGGTCTAAGCTGCTCCGAGGGGCGTTTTCCGAACATTTGGGGCACTGCGGAGATTTAACATTTTCCATCCCACACTTGAAACAGAATAGATTCCGCTGAGGGTCAGGACATTCAAAAAATGAATGTCCCTTCCCTTTACAGTTCCAGCAGCATAACATTCGGGTTTCTCTCTTTGGCTGGAACGCTTCGATGTGTTGGTTTACAACCTCACAACTATGTTCATCCATCTGATTAACTTCTATCTCTGCCACCTTCTTGCCAAGAGGTGGAATAAACCTTTGTTGCTTCTGGTAACCTTCTCTGTCGTTCAAATATTTTTCAATGCTTTTGCAGACATACAACAGTTCTGGCAAACTTTCAGTCCGAAAGGTAATCAAGAGCTCTCCCATTCTTCGTTTCACATTTAGTTTTAAGAACTCAACTAACTCCTGGGGCGGTTTTGGGACCCTCAACCTGCTATTCAGCTGCTGTATAGCGGCGTAAAAGTCAACAAAAGTCTCCGAAGGAAGTTGGTGCCTGTCGAACATCTTCCTTGACAACTCCGAGTCAGTCTCCAAACTCCGGTATTGATCGATCAGCGCCGTACGAAGTGCCATCCAATTTTCGGTCGGGTTGGATTTTATGTACACCCAGTACCAACTCTCTACTGTTCCGGCGACAAAATGGTGGAAGTTTAGGACAACTTCATTCCAACTTACTCCATAACTTATCCTCAACCTTTCCAATCGGAACAGAAAATCGTCAACTGTCATTTGACGGTTATCAAATTTTAATCCCCACTTATGAAAGTGATGGAATCTATTTCTGTTCGATGTTAAGGCTGAAGGTAGTGGACTGTTGTATGAGTTGTCGAAGTTTAAGTTGCGTAGTTGCCTTATAAGTTCGTCTGCGTTTGATGTATTGCCCTCATCATGACGTTGCATTGAAGGTTGACCTTGAGGTTGGCTGTTTCTGGTTTGCGCTGGATTTTGGGTTGCTGTGTCTGCTCTGATATTATTCGTTGTTGTCCTGTTATAAGGTATAGTTGTCCTGTTTCCCTGAGTTTCGGTCCTGTTGTTTTGAGGTTCTGTCTGGTTATCTTGAGTTTCTGTCCTGTTGTTCTGGAATACCGTCCTGTTGTTCTGGGTTACTATTCTGTTGTTCTGGTTTCCTGGTGTTTGGACCTCACTATATCTTGCAGACCTTAAGTTTGGTGTGATGGTTGGTGAAACTGCGACCATCGTTTGCCGCACTATGTTAGCTACTTCATTGTGAAGATATGCCCTGCTCCTCTCTGCTTTGTAACGGAACCTGTTGGTGAAGACAAGGACACTCAGAAAGAAAACTATAAAACTTCTAATCTCCTTAAAGAGGAGGTACCATTTCCACGTATCCCAGAACAAAAATGAGGGTACATTTCCAATGTAATTAAGTCTCCAAAAGTCCTTGCGAAACCTTTACCCATTTAACTACCGTTCTGACCCCTAGGCTACAGGATCCAAAAAGGCCAATCCGGGCAGCGAGAGTAAAGGGTGTTCCTAGTTACGACGGCTCGGCATGCTTGCGTTAGCCTGGGCTCTGCTCGTCGATAATGGATGGGTTCTTGCCATCGTAACTAAAAACGTTTGTTACGTATAAAAATCATGCCGAATGAAAGATGGGTTTTCAAAAAAAAATTAATGAATACGAAAATAGGTTCGAAATAAAATTATCGAGACCTGAATTCATCCAATTTAAAACGAAAAAGAATCACTATTTGAATCTCAGCAAAATGAACACCAAACGAGAGAAAAAAAAGAGAGTTGGCAACCCTAGAGAGTGGTAGGACAAGGTGTAAAGTCCTTAAGAGGCAAACCCTCCCATGCATCACGGTTGAGATGCATCCTCGGTTACTGCTACCTCGTACTATTATGCAGCAACCCCCTAACTCGCAGTTCCGCGATAACTAAATTACCTCAGATCTTACCATGATTAATCTTATCAGCTACTAGAGGTCCTTTAGCTTGGCCACATCCACCCTAAATAAAGAATTTAGCACTCCATTTTACTATTTCCTAAAATTTTCCAATATAAATACTGACTTCCCAATCTCTACTGACGCAAAATTACAAGACGGTATTTGTTTTCATTTTAAACGTTATAAATTTCATTTTATTAAAAAAGTTTATAATCAATAAAAAAAATCTCAAATATAAATGAAGAGTATTCAAAATTATTTATATATATGTAAATCTGTATATAATAAAAATGGGCGATAAGAAAATCAAAAAACAGTAAACTAGAAAGGTAATTCGATTTTTTTTTTTTTTTTTTTTGTTAATAGGTTATAAATTCGTTTTATTTTCAATGTCTGGATTCATAAATGTTCAATTCGAATTAATGTTCAAATTGTAGACCGTTTGATATTTTTAGTTTGCAGTCTATCTTTAGGAAAAAAAATATACTTCCGGTTTCGGATGTGGATATGTAAAAATCAAAAATTGACTGACTCTACTTTCATCTTGTTGTATGAATTAAAATCACTTGATAGTATGCTTTAATTAATTGTTTGCTCTTTGCAGTTGTTAAAAATGTATTGCATACTTTATTAAATTTTTGTTTTATCTAAAATTGTCTTGTCTATTTTTAATTGTTTTGTCTATTGATAATGTACAATTATAGCACTATCCATAATTATTTATGGAAACTCGTAGGTTTGTGTTTATGCTAGTAGTTTACTATAAATGTGGTTCGAAAATATCTTAAGGTTCAAGCCTATACTACACGAATTTTAATAGCAGCAATTTTCGATAGTAAATGCATTCAAATAAAATCAATAAACACTTACCGAACTTTTTCGATGAAAATAAGTTTAGTTTTTTTTTTTTTTTCTTACTTTTTCTTCTTGTTTTTCTGATTGATCAATTGTTTTGATTTAAATTAAATTTCTCGATGAGTCAGCCTTCGAGGTGGTGCACCGCTTCGATGGGATTGCTTCAGTTTTCTTCATCATTGCAATTGTTTATGTACGTAGGTTGAAATACTGTGGGACTTATTCCTGGGAAGTAAGATTAAATTTGAAAGAATTTAAGATCGAATATAATTGCTTTACAAATGAAACTAAAACGTGTCAAACGCGCTTATGAACTTTGGAATTTAATTTCTAATTATTAATGTTACTAGTATATATGTATATGTTCAAATTTTGTTCGTTTGTTTAAGGTTTATATAAATGGATTACAATTTTATTCTATACTATGTATGATGAAACTAGGTAGGTAATATACTTAGCTTTATAATTTTATATTGGTGACGGATGATTCTTGGTGTGGATGCATTTGGTAGGTAGATGTTGTTTAAAGTTGCTGTTTGTAGTTGTCTGTACTTGTAGTGTCTGTACTTGATGTTCAAAAATTTGTAGCAGGTGTTGTTGGATCTTGATGTTATTTTTGGCTGGTGTTTGTTTGAGTGGATCTTGATGCTATTTAGGCTGGTGTATGGTTGTGTTGATCTGCTGTTATGGTTGTCCTTGTGTGTTCTAGATTTGAATCGGATATTGTGATTGTTGTATGTTTTTGCGGTTTAAGTGGTGTGTTATGTTATAGTGGATGTTGTCGGATCTTGTTGATGGGCTATTGCAGTGGTTGTATGTTCCTGTTGTGTTTTTGTGGTGTGGCTATTGCAGTGGTGGTATGTTCCTGTTGTGTTTTTTTGTGATGTGGCTATTGTAGTGGTTGTATGTTCCTGTTGTGTTTTTTTTGTGATGTGGCTATTGTAATTACCACGGCAGAGAAAACGTTTGGCGTGGGATGGTTCTGTTCCTGTGATCGTATGATGTTATATATGTACGTTCGTTGGTCTTTTTATGACGTGGGTTTTGATGGAGATGTGCAATCTTTTGTTGCGTGCTAGTGTAAGTTGTGGTTTTTTAAAAAAAATAAATTCACTTCTTAGGTTTTATTGATTACTTACCCAATCGGAGATATGGACGCTGGCGAATAACCACGAGTTTTGCGTGGCCGCATACTCGCTTTTTTATTGTTTTATTTTTACAGTTGTGTTTCTTTCTTCAGTTTATTTAAATTAATTTATTATTTTTGTTTCCTTTTCTTTTTTCTTTTTAATAGTTTTTTTGCTTTTTCCCTTTTTTTCGGAAATTCGCACTTTACTAATTTTTTTTTTTTGTTCTTATACTTTTTGTACCACTCTCGACCGGCACGCACTAAATCCAGAAACCAACTGACTTGATTCTTTCAGCATTTGGACCTCCTACTTCTTTCTTATTAGTAAAAAGTTGACGAAAGTTAGGATTTTCATCATGGAAGTTTATCCGAACTTCCGTTTCATAGGTTTTTTCTTCAGATTTTAACCACAAAAATCCAAATTTATTCTCAAAATCATTTTCTGAATTTTTCAGTAATAGATGTAATATAATTGCCAAAATTTGGTCAAAATTAGAAAAGTTTGAGAAGCGGAAAAAACAATTCTTTAACTAACACCAACGCATTCTCTTGTATTAGTTAACGAATCATATTTTCTTTTAAACCTTTCCTTTAATTGTGCGATGTTTTCCTCTTCTTAAATCCACTTTTAGGTATCTATCCTTAGTCAATTGATTAAAATTTGTTCATCATTCTCTCGTACCAAAGCGTGGTCTAGAGGTCTAGGAGATGGTCCAACCTCACCCCTTGCCGGTTCGATTCTTGCGGTCTCCAACTTTTTTTTTTTTTTTTTTTTTTTTTTTTATTTTTTTTTTTTTTTTCGTTCTTGAGCTACTTTTATATATATTTCTTCGTTTTTTCTTTTTTTTTTTTTTTTTTTTTTTTTTTTTTTGTATTTCAAAATTTTTCCATTACTGAGTAAACTACATTCCACTGTCTCCCGTACATCCTAATGGATAGTATCTCCCTATCAACCAAACCTGAATCCACTACGATACAAATTCCCCTTCCCGATTAAATGTGAATCATTTTAGAAATGAATAGCTCGACCATCCCAAAAGTATGCTACCCTTTGCTTGTCCTAAACCGCAAATTCAAATTTGGTAGTTTGAATCGGTTATACCACCTAGTTATTTTCTCACAAACCTGCTTCCTTTTCCGAGTCCTCATGAGGCAAAGGAACAGGAAATCAGAAAGAGACTCATGCACAGACTGTCAGCCGGGCACAGAAAAGAAAGAAAAGAAAATAAAACATTTTTATCTACGTATGTCCTTGCTGTGATATACTCCTACCGGTTTCCCATTCATGTCCGCCAGCTCGTACAGATTGTTCCCTATAACTTTCTTAACTACCATTTTCAAAAACTTAGGAGATAATTTTGCGCTGATTTTTTTCGAGGCATCGCTGAGAACAAAATTTCTTCGGTATACTACATCTCCTACGGAAAATTTTACAGCTTTACTCCGAGTATTGTACACCTTTTCATATTTGGAATGTGCATTAGCTAATGACTCTTTTATGTAGGAATGCAATATATTCATCTGCGATGCCTTTGAAAGTACCTGAATCTCTGAGTTGTTTAGACCGTTTAGGTCTTTGAGCAGTTTATAATCGGAACCATGCTCCACCATCGTCTGGCCAAACAGAGCTTGGTAAGGTGATACCCCCGTTGCCGAATGGACTGACGTGCGGAGTGAGCACGCGATCGTTGAGAGATGTACGTCCCAATTACGTTGATTTAGATCGAGATACGATCGGATCGCGGCCAAAATCGATCGATTCACCCTCTCGCTCGCATTAGCTTGAGGGGAATATGCAGCAGTCTTCACGTGGGTTATCCCATATGAGGACATCAGCTTACCAAACTCTTTGCTTGTAAACTGCGTCCCATTATCTGAGAGAATGGTCTCAGGTACTCCGAACAAACATAAGACATTCTCTGTTAAAAATTTTATTACCGTTTCCGTTGTAGCTTTTCTCAAGGGTTTGATTATTACAAATTTTGTTAGTTGGTCAAGCGCAACAACTATATGAGTATTTCCTGTTTTAGAGCGAGGGTAAGGACCTAAAAAGTCAATGTACACCATCTGAAATGGTCGATCTGCCGTAAAGGCCTTCCCCATCGGTGGTCGAAGGGTATTGTTAGGTGCTTTACACATTTTACAAATGTCACATTTTGCGATGAACGCTTTCACTTGAGCTGCCATGCCAGGCCAAAAGAACCGATTGCGTAGTCTGTACAATGTTTTTGATATACCCCCATGCGAAGCCCGAGGCGGCCGGTGAGCCAAAGATATTAAGCGATTAGTCAGCGATTCCGGAACCCACAACTTCCAAATCAGTTCATCCTCTATCGGATTACCTGTGCAATGTTGGACCTTCTTATAAACGAAATTGTTCGATACTTGAAGGTCCGGTAGCTGGTTCTTTTGTTCTACGACTGTGTCTATGATCTTGCAGTATTCTTCAGATTTAAAACCGGGGTCTTCAAGATCTATGTACAGCACGTCATATTCCTTCTCCACAACCGAATCATCTGGACTCAGTGCTTCAACTTCGAATACCCTAGAAAGGGCATCTGGCACCACATTCTGTGAACCCTTCCGATGTTCGATTGTGAAGTCGAAACCTTGTAGTTTTAGGCTCCATCTTGCTAATCTACCACTCAAATCTCGTTGACTCATCAGCCACTTTAAACTCGCATGGTCGGTGATTATTTTAAACGGTTGTCCTTCTATATACGCTCGGAACTTTTTAACTCCGACAACGGCCGCTAGGCACTCGCGTTCTGTAACGCTGTAATTACGTTGTGCCTTATTTAATTTCTGGGAATGGTAGTACACTGGGCGTTCATTTTGTTCATCATCCAGTTGACATAAAACACAGCCTATGCCAGTGTCAGACGCGTCACACAGGATGATGAATTCCTTTTCAAAATTAGGATTGATCAGGACTGGTGCAGAGGTCAACGTTTCTTTCAACTTTTCAAAAGACGCCATGGCTTCTTGTCCGAAGACGAATTTCGCCCCTTTCTTCAGGCAATCTGTTAGTGGACTTGCCAAAGTTGAGAAGTCCTTGACAAATCTTCTGTACCAGCCTGCCAATCCTAAGAACCGCCTCACTTGTCTTGCGGTTTTAGGGACCGGAAATTCTACTATTGCTGCCACTTTATCCTGATTAGTTTTAATACAACCATCTCCAACTACATAACCCAAAAACTTTAGCTCTCGAAAACAAAACTTGGATTTCTGCACATTAATTGCGAGTCCTGCCAACCTAAGTTTTTCTGCTAAGATATCTAATAGCTTGACATGCTCCTCAAAAGTACTTGACACCACCAGCAAATCATCAACGTAAGGAAAGATTTGTTCTCGCAGTTCTACAGGTACCACTTTGTCAATAACTTGACACATTGTTTGCACTGCGTTCTTAAGACCAAATGGCATTACCTTAAACTGCATAAGAGGTCTGCCAGGAACCGTAAACGCCGTTTTCTCCCTTGACGATTTCTCCAGAGGGATTTGCCAGAACGCGTCCTTCAGATCTATGCTGGAAATAAAGCGCGTATCTGGCAGACGCGACAGCAAACCCTCTATATGAGTCATTGGATACGCATTTCCTTTCGTCTTGGAGTTAACCTTTCTGTAATCTAGGCAAAGCCTGTTCTTTCCTGGTTTTCGAACCAGGACTACCGGAGAGCTCCAAGCACTACAACTCTCTTCTATAACTCCAAGCTCAAGCATGCGATCCAACTCCTCATACATCAGTTTCTGCACTGCCGGAGAAATTGGATAAAAACGTTGTTTAATGGGTTCGGCGTCCCCCGTATCTATTATATGTTCAATCAGCAAAGTCTTTCCAAGGCCTAATACAGCCGAGGAGGGAAACTTGCCGATGATTTTCCTTAATGTTTCTGATTGTTCAACTGTCAAAATGTGTGCGTTGGGATCAAGCTCTTGAGAAGACACGTCAAGAGAAAGTTCTGAAACGAGGTGAGGAGCTACGTTAAATTCTCTCCAAAAATTTATGCCGAGGTATAAACGCTGCTGAAGAGATGGTACGATATACAAAAGTACACATTTCGTAACACCCTTATATGAAACTTTGGCCCAGATTTTGCCTACTATGGCCTGTTTCTTACCGTCTGCAGTTTTTATACTTTGGTTAAACTTATCGTATTCAAGATTGTTTTTAACCAGAAAATCGACTCCTCCCTCACCTAAACAACTAATGCTAGCCCCGCTGTCAAGCAATCCTAACATTGGCTGATCAAATATCCTAACATTAGCGTAGGGCCTAAGATCCTCAGTACCACACAATGTAGAGGCTTCTATCGACTTAAATTCTGTCTTCTTTTCTTTAAACCTTTGCCTAAGTTTAAGGACTTTCGCGGACACCTGTTTCTTCGGATCCGAAGTGCCGAAAATTCTTTCTCTTACTGCGTAATAATTTTGCAGTCGCTCATGTAAAGTTTTTCGTGGTTTGAAGGAAATTTGAGCGTCTGCTGTTTCAGTCTTTTCAGGTTTTTCTATGGGTCTAGGTTTTAAAATCGTAATCTGTGAAATCGGCTCTTTTGTGGTTTCGGTTGCAAATATAGGTCGAACGTCTTGGTAACTATCAGGTTGGTTGGTAAAATCTACTGTTTGTCCGAGCTGGGATTCTGAGAGCAGGTTCCCCTGGACATGGGACTGCTCTTCGGGAAGTTTCCCGAACAACGAGGGCACTGAGGTACTGTTGTATTTTCCCAACCACACCTGTAGCAGAAAAGATTTCTCTGAGGCACTTGACACTCAAAGTAGGTGTGTCCCTTTTCTTTACAGTTAAAGCACACCAGACTTCGTCCGTCTCTGCCTGTGTTGAAAGCTTCCACGCTTGGATTACTTACGAGTACTTCGATGTTATCGGCATTATCTGGCTCTATCTCGGACACATTCCTACGTATTTGTGGGGGTTGTTGAAACTGAATTCTAGACCTTTGTGAGCTAGTGTCATTATTATTGAGATATTTTTCGATGTTCCTACAAACGTAGACCATCTCGGACAAACTGTTTGTATGGAAAGTAATCAATAACTCGCCCATTCGTCGCTTCACGTTCAGTTTCAACAACTCCACTATCTCGTTAGGTTGCTTTGGAACTCTTAACCTGCCATTTAGTTGAAGTATAGCCGTATAGAAATCGTCAAAAGATTCTGTGGGCTGTTGACGTCTGTCGAAAAGCTTCCGAGATAGTTCAGAGTCAGTCTCTAAACTGCGATACTGCTCTATCAAAGCCAATTTTAGTGTATCCCAGTTAGCTGATTGGTTCGACTTCATATAAACCCAAAACCAGTTTTCTACGGGTCCTGTCACAAAGTGATGGAAGTTTTGGACTATCTCTTCCCAGCATACGTTGTAACAATCCTTTAACCTACTCAACCTAAACAGGAAATCATCTACCGTCATCTGCCTGCCATCAAATTTTAATCCCCATTTGTGGAAGTGATGATACCTATTGGAAGACATCGCAGGGGCAGAACGAAAGGTGCTACCTAGAGGGTCATTCAAGGACAAATTGTTGAGTTGTCGCAAAAACTCATCTGCATTTGAGGTACGGCCCCGATTAGTTGGATGAGATGTCGACTCACCTTGAGGTCGTATAGTTACCGTAGGATTCTCAGAACTTGCGTTAATTGGAGCTGGATCATTTATTCGTTCTAAATTATATCGTTGTGGAGTGGCCGTTGGAGTAATCGACGCTATCGTTTGACGTACGATATTCTCTACTTGACTTTGCAAATACACTCTACTCCGCTCAGCTTCCATTCGCAAAAACTCTAAATCCTGGGCTCTGTTAAATCCAATGGCAGCTGTAACGACTTCCTCGATATAGTCTGTTAACACCTCGTCTTCATTGTCCCTTATATCATTGCGATCTATCTGACCTGTACCACTTTGAGAAGTAGAATTCCCCAAATTAGAACCTTCGTTGACTGTACTCACACCTTGAGCTAACAAAGAAGCTGCTCCTCCTTCTGTTCTCTGTTCATTCACAGAAGATTGCTCATCATCCACGGATTCATTTTGTGCAGCATTAATACTCTGTGCAATGAATGCATTATTTTCCGCAATCGCGTTCGGATTACTCCGCAATACCGTACGCTTTTTAAAATCCGCAAACGACAATCTCCGTTTATCCATCTTGTCGATATGTAGGTACTCAAAAAAAAAATATAACGTATTCCAAAAAAACAAAGCGAACTCGAAAACCAAACTAAAATTCCTTAATGTTTAAGACTCCAACTCAAATAAAAAATTGTACAATGGCAATCAATAAAAAAATTATCTCTCAGATCAAAATCCAAAACAACAAATTTGAAGATAATAATAAAAAAACAAAATGTATCGAAACTGAATGAATAATAAAAAAAACTTAGCCCAAACCAATTGAAAGTCAAAAAAAAACTATCTAAAACAAAAAAAAATATATCAAAGCTAACAGTAGGCGAATGAAAAAAAAAAAAACTAAGTATCTACTAAATCGATAATGTAAAAGAATTATCTTTCTATTCAAAAAAAAAAAATATCAAAATAAGGTAAAAAGAAAAACTCAAACAAAAGGTTAAGTAATAAAACAAAATCAGAAAATCCAGAAATCAAAACAAAATTAAATGTGTATATCATAAAAATATTAAGGTGAATGTGACCAGCTAAAACCTCTCGTACCTTAAACGATAAGTAAATAATCAATTCACTAATCCACTCTCACAGGATGCCCTCTTTCTCCTCTACTCGTTTAGGCTCCAAATTACCAAAAGACAAACAATTGCCGTATAAAGAAAATCAAATTTAATTTTGTTAAAAAAAATTTAAGTTTGTTCGTCGTTAAGTACTCGCTTCCAAAAACCAATCAAAGACTTTAAGTGACTGGGTCGAGCACTTATTCCTACATCTTCTCCAATATTCGTAACTAAAAAAAACAACAACGAAATCACGAATAAAACTAATTCATGATTCGGATTATCTTTCATAATTAGAATAAACTCTTGCTTTAGTAAGACCATCAAAGAAGCTAAACATTGAGCGCAACAGACTGACCAGGGACATCAACACCCAACCACTGGACGTCAAGTGATAGCTACTAAGTGTTCATTACTCGCGAAATTTCTCAAAACTGAAAATTACTATAAAGTAAAAATTTTACAAAAAAAAATTTTTTTTTTTCGTTGTTTGGCATATCCTTTTTCCTTCCAAAAAGGACGAATTCGGGCCCCACGTTGGGCGCCACCTGTAACGGAACCTGTTGGTGAAGACAAGGACACTCAGAAAGAAAACTATAAAACTTCTAATCTCCTTAAAGAGGAGGTACCATTTCCACGTATCCCAGAACAAAAATGAGGGTACATTTCCAATGTAATTAAGTCTCCAAAAGTCCTTGCGAAACCTTTACCCATTTAACTACCGTTCTGACCCCTAGGCTACAGGATCCAAAAAGGCCAATCCGGGCAGCGAGAGTAAAGGGTGTTCCTAGTTACGACGGCTCGGCATGCTTGCGTTAGCCTGGGCTCTGCTCGTCGATAATGGATGGGTTCTTGCCATCGTAACTAAAAACGTTTGTTACGTATAAAAATCATGCCGAATGAAAGATGGGTTTTCAAAAAAAAATTAATGAATACGAAAATAGGTTCGAAATAAAATTATCGAGACCTGAATTCATCCAATTTAAAACGAAAAAGAATCACTATTTGAATCTCAGCAAAATGAACACCAAACGAGAGAAAAAAAAAGAGAGTTGGCAACCCTAGAGAGTGGTAGGACAAGGTGTAAAGTCCTTAAGAGGCAAACCCTCCCATGCATCACGGTTGAGATGCATCCTCGGTTACTGCTACCTCGTACTATTATGCAGCAACCCCCTAACTCGCAGTTCCGCGATAACTAAATTACCTCAGATCTTACCATGATTAATCTTATCAGCTACTAGAGGTCCTTTAGCTTGGCCACATCCACCCTAAATAAAGAATTTAGCACTCCATTTTACTATTTCCTAAAATTTTCCAATATAAATACTGACTTCCCAATCTCTACTGACGCAAAATTACAAGACGGTATTTGTTTTCATTTTAAACGTTATAAATTTCATTTTATTAAAAAAGTTTATAATCAATAAAAAAAATCTCAAATATAAATGAAGAGTATTCAAAATTATTTATATATATGTAAATCTGTATATAATAAAAATGGGCGATAAGAAAATCAAAAAACAGTAAACTAGAAAGGTAATTCGATTTTTTTTTTTTTTTTTTTTGTTAATAGGTTATAAATTCGTTTTATTTTCAATGTCTGGATTCATAAATGTTCAATTCGAATTAATGTTCAAATTGTAGACCGTTTGATATTTTTAGTTTGCAGTCTATCTTTAGGAAAAAAAATATACTTCCGGTTTCGGATGTGGATATGTAAAAATCAAAAATTGACTGACTCTACTTTCATCTTGTTGTATGAATTAAAATCACTTGATAGTATGCTTTAATTAATTGTTTGCTCTTTGCAGTTGTTAAAAATGTATTGCATACTTTATTAAATTTTTGTTTTATCTAAAATTGTCTTGTCTATTTTTAATTGTTTTGTCTATTGATAATGTACAATTATAGCACTATCCATAATTATTTATGGAAACTCGTAGGTTTGTGTTTATGCTAGTAGTTTACTATAAATGTGGTTCGAAAATATCTTAAGGTTCAAGCCTATACTACACGAATTTTAATAGCAGCAATTTTCGATAGTAAATGCATTCAAATAAAATCAATAAACACTTACCGAACTTTTTCGATGAAAATAAGTTTAGTTTTTTTTTTTTTTTCTTACTTTTTCTTCTTGTTTTTCTGATTGATCAATTGTTTTGATTTAAATTAAATTTCTCGATGAGTCAGCCTTCGAGGTGGTGCACCGCTTCGATGGGATTGCTTCAGTTTTCTTCATCATTGCAATTGTTTATGTACGTAGGTTGAAATACTGTGGGACTTATTCCTGGGAAGTAAGATTAAATTTGAAAGAATTTAAGATCGAATATAATTGCTTTACAAATGAAACTAAAACGTGTCAAACGCGCTTATGAACTTTGGAATTTAATTTCTAATTATTAATGTTACTAGTATATATGTATATGTTCAAATTTTGTTCGTTTGTTTAAGGTTTATATAAATGGATTACAATTTTATTCTATACTATGTATGATGAAACTAGGTAGGTAATATACTTAGCTTTATAATTTTATATTGGTGACGGATG
Source organism: Chrysotoxum bicinctum (assembly GCA_911387755.1). Classification (NCBI taxonomy): domain Eukaryota; kingdom Metazoa; phylum Arthropoda; class Insecta; order Diptera; family Syrphidae; genus Chrysotoxum; species Chrysotoxum bicinctum. Next base: position 118,188,112 of record OU426987.1, read on the forward strand.
ATTCTTGGTGTGGATGCATTTGGTAGGTAGATGTTGTTTAAAGTTGCTGTTTGTAGTTGTCTGTACTTGTAGTGTCTGTACTTGATGTTCAAAAATTTGTAGCAGGTGTTGTTGGATCTTGATGTTATTTTTGGCTGGTGTTTGTTTGAGTGGATCTTGATGCTATTTAGGCTGGTGTATGGTTGTGTTGATCTGCTGTTATGGTTGTCCTTGTGTGTTCTAGATTTGAATCGGATATTGTGATTGTTGTATGTTTTTGCGGTTTAAGTGGTGTGTTATGTTATAGTGGATGTTGTCGGATCTTGTTGATGGGCTATTGCAGTGGTTGTATGTTCCTGTTGTGTTTTTGTGGTGTGGCTATTGCAGTGGTGGTATGTTCCTGTTGTGTTTTTTTGTGATGTGGCTATTGTAGTGGTTGTATGTTCCTGTTGTGTTTTTTTTGTGATGTGGCTATTGTAATTACCACGGCAGAGAAAACGTTTGGCGTGGGATGGTTCTGTTCCTGTGATCGTATGATGTTATATATGTACGTTCGTTGGTCTTTTTATGACGTGGGTTTTGATGGAGATGTGCAATCTTTTGTTGCGTGCTAGTGTAAGTTGTGGTTTTTTAAAAAAAATAAATTCACTTCTTAGGTTTTATTGATTACTTACCCAATCGGAGATATGGACGCTGGCGAATAACCACGAGTTTTGCGTGGCCGCATACTCGCTTTTTTATTGTTTTATTTTTACAGTTGTGTTTCTTTCTTCAGTTTATTTAAATTAATTTATTATTTTTGTTTCCTTTTCTTTTTTCTTTTTAATAGTTTTTTTGCTTTTTCCCTTTTTTTCGGAAATTCGCACTTTACTAATTTTTTTTTTTTGTTCTTATACTTTTTGTACCACTCTCGACCGGCACGCACTAAATCCAGAAACCAACTGACTTGATTCTTTCAGCATTTGGACCTCCTACTTCTTTCTTATTAGTAAAAAGTTGACGAAAGTTAGGATTTTCATCATGGAAGTTTATCCGAACTTCCGTTTCATAGGTTTTTTCTTCAGATTTTAACCACAAAAATCCAAATTTATTCTCAAAATCATTTTCTGAATTTTTCAGTAATAGATGTAATATAATTGCCAAAATTTGGTCAAAATTAGAAAAGTTTGAGAAGCGGAAAAAACAATTCTTTAACTAACACCAACGCATTCTCTTGTATTAGTTAACGAATCATATTTTCTTTTAAACCTTTCCTTTAATTGTGCGATGTTTTCCTCTTCTTAAATCCACTTTTAGGTATCTATCCTTAGTCAATTGATTAAAATTTGTTCATCATTCTCTCGTACCAAAGCGTGGTCTAGAGGTCTAGGAGATGGTCCAACCTCACCCCTTGCCGGTTCGATTCTTGCGGTCTCCAACTTTTTTTTTTTTTTTTTTTTTTTTTTTTATTTTTATTTTTTTTTTCGTTCTTGAGCTACTTTTATATATATTTCTTCGTTTATTCTTTTTTTTTTTTTTTTTTTTTTTTTTTTTTGTATTTCAAAATTTTTCCATTACTGAGTAAACTACATTCCACTGTCTCCCGTACATCCTAATGGATAGTATCTCCCTATCAACCAAACCTGAATCCACTACGATACAAATTCCCCTTCCCGATTAAATGTGAATCATTTTAGAAATGAATAGCTCGACTATCCCAAAAGTATGCTACCCTTTGCTTGTCCTAAACCGCAAATTCAAATTTGGTAGTTTGAATCGGTTATACCACCTAGTTATTTTCTCACAGCTTCCGCCCTGAGAAACTCCATGTCTTTTGCACGGTTAAGCCCTATCGCTGCCGTTACCACTTCCTCGATGTATTCCGCTAGAACTTCATCTTCAGCTTCACCCTCCAGATGGTCCATCACTACCTCATGCTCTATTTGTCCTGAATCCTCTTGAGAATCCTCCTGATTATCACCCATATTAATCCTTGTACTACTTTGAGCTAGCAAAGAAGCAGCTCCCAATTCCCAAGTTTGACTTGCAGCTTGAGTAACACTTTCTGTCAACGCATTTGGATTACTCCTTAATACTTTGCGTTTTCTAAACTCAGCCATTGAAAATTTTGGCGGCATTTTGTAAAAAAAAAAAATCAGTAGCTATCGAAGAAAAAATGTGAGACCCAAAACTCTTCACTCAAAAGCATAAAACAAATTTTTGAAACTAACCCAGTAAAGGCTACTTGTATGTCCACCTATGTAGCAATTGCAAAAAAAATCACTAAAAACTACAGGTAAGTAATGCACGGTGAATTATAAGACGCGATTCCTTTTTTTTTGTAATATATAAATTCTACTCTAATTTTTTTTTTTTTTTTTTTTTTTAGAATAATAAGTCAATGCTTATTATACATACATGGACTGCTAGAGTGTTGAGCGGGAATTGTTTAAGTTTATTATTAAATAAAAACTTGAGGGCTATTTTCCGATTAAAGAGTCATAATAGCATTTATCATAGACAGGAGAAGAACATTACCTATATCAATTTGTAAACACCTTATTGTTTAACACAAATCAAAATTTCAACTTTTCATTTCAATTTATTGTGAACATTGTGTTCAAATCAGGATGAAAACTATCTAGTAAAAAATGGATGCAATTCAACATGAAAAGATAAATTAAAAAGTTCATATTGTTCTACTTACATTTATGTGGATAGGAGATTTTTTTGAAATAATAGCAAATTCACTTATAGTTAGATAAATATAATGACAAAAATGCCATTTCCATTTTAAAATATAAATATAAATTTACGAAGAACCGGTTCTACCTTTTTATTAGGTTACTTGTCAAAACCTTACAGCTAGAATCGCCAAGCAATTCAGGCCCTAAAAGACAATATCCGCCGTAAAGCAGTTTACATTAAACTAAATGCTTTGCTCTCGCGTGTTCACAAATTTCGCTGAACACCCTTTATATTATTCTTATTATTTTGTCTTGGATAACGTTAGAATGTAAAGTTCAAATTGAGATAGATGGCTATAGTTTCTACGGCAAAAATCGTAGTTCAGGCCAGGAGCCAAGAGATGGCCTCTGGAATTAATATTTATTTTTACCACTTTTGCACCAACAGCTCTAATGTTGGTAGTGAGAAGTTGAACCATATTCACAGAGCGTTTGTATGGAAATTTCATACGACTAGCCATTGACATACTAGATATGGACTGCTAGTAGCTGATTACAAAATGGTCCAAAGGATTACCAAACAACACTAGCCCTCGTGCCGATACTGACGGAAAATTTGAATACTATGAAATGGAACCAGTGCTAAAGGGGCTAATGTGCAAATAGTCCAATTTCCAAATCTGAAAATTTCCCTTTTTAATTTTCCCTTTTTCATTTTTGTTTTCAACGTATAAATATATACTGCAATACAGTTTTCGTTGCATTAACTTGTATTATCTATTAACAAATATTATTATTGTTTGTAAAAATACTTTTACTAAAGCAATTAGTTTCACTTTTACAAATAATTTTAATTTTTATACTAGAAATCAAGAGATAAGCTAAGATCTTTTTGGCTAGAGCGAAAATATTTGCAAAAAAATTAGTTATGCAAATAAATCCTAATTTTGATTTAAATTAATAACTCACTTTAGAGAAAAACCAATCCTACAATTTGTATCAAATTTACAAAAAAATTTCTTTAGGTGCTTTTTATTATTCACAAATCTATCTGGATCCGGATCTTTATCTTCCTTTGAAAATAAAACGATACGGATGTTAGTGACAGCAGTGTTATAAGTCCGTCTCTTTTTATCCTTGGGTTTGTAAATTTTAAATTATGTCTTGTCTTTTTTCTTTACACTATAGCTTAGGCCAGGCGCGCACATTCAATTTTTAGTTTCGCAACTGTTTAGTTGCTAAAATGAAACATATGGGCTTATATGGAACACCGCGCACTTAGAGCAACTCGATTCTCGAAACTAAAAAGTTTGTGTTTTGACACAAACTAAACGATTGCTTCTCAGCAGTTGAGCTGTTTTTTTATAAGTGCAAGAGAGAAAAGAGTGCGAGCGTGAGTAAAGAGTTGCCAGTGCGCGGTTCTCTTTCAACTGGTGATTAAACTATTTGATTTCGATCACAGTTGCCAGTGCGCGACTAGCCTTACATTACCTTATTGCCATAAAAAGCCATCTACTCGCCAGTGTAATAACTGATTTTTGTATCTTTGAAATAGATCCCGATAAAAAACAGGATCCCAAATTGTTTTTAATAATAATAATAATAGTAATACATGTTAAAACTTAATCCAGATCCGGATCCAGATAGATTTGTGAATAATAAAACGCACCTTATCTTAAACTAGAACTGTAAGGCCAGGCGCGCACATTCAATTTTTAGTTTCTCAACTGCTTGGTTCGAGCAACTAAAAAGTTTGTGTTTTGACACAAACTAAACGATTGCCTAAAATGAGTTCGCTATTTTGTGTAACATATAATCAGACCAAAAACATAAATGTTAAAAAAAGAGCCAAGTTCTTCTATACAAAAACCTTTGTGTAACAAGTCAGCCGTGAAAAGTACTGAGATCTAAAAGTACGCCAAGTTCTTACTTCATGAAGGTTTAATACCGAATATTTAAAGTAGAATAATATTGAAACAGCTACAATGTAATAGAGAAATTTTATTATTTAATGAATACTGAATAAAATTTGATGGGTTCACTTGTCAAGTTTTTAAAACCTTTCGAATTGGGCATAAAAAAAAACTTGCCAAGTGAGCCCATCAAATTTTTTTGCGCTTCAATTATTTCTTCTTGTCCTGGCAAGATACCTAACACTAACATAATTACTTTCAAAATGACAATAAAAAGACACTTCGAATGAAAAATCTTAGATTTTCTGTTTTTCGCTTTGAATGTACATTAAGCTATACCCTTCCACCAAACTTCATCATTCTACAGCAGTCGGAAGTGCTCCATATAAATCAAACTTTTTCTCGGAAAGTGAAAGTGAATGGAAAACCTCAATTTTTATCTTTGGTCCTTTATATGCGATTTGAGCCCTACCGTTTTACCAAATTTCATTGTTCTACTGCAATCGGAAGTGTGCCATATAAAATTTATATGAGTTCTGAGGAAGTGGGCGGATACCACGCCTCTGAATGGAAAACCTCAAATTTTATATTTTGTTCTTTGTATGCAGTTTTAGTCCTACCACTTTACCAAATTTCATCGTGTTACAAAAGTCGGAAGTGAAAGTGGGTGTATTCCACGCCCCCTGAATGGAAAACCTCAATTTTTATTTTTGGTCCTTTATATAACATTTGAGCCCTACCGTTCTACCAAATTTCATTGTTCTACTGCAATTGGAATTTTGCCATATATAATTTACATCAGTTCTGAAGAAGTGGGCGGATACCACGCCCCTGAATGGAAAACCTCAAATTTTATATTTTTTTCTTTGTATGCAATTTAAGTTCTGCTACTTTACCAAATTTCATCGTTTTACAGCAGTCGAAAGTGCTCCATTCAACCAACACCAATTCGGTGAAAGTGGGTGGATACCACGCCCCCTGAATGGCAAATCTCAATTTTTATTTTTGTTCCTTTATATACTGCTAGTCGCATTGACTTATTTCAAGTATCCATCCCTTCCAGGTCTTCATGGGAAAATGAGTCGTTTTTGATAGACGAAGCAATTCATTTCTATACAGATGGATCTAAAACCGACGACGGGGTCGGTGGAGGCGTATACTCCGAAAAATTAAATCTTTGTCTATCTTTTCGTCTTCCCAATCACTGTAGCGTGTTCCAGGCAGAGCTTTTAGCAATAAAAGAAGTCCTCTCTTGGCTTAAAGAAAACGTTATATCGACAACCGATATACGTATCTTCTCAGACAGTCAAGCTGCCTTAAAGTCACTGGACTCTGTCTCCATTAACTCACAAACAGCCCAAAATTGTCGATCATCTCTGGTGGAGATGTCAAAACAGTTTAACATTCACCTTACATGGGTGCCGGGGCATAGAGACATTCCAGGAAATTGTAAAGCTGACGAACTTGCAAAAAACGGAACAATATTACCTTTGTTGGATAGCAAATCTAACATCGGTATACCCCTAGCTACTTGTAAACTTATGCTAAAGCAAGATACCATAAAGAAAGCCAACCACAGGTGGACCAGCACCCCAACTTGCCGGTCTACTAAACTGATTTGGCCATTGTTTGATGCTAAACGCTCAAAACAACTAATTTCTATTGGTAGATTGCATATTAGCTCCATTATAGGTGTCCTTACTGGGCACTGCCTAATAGGAAGACATGCTTCTCGTCTTGGAGTTCCTGCAAATGACTTTTGCAGAAGCTGCATGGATGAAGAAGAAGAGGAGTCAATTCCCCACCTTCTATGCTCTTGTCCTGCCCTAGCGCAAAGACGTAGACTCCACTTGGGAGACTACTACTATAACGATCCTAGTGATCTAAATAATTCCGACATTCACTGTCTCAAACGCTTCATTATTAGCTCAAAATGGTTTAACGAGTAAGGGGGATTTTTGAAATCCTTGTGGTATCACAACGGACCAAATATTGGTCTAAGTGTGCTGTCCTTTTCCGGTCAGCAGCCACTTTAACCTAACCTAACCTAACCTAACCTGCTTCATGTTTCTCCCTTCATGATTTAATATACCTCACTTTTGATATTTCGCCTAATTGTTCGGAAACGTGTTACAGTTTTAGAGATTTCAAAAATGTAAACAGGTCACTTCTTGAATCTGAACTTCAAAGAGTTCAATGGTTTCGAGTATATGGGATGCTTTCCGTTGATGAACAAAAAAATATCGTTCTTACAAAGTAATATACTGAAACTTTTTAATGATTTTGTTCCTCTGAGAAATAAAACAGCCAAGCAAAATAACACTTCGTGGTTTAACAACAATATTGTAGAACTCATGCGTCGTCGTGATAGAGCCTATAAGAGTTGGAAAAAGTTTAAAATCAATACATTATTTAACAGTTATAAGGTATTACGAAACAGAGTGACAACCGAAATTCGCGAAACCAAGAAAAGATTTATTCTCAGCTCAGCTGATATGACCCCAGGTCCTATTGCCTGCTCCCTAATATTACTGTCATCGGTCGGTCTAGTACCTTCTTGTCTAAATGTCTCATCACTTGTGGTTCTATTTTCTCTCGGATTTTCGTTCGAAGCCAACATTCCTGGCAAGACTTGATTACCTACGTTTTGACTCAAAGCTGCACCTGACCCACTTAAATCGCTATAGGATGGTACTGTCAGAGATTCTTCTGACCTTTCGGAAGTGCTTATTCTCGATGGCTGAGCTGGGATTGATGCTGAGTGGGGTTGATTTTCTGGTGGATTTCCAGTCCCATCAGCGGTTACTCCGAGTCCGGACCCTGGTGGTGGAATAGAAAATACGGGGTTTCCAAGAGGAAACTGCTCCACAAAATGTAATCTAGGTTCCGTAAGGTTTGACGGTCTTTGCGGCGAATGTTGTAAAAGCATCTCGACAGATTTAACGACATAGTTTCTGAGCAAGGAACGGGTAACTGGCCTATTTTCTAATTTATTTTTCAAAAATTCAATTTTGTTTTCTGTATTTTCACTTCTACTTACTATTTAATAAAACCTATGCTCCCCCCTGATAAAACATACATACGAATGAAAAGAACTTTACATAATTTATATGGAACTCAAACCAGCAAGTGAATCATGGAACTAAGCACCAATTAACAAAATAAGTACCTATACGCATTAACATAATTTGAAAAACCTTAACAGTTCCGCGGACATGGTTCCAGGAACTGGTTCCGACGAGAAAAATAATCGTTCCATGTCCGTTCCGGTACTGGAACTGTTTTGCGCAACTCTACTGGTGCATCTATTACCTTTCCATCACTGGAAGAGGATGAGGCATCCAGGTCATCTTCGGCGGCAGTGGAAACTTCCAAAAAAGTCACTAGTCTTACCGACATGGAGATCGATGACCACATTAGCGACGATCTTCTGAATGACAGTTCTCTCTGTGTCGTTGTGGGGTGCACTTCATATCGGGAGCTTTCTGTTCTAAATAAGAAGCCTCTTTTGTTTATATATTTACAAAGTCTAACTTATATATTTTCGCTTACAAATTTGATAAAAAATTACTTATAATGTCGTGTGGAATGTGTCGAAAAAAAATCGATAGAAGCGATCTTAAAGTGAAGTGCATTGATTGCACTAAAAATTTTCATGGAAAATGTGCTGGAATCGCTCCAAATGAACTTGAAAATTACATGAAAATTTCTAAATCTAAATGGAGATGCCCAAGTTGCACAGCAGAACGAAGAGAATATACAGCTGATGTCACTCCGTCTAAGCTTTCTTCCCTTCCACCACCATCTCCTGCTGCATCTACCTCGAGCGCTACCACCGCTATCGACAACGTTAATTCCATCGACCTTACAACAACAAGAACCACCACCGCCATAGCCGCAAGTAATACCTACACAGAGCCGACGAACACTACCTCTACCACCGCTGCCACCTCTGCCGCCACCACCAACAACTCACACGATGCAAATATAGATATCCCTCAATCTGTCACCTTGGAGATGGTCTATAATGAAATTATCCAACTAAAAACCTACCATAAAGTTCAAATTGAGGAGATGGTTGCAATTAACAAGGAAAAAGAAAATAAAATTCTCATACTGGAACAAAAAGTTAATAATCTAGAACAACAACTTCTTTTAAACAGCATAGAAGTATATGTATAATGTTCCCGATCAAAAAGACAAGCCACACATCGAACTCGCAGTTGGAATATTTTGCGGTGCATTCAATATGAGCGTAAGCGAAGCAGACATTGATCAATTTTATGTGAAGTAAATAAATAAGAAGAATCATGGCAAGTCAAAGAGTAACACCACCTCCATAAATGTTCTGCATGTAAAATTTGTTTCTCACCTTATGAAACAAAAAATCATGAAAAAGAAACGAGAGATGAAAGAGCCATTGACAACAAGAAAACTGTTTGCAGCATTGAAACCTGAGAATGTTTACATCAACGAATGTTTATCATACCAGAGACGTCAACTTTTAAACACTGCGCTATCTATGAAAGCTACAAAGGGAGTCAAATACGTTTGGACTAGAAATGGAAATATATTTATGAGGAAGAGTGAGGGTGACAATTCAGTAAGAATTAATTGTGTTTCTGATTTTGATAAAATATGAGTATTGTATATCCCATTTTTCCTTTAGTCCCTAGTATTTGTTAAACGCCAGATTTTCGTAGTTTTTTTGATAATTGTTTTTGTATCCACCAAAATATACGTAGTTTGAGAAAGAATTTTTCAGTCTTTCTAGCTAACATTGAGTCTCTCAAAAAAATGCCAGTTATAATTGTTTTAACCGAGATTTGGGTTTATGAAAATGAAATTGATAATTATAATATTCCGGGCTATGTACTCGTGAGCTGCTGCAATGAATCTTATTCGGCAGGTGGTGTTGTAGTTTATATTGATGAAAATCTCATTCATAAATTTTCAAAAATTAACATTCAAAGTGCGGACATAGTAGAGTTGTCGTTTCGTAATCAAAACGAAAACTATACAATTACATGTGTTTAGTAAAAGTTTCTTTATTGATGAACTCGGTGAAATTCTTTGTCTAAGTAAATCTAAAAATTTAATTATTATTGGTGATATTAATATAGATATTCTTGACACAATTGATAAAGATACTGAAAAATATCTTTTTCTAATGGCTTCAAATGGGTTAAACTCATTTATAAACGAACCTACTCGCGTAACAGAATCTTCAAGTACTTGCATAGACCATATTTTTTCCCACTTTAGCAAAAATAATAAAATTGATTTTATGGGTCATGTTCTTGATTTAAATATATCAGATCATAAACTGATCGCTTTAAGCAATAATTTAGATGAAGTTTCAAAGCTATACACATGAAAAAGAGTTACAAATCATTGATTACAACTTATTAGAAAATATTTTGAAATATGAATTGTGGGAATCTGTCTATACAGAAAATAATCCATCTATTTCTTATACAATTTTCATTTCTATTTTACAAGATCACATAAAAACTTGCTCTTCAACTTCAATTAAGCACTCTAATAAAAGAAAATGTTTAAAGCCTTGGATGAGCCAAAGTCTCCTGAATCTAATTCATAGAAAAAATAAAGTGTGCTCAAAGTTACAAAAACATCCTAATAATATAAAACTTAAGAAATACTACAGTTCTCTTTGTAAAACAGTCAAATCTGAGGTTGAATCAACTCGCGAAATGTATTATTTTAATTTATTGTATTAATTAATGTATTATTTATTTATTGTCAACCGAAAATCGAGTGAAGCTTGTCTTATTAAAACAGGAGTGCCACAAGGATCTGTTCTTGGTCCCATGTTTTTCTTAATTTATATCAACTCACTCTTTCGCTTCCGTTAAATGGTCTTTCAACAGCAGATGATATCTCCTTTACCTACCAATCTAATTCCGAAATTGACTGCATCACGAGAATTGAAGAGGATCTTGAACTCTTGAGGACTTGGTTTTTTGTTCATAAACTGATTATAAGTGAAAAAACTACATTAATGACATTTAAAACCTCTGGACTTAATCCTTGTCCTTATAATTTCTATTTCCATAGCCCAAACTGCAAAAAATTCAGTTTTAATTTTCATTATTGTGGCAAACACAATTTTGTACATAACGATTCCTGTTCCAATTCGTGTTTTAAAATTGATATAGTAAGAAACTTTAAGTATTTGGGGGTAACAATCGATTCTAATCTTAATTGGAAAGATCATACTAGCATCTTGAAAAATTATCTCATGGATGTTAGTCGGAAAATGTATCTCTTACAGCCATTCTGCTCAAAAAAATTATTGACATCAATATATTAGATACCGTCTTGCGCACTCAAAATTAAAATACGGACTGTCCAGCTGGGGTGGGTCATATGCAAATACTTTTAGGCCCTTGTTAATCGCTCAAAAACATTTTATTCGAATAATTTGTAATAAAACCCGCTTTAGCGAAAGTTGGCCCTTATACAAAGAATTACGAATTCTCCCAATGAGACACCTTTATATCTTTAAAGTGCTAAAAGAATTTTATAAGCAGAGTGGTAATATTCCAAGTAAAAATTCGCAACTATACAATCTACGAGTAAACAATTTACATCTTGTCGCTGTACCGAAAGTAAACAAAACCCACTTCTCAAACTTTTATACTGTAACAGCACCGCGATCTTTTAATAAACTGCCCATTACTATCAGAACAACTACAGATTTTAACTCTTTTCTAAATAAAGTAAAGAACTGGCTTTTCACGATTGATTTAAATAATATTGAAAATTGTAATTAAATTCTCGTTATATTATTCTGCAATATGTGTTCAAATTACTGTTAAAATCTATGTTTTTTATTGCTCTGTTTTCTTGTTATTTAGTTATTTATATGTATATCTATAAAAAAAATAAAAACAAAAACTTAAAACAAGATGCAACTAGCGAAATATATAAAAATTTAAATAAAAATAAAATTAAACTAATAAACATCTTAGAATCTACTGTCACCCCACATCAGTTTCCATTATTTCGTCGTCGTTCTATGAAAACTCCCTAAGTCCATTTAAAAAAAAATGTGATGCAATTCCTATTTAATTCATTTCGGATAAACCATTTGCAAAAAATTTTACTGCACAATGCCTACGCCAAACAAATTCTACAATTGAAGCCTGAGATCATGCTATTCTGATAATTTTTGGATTTTTTTATATTAATTTCCAAGTTCAAATGCAAATATCTCAAAAAACAAAAAATGGACTTAGGGAGTTTTCATAGAACGACGACGATTTAGTGTAATATTTATGTATGTATCATTCAACACTAACTCTAAGTTAAAGAATGATTTTTATTATTTATTCTATTATTTATAAGTTCATACCAAAAATTCTAAATCTTTTAGTATCTTAATGAATGAATAAATGTTTTTCTAATCTAATCTAAAGGACGCTCTTCTGGGCTCATCCTCAGAATCGGAAGGCTCTAACATCACCGTGTTGGAGGCTGATAGGGAGGGTTGTAGCAAAGATGCTGCAATTTCTTCAGATTAATCTCCAGCATTCCATCAAGGCCTCGGCCTCCCTGCTTCTTCGTCTATCCAGCAGAGTAGGAGACATCGTCCTAATCCAAAAACCCTGGATTGTGAAATCCATTCTTCGAGGACTGAGGACTCCAAACTACTACTTGCTGTATGCATCAGATAAAGGTGAATCCAGTGTTGCACTTTTTCTCCGACGCGAATTGGTATCCGACCTTTTTATTTTTCTATTATTAAAATTGTTATTATTATTAATTTCTTTAATAATAATAAATTACCCGAACTCTAATTAAGAACACAAAAATGAAACGCAACCCGACTCGATTTGTTTTGATAGATCAAAAAAAAAAAAACTAAGAGAGAACAACAAAAGAAAAGTGCAACTTGTATAGCTCGTTGATGTAAGCTACCACCGCGGCTGCTCAGCTGGGCTGGGTTCAGTGGAGGTGAAAGAATTCGCGATAGGGAGATTTAAATTGATTATTGATATAATCAATTTAATGAAACGAAGAATGTTTTTATTACAAGTACAGTGGGATACTTGTAATAAAAAGTGGGCGCCAGGAATTTTTGTTCGAATGACTATTAATAAAATTCCAAAACGACTGAGTGGAAGCAAATAATTTTGTGAAATGAAAGTCCGTTTTTATGATTTCCACTAAGGAATTGAAAAATAAATTTTATTTGGGAAACCTTGGTAGAAACCAGGATAAAAACCCAAAATTTTTTCGATAAAATAAAATACAAATGAATTTGAAAAGCAAATGAAACGCGTTTAGGACTCTAACGATCAAAACTAAAATATACCCGAATAGACAAATTAAAATTGGTCAGAAATAAAAAAAAAGAAGAAACAAAGGTCCACCGAATATTTTTAAATACACGAAACTGTATTTGGACAAGATGTCCGTATTACTTATCTTTTAATTTCTCGATATAAGTTCCTCTAATTTCTCCTATGTCCTGACGTCGCTCCTCGAATTACTCCTTGTTTTTCTCGAAATGTTTACTCGATCTTTTTCCTTTTTCAAATATCTGCTCCTTTCCTCGATTTTGTTCTCCTTTTTAATTTCGAATCTTTTCTATTTTCCTATTTTTCAACTAATCGCTTGGTAAGCTCTCTCAAGAGTGAACTTTCCTAGCTTAAAATCCTTTATTTCCTCCCTCGACCATTCCAGTCACTCACACATACACACATCCAGCTAATCGTTTTCGCGATCATCGGTCACAGACACCGGCTTCCTGGAAACCTTTTTCGTTTCACAGAAAACCACCGTTGTCGAATCTCAAACGAAACTTTACTCTCACACTCACATTCACGGATTCAGCAAGTTATTGGGTGTCCTTCCAAAACTTGCCGAATCTAAATGGTCGAGTTCAGACTACAATCAACTAACTTTTTCGAGAAAAATCAAAAAAGAATTAAATCGAGAAAAAGCCCTTTTCTAGGCATTCCCCTAGTTACAATTAAACTACTCGCTAGTGGTTCGAAGAGCGAAGCCATTTACGTTGATGGTTAGATTGGCTTTCCTTAGGCAGTCGGCTACCCGATCCAGCAGAGCGATATGACTCTTGAAATCCGGCGCAATAATGAGCAGATCATCCAAATACACGAAAACACGGTCCCGCAATCGTGCAGGGATCACCTTATCCATGCCAGAATGCTTCCTTCAAGTCCACGCTGCTAATAAAGTAGGTGTCTGGTAGCCGGCTGATAAGCCCTTCGATATGGGGGAGAGGGTTAGCGTCCTTTTTGGTAACGGAGTTGACCTTACGAGAATCTAGGCAAAAACGATACTTGATAGTATCGTTTGGGCCTGGCTTCTTTATAAGGACAACTGGCGAACACCAAGGACTCTCACTCTCCTCAATAACGCCGAGCTTTAACATTCGGTCTATTTCCTGGTACAGATTCGCTTGTACCGCTGGAGAAAAAGGGTAGTGTATCTGCTTAATCGGAACCGAATCTCTGGTATCGATGACGTTCTCCATCAGCGCCGTCTTACCAAGTCCGTTTCGATCATAGCCTAAAAATGTCTGCTTGACCGCTTCCAGCTCGAACCGCTGGTCAGGCGATAATTCATGGGTACTCATTAGTTCTGCATCCTCCTCTAGAACTGATACGGAGCTAATCACAATTGGAGCAATATGGAATGACTTCCAAATATCCGGGGCTGTCTGAGTCGAACGCCAGTCCCCCAGAACTCTCGCGTTCCAGCTCCGATTTTCCGGTTTACATTGTAAGCATTTCGGAGTAATCACTCCCTCCTGTCCACATTTATAACAGAAAATGTTTCTTGTTGAGGCCGGGCAATCCATGAAGGAGTGACCTACGACTCGACAATTCCAACATGCTGTCGGTCTCGGCTCGCCACCCTCTCTGGTGTTCCTCGATCGTGCGCCCGTTGACCGAAAAGCATCGACGTGTCCGTCTTGGAAACAGTCCACCTCCAGATCCAGCGCATTAGCCGTATATCGAGCTGGTGGTCGTTGATGCTTAGCACCATCGCGATCTCGATTAGGAAATGCGTACTCCGCGTGTTTACTATACTAAGTTTCCTATCCTAGCGTTCAAATTCTTTTTCAAACCTCTAACAAGTTCTGCTTCAGGAATTTGTATCCTAAGATGAGATCTTAACTTGTTAATTCGGCAAAGTAATCTTCAATCGACTCCCGGGTGCCAAGTTTCCGATCCATTATCTCCCTCATAAGGTCAAGATCTGATTTCGAGTTGCAAAACTGTCGCATCAAGGCATCCCTCAAGGTTGGCCAATCAAGGCGATAATTGGAACGTTGATATTGCCAGAACCATTCGCTGGCGGTGTCTGAGAGCATCAGATAAAAGTCCCTTAGGATTTCAGCCCATGAACACTCATGCTGATGTTGTAAAATTTCGACCCTAAAAATGAAATCCTCTACCGTGAGTTTTTCCGGGTTACCATCAAACTTCACAGCCCACTTATCAATCCTAATCGGCGAGCGCATGGGTCTGCTCGAATAGAGGGAAGGTGACTGATACTGAAATGGTTGGTGTCTGAAGTGGGAATTTCTTACTCCCCCGTAAGTTTTTGATACGAGATCGGCTGACGTAGCCCCCTATCAAAACCTCAACGGCCGTTAGAATTGATTTCTCCTCGAAGATTTGGAGTAATTAGTCTCGCTTGCGTATCCAGTTGAGACGTCACTAGAGTTACTGGAGGTGCTTGTGGTGGAGGCTGAGTAAGAGGCGGAGCCAAATGAGGATTACCGTTCGGAGGTCGGGTTCTTTCTTTTGAATCAAACGCTGAAGCACACAATTACGAAACAACAAGACTCGATTGAACTAATTACCACTCGCTTAAATCAGAGTGAAGAAAAACAACAAATGAAAGAAACAATGAGTGATGCACTACTGCATGGCATTCCAATGCTACCAAACGAATGTCTTCGCACAATATTCAACACAATGTGCCTCAATTTGGGATTAATAAATCCACCGAATCTGAAACACATAGCACGTCTCCGAAAACAATCATCCACTCATCCGCCAATTCTTATTAAATTCTTTACACCGCACGATAAAGGTTCAATTTTGCGATCGATTGCACTTCACCGTAAAACAACAAATAGTTCACTTCTGTTACGAAGCTTTGATAACGGTCAGCTATTCAAAGATTATGAAAACTCAGCTGTGTTTCTCCATGAATGTCTTACGGTGAAAAATCGATCTCTCTTAAACCATGGACTCAAATTAAAACGTGAGAAAAAACTTCATTCCGTCTTCACCAGAGTATATCTAATAATGAGTAGGGACACTCTCCACGTGTTTCTAATCAGTAAATTTTTTTTAAGTACATAGAAACGAGAAATAGATGAAAATAAGAAGTGTGATGGTGAAAGAGAGATAAGAATTCAACTCGTCGCGCCTTTGAAAATACATTATGAAAAAAATGTAAACAATTCCCAATCCACTCCTCCTAGTGTGACCAAATTCCTAAAAAAAATACTTAAGAAGTAAAAATACTGTTGCTACTACTCAACCAAAAATGGCTTCGTTTTATTTTTTGAGAATACCAAACAAATATCAAATGAATATTTCAATATTTAAAAATGAAATACAAATTTAAGATTCATATATATGGTCTATACCATTAAAAAAAAATTAATCGACAGAAATAAATCCAGTATCACGAAAAAAAAGAATATGGTCACTCAAAAGAAGAGAACGGCACAGAGAAAAAATACGCTCACAAGCAACCAACCTATCGCGCCTTTAAAAAAACCTTATGAAAAAATATTGCATTTATATATCTTACGAATGAGATTGTTTGTGGTGGTGCTTGAAAAAAATATTGTGGGTTTTTCTTACATTAGTGAATTGTCGTAAGGATTAAAATTAATACTTTGGAACTTCTCACTTTTATTTGTGATAGTAGGACTTGCATATGTGTAGAGAGTGTCCCTACTCATTATTAGATATACTCTGGTCTTCACTATCCGAGGACTTGTTTACGCAAAGAAGAACCGCTTGGGAGAAGCTATTTTGATTAATCATACTCTGGAATTGGAAAATGTTGCCACAACAGCGCAGAACACCACAAATGAGGAGAAAGAAAATGACACCTAGCAATGTTTTTTTTTTTTTTGCCTCTTTGAATTTTTTTTTTCTTATAATTAAAATTTTCTTTATAAATAACAATTTCTTTGGTTTTGGTGATTTAAATTTAATTTTTTCTTATTTCTTTTTTCATACAATTCTAGTTTTTTTTTCAGTTACTTAAAATAATTCTGTTAATTTTCATCATAGTGTTCTTAGAGTTCGTTTGGGTTTGGGTTAAAAATGATTTTACAAATTGGTTGTGCAGTCTGAAAGTTCTTTGGTTGAGGTTTATCTCGTTGGATGAAATCTTTTTTTAATGATGAGTGATTTTAATGAGTTAAATTCGGAATCCTTAGTCTTCCAAAGTAATAGTACTACGCGCTCAATGTTAAATGTATTGGCAAATCGGTTTTCAGGGCTGCAAGTATGTCATATCAACGCGCAGAGTCTGTACCATAAGTTGGACGAATTTCGGTATCTATTTGAAAACTCCAAGGTAGATGTCATTTGTGTTTCGGAGACATGGTACTCTGATAATAAGAATGATTCTGCTTGTTCTGTGAATGGTTTTAATCTGTTTAGAGCTGATAGAGTAGGTTGGGTTGGTGGAGGTGTAGCCGTTTATATTCGTAACAACATCACAAGTAAAATTGTAAAAAGGTCACCATTAGGCTCTCCTATTGATTACCTATTCGTGGAAATTAAGTGCGCTACGCAGAAAGTTCTTATAGGAACAGTGTACCGTCCCCATAAAAACATAGATATTTCTCCACTTACTTTAATATTAGATGAGTTATTATCTGTTGCGCCATTCGTCATATTAGTTGGTGATTTCAACAGTGATATCCTAAGAGATTCAAGCCTTACTGACAGCATGATAATGTTTGACCTTTTCCCAGTAAACACCTTGATACCCACCCACTTTACCAAAAGTTCTAGTACTTTACTGGATTTATTTTTCATTAGTCACCCAGATAAGGTTCTTAACTTTGACCAACTCTCTGCTTCATGTTCTTCTACCTGAGCGTCGAACTTGTCGAGTTGTAGAAGCTGAGTAGGGTCAATGATTCTCGAGATGTCATCTCCAGAAGAGTCCTGAAACCAAAGGACGCTCAACATCCTCTTACACATCCTTGTATCCCTCCCTCTCCCACATTGGAAATGCGAAAAGCTATCCAAAGTTACCAGCTCCTCTAGTACCCTTAACGTCCTTCTTTTCAGAACGGTGCTTACTGTCTGATTCCCCGCCCACTCTCTCCTTTTCCTATTTTTGCAACTTCCCAATTGGGCTGGATTCAAGGTGTTATACGACCCGTGCCGATGATCAGCCTGGCTGAGGGCCCAATCAAAAAACTAGCTCAGTCGCTAACGGAGTATCCGGATACCAGGCGACCTCCGGATTAACTAGCCTTATCTGCATATACGGATCTCTGTGCAGATGGACCACCCTTTCTCCGTTACTCGTGGGATCTTTTATGGAAAATTTAAATACAAAAGATGGTGGAAAGTCCTGGTCTTTGAGACAGGCCAGCAGTGCGACTGAAAAGCCGTCTGCTGTTTCTCCGGCTTGCGCTGGAAGTAGTAGTACTGTGGATTCTCACAGTCCTATTGCCGAAAGCAAAAGCAGGAGTAAAATGGTAGAAATACCTCCTTCCAGTAACAGGGGGGCTGTGAAGCATGGCCCTTCTATTACTACTTCAGAGAGTAAACCTCTCCAAACTTCGACACCGCGGTTCAGTGGTAGTAAGATTGTGAAGCATGGTCCTGCTACCACTAAGGAGAGTAAACCTCCCCGAACTTCTTTGCCTCATTCCAGCGGTGGTAGGACTGTGAAGCATGGTCCCTCCACCTCTAACAACTCCACAAATCCTAAAGAAGGCCCTAGGGGGAGCGGACGTAAGCCCAACCCTTCTAGGACACTCTACAAGGACATTCGCAATGCTAAGAGAATACTCAGGGTGTTTGGTGAACAACCTGGCGCCGGGGGGAACTCTCAGCATGATGCAAAAATCAAGTGGCCTAAAAGCTTTTTAGCTAATAATAGCGTCCAGGCCAGCGGAGACTCCACGTCGAAGCGTCAAAGGTCTATGGAGGGCACAATTTCAGTACCCAAACGCCCCAAAGTGCACAACATCAGCGCTCCATCACATCCCTGTGGAGGGAATAAGACCTTCAGTGATGTGGTTAAAAACAAAATCGTGGTCGCGATCATTGACGGGAACGACGTCGATGGCACGATCTCTGCGGAAAATTGGCAGGTGGTCAAGGGGAAGCTCCAGTTGAGCTTCATGAGTATCATGATGGAGAACCCTGGACCACCTCCAATCACAAACGATGGAGGCTGGCATCAAGGACATGTTAAGCTCATGGTTTGTGACGATCAGAGATCGTGTGATCTTCTATCGTTGGCCGTTAGCCGGTTAGGGGAAGTCTGGCCTGGTGCTAAGCTCGAGGTTGTTGCTAAGGAGAAAATCCCGTGCAGACCAAGAGCTCGCGCCATGGTTACAGCCGAACTCTCCAGCATGGATGTAATACTCCAGATGATCCGGCTATCGAACCCATCCCTTCCTACTCACAACTGGAAAGTTGCGAAACTGGAGGAGAAAAAGGGACCCTACAGAGGTGCAATTATTGTACTAAATAAGGAGTCCCTTGCTCCTCTGGCGCAGACCAAAGGTGTGATTAGGTTTGGGTTTGAGACCATCACACTGAAGGTGTATAAAAAGGACGCGGATGTTACTGGTGCATCCACTTCCTCCAACGTAGTCGAAACTGCTGCTGCAGACCCTGGTGCATCTATCACCTTCCCATCACTGGAAGAGGATGAGGCATCCAGGTCATCTTCGGCAACAGTGGAGACAATAAAAACAGTCAGCGACATGGAGATCGATGACCACAACAATGAAGATCTTCTGAGTGAGGACGCTCTTCTGGGCTCAACCTCGGAATCGGAAGACTCCAACGTCACCGTGTTGGAGGTTGATCGGGAGGGTTGTAGCAAAGATGCTGCGATTTCTTCAGATTAATCTCCAACACTCTATCAAGGCCTCGGCCTCCCTGCTTCTTCGTCTATCCAGCAGCGGAGAAGACATCGTCCTAATCCAAGAACCCTGGATTGTGAAATCCATCGTTCGGGGACTAAGGACTCCAAACTACTACTTGCTGTATGCATTAGATAAAGGTGAACCCAGATCTTGCATACTAGTTAAAAGTAGCCTAAATGTATTTTTACTACCTAATTTCAGTGATCGAGATGTAACCGTCGCAAGACTGGAAACAGCCAAAGGAACTTTCTGGCTGGCGTCGGCATATCTAGGCCATGACCACCTTGGCCCTCTCCCAGGAGACACTCTGAGGAGGCTCATCACTGATGCAGATAGGCAGAAGACTGACCTCATTATTGGAAGTGATGCTAACGCCCATCATACAGTGTGGGGTAGCACGAATATAAACGACAGAGGTGAGTCTCTTTTCGATTATATTTTGAACACTAACCTTACAATATGTAACGTTGGAAATGAACCCACATTTGTTACTAAAAACAGACAGGAAGTACTTGACATAACTCTTGTCTCAGATAAAATTTATCATACTATCTCGAATTGGAAAGTATCAAATGATCATTCTTTCTCTGATCATAGATACATACAATTCGAAATAATGGACGAACCTCCTAGCCAACCTTCCTTCCGTAACCATCGGAAAACAGATTGGCTTCTATATAGGGCAACTCTATTAAGGTCAATCAGGCCTGAGTTATACAGCATACCCTACAACACTGAGGATCTTGATATTAAAGTCAATGACCTCACAGCAGCCCTCAACAAATCTCTGGAAACTGCCTGCCCTCTTATACAAATAAGAGGTAAAAAGAAACCACACTGGTGGTACTCGGGGCTGGATCCACTAAGAAAAGAATGCAGGAAACTCTTTAATAGAGCGAAAACCTCCAGAGAAGCTTCTGATTGGGATTCATATAAAGACTCCCTCAAGTTATATAAAAAAGAACTGAGGAAAACCAAGCGTATGTCCTGGAGAACTTTCTGTAACAATATAGAAGGCAACTCAGAGGCATCAAGGTTAAGAAAAATCCTCTCCAAAAATCCAGTAATGCCAAGTTGCCTAAAAAACAATGACGGTTCCTGGACAAACTCAAGCGAAGAATCGCTCAATCTGCTCCTGGATGTACATTTTCCAGACAGCTCTCCTTACGTTAATAGCACTGATCCTGATCCTAACAACATACTCAGTAGCATAACTCCTCCACAAGGTCTGATTACAGAGGAAAAATTAAAATGGGCAATAAACAGCTTCAATCCATACAAATCTCCTGGGCCAGATGGAATAATTCCAGCGGAATTACAGGAAAATTCCGATATTCTGATACCCATTCTGGTAAACATCTTAAATGGTTGTATCGCTCTGGCTCACATTCCTTTCTCATGGAGAGAAGTAAATGTTATTTTCATCCCCAAAGCTGGCAAACCTAGCCATGTTAATCCTAAAGATCTAAGACCTATTAGCCTTTCATCATTCCTACTTAAAACATTTGAACGTCTGATTGAAATCCATTTGAGGGCAAACATTGATAAGTCCTTACTATCCAATGCTCAACATGCTTATAACAAAGGGAAATCTGTAGAAACCGCTCTACATACGCTGGTTCGTACTATCGAACACTCCCTTCATCATAAGGAGTTCACCTTAGTTGCTTTCCTGGATATAGAAGGAGCTTTTAACAATGTCGACGCATCCGCAATCACATCTGCGCTGTCATCTCTGAAGGTGGATAAGTCAATCAGTAATTTGATAAATCATATGCTGATAAGCAGGATTATTAACTCAAAACTGGGCGATTTTACTACTCGAAGGACTGTCAGTAGGGGTACGCCGCAAGGCGGCGTCCTCTCTCCTCTCCTTTGGAACCTAGTCGTAAATGAACTACTAGTGATTCTTGAAGGGGAGGGGCACAGGGTGATTGCCTATGCGGACGATGTTGCGATAGCGATATCTGGTAAGCATCCTAATACTCTGAAAGAACTCCTACAAAATGCTCTAAACAAGCTTACTAACTGGGCAGATCAATGTGGACTCGGTGTCAACCCCCACAAAACTGAACTTGTCCTATTTACCAGGAAATATAAAATCCCACACATAGACCCTCCCCTCATCAAAGGTATACCGCTTAAATTCTCAGACAAAGCAAAATATCTGGGTCTTATTTTGGACAAGAAATTAAGCTGGAAGCCCAATATCCAAGAGAGAGTCAACAAAGCCAACATAGCTCTTTTCTCTTGCAAAAAAGCCGTAGGTAATAAATGGGGTCTACAAACTCATATAACACACTGGCTATACATCTCAGTCATTAGACCGATACTTACATATGGAGTGACAGTATGGTGGACTGCGCTGGAAACAGCAACTAACCGCGATAAGCTCAGCAAAGTCCAACGAACAGCCTGTTTAATCATGGGTGGAACTCTCCGCTCAACTCCTTCTGCTGCACTTGATGTTCTTTTTCATCTCATACCGCTAGATATTTTTAGCAAACAATCGGCCGCTAACACAGCCATTCGACTTAAAGCCTCCTCGCAGTGGATCAATAATGATATTGGTCACTCTACTATACTGAACTCGTTCAGTAGTCTACCTAGTAACGTCGATTACACCACCCCTCATCCAAAATTTGATAAAAATTTTCAAGTATCCATCCCTTCCAGGTCTTCATGGGAAAATGAGTCGTTTTTGATAGACGAAGCAATTCATTTCTATACAGATGGATCTAAAACCGACGACGGGGTCGGTGGAGGCGTATACTCCGAAAAATTAAATCTTTGTCTATCTTTTCGTCTTCCCAATCACTGTAGCGTGTTCCAGGCAGAGCTTTTAGCAATAAAAGAAGTCCTCTCTTGGCTTAAAGAAAACGTTATATCGACAACCGATATACGTATCTTCTCAGACAGTCAAGCTGCCTTAAAGTCACTGGACTCTGTCTCCATTAACTCACAAACAGCCCAAAATTGTCGATCATCTCTGGTGGAGATGTCAAAACAGTTTAACATTCACCTTACATGGGTGCCGGGGCATAGAGACATTCCAGGAAATTGTAAAGCTGACGAACTTGCAAAAAACGGAACAATATTACCTTTGTTGGATAGCAAATCTAACATCGGTATACCCCTAGCTACTTGTAAACTTATGCTAAAGCAAGATACCATAAAGAAAGCCAACCACAGGTGGACCAGCACCCCAACTTGCCGGTCTACTAAACTGATTTGGCCATTGTTTGATGCTAAACGCTCAAAACAACTAATTTCTATTGGTAGATTGCATATTAGCTCCATTATAGGTGTCCTTACTGGGCACTGCCTAATAGGAAGACATGCTTCTCGTCTTGGAGTTCCTGCAAATGACTTTTGCAGAAGCTGCATGGATGAAGAAGAAGAGGAGTCAATTCCCCACCTTCTATGCTCTTGTCCTGCCCTAGCGCAAAGACGTAGACTCCACTTGGGAGACTACTACTATAACGATCCTAGTGACCTAAATAATTCCGACATTCACTGTCTCAAACGCTTCATTATTAGCTCAAAATGGTTTAACGAGTAAGGGGGATTTTTGAAATCCTTGTGGTATCACAACGGACCAAATATTGGTCTAAGTGTGCTGTCCTTTTCCGGTCAGCAGCCACTTTAACCTAACCTAACCTAACCTAACCTGCTTCATGTTTCTCCCTTCATGATTTAATATACCTCACTTTTGATATTTCGCCTAATTGTTCGGAAACGTGTTACAGTTTTAGAGATTTCAAAAATGTAAACAGGTCACTTCTTGAATCTGAACTTCAAAGAGTTCAATGGTTTCGAGTATATGGGATGCTTTCCGTTGATGAACAAAAAAATATCGTTCTTACAAAGTAATATACTGAAACTTTTTAATGATTTTGTTCCTCTGAGAAATAAAACAGCCAAGCAAAATAACACTTCGTGGTTTAACAACAATATTGTAGAACTCATGCGTCGTCGTGATAGAGCCTATAAGAGTTGGAAAAAGTTTAAAATCAATACATTATTTAACAGTTATAAGGTATTACGAAACAGAGTGACAACCGAAATTCGCGAAACCAAGAAAAGATTTATTCTCAGCTCAGCTGATATGACCCCAGGTCCTATTGCCTGCTCCCTAATATTACTGTCATCGGTCGGTCTAGTACCTTCTTGTCTAAATGTCTCATCACTTGTGGTTCTATTTTCTCTCGGATTTTCGTTCGAAGCCAACATTCCTGGCAAGACTTGATTACCTACGTTTTGACTCAAAGCTGCACCTGACCCACTTAAATCGCTATAGGATGGTACTGTCAGAGATTCTTCTGACCTTTCGGAAGTGCTTATTCTCGATGGCTGAGCTGGGATTGATGCTGAGTGGGGTTGATTTTCTGGTGGATTTCCAGTCCCATCAGCGGTTACTCCGAGTCCGGACCCTGGTGGTGGAATAGAAAATACGGGGTTTCCAAGAGGAAACTGCTCCACAAAATGTAATCTAGGTTCCGTAAGGTTTGACGGTCTTTGCGGCGAATGTTGTAAAAGCATCTCGACAGATTTAACGACATAGTTTCTGAGCAAGGAACGGGTAACTGGCCTATTTTCTAATTTATTTTTCAAAAATTCAATTTTGTTTTCTGTATTTTCACTTCTACTTACTATTTAATAAAACCTATGCTCCCCCCTGATAAAACATACATACGAATGAAAAGAACTTTACATAATTTATATGGAACTCAAACCAGCAAGTGAATCATGGAACTAAGCACCAATTAACAAAATAAGTACCTATACGCATTAACATAATTTGAAAAACCTTAACAGTTCCGCGGACATGGTTCCAGGAACTGGTTCCGACGAGAAAAATAATCGTTCCATGTCCGTTCCGGTACTGGAACTGTTTTGCGCAACTCTACTGGTGCATCTATTACCTTTCCATCACTGGAAGAGGATGAGGCATCCAGGTCATCTTCGGCGGCAGTGGAAACTTCCAAAAAAGTCACTAGTCTTACCGACATGGAGATCGATGACCACATTAGCGACGATCTTCTGAATGACAGTTCTCTCTGTGTCGTTGTGGGGTGCACTTCATATCGGGAGCTTTCTGTTCTAAATAAGAAGCCTCTTTTGTTTATATATTTACAAAGTCTAACTTATATATTTTCGCTTACAAATTTGATAAAAAATTACTTATAATGTCGTGTGGAATGTGTCGAAAAAAAATCGATAGAAGCGATCTTAAAGTGAAGTGCATTGATTGCACTAAAAATTTTCATGGAAAATGTGCTGGAATCGCTCCAAATGAACTTGAAAATTACATGAAAATTTCTAAATCTAAATGGAGATGCCCAAGTTGCACAGCAGAACGAAGAGAATATACAGCTGATGTCACTCCGTCTAAGCTTTCTTCCCTTCCACCACCATCTCCTGCTGCATCTACCTCGAGCGCTACCACCGCTATCGACAACGTTAATTCCATCGACCTTACAACAACAAGAACCACCACCGCCATAGCCGCAAGTAATACCTACACAGAGCCGACGAACACTACCTCTACCACCGCTGCCACCTCTGCCGCCACCACCAACAACTCACACGATGCAAATATAGATATCCCTCAATCTGTCACCTTGGAGATGGTCTATAATGAAATTATCCAACTAAAAACCTACCATAAAGTTCAAATTGAGGAGATGGTTGCAATTAACAAGGAAAAAGAAAATAAAATTCTCATACTGGAACAAAAAGTTAATAATCTAGAACAACAACTTCTTTTAAACAGCATAGAAGTATATGTATAATGTTCCCGATCAAAAAGACAAGCCACACATCGAACTCGCAGTTGGAATATTTTGCGGTGCATTCAATATGAGCGTAAGCGAAGCAGACATTGATCAATGTTATGTGAAGTAAATAAATAAGAAGAATCATGGCAAGTCAAAGAGTAACACCACC
This sequence comes from Chrysotoxum bicinctum, assembly GCA_911387755.1. Classification (NCBI taxonomy): domain Eukaryota; kingdom Metazoa; phylum Arthropoda; class Insecta; order Diptera; family Syrphidae; genus Chrysotoxum; species Chrysotoxum bicinctum. Next base: position 118,213,776 of record OU426987.1, read on the forward strand.
TCCATAAATGTTCTGCATGTAAAATTTGTTTCTCACCTTATGAAACAAAAAATCATGAAAAAGAAACGAGAGATGAAAGAGCAATTGACAACAAGAAAACTGTTTGCAGCATTGAAACCTGAGAATGTTTACATCAACGAATGTTTATCATACCAGAGACGTCAACTTTTAAACACTGCGCTATCTATGAAAGCTACAAAGGGAGTCAAATACGTTTGGACTAGAAATGGAAATATATTTATGAGGAAGAGTGAGGGTGACAATTCAGTAAGAATTAATTGTGTTTCTGATTTTGATAAAATATGAGTATTGTATATCCCATTTTTCCTTTAGTCCCTAGTATTTGTTAAACGCCAGATTTTCGTAGTTTTTTTGATAATTGTTTTTGTATCCACCAAAATATACGTAGTTTGAGAAAGAATTTTTCAGTCTTTCTAGCTAACATTGAGTCTCTCAAAAAAATGCCAGTTATAATTGTTTTAACCGAGATTTGGGTTTATGAAAATGAAATTGATAATTATAATATTCCGGGCTATGTACTCGTGAGCTGCTGCAATGAATCTTATTCGGCAGGTGGTGTTGTAGTTTATATTGATGAAAATCTCATTCATAAATTTTCAAAAATTAACATTCAAAGTGCGGACATAGTAGAGTTGTCGTTTCGTAATCAAAACGAAAACTATACAATTACATGTGTTTAGTAAAAGTTTCTTTATTGATGAACTCGGTGAAATTCTTTGTCTAAGTAAATCTAAAAATTTAATTATTATTGGTGATATTAATATAGATATTCTTGACACAATTGATAAAGATACTGAAAAATATCTTTTTCTAATGGCTTCAAATGGGTTAAACTCATTTATAAACGAACCTACTCGCGTAACAGAATCTTCAAGTACTTGCATAGACCATATTTTTTCCCACTTTAGCAAAAATAATAAAATTGATTTTATGGGTCATGTTCTTGATTTAAATATATCAGATCATAAACTGATCGCTTTAAGCAATAATTTAGATGAAGTTTCAAAGCTATACACATGAAAAAGAGTTACAAATCATTGATTACAACTTATTAGAAAATATTTTGAAATATGAATTGTGGGAATCTGTCTATACAGAAAATAATCCATCTATTTCTTATACAATTTTCATTTCTATTTTACAAGATCACATAAAAACTTGCTCTTCAACTTCAATTAAGCACTCTAATAAAAGAAAATTTTTAAAGCCTTGGATGAGCCAAAGTCTCCTGAATCTAATTCATAGAAAAAATAAAGTGTGCTCAAAGTTACAAAAACATCCTAATAATATAAAACTTAAGAAATACTACAGTTCTCTTTGTAAAACAGTCAAATCTGAGGTTGAATCAACTCGCGAAATGTATTATTTTAATTTATTGTATTAATTAATGTATTATTTATTTATTGTCAACCGAAAATCGAGTGAAGCTTGTCTTATTAAAACAGGAGTGCCACAAGGATCTGTTCTTGGTCCCATGTTTTTCTTAATTTATATCAACTCACTCTTTCGCTTCCGTTAAATGGTCTTTCAACAGCAGATGATATCTCCTTTACCTACCAATCTAATTCCGAAATTGACTGCATCACGAGAATTGAAGAGGATCTTGAACTCTTGAGGACTTGGTTTTTTGTTCATAAACTGATTATAAGTGAAAAAACTACATTAATGACATTTAAAACCTCTGGACTTAATCCTTGTCCTTATAATTTCTATTTCCATAGCCCAAACTGCAAAAAATTCAGTTTTAATTTTCATTATTGTGGCAAACACAATTTTGTACATAACGATTCCTGTTCCAATTCGTGTTTTAAAATTGATATAGTAAGAAACTTTAAGTATTTGGGGGTAACAATCGATTCTAATCTTAATTGGAAAGATCATACTAGCATCTTGAAAAATTATCTCATGGATGTTAGTCGGAAAATGTATCTCTTACAGCCATTCTGCTCAAAAAAATTATTGACATCAATATATTAGATACCGTCTTGCGCACTCAAAATTAAAATACGGACTGTCCAGCTGGGGTGGGTCATATGCAAATACTTTTAGGCCCTTGTTAATCGCTCAAAAACATTTTATTCGAATAATTTGTAATAAAACCCGCTTTAGCGAAAGTTGGCCCTTATACAAAGAATTACGAATTCTCCCAATGAGACACCTTTATATCTTTAAAGTGCTAAAAGAATTTTATAAGCAGAGTGGTAATATTCCAAGTAAAAATTCGCAACTATACAATCTACGAGTAAACAATTTACATCTTGTCGCTGTACCGAAAGTAAACAAAACCCACTTCTCAAACTTTTATACTGTAACAGCACCGCGATCTTTTAATAAACTGCCCATTACTATCAGAACAACTACAGATTTTAACTCTTTTCTAAATAAAGTAAAGAACTGGCTTTTCACGATTGATTTAAATAATATTGAAAATTGTAATTAAATTCTCGTTATATTATTCTGCAATATGTGTTCAAATTACTGTTAAAATCTATGTTTTTTATTGCTCTGTTTTCTTGTTATTTAGTTATTTATATGTATATCTATAAAAAAAATAAAAACAAAAACTTAAAACAAGATGCAACTAGCGAAATATATAAAAATTTAAATAAAAATAAAATTAAACTAATAAACATCTTAGAATCTACTGTCACCCCACATCAGTTTCCATTATTTCGTCGTCGTTCTATGAAAACTCCCTAAGTCCATTTAAAAAAAAATGTGATGCAATTCCTATTTAATTCATTTCGGATAAACCATTTGCAAAAAATTTTACTGCACAATGCCTACGCCAAACAAATTCTACAATTGAAGCCTGAGATCATGCTATTCTGATAATTTTTGGATTTTTTTATATTAATTTCCAAGTTCAAATGCAAATATCTCAAAAAACAAAAAATGGACTTAGGGAGTTTTCATAGAACGACGACGATTTAGTGTAATATTTATGTATGTATCATTCAACACTAACTCTAAGTTAAAGAATGATTTTTATTATTTATTCTATTATTTATAAGTTCATACCAAAAATTCTAAATCTTTTAGTATCTTAATGAATGAATAAATGTTTTTCTAATCTAATCTAAAGGACGCTCTTCTGGGCTCATCCTCAGAATCGGAAGGCTCTAACATCACCGTGTTGGAGGCTGATAGGGAGGGTTGTAGCAAAGATGCTGCAATTTCTTCAGATTAATCTCCAGCATTCCATCAAGGCCTCGGCCTCCCTGCTTCTTCGTCTATCCAGCAGAGTAGGAGACATCGTCCTAATCCAAAAACCCTGGATTGTGAAATCCATTCTTCGAGGACTGAGGACTCCAAACTACTACTTGCTGTATGCATCAGATAAAGGTGAATCCAGTGTTGCACTTTTTCTCCGACGCGAATTGGTATCCGACCTTTTTATTTTTCTATTATTAAAATTGTTATTATTATTAATTTCTTTAATAATAATAAATTACCCGAACTCTAATTAAGAACACAAAAATGAAACGCAACCCGACTCGATTTGTTTTGATAGATCAAAAAAAAAAAACTAAGAGAGAACAACAAAAGAAAAGTGCAACTTGTATAGCTCGTTGATGTAAGCTACCACCGCGGCTGCTCAGCTGGGCTGGGTTCAGTGGAGGTGAAAGAATTCGCGATAGGGAGATTTAAATTGATTATTGATATAATCAATTTAATGAAACGAAGAATGTTTTTATTACAAGTACAGTGGGATACTTGTAATAAAAAGTGGGCGCCAGGAATTTTTGTTCGAATGACTATTAATAAAATTCCAAAACGACTGAGTGGAAGCAAATAATTTTGTGAAATGAAAGTCCGTTTTTATGATTTCCACTAAGGAATTGAAAAATAAATTTTATTTGGGAAACCTTGGTAGAAACCAGGATAAAAACCCAAAATTTTTTCGATAAAATAAAATACAAATGAATTTGAAAAGCAAATGAAACGCGTTTAGGACTCTAACGATCAAAACTAAAATATACCCGAATAGACAAATTAAAATTGGTCAGAAATAAAAAAAAAGAAGAAACAAAGGTCCACCGAATATTTTTAAATACACGAAACTGTATTTGGACAAGATGTCCGTATTACTTATCTTTTAATTTCTCGATATAAGTTCCTCTAATTTCTCCTATGTCCTGACGTCGCTCCTCGAATTACTCCTTGTTTTTCTCGAAATGTTTACTCGATCTTTTTCCTTTTTCAAATATCTGCTCCTTTCCTCGATTTTGTTCTCCTTTTTAATTTCGAATCTTTTCTATTTTCCTATTTTTCAACTAATCGCTTGGTAAGCTCTCTCAAGAGTGAACTTTCCTAGCTTAAAATCCTTTATTTCCTCCCTCGACCATTCCAGTCACTCACACATACACACATCCAGCTAATCGTTTTCGCGATCATCGGTCACAGACACCGGCTTCCTGGAAACCTTTTTCGTTTCACAGAAAACCACCGTTGTCGAATCTCAAACGAAACTTTACTCTCACACTCACATTCACGGATTCAGCAAGTTATTGGGTGTCCTTCCAAAACTTGCCGAATCTAAATGGTCGAGTTCAGACTACAATCAACTAACTTTTTCGAGAAAAATCAAAAAAGAATTAAATCGAGAAAAAGCCCTTTTCTAGGCATTCCCCTAGTTACAATTAAACTACTCGCTAGTGGTTCGAAGAGCGAAGCCATTTACGTTGATGGTTAGATTGGCTTTCCTTAGGCAGTCGGCTACCCGATCCAGCAGAGCGATATGACTCTTGAAATCCGGCGCAATAATGAGCAGATCATCCAAATACACGAAAACACGGTCCCGCAATCGTGCAGGGATCACCTTATCCATGCCAGAATGCTTCCTTCAAGTCCACGCTGCTAATAAAGTAGGTGTCTGGTAGCCGGCTGATAAGCCCTTCGATATGGGGGAGAGGGTTAGCGTCCTTTTTGGTAACGGAGTTGACCTTACGAGAATCTAGGCAAAAACGATACTTGATAGTATCGTTTGGGCCTGGCTTCTTTATAAGGACAACTGGCGAACACCAAGGACTCTCACTCTCCTCAATAACGCCGAGCTTTAACATTCGGTCTATTTCCTGGTACAGATTCGCTTGTACCGCTGGAGAAAAAGGGTAGTGTATCTGCTTAATCGGAACCGAATCTCTGGTATCGATGACGTTCTCCATCAGCGCCGTCTTACCAAGTCCGTTTCGATCATAGCCTAAAAATGTCTGCTTGACCGCTTCCAGCTCGAACCGCTGGTCAGGCGATAATTCATGGGTACTCATTAGTTCTGCATCCTCCTCTAGAACTGATACGGAGCTAATCACAATTGGAGCAATATGGAATGACTTCCAAATATCCGGGGCTGTCTGAGTCGAACGCCAGTCCCCCAGAACTCTCGCGTTCCAGCTCCGATTTTCCGGTTTACATTGTAAGCATTTCGGAGTAATCACTCCCTCCTGTCCACATTTATAACAGAAAATGTTTCTTGTTGAGGCCGGGCAATCCATGAAGGAGTGACCTACGACTCGACAATTCCAACATGCTGTCGGTCTCGGCTCGCCACCCTCTCTGGTGTTCCTCGATCGTGCGCCCGTTGACCGAAAAGCATCGACGTGTCCGTCTTGGAAACAGTCCACCTCCAGATCCAGCGCATTAGCCGTATATCGAGCTGGTGGTCGTTGATGCTTAGCACCATCGCGATCTCGATTAGGAAATGCGTACTCCGCGTGTTTACTATACTAAGTTTCCTATCCTAGCGTTCAAATTCTTTTTCAAACCTCTAACAAGTTCTGCTTCAGGAATTTGTATCCTAAGATGAGATCTTAACTTGTTAATTCGGCAAAGTAATCTTCAATCGACTCCCGGGTGCCAAGTTTCCGATCCATTATCTCCCTCATAAGGTCAAGATCTGATTTCCAGTTGCAAAACTGTCGCATCAAGGCATCCCTCAAGGTTGGCCAATCAAGGCGATAATTGGAACGTTGATATTGCCAGAACCATTCGCTGGCGGTGTCTGAGAGCATCAGATAAAAGTCCCTTAGGATTTCAGCCCATGAACACTCATGCTGATGTTGTAAAATTTCGACCCTAAAAATGAAATCCTCTACCGTGAGTTTTTCCGGGTTACCATCAAACTTCACAGCCCACTTATCAATCCTAATCGGCGAGCGCATGGGTCTGCTCGAATAGAGGGAAGGTGACTGATACTGAAATGGTTGGTGTCTGAAGTGGGAATTCCTTACTCCCCCGTAAGTTTTTGATACGAGATCGGCTGACGTAGCCCCCTATCAAAACCTCGACGGCCGTTAGAATTGATTTCTCCTCGAAGATTTGGAGTAATTAGTCTCGCTTGCGTATCCAGTTGAGACGTCACTAGAGTTACTGGAGGTGCTTGTGGTGGAGGCTGAGTAAGAGGCGGAGCCAAATGAGGATTACCGTTCGGAGGTCGGGTTCTTTCTTTTGAATCAAACGCTGAAGCACACAATTACGAAACAACAAGACTCGATTGAACTAATTACCACTCGCTTAAATCAGAGTGAAGAAAAACAACAAATGAAAGAAACAATGAGTGATGCACTACTGCATGGCATTCCAATGCTACCAAACGAATGTCTTCGCACAATATTCAACACAATGTGCCTCAATTTGGGATTAATAAATCCACCGAATCTGAAACACATAGCACGTCTCCGAAAACAATCATCCACTCATCCGCCAATTCTTATTAAATTCTTTACACCGCACGATAAAGGTTCAATTTTGCGATCGATTGCACTTCACCGTAAAACAACAAATAGTTCACTTCTGTTACGAAGCTTTGATAACGGTCAGCTATTCAAAGATTATGAAAACTCAGCTGTGTTTCTCCATGAATGTCTTACGGTGAAAAATCGATCTCTCTTAAACCATGGACTCAAATTAAAACGTGAGAAAAAACTTCATTCCGTCTTCACCAGAGTATATCTAATAATGAGTAGGGACACTCTCCACGTGTTTCTAATCAGTAAATTTTTTTTAAGTACACAGAAACGAGAAATAGATGAAAATAAGAAGTGTGATGGTGAAAGAGAGATAAGAATTCAACTCGTCGCGCCTTTGAAAATACATTATGAAAAAAATGTAAACAATTCCCAATCCACTCCTCCTAGTGTGACCAAATTCCTAAAAAAAATACTTAAGAAGTAAAAATACTGTTGCTACTACTCAACCAAAAATGGCTTCGTTTTATTTTTTGAGAATACCAAACAAATATCAAATGAATATTTCAATATTTAAAAATGAAATACAAATTTAAGATTCATATATATGGTCTATACCATTAAAAAAAAATTAATCGACAGAAATAAATCCAGTATCACGAAAAAAAAGAATATGGTCACTCAAAAGAAGAGAACGGCACAGAGAAAAAATACGCTCACAAGCAACCAACCTATCGCGCCTTTAAAAAAACCTTATGAAAAAATATTGCATTTATATATCTTACGAATGAGATTGTTTGTGGTGGTGCTTGAAAAAAATATTGTGGGTTTTTCTTACATTAGTGAATTGTCGTAAGGATTAAAATTAATACTTTGGAACTTCTCACTTTTATTTGTGATAGTAGGACTTGCATATGTGTAGAGAGTGTCCCTACTCATTATTAGATATACTCTGGTCTTCACTATCCGAGGACTTGTTTACGCAAAGAAGAACCGCTTGGGAGAAGCTATTTTGATTAATCATACTCTGGAATTGGAAAATGTTGCCACAACAGCGCAGAACACCACAAATGAGGAGAAAGAAAATGACACCTAGCAATGTTTTTTTTTTTTTGCCTCTTTGAATTTTTTTTTTCTTATAATTAAAATTTTCTTTATAAATAACAATTTCTTTGGTTTTGGTGATTTAAATTTAATTTTTTCTTATTTCTTTTTTCATACAATTCTAGTTTTTTTTTCAGTTACTTAAAATAATTCTGTTAATTTTCATCATAGTGTTCTTAGAGTTCGTTTGGGTTTGGGTTAAAAATGATTTTACAAATTGGTTGTGCAGTCTGAAAGTTCTTTGGTTGAGGTTTATCTCGTTGGATGAAATCTTTTTTTAATGATGAGTGATTTTAATGAGTTAAATTCGGAATCCTTAGTCTTCCAAAGTAATAGTACTACGCGCTCAATGTTAAATGTATTGGCAAATCGGTTTTCAGGGCTGCAAGTATGTCATATCAACGCGCAGAGTCTGTACCATAAGTTGGACGAATTTCGGTATCTATTTGAAAACTCCAAGGTAGATGTCATTTGTGTTTCGGAGACATGGTACTCTGATAATAAGAATGATTCTGCTTGTTCTGTGAATGGTTTTAATCTGTTTAGAGCTGATAGAGTAGGTTGGGTTGGTGGAGGTGTAGCCGTTTATATTCGTAACAACATCACAAGTAAAATTGGAAAAAGGTCACCATTGGGCTCTCCTATTGATTACCTATTCGTGGAAATTAAGTGCGCTACGCAGAAAGTTCTTATAGGAACAGTGTACCGTCCCCATAAAAACATAGATATTTCTCCACTTACTTTAATATTAGATGAGTTATTATCTGTTGCGCCATTCGTCATATTAGTTGGTGATTTCAACAGTGATATCCTAAGAGATTCAAGCCTTACTGACAGCATGATAATGTTTGACCTTTTCCCAGTAAACACCTTGATACCCACCCACTTTACCAAAAGTTCTAGTACTTTACTGGATTTATTTTTCATTAGTCACCCAGATAAGGTTCTTAACTTTGACCAACTCTCTGCTTCATGTTTCTCCCTTCATGATTTAATATACCTCACTTTTGATATTTCGCCTAATTGTTCGGAAACGTGTTACAGTTTTAGAGATTTCAAAAATGTAAACAGGTCACTTCTTGAATCTGAACTTCAAAGAGTTCAATGGTTTCGAGTATATGGGATGCTTTCCGTTGATGAACAAAAAAATATCGTTCTTACAAAGTAATATACTGAAACTTTTTAATGATTTTGTTCCTCTGAGAAATAAAACAGCCAAGCAAAATAACACTTCGTGGTTTAACAACAATATTGTAGAACTCATGCGTCGTCGTGATAGAGCCTATAAGAGTTGGAAAAAGTTTAAAATCAATACATTATTTAACAGTTATAAGGTATTACGAAACAGAGTGACAACCGAAATTCGCGAAACCAAGAAAAGATTTATTCTCAGCTCAGCTGATATGACCCCAGGTCCTATTGCCTGCTCCCTAATATTACTGTCATCGGTCGGTCTAGTACCTTCTTGTCTAAATGTCTCATCACTTGTGGTTCTATTTTCTCTCGGATTTTCGTTCGAAGCCAACATTCCTGGCAAGACTTGATTACCTACGTTTTGACTCAAAGCTGCACCTGACCCACTTAAATCGCTATAGGATGGTACTGTCAGAGATTCTTCTGACCTTTCGGAAGTGCTTATTCTCGATGGCTGAGCTGGGATTGATGCTGAGTGGGGTTGATTTTCTGGTGGATTTCCAGTCCCATCAGCGGTTACTCCGAGTCCGGACCCTGGTGGTGGAATAGAAAATACGGGGTTTCCAAGAGGAAACTGCTCCACAAAATGTAATCTAGGTTCCGTAAGGTTTGACGGTCTTTGCGGCGAATGTTGTAAAAGCATCTCCACAGATTTAACGACATAGTTTCTGAGCAAGGAACGGGTAACTGGCCTATTTTCTAATTTATTTTTCAAAAATTCAATTTTGTTTTCTGTATTTTCACTTCTACTTACTATTTAATAAAACCTATGCTCCCCCCTGATAAAACAAATGTGTAAGCAAACAAAAAAGACTTACAAAAAAAATGTAATAATAACCAGGGAAACTATCTCACTATCTCTAATCCTAAACTTAACCTAAGTTATATTGAAAAAAAAAACAAATGCACTGAAAAACAGAGAAACTATCTCACTGTCTCTAATTCTAAACTAATTGTTTCGAGCTCAGGAGAAGAAACATAGCCGATATTCACATGATAAATAAAACAAACAATCTTAGGGTGGAAAAGGCTTAATGCCAGAAAAACCACTATCTATCTCAGCTTTATTGGTCTTATCGCTTTGCTTGCTACATTTCAACTAACTAACAGAAGGTAAATTCACCAAAACAAGTCTCGAACATCGAACTAAAGTTCATTCAGCTTTTTGCTCGATATATGAGCTTCAGTTCGATACAGTCCCGGCGAAAACCTACGGTTTTCCACCCTGTCACATTTTACTTCTTCTTTCTCATAAATAATAACAAACGAAAATTATTTAACATAACAAAAAACAATTCTCAATTTCATTCTCCATTCGGAAGGATACAAGTTTTCTGCACCGGCCTCGTCAGCTGATTGGTCGCAGTCTGTACTTCCACGCTTCGCACCAGTCCATCTTTCTCTTTGATCAGTCTCTTGATTCTTCCCAACGCCCATGCCGACGGTGGGAAGTTCTCGCTCTTTATAATACACAGTTGTCCTATCTGAGGCCCATGCTTCTCTCTTCTCCATTTCTTTCTCTCAAGTAGAGTCACCAAGTACTCTTCTCTCCATCTATTCGAAAAATGCGTGATCATTGTCTTTCTCTCTTTCCATAGTTTCGCACCATGAGTGTTCGATATCTCTCCAGTCACGAACGGCAGCGGGAGTACTAACGGCTCCCATACCAGAAAATGTCTCGGCGTTAGCGCCTGCAGGTCATTAGGGTCATCACTAATCGCTTGAAGCGGTCTTGAGTTCAGGATCACCTCGATTCCGGCGGTCAGCGTTAAAAGTTGCTCGAACGTCAGTATTTTCGCTCCTATCACTCTTGCCAAATGGAATTTCATCGATTTAACAGCAGCCTCATATATGCCACCCTGTTGTGGCGCTGCTGGTGTCATAAATCTCCATTCTGTACCTTTCGCTGCTAGGAAGTCCAATGATTCCTTCCTATGCCAGCTCTCTTTCGCTTTCTGCACTTCTTTCGCTGCTCCAACAAAGGCTGTGCCATTGTCGCTATATATTCTCTCGCATCTGCCCCTACGAGCAATAAATCTTTCGTAGCAAGCAATAAAGGCAATCGATGAAAAGCTCGACACAAAATCTATGTGCACTGCTGTGGTCTTGAGGCACACAAACACAAAAATCCAAGATTTCTGTGTAGTCATCCGTTCTCCAGCTTGATCTGTCATCTTCACCACGAATGGTCCTGCGTAATCTACGCCAGAATGAAGAAACGCTTTCCCAGGTGTCACTCTTTCTCTCGGCAAATCAGCCATCAGCTCTGTTTCAAACCGATGGTTGTGTCGCACACAAACTAAGCATTTGTGTAAATATCTTCTCGACTCGCTTCTCAATTTTGTTATCCAGAATCTTTCTCTTATGTGATGCATCATCACCTGGACGGCTCCATACTGTCTATAATAAGCCATGCTAGCCGAGAGCCATTTGGCACAATGGCTGGATGCTTCTTTCCATATTCTAGCTCTGATCTTTGCAACCGTCCTCCTACTCTCAGAATCTCTCTTCTGTTCATTATAGGTTTCAGCGATTCAATGCTACTTCTATCTGGTAGATTGCTTTTGCTTTTAAGCGAAGCGATCTCTTTCGAAAAATATCTTTGTTGTTCTGTCCGTAACAAATATTCTATCGCTTTTTCTTTCTCTTCAGATGTTAATTGGATTGGCCTATTCTCACTCTTTCTCCTCTGACGCACAGATCGCCTCCTCAGCTCTCTACGTCTCTTTCTCTTGCCATCCGATCCCTTTCTCTTAACTGCTTCCGTAAAACGGAATACATAGCCTATCACATTTATTGCTTTCTCTAATGTGCTGACGTACTCATGTACCAGCACCCTCTCTCTTGTCTTTCTCGTAGTTATGGACAATGCTTCATCAAAGCTGAAGACAGTCATAACTTTCATCTCTTCCCTCCCCCCATCTGAAACGTTTGGTACAAACTTCTCAGATTTCCATTGCGAATGGGGTTGACTTAGCCATTGTGGCCCATGTAGCCATAATTCGCTCTTTACCAGTTCTGATGCTCTCATTCCCCTGCTTAATAAATCAGCAGGATTTTCTTTTGTTCCGACATGTCTCCATCTATCTATCTCTGTGTTTGTTTGTATTGATGCAACTCTATTTGCCATAAACGTCTTCAATTCGCAAGGCTGCTTGTTTATCCAGTGTAGCACTACCACTGAGTCTGTCCAAAGTGTATATTTAATCTCTCGCCATTCCATGGTCTCTTTCACATTTTAAACCAATCTCCCTAGCAGCTCTGCTGCAGCCAACTCAAGTCTTGGTATCGTCACTGTCTTCAAAGGTGCTACTCTTGTTTTCGCTTGTAGTATCGTGGACCAGATTTCCCCATTTGGGTGTTCTAATCTGACATAGATCACTGCACCGTAGGCTTTTTCAGATGCGTCTGAAAACCCATGTATCTCTATCGGAATACCAGGGGATGAGCCTATCCATCTCTCGATTCTTAATTGTTCTAAGCAAGTTATCCCTCTCCATAGCTCTTTCCATCTATCCAGAATATCTTTCGCTAGTTCATCATCCCAATCTGCTTTGGATCGCCAAACATCTTGGATGAGAATCTTTCCCAAAATAGTCACAGGTGATATGTAGCCATTGGGGTCATAAAGCTGGGCCACACAGCTGACTATCTTCCTCTTCGTAATCGTGCTCTCTGTTATAGGTGATTTCACCTCAAAGGTAAATTGATCTTTCGCAAGTAGCCACTTCAAACCCAATATTGAAGTTCCTTCGTCTTCTCGAAAGATTACTGAATCTCTTTTATCGTAGCTCATGTCTTCCATAAGCGCTTTGGAATTTGAATTCCATTTTCGCAGCTCAAATCCAGCGCCCTTAAGGATGTGATCTATCTCTTTTGATAATCTGATTGCTTCTATCTCTGAGTCCGCACCCGTAGTGCTGTCATCCATATAAAAGTCTTCTCGAATAATCTTCGACGCTGTTGGGAAGTCTGTCTCCGCATCTTTCGCACATTGGATAAGTGCATTGTGGGCTGATGAAGCCATACCATAGGTAACTACGGTTAGCCAATACTCTTTTAATCGCTCTTGAGGGCTCTCTCTCAAGTATATTCGCTGCAAGTCCCATTGTTCTTTAGCAATCTTAACCATACGGAACATCATCTTGATGTCCGCACTAATCGCAATTCTGTGCCTTCGGAAGCGCAACAGAATTTCATGTAGATCTTTCTGCAACTTTTCTCCAACCATCTGCACTTCATTGAGTGAAACGCCCATAGTTGTTTTGCAACTCGCATCAAACACCACTCTGAATTTTTTCGTGACACAGTGATGTGGTATATGATATACCATTCTCGCTCGTGACGCACCAACGACCGGTGTCATATGTCCTTTTCTCTCGTACTCTTTCATGAAGTCAACATACTTCTCTCTCAAATCTGGATCTCTCTCTAGTTTTCTTTCTAAGGCGAAAAACCGCCTTCTTGCTATAAGTTGAGTAGTGCCTATCTCTCTCTCTACGCTTCTCTCAAAGGAATGGTGACAATAAATCTTCATTCTTTATCGCATCTACACGTATTGACAAAGTTTCTTTCGACCAATTCCTCCTCTTTCGATCTCGCGGCTGGTAGACTGACCTCGTCTAGAGCCCATAATCGTTTTAGCGCTTCATGCATTTGTTTGTTGTCCAAACAAATTACGTATGCATTATCATCTTTCACTTGTAATGAGTCTTGTCTCTGTCCAAGCATTACTCTTCCGAAAGTAGTATTTATTGAGAAGAACCCAGATGGCTGTCGAGTCATAATGGATCCAAACATCTCTACTACAAACTTACATCCAAGCAACAAGTCTGCTGGACCTTCTTTCCAAAATTCCGGGTCCACCAATGGCAACCAGTCTATCTCTTTCGCTTCACAATATCTCAAACCGCTGCCTAACAGCATTGGAGGTAGAATCAAGAATTCTTGCTCGGTTGCAATGCTCGAGGACAACCATGGCCTTACCTTGATCTTACTACAATACTTGATGTGGAAAGGTTGACCATTGATCCCTACAATCTTTCTCGTGGCTTGCATCTTTCTCAGTTGCAATCTCTCGGCTAACTGGTGACTCACCAGATTTGGTTGAGCACCGGTATCAATCAGTGCCCCTACTGGGCCACTGTCTTTCCCTTCTACAGTGATCATCACTTGCACTGTATGCAATAAGGTAAACTCTCCTTTTTCCCTGTCAATAAAACTCTCTGAGTAAACTTTGTTGTCTTTTTTATTTCTTTTAAAATTATCATAAGACACCTTGCTTGATGTCTCGTCTGTCTCGTATAACCTTTCTCTATTGTCTATCTCTTGTTTATGTTTTGAACCTATCTCTCGCTTGTTTTTTGAGTCTATCTCTCGTTTGATTTAAGGGTCTATTTCTCGTCTGTTTTTTGAATCTATCTCCGCAACTACTCTTTTGCCGTTATCCAGTCTTCGCCTCTTTGCTGGTCAATCTTCCTTTCGCTTCTCGTTCGCTCGCTTGGTTATAATTCTTTTTCTCGGCTGCTCGTGGACTCTGTGGACAGTTTCAACCTTTCGCATCTCTCTCATCGGGCACAGCACGCTATTGTGGAACTGCTTGCCAGGGCATAGGACACATGGGGATTGGAAACAGTCCCTTGCGAGGTGGCCAACCTCAAGGCAATTTTGGCAGAGCTTGCTCTCCCGCACAAAGTTGCCTCTGCCTAATAGGCTGAGTGATAGGAAATCAGGGCATACCCATATCGGATGAGCCATCGATGCACACACAGTGCAACCTTTCGCATTGTCATTGGTTCTTTCTCTTAGAGTTCTGACTGACTTTCCCTTTTCCATCAGAGCCATTGCAGCAGTCGATGGTCTGGGCGCTTCTCGGCGACGGCAATCTTGGATGCTTTCCACAGCTATTGCCTACTTCTCCAGGAACCAGCAGACTTCTTTTATAGTGGGGAACTCTGAAGCGCGGCTCTCCTCCCACTTGCATGCTGTCTCTGCGTCCATCTTCTCATGGAGGATGTGGACAATCATCATGTCTCAACCTTCAGTCGGCACGCCTTGAACCTTAAGCTGTCGCATGGCCTCGTAAGTGGCGTTGGACATACTCTCCAACTCGCTAGCCTTGGCTGGACCTTGAAGCGTGGGCAGCCTAAAAAAATGCCGCAGGAGCTCTCGGCATGTGGCATACTTTCGCGTGTAAATTTCGTTCATCGGCTGCCAGGCTTCACAGTAATTGGTTTTTGTTAGCTGCCATTCGCCTAACGCGCGGGCAGCCTTCCTGTGAGAGATTTCTTCAAGTAGGCGAACTTATACACTGGTGCGATCTTATCGTTGTTGTGTATCGCCGCCACAAACCTGTCTCTGAACCCTTGCCATTTGGTGATTCTGCCATTAAACTCGCCCCACGTATTCTTAACGTCGTGTTGAGCGAATGGCAACGATACCTGCACGGCAATTTGCCCTTCTCGCTTCTCTTTGGGATCTTTCTCTCGCTGGAGCTTCTTTAGCATGGTAGAAGCTGTGAAGAAAAGCTCCTCCGTTTCTGCTACTCGTCGCTCAATTAAAGCCATCGTGATGGTGCCCTCACGTCCGGCAAACAATCGCTCTACCTCCTTGACTTCGCTCCATGACTCGCGGAGCCCCTGCAGCCTCACGCTCAATCCCTCCACAGGATAGTCCTTTGCCTTGCTTGATTTGCAAAAGGCAATCATCCTATGGATGGAGTTTATCGCTGCCTGGAATCGATACTCCAGATCGTCAGCACTCGATGATTGCATCCTTTCTCTCTGTTCTATCCCAGTTCTATCTCGATTCTATCTCAGTTCTATCTCTGTTCTTGCTCGATTCTATCTCTGGTCTCTGCTCGATTCTATCTCTGTTCTTTTCTCGATTCTATCTCTGTCCTTTCTCGATTCTATCTCTGTTCAAATAAAGAAATCAAATTTTCGTTATTCAAATTTCAAAATTTCAAACCGCTGAAAAGTTAAAGAAAATATGCGTGCAAGAAGAATCCTTAATCTAATTATTTTTACATGCAATTATATGAACCGCCCGGCGAATACTCCCCCTCTGACTTATCTTCGTTAACCAAGAGAATCTTCAGAGCAGACCGGCCAGGTCGGAACATAATACTCAAACCATCGGCACGGACTCGCTCTCTATAACCAGCGCGTCCGTCCATGCCAAGTTCTGAGAAATAATGAAAATTTATACTACGTTCAAACTGGACTCAATTCAAGCACAAAAGAATATATCAAAATAGATAAATAAATAGATAATTTGTTGTGCTGTGCTATTTTGTATTCAGTGTTGTTGTTCTCGTATCTTTCCGCTTGCAAGCTCTTGTCCTCTCTCTCTATCTCGCAAATAACTCGCATTACATGCTTTGAGTTTTGCCCTCTCTCTCTATCTCGCAAATAACTCGCATTACATGCTTTGAGTTTTACTCTCTCGCTGCTCATGAATATATTGTGTTTTCTATCTCATTCATTTTTTCCTTTCTCACAAAATTGAACCTAAAAAAAAGTCACAAAATTCCCAAGCTCTTTCACTGTCTGTCACACAATCAACAAGATGCCATCCATGCATTATTAGCTGCTCTGATGTACATGGCGGTCAGCCATCAGACGAATAGGGGGAACAACATGTAGCATACGAAAACATGCACGTGCCGTAACTATTCGGGACTGGTGGAAGTGTGATCATAGCCTCTCCGCGGCGGCCGCTAGAAACAAGCCTTTTGAAAAAGGTTTGGCTAATATGATCAGGCTGGTTCCTCAGGTTGGCGACAGGTTAATTCCCAGTCCCATAAAACTAAAAGAATTACGAGACCGACAACAAGCCTCGCAAACGGACTGATCTCATGACGACAACCCACGCAAAGAAAAAGGAAAAACGATTTACGAATTTTCTTATGGAACGTACGATCGCTCTATAGAGCTCGAGCTGCTCAGCAGCTAGCCGATGCCCTGTCAAAGTATAAAGCTGACATAACAGCTCTTCAAGAAATCAGATGGACAGGGAATGGTGTTTTACAGAAGAAAGAATATGACATATACTACAGCTGTCATACAAAACACCATGTGCTCGGGGTAGGCTTCCCAGTCAGCGAAAAAATGAAGTCTACTATCATCGGCTTTAACGCTATAAGCGAAAGGCTATGCACCCTTCGCGTGCGAGGCAAATTTACGAACATCAGCCTCATTAACGTTCACGGACCTACGGAGGAGTCCTCAGACGAAGAAAAAGAGACTTACTACGAGCAAGTCGAGAGGGCCCTCAATGCCTGTCCAAGGTATGATGTTAAAATCATCCTTGGGGATTTGAATGCAAAAATAATTCGGGAGCCGGTATTCAGGCATTACGCAGGCACCCATAGTTTGCATCAGAACACTAATGACAATAGACTTCGAGTCTTAGAATTGGCAGCATCGAAAAACATGGTCGTTGCGAGTACCAGGTTGCCGCGTAAAGATATCTACAAAGCCACCTGGGTATCACCTGATGGAGTCACCCGTAACCAAATAGACCACGTGTTGATAGACCGTCGCCACTACTCGAACTTGATGACGGTACGAACGTACCGAGGTGCCAATATCGACTCGGATCACTATCTTGTTGGTATGGTTTTCCGAGGGCGGATTGCCTT
Source organism: Chrysotoxum bicinctum (assembly GCA_911387755.1). Lineage (NCBI taxonomy): Eukaryota > Metazoa > Arthropoda > Insecta > Diptera > Syrphidae > Chrysotoxum > Chrysotoxum bicinctum. The sequence goes on from OU426987.1 coordinate 118,231,425, forward strand.
GCGAAGACGCATTGCATCCGCCGATCAGGTTCGAATCAACACGGCTGCCCTGCGCAATGAAAACACCAGTAACACCTTTGGTAATGCGTTAGGACTCGCCCTAGAAACACCTGACTTAGGGAGAGTAAGTCCTGGAGCCAGTATGCTGGGCGTAAATGAAAAGTGGACACGTCTTAAAAATACTGTCATTAGTACTGCCAACTCCATCTTAGGCAGCAGTCGTAAAAATCGGAACGACTGGTTTGATGATGAATGCAAGCTAGCGACTGAACGTAAGAATGTTGCGTACCGAGCAATGCAACAATCTCATAGAACGCGGGCACGCGAAGAGGAATATAAAGAGCTCAGAAGAATAGAAAAACGGCTACACAGACAAAAAAAATCAGCCTGGGAGAAGAACCTAATCTGTGAAATAGAAAATAGCCGAGAGCGAGGTCCGCACCAGACGCGGAAGTTCTACCAATCCGTCCGAAACATGACGCAGTACACACCACGCTGCACATACTGCAAGGACGGAGAGGGAAATCTGATCACCGATCCTGAAAGCATACTGGAGCGATGGGAAGTGTACTTTAATGAATTGCTAAATGGTCAGCTCACTACAGAAGTGGAGGCTCCAAAGAAGAATACCCTATGTTGCCGCCACCAAGCATAGAAGAGGTTGAGAAGGCTATAGGCCGGCTTAAGCAGAACAAATCCCCGGGAGCCGATGGCATACCAGCCGAATTATTTCATCACGGCGGGCCAGCCTTACGTCAAGCAATTCATGATATTATAGTGCACGTATGGGAGCAAGAAGAAATGCCAGAAGACTGGCGAAAAGGCATAATATGCCCCATACATAAGAAGGGAGATGTCACAACGTGCAGCAATTATAGAGGTATCACGTTGTTGAGTACCGCCTATAAGATACTCTCTTCTATCCTACAAGACCGGATAACCCCATACGCTAAAACCGTCATCGGACAATATCAGTGTGAAAAATGTCTAGAATTTAACATCCCAACATACCATCTGTTTATAGACTTTAAGGCCGCCTATGATAGCATAGCCAGGGTAGAACTTTACAAAGCCATGAGAGAATTCGGCATCCCAAATAAATTGACACGACTATGTAGGTTGACCATGACCAACGTAACAAGCCAAGTAAAAATAGCCGGATTGCTATCCAGACCAATCAAAATCTTTAATGGACTCCGACAAGGGGACGGTTTGGCCTGCCTCCTCTTCAACCTGGCGTTGGAAAAAGCAATCCGTGACTCTGGCACGGCAACAAGAGGGACCATCGTCAACAGGTCCAGCCAGTTACTAGCTTACGCAGACGACATTGACATCATCGGAAGATCCGAACAAGCTGTACACGATTCCTTCATCCAGATCGAGCAGGCGGCACAAAATCTGGGGCTGCACATTAGTGAAGGTAAAACAAAGTACATGGTGGCGTCGAATGCGAGAGGAACAGTTGGTCAAACAATCAAGGTAGCGGAGCACGAATTTGAAGTGGTGCAATCCTTTAAATACCTTGGGTCAATAGTAGCAGCCGATAACAATATAGAAGAAGAAATACGCGGGCGGCTTCTCAAATCCAACAGAGCCTACTATAGTCTGTCAAAGCTTTTCAAATCCAGAAATCTCACCATAACTTCAAAACTGCTGCTGTACAGGACCATGGTCCTGCCAGTACTCACATATGGATCCGAGACTTGGGTGCTTAGCAAAAGGCACTCCGACCTCTTAGCTGCGTTCGAGAGAAAAGTCTTAAGGAGAATTGTTGGCCCCATATGTGAGGAAGAACGATTCCGGAGACGGTACAATCATGAATTGTACGCAATCTACCTAGAAGCAGATATCGTGACAAAAATTAAGCTCGGTAAACTCCGGTGGGCAGGGCACCTAGCTCGCATGAGCGAAGAGGAACCTGCTCGGAAAGTTCTTTGTGGTACATTCTATGGTAGACGACAGCGTGGTAGACCATGCTTGCGCTTGAGATGGCGTAGACCAGGACGCCCGAAGCCTTGGGGTGCGCAACTGGATGGCGTCGGCTAGAGACCGGGATAGGTGGAGAGACTTGTTGAAAGAGGCCAGGACCGGAACCCGGTTGTCGAGCCGATGATGATGATGATGATGATGTACACAAACACGCTTTCAAGAAAAAACAATACTACCGATCAGCAAAATATTTTCTCTATCCTGTCTGCGTATTGCCAAACTGTATATCAGTACAGAGCTCCGACGCTCTATAATAGACTACAGAATGCTCATTCAAATTAAGAGCATACTATATACTGTGTCAGATCAAAAGCAGATTTTTCTGTGTTGGTATACATTTTGCTCAGGAAACTAAGAGCAAAGTACCTGTGATTACAGAGCCCTCGTTCACGTTGGTATAGTTATTGTGTGTGGTGAGTTCTGGGTTGGTATACATTTTGCTCAGGAAACTAAGAGCAAAGTACCTGTGATTACAGAGCCATCGTTCACGTTGGTGTGGTTATTGTGTGTTGTGTGTGGTGCCGTGACATAAGGCCAAGTGACAAAAGGCCAAATTTGTTTGTGACTTAAGGCCAAACATAAAATGTTTTGTCTTGAGCAACAGTACCTTGGGTGACCCGCTTCGCGGGTTTTTAGGATTTTAAATCCCTTTTCGGGGCTCACACCCACTCACGCAACTCCGTTGCTCCGCTTAGGGTATGTTCAGTCGCCAGGCAGGCGCCTGTAGCAACAGTTTTCCTGTGCAGCAGTACATAACTGTTAGTTGTTTACTCCAATTAATGTAAAATACAAAACTGTTGCTACAGGCGCCTGCCTGGCGACTGAACATACCCTAAGCGGAGCAACGGAGTTGCGTGAGCGGGTGTGAGCCCCGAAAAGGAAGTTAAAATCCTGAAAACCCGCGAAGCGGGCCACCCAAGGTACTGTTGCTCAAGACAAAACATTTTATGTTTGGCCTTTTGTCACTTGGCCTTATGTCACGGCACCACACACCACACATAATAACCACACCAACGTGAACGATGGCTCTGTAATCACAGGTACTTTGCTCTTAGTTTCCTGAGCAAAATGTATACCAACCCAGAACTCACCACACACAATAACTATACCAACGTGAACGATGGCTCTGTAATCGCAGGTACATTGTTCGATCTGAACTAGCATATAGTTTGCTTCAGCTTTTTTAATATTTTACAAGCAAACTGCATGTGACCACAGAGCGCTCTGTGGTAGCATACAGGTTGCTCTACAATACTTTCAAATTCGGTGAGCAGAAAATGGCTGAGCACAGACTATGGAGATCTGTGCTGATATACAGTTTGGCAATACGCATCCTGTCTCCGGTAAGAAGAAAAAAAACTAATTCTGTTTGTTTGTTTTTCATCTTCCTCCTATCCATCGCACAAAAACCTTTCACAAATATTCGAATTCTATGTCAATCTTTCACAACGTTTCACAAACATTCACAACAATGTACGAGAATTCTATTCTATCTCTTATTATTTTTTCCGAGGCAGTACATATACCCCTTCTTCTATCACAGTCGAATTCTCTTCGCTGCACATAATAACAACACTGATAGCACAACTGGTCGGCGAATGGACTGTATACATTTATCACATTAATTACCTTTCTCGATTAAGCTTAATAATCTCTGTCTCTATCAATATCTCTCACAAATTTAAACTGAAAATAATATTTTATTTTAAATAATACTTTTTTCTCTAGATTTAGCTCGATTTAACCACGACAATATTTATTCTGTTGTTTACGGTTAGTTAGTCTTATGTATATTGTGTTATTTCTCGTTTATCGGGTTGTGTGGAAAGTTTGCCTGTCTGGACATGTCTATCTCTGCATATGTATTGTGGTGGTTGATTATTTTATTTTGTTTTTGTTTTTTCGCTGCGCTGCGTCGCCGCTCATTCATTCATTCACGTAGGAAAAAAATATATAATTCAACTTACCATTCTCATAGGGGAATTCTTATGTGTAATATGGTGGTTGATTGTTTTTTATTTCGTTTTTTCGCTGCGCTGCGTCGCCGCTCTTTCGCTAAAGCCTAGTATACAGTTCTTCTAAAAAAAAAAACCAATGCATTTCTTATGGGAGAGTTTTTTCCCGAAAAAAGCTTTTTTCATTTCACCAAACTGTAAACCAAAGTCGAAAAAAAAATTTATACTCACCACGATTTTTTTTCACGCAAAACAATGTGCATCCCATTGTTTTGACGGAAAAAACTTACAGAAATTTTTCCATGAGAAAAATTTTTGTTTTTCACCACTCATTTTTTTTTCTTCAAAAAGAACTGTATACTAGGCTTAAGGAAAAAATATATAATTTGACTTACCATTCTCGTAGGGGAATTCTTATATGTAATACCTATGTCTATCTCTTGGCGTACGTGACCGTATACCCATAGATAAATTTACTTTTTCCACTTGAAATTTGCTCATGCCTACGTGACTTTTGGCGTCTTTTATATTTGCGCAGCACTTTTTTAAGTGTGCTTGAAAATTTTGTGTGCACATATTTGATATGTGGCACATCAACGCTTCTTTTCTTTTGCATATAATTAGATTATAATGCAATCTTTCACTCTTTCACTCTCATCACTTCGCGGAATTTATATACATATAGAAATAATATTCTAAGAAAACCGCACTTTTTCTATTAATTTATCCGGTCGCTTTTCAAATTTGGCTCGAAGGACCAAATGTTTCGAGCTCAGGAGAAGAAACATAGCCGATATTCACATGATAAATAAAACAAACAATCTTAGAGTGGAAAAGGCTTAATGCCAGAAAAACCACTATCTATCTCAGCTTTATTGGTCTTATCGCTTCGCTTGCTACATTTCAACTAACTATTCAAAGGTGAATTTTCCTCTTTCACAGAAGGAAAATTCACCAAAACAAGTCTCGAACATCGAACTAAAGCTCATTCAGCTTTTTGCTCGATATATGAGCTTCAGTTCGATACACTAATTAACCTAAAGTATTTTTTTTTTATTTATTAATGATTAACAAAAAGAAAACAACTATCACCAAAACTTAAACTAAATTTATTTTTAAATATTAACGGAGTAACAGAACCCACAAATTTGTAATTGGAAACCACAATAATAATATATAAACACATAAAAAGAAAATCAAAATGCACTAACCAAATCCTTTGAAAATCTTTCTAATCTATAGTTCGGGCGGAGCAAAATCGCATCGTCACCTCCAAGTGGTGCCCGCTGGATAACCGTAAGGTGAACTAACGACGAGCGTTGGATCTATTGAATCCAAGAGCTGAGACACCTGAGCTACCTTCTCAGGAATTAGGAGCAAAAGATAAGATAATCGCTCTGAAGAACCAGCTCTCCAAGAAACCTAAATAGAAGAGGTAACTGAGCTATTTATGGACAAAACAAAAGTTACAATAATAATAAAAAAAATATGGCAATGAGTAAAACAAACAGGTGGTAATCCAGATAAACTGGTAAATCCACTCTCTTCGGAGATCGGTCCTACGGATTCTGGGGAGGACCAATTATTGCTTTTAGGAAATAGGCGGAGTTCAAAAACACTAAGGACTCCACCAAAAATATTACCAAGGGTTACTCCATCGAAAACCCCAACGCAAAAATCAAATGATATAGAAGTCATTAACGAAAAAGGAACCAAAACCTATGAAAAGATCGAAATAAAAGATCAGCAGTGTTCCACAAAAAACAACGAGATCCACCAAGTTGAATCCGAAAATTATTTCGATAAATGGCAAATAGAAATTTTAGCCAGAAAACAACTTGAAATCCTTGTTGAAAGTCTTCAGCAACAAGTAAAGAGACTCGAAGAAAAAGTCAGCTTGCTCGACAAAAAGTCCGTGAAAGACAACATATCAAGTCAAAAGTCACCAGTAGTGAAAAGCCCACAAAAAACTGCTAATGAGTTTCACACTGATGAGGAAGAGCTCCTCCTTGAAACTGAAGGAAACCGAAATAAACGTAAGTCCAAGAAACGAAAAGCAGAGGGTAGCCCAGAGGCTGTTCAAAAATGTCAGCAAACAGGTTAAAAATCAGTAACTGCTACAATAATGAGAACATCCAATAAAGAAATAGGAGATTAACTCCAAAATAAGTCTCACGTTAAAGGTACCAGGCAAACTGCACCACCTCCAATTATGATCTCCGGATTGGCAATGTTTGGCGAGCTAAAGAGCATAGTAGAAAAATGCACGAATAAGGCATGTAAATATACATCATACAATAAAGACAATTGGAAAGTCATTGTTGAAGACGCCGATGCGTATAGATCTGTCACTGAAGAATTGAACAAAAAGAAAATTCAGTGGCACTCGTACGAAAATAAAGCTACAAGATCGATAAAAGTAGTAGCACGAGGCCTTCACCCTTCATGTGTTGCCAAAGAAATTGTCGAAGACCTTATACAAAAAGGCTTTCAATCTCTCGATGCCAATAATCTTATTAAAAATGAGATAGTCAAAGACTCCACTGGGGTATCAACGACAAAAAAGAGATCTATACCTTTATTTATGCTCACGTTTGAAAATAAAGAAAGTCTCGATAAGATTTACAGTATTAAATCAATCATGGGCATAGTTGTCAAAATTGAACCACTGCGAAAGTCGAAAACTGTTCCACAATGTAAGCGCTGTCAAGCCTTTGGACATACACAAAAATACTGCAATCGCGAGTTTGCTTGTGTTAAATGCGAAGGCAGGCATGCAACTAAAAACTGTCCCATGGGCAGTGAACAGAAAGCGAAATGTGTTAACTGTCAAGGCAATCATCCTGCAAGTTACAGAGGATGTCCAGTAGCAAAAAAGTTCCAAGACACAAAAAGAAAAAAACAAAACCGGGAACAAGCTTAGAAACTCAACCAACACAAAACCAGTAGTTGAAAGCAAAAAAGTAACGGTCGATAACATTACTAAAAATCAACCGGCAAAAGCAATTGCACTAAGCAAAAGTGATGAAAATAAATCCTATTCCCAGATTGTAAAAAATGTGCGGAAGAATGAGCAAACCTCTATAAAAGAAATGCTGGAACTCATCCTGAAAAGGATTGACCAACAAGATTTAAACATAAAACAGCTAAGCGAAGAAGTCGCTCTTAAAAAACAATGATGGACAGAACACTTAAAATCGCAACATGGAATGCAAACGGTCTTTTACAGCATGTATCAGAACTAAACATCTTTTTAGACATAGAGCATATAGACATTTGTTTGGTGTCCGAAACCCACCTCGCTATTGAACAAAGTCTTGATAACAAATTACCAAACTATACATATTATCACGCTCCGCACCCAGCTGACAAAGCTAGGGGAGGATCGGCAATACTTATAAAAAAGTGCTTAACACACTATGAAGAATCAAAGTTTACTAATGAAAACATGCAAGTAACAACAATTAGTATTGGTATAAAAAAGAAAGAATTTAAAATAGCAGCTATATACTGCCCTCCTAGGCGCTCTCCAACTGAAGAAGACTATGCAGAACTCCTACATTTGTTAGGACATAACTTCCTTGTTGGTGGCGACTTCAATGCTAAACACACCCAATGGGGATCTAGGCTCATAACAACAAAAGGTAAACGACTATACCAAGCAGGCCGAAAATACAACTGTGAATTTTATTCTTCTGGTTCGCCAACATATTGGCCATCTGATACTAACAAAATACCAGACCTTATAGACTTTTTCGTAGTTAAAGGTATTAAACGAAATCATTTAAGTGTCGAAGGTAATTACGATTTATCGTCAGATCATACTCCAGTAATTTTATCACTGAGCGAAGCAGAAATAATAGAAAAAAGTAATCCCAAGCTCGTGAATAACAGAACAAACTGGAACGAATTCAGAGACAAACTTGAAAGTTTTATAAACCTAAGATCCCCTATGCAAACAATTGAACAAATTGATCATGAAGTAGAACAATTTATTGCTGATGTGCAGCAGGCTGCAGAAGAAAGTACTCCAACTATTTCGAACGCGAGAGAAAAAGGTTTTTTTTATTTTTTTTTTTTTTTTTTATTTTAATATATATATATAGCTAACAGTTTAAAGAAAACCAATTACAAGCTACAATTAAATATACAAATATCCTATCGAAATAAAGGAGTTGATATTGGAAAAAAGAAGAGCTAGAAGAAAATGGCAAACCACGAGATTCCCAGATGATAAGGTAGTTTTTAACCGTCTTAACAACGAATTAAAAAGAAGAATCTGTGAGTTTAAAAATGAGTCACTAAGTAGATTCCTGAAAAGTCTGACGACGGATTCTTCTACCGAATACTCCTTATGGAAAGCAGCTAAGCGCCTAAAAAGACCTCAGACACAAAACCCGCTAATAAAGTCTTAAGATGGTAAATGGATCGGAAACCCAAAACAAAAGGCTGATCTCTTCGCTGAACATCTCGCGAATGTTTTCAAGCCATTCCCAGCAAACACAGCTACAGATCCCTTACAGTTTGTTGACAGAAACGACGAATGTGAAATACGTTTTGTCACGCTCAAAGAAGTAAGAAGCATGTGTCAACATATAAGTTGTCTAACAAACAATCACCAGGGTACGATCTTATAACTGCTCAGGTTTTGAAAGAAATGCCTCTAATAGCCTTCAAGAAACTCCAATTTATAATAAACGCATGCCTTAAACTAAGATATGTGCCACATCATTGGAAAATTGCGGAAGTTATTGTTATACCTAAACAAGGTAAGCCACCAACAGAAGTAACATCTTACAGACCAATATCGCTCATACCAATCATGGCAAAAGTTTTTGAAAAACTGCTACTGAAAAGGCTTAGCAAAATAATTGAAGAAAGAAGACTAATTCCAAGCCATCAATTTGGATTTAGAAATAAACATTCCACGATAGACCAAGTGCATCGAATTACGGATGTTGTGGAAAAGGCACTTGAAGAAAAACAAGTATGCTCTGCTTTATTCTTAGATGTTGCTCAAGCTTTTGACAAGGTTTGGCACTTGGGACTTGAGTACAAACTGCATAGGGACCTTCCCAGGCAGTACTACGAAATACTGAAATCTTACATTACGAACCGACTCTTTAGAGTACGGTACGACCAAAATTACTCGGAACTAAAGAAAATTGAAGCCGGTGTACCACAAGGAAGTGTCCTAGGACCAACCCTGTATCTGTTATATACAAGGGATATTCCAGTGGACATCAACGCTATCATGGCGACCTTTGCTGATGATACTGCAATATTGGTGCCAGATAAATCTGTTACGAAGGCTACACAAAAATTGCAAAATGCAGTCGATAAAGTTAGTGATTGGACGCAGAAATGGCGTATCAAATTAAACGAAACAAAATCGACGCATATAAACTTTACAAACAAAAACATAAACAATGTTCCAATATTTATAAACAGCACAGAAGTACCTTACTCCAATACCGCCAAATACCTTGGAATGAATTTGGATGCAAAGCTTAAATGGAAAGAGCACATCAAAAAGAAAAGAGAAGAACTAAACTTAAAGTACAGAAAAATGTACTGGTTACTAGGAAAGAACTCTGACCTATCTATCCAGAACAAACTAGTGTTATATAAGCAAGTATTGAAACCCGTTTGGACATATGGCATTCAACTATGGGGCTGTACAAAGAAAACAAATGCTGAACCCATCCAAAAATTTCAAAGCAAGGTCCTTCGTGGAATAATAAATGCCCCTTGGTATATAAGAAATAGCGATCTACATCGTGACCTTCAAATTGAAATGGTTACAGAAGTGGTTAAGAAACACGCTGTATCACACAATCAGCGACTGCAAAGTCATACTAACTCCGAAATGGAGACCGTATTAAATGTACGAGACAATGTTCGGAGATTAAGAAGAACCAAGCCTCATGAGCTGATGGTCTAAAAGCTATGGGAAAGTGTTATTTCTTTAAACTTCCCCCAATGCGATTTAAAAATTAAGAAATAAAAATCATTTGTCGATCTTTCATAGATTGGTCCTGATTCACCGGTGGTTTTAGTGCGGTAAGAGTCCCACAATACTCGGTACCGATTCTTACCGAGTGTCTTTTGAAGATTTCCATCGGATAAAAAAAAAAAAAAAAAAAAATCTATAGTTCGAAAACCAAATCCCGCAAATGAAAGTATTTTAATTAATTATATTGTTTAGGAATTCTCATGCTTTCTTTTAAAATATAATTCTTTTCTCTGCTATAATAGAAATTTTATTAGTACTTAATTGTTTTTTCCTTTGTTGTTGTATTTTATATGTCATGCGGGGGTGTTTCGAGGGCTCTAATTGGTAACTTATATATTTTTTTTTTCGTTATATGACTCATCGCAGATATATTTATCCTACTACGAGTATTTGTTTTTTTTATTTCCCAAGTGTCGTACTTATCTTACACGAAACAATTATTACAAAACGATACAATTCCTAATCGATGTTGCTGTCAGAGTCAGCGCAATTCTTCGCAATTGATCAGGCATTCTCATAAGCTATCCCGGTCAAGACTTACGAAATGTTCTTCCCCCAACCACAACCGCAACTGCAACAGGAAACATTGATAACTCCCGCTGCAGAATCCGTAGGATTACGTCGCAGTTCATTCGTTACGTTTAGTAACCTTACGTTTGAAGACATACACAACCCCCAGGCTCAGAAGCGACAGCAGTATCAGACAGCACAACGAATGTCCTATTTGTTTCCACCGTCAATGTTAATGCTCTTCGTCGCATTTACCCAGGCGTTCTTAAGAGCTATCCTGAATAAGACTCACGATTCGCTTCAGCACTGACGGTGGAGCCAACTAACACATTTGGAAAAGACTAGGTCAAAATCACGAATGGGCGCCATTTGAAATGAGGCAATAGTGAGAGGATTTATGGATAGGATGGGATAATAGGAAGGACAATGGGGCCGGTCGAGAAAGAATGTAGGTTAAATCAAGAACGTTTGAAACAACGAGAGGATAGATAGAAGGAAAGAGGAGTCAATAGTTTGTCGCTGATCAAGCCAGATAGACGGATAGCCAGGAAGAAAGCATAGTATAAGTTATGGTAGTAATAGGGACCGGAACGGGATAAGGAAGGACTAAAGGAAGTAGAAGGGGGAAGAAAAGAATGTCCGCTGCGAGAGCTATGGCATGCTTTTTTTTTTTTTTGTATAATCTACCCGTGCTTAAGGGATTATGATTACCCTTTCAATGTTTTAACACAGCGCGGGCGTGAAAATAATGAATAGAAGGAAGGAGAGGAAAGATATGTGGCACTGTTGGTGGTTCTCTCAGATATTTTTATCTCCAGGGATGGCGGCTGAGCTAAAGCGGAGAAATGCCGTGTCTTATTTCTATGTCGCTTATAATTCACATTATTTTATTCCTGTTCATCCTTGTTGGGCATACTAGTTGAACTCAATTACATGTTGTTAGTGTTACGCCTGAACAACAGGTAATGAGTAAACCAGCAACGCCTTGATGACAATTTTTAGAAGGTTTTAATGGAATTAAAACGACATAGACGACGGCAGGGATCGAACCTGTGATCATGAGGTTTACAGGCGAGCACACAACCATCGTGCTACGGCCACCCCCGTGGGTGGCGACGCACGGCTGAACTCGTCGGAAAAGGGGGGATCTTGCCCCCGCAGCGCAACCTCACCTATTTCAAAACAAAAATGTAACATGCCAAAAAGAAAACTTACACCACCACAACTGAAGGTACCACACTTGGGATGCCATGCTGGTCTAAATGCAAGGAGGCCCTTACCCCTCGCATCCTGGAACTCGGTCGGCCACAGGTGTGAGTTCCCCGTACGGATTTCATTGCTGCGTTTACGTCATCTGGTTACCCTTTTATTCTGCCCCTTTCACACCGTCTGAAAATTTCCTTAACAAGCCATTGAGCTTCGTTGGAGCTCAATAAAACACCATATATTCAATTTCGTTGACGTGATTTACAAATTTTATTAACTTGAACCAATTACTAGACAAAAAAAACATTATATGATCTTGGAACATTATGGACGGAATTATAATTATTTGATATCAAACGAGAATACGAAACGAATGGAATTAAATAAAACAAAATACTAATTTGGTTAAGCCAACGCAATTATATAAAAAAGAAAAATTTAAAACAATGAATTTTGAATGTTCAAATATAGCTTATCGAAATGATTTAACAACTGTAAATATTTCTGTTAATGCTCTTTATGCGCACCGAAAATTAACATAATCGAACGGTTTCGAAAACTTGCAAATTCTTTGGGAGTGAAGACGATAATTTTCTGAAATATTCTTCTTTCGTGTAACCATAGGTTCTCCCCAGTTCCCAATGGAAAAAAAAACCTGGCGGATTGTTTCACGCCGATCGAAACAAAATTTAACCCTGAGTCGTCAACCTACTAAGAGCTCTTGGTGGGTGGTATCTCGAGAGGGAAGGCAACAAAATTTGCGGCAACTACAGAAAAGTGAAGAACCTTTTCCCCCTTTTTTTCCTTCGACCCCTAGATTGCAAATTTTTGACCCCTGACGATATTGGAAAAGCTAGGTTATTAAATCTTACAATATAGATACAAATATCACGCCAAATTATATATAAAATATATATATATATATTATGTATTGTAGCAGATGTATTGATATGTTTGATCTTAAAAATTGATATTTAATGATTTTATGGTGAGTGGTTGGACTTGGCATGCTTGCGTTGCTCGGCTAGAGCTCGCCAAAAATGGGTGGGAACTTGTCCTAACACTCAACCCTCAACTGCCACGTAAACATTTATCATGCCAAAAAAAAATATATAGTAAATAAGAATTTAAAACAATTGAAGATTGTAGTAAATTTGGAGACGGACGGACGTTTACCCCTAGAGGACGCTGAGATGGTATTCAGCGTTAGCCTGACCCACCCTACCATGGAAGTTAACAAAGGCTGTATTTTTAACTTCCCCTTTCTTCTCGCTTACCATTTATTTCCGCTCAGTTCATTATTACCTTTCACCAAAATGCTTGCGTGCGTCGCCGTCCACATCCCCTGAAAATAAAGACCTAGCAATCCATCAAGCTATGTGTTTGAATAAAATTCGATAATTCATCCATCATGGTGCAATTCACAATTTTTATTAATAATCAACAAATATATAAAGGGTTTTCCAATAAGAGGTGTTATTTTGAATAGCCCGCTATTTCGGTAGCTGTCACTTTTGAAGCTGTCATTTTTTGACATTTGACAAGTAGAAACTACGCTATTAATAAAAATGGAACGATACACGCTTCAACAACGCATTGAAATTATTAAAATTGGGTCCTTGAAATGCATGAAAATGAACCGGAATTTCATCGAAAAATCATCTTGACTGATGAGGCCCATTTCCACCTCGGAGGCTACGTCAACAAGCAAAACTGTCGCATCTGGGGCTCGGAAAACCCAAGAGTTATTGTTGAAAAGCCTCTCCATCCTCAACGCGTGACTGTTTGGTGCGGTTTATGGTCCCGCGGGGTCATTGGACCTTACTTTTTCGAAAATGAGGCTGGAGCAACAGTTACGGTCAATGGATTGCGCTATCGAGAGATGATTAATGATTTTTCATGGCCTGAATTGGATGGTATTGATCTGGACAACGTTTACTTTCAACAAGACGGCGCTACGTGCCACACAAGCAATGAAACCATCGATCTTTTACGGGAAGAGTTTCCGGACCGTGTTATCTCTCGAAGAGGTGATCACAATTGGCCACCGAGATCTTGTGATTTAACACCTTGCGACTTCTTCCTTTGGAGCCACGTGAAAGATAAGATCTACGCCAACTGCCCAGCGTCGATTCAAGACCTCAAAGATGAAATTCGTGAGGCTATCGAGGACATAGGGCAGCCACTTTGCGATTTGGTTATGGAAAATTTCATGAAAAGGATATGGTCCTGTAAGCGTGGTCTTGGCGGCCATTTGGCTGATGTTGTGTTCCATTATTAACGGCATACCTTCCTCTTTATAATGAAATAAACATCCGATCATTTATCTCCAAAAATGCCATTTTTCTTTGAATATCAAAATAACACCTCTTATTGGAAAACCCTTTATAAACGAAAATTAACATGAAGGTATTTGTAAATATTTTAAATTTTTACAAAGATTATATCAGAAAATTTTGAAAAAAAGTAGGGTTGGTAACCCTGAACCAATAAAAAGGTAGATACATAAATTTACTGATTTTTATCACAAAAAGAATTTAAATATTGAAAAAATTTAATTCATGGAAGTAATGAAATAGGTATGGTAACCCTATTTATAAAATTACAAATATTAGGAACACAAAATTAAGCAACAAAAAAAAAGTATTTAGGAATTCGTTTTTTTTTTTGTTTTTCTTTAAACTAAAAATTTGAAAGAAATAACGGCATTAACACAGCTTCTTTCCATAAAAAAAAACCAAAACTTTGAAAAAAAAATAAATAACAGATATCCTATCAGCTACCCTGCCTAACTCGAGCTCAAAGTAGGTGAGAATACCTGATAATATACAAAAAAAAAAAAAACTCTAAAGTAGACTCACAATTAAAAAAAAAAGAAAAGAAACAAGATACGAATCCGTAGGATTTCACAAAAAAAAAACTCAAAATTCCTATGCACTTTTACACAGAAAATATCTTAAACAAAACTAACAAGTTAAATTATGATTCAACACAAAAAAAAATATATTGCACCAAGCAAAAAAAAGATATAAAATATTTCCGATTGGAATAATCGGATCTCAGGAACAAGTGAATATTTATTATTTCAAAATTTTAAAGAAGTTATGAAATTTTGTAGAAAACTCTTCTTTTCCTCAGTTGTCTTCTTTTCTTAAGATAAATCCTTTTCTTCTCTTCACGACAAAAATACCTTCTTTTTCTTCTTTTCTTGAAGCTTGTAAAATAACGACCCGTGTGAAAAATGGACAGGCGATCACGACTTCTTGAAGGGTTTTTAGTTCGTGATCGCCACAGCTTTTAAGCCTATAGCAAAAAGAAAACAAACGGTTTGTATCACTTTTCATTTCATGGCAATACGTAGATATGTATCTATATATATATGTACATAATTATATATATATACATACATATATAGAATCTTTAATATTTTATTTTTTTTTCTTATTTTAAAACCACGATTTTACATTTTTTTCTTCTTTTCTTTATACTCTTCACTTTTTTTTTTTTTTTTTAACTTCTTTTAACTTCTTTTAGTCTAATTCTTTTTTTTCTTTTATAAACTTTTATTTGATTAATTTAAATCGCTTGATAAAAATAGTCACTTACCCAATTTTAATTTTCACTTATGAAAAATCATCAATTTATAGTTGGGTGTAGCAGGGGTATATAAGTATCTTCTTAATGGATGATAGGTAGGTAGGAATATTAATGGGAGCTCTAGTGCCCACGTTCTATAGGAAATTATATATATTTTTTTTTTCACTTTACTTTATCTCTCTATTTAAGCGATTAAAGTTCGTTTAATAGGTTACGATATTTTTTTTTATTTCCGTTCAAATTTATATTTTTGGGATTCGATAATTATACTTTTTTTATTTCAAACTATATTTTATCGCACTTGTATATTTTGTATTCTTGGAAATAGTTCTTAGTTTAACTCTGCGTTTCTATAGCCGTCTAAAGCGCGCGGCAGTTTCCACAACTATGACCACTGATCTATTCAAATTTAAAATTTTACCCGCTCCAAAAATCCTCTCTACTCAACAGAATAATCGTTAGATTCAAACCGCCAATCAAATTAATTTGCAACCTATCAGGCCACAAATCCCAAAAACAATTTCTTTAATAGCCCAGGTCGAATCGGATCCTTTAAAAAAAAAACTTACAAAAATAAACGACATCTATCTTTTCAACGGGTAAATTCTGCAATAATTATTGCGGCCATTATGATTTCGCGCAGTTTCGCGTAGTGTAAAAATGAGACCAACATATAACCTAACATGAAAAGGAATCAATAATAAACGTTCAAAAAAAAAAAAAATCATCACAGACACATTCTATAATAATTACCGGCGGCGGCCAAAGAAAAATTCCATTCTAAAAAAAAAACACAATTACCGGGGGAATTTTAAACGAAAAGAAAACAAAATTAATAAATAAGTACACATAAAAAGGTAAGTTAACAAAAAACCTAAAAAAAAAACCTTATATCATTTTCATTCCCAGAAAAACATCAAAATAATCGGCCCGCACAAGCCGCAATGGCGATCATCCGCCATCCCCATCGTCGCTAACGCCATCCCCAACATCATCACCAAATGCATCCACGCCGGTGAACCTAGCCTCCAACGCTTCAACAGGAAATGAAAACAACTTTAAATCTCCACAAGCTGAAGGCAAGCAAGATGTGGACGAAAAAGATCAGGCTGAAGCTGTTGTTGGTTCAAAAGCAGCGCTAACGACAGCAGAGGAAGCAGAAAATACACAAGAACAAGCTGCTCCCATGGATGAAGACATGTCCTTAAGAAACGAAAAAGACTCTGTGGCAATTCCTATCATAAGTGAAAACCCAGACGATACGAAAGCCACGGCGAATTAAGACACCATAACATGCCAGCCACCTCACGAATGTTCATCTGCAACGGCACTTGTTTCGCTTTCACCATCATCGTTTGAATGAAAAGAGTCTAAACGCCAAACCAAGGTAATGTTCCTCCTTGTCCTCTTCTTTTCCAGCGTCTATAGAAAATAATAATAGTTATGCTTTTGCAGCTAGTATTCAAGAGTCTTCTTCTAGTCAAGGTGCAACATTACTCTTCCAAGAAACGTTTTTGCAACCCGAACAACAAGAACGACAACAAACGCTGCCTGAAAGCAGTCAACTCCAAAGTGATGAAATTCCTTCCTCAATAAACCCGTCTAACAATATCAGCGAAACTAAAGGTTGTGTTACGAGTAATACTCGTATCAGTGATATAAATGATTTAGAAGCTGAGAATTTAGTTATTCATAATATGCTAATAATATTATATGAATATAATAATATTATATGAATATAATATTATGACAACAAAAGAAACAACATCAAGCAGTCCCCACAATGCCCACAATGGGATGAAGAACAACAAGATTTTCCAAATGCGCAACAGATAGAATTTGAACATCAGCAAATTCAACAACAACAAGCGACCAGCTAGCCACCGATTTCAGCAAGTAGCTAGGTATCTACATACATATATGTACATTAGTATAAACAATCAATTACACCCAATCAATATATTATTTTTAATTTTCTTAATACTAATATTTTTATTTCTTTTTGCAGGTGTCCACAACAGTATGTAGATACCTCTGATGGATGGGTTCCGCCGGACTATATAAACCTGGTGGTCTTTTGACAGCTCCTATGCATGCCTCGTAACTTCGCTTTCGTATATTTGATTATATGTAGATATTTTCTTTACACTATATGATATGCCGATGATTTCTAATATGAATTTATATGTAGCGGGAGGTGAATTTAAAAAAAACAGCTTTTGAATAAGGTTTGAAAATATTGACGAGGTGCCTCACGCTACACAGTCTTTAAATATATCACATATTACTTGTGAGCCCGGGTAATTCACGGGCTGTCCAGTGTGATACATCGGTAACTCCTTTTTTGTCCCAAAATATCTCACTACACCTTATCCTCGGGCTGTATCGCCAACCAAAAATTCGATTTGTTCGGCACTCTCACAATTTCTCAAAATTTCGCCTTAATTATTGGCGGCCCCGATTTTGGAACGTCCCGGAGACCGCCAGAAATTCACTTTTAAAAACAAAACTAAAGTCACTTTTAATTTCCAAAAAAAAATGTTTCTCTATATTCTAACTCACCTCTTCTGCGCTTAATAACGTTAAGTTACAATATCACTTTCAAATAATTTATACTATTTAATCGAAACACTATTTGAACTTTGTAATCCTTTTTTTTTTCTTACTACTAATTCAATTAATAGTATTAGCACGAAAGCAGTATATCCTCAAAGTTGTCGCTTTGCCGGTGTTTACCTTCTCCTCGCACATCGTTCTCCGTCACATGTGATATGAAGCACTCAGTAAATTTTCAGTCTTGTTTGCAAAAAACCGCATATCAATAAGCTTTGTGAATGTTTTAATTCTTTAAAAATTATACGTAAAAATAAGATCAAACTTTAAAGTGACTGTTAATTGCTATTTTGTAATCAAAATATTAAAGTTCCCTACTTGGAGGCGAATAGCTTCCCCACAATGTGACCAATACAATGGATTTACCAAGGATAACGACTACAATCGGGAGATCTTTCAACACCTGGGCTGCAGTAATTTAGCCTCGATTAAGAGAGATGAACAGCAGAATGATTTTTCCGACATCAGCGATCCATTCCCTGCAAGTGGTTTGTGTCACCTTTGTAATGAGGTAAAGATTAAGGAACTGGCACAATTCCAACCGAAAAACGAGTCCAAATTCGAAGATGAACTCAAGGTGTAATGAGTTTTAGTTGGATTTTAAAAAATAAATTTGTAGAAATATTTAGCTTGAAAAAGTTTTAGGGCGGTATTCACCGAAGGCTCGTAAATGGCTCTTAAGTTTAAGAAGCTCATAAATTGAAAATTATTTGTGCTATTTACCAACCTCTCATAAGTGGTTTTCGAAGTTCGAAAATCAGAGCCTCTCTTTCTCAACCAGGAATGTTCAAACTGTGAATTCAAACAAGATTGACAGCCGAGAGCCCGAGAAGTCAAATGTGAGATATAAAGCTGCTTTTAGACTTTCGGTGTTGTGCTCTGTGTACGTTTTTCATTGTTGGTCGTACGCGGAACAACGAGAATCTAATAAAGTCAGGCCCATGCTGGGCTCTACAAATTGATCGGCGACCTGGGAAAAGTGTCGATCGTCGAGAAGCTTGCCATCGACAAAATTCGCGGAGAAGAGCCGCCAATCACAAGGGCAATGAAGCGGAATGAAAAATTGCAGGTAGTTTTTTTAGCCAGAAGTCACGTTAGAAGATGCCATCTTTGAGGGGTCTACGAAGCTCCGTTTAGACGCAAATCGCGTTTAAAGATAAAAATTTGTTTTTCGTTTCATGCGATACGTAGATTGAAAGGTGGCTCTCCCTAGACCACGAATATTCAATTTTTAATCCTCTAAGATGCCTAGCTTAGCCAGAAATCACGTTAGAAGATGTCAACTTTGAGGGGTCTACGAAGCTCCGTTTAGCCGCAAATCGCGTTTAAAGATAAAAATTTGTTTTTCGTTTCATGCGATACGTGGACTGAAAGGTGGCTCTCCCTAGACCACGAATATGCAATTTTTAGTCCTCTAAGGTGCCTATGTTAGCTAGAAATCACGTTAGAAGATGTCAACTTTGGGGGTCTACGAAGCTCCGTTTAGCCGCAAATAGCCTGTAGCAACAGTTTTCTTGGGCAACTACAGTACCTTAGAAGCACCAATCGAATGACATCTGTTGCAGAGGCCAAGCACTATTATGACGATGAACACCATCATCGCCACCTGAGTAGTGTAGGTTGAAACCGAAAAGAGCCTGCGCGCATAAGCCAACCTTTTGGTATACAGAGCATGTGATCATCTTCACCTGATGAACGGTGGTTGTGACCGAAAAATACGAATTGCTTCGCATGGAATTTAGGATCACAGCACAGAGCAAGAGCTTCAACAACAGAACACTACCGGACCCAGAGCAAGGCATCACTTAAAAAAAAAAAAAAAATAAATTATAAATCTTTGAGCGTAATCCTTTTTCTTCATTAAAAATTCTGAGCTTTCAGAAATCAAATTCCGACAGTGACAATTTAAAAAAAAGTCAGTTTGCTTCGAATGTTTTCGAAGAGAGCACTCGTAACTTATGAGTGATCAGGACCAGGAGCACTCATAACTTTTACGAGCGCTCATAAATAAATAAATGGATTTGTGAGCCTCTTAAGTTATGAGCGTTCGGTGAATACCGCCCTTAGTGTTTATTTGGTGGTTTAATGATACAAAAATATTGAATAATAAAATGTTTTTTTGTTTGTTAATTTGTATGCCATTCTTTTGTTCTAAGTTAGTATCTTCCCGCAAGGCAATCAATCCTACCAAAAACTTTTTTTTGGTTGCCGCTGTCAAAAAACTTTGTCTTACACAAATTTGAGCAGCGCCCCCTATGATAGTCACGCATTTGGAATAGAAACGAGCCCTCCATATTATATATACTCAAAGACCAATTCTCATATATCAGCCCATAATACCACTCTCTGATGTATCAACTTTTTTGCGGCATACTCAAAGGCGGCATCCGAGTTGAACGAACTTTTGCTGACCTATATACTTTGACCTACATTTGAAAACGGCCCTCACTCATATACAATACTTTTTCATTTCTTCTATTAAATTTAACCTATTTTATCTTTAGGACCTCACCTCCAAATTTTATATCCACACCTTAACTAGGGTATTTATCCTAGACACAACCCAATTTTTGAAGATTATTATAGTTTGGGGGTCGCTTAACCTGACAAACTACTACTATCACTGTCCTGTCAGATTTTATTGACGGACCTAATTGCCAAATTGTTTTCGTAATTTTTGTTTGTCGGGTCAGCCTCGTTTTCAGAAATTCTTCGCGTTTTTCTTGTCTGCCTTTACAAGGATCCGTCCCGACACCACAACGCCTACCGTCTTACAACATCCGCACCCAGAAATTGCAGCTATACGACAAAGCACTCGCCCGTCACATCCTTCGGCTTCCAAATTTTCGCAGGCAGCAGCCACCACGAAATCGAAGCGCATATATATGTACCTCCTACCTAGCACTTCTAGAAAGTAAGTTTTTCCATCTCCAGCCGTGCGTAACTTTCTATAGTTCTAGATAACCTCCAATTCGTGGCTTCACCCACCAACTGGAAGAATACTCTGCTAACCATCCAAACAAGACACCTCAAAGAACTTTGTAGTCTCTACTGGATTTCCCTATTCAGTAGCCATAACACAGGAGTGACTTCGGAATAAACTCCCTAAAGAAGGATTCCATCCAACAGACCCTGGCACCAAACGCGAATAGAACGATATTCAGCGACACCAATCCAGCGAGTGACCCAGTTAACAGCCCAAATCTGAGCAGACTAGAATAAATAGCTGAAATAATCAGTAGCTGCAGGCCTGAGAACTCAAACGAACCAGATAGAATATCCAACTTTATCATAAAGAGGATGCCAGACACAGTCCTGATGCTTCAAACCAACATCTTGAACAACTGCTTCAATAACAACTTCTTCCCTTAAAAATGGAAAACTGCAAAGATTGTGGCGATCTAGAAGAAAGGTGTCAGGAACATGATCTCTAACTACAGGCCAATATCACTCTTCAGCAAGCTAAGGAAGCTCTTGAAAGAGCTGATACTAAGGAAACTTAAGAAGTTTTGCAGAGAGAACAACTAAATGTCTGACATTCAGTTTGGCTTTAGAGAGAAGCACTTAACACTACCGTCGGAAACTTTCTAGATGTCGAGAAAGCATTCGACAGCGTCTGGTTAGACACTCTTATACACAAACTACATCCACTCCCGCCACTAATAAAAATTCTTTTTTCCAGCAACTTCTTTGTGCAATTTGGAAACTGCTCACCAATTATGAAAATCATCATAGCCGGATTCCAACAAGGTTTAAAACTTGGCCCCTTCGTCTACAGTCTGATGACATCAGACCAACCCATCCCAACCGGCTGTGAAAACCTGCTGTATGCTGATAACTCACTTAGGTATGCAACCTATGCAACCTCAATGACTAGTACTCATTTCCTTCCTCCTGCTATATATTCCTATATATTATTCATCATTTTTGATATCATGTTATAAATATTCCTATTTAACCTTTTATTCATCATTTTTGATATCATGATATATAGGTATATTCCTATATAACCTATATAATGACCACCCAATGTGATCATTCATATTATTAATCAATTTTTATATAAATTCCCCAATGCAAAACAGACTTTATGTTTGTTGATATAAAATATCAAATGTCACCCTTTGTCGCGATCGCGACTATAATTGCAAAAGATAAACCTTCCACCCACGATTGATTGTGTGTATCACTTGCTCACAATTTCCTATGTCGCATTTCGCGACTCATCAATTATTCCATTTCAATAAAATGTAATTAAAATTATTTTGGCCCCGATTGCCGTTGTCGATTTATTTATCGATACTCGACTCTTTTCGATAATCGACTGTAGATTAGTGTTTTTCTTATTGTGAACATCGTTTTCGATAGACATTCTTCGATTTGACAATCGACTGCTGTGGTGCACAATTCTCTCATCGACTGGAGCGTATTTTAAATAAGCTATTGTCTATTTAATGTAAAATAACGAAAAAAATCATGTCAATGCAGGTCAAAAGTCATAACAAACAAAAAACAAATGGGGATATTGGTAATGCTGATGAAAGCAAATGCTGATATCGCAAAAGGCGTCTGTGGAAAGTCCCAGGCAAAGGTGAGGTGGGAAAAGTTTGCTTTGGAATTGAATGCTGCAGGTCCCCCCATGCGTACTTGGAAGAAATGGCTCAAGGTAATATACAAATAAATGCTTAGAAACCAAAAGGTACTCGTTCGGAAAAGCCTTGAACTGAAAATGGACAAGAATTAGTCCTATACAAATATTTTGTAAATAATCACATAATTGGTTTATAGTAATGCTGCATTGGATCTCTTATTATTTTATTCAATTATATGCAAGGCTCAAAAGTACCGACTTTGTTTTATTACTATTAACCAGTTTTATTGAAATATTATTTTCAATTTACCTAATGCTAGTTTTTTTTTATATTTTATTAGGTTTGGACAGATTTAAAGTTTAAGGTCAAGAAGAAGATGTCCCAAAAAATAAGATTGAGATAAATTCAACTGGTGGCGGACCAAACAAACTGCACACTTTCAGCGATTTAGAAGAGTCCGTGATAAGACTGCTTGATATCAGCACTATTGTGGATCCACCGGGTGTAGAATTTGAACTGGGCGAAACTTGATTTTTTGATGCAGGAAAAAATTGAAGACCGTGTTGAGAATGAAGATGACCAAAGTGTGAATGTTATCTTTGCTAAAAAAGCTGTGTCATATAAAGATGCAGTTAAGACGAAATCTCAGGACAGAACATTGAAATTGAAACTAAAGCACGAAATTCTGGAGCTCCAAAGAGAAAGTTTCTCAAAGTATGCCTATACAAATTGACATATAAACTATGTACATATTTTTTATTTATTCATTTTTTTTTATTTTTACGAATGAAGTTACTAATTTTGTGATATACATATACATTTAAGTTTTTGTTTGAAAATTCAATTCATGAAATTCAATAAGTTTTTTGAATTCAAGGATTTGTGTTATTTATGTATCTCAGAATATTGTTTCAGTTTCAGTTTCATTTATTTCATTTCATCTTTTACAGTAGACTTAAGTCTATAGGAGCAAAAGTTACATTTATTATATAATATAGTTACACTATAACAAGCTAATCCAAATTTAGATTTAAAATGTTACAATTTAGAACATTAGTTAAGTTAGATTTAAAAATTTCTTTAAATTTATATTAACATTAACAAAAAATTTAAGATTTAAGAAAAAATAAATAAAAATTAAATTAAGAATTTTCAGCAAAAAACCTAAGGATAACGCGATCAAAATGCTTACGTCCTCGAAGCTCTCGTATGTCTAAGGGTAGGGAGTTCCAGAGTCTGACAGCACAAACAAAGAATTGGCGCTCAGAGGCAGAGCAAGTGAATCTTGGTTGAATAAATACAAAAGATCGGATGGAAGTAGAGAACACAATTTTGTTATAAAGATAAGATGGCTCCTTCTTTGCTACGATGCCATTCAAAGTCTTTAAAGTATTATAACTTAGATATGCGTTTAAGGTACAACCAAGTAAATTTTTCTTATACGCGGAAACATGATCATAACGCTTAAGATTGTACACGTATCGAATTATGTTGTTGAAGGCAACATTTAGGTTTCTTTTAGATTCTGAGCTATGACTGCAAAATATCTGGCATCCGTAAGTAATAATCGGGATAATTAAAGTTTTTGCTAAGTAAAGTCTAATATCTTGTGGTGTATGCTTCTGTGTGAAGGAAAGACTGCGTAGACATCCGTAAATTTTTCCTATAATGTGTTGTATGTGACAATCCCAACTAAGTGTGGAATTAAAACATATATCAAGGTTCTTTACTTTATCAACTGTTAAATAAAAAGCAGTCTACATGTATTTGTAGTTTTTGTACAGTATTACTTTTATATAGTACCTATGTATATATCGCGAGTATAAATAAGGCTATTGAATAAGGCCACAAGTCAGTCACTATTTGCATTTCATTGTTAGCTGTTGTATATATTTTCTTTAGTCATTAAATAATCACTCCATTGAATTATATTTCGGTGTTGTCTTTCAATTTATCGGGAATTATTTTTCACATTTTGGTGCCGAAACCCGGGACAAAAGACGAGAAATATTTTATAAAAGCAATGGAGGTGATAACGCGTGGTACTTTTAGAACCTCGATGATGAAAATTATGAAAGCGGCAGCGGAATATTTGGAAATGCAGTGTCAGTTAAATGAAGAGAACGCGAGTCGGTTTGAGGAATTCGAAGAAGAACTCGTAACTCTTATTGAACGGTTGACAGCGGTCCATGAGAAGCTTCGCGACGCGGATAAGCAAGTGGTGGCTAAGAATTTAATCAAGGCCGAAGATCAAGAAAGGGAGTTCGATAGGATGGCCGAATACGAGGACGCGGCAATAACGCATTTAGCCAAGCTAAATAATCGCCTGCGAAAACTACGTCTTAAACAAAACCCCCTCAACAATCCACCCGACAACATAAACCTCAATAATTCAAATACCCTTGTTGCACCATCTCACAAAAGCAACATACGCCTGCCAAACATGCAATTGAAAAAATTCGATGGCAATATGCGCGATTGGATGCCCTTTTGGGACCAGTTTAATAGCGCCGTTCATCAAAATAATCAATTGTCTACTGCAGAAAAATTTAACTATCTTGAGGATGTGCTGAGTGGGGCGGCCAAGAAAGCTGTAGCTGGTTTTACAGCTACATCATCATGTTACGATGCAGCAGTTGCATTGTTGTTAGAACAGTATGATACTGAAAAGCTAATTGACAATCACATGCAAAAATTAATTTCTTTGAGTCCGGTTACGGTTAAATCAGATGTTGTGGGTTTGCGCAATTTATACAATCACGTTTCTACTTCTATACGTTCTCTTACATCACTACAAGTCGTTTCACAAAGATATGACGTCATGCTTAAATCTATTCTCTTACGCTGCCTACCACCAGATATGCGAGTTGATTACCACAGGAGAAATAACGGAGATAGCGAAATATGTAAAGACGATGAAGCAGCTGCAGCAGAGACCAGCCAACACAGTGACGATGCCTCTGAAACAAAAACTTCGCTGTATGGTATGCACGACCGTGGTGTGAACAGCATATTGCGATTTCTCAAGAAAGAGGTGGAAGCATTAGAGAGAAGTAGAGTTACCACACCATCAACACGTACGCATACAAAGACATCTCCAACAACTGCAGCGAGTCTGATAGGGACGAAATCGGAAGAGAACGAAAATTGTTTGTTCTGCGATTCTCATACCCACCAAACAAAAAATTGTGAATCAGTGTCTGTGCAGCAAAAAAGAGATATTATTCGAAAAGACAACCGTTGCTTTCGTTGTGCAAAAAAGGGTCACATGTCCAGAAAATGCCGCAGTAGTAGGTTTCTTAAATGCACAAAGTGTGCTGGAAAGCACTTATCGTCGTTGTGCGAGAAAAGGAAAGAAACTAAAGAACCGAAAGACGAAATCAGTTATGCTACGAATATGTGTGTGCAAAATTCTGTTGGCTGTGTTTTTCTCAAAACGGCTCGTTGTATCGCGGTTGGGAATAAAGAAAAAAATAGAATCTTGCGACTTGTAATTGACGGTGGAAGTCAACTAAGTTTTTTAAAGGATAGCGTGGCTAAGAAATTAAATCTTTTAAAGCATTATAAAATAATTCAGTTGTCCGTGATTCCTTTTGGAACTAATCAAAAGCCACCAACTAAATCTTTTAAGAAAATTAAATTGCAAGTCCAAAGTCAATACGCGGAGAAGGTAATGGAAATTGAGGTGGTCATTGTACCCGAGATTTGTGCCAATGTGCTTAGCGCTCCAGACCCACATTGCAAATCTTTTGGTGGATTAAAATTGGCTGATTGTGTCGTCACGAATCTCGAGGTTGAGGAAGAGATTAGCCTTTTAATCGGTGCAGATCATTATTGGTCTATTGTAACGGGAAAACAAGAACGTTTGTCAGCTAGCTTGCGAGCTGTGGATACGGTTTTCGGTTGGACGCTCCAAGGCGCTCACCCGAATACAATTAGTGCTGGAAAATATAACGTTGTCCAGCCATTGGTTGTTTGTAATGCCTGCAGCACTAGTGAGCAGGATTTTGCAGCGCTTTGGGCATTAGAGTCAATCGGGATTCTAGGCGAAGCACCAGAGAGACAGCGCCTAACCGAGGAGATGACAAGCAAATATATCAAGCGTGTCGGCTGTCGTTATATAGCCAGCTTGCCATGGAAGGACCAAAATGTTGTATTTGACAGCAACAAAAGTATTGCGGTAAGTCGTCTAAACAGTTTGTTTCATCGTCTCTCTAGAAATCCTAGCAAGCTGCAAGAATACCATGACAGCATTCAGAAGATGGTAGTCGACGGAATAGCTCAACGTGTTGGACCAACTTCATCTGGAAAACGAACAATTTATTTGCCGCATCGCCCCGTGTACAAAGAGGACAGCACGACAACAAAAATGCGAATTGTGTTTGACGCTTCCAGTCAGACAGAAGGTTGCCCCTCTTTAAACGATCAGCTATTGACTGGTGCAAATTTGTTACCTGATATATTGAAGATGCTCCTTAACTTTCGGCTTGGCAAAGTCGGTCTTGTCGCTGATATAGAGAAGGCGTTTTTGCAAATCCAGTTGAACGAAGCT
The DNA here is from genome assembly GCA_911387755.1 of Chrysotoxum bicinctum. Lineage (NCBI taxonomy): Eukaryota > Metazoa > Arthropoda > Insecta > Diptera > Syrphidae > Chrysotoxum > Chrysotoxum bicinctum. Next base: position 118,258,455 of record OU426987.1, read on the forward strand.
GACCGAGATGCTCACAGATTCATTTGGTATACATCGCCGCAGAGTGCATCATCGCCATATCAAGAATACCGAATGACTAGGGTCACATTTGGCGTCTGTAGCAGTCCGTTTCTTCTATCAGCTACCCTACGTAAACATTTGAGTCAGGAAAAGAAGAGGTTTCCGAGGACTAGCCAAATGCTGGAAAATAGTTTTTATATGGATGATCTTGTCATGAGCGTAAACTCTGATGCGGAAGGTGAACAAGTTTGGCGAGAGGCTACCGACATCATGAGCAGAGCTTCTATGAACCTCAGAAAATGGCATTCAAATAGTGCCACTATTCGGGATGCAATCACAGCAGAAGATTTGCCAACACAGCAGAAAGTTTTAGGTCTTATTTGAATGGTCTATAGCGACGAATTATCCGTGCCGTTGCAATCAGTCCAGAGTTTCCTCGAGCTCCATTCATCTCTAGGATCCAAGCGTAACATTTTGTCCGCATTAGCTCGCATTTACGATCCTTTGGGTATAATAAGTCCAGCCGTTATAAAAATTAAAATATTATTCCAGGGGGCTTGGAAAAAGAAGCTAAGTTGGGACGAGAGCTTACCAGATGATTTAAGTTCCGAGTGGTAGGACTGTAGCAAAAATATATTGCAACTCAAAGATATGGCCATACCAAGATCAGTCTTTCCGGTCACATCGATGAGGAAGGCGGTTCAGTGTCACATTTTTGCAGATGCCAGCTTGAAGGCCTATGGTGCAGTTGCGTATCTAAGGGTGGTCGATGCAAAAGGGCAAGTATCAGTTTCATTTTTATGCTCAAAGAGTCGCGTAGCACCTGTGAAGATGGATTGCCGCGATGAGCTCACCCTTCCGAAGTTGGAACTTACTGCAGCATTAATCGCTGCCAGATTGTGCGAGTACCTTAAAAATTCACTCAAAATTCCAATCAAGGAGTACTTATTATGGACCGATTCCAAAATCGCCTTAAATTGGATATACGGACAGCTGCAAAAATGGAAACCATATGTTCAGACCAGAGTTGAAGAAATTCGCCGTCATACCGCCGTTGCTGATTGGAGTCACTGCTCAGGCAAAGACAACCCGGCTGATTTGGTCACAAGAGGGATCTCTGGAGAAAAGTTGCAGTCATCAGCTATTTGGATCGGTGGACCGAGTTGGCTGAATGTTCCTGTTCTTGACATTCGTAAGGACCTAGCAGATTGTCAAAGTTGTAACGAAGTTACATAACTCACCTGCTGCGGCACGCCGACGCTACTACTCAGCTACTTTTAAAAGCCGCCTTTTCTGCTCAATCCGACATCCGAACGTATACACCGAAAGGTACAGCTGAAAGTGCAACAAAACTATTGCCTACCTTAAGGCGCCCACGGAGGTGTAGGTACACACAACTCGCATTACAACTAAGTCGTCGATGGTACGAGTGCAACAACAAAGTAGGAAGAAAGCATTGTCGGTGGTACAACAACAATTTACGATGAATACATTCTGTTTGTCTTTTATGTATTCACATTTGCTGACGACGATGGATGTGATATAGGGAGGTAGAAAATCAATACCAAATCGGATTTTCTCTCGCCTATTGTTGTTGGGATACCAATTTAGAGTATCAAGGTTACAGATTATCCCCGAAACACGCTGATAGTGTACTTACAGACGTTTCAAAGCTTTTGGCTCTGGCCGTAAATTGTGTGTGTGTTGTTCTGCCTTCTCGGTACCTCCCCTTTAGTTTGTCTTAAACTTTGTTTGAGGCTAAGGATTTAATCCTACCCGTTTTTGTACCCCGCTGCGATTTGAGCCGAGGCTAGAGATTAATCTCACTACCGATTTTGCCAGGCGTTTCAATCAAAGCTAAGGATTTAATCCTACTTGTCTGACCGTGTCTTGTCGCTGCCTTAGGCTAGGGATTTAATCCTGCTGCGTTTTGCCTATAGCTTCAGTCAAGGCTAGGGAAGTTATCCCACCTTCTGTCACCGCCGCCCCTTGTTTTGCCACGAACGTTTGTTTGAGGCTAAGGATTTAATCCTACCCGCTTTTGTACCCCGCTGCGATTTGAGCCGAGGCTAGAGATTAATCTCACTACCGATTTTGCCAGGCGTTTCAATCAAAGCTAAGGATTTAATCCTACTTGTCTGACCGTGTCTTGTCGCTGCTTGAGGCTAGGGATTTAATCCTGCTGCGTTTTGCCGATAGCTTCAGTCAAGGCTAGGGAAGTTATCCCACTTTCTGTCACCGCCGCCCCTTGTTTTGCCACGAACGTTTGTTTGAGGCTAAGGATTTAATCCTACCCCGTTTGTACCCCGCTGCGATTTGAGCCGAGGCTAGAGATTAATCTCACTACCGATTTTGCCAGGCAATTCAATCAAAGCTAAGGATTTAATCCTACCGTCTGACCGTGTCTTGTCGCTGCTTTAGGCTAGGTATTTAATCCTGCTGCGTTTTGCCTATAGCTTCAGTCAAGGCTACGGAAATTATCCCACCTTCTGTCACCACCGCCCCTTGTTTGCCACGAACGTTTGTTTGAGGCTAAGGATTTAATCCTACCCCGTTTGTACCCCGCTGCGATTTGAGCCGAGGCTAGAGATTAATCTCACTACCGATTTTGCCAGGCAATTCAATCAAAGCTAAGGATTTAATCCTACCGTCTGACCGTGTCTTGTCGCTGCCTTAGGCTAGGGATCTAATCCCACTGCGTTCTGCCTATAGCTTCAGTCAAGGCTAGGGATCTAATCCCTACCGTCTCACCCTTGTATATGAAATACCGTGTTAATTATTTAGGTACTTGAAAATTTGTGAACTATATGAAATACCGTGTTAGTTATTTAAGGATTTGATACAAATGTACCAGTATATGAAATAATTTGTTAGTTAGAATTAAGATAAAACTGAATAAAGTCGGACATTATTTGGAGTTCTGAACTTTCAAAACCGAGTTTTGTGCTTTTTTCGGACTGACCCTGGACAAGCTGACGCTAACTCAGCCTTTGAATAAAAAAGTATCACATTTTGACGCCCGAGCAGGGACTTAAGAAGGTTCAACCGAACTCCCGACCTGAAATCTTTTGGAAGGCAACTCCGACCTCCGCCGTTATCCGATTTTGAAAAGCCCTTCGCAAAAGATTAATTTGAAGCCGTGACCCTTCGAAAAGTTCCACCGTACCCCGTATCCGCCGCACAGATCCAGATTAAACATGTCCGACTCCGACGAATCACAGGCGAGTGATTTCAACCCGTATAAGAATCTAGGATTCATTTATTTTTTAAAGAAGGCTGAGCTCATCGAAGTGCTAACTACCAGGAAGTTAGACACTACCGGAAACCTACAGACGCTGCGTAAAAGATTGAGCCAGCACTTTACGGAACTGCGTGCGCATAAGTCTACGCAGAACTTATGCGAAGAATGGGAAGACATTGTGGAAAAGCGAAACGACGATGACAATGCCGAGGAAATGCAGCCTAACGAAGAGCATTCAGTCGCCACCCAGTTCGCCGATACTCAATCATTTAAAAACCACATCAACATTCCTGTACCGTAAGCCCAGTTTAATACGCCGATATATTTAACCGTACCAGATATTAACAAGCCACTCACCGCTTCTGCACCAACATACCAGACGTCTCTCAGGCCGACATATCATCCTACCTGCTCTTACCCCTACCAGCAATCGAGTCCCAAAGTTGCTCCGCAGACGGTACCTGTACCGCCACCGCCGAGATTCGAACCACCAGCGTCAAACCGACTTACCCTGAGCTACGAGGCCGAAGTAATGAACACGGTCCGCAAATGGGGATTGAAATTCGATTCAACTGGGAATCCGCTGGAATTTCTAGAGAGGTTAGCCAAGTTAACCAGGTGCTATAATATTCCGTTGAACGATATGCTGCGTACACTACCGGAGATATTCCGAGGAAGTGCCCTAGAGTGGCTTCGAATAAAGAGCGATAGTTTCCGCACATGGGAGGATTTCCGAGAAGCTTTTATTCGACACTTTTTACCAGGCAGATATCTGCACAAGCTCGAGGAAGAAATACTGCGCAAACGCCAAGGACCGCGCGAGAGGGCAAAGGACTATATCCTGTCGGCCCAATACCTCATCCGCCAGCATCCCCGATTCACCATTGCAGATAATATCGACAGGATCTTTGATAACTTGCGACCTGAGTATAGGCTATACATCCGCCGAAGCGACTTCAATACGTTAGACGATCTCACGTATCTGGCAGAGGAGTTCGAGGTGATTAAAAACGAGGAAAGGAATCAACGTTCACCCGCGGGACATACCCCTCCGGCCCCACCAATGCCTCGCAACCAGCCGCCGACCGTAGCGTACGACCGCAATACGCACTGCTGGAACTGTAAGCAGCGTGGACACAGGCGGGAAACTTGTCGCAGACCTCGCCGAGTATTTTGCGCATTCTGCGGAGTAGACGGCCGTTTAACGAGGGACTGCCCGTGCCACCACAATCCGGTGGCTGTTATTATGACGCCCCCTGTGCAAGATCTGCGGTATTCCATTCCAATCCGAGTTGATGAGGACGAATACCAAGCTTTAGTGGACACCGGCTCTACCAAGACGTTTGTAGGAGAGGCGCTAAGGCACCGGTTTAAAGAACTGGGCCTGCCGATGCGTGAGCAGGCACAGCCAATTCATTTAGCCAACGGAGACCCGATTATTACGTCGGAGCATTATGTAGCTACGTTCACTTTAGGGGATGTTACCCTGACCGGAGAAGTCACTTATTTACCTGCTCTCGAAGAAGACGCCATAATCGGAATGGATTTCATGAACAGGGCCGGTATTCAGATCACCATGGGAGGAAAACCCGTAACCGAGAGACTGCTAGGCAAGAAGGATGGAAGGGATCGTGCTTGGTCGTTAACCTACCCCCATACCCTCAGCCAGCGTGAACGCCTTGACCGGTTTCCCAAAACAGAGTTACCGAAGTTTGATGAAATTCGGGGAGAAACCAATGTTCCGCCGCATCGCATCCGTTTGAAGACTGAGGAGCCGTTTAAACAACGCTACTACTCTCGTAACCCCGCTATGCAGAAAAGTCAGCTGATCAGAGCCCATGTAAGAGATGTACAAATATTTTACCAAGACGAGCAGACTATAAAAGGAGACCACCAAACCTCTACTTTATTCAGTCGTCATCTGCCCAGCAATCAAACCGGTCGACAAGAGAACTCATTTATTGAAACCCCGAACCAAGCAACATCCAGTAAAAGGTATAAGTCGCCGCCCGCATCCCCGAAGACAAAAGGAAAAAATAATATTAATTCACTTTTCAATTCCACTCGTTTTGCCTCATCAGCATTCAGTAACCAGCCGCCTTGCAGCCCGAACAGACGTCAAGAAGTCCAGCCTGCCAACCAAATGGAGCGATCAACCACTGATGCACAGCAAACCCGCCAGGTACGCCGAAGTCCACGGAAGCACGAGCAACAAACGCACAGCGCTCGTTTTCATCGGCTGTCTTCCCCGGAGCGCGTTGCCAAACCTGCTTCTCCCAATAGGATCTTGGTGACGGGTGCAAAACGAAAGGCCATAGTTTCGAAACCCAAGCCAACAAAAAAACCGCCAGTAATTCCGTCCACCTCAACCGGTGGAACGCAATCCAGTAGTTCGCAGCCGATGGTCAACCCCTGTGTTCGGCAAACTACACTCCCGAGCAAAGCGGCAACTTCATCGAAGGCCACCAAGAGTCGCCTTACCATGACTCTTCAGCCCAAAAGGCGAATGAGCCAGATCAAGCCGATCATTCACGATTTGGAAGCCGTCCAGCCAGTAAAGCCTCGACCCTCAAATGAAGACACCATGAAGAAGATTAGGGAGCGTCACCAGAGCGCGGAGGAGTCGTGGTTGGTTCGGAACCCTCCGGTTTCCGCAGTTCATCAATCCGTCGTAGAGCCTTTAACCGTGCGATTTCTGGCACCACCCGAGCGCGTATTGCCGAACTGTATATCAGTACAGAGCTCCGACGCTCTATAATAGACTACAGAATGCTCATTCAAATTAAGAGCATACTATATACTGCGTCAGATCAAAAGCAGATTTTTCTGTGTTGGTATACATTTTGCTCAGGAAACTAAGAGCAAAGTACCTGTGATTACAGAGCCATCGTTCACGTTGGTATATAGTTATTGTGTGTGGTGAGTTCTGGGTTGGTATACATTTTGCTCAGGAAACTAAGAGCAAAGTACCTGTGATTACAGAGCCATCGTTCACGTTGGTATAGTTATTGTGTGTGGTGAGTTCTGGGTTGGTATACATTTTGCTCAGGAAACTAAGAGCAAAGTACCTGTGATTACAGAGCCATCGTTCACGTTGGTATAGTTATTGTGTGTGGTGTGTGGTGCCGTGACATAAGGCCAAGTGACAAAAGGCCAAATTTGTTTGTGACTTAAGGCCAAACATAAAATGTTTTGTCTTGAGCAACAGTACCTTGGGTGGCTCGCTTCGCGGGTTTTCAGGATTTTAACTTCCTTTTCGGGGCTCACATCCGCTCACGCAACTCCGTTGCTCCGCTTAGGGTATGTTCAGTCGCCAGGCAGGCGCCTGTAGCAACAGTTTTCCTGAGCAGCAGTACATAACTGTTAGTTGTTTACTCCAATTAATGTAAAATACAAAACTGTTGCTACAGGCGCCTGCCTGGCGACTGAACATACCCTAAGCGGAGCAACGGAGTTGCGTGAGCGGGTGTGAGCCCCGAAAAGGAAGTTAAAATCCTGAAAACCCGCGAAGCGGGCCACCCAAGGTACTGTTGCTCAAGACAAAACATTTTATGTTTGGCCTTTTGTCACTTGGCCTTATGTCACGGCACCACACACCACACCAACGTGAACGATGGCTCTGTAATCACAGGTACTTTGCTCTTAGTTTCCTGAGCAAAATGTATACCAACCCAGAACTCACCACACACAATAACTATACCTACGTAAACGATGGCTCTGTAATCACAGGTACTTTGCTCTTAGTTTCCTGAGCAAAATGTATACCAACCCAGAACTCACCACACACAATAACTATACCAACGTGAACGATGGCTCTGTAATCACAGGTACTTTGCTCTTAGTTTCCTGAGCAAAATGTATACCAACCCAGAACTCACCACACACAATAACTATACCAACGTGAACGATGGCTCTGTAATCACAGGTACTTTGCTCTTAGTTTCCTGAGCAAAATGTATACCAACCCAGAAGTCACCACACACAATAACTATACCAACGTGAACGATGGCTCTGTAATCGCAGGTACATTGCTCGATCTGAACTAGCATATAGTTTGCTTCAGCTTTTTTAATATTTTACAACCAAACTGCATGTGACCACAGAGCGCTCTGTGGTAGCATACAGTTTGCTCTACAATACTTTCAAATTCGGTGAGCAGAAAATGGCTGAGCACAGACTATGGAGATCTGTGCTGATATACAGTTTGTCAATACGCCACCCGAGCCCTGCAGCCTTAACGCAGCTGTGAGCACCAATGCAGCAGTAGATGGAGCCATCAGTGTTTTCTCCCGTCAGAACCGGCCAACTCCAGCCCCCGAAGCCTCCATTTTGCCCGAACAACGCCCCGCCAAAGTCACTGGCCAGCGTTACGACCCATTTACGGGCATAAGCCTTAAAGGACCACAAGATCGCCAGTCATTTTACATCCATAAGCCATGGGGACGAATTTCGAATTAATAAAAACCGGACTCAGGCCAGTTTAAAGTTTAAGCACAGACAAGAGAAATATACAGATGTAGAATCGTAGAACAAAACCATGTTCAAAAAAAGTTTCAAACTTAGCATACCAAAATCGAAACCTAGCATACCTCATACTAAAACATGCCTGAGAAATTGACATCCTGCAAAAAAACTAAACATACCATTACGATTACACAAAAAACCAGTTCCTTCGAACTTCGAACCACAGCACAGTGACGGTCCACCGTCCACGGCACGTTCACGAAGACGAAGACGAACCATGATCAACGCAACACAAGAACACCATTGCTTGTGCGTTTGGTGGTTGATTGGAATTTTAAGAAGTAGAAGTAGAAGTAGTAGTAGTAAAATTGCCAAAGGGGATGGTTGTGTATGTCTATGGAAATTTTTATAGCTTATGGTTCAGGAATGGTTGTCTACCGATAGTTTTTTTTTTCAGCATATATTATTATGTATGTATCTTTTATCCTGCCTTACTTTTTTACTGATTTTGATTACAAGGTATAGTTTGGTTTTTAAGAACAAGGTATTGTTCTGCATCTCTATCTCTTATGCATTTCATTTTTGTAAATAGGTATAAAGTAGGTATTATCTGTTTAGATTTTTAAGGACAAAATAAAATTTTTCTGCAGCTTTATTTTTAATATTAAAAATGTTTTCAACTGATACTAGTAAGCACAGGTACGGATACCGTGTAAAATGTTGTATTTCCTCTTGTGGAGCTAAGAGGCAGGAGAATCGATCCACATAATTTTTCAAATTTCCAGCTCGGGAGAAGAACGAAGTTCTTTTCAGAAAGTGGCATGATGCCTGCAATTTAAAAGATGTCCTCCATAAAAATCTTTATTTATGTGAAAGACACTTTGAAAAAAATTTAATATTAAAAAAAAATCTTAAAAAAGAGTCTGTGCCCAGCTTATATCTTAAAAATATTTTAAATTCGTTCGGTTCAAATATCGCAACCTATTTGAAACCAACTTTTAATACAGAAGGTTCTGATGTAGACTTAACCTTACCGGAGTTTCAATCAATATCAGACGAATATTTTCAGAAAAATGTTAGTACTGAATATTCTTCACAAAAAAATGACCAAGACTGCCAAGACTACAAAAATGAAATTTTAAAATTAAAACTTAAAATATACAATTTAGAAAAGAAGATAAAAGACATACGAAAACAAAGCAATTTAAAATATATTGCCTTGCAGCGCAAAATAAATGTATTGAAAGTAGGAAGCTTGTCAAAAAAGAAAAATAGAGAAACAACCACGAAAACGGTATCAATGTTTATTGATTCATTGCCTGTGGTAAACAAAAATGCAAAAACTTTTGCAAAAATGCTAATGACCAAGCAAAAAACCTATTCTGAAGTCGAAAAATGGCTTTCTCAAAATATATTTTTTAGAAATGCTGCTCTTTATAACTTTATGAGGGAAACTCTTGAATTCCACCTTCCTCATCCCACTTCTTTATACAAGTGGATGGATATAAAACATCTTTCGCCAGGCTTCCACGAAGAAGTTTTATCAAAAATAAAGGAAAAAGTTGATGAATTACCTGAAATGAGTAAAAATGTAGTACTTATTTTTGATGAAATATCGATCGAGGAAAATGTAACGTATAATAAGTTTAAGGATAGAATTGACGGGCTTGTTGACTATGGTGATGGGAAAAGAGAACCAATCAGAGGAAAAACTATTTGCGTTTTCATGATAAGGGGGCTCTGCTCCAATTTCAAATATATTCTTAACTATGTTGTTACAGCGACATCTTGTCCCGTGTTAGAATTAAAACAACAAATTTTTAAATGCTTGCATATTTGTGCGAACCTGGGAATATTTGTACGGTCGCTTACATGCGACCAAGGATCAACAAACCGAAGTCTATTTTTACAACTTGGAAACAAAGAAGGAATACATAAAAACATCGATAACAATTGGTTTGTTTATGAAGGAAAAAAGATATACCTTTGTTTTGATGTACCTCATCTAGTAAAGTCCATCAGAACAAATCTTATAACTTCAGACTTTTGCTTTCCTAATGGAGATGTTATAAGCTGGGACGTTTTAAGAGAATTATATGCTATTGACTCTCAAAATCTTGTAAGAGCTTGTCCGAAAATCACACAAGCACACGTGGATCCTACAAATTTTCAAAATATGTCAGTTAGCTTGGCTACTCAAGTATTTTCACACAGCGTATCATCGGCAATCTTAGCAATGCTGGAAGTTTCAGGTTTTTCTAAGACCGTTGAGGGTAAGGCCAAATCCACGTCAATTTTTTTCAAAAAAATTGATAAAATGTTTGATATTTTAAATGGACACCCACCGTTAGTTAGAAACAGCATTAATATAGAATTCTTAAATGAAGTGAAAGATTTATTAGCGTCATTACAACATTACAACTTACTAAAAACACAACCGTTCATTGCTTTAAGGGAATGGTTTTAACTATTACATCTTTTCTTTCATTGGCCGATGACTTATTTACCGATTATCCCGATTTTTCTTATTTTTATTTGAACAAAATGAACCAGGATCCACTGGAAAATTTCTTTTCACATGTTCGTGCCCGAAACGCAAACAAAAGAAATCCAAACGTTTTTGAATTTCAATCAATTATAGCCAAGATTATTTCTTTGAATCTACTATTTGCATCTAAATTCTCCAACTGCGAAAAAGATTCAGATGAAATTCTTGATGTTGACTGGTCTGTAGTTGTAAATACAACATTTGAAAAGCCAATTTTGGATATCAATACAGCCAAAACAGAAGCAAAATTAAGTCCTGACTTTGACATGATCATTTGTTTTGATTCAGATGAACGGCCATCTGTCTCAAACACTATCAAAAGCATGTCCATTCGATACTTTGCAGGATACTGTATTTATAAGCTGTTTAAATCGATGAAAGAGCCATGTCGGAATTGTTCTCAAACATTACTTAAAACGGATAAAACACTAACCGAAAATTCTGAATTTCTTATGCACCACAAAGTATACTCAAATTCAGAATCAGACATTGGTAAACTTCTTCCCCCGTCCAATATATTTTTTGAAATTTGTAAGCTACAAATAAATGTTTTTGAAAATATATACATCAAAAGTCCAGAAATCATCAATATAAAATCCAAAATAATATCTTTATGTATTACAAAAACAGATAGCTTTAATCCTGAGTGGTTTAAAGATCCCATTTGTAGTAAGCACCGTTTAGATGCCCTTTCATTTATGATACTAGTTTTGCTGAGAAAAAATTGTATTTGGACGAGCAAAAACACAAAAAAATCGGGGCAAAAGGGAAAAACACAAAACAAACGTCTTGAAAATTTAATGAATATTTAAAATTGGTATAAAACTGCTTTTAATAATTTTCTTTTCATTTTAAAAAGAAAGTTACAATTATACCTAAGAATATCCCCTCATAAAACTGCTTTGAATATTGTTATTTTACTACTACTACTTCTACTTCTACTTCTTAAAATTCCAATCAACCCCCAAATGCACCGGCAATTGTGTTCTTGTGTTTCGTTGATCATGGTTCGTGGACAGTGGTGGTAGTGGGGTTTGTGGAGTCACAGTGGTTCGAAGTTCGAAGGAACTGGTTTTTTTCTATGGAGGTATCTTAATCGTAATGGTATGTTTAATGTTTTCGAAGGATGTCAATTTCTCAGACTTGTTTGAGTATGAGTCATGGTAAATTTAGATTTTGTATGCTAGCTTTCAAAGAAAAAGGAAGTTTGATCATCTTATTAAACTTCTATTATCATACCGCAAGCGAAAAATAGTGTAACTGGTGCCATCTACATTAAGGAACTGAACTAAACTCGATGTAGCCCATATTCTACATCTGTATATTTCTCTTGTCTGTGGTTTAAGAATCAGGTCAAGGTCATTGATTTGGAACCTTTCTAAGTGAATTTTGATACTTATAATATTTTGTTCTTGCTCTGAATTGACATTTTCTTTTATAAACTATTTTGTAATTAATAAAAAGAAAAAAAAAAAAAAAGAAAAAAAAAAAAAATATATATAATAAAACGGGAAAAAAAAAACACAAAAAAAAATAATAAAACAGGAAAAAAAAAAAAAAAATTGAATTGAATTAATAAAATTGTTGAAGGTTAGAAAAGAATAGTTTTTACATTTCCACCGGGAGCTATCGACGAGAAGGTTCTCGTCTGATAAAGAAAGAGGGGAATGTAACGAAGTTACATAACTCACCTGCTGCGGCACGCCGACGCTACTACTCAGCTACTTTTAAAAGCCGCCTTTTCTGCTCAATCCGACATCCGAACGTATACACCGAAAGGTACAGCTGAAAGTGCAACAAAACTATTGCCTACCTTAAGGCGCCCACGGAGGTGTAGGTACACACAACTCGCATTACAACTAAGTCGTCGATGGTACGAGTGCAACAACAAAGTAGGAAGAAAGCATTGTCGGTGGTACAACAACAATTTACGATGAATACATTCTGTTTGTCTTTTATGTATTCACATTTGCTGACGACGATGGATGTGATATAGGGAGGTAGAAAATCAATACCAAATCGGATTTTCTCTCGCCTATTGTTGTTGGGATACCAATTTAGAGTATCAAGGTTACAGATTATCCCCGAAACACGCTGATAGTGTACTTACAGACGTTTCAAAGCTTTTGGCTCTGGCCGTAAATTGTGTGTGTGTTGTTCTGCCTTCTCGGTACCTCCCCTTTAGTTTGTCTTAAACTTTGTTTGAGGCTAAGGATTTAATCCTACCCGTTTTTGTACCCCGCTGCGATTTGAGCCGAGGCTAGAGATTAATCTCACTACCGATTTTGCCAGGCGTTTCAATCAAAGCTAAGGATTTAATCCTACTTGTCTGACCGTGTCTTGTCGCTGCCTTAGGCTAGGGATTTAATCCTGCTGCGTTTTGCCTATAGCTTCAGTCAAGGCTAGGGAAGTTATCCCACCTTCTGTCACCGCCGCCCCTTGTTTTGCCACGAACGTTTGTTTGAGGCTAAGGATTTAATCCTACCCGCTTTTGTACCCCGCTGCGATTTGAGCCGAGGCTAGAGATTAATCTCACTACCGATTTTGCCAGGCGTTTCAATCAAAGCTAAGGATTTAATCCTACTTGTCTGACCGTGTCTTGTCGCTGCTTGAGGCTAGGGATTTAATCCTGCTGCGTTTTGCCGATAGCTTCAGTCAAGGCTAGGGAAGTTATCCCACCTTCTGTCACCGCCGCCCTTGTTTTGCCATGAACGTTTGTTTGAGGCTAAGGATTTAATCCTACCCCGTTTGTACCCCGCTGCGATTTGAGCCGAGGCTAGAGATTAATCTCACTACCGATTTTGCCAGGCAATTCAATCAAAGCTAAGGATTTAATCCTACCGTCTGACCGTGTCTTGTCGCTGCTTTAGGCTAGGGATTTAATCCTGCTGCGTTTTGCCTATAGCTTCAGTCAAGGCTAGGGAAATTATCCCACCTTCTGTCACCACCGCCCCTTGTTTGCCACGAACGTTTGTTTGAGGCTAAGGATTTAATCCTACCCCGTTTGTACCCCCGCTGCGATTTGAGCCGAGGCTAGAGATTAATCTCACTACCGATTTTGCCAGGCGTTTCAATCAAAGCTAAGGATTTAATCCTACTTGTCTGACCGTGTCTTGTCGCTGCTTGAGGCTAGGGATTTAATCCTGCTGCGTTTTGCCGATAGCTTCGGTCAAGGCTAGGGAAGTTATCCCACCTTCTGTCACCGCCGCCCCTTGTTTTGCCACGAACGTTTGTTTGAGGCTAAGGATTTAATCCTACCCCGTTTGTACCCCGCTGCGATTTGAGCCGAGGCTAGAGATTAATCTCACTACCGATTTTGCCAGGCAATTCAATCAAAGCTAAGGATTTAATCCTACCGTCTGACCGTGTCTTGTCGCTGCCTTAGGCTAGGGATCTAATCCCACTGCGTTCTGCCTATAGCTTCAGTCAAGGCTAGGGATCTAATCCCACCGTCTCACCCTTGTATATGAAATACCGTGTTAATTATTTAGGTACTTGAAAATTTGTGAACTATATGAAATACCGTGTTAGTTATTTAAGGATTTGATACAAATGTACCAGTATATGAAATAATTTGTTAGTTAGAATTAAGATAAAACTGAATAAAGTCGAACATTATTTGGAGTTCTGAACTTTCAAAACCGAGTTTTGTGCTTTCTTCGGACTGACCCTGGACAAGCTGACGCTACCTCAGCCTTTGAATAAAAAAGCATCACAAAGTCAATTGAGCCTATTGACCCAAGCTGAAGGAATCATTCGTGACCAGAAGCAGAAAGAACCGATGGAGGCCATCGTGAATTTCGGAAAATTTAGCACATGGCTAAGGCTGCTGAGGGTGACTTGCTGGGTTTTGCGGTTTGTGCGCCGCAAACAAAGTTTTGAGAGTTTCTTGACTGAGGAGGAGCTGCACGATGCCGAGCTTTACTGGTTAAGGTATGTACAGAGAGCAAGTTATACTAATGAATACTTTTCGTTAAAGAAAGCTGGAGTTTTGGAGCCATCGTCTAAAATTCTAAAGCTTAGTCCGTTCCTAGACGACGATAGACTTATCAGAGTAGGAGGCAGGCTCCAGATGCTAGAAGAAACCTACGATATCAAGCACCCAATCATTTTGCCGCCTGACCATCATATCACAGAGCTTATTATTGACGACTATCACCGAACAACGTTACACGGAGGAGTAAACACCGTCCTAGCTAAGATGAGGGAACGCTTTTGGGTCATCAAAGGGCGCCAGGTTGTAAAGAAACGGACCAAGAGCTGCATCGTTTGTAAAAAGTTGTTTGGGCAGTCCGTTTCCCAGCCATTTGCGCCACTGCCACGACATCGAATAACGTTAGCCAGGCCTTTCAATGATGTTGGTATTGATTTTGCTGGGCCTCTTTTTTACGAAGCTGACGATGATTCTTCGACGCGTAAAGCATATTTACTGCTCTTCACCTGTCAGAGCAGTTCATATCGAGCTAACCACGAGCATGTCCACTGATAGTTGTGTCATGGCTTTGAGACGTTTTGTTGCAAGACGTGGTACCCCATCCACTATATACTCGGACAATGCTAAATCCTTTCGGCGAGCCTCATTTGAACTGGAAGGTTTCAATGATGTTCTACAAGGGGAAGGTCTGCCCGACTTTCTAGCGAACCACCGGATAAAGTGGAACTTTATCGTTGAGCGAGCTCCCTGGTGGGGGGGCTTCTGGGAGAGAGAGAGAATGATAAGAACAATTCCTGCAAATGCGCTCCCTAACGACCAACCAAAATCTGTGTAGAGAGCTTAACGCTTCGGGTTTGAGAGAACTTTGGCAACATCGAATGAAGTACTTCGCTAAGATGACAATAAGATGGCGAATCGAATACATGCAACAGCTCAGGTCTTTTCACTCATCTAATCCAAAGACATCAAAGCAGTTAACAGCTGGAGATGTGGTTCTTTTGTATGACAGTGCCAAGCCACGTGTACACTGGGAGATGGTAATGGTCAATCAGACGTTCGAGGGCCGAGATGGTAAGGTTCGAGCTTGCGAGGTGAGATTTGCAGACGGACGATTAATGCGAAGACCAGTTTAGCTCCTATATCCATTGGAGTTGGCAAATTCTGCCCGGGCCGCAGGATGTTAAAAAAAAAGCAGTCTACATGTATTTGTAGTTTTTGTACAGTATTACTTTTATATAGTACCTATGTATATAACGCGAGTATAAATAAGGCTATTGAATAAGGCCACAAGTCAGTCACTATTTGCATTTCATTGTTAGCTGTTGTATATATTTTCTTTAGTCATTAAATAATCACTCCATTGAATTATATTTCGGTGTTGTCTTTCAATTTATCGGGAATTATTTTTCACATCAACGTACTCGATTACCTGGTTGCCAATTTGTATAGGTGGAAAATAACTGAGATCAAGCTTTTGTTTATAAATTACCATACATTTAGATTTTGTTGGGTTCAACCTCAAGTTATTCGCCTTAGACCAACGATAAATTCTATCCAAGTCTTCATTAAGTAGGTAAGCACCGTTATCAATCATGTCCAATTCACAACTAAGGCGAATACATATGTGCATCGCTGCATACAAATCAATGGACGAGTAATGCACCTGGGTTGGCAGGTCATTAATACACATGCAAAATAGCAATGGTCCTAGTATCGATCCCTGGGGAACTCCGGAATAAAGATCTAGCAATCCAGAAACATTTTTATTTACAACGACAGCTTGTTTTCTCCCAGAGAGGTAAGAAAACATTAAATCGGCAGCTGAATCTTTGAATCGGAACAGCCTTTTCATTTTGGAAATAAGAACACTGTGATTAACCGTATCAAAGGCTTTCGAAAAGTCAAGTAATCCTAAAAATGATACTTGATCATGGTCAATAGCACATCTTTGATCATCAGTTACTTTAATGATAGCAGACACACAACTGTGATTTATTCTAAAACTGGATTGGTTAACACATAAGAGATTGTTATTTTTTATAAAATTCGAGATCTGGCTATGTAAAATTTTTTCTAAAACTTTTGAAATAAAAGGAAGAATCGAAATTAGTCTGTATTCAGGAGATGTTAAGCGAGTAGCAGGTTTCTTGATCACAGGAATTACTATTGCAACTTTCCAGGTATTAGGAAAAGAGTTTGTTGTAATGATTGTATTGAAAATATGCGTAAGGGTGGGTAGTATGTGAGGTAGTATTATTTTAATAAACGAGGGGTGCATTTCATCAAACCCCATGGCTTTAGATTTAATTTTTAAAATATTGTCTACTAAATCAGCTTCTTCAACTACCTGAAATTCAAAATAATTTTAGCTCGGATCCACAAGTTCCATATCATTTGATATTTCTACTTCATTAAGAAATTCAGACTGAACTTTCGCAAAATCAGCATTAAGAATATCAGGATTAATGTTTTCAGGGTATTTTTCTTTCAATGGCCCTACTCCAAGATCTCGTATATTTTTCCAGAGTGTTTTAGAAGGTAGATCTTTCCTCAGATGATTTGAATATACCTGTATTTTAGCTTCTCTTATTTTAATGCGTACTTTATTTCGAAAGTCACGAAAAGTATTATAAAACTCAGTCAATCGAAAACGTTTCCATTGTTTGTAAGCTAATGGCCGATTTCATAAACAAACACTAAAAGCACTTTTATCAAAAATCCTCTTAAATTTTATCAGGCTCTTAAAAATTTTTAGTTTCACCAATATATAAAAGGGACATTTTGGGGAAATTTTTGTTAAAATTGAGTTCTCTTCACATCCCTGGGAAAAATAAATTGCTTTTTTCTTTCTAACAAGCGAAATGTATGAGAAGAAATGAGAAAGCGTTATGTGTTCAAACAAATGCCAAGAAATGAAAAAAAAAAAGAAATGCACACAAAATATTTGGAAAGATTCTGATACTGACATTCTGTGGCATAAAATCGTTAAGTAATAACCACTTAATTTATTTTTTATTGCATTGTTGGGTTTGATTTGGTTCCAAATGAAGACCAAACATATTCAACAAACTCATCCATAGATGCGTTGGAAAGTCGGAACCACATTTTGAAGTCATATAATGTATTTCTGTGAACCAGGAATATTCTTGCTCAGCGAATAACTTTGTGTTGCACTTTATTATTGGATGAAGACGATCAATATTTTTTTCGAAATAAAGAAACAAATCATTTAAATATTTAGCATTAATTTATTTATTTTGTATCTTCAAAAATTGAACACTAAATCCTTACAGAACGATAATTTCAGCTGCTATACCTATAACCAATTGTTGTTATCTACATCTGATGACATTTCAATGACACTTTTAAAATTTAATGAGCCAAAAATGGGCATTTAGTTTATAAGGGTGTTTACAAGCTTGTTTAATTTAAAAGCGCTTGGTGAAACCAAAACATCTCATTTTAAGGTTTAGAAGCCTGTTAAATGTTTAAAAGTCCTTCGTGAAATCGGGCATAAGTCTCTTTGCTTCATCAGTTCCTTAATTTCAAGAGAAAACCACGAATTGTGCTTGTGTTTGACAACCTTTGTTTTGAGCTTCACATGCTTATCGAATAAACTACGAATAGAATTTTCTAAAAATAAAACCTGATCATCGGCGGAAGCCATAAAATATATTTGTTGCTAGTTAATATGAAGTAGATCGTGTTCCAGTTGAGCCAAGTCAATATTTTTAAAATCTCGATATTCAATAGTAGTAGCTACCGTTCGGGGAATAAAATCAAAGGTTGCAAAAATTAAATCATGTTTCGAAAAGGCGGATGCGGAAAGCTGGTCGTAGATCAAAAAGTTTTCGATATTATGGGAAAAGAATAATGGCCGATTTCATAAACAAACACTAATGCCCGATTTCACAAAGGACTTTTAAACATTTAACAGGCTTCTAAACCTTAAAATGAGATGTTTTGGTTTCACCAAGCGCTTTTAAATTAAACAAGCTTTTAAACACCCTTATAAACTAAATGCCCATTTTTGGCTCATTAAATTTTAAAAGTGTCATTGAAATGTCATCAGATGTAGATAACAACAATTGGTTATAGGTATAGCAGCTGAAATTATCGTTCTGTAAGGATTTAGTGTTCAATTTTTGAAGATACAAAATAAATAAATTAATACTAAATATTTAACTGATTTGTTTCTTTATTTCGAAAAAAATATTGATCGTCTTCATCCAATAATAAAGTACAACACAAAGTTATTCGCTGAGCAAGACTATTCCTGGTTCACAGAAATACATTATGTGACTTCAAAATGTGGTTCCGACTTTCCAACGCATCTGTGGATTAGTTTGTTGAATATGTTTGGTCTTCATTTGGAACCAAAACAAATCCAACAATGCAATAAAAAATAAATTAAGTGGTTATTACTTAACGATTTTATGCCATAGAATGTCAGTATCAGAATCTTTCCAAATATTTTGTGTGCATTTCTTTTTTTTTTCATTTCTTGGCATTTGTTTGAACACATAACGCTTTCTCATTTCTTCTCATACATTTCGCTTGTTAGAAAGAAAAAAGCAATTTATTTTTCCCAGGGATGTGAAGAGAACTCAATTTTAACAAAAATTTCCCCAAAATGTCCCTTTTATAGATTGGTGAAACTAAAAATTTTTAAGAGCCTGATAAAATTTAAGAGGATTTTTGATAAAAGTGCTTTTAGTGTTTGTTTATGAAATCGGCCATAAAAGCACTTTTATCAAAAATCCTCTTAAATTTTATCAGGCTCTTAAAAATTTTTAGTTTCACCAATCTATAAAAGGGACATTTTGGGGAAATTTTTGTTAAAATTGAGTTCTCTTCACATCCCTGGGAAAAATAAATTGCTTTTTTCTTTCTAACGAGCGAAATGTATGAGAAGAAATGAGAAAGCGTTATGTGTTCAAACAAATGCCAAGAAATGAAAAAAAAAAGAAATGCACACAAAATATTTGGAAAGATTCTGATACTGACATTCTGTGGTAGTGTTCCTTAAACATCGATAGTCGGCACTTGCGATAGTCAACGATAGTTTTTGAAAAACACCCGATAGTATCGATAGTTAATCGATAGTTTCTAAGAAGTAATTTTATCAACATTTGTAAGGACTTTTTTTTTTTATTTTAGTAAAAAAGTTATTGATAAATAAATAAATATTTAAGCCCTAATATTTTTGTTTTTTTTTTTCCAATTTTGACGAAAAAAATTAAATCATTTTGTTTAAAAAAAATTGCTCTAAATAAATTTTACTCTTATGGGAGTCGGCTCTAAATATTATTTTTAAAATATACACCACATACCTACACCATTATTTATTAGATCTCACTAATACTCGGTCCAAGCACTTACTTCGAGCTTAATTTACGTAAGACAAATCCTTATTTATAAAATATTCTCTTAACCGTTATGTCAAATATATATTATTAAAAAAAACACCAATCTGAAATTCTGGTTATTGTAAACGTTAACAAACCCCAGCTTATTTCCATTATCATTCAATACAGTTTAGAAAAATGACTATTCATTTGGTCTTAGTAACAAACGAAAAAAAAATTGTTTACACTCCTTTTTCTAAATTTTTCACCATGCTATGTCAAAATGAAATTTAGACACTATAACAGCTTTAAAATAAAAAAAAAAAATTGTTGTAAAGTTGAAGTAACTTTACTCCTTCGCTAAAACGAGCAAGTAAATAAAACTGATAGAGTATATATGTATACTCTATGCTAATGCATCTGAGCTAAAAAAGAAACACAGATTTATTTTTTGAGAGCTCAATTCCCTGCTCTGAGCTTAAAAAGAAAAACGTCTGTTGAATACTTTCGTTGACATGGCATACCTACTTCAAAGATAAAACAAAAAGTCAACATTCAACTACTATGTGAAATGAATGCACTCAGCGTAAAGTAAATAAACGAAGTTTTTCGTGGAATACTATTCAGTAGATTAGATGCAGTTATTAATTTTCGGGACATGCGATAGTTTATAAAACATCGATGTTTGCGATAGTCGAATACTATCGATAACTATCGATAGACTATCGATGTTTAAGGAACACTATTCTGTGGCATAAAATCGTTAAGTAATAACCACTTAATTTATTTTTTATTGCATTGTTGGGTTTGTTTTGGTTCCAAATGAAGACCAAACATATTCAACAAACTCATCCACAGATGCGTTGGAAAGTCGGAACCACATTTTGAAGTCATATAATGTATTTCTGTGAACCAGGAATATTCTTGCTCAGCGAATAACTTTGTGTTGCACTTTATTATTGGATGAAGACGATCAATATTTTTTTCGAAATAAAGAAACAAATCATTTAAATATTTAGTATTAATTTATTTATTTTGTATCTTCAAAAATTGAACACTAAATCCTTACAGAACGATAATTTCAGCTGCTATACCTATAACCAATTGTTGTTATCTACATCTGATGACATTTCAATGACACTTTTAAAATTTAATGAGCCAAAAATGGGCATTTAGTTTATAAGGGTGTTTAAAAGCTTGTTTAATTTAAAAGCGCTTGGTGAAACCAAAACATCTCATTTTAAGGTTTAGAAGCCTGTTAAATGTTTAAAAGTCCTTCGTGAAATCGGGCATTATGAGATTGTTAGAGTGTTGCACTATCATTTGTAATATGAGTTGGATTACTAAAATTATTTGTATATAAGCTAAGGCTGTTCACTCGTTCAATAAATGATTTGGATGTTTCCTTGTTTAGCAAATTACAATTAAAGTCACCACATAAGACGATTTCAGAATAAAAAGAGGAAATGCTCTCTAATACTGTGAACATGGGCGAGAAATCAACGTGTTTATTTGGACGATAAACCACACCTACTAAACATTTATTTCTGCCATTCATAATTTCTATAAAGCAAAAGTCAATTGGGGAAGAGCTATCTGATCTGGCAACGAAACTGCGATTTATTGAACTGCGAACGTAAATCGCAACCCCACCACCTCTTGTGTCACTTCTATCAGAGCGAAACAAATCATATCCTTTTAAGTTACACAGGACGTCAGATAAACCTGCCTTGAACCATGTCTCAGATACACAGATAATGTCTATATTGGAGCCCTCAAATACATATCTAAATTCCTCTATTTTACGATAAAGACTTTGAGTATTTAAATGGCAAACGTGAAGGCCATTACATTGCTTGCATAGAATGTCTAGCATCATACGCATATTGATTGTGCGGTCAAACATACTACTACCTAGGTTGCTAATCATTTTCAAAGAAAAGAAAATTAGAACCACCACCAAGACATACTACTAAGAGAGAAACATTTGTTAGAAGAAATCGAAGTTCAGATATTTGGCTTAAATTCAACAAGACATAATATACAGAAACATTAAAAAAAGAGTTAATAAGAAAATAAATTTTTATACAAATAAAATAAAAATGAAAATATAAATAAAAATAGTAGGTAATAAAGATGACCATCTCCAAGCTTACGATTTTTCATCATAGTGTTGTTGTTCATTCAATTGATGTTCGGCAATATTTAAATTCAAGCTATTGATTGATGTTATTAAGTGTTTTCGTAGCACCAGTGACACCTATAAACACCCTTCCGTTTTTAGTGTAAACACTCGATAGAGCTTTCTGACGTTTGAGTGCAAGAGCTTTCCGCAAGATCATGTGGCTGGATGACGTTAAGCTTTCATTTACATAAATGCTGCTGTCAGAATTGAGCTTTACATCATGTAAACAAAGATTTTGTTTATTTGTTATCCAACGATGACGGATCGATTGCAGCAAATTATTTTTGTCGGTCAATGTGCTGAATTTTAGGACAATCGAGGTGTTGATATCTTTCGGATTGCTTTTAGATGTTGTGCGATAAATATTTTGCAGAACAGGTACTGGTGTGAGTTGAACGGATTGACATAGGTTTGCAAATAATTCATGCAGGTCTTCGTTCTCCATTTTTGGAATCACTCCTATGACAGCGCCAGTTGAATATTTTTCGCGTTCAAGCTCTTCTACACGTTGGACGAGTTGTTCGGTGTTGGTGGGGGTTCTGGTGTTTTTGCTTCAAGCTGTTCGACTCTGCGAGTCAAGTCTGCAACGGCAATGCTGTGATCAGTGAAACGTTGGTTAAAATCGCTTTCAATTTTATCCAGTTTCTCGGTCAATTTATTCATTTCGTCCTTTATCCACTCTCTTAAATCCTTCATCTCCTTCTTCATCAACTTTTCCAACAGCGACAATTTGTTTTTGGTGTCGGGTGTTTGTGCCATATTGGGGTTAGATTGAATTGCACCAATTTTACCTGTAGAGCGTAGTACGTGCTCTTTTTTGTTCATGAGGCAGAGGCAAAGGCGAAGTAAATTATGAAAATTTATGATTTAAAAGGGCGATTTAGGAGGAAATTGTATTGCAAACGCGGTGGTATAAGGCTTATGCACAGATTGAAACACTTTTGTTTATATAAATTGATTATATTTAATATTACTTGAACTAATAAGCACCACAGCAAAAATTTGAGTCTAGCTTGATTACTTGTACCCGAAATATTTTCCAAAAAGTTATGTGATGTTTCATCGTCAATATGATCATTATTCTCTACTACTTCTAGCAAAGGGACATTCCTGGCAATGCCAGGATTGTAATGCAGTTCACGTGCTCTTAATTAACACCTCCATCTGCTCTTCAAGGCACCAATCGTACGCTCGACAATGTTCCTAGCTTTTGCATGTCTTGTTGAAAGCTAATTCGAGTGACCCTGCTTTTGGATCGCGAAATGGTGTAAGGAGATAAGGTTTAAGAGCGTATCCAGCGTCACCTTAAACCATTTATTGATCGGAAACTAAACGAAATTAAATTTATTTGTTATACCTAGAAGCCAAGTATTTGTTACACCATTTAGATGGGGTGTTTTCATAAATGCATGGTTGCTTTGTTTACATGCGATCAATTGCAATCATATTAAAGTCATACAAAATATTTGCGCATGTGTTTTGCGCTGCATTTATGAACACTTTTTCTGATTTGCGTCATATGTCAATTTTTTAGAACAATATTTTAGTTTTTTGCAAACATATACCTTTTTTTGAGCCAGAACAATATTGTGATGCTGTTTGTTACTGCAATACAATAGAACTTTGAATTTTCAAGAGAAAGAATTTGATAGATGGAACAATCAAGGATAAGAAATCGTTTATACTATATACCTGTCTCTTTCGTTAAGAAAGAAATTCAGATTGCATGTGAGTTTTTATAGTTGCACATTTGCGCTGCAAATATTTGCATTTTGCTTTTATGAAAATCTGACATTTATCATTTGCATTTATGAAAGTTATGCATTCATCAGACTTTCGCAACCATGCATTTATGAAAGCACCCATGCCCTTCTTCCAAAATCTGTTTTAGGTCAGGACATATTAAAAACAAATGAGTAATGTGCTGATCCAGGATAACGTGCATTGATGTATCGCACTCTCATTATATCATCACAAACCTTTAATGGAAAGAACGTTTACAAAAATACTGGAATTTAGAGTAAAAAGACTCACAACCATAGCATTTATGCTATAAAATCCTTTTCTCTTCTTAGAGACGATATTTTTATGTGGGTACCGTCAACACAACCTATTATACCAGGTATTCCACTTTTATTCTTATCCGCATCAGAATTATAAAATTTTATCCATTTCGGACAAATGTGTGTTTCACGTACCAAGAGAACTTCTTTGAGCCCTAAGGATACGGTGGATTGTGCAAGACCAAGACAGAATTCAGATCCATGAGCAAATAATCTTAAAGCCGTAGCAAGTTTCAGTATGTAAGGAATGGAAGAGCTTCTAATAGCTGGGGGCCTAGTATGTATTTCGATTCTACAATGAAACTGTTCGAATTCGGAAAATCGGTATTCCCTATTTCTATTCGCAAGTTTTTTTCAACGAAAGTCGAACAGGTCCAGTAGTGCCAACTTTTTCTTTTGTTTCTACTAGCAATTCGGGGAATTACCTAATCCGAAAGTCGATAGCAAAACAGTTCGATTTTGTTCTTATTCATTCGACATCAAAAGTGTTTGCGAGAAGGTTCTTAAATAATATTACGCATCAAAAATGTGAGTAAATATAGATAAAAATTCATTTATTGGATTTAAAATTATCATTTAATTATTTATCTTACTTTTTTTTTAACCAGGCAATCAACAAAAACAGTTAATACCAAACCATCGCAATATGAAATGTTGGTTGAATATCTTGAAAAACATCGTATATACAAAAAGACAAAACGAAACCAGCGAAAAGATGTACAAATTAAAAAAACAAAAACTCGAACTTAAGAAAGAAATATTCGAATTTAAAAAAAAAAAGCAACATAGAAAAAACTAAAATACGAATTGCGAAGTTGCAGGCTAAGGACGAAATTTTAAAACTCCGCCAAAGAATGTAGTGTAGTGCATATACACATATTTTGATTTAAAATGAATTTTTTTTATTTATTTGATTTTATTACCAATTATCCTATTTTAAAATGTGTTACCTAATTTTCATTTCCAAAGACTGAATTAATTTTTATGTTTTATTAATTTATTTATTTATATTTTATTTAACATTACTGAAATAAAAAGATATGCATATCTTTTAATTGTTGAACAAATCATTTTTTATATTTTCTCTTGTTCTTTTGGCTAAATTTGAATAGTGTTCGTTTTCAAGCGAATGTTGTTCTAAATTAAAATTATTTACATCGTCCAAATTAACCTCTTGTGCTGGTTCAGGTAGTCGTACCTTGAACTTTAAACACAAATTGTGGAGGGCACAGCAGACATTTATAATTCGCGCAACCTTCTCGGGCGAATAGTGAAGCTCTCTTGCTGCCAAAAGGCATCGGAACCTTGCCTTTAAGACACCAAAAACCCTCTCGATAATTGATCTTGAAATTGAATGTTTTTCGTTGAATTTCGATTCCAAAGATCCTTCAGCTGCTGTTCTATATGGTGTCATGATCCAAGGCTCCAAGGGATATCCGGAATCTCCTATGAAAAGTATTGAATAATATAATGTAATATATTTATCTTAAATCTATTGTTTAACTTGCCTAATAACCAAGATGACGTGTCTCCATTTTCAAAGCGGCGTTTAAGCAACGCTCTTTCGGCACTGAGGGCCCATATATGGGAATCGTGTGATGCACCACCATATCGTGCATTTACCGACCTTATTACCATATTATAGTCACAAATCTAGATAACAGAATTTTAAAATAAAGATGTATTCATAATATGTTCATACTATGTACATACAAATATACGTATATTATATTTCTACTTACCACCATGGCATTAATGCTATGTTTGAGTTTCCTGTTGAAGAAAAGGTGTTCGTTGGTAGATGGACGAATAAGTTGAACATGGGTCCCATCTACAACTCCAAATATTCCTGGAATCCGCGACTTTTCCCAAAAAAATCATTTTGATTTTCTTTTTTCTTCTTCCGACATCTCAAAATTTATTAAAAGGGGGCACATAACTCTTTCTATTGACCTTAAAACATCTGCCATAACCTTGGACATAGTTTCTTGTGCAAGTCCAGCATGCCTGTCACCAGCAATTTGGTTTTGGTATCCACCTGTAGCCAAAAACTTTAATGTTGCCGATATCTTAATAATATTCGGGACAGAACTCTGTCTTCTGCGAATAGTCATATCCGAAGATATCTTATTAAATAAAAACATAAAAGCGGCTTTCGATAGGCGGTAGTTTCTAACAAAACTGAAAACAAAGTTTTACAATTAGATATATTTATGCATATATTGGAACAAGAATATATCCACATTATGTACCTTTTCTCGCTTAGTTCCATCACGTTGGATTTGTCTCTAATAATTCTGCGTTCTATTTGTGATGTTCTTTCTTCATTCTCATCATATTGAAGCCATATAGCGACACTATCCATTTTTTAATTTGATTTTCACCTTTAAAATAATTTATTTTCGTACTTTATTTGACTTTTTAATGTGAGCAGCAATTTCTATTGTTTGTTTTTTTTTTTTTTTTTTTTTTTTTTGGATAAATATAATTCGAGGCTCGTTCGAAAATCGAAAATATTTGTATCACTTAATTGGCATTACTGCGATCCGATTCTACTTTCTTAGGTGGTACCATTTCAAAGTAGAATCGGAAATGACTTTCGAATAGAATTGAAAGAAGAATCGAAATACATACTAGGCCCCCAGGTTTCAGTTTAGTCAATTTCAATTAAAAGGTCTCTGAAAGCTTCTTTAGACAAACGGAAGTATTTAAAAAACCTGAAGAAAAAAGGTGGATTTTAAAAATCAAAAACTTTAAATTAAAATATCTTATCTACATTAGGTTTGTTCGTTGAGCCCTGAAGTCACCCTGGGGTCGCCCTAAATGTTTTTTTGAAAAACCTGAAGTCAGCCTGGTGAATAAATTCTGTTTTTTGAGACCTGGGGTCGCCCTGAAGTAAACCTAGGTATTTTGCTGTGGCGAGTTCAGATAATGACCAAACTGTCAAAAGTGACATTGAGATTTCATATGTTCCTATTTATTTCTTTTGTTATTTGTTGCCGCCTGTGGATTTTAGTGTTGCATATTTTATCTCATTTGTTGTTATTTCATTTGTTTGCAAATAAAATTAAAAAAAAAAACAACGAAAACAAAAATCAAAATAAATAAAGAGAAAATGGAAACTTGAGGTTTTGGATTGTGCATCAGACGAATCTGTCCAAATCACATGCACTTCAGAATCGGCTGTAAGAGCACAAACTGGTATGTTATAACTAATAATAATTAATCGCCAAGCTAGGATAAATTTCCTGAAATTCGTCTCTTTTTATCCTTGGGTTTGTAAATTTAAAATTATTTCTTGTCTTTTTTCTTTACACTGTAGTTTACACTACCTTACTATAAAAAGCCATCTACTCGCCAGTGTAATAACTAATTTTTGGATCTTTGAAATAGATCCCGATAGAAAACAGGATCCCAAATTGTTTTTGTAATACATGTTAAAACTTAATCCAGATCCGGATCCAGATAGATTTGTGAATAATAAAACGCACCTAAAATATGTAAAAACAATTTTTATTATTTTTTTCATGTGAATTTGTTTATATTTTTTATTTTTTGAAGGGCAAATAAAGTAAATACAAATAAATATTGGTATCCTTCCGTAAAGAATCTCATTTTTAGTGTTTGTCTTCTTCGCGTATTTTCTACATTTATTACAAAGATTGCAACGGCAATAGTATCCATTTTTAACGACCAACAAAAGGTGCGTTTTATTATTCGCAAATCTATCTGGATCCGGATCTGGATTAAGTTTTAACATGTATTACAAAAACAATTTGGGATCCTGTTTTCTATCGGGATCTATTTCAAAGATCCAAAAATTAGTTATTACACTGGCGAATAGATGGCTTTTTATGGTAAGGCAGTGTAAGCTATAGTGTAAAGAAAAAAGACGAGACATAATTTAAAATTTCCAAACCCAAGGATAAAAAGAGACGGGCTTATAACACTGCTGTCAGTAAGATCCGTATCGTTTTATTTTCAAGCGATGATCCAGATAGATTTGTGGATAATAAAACGCACCTAAAATTAAAATAAAATCAAAAGATGAATAACGAAAATTTATTTATTTTTTCACATTTTGACGCAAATCAACTGATTTTGAAACTCCGAAATTAGGAAAATGCTTTTTTGATTCCGTTCGGGGCCTATGATGTAAATTTATTCGTATTCGTAGCGTAACAAAATTTTTGGGGATTTGTTACTAGGGACTCTGTGATAGGGTTGAATAATTTTTCAACGGAACTCCTCAATGAAAAAAGAAGCTCAATGGAGATTCAAGAAATTCTGCCGGATGACTCGATGCTAACCGATGAAGAGTCAATTACTGCTCAAGGTAAATGAATTTGTTATTCTTTTAGGAAAAAAATGGAATGACTGCTACAATGACGCTGATCTCTCTACTCAAGCAGACGAAAGGAAAAGTGAGAAACACTTTCAAGTTGAAGACAAAGAAAAAACTTTATGAATTCATTGCGGGAGAAATGGAAAAAAAGGGCTACTCTTTTTTAGCAGTCCAAGTCGAAAACAAATATAAAGGGCTGGAAAAGAGTTTCCGAAACGTAACCAACCACAATAACAAAACAGGAAACAATCGATTGACTTGCCCATTCTACAAGTATGTATGTATTTTCTCGAGTTAATTCAAATTCAAAAACTTTTCTGCAACTTTTTTCTATTTTCAGCGAATTATATGACCTTTTTTAGGACAGGGCAAGTATGTTCCGTGAATTTGTTTTGGGATCATCCGGAAAAGGTACTGCCATCAACATCGAAAGCAGTTGCAGTTCAACCAACTGCCAGTTCAACATCTTTTGAGGACAATATAGACGAATATTGAAATGAAGATGGTGAGTTTGCACCTGGCTTGCAATCAAAAACTGCTTAAAATAACGACTTATGTTTTTTATATGTTCTCATTAGATAATAATTCGACGCATTCTATTGCAAGCCCATGCCAGCCGATAAGGATCAGCAGAAGAAAGCCCACCAAGGAGGAAATTGAAGAACGTCGGTGGCAAGAAAAATTAAATGTAATGCGAGAACGGAATAATATTCTAGAGCGTGAGCTGATGCGCAAAAATGATATTTTGCAGGATATTGCAACCAGTTTAAAGCAACCACAACCATAACTTCAATAAGCTTGTTTATCTTCTTCTAAAAGCTATAATAAGAATATAATAAGACTGAATGAAACTTTGTTGAAGTGATAATACATTTTAAATTATTTTTGTTTTGTTTGCGTTTTACAAATAATAGTCTTTTAGTTTTTATTTTTATTTAGTATTTATTTATTTTGTATTAGTATTAAGTACGTTGAAGTTTGAATAAATATTTATTTTTTGTTTGTACATTTTTAAGTATTTTTATAAAAAAGCAAAGGGAATTTTTTCGTTTAACTATTTATATTTCTTCTAAATAGCATTTGGGAAATTTCGTTCCTTTTGGTTTTTCCAGCTGCACTGTCTTGGACCTCACCGTTGCATTCTGTATTGGACCACAAGAGCTCTTGAATTTGATCCGGTCGATCCATTTCAATGTTGAGAAGGACAAGCTCTCTTTCATTGCATAAGTTATGTAAAACACAACACGCTCTTACAAAGTGACATATGTAGATTCTCGATGCCAACTAACTTGCAGTAGAAGAGTTGTCTAAGGCGCTGCTTCAAAACACCAAAAGTATGCTCAATTTTGATCCGAGAAGAGCTTAAACTTTTGTTAAAATTAATATCCCGCGCTGACAAGTGTCCATTGTCCTTGTAAGGTGTTAATAAATATTGCGTACAAGGATACGCAGAATCAACCAACAAATGAAATTCTAATAACATAAAGGAAATTAATTTTTAACATGGCATAGAAAAATATTGCACAAATACCTCCTTCTCCACATAATGTTTTTAAATTTGGATATATGGTTGATTTTTTTAAGACTCTGCTGTCATGAGCAGATCCCGGAAAACCAATAAAAATATCGAATAATTTTCTATCTTCGTTACAAATTCCTTGTACACAGATACTGAAGCTGTGCTTTCTATTAATGTAATCATCCTTGCTTTGCCTTGGTGGGTCGATCACAATTTGAGTGCCATCAATACAACCTGGAGGTTGATATACACATTAAAGCGATCGGATATATCTCTATATGCGCAGGCTTCATGACCAGCAAACCAAATAAAAATAGCAATGTTTTTTCCAGCGCTGATTACTTTGTTCTGGTCAAGTGACTTGTAACCTTCATATTCCGAATATAGCTTCACCAAACGATGGTAAAGACTTCTTGATAATCGAAAATGTGTTACAAATTCCTTGTCCGTGTAAGTAGGGACTACTTTTTCAAAGTAAGAGGGAATACTATTTCGTTTTCCTCTTTCATTATCAACACCTTCACTTTCGAAACTTTCGCTACTCTCATCAAAATCATCATTGTACTCTTCATCCTCATCAGATGCAATATTGAGTAACAAGGCGAAATTGATTTTGTTCATTTTTTGTTAACTTATTTATAACTAATTTAAAGTCTTATCAGATCACAGAAATATTTGTTTCTTGCTTTTAGTTGTCAACAAAACAATTGACAGCCCTTGGGTGTTTTATGAAAACCGAAAACCCCAGTTTTTTTGACAACTCTCAGGGTTGTCAAGAAAACCTGGGTCAACCCTGGGTAAAGCTCAACGAACGAACCTATTGATTCCTCCAGTTCTAGAGGATTGGAAGTGTCTCTTATTTGTCTCCTTCTTCGTGCTATTTCAATTATTTCATACTCGTTTTCGCTATCTGAATCACTCTCACTAAACCAAATTTCAATTTGACTCATTTTGAATTTGAATTAAAAAATAAACGCGATCCAACCAACACAATTTTAAAGAAAGGACACAAGTCAAAGTAAATTTAATTAAAAACACTTCAATGAACTCAAAATAGCAATATTCACAATATACTTTCGGATTAAACACGTTGTTCTTTCGATTACGTTACACAATATCAGATACACGTCCTAATCGATGCAATCGACAAAGCGCGAGTCGATTGTTCGTCGACAACAGCAATCGGGGCCTTTAAGTTAGTTGAAGTTTGGCAGCAAAAGTAAAGAGTTGTTTCTCTTTAAATAAATAAAAAATAATGAATAAAAAACACTTGTTTTCTAATTAACGTTAAAAACTCCCACCAGCTCTCCGTTCAACAAGCCAGTCACCCAACCAGCCAGTCGCCCAACCAGCAATCACCCCATAATACAACTGAACCAAAGTTCCCATCTCTTCTTAAGGTCTTACCTCCACGGAGATCTGACAAGAACTGAGGATTTTTATGGAAGCACTATTGCTTAAATAACTCCAAAAAGTATTATCTTAAAAGTTGTATTTAGTACTGCCAATCCCGTCAAGAAATTTACGGGATATCATGCGATAGATATCGTGCTACGGAATTGACGTCAAAAAAGTATCAATAAAATCGGCGGGCAAACGTTACACGGGCAACTGATTTGCGGGAAAATTTAACGATCCGGTCTGATACCTGTTTTTTTTTTGTTTATCAATTTGGAACACAATTTAGTTTACATGAAAATTTAAACATAAATCAAGTTTTTTTTTTAATATACAGGGAAGATGTACCATTATATTATTTCTTTTCGATATCAATAAACTTACCACACTATTTTCCAAATGCTGCCAAATTTTAAAATGTCAGTTTTTATTGATGTTTTTCAAATTTAAACTTTACCACCATCACTTTGAGAACAAGGTGTAATTAGTATCGCAAATATTATAATTGCTCTGGATTTTCATTGTACATTTAATTGGCCGTACCCATAAACGACGATTTCCATTTTGCAATATATTTAAAAAAAAAAGAATAAAAAGAACATATTTAAACACTCACGAGCTTCGTATAGCATAAGGAAAAGAAGTAAAATATCCAAAATATCGTCTTAATCCGAGCGAATATCAGCTATGAAAAATAATGTCAAACGTACGCAACGTATCCATTGGGTCATCCCTATCCGTCGCATCAGGCAAGTCAACTGATATATTGCGGCAACGCAAAGCAAAGGATTCTATTTTTCGGTCTCTTAAGGGTTTCGCCCATAATACTTACTGACGTGTATCAAATCCACCTAAATTCATCCTGAATAACTTTTTTTTTAAAATAAACAACTTCGTTATTTCTTAAATCCGTTTATTTGCGTTTGAGTTGATTTATATTATTTTAAATATTTTGGACTGTCCCGATTTGTAGTAGTAGTAGTATGTATCCTTTACCACTTGTCAATAACAACATCTGGCACTATAATCAATATTTAAAAATAAAATTAAATATCGAAACATAAATCGAATAAGGCAAAATATATCCACTCTGAAAAGGATTGGGTAAAACAAATTTGTTATGGTTAGACTTATTTATCTCATTACTGGGTTGTTGTTACTTTTTCATTTTGGTTGGAAAGGCTCTTTGGCTTCATCAAATAAAAAAAGGAAAAACAAAAAATATATTTGAAATGTTCAAAGATTTGCTGAAATGCGAAGAATAAGATAGTTTTTTTTTTAGGTTTTATGAGTGGTCTTAATTTAACGAAGATTTGTTTTAGTTAAATAACTCGCTTATTTTCAACTTTTGATTACAAACTTACAACAAAAGTTGTTAAAATTTAATTATATAAAACGGGGCGTTACAGTTAGTCCACTATTTACATTTTTCAACTTAAAGCTCGTCAATTTTTTTTTTTTTTAATTTAACCACATAAATGAACATTTTTTAAAAACAAATAGATACGGTAATTTAAAAATTAATAAGAACTTATATTAGCAAAAGCAAATATAAGCTAAAGAAAATTTGATTATGTTTTATAACCTTTTTAAGACATAACATGACTTATGATTGCATGCGCAAACATTTAAAAACTACCTCCCTTCTTCGGTTTTCGGCAAACAGCTCTGAATACTCTGGAATATTTTGTCTATGTGTTTTGTTTCAATTTTCTTTAATTTAACGAAAGGTTATAAATTGGAGCTAAACTCCATTGTAGTCATTAAATAAGGCTGTGTCTTCGGTCGTTTACTTGTGCGTATTATAGTTGGGCCTGTAAATTGGTACCAAAATGTTTTCCGATCGTATACCGATGATAGGACAAAGTAAATACATTTGGTATGAAACTTAAAATCATGTAATTTAGTCATATCATGTTATTTGTATGTATTTGTATTTCAATTTTCTATAATTTAACGAAAGGTTATAAATTGGAGCTAAACTCCATTGTAGTCATTAAATATGGTTGTGTCTTCGGTCGTTTACTTGCGCGTATTATAGTTGGGCCTGTAAATTGATACCAAAATGTTTTCCGATCGTATACCGATGATAGGACAAAGTAAATACATTTGGTATGAAACTTAAAATCATGTAATTTAGCCATATCATGTTATTTGTTCGGAGAAATTTACGATCATGATATTCGAATCGTAAACAGACACATACCGACGCATCTTCTTGACATAACAAATGTATGTCAACTAAATATTTGAAAAGCATTTCGTACTGCCTCTGATTTTTCTTGCTTTATTTTAAACAAAAAAAAGTCACATAACAATAAAAATAAATATCTGCGGAAGTGATTTCGCTTCTGTCGGAAACAATCGAAACCGAAAAAAAAAATGTTCGTTGTGATAATCGTATATCCTTATTAATTATTTTAAAATCCAATTTGGTTAATATTCAAGATTGCGGTCAACGTTAAAGGGTTGGGCGGTCTTCTAATGAATGAAAAATACCTTGGCGCAAAATTTTAAACATTTAAAACATACTCTAAATCAATTTAAGAATGGGAGTCGACTCTAAATATTGAGTATAAAACGAGAACTGACTTTTTGTTAATTTTAAAGGACATAAACTATACTTTAACGTTAAAGAGCTCGTCTTACTTTAACAGCAGCAAATAGCTAGTTTATCTTTTAAAAGTATACTTTATCCATTGACAATTGTCAATTTCATACCAAAGCAAATCGAAGAAAAAATATTTACTGATGTTTTATTCGATTTTTTAAAGATGTTTTTTGTAAATAGACTGAATCACTGAATATTAGAAATTCGAAACAATCGTACGAAAGTGTTCTACGATTAACAAATCTGTACATACAAATGTACATATCTTATGTATGTACGCCGCCCGCCGAGACGAGTATAGCTAAATGAATCTCTACCTTGCAACAACAAATTGAGTTTTTATGAGGTGAATTTGCGATTTATAAAATAATGTAAATAACTTATATAACAATCAAAATCTGCACCGAGGTAGTATATAAAATGTACTTTTTTCCACGAAAAATTATTTGGTTTGACTGTAAATTTTTGTGTTTTTGTAGTTGTGTGTTATATATATCTGTCACATTAAGGGTTGTTCAATGCAAATTCGCTTAGGTTCTGTTGTAAAACCCACATTGGTTAGAAGAGTTGTCTAACGTGATTAAAATTATGAAAAAGTTAGACAAAGTCTCCAAGCTAAACGACTGCGTTAAGTAGAGCCGGTTTTTTTGCTTAAACAAGAACTCTTTAAAATTTTGCGCCCTTATCTTTTCGTTTTTTTCAGAAGTTCCAACTTAAAAAGCGAGAAAAATTATCATACAAACGTGAATGGTGGGCAAGAAACTATCTCATCAATTTTTTTAGAAAATTAAATTTTGAAGATCTTTGTAAAGTAAATCTTTGGTCAAAAGTTGAAAATAAAGGACTTAATAATATAAAAAAAAACTACCTTAATTTCTAGATGACAGTTAATACAAACAGCAAGAAGGCCCATAATTGTTTTTTCAAAATCTTTATTTCGCTTTCTAACTTTTATGGATGCATTATGACTGGGCTCAAGAGGATCGTTTGGAGGAACAAAATCTGGGATCCAAATAACGGAGTTAAAGCAATTTATCGTTAACAAGAGATTATTGATTAAATTGGTAG
This sequence comes from Chrysotoxum bicinctum, assembly GCA_911387755.1. Lineage (NCBI taxonomy): Eukaryota > Metazoa > Arthropoda > Insecta > Diptera > Syrphidae > Chrysotoxum > Chrysotoxum bicinctum. Next base: position 118,293,179 of record OU426987.1, read on the forward strand.
GAAATTAAATGGAGCAGGTGAAACCATACACATTATGAGAATAATTGTATAAAACATGTAGAGAAAATATTTTTATGAATTTTTATATAATAATATTTAAGTTTATGAAATATATGAATTATTATGCCGGCTTTGGAAGTGTTCTTGTAATATACTTCATAAAAAATATCAACTGTAAAATAAAAAGTTTTAAAATCTACTGAGGTGAAAGTAATGTTTATGTTTTGTATGAAACTTAAATTCATGTTATTGATTTCGATGTGGAATGTATTTCAGGAGTGATTGTTTAAAGTGGAGGTAGAATCTCTTTGTCATTTCTCAGAAAATTGAGAAAAAAACGAAGTTCTTATTTCCAGTATAATTTTTCAGGTAAATCCGTATTTTGTAGCCAGTTTGTAGTTTGTTTTGTGTTTATACTCAACTTGGCTTCAATTGCCAGAATATGGTGAACGAAACTGAATAATTATAGCTTACTTTTTCTTTTTTAAAGTAAGATATTTCCGTTCCGTTTATGAAAGCACTTAGTTGTTTATATAATTAAATACTTTTTACTATCGCGCAAAAAAGCCTGCTTCATTCTAAATGTTGGCAAAAAATTAGTAAGTATTTTAACCACAATTAATTTGATTGGACTATTAACTGTCTAAATGGAATGTTGAATACAAAAATAAATAAGCAAGGAATCCAGAAAAACAACATTCGTTTTTTCGTCATACTAAGCAATCGTCATATTAATAATTGTGTAACGTGCATAAAAGATAGTTTCATGTTTCAACAAGAGGCCGCGTCTGGGAATCAAACCCAAACTTCCGGCGGCGGCGTGACAGTCACACACACTAACTATTATGCCAAGGGGTACTCCAAAAAATGTATTATTACTACCTAAGAAAAATGGTTTTGAATGTAAATGATTTGGGTCAAGTTTGCGCCTCTGGCCGTGGTACAAAGGCAAGCGCTTTTAAGCACATTCTATATAAAAATTCCCGAGATTTCCGTAATAATTTCATTTCTAATGGTGGCCTTAAGTAACGAGGAAGTGTCAGATCAGGAGATCGTTGGGGCCAGTAGATATCATCACTTTTTGTAATTATTCGGTCGGGAAAAATTGCTCGTAAGATTACGATAGTAGCACGAGTTGTGTGACGTGGCACCTTCTTGTTAGAACCACATGTTCTGTAGGTCTAAGAGATCATATTCGGGCACAAACTAGTTTTCCAATATTTGTATCATACAAATTTTATTCACACAAAAATGGCAACCAAATAAAATCGACCTGCAACATCAAACGCGTCCTATCTACGGAGAAAAATAGAACATTCAATTCCTCATTACTTCCTTGTTCCTATATGAATAATAGCTTCAATTTTGAATTTACAGCAACCATTTGTAGATCTACTCCATTCCTGCTGACTAACAACACGACCATATTAATGGTTGAGTATGTAAGTCACTAAGCACTGGTTCTCAATGAGCTGCCACTCATTTATTTCTTATTTCTGGCAAAAGAACATTTTTATATTGGATACCGGTATTGATACAAAGCTCTTAGACTTTATAAATATGAAGGTAAAACAACCTTCACCTTAATGCAGGCATATTCGTATTTTTAACCAGCTCCTTTTTTTATAAAATTTATTCATGGGTCGTGAAGTAAAATAGTAAACAAGCGGAGACGAAAACCTAATAGTTTATTTTGGAAGAATGAGTAATAAAAGATTCACTTTCTTTCTGAGAATGTTTAAATATTATTGAACGCGTTAATAAATTGCTCGTGATTTGATGCTCTATATTTGATGGTACGACCAAAATTCTAGCGAGCATTGCTTGTGAAAGAAGCGATAAAACAAGGAATGCATGAAACATTCCGACAGTGTTCAAGAGATGGGAATGAATCCATGATAGCTCTGTTTCCTATCAGTTTTAACACTCTGTTCTGAATTATATCCAATAAATGAAGAGAAGTTTGTGCTGTATCTGCCCAAAGATGTGAGTTATACTTGAGTTTTGGACGTATACACGCCTTATAAATTGTAGCCAGATCAGATGGGGTGAAAAATTTCTTACATCGATATAGAAATCCCATGCATTTAGCACCATTCTTGGCGGTCTAGGGAAGGTGGTCATTCCAACGAAGATCGTCGTTGACACACACACCGAGTACTAAGAGCATTAAACTCCACACGATTTTGTACACCTCATTTAACAATGCTGTGAAGATCTTCCTAAGGAGATGGACGTGAATTTAAGAACGAGTAATTAGAAGCTGAGAGTAGACTCGTCGTCGTCGGCAAAACAATTAAGTGGATTATATGTTAACATTTACTTGTACACAATAAAGAGCAGTCACAAGCGTAAACGTGTGCTTTAAGAAAGGCATGGTTTAAAAATCTGACGAATACATAAATGCAGACTGCAAATACCAAGGTATGCAAAACGAAATAATTTCAATCGTGAACGCATGTAAACAAATAACCCATGAATGTATAACAAGATAACAGTTAAGGGTATCAAAAGAATCTGTAGCAACACTGAAGCAAATGTCAAGATTTAACATTTGTTATTTCCTTTTCTTTATAATTGTAAAGACAAAGAAAAAACGAATAATAGTACGAAATACAATTACAAATTTTACACAATTGTATTTTCCTGTAGCAATGGGACTTTTGCACTTTTACTATAGGTACCCTAAGTAAAAGTGCAAGTCTTGTAAGATTTCTATCAGTTTATTTAATTGTTGGAGTGTAAGATAATATTAACTTTTACAATACAGTTACACGGGATCGTGAATACCCCTATTATATTTGTATTCATCACCGAAAGGAAGTCAAAGTACAACTTTATTCGTAGCATGAACTAATTGAAAATTAGAACTAATTGAAAATTAAAGAAATTGAATTGAATCTAGCCCCAAGGCAATACAGCCAAGTACTGGCAAGCAAGTTGGTTACATATACAGCGTATCAAATTCCTATTTGCGTATTTGCTGTGTAGGCGGCAAGCCATTTGATTTAAAAATTTTATTTATATTTATTTACCGAATTTACTTGAAGCACACATTTGTATTTATGAATGTTATTAAAAGTCGCTCAAACAAATACTTCAATAATTTAGAAGTGCAGCTGTCAACTTGTCTACTGGCTTCAGAAACTGCATGCCAATTGAGGCACAAGTTGCTTAGTTTTGTCTGTGTTAGTAAAAATTAAGTGTATTGCTTCTGGCTTATCAGTACTTCTTCGTGTGCCCTCAGGTCAAATGAAAAATATTTAAAAAATAATTTTGAAGACAAATTCATTTATGTTGCTGGCCATTTGAGATACATACATTAGAAACAACTAGAAGTTGAATTGAAATTAGTTACCAAAAATATTTATGTGGCTTTATTAAAAAAAATATATATTTATATTGGGAATACAATGAAATTTATAAATTTTACCGTTAAAATCTGTTTTATATATTAAGTAATTGCCGATCGAAATGGTTTATATGAAATCTAGTGACTTTTTCTTAAATAAAATGAAATCCCTATAAATTGATTCGATTTGAAATTAACATTTTTAACACAATAATTCTCCTAAAATAATGTATAATTGGAATTTTATTATTCAATTTAAAAATGTTGCTCGTATATATACAGTATATTAAAACGTTTTATACATGTTTGCTTTTTCCAATCCCATGCGAGTAACATTATATAAAATGTAAATTAAATATATTATACATATTTATAAATAATAATTAACTAAGTAGTGACTTGTAATAAATTATTTTTAACTGGGGCCCTACTATATATCTCGATTCTACAATGAAAATGTTCGAATAAGAAAAATCGCAACTATGTAATTTTTTTTTTTTTTTTATTATTATTCTATAGCAAGTTTTAATAAACGAAAATCGAACAACTCTAGTACTGCCAACTATTTTTTGTTATACTCGGAAATTTCGTGCCATCTATTCTAAAGTGAATGTTAGACTTCCCTTCCAATTCACAAATATTGATTCGATAGGAAATGTGTTTGCGAGCAGTGAGATTAAAGGAATTTCTGTTTCCAAATGTATTTTATAAAACTTCTACTTTATATTTTTTTAGCACAAGAAATCATATAATAACTCTAACACGAAGGCGTCTCATTTGATATTCTTGCAACCAGATTTTAATAAAAGAACAATGTTAAAAGAAAAACGTTTATGAAAGAATTTTTGACGTTCCACCATAGCCTGATGTGTGCATGTAAGATGGATAAACAACGTTTCAACACAAGTAAATGGATTTGTTTTTAATTCATCGTTCAATTTGTTCCTTGCGTTCCGTATTTTTTTGTTGTTTCGGATTAAATCAACGTCGACGTCCATGTTTCTTGTATTAAAATATTGTTATATTCTTAAATAATTTTACGGTAACTTGATTTGCTAATGTAGAATTTGGTTAAAGATCATTGCGACTTTTTTAATTGCCTTATGTCTTGCGAGACTCTATTTTAATATTAATAATTGGCGTTACTGACATCTTATATATAGTACCAATTCAAATTAGATTCGAAAACAATTTTCGAATAGAATTAAAAGTAGAATTGGGTTGCATAGTTGGGCCCCTATTCGCGTCCTGGCTTACGTGTCATCGAATAGTAAAGCTGCTACTACGTCAATGTGTGTAAGTGTATTTTAATTTTGTATAGTGTTATTTTTATTAATATTAGCCCAATGCCAATTGGAACACAAAATGTTTGTTCATTTTTGTACTCATTAGTCTAACATGCAAATATATTTTGTTTTCTTTTGTTTGTTTTTTTCGGTGTTTATTGTAAATAAAATATATTGTTCTACTAAAAATACAATAATTAAGTTAAAAATAACACTATTTCAGACCATAGAGCCAAATATTCGTTCTGTTCTTGAGATGTTCTGATTTGTTAGTGTTATATTATCTTAACTTTTATCGGATAAATATTTCCAAGCAAGGGATATATAACAAGCCAAAGAATAAGCCCCACATTGCAACAATACCGTGCACTGAATATAGTGCATTCTCACCGTCAGCTATCTTTCTAGCAACGAATTTCAATGTTTCATCCAGCAAAACAACAGGAATTGAGAACTTCATGACGGTTATCCATTCTTCTCCAGACAATGGTGTCACTTGGAAGACAGTCTTAAAGGAAAAAAAAAAATTAAAACTGTTAAAGCCAATACTTTAATTAATTTAAATTATTTTTATTTTAAAATACCTACTTTGAAAAAAAAAACTGAAATATTACTACATTAAACTTAAAAAGTAAACTTATGCTGAATTTAACTGACTCTTATTTAAACTTAAGTAATAATTGTATAATACTATTGATCATTATTATACTTGTTTCTTATGCTGAATTTAACTGACTCTTATTTAAACTTAAGTAATAATTATTGTTTATTTTAAACTAAAGACATTATAAAGCACAGTTTTTATTATCCACACCTCAAACGTGTTACATTAAAAAATTTAAATATTTAACATTAATATTTACGTATTTGCTTTAAATACATAGTTACGAAAATTTGACATGAAACAATCTCGTGAAAAGCCTATTAAATATCGAACTACAGTATACGCATCAAGAAATATGGATTATTTTACAAGGACCTTTTCAGAAAAGTCTAGAAAATTGGCGGATGTTTAAAAAAATTTTGATTCATCGCGGCAGAGCTCAACAAAAAATTAGACAAGGTTCAAGCAGCAATATTTCTTAATTCTGTTCAAAGATGTTAAGATGGTTTCGGATGCATGTTGGTTTGGTAAAATGAATGATCTGAATTCCGGATGATTATACAACAGGAAACACACAATCAGAAACATCAAAACCTACTCATACATCCTACTCAATCCATTTGTACCACATTTATCGGACTATTTGCAGAAGTTAAGAGAAATCCTAAAAAGAACACACATTTTTCTGAGCTCTCATCAGAAGAAGACTGCTTGGACAAAATTAAAAATAGAATGGCTAACGGAACAGCTCATCAACCATTTCAAATCGTGATGATCATTTTATTTTTGACCCACTTTTGTCGTAATATTCCAAAACGAATCCGTTCTGGAGGTTTCTTCAGCAAAAAGATACTTGATTCTGTTTTATATAACCTTTCAGAAAACACTCTCAAAATGTGTTTTGTCCTTTTGTGATGTTTGTGGGATTTTTCCCAGTTTTCATTTTTACTTCAGTAGTAGCTACGTTCGTTGTAGTTAACTTGTCCAACAGATTGCTCCACTGGAGAAGATAGCGACAACTGCAGTCATCGATCTTTTTGTTATGATATTAACATAGTGATATGCATCACTGAAGGCTTTCAACAGTATGCAGTCCTTTTTGTGTTTAATGCATTGTTCCACGAAGTTATCTGAAGATGCGTTTGACATTATTCTAGTCTTTCGTGGTTGGATTTTCTACTGCTCTAGTTACTGAACCCACGGCGCACAGTGTGTTATTTTGCACATCTAGCGGAACTTTATTCCTGTCGCACGTAAATAAATTTTTTTTGGTATTTACCTGTTGCATAATGTTATTTATGACGTTCTATTTAGTAATTTTAATTCTGTAAGCATTTTATAATTGGATAAATGGAACAAAACTCTACTTCACTCTTTGTGTGTTCTCACCTTGGGTTCAAATGTTTATAACTCAAAGACTAATGAATCGATTCTGTCCAAACATTCACCAAAATCTTTGTAAAAATCTAGAGGCTCATCTCTTTGAAACCTTAAAAACCTCCAAACAAATATATTTACGATATTAACAAAAAAAAAATTAACTTTTAAAAATATGTGTTATTTAAATATTTTTCAGTTTTTTTTTTTTTGAATTCAATGTTTATGTTCATAAATGAATATTGTGTAGCTAGTTGGCATCATCATCATAGTCTTCACAAGAACTGCTACCACCTGGATCTTCTGCGGGTTTCTTCATAAGAGCTATACTTTCTTGAAAAAGTGATTTTTTTTTATATTATGCACTGTACTACGACTCGATAGATATGGATACGAGCAAAGTAAAAATCTGTTTAGTACATATCTCTGTTCGTATATTTTCTGGAAGACTTTCGGCGGTAATGCTCCCGGAATCGTCTGTATTCCTTATTGCTCGCTCCTTGCGCCTCTTTGAACAACTACCCAAGTGGCAGTATACAAGCTTGAATGATCACTTTTGAGTGTATGAAAAACTTATGTGTGCTTGGAGGCATACAGTACCAGGCATAATGTTGTAGATAAATATTTTTGGTTTCATTTGCATAACTTTCAAACTTGACCGGATCAATTTCATATTTACTCGATAATACATCGAGCAATTTCGCTGGCCGATTTAATTCTCTAATTTTCCGTTTTTGCACTTTGGGTGTACATTCCTCGAATTGCTTTGAAGGCCGTCCAGGATTTGATTTCGAGCTTGTTGTTGGAACAAGGTCATAAATTTGAACAGGCAATTTAATTTTATCATCCAACCGTCTTGCATAATCCATCTTGTATATTTTTCCATCCCAATTACTTCGTTTCCATCTTTCATGGATTCTGCAACTCAGCGAGCTTACAAAAGTAACCAGTACTCTGAGGGGTTTAGCTACGTCCACAAGACCAAAGCTTACCATTATATGATTGAAATTACGTTTATTTCGCTCTTCTTTCTTTGCGCTTTTCCATATTTAAGAAATTTCACTAATTTTCATTTTACTGTATGCCTAACAAGAAAAAGAAAAGTTGTATGGGGGCGGCATTCAAAAGCAAAAACTGTAACTGGATTTCGACAAAGAAAACATTGAAGAAGAGGGACACAAAATATCTCGCCGTATACACGTATATACATTTTTAAAAGTCTTCACAAAGTCACAAAACAAAATAAAAAACACCAAGCCGAAGGCTTTTAAACAAAACGGATTTCTACCATCTTATAGGCTCATAGAAATTTATTTCTTACCTTAAACAATTTGCAGATAACACAAAAATAATAAACAAAAGTATTTTGGGGGCTAGCACTACTAATTACTTTAAACCAATATGATCAATTCGACCTATGATTTACAAGTGATTTTTAATATTTGTTTCCTCATATTTAACGCCTGTTTGTGGTGTCACTGTACTGTACCTACATAACGTTTTCCATATTTTTTTTTTAGGATGCTATGGTCTAGGGTTCTACCTATCATGTCACACCAAAATATTTTCATTGTGACAACTTTCAGATTTTGAATAAAGTTCCGCTAGATTTGCAAAATAACACACTGTGCGGCGTAGGCAATATTAGGTCGTGGGGCTGTTGTCATATAGAGCAAGCTTCCAACAGATTCTCGATAGGGAATCGCGTTTCACCCGTGTTTAACAAATTAAAAAGTTTCTCCCTTGGATTATTTTCTATCAATACTATTGGTAAAAAAAAACATAGTAAGTTTTATAAAATAGTTTTAAGAATGCCTTCACCTTCAAAAACATAAACGGAATTTTTGAGTTAATTTGATACATTTGCTAGACTTTTATCTAGAGCTCAAAGGAAACTTGTATACATAGAAAAGTTTGGCAGTATTTGCAACTGGGAAAATGTTGTCGATGCCAACAGGCTGAACAAATTCTGTCGGAAAATAACCAGTATAATGGATAGATAGAAAAACTTACACAGTAGTTTTTTTTTATACTTTTGGGACATTGTGTTATTTTTTCCTTTAATTTTTGGTCACGTAAAGGTTTGTTGTGTTGAGTATGACCGTTGCAGGTCTTCCTAGCTTGTTTGAACTTATTTCGGTTTTCCTCAGAAGGATTGGCTTTATAATACCTAAAACTTACTTCTCAAATTATCTCTTTACACTTCGAATCAACCCAAGAGTTTTCCTAAGGTTTAGAGAATGGTATCCTATACGGAATAAGATTTCTCATTCCGTAAAGATTAATGTTGATACCATATCAGCGTTGGAGACACTATCCAGGAAGCATAGTGACCAATTAAAGTTCCCGAAGAAATAATGGTGATAGTCTTTGCAAATGTTCAATTGTCTCCTGTTTATCGGCGTGAACATGCGACTTTATGTATCGCCAAAGAAAGTTATCTAATCTAATCGAATTAATCGCTTTGATTGAACCATGTTTTTTAAAATACAATTTGCAAACGTTGCACTGGCATGAGTCTATTCATGATGAATTATCAAACCAAACTAAACTCAAAACAACCGCTTACTAACAAATCCACTGTCATGGAAAACATTGTTGTCAATTTAAAGTTCTCCGTCTCTTAAAAAACATCCTTTAGGTATGTTATTATATGTATTTTTGTCTGATAATTGCAAGCCATTTATCGAATCTTGTAAAAACATAAATAATCCGCAAACGAAGTCATACGTCGGATTATAAAATGGTGATTTAACTAAGTAATAGCCATTTGCTGAAACGGAGTTCAAGATAAGCTCTTCCACCACACATGTGAACTGACGGACACGAACGTTGATATCTTCATAGATGGCCAGGCGGCAATCAGAGCCATTCCTTCAATTGTCAAGAAGTCAAAACTGGTTGCTCGTTGCCGAAGTGAAATAAGATTGCTCAGCGAATTAAACTCAGTTGCGAATACCCCAGCCTAGCCAGAAGTAGAAAAGATGTCCTTGGAGAATATTTTTTCGACGAACTGGGCGGCACACACAGGTAAATTTTCCCAAAAAACATGGCCAAAACTATACAAAAAATATCCGATTTGTTGTTTTTTTTAATGCGAAGTTGTTTAAAAATAGTGTGAGCTTCAAACCTCATTGATCATTCGATGCAGATTATAACGGTTTAATCAGATGATGTTATGTATTTGATCACTACAAAAAAAAAAAAATCTCAATAATGTAAAAGTTAACTCAATTTGAGTGTCAGAGTAATAAATATAGTCTTAAAATTTTGGTTTCTTTTTCCCCAATGAGAAACCGTCAAAATATACTGCGACCTTTTGCGACTTTTTGACTCTTAAACTTGATAAGAAAAGGCATTTTTTATAATTTGAACTTTTTACTTTTTACACAGGATGACGATCAATTTTAATTTTACTGTCAAAAATCAGCTCTCTGATTATTTAAGAAGTTGCACGTCTCGTGACATGACAGAAAAAAACAATTTTTTGGAAGAAAAAGTGCCCCCAGAAATTACAATAACTTTTTTAAGGCAAATTTCAAAATGGCTGCAAAGTGAAATTTCATTTTTTTTTTTTTTTCAAAACTAACTGTTTTTAATATTTTTATGCAATAATACATTGAAAATACACAAAAAATAATTTTGACCATGTTTTTGGGAAAATTTACCTGTGTGCGGCGTTTCCATATTGCCCCTAAAAAGTATCCTTAAAAAATTCAGAAAATCAGAATGGTTCAGGGAGGCACCTTATACCTAATACTTCCTCTTACCCTTCACATCCCTAAATTACCTACACCCTGGGGACCACAAAGGTTCCATTGAGATCTCTGATGCTTGCCACATCATCAACCCACCTAACTTAACCTAAGGTAAGATCTTTGTGACAATTTACGTAGAGGAAAAAGTAGAATATAAGCTTTTAAATGATTTTTCTTATCGCTCTGGCGGACAATAAGCAGGGTTGGCCGAATTAACTACACTACATTCTCTATATCATTACTTACGGTTACGCGTAGTTATTTGAATAAACTTCATGCCTAATTTACTACAATTTGTTACTTCCATGTCCAGGATCAGAAGAGCAACCTGTTTTGGGTGTTTTATCCGAAACATTAATTATGGGAAAAGAAATAACTTATCTTGGGAAATAAATTTTTCAGAAAAATTGTTTTGTGTAAAACACAATACAATTGCAAATATTATTGTATGTAATAATATCATAATTTTTTTTACCTGTGGACCTGAAGCCAGGAAACTGTTGTATTTATAGCCGAACATACGAGCCATAGTGAGCTCCAATATGATAATTTTTGCCCTTTTAATTGGAGTAAATTCATCTTCAGCTCAATAAATATGTAGCTTTCCACCAGCCATTTTCAATTCGCTTATAAAAATGAATAATTGAACGTTTGATTTCAATATTATGATTTTACTATTATACTATTAGGACAAATTTCGGCCCACTTATAATACAAAAAAAATCAATGCAATGGGGTTACACTTATAAAAGTACCTGTGACCTAGGAAGTGGTTAATAAAGAGTTGAGGACTATTATTTGTTTCTATGTTTTATGATTTGTGATTTAGCACTAGGTACCTTCGGATGACCTATTTTTTTATTTAATGTATGACGTTTGTTTTTTTAACTACATCTTTAACCTGGGGTTTCGGGAAAACATTATGGGATGAGTGTTTACAGTTTTTAATAATTTTTTACCTATGAGGTTCGTATAAAGGAAATTTTTGCATCAGATAAAATGTATGTATTTAAATGATACTCGTATTTGTTTTGCTTTGAAATTCAGTTTTAAAAACAACTAGAAGTGATACAACGATATTTAGGGTTGATAAGGGGGAGGTTTTGTACTTCTTTTGCCGCTAAATCAGCTGCTTCATTTTCTGGGATTCCCATATGACCTGGTAACCATGAAAATATGATGTTTTCGTCCACGTCCCTTTTTAAGGATTTGAGAAATGGACATTTACTGGCTGATTTCTTTACCTTTTAGGACACCCAAGTTGTCTATGCAAATAAGAGTTTTTCCGGACCAGTTTTTAGATATTTGTACTGCTTTTTTAAGCCCAACAATATAATTATATGTGAATGGAAGCAGGCCTTGGTGAAGAGTAGTAATAGAGGAAATGAGTTCGAATACTGAGTATGAGGTGTGATTTTTCGTTGATGATCCATCTGTATAAAGAACTCTATTTGGCTTTATGGAATCGAATATGTTCTTTTGCAGTATCTGAAATACTCTTGCTGGTGTAGAGTTCTTTTTATATTTTGTTAAACTCGTATCAATTTGAAAGTTGTTGAAAAGCCAGTGTGGTTTATCCTTTGTATTGGGAGGTATTTCCTCAGTGAAGGATGTGATCGGCAGGATAAGTGCAATATTGTTTAGTGTTTAAAGGGTGTTTTTTTTTTTTTTTTTGTAGTTTGAATGAAGTGAAGGATGTGATCGGCAGGATAAGTGCAATATTGTTTAGTGTTTAAAGGGTGTTTTTTTTTTTTTTGTGTAGTTTGAATTGTGGGATGTAAAATATGTTCATTATCTGTTATGGCCTTGAAACCCAGAGAGATTGCTCTTTTTGTACCAATGGTTTTGAAGGAGGCGTATCCCGCTTCAGTTCTTAAGGCTTCGATTAGAGTGTATTTTAAGGCATCAATCGCTGATCTGTTGCATTGGTTGATCGCAGCGTCGATGTTATTAACGTTTTTCTCAGCAGTCCACATATAGGTTGTCAAACCGTGCTGCAATGTTCCTTCAACTAAGCTTCTAGCAATATGTAGGGCGGTTTCTATGTGGGGACTTTTGTTCCGAGAACAGATTATTTTTAGAATATTGTTGTGAAATTTCTTGGTAAAAATAGCTCCTAGGATTAGAAGTTCGTTTTTAAGTGGAATTGATTCGTTACGAAGGTTTATGGATCCGAATTGGCATTTCCGTTTTCTGCATATATGTAGGGCTTCCATTTTATGGAGGTGTACTATTGCTCCCCTTACACTAGTCCATCTTTGAATACTTGTATCTGCTTGAAGGAGATTTGATTGAACCATTTCGTGTTCCCCTGAGCATAAAATATATAATATTGTCGGCGTAAACACCAACGAAATTCACTTCGTGAATTGGTTGGGCTAGTTCTTGAATAAGTGAGTCAATGTAGGACCCTTGTGGTGTACCGTTTTCAATTCGAGAAATCTGTGAAAGATATCCATCCACATTCACTTGAAAAGTTCTACTTGTTAGAAAAGACCATACAAGCTTGGCAATTGATTTTGGGACTCTCCATTTCTGAAATTGATGTACAACTGATGTTGCGGTTACTCTGCCAAAAGCTTTCTCTAGATCGGCTGATATTGTCTTCTAAGAGGTGTACCAGAGTGTGCACGCCTCTGTTATTTCTAAAAGCGTGCTGTCCAGAGCTTATTTTTTCTTCAATATACCATACCAACCAAGTCGTCGAGCAAGGATTTTTTCAAAAATCTCTGAGAGAACGGGTAGTAATGAGATTGGGCGGTAGTCATCGTACTTGTGTGATACTCGATTTTTTTTGGAATTGTTTTTAGGTGGGCTCGTTTCCAATAATGCGGAAAAATTCTCGTACTTTAGATGATGTTATATAAAGCACAAAGTCGAAGTTTTAGTTTGAGCCCGCTTGATTTAATCATTTTATAAGATATTTTATCTTCTCCTGGTGTCGTTCCTTTGGATGAACGAAGTATCGAAAAAAGTTCGAATAAAGTTATATTTTGTGTTATTGGGCTCGAAAGGTCATCCAAGAATGAAAGTTCATCTAGGTTAAAGTTGATTTTGTCTTCTATAATTTCTCCTGAAAATGTTGAATCCGCGCTTTTCAATTTGCGCAAAAATATTAGCTACCATCTCTGAATCTGTTTGTACAGTAACGCCGGCAAACATACAAGAAAAATTTCGGATTGTTTTATTCGCTTGAAAAGATCTTATTCTACCCCATCAAGTCTTTGTGTCTAGTGAGGGGTCCATTGTATTTATGAAATTTTCCCAGGATTTTCTTTTGCCTGAATTGTTTCTCTTCTGACTCGCGCGCATATTTTTTTATATAAAATACAGTTTTCACTAGAAGGAATACGCCGTAGATTTTTCCAAGTCTTGCCTTTATCTTTGACAATTCGAGCTATGTTTATTTTGTTGCATTCTTTTGTGAGTGGGATACTTCGAGCTGCTGATGTTCTTAAAATTGTTTTGATTCTTGCTGCTTCTTGGTTTGCATTTCTGAAGACAGGTGTTTCATCTGACAGGGAATTCGATTTCTGTTCGAAAAGTTCCCAATTTGCTATTTCTTCCTTAAATCGTGCATTGAATTTTTTGGTAGGTTTTTTTTTTTCAGGCCGCGGATAATGATGGGGACATGATCTTTCTATGTACCATTTCCTATTGGTGCTTATTTTTACATTCTCTTTCGTTAGAAAGTGAGTCGAATTCGTTGAAACTTAATTTTGAGACTCGGCGATTATGATGTTAATCGAACAAATCGAAAGTTCACCCAATCCATAGAAAGTTCATTCATTTGCGAAAGCTAATTCAATTTTGACATTCGAAAGAATAGAATTAAATGTCATTTTTGTGTCGTTTGAATTTTTCTGTCGAGTAAACAACAAAACATGTAAGTTTTTAATTACATATTTCATGGAAAATAAATTACTTTTATTATTTTTTTTGTTGTTTTATGTTAAAAGGTCGCATTCCAACTGGACAAACCGCGAACAAAAGCAAAAGTTTATTAAAATAATGGAAGAAAACCCGGAGGTAGCAAAGGGTTTTTTTTACCACCCGCGTTGATACGGAAAAAAAGAAAGCATCCACTATCCTTCTCCTCTGCACTTCTTCAACACTATTTTAATTTATAAACAACACAAATTCCATATTTTTATTTATTATTTTATGTTTTTATCGAAGAAATTTAAATTATTAAACAATAAACAAAACAATTACAAATAAACAAAGATTTCACCTTTTGGTTTTGACATTTCACAAACACTTCTCTTTTGTTTTTGATATTTTAGTGTGACCAAGTGTATACGAAAAAAAATAAAAATTTAGAACGCGTCATGAACAACTTATTTTTTTTTTAAGAATAGTTTCAAAACAGCTGAGTTGACACAAAAAATGTAATAAATATGTGGTTCTTTATGGTTAAACTTTACTTTATAATGAAAAAGTGTATTATTTATTTTGTTTCTTGATTATTTATCCAACATCTATAAAATGTTTAGAAACAAAAAAAATGTAAAACGGTCATACTAATTCAAATAGAAATATAGTAAATGTCAAACAGTTGACAATGAAAATGAATCTTTTTTGAAATTCATTTTATGCTATCTTTCGCAAATGAATGTTACGTTCGAATCTCAGAATTAAGAAAGTTCATTCGAAGGAATAGAATCATTCTAACGAATACCTAGATAATTTCCCAATGTAAGCGGGACGCAAAATAAGGGAAAACAATAGTTACATCGATGGCTGTAAAGGTATTTCTTGTTGAAAAGAGAGTAGGCGATCCGTCATTTAAAATAACAATATTACGATCGTTTGCGTATTCTTCAAAAATTGAACCCAATAAATTTGTATGTTGGGATCCAGCGGCATTGAAATCTCCAAGTATGATATGGTTCAAATTATGTTTAGGGATACCATCCAGATGTTCAAATGTTATCCTAACATCTCGTTTATAAATGTTTGTAATGTAATCCGGACTTCTTCCTGGTATTTCAAGGGTTTGATACAGTAATTCCGAAAAAAAAGTGGAATGAGAAGTTACTGGGATATTGTTTTTGATAAGAATACCACTACCTACCTTAGCGTATGGTATTCTTTATTGTGGTGGAAGATTTTATAATTTTTTATTTTGAAATATTTTATGTTAATATTTGTTATGTGCATTTCTTACGCTGTGCGAAAACTGGAGAGGAATCTGCCTGCTGCCTGCTGTAGCGAAGGTTATAGCAAAAATAGTCCTAGGTCGAATAAAAGACCACCTAGAAGACACGCTTGACGCCGAACAAGCAGGTTTCCGCACTGGATCTTCCTGCGTGGATCACATCAACACCTTGCGGATCATCATTGAACAGTGCGTTGAATATCGATCACCACTTCACGTGCTGTTCATCGATTTCGAAAAGGCGTTTAACAGTGTCAAAAGAGAATTTATTTGGCTTGCCTTGCGCAGGAGGGGCATTCCGGATAAATTGATCGCTGTAATCAAGGGTGCATATGAAGGATCCAAATGTCACGTTCTGCATAAAGGAAGGTTGTCAGAGGAGTTTGAAATGCTTACTCTCTCATAGGATCAGGGATCTCCATCAAATGACAACAAGGGTGGAGAGAGAAGCCGAAACCGTCGGGCTTAAGATCAATACGACAAAAACTAAAAGGATCAGCCTTGTAGAGACGGTAGAGAGTTTTCAATACCTTGGGAGTATTGTCTCTATTGATGGCGGGACCGAACTAGATATAACCAGCCGAATCGGGAAAGCAAAGGCTGCGTTTGGAATGCTGTCCAAAATATGGAGAAACAACTCTATAAGCCTAAAGACCAAGCTACGACTGTTCCGCTCCAATGTAGAATCCGTACTTCTTTATGGATGCAGTACATGGAAAGTAACACCCGCTGTCACAAGAAAGCTGCAAACGTTCGTAAATAGATGTCTGCGAAACATCTTGCGGATTTTTTGGCCTAACCGTATTTCCAATGATTAACTTCATGCGAGGACAGGTCAGGAACCCATCGACTCTATAATACGAAAACGTAAGTGGCAGTGGATTGGACATACGCTTCGAAAAGGCCAAGAGTGCATTGTGAGTCAAGCGATGCAATGGAACCCTCTCACGCAGCGAGGCATAGGAGTGGGCCGACCCAGAAGTACTTAGCGAAGAACGGTCGAAGAGGACTCAGCACAACTGGGGAAGAGTTGCAGAGAGCTGAGGTACATCTCCAGAAACCGTACACGATGGCGCGTAGGAGTAGTGGAGGCCCTATGCCCCGCAAGAGGAACCACACAGACGTAATAGGTCCGAAGTATTCCTCCTCGCCGGGTTTCCACCTTGTTGCGGTGGGGAGGCTTACGTTTGAAGCCTCAGCTGATCGGCTTTAGATTTATATTTATTAAATCCTCAGTCGATCTGCTGAGGTTTTTAAGCCAACTAAGAGGAACCCACAACGATAAAACTATGGACTTTTCACAACAAACGAACAAAACACCAGCGGGGATATACGCTGAAACGTCGACAGAAGTCACGGCTGCCGGCGCGGGCTTGGCCTCTCCAACAGGAGGAGGGGATAAGTCGTCAGTGACCAATAAAAACGAACAACAACAACAAGACAAGACGACAAAGACAACGACAATTACAACACAAGAGGAAGAAGACCTTCTCCTCACCCCTTCAGACGACGACGCGTGTTCTGTTGCCAGCTCCGCCTTCTCAGGATTTTCGACCACTTCAGTTCGGAGTAGAATCTCCAACTGTAAGAAGACGGTCAAACGACTTGGAAGTCGGAATTGGAAGGAACTCAACGACATTGAACGAAGACGTCTTCAAAACGCTCGTGCTTTTCTGGCGAATGATCCTATGAAGACAGGAAGGGTACTTTCCCAGCCGTCCAAAGAGGTGAATTCTACAGAGGGTACGAGCGTGAATACTGTAATGGGACCGCCCAATCCGCCGACTGGTAAAATCCAATCAATGGAAAGTCCGATCTCATTGGAGATCCCCTCGACGAATACGCCTACGACGACGCTGCTGAAGCAAACAGCGGGACCACTTCTCCCAACCAGACCTGGTATGGAGCCACTTGCTCCATCGGGACTGGAAGGCGGGAAGGTGGAACCGTTGGAGATAGATATGGTGGGGCCGTGTGGGAGTGGCGCTAGGGGCACTAGCCCCATAGGCAACTCCGGCACGTCTCTTCTATCTCTGTCGAGTGGAAGTAGTGTCATAGACTTAACAACAAACACGACAAAGAACACCGTAACCGAGAAGAAGGCCTCACGGAGTGCTGGAAATCTCACCCAACGGGTTCTAAAAAAGAAACGACGGAACGCTGAGAGGATTGTCCGGCGTCTATCTAGCAAAAATCCCGAATCCTTAACGGCCAGGGAGAAGCTAGCGCTGGGCAATGCTACTCAAAAACTAAAGACCTTGACGACCACTGACATAACGAACAACTCGACGAAAACAAAGGCAAAGACCTTGAGAGCGGGAAAGGAGACGGTCGGCACTACGCCCCACCCTGAACCAAACTCAACGGCGTCTAAAAGAACGAGGCAGGATGATAAATCTTCGCCTACGAATCCTTCACCCAAAACGAAGAGAAGAAAGACCTTGATCACGGAAGGGACTACGGAGAAGCGACAATTTGCCATTGCGGATTTCGGTACACCCTCCCGAAAACTCTCCGATGATCAATGGCAGTTGATGGAAGTCAGAATCCTGGACGAGGTGAACGACGTTATCGTTAAGAACGGGCAACCGCCTCTCTTCGGTAATCTCAGAACCGTCCACGGATTCACGATTATACTCTCGTGTGGCTGCAGGACTTCGTCAAAAGAACGATTGCTCCCTCGCCAAATGCAAACCTTCGCCTTATGGGGCTTAAGGAAATAAAAGATCTTAACAGACCCAAAGCGAAGATGATGATGCGAGGACCGACCATCCCTAGGAACCGCATTGAGAGGTACCTGCAATCCCTAAATACTGAGCAGCTCAGTCAGAACTGGAAAGAGCTTGAGATGGGAGAGCAGACGAAAGACGGCACAGAAGTGGTTGTGCAGCTCAGTCACAAGTCTATACCACTTTTGAGGAAAATTGGCTTCAAAGTTCGGATCGGGATAAACCGGTGCAAACTGCGACCAATAGCCAACAAGAACAAGCAAGTAAGTAAGGGGCGGGAGGTTTTTAATAAACTATGAACATGAAATTAGTACAAATTAATCTCCAACATAGTAAAGCAGCCAGCGCCAACCTTGTCTACCTCATGGAGAGTAGGCAAATAAACATCGCCCTTATTCAAGAACCCTGGATCGCAGGTGGCAAAATTAAGGGCCTGCACTCAAAAGGACTTACACTGTTCAAAACTGCACAAGTGGTATCAAACAGTAATTTTAGAACTTGCATTGTAGCTAGGAAACAGTTTAATCTTTTTCTTCTATCTACATATAGTAATCTAGACCAGACTGCCGTGAAGCTAGAGCGGATCGGGCTCCCACCACTCATCCTGGCATCTTGCTATGCCATATGACGGGACGGAGGGACCACCTGCAGACCTAACAGTCCAGCTAGTAGAGCGAGCAGCAATCGAAGGATGGGACGTGGTTCTAGGATGTGATGCTAACTCACATCATGCTCAATGGGCAAGTACCGACACCAACAGTAGAGGTGAGTCTCTTTTTGAATTTATTATAGAACATAATTTGCTGGTAGCAAATAGGGGCAATGAGCCCACTTTTGTTATAAAAAACAGGGAAGAAGTGATTGATATAACTGTTACTAATAATTCAGATACAGTTTCAATCGACCAATGGAATGTTCTCAAAGAAGAATCATTCTCAGACCACAGGCTTATAAGCTTCTTGATAAATGATACAGTGGAAACTCCGAAACCTTATAGGAATTTCAGAAACACCAACTGGGATCTCTTTAATAGGGAATTAGAGAAAAAACTCAAAAAATCTCAATAACACTGCGATTCAAGAACCCAAGCATATTGATCAAGCATCAGAAGAACTCAGGGTGATTCTTAGTAACGCCTTCGAGAAAAGTTGTCCACTGAAACATATACGGAAAGGAAAAAAGAAACCACCCTGGTGGACGGTAGAACTCGGTAACTTGAAGAAAGAAACAAGAAGACTTTGCAATGCTGCCAAAAACACTAGAAATGAGAATGACTGGGAAGTATATAAAACCAGTCAACGAAAATTTAAAGCAGAAACGCAACGAGCGAAACGAAGCTCATGGAGAACTTTTTGCAGTGAAATCGAGGGGACAAAAGAATCTGCTAGACTAAGGAAAATTCTTTCCAAAGATTCAATCCCTTTAGGATCTTTTAAAACGCCCACTGGGTGCTGGGCAGAATCCTGCAATAAGACTCTTGAGTAGAGATGCCGCGAATATTCGGCCACTATTCGGTATTCGGCCTATTTTTTCGATATTCGGTATTCGGCCGAATAGTTTACAACATTCGGCCGAATACCGAATATTAAATGGAGTATAAAAAAAATTTGATATCTTACAAAAAATGCCTTATTTTTATTAATTTTTTTATTTTAGTATTTAAAATCTACTAAGGGCAAGTTGTGGTGAATAAAAACTGCCTTTTCAGCATTCGTTGGTAGCAAATGATTATGTATGTATGTATGTACATACGTCTAACTTCGTAAACAATTCCAGCTTCTGAAAATAGTCTCTCACTATATACACTAGTAGCGGGAGATGAAAGGTAGATTTTAGCAAATAATGTTGTCAAATAGGCATACTGTTTTGTGTCTGCCGTCTGATCTTGGAGAACAGTAATTCTATTTCGTTTTCAATGGCAGTTTTTTCAACGGGCCTTGTCAACAATCAAATTAAGAGACGACTTTAATATTTCAGTGAAATGGACCATTATGTAAAGAATTCTATAAAGTTAGCCCTACATGTTATGAACTTAATATTTTTGTGAACTCTAAATTATGAACGAACTATTGTAAGGCACCTAAAAAATAAAATGTAGCATATATGGTCAGTTATATAGTCCATTAAATAATGCTTCATTTTGATCAAATATTGAAGTCGTCTCTTAATTTCATTTTCATCATTTTCAATATTGTCTGTAGCAAAACATACCCAGAAACTTTTTTGCCTTGCCAAAAGTCACATAGGAGACAGATACATAACATATCGTTGGCCGAATGTTCGGCTGCCGAATATTCGGTATTCGGCCGACGAGCGTGGCCGAATATTCGGTATTCGGCCGAGTCACTATTCGCGGCATCTCTACTCTTGAGCACTTGATAAATACTCACTTCCCGGGTTGCGGGTCAAATGACAGCAACCTGGAAACAGAACCCTACACGGAACACATTATACCATCGGATATTATAACGGAAGAAAAGATAAGATGGGCAATCCATTCCTTTTCTCCGTATAAAACCCCTGGCCTTGATGGCATCTTCCCAATGATGCTACAGAAAAGCGAAATTCAAATAATACCGCTCCTTAACAGTCTAAAATGCGAATATGTTCCTTTATCATGGCGCGAAGTCAAAGTGGTTTTCATCCAAAAGCTGGCAAGCCCAGTCATACAGCCAAGCGGCAATAAAAGCGATTTCTGCCACTGTGATAAAATCGAAGCTTGTCTCCTGCTGCCGCGAAGAGCTTAAGGTTCTTGGCACGCAGCACAATATTAGACTCTGCTGGGTACCGGGACACAGCGGCATACCAGGTAATGAAAATGCCGATGAGTTGGCAAGACAGGGATCAGCGCTCGACGCTAGTCAAGCAGAGATGGTAAGCATCCCACTCTGTAACATTAAGCAGAAAATTTCAGACATAATCCTAAGGAAATCCAATGAAAGGTGGAATCTACTTGACACCTGTGATACTACTAGGAAAATATGGCCCTGCTTTAACAAGCAGAGAACTGACAAAATTATACAACTTAGTAAGTAGTCCCTTCGCTCTCTTACGAGCATAATCACCGGACATAATTTATTGAAATACCATAAATTTAAAATGAAACTAAGTACAGATGACCTATGCAGAGGATGTGATGATAAAAAGGTACATGAAGATACATCACACTTTCTCTGTCATTGCTCGTCACTATGCCACCAGAGAAGGAAATGGCTTGGTAGCTACTTCTTTGATAATCTAGAAGATATTTCTAATATTTCAGGAATACACATATTGAAATTCGTCAATGCCTCAAAATGGCTTGACTGATTAATAGAATACATAGGTTTTATCAGGAAAGAGTGATAACACTCACGGGTAACACAATGGATCTACATTAATCTAAGTGTGACAATAGCAACATCAATTGTCAGCCCAACAACCTAACCTAACCTAGGTCCGAAGTATTTAGCTATTAAAATTTCGAGATTATGTTTGTTGTTAAGAAAGCCTTGCATGTTCCATTGGAGAATGGAAATATAGTTAATTTAGTCTGTCATTGTGTTTCTTCGAGTTTTTGGTGCGTTGTTATCTGTAGTGGGTTTGTTTGATTTGTTCCTATTATCATTTGAATTGAAATGTGATATATATCAGAAATGTCGATATCTTTATTGGAAAGATCTTCCAAATCTACATCTTCATTTCTTGAATTTGAGGGTTGTAAATTTTGATTGTTAATTGTGTTTTTTGTTGAGAATTCTTTTCTAAGAGGTCTTTGGTTTGTCGGTTGTGGGTGTTTGGTTGTTTTGGTTTATTTTTGTAGAGGTTTGTAATGTTTTTTGATGTATGTTTGTAAAGGGTGGTTAAATTTTAAGGGCCGATGTTGAATGTGAACCACACCTAAACGTCAAGTTTTTTTCTGCATTTCATTTGATATTTCTCAATTTCAGACTAACTCAATTTGAACCATGGAAAGATATACAATCGAGCAACGCGTTAAAGTTATTCAGGTTCGTACTGCAGAAAATATTGTGGCTGAAGAGCCGTCCACCTCAACTCGTCGTCGTGCCCAACAATTGCACCTCTCACGCTCTTCGTTGATGAACATTATGCATAAAGACTTGCATTTACACGCTTACAAGGTGCAATTAACTCAAGACCATTTCAAGCGTCGTCAATGGTCAGAATGGTGGCAAGAAATGGCAACAGTGGATGATCAATTTTCAAAGAAAATCATATTCAGTGATGAGGCACATTTTCACCTCAGTGGATTCGTCAATAAGCAGAATTGCCGCATTTGGGCGAATGATAATCCAAGAGCGATTGTCGAAAAACAAATGCACTGAATCCCTCAGCAATAAATCTTCATAACATTGATTTTTACAACAAGTTACCGAATGGCGAAGTTGACAAAAACAAAAAGACTTAATAAAATTGTTTTTCTCTACATACGAGTATTTTTTTTTTGGGTACTTGGCCAATATTGTTTACAAATTAACTCCAAAATTTATTGTTTCCCACTATTCGTTAAAATAATGAAACAAAAAAATAATACAAAAGAAATCAAAACTAGCAATTTAGTTATGTTAATAATAAATAAATAAATAAAAGACAAATAAGAAGGTCAATGATTGCTTGAATTTCTACGCGTTGAAAATAGTTATTGCAAGAAACGGATAACTGTCTATTTTTTTTATTTTTACATTTTTTCTTAAAACCAACTTTATAAAACAATCAAGGCATTTCGAATTTTTACCTTTTGCCACAATTAGTAGTGCAGAGAAAAATTTGGTGTTATGGAGTCAGGAGGCCAAAACGTTTTTTTGTGATTTTCTCAAAACTACGAAAATCGAGATCTTACATTTTTTATTAAAAACACCTGCTTTATTTATGATTTATTATGATTTATGTATATAGCGTCTTTTTTTAATGCTAGGCAAAATGAGTTGGTTTACAAACAAATAATTTGCAAGTATGTCTTATTGCAATATTATTTATAATTTCAATATTAAATCGTCAACAATCACGATGCCAAACGGAAACTACTTTCGAAAATCCGCCAAAGTATTCGGGCCAGGGAGGGGAGAAGGTAGATCAACAAACTTAGAAGAAAGAATTTTGGATATGGTCCGACGTAGCCCCTCGCTTGGCACAATTAGGATAGCTTATATGCATGAAGTAGCGCAAACTAGCGTGGAGAGCTTCATTCCGAAAACTTACACCACTGCCGCTTGATGTTGGTGCAGGAGCTGCCTGTCATAGAGGGCAGCTATTGAAATCTGACACACACTATTGATTAATTAATAATAAACAAAAGAAGAGTTTTGAGTAAATTTAAAAGTTTTAAATACGTTTAAATTAATTTGCATTTGTTTTAAAATAAACTGCAGCATGTAATGTTTTCTTCTTTCCAAAAGGAAGAATGCGACTTTGATTGATTATTAAAAAAAGATTTTATTCAACTTGGAATGCCAGCTTCGATACAGCACATAAATAGTGTGAAAGGGAGGTGAGAGAACAGCACTTTGATGTGAACCAGCAACAATTCATTATGTGTACACTCAAGAAAGATGTGTTACCGAATCTAATTATTTTAGAGATTTTAAACGATTTTATTATAAATAAAAAAACACACAAAAATAAAATACGCGACGAGACTCCAGACGACATAACTAACTTGGACGGGACGAAGTGTTTGTATAGCTTGAACCAATTCAGTTGGCCGATCTACTGCGCAGGTCTCTTTAAATTTCTCTGCTCTACTCTTTAATTCTTAAAGAGAAAGAAAAATCACTGAAAAAAAGAAAAAAAAGATGTACATGCCGGCGCTGTTGTCAATGACGCTGCTGCGATCATACTGAAGCACTTAGGAGGGTGAGTTTTGTTTATAGCTTCGCTCACAGTAAAATAGAAATGAATTTCCGCAACAACGCAAACAGTGAAAACTACTGGAATTTCTGAACGTTCAATCAGAAGTATTCTTAAGGAATACGAAGAGTAAGAGTTGTGCAGTCACCAAATAAAAAAGTGCAGCATACGAAGTGGAAAACTAGACTAGACGAATTTGACATCACAGCTTTTCGGCGTATAATGCACAACTTCCACCAGGACGAAAAAATGATGATATCTTTAAAAATGTTGAGACAGCGAGTCCAGGAAGATCTGGAGCTTATCTTAAGTATTACGTCTCTCAACAGGATTCTAAGAAGAAACGGCCTAAGCTACAAAAAAAAACTCAAAACAACCGGAAAATTCTCTGTGAAAGAAATGATATTAAACTCATGCGAGTGAAGTATCTGAGAAAAATTCGGGAATACAGAACAAAAGGATATGATATCATTTATTTGGACGAAAGCTATATTCATAGCTCACATACAAGGCCATGGGCTTGGACTAATGACGGTAACAGTGGGTTGAAGACGCCAATTTCAAAGGGACAAAGGCTGATAATGGTGCATAGAGGTGGTGCAAAGGTTTCGTGAAAAACTCTTTACTTTTATTCAAATCTGGAACGAAAACGGGAGACTATGACGACGACATGAACTTCGAAAATTTCTGCAAATGGATCCAAGAACAAGTTTTGAATAATTTGGAGGAACCTTCAGTTATTGTAATGGACAACGCCTCATACCACAATAAATTAGAAGAAAAACAAATTACTTCTGCTAGCAAGAAATCCGAGATGATACAATGGCTAACCGAAAACAATATTCCGCATACTATACAGATGTTGAAACTTGAACTGTATGAGCTAATAAAAGCACACCGAGCTACACACAGCCCAAAGCATAAGATTGACGATATCATTCACGGCATGGGACATGAGGTTCTACGTTTACCACCCTATCATCCAGATCTCATTGAAAATATTTGGGCAAATGTCAAGGCAAGAATAGGTTCACGAAACACAACATTCAATTTATTAGATGTTCAAAAATTAGCAGAGGAAGAATTTTCAAAAATAACGGCTGAAGACTGGCGAAAAGTGTTGCAAAAGCCATAAGAACTGAGGAAGAATACACAATTTCGGATTCAATTATAATTAATCCAGGTGACGATTCTTCAACCGACTATGAAAGCGATATTAGTTCTTAAGACTAAGTGTATGTAAATGAACTTTTATTATTTAAATTATATTATTCTTATTTATATTGTTTTTATTTTGTTATTATGTTTTAATTTATTTCTGAAGTACAAATTTATAATAATTATTTTAAGGTAAAATAAATTCTTAAAAACTTGTAGGTAAAAATTATTCAAACTCGTAAACACTAATCTAACTAATTAACATTAATCTACAATTAATCCCAAAACCCCACAGGTCAAAAAATAATAAATACATATATCAAATAAACACTAACGCCATAAAATAAATATAAACATAACGCCCCCGGAACCTTTCTGTTGCTAAGCCACAAATCATAAAACAAAGAAATAAACAATAATCCCTAAACTATTTGTCGAAGCAAAGTTGAGTTAGGCACTGTAAGATTTAAGAAAAAATCTTTACTCATTAAATATCTTGCGCACCATTTTTGTTCTCTTAAATCCTCTCTCTGCGCAAGCGACCGTTGGCCAACTGAATTGGTTCGAGCTATATGTTTTGTTTTTATTAGAACATCTGTCAATTGAAATATCGTAAAAAGGAAAATGGAAGAAGGATGAAAATTTAAAAACGTAATAGATTGTTGGTTCGATCTGTCTGTGGAATAGATTCCTATTTCCAAATTTAGACATAACTTTTGCAGATCTCTCGATGCAACTTTTGAGAGCAGAGCGAGTGGCTAGGGTTTCTGGAGTTTTTGACTCAAGAATGAAAATGTTGCTTGATTGGGTATGTGCTCCTGGAAAATGCGAGCTTTATCCAATTCCCATGGTGCAGCAGAGAGTTGAGAAAGAACTCGAAGACTTAATAAGTTTAATTCAAATTGATATCCAGAGCGAACAGCCGTGTTTAGTATAACCACTATAAATTTTAAAATAAAGTAAAGTTCGTTTTAAAACTAAAATTCATATTGTAAATTAAAGTAGTTTCTTTTAATAAGTAATTTACTGAAAAACC
Source organism: Chrysotoxum bicinctum (assembly GCA_911387755.1). Classification (NCBI taxonomy): domain Eukaryota; kingdom Metazoa; phylum Arthropoda; class Insecta; order Diptera; family Syrphidae; genus Chrysotoxum; species Chrysotoxum bicinctum. The sequence continues at coordinate 118,319,487 of OU426987.1, forward strand.
ATCCAACACAAACTAATCTGTTCAATAAAAAGAAAATAACTAACGAGATAGTATTACAAGCGAAGACAAAATTAAAGAGGATTTAAATAAATCTGGCGGTGTGAAATAAAATTACACCAAACATCTTTTGCTTGGAGACTCCAAGGAATTAAGGATAGCCCATTACAATAGCCAACGGACTTGCTACCGTTTATTGCTGAAAAATTTGCTGTGAACAGTTCTGATTATACCAGCCGTTAGATATCCCAGTTTAACATCAAACAGTAGCCTGGGTGGTTTCTTTAAATAAATGATCGTTTGTTAAAAATTTTTAAAATGAAAAATTCGTCTTTTTATTGAAATTGGAATAATGATAAGAACAATTTCTGAGTACATTTTTTTTAAGGGGATGAGAGAAGGGTTATAGAAGGATGATTTAGGAGATAGAGAAGAAGCCTAGTCTAGGGGTTGCTTTGGCGAGAAAAGCAACCAAGGAAGGAGGGTTAAGAAAAATAACTCGCGATATCCAATAACACCCTGGATAACCAGAATAAAGCCTGCTAATTAAATCAAATTTTTTTTAAAAGAGTAAAAGGGTCCAAGAACCACTCCCAGGACTGAGCTAGGTGTTCGTTATTACCAGCAAAAGGCAACAAGGCTAGTTACAGATGGTTGGTTGCTGATCAAAAAAATAACGACAAAGTCATGCAACACATACAAAACGAAAATGGCGAACTTTTTTTCCTCGATTCACTAGCATGAACATGTAAAACATTCCTCATAAATTTGATATTGGCTTTGGTTCGAATGCTGAATTGGATTGCTCTCGCAGTGCATCAAAGCTATTGAACGGCGGACGCACTGCGCACTCAAGCTTCAATTGAATTTGGACAAGACAGAAACACCAACTCACAACATAAGCAAAACTCAGTCAGCATAGCATTTAAGACGAATGTACGATGGCTCGTGATTTTCGAGAAAACAATCAACTGATGGTTGTTCTTCTTGCCGGTGATTTCCGAAAAAAACTTTACTTCAAGTCTATGAATTTTAACCAACTACAAAAACTTAATTGGCTGTGCCAATTTTGTCAATAAATTCAATCGAAACAGTAAAATACAAATAGATCGCAACAGAAACGAAAGAAGAACATGGAAAATTCAAATTTATAAATACGATAATTGTATGTGGCTTGCTTCAGGGTTGGTGCACCTAAAAATGCATAAGTTTTAACTTTAAATTAAAAAAAAAAAACATTGTCTATTTGCCTCAAGATTAATTAATAAAAGAAATATAATTTCCCATTTGCCTTAAATAAATTCATGTAGGGCTTAACCTATAGATATAAAAAAAATAATTTTAAATTTTTTTTTTAATCAAGAATGTGGTTTCGAAAATATGAAATTTTCAAAAAAAATATTTGGAAAATTTAAATATCTACGCATTTTTATTTAAACTATTAAGGAGCTTAAAACAATATCAAAATGAATGTCCTTTTTTGAGTAATTAATTAAAAGGAGATGCTATTAAATATATTCCGTAATTTTTTTCAATCAAAAGCTAGCCTTTACTAAACGAATTTTTTCTATAAAGTCTGTGAAATACTTAAAAAAAAACATTTTCTTAAATTTCGAAAAATAAAATGTATTGTACTGTAGTATAAGCTAACGGTGTCTAAGTTAAGGTAAAATATACAAGTCGATGTTTTTTCCTCGAAATTGGCTTAAAGACAACTTAAAAAATATAGGGTATGCGACAAAAAATCAAATTGCAATTTTCATGATTGAATTAAAAAATTGAACCCCTCAAAAAATTTGAGGACTTAATAATGATATTTAAAGGTCACACTTTTTTCTAGTTTACTTTTAAAATATTTGCATAGTGATTCGTTCTGTGTTATTCTTAAAACTATTCGACTACATTCAAATATGTAAAAGAAATTTCCCCGGAATTATTTCCCATTTCAGGAGACTGGGTATCGTGAATAATTTCCGAAAAGAAGACAAAAGTTTCCCTTCGCGAAGTACCTGTCGTGAATGATCTTTCCCTGGGAACTTTAATATCATTTTACCTCAAAAGATTCCGTGAGTAAGTTGGCGGGGATCAGCGCGGAGAATGTAAACATTTGTTTATTAAAATAGTAAAACAATAGGTAAAAACATTTTTTTTTCGAAGGTCTAAAGCAAAGAATTAGATGTAGATTGATGTTATTTTAATAGTATTTTGAATAGTATGTGGCCACCCGCTAGGTCTGGGTTTAAATGAAAAAGGGTATTACTTTTCGTAAATATACATATTTATTTACTGAATTCATGGTGTAATTTTACCTCTGTCAGGTTTGGAGTAATAAAAACGAGTATGTTATACGAATATGTCGGAAAACATTAAATCCAAAAACTTAACTGGTGGCGGTCGCCTTAGCGCGTTTATGTTCTCAGAATTCGAAGAACTAGAAAAGTCTGTGGAATTTCATTGTGATTCCCTAGGTTTTCTATTGACTTCTTGTTCCAAAAAACAGAAAGTTTCAATCTTTTTGCAAGAACCACACGAAAATAAAGAATGTTTGGGAAGAAGCTTGGAGAAATTTTCGATACACCAATGAAGAAAGTCCAATGTTTTGTATCCTTTTAATTAACACTTTGTACCATTTACCAAACAAATTTTAATTTTTTGATAAAAAAAAATAAAAATTTGGTGATGTCAAAATGATTTTAATAATTGGAAGGTTGATATTATTTGTTTCGTGGGGAAAAATATTTTTTGGGAAATTAACGATGGGAAACTTCGTTTCCCGGGTAAACAAAAGTTCCCATTAAATTAGCGATAGGGCTGACTATTTATGTACAAGATTTTAATAGGATTGTTTCCGCTCTCCAAACAAAAGTGTGGAAGTAAAATGTATAAATATTACACCACTTTTTTAACTCAATCATAATAAAATACAATTTAGATTTTTTTGAAACACCGTATTATACATTTGTTCATATGACTAAAATGTTTCTCTACCTACGAAATATTTAAATTACCAATAATAATAAATAAAATAATGAAATGCTTACCGATAAAACTTCTACGTATAAAATAACGAAATGTAGAGTGAAGGACAATGCCATTGATCCAATCAACCACATGTTGGACCAAGGAGGCATGGTTATCAGTGACTGGTTTTCGGATAAGCTATTGAAAGAAGAGAATAAATAGAAAACTTGATCTTAGAAATTTCTCATACAAAATTATGTAAACCCAAAAAGAATCGAGGTATTATATATGTATTTCAATAGTTAAAAGAAATTTTTAATAAATTTTACCTGTTCATTGCGTTCAACATTTCAATTGTCACAAGTACTGAAAGGGCCATTGTCATTGCATGAGGATCGGAAAAGATCTTGCAATCGACTCCCTTAAAGTCATCTCCACCTCCAAGACAGGACAAATGGTGGGTAAGTTGCCAGTATGATAGATGTGGTCCGGTCTCAGCGAAAATAAACCACCAAGCAGCAGCTCCAACAGTGGCGGCACCTACGTATCCTCCGATAGCCATGTATCTTAATAATAAAATAGAACAGTCATATGAAATATTTTTGAAGTCTTCTTAATAATTACCGGAAGAACAACCATCCTGAAATAAGACCTTCATCGGCTTTACGTGGTGGTTTTTCCATAATGTCTAAATCAGGTGGATTGAAACCCAAAGCGGTAGCAGGTAAACCATCAGTTACCTGCACGTTATAATTAGATTTTAGTTTAAAATGAATTTTTACGCAGTTTTAAGCTTGTATGTTTATCTTACCAAGTTAACCCACAACAACTGAACTGGAATCAAAGCTTCTGGTAGACCTAAGGCTGCGGTAAGGAAAATGGACACCACTTCCCCTATGTTAGATGAGATCAAATAACGGATAAATTGTTTCATGTTGTTGTAAATAGCCCGACCCTCTTCAACAGCTGACACAATTGATGAGAAGTTATCGTCAGCCAAAACCATCTCAGCGGCGGACTTAGCGACAGCAGTTCCTGAACCCATAGCAATACCAATTTCAGCTTTCTTTAAAGCTGGAGCATCGTTGACGCCATCACCAGTCATAGCTGAGATTTCATTCATGCCCTGTAAGTATTCAACGATCTTGGATTTGTGTTGAGGTTCTACACGGGAGAAGAGACGAGCACGAGCGCAAGCGGATTTCTGTTCACCTGGCGAGAGATCATCAAATTCACGTCCAGAGTATGACTTTCCATTTGTGTCCTCATCTTCGCCGAACACACCAATACGACGACAGATGGCTTCGGCTGTGGCCTTGTTATCACCAGTGATGACAATAACGCGAATACCCGCAGCTCGGCAACGAACGATCGAGTCAAAGACTTCTTTACGTGGGGGATCAAGCATACCAACAACTCCGACGAATGTTAGGTTGACTTCATATTGATAGAATTTATTTGAATCTCCAAGATCCATTTCGCTTGGTTTCATTGGATTATCGCCAGTAGCTAATGCAAGACAACGAAGAGTATCTCTACCGGTTCCATATTGGCGGGTAAGCTCGAGAATTTTGTTCTTGAGAGTAGAACTAAGAGGAACCTTGTTTTGTCCGACACGAGCATGGCTGCAACGATCGAGAACACCTTCTGGAGCTCCTTTAACGAACAGTTTTGGTCCAGTTCCCAAGCGAGACGACTTCAGAGGTGTGCAGTATGAAGACATAGATTTACGATCTCTTGAGAATTCAAGAGTGAATTCCTTCTTCCACTTTGTTTCAATTTCCTGGCGGACTGCAATAGCAGATGAACGCCTGTCTAAACCTTGCTTATTAACACTGAAAGGGTTAAGTTTCTCAGCGAGAACAATTAAAGCGGTTTCAGTTGCTTCACCAACTTTTTCAAAACATTGCTTGAATTCATTGTAGTCAATAGCTGAATCATTGCACATGATACAAATGGTTGCCAATTCTTGGAGGGTGTCGTACTCTGAGGCCTTGACTTTTTGGTTATTAAGAAAGAGATCTCCAATGGGTTCATAAGTTGATCCAGTAAGTTCGAATTCGAGAAAGCTGCTGTCATTGCCCTCAACTTTGTCGAAGATCAACATACGTGATACTGACATTTGATTAGTTGTAAGAGTACCAGTTTTGTCAGAGCAAATTACGGATGTGCAACCCAAGGTTTCTACTGATGGCAATGAACGGACGATTGCATTTTTCTTGGCCATACGGCGGGTACCCAAAGCCAAACAAGTTGTGATTACAGCGGGTAAACCTTCTGGAATAGCTGCTACAGCTAAAGCGACTGCTATTTTAAAGTAGTAGATAGCTCCCTTGATCCATGACCCACCATGAGCAGGATCGTTGAAATGTCCAATGTTGATAGCCCATACAGCAACACATATGATTGAAATTACTTTGGACAGTTGTTCCCCGAATTCATCGAGTTTTTGTTGCAGTGGTGTCTTGATTTCTTCTGTTTCTGACATTTCTGTGCGAATTTTGCCAATAGCAGTGTTAAGGCCGGTTCCAATCACGATACCTCTGGCTTTTCCTGCAGCAACATTAGTACCGGAAAACAAGATATTTTTTTTGTCTTGGTTAACAGCACGAGGGTCTGGAATTGCATCAGTGTGTTTGATAACGGAGACGGATTCACCAGTCAAGATAGATTGATCAATTCGTAATGTCGTTGAGTAAATATGTGTAATACGAATGTCGGCAGGAATTTTATCACCTACGGATACTTCAACAATGTCACCAGGCACAATATCTTTGGCTCTAATTTTTTGTACGCCTGATTTGTCTTGACGCATCACTTTACCCATTTCGGGTTCATATTCTTTTAATGCTTCAATAGCCGATTCGGCATTTCTTTCTTGCCAAACACCTACAACTGCGTTTGCAATTAAAATAAGTAAAATAACTAGAGGTTCAACGAAAGCTGTGAATGTGTCTTCATGGTCCTCAAAGAGCGCTAGTACCTATATTTTGGAAATTATAAAAATTAAGTTATTTCTTCAATAGAAAAATAGTATTAAAAGAAATATTAGTCCAATTATATTCAATCTCATTTACTGCTGCGAAATGTTTCAAATATATGATTTCGTATTCAAATAGGGAAATAAGGATACTCAGCTAACGATTTCAGTTTGAGGTTTCGTCAGAAGTTGATACAGATTCAAATTTGATTTAAAATCTATGAGCAATGCAAGTACTAATAATAATATAAATATAATCTCACATATTTATTATGTATTTATTTATAACTTTTGATTAAAATTTAAAGTATGATCAAAAAAATCAATATATTTATCCAGTCACTGACCAACAATCGAGTCGACAATGACGTTTTCTCGCAAAGTTCTCGTCTTATTTTCGTTGGTATCTTTCCTACAACTTCATTACTGTTTTTTCTCACTCGCAGTTGTTTAATTTTCTTTTTATAGTACTTTACCGAAAATAAAATAATAATCATGGCCCATGGGCCATGGGTAATAAATTCAGCATTCTCCCAAAAGAAATGCTATTTGACACAATTTCCTGCCATCTTAACACCAATTCTAACCCGAAATTCATTGTAATTTAATTAGCTGACACTTCTAATACCCCTCATGAGTTTCAGTGTATTTATTCTTAAGAAAGCAATCAATAGTATAAGCACAGCCAACGAGAGCTTAAGCCAATTGCGTAATGTAAGCCTTCTCATATTAGGAAAATCTGTTACTGAAATGAGTTCTCAGGATGTCAAAGACGTTCATAAATTCATAAATCGTAGACGGCAAGCAAATTTCTTAAGGCATTATTCTATTTTCCTTCGATCTCTACCGACCCCTTCTACATTAAATGTTGGCTAGTACAACATTAAAATGGATGAATATGAATACTTCCCCCATTCCATGCGGTGCCTAACTTGCTACAAAATCCTGGACACACATCGCAACGCTGCAAGAGCGATCTCTTTTGCGAAGGTTGCAACCTTCCTCTTAACTTTCCCGGGAAATGCAAACGTGTTTCAATTGCCAACTGCAATGGATATCACGACCGATTCTCACCGAACAGTATTCCGCTCAAACATCGAACCCAGCACTCAAATCACAAGAAATAAACTCCAACGTAAACATACTTTCCAAATTACTTCAGCATACAATAATCCTACGAGTGAGCTAACTATTTCAAACACCGCACTACAATCATACTCAACTATATTTACCACAACTTCCGCTTCTCAGATTAAAAGCCCGAACCTATAAATCAAAAATCGTCAACTTCTAGTAACAATAATAATTCACTTACTTAAAATTTAACAACAAATCAACAAAATAAAAATTCTGAAACTCCTACATACCAATCTTACCCGAAATACCCAAACGCTCACAACACAACAATACGCAGTTAATCGCTTCACTATCACCCTTAGCTTAAATCACATAGGAACAAATAATTCAAAACAACTACTTTGTTAAATATACCGAAAGAATAGACGACAAAGATAAGGATGACATATAAAAATAGATAATATCAACAACTACGAACCCGGCACTCGATCATTTGGGTGGGGCAGTCGAGCTCGCATACGAACTTGTTTGATGCAGCTCTCTGGGGTCATACCGTTCAATATCTTTTTTTTTTTCAACCGAAATGTAACTTCTTGGTGGAACGCAGAGCTCCGAAAAGCAAAAATGACAACTTGGAAATATTTAAAAAACACGCCTTTCAAAAAATTCAGCGCCAAATTTTGAAGATAGCTCAAAAAGAATTAGCTTAAGCTTAAGGTTTTGACGATTTTACATCTACCATCAATCCGATAGTCTTACTGTTGGTCTCTTACTGTTCAAAAGACTCCTAATTTTCGAACGAACTTAAAATACGACACCCTATCCAAATAATTAATAATTGAGCAAATAAGGGAGATATCTCAGTAATAAAACTTGCCTCCGTAACTGTCCCCGTCGCAGACGCGTTTAAATTTAAATATAAAAACATACACAAAATCAAACAATACAAGAAAACAAATATAATAAAAAAAAAAAAACAACAAATAATAGGTGCGTTTTATTATTCACAAATCTATCTGGTTCCGGATCTGGATTAAGTTTTAACATGTATTACAAAAACAATTTGGGATCCTGTTTTCTATCGGGATCTATTTCAAAGTACCAAAAACCAGTTATTACAGTGGCGAGTAGATGCTTTTTATGGTAAGGTAGTGTAAGCTATAGTGTAAAGAAAAAAGACAAGAAATAATTGAAAATTTACAAACCCAAGGGTAAAAAGAGACGGACTTATAACACTGCTGTCACTAAGATCCGTATCGTTTTATTTTCAAGGGAAGATCCAGATAGATTTGTGAATAATAAAACGCACCTAATAACACTCAATATATATAAAAATAAAATGCACGACTGGGTCGCACGAACTTGCTCCAATGTAATAGACTATACTCTGTCCAACAAAAATATGCAGTGTGGTCAAGATAGCACGTTTGCCTGGCATTCTGGCTACAGTGAATCGAATAAATCTGTTCTTCATTAAAGCTCTCACAGGGTTGTCGTAGTGTTGATTTTTATTTAAAGCTCTAAAATCAAAAGCACCTCAACAGAAACCCAAGAAAAAAAAAACTGAACAAGTTAGTTAGTTAGAAATTGAATATCACCAACAGCCATAGGCCACAACAATTCAGTGCACACTCAGATGTGCGGTCAATAGGACGTGTCGGGTCTGCGCCAGATGCAATCGAAAATTTACGGGCGCACAAACACTTTTTTATGAAGGAGTTCTTTCAATTTAGTATGGTGCAAAAATATAGCACGCTACTGATTTTAAAAAAGCTCTCCCATAAGACGTGTACTGCATATTTTTGTTGGATGAAGTATAGGAATTTTAAAAACGAATGTTATTAGAGAAAACTGTTCATAAGGAAATTTTTATAGAGAAGCTTCTAAGAAGTCTAAAACACATTGCATTTCAAAACTTTAAAATAAATATTTTTTGAATTTTTGAAAAAAAAATCTATTTTTTCTTTTTTTGAAAATTCGATATCTCAGAAACGGCTTAATATTTTTTTTGTAAATTTAATTTTTATTCGAACAATAATACAAACTTTGAATTGGCGTACCAACATTTTTTATTAAAAATCTTTTATAAAGTTTTTATATAAAAACTTTTTTTTAAGAAACCACTACAACGACTTATAATTTTTGTTCTTGCATAAATTCATATTTGCATAGCATTCTGTTTTTGTCTCTAACTACTAAAAGAATTAAAAAAAATAATTGTATCCTTATGAACAGTTTTCTCTAATAACATTCGTTTTTAAAATTCCTAGTCTATAACATAGGAGCAAGTTCGTGCGACCCAGTCGTGCATTTTATTTTTATTAAATTAAAGATGGTAAAAATTAATTGAAAGAAAAAAAATTTATCAAAATTCTAGGCTCTGTTTTCGAGAAAAATACGATTTTTGAAAACCATTTTTTTAATTTTTTAGCATTTGTATGGTAGGTATGTACCTTAATTTTCAGGTAAAATAAATTTTTTTTCTCACATCTTATGGATTGTATTGAGAAACTTTTATTTATCAAGTTTAAAAAAAATCTAGCATGGGGTTTTCGAAATATTGAGTTATGAAAAAAAAAATTTGAAGTTTTTTTTAAAAATCCAAAAAAAAATTTTTGAAAATTTGAGTACACAATTCTATTTATGTGTTTGTGGAGGTTTAGCAAAAAAAAATGATCGAAATCTATTTTATCGTTTTTGAGAAAATCAAAAACAAAAAAAATGGTACCCTCAATAACCGTTTTTCGGAAATTTTTTTTTCAACAATTACGTAGTTTTAACTAAATTAATTTTTTTTGTATTTTTATTTTTAAAATTTAAATTTTGAAAAAAAAAATATTTATAAAATATCGAAAAAATTCGTATGGCAGGTACCGTTATTTTTGGTCTTAAAAAAAAAAAAGAAAAAAACGTGTGGGGGAAAAAATTAAAAATGATATCTATAAAGTTTAAAGAAAATCGGCCGAGCCGTTTAGGCTGTAGTCGACAGACAGACAGAATTGCGAGACCCACTTTTTTAGTCTTCGCTATCATCGTAATGTCAACTTTGATCAAAATCTCGAGTTCGATTTTTTTACGAATGCATAACTTGCCTTATAGTACCTATAAGTCGCAAGTAAAAAACAAATAGCCTGATCATCATCAACAAAAAACAAGCACTCATAGGAGGAACAACAAAAAATACCTATGTATATCAGAGCACAGTAAGTGGCATTTTCCTTTCTCTTCTTTTTTCCTACAGTTGTGTGGCTTAGCGGGTACATTCATTGCGCGGAGCTTATATATAAGCTCACTCAATGGTTACATTTGTTGGGTCATACAATAACAGATGTATAGAAGATTTCTGTTTTGAGTGGGTTCGGACCAATTCAACGTTACTACTAAAGTCATAACACTTTTAGTGATGTTTTATTGAAAAGGCTTTTTAATTAATCTTGTACAGTGATTTTCTTAGATTTCGTCTGTTTTGGTTTGTTTTTATTATATTGCAATGGGTGGTTATTTTAGAGTAGACTATTGTAATATTCGTGGGCTAAGAGCGAATTTTCCGATCCCGCTGAATTTCTTATTCATGGGTATAGCTTGGTGCCATTATTCTTTTCCCACCATGGTCTCGCCATATACATTAGGAATGATGTTGCGTATCAGCTCTTACCACAATATGGTCGCTGCACCAACTCCTTCTTCAATTTTATGTGGTTTAAATTTTCCATTAATAAGCACATCATTCACTATTGTTTTATTTATCGAAGCCCAAGTCTGAATAGAGTCTCAACTTCTCACGAATTTGATGCTCTGTCCGACTCCATTCAGAGAATTGTTTCCCTATATCTTCCAACTGAAATCGTCATTACGGGCGATTTCAATGGAAAAGAGGTGAGCTTCCGGTGTTTTAGAGCCAACCCAACTGAGGAAAACCGGAAAAAGTTCAAACAAGCCAGGAAGACCTACAACGGCCATATTCGACGGACCAAATTTTTACATGCAAACAACAATCAAGGCAAAAAATACGGCAATGTCCCAAAGGCAGTAAGAATTTTTGGTCATTTGTAAAAAATATGAGGAATTTTTCCTCTTCTTGGGTTTCTACGCTTGTTGTCAATGACACTCCTTTTGTTACCTCTATTGATAAAGCTAACTTATTTGTTAGGTACTCGTAGTTCGCGTGTCAGTCGTAGTGTTGATGGGGACACACGCATTGAGGCTTGCTTCTCTAAATAATTTCTTGTGTTCATTAAACATAATATACATTCATTTTTCTATTACTGTAAGTTGCATACATTTTTTTGATTCTGAACACCATAACTAAAAATAAACATATAATAATCAGTTTAAAATGAGTAACAAAATCAAGTGCGGTTTGTGTCATTTAAAAATTGATAAAGAAATTAAAATTAAGTGCACAATTTGCAATTTTTATTACCACTAGAAAAAAGAGTATTTGATTTTTTTGAGAAAAATGAACAAAGTTATAAGTGTAGTAGTTGTTCTAAATGCAGAGAGTCAATGTTGTTAGATGCTCAAATGAATTCTTCTGCAAGCAGCCTCTCTTCAAAAAAAATACATCCAACTCGAAATATTAATAGCGGTGATAACATCTACAAAGATTCTACCAACATCATCACTGGCGCCAGCACGTCTACTTCATCAATAGCCCAGGGCTCTCCTCTCTTCCAGCTAGTGACAACAACAATACAAAAGTACCACTACCATCAATAACTTTGGAAATGCTTTATTATGAGATAATTCAACTTAAGCTAGTTAATACCGAAGCGCTTACTAAAATTAAAAATCTTGAAGACTGTAATGTTTCTCCTTATAAAAGAGTTAACTTATTGGAGATGAAGCTTAATGGATTTGAGCAACGAGAGAGACAATGCGAAGTTGACATATTAGGCATTCCCGGTGTAAACAACGCAAACGTGTCTGATAAATTGAACACTTTGTTCAAAACTGTCATGGATGGAGAGATTAATCCCACCGAAATAGAATCGTGCTATGTTAAGAGTGTTAAAGCTAATAAAAATAACAAAAAACACTCTTTGAATATTGTGTGTGTTAAGTTTTCTTCTCTTTCATTTAAGAAAAGTTTCATGATGAAAGCGAAAGAAAATAGAGAAAATGTCTGCAACTATTTTTGGAGCTCAACATAACAACAACAATGATAGTAGCAGCGACAACATCAGCTGCATGATCTACATCAACGACAGTCTTACAAGTTACACTAGGTCATTATTGAAAATGGCAAATGATCTTAAACATAAGAATAAATATAAATTTGTCTGGGTTAGGGATGCATCTGTACTCATCAAAAAAAAAGAAGGCGACAAAGCTATACAAATTAATTCAATTGAAGATTTTACTAAACTTGAACTAGATTAGTTAATTTTTTTTTTTTTTTTTGTATTTGCTTGAATTATGTATAATAATAATTTAAATTGTTTGTGTATAGACCATCCAAATAATGATTTATCTTCTGGTTTCTCAATTATTCACCAAAATGTTCGTAGTGCGATCTAATTTTAAAACATTTCTCTCTCATCTTACACCTTTGGATCATTTTCCAGATTTAATTTTTCTTTCGGAAATCTGGATCTTTGAAGAAGAAATATCTGATTATAATTATATCCCTAACTTTACACTTAATGCAACTTGTAATGAGTCATATGCTGCTGGAGGTGTCGCGGATTTTTTACGGAAACAATATAATGGGGTGTGTAATTAATAAATTTAAATTACAAAGTGCAGATATAATTAGTGTCACTTGCGAACTCTCTGGTGTTCAATACTGCTTTATCTGTGTTTATAGATTGCATAAGTGTACAGTTGGTTGCTTTTTAAATGAATTTTCGGGATTTTTGGAGCTTCAAAAATTTAAAAATTGTATTTTGTTAGGAGATTTTAATATAAATATTCTATGTCAATCACCTGATGCTGATAGTTTTTTATCGTTGCTTTCTTCGTATGGTTTTGAATCTCTGCTCAATCAACCCACTCGGTTAAATTCCTGCCTGGACCACATTTATTAGGCTGAATAGAAATAATTCTACAGAGTATAAAACATGGGACTATGACTTCAAAATAACTGACCATAGGTTGACGGGTATTCAATTGAATTCTACGATTTTTAGAAGTAAACACTGTGAATATAAAGACTTTAAAAAAATAGATTTTATTATCTTAAAATCTTATTTAAATCTTGAATTTTGGGAAGATGTGTATAATGCGGATGATCCATCGATTGCTTTTGACTTATTTCTCAATAAGTTGCAGTTCTATATATCTACTTGTAGCCAAAATAAATGTGGAAAATATAATAAATTAAAATGTCTTAAGCAATGGATGTCCATCTCGTTATTGAAGAAAATTGAAAAGAAAAAGCAGCTTTGTTTACTTATTAAAAAACATCCCAACAACACTAGATTAAAGAATTATTATGAAAGGATTTGTCTTAAAGTAAAAACTGAGATACCCTTGTGTAAAAATAATTATTACAGAAATAAATTAGCTATGAACGTTGGAAATGCAAAAAAGGAATGGCAGGTAATTAATGAAATTTTGTACAAAAATAAATCAAATTCCGAAATTATTATAAACAACAATAATTCTACCGTTTCTGTTGGAAGTCGCTAATTTGTTCAATAATTTTTTTACTAATGTTGGTGTCTGTCATGGATCAACAAATATTTCTTTTTCTACTGCAGAATCTTGCGATGATATTTTAAAGCAAACTCAATTTCAGCCTGAGAGTTTTTCTTTGATCAATTCACGTCTCTTGAAATTCATAAAATTATAAATTCACTTAAAACATCTAAGTCCTTATCTTTTGATAACGTATCTAGTTTCCTGTTAAAACAAATTTCTTTTCATGTAGCTGATGTATTATGCTTTATCTTCAATTTATGTATTTTGAAAGGTGTTTTTCCTGAATCCTTGAAAGTAGCTGTAGTAATTTCCCTTCACAAAAAGGGAGATTTAATGCTGTTAAACAATTATCGTCCTATTTCTCTTCTTTCTGTTTTTTCAAAATTTTTTGAGAAAGGTGTTAAAACCAGAATGCTATCTTTTTTGCAAAGAACTAATTTTTTTAACGATTCTCAATTTGGCTTTAGAACAGGCAGATCAACTGAAAGTGCCTTGTTCAAATTGACAGGTGAAATTTATAACAGTTTAAATTCTTCTCAAATTCCTTCTGCATTATTTATCGATATACTCGTAACTAAGGCTTTTGATATGGTAAACCATTCTCTATTATTAGATAAACTTTTCAAAGCTGGTTTCAGGGGTTTCTTTTATGAATGGTTCGTATCTTACTTAAGTAATCGCAGGCAAGTTGTAAAGATTAACAATAATTTAAGCTCGTAATGTTCTATAAATCTAGGTGTTCCTCAAGGATCTGTTTTGGTTCCAATATTGTTCCTTATATATGTGAACTCATTATTCATCCAACCTTTTAAGGGCAAAATAATATTATTTGCTGATGATACGGCGTTTTCCTATGCGAATACAAACTACATTGATTTATTTTCCAATGTTAATTTTGATTTAGATATTCTTAGGCGTTGGTTTAAGCAACATAACTTAATTATGAGCGATAAAGCTAAATTTATGATTTATAAACTCAAGGATAACCACTGTCTGGACTTGCCTTTATATTATCATTCACCTGGCTGCTCAAAGTTTAATTTAGGATGTGGTTTCATATTATTTGATAAACATTTAACCTGCAGTCATTATTGTTTTAAAATTGAATGTGTTGATAATTTCAAATATCTAGGCGTTATATTGGATCAAATTTTAGTTGGACAGTACATACTTCCTACTTGAAACAATATATGAACAGGATTGTAAGACAACTTTATCATCTTAGCCTATATTGTAATCTTTCAATATTAAAACTGGTTTATAATGGGTTAATCAATTCAAAATTGCAGTATGGAATTTCTTGTTGGGGTGGCACATATTTTAATAAAATTGAACCGTTATTAATTAAACAAAAACATGCAATAAGAATTATCTGTAAAGTAAATCGTCTAACATCCAGTCATGATTTGTTTAAAAATCTCCAAATTTTGCCTTTAAGACATTTGTATTGTTACAAAGACTTGAAAATATTTTTTTGAAAATTCCGGTTATTATGATGCGAGAATTATTGATAATTTTGACTTACGTATTAACACCAGTAACTTCGTAATTGTGCCAAGAATTCATAAAACACTTTTTTCTAAATTTTATTACGTTACAGCCCCTCGTTTATTTAATCAACTTCCAGCTAACCTTAAGTGCGAGAGAGGGAAATCTGTTTTCTTACTTAATTTAAAAAAATGGCTTTTATCTTTTAAAAATTCAGATATTGAGATTTTATTAACTTAAATACATTGAAATTTGGAAAAAATTACTATACATACTTATTTTTTTAAAATAAACTTATTTGGAATTTAGAATGCTTTCCCCGTCAATAGTATACTTTGTTTTTTTTTTACCTAAAAAGTACTTTCGCCACTTGTCTTTGGACAATATAAAGTACTTAGCTATTTCTTTCAAAAAACCAGAAATTGATAAATACCTAATTTGGTAATATTATTCTAGCTACTAAGTTTTTGTACGAAATAAAGATACAAATAAAAAAAAAATCCACCTCACAAGATAGTGTCATGACTCCCCAATTCTTGAGCGCGCTAATGATTCTATGGGACAAATCTTTTTTCGTACTCGTACCGTGGCAAGAGTCCTAAAAGATTTCAACATACATAAATCCGCTGGTCCGGAAGGTATCCCCGCTATTATTCTGAAGAGGTGTTTTTCCACGCTACCAAAACCCCTGCGTAAGCTTTTCCTTTTATCCTATTCTTCTAGGCTCGTTTCAAGTGGTTGGAAAACTGCATTTGTTCAGCCAATTCCCAAAAAAGGCGAATCTTCTTCTCCCTCAAATTGTCGACCGATCGCTCACTTCTTTCCAAGGTCATGGAAACACTGATTAGCTGTCAGCTTAAGAAATATCTTGAGGAACGAAAGCTTCTTTTTGACCGACAGTATGGCTTTCGTAACAATAGGTCCACCGGTGATTTGATGGAGAAAGTAAGATTATTGCAATTGATATTTCAAAGGCATTTGATAAAGTCTGGCATCTTGCTCTTTTATCGAAAATGCTTGCTTTCGGTATTGACGTGTACCTTATTCTTTGGATTATAAATTTTCTTTCAAACCGTTCAATACAAGTTGTATTGGACGGATCCAAGTCTGAAACCCACAAAATAAATGCTGGAGTGCCCCAGGGCTCCGTTTTGTCCCCGACCCTTTTCCTCATTTTTAATAATGATCTCCTGTCTACAACTTCTAATCCAATTAATTGTTTCGAAAACGAATATGAAAAGCTGAGAGTAGCTTTTCATATTCGTTTTCAGATTCACATCCTTCCTCTTCGGATGTGGAACTGCAACGACAAAATATGATAAGCTCATTAAATTACGACCATTGTACAATGGGGAATAAGAAACCGCGTCGAATTTAATGCTTCGAAAACCCAATGTTGTCTTATATCTTAAAGCGAGATATACCCCCTTGCCACTGTCTATGACTGGCACTTGCATCAATGAAAATGAACATCTCGATATTCTCTGTATGTGCATCACGAACCACCTCTTGTGGAACGATCACATACGCGATGTTGCCAAAAATGCCGCAAGATGTTTGGGTTTTCTGAGACGGTGCAAGAAATGTTCCTCTCCTGGCTACAATCTATAAAACCTATATATGTGCGTCCAAAATTTGAGTATAACTCCCATCTATGGGCTGGTGCTCCAGTAACTTACTTAAGTCGCTTGGACAGTATTCAAAGAAGAGCTTTTAAAATGATTGGTGACAATAACATCATTGACACAATTCAACCGTAATACTCGCAGTTCTAGGAATGCCCATCAGTTTACCCTTGAGCCCAATAATTTCGGTCGTACTGTGAAGATCAGAGATTCGTTCTTCAGCCGTACTAAGCGAATGTGGAATTCCTTACCACGCTCTGTCTTTCCCAGTCATTACAATGTTCAAGAATTCAAAACCAGTGTACATCGACAACTCCTTTCTAACCCCTTACTTTTTTCTTAATGCTCACACTGTGTCTCTGGCATATTAAGGGTATAAAAAAACCTTTGAGTGTGCGCTAATTATAAAAAAAAATAATACCCATCCCTAAGCCTGGAAGAGGTAGACAATTGCCTGAGGGTTTCTGCTCCATACCTAATATTCCATGTTTTGCCAATATATTTGAACAAATTGATGCCAAACGTATATTTTGGTATGCAGAGTGGAATCAACTTTTAAGTGAAAATCAAGCTATCATTTAAGGCCAAATCTAGGCTCTCTAAATATTGACAACTATATTTCCAGAGCGTTGAATTCTAAAAATCATGTGTCTATTCTAAATTTACACTTTGAAAACACTTTTGATAGAATAGGAACAGAATGGGGCAATGTCCAAAATATCTATTGTTCTCTATTGCTTTGCAAAATATATATGATGTCTTATTCAAACATAGAAGTTTAAATTACTGTCTTTACACAGACGATGTTTGTATACACATTTTACTTGAACAAGGCCAAAAACTGGAAATTTATATTTACGGACGGATCCAAAGCCTTTTGCATTCATAAACGAAGATGGCACCAAGACACCCTTGGGTTACTCATACAAACAGCATCCATTTTTACTGCAGAAGTTTTTGCAATTCTTACCGCCATTCAAGAGGGTATACAATAGGGTGTGTCACTTTTGTATGGCCGCAAAAAAGTACTCTTATTTTTAAATGTAATAGTGATCAAAAGTTGTATTAGGGCCTGAGGTTTAAGAACATGTAAAAAAAAAATAAGATTTTGTTCGTCTTTGGCTCGCTCAAATCGGTTGAAGTTGAAAAAAAAAATTTAATTTACAGTAAATTTTTTTTTTTTTTTTTACGTTTACTAAAAAAAAAAACTAAACAAAATACAGAAAGAATTTTTGTCTTTACAAAAAGATATACCACGATATTGTAGGTGGTTCCGTTGATTTTTAAGAATTTTTTTTTGTAAAAAAAAACAAAACGATTTTACATAAAAAAATGATTTTTCTTCCTTCTTTTATTATTTCATAACTTCTTTATCAAGTGTTCAATTTAAGCAAATATAAGCTTAAAAGTGTTTCCTTGCAATTATCTTTGACTTGGAAGCCTAAAAATATTTTATATAATTTTTTTGTATCCACACGGTGCAATTTAAAACAACACCATATTTCAAAAATCTCGAAAAATCAAAATTTCTTGGATTTCATCCAATTTTAGAGCGAGCCAAAGATATTAATTAAAATGAAAATTGTAAACGCAGGATTTAATTTTGATAAGCAATACAAATTTTAAAAGTTATTACATTTGAAAATACCATAGTTGAGCACTTTGACACACCCTAGTATACAAATCGGCAAAAAAAAACAACTAGATATTTTGTACCGACAGCATTTCTACCATCAATGGTATTACAAATCTCCCAAAAAAAAAGACCAACCTCATCAACAGTATCCGCTCCATATTAAGCAAATCATCTCTACTTCTATATAGAATGTATAGAAATACCAAAAATGACCTCATTAAAAACCACACAAAAGACTAATTAGCAGCACTACTAAACACAAATAAACCCAACGGAGTCAACTCCTATCTACACCACAAACATACGGAAATCCAAGATCTTAAACTTTATCCAACTTCCGTTTGACCAAACCTCTGCCCCCACCTTCACATCCTCAAAGAGGTTCCTCCCACTTGTCCTATCTGCCACACTACTTCTTGTCTTCAACACTTGATCTACGAATGCAACAAACTTAGACTCATCAACCTTCGCAAAAGTATAATTCATATTTCAATAATGTCAGTTTATTTGAGAAAAACAAAACTTTATTTAATGAGTTTTTAGTCAAAAGACTAGAAAAGATTTATAAGACTTACACTTAATTAACTGTAGTCAAAAGACCTATTGACAAAAACTAAACTGAATGCATTGGCCACAAGACTTTAGTCCTTACAACTCAGATGTGTATGCATATTTATTTATGGATTTTACGAAGGGACCAATAAAATTATTAAAAAAAAACAACATTTATACAAAAATAAAATACACGACTGGGGACTGGGGCGCACGAACGTGCTCCAATGTAATAGACTAGGAATTTTAAAAACGCATCTTATTAGAGAAAACTGTTGATAAGTATAAAATTAATTTTTTAAATTCATTTAGTACTAAGAGATAAAAACAGAATGCTATGCAAATATGAATTTATGCAAGAACAAAAATTAAAAGTCTTTGTAGTGGTTTCTTTAAAATAAAATGCACGACTGGGTCGCACGAACTTGCTCCAATGTAATAGACTAGGAATTTTAAAAACGAATGTTATTAGAAAAAACTGTTCATAAGGATAAAATTAATTTTTTAAATTCATTTAGTAGTAAGAGATAAAAACAGAATGCTATGCAAATATGAATTTATGCAAGAACAAAAATTATAAGTCGTTGTAGTGGTTTCTTAAAAAAAATTGCTTTTATATAAAAAATTTTTAAAAGATTTTTAAGAAAAAAAAAAAATTGGTACGCCAACTTATTATTGTACGAATGAAAATTAAAATTCCAAAAAAAATTGAGCCGTTTTTGAAATATCGAATTTTCTAAAAAAAAAAAAAATGATTTGTTTTTTTTTTTTCAAAAATTCAAAAAGTATTTTTTTTTACATAAGTTTTGAAATGCAATATTTTTTAAACTCTTTTTAGATGCATTTCTATTAAAAAATTTCATTAAAATCCGTTGTGTCGATAATAAGAAATTCAAAAATCTTTCTATGGTAGGTACAAGCTGTAATTGAAAGAAAAAAAATTTTATCAAAATTCTAGGCCCCGTTTTCTAGAAAAATACGATTTTTGAAAACCATTTTTTAACATTTAATGGTGGGTACCTTTATTTTTAGGTTAAATAAAATTTGTTGTCTCACAGCTTGTAGATTATATTGAGAAACTTTTATTTATGAAGTTTAAAAAAAATCTAGCATGGAGTTTTCGAAATATTAAGTTTTGAAAAAAATCCAAAAATAAAAATTTTTGAAAATTTGAATACACAATACAATTCAAATTTTTTGGGAGCCTTGGCAAAAAAAAAAAACAAAAAAAATGATCAAAATCGGTGGTACTGTTTTTGGGAAAATCAAAAACAAAAAAAAAGGTTCCGTGGGGGGTACCTTCAATAACCATACTTCGGAATTTTTTTTTCAACCATTTCCTAGCTTTAACTAAATGAATTTTTTTTGTATTTTTGTTTTTTAAATATGTCAAACAGTTTTTGAAAAAAAAAAAATATTTATAAAATTTCGAAAAACATTCGTATGGCAAGGTACCGTTATTTTTGGTTTTAAAAAACAGCCGTTTAGGCTGTAGTCGAAAAGACAGACAGACACACAGAATTGCGAGACCCACTTTTTTAGTCTTCGCTATCATCGTAGTGTCAACTTTGATCAAAATCTCGAGTTCGATTTTTTTTCCAATGCATAACTTGCCTTATAGTACCTATAAGTCGCAAGTAAAAACATAAAACTTAAAAATAAAAAAAAAAATCTTACAGTGGATGTTCTAGCTTTAAGTAGTTCATATTAAATGGGTTTATTTAGGAAGGTTTATATTGTATATATATATTAGGTGTATTATTTATACATATATTGAGTTTGTGTAAAGAATGCAAAATTGGAGTCAATTAAATAAAATAAACTTCTTTCTTTTATTCATAATTAAAGTAAAGTGAGAATAGAAAAATCTTCACAAAAAAGTCTGTCATTTATTTAGAATATGACAAACGGTGTCAGCACGTTTGTTGCCAACTTACAAATATCTTCATTTCCTAGAAAACGAAAAAACTTCATTGAAAAATCAAATTTCACTTACAGCTCCAAGAGTTAAGAAAATTTATGATTTAGCTTTAATTCCGACTGTTCGTTGGTTGTGTTCAGAAAGGAATTATTAAACTCAACGAAAAAAAAGTACCCGAGTTTTTGAGCTTCAATTGATTAAACTGAAAAGTGACGGGGAAAAACTTTTTGATATAACTGCTTTCAAATGTAATTTGAATGAAATTTGTCGATGCCCTAAAGAATAAAATAGTAACTGAAAGAACTATCGCTTTTGGAAGACCAAATAAATATAGATGTTGCTGAAACCACCAGGCTTCCAAAGAACCTTAAAAGAAAACCTAAAGGCCTTAACTTCAAGTACACCTGAAATGCCGACAAACACACAAATAGGTAACAAACAAAACAGAATATCGTTGCTGTAGATCGAATACCTCGTAACCCAGAAAAAACCGATTTTTAGGTAATGATGCAATTATATTGTGAAAAAAATTTCGGATCTAATGAAAAATATCCTGTGAACCTAAAAACTATAATTGCAGAGCCACGCGCATAATTAACAACACGTCTCTCATTGCCTCTCATTGATTTGATAATAAGATTTTTGTCTCTCCTGAAAAATCGACTTTTCTGGGTTACGAGATATTCGATCTACAGCGACGATATATCTATTGAGTTACCGATGAAGACATTGAAGCAGAAGCTTCAAAAAGTTGACTAAAAAAGAATTTCTCACATACTGCTCTTGGCCCAACACCAAAATCAATTTTTAATGTTACCAAGATGGCAGACAGATTCAAAATATCAGACAAAACAAATGCAACACTTGTCACAGCATTCTTGAAAGACTACAGCCAATTTTGATGAAATTAAATGTCAAACATTGTCGATAGAAGTAAAATTCGAAGGAAAAGGACTCGACGAACAGGTGTGCGTACATGACTATTTTGGTCCTTATTTTGACGGTCGTAAGGATGTTACAAAAAATGCAGAAGGCACATTGTGGTCAAATAAATGTTTTTCGACAAAATATCATAAAGCCAGAAATTTCTTCTTTAATTTTCATTTTAAATTAAGTGGAGTTTTTGAAGTTTTTAAAAAATTAATTTTCAAACTCGAAATGTGTTTTTCTTGGAAAAAGTACTTTTTATTCTTTTGTAATTTATCAAAAACTAAGATACATTTTAGCATCCGGTTTGCTGTTTTGTTATTGAAAGTTAATCATGCTTATTTTGACATTCTCATGAATAGTCTATTCGTTAGAATGATTCTATTCCTTCGAATGAACTTTCTTAATTTTGAGATTCGAACGAATAACATTCATTTGCGAAAGATAGCATAAAATGAACTTCAAAAAAGATTCATTTTCATTGTCAGCCGTTTGACATTAACTATATTTCTATTTGAATTAGTATGACCGTTTTACATTTTTTTTGTTTCTAAACATTTTATAGATGTTGGATAAATAATCAAGAAACAAAATAAATAATACACTTTTTCATTATAAAGTTAAGTTTAACCATAAAGAACTACATATTCATTACATTTTTTGTGTCAACTCAGCTGTTTTGAAACTATTCTTGAAAAAATAAGTTGATCATGACGCGTTCTAAATTTTCATTTTTTTTTCGTATACGCTTGGTCACACTAACATATCGAAAACAAAAGAGAAGTGTTTGTGAAATGTCAAAACCAAAAAGTGAAATCTTTGTTTAGTTGTAATTGTTTTGTTTATTGTTTAAAAATTTAAATTTCTTTGATAAAACCATAAAATAATAAATAAAAAATAAAAATATGGCATTTGTGTTGTTTATAAATGAAGATGGTGTTGAAGAAGTGCAGAGGATAAGGATAGTGGATGCTTTCCGTATCAACGCGGGTGGTAAAAAAAACCCTTTGCTACCTCCGGATTTTCTTCCACTATTTTGATTAACTTTTCCTTTTGTTCGCGGTTTGTCCAGTTGGAATGCGACCTTTTAACATAAAACAACAAAAAAAAAAAATAATAAAAGTAATTTATTTTCCATGAAATAATTAAAAACTTACATGTTTTGTTGCTTACTCGACAGACAAATTCAAACGACACAAAAATGACATTTAATTCTATTCTTTCGAATCTCAAAATTGAATTAGCTTTCGCAAATGAATGAACTTTCTATGGATTGGGTGAACTTTCGATTTGTTTGATTAACATTCTAATCGCCGAGTCTCAAAATTAAGTTTCAACGAATTCGACTCACTTTCGAACGAAAGAGAATGTCAAAATAAGCACCAATAAGAGAATTGAATTTTGAAAACAAAAATTATACTAAATTACCTAAAATTTAGAAAAAAATTAGTTTGAATTTTTTTTTTTCAAAATTTCGAGTTTGAAAATTATTTTTTTTAATACGATTCACAAACGCAACTTAATTTAAAATGAAAATTAAAGAAGAAATTTCTGGTTTTCCAAAAAGGTATGGCAGGGCATTGCAAGTTTTTTTTGTTTTTAAATATTTTTTTTTTGTTTAAAGTCAATTTCCCTCCCGCCTAAACATCCCATACAATTTTTCTCTTGTCTTAACCCAACCTACTCGTTATACCTTTTTGATGCACCTTATACCAATCACCCTGTATATGTATAATAATACATATTTTTTTTCCATAATAGATTTTTAGTCTTAAGAAAAAAGTTTTTAAAAACTTACATCTGTAGTTTCCATTTAATTTTTTTTTCATTTCCACTCTACTGGCATAGTTTATCAAAACCTAGAAACCAACTAAATTCTGTATTCGTTTTATTCAATGCATTCCAGTGGCATTAGTGTATTTTTTACACTTATCATTGCATTATGATTATTCTTATTTATACACTTGAGTATTTGGTGTACTTAGTGTAGAATGCACGATGGGACTGGTACACTTGTTTTGTATAGATATGCACTCATTTGTAACAGAGAAACTAAATACCGTATCGGTTTTGATAATGAGACAATGAATAGTGTACAGTATTTGAAGCTAAAAGAAGGGTACTTGGTTCAGTGTACACTGGATTATATAAATAGTGTACACTGAACTATGTACCCAATTAGATTAATCAAATGAAAAAAGTAAATATCAACTTCCCGTTGACGCAACCGATTGTGGTGACCTTAATAATTTCGAAGTCGGCATAGTCAGATTTGGAGCCATTTATTTTCTCCTCGACTAAGTTGGGATGCTTTAGATTAGATTAGAATCTTTATTGATTGTTCTTAAAAATATACATAAATAAAATTTTAATAAAGAAATTAAAGCATGGCCTATGAGCCGTCTGCCGCTTATCTATAAATAATTATTCTACATAAGAAGATTACAAAGTTTAATTTAAAACAAATTTAAAATAAAATTATTCTTAAAAGAAAAAAGAAACCAAAGGTAGAGTTTAAAGCTTTTATAACAGAAATATAATGAACAAGCAATCAACAGTAGTTTTTATATTCAGATATAGGTACAAAAATAAACATAAAAGAGAACCATTTAAAATATATTTAAGAATACAGACTTAAGAAGCATTGATAGACAATTTTTAATACTTGAGGAACGAGTTGGGTTAGAAAAATGCAACATCATTAATAAATTGGCTTTTAGTTTAGCTAAAACAAAAAAAAAAAGTAGTTATGTATTTCGCAAATGAAAATGGGCTTTTAGTTTAGCTAAAACAAAAAAAAAACAATTATGTATTTCACAAGTGAAAATGTGCTTTTACTCGTAGTTTAGCTTAAACAAAATTATTAAATGTGTGTATTACTCACGACATATTCAAATATGTGTTTCTGTAGTTTTTCGCATATGAGATATGTATATCGTACTAGCAACTTCCAACCATATTCTCCATTCAGAACACTGACACATTCTTCGTAAGTCAGAAAACTCTTACTGAAATAGAACCTTCGTATTTCTTGCAAAATAGGACAAACTGCTAGGAAATGAAGGACATCTTCATTTTGGTTTAAATTACACAGTGAGCAGATAGGGTTAAGTGCGGGTCGATATGGTCTAAAGTAGAGTTCAAGAACTTCCGTTCTTGCCTTAAAGATAAGACTCATATCTAAGACAGAGAGATCCCTCCTAAAATAACTGTTCTCAAACAAATTTAGATTTAGGTTTCGATATATAGCCCTAGAAGTTGACTCCCTGGCCCTATTAAGATTCAACTGATACATTTGTTCATCTACTTTTGCAATGCAATCATAAAAAATATTTTGCCATTCTGCTACATTGCTAGTACTCAGGTTCAATGGAACATAATGTGCCAAAGCAAGTTCCTGCCAGTTTTTAAACGGAGTATAGCCGCAATGATGGGAAACTTGCAATATTCTTTTGTGCAAATTGTTATCGGATCTTTTCATTAGTTTAACCATGAAATCTGCACTTGCATACAAATTTCTTACGTAAATAAGGGGTAAACCGGACTCAACATAAATAGCGTAACTTGGAGTATTCGAAGGTAATTTAAATATTCTTTTAAAGAAATATCTTTGAATTAATTCAATCTCATCTATCCATTGGTATCCATACACTTCATTACCATAGCAGAAGCAACTGTTTATTGTAGCGTCGAACACTTTGAATTTTGATGTCGGATCAACAAGAGACTTTGTAAAAAAAATGCGCCCATATCGTATTAATTGCTGATTTGGCCACAGCCAATTTTTCTTTTATATGAGCCCTTATATCCAAGTTATAAGAAATTACGAATCCAAGATATTTGAACTCATTCACAACTTATATGCTAACGCCATCTAGTGTCAAATTCCTTAGATTCATATTAACACGGTTTCGAGCTCTGAAGACCATGATCTTAGATTTGGTAGAATTTATTTTGAGATCTCACAGATCACAAAAAAATTTAAGGTTATTAATTTGGTCGTCGGGTTATCAGCAAAAATTACGAGATCATCTGCGTATAACAGCAGTTTTACAAATATATCTCCAAAGAAAACTCCCCCTGGTAAATGGTTCTCAATGTCGTTTATGAACAAAGCAAACATTAAAGGGATTAAAACACACCCTTGTGGGACACCTGTTTCTGACCTAAATTGACCTGATTGATTTTTACCGCTGCATACCACTGCAGACATATTAAACATGAGCGCGAGTTTATACAAAAGGGACCTTCTATTATTTGTATCAAAAGCGGCTTTAAAATCCACAAAGATTGCATATAAGGGCTTTTTTTTTATCAATAAACCGTCTTGCTATAGTAGTCAGTGCCAAAATTTGGTCCACCATCGACAGGTTGGCTTGAAAACCAGCTTGAAAAAAACTGATTATGTTGTTTGATTGCACCTATCTAGATAGCCTCAGGTATAGGACTTGAGTGAAGAGCTTCCTCAGGGAGCTCAATATAGAAATGCCTCTATAATTTTCCGCTTGATTTGGGTTCCCTTTTTTATAAATGGCAGATATTTTCGCCAAGCGAAAACTACTCGGGAAGGCTTCCTCACTAAACATTTTATTTAGAAGATTTAGAATATATTCCAAAAACTCAGGAGTTGAATTCTTGTAGAATTCTATAGGAATACCATCCGAGCCAGGGGCTTTATTATTTTTCATTTTGTTGAGTGATGTTAAAAAGTTCAAACATAGATTAGTCATACATACATCGTTTCATACGATGCTATATCCGAAAAGGAAATTTAATTAACTGACCGTATCCTCTTCTTATAGCGCCCATATGAGTGGAGTTAAACATTTTAAATTAGTAGTAGTAAGTAAGTAAGTAAGTAATTCATTTTATTTACATTCATATTTCAACAATTTTGTATAAACTTTTGAATTTATTAGCTATGGCTATGCCGTCAGCCAGGTTGACAATAGTTTGAATGTTTTTCCTTTAAGTATTACAATTATTTTAGTATTGATTTTTTTGCTCAATGGTAGTATTACAATTTTAAATTTGATTTTATTGTTCAAGAAAATTCTGTTATAAGTAACGTTCTGTATTTATAGATTGTTTTAAGAAAATTAATTAGTTTTTTCCAATCATTTCCATTCAGCATTTCAACGGTTTCTTTCATAGAAAGTGTAGTTTTTTGAAAAAAAGAACGTCTTTGAGCACTAAAGATTGGACAGACGCTTATCAAATTAAAACAGTCCTCTTTTGATTTCAAGTTATATAGCGAACAGAATTGGGTGAAGCTCCCGTTGTATGGATTGCCATTTAAGGCTAGCACCTCACATCTCGTTTTGAAGATAATAGATATATCCGTGTAACTCAGAGAATCTTTGAAATAGTTACTATTACCGAGATTAAAGTTGACTGTATAACAATCTGCTGCTGGATTCAAGTGCTTTTGTTATTAGTTCATTCCTCATAAAGTCTTCATTCTTTTGTATAATGTAGTACAACTTTTCCTTAAATAAACTTACATTGTAGAAATCTACATCGAACATCTCTCCACAAGTATTTCCGATACACTGTCATTTTGCAAGCCACCAGCCCGCCCTTGTTTCGTACCTCATATAGTAGCATTTTTTTCGCAAGCCTACTGTCTTCGTAAGTATAACAGACTTTAATTATATAGTCAGCTTGTAACTTCAGTCGATGTTAAAATTTTTGGCAACCTAGTTTCTAAATATATTGCGTAGTCTGGTGTATTTTGCGGAATGTTGAACAGTTTCTTTAAAAAGTTTCTGTAGAATCTTTCAATGCCCTCGTGTTCATCAGCCTCCATACCTGCGATTAATAACAAAGTGTAGATTTTACAACGGTATCAAAAATGTTGAATTTTGTTTTTATTTTAAAAAATATTTTCCCACGTTACATTTAGCAAGCTTTGACAACTATTCGCTTTTTCAATCAAATGCTTGCTAAAGTCTAAAGTTGGATTCAGCTTCATTCCAAGGTATTTTACTTCTTTTGATGTTTCTATCAGATTCCCTTCATAAAGCCAATTTTTTTATTCAGTGAATTTGAAGATCGTGTAAAAATCATAATTTTCGATTTCTCTGTGTTTATGGTTAATCCCCATTTTTTGCAATAAGTTGCGAGTCGGTTTATCATAAGTTCCAAGTTCTCTGGAGATTCGGACAAGAGCACAAGGTCATCGGCATACAAAAGGACGTTAACTGCTGTATTCGCAATTCTTATATTACCGGGGAAATCATCTGCAACGTCATTTATGAACAACGAAAAAAGCATCGCACTAAGCTAACAACCCTGTTGCACACCAGAAGTAGTTACAAACCATTCTGAAAGTTTCTCGCCGTCCCACAGTGTGGGAATTCGCGAATTTAGCGGAATAAAATTAATAACGCTTGCATTTTAAATTTTTTTGTAGTTTTTTTTTTGTTTAGTTTATTGAAAATGTCTATACAATCAAATGTAACTCACATTTTTCTCATATTTTATTTAAGTTTTTTTTAAAATGAGCTTTGAAGTGACAGGTTGTTTACACCAAAAAGTACTTTTTTTTGAAAATCATAATTTACAAAAAAATCTTTTGAGGAATGATGTATTGTTTAGTTTTATTACAAATATGAATAAAATAAAGAAAAAAGTTAATTATTATCAGAATTTACTAGTTTTGTTTGCAAACCGATATGTCAATGCCGTTGTTTATGAACTAAAGAAACTCCATTCTTAAAAAGGGTATTAAAACGTAAAAGAAATTCTATTTGAAAGGAAGTTTTAAATTAGTTTTATTTCTAGACAATAAATGTTCTTATTTTATATTGGTAAGTGTTGTATCCCGAAATTTTTCTGGCATACATCATCAAGGATACCAAAAATTAAAAGAACCGAAAACTTCCTGTCGAAAAAAAAACAGTTTCACTGGAATAGACAATTTTTATTAAGTAATCCTGTTATTCTTGTAAAATAAAAAGCAAATTTAAAACAATTTTATTTAATTGTTTTTTATATGTTTTGTTTTTATTGTGAACAATTTTACCTTTACTATAATTTTAACTACATTCAACAATTCAACATATGTATATATGTACATATAACACATTTTATTTACATTTTAGATTAGTTTGCAATATCCAAAATTTCAAGAACCTCGGGCTCTAAGTTACTTCGTTTTCTTTTAGGAATACACCTTAGGCTTGCTAGATATGGATCTGATGTAATAAGCAGCCTATGAAATCAAATTTTATGTAAAATACGCATAAAAAGCACTTTCGCTCTTCAAATAAAAAAATCGTTTTTTTTTATTTTTAAATTAATTTATTTTTGTTATTATTATTGGAACACCCTTTATCCGATATAATAGTTTTTTTTTTATTAATTGATAGTTTCCGTTTTTAATTTTTTAAATAACTTAGCTCTTTTTTTCTTACTGTTAACTTTGAATTTGAACACCCTGTATTTTTTTTGTTTTAACTATCAGATTCACAAAATTATTTTTTTTTGAACACTCCGTGAAATAAAAAAAGTTTTTTTAATTTATAACATTCTTCTTCTAACCAAATCCCAAAAAGTTATTCGATTTTGACGGTATGGCATCATTTTTTTGCTGTATAGACATTTAGAAACATTGAAAAAAGATATATCACAACATAATTGGGGTGTCAAATTTTAGTGATTCTTGATAGATAATAAATAAAGCTTTGCAGTGAATATTGTTTCGAGGCGCAATAACGCGGAATAACTAAAGTTTTGCTCTAATAAAAGTACAAAAATCGAAAAAAACACATTTTTTTAACTTCAATCACCAAAACAAAAATATGAAACACCCTGTGAAATAAAAAATTACTTACATTCTTATACCTTGATATTTAGGAAATATAAAAAAATAGAACTTTCATTAAAACACACACCAAACGCACGAAAAAAAATTAAGAGCAAAGTTATCTCTTCCAGCAAATATACAGAATAAAAATCGCCAACTGCAACTTCAATGCTATTTTTTTTTGTTTACATGATCCCAACCCAACAGTGCTTTTGTTATCACTTTCTACAATCTTTTAGCTTTAAGAAAAACCGGTTTTGGCATCAATCGAGACTAGTCATTTTTCGAATTAAATTCCGCTAAATTCGCGAATTCCCACACTGTACGTCCCAATCGATAAATCAATAGATGAGAGCTTGTACAGCAACGCATTTCTATTGACAAGATCGAAGGCCGCTTTAAAATCGACGAAAAAAATCTAAATCAAAATCGTCCATGTCCATAATAGTACACTTTTTTTATCAAAAAAGTTTTCGAGACTTCTTCTTATTTTTAGCATAACGGCTGTATGACAGGTACCGTCAGTTTTGGAGCTAAAAAAAATTTAATTTCTTCTCTATGAAATCACCGAAGACCCTTAAATACCAATTTTGAAGAAAATCGCTTCAGCGGTTTAGGCTGTAGGTCGAGGTACAGACATACAGACAGACAAACGGAATTATCGGACCACTTTTTTGTGTTCTCTATCATTATAATTTCAACTTTGGTCAAAATCTCGAGATCTTTTTTTTTTCAAATGCAAAACTTGGCCTATAGTACCTATAAAGGGTGTCCGGTAGTTCGTGTGCCATACTTTGGGATGTGATTCTGGGTCATATTGTAAGAAAAAAATTGTTCTACAGTAAAGTCTGATTTTCAACTTTGACATCACGTTTTGACGATTTCAAAAAAGGCTAACTTTGGTGTACCCTGACCCATATTAAGGTCAATTTCTGTCAGTACTAGTAGTAGGGACCTCATTTTGGACTTTTTTTAGAAGAAACACTAACCTTTAAAACTAGGTTTAAATTGAGCTGATGTATTTTTAAAGTTGCCAGATATTAAATTTGAAATGGTGTTCAATTTTTCTTGCCCGAGCAAAATTTTGACTTTGAGGTGAATTTTTTTCAAATAATGCGTAATAAACATAAACTTTTCTTATTTTTGCCTGATGAATAAAACAATAATAAAAAAAACTCATTAATAAGTGTACCCAAAAACCAATACATTTTATGATACTTGAGAAAATCTAAAACAGGTAAAATTAAAAAAAAATGATTTTTTGACCTGAGGTGTAATGGGTTTGAATAAAACAATAATTTGTGTAGTTTTAAGTAATTTTCTCTTTTATGTACCCACATATACAGTCATAATAAGTGCTCAAAGTGCCATCCTGCGTTTTGAATGCATGCTATAGCCCGTTTTTGGATTTCATTTTGAATGTTTATTCTTGATAACTCTTGCCTTACTTTTAGTGATCCTTCCGAAATACGTTGTTCTAATTCAGTTAAAGCTGTTATTTCAGATGAGTAAACGATTTCTTTCATTTGTCCCCATACAAAAAAATTCAGTACAGTGAGATCGGGATATCTTGCAGACCAGTGAATTGGTACATTCCTGCCTATCCATCGATCACCGTATTCTTCATCCAGCCAATCCTTAACTTCACGACCATAGTGGGCCGGAGCACCATCTTGTTGGAAATATGATGAAGCTAGTTGAATCAGTGGAACATCTTCCATTAGGTCTGGTAGATTATTTTGTAAAAACTCCAGTTAGTTAGTAGAATTAAGCCGGGGTGGTAATTTGAAAGGCCCGATTAATTTATTTTCAATTACACCTGCCCACATATTGACACTGAATCTATGCTGAAATGATCTTTGCCGTCTTGAATGTGGATTGCTCGAAGCCCATGTACGGAGGTTATGGAAATTCGTAATACCATCTCTTGTGAATTGAGATTCGTCTGTCCAAAGAATTCTGTTGTTGTCATCTAAGTTTCTCTCTAGCAACCTTATACAAAATTCGAGTGGTGATATGGATACATATTTTCTCCATGGAGTATACTGGAAATTCTGTGTTTGGAAACATTAAACTGTAGAGCCAAGCGTCTTATGCTTATGATGGAAGGATCGATTTCAACAGCTGCCAGTATTCTTTCATCGACCGAAACTCTTCTTGTGCTTGCAGCTCCCGCATTAGGTCTTGCAGTTGAAACTGATCCAGTTTCTCGAAGCTTTCGAAAGGTATTTCTAAAAACATTTCGAAAAGGAAGTCGTCTGCTAGGATAAAGTTCCTGGTATCTTCGTTGTGCCCTTTTTGAATTTCCATTGCAAAACCCATAAACAAATTAAATGTCTGCGTATTCTTCTCTCGTAAATGAAGTCACAAAGCGCTCTTATCCAACTGTAATCGTGACTTAACTTGATAATCTGATGAATGAATTTGTTTTTCTATTCTTTTATACCACTTATTTAGTTAATTTACCCATTAATCATTCATACCCCAAATTTAACTCTCCCATGGAAGAGGTAAGGTAATTAGGGTTTTGACAGTAAGTCAAGTAGGCATAAGTACACTTTTAAACCACTCCAATTGTCAAGTGCTGCAATAAAAGTAGGTAAAAAATCCAAAATTCGATTACCTGTTTCAGATTTTCCCAGGTATCATAAAATGTATGGGTTTTTGGTTGCACTAATTAACGAGTTTTTTTTATTATTGTTTTGTTCATCAGGCAAAAATAAGAAAAGTTTATGTTTATTACGCATTTTTTGAAAAAATTTCACCTCAAAGTCGAAATTTAGCTCGGGCAAGAAAAATTGAACACCATTTAAAATTTAATATCTGGCAACCCTAAAAATACATCAGAGAAATTGATTTTAACATGGGTCAGGGTAAACCATCAAAGTTAGCCTTTTTTTTAAATCGTCAAAAAGTGATGTAAAAGTTGAAGATCAGACTTTACTGTAGAACTATTTTTTTTCTTACAAGAATCACATCCAAAGTATGACACACGAATTACCGGACACCCTGTATAGAGTTTTTTTATTATTGTTTTGTTCATCGGGCAAAAATAAGAAAAGTTCATGTTTATTACGCATTTTTTGAAAAAATTTCACCTCAAAGTCGAAATTTTGCTCGGGCAAGAAAAATTGAACATCATTTAAAATTTAATATCTGGCAACCCTAAAAATACATCAGAGAAATTGATTTTAACATGGGTCAGGGTAAACCTGTTGAAAAAACATTCTATATCAACACACCTTATATTATTTTGTATTTTTGTAACTAGTCTTGATTTATATATAAGTTATTTATTTTCATTCTAATTTAACTTGTTCTCGAATAAAGACCTTATTTCTTTATTAAATTAAGGGCTTTTCTTATAAGGAATTTCAATAGGTTATTGGCCCAGACACTAACTATTTTTTGAATAAAAAAAAAAAAAAAAAAAGAAAAGCGAATTAAAGGATAAAAGCGAATTAAAGGATAAAAGCGAACTAAAGGACATAATAAAGAAATGGGGGATACAAAATTTTCAATTGCAAAGCTGAATAATTCCAATTACTTTATATGGAAATATAAAATGGAATTACTTCTAATGAGAGAAGGCTTATGGGACATAATATCAAAAGAAAAGCAAAATGATGCAGGAGATGTTTGGTCAGCTAAAGACAATATGGCGAGAGCAACAATATGCCTTTCTTTGGAAGACGACCAATTACATCATGTCAGAAGATGTTATACAGCAAAGGAAGTATGGTCAATTTTACACTCTTATCACGAGCGAAGTACATTAAGCAATAAGGTAAGCATTATACGGGACATTTGTAATCTTCATCTAAAAGAGGACGGAAATGTTGAAAGTCATATCGGCACAATGCGGGATTTATTTACTAAATTGCAAGGAACAGGAGAAAAATCTTTCACCGAAAGCTGGAACGTTGCAATGCTTCTAAGCAGTTTACCTCGTAGTTTTGATACTTTGATAACGACGTTAGAATCGAAACCGGAATCAGAATTAACAATATGTTTTGTGGAGTCAAAACTAATTGAAGAGTACAGGCGACGTCATCCAACCGAAGAAAAGGAATCTCAAAATGCATTATTATCAATAAAGAAACCAAGAAATTTCAAGAAATTCAATTCAGAAGCTGAATGTTATTTTTGTCATTCTAAAGGACACTTGAAACGTGAATGTGTGCGGTAACATTGAATGGAAGAAAAAACAGCCAAAACAAAAAATTAATGTAGCAGCTGAAAAATTAAGCGATGAATTTTGCTTGGTTATTTCTCATTCTGAAAACTCTTATGGAAAATGGATTGTAGACTCGGGAGCTTCATGTCATATTTGCAAAAATAAAGAACTATTTTGTAAATTTGATTCAACAGTAAAGAACACGGTGATTCTTGCAAACGGAACACAAATTGAATCCCAGGGACAAGGAGAAATTCGTCTTAAACTTCTAAACGAATTTCATAAAGAAACAAGTGTTAAATTTCAAGAAGTTCTATATGTTCCATCAGTGGAGATGAATCTTATATCGGTAAAGAAACTAACTTCTAAAGGTTGCGAAGTTAATTTTAAAGATAATACGTGCTACATTTACAAAAATGGACAATCGGTTGCTATAGCAAAACTTAATGAAAATTTATACTCTCTTTCTCAACATGAAAAGGTTTTTCTAATGAATGCGGAATGTACAGGCAAGTGTATTCATTATTGGCATAAACTACTTGGTCATCGTGCAATTGATGCGATTTTGCAAATGAAATCAAAAGGACTTGCTAATGGTATGAATATAGAGGGTTGTAAAAATCAAAGTTATTGTTCTATATGTCCAGTTGGTAAATCAACTCGTATTCCGTCTCCAAAGAAGATCGATCTAAGTTCAAGGGGGGTACTTGACATTATCCATACGGATGTGTGTGGTCCTATGGATGTGCCAACTCCGTCCGGAAACAGATATATGCTAACTTTTATTGATGACTTCAGCAGGTATTGTCATGTATACTTACTGAAGTATAAGTCTGAAGTACTCGAAAAGATGAAGAATACAATGAATAAAAAACCCAAGATAATACGATCGGACCGAGGAGGCGAATACACAGGGAAAAACATAGTTGATTATCTCAAGCAAGAAAGAATATTAATGCAATATACCGCCGCGTACTCACCGGAACAAAATGAAGTAGCTGAGAGAAAAAATCGTTCGCTTGTAGAGATGTCAAAATGCATGCTTACTGATGCAGAACTTCCGAAGACGTTATGGGGTGAAGCAATTTCAACAGCAAACTATTTGCAAAACCGGCTAGTGACTCGATCTACAGAAAAAACACCATATGAGCGGTGGTTTAACAAAGTGCCTAATTTGGCACATCTTAGACTTTTTGGAGAGAAGGGCTTTGTACATGTTCCAAAAGTAAAACGAAAAAAGTTTGACGATAAGTCAATCAAAATGATATTCGTGGGATATGATTCAAACTCAAAAGCATATTGCATGCTTCAAAAAGACCACCGTATACAGATATCAAGGGACGTAATTTTTTTTAAATCAGGACTGAACGACATCACTAAGAAAGGACATTCAGAAGGGGATCAAAATGGTAAAGGAGCAGATATACAGGATACGGATTTGAATTCATCTCTCGACACATTTCAAGGTTTTAGTGATGAAAGCACAAGTGATGAACTGAGCCAACAAAAAACAAAACTTAGACAATCAAAAAGGAAAACAAAAGGAATACCACCAGTCAGGTATGTTAATCATATTCAAATAGTTGATCCAGAAACGTATGAGGAAGCCATTTGCGGTACAGATCGTGAATCATGGTTAAAAGCTATGGAAACCGAAATGCAATCATTAGAGAAAAACAACACTTGGAGTTTGGTAGATATGCCTCAAGATCGAAAACCGGTTGGTTGCAAATGGGTTTTCAAGCGTAAACAAGAAGTTGATGGTATTCGATTTAAGGCACGATTGGTTGCACAAGGTTTTACTCAACGTTACGGCATTGATTACGATGAAGTATTTTCACCAGTGGTTTCTCATACAACTTTGAGAACATTATTTGCAATAGCAGGAAAACGAAAACTTCTAGTTCATCACATTGATTGCAAAACAGCATTTCTTAATAGTGATCTGAAAGAAATAGTTTATATGGAACAGCCCATCGGTTTTAAGAAAAGAAATCAAGAAAATAAAGTTTGTTTACTGAACAAGGCGATATATGGATTGAAGCAATCAGCTCGTTCATGGAACAAAAACATACATAACGCACTAACAAAACTGGGTTTCAAACAAAGTCAAGCGGATCCATGTTTTTACAATAATATTCAAGAAACCAAAAGAATATTTATACTGATGTATGTGGATGACGTACTTATAGCCGCAAATAATGAAGAAGACATAAATTTATTTAAAGAAAATCTTAAAATATATTTTGAAATCAGAGATTTGGGACCAGTACAAAATTATTTAGGACTAAAAATTGAAAGAGAAGGAAATGGTGCATTTTCAATTTCACAGACGTCTTATATTGATAAGATTGTGACTGAAAACGGACTATCAGAAGCAAAACACTCGGCCATTCCAATCGAACCATCATATGGAAAACTGAATAATCCACAAAAGAATCTTAACAACAACAAAGGATATCAGAAATTAATTGGCAGTTTACTTTATGTTGCGTTAAACACAAGACCGGATATTTCAGCGGCAGTGTGTATCCTAAGTCAAAAGACAAGTCAACCTAAGGAAGAAGATTGGATAGAACTGAAAAGAATAGTTCGTTATTTAAAAGGAACGTCAAAATTAAAACTAAAATATAACGAAATCAATAATCAACTGCTCGTCGGTTTCTCAGATGCCAGTTGGGGCGAAGATACAATGAACCGAAAATCAAACAGTGGTTATTTATTTAAAGTTTTTGGTGGACTTGTTTCTTGGAGTTGCAGAAAACAAACATGTGTTGCTTTATCGTCTACAGAAGCTGAATTTATAGCACTTGCTGAGGCATCAAAAGAGGGCTTATGGTTAAAATCTTTACTGTCAGATTTTCAAGAGATTTTAAGAAGAATTAATCAAGAACGTACTAAATTTGCATATTAGCAATCAAAGTCATATATTGACTGCATACTTTTAAATATTCAAGGACTAACAAATAACTTTACTGAAATAAAGCATTTAATAATTGAAAAGAAATACGATTTAGTTGTTTTAACAGAAACTCACTTAGGACAGTGGGTTTTGGAAAGTGAAGTGAATATTAAAAACTATAATTTAATAAGATGTGAAAGTACATCGCCCTATACGGGTGGAATAGTAATGTATGTAAAAAAAAAATATGAGTTTAATGTTTTAAAAAATTGTCAACTAGAAATAAATATTTGGATTTTAATAATAGAAGTACAAATTGATAATAAACATGTTATATTTTTTGGATTATATCGTTCACCGAGTACATCAATTAGAACTTTCTGTGAAAAAATGAATGAATGGATGGATGAATTTGAAGGAAAAGAGAACTTAATAATTTTAGGTGATTTCAATATAGACTGGCTAATGAATACCACATATAAAAAAGAACTTGAGTGTATGTTTCGTGAAAATATGTGCAATCAACTAGTTATTGAACCTACAAGGATAACTTTAACAACTAAGACACTTTTGGATTACGTAGTTACGAATACTAAAAACTGTATAGTTAAAGTTGATAATGAATTAAAAATTAGTGATCACGAAACTATTACATTTAAAATAACAACTAACTCAAAACAAAAGTGTGATAAACGCAAAATAATAAAATATTTAAAATATGATAGTTTTCAATTTGTTCAAAATATAAGAAGAAGTGAAATAAATAATTTAAGTATAATAACACAAGTGAATAATCAAACGAGTAATATTTTTGAAAAGGAAATTTTAAGTGTATTAGACAAATTCATAGTAAAAAAGAGTGTAAAATGTGATAATCGTATAAATTGGTTCAATGAAGATCTTCGAAGACAAAAATCGCAAAAAATTCAGAGCTATACAAGGTTTATTTTAACTGGTTTATTGGAAGATTGGCAGAGTTATAAGAAAATAAGAAATAAATATAAAAAAAGTTTAAATAAGGCTGAATGTTTGTACATTAAAAAGAAAATAAATGAAGCTGATACTCAAAAATCGATGTGGAAAACAATTAAAAATTTAGTGCTAAGGCAAGTGCAATCTGATAATAAAAGTATCCAGTTCGGTCAAACTAAATTTGATAACAACAAAATTATAGCAAATAAGTTTAATCAATATTTCATTACAAGTGTTACAGAAATAAATAATGGTATTCCAAATATACCCTGGATAAATCATGCTGAACTAAGTGCACAGTGTTTCAAATTTAAAATATTAGATAACATAGATGAACTTTTGAAAATAATAGAAATAATGCCTAACAAGAACGACTACAACTATATGAACAAAAAAATGTTAAAAGATAGTTACACTTATGTAGGACCAGCTTTACTAAAAATAATAAATTATTCCTTAATTAATGGGATTTTCCCAGACAGTTGGAAAACATCTCTAATAATTCCGGTTCAAAAAATCGCTAACTCCAACAAATGTGAACATTTTAGACCAGTGAATATGCTACCTTTGTATGAGAAAATATTAGAAAAAGTTGTACAAATCCAGTTTGAAAAATACTTAGAAGAAAATAGTATTATTATGGAAGAACAATCCGGTTTTCGTCGAAAGCATTCATGTGAAACTGCAATAAACTTTGTTATAGCTGATTGGAAAGAGAAAATACATGCAAAGAAGAAAATAGCAGCAGCATTCCTTGATCTCAAACGTGCGTTCGAAACTGTTAACAGAAGTATATTATTAAAAAAACTGTATAGTTATGGGGTAAGAGGAACAGAATATCTATGGTTTAAGTCATATCTAGAAAATAGAAAACAAATGGTAAAATTCAATAATGTAGTATCAAATAGTGTTTCTATTGAGTTAGGTGTACCGCAAGGGGCAATGTTGGGACCATTATTATATATATTGTATATTAATGATTTTAAGAAAATAATACGAAATTCTAAAATAGTATTTTTTGCTGATGATGGTCTATTATATGTGAATGATGATGATGTTAATGTTGCAAAGAATAAGTTGAAAGAGGACATAAATAATGTAAAAATGTATCTAAATATGAATAAATTGAAACTAAATACTGAAAAAACAAAAATAATGTTATTACCACAAAACACAGAAATTAATTGCATTGAAGAATTTGAATGTGTTAATGAAATAGAATACTTGGGAATCATAATAGACAGTAATTTAAATTTCAAACAGCATTTTCAAAATATTTATAAAAAGGTAGCCCAGAAAATCGGTTTTTTTCGTAGAATAAGAAAGAAATTATGTATTTCAATGGCAATTAAAATATATAATACTATAATAAAACCATATTTTGAGTATTGTCCAACAGTACTATTATTGGGGTCCACAGATATGATTCAAAAACTTCAAATCTTACAAAATAAAGCTATGCGGTCGATTTTATACTGCAATAGGTATACACCAATATGTTACATGTTGAATATGTTAAAATGGTTGAGTATTAAACAAAGAATAATATTTTGTACATTGCTGTTTATATTTAAAATTAAAAATAGTTTAATGCCAAGTTATCTTCAAAGAAAATTAACAAGAAGAGCTGATGTTCAGCCATATAATTTAAGAAACAATAATAATTTTAATGTACAATTTTTCTCTAACAATAGATCGCAAAATATGTTATTCTATAAAGGAATACAAATTTTTAATAGGTTACCAAATAATGTGAAAACCGAAAACAATTTAAGAAAGTTTAAAAATGAAATATTACAGTTTGTTAAAACTACCTTCTAACTTATTTTATTTTTAAGAATCTATTTAAATGTATTTAAAATGTAAAAATAGCTTTTTTTTCAATGCTAAATAAACGTTTATCAACCAATTCTCATTTATGAAGATAATCAAAGCTGTATAAAAATGATCGAAGGCTATAAATTTAACAACAGATCAAAACATATCGATATCAAATTCCATTTTATTAGAGACTACGTTGAAAAGAAAATTATAAGATGTAAATATTGTCCAACCGATGATATGCTTGCAGACTTGTTAACAAAGCCGTTACCAGCCAATAAACTAATAAAACTTCGAATGCGTATGGGGCTTCTAGACAATATAGAATGAGAAGGGGTGTTGAAAAAACATTCTATATCAACACACCTTATATTATTTTGTATTTTTGTAACTAGCCTTGATTTATATATAAGTTATTTATTTTCATTCTAATTTAACTTGTTCTCGAATAAAGACCTTATTTCTTTATTAAATTAAGGGCTTTTCTTATAAGGAATTTCAATAAAACCATAAAAGTTAGCCTTTTTTTTAAATCGTCAAAAAGTGATGTAAAAGTTGAAAATCAGACTTTACTGTAGAACAATTTTTTTTCTCACAAGAATCACATCCAAAGTATGACACACGAATTACCGGACACCCTGTATAGAAGTTTTGTATATTTTGTATTACTAAAACATTTTTAATAGAAAATTTTGGTTCGCAAATTTTAAGTTTTTATCATCGGTAGGTATTGTTGGTAATATCTTGTTCATTTTTTTTTTAAATTTTAGTTCGTAAAAATTAAGTAAAACAAAATAATTATCAAAATTCAATTATTTTTTAAAATGTTTATGGTGGATATAGTTATTTTGAAGAAAAAATAAAGATTTTATTTCTTACATCTTGCGAACATTTGTCCTTTTCTTAACCACAATAGCTCAGAAAAAGTTAATTTTGTATTTAAAAATTTTTTTTTTTTAAATTCACTCAGTTTGTTTATTTCTTGTTAATTACATTTAGTATTTTTTTAAGGAAAAAAAAATATTTTTTTTAAGAAAATGAACTGGGCTTTAATAATAAGTGACAAAAATTAATACTCATTAACGTGTTTTTTTTTTTGAATAAAATGATATCAAAGTGAAAAAAAAACTACTTAAAAAACGAAAAAAATGGGTTTGATGCGAAATTGCGGAGAAACGGTTGTCCGCAGAAAAAAAAAGTCTTTGGACAAACTAAAACTGTAATAAATTCTTGATTGGTTAAGAAAGAAATCTTACGAATCGGACGTAGTTTGGCAAAGATAAAGCCAATTAAGGGAAAAATCATAAAAATCGTTATAACTTGAAAACGGGACGAAAACGAGAAAATGACCTCTTAAGTTTTTCGACTTAAAATGACCTCAGGAATCCATGGTTTTCATTTGGGGCGGTGACTGTGTAACACCATGTATATAACAAGTAAAAAGGGCCTTTTTCATTATATTATGTCTAAGGGCCTTTTTCATTATATTATGGTCAAAGTTCTACAATGGAATATGAACGTTTTTTAAATAATTACCATGAGCTGCAACTATTAATAAAAGATCTCAATCTATCAGTCATTTCACTTTAAGAAACCCTCATACCATTCAATTCAGATCCAAACAATTTCACAAATTGCTCTCCTAAACAATACAATACATACTTCTACAATCTCCCCGCGAATGCCACGGCTAAGCAGGACCCCGGTCTTCTAG
Source organism: Chrysotoxum bicinctum (assembly GCA_911387755.1). Lineage (NCBI taxonomy): Eukaryota > Metazoa > Arthropoda > Insecta > Diptera > Syrphidae > Chrysotoxum > Chrysotoxum bicinctum. The sequence goes on from OU426987.1 coordinate 118,360,692, forward strand.
TACACAAATCAATTTATCACAAACGAATCCAAATAAACTCCAATTTATTTGCAATAGCCGTTGAAATGGAATTAAAAATTAAAATGACGATAATAAGTTTATATATCCCCCCATACCAAACATCCTCTGCTTCCGAATTAGATCAAATAGTCAATGGCTTTCAAACACCAGTTTTGCTAACCGGTGACCTTAATAGTTGGAGTCCGTTATGGGGCTCCCCTAGTAGCAATACTAGAGGTAAAATACTTGAAAGGTTTTTTTAACAAATTGAAATCTTATACTACTTAACAACGGTAGGCCCGCCCATATTTCAACTCCTAAATCTCTAACTCATAAGGATTTAACACTTATTTCTCCTCAATTATACCCATTAACAACTTGGTCAGTCCTTTCAGATTTATGTGGGAGCAATCACTTCCCGATAGTAACAACCATAATACTGGATCCACAAAATAACGCTAATAAATTTCGTCCAAAATTTCAAACTGACAAAGCCAACTGGGATCTATTCAATGCAAACATTCTATGTCTGCAAGCCAAGTTTCACCAAACATCAATCAAGAGGCAGCTAGAATTATTCATTAAAAATGCAACAAATAAATCAATCCCAAAGTCACGCAACAATATCAATTTAAGGATTAAGGGACCAGCAAACAAAATGCCTGGAAATTGTTTAAAAGACATCCGACAGATGCTAATCTTATAGATTACCGCAAAACCAACGCCCGTTTTCGCAAAGCCGCGTAGATTGCCAACAAAATCTGCTTTTAGACATTTACTAACAATATCAGCCCTGAATCCTCACCCAGAAAACTCTGGTGTGATATTAAAACCCTCACGGGTAATTACACACCATACTCCATTAAAATTATTAAAACTGAATCACAAACACTTTCTGAATCCTCAGACATTGCAAATTATTTTGCAAGTTGTAGGATGATAGTAACTTCTCTCCAGAATTTTTACAAGCCAAGTACCATTCAATGGAAACGTAACAACCCATCTCCGATACATCTCCTTCGGCAAAACTAATTGATTTACCAATCAGTTTAACTGAACTGGAAAACTGCCTTCACCTAGTTAAGGGCAAAACAACCGGTTTCAATCGGATTTCGTATCCAATGCTAAAAAACAGTCCATTGCCATTCAAATTTCGCATCTTATCCCTTTTTAACCACATCTTTGATGAGGGTATTATACCACAAACGTGGAAAACAGCCACTATCATACCATTACCAAAACCAAAAAATGCTCCCTTGCATGGGGAAACTTTTAGAAAAAATAATAGCTAAGACAGTCCAGTGGTTCATCGAAAAAAAGAATCAAACTAGCAAAAATCAAGATGCTTTTAAACAAGGAAGTAGCACAACTGACACTCTTTTATATATCGACGAATATATTGCAAACATCGCTTTCAACTAAAAATCACATTTCAATTCTATCAATCGACTTTGAAAACGTTTCCGTACAAGGGTAAATAACGAATATTCGTCTCTCAACAGCCTCGAAAATGGTATCCCCCAAGGACACCACTTTCAGTGGTAATTCTCATTATAGCCTTTAATGAAATTAGTGACATATTATCTAAATACCAAACAGTACGTCACTCCTTGTATGCAGACGATCTTATTATTCTTCTGAAAACCAAAGAAATTCCGAAAATTATTGATTGTTTCTTTTATATTTTTGCAGACATCGATACCTGGTGTAAAAAATCAGGATCGACCATATCATTTGATAAAAGCAATATCGTACATATACAAATACATATGCCGTAAAACAATAATATCGATTCATTGTTTATTTATGTCATTTTAGAAGGCACCCGAGCATTGAGTTTGCCTTACAATTTCTTCCTTGAAAAACTCGCTGACTTATATGTCCTTGGCAACTTGACCTATTCATTATATTAAAAAGATCTTGTTATTAATAATCTTTTAGATGTTGTTTGAACTAAGAAGTGTCAAAAATACAATAATATTGACCAAAAATGTCGTTTTTAGAAAATGACGTCACCAACAAAAATGCACACAACTCACAGGGAGCGAACTGTAGCAAGAAAACTTTAAATATTCTGAAAGTAGACAAAACACTTAACAAAATGACGTATAAAGCTTATTGGCGTTTTACGGATAACACAACTAAACGCTTAAGGATTTCAGAAAAATGCAAAAAACTAAGCAATTTTTTTTACTTTTTGATATTCAACTACGAATTAAAATAACAATAATTTATTTTTTATAAAAAATTAACATACAAAAACGCACCTGAGCTTCCTGATTCTATTGCAATTTAATTTAATTTGTTACACGCAATAAATAATAAACTGTACACAATACTTTACCAACTCGAAATGGCAAATGGCAGAGGTCTGCGATCGACTTCAAAACGAGAAGTTACTCCTCATTTGAGACGATCTGCAGTAACTCACGTGATTCAAATAAACTTTCTCTCTCTCATTTCTGATTCTCTATCACATTTTGAAGAGAAATAGAATAGTTATTTAAGACAAAGCTCAACTTCATAATTTGATTAAATGCCAGCTTTTTTACGTTTTGCCCCAATGTGCGACGGATACCCGGACACGTTGGGATCAAAGGCAATGAATTTGCCGATGAGACCGCCAAACTATCAACCACTATCAACCAGGAACCTCTTTTCACGTCTTTCATGCCCAACAAAAAAGACATATCAAATATGGTATCAAAATATTTTTCAAATGAAAGACGAAACCAATGGATAACACATCAACACTACTAGACACATATATTACCCCAGAAGCTCAAGTCACAGTCTATCCAACAAATTGCTCAACAACCATGATCCGGTGCTTTTTGCGAATCCGAATGGGGCACTCAAAAATCACCCACAGCCTTATATTTGAGAAAAAAGATCCACCCATTTGTCACTTCTGCAATAGAGAAGTCATAACCATACATCATATATTCTTCAACTGCAATTCCATTAAAAATATTTTATATATGTATATAAAAATAAATCTATATCTGACATTTTGAAAAATCCATCAGAAGAAAATTTACAACTAGTCTATAAAATATTAAAAACATTAAATCTAGATAAACTTATTGAATTTCATAAACTTGTACAAATATAATCTATTTTATTCATATTTTTAGCTGATAGTCCCGGTAGCTATAGCTTTAAATTGTATTATTTTGTAATTCATTACATTGTAATACATATAATAATAATAATATTTTTTTTTATTTAGAAAACTTCTATAGCTAATCTGCCGTCTGCAAAATATGACAGTTCACAAAAAAAATTTAACTAAAAAAAATAGTTTAAAATTATACATAATTTTATGAAAAACGTATACATAGTTTTAAAAAATGAATTAAAAGACGATGTGTTGAAAAGAATTATAATTATATGTAAACGAATTTGATGGAATGGACACTGCAAAGGTCTATAACAATTTTAATGACAAAAAACAAAAACTTTTTTGAAAATATATTCTTCTTAGTTCTTATAGCATAGGGAATAACGCAATAAAATGGTAAACATCTTCAGCTTCTCTTCAAATCACAATCTGATATTACTTCACAATTATAGACCCGACATATTTTTTCTAGTTCTTTGTATTCAATAGAGATGTACTGTACTTTTTTTTTTTAATTTTTGTAAAAGGTGTATCTAACTTTTTTTTTCTCACTTGATTTTGATTTTTTCTCAAAAATATGTAATGCATGAAATTATTACCTGTTTTTTATGCCAAAAATATTATAAAGTAGTTTTCTTCAAAGCATTATTGAAATAATTAGCATAACACTAATTGATAAGATGTATATTCTTAATGTGTAGGCATACATTGAATTTAATAAAACTAAACTAAACTAAAAAAAAACTAAACATCTATAATTGTGAAGTAATATCTTTTAACAAGTTCTTTTAACAAATTGTACAATATGGACAGGTATTCGCTTTTTGAATCCTCGGCCGTAAAAACTCTAAGAGTCTTCTTTTGCAACTAAGAAGCACATTGCGTTGTTTGTCTGCAGTTCCCTCTAACGTCTTCAGCATTTATTGGAATATGGAAGGAGACATTTCTCGAAAAAAAAATCCCAGTGTCGAAATTTTCACAGAAAAAGAAAATACTGGTTTCATTTCTTTTTTCCATTTTACATACGGTTACGGAAAAAATTAGTAAATCATTCGTGGTAAGTGCGTTGAACAGTCACAACGGAGGTCTGGCGGTATATTTTTAGTTTATGCCACCTAAAAACAAATTTTTTTCAGAGGTACTGGCAATTGGGATTTGGACTCGGCAGAAGTAGGTACACTCCATTTCTGCTGTCGCATTTGTTTAACAAAAAACACACTTAATAATAAAAATGACTTGTCCCCCTCTGGAGCTTATCTATCGAATTCTGTACTTGATTAAATATATCTGGGTCTTAGCTATTTATAATGATTTCATTATTTAAACAAACCGAATAAAATACGAAGTAAACAAGATAAATTTACAGGGTTTTCGGTAAGTTCCAATATATTAATATCACAGCATTTTTCAAAGCATCCCTTCCTCTATCAAATAAACAGAAAGATGAAATGGAATCGGCTTAAGTGATAGCTGACAATCAAAGTCTTGATCTTTTGTGCATGTAATATGATTAAATAGACTATCGCTTATTCCGATTGGTGTAATGTGTAGTTTTCAACCATTTTCGTCACTTGATGGTATGATTTTGGCATGACAGAAATATAAATCCTAAAAGTAAAATAAGCTAATATAAAAAATTTGTAAAAAGTTTTTCTTGATTCTATTACACCTCTTGAACTATAAATGGGTCATTTTTTAAAAATTGACATTTTTTTTTGATCGTTTGAAAAAAATTTTTTTTCAGTTTTTCTTGGGTTTTAGTTTCTAAATCTATAGTAAACAAGTAGAAAAGGAGTTCTCCGAGTTGCGCAAAAATAATTTCAAATATTTTCCATTTTACGAGTATTTTTTGATAAAAATTTAAATTTTAAATTTCGAATGTACTAAAAATGTTCTTTTTTTGCATAAAATAACAATAATCCACAAAATAAATAGTAACAATTTGAAATTTTGTGGAAAGCAACTAAATTTTATAGGATAATTAATAAAAAAGTTGTTTATTTACGAAATGATTTTGTTTAAAAGCACGAAAGAGTCAAAAAAAATATTTTTAAATAACGGTACATAACTTTCTTGGAAACTTTACGGTACCAATACTGTAAGGAATGATGAAATTCAGTATATTTATCTAGAATATAAAAAAAATTAATAATAATATGAGCCATTATAAACTAAAAGAACATTTATTAAAAAACAAATACGAAAATGGCCACGGAGATTACAAAATCGATTATTTCTTAATTTTAATATAGTAAATGTAATTCAATGTCATCCAAATTATATTAGGTTCAAGTATGAGTAAATACCTTTCTTTTGGCGGTGGTTAGACTAAAAAATATGTATACGGTACAAAGATAACAAGGCCACGGAATTTTTACTCGGATGAAAAAATTATTTTGTATGCAAATTTTAAAGGAATTAACTGCAATAATTAAATTATAATAAAACATGAAATTGAAGGTTTTTTGACGTACTATAAGATAATGCATCGTAAAAAATTATTAAAAATTGTTTAGTTGTGTGAAAAAGCGAAAATATTTAATTAGGTTTTTTTTTTCCAAATCTTGTCACACTCGTTCAACTAAGTATTCGGACAACAAAACAATTTTTTTTTTGGTCACGGAGATTACACATTATTAATTACCATGGCTATTCGTTACCATCAATCGATCTGCAAATTTTTTCTTATAATGCTGACATATAAACACAGTTCCATGCCAAATTTCAAGTCTTTAAATTGAAATGCAAAAAAAATAGAAGCTATAACGCTAAAAATGTAATTTTTTTAAAACGACCCAAATAAACAGTTTTCACAAGAACTCACTTCGTATTTTATTCAGAACATTAATTTTTGCACAAAATATATGATTAAAACTCATCAATTAAATTAATAATATCCTACTCATGTGAACCTTAATAGGATATCATCAAATCTTTTTCTTTTTTGGCATTTATAAGCAATCAATTTTAATCAGGAGAAAGATTTTTTAGTTATCACTGAAAAAAATATTAAAAGAAGTTAGGTAAACAAATTATGTTATGTTACGACAATTGCGTGAAGGGAAAAATAATTGCATCGGATAAACGTTAGCTTATAAACATAGCTGGGCATTAACTCGTTAATCGTTAATTAACGAAGTTAAAATTTTGATTAACGGATTAATTTTTAAAAATGTTAACGGACACGTTAGATCCGTTAATCCACGTTGTCCGTTAATCGTTAATCCAATGCCTACTATTACCGCGCGGCGCGAAAAACAGGTTCAGACAAGTATGAGACAAGTGCCGTGCGGCGCGTGCCGCGGGTGAAACAAAAACATACAGGGAAGATAGGATATTTGCCTTTCAGTCTGACCATTATGGATTTCAATAAGCTGTCTTTAATTTAAAGCTCTTACAGGATTTCCGTAGGACTGTAGGAGCATTAAAAATTCCCCGCAAATCTCAGACAAATATTTGCTACTAAAAGCTTAAATCCTGAAAGTTACATAGCACAAACCAAAGAAAATGCCATATGAATTTCTATCAACTCGGCAATGGTAACTCTGATTCAGTGTTTTTTTTTTTAATAAACACAATAAGGGTTGGTTGCAAATTGGTCTCCTTTCACCCATGGAGCAGATACGTCATGATGGGTTGTACGTGAGCTCAAAGAAGATTACACAAACAATTTTAATGTTACTCAGTGATTCTCTTTATTATTTCAGTGGCAATATTTTAAGTTAAGGTGCCGTGCAAACAGCAGCACGCACCAGTGTTTCTGAAAAAGCTCTCCCATAAGGCCTGTACTGCAAATATAAATTGAACAGAGTATAGGTACGTATTATATTTTGACGGCGCGTGTGAGTGAGAAAACTGCGAAGAGATTCGTTTCGTTTGATCATTTCATTATGCCGGTCGTGTTGTTCGAACATTTTCAAGGAGCAACACGCGCTCGTACACCACCCATACACTTGTTGCGCAATTCGTAGATCCAACCCGTTGGTTGAACAGAATGGAAGGCACCGTACATTAGAGTTGAATGCGTTGAATTCGAAATTTGTGCGTTGATCGCCTAGTGGACGACCGGCATTACTTAGCGCTGGTGCTCAAATTAAAAAAATAAAAATGCAATTTTTATCACATGTTAACGGATTAACGATTAACGTTAACTTGCGTTAATTCTTCCGAAATTTAGCGCTTTAACGTTTAACGAAGCTAACTTTTTTAGTAGCGGATTAACGATTAACGAAGTTAACTGTTTGATTAACGGTGCCCAGCTATGCTTATAAACCTTTTTAAGTAATTTTAACCTTAAAAAATAAAAGCTATTGCTTCTGAACACACCTAAAACAATAGCAGTTCGTGTAACACACTAAAAGAATTGTGACTACCCTTAAAATGTTTGAGCAGCGTGCGAGAATCCCTGAATTTGGGCTAAAGGGTAAGCTGATGCGCATTTCCTAAAGCGCGAGTATTGTAAGTGCCCCTCATGGATAGCGGCATTTTGGGTGGGTTGCGCTTTAACTACAGAAGACAGCATTGAGTTTTTGAAGCATTAAATTCTACGCGGTTTATGGTTCCTTATTTGACAATGCAATCGAAATCAGAATTTAGAATACGCTGCCGTTATAGATTCACATCCGAAGAACATGGACATGCATCTGGAAACGAATATGAGCTGAGAGTACTGGTGTCAGCAAAACAATTCAATGGAAAGAGAATCGGAGACAAAACGGAGCTCCGTGGCACACCAGCATTTATTTTATGACCTACATCTGTCAAACCATTTCTGTGTGCGTATTGCCAGGAATGCAGGGGACCTACAATTTTCTGCCAATTCCGAACAGCTAATGAGCAGCACTTCTCATGACAACAGATACTCAATTCCTTGCAAAAGACCTGCACCTGACAGTGCAACGCAAATTAGAATGGGCAGAATTGCGAAAATAATCAATTAAAAACTTAGTTATTTGGTTTTATCGGTCGCCCCTCATGTACAAATCAAGAGGATAGGAACTTAACCAAAGAGTAGCAAGAATAGACCTATTTGAATTGAAAATTTGGAAATAATGCCTGCAACTGTAAAATATGTATTGTTTATAATTGCTTAATGATAATGATAACGCCTTATATAGCCTGCAATGAAACATCGCATATAAGAAATACAATTTCTCATCAGAAAATTGATGAAATCGTTTTTTATTTACAAACAAAAACACTTTAAGCAATGTAGTTTACTGACAAACAAATTATTTAATGTTATTTGAGGGTAGTAAAAATATAGGATTAGATCTTACTTTTTTTCAAATCAATACACAATTTTTTATACATACATTTTATACAAATAAATTAAAATAAACACTTTATTCTCAATCAAATGTGTCAACAAAATTTTGTTCCTATCCTTTATACTAGTGCTGTGTAATTGTTGGTTATTTTTTATTGTGTCTTCAATGTATTTAAATATTCATGAATTTACAAAACATGCTTCAAGTATATAAAACCAACTTTTATATTTATTTTGAAGTTATATGTATGTGTTTCGACAGTTATTCAAAATCAGACTTGATTGTGTCGGTGAAAATATTTTCTTTAAAAATTGTCTCTTTTTATTGTATGAATATAACATGTTGCTAAATATGATTGGAAATTCTAATGCAAAATAAGTTTCTTTTAATTAATTAAAAATATTTTGTACTTACAAAGGAAATAATGGCTGCAAGGAGTAAAATTTTAACAAGAAGATCATCGAACTGCTCTAGAACAAGTTGCCATATTGATTTTCCTTCTTCTGTCGGCAATTCTGTAAAATGGATTATGAATTAAAAATAAATAATGATTGATTTCTTAAGGACAAACCATTTGGGCCGTATTTTGCTTGGTTCTTTTTCACTTGGTCAAGTGATAAACCACTTTCGCCATCAGTTCCGAAGAAAGCCAGCGCCTGTTCGACGGTTTTTGCGTGACCGTCCTCCATCATACAAATATTTCACCAATTCTAAAATGTAAATTAATTTAGTCAAAATAAATTAATCTCTTAAATATATGTAAATACAAATATAATAGTGGCGAAAAATTCAAACTTTATAAAACGAAGATTATTTTTATCTGTCACTGAACAAATTATTAAGTTTTTTTCCAGGAATTTTTTTGTAATGTGAAACTGATAGATTGAAGATGTCAATATTTCTGTTTAAATAGTTTTCTAATTGAGTCGTCTGAGTACTCGTAGTCACCAACATTACAACTATAACTATTTTTCTACAGCTCAAATGATTTACCTGATACTTACAAGCATGTGATACAACTTGCAGTTGCGTTTAGAATAATAAACTAAAGCATTTTAACAAATAAATGGTGACGAGGTTTTCAAATTAATATTTTGAATCTTTTATTTCCAGAATAAAAAATATGTTTTTAATTTAGTATTTAAGTGGATATTTTCTAATTTAACAAAAGTTTTCAAAAAATGAAGATCAACCTTTAAATATAACAAAGAAGCAAAGTTAATTGAAAACTTGTATCATAAGAATTAGTTCCGTTCTTGAACCCTCAACTAACATTGAGTTGCACGTTCTTTGTTGGAAATGAGAGTAACATAGGATATTGCATTAAGTTTATCCAGTTTTCATACCTTTCACTGATATCAACGTTAATGATTGCTGTAGAGCATTAACCCCTTTTTTGCTGGAACCACTGCTTCGCAACTTTACTTGTATATTTTGCGTCTTTGTCTTGCGAAAACATACATTTCAGAGGTATTTCATATTCAGCATACATAAATAATGTGAACATAACTTAATGCATTTTCTTAACATACACAAGCTGACAATTGAGTGTACTGTAACCACACACTATAATATAAAAAACTTCACCAAACCATTATGCTGGTACCTTCTGCGCAATATTTTAAATGATTTCGTAAAATGATAAAGTAAGTTACTAAGTTAAAAAAGGAATTTTCTATTTTTAAACGATTTTAGCATCTTACTATCTGTTAACATTTTACTAAAGTTAAAATCACAAAATGGCTACTTTAGGTAACTTGCTAAACTCATATGACATCTGCCATTTTCCTTGAAATTTCTTGGCAATTTTATTTAAAAGAGTTAAATTGTGTTTTTTTTATTATTCGTGAGCTAATTGTTTCTCAAAGCAAACAAAATAATATAAAATGTTTTCGGAAGACGAAGATTTCGATCTGTTTAAGACTCAGTGCAGAAAAGTGCGATGTTTTAAGCAAATCATTTTGAAGAGCTGGACTCCAGGTATAGGTTTGGCAAGACAACAGTTCAGTTCTTGGTTGAAAACTTAAAGATCCAAGATCGAATTACAAACCGTGGGCTTACGATTTCACCAGAATTACAAGTATCCTTTACATTACACTTTTTTGGGAGTAATATCCATCAGGGTGATGTGGGTAAAATAACTGCCTAGGGGAACACAAAGGATATACCTATGTAAAACAATTCATTCAACTAAGTACATCTTAGATTCTAAGTAAAACATTATTTATTTTTGGCTGTCAGAAAATATTTAAGATAAACTTAACTAAGTTACACACAAATTGAAATGCATCTAACTTCGTTTCATTGCAAAATGTCAAACAGACGTCAATGTGTAACCGAAATTTGAAAACGGTAAATTGAATTGTGAAATTTTGATATGTGTAAAGAATACAAATAGTTATTAGACATTAATTAACGACATGGCTGATAAAAAAGAGTAAGAAAACCAATTTTTTCATCAAAAGAAAAGCGGGCGCTTTTATAATGTGTTTTTGATGAAAAAGGGGGGTGGCCGTGGCGCGATGGTTGTGTGCTCGCCTGTCAACCTCAGTAACACAGGTTCGATCACTGCCGTCGTCTATGTCGTCTTTAATTCCATTAAAACCTTCAAAAAAATGTCATCAATGGGTTGCTTGCTTACTCATTACATCTTGTGGCATAACTAAAAACTAGTATGCCCAACAAGGATGAAAAAGGAATAAAATAATGCGAATTATAAGGGACATAGAAATAAGACACGGCAATTCTCCGCTTTAGTTCAGCCGCCATCCCTGGAGATAACAAATCTGAGACAACCACCTTCAGTCTCAGAACATCGTGCCACACATCTTTCCTATCCTTCTTTCTCTTCCGTAACTTCACGCCCACTCTGTGTTAAAACATTTAAAGGGTAATCATATTTCCTTGAGCGTGAGTTGATTATAAAAAAAAAAAACTGATGGCGTTACATAGAAAGAAAAAGAAGCGGCTTGGGAACGTATCACCGCAAACTTCAACTGCCATTCAGATTCAGCGCGCTACAGGATCGCTGAAGCACTCAAGAAATTTTACCAGGGGTACAAAAAGGAAATACGGAAAGTAGCAGCGGATGAGAAAGAAAAACCAAAAGAAACAACATCCGACTGGGGAAATTATAAACCCATTCAATTAAGAAATCCGGTCCATCCAAAATTAAAAACCACACAGGCTCACATACCCGATGAGCAGGAAGCTACATCTTTTGAAAACATTGATAAAAATCCTATCATCAAAAAACAAACATCCCTATGTCAAAAGGATTTCAAAAACAATTCACTAGTTCTACTCCGGCACAAGAGAATGAAAGCAAATGGTGTGGAAGGCGCAGACCGGTTGCTTCAACGTTGCCTAGCACTAAAATTACGGAGCAATATTAGCAGCTATCTGCAATAAAAATTGAGCTAACGAAGCTTCAAAAGAGGAAGCTATTCAAAAAAAATATTTCAGTTCTATTGAACATGAGTTGTGAAAAAGATAGATTGGACATTGAAATCAAAACCGAAGTTCTTAAAAAAGTAAAAAGTGATTCATTCACAATTTTTGAAGTGTGCAATGTGCTGAAGGAAACCTTAATCCTTAACTTGTTAGTAAGGATTAAGCTTTCCCAAACATGTATTCGTTCTGTAATTGTAAGGCATTTTTACTTTTTTAAGATATTCGGTTTTTATTGCAATGATGAAATGACATTACTCTTTTTTAAACTCATATTCAAAAGAATATGAACATCTTATATGGGCTACTTATGATTATAGAGCTAATAGTCTCGGCAGCTAGGCTCGTCAAACTTAATATTATCATGTAATTTAAATTGCTTGGTAATAAATTATAATAATATATAAGGAGCGGATTTGTCCGGCTCCCTATCCTTGGAGTTATACTAAGGGTCTGGTCCTCTAGGTCGGGAATTGTGCGTCGGGGTAACTTCCCTACCACGTAAAAATTTACACGGTTCCGAAACAACAAGTCTCAGATATGGATGATTTTAATGTTGACGACCCTAGCAAACGAAACAAGGACAATTATTTTCGGTTCTGCACGTGGAATGTCCGGACCTTAAAAAGGCCACGTGCTGCCGAACAAATAGTGGAGAACCTGGGTAGGCTAAAGGCTGACATTACAGCCATCCAGGCAGTGCGATAGGATGGAGAGGGCATACGAAGGATGAAAACGTGTGACATCTACCTCGGCGAGTGCTACAAGGAGCAGGGTCAGCGGCTTTTTGGATGTGGATTTGTGGTAAGGGGAAGACTTAGGCAAGAAGTCTTGGGCTTCAGAAATGTAAGCGAGCGCCCGGTCACAATCCGCATCAAAGCGAAATTGAAAAACGTGACGCTGAACTGTGTCCATGCCCCAACAGAAGAAAAAGACTACTCAATCAAAGAAGAATTCTAGGACCTTCTCGAGGAAACGTATGATAGGTGCCCCAAGTACGATGTCAAGATTATTCTTGGCGACTTCAACGCCAAGATCGGAAAGGAGGGCATCCTTCGATAGTCGGAGGACACACCCCGCACGACAACACTTCCGGTAACGGACTCAGGCTGATTGACTTTGGGGCGGGATGAAATGTCATCATAGCTAGCACTCGATTCCCACACCTCAATATACACAAAGGGACCTGGCGGTCTCCGGATCAACTAACAGTCAACCAGATTGATCATGTTGCGATAGACGCGAGACATGCTTCCAGTATCCTGGATGTCCGAACATTCCGAGGAGCCAACATAGACTCGGATCATTACTTGGTGGTAGCCCAAATACGGATGCGGATATCCATGACGCCACAACGACGGACGGATGCTGTGAAAAGATTCAATGTCACGAGGTTAAAATCGCAGGAGGTCGCCAGGACTTTTGCAGACCGAGTCTCTCTTAATCTCTCAGCAAGCCCACCTCCAGCTTCATCTACGGAGGACCTTTGGAAGGACTGCTAGAATGCCATCAGTAGTGCCGCCACTGATGTGCTGGGATTTTACAAGGCCACCATAACGAAACCCCTGGTTTGATGAAGAATGCAGGTTGGCGCATGTAGCAAAGAACGAAGCCTACCAATTAATGCTGCAGGCAAGAACCAGGGGCCCTACTATGTATCTCGATTCTACAATAAAAATGTTCGAATTCGCAAAACTGCAACTCTGTAATTCTTTAAGAACGATTAAATGTGCGATAATCGAACAGCTCGAGTAGTGCCAACTGTGTTTTAGTGTACTTTACTACTTTCGCAAAATAGGGGAACCACGTATCTCGAAAGTTTATGTCAAAACAAAGCGAAATCGCAAATAATCATTCTACAACAAATGTGTTTGCGAGTGGTTCGAGTAAAGAATTTTTTTTGTTCAGAATGTAAGTAAATAGAATTTATAAATTAATCTTATTCAATATTGTAAAGAATTAAGTAATATGTTTATGTTTTCTTCGTAGGGAATCATCAAAAATTGCAAATACGAAGGCGTCACAGTTTGAGATTCTGGTGCAGTACATGGAAAAGCATCCAGATTTGTCCAAGGGCTACTTGAAAACACCAATTTGTTCTATTCGTTCCGGATTTTCATCTGAATTAAACCAAATTGCGACACTGTCCATGTTTATTTGTTATTATTATTGTTTTCAATTTAATTTCTTCGCTATAAATTCTATTTTTTCACACCAGCTGTTTTTTTTTTTTTGTTTTTACTTTGGTTGTCAAACATAATGCGAGACTCGTTCGAAAATCGGAAATTTTGTGGGAAATAATTGGCATTACCGGCATCCGATTCTACTTTCTTAGATAGTTCTATTTGAAAGTAGAATCGGAAATGACTTTCGAATAGAACCGAAAGTAGAATCGAGTTACATAGTAGGGCCCCAGATCTGCTGAGAGAGCTGCCCGGGAGTTCTACGGGCAAAGACGAAGGGAGGAACGCCGACTTCTAAGTAGGAAAAAGACATGCGAAGCCTGTCGGGATGAGAGTGGGAATATGGTAGTGGACACGCAGTCCGTGCTGAGGATCTGGAAACAACACTTTTCCAGACTGCTGAACGGCGAGCCAAAATTCCGCAGCTAGGCGGAACATTCCATTCAACCTGGACGATGATGGTCAAAATATCCGTCCACCCGACCTAAATGAAGTGCGGTCAGCGATAGCCAAGCTGAAAGCGTACAAAGCTGCTGGCGCGGATGGCTTGCCAGCTGAGCTATTCAAAGCAGGTGGGGATGACTTGGTAGGGAGCATGCACCAACTCATCTCAAAAATTTGGTCGGATGAAAGTATGCCCAATGAATGGAACCTCGGCATAGTGTGCCCCATCCACAAGAAAGGAATTGCTCTGACGTGTGCCAATTACAGAGGTATAAGTCTCCTCAACGTCGCATACAAAATCCTATCGTCTGTACTGTGAGCGCCTAAAACCGTTTGTCAACGAGCTGATCGGCCCCTATCAGTGTGGTTTTAGGCCCGGCAAATCTACCCTGGATCAGATATTCACACTTCGACAGATTTTGGAAAAAACCCAGGAGTTCTAAATCGATACACACCACCTTTTTATCGATTTCAAAGTCGCGTATGATAGCGTGGACGGAGAACAACTATATACAACCATGTCTCATCTCGGAATCCCTGCCAAGCTCGTTCGCTTGTGCAGGATGACGATGGAGAAATCTCGCTGCTCCGTCAAGGTCGGTAAGAACACCACCGAACCGTTTGATGTCGAGAAAGATCTGAGGCAAGGCGACGCGTTATCATGCAACCTATTTAACATCGCTCTTGAAGCAATTGTACGAAACTCAAACGTCAACAATAGAGGTACAATTTTTCAAAAGTCAGTCCAACTGCTTGCTTATGCGGATGATATTGATATCATTGGGAGGACGAAGCGAGCTGTTACCGGTGCGTTTGCAAGTATTGAACTGGAGGCGGCGAAAATGGGTTTGGCTGTTAATGAGGATAAGACGAAGAATATGCTATCATCGAGAAAGGAATCTTAACATCGTCGAATCGAGTATAACTTTGAAGTCGTCAAAGAATTTGTCTACCTGGGCTCCACTATAACATCGCAAAACGACATCAGTGCAGAGATCAAGCGAAGAATTACTCTTGCCAACCGCTGTTTCTTCGGGCTAAGAAGTCCTTTGAGTAATAAAGCCCTATCTCAAAGAATCAAGGAGACCTTGTATAAGACCCTCATCATTCCGGTCCTGCTGTAAGCATGGACAAATAGTCCTGATCCAGGAACCATGGATTACCAAATCTATCATTCAGGGACTAAGGACTCCTGGTTACTACTTGCTGTATGCGTCGGATAAAGGTGAATCCAGATCCTGCATTTTAGTTAAAAGTAGTTCTAATGTATATTTTCTCCCTAAATTCAGCGATCGAGATATTACCGCCGCCAGACTAC
The DNA here is from genome assembly GCA_911387755.1 of Chrysotoxum bicinctum. Lineage (NCBI taxonomy): Eukaryota > Metazoa > Arthropoda > Insecta > Diptera > Syrphidae > Chrysotoxum > Chrysotoxum bicinctum. Next base: position 118,376,481 of record OU426987.1, read on the forward strand.
ACACCAAAAATGGGACTTAATGGATAGTGTCGGCATATCTTGACCATGACAATCCTGCCCCTCCTGGCGAAACACTCAGAAAGATCATCGCTGAGGCAAAACGGCAGAATATTAGCCTCCTAATTGGGTGTGATGCAAACGCCCATCATACTCCATGGGGTAGTACAGATGTAAATGACAGAGGTGAGTCTCTTTTGATTTTATTCTAAGTACTAACCTTATAGTTAGTAACATCGGCAATGAACGTACCTTTGTTAACAGAAACCGACAAGAACTGCTTGACATCACTCTTGTCTCTGACACTATTATCAAATGATAACGAATTGGAAAGTATCAGAGGAACACTCATTCTCTGACCACGGATAAATCCAATTCAGTTTAAACGATGAACCAACAAAACAGCCAGTTTTTCGTTACTATCGGAAAACCAATTGGCAAATGTATAGGGACATTGTTAAAAGATCTCTCAAAACAGAATCCCTAGATATAACCTCCAATACCCTCGATATGGATAATAAAGTCAAGGATCTTACATTAGTCCTGAATAATGCAATGAACATTTCCTGTCCTCTTCTCCAAATTAGAAGAAAAAAGACACCTTATTGGTGAAATTCAGGATTAGAACCGCTCAGAAAAAGTTGTAGAAAACTCTTCAATCAAGCTAAATATTCAAAGGAATCTTCAGATCTCTAAAGATATACAAGAAATAATTGAGGAGAAGTAAAAGATCTTTATGGAGGAACTTCTGTGATAAAATAGAATATACTTGTGAAGCATCTTGTAACACCACGTTCGGGCGCCAAATTTTCTACTATTATAGCCCCGTTCGGGTGTTTGTGATGGACAAGGGTGTGATGTAAAAAAAATAAACCTTTTGCTAAAGCAAACCGATTTTTTTCACCCAGCGGAGGTTTTCGGCATGCTGGCAGTTGTGCGGCTAGAGCTCAGTCGAGGTGTGGGATTCTTTCCGCTGTCCAAATTGTTAACAAGAAAAAATAAATTCATGCCGATCTAAAACTTAAAGGGTATGAGGAAGAGGAAAGGCATATTTGAATTTGATAGTAAGCACTATCGATTCTTCAGAAAAAAAACGAGTCAATCATGTTATAAAGTTTGGTGGTAAGCGTACCTATAAGGACTCAATCAGCATAGGAGCTGATTTATTAAGAAGGGGTAAGGAAAGTGAAACACGAACACGAAACACAAAGATGGGTCGGTGTTGTTGACCCAGGCTGTACCCACCCTACACCACTGACTAAATGTGTCAGGGTTCCTTGGTCGTCTAAAAGCCGGAATTTATTGACGACCCCTATCATGATTTCAAATTAACATTTTATTCTACACTTTACCTTCGCTTACCTACATCGCCCATTAAGGGATAATTTAGAACATCATAGTCTTTCTCTTAATATTCAAAAAAAGAAATTCGCCAAACATTTCATTTTTTCCAAAATAAATCCAGATTTTATTTAAATTAAATTTAAAAAGTAGATTCAAGAACGTATTTGCTTTTAGAAAGAAATTTAGGAACATATTCAATTTCGAAATCAGTTAATGAGTTTACTCTGGTTTTATTGAATCTTAAATCTAGTATAACAATCTTTGTGAATTTCAAATTCAGTTAAGTGAAAGTTCAAACGAAATAAAAACACCAATGTTTGTATCAACAAAAAAAAAAGTCATTAAAATTGACGTTAATTTCGGTAGGTGAAATAAAGGAGGAGTGGATGAAGTTCATTAAGATAATTCCTAAACCGAGAAATTTAAGGTAGGTATTTTTCTTTCCAGTTGAATCGTATTTTAATTTTACTTTATTTTTCTTAAGAAAAAAAATAACCATCTTGTTTTTGGTTTATTTTCTTTTCTTTCTTTTTTTTTTTCTCTTATCATTTATTTATTTATATTTTTTTTTAATTTTCGTTATTGATTTGTTTAAACGGAAAAGAAAACCAAATCACTTCAATATGTACTTTTATGAAAATATCAGCGTATGTATAATAATATATTTATAAGTTACTTACAGTTTTCAAGTAGGTCCGTGCGCACGAAGAATCCTGCTGTTTATACTAAAATTTAGGATAAAGTTAAGCTGATTTCTGTTTCTCAATTAATACTATTTATTTATATTTTTTTTTTGTCAGGTCTAATACTTTCTTTTTTTTTTTTTTTTTCAGTGTAGTTAAATTCTTTTTCTTTTCCGGTACATTCCCCCTTTTTTTTTGATCAAATTATTTTTTTCTTTGCAGGTATAAACTTTTCTATTCACTTGAATTACTTTAATTATTAACGACTATTTTTCTTTACAGGTAAAAGAACTTTTCTTTTAATCACATAAATTAATTTCCTTACTAACTATTTATTTCATTTCAGGTAAAAAAAACTTTTTTTTGAATCACTTATATTAATTTGCTTAACAACTATTTATTTCTTTTCAGGTAAAAAAAAAACTTTTTTCTTTGAATCACTTATATTAATGTGCTTAACAACTATTTATTTCTTTACAGGTAAGAAAAAACTTTTTTTTTCAATCACATAAATTGATGCTCTTAATAACTACTAATTTCTTTTCAGGTAGGAATAAACTTTTTTTTTCCAAACACGTAAATTAATTTTCTTAATTACTACTAATTTCTTCTTTTTTTTTTAGGTAAGAGATTTTTTTTTTTTTGGAATCCCCGGTAAGTACGTGCACTTTCAGATCACGTGCACCGCCATGTGCAACTTGGTGGACCAACTGTTGGGGGTTTTTACAGCAAAAACGACCGGCCAGGCGCATCAAACACGCACCGACCTTTGCTCCTTTTTTCTTGGCGATGGGCTCGTTGCAGTGCCTCGATTGAGGTGCTAACAAAGATGAGCAATTGGGGTGGATGGCAAGAATTAGTTGCCACATGTGCAACGCGGCTCGTATTTTCGTCTCCTTTTAGTTTCTTTTTTTTTCGGTTTTCGTTTTGTTAACACTGTAATTTTTAATTTTGCCACTTTTTTTTGCCGGTTTGGTTTTTCGGTTTAGTTCGGTTTATTTAAGACTTTAAGTTTTTTTTTCTTTCTTTATTAGATATTAAGGACACGATGGAAGATGCGTGTTGCATTCTCAATGACGACCAAAAGTAAAAAGCTGAGACAATATGGGGGTCTCGAAATTTCCGGAAGATTTCGTTCAGTTAACAAAGGAAATAATATTTTCGTTCAGTGAACGAAAGAAAAAAAAATACTGCCCAATAACACCTTTTGGTGTGCGTTCGGTAAAAGGCTCGTATAAACCATTGCGAGACATTTAGGCCAGGCGCGCACATGCAATTCTTAGCCGGACAACTGTTTGGGTTGCTTAAATAAAACAGAAGAACTATTTGGTTGAATGTCCGCGCAGGTGCATATAATTATATGTTACACCAAATAGCGAACTCATTTTAGGCAATAGTTTAGTTTGTGTCAAAACACTAACTTTTTAATTGCTCGAACCAGGCAGTTGCGCAGCCAAAAATCGAATGCGCGCGACTTGCCTTAGGCGACCGCTACAATCTAGGCTAAGGAAAATTCTCCCAACCAATCCAATTATGCCAAGTTCTTTAAAAACGTCATATGGCTCCTGTACAAATTCGTGTGATGAATCACTCAACCAGCTACTTGACACTCACGTAGATAGCTCACTTGGTAACCTGATAAATTTCATGCTGAAAAGTAGAATTTTAAATGCGGAACTAGGTACCTTTACTACAAGAAGTTCAGTCTACAGAGGTACTCCACAAGGTGGAGTCCTATCTCCACTTCTATGGAATATGGTAGTTAATGAGCTACTAAAAGGCCTAGAAGAAGAGGGATTCAAAGTGATTGCATACGCTGCCGATATTGCCCTTGCCGTATCAGGAAAGCATCCTCAAAACCTTATATAACTCATACAAACCGCTCTCAACAAGCTACTCAAATGGCCAGATCGCTGTGGACTAGGTGTTAACCCCCACAAGACTGAACTAGTCCTCTTCACAAGGAAATACAAAATTCCAGAATTAGACCCTCCATCGATCAAAGGTATTCAACTTACTTTCTCAGATGAAGCTAAATACCTGGGTCTTATTTTAGATAAAAAGTTAAGTTGGAAACCTAATATACAGGGTGTCCCACAGTCACCGCCCCAAATGAAAACCATGGATTCCTGAGGTCATTTTAAGTCGAAAAACTTAAGAGGTCATTTTCTCGTTTTCGTCCCGTTTTCGAGTTATAACGGTTTTTATGATTTTTCCCTTAACTGGCTTTATCTTTGCCAAACTACGTCCGATTCGTAAGATTTTTTTTATAACCAATCAAGAATTTATTACAGTTTAGTTTGTCCACAGACTTTTTATTCTGCGGACAACTGTTCATCCGCAATTTTGCATCAAACCCAATTTTTTCGTTTTTAAGTAGTTTTTTTCACTTTGATATCATTTTATTCAAAAAAACACGTTAATGAGTATTAATGTTTGTTTTGGAACAGAAATGCCTATCTTGCCCGATGGGGTAAATATATGTAGGTATGCCTTATTATGCTGAAGCGAATTGCTCTGGAACAATCAAACACAAAATGGCTTAACACTACAACTTGTTTGGACACCAAACAAATCTGGCCCAAACTGAATTTGAAGCGGTCAAAGTGTTTATTGTCCCTCAGCAGATCTCAGATGAGCTCCGTAATAGGTGTCATAACTGCACACTGTCTTATAGGTAGACACGCCGCACGACTCGGTGTACTATCAAACGATGTTTGCAGGAGTTGCTTGGAAAAGGAGGAAGATGAAACAATCCCACACCTTCTTTGTACATGCCCTGCTCTCTTACAGACGCAAGCTTCATCTAGGAGAACATTTCTATAACGAACCAAGCGATCTCATAAATACAGACATTAAAAGACTCCTTCGCTTCATCAGAAGCTCCAAATGGTTTTACATAGTAGGGAACCTTTTTGTTCCCTATTAGATCGTGGTATCACAATGAACCTCTACTGGTCTAAGTGGGTCAGATGCTAATGACAGCCACTTTAACCTAACCTCATCAATGAAGATTCAATTTTTTGTTATGCATTGTATTTTATTTATTTTCGTTATGTATATGTATTTTCTTTAATAAAGTTCAAAATAAAGTATTTTCTATTGTTTTCTTTCCGCTTGTGTTTTTTCTTAAGATTTTACAGCCTGCCGAAATAGTTATTTAAAAGGTATTTGCGGTTTTGTATCCCTACGTTTGATGAAGTTGACTTTGAGAATTATTAGCGCATGACATTTGTCCTAAGTTTATTGCATTCTGAAGGTCTTCTGGATCAAAATCTACGCTTTCAGAAGGTTCTAACGAGACACCATTTTTTCTTAATATGTTGTGCAAGACACATGTTGCCACAATAATTATAAAAGTTGTCTTCAATTGAAGACGACAACCGTATCCCAGTACAGGGAATCGTCTTTTTAATATTCAGAAAGATTTTTCTATAGGACCTCTTGTGCGTATCTGAGATTCGTTATAAAGTTGCTCTGCCGGGTCACGGGGGCTGAGCAAAGGTGTCATCAAATAGGTTTTTTGCGGCTATGCGGAATCACCTTCGATTAATTATAATGAATACAATGTAATCAAATCATATAAAATGTAGTTATTACCCAAAATAACGCAATCTGTGGAATCTCGACTTTTCATCTTCGCTCTTATTTTACTAACATTGAAAATTGTTGCATCATGAGCTGAACCAGGCCACCTTGCAACCACATCCGTAAACACCATTTTTTCAGTGCATTTTCCCTGCACATTTATTGAAAAATAACTTTTTCTATTCCTGAATATTTCCGCGTCGGGTCCTCCTAAGAAAAACTTTAATTTCATGTAAAATATACCATATTTTAATTTAATTTCATGTAAAATATACCATATTTTATTTTACCGGGAGATTGAATTTTAATATATGTAGGTTCCATCAACAGCACCAATAACAGAAGGAAAAGATGCTATACTGAAAAAATCTCGTTTAACCTGCGGCACTTCTGATGGTATACATGGAAACTTGATATATTTTCTATAAAGCTTTGCAATTTCTGATGTAACCCTTGAAACAGTTCAAAAATGCATACCTCCAAAGTCTGCAATACTTAAAAGGTGATTGCCTGTGGCAAAGAATCGTAGAGCCACCAATAACAGGTTTATGAGTGCAATTGAATTATATCTACAGGATGGAAAATTTTGTGTAAACATTTTTTAGAAAACTAATTGAGTTATAAATCTTGTATCAAACCTGTTAAATGGCCGTTGCAGCTCTATCGATTTGTTCTAAAACATAGGTAGTCATATTTTTGGTTAGGCGAAATATTTTGTAGAAGGCAAGTTGATCGAAGCTAAAAAACATACCGATTTCTATCGTACATTTGGCGGGGAACTCCAGCTTTAAATGTCATCATGAAATGTCATCAAAAAACATAACCTTATAAATTTCATAAGTGCTACAATAAATTGTAGGTAGTCACTTTGACTTTTGAGTCTCAGTTATTTCAAATTATTAGGACCATTCCCAAGATTTAGGCCCATCGAAAATAATTTCAACAGCCTTTGGGGGTCATGCTTCAGAAATAGCGAATAACAATAACGTAAAATAACAGTTTTGGAAACGAAACTTTGCATGATCTGGAAAAAGGCTCTACACCTGAAATCGTTGACAAAAAGTTTCAAAAAGCAATTTGGAAGCTCCGATCAAGTGGACAATACTCCATAGTCTTCAAGAAGAACACCAGTTGCCTCTACCCGTGATACCCGCTTCGCTAGGAATGCTCATCAGTTCACCCTTGAGCCTAACTTTGGTCGTACCGTCAAATATAGAGATTCGTTTTTTAGTCGCACAACACGATTATGGAATAACTTACCCGGCACAGTTTTCCCTTGCCATTTCAATTTGCAAACATTCAAAACCAATATTCATCGACACCTCCTTTCTCTCCCCTCCTAATTTCTCTCTCGCCCGTGCTGTGTTTAAAACATTATAAGGGTCTCGTAACATACCCTTGAGCGCGAGTGAATTATAAAAAAAAAAAAAAAAATTGCAAAGCAGCAATTAATCGGAGCAGCTTTTCAAAATTAAGATCGAACTAGCGAAACTGCAATATGATACGCTTAAAGAAGATGCCATTCAAAAAAAATTCTAAAGCATTGAAAACGAACTTAAGCGGAAATCCTTGGAACTGGATATCGCAATCAAAAGCGAAGTTTAAAAAAAAAATCCAAAAAGAAGACTGCACGACAAAGAATAAAAACTGTGTAGTTTTATATTGAAATTAAATTTTGTTTTTTTTTTTTGATATATCTATGAAGTTTGATAACATATTTAAGGAGTTCTCCCTTGAATCGTTATTTTGTGACGGGATTTCATTATGTATCTGTCTATCAGCAATAACACGTTATAGATCTTCCTCACTGAAGTCGAAGCTTTCATAAGGGTCATCAAGAATACCATTATGTCTCAATAAATTGTGCAAGGTGCAGGTCGCAATTATAATTGTTAATACCGTACTCAGTTTCAATAGGGCGCCATAAGCCAAAACAGGAAATCTTCTTTTAAAAATCACAAAAGCTTTTTCGATTACACCTCTGGAACGGTTTTGAGACTCATTATACAATTGCTCTGCTGAATTTCTTGGATTGAGAAGATGTGTCATCAAATATGATTTTTGGGGATAAGCTGAATTTCCTGATTTGTCAAAATAATGAGAAATACAAAGTTCTTGTTCCCATGCGTTAACAACGTGAATGAAACCTACCCAATAGAAAACATTCTTCGTTTACATCTGACTGTGTCTCCAAAGACTATGTTATTTTACAACTACTGAAAACATTTGCGTCATGAGTAGGTCCGGGCCATCTAGCCACCACGTTAGTAAGTATCATCTTTGCGTTGCAAATCCCTTGAACGTTGATCGAGAAATAACTTTTCCTATTTCGGAAAACCTCCCCATCAGGTCCACCTTAATGTAACAAACCAACAGATATTAATTTTCGAATCAATCTAATACAATAATTTACCCAGAGACTGAATTTTTTCGTGTGTGCCGTCAATCACATTTGGTTCTTGAAATGTCAGTTGCAGTTACATTAAATTTTAAATTATTTTTTTTTAGCAATTGCTCTCGAAACTCTGAAACTGTTGATGCATTCCACCAAAATCGGCCAAACTGAGGAGATTATAACCTGTTAGTTGCGTAGTGGAACCAAAAGTTGGTTAATAGGAGCGATAAAATTATTCCTATTGAGAGGGAAATAATTTTATATGAATAAACTTTAATATGTATGTATGTATTTATGTAGTTCAGACATAACCGTACCTGTTGATGGACATTCTAAAAAACATTCAATTTGCTTCAAAATAACTACTAATGTTATTTCCTTCGTGAAGAGAAAACTTTTGTAAAAATATAGCTCATCAAAAGAGTAAAAATATTCATTTCTCTAGTAAATTTGACGAGGAACCCCTACCTCTAGAATTTTAAGTAATTCCACGTCATTTATCGATCAAGTACAACATTTCAGAATCCATATTCATGATTTTATTTTTTTAATATTATTGCTGTCGAATTTCCTCAGTCCTTGACAGATAAGTCAAACGCAATAGTCAATAGGCGTTTTTCTTGTTTAGCCCCGAGCAGGGCACAGAGCGTGACCTGAGCGCTCTGAGCTATTTAAGAAACACATCTAAGCACTGAATTGTCATTGTATCATTTTTCAAATAAACTGTCAAAATTCTCAGCTGTGTTTGTGAAATTTGTGTTTTCATATTCTTGAAAACTTGTTTTTAATTAATTTCTAATTAATGAAAATGGAAAAAGCAATTATTTTAAGGGAAGCGTTCAATTTGTTTTTTGATTTATGATGAGGAAAACTTTGAACAAAACTCGCTCATAATAATATTTATTTTTCCTTAACTTTACTGGGAGAGCCACCAGCTTCACCCGCCATTTCCATTTGTTTTGATTTTTTATTTCTTTTTTTCTTTTACTATCATCCCTTCTAAAAAATTTAATGAAGTTAGCCGCGCTCAGCTCGGTCATTTATTATCGAGCTCATCGAGCGAGCCCCGTTCGAGCTCTGAGCTAAAAAAGAAATGCAAGTTGAGCGCCTAGGGCGCTCTGGGTTAAAAAAGTAACATAGTTCTTTGTTTGACAGTTCAGTGCCCCGCTCGGAGCTAAAAAAAAAAAAATTGCCTTAAATCAGCATAAAGTAGGCTACACACTATCATTTCTAAAATGACATTCCAAAACTGTCATTTCTGAACATTTCATTTGATGCTACACACTGTCATTTCAATGAAGTCATTTTTTCAATCATTTTTGAAATTTTATTCATTCACCGCACTATAAACTTTCTTCGAAAAAAACTGACAACAAACAAACGCATGCAAATATTTATTTCAGGCAAAAAAAACGACAGCGAGCACGACAAAGAGCAGACAAAAATGACGCACACTGATATGTTTCCCACACACTGTCATTTCATTTCATCATTCCAGTCATACCCACGAAAAATTTTGATCTTCATCATTTCCATCATCATTTATTCGTCATTTATCATTTACATCTATACACTATCATTTTTTCCATCATTCCAGCAGAAATGATGTAAAAAAATGACAGTGTGTAGCCTACTTAAGACGGTTTTGCCTTTTCTTTCATTTTCGTTTCAGACTCTTTAATTCGGGAATTCACTACCTCACTCTTTAACTCATCAATTTTGTTTACTAAGTCTGCTATTACACGATGAATCTAGATGCATGCGCCTTCTTCGAATTCTTCTTTGATATTTCGTCCACTGATTCAAGCGCTATTACACGTTGAAACCAGATTCATGAATCCAAGTTGACAGTTCTCTTTATTTTTCATTTCGGTGTTGGTCAGCGTGTGTGCTCTTTAAAATAAAGAAGCAATCAGAAAGAAGTATTTCTATGCATTACATTGAAGTATACTCCTCGGACAACGAAATCATATGAAGCAGAATAGAAGAAAAACGGACAAGGGAAAAGAGAAACGTCAAATTGTTGCACCGAAAATTTTACCCACGCGACACAGGGCAGTTTTTTCTCCATCTCATCTTTCGATTTTTTTTTTTTCTCTTTTGCACTTACGTTGTTCGAAAAGTCGCACGCGTCTAGATTCATCGTGTAATAGCAGACTAAACACTCTCGTACATTAACTTCCATTTTTTTAACTGATCATTTTTCTTGCTCGCACTTTCCGATGATTTTATCTTTAACTCTTTCACAAAAATTGCTTGCACTTCTTCTTTATCCTTTTCACTCTTTTCTTTTAAGTCTGTTTTAATTGAAGTAACCATATCAATAATTTGAGATGATAGATTTATTCACACTCTTCTTTAAAATGTCTATAATATTTTCATAATTAGACTGCTGCTATTCCAACAATTTTTCATAATGATTAATAATCTTATTGGGAAATTCTAAACAATCACTGCAACAATAGACAAGATTCTTATTTCCTTTTATTAATTTTATGTCATATTCAGACAATTTGCATTCGCAACACAATCGATGGAACACTTTTTTGCAGAAGCCGTTACATGAAATTACATTGCCGTCGCTATGACTAAATCTATTTTCACATTTTCCACAAAATTCATCCATCGCATTGAATGTTTGTCACGAAAAACTAATAAAGTTTCAATTTTATTTAACAAAATAGTTTTGTGGTAATTATTACCAGCAAAACCAGAATTTAAATAGATATATTTCTTAAGCACTTATTAACACGTCTATCACGATCGAACTTCGAACTTCATGGACACTGACTTGCGCCTACTCCAACAATTTCTGCAAAAGCTACGAGTATACATACGAGTATGTACATGAACTGGTCTTTCTAAAAGACGTAGACTCCATTTGGGAGACTTCTACTAAAACGATCGAGTGATCGTTGGTTTTTGTTAAATATAATATATTAACTTAGCAGTTTTAATATCAAACTTTCTAATAGTAAAGATTTAATTTTTCGTATCCATTGATTCTTAATATTATTTTAGTTGATTAAACGCTTTTTAATTATAAATTTCGTATCGTTATTTCGGCAGATTTTTAGATCACTAAAGCCTTACACGCTTAATAAGAAGCTCGAAATGGTTTAAACAGTAGGGAAAAGCTTTCCTAGATCCATGTTATTTAACCACGGAAAAACTTGCTGTCTTAATGTCAGTTCTCGGCCGACGGCCACTTCTACCTAACCTACCTAACTTAACCCAATAGCAAAGAACCAAAATAAATTTGTCCTTGAAAAACAAAAATGGACATTTAAAGTTTGCACCACATACTTGTGATTTGTTAATTTTTAAAGTAAACGCAAAACGACTTGGCAATTAAAAACGATTAAATTCAAATGGCAAATCAGGAGGTGAAAATCATGGTAATTTTAAGAATAAGTACATCCTCCGTCCTATATTTGCCAATTTGTATATGGAGTTGCTTCTATAACCACCCTGATTAAGATTAAGAATTTTATTTTTCAATTTGTTTTATATACAATTTGACTTAAAACTAACTTATTACTAATTAAATCATGTTGGCTCAACAATAGGGGCCCAACGTTCTTCATTTGGCTTTACATAATGCTATTTGCTTACAATATCATATTAATGTTTTCTTAATCTAATTCATGATTTTTTTAATATTAACTAAATAATAATTTTTGATGAGTGGGCGTTTTATCCCCTGTAGTATTGATTGTTGTTCTTCTCGTAAAAGGGTGCGTTGTCGTTATGGATGATGTCTTCAAATTGATCGTCAGTGATGGCTCGGGTGTATAGATATTTGTCACGAGGCTCTAGTTCATGCTGGAGAAGTTGTTGCACTTCTGTGTTGGAATGATCTTCCAGGTTCCTGATGATTTTTCCGGAGAGCTGCAGTAAATACTTGTCCAATGGTATTAATTTTGCTTCTTTATACAGATTCCTTGTTGGTATATATTTTTTCGTCAGTGTGTTACGGTACAGTCCAGTGCAAATGCGGAGCATCTTTCTTTCAAAAAGCTTCATCTTTTTCATTGCTGTAAGTGAAATAGTAAACCAGATGGGAAAGGCGTAGGTCAGAACGGGTCGGATAAGTTGTTTGTACACAAGCAGCTTGGTTTTCTTACTTAGTCCACTTCGCCTCCTGAGAAGCGGATGGACCAAGTGCAGAGAATAGTTGGCTCTCTTCAACATCAAGTCTGCATGCCTTTTGAATTTGAATTTATTGGAAAAGTTGATTCCTAAGTACTTCGTTGAAGATTTGACAGTCACTTCAGTGTTGTCTGGAAGCTTTATTTTGATTGCATCACAGCGTGTTGCAAACGCTCGTCTTCGAATGACAGTCACTGGTGTTCGGAAGCAGATGAGTTCAGTCTTTTCGCTGTTTATCCTCAGTCCCCATTTGACATAGTATTCCCTTAGGTTTTTAATGTGCTCTTGCTCTGATTACCGAAGTCGTAAACGACAGCGAAATATACGACCTGACACGATCTGCATTCCATAAGTCGTTTCCAACTTTTGTCACTCGTTTTGTTGTCGTCTGTAAATGTCAAACGTCGTTGAACACTTTCCTTCTGCATTCTGTAGGACGAAAAAATACGACGACTAAGAAAAAAAAACACGATATCTCTCGTTCAAAAATTTACACACGACAGAGACATAGAAGGTCGCAAAACTGCAAGTATTCTTGTTAAATAATTTATTTTATCGAATTTTTTAACGATAAATAAAACAAGTACATATTTGTCTAAATTTGTTGTACTATACTATATACTAAAATGTTGTAATTAACAAATGAAAACCAATTCCAGACGCTCGTAGATCTGAGGAAGAAGACGAGCAGTTAGAGTTTTGTTTGAAGGGGATACAAAAAACGTCCTCCAGTAAGAGATGGAGATGCTTGGCAAAAGTTTTGAATCGCTTATTCCATAATTATAGACAAATTCTTAATGTTTTTGCTCTTATTATGTTTGGGGCCAAGAAGAATATAATCGGCAATTTAAAGGAAATAAAAGCAGCTAGGGAAGTGGTTAAACCCAAGTGGAAATTTAATCAGTGTATCCCAGCAAAATTTGCTTGCAAACCACTTGCTAACTTCATCTGAGCCTGCATTAGCCCAGGCATTTCACTTAAGTATTTAGAAGCAATCGCTTTAAATACGCAAGATAATTTCGCCGAATTTGCGGGTGAAATTCCGGAGCCACAAGAACAGCAACATAAAACTGAAGAACCAGCAGGAAAGAAACGACGCGACGGCAAGCTTTCGCTATTAAACAAAAAAGAGCTACGCTTTCGGAGAAGCAGTGTGTACTCCAAGAAATAACCTTAAATGGTATCAATGAAAGTATAAACAAAGGAAGAAAAGAGGAATATAAGTCATACAAATTAAAGGAGCACACTGCTAGGAGAGACACAACACATCTTAAGATCCAAGAGGAAACACTTGTAATTTATAAACATGGGATGGAAAGAAAAGAAACTAATAAATGTAATACATTTCAACATTTATCATTTTAATTACTTATTTATTTTCTAATAATTAAAAAAACTGCATTTGTTCATTAATTGAACATCGAGCAATAATATTGTATGTAGACTTTGTAACGAACTGCAACTCAACTGTTTTTTTTTGTGTTACAACGACTCCTCATATTAGCCACTACTCTCCTACCTTTCAAATTTAATGTACATGTATGAGAGCCTGTATCGCTACCGTTCCCGATCGGCGATATTTTCCCATATAAACTGATTGGTAGCTGTGGATATGGCTAAAAGAAAGCGGTTGCAAAATCAAAAAGAAGTTTTTCCTTGGAAGTCCAAAGACCTATATTCAATTTGTACTTAGTAATTTTTTTGTATTAAAATTTATTTTAATTTACAAAAAATTAGAAAGTGAACGATAACATTAACGATAATTCAAATACTTGAAACACAAACGCCTTACGAATAAAAAAAAATAAAACAGGAGAAAAGCGCTACATCACTTGAAATAATGGAAAATGCACTTACGACTACAAATTGAATTTTGAACCAAAAGAAATTCGTAGCACTATTGGTCCAGTAGGCTAGGTGTTTCACCCTTAGTCGTGAGGTTCCGGGTTCGAATCCAGGCAGCGGGATAACCTATATACTTTTTTTAATTAATTATTAATTCTTTTAATTGATTTTTTTTTATGTTTTAACGTCATTTTTGTATTTTTTTTATAACGTAAATTACATATTTTAAAAGCGCATATCGTGGGCGCGAAGTCAATTTTTAACTAGCCACAGGTAGCATAGTTATGTGTACATATTTAAACATATTTATATGCAATGCTACTTGTTTGCACTAATGATTTGTTCACTTTTGTAAGGGAAAAAGTTATTGAAAGCATTATATATTTTTAAAGCCGTGTAAAAGTGATAATATCAACAGATAAGTTCATCTCATCAACCTGGATGCTGTGGCCACAACATTTGCAGCTCGATGTTTAAACACCGAAAATAAGGGTGAGTCATTGTTCTGAACACTTTTATATTGAATTGCATTTAAATATATAAAGTCTTTCAAAGGGGTGGGGAATATTGTGAAAATTTAGTAGTTTTGAGTGAAGTGCACTCAAATGATAATTCGTGCATATACATGCATTTTTATCTATGCGCGGTGTGCTTACCTGTGTAACTAGAAACGAAATTTACTTTCAACTTACGTATGTGCTTAAGTAAATATTTTAACACTATTTAAACCAAAAAAAATTTGAGAATTTGAAAGACATAGTCTTTTGTAAATAATAATTTAACTTGTTTAAATAATTCCTTTTTTAACTTATAATTTGTTTGGTTAAAATTCGTTTGATTTTGTATAACAGAATGAAACAAAATTCTAATAATTATAATGTTTGAAAAGAAAATTTGATACAAAATGAGTTTTTAATTTAAAGGATTAAGGATGAATATTGATGGAAATGGTAAGAGTGAGATGAGGAAGTGAAAGATGGCCAGGAAAGGGGTAACTTAGGCGAGATAGGTTACCATGGCAGGGTGGGTATAGTAAATATTCTCGTGACGTCACAACACCGCGACGTAGAGCCTGGCATGATTTTTGTCTGCGCGGTTTTAATAGGGGTCAAGAATCTACTCCCTCCGACGAGCGTGAGGCCGGTCAAGCATTCCAGCACAAACCCTGACGGCATCCAAGAAACCCGCAACAACTTTCCTTTGAATTTGACAGATGTTTGTTACTTTTTCATCGTTTTTAAATCTGTTACAAAATCATCGTGTCGAAGATGTTATGGAATGCCATTTAAAAAACGAGACGACAGAGAAAACGAGAGACGTCGAAAAAACGAGACGACATAGGTAATTGGGGTGAATATTGTTCATAATATTTTTCGTTTTCTACTTTTTCTTATATCAGTTAGATTACGCGCTTTATTTTCTTGGTGTCTGAATTTAACCAAATTTCCCTAGAAAATTACAATTTACATTGCGTTCATGCTGTAATTTTTATTTGAGTGGATAACCATCGACTAATATATTGCTTCTTAGAAGAGTACGACATCATCTAAAAGATGAGCCCAACTGTCTTACGTGGGCGAAACGCAAATGAACTAGAGACAATAAAAAACGATCAATAAGCAGTTTATTTATTTTGTATTACACAGTAGGTAGATGTGACAAAACGAAAGAAAATAAATAATAAAAGTTCAATTGAAAGCTCAAGTGACCTCAACTCTAAGGTGCGTTTCGCCCTGGGCGAAAACCAAATTCTTTTATTGAAAATGCGTGAATTTGATATCGAAGTCTTTTCGTTGGATTAGAAATTACTTTTCGGACCACCTAATACAAGTTATATTGAACGGTTTCAAGTATGATATTCATATAATAAATGGTGGTGTGCCCCAAGGCTCCTTTGCAGCTCCTGAAACGGCAGCGTATGCTAAGCTCATTAGATTCCGATCTCGACAGCATTATACAATGAGGTACTAACAAATGCGTGGAATTAAATGCTTCGAAAACACAAAGCTGTATTCTGTCCGCCAAACGAAATATACCACCCATCCATGAATGGTACTTGCATCAAAGAAACTGAAAAGCTTTCCGTAGTCGGTGTGTGTGTTAGTAACCATATCTATTATTTAATCATAAAATGCAGGAAATTCTTTTCTCCTTCTGATCTGACTATATGGCATACATCCGCTCAAAACTTGAGTATTACCTTTGTATATAAAACTTATAGTACTATCAAGAAGACAAAAGATTGTGGCGACATCTTACGTATAGGGACAGTATTTGCTAGATTTGTTCCTGCTTAATTTAATATTAAAATATTCTCTTTTTTACTACTAGTTTTGTATCTTATCCTACTCTCCACTGCTAAATCTAGCACTAATTTCAGCGCCACTACCAATACAAAATCACGCTCCATAATAATACTATAAGTTATATTATACAAAGGTATTACTTTCATATTTGGACTGGTGCCCTCATTACTCATTGGAACCTGTTGATTAGAATTCAGAATAGAGCCCTGAAACTTATAAGAGACACATCCATTACCGAAACTTTGGTTTATCTCGAAAACCGTCGTAACGTATCCTGTCTTCCTTTATCTTTCAATAATGTTCAATTAAAATACCCAGTTTTTGAGTTCCAATTAAACTCCTCTAACTTATTCTTCAAACGATTTTAGTTATAAATAAAAAAAAAAATGTTTCATTATTTTTTTTGAACATTGAAATAATATGAAAAAATTAGTTTTAGATGGAATTTTTTTTAAATCTTTGTTTGACTCAACCATTTGAAGGACATTAATTGGAACACAGAAACATTCCCATCATCCAATGATTGTTACATTTTCAGTTTCTATGAACAATTTACATAAAGATCGCATATTTTTTTTATTGAGTCTGTTAATCGCATACATACTTCTTTTATTCTGTTTTCTTTTAAGTAAAAAAACGGAAATACTTCTCAAGTTAAAATATCGAATGACGTACATTATGTTATTAACACACGTACTGACTATGGAAAACTTTTCAGATTCTTTGATGCAAGTACCATTCATGGATAGGTGGTATATTTCGTTTGTCAGACACAATACAGTGTGTTTTCGAAGCATTAAATTCCACACAGTTGTTAGTACCTCATTGTATGATGCTGTCGAGATGGGAATCTAATGAGCTTAGCATACGCTGGCGTTTCAGGAACTGTCAAGGAGCCTTGGGGCACAAAACCATTTATTATATGAATATCATACTTGAAACCGTCCAATATAAACTTGTATTAGGCGGTCCGAAAAGTAATTTCTAATCCAACGAAAAAGACTTTTGGATACCAAATTCACGCATTTACGATAAAAGAACTTCGATCCAAACTCTATTAAATGCTTTAGAAATATTAAGTGCAATAACCTTTGTTTCTCCAAAATGATGTCCACTTTTGAGTGAGATATGCCATTAGATCACCAGTGGACCTATTGGTACGAAAGCAGTTCTGACGGTCACTTAAGAGCTTTCGTTCTTCGAGATATTTCTTAAGCTAATTGTTGATTAGCGTTTCCAATACCTTGGAAAAAAGGGACGTTAGTGCAATTGGTCGGTACTTGGAGGATTCGCCTTTTTTATGGGCCGGCTGGACAAATGCAATTTTCCATCTACTCGGAAAAATATCCAAACAGTACAGATGGAAAAACTTACGCAATGGTTTTGCCATAGTTGAAAAACACCTCTTTAGAACTATAGGAATATACAATCTGGACAACCGATTTATGTATTTTAAGATCTTTGAGGACTCTTGCGACTTTTAAAGTAGATTTATCTCACATTAATATGAACAATGCAGGTATTCCTCGGTTGCCTATACTTTTTCCTCAGTCGGGTTTGTCTTGTAGCATCGGAAATTTAACTCTCTAAACCTGATAACCTCTTTAATGAACTAATTGCTTTTGTCCTGTTAGGGATAAAAGTTTTTATTCCATTGAGAATAATGCATGTGACCATATCAGATCTATATCACTGTCGAGGAAGGAAGCTTGAAGACCAGTTAAAGTTTCAAAAAAGTTATTTAGTCCGCCCAAATTTTCTTCCTCATAATGTCAAAGGGTTCTCTTTGGAGTGTTTGGAACCAAGTTCCTTTACGCGGCTTGTTAGGGTTTAAATTGAAAAAATCGTCAGAAATCGAAAGAAGAACAAACAGCAAAATTGGGGGAGTCAGTTGCAATCTATACGATTTCCATGTCTCCAGCTTAGAAACTTAATACAAAACAGCTTCTTTTTTTGCTTTTAGTCCACAAAAATTGTCGTTTCGTCGGCGACCTCACATGGATTCTCATTTGGAACAAGTGAGGGCCTTGTTAATACGCAATTTTGTTAAATTGAGTTCAAATTATATCGATTTTTGACAAATACTATGAACTGTATTAAGATGAAAGAATGTTGAAAGCTGTTAAAATGATCCATCAATCAATCGGCAATAAACGCTTAACTTTGAAATTCAATATTCATATGTACGTACCTAATTTATACATATTTATTAAAAAAAAATAAAAAATATGTTTACCCATAGGAAGAGACAGTTCCCTGGCCTTCAAGATCTCCTGACCATACAGTATTGAATTTTTTGTTAGGAAACACTGAAAGAACTTATTTATTCAGCAGAAATAGCAACTTTAAGATGATTAGTTTTCTCGAAGCATCATCAAAAGTGGGGCAGTGCTAGGTTGATGATGGAAAATCAATAAATATTCGCATTACAATCCAGGAAACTGCTTTTGAAATGTTATGTATTAGATTGGCTTCGCAGGTTGTAGCGGTGCGTTCATGACGTTGTTGTTATTGAGGTGTAGGTTGTTCGGAGCAAACAAATACTCACAACATCGCTGGGTGTTTTAAAAAGTTTGATTTGGGACGACCATGAAGAGTTCATGACCGGGTCCCATGATCAAGAAAGCTTAAAACTGTCGTCCCAATTGATGTGGAATGTAGTGTTTTTTCTTAGCTAAAACCTTTGCTAGTTCAAAATGAATACAGTGGTGTCCAAGATTGTTTTTTTTGCTGACAGCACTAATATACTCTTTTAAGTGTATAGCGATGCTTTTTACGTTTGCCCAATATAAGAAGTGGTCGTTTTTAACCTTTTTGGCTCTTATTAATATGGATTTTATTTTATATTCTTGCAACACTTTACCAACTTATTTCTGTCACACCCTTCACGTATAGTAGGATAAAAACTACCTTCATCCCACGTTTGGTACGCCAAGCGATTGAAATCAAGCGCCATTCGAATTTTAATCGAGGCGACTAGTGAGTGAAATCTTGGAGTGATCAGAAGTGTTTATTTTAGCGGAAAGAAAAACATTAATTTTGGACTGATTTGTAGCCAATTTATTAGTAGGAAAATTGTAAAAATTAAATTTAGCAATTTCAAATTGTAATAAACGAAAAAAACAGTGAAAATCTGATAAAAACTAAAGAAATTTAAAATTGAAATAAAATTATTTTAAAATAACTGGTGAAGAAAACTGTAGTTTATAAAAAAAGAAAAGAGAAAAGAAAATGAGTGAAAATTGTGATAAATGTTCTAAAACACTCAAAAGGAACGAGATAGTAACATTATGCTCTGCTTTTTGTAAAACAGCATTTTGCTCAAAATGCTCTGGTATAGGTGATTACGAATGTAATTTACTTAAGCTTAAGAATATAATGTTTGTTTGTGATGAGTGCAAAGAGTACATGCATAGCATAATGGAAAAATGGACTCTGTGTTGAAAGTGGTAAATGAAAACCAACAGGTATTGAAGAAGCAAGAGGAAGAAATAAAAAAGCTTCTTACGGGAGTTAAAATGTTGTGCGAGAAAGAAACGACAAATAAAGTTTAAAAGAAGAAACCATATGAAGAGATAACAGTTAAAAATATCCCACCTATTATAATTAAACCAAATTGTAAACAAGACAGTGAAAAAACAAAAAATGAAATTAAAGAAAAAATAAATCCGGTTGACCTATCCCTACAAGTGAATAATATTTCGAAAAGTGCAAATGGTTCTATTATAATAAAGTGTAGTGATGAAGAATCGGTTAAAAAGATACAAGATGAAGTAAAAGATAAACTAAAAGGAAAATATAATGTAAACATAACGCAGCTAGTGAAACCAAAAATTCTAGTCGTTAATATAGATAAAGAAATTAAAGAAGAAAATCTTATTGAAGTGATAAAAAGTCAAAACAAAATGGATGGACAGTTGAAAATTATAAAATGTTATAACAAAACGAATTATAATAATAAATATAATGCTATAATAGAAACTGATAAAGACATTTTTAAAAACATAATGGAAATGCACAAATCTTGTTTGAACATCGAATGGAGTAAATGTCTGGTGTTTGATAAATTAAATGTAAAGAGGTGTTTTAAATGCTGGGGCTTCAACCACAACGCAATTAAATGCACAAATAAAACATGTTGTCCAAAGTGCGGTGAAGAGCATGATATAGAAGAGTGTAAAAGTGAAGTGGTAAAATGCAAAAACTGTGTTTATACAATTGATAAACTTAATTTAAACATTGACCCAAACCATGATGCTAGGGATGCCAACTGCCCAGTTTATTTAAGAAGATTGGCAAATAAAAAAGAAAAAGTGGCATACTAGCAACCAATTCTTTGGAATTGTATTTATTTAAATATTCAAGGATTGTTAAATAATATTAATGAATTAAAGAATATAGTGTATGAACAAAACTACGATATAATTATCCTTTCTGAAACTCATTTAAAAGCATCAATTGATGATAAAGAAGTAAATATTAATATAAATATACAGGCGGAGTTGTGATATATTTAAAAAAAAAAAACAAATCAATGATTATAAAATTCTTAAATGTGTTCAAATAAACTTAAGTTTGTGGATATTAATAATTGAAATATATAATACAAAAGTGGTGGCACTTTATAAGTCGCCGAGCACACCGAAAAGCAAAATATGTGATCATTTAAATGAATATTTTCAAGAATATAATATAAAAAATAAAGTAATCATAGGTGATTTTAATATAGACTGGTTCAAGAATACTTTTTATAAACAAGAACTCGAGTGTATATTTGAAGAAAATTTGTGACAGTTAGTAAACCAGGCTACGAGAATCACTCTAAGTTCAAGAACCTTATTAGACTATGTGGTATCAGACATTAAAAACATTGAGGTCAAAGTACAAAACGATTTGAAAATAAGTGATCATGAATCAATAATCTTTAAAATTCCTGCAGAAAAATGTAAAAAAGTGACAATAAAAAAAGTAAATGTATTAAAATACAAAAGAAATGTGTTCGTCCAAAAAATAAGACAAAGTGAGATAAATAAAATTGCAATATCAGTGAATATAACATGCGAAACAAGTGTTCAGTTTGAAAAAGAAATGCTACGAGTAGTAAACATCTTGGTAGTACAAAAATCTTTCAAAGAATCTGATCAGAAGTGGTTTAACAGCGATCTAAAAATACAAAAATTAAACAAAATCAGAAGTCATATGAAATTTGTGTTGACAAGAAATGTTGCAGATTGGAATGTGTATAAACAAATTCGTAATGAATATAAAAGAAATATTAGAACTGCCGAAACTAATTATGTTAAAAATCAACTTGGGTGTGCAAGTAACCAAAAAGCAATGTGGAAATCACTAAAATCATTAGTATTAGATGAATCAAAAAACGAAACAAATTGTGTTGACTTTAATGGTATAAAAATAACAAATGATAAAGAGATAGCAAATAAATTTAATGAATTCTTTATAAAGAGTGTAAAAGAGATAAATCTAGAAATCCCCAGTGTCCAGTGGAAAAATATGGTGGCCAATAAAGACAGTGTTTTTAAATTTAAAACTATAGAATCAATTGAACATCTTTTGAAAGTGGTACAAATGATGCCAAATAAAACCGATTTTAATTTAATGAATAAAGAGATGTTAATAGACGGTTTTTCAATTATTGGTCCAGCTCTCTTAAACATCATAAACTATTTATTAGTGACTGGCAAATTTCCAACTACATGGAAAACTTCGGTTATAACGCCAGTTCAAAAAATACAAAACACGATAAAATGTGAACATTTTCGACCGGTAAATATGCTCCCGTTGTATGAAAAAATTCTTGAAAAGGTGGTGCAAATTCAGTTCGAAGAATATATAGAGAACAATGAAATTCTATTAGAAGAACAATCCGGTTTTAGAAGAAAACATTCATGTGAATCAGCATTAAACAACATCATTGCAGACTGGAAAGAAAAAAATTCATTCGAAGAAGAAAATTACAGCGGTATTTATAGACTTAAAAAGAGCATTTGAAACTTTAGATAGAATTATATTATTAAAAAAACTGTATGGTTATGGTGTAGGAGGAACTGAGTTCAATTGGTTTAAAACGTATCTTATTGGAAGAGAACAAATAGTAAAGATAAATGGTATTTATTCTGATCCAATAAATTCAGATTTAGGAGTGCCACAAGGCTCAATTCTGGGAACATTATTGTTTATTCTGTATATAAATGATATAAAAAATGTTTTAAAATATTGTAAATTGAAGATGTTTGCGGATGATGGTCTTTTTTATGTAGAAGATAATGACTATAATGGATGTGTCCGAAAATTAATGGTAGATTTAAATAGTTTAAAAAATTACTTAAATATAAATAAGCTTAAACTAAACACAGAGAAAACTAAAATAATGTTATTACCTGAAAACAAAATTATTGCGAAAATAGATGAATTTGAATGTGTTCAAGAAACCAAATATCTGGGTGTTATTGTAGATAGCAATTTAAATTTTAACCCCCCTATTATGGAAGACAACTCAACTATAGTTTAGTTGTAATTCTTAAAATTGGTATTATCGATCACAACCAGTTGAATGTCAAAGCACAACCAGTTGTCGATTAGCAGACAACTAACAAAATGGCCGACTTTTAAGTTGTCTCTTCGTATTATGTAAGTAAGTTGAGTTGTGCTTCGGTTGTAATAAGCGTCAAAATCAAACAACTGGTTCGAAGCAGTTGTGTAGAACATTTTAATGAAAGATTCTGCTTT
Source organism: Chrysotoxum bicinctum (assembly GCA_911387755.1). Lineage (NCBI taxonomy): Eukaryota > Metazoa > Arthropoda > Insecta > Diptera > Syrphidae > Chrysotoxum > Chrysotoxum bicinctum. Next base: position 118,399,541 of record OU426987.1, read on the forward strand.
CGGATAAAAAATAAGGACACAAAACAGTAAGTTAAACAACAATTTAAATAAAAATAGAATGTAATGAGTGTATTTTAGTTTGAAAGCTACATGGCCATCACAATTTGAACGACTTGTTGCTCTATGTTAGCTGAGCATTTATCCATTTTCCACAAATGAGTTCCTCAATCACATCTACCACTTTTTTAATACAACTGACACTATCGATTGAGTCAGTCCTAAATCATTGTCACTACACTTTTGGCAACTTCCTTCGCTCATGAAACTAAGAGCAGTAGCAAGTTTAACAATTGGTGGAATCGCTGAGGAACGTTGGTTGTTTTAGGAAAACTATTTCGAATTAAAAAAAATGCATACTTTAGGAATAGAAGTGTACATAAGTTTATTAAATATACGGATATTCTTTTTTATTTTGGCTACATTAAGGAAATTCTCATCTTCCAAATCACCGAAAAACAAATCGAGAGAACTTTCCATCATACAATTTCTTATTCTTGCTTTTGTATGTATTTAATGTTGAGCAGCTGCTTTTGACAGCAAATCGACTCCTAAAAGACGGCAACGTATTTTTTCATTACAACTGATTTTAGTTGACTTGCATAATACGAAAAATTTGCCTGGTTGCCTAAGAGTTGAGTTGTGTTGATGACAACTCAACTAAGTTGAGTTGTAATCCATAATAGGGGCATAAGAAACATTTTGAAATGGTTACAAAAAAGATTGCTAAAAAAATCGGGGTTTTTCGCAGAATTAGAAAAAAACTTTGTATGAATATGGCAATTAAAGTATATAATTCTATTATAGAACCCCTTTTGAATATTGCCCGACAATATTACTATTGGGAACAAATATAATGATAAATAAATTACAATCTCTACAAAACAAAGGAATGAGAACAATATTATATTGCAGTAGATATACATCTAAAATACATATCAGTAAACCAAAGAATCATTTTTAATGTACTTACATTTATTTTTAAAATTAAGAACAATTTGTTGCCAAATTACTTAAAAAGAAGACTTGTCACAAGGAATGAAAAACATAGATATAATTTAGGAAATAACAATGAATTTCATTTGCAATTGTTTAGAAATAATAAAACACAAAATATGCTGTTTTATAAAGGCTTACAAATCTATAATAAGCTTCCTAATAGTACAAAAACTGAAAATAATTTAAGAAATTTCAAAAACTCCATTGTACATTTTATAAAAACCAAATATTAATGTAAAATATTGTATTTTTGTTTTCAATGGCGAATTATTGCTAAATAAAAATTTTCAAATCAAAAAAATCAAAAAAAGCTTTCTCGATCAAGGGACCCGGCCTTGAATATGTGACGGTCATCCCAAATCAAACTTAAAACACCCTGCGGGGGAGTGAGTATTGTTTTCCGTCATAAAACACCGCTAAAACCTGCGTAGCCAATTCAATACATAACATTTCAGGAGCAGTTTCCGGTGACCACGGTCAATGTAACTTGATGCGATTTTATCGCATAGATTTTACAGATTAAAACAAAAAATATTTTTGATTGATTTTTTTTATTATTTTCATTAAAAAAAAAAAGTAAAACGTGGTTTATAACGTACTTTTTGAAGAAAATTGACGTTTAATATCAAAAATTATTGTACATATAAAAAAATTAATACGTTAAGAAATTAAATATTTTAAGACCCCAACAAGATTAATGTCGATTTCCTTTACACATGAGAAATAAATTTCTGTGTGAAGATTTCGATCTCTCGACAGATTTTACGTTCCTTCACACAAAAAAAATCGATTTATTTTTTGACAGAGGTCAAATCCTTCGAATCCGTATTTGAAGAAGGATTTACATGGATACGAAATACGCACACCAAAAGAAAAAATTTGGCAAGGGATCGAAATCCCTTGTGTGTAAAGGAAATCGACATTAAACTTTAATTAAACGTACAGTCAGCGTCAAAAGTGAGTGCACACTATATTATTTTTTCTTGGTCATCAAATATATATGTACATAATTATAATGAAACATTCAGTTAATAGTACACACGATGAATATTAGGTTCTTATAATTAGGCTTTTGCATTCTATTTATTCGATTACAACTAAAATGAAGAAAACAGTAGAAGAACAAAAAAAAATTGTCTAAAATATCGCGTCAAAAGTGAGAGCACATTTACGATATTTAACGCTTTTGACTGCTGTGGCTGTTCTAGTTTTAAGTAGTTTTAGTTTATTTTAAGTAGTTTTAGATAGTTTTAATTAGTCTACTTTAGTTTTAGATAGTTTTATTTAGTCTACTTTAGTTTTAAGTTTTATATAAAATTAAAAAAAAAAAGTTAAAGAATCCGAGTTTTTTTACATTTTCTCGAGAAAACAAAAAAAAAAGATATAGTTTAAATAAAATATAGTTTTTAGGCCGAAAGGTATTACAATTAAGATAAAGTGTAGCTTAGAGCGCCCGCATAGGGCCAGTAAGTTAGTTTTAAGTTATTGGATAATTAGGCTAGTTTTTATGAATTTTTGTCTAGCTTTAAGATAGTTTTAAGATGAATGAAAATAAAAATGAATTAAAAAAAAAAAAAAAAAAAAACGCTTTTGACAGTAACCATGCTCTCTTAGCTCTAAAAAAACACCGTTTCTTGAAACAGAATTAAGATAACAAAGAATGCGTACGCAAACTAAGAATAAATTGTTTATTTTTAGTGTTCGTGGTGACAAGTCGAATAAACGAAATCACAAAAAAGTAACAATGCGAAAAGAAATCGATCTCGAAACTAGAAAAATAATAGTGAATCTAAGTAAAGAAGGTAAATCCTTACGAAAGATTGCAGCTATAACAAAAAGAAGCTCCAGTGGCATTAAAAAAATTATTGATAAATACAAAACGTACAGAAAAATTGAAAACTTCAAACGTAGTGGTCGGCCTCTAAAGTTGAGTCGTTTAACTGTTTCGCGTTTTGTGAGGGAGGTTAAGGAAAATCCTCAAACCAGTGCAGTAAAAGTAGCAGAAAGGATTACCCAAGACACCGGAACATTCGTAAGTGCAAGTACAGTACGACGACAGCTGCATAAACATGGCTTACATGGCAGAGTTCCACGTAAAAAGCCGTTCATATCTAAGGCGAATATAAAAAAGAGAATTGGCTTTGCAAAAAAATATAAAAACTCTGGACTTTCTTTCTGGAAAACTGTTTTATTTAGTGATGAAAGTAAATTCGAAATTTTCGGTGGTGCTAGAAAGACAAAAATTTGGAGAAAAAAGGGTGCTGAGCTTGAAACAAAAAACATAATAAAATCAGTAAAACACGGAGGGGGATCAGTAATGGTTTGGGGGTGTATGGCTGCATCAGGAGTTGGTAAGCTGGTATTCATTGATAATAAAATGAATAAATTAGATTTCCATAACATTTTGAAACACAATGTTGAACCCAGTGTTTTAAAATTGGATTTACCAAGCACTTGGACGTTTCAACAAGACAACGATCCGAAGCATACAGCTCGAATTGTCAAAGAATGGTTGCTTTATAGAACACCAAAACAGCTAGATCACCCTCCACAATCACCGGACCTTAATCCAATTGAACACCTGTGGGAGTATTTGGACCGAAAAATTCGTCAGAGGCAAATTTCCAGCCAAGCAGCCCTAAGAGAGGCACTAACTGAGGAATGGAGCAATATTGATGCTGAAATAACGGGACGACTGGTGGAATTTATGCCCAGAAGCAGTCTTAAAAGCTAAGGTAGGCCAAACAAAATATTAATCAATTGTTTTTTTTTGATAACTCAAGTTTCTGTTTAATAAAAATTAAAAGTGTGCTCTCATTTTTGACGTCTAAATTGAGTCCTCTTTTATTTTAAATCTTTAAATATCGTCATTATGTGTCTTATTGAAATAAATGAACTTGTAAATATATTTGGACATAATATAACTTTATTTTCATACATTAAAATCTATATATTTTTGCCGTGTTTGGATTACCCTGGCATAAAAAACAAAGCTTGTTGTGTGCACTCACTTTTGACGCTGACTGTATTTATAAATGTTTGTATATCTTCTAACAACATAAATTCCCGAAAAATGATGTCAACATTGGAAATAGACCCATACTGTTTGTTCTTTGAATATCCCTTAGAATCATAGCCCAAAATATCCTTGACGAATGAGGGCACACCCTGATAAACACATTACTAATAAAACGTATATGCAGCCATTCCTGGAGATACACGTCAGTCCTGAATTCTTAAGAAGTCAGTCAATTTATTTGTGCATTATGTTTTTAAGTTCTTATGCAAGTAAATGCAAAATTATTTATAATTCATAAATTATATTAGAATAGCGATTTGACATCTTTAGTGAACAAAAAAAATTTAAGTATTGGGTATATTTTTGTTAAAGTGACTTAATAAAAACCCAAAATTATCACCTTTCCAAGGTTTTTAAGTACCTCACTTTGTGTACCAGAGACGGAAATCTCTCAACGATCCTAAATTTATTTTTTTTAAAGAGAACATAGAATAGTATTTCTATCTTAAGGAATGTTAATTTTTTTATTCAATTTTAATGGGCCTCCTCCAATATACAACAGGTACAATGTACATATATACTTATATTTTGTTTTAAGTATAATATAAATTTTAATCAAAAATTGCATACATCACGGTAAAAAATATCTATTAATCACCTGCTACTTAATTCAACCGAACCTGTATACCATGCCATTTCACAATTTTTATGATGTGTACATGAATTTTGGTAAGGTTTTAAGTTTTTTTTATTTGCATGAATTCTAAATATAAAAAATGTTTAAGAACAAAGGATAAAAAAGCACATCCGTCATGTGTCCCAATTAAGTAATATATTTTTGATCTACGCAAATAGTACTCACCCAGGCACAATTATAATTGTAAACGAAAAGCAATTAAAAATTATTTGATTTGCTTCTTAAGTTTAAAAATGATTAGGATGTGAGGAAGAATTGTTGTTTGGAATATTAATAAGATTTTTTAAAGTAACAAATTGCAAGTATAAATACCATACTACAAACAAAATGGCAAATCAAGTCACATTTAAAATGCCTCTGCTCTTTTTCAGGAACCAACGACTTGACACGCCAGAGATAAAAATTAAAAAAAAAATTATGTCAAAATATTGTTTTTTTTTTTACTTTATCTATTGAGTATAAGAACAGTACGTTTTCCAATAAGACCAAGTGCACAATTTTTCCAGTGCCGGTTTTTTATATTAGCCGTGTTGTTTTGGAAAAGTTATCCGTAGTACAGTAGGATTTTATATGAATAACAAATACAACATCCGCAGTAGGATCACTGCCGATACTCGAATAAACGTCAAATCTCTATCCGCGGCAGGATTTCACTTCTCCTTTTATCGGCAGTGATCCTACTGCGGATGTTGTATTTGTTATTCATATAAAATCCAACTGTACTACGGATAACTTTTCCAAAAAAACCCGGCTATTGACTATTAATTTAATAATTTAATAATAATTTAACGATACCAATAATCTATTAAATATTCAGCTTAACGCTAAGCGCCACTTTAAATTTTAAATTCCTAAAAAACTTTTTTCCTGCGAAGCAATTAGGTGTGTTTTTTTGGGAAAATTATCCGTAGTGAAGTAGGATTTTATACTTATTACAAATACAAAGTTTTCACTGCCGATAAAAGTAGAAGTAGAATCCAACTGCGGGTAGAATGTTGACGTTTGCTCGAGTCTCGAATACAAATGTTGGTACAATTGAAAACTCTTTTGTATCTCGAAGACATGTTCGTAGAGTACGAAAAGTAAATAGTTTGTTGTTTAGCATTTTCCATTGGGAGTTTACGTCTTTTTTTAGAAAACCATTTTTATAAGAAAAACGCTGCATTTTGTATCGTGTTGGTGTCGAACTCTTATAGAAAGCTGTTTAATAACTAAGGCGTTTTTTTAGGAGCGAAATGTCGTGGTCAGCTGTTATACTTTAGTTAAACAGCGACATTTAAGAGTTACTAGCGCGACAAAGCCTTCTTATGAAAAAAGCTGTTGAGAAATCCAAAACTAACTAAAGTCTGCGAACAGATCCCTTGACTTTTGTGGTGATAATTGTCAACAAAAAAAAAATTCACAAACAAAACTTCTGCTTTATGAAGAATGGCTGGTGAACAGAAAAAGTAAATACAAAATGATTTAAATTGAAATTCATAAATAAAAACCTCCATATATATTTTCAGAAACATGAAAATTACCTGGCAAAAAGTTATTGGTTGTTTTTTTTTCAATTAAATATTTGACAACTAGTCAGTGGAACCAACTTTAAAGCAGAAAAATCGCACAACTGCGGATACGTTTTTTTGGGAAATCCTACTTCACTACGGATAATTTTCCCAAAAAAACACACCTATTATTAGAAAAATTATTTTTAAATTGACTTGAAAATTATAAGCCGTGTTTTTTTGGAAAAGTTATCCGTAGTACAGTAGAATTTTATATGAAAAACAAATACAACATCCGCAGTAGGATCACTGCAAAATACAAACGATTTTTGCCAAATGAATTCCTTTGTTAAGTTTTTTTTTTACTTGTGTTGTTATGAACGCATATTTTGAGATATATAAAATAATTTTAATACTTCTGGGTCACTTTTGAGGAATTTGGGTTTTGTTTTTTAATTTATTGTAATAAAAAATATTTATATTTACAAATAATAAAACACAGTCACTTTTTCAATTCGTTTTCCTATAATATCATGTTAAAATATTTTTTTTTGTGAAAAACAGACGGCAAATTATCATATATCATCTTCAATTAGGGTTAAAAACTGTTATACAATGTAGGGAATAGGCTATCCAGTCACTGATCCGTATTATACAATGGATAGCGCATTCCCTACATTGTATAACCGTTTTTTTTTATTTCAAAAGTATCAACCAACTTTGTAGAGCTAGCCGCTCAAAAATGAAACACCATCGCCTTTGTGAATTGTTTGTGTTGTATATCGAAAAACCTACAGTTCACCTGAAGAGCAATTTTTCGAATTATTGCTTCGGAGGAAAAAAGTTTGATACAGCTTTTTTAAAAATTGAAAGCAGATTCCCAAAAGGTATCAACTAACTTTGTAGAGCTAGCCATTCAAAAAAGAAACACCATTACCTCTAGGAATAATATTTGTTTTTTATGGAGCAACCCACGATTGGTTAGAAGCATAATTGTTTGAATTTCGGAACAAAACAAAATTGAAACAGGTCCTTTAAGAATAAAAAGGAGATTTCAGAGAGTTATTAACCAACTTTGTAGCAGTAGCTGTTCGAAAACGACACGCTAAATCCTTTATGAGGTGTATGTTTTTTTTCAAGAAACCTGCTATTTGCTATAGTTTATTTCCTTTTATTTATTCCTTCGGGTCAAAAAGTTTACATAAAGGTTTTTAGATAATATAATAAATATAATATTATTTTCTAACACTTCACATCACATTGCTTTGATATTTGAATTTAAAATATTAAACTTTTATAAATCCAAAATGCCCATTCATTATAAATATAATTTCTGTAAAGCTAATTTCAATAACATTGCGAGTCATATAAATAATAATGTATTATTGCCTTCGACTTTGATTCAATCTTGTGAACTTTCAAATTTTTACAACAATTTTCTTAGTTCTCTTAAGGAAGCTATCGATCTTTTTGTTCCCAAAATTAAAATTAAAAATGCCTCAAAGCCCCCTTGGTATAACGGACGGCTAATTAATTTGAGTAATAAAAAAAACAAAGCTTATAAATCTTTACGTAAGTCTTCTTCTGATGCCAGTTTGCGCAATATTTACAAAGAATTGGAAAGAAACTTCAATGTTTTAAATAAATTTCTATATAAAAACTATATTTACTCTATGGAATCCAAGTTAAGAGATAACAGTAAATGTTTTTGGAGCTTCATTAAAAATAAAAAAAAATCTAATGGATTTCCTAAAAGTATGCAATATTTAGGTTCGACTTTAACTAGCTTACCAACTATTTGTGAGGCTTTTGCTAATTTTTTTAAATCAAATTATATCGATTCCGACAATGTGACAAACACTTCATTTAGTCAGTCCATGAATAGTTTGAATATAGGTCACTTAAGTATAACCATATTAGAAGTGGAAATGGCGCTATCTGGCCTTACTGAAGATAATAAATCTGGTCCGGATGGAATTCCGCCCATTGTATTAAAAAATTGTTCTACTGCTCTCTCTAGAGTTTTGTGTTACGTGTTCAATAGTTCACTAACATATGGTGTATTCCTGCCAGAATGGAAAACGTCCTTCGTTACTCCTATTCACAAATGTGGTCCAAAACAGGAAATATCAAACTACCGCCCTATCAGTAAGTTATCAGCAATACCTAAGGTATTTGAAAAAATTGTTTGTGATAAATTGAAATTCTTATTAAAAGAAACCATATCTCCTTATCAACACGGTTTTGTATCGGGTAGATCAACTTCCACTAACCTAACCATTTTCACGAATTGTATTCTCAATTCATTAGAAAGGGGTTACCAAATGTGGACGTTATCTACACAGACTTTGCAAAAGCGTTTGATAGGGTGCATCATAAAATATTATTACAAAAATTAGAGAACATAGGATTTCACTCAAATATGCATAAGTGGTTGACGGCCTATCTAACCGGACGTAGTCAGCATGTTTTTATAGATTCAATTGTCTCTAATCCGTTTTCAGTAACTTCTGGCGTTCCGCAAGGAAGTCATTTAGGCCCAATTCTATTCCTTATTTTTATAAATGACCTACCTGATGTCCTTATAAACTCAATGCGACTTATGTTTGCGGATGATCTCAAATTTTTTAGGTGTATAAAAAGTATAACTGACTGTAAGCTTCTCCAAAATGATATCACCAATCTTACCAATTGGTGCAAAACAAATCAATTAGCCCTAAATATAACTAAATGTCAATGTTTTTCGTTTTCGCGTCGTTTGGTACCTGTCGTTTACGTTTATAACATTCAAAATCATTTTCTTGAAAGAGTTTCATTAAAAAAAGATCTTGGAGTAATTTTTGATTCGAAGCTTAACTTTGTACATCATATAGAATTCATGGTGAATAAGGCCAACTCTATGCTGGGTTTTATTTCACGCAATTCTTTTGATTTAAGGGAACCTTACACTTTAAGAGCCCTATACGTTGCCTATGTTAGATCGATCCTGGAATATTGCTGCGTAGTGTGGAATCCTCATTACAATGTTCATATTACAAGAATAGAAAAAGTTCAAAAAAAATTTACAAGATTTGTAGTAAAGAAATTAGGGTGGAACATTGAAATGCCTTCATACAATGTAAGATGTCAGCTTATTGGCATTCAGACATTAGAAAACCGGCGTAAGATGTTTGCTATTGTTTTTATCAATGACATTTTATCATATCATATTGATTGTGCTTTTCTATTATCTCTTTTAGATTTATATGCTCCTTCTCGAGATCTAAGAATTCGTACCCTATTCCGAGAAAATATTCATAGAGTAAATTACGCGTATAATGAACCTATAACTCGCAGTGTTAGGGAGATTAATAATATATCAAATAACTTTGATTTCAATTTTCATTTGAGTAGAAACTCATTCAAAAATATGTTAAATTTTTACTTTTTAACAAATTAAATTTATGTTAACTCTAATTATGTAACTAGGATATTATTATGTTTATACTTCATTAGTCTATTTGAGATTGTTAACTCTAATTGATGTAAATAAATAAATAAATATTATTTTTTTCAATATTGTCAAAAAAAAAAATATTAAAAATACAACATTAATCTCATATTGTACATTATAAAGATTACATCATTAAAGTAAAACTTTCGATTGCCTCATCATATACAAAACTTCTTTGGATTTGGCATTTTCATCGACTAGAGTTGATCCATCCGAACGTTTTCGTTTGAGGGACCTTAGAGTGTCTTTACTGAGAACGTCTAGGTGTGCTAGAACTCTTTTGCATTGGAGAAGCTTTCAAGAGAAGCATCAATAGCTTTTTCATAAAAGCAGTACTGAAAAAATTCACTTTTAAAATAGCGGCTTTCGAATTTTTCCTGCAAAATAATGTTTCGATCATTCTTGTTCCTGCTCGTAAAAAAATCTAAAATAAAATTTGTCCCAGGAAAAAATTTGTATGGGAGAAAAAATTTTCCCCGATCTGCGTACTAGGCTATCCTCATTAAGGGTATTCATGTAACGAGATAATTTTCCGCTTTGTAGAAAGATATAACTTTCCGCAGCATGTTTTCATGAACACCCCCTAAGAAATACTTGCGTAATACGTTATTCACACCAAATCAAAATCTAGATTTCGAGCAAAATTCTCAAAATCTCATCCAAATCTACTAGATTTCCCATACATTTTCAGATTTCCAAATCTACTAGATTACGACAAAATCTACTTTCAAACACAAGATTGTCAAAACAAACAAACCTTTAGAAATGTTCTGCTTTCTCAGCAAATTGTCAGCAAGAGAAGAGGTAGATAAAAAGCAGATAATGGAGTCGAGTCTCGAGTGACTATTTGAAATTTTAATTGTGGGGAGAGAAGGAGAGAAGATAAATTATATCCGAGAAAGCAGGATAAATGGACAGAAACGTCAAATGAAATCCTGGTTCTGTTCAGTGCGAACGCTTCAATGAGATTTCGTAATCTTGTTGCTGAAATCCGAGATTTTAATTCGGTGTGAAAAGCCTATAAATGTGGGAAATATCTTGTGAAATGTCAAATTAAAAGTCAGAATCCATACTTCTTTAGTTTACGAAGTTTATTTCTGCACTTTCCGCAGCAAATTTGTGAGATAATTTTATGCGATTTGCAGAAACTTTTTCCCATACAAATTTTGACAGCTCGTTTCTGCGGAGATAAAATTATCTGGTTTACGAGGTTTACGAGGGTTTTCCGCGCTTACATGAATACCCCTATTATAACTATCATGGGTTAAAAATTTAGATAAAAATGAATAGCACATAACATAGCGGTTGAATAAGTCCTTATGTACTGCATAGCTATTCACCTGATACTTTATATCTAATGTGTGAGTTGAGGCAAACCAACGTGAATACAATAAATTATTAAAGCAATTTTTAGAGCAAATATCAACTTAAGTCCTTTTAAATTTTTTTTCCAAGGTAAAGCCTAGTACGCAGATCGGGAAAAATTTTGTCTCTCATACATTTTTTTTCCTGGGACAAATTTTGTCTTGGATATTTTTCCGAGCAGTACGCAGTTCGCGCTTAAAATTCATACTTTTGTGCATTGCTGTACAAAATGTCTCCACTAAATTTTGCCAGGAAAAAGAATGATACAAGCATTATTTTGCGGGACAATTTTTGACAGCCACACAGTGCGTCCGAAGGCATCTTTTGCGGCCAAAAGTCCAAAATAAAAGTTTTGAGTTAGAGGTTTTTTGTCATCAGGCTGTCTAAAGGAGACCTCTAGGAGACGAAAAATGTTCGTAGAAGAGTCTCTTATTGTAAATCCCCCCCCCCCCCCATAATCTTAGTCTGAATGTGGCTGCTAAGTTAACGTAGTCACGCATCGTTAAGATAGGCTAATGAACACTTCCATCAAAACACGTGTAAAAGTTTTTGTTTCCAAGCAAATCTATTGCAATAAAATGGATTCAACAGCTGCAGGTGCGTAAAATAAGTTAAACAATTTCTGAATAAAAATTCCTAAATAGTACATTATTTGAAAGAGATATGTCAACACTATTTATTTACTTGAAAAAAAGAAAAAAAAAATATTTGTTTGAGTGAAAACTTATTTTTCTTGCTATTTCTTGTTCTCAAAGCTATTTAAGATAATTGATAAAAGTATTTTGTACCAAATAAAATAAAATTCAGCTGCCTGTTGAGTTTTTTGTGCATTAAGGTACTAGTACTGTCTAGAACGCCAAACAACGCACGATTTTTGGAATTTTTTTTCTCGGAAACTTTATAAGATAATAACTTTATTTTTTAATCCTGACGCATGTATTCATTATTTAAAAAAAAACAATTATGTTATTATCTAATAAAGTTTCCGAGAAAAAAATTCCCAAAAATCGTGCGTTTTTTGGCGTTTTAAACCGTAGTAGTACCTTTATTTACAACAATATCCCTGGTATTGCATGTCCACGTTAGTTCACAAACTTTTAGTTCATGACCCCGAAATAATAAAATATTCAGTGTTATCTATCTGTCAAATGTCGGAAGATGCACAAGAAGCATGTAATAATTTTTTTTCAAATCTATCAAACTAATTTCGCAAGAAAGCATTATCGTCAAAAGACAATGGAGGATGTTTTTAAAAAAATTCCTTATCGCATCCGATCCATTAATATCTAGTTGTCGGGAATTACCTCTAAAACCACTTAAATCTTTGTCTAAAGACTGTATCAATTTGTTAGCACATCCACCTGTAAATAATCAAACAGAAGATGAACAACAATCTTTTGACAGCTCCTCCGCTTCTGAAACAGATTCAAATGTAGATGATTGTGACTGTTACCAGATTGGCAATGAAAACTTTTTCATGTAAATATCGGATTAACTTATATATGTACCTATTGTTTGCTCATATTGCATTTTGTATTTCTAAATTTATGATTACTGTGTTCGATTTCAATAAAAATATATAAATAATTTTTGTTTGTTATATAATATTGCCATATAGCATTCCACCATTTTGAATTTGTTCATTTTTAATAAATTTTCAAGTAGGTACATGCCCTAACAATATCAAAACAAAACTTTTTTAATCAACTATCAGCTATTTCATTTTTGATAAGTTTTTTCGTATGACATGATGCCATATTAGGTCGGCCATTTTGAATTTGCTGATTCTGATAGCAGATTCGTAGTCAGCGACCCCAAAAACCCCTATATACCAATTTGTGGATCATTCTCTACGTTTTTCGACTTTTGACCGCACAAAGCGGCTTTCGGCCGCACTGTGAGCCATCGTGTTTCCGAAAGTAATTTTTGTCAAAACTGGTTTTATATAAAAGGTGCTGATGCTTCTCTTGAAAGCATCAAGAGGAGATTCCAAAAACGTATGAACGACTTTTGTAAGACTACCCCTTCCATAGATACAATACAAACTTTGAGTATATATAATATGGAGGGCTCGTTCCTATCCCTAATGCATTGTAGTACTTGAAGTTGTGATAGGGGTCGCTGTCTCACTTTCTGTAAGTTAAGGATACAGCCGTATCCTCCGATTTGTGCTTACCTTCTCCTCGCATATAGTTCTCCGTCACATGTGATATGAAGCACTCGGCAATAACTTTATCTTACACAAATTTGAGTAGCGCCCCCTATGATAGTCACGAATTTGGAATAGAAACGAGCCCTCCATATTAGGGGTATTCATGTAAGCGCGGAAAACCCTCGTAAACCTCGTAAACCAGATAATTTTATCTCCGCAGAAACGAGCTGTCAAAATTTGTATGGGAAAAAGTTTCTGCAAATCGCATAAAATTATCTCACAAATTTGCTGCGGAAAGTGCAGAAATAAACCTCGTAAACTAAAGAAGTATGGATTCTGACTTTTAATTTGACATTTCACAAAATATTTCCCACATTTACGCAAGTATTTCTTAGGGGGTGTTCATGAAAACATGCTGCGGAAAGTTATATCTTTCTACAAAGCGGAAAATTATCTCGTTACATGAATACCCTTATTATATATACTTAAAGACTACAAAACACATTAAATTAGATTTTATCTCTCCAAATTCAAACTTTTGCGCGAGATTTGAAAACGTTTTGTAGAGATTAAAATTGTAGTGATAAAATTTGTCTTGTCCCGATCTGCGCACTAGGCTTAAAAGAAAAACGGGAACAAATTGAACTACACACACTCCAATAAGTCTCCGTATAGTAGACTAGTTATTTATATATTTGCAAAAATAAAAATAGTAATGAGTTAAAGAATATATGAAGTGGAAACACAGAACGAGAATATATTTTTTCATTTTGATCGGAAGAGCCTGTCAAATGGAGACAAAAAAGTTTCCGTACAGACCACTCTTTGTGGAATAGTTGGCAAATGGAAAGTATGTGATTAGGAATTGCCTTATGTTTTGGTATGTTTAAGTGTTTTTAATAATATTTTAGTTGAAAACATTCTTTTGTTGAAAGGAAATAAAAATGTCAACTAAAAAAAGCAATTTTGTTAAGATTAGAATATCGCACTTTGTGTATCACACTTTGTATATTTAATTCAAGAGAAGACGACGTTACTACATTATTAGAAATTGTACAATAGCTCCGAGATCAGAAGGAAAGTATATACGATTCCATGGTTCTGACTAAAATTTTGATGTCATTGCCTGCAGAATATAACCATTTTCATAGTGCATGGGAATCTACGGGCGCAGAAAGTCAAACAATGGCAAATCTGCAGGAAAGGCTGACGGCGAAGGAATTGCGGTTGAGATCTCAGGGTCAGGTCGAAGAAGTGGAGGCAATTATGGCCAGGCAATTTTTTCAAAAGGAAGGCAATTTCAAAAAGGGTTATTAGTCAAAGAAAACAACAAGGTCCCAAACAAAAGTCGTAAATCAAAAGATAAATATTTTAAATGTGGCCAAATTGGTCATTGGAAACGGGATCGTACACAAAAGAGCAAATTATTCAAGAAGCAAGATGAAAATAATGAAGACCAGGATACTTGGATATTGGATTCAGATGCCAGTGATCACGTGAGTCATAGACGTGAATGGTTTGAGAATTTCACCGAAACAACAACTTATGTGACAATTGGAAACGGAAAGAAAATAATGGCTAGAGGAACAGGCGATGCTAACATTCAAGCAGTCAACGCAAATGATTTGATACGCAAACGTTTGGTGAATGTTTTATATGTTCCAGACATTCAAATGAATTTATTTTCTTCGGGAAGAACTATGGATCTAGGATATGGAATGCGTTCAAATAACAAGCGATGCGAATTGATGAAAGATAGAAATATTCTTGCAGTGGGAGTTCGCAGGGAAAAGTTGTTTGAGATGTTATTCAAGGTAATAGGTGTGGCGTGCCACATTATAGGTCAAAAGTACAAATAAGTACCCCAAATATAGAAACAAAGAAAACATCACTTCGTATGTGGCACGAACGATTAGGATATCAACATACCGCGTAGGTAAGGAAGATTTTGAGAAACCGAAACATCCAATTCATTAACGAAGCATTCACGTGGGAGGCATGTATTTATGGCAAGCATTACAGAGGGACCTTCAAGAGTCGTGAAGTAAAATCTTAAGTATGTGGTGAAATAATTGAATCAGATATATGTAGGCCGTTTTAGGAAAACTCTATTGGAAGCTTCAAGTACTTTTTGCTATTAAAGGACGATTATTCACATTTTCGTTTTGTATATATTTTGAAGCAAGAATCGGAAGCAACAAAAAACATCAAGAAATGTGTTTGATTGATGCAGAAAGAACATGGACACAACATTCGCATAGTTAGATAAGACAACCGCACATAATTTGTAAACGAAGAATTTAAAACCTTTTCTGATGAAATCGAAATTCAACAACAGCGCACAGTTCCCTTCACGCCTGAACAAAATGGGTGTGCGAAAAGGGAAATGCGAACAGTAATTGAGTCGGCAAGAACTATGCTTCATTCGAAATAAATGGACAAGAAATTTTGGGATGAGGCAGTAAATTCAACGGTGCATGTGCTCAATCGAACTGGAAGAAGTACTATTACAGATAAATCGTCCTATGAACTGTGGTATAACAAAGAACCAATAATTGACCATTTTCAGATTTATGGATTTGTGTTTACCACACTCTGAATTGAAGATTCATACATCATACTCCTGTGTTGGATTCTAATGAGGAACCAAAAACATATGACGATGCAATCAAATCGGATGACCACGAACAATGAAAAAAGCAATGGACGAAGAATACGATTCACTAATTAAAAATCATACATGGATTTAGATAGAATCACCAATTGATAGAAAGATTATTGATTATCGATGGATTTTTAAAATTGAACAAAATCTTGATAGAAGTATTGATCGTTTTAAAGCACGATTGGTAGTGCGAGGATTTACTCAGGAATACGGAATTGACTATAATGAAACGTTTAGTCCTGTTGTTAAGTTTACTTCGATTAGAACAATATTGGCATTGGCAGCATCAAAACGCATGAAATTAAAGCAATTCGATGTGAAGACAGCATTCCTTAACGGTATTTTGGAAGAAGAAGTCTATTTGACCCAGTCCATTGGATACGAAAATGGTAGAAAACGAGTTTGCAAACTATCGAAAAGCTTGCACAGCTTAAAGAAGGCGTCACGTTGTTGGAACAAGAAGTTTACGACGTTTATAAATAAATTTGGCTTCAACACTTGTACATCGGATCCACGTGTATTTGTATGCAACACACAAAATGTAATGATTATTCTGGCCATTTATGTTAAACGGTTTATTAGCAGCAGAAAAGGATGAAGCTATAACCCTAGTTACTCAACATTTACAAAGAGAATTCGATAAAAAGTTATCCAAGTTAAACTGTTTTTTGGGTCTCGAAATAATTCAACAAAGTGATGGATCAATTTATTTACATCAGCAAGGAAACGCTAAGCGAGTACCTGATCACTTCAATATGTAAAACTGCAAGTCTGTTACAACACCATCAGATACTATACAAAATCTAGGCTACATATTTCGATGCAAAAGAAGAAGTTAAAGTTCCATACCGTTAGGCTAGCCGCGTACTGGCAACTGTGATCGAAATCAAATAGTTTAATCATGAGTTGATAGAGTACCGCGCACTGGCAACCTTTACTCACGCTCACACTCTTTTTCTCTCTTGCGCTTATAGAAAACAGCTCAATTGTTGCGAATTAATTTAAGGCTATCGTTTAGTTTGTGTCAAAACACAAACTTTTTAGTTACTCGAATCGAGTTGCTCTAAGTACGCGGTGTCTCATATAAGCCCATATGTTTCATTTCAGCAACTAAACAGTTGCGAAACTAAAAATTGAATGTGCGCGCCTGGCCTTATGAAGCAATCGGAAGTTTAGTGTATTTGACTGTAGCAACTAGACCAGACATCTGTTTTGCAGTTGGAAATGTTAGCCGACATATGGAAAAGCCAGCTGTAGCTCATTTGAATGCAGTAAAACGAATTTCCAAATATATAAGAGGTACGAAGGATATGCGAATTTATTTCAGAGCTAGAAACGATTTGATTTTTGATGTTTTCATGTTCGGAAATAGTATCATTAGTTGGAGCACAGAACGCCAAAAGTCTGTGGCAATGTCAACTACCGAATCCAAATATATTGCAGCAGCCCACGCTGTTAAGGAATTGCTGTGGCTGAAAAATTTATTGAATGAACTATTTTGATCAACATTGAATGCACCAGTTTTCTACATGGATAACCAGATTGCAATAAGACTTGTAAAAAATGCAGAGTTCCACAAAAGAACTAAACACATCGATGTACGATAGCACTTAATTCGTGATAAATTTAAAGAAGTTTTCGAACTGAAATATGTACATACAAATGACCAATTGGCAGATATCATGACAAGAGCTCTGTGGAGGTCGCCAAAGAGGAGGAGGCGGTTCGAAAGATTCATGAGGGCATCTGGGTTGACCTGCAAAACAGAAGAAGAACAAGTCAACACCCTTATACTCGTATATGTACATCATGGCATGTCAATCTGAAGACATTCACCTCTCTTTTGGATTGAACGATTGTGACTCAAAGAAGTTTAAATTGGTGATGGAGAAGTTTGATAATTTCTTCGTAATACGACGCAATGTCATTAACGAGCGTGTCATGTTCAATTCAAAGAAGCAGGAAGAAGGCGAACCAGTGGATACGTTTATCACTTCGGTTTATGCATTGGCCGAATACTGCAATTTCGGTACGCTACATGATGAACTTATCCGCGATCGCATTGTGGTTGGAGTGCGAGACCGCAAGCTGTCTGAAAAACTTAAGACAGAAAATTCTCTAACCCTTGAGAAAGCCGTTCAACTGGTGAGACAAAGTGAAGTCGTCAAGCGGCAGCTGCGTGACCTTGCCGGAGACACTGAGGATAAAGCTGTAGATGTTGTAGCATCAAAATTCAAATACAAGAACGATCGACATTCTAAAACAACTGGCAGTGGCAAAAGACGTCAAGAGACTTATGCGTGGTGATGCAGGTGGTGTGCAGGTAAGACAAAGCACAAAAAGGATGACTGTCCAGCTAGAAGCGAAACCTGTAACAACTGCAGCAAACGAGGTCATTTTGCTCGTGCTTGCCTTGCGCCGAAAACAGTTAAGCAAGTTACAGCCAAACCGGGAAATCACTCGACTAATTTCCTCGGAGCTGTCTCAACGAATGATTCCTTCAGCGAGGCCATGAACCGCAGCAAAAGGTGGTCAGCTGAAGTAGCTGTGAATGGAGTCATGATCAATTGGGAGTTTAATCCGAGAGCTGACGTCGCTATCATACCATTCAGCATTTTTTAACAAAAATTCAAGCTGACTTCACTCCTCTCTTCAGACCAAATACTTTGTGGTCCAAGCAAAAATAAACTTCAAACAATGGGTATGTTTCGAGGTGTGTTAGTTTATAAAGAGAAGCGGAAAATGGATACAATCTATGTGGTAAAGGGCTTGGCACAGCCTCTATTGGGCCTATTAGCATGCGAAAACCTAGGGCTGTTGAAACGCATAAATCACGTAGAAAATCACACAAAATTTCAACCGAAACAAGAATTCACCAAACTTTTCAATAGGATGGGTACAATTCACAAGCCATACCATATCAAACTGGAAGATGGTGCCGTTTCTTTTGCCATACATACCCCGAGGCGCGTGCCAGTTCCACTTCTTAATGGTCTCAAGAAGCAATTGGAGGACATGGTGCTTCAAGGGGTCATAGAACCCGTGGATAAACCAACGGACTGGTGTGCACCGATGGTAATCACTTCCAAGAGAAATGGAGACATCCACGTCTGTGTGAACCTAACACGTCGCAATAAATTCGTGAAAAGGGAACGCCATCCTATGCCTTCTGTTGAGCACACACTTGAACAGCAAAATTTTTCAGCGAGCTAGACGCAAATAGTGGGTTTTGGTAAATAAAACTCACTGAAGAGTCAAAACTTCTTACCACTTTCATCACACCATTTGGGACGTTTTGTTATAACACGCTCCCATTTGGTATAACTTTTGCTCCAGAACACTACCAGAAGAGAATGTCCAACATAGTCCGAGGATTGGAAGGAATCATTTGTCAAATGAACGATATTTTGTTTGGGGCAGCTCAGTCGAAGAGCACGACAAAAGACTACGTCTCGTATTACAGCATCTTCAAAAATCAGGCGTGACACTCAACAAAACTAAGTGCAGTTTGGTGTTCAACGCATCAAGTTCCTGAGACATATTCTTGATCAAGAGAGCGTATTTCAACTATCGTCAACATCGAACGACCGAAGAACGTTCACGAGATTCGCATTGTGATCGGACTTATAAATTACCTTGGCAAATTTACGCCAAGACTATAGGATATATTGCAACCTTTCAACAAAAGGCATTCCAGGAAGTCAAGAAAATACTAACCAACGAACCTGTACTGGAACAAAGAAACAGTTGTATCTTCTGACAGCTCGTCCTATGGAATCGGTGCTGTTATTCGTCAACGTCAACAGGATGGTAAGTTAAAGCCAATTTCTTATGCTTCCAGGACGCTAACCAAGTGCGAGAAATGCTACGCCCAAATAGAGAAAGCAGCCTTGGCTCTAACTTGGGCTTGTGAACGATTCCAGGACATCCTTATTGGCATAAAGTTTCACCTGGAGACCGATCACAAGCCCTTTGTACCAATCTTAACAACAAAGAATCTGGACTATTTGACACCAAGTCTTCAGCGTTTGATAATGAGGATTTTGTATACTCCTTTTATACAGGCTTTACATGTGAAGGATAGCAACAACGATCTGAAAAGGAGATTTTCGCTCACGTCAACCTGGTGATTGCGCATATTCCTGCCACCGATTCAAAGTTGGAAGAATTCTGGATCGAGCAACAACGCAATTTGACTCTTCGCAAAATCGTTTCCTATACAGTAAATGGGTGGCCAGAAAAGGAAAAATTGGCTAAAATTCTGCCACCATACTACGCCGTCAGAGATGACATTGCCAACGAGAACGGTTTGCTGCTGCGTGGCTGCCGTCTCATTATACATGCATTCATGTGACAAGACATTCTCGGAAGACTTCATGCTGGCCATCAAGGATCAAAAAGTGTCGAGCCAGAGCACGCGAATATGTGGCCTGGCTTTTCAACAGACATTGCCGAGATGATTAGCAGATGTAGTGCTTGCATCCAAGAAACCAAAGGAGTTTGAGAAAAACTTATGCCATCGGACTTTCCAACACGTCCATGGCAAAAGGTAGCTATGAATCTTTTCAAATGTGAAGCCCGCTGGTACTTGATCATTTCCGATTTCCATACCAGATTTTTCGAGGTTGCTTTACTCAAAAGTTTGACGGCTGTTGTGGAAATTAACCATTGCAAATCGATTTTTGCACGCTACGGAGTACCCAAGCTGGTGTGAAGTGACAATGGAACCCAGTTTTAACTAGTTTACACTTCAGAGTTCTCCAAATTTGCAAGGCATTATGGATTTCGTCATATCACATCCAGTCCCCATTTTCCACAAAGCAACGGGTTTATCGAGGCTACAGTCAAAATGGCCAAACTCCGGATGAAGAAGAACGCTGATCCACACAAAACCCTTTTGGAATATCGAGCTAGCCCGTTATCCCACGGTTACAGACCAGCAGAACTTTCGATGGGTCGTCGAATCAGGTCAACACTGCCTATGGTTCCACAATGTTATGAGACAAAAGCAGTCAATGACTTAGAAAGAAAGGAGGGTGATAGAATGAACAAACAAACACGACATTTTAACCAAAAGCATCATGCTTGCAGAAGAATGATCTTATTCCCGGAGAATTAGTTTGGGTTCGTGACAAGCGAGTGTGGACTACAGTTCGAAAGATATATATACGGTCGTATATATTCAAAACTCCGACAGGAAATCTACGTCGTAACAGCTTCGATCTTACTCTTACTCATCGAGCTGAAGACATAACAGAGCAAGCAGATATTCCAGAAGAAATAACACAATCAAAAGCATTAACACCAGCCTCGTCGTCGCCAGAGAAAACATCATCGCCGATCACTTCATGTCCTATAACACCTTCTACATATTCATGCCCTCCCTCCTGTGCCTCAGCATCATCATCATCATCGCCAGCATCTGAATTGGATCCGGAATCATCGTCTTCTGGTCCCACCAGAAGTACGGATAACCAGCGATATCTAACTCGATACGGCCGGCTAGTGAAACCTGTCAATCGTTTTCAATACTGAATAAGGGGGATGTGTCGGAAGACATTAGCAACACTCATAACTACATATATTAACATTATATATATGCCTTATGTACATAGATAATTAAGTCACACCATATTAACATCACAGTTGTAACAGTTATGATATGCCAATAAATACATATTGTCTGACCACCAAGATTCATTCAGTCAGTTAACTAGAAAACCACAGTGCTCATCAGCAAAGCGAAAGGAGATCCGCATTCGCCATCGGGATACAGGCCTCTGTGCATGCTAGACACCGCGGGGAAGCTCTTGGAAAAGCTATTGAAACCACGGCCCACAGCGGCAGTACAAGCGTCGGGTGATCATTCAGAGAGGCAGTACGGTTTTCCGGAGAAACCGTTTTATAATTGGAGCAAAACAAGAAGTAGTGCACGCCACCCAAATGGTTGTTGGGTCATTTGGGTTACGTGCACTACTTCCAACCACTACTCGAAGAAGATCGTTTTTCTAGCAACGCTGGACGTACGAAATGCCTTCAACTCGGCCAAAAGAAGCGATATACTAGATGTGCTCGAACAGAGAATCCATATCCCAGCATATCTGCTGCGGATGGTGAAGGACTATCTAAGGGATCGAGAGCTGCTTTACGAGACCAGAGAAGGCCCGTGAAGGAAGGTAGTCACATCTGGCGCAGCGCAGGGATCGATCTTACGACCAGACCTCTAGAACACCTCCTACGACGATATCCTTTGCAAGGAGATGCCTACTGATGCCTTTCTGGTCGGGTACGATGATGACATCGCTGCGGTGATTACGGCACGAGACACCGTTAACGCGTTAAGAAAGTTGAATCAGGTCATACGACGAGCAAACTCATGGATGGAAGAGCAAGGGCTCAGCCTAGCCACCAAGAAAACTGCGATAGTCTTTCTGACAAGGAAGAGGATTCCCACACAAATCGACTTCCAATTTGGGTCCGAAGTGGTAAGAAGCAGCGTGGCGTTGAAGTACTTGGGACTAAGACTCAACACAAAGCTTACCCACGGGCAACAAATAAAGGCAGCCTCAAATAAACCACATCGCTGAGCAGACTGATGGCGAACGTGGCGGCCAACAGCTAGTAAGCGAAAGTTAATAATGGCGACAACACATTCCATCCTTCTGTACGGTAGCGAAATTTGGGCGGACGCACTTAAGCAGGAGAAGTACCGGAAAAAGATGGCGCTAGTGCAAAGACGCGGAGCTCTACGTGTGGCCAGCTCTTACCGAACGGTGTCGGAACCAGACGTCCCTATCGATCTCCTAGCGATGGAAAGGCGGAAATGGGAGTGGAAGCGGCATTCGAGGAAGCTAAGCAGCTGACGAAATAGAATTGGCAAGAGCGTTGGAGCTTGGAAAATAGAGGCCGATAGACAGCGAGGATAATCAGGAATGTGGCTGAGTGGAAGGACCGGAAACACGGTGAGGTTAACTATTACGTCACCCAGTTACTCACCGGATACTTCAACGCCTTTCTCCAAAGGATCGGCAAAACGAGCAGCCCAGCCCCGAGGGGCCGATATGCCGTTATAAGGTTGAGATCCCTTGGAGAGTCTGGCACACGGGGAGGTATGGATACCTCCTTATGGAAACCCGGGTTTTATAAAAAATACCATTGACAAATATGGATATTTGAAAATAATTCAAAAAAATCTCCATGTAAGTGCTGAAAGTCTGGGCCTCGCCAACAATTTTGTCTTCCAACAATACAACAACCGCTAAAATACTTCGATGCTGACCAAGGAATGGTTGTTGTACAACATTTAAACACAGGTTAAACATCCCGCTCAATACCCAGACCTCAATACAATTTTCGGGAGCTAATAATTAGTAGCAAAACAGACCTGAAAACAATCCTACTTGAAGAATGGAACAGATTTTCGCCGGATAT
Source organism: Chrysotoxum bicinctum (assembly GCA_911387755.1). NCBI lineage: Eukaryota > Metazoa > Arthropoda > Insecta > Diptera > Syrphidae > Chrysotoxum > Chrysotoxum bicinctum. Next base: position 118,422,849 of record OU426987.1, read on the forward strand.
GACTTAAAACCTTACCCATTCTATGAAAAACCGACTACAAGGTGTCATTGAAAACAAAGGAGATCCTACCAGATACTAAGTGTTGTTTTTTTTTGTTACGTTAAGTTAAGTTTTAATTTTTTTAAAGGAAATCAACAAAAAAAAAATAAATGTACCGAGACTTTTTTGTTCCTTTTTTCTTACTTTGCGCTGTGAACTATTTTTTATTTTGAGTATTTTCGTTAAAGTGTAGTTTTTTTTACCGACATTTTTTGAGTTAGCATTTATTTAATTCCTAGTCGTTTTTAGTTACATGTATTTCTTCAAATTCAATAGTTTATCACAGATTAAACAGAAAATTAACTACTGTACGGAGACTTTTTGGAGTATGTGTAGTTGATAATATTTGTCCATAGTGCGTTTTGTGCTCCAGGTTGACGTTTTTTTTTAAACTTTTAAATGAAATACAATTTTATAATTTAACTTTTTATTGATTGCATGCTCTTTATATGTATGTATGGGATATCACCATATTTTGATATTATTCAGATGGGAAACATTTCTCGTAAGATTCGTATAGAAGCACGAGCTGGGTGTAATGTGGCACCGTCTTGTTGGAATCAAAAGTTCTATAGATATAATTCATCCCATTCGGGCATAAGACAGTTTTTTAATATGTCCCAATTGCGGTTAGCAGTAACTGTTACAGCATAGTCTATTGTATGCTCAAAGAAATATGGCTCAATGACTCCACTGGGGGAGAGTACGATAACTTGGCCGCCAAGATTTGATAACGGGTTTTTGTATAGGGGTCAAAAACAAGCACTTTTTGCTATGGGAGAGGGGGTCTATCTCCCATCGTTTAGGAGGTAGGGGCACTTTTAGAAAAAATGATTTAAATTGAAAAAAAAATATATTAAAAAACAACGGCAACACTTACAATAAAGTGCTTTAATGCATTTGAAAGCCAGAAGTTTGTTCTATAATCCTTCATTTAAATTAAATTAGTTTTGCCAATGGTTTTTGAGAAATTCGCATTTAAAGTCCAAATTTTGATAAAAAAAAGTTTAGGCCGATTGTTTTCAAAATTTTGAAATGAAATTGTAAATGAGCTTACATGTGATCCATGTAACTATCAGTTCTTAATCGAACACAAAAAACCGCATGGTTCTATGTTTTCTAGTTTTTGAGAAAATCGAAAATTACCAAAACTACTTTTTTTGATTTTTAGTGGTGACGGTGATTCCATTTTAAGGATTAATGTTAATAAACATAATGCATCTTTGTTAGTTCAGTACCGCAATTCATTTAGCGTTAGTCAGAATGCACCACGAGGAGGTAGAATTGCATCTTGGTCAGTCATTTTATCAGTTAGTCAGGAGTTAGTCAGTCATTAGTTAAAAAAGGTTAAAATGTATTAAAAAGGTGTGTAAGTCTCGTCAATAAAGTCATCGTCTGTACTATTACTGTCGAGTTCGTTGAGTAAGGCTAGGACCGCACTTGCGATTTCAATCGCACGATTTTTTAGTCGCAAAAATAGAACACATGAATTTAAATGAGAATGAACGCACTTGCTACCAACAAATCATGACGATTTATAAGTCGCAATTTGTTTCATTTTTCTTGCGATGCGATTGTCGTAAACTTAAATGAAACACATGTACTCAAATGGATATGCCCACACTTGCGATTTAAATTACTACGATTTAAAAATCGTAGTCGCAAAGAGAAATTGGCATGCACGCACTTGCGATTTTTAATCCACGATTTTTTAGTCGCAAAAAGTAAGACACATGGCCTTAAATGTGAATGCACGCACATGCGACTTAAAAATCGTAGCGATTATAAAAATGAAACAAGTTCTATTTTTTCAAGCGATTTTTCTGTCGCTATTTATTTGTAGCAAATGCGTGCACTTACATAAGAAGTAGTGTGTTTCATTTTTTGCGATTAAATAATCGCGCGCAAAAAAATCGCAAGTGCGTGCATGATAATAATTTGTAGCGACTACGACTTTTTAATCGCTTCGACAAAAAATCGCAAGTGCGGTCCTAGCCTTACTCGTTTATGGTGAGAAGCCGAGAATGTTTTAGCGGTAAAACACTTTCTAAATTTTCGCTCTGAAGGGTGGGAGGATCGATGTCTTTTAATTGCAAACCCTCACATATATCACCATCGGTATAACAAGGGTAAACTTTTTTTACATCTGATAAAAACTCTATTATTTTTGAACCCCAGTCATCTTTATATTTACTTTCTAGGCAGTATTTTCGATAGAAAAATAGTGCCATGTATTGGTGAACATGGTTGGAAGTTTGTTTTGGTTTTCAAGATCGTTTATTGTATTTTATATGTACATATTTAGTGGACATTGGATAAATAGAATAAATTTGATTTTTTTTAAATACAGATTCTGTGAATGCAAAAGAAACTTTGAGTGCACCCAACCTCGCACCTACCCCAAATCCTATAGTGTGCCAAGTAGGGGGTTACATACTTTACTGTTTATATAATGTTGGAAGCTAGCACTGATTTATTTATTTAAGCAAGCAAAAAATAACAAAAATTTTATAGAAAAGTAGTTTTAGTTATTTTCATTTTTTTTTTCAAAAATTAGAAGACATAGAACCATGCACAACCAACACAAAAAATGTTCGATTAAGAACTAATAGTTACGAGTACATGGAACACATGTAAGCTTATTTACAATTTCACAATTTTGAAAACAATCGGTCTAAACTTTTTTTTTCAAAAACCATTGGCAACAGTAATTTTAGTTAAATGGAGGATTATAGAACGGCTTTCAAATGCATTAAAGCACTTTATTGTAAGTGTTGCCGTTGTTTTTTAATTTATTTTTTTTTCAATTTAAATCATTTTTTCTAAAAGTGCCCCTAACTCCTAAACGGTGGGAGATAGACCCCCCCTCCGATAGTAAAAAGTGCTTGTTTTTGACTCCTCTACAAAAACCCGTTATCAAATCTTGGCGGCCAAGTTATCGTACTCGTGCCCTCCACTGCCCAAATGAAGCACCATACAGTGTAAATAAAGGGTTTTCAGTGCCCCAGGCCCAATAGCGGCTATTCTTTTTATTTAAAATCACCAATTTGCTGTAACATCAGCAAAAAAAGCGATTGTGAATGGCTTATCATACGCTACGTTGCAGCCACACCTGGAGCAGCTTCAAAACCTCTAGGAGGCCCATTTAAGAAGGCAGGGATTAAGCCAGCTCCACTAGCACCAGCTACAATGCCATTTGCCAAACCAGTAGTCCAGAAGAGGACTGCACCATCCAACACATCAAGCCAAAAAGGACAATCACAGTCTTTCAACATATTTGATGATACCGAAAGACCGTTTGGAACAGATCTCCTTTCTCTTCTCCAAAAGGCAAAGGTGGTAGTTCCAAGAAATTACGGTAGTCTCAATGATAAAGAAAAAACAGTTATATTGGGTAAACTTATTTGTTCATTATGTATATAAGAAACTACCTATCCTTCATTACATATAACGTTAATTCTATTTATTCTACAGCCAGACGTATTTCACTAAACTTTTTTTTAAAATCAAAGAAACCCGATATTATCTTTTTACCGGAAATAAACATCACAGCAAGAAACACCCTTAAACCGGAAGGCTACACATCCTACAGACAGGACAAGACATCTGAAGGCAGAGGAACTGCCATCCTCTTAAAATCGGACCTCAAAAGCGAGTACATTACGGTACCTGTTCTGCGCTGCATGGAGAATACAGCCGTTGTGATCAATATGTCGGATAATGAGACGCTGCTTTTTGTGTAACGCAACAAGATGTGACATCATACATGACCTCAACGCCATCAACAATCTGGCAAGCCAACATACGTACTGTGTACTTGGAGGTGACTTCAATGCACGACACCTACTCTGGCTGGACACCAGGGAATCTACACAAGGAAAAGCAATTGTGGACTGGCTGCAAGACAACCCCGAGCTTCACTCATTGGTGGTTATATCACAACATAGGTCCACATTTCCAAGAACTCCGTCGCTGCTAGACTTCTTTTTAGTGACGTCCAATTTTACGAACATCCTTCCTGGGTTCCAAAACTTCAATTGTGTTGCACACGATAGTGACTCGGACCATCTGGCGGTTGAGATGAGAGTCAGATTGAATTACAGGATTACAACTGAACGTCGTATTCCCGAATTCCAAATCCAATACGAAAAATTGAACTGGATAAGATTCCGTTCAGAAGTTGAAGAACGCCTACCAGAAGTCTCCAGCGTCAACAATCTCAACAACAATGAGATCGATAACACCATTGCTTAATTTGAAACAGTGGTCAACAATGCTTTGGACAGGCAGAAAACACCCCGCACCAGCAGAGATAAATATGCAAACTTACTCCAAAGAATATTCCACAGGTCCTTTAACAGGGAAAGCATCGAATACCGTCGGCTACACTCAGAACTTCAGTGCACTAACACAATGTTCAACCAGGCAATAAAACATCATCAGGAAAAGGATTTCAGGAAGAGACTCGAAGATATTAAACCTGGACCTGACACGTTTAAAAAGATCAATATGATTGTTGGAAGAGCGAACTCAATTCCAGACACCATCCTTCACGGACAAGAAGTTTCAATAACCTCTGCTGAGAAAGCTGAAGCATTTGCAAATTACTTTCATGATAGTTTCAAAGACCGCCCTCACGTACACCTTCCTGACTTTGTCGAAGATGTAGAAACTCGCTTTCAAGAGATATCAACAACCACCGAAACCGTGACCCTGTTCAACGAGGAAAACCCATCATCGGAGCCGACGCTGACAGATGTTTTCACTTCCCCTGAAGAAGTAGCTGACATTATCTTCACTGGAAACTCCAAAAAATCAGCAGGAAGCGACAAGATTTCTAATTACGTACTTAAAAAGTTACCAAACCTTGCTGTTCTCCTGTTGACTATAATCTTCAATAACTGCCTGAACAACAGCTATTTCCCTGCAGCCTGGAAAACCGCAAAAGTTGTGCCTGTACCAAAGAAGAAAAACCGCGCAAATGTGGAAGGATATCGGCCAATTTCTTTGCTCAGCTGCATGAGTAAGATACTGGAAGCATTGATATTGAAGAAACTCAACGTTTTCTGCAGAGAAAGGGATGTCATACCGGAGTTTCAGTATGGCTTTCGAAATAAACACTCTACCATACATCCATTACTGGGACTCCACACTGATGTTACAATTGGACTCAACAAAAAGGAAACCACTGTAACATGTTTGCTGGACATCGAAAAAGCTTTCGACAGCGTTTGGATAAAAGGATTACTATTCAAACTCTCGGAACTTGGACTTGCTAATTACTTGGTAAGAATAATCAAAAATTTCCTAACCCATAGACTTTTTTATGTACAGGTAGAAAAACATATGTCATCAACCAAAGGAATCAACGCTGGAGTTCCTCAAGAATCAAAACTTGGACCACTGCTGTTCAACATTTACACTGCTGATCAACCAGCCAACGTATCAGGTACAAAGACGAAGCTTTATGCAGACGACTCAATCACATACGCCACCGCTTTTTCACCAGAAATTGCTGGCAGGAGAGTGCAAGAGCACATTTAAAACCTATGGGAACTCTATGTCAAATGGGGACTGAGGATAAACAGCGAAAAGACTGAACTCATCTGCTTCCGAACACCAGTGACTGTCATTCGAAGACGAGCGTTTGCAACACGCTGTGACGCAATCAACATAAAGCTTCCAGACAACACTTAATTGACAGTCAAATCATCAACGAAGTACTTGGGAATCAACTTTTCCAACAAATTCAAATTCAAATTCAAATTCAAATTCAAAAGGCATGCAGACTTGATGTTGAAGAGAGCCAACTATTTTCTGCACTTGGTCCATCCGCTTCTCAGGAGGCGAAATGGACTAAGTAAGAAAACCAAGCTGCTTGTGTACAAACAACTTATTCGACACGTTCTGACCTACGCCTTTCCCATCTGGTTTACTATTTCACCTACAACAATGAAAAAGATGAAGCTTTTTGAAAGAAAGATGCTCCGCATTTGCAATGAACTGTACCGTAACACACTGACGAAGAAATATATACCAACAAGGAATCTGTATAAAGAAGCAAAGTTAATACCACTGGACGAGTATTTACTGCAGCTCTCCGGAAAAATCATCAGGAACCTTGAAGATCATCCCAACACAGAAGTGCAACAACTTCTCCAGCATAAACTAGAGCCTCGTGACAAGTATCTATACACCCGAGCCATCACTGACGATTAATTTGAAGCCATCATCCATAATGACAACGCACCCTTTTACGAGAAGAACAACAATTAATACTATAGGGGATAAAACGCCCACTCATCAAAAATTATTATTTACTAGTTAATATTAAAAAATCATGAATTAGATTAAGAAAACATTAATATGGTATTGTAAGCAAATAGCATTATGTAAAGCCAAATGAAGAACGTTGGGCCTCTATTGTTGAGCCAACATGATTTAATTTAGTAATAAGTTAGTTTTAAGTCAAATTGTATATAAAACAAATTGAAAAATAAAATTATTAATTTAAAAAAATCTAGTTAAACGAAATTTTGTTAAAGTATCAAGTTGGAAGGCCAATTTAAAATGGAAGAAAATAGAAAAAGTAAACAAAACATTCTTGAGTATAAAATAGTATTATTTTTTTAATCAAGTCATTTTTTTTTTTTTTTTTGTTTTTTTTTAACTGAATTGAACTTGAAGTTCAAGGACAAACAATTAAGTTGATTCAAGATCTAATTCGATAATGTTGGCCGATTTTTGTGTTTAGATCTTGTTGAAAGATGCGATATCAACAGATTGGACAAAGTCCTCGAACTCTTGTATCTTTTCTTGCAAAAAGTCAATTGAAACCTTGTCATCCTCGATGACACACATGATTTGCAACTTGTTGATGCCATAGCCGACTGAAACGAACTTGGAGGCACCAAATAACAGACCGTCCATCTCGATGGTGCGGACACACTTTTCCATTTCTTCACATTCCTCGCGGATACGTACTGCTTCGGCGTCTTCTTCTTCATCGTCTGATCCAAATAGATCTACGCCTATATTGCGTAAACAGAGATTTTTAAATTTAGATGCCAATTGGCAAGAACAGTGACATTCGAACTTACCATCATCGTTTTCAGCTACTGTGGGCTTGGCGCCAGCAGATTGTGGAAGTGCCTGACCGCCCCATGCGGCTCTTTCGGCGAAGGTAAAGAACGCAATGTGTTATACCAACTGCGGACCACTAGTTTGAAGTGGTCCTTGGATACGAATACCACCGGGTTGGGATTTTGGATTACTTAAGTTTGGGTAGAACCTACTGTTTGAGAGTTCTGCTGCTGCTGTTGTTGGTGCTGCTGCTGCTGATGGTGTTGCGGCAGACCTGCAGCCGATGTTATCGTCTTGATGGTGGTGGTGTTGGGCAGCTGGGCCGTAGACACGGCTTGCAGAATGGATGCAGCCTGGCTCTGCGAGGCGATATTGATTGTGCCGTTGGGTAGCGACTGACTGGTAAAGGTGATCCGATTCCCGCCAGCTGCCTGGTTGCTCGAGTTCATGCCGGTTGGTATCTTTGTGGTTCTTATGAAACTGTTATTCGAGAGCTGGTATTGCGTGGTGTGCTGTTGGTGTTGTTGTTGCTGTTGAAGCTGTTGCGCCTGTTGCTGCTGCTGTATTATTTGCGTGTTCTCAGGCGAAGAAAATATTTGCCCACCAGCAGGCTGATTTGGGTGGCTGTTGTTAGGCTTGCTGTCTTTGGCCTCCACCTGTTGAAAGTCCACCAGTTCTCCTACCTTGCTTCTTCCAATAGTTGCACTTATTGTTATGCTGTTTTTTAAATTATCAAAATTTATATTATTGTTATTTAGCTTGCGGGCTGTTGTTGAAGGGAAAACACTTTTTTTGCGGTCACTACCGATGCTGTTCGTTGACGAAGTGGACGTCGATGTTGACGACAAAATTAGTGGGTCGCTGGCACTATTTCTGGGGCCTGTTTCTCAGATTATACACATCATACATTTCATACAACATACAACATTTTCATACATCATACACATCATACAATTTTCTGTTTCTCAGATTTCACTGGAAGTGTTGTATGACATTTGTATTGTTGTATGTTGTGTATGATTCTGACATTTCATTATAATTTGAGTGTTAGGTTAATAAAGATCTCAACTTTGTTTTCTTGCGAAATAAAAAAGTTAATTTTTAGATTAAAAAAACTAGTTCTACTAATTTAAAAGTAGTGTGGGAGATAATTTATATTTAAAACTATGGAATTACTGTACAATAATGTAAACCATATTCTTTGATTCATAATTGTAATTGATTGTAATAGTTGATTACAAAAATAAAATTCTTGGAAGAATCAGAAAAATGCTTCTATGGTTCTATTTATTATTATTTTTATTTATTGATCAGAGCATAAATGAACAAATTAATTTTAAAAACTAATAGCACTAGCTTCATGGCTCAAGGCTGGAGTTCTATTTATTTTGAGTCTTCTAGGTGGATTTCACTTCAAACATAAAATTTTCTTGTAAAACTGCGAGATAATTTGGATTTGTGAGTGTCAAGCCAGTGAAGTTTCCACAAAAAAAATTCTTGTTTTCAAAGAAATGACTGCAGCACTAGAATTTTTTATTCTTTGGACGACTGTAAAAAAGAAAATAATGCAAATTAATTCAAAATTGTTATAATTTTATTAGTTCAAAAAATATCTACTAACTTTTGTATATTTCCTTTTCATGTTGTACATGCAGTTTACAAAAGAATTTTGTGTTGTATTAAATGTATGAAGATTTGTAGGTTAATTTGCTGTATGATGTGTATGATAAATTTCTGAAAAACAGAATCATACAACATTCCAATATTTCCAGTGTAATCTTCGGTCATACATTGTTATATGACAGCGGATCATACAACAAAACTGAGAAACAGAAATCATACAGCAGAACTGTCAATATCATACAATGTATGATGTGTGTGATTTGAGAAACAGGCCCTGGTTGTATTTAGTGTTTGTTTAATGCCAACAGAAGATCGCCCGCACAATGAGTTTTATTAACAAAACTATATGCCAAACGATGTATAAGTAAATGAACTAACGTGCAATTATACTTTTTCACACTTCCTCTATGGTTTTTAACCAAAATTTCACTACTTCCATAACTTGTGAAATTTTGCGCACACAATAAAAAAAAAGAATATGTAGGGAAAAACTTGTGTGCGGAGAAAAAACACCTTCGGTATTTTGCAATCGAAATTTACGCGATCAATTTATGATTTGCACACGAAATTTTATCGGGCATCGACGGGGGAAACTTTGATGTGCATTTTTATGGGCAATTTGTTTCATTCAGTTGAGAAAATTACGCTAAAATCGGTGAAATACTTGTTTACTAATTAGAAGCAGCGACCCGCACTTTTGTTTTTTTTTATGACATTTGTTTTTTCTATCGATTTGTTTACTTGTCAACATTTTCACCTTTGGGCTAAAATGTCTATATTCCGTGGTCAATGTTGGGCACTATACGCATTGAATTTCTAGGGTGCGCTTCTACTTTTGCTTGGAATTTCTTAGTTTTTAACAGAAATATGTAAAAATATTAAGGAATTTGTATCCGAAAAGCAATAAAATTAATATTTAATATAGTTTTTTTATTGATAAAGTGATAAAAAAAGCAAAATTAATAAAAAAAATATTTGTATTTTAAAATTTTTGAATTTAACGGATTCCTTTTTTGAATATTCAAACGCACTTATTCAACTTTTTGCGTATTGAGCACAAACCCACAAAATTTGAACAAAGCTGTGTTGGTCCCATTTAAAATGCATGGGCAAATAACACATCTTTGGTCTGTGGGTTTTTTCCTCTCAATTCAGCTTGTAGGGTTAAAGAGAGCGAACCCCCGAAGTCGTGACTCCAGGTAATATATTTCCTCTATGAGATAGACCAAGCTGTCATTTCAAAACTAATTGCATCATTTGCATAATTGAAACAGTTTTGAGTTCCAATTTAAATTTCCTAACGATTTGCAACATTTTCAATTCGAAGAAATATTTCGAAAAAAAATGTCATGTCACGTATCACTTTTTTCATTGTATTAAGGTTTCTTGTTGCTGATTACTGCTGAGGCTATTTTAACGCGTTAGAGGTGCAAATGTCATAAAAAAATACTTCAATTGATATTTTGTAGTCAATCGTTGACGTGTAATAAAAGATGTAAGTTGAAACCTCTGTAAATCAAAGAAAACTCGTGAATTCCTTAAGAAACACTTAAGTATAAATCAGTATTTTATTAATTTATCCGTGTTGCTTATATATGGGACAGTGAAAATTATTTCAAAACAATTTTTTTTTATTAAAATAATAAAATAACTTAATTTAACGTGGGGTGTTCATAACTAAAATGTAATGTTCAATAAATTCAGTAACTGGAGCGCGGCATTCGATAACATTATTCGGAAACTGGATGAAAAAATTCATGCTGAATTTCTAGAGCAAGCAGCCAGTTCATCGAGTCGCTTTGTGTACAGGGAACTTAACCACAGCTTATTGGAACCGAACAACTTCCACGAAGACTAAAGCGCTTACCAAATCATCATATTTAAGACTAGAAGAGAGTTATTGCCTCTGAACTTCAGGCCACATAGAGAATATTTACCATCTCTTTGCACTTTCTATAACCTACGGGAAAAGGAAGATGCTTTCCATCTAATAGGGAAATACCCAATTCTTCAGGAGACTCAAAGATATTATTGGAATAAATCCTTTTTCACAATGGAAGAAGTCGTGGTCGTGGAGATACTAAATGGGTCAAACTGGAAAACCCTATGTAAATATATCTCTGATGCCCTTGCATATAGAAACCAATTTATTGAAGAATAGAGAAATTATACCATATTTTATATTGCAAATCATTAAAATGGCCTAATTTTGCTCGAAAAGTAGAAAAAAATTATAAATGCTTATGCAAAATGTTTCAAATCATTTAAAATTGACAACTAACAATCCAATGGCCAATTTATAATGGAACTATTTTGTTTCAAATCAACCGCACCCTAATTCAAAATTTTGTATATGAAACTATATTAAGTAACTACATAAATGTATATTTTAGTTAAATATTAATTAAAATGAAATTACATATAACTGCTTTTGCCAATGCTTATATGAATTATTTAATCAAAATTGTTAGAAATCAGAAGGATGATAAAATAAAATTCAATTAAACTTAACTTAATTCAAATTGGACGTTTTGAGGATATTAGTTAGGGACACCATCTATTTTGTCTTTCTTTTTTCCTATCACTATTTACAAACCACTTTTTATTTTGCTATATTGGCTCTTTTTTCAGGATTTTATTACAAAATGTCTGAGCAAAATTAGTTTAAAAAAAACGTTTACTTTTAGAATCTTCAATGGTAGATACATGTGTAAAACAGACAAATACATTAACACTTTTCTTTGCCAATCTTTAGGATCGATTACTTTACTAGTGACATTAACGTATTGATTAATTGCAATATTTATATAAATATTTTTAATTCAGTAACTAACTTTAACTAACATTCAGGTTATTTTAATTTTGTGACTATACAGTTGAAAACTGTTTAAGTGCCTATACATTTTTGCTTATTTACTTACTTACAGTTTCGCACGTCAAGTTGGTTGAGGTCCTCTCCTACTTGTGTGCGCCACCTGAGTTGCGGTTTTCCTCTACTTCGCGCCCCTCGTGGTTTGATTCGAAGACTTGCCGGGCCGAAGCATTCAGGTCCATTCGCTCTACATGACCCAACCATCTCAGTCGCTGGACTTTTATACGTTTGACTAGGTCAGTTTCGCTGTACAGCCCGTACAATTCGTCTATGCAGACGGGACCAAAGATCACACGAAAAATTTTCCTCTCGAAACAGCTTAAAGCGCTCTCATCCACTTTCGACAAAGTCCATGTCTCTGCACCATAGACAAGGACCGGGATGATGAGGGTCAAATAGAGAGATACTTTAGTTGCTCGAGAGGACTTTGCTATTCAATTGCCTTCTTTGTCCAAAGAAGCAGCGATTGGCAAAAGTTATTCTCCGTTTGATTTCAACGCTGGAGTTGTTCTCTGAGTTTATAGCGGCGCCTAGGTATATGAAGTCCTTCACTACTAAAAAAGTTATAGCTGTCTATAATGACATTCTGTCCAAGATGTCGGTGTTGTTTGTCCTTTCTTGATGACAGCATATACATAGTTGGTCTTGCCCTCATTTACAGTTAAACCCATCTCCTTCGCTTCCGTCTCAATGTTCACAAACATCACGATTTGTTCTTCCAATAATGTCAATGTCGTCGGTGTATCCGAGTAATTAGACGGACTTTTGAAAGATTGTGCCTCTTGTGTAGACGCGTGAGTTTTGCACTATTCCTTCAAGAACTATTTTGAAGAAGTCGCACGATAGGACATCGCCTTGCTTTAAAACTTTTTTGACATCAAATTCATCGGTCAGATCTTTTCCGACCTTGATGGAGCAGCGTGCATTCTCCATCGTCATCCTGCACGAACGGACATGTTTGACAGGGATGCCAAAACTCGACATTGCTCTATATAGTTCGTTTATATAGATGCTATCGTACGCGGCTTTGAAATCGATGAAAAGGTGGTATGTGCCGATTTGTAGCTCTTGGGTTTTTTCCAAAATCTGCTGTAATGTGAATATTTGATCGATGATGGACTTTTCTGGTCTAAAGCCGCACTGATATGAACCTATCAGGTTGTTGACGAAAGGCTTCAGACGTTCACATAAAATGGCAGAAAGTATCTTGTACGCAATGTTCAGGAGACTTATGCCTCTGTAGTTGGCGCAGTTCAAAAGGTCTCCTTTCTTGAGGATCGGACAATACTGAGGTTCCATTCATCGGGCATACTTTCTTTCGACCATATTTTGCAGATGAGCTGGTGCATACTCCCAACCAAGATTCGATATAGCTGTCTTTACTTCGTCCAGGTCGGGTAGGCGGTATTGTTGGTCTGCGTCGCCTAAGTGGAATCGTACTATAAAGATTAGAGAAATGTTCTTTCCATATTCTCAGCATGGATTGCGGTTCCACTACGATGTTCAATTGATTATCCATGCAGGCTTTGGCTCGAAGATTGTATCCTTGTTATGTTTTTTTTACCTTTTGGTAAAATTTCCGAACCTCATTTCTGCCATGGCATCCTTCTATTTGCTCAATCAAGTGCTTCTCACGCTCCTTTTTTTTCTTTCCTAGAAGCCGGTGTTCTTTTCTCCTCTTCTGCTCGTAGAGCTCGCGAGGAGCTCTAGTCCTTCTTTGCAGCGCCGCTTTATATGCGTTCTGTTTTGCTGCATGTGCTTGCCGGCACTCATCGTTAAACCAGGGGTTTCGTTGTGGTGGTTGTGTAAAACTCAGCACATCAGAGGCGGCATCTCTGATGGCTTCTTGGTTATGTTGCCACTGGTCCTCAATACTTGATGCTGGCGGCATAGGACTTTTTAAGAGGTTGTTAGAAACTCGATCGGAAAAGGACCTTTCGATCTCTTGCGATACACGTCCAACGTCGAACTTCCTCGCAGTACTTCTTTGTTTTGGCTTGGTTCGGGATATTCGCAGCCAAACTTTGGCTACAACGAGGTAGTGGCCCGAGTCGATGTTAATCCCTCGGAACGTGCGGACATCCTCTATACTGGAGAAGTGCCTTTAATCTATCGCAATGTGGTCAATCTGGTTCATGGTTGATTGATCTGGAGATCGCCATGTCCCTTTGTAAATATCAAGATGTTTGAACTGCGTGCTAGCTACATTTTTGTTTGCTTGTTTTTATTTAAATAAGAATTTATTTTCATTTTATTCATAACTTCATAAGTACCTACCTACTACATAGAAAGATTTTATATATAATATCACCGCATTAAGAGTTTGTAATTAAATGGATTTTTTGTATTTTGAAAAACCTTCCAAGTTGAATATATTCTGTTTTTATTTCTCTTAGTTTTAATAGTTTGAAAACCACTTACGTGAGGGTTTTTCACACCAAACCCAAAACGCAGTTTGCACGAAAATATCAGTTTTGCTGAAAAACAAATTATTAAAAACAGAAGTTTTCGCATACATTTCTGATGAACCACAAGTTCTTATAAACCACAAATTTTGATAAAACCTATCAAAATCAAGTTCAAATTAAAAGATGAAAAAAAAAAACAAAAAATACTATTTTTAAAACAATCAGCGTTCAATAAAACGATAATGGAACAGCTAACGGAATGCTGGCAAGCGAAATAAATTTTACTACTGTAATACAAGATAAACGACCCGGGATCGACTATCCCTACTACTAAGCAGGCCGGTTCGCTTACGAAATGAGTTTAATATCATGTCAGGATTCATGGTATTCCCATGTGAAAAGCTACAGAAAAAGGGTGTCCATAACTAGTATTTTACTGGTGTCGGTTACTGAAAAAAAGGTGTCGGTAACTAAAAAAGTGGTAAGCTATTACGATTTTGTGTTTTATTTATTTTTGGAATTTCGTACATATTTATTTCTTTAATATTGTAAAAGAAATTTTTAACAGTTATAATAATATAAAAAAATCATTAAAATCGATCCAGCGATGTTGGTTTGTACAAAATGTTTGTACGTTTATAGGTCAGAATCTTACAGAGCCTTTGCTTGAGGCAAAACAAATTTTACTTCTAGCGCGCGTACGTCAGTACGCACATTCTTTTTTTTTTTCTTTAACAGTGTTGGTGGAGCATGAGAAATTTGGCGATATGACACAGTGGTCAGACGTGCCTAGAGGTGCTAATAAACTGTATAATTATTAGGATCAGAATTGGCGGAATGGTTTTACTCGGCAAAGATCTCTAATACCTTTCTTCGAGTGTTGTCTGGCCTCTGCTGTTCTGCTTTCAAATTTTTCAAAACTTTTGCTTTTAAAAAGTATCATTTGTAATTATTTCAAATGCATTATTTCATATTGGTTTCATTAGTATTACTCGTAGCATGTATGTAATATAAGTATTATGATATTCATTAGTACCAACACATTTACATTTTATATACAATGATATGCATACCTTATTTATTATAATTTATATTATTTTGCAAAGATACCTACACCCAAACAGAATTTCCACCCGCTCCTATATTCAATATCATATTATTATATGAAAACGATTCAATATACTTACACACCTTTTACCGAAAAATAACTACCTATAAGTTACTATACCTAAACAAATAATTTTCTTCTATTCCCAAAAATACATCATAGCGAAAGAAAAAATGCAAAACAACCCACGAAAAATAACAACCCCAAATATCTAAATAATAAAATGCATGACTGGATCGCACGAACTTGCTCTCTTGTAAAAGTACTTTGGAATTTAAGATACATTTTATAAATATAAAACATAGATTTAATGAGATAATAATGTTCAAATGCATAAAATTGCCGTCTGGTTTCCGGAAAAGTATGAATTTATGCAAATAAACTTTAAAAATTCGTTTTATTATTAAATAATTTTTTTGTATAAGAAATTTCTCTAAAATTTTTCAAGAAAAAAATGTGGGATGCGAATTTTAAGTATTAAATAATAAATAAATAAATAATAAAAAACCCAACAAATATTTTTTCGAATATTTTTTTAAAAAGTATCTAAACGTAAAAAGGGGACTCCTGCTGAAAATTTTGGGTTAAAATCGTTAGAGCCGTTGGTGAGAAATTCGAAAATTAAAAAAACCGTTCTATGACAGGTACCCCTAATAACATTTCCCCCCTAATTTTTTTTCACCAAAATATAGTCCATGTCCATTATATCACACTCAATTTTTTTATCAAAATCGTTAGAGCCGTTTTTGAGATAAATAAGATTTTGCATTACGGGTGTATAGGGGGTACCGTTAGTTTTGGAGCTAAAAAAAAAATTTCAATTTCTCCTCTAGGGAATCACCGAAGACCCTTAAGTACCGAGTTTGAAGAAAATAACTCCAGTAGTTTAGGCTGTAGTTCGAGGTACAGACATACAGACATACAGACAGAGACGGAATTGTCGGACCCACTTTTTTCGTCTTCGCTATCATCGTAATGTCAACTTTGATCAAAATCTCGAGTTCGATTTTTTTTCCAAATCCAGAACTTGCCCTATAGTATTTATATCGCAAGTAAAAAAGAGTGAGTGTGTCTTTTGCCTCAAACAAAGCCTCTATAAGATTCTTATAAACGTACAAACATTTTGTACAGACAAACATAAAAACTAATTGTTCATTAAGAATATAATGAGCTTACAAATTCGTTATATAATCAAGATAAAGTTGAGGATTTGCGCTTAGCCACTAGAATTATATACATAATGTAGGTAGGTACAGGTTCTGTAATTCAGCCGATTTTTTTCGAATCGTTAAAAATGAAAAACATCATTCCACACTTATCGTCTCTAGAAAAAAAATGACAAAGTACAGTATGGGGACGATACGGAAATCTACTTTTCGTTGGTTTTGACATTACCCTTCAGTGCTTTTCGAAAACATAAACAAAAATACATTTTTAAAGTAATTTAGCATGTCAAAATCAAGATGTCAAAATCACTACCAAATTATTTTTTTTTTAAATACGTTTGGAAGCTTGAATCAGAAATCAAAACTCCTTTAATTATACAAATGAAACAATTAGTTTTGGAATGACCGCTTGGTCTATCTGGCACTATCTTCAATTTATTGAGAAAATCAAGAAAGGTAGGTATAACGCTGTCATTTCAAAACAACTTGCTTGATTCGGATCATTGAAACGGTTTTAGGACCCAAAACCGTTTCAGTCATTCAAATTAAGTAAGTAGTTTAGGAATGATGGCATGGTTTATCGATCACTTTCAAGAATATCATGATTTTTTCATGAAATTCTTGAAAATGATGTGTAAACCATGGTGTCATTTCCAAACTACTTCTTTCTGTTGAATTCTTGAAATAATTCTGAGTTACAATTTAAGCTTCTTCACTAATACTGGAAACTATTTTCCACACATCACTCACAACCACAATTTTCTCTCTTGCGCTTATAGAAACCAACTCAACAATTTATTTGAATAAGTGCGCAGGTGAATATTATTATGTGCAACACAAAATAGCGTACTGATTTTCGGCAATTCTTTAGTTTGTATCAAAACAGAAATTTGTTAGTTGTTCGAATCGAGTTACTGTACTCGTATGTTCGCGGAGTCTCTTATGAGTCCATATTTTTTCATTTTCGCAACTAAACATAATATAAAACTAAAAATTGAATGTGCGCGACTGTCTTTACTTTATTTATTAATTTCACTTAACATGACGACAAGAAATGATTTATTGTCTGCTTTCATAGTTTGAAACTGATCCTACATCAATGACGAGGTTTCATCACGCTCACATCTCGTTTTTCTTATCGCATCCATGTTGTTCCAGCCAAATGATACGTAATGGTATGGCAATGCTAATATAAGTTTGGCACCAAACTTAAAATTCTTCGCATAACACAATGCTGGTTAATATTTTTGACAGGCATAAAAGTGTTTTTTTTTTTTTTTTTTTTAATTTTGCATACATTATTTTGTAAATTTTAGTGTTTAGCTTTTAAGATAAATAGTATATAAGTATTCGGTGTTGTGTAGGATTAGGTATTTAATATTTTTAATTTATAAAATCATAAAAAATATATTTGTTTGTTTTTTTTACAAAGGGGAGTGGTTTTTGATTGTGAAATTGTTCGGCCTCATATGTAGTTCATTAAAGAAATGCTTCTATTATTTGTTTTTGTAATGAAATAATGTTCTTAATTGTTTTGGTTAGTTCTTTGTTTTTTTTTTATCAAACGAACATTGTTTTTTGGCGAAAAAAGTCTTGCCACCTGCAGAGGAGAGTTGAATTTTTTGCTGTAGTGTTGTGGAGAGTTGAGAAATTAGAAATAGAGAATAATAAATAGGATTTTGAACAAAAGCACTATAAAAAAGCTATTTTATGTTTTCCTTTGATTCATTTTCTATACAAATGAGTATGTTTTAGCTTCTTTTGCTGTATGCAAAAATGTATGAGGAAAACCTTGCTTTAAATAAGGTTTTAATATTTTTTAATGCGTTGGAAATTACGTTTGGAAATAAAAATATTTGTTTGTATACCTAGGCATTTGTGGTTTTTTTTTGGGCAGTTATTTTCAAAAGGTTTATTTTTTTTTTTTCGCTGCGAAGTATTTTGTCGGTTTCGAACAAATGTAGAGTGAGAGTGAAAAGATCAATATAGATTTTGTAACGAGCTCCGTATTTAAAGTGAAATTCCAATCAAAACACAAAAATGAATTGCCAAAAAAGCATCGATTTTCAGCTAAACTCATAACTAAGTAAATGTGAGTCAAATTTGACCTAAAAAACTAGGGATTTCACTCGTTTATTGGAAAAACTCAAAAAGCAATCGTACATTTCCAAGCAACGGTTCAGAATATCGCACCAACACCACTTCACTGTCGAAACAGGGATCGGTAGAGACCTCTCCGAATTTCCACCACAAAAACAAAAGGTAGCCACAGAAGAAGCGGCGGTTGGCAATTATGTCGACCAATGACATGGAAATCAATATTCGTGACTCTAATATCATCAGCTTTGGGCGAAAAATTAAAAGACATGCCCATCAAATCGGACTTAGAAGGAATTGGGGTACAGTTGCACTCACTGTACCAAAAGAATGTAACATTACAAAACCAATTGCAAGCAATGGAATACCGATGCAAGTAGAGTAGATATCTAGCAAAGCAACTGAAAAAATATTTAGTTGTTTGTTGTGCGTGAAAGAAGAAGACGCATAGTTCAAATAAAAACGAAATTGTGTTAAGAAATCCGAAAATAGAACTTCAACTGAGGGGATCGCAATTATAAATATATGATAAATATAATTACTTCTTAAATGAAAATAATAAACTGTCATGTAATGAAGACGGTGGAATGGAGTTTATGGAGCAGCTGCTATTTGACAGCAATGAAAACTGCGAAATGTCAAATCGTGGTGGAAGCGCAAGTGAAGGTGACTTTAGTGGCTCAAATATAGCTTTTAAATAAATTATTTCTTAACAATTTTTTCACATTTACAAATAACTATGATATATTTATGTTGTATGAAACATTAGTAGAAAAACGCTTTAAACATTTATTTAAAAACTACGAACTCATTTGAAATCCAGTAGTTTTTTTTTTTATTATATAAGCTTTTATTGCCTTATTTCTCGACTGAAAAGGTAAAGTATCTTAAGTCAATTTTGATGATTTTTCAGGAGAGCAAAAAAACACTTCAAAGCTGTATCCCAAAAAATCTTTCAAATATAGACTTTATTCAACAAAGCATTTATATGTAAAATTTTATGATCTTTTTTTGAAATTATTTTCAGAAAGGTATTTTTAATATTTTGGTCGTTATGAGGAAAAATATGACTTATGATAGTTTGGCTTTTTCTATAAATTGAATTTTATATTAATTTCCAAACTCTTAAGTTGAGATAAGATATTTTGCCTTGCGTTTTCGAAGGACGTTTTCAATTCTTATGTCCATTTAAGATGAGTTGAGTGTGCAAAAGTGGAAAAAAAAGAGATTTAAGATGATATTTAGTGGTTTTGATTTAAGTCGTTTATGAAAAAGTCACATCTGTTCTATAGAGCTTTAATAATAAAAAAAATAATAAATAATAAAGACTTGAATTTCTTTAAAAAAAAAAGGCTATAAAATCACATTTGGTTCACAGAATAGAAACAGTTTAGTTTTATTGAAATAATTTATTTAAAAAATATTAAAATAAAGTATAAAATAAATTATTAAATTATTTAAAAAAAATCATTGATCATTGTAAAAAATGTTACATGAAAACATATTTTTAAAAGTCAAATTAATAATAACAAAAAACTATTGGAAAAAATTTACCTAAGGGACCCAAGGGGATATAGGAGAAATTGAAAACTGTTTTTACCTCCGAAACTAACGGTATCGCACCCGTAGTGTAAGATCTTATGTATCTCGAAAACGGCTCTCATGATTTTGATAAAATATAATTTTTGAATAACATGTTATTAACGGTACCTGTCATAGAACCGTTTTTTTTTAAGTAAAACTTCTTTTCCGGCGTTGGGGATAAAAAAATGTCTATGCAGCTGTCAGTGACGTGTCAAAACGACACGCCATCAGTCAAGGACAGCGACATGTAAGAAAGTTTTACTTCTACCGCGCGTACGTCAGTACACACAACATTTTTCTTTTTATTTTCGACTTTCTCATTAACGGTTCTAACGATTTAAACCATTTTTTTTTAGCAGGAGTCCCCGAAGCTTAAAATAATATTTTATATAAGAACATTCGCAAAAATATTTTTTGGATTTTTTGAAAAAAAAAATCTAATTTTGTTTTTTGAAAAATCAATATCTTCAAAACAAGTGAAACGATTATTTTTTGAAATTATTTCAATGGCACAAAATTTTAATTGAATTAGTACGACCGACGTTAAAGCTGATTTAATATGAAACTAAGTTAAATCAACGATTTAGCAAATTTTATTCGAATATAGCATCATACTATATCTATATCTACCCTTTTATTAAAGTTAAAATCATCGTAAGAATATCGTGCTTTTAGAAATGGTTTGTTTACTTAGTTTTTTGCACGAACTGTCAATGTTTTCGGTGTGTTCAGAAGCAATTTATTAAGAATTCCTTTAGTACGATACTAGTTGGAAAATGTTTTAAACTAAGAATGAGTTAGTAAACTACTTTAAAGTTAGCAAATTGTTAAGTAGTATCATACAAAGAAATTAAAAATAATAGGTTGTTTGACATTTTGCGCCAGTCTTTTTAGAACTATTCGCCAATACTACTACGTAATTACTTAAAATTGGTATCCCAAATTGTATTCTTGAAAAGCTTTGAAGAAATTTCTAGCATAAAAATTCTTTTAATAATAAAACTATTTTTGAGCTTTGTGTGAATAAATTCTTAGTTTTCTGGAAATCAGACGGCAATTTCATACATTTGAACATTTTTATATCATTAAATCCATGTTTTATTTTTCTAAAATGTATTTTGAATTCCAAATTCGTGCAATTCACGCATTTCAACTCTTTTTTGTTGTATACGTATGTGTTTCATTTGTAATAATTTTTCAATCGCGTATGAAACAAAACTGTTTGAAACACTAAATGAAAAAATAAGAAAAACGGTCGCACAAAAGGCAATCTAGAAACAAAATACGCTTAAAAATATCTTATGTCCTTGTTATTACGGGAATTGTTTTAGGTTTGCAAACGGTAAAATATCCTATGACTACTTAGGGAGCCAAAAATTTCAGTTTTAAATTTAAAAATTCATCTTATGTGCACATAAGATGATTTGCGTTTTCACACTTTTTCGGAATTTTCTTAAGGATTTTATCTTATGTCGACTTAAGGATGACTTTTGTTCCTGTTTGCACGCGCGACAATATCTTAAGTCAAATTGATATGATTTACGATTTCACAATAATAAAAAAGTCTTAAGCCAATATAATCTTAAGTCTATTTTAGGTTTTAAAATTAAGCAGAACACACAATCTTATGTGGACTTAAGATATTTTACCGCGTGTAGAGATGTGTCTTTTGAACATAAGATGAAGTTGTTTTTGTCTATAAAAAACCACAGGAGTGAGATAGAAGGAAGCCGATAACACATAACTGTAGCCTTTTAGAATGGCACTAAGGATCAACAAAAAAACGCGAAATATCTTAAGTCGACTTAAGATACTTTACCTTTTCAGTCGAGATTTATTAAAAGTTATAAACATTGAAAATTAATAATATTTAAAAGTTATTCTTTCTCGGTTTAATTACAATAAATAAATTAATATTAAATTTTAGAGTAATTGATTGATATTTAAAAAAATATGTCTTACAATTATGATTATTAGGTTAGTATTTTTAATTCTTAAAGTTTTGAAAAAGGTAGTGATTAACTTCGATTTTTTGTTAGTTGCTGGCATAAGCTTCCCCCAAGGCAGCCCATCGATCTCAATTTTTTGCATCATTATATCTACCAATTTACATTTACTTGGCAAAGATCGTCTCTCCATCTCTTGTTGGTTCGTCCTGTTGGTCTGTTGCTTTCCGGTCTCCATTTTGTTGTAATCTTTGATCCTGAAGTCGTGAAATATGTCCTGCCCAACTCCATTTAAGTCTTTTGGTTCTCTCTATTACGTCAATTATTCGAGTATTCTTGCGGATTTCTTCATTTCATATCCTTTCGCTAGGTTTTATGTTGAGGATTTTTCTTTCCATTTTTGTCTGGCAGATTCTCAGCTGGTCAAATGATTTTGTAGTCAAGCTCAGGGTTTGTAGTCCACATGTAAGTGCCGGTAAAATGGCGGAGTCAAAGAGATATTTTCTTGTTTCAACTTTGGTCCAACTCTAAAATCTGTTTGAGGCTCCAAAATTGTTTCCAGCTGTTTGTGATGCGTCTGTTGATTTCTTTCTTTTCTTGGTCCTTAAAAGATTTTATTTGTCCTAAGTATATGTACTCCTCCACGTATTGAATTTTTTCTTCGTCCAAAATTATATCCTCTCTGATGTGGTTCATCATCACTTTTGTTTTTGACTTGTTGATTTGCAGTCCATAGTTGTTGCACAAGCTAGTGAGTTCTGTTGTCATTTCTTGTATATGTGCAGCTTTTGTAGATGCGAGGACTATGTCGTCCGCAAACCTTAGGTTGTTAAGAAGTTGTCCACATAGGCACATATCTTTATACCATATTTTGCCGAGTTCGTCTTTTGAAAAATATCCTCTAAAACTACACTAAATAGCGGTGGTGAAAGTGGGTCCCCTTGTCTGACTCCTCTTGTTATTTTAAATTTATGTCCTGTACTCTCTGTTTTTATTTGTGCTGCATTATTTTTGTATATGTTTTTGATAGTCTTAATAACGTTTGGGTTCATATTTTGATTTTCTAACGATGTCCATATTGTGTTGTGTTCAACAGAGTCAAATGCTTTACTGAAATCTATAAATAAAAAGTATATTGGTTGTCTAAACTCATTGCACTTTTCTATTATCTGATTCATCGTCTGTAGGTGGTCTGTTGTTGAGAAACCTTCTCTGAATCCAGCATGTTCTCTAGGTTGCTTGTTTTTGTTATTTTGTTAAATATATACGTCAAGATTTCAGAAAGTGATTCTTTTCCGTAAATTATCATTTCTGCAGAGATTCCGTCATTTTCAGTGCATTTCTCTTTTTTCAAATCGTCTATGGTCCTTTCAATATTTTCTTTGCAAAACATAGGAGTTTGTGTTGTGAGGAGATCGATATCTATGATGTCAAGATTTTCTTCTTCAATTATGTTCTTGGTCGAGGAGAATAGTTTTTCAAAGAACTTTGTATTTGTATTGTAATTTTATTCATTCATTGTACATAAACTTAAGACTATTTAACAATTTTTAGTTGAATATTTGCATCATTCATTAACTTAGAAGTTAGTGGTGAACGACACATCAAGATTTACGTATATATAATAGTTCATTATCTCATGTGGGGTGACAATCAGTGTTGATTTAATAAAATTTTTAAATATAAGTTAAAAGAAAAAGAGAAAAAAGCAAGCATATATAGAAAATTTAATCATATAAACATAATCTTAACAATTCAATAAATATAAAATTAATGTTTTGATACTACATATGTATTAGTGCTGTTGATGAAGAGAAAAAAAAATTCAAGAAAAAAACAAAATTCAAACAAATGATTCAATGTATTCGTAGCTTAAGGTGAATAGCCAGTCTTTAACCTGTTTTGTGAAATATGAAAAATGTAGCGTATTTCTTATAAATAAGGGCAATTTATTAAAAATATTTGGAGCTGTATATGCGTAAAAATGTGAAAAATGGGTTTTATGAGCCAAAGGTACATTAACTAAGTACATATTGTTTACACGTAGATTGTGCATTTGTATATTCCTACTAGGAATATTGCCACTTTGCTTGAAAAACTCTCTCAAAACTTTAAAAACATATACATAGATGTCTGATTGGTAGAATATGCAATTTTTCGAATAAAGGCAAACTTCCAGCTAAACGATTTTTATTAGAAATTATTCGTATTAAATGTTTTTGTGCAATTAATAAGGGTCTTAGAGTATTAGTATACGAACCTCCCCAGCTTGTTATACCATATTGCAACTTTGAGTGAGCAAGACCATAATAAATAACTGTTAATACTTTTTGAGAGCAGAAAGGTTTTATTAAATACATTTTACGGGTGACCAACAACAAATAAGTTTTAAGCATTTGAATATGATCTTTCCAATTTAAATTAAAATCAATTACCAGGCCTAAGTACTTAAAGTATTGAACTGATTCTATTTTGAAGCAATTTTTACTACAACTCAAACTTGTTATAAAATTACTATTTCCGCACTTATGTACAGGTAAAGAAAACTGTTTACAATCGTGAGCGTGAAACCATAAATTTAAATCATATAGACTATTTCCAGATACCTTAAAACACATCAATTTAGTTTTTTCGCTGATAATCAGCTTATGATAAGTAAACCACAAACGTAATAATTCAAGATCTTCATTTATCTTCACAATATTTTGGAAAATAGTGTCAGATTCGTACGCAAAAACTATGTCGTCCGTAAAAGCAGTCGAAATACCATTTAACTTGAGTTTGAAAATAGAGTTTATGTATATCAAGAAAAACAAAGGCCCAAGTACAGATCCTTGAGGAACACCGTTCTTTAAATGACTTGGTTGACTTGATACCCCATTAATAATAACCTTTTGAGTTCTATTTTTTAAATAAGAATTCAACAAAGTGAAAAAATTACCACGAAAACCAACATTAAAGAGTTTAATTAGCAAGAGATCGTGGTTTACCAGATCAAAAGCTTTTGTCATATCAATAAACAGTCCAACAGTTGATTTATTGTTATTTAAACTTCCATAGAGCTGACTACAAACCCTTAAGATGGCATCCTCAGTAGATAAACCTGCTCTAAAACCAAACTGATTTTTACAAAAGAAGTTACACTTATCCAAAAAAGAAACAATTCGAACTTTCAGTAACTTTTCAAAAATTTTGGAAAAGGTCGAAAGGAGTGATATTGGCCTATAATTGGAAATATTTTTCCTATTACCTTTTTTATAAAGAGGTATAACTTCAGCACATTTTAAATGTGCAGGAAAACAACCCATTTCAACACTTTTATTAAATAAGAAAGATAAAACATCAACGATATACCATGCCACCTTTTTTAATAAATTGCTTGAAACACCATCACTTGTGCAAGAAGTTTTATTTTTGAGGGACAAAATAACATTAAAAACTTCTATTGGTGTAATCGCACGCAGTGGCATTTTCGTTTAAATCTTTTCTATTTGTTATATTGTTTCCATTTTGAATTTTTAAACTGATTATCCATTCTTGTTGATTGTTAAGTAATGATTTTGTTTGTCTAATCATATCTTTAGCGATTGTTTCGTTGAATTTTTTAATGTGTTTCTTTATTTCTAATTTGATAGTTTTTCTTAATTCATAAAGTTCAGTTTTTTCTTGGTCAATTAATTGTTGTTTGGTTCGTAGGGTATCTCTTCTTCCGATTAAAACTTTGGTTTCGTCAGATATTTTATCTTTGGATGTTTTAATGTTCATGATTGATAGTTTTGCTGAGGTTTTGATGATCTTTTCTAATTCGTCATATATTTTTTTTACGTCTTGATTTGAGGTCAATAGTTGGCTGATCTTTGTTGTTAGTATTTGGTTGTAATCTAGTATTTTTTTATTAAGGAATCATTCTGGGGATATAATGGATTTGTCGGTTTCTTTTCAATGTTTTATGATTTATTGTTATCTCTGTTCTTACTAATCTGTGGTCACTGTCAAAGTTAACGTTGTTAAGTACAGATATATCTTTGATTGTTTCGATTTTGTTCGTCAGAATCAGGTCTATTTCATTTTTTGTTTTTCCATTTGGTGAGATCCACGTCCATTTTCTGCTGTATTTTTTTTTTTGAAAAACGAGTTACTGAACTTCAGATTCATCTCTTCGATACATCTTATAATTCTTTCTCCTCTTTCGTTTCTTTCTCCATATCCGTAGGGTCCTAAAGTTTTCTTTTCTTCTTCGTTTAGTCTCTTTCCAAGTTTAGCGTTGAAGTCTCTATACTCTGTCCAACAAAAATTGTCAGTACAATGAAGATAGGACGTTTGTCTCTCATTCTGGTTGCATTGCCATGCATAAGTGTGTCGCCTTTTAAAGCTCTCACAGGGATTCCGTAGTTTAAATTATAAATCGCCGCAAATAAAAGTAAAAAACGCGTAGGGCTACCGTCTGCCGATTCAAAACGACTGAAAACAATATTCAATTTACCTTTTCCCACAACTCCAAGCGGTAAGATAATAGGCGCGTTTTTTTTTAAGTTGAAAAGCAATACGACAACACTCAACATACTCATCTTCTTAAAATGTGTTCTCAAAAGCTTCAAATCCCAAAAGCTCCTTAATAAAAACCACTGAAAAAGCTCTTTGCTTGCAATTGAGAATGATAATGGTAACTTTGTTTTGATGTAGATAAAGAGCGCACGATCGTATTGAGTGACACTTGACACTCTTGTCTTGATCTTGACACTGACAGTATCTCATCAGCAGTGGGATACGACGGTCATGTTGGGGTGTACAACTTTTTGCAAAGAATTACAACAACAATTCCTTAAGAAAAGTCAGTGGCTTGCTCTTTTTTTAGTGGCATTTTTCCTAACGCATTGTAGTAAGGGTGCATAAGGGCCACTGCTTTAGAAAAAGCTCTCCCATAAGAGTATAATCATATACATTATTTCTGTTTTGTTATTTGTTTATATTTATTCTAAGTTGTTGTAGAACCTCAACATTTCCTCGTCATCAGCTTTCTCTGTTGGTGCATATACTTGAATTATTGTCATTTTTGTGTTTTTGATATTGAGTTGTATACTGCACATTCGTTCATTATGTAACTGGATGTTGGTAATTTTGTCTTTTAATTCTTTTTTAATAAGGAATACAACACAGTAGAGACCTTTTGTTTCTCCTACGTAGCAAAAGATACCATGGTAATTATGTATTATTTTTTGTCCTAGTAATCTTGTCTCTGATAGTCCTATAATGTCCCATTTTATTTTCTTCAGCGCTTGTCTTAGTTCTTCTTGTTTTTCATCTGAGATAAGTGTCCTGACATTAAAAGTACAGATTTTTAAAGTTTCTATTTGGTTCTTGTGAATACAGTTCTTTGTTTGATTATTTTCGTTTGGGGGGTGTGGATCTACTCTTCCCACGGTGATCAACCGGGTTGGGAAGGATTTTTGTCTAAATACGTTTGAATGTGGGTTGTTGTCTTGTCCGATATTAAGTGTTGGTTGATGGTCTTCAAATATTAGTCTGGTGATTGTTATTTAGAAATTGCTATTTATTTTTATTTGTTTTGTTTTGTTGCTTCGAAGTGTGTGGATCATTGCATTTTTCTGAAAGTTCGTTATTGGATTTTGTAACGAGAAATTTTCTCATTTGGTTTGTCGGCTGTTTCTTCTGGTTCATTTCAGTTGATCCTGTTATTGTAGATTTTGTCTTGTTGGTGTTAATTTCTTTGTTCTTTGGTTGTTCTGATGGTGAGCTTTCATTCGATCGTATTCTCTTTCTTGGGTTTTCTTGTCCATTTTCTGTCCATACCTTCCCTTCGACGACGAGTTCGTTAAGTTTAAAGTAAGCTCTTTTTTCTTCTTTTTTAAATTTTATCAATGTTGGTATAAGGGGTTTCCGAGCTTCAACCATTGATTTTGGTAGGTCTACCGTCATGTTGAATGTTGCTCCAAACTTTTTCCCTATGTTTTGTTTTTTCTCGTAACTTTTGAAAACTAGTCTGATTGGTCTTATTTTTGCTTCGGTTTTCTTGCCAAGACGAAAGCAACTTTCAATGTCCGTTTCTTTGATTTTGAACTGGTCGTTTGAATCATTTATTTGGTCAAGTATCGGTGATAGAAGTTCTTCTGAGGTCCCTTCACTCTCTTCTACCTTGAAAATAACGATGTAATTTTTTTTCATTGTCAATTCTAGTTGAGTAATTTGTTTTTCATGTATTGCACAGGTAGCTTCTTGTTGCTCGATTATTGCTCCTTGCGTTTCGACAATTTTTTCAAGTTTTTCAGAAAGAATTCCCACCTTTTCGTCTGTGTTTTTAATGACTCTATCCGAAGCTTCGTTAATAGTTTTAAAAATATCATTTTTTTGTTCTTCTAAAAGTAGTTTCAAAGTTTCTAGTGTAAAAGCCATTCTTTTGGAAGACAGCACTGATTGTAAGTTAGTTTATGTATGAGCTACTAGATGGCGTAAGTGTCGTTGGGAGTTGTTTTTCACAGCTGTTGCTCACATTCTGAGTTTGACAGATTTTATTTTTATTGAAATGTTGCTGGTTTGTTGTTTAAAAATTATTTTGTTTTTATGTTATATAAAAGGAAAACTGAGAATTTTTCTCTTATCTCCTCAATATAACGTAGTTTTTCCAGTCTTTTTAAATTACTTGCGAAATTTGCAAATTTTATGTGTAAAAATTGGGCAAAATACCTTGTGTTTTGTGGTAATTCCTATTTGTTTTTACTGTCTAGGATCTTATTTTGCCTCGACACACTTATCTTTTATTTTTCAGACGCTATTTCAAGTCAAACTTTGATAAAAAATCGCACGTGTGTGTTGTTAACACCGTGTTTAGTTCCAGAAATCAACTTTACTCCAGCAATAAGCACTTTTAAACAGGGCAGGACCAGTGGAGGATGCGTGTATGGGATAAAAAAGGTCTAAGTAAGAAAAAGGCTGTGGCTCTGTTAAGTCTTACCAACAAGAGACCTTATTGAAATAAGTAGTGAAAGTGGAAAAATTATTGTGATGCTTTTGGCGATTTCAATGGAAATACACACATGCCGAACGTAGAACCAGAAATCCTTCAGAAGTCAATAGCAGAACCGAAAAAAAAACTCTTAGAAATGTGTGAAACTCTTGGATTTTGTCTTACATACCTAACAGTCGGTATAAAAGTTATAAAGAAAGGCACCTGATGTTTATGAGGGGTACTGCATGCTGAACGATTTATTATTTCTTCACTAAAGGAATATGCCTCCAATATGTTTTGCAAAATTTCTATGATGGAAATGTGACTGCGCTTTTAGATTGAAATATTTTATCAGAAACAGAATGGTTTCAATCGGAAATAGGAGAAAAGAAAGGTCTCAGCCCGCATTATTCTCACTAGTTTTGGATGATCTTGGAGAATTTCTCCCGGAAGGAATAACATTTGCTGGAACGAAGATAAAACTTCTGTTATTAATAAAGTAAAATTGAACACGTTATAAAGTT
This sequence comes from Chrysotoxum bicinctum, assembly GCA_911387755.1. Taxonomy (NCBI): domain Eukaryota; kingdom Metazoa; phylum Arthropoda; class Insecta; order Diptera; family Syrphidae; genus Chrysotoxum; species Chrysotoxum bicinctum. The sequence goes on from OU426987.1 coordinate 118,452,263, forward strand.
TTCAATCTCATGGTTTTCATAATTTTGGTATGATTGATTATAGTCCCAAATATTTATTAAGGGCGATAAGCACAACGACATTAAAAACCAGACGAAAAACAATCAAATCACGAACCTGAATGCATTTCGGACTACTTGTATTCCATCTTCAGCATCACGACTTAAGAAGCATACTATCTGGACCATTGCATGCTTTATGTATGTATTGTTCTCTAATAACATCCATGTTCTTAGTAAAAACATTTTTGAAATTCTAAGTCTCTTAAGTATAAGATCAAGTTCTTGTGGAACAGCAGTGCATTAAATGAATAATTAAAACCACTTCGATGACTGAAAATGTTTGTTCTTATATACATTTTTGAATTTGCATATAACTTCTAAAACTGCTCAAGATATGTTAATAAACATAAACATTATTTTTCCATTCAATAAATAGATATAGGTTCACAGATAAGTTCAGAGGTCATTTCATTACATTTCAGAAATTAAAAATATATACTTTTAAATTCTTTTTATAAAATTTAATCCCTCGAAAATGGTTATTTGATGTTTTTTTTTAATGATTATCATGGCGTTTATAAATATATTTCTAAAATTGGTATACCTAATTCTGTTTTTCTTAATGGTACCTTAGTTTGAGATTTTGTTTTTAAAACTTCATGTGCGTTTTTTTTACCTTTTTAATAGTTTTTGAATATTATCCCAAGATAATACTTTTATTGATAAGTTCAGAGGTCATTTCATTACATTTCAGAAATTAAAAATATATACTTTTAAATTCTTTTTATAAAATTTAATCCCTCGAAAATGGTTATTTGATGTTTTTTTTTTTAAATGATTTTTATGGCGTTTATAAATATATTTCTAAAATTGGTATACCTAATTCTGTTTTTTTAATGGTAGGTACCTTAGTTTGAGATTTTGTTTTTAAGACTTCATGTGCGTTTTTTTTTTACCTTTTTAATATTTTTTGAATATTATCCCAAGATAATACCTTTATTGATAAATTTTCAATTTTTCTTGAAAACTTAATATTTCGAAAACAGCACGTTAAATTTTTTTGAAACTTTGTACTTACTTTTTCTTTATTAACACTATCTGGCAGGTTTATAAAACAAAAATATTATTCTTGTCCAAAATACGATCTCCAGAATTTTAAACTTCTCTCAAAATATTTAAAAACAAAAAAATCTTGCTGAGAAACCTTAGAATTTTTTTCCAATTTTAATAAATAATTAGTTTGCAAATTTGCTAAATTTTCGTAGATAAACATAAGAAGAAATATTGGTCCTTATTCGGAATTCCCCCACACCAAAATGCACTTTTTTTTAATGAATCGATAAAAAAAGTGTGCTGTTGATAAAAAAACATCAAATTATGGAGAAGAAACACTTTTTTATGGTAAAAAAGTGAAGTATAAAAAAGTGAAGTATAAAAATGGAGTAGCTAATTTTCTTATTGACACTTCTAGCAGGCTTTAAGACGAATAGCTGTGCTTGTAGCCATTTGTTTGCCGAATATATCGATTTGTGTTAAATGGAACAGAATATCCAATGCCGCGGAAGGTGTCATGCGAAGTGCTCAGCCCATACACAGGCAAGCTGACGGTTGGCGCTTGCTTATTATTAAATAATTAGAGGAGTCTACCATACTGCCACGCCGTTTGTTAGAATCGGTGTGATCACCTAAAGGTATATAGCTAGTGAGAAATGCGGGGTTGAAGCATCCATTTATTCCTAATGACTTTTTTGTCTGAGAAAAGAGTGCCACTTTAGCCTTTTTAACTCTTTCTTGACTGTTAGGTTTCCAATTTAATTCCTCATCTAAAATAAGACCCAAGTATTTTGCTTCGTCGGAGAATTTGAGTGATGAGGAGTTTTATATTTCCTAAAGAAAGAAGAGGCCAAGATCTGTTTTGTGAGGGTTAACACCCAGTGCGCATCAATCGGCTCAGCTTGTTAACTTGCTTAAAGCATATTGTAAGAGAGCTTTTAGGGTGTTAGGATCAGGGATGGAAAATTCGGTACAATTGTATCGAATTCGATACAATTAAGTTTGTACAAGTACAAAAGTATAATTTGTTTCAATTCAGTACAATTTCAAAATTTCCATATTTTATGTATTACAAAGAAAAAAAAAACAAAACAAAAGCGCATAAAAGAAAATTAAAAGTTGAATACATCATCCTGGCCTTAATGTATTCATTTTCATAACAGAACAATAACTCTCATCTGTAAGCCCTTATAACTCTTAATTACAGTTTTCACTTCTAGATGGCGGCTTGCTTTTCTGTCTCTTTATCGATCAGGGCCCGTATCGCGTAAGAGTAAAGTGATCACTAAATTGATTGTCGTTTTGACAATCGCTCTCTCTATATTTCTTTATAAATATGATAGAGACAGTTATAGTAAAAACGACAATCAAAAAATTGACAATCAACTATCACCTCACCTTAGCCGATTCCACCTCAGCTTTTTTCAGGCATCGCTTCATTTTGTTTACTAAGCACTAAGCACTAAACTGTGAATTTGTGGATGTGATTTCTGATTGCGGGTTTTCGTCTGTGCATTTTTAAGATATTTAATTTGTGAATTTTAGTTTTATATTATGCCGATGGCATACCAGTCGAATTATTCCACCACGGCGGCGGGCCAGCTTTACGTCAAGCAATTCATGATATTATAGTACACGTATGGGAGCAGGAAGAAATGCCAGAAGACTGGCGAAAAGGTTTAATATGCCCCATACATAAGAAGGGAGATGTCACAACGTGCAGCAATTATAGAGGTATCACGTTGTTGAGTACCGCCTATAAGATACTCTCCTCTATCCTACAAGACCGGATAACCCCATACGCTAAAACCGTTATCGGACAATATCAGTGTGGTTTCATTCCAGGCAATTCAACAACTGATCAGATATTTACCCTTAGGCAGGCGATGGAAAAATGTCTAGAATTTAACATCCCAACATACCATCTGTTTATAGACTTTAAGGCCGCCTATGATAGCATAGCCAGGGTAGAACTTTACAAAGCCATGAGAGAATTCGGCATCCCAAATAAATTGACACGACTATGTAGGTTGACCATGACCAACGTAACAAGCCAAGTAAAAATAGCCGGATTGCTATCCAGACCAATCAACATCTTTAATGGACTCCGACAAGGGGACGGTTTGGCCTGTCTCCTCTTCAACCTGGCGTTGGAGAAAGCAATCCGTGACTCTGGCACGGCAACAAGAGGGACCATCGTCAACAGGTCCAGCCAGTTACTGGCTTACACAGACGACATCGACATCATCGGAAGAACCGAACAAGCTGTACACGATTCCTTCATCCAGATCGAGCAGGCGGCACAAAATCTGGGGCTGCACATTAGTGAAGGTAAAACAAAGTACATGGTGGCGTCGAATGCGAGAGGAACAGTTGGTCAAACAATCAAGGTTGCGGAGCACGAATTTGAAGTGGTGCAATTCTTTAAATACCTTGGGTCAATAGTAGCAGCCGATAACAATATAGAAGAAGAAATACGCGGGCGGCTTCTCAAATCCAACAGAGCCTACTATAGTCTGTCAAAACTCTTCAAATCCAGAAATCTCACCATAACTTCAAAACTGCTGTTGTACAGGACCATGGTCCTGCCAGTACTCAGATATGGATCCGAGACTTGGGTGCTTAGCAAAAGGCACTCCGACCTCTTAGCTGCGTTCGAGAGAAAAGTCTTAAGGAGAATTGTTGGCCCCGTATGTGAGGAAGGACGATTCCGGAGACGGTACAATCATGAACTGTACGCAATCTACCTTGAAGCAGATATCGTGACAAAAATTAAGCTTGGTAGACTCCGGTGGGCAGGGCACCTAGCTCGCATGAGCGAAGAGGAACCTGCTCGGAAAGTTCTTTGTGGTACATTCTATGGTAGACGACAGCGTGGTAGACCATGCTTGCGCTGGAGAGATGGCGTAGACCAGGACGCCCGAAGCCTTGGGGTGCGCAACTGGATGGCGTCGGCTAGAGACCGGGATAGGTGGAGAGACTTGTTGAAAGAGGCCAGGACCGGAACCCGGTTGTCGAGCCGATGATGATGATGATGATAAAATTTTTTTATCATTTCTGATCTGATGATGATTGATAAATCAAATACTTTGGAAAACTTTTAAATAGTTGAATTTTTGATTTTTTGTTCATACCAAATTCGTTTTTGGTACAATTGACATCATTTCAGTACAATTTTATTCCAGATTTCAGTACAATTGAAAATTTTCCATCCCTGGTTAGGATGCTTTTCTGATATCATCCCCCACTCTGTAACTCACCGCTTCCAGATATCTCAACAGCTCATTCGCTACCAAGTTTCAAAGAAGGGGAGACAGGACACCACCTTGCGGCATCCCTCTACTGACAGATTTTCCAGTCTGTCACATTTTTAGTGATTTTTGCTCATATACACATGTCATATACACATGTATTTGCAATAAAAAAATGTATTGCCAAATACTTTCCTAACTACATATCTTTTAAAAGTACTACGAAAACATGTATAATCATGTAGCAAAATTGTATTTCACCCTTAGACTACAGGAAACGTAGTCGCTCAAAAATCAATGGCCGCGTTCGCCTCGTAGTCCGATTTGATATCTAAGATACTTCAGTATCCAAAACGTTGTCGAACGACCAAAACTGGATTGGTAATATTTATTGTCAGTCAAAAAAAAAAACGACGTGATTTTTGTCAAAACTGGTTTTATGTAAAAGGTGCTGATGCTTCTCCTAAAAATATCAAGAGGAGATTCCAAAAAGGTATGAACGACTTTTGTAAGACAACCCGTTCTAGAGATACACTACAAAACACATTAAATTAGATTTTATTTCTCCAAATTCAAACTTTTGCGCGAGATTTGGAAAAGTTTTGTAGAGATTGAAATTGTAGAGATAAAATTTGTCTTGTCTCGATCTCCGTACTAGGCTTAAGCCTATAATTATTTATTATGATAATGAAGTTCCATAATTTAAAAGCCTCCTATCATAGGATTAGAAAAAGAAATAAACAAGCAGAAGAGAGGCTTCTTCCTGGGATTACTTCTAGCAGTTCGATGTAGTTTATGGATCTCGACACAATGTTGAACTTCCTCCAGAGCTAATGGCTGAGGTATTTGATCGTTTTGAGGAAATTCGTATTTTTTGGAATATGCTTAAGCATCATTCTGCAGGTTATCTTATTCAAAAATATTTTCCTTTGTCTTCGGTTTTTTAATTTTCTATTTTTTACCAACATTTGTCCTCTGTTTTCAAAATCGGTTCCTTCCGAAAGACTAAGGACAATGAGCTTTATGTCCTGGAAAATAATTAATATTCATTGTACATATGTATGTATGTACATTTAATTTATGATGACTGCACGCATGCTGTTGTAATTTTGTTCATAAATGCATTTGAAGCAGGTTTTAGGCAGGGCAGGGGCAACGAACATTGCAATTACGAACTCAGCCCATGTTATTAGGTGTAATTATTATTATACTCGTTATTCGAAAGTTCAATTTGACTTTTTGAAAACCAAAAATATTCACCCCTATTACAGAATTCGGCGAATGAGCTAAAGTGGCAGTTTCAATTCATTTCCAAACTTTTGCTATTACTGAATCCGACGAATGAAAGTTGAACGAATGTCGGTAACAATCCCTGCACCACTGACATTTTGTTCAACTTATATGGTATTACAGAACTCGCAATCCATTCGCACTTCATACAATTTTTATCATTTTACATTCGCACCAATTTCGAGACGAATCTGAAGTGAATTTTTGATTAAACGAAAATAAACAATGGAGAGTACAAAAATGTAAGTCAAAAGCTTATCATACTGAATGCTAAAGTGTTTGTTTAACAAATTTTAATAGAAAACGCACAAATAGCAACGCAACCAGAGAGCAAGAAATCGAAAAAAAAAAAAAGAGCACACAGTTGGTTTTGAACCGTCCTCCATCTTCGTACTAACCACACTCAACGATGCTTGATTTCGTTGATCGAAAGCGATACTATTATCACAGCCTGGGCCAGTTGAATAAATGTTTGTAGCTGACAGTGTCGATACGAAAGTTCATAAATGATAAGGTAATTTTAGGAATCGACAATGTAGTTCATCCGACGAATTTCATAATTGAGTTTTACAGCGGATGCGAATCGAGTCAACACACCGGGAGTAAAATTCTGCGAATTCTATAATAAACATGAATAACTATTAGGTATTAACAGTTAAGTAATCGTAATAATTAACTAGCTACCCATGTACATATATCAATGGTTTTTTCATTATTTTTTTAAATAAACTTTTGGCACATACATACATATGTACATAAGTAGGTATATCATGTATATGTACGAGTATGTACGTGAGCACAAGTTTATCAGTTTTTTTTTTTTTTTTTTAATTCATTTTTATTTTCATTAATGTTAAAACTATCTTAAAGCTAGACAAAAATTCATAAAAACTAGCCTAATTATCCAATAACTTAAAACTAACTTACTGACCCTATGCGGGCGCTCTAAGCTAGACTATATCTTAAATCTAATGCCTTTCGGCCTAAAAAACTATTTTTAATTCAAAAACTATATCTATTTTTTTTTGTGCCACCCTGACTGTCCCTACCTAAGAATACCCTTAAAACTATGTAAGTCGGCCAAGACAACTTGTCAACTATCGCTATCAACATTAGACAACCACCAAAACTGGTTCTCCTGTCTTACCCTGGTGAGGTCCCGATCGGACACAGTCCTACTGAACCGAAGTCGCTCAGCTCCGTCTTGTGCGAGGACGTCTCGACTATAAAGGAGCCGCCTATCCACAGCCCTACGGCCGACGTGGTAGATTAGCGGAACCGCCTCTCTATCCTGGATCAACCCTATAATATCTAAATAGAGGAATGCATTAGGTGCAATATGGCCACTGGAACGCATACTCTCGAAGTATTCTGTGTTGGGGTAGTAAGCCCCAAAGATTAAGCTATTTGCTGAGGTCATCACTCTCGCAATGTGACTCCGAATCAGCTTTATCAAAAAATTATCTATTCTGTTAATGATGGCTCCGTTGTATAGAGTCCTGTTGGAATAGTAATGTTTGTACTCCTATTCTGGTGTTCTGTGTAATCCAAGACAACGTCTAAGACACTGCCTCTCAAACACCCGAATGTTTTCCATTTGAGATGGGGCAAGTTTATCAGTATGTTCGGATGTATGTGCATATGGAGTATGTAGGTAGGTACACATTTATTTGAAGGTTACGAAGGCATTTGGCCAATCAGAATATCAATTTATATTATTTTGATTTGAAGTAGGTTATTTAATAAAATACTGATATAACTTGAATGTTTTAGAAAAAACTGGTCAAGTAGATTTGGAGAAAATTTACATTGTGCTGAAAGAGTCATAAGTATAGGATATTGTATGTACCTACAAATTTCTACCTAAAACATTATTTTCTTCTATGCCGAAAAAATACGCCAAAGCGAAAGAAAAAAAAAACGGTTGTCTGTACTGACGAACGCGCGTTAGAAGTAAAACTTCTTTTACCTCAAGCAAAGCCTCTGTAAGATTCTAACCTATAAACATACAAACATTTTGTATTCCAAAAAAATTTCTCTGTCTCTGACTGATAACGTGTCGATTTGACATGTCACTGACAGCTGCATAGACAATTTTTTACCCCCAACGCCGGAAAAAAAGTTTTATTTCGAAAATTCTTTTGAAAATAACAAACAACAAATGCATAGACAAATAAGTTGTTTCTGTTTTAATACAAACGTTACAGCGAAAGAAAAATATTAAATTCTTCTTCTGGTTCTGAACAATATTGCTGTTTTTATGCAAAAAGCAAAACAAAAGGCACGTCATATCAACTTGTATAGAAAATGAATCAAAGGAAAACGCAAAGTAGCTTTATTCTGTTCGTCTTATTCTTCATTATTATTACCTACTTTTGATTGCTCGATTGTTCTCAACTCTCCAAAGCCGACTGTGCATGCGGCGCGCCGCTGTTCGTTCCTCTTCATAATAATACTATAGAGTTATGCGCGAAACAGATTAAACCAGCAACAGCACCAGCATCGTCAATAGCAAACAGCACGCTGACCAGCAAACATTTTTCTCAAACACATTGCCACCAGCAACGTCATTTCATCTGTTTGACATTTCATATGGAAAAAAAAAAAGTTTTTCATTGTGGTGCCACTGAATATTGCAGTGGAAAAGTTGATAACACTGCACCAGCAACAGCAACTTTAGGACTTTGGCCTAACGACTCTGTTGGCGTTGCTGTTCTTATGTGTGTTGAACAATTGAAATACATTGGCTATAAATTAATGGCGGCCGCTGTTGCTGTTGACGGTGCTGTTGCTGGTTCAATCTGTTCCGCGCTTTATTATTGAAAGACATCTGTTAAGAAGTATTCACATATGAGAGCGACCAACGACCGACGAATAAAAGAACAAATGTGATTTAAGACATTTTAAATTTAAATTCTTTACAAAAACTTAAAAAAAATAATTAACTAATTTGTAGTCCGATAGGGTATCTAAGATACTTTAGTATCCGATACGTTGGAGAACGACCAAAATTGGATAAGTAACATTTACTGTCAAAGTAAAAAAAAAGACGTGACTCGACCAGGGTTGGCCGAATAAACTACATCCCTAATTTACTACAATTTGTTACGTCTGCTACATAAGTAGTTAATTCATTAAAAAAAATAGAATAATGGAAACCAAACAATTTTGCACATTTATGATCTTATGAAGGTTTGTAAAAAAACTGAAAATGTTTCATTTACCACAAGGATGAAGAATTGTAGGAATTATACATGAGAGATGGGAAGTTTAATTTAGGAAAAAAAAAGTTCCATTCAACTCTCTTATATCCCATTGCTATACCTTAGTATTAATATCTTGTTATGAAACTGAACTGGGTTTCATAACATTTTTATTTTAAGTGGTAAACACTTTTACAGCTTAAAACTACTTAAATCTTATAGCTAAACTATTTTCTCTTCTTGCAATAAGCTTATAAGCATATAAGTTTATAGTGTTATAATAATCCTTTTCTGAAAACTCCGCTCTAAATATAATCCCACAACAAGTCATGTTTAAGAGTTAATGTCATTTCATATTTCTTTGAAAACCCTAAAAGAATTTGCTTTTTATACCAGTAGGATCCTAATGAGATATTTAATGCAATAAGCACAATTACTCACAAACTAGACTTTTCTTAATTAATAAATTAGTACTAGACGTAACAAATGTTAAAAAGTTACAGTTCGGCCAACCCTGTACTCGACACAAAAGAAAATAGATCAGCTGAAATGTCAGCTGTTCTTCAAGATTGCCCTTGGATAGTTTAGTATACCAAAAAATTTTGGTTAGTTTAGATTTCTGCTTGACATTAGGGGGTTCACATTCTCAAATATGTTTGACAAATATGGTTTGATGAATATTTCAACGGATTGAAACCATTTGCGTTCACATTCGTCAAACATGCTGCCAAACATCACTTCTGATTAGAATTCTTATTCAAATTCAAGTCTTTACATTAATTTGAATCAGTTTTCTATCATTTTGTCTAGCTTTTGCAATATTTTAGACTTAAAAATGTTTAAGATCCCATTTGTTATTTTATGCGTCAGTCTTTGGTCGCTCTCATGTAAAGTCTTTTTTTTACAAAAATTTTTGGTACAAAATTTTAAACAGCCTTTTATTAAGGTATGATACTACTTAACAATTTACTAACTTTATAGTAAATTACTAACTCATTCTTAATTTTAAACATTTCTGACTAGTATCGTACTAAGCCAATTTTCTTAATAAATTGCTTCTGAACACACCTAAATCATTGACAGTTCGTGCAAAAAACTAAGTAAGCAGACGTTTTGTGGCGTTTGTAAGTAGCACGATACTAAAAAAAATAAAATATGTATTCGATGATTTTAACTTTAATAAAAGGGTAGAGAAAGTATGATGCTAGATATATTCGATTAAGAGTAGACTCTCCTGCACGGAGACTGACAGATGATCAATGGCAACTGATGGAACTTCGGATTCTTGAGGAGGTTAATGAAGCTATGGTAAGGAGCCGGACATCGCCACTCTTCAATACTCTCATTACCTTCCAAGGATTCAAAATGCTGACATGTGAAGATGAACACACTCTTACATGGCTGCAAGAATTTGCAAATAAAGTTGAAACTCTGGAATAACACTAACCTTCGCCTCATGGGGAGGAAGGAAATCAGTAATTTTCGAATGCCTAGAGCCAAGTTTATCATGAAAGGACCGCTCATCCCGAAGGATCGTATTGAAAGATATCTCACAACGGATCTACAATGATCTAAGTGTGACGGTAACAAGATTTTACTGTCAGCCCACTAACACCGGTTGTACACACATCATGGTAATGTTAGTTGTGTGCTCTATTCAAATAGCCAGTTGAATTCCTACCTTTAAACAATGTAAAACCCGCGCTTCACGAATCCTCTTGAATTTATTTTCGAGTCCAATTTCAGACGCAGGTATGTTTGTTTTAATTCTTTAAGTAAATTTAAGTTCATTATATACCCTCTAAGTACATTGCATACATACGACTGGTGCATTTAGTACATACCATTGTGGACCATGCACCATTTCTCATTTTTCAAACAATTAATGCTATCAAAAAGTGAATACTTACGTATTTGCTTAACTTATACATCGAAAAGATATAAGCGTACAAACCAAAAAGAGTAAATTTTAACAGTATTATGATCATTATCAAATATGTTTTATGTTTTTAAGTTTAAATATTGTAAGTGTGTTTTATTTATCAACTAATTAATTCTTTCTTAAAATTTATATGTAAATAATAAATGATTTAATGCTAACTTTATATTTAATTTAAATACAGCGCTGGCAGATTTGCCATGTTGTTTTGGTGACATCTGTCAAATCATTTGTTTATTATTAAGTTACTGTAAGTAACATGATTGAATGGCACATCCAAATGATAAAAATTTACTATCAAAAAGATGTGGTGGCCCTGGTGGACAAATTTGAGACGATCGGATCGGTTATCAATCAGCCAATATTCATACGTGAAAGGAACGCAATATTGGCGGAGAACATCACCCGGTCCGGGAAAGTGTACAACATAACCCGAAGTAGGCATTTTCTTGTCGTGCACAAGAACTCGGCCTGTCGCAAACATTAACTTTTCGAATTTTGCGTCGGGGCTTGATCTAAAAAACTCCAACTGTTGTCCCCTGACTGAGCTTCGGAGCGTTTGTAAGACAACACCAACTTTGGTTGAAAAATCATCTTTAGAGATGTGGATGAATTGCTGTTTAACTAGAAAAATTGCCACTTATGGGACGACACCAACCCACATAAGGTTTACCATGTGACAATGCATCCTCAAAAAGTTAACGTTTGGTATAGATTATGGTCCAAATTGAGCCATATGGACCACACAGCGGACGCCACGATTGACATTAAGGCATAAACGCATAGGTGACACAAATCGCCCACCAAGGTTATGCGATTTTACCGCATTATACTTTTCCTTGTGGGGTTCCCTGAATCGCAGGTCTATGAGAATAAAGCGCAGGTCATCGTTCAAATTCAGCCGGATCTATAAGGAAGTAATTGAAAATTGGACGGATCCGTAACACAATAATGAGTCAAGGCGAGAATTTGAACGATGGCTTATTCATACATAATTGCATACATAGGCCTTTCAAATAAAAAAAATCTTAATTCATCAAATGATATGAATTAATACCGTACATACGCCGGTTAGAACTGTTACAAATTGTGATGTTTCCATTATATCATTTTGACACCGAATCTAAATTTGGAGCAACAAGATTACAAAATCTCCCTTCTATATGTTCTCTTTATTATATTGATACTAAAAATGAGCAATAAAGTGTGTGTATTTCAAGAAGATTTTTATTAATAAAATACATTAGGAAATCTCAAATTGTGAAGAAAATCTAATTGATTGATTTAGATGATATTCTGAACTCAAGTTTTTAATTCACATGTTAGTTTATAACAACAGTTACAATTCTTAGTTATTCAACGAGCTTAACAAGACTAGAAAAAAAAATAGAAGTGTCCGAAACAAAATCTCGATTTGGTGTATGTATAGGCCCTTTTTCTACTTTCGCTGTTCCCTAATATACAGGGTGTCCGGTAATTCGTGTGCCATACTTATACTTTGGGATATGATTCTTGGTTATATTCTAAGAAAAAAATTGTTCTACAGTAAAGTCTGATTTTCAATTTAAAACTTAAGACTTAAAAAAATGGGTTAGACTTTTGCGCTAAGCTGTATAACTTTCAAAATTTTACGAATATTTCAATGAAATAAACGGTCATCGATTAGAAAAATGTTAAGCAAAAGACTTTTGCAGTTTTGAAAAAAATATAAAAAAATTGCGTGCCTAAAAACTGCTACACAAATGGAAAAATCATACATTTTTGTACGGTCCTTATTTAAATGATAGGGAAATTTGGAAAATATTACTTTTTTTATTTTTTTTTATAGAAACAACATATCCTTACATAGAATATCATCCTTCTTTTTTTATTCTGTTTTCTTATTCACTCAAAAAAATATGTACAAAACTATGAAAAACGAAGGAAATTTGCTTAGTGGTATGAATGCTCTACTGGATAAATCTTCATAAGTATAAAAGATAACGAAGTCAAATTCACTCTTATACAAAGCCAATAAGTATATGCAATTAATTTAAAAAAAAAATTACAGTTACTTTTCTCTAACAAAAATTCAAAAAATATACATTTTCTTGCAAATATTTTCTTTCATACCCTGGGAAATTGAGAGTTATATTTTTCAATTTTTGGAAATATTTTTTTAATCAAAGATTTGTATTCCCTGAATGGAGTAACATCCTTAAAAATTAAATAAAGCTCATCTAAAGTTCATAAAAATGCAATTCAATATGACAGTATTTGTAATGCATTTGTAAGGAAAAGTATTGACAATACAATTCTCACATATTTTTTTATTTTTGTTTGATATTTTATTTACGAAATTCAAAAATACAAAATACTTTTTTCATTCAATATTTATTTAATTTTATTTTTATAAAAGAGGTCCAGTTCACAAGAATTCCACTGCAATATCAGCGCTTTGGAAGAGAATGTTTTTTATTCTCTGTGCAAAATAATTTTGCCGCCTATCCGCTCTCTTGATTCTTTTTTTTTTTTGTCTGGGCTCATTAGTTTTTTATTCTTGTTTATGACTTGTCATCTTGCATCTCGTATTACAAGAACAGAAAAAATAAAAAAAACGTGTTAGAAATGATTTTTTTTAGTAGGTATATGATGCAATGACCATTCCACATTGTCGAAGGTGGGGTGGAAAAATGTTCTTTCTGTATGTATAAGAAAGAATATAGGTAGGTATATCACACACTCGCTGTCATAAATTTTGTTTTTTTTTGTATTTTTTTATTTGCGATCTATCATCACTTCTACTGTTTTTTTTGTTCCTTCTATGGAAAGTCATTTTAGGTATACACTTTGTAGCGTTGCCAGACGTCCCGGTTTACCCTAAATATTTTTTTTCTCAGATTTCATTTAGTAAAATCTAGATAATGGTTAATGGTAATGGTACGACCGATTTTGATGGCTTTTTTTATGTTAAAGCTCCCCAGCAGTTTAAACATTATTGTGTATTCAAATTCTATAATTTATATAAGAATTCTATAATTTAATAAAAAAAAATTGAAATCAAGATATTACTGACTGTACCTACCACAGAACGATTTATTCGACTTTTGAATTTCTCACTATCGGAATAACGGATTTTAATACATTTTTGTAAAGAGAAGCTTCTAAAAAGTTTAAAAAACATTGCATTTCAAAACTCTAAAAAAAATATTTTTTTAAATTTTGAAAAAAATCATTTTTTTTTGAAAATTCGATACCTTAAAAACGGCCCAATATCTTTTTTTGTCAATTTAATTTTTATTCGAACAAAATCAAAAACTTCAAATTGACGTACCAATATTTTATCTTAAAAATGATTTAAAAATTTTGTATATAAAAGCTCATATTTTGAAGAAACTACTACAACGAAATATAATTTTCTTCTTGCATTGATCAATATATGTGTGTAGCTAGTTGGAGCTTATTTCAGAAGTTGTTTTAGTCATTTAGAAAACTAATTTTTTTCTAATAAAATTCATTTTTAAAATTCTTAGTCTTTTACGTAACAGCAAGTTCGTGCGACCCAGTCGTACATTTTATTTATTTTGTCCCGGGAAATATGATGAAATCACGGGATTTTTCATTATTTAAGACACATGTCCCGCCGAGGGGCAAGAAAAATCTGGCAACCCTAACACATAGTAGTAAATTGCGATGCATAGTGATCTTCATTTTTTTTTGTCAAAGGGTGTGTACATGATGGAAGAAATGAAATCTGCGATGTTGTGTATAGAATAAGATACATAAGCATAATAAATATCTACAATAGATTTTGTGTTGTTTTTTCCGATAGGTAGGTTCATAGGTAATGCAGAGGTGCAACACCGTGTTTTGATTTGGTATCGTTAGGATTGTTTTCATTTAATTTTGCGTAGGTAGGTAATGGATGTATCAAAAATGTATTAGATAAGTACATGTTAATCCTGTGAATGAATGCAAATTACAATTCACTGTAAGCGAATACGCAACAACCAGTGGATATTTCAAGTGAATGGCGCCAAAATATTATGTATGTACCGTGTCGAGCATAAGTCATGGTACTCAAAGTGCTCTTATTAAAAGCTTTGAAAGAAAAGAAAACTTAGGGACTTAATTTTCATGCATCAAGTTATTTATTTTGAGAAAACCTTATTGTTTGTTTTACCAATAGAAAAAATTTAAAAACAAATTCCATTTTCAAGCAAAAAATAATAAAACCTTGAAATCTATGAAAAAAGTAGTGCAAAAGTCTAGGTACTTCTGCACTTTAAGTGTTTTAACTGTTTAAATTTGTAACGGTCCTATTGGCTTTGTTTTTTTTTTTTTGCATGCAGTTTGAAATATGACATGTGTGTGTCAATCAGTACAAAGCGATCGGTCGTGTAGGTTAAGGCGAAAGAAATTTTGTTGTTTAAAAAAAAAAAAGCGATGGCCAGGAAAGAATTAACAGTAAATGAGCGTCAAATAATTATTAATTGCCATGAGGAAGGTAAAAGTTATGCGGAAATTAATAAAATAGTTGGACGACCCAAATCTACCATACAAAATGTGATTAACCGTTACAATAAGGAAAACCGAATCGAAAACAAAGTCAGGTCTGGTCGTCCGCGGAAGCTTACTGAAAGAGATGAACGAAAAATCGCGAATATTATAAAAAAAGATCCATTCAAAAGTGCTCCAAAGATTGCTGCCGATATAGAGATTAGTTTAAATAAAACAGTTTCTCCGTGGACAGTTGGAAGATCGCTCCAGAGATCTGGGTTTAAGTCGCGCACACCTCGTAAAAAGCCGTTCGTAAGTGAAATAAATAAAAAGAAAAGACTGGACTTTGCAAACGTGTATAAAAATAAATCAAATGAATTTTGGGACAACGTATATTATATATTATATTAGAGTGTGGAGAAAACAAGGCGAAGCCTTGAATCCTAACAACACAATTAAAACTGTGAAACACGGTGGCGGTGGTGTAATGGTATGGGGGTGTATGTCATCCAGTGGTGTCGGGAATTTGAAAATCATTGAAGGGATTATGAATAAGGAGGTATATTTAAACATTTTAAAAGAAAATTTAAAAGAAAGTGCAGAGAAACTTGGGATCCTAGACACATTTCACTTTCAACAGGATAACGATCCCAAACATACGGCTACAGATGTTAAGTTGTGGATCGCCTACAACACGCCCCACATGCTAGTTACACCCCCCCAAAGTCCAGATCTTAACCCAATTGAACATTTATGGGATGTCTTAGAGAAACGACTTCGAAAACACAATATAACGAGCAAAACCCACCTTAAAGAGCTCCTGGTATCAGAATGGAAATTAATAGGGCCAGATGTCACGCGAAAACTTGTGAACTCTATGCCAAATCGTTTAAAAGAGGTTATTAGACTCAAAGGTTTTCCCACAAAATATTAGGTAATCATATTCTTAACATAAGACATTCGAAACGGAATTAAATTTGTTTGTCCTTTTACCAAGACTTTTGCACTATTGTTTTTATGGAGTAATATTTTTATTTTAACTTTTTTAAGATCCTTGAAGGATATTTTTTGTTTTTCTTGTATTAATTTGTTAAATAAACACAAACTTGAATAAATCAAAACATAAATTGAAAATTGTGTCTTAATATCATTTATACAACTCATTTATCAAAAATAACCACACGGGTACCATGACTTTTGCTCGACACTGTAGGTATCTATTTTAATCTAAATACCTATGTACATATTTATATAAATAAGTTAAGAAGGAAAATTCGATCACTTTTTGTTTTCGGTGGTGACGTATTCCACTGGTAGAAGAATGGTGAAATTGGAAGGTATGTCAAAGTATGTAGAAAGAATATGGGGGGGAAGTGCGCTTGTTTTATGTATTTTTGTTGGTTTTACATAGGAAGAGTTTTCTCCTTTATTTCAATATGTCATGGTGATGGATAAAACTCTCGTCACTGTTATTTTCCGTTGTGTTTCTATTGTGCAAATCTATTTTTCACATAGCTATAAATATTTTTTTTCAACAACCTAGCTGCAAAGGTTAAATGCCTCCAAAAACAAATAAAGGAAACAAGAAACCCAAGCAAAAAAATTGATAAAAAGTAAGCAAATAGAAAATATATATCTACATATATTATGTAATTACTTTCTTTCTTCGTGACCTTTTATTTAATTCAATAAAGTTTATCCTTAAGTGGGCTTTAGGTCAATTTTTGTTTTGTTTTTTATGTTGTGTTGTTGTTAACATAAAAAACAAAACAAAAATTGACCTAAAGCCCACTTAAGGATAAACTTTATTGTATATTATGTAATACCTACTTCGTTTTCATTAGGCCACATGGTTAAATGTAATGTAATGATGTAATTTCGTTGAAAATTTCGAAATGAGATAATTTTTAACAAAGGACAATAGGCAAATCTGGACCAGTTCGAATAAGAAAGACCTTTATATAATATACATAATGATGAGGAAATGTTCGCAATGAAATTACCTTTTTTCAAGGGGCTTGACGTTCTTAGAGTTGAAAAAATGGACAAGATATTTACATTTTGTCAAAAAAAGCACTTTGTAATAAAAAAAACGCCTTGTTGAAAAATTCAATTCTATAAAATGTTTAAATGAAATATAGAACCATCACGAAATAGTTTTCATTTTTTCACTTATTTACATTAACAGATCCAATACAACAAGGAAATATTCCCAAATGAATCTATAATCCAAGCTTTTTACAATTTTTTTCTGAAAAAAACTCGTGCAATAAAGAGTTAATTCTAGATATTTCCCTTGAAATGTTTTTTCATTTCAATGCAACACAGATACATATTGAAAATAAACACTATATTCCATTACAATAAAGTATCATTTCAAAATATCATTATCTATTTGTTCTATTATATATGTGCAACATGGCGATAAGTGGCAAAAGAGAACAAAATTCCAGAGCAACAAAGTGACATTTCGAATTTTGGGGGTTTATTTGGCTTTTTTGATAGTTATTCCTTGAAGTGAAGTTATTTGGTTTTGTAACTCCCGGAAAATTTATGTAATTAACATTTAAAAATGGATAACCCTCGTATTTTATCTATCCTTAAAAAGGTAAAAAGGGTGTTTAACAATTTAAAGCGAAGTAATGATTATTTAATGTTTATTATTATTCTTTTAAAGTGTGTGAATTCGTCAAGATCTTCCTTGCATATCTTTGTGGAAGGAGTACAAAAAACTTGAGCAAAGTATGTAGTTTAAACTCTTCCCAGGAACGGAAAACGGATATGCAAAATTCATATTCGAAACACATTCTCGAAAAAGACCTGTCTAGAGATCAAAAAGAAGAAGATAAAAAATTAAGTGAAAAAAACAAAACTATCAAGTTATTTGCATGGACTTACAAGCCGTAACACCTGTTCCGTGTGGAGACGTTTTGTCTTTTTACTATAAAAGAAGGCTGCTATGCTTTATTTTTACAATTTTTGAAATTTTTTTCAATGAAGGAAGTTGCTTCCTTTGGTACGAAGGCATTGCACGTCGAGGATCAGACGAAGTCGCAGCATGCCTTAAAATTTATGTAAATAAATTAACAAATCATATAATAAAACGGCAAACACGTTTTTTGTGGTACACTTTACGTGGCCCACAAAAACCGAAGGGGCATAAATTACACATTAAACGAAAGCATTTTTTGCATAGATGTGCACAATGCCAAAATTATTTAAATATACTACACAGAAATTGTTTGAAACAACAAATAAAAATTGCAAAAAAATGCCCGGACATCTGTTGCTGAATAGAGCATACATTTACACTATACTGTCATACAGTTTTAGCACAGATAATTATCGACTAGCGACATCTGTTGCTGAATAGAGCAAACATTTACACTATACTGTCATACAGTCTTAGCACAGATAATTTATCATATAATAAAACGGCAAACATGTTTTTTGTGATACACTTTTCGCGGCCCACAAAAACCGAAGGGGCATAAATTACATACTAAACGAAAGCATTTTTTGCATAGATGTGCAGAATGCCAAAATTATTTAAATATACTAGACAGAAATTGTTTAAAACAACAAATAAAAAATACAAAAAACTGCCCGGAAAACAAAAACAATTAGAAATGTCAAATCGACTGACACTAGAGCTGTAGCGAATCGTATGTATTCGTTACTGAGTAACGGGTATTCAATGAAATACCAAATAACGAAACGTTACTCACAAATCAGAATCGTTACTCGCACGATATCGTTACTTTTGTTTTGGCACAAACTCAGTATCCACAGGTACGACATACGGAATATGCGTAAGGCATACAAACAAGATGAGCTCGCGTTGGACGTTCATACTTTCTGCACAAATTTAATGAGCAAAAAAATCGATTTTTCGTTAAAAAAAATTCAGATTTTGTAGATGTTTTTTAATCCATCTAGATCTCAGCCATCCTCCAATGGAATTTGACAGTTTATGCCTTGGTTGATGGGTAATATACTATATTTTGACCTACTTAGAGTATTTATATTTAGATGCTTTCAAAAAAGCCCTAGAATCGCAATTTTCCTGAACAAAAAAAAATTCAAAAAATTTAGATTTTTTAGATGTTTTTTAATCCATCGAAATCTCAGCCATCCTTTAATGGAACTTGACAATTTATGGCTTGGTTGATGGGTTATATACTATATTTTGACCTACTTAGAGTATTTCTTTCTAGATGCTTTCCAAAAGCCCTAAAATCGCAATTTTACTGAACAAAAAAATCCAAAAAAATTATAATTTTTCAGAAGTTTTTCTATCAATTGACATTTGAGATCTTTTGTATGTCTTTTACAAAATAGACATGAAGCTTTATTTCCAAATGTCTTGACATAATAAAAATCTCTGAGAAAAAAGATGCATTCCAGAACATTCCAGTACCAACCTTTCCGAAGCAATCATCGTAATGTCAACTTTGATCAAAATCTCGAGTTCCATTATTTTTCCAAATGCAAAACTTCCCCTAAAGTACATATAGCGCAAGTAATAAAATAATAATCATATAGTCAATTAAAGTACAATAAACAGTTACCAAAAAGACTATTATTCATTTGCATTAAATCTATCCGAAAATATTAAAAGTATCATTTTTGGCGACCAACTTTACAAGACATAACAAACAATGATTCTTTAACATTTTTGGACAAAGAGTAATGTTTTTATTAAAAGAATCTTCTTATTTGACTCAAATAAAACCAACCAACATTGCGTATGATTTACTTATTTCGTTACAGTAAGGCTAGGCGCGCACATTCAATTTTTAGTTGCACAACTGTTTGGTTGCTTATAGAAAACAGATGAACTATTTAGTTGAATATCCACACAGGTGCATATAATTGTTACACAAAATAGCGAACTTATTTTAGGCAATCGTTTAGTTTGTGTCAAAACACAAAGGCGCAAAATTTTTAACATTTAAAACCTACTCTAAATAAATTTGAAAATGGGAGTCGACTCTTAATTGTGTGTATAAAACGAGAACCGACTTTTTGTTAATTTTAAAAGACATAAACTATACTTTAACGTTAAAGAGCTCGTCTTAATTTAACAGCAGCAAGTAGCTAGTTTATCTTTTAAAAGTATACTTTATCCATATTGACAATGGCTATTTCATACCAAAGCAAATCTAAATATAAATGTTTACTGATGTTTTGATTGTTTTAAAGATGTGCTTTGTAAATAGACTGAATCACTGATTAGAAATTCGAAACAAACGTGCAAAAGTGCTCTACGATCAACAAATCGGTACATACAAATGTATATGTTAGGTATGTATGCATGCCGAGATGAATTTGCACCTTGCAACGACAAAATTGAGTTGCTGTGAATTAGCGATATACATATACATAAATACTTCATTTCCTTCTAAACTAATGTAAATAATTTATAAACAATCAAAATCTGTACCGAAATAGTACATACATATATTAAATGTATATTTTTCGGCGAAAAATTATTTGGTTTGTAGTTGTCTGATATTTTTTTTTGTTTGTATAGTTGTTGTGTTTGAGTTATGTATCTGTTAAATTAAGGGTTGTTCAACGTTAATTCGCTTGGGTTCTGTTGTAAGACCCACATTAGTTAGAAGAGTTGTCTAACGTGTTTAAAATTATGAAAAAGTTAGACAAAGTCTCCAAGCTAAACGACTGTGTTAAGTAGAGCCGGTTTTATTGCTTAAACGACAACTGTTTAACATTTTGCGCCAAAGTTTTTAGTTGCGAAACTAAAAATTGAATGTGCGCGCCTAGCCTAACGATACTCATATATGGCTAATACTATAACGAGATTGGAATACCTAAAGTAACGATAGTAACGAGTAACCACATTTTTGTAATGGGCACTGATACCTAAAGTAACGCATGCATGCAGGTATTCATTTTGTCGTTACTTTTACAGTTCTAAGACTGCTTTTACACGAAAGCGATTTTTAATCTTAGATTCTCTTTTGACTTCCCTTCGATTGCATGAATGCTTTTAAACACAGCGATTTTTAATGAAAGTTAACTTTTCTTCATTGAAAAGGAGTCATCTCTCCGCACTCTTTACTCTAGTGAGTAGATCGAAGTTCACTGAGCGAACGCCAAATAGAAATGAAACATACCTGACAAGTAAAGAAAACCACAAAGAAGAAAGAACGATAACTCAGCAATTTTTCCAACCCTAGCAATTTTGTGTACCCCCGCCACCACACACATCTCTCTTCCACGGGCTTAAAAATCGCAAGGTAATATTGCTTCGTTTAAAAGCAGTCTAACTGACACATAATTAGAAATGTCAAATCGACTGAAAGCATTCAGCAAAAACCCAAAACCCAAAGCCAGAACCCGAAACATTATGTGGTGTTTTCACCGCACTGAAAGATTAATAAGAAGATTAACTTTGACAGCATCTATCAAAATGCTAATTTTGTTTCAATTTTTCTTATAAAGTAGGAGCGAGAGAAAGAAAGTTTCATTTGTGCCAAACGATGAAAAATCATCGAAATAGCTTAGCACCGTATGGATGTTAGGTCAGTTCGAATTTCGACCGAACGATCCTATGAAGATTTAGTAGAGATTTATTTCTAATCTACTAGATTTACGAAATAAATTTGTATGGTAAATCTTCGAGATTTAAAGAAGATTTATGATAAATCCACTTAAATCCTGGATTTACTCTTGGTGAAAACGTAGTATTAAGGTAGGTTCACAGTGGTGTTCACATTACACAAATCTGCCAACACGACAGGAGTTGATGAACATGATGTTGTTGTTGAATGTGAACCTCCCTAAATGAAGAAATATTATCAATATAAATATTAGGCATGTGTTTGTTTGGTATTTGAGCTCTTATGATAAAATTTTGAAACATTAAGCGTTAACTACAATCGGAACTTTTTGCAAAAAGTGAAAAAGAATACACACATATACAAGCCACATCTGTTGCTGAAAAGAGCGTTTAATTTACACCATACATTTTCATTTCAGACATCTATCGGTGATTTTCTGAAAAAATGTATTCCATGTAACAGTGTTTTTAAAAAGTGAAAAAGTAAAAAGGTAGAACCATTTAAACCATCAAGCGTTAACTACAATTGGCAATTTTTGCAAAAAGTACAATAAGTGAAAAAATGAAAAAGAATACACTAACGACATCTGTTGCTTTCAGTTTGGCGACATCTATCGGTCATTTTCTAAAGCAATTTATTCAATGTATTAGTGTTTTTAAAAAGTGAAACATTTAATTTTTGGTTTTTTGAGATGGGAGATAAAATTTTAAATTGAGTTGGAAAAGGAGAACAGATTTTTTTTTTAACATTTTCACTTTTAAAGTTCATTGCAGTTATGGCTTAACAATAATAGGGGTATTCATGCAAAAGTATAAGCTCTGCGTATTTGTATAAGTCAACTTATTTACATTTGTCTGCATTTAAATTTGAAATATTTGCGAAAAAAGAAAATACAAAATACTCGAAATGTATTTGTCATGGAACGAGAGAAGAAAGAAAATGCAGACGTGAGACGTCGCGTCGTCAAAAATCGCGGACGAATATGACTTACGATACAAATTTAAATCTCCATGGCTAAATGCGTTCCATGGGCCCAAACCTACCTCATTTTCGGAACACTTCCATTTATGTCATTTTTTGTTGACAATAAACAGCTGGCCGATCGATGTGCAAACAAAAAAAGTTTTACAAAGGTAAATTGAATTTATGTTTTTGAAGTTAGATATATTTCTTTAGGCGCGTTATGAAAAAATGATGAGTGAAATTTAAAAAAAAAAATCACATGTATGTAACACAAAATTCACAGGTTGACGTCACTGCAACGACGTGGGTTTGAGTCCCAATAGAATGATAAATATTTTTTTTATTGCCGCGATATGAAAAAATGATGAGAGTGAAAGTTTTAGATGTGACACAGAATTCACAGGTTGACGTCTCTCCGGCGACGCACGTGGGTTTGATTCCAATATTATGACCATAACAACAGCTGAAGGACAACGACATGAAAGAATCAAAACAAAAATTGTTAATGTGTCATAAATGTGTATAGGTTTGAAAGTTTGTTTACCATTAACTGTTTTCCTTTGGACTCCAGGATTGAGTGTTTAGTAGGTGCTTCTCATTGCATTCAACAATTTAAAAAAATCATGAATTCTCTGTCTTTTATTGAATTATAATGAATTAAATAAATAAATTGGCACTCAAATTTCGAGAGCTGTGTCGGCTAGTATATGTACATAAATCATCTCATTATTTGGTTGGACAATCGCTCTGGACAAATTAAGAACAAGTATCTTTTGTCATTTTTAATTTAACTTGTGAAGATTTGCGACATGGAGTCCATCACCCAAAAATTTTTGATCATCGACCACACCCAAAATGAAGGTGACAATATGCACTCCCTAATCGAAAAAAATAAAGCAAGTCTGGTCCAATTTTTACCTGTGACCAACTTGTCCCAATAATTCAATTGGCAAAAAAGACAAAACCGTTGTACAAAGTCCATCAACTTCAAACAAAAGGAGTCTACGATTTCAAAAATCTTTGCCTCAAAACGTTCAAAAACTTCATAAAAAATGATGAGAACGAAAAAGTTGTACGGGCTGACATTAAAGAAATTTGTGTCGAAAAAAATCATCCAAATATTGTGAAATACAAGACATCATTTTCGGAAACGAATTACAATTCATTTAAGGTTTAAAGTGCATTGAATTTCAACTAGCATTCCCAGATGGCCCAGATGTCAAAGAAGAAAGACTTGATGCATTTTTGCAAGCAAAACTCCATAACTGATTGCCATCATAATTTTTTTAACAATTTATGAACAGAAGATCCTGAAATTTCATCACCAATAATCGTAAGGAAAAGTCGCGCTGGAGTATAAATTTTCGAACTCATTTGGAGATATTTCGAGATGTCCCTTTATTATATCAGCTTTCTTTGAAAATAAAAAAGATTTCTTCCCTTCTCCTTAATTAAAAAATACAAATTATTAATTGAAAACTAACGTTTTTATGTGTTTATTTCTCTAATTTGAAAATTTTAATAGTTTTTTTTTGTGTAATTATTGAAACATCAATAATTTTTACTTTTTGTGGGAAGTTACAAGCAAAAGTGTATTTCTGATTATTGCAGATACACTTAACTCGAGTCAGCACTTTTTGACTTGTCACTCTGTTGTACTGATGGTGCGATATATTTATTATCACTTAGTTTTTAATTTGTAAAAAAAAAAACAAGTATTGGTTTTCCAATAATGTTGTTGGTGTCAAAATTAAAAAATGATGTAAAAATAAGAGCACATTTTTTTTTTTTTTTTTTTTTGTTTATGAAGATTTTGACATGTTTGAAAAACCAATATTAAGTTCATTTTTAGTAAGGCTTAGCCAGTTATCTGTCATCAACATTTTTTTCTAACACGTTTTATGTACTTACGACTACCAATTGTTACGTTGGTAGTTGACAAATTGTGAATAATTTCGAAATTACTTGATTAAATTCGTTTTTTTCTTGAATAAGATCAGTTTTTATGAAAAATTTATTTTTAGGTTTTCCTTAATAAAATAGAAGCTTAAAAGTAGTATAGTAGTATACAAAGTAAAATTAAAATACAATGATGTTATTGGAAATAAAATTGACAAACTTTTTCTACAAAATTTGTTTCAACTAATGGGAACCAGTGGTACCATTGTACTTCAATTAAAGTAGATCTACTTTTTTTCAAAATATTTAAAATCTACTTCTTACTTCGCACCATCCGCAAAAAATACTTCATTTTAAAAATCTCTGTTTCAACCTACTTCAATTTTACAAAAAAAGTCCAAATCTACTTCTTTTTCTCTATTTCACTATAGGTAGTATTTTTTTTTATATTATACGCGCACTCAAGGGGTTATGAATACCCTTATAATGTTCAAAATCGTACCAGAAATTAGGAAGTTAGGATAGGATGAGAAAGGAAATACCGATACACATTCACATTGGTTTTTAATGTCTGCACATTGCAATGAGTGGGAAATATTGAGCAGGGTAAAGCATTCCAGATTCGTGTAGTGCGGCTAAAAAAGAATCACTGTACTTGACAGTACGTCCGAAATTGGGCCCAAGGGTAAAATGATGAGCAGTTCTAGAAGGACGGGTATTACGGTTGAATTGTTTGAGGGGGCAACTGGCTACTTCACTAGATCACTGTTTATGAAAATTGCGGCGGTGCTCGAGAGATTCAAATGTTTCAGTTAGACAACGGTCGCCTATCATTTTTAGAGCTCTCTTTTGAATTCTGTGCAAGAGACGCAAGAGGGTTCTTGGAGCACCTGCCCAGTGGGAATTGCACTCGAGCTTTGGACGAACATAGGCCTTATAGATTACAGCTAGATTAGTAGGGGTAAAAAAACTTCTTGCATCGGCGGAGAAAATCTAAACACTTAGCGGCGTTTTTGGTTATGTCAAACATGTGATCACTCCACAAATGATGGTCTGTGATGCACATACCTAGAACTGAAAGCTGTTCAGTCTCCTCTATGAAAGTGCCATCCATAGATAATGGCATTGAGGGAGGGTTACGCTTTAGCAACTATAAACAGCATTGAGTTTTCGAAGCAATAAATTCTAAACGGTTTTTGATTCCTCATTGGACAATTCTGTCAAGATCAGAATAAAATGAGCTTATCATACGCTGCCGTTAGTAGTCCACATCCAAAGGATAAGGATGTGAATCTAAAAACGAATATGAAAAGCTGAGGGTACTGTTATCAGCGAGACAATTAAGCGGATCAACAGTTTCAGACAGAAGATCATTTATGAACATAGGGAAGAATGTCGGAGACAAAACGGAGCCCTGGGGCACACCAGCATTTATTTTGTGGATATCAGATTTGAAACGTTCCAAAACTTCTTTTAGTGAAAGGTAATTTCTAATCCAACGAAGAAGAGATTCTTCGAATTACAAAAAAAAAAAGAATGTCAACACAATAAAAATACACAAATAAGTAATTTTAAGACCATAGGAACCCACTCAACACACTCATGTGTACACGAATCCTATGAAAATTTCGCTTGCATATGTGTTTTTAATTTAAAATTAAATTATATTTAACCAAAGTAATTTTAATGTTATTCTTTATAAAAGAAAGTTTTATTAATTAAATTAAATTAAATATTTATATACAATTTTCGTTAAAATTAAAAGAAATGTATTGACAATAATTTTAAGTATTTAAAAGTATACATTTAAGGAAAACATTTTTCGTATACATTGTTATTTCAAAATCAAAGAATCTGCGATGTAAAAATTTTGATCGAAAACGGTAGAGTGGCAAATGAGAAAATAGAAAATAAAAAGAAGGTTTTATGACAGGTACCGATAATAACATTTATTTTTTACCAAAGTGTGGACTGCATTGTTGGTACAGTAATATATATTTTTTTAAAAAAAGCATTAGAGCCGTTTTCGAAATAATTATAATATTTCATAATAGCTGTATGGAAGAAACCGAGCTTAAGTAAAACAAACCATTTCAATTTCTCCTCTAGGCTGCAGGTTGAGGTACAGAGCTGCAGACAGACGGAATCATTCATTCTTTGTGTTGTAATGTCAACCTTTGAAAATTCCCAGTTCAAATTTGTCTTAAAGCAAGAGTAAGAAGTCATTTTAAAATCTACTTCGATTTTTCTCAATTTACTTCACTTTTTTCTTCAAATCTTCTTCGACTTTTTTTCCGGAAGTGGTAACGCTGATGGGAACTTCAATACTAAGACATGTAACAAATGCAAAACTATGAAAATTGTTATCAATGTTTTTATTTTGATGATTACATAACATTCAGGAACAATAGATAATAAACGAACGGTTTGATCAACCAATTTGTAAATTGATGTTTAAAAAAAACCATACCAGTAGCCAACATTTGTAAAACAGAAAAATATTTACGCAAATATACAAAAAAAATATTTTCGCCACTTTTCTTAAACTAACGGTCAATTGTAAAAAATCAATTATGTATCTCCATAAATTGTTTCAAACAATCCATTATCTATAACGAATTTATTCATGTTTTCAAAACTGCCCAATGTATTATGTTGTCAATTCTTACATGTAAATTAGTGTTCAAAGACGGAACTACTTTTTAATCCAAAGCTGTATTTTTTTTGCACTAACTGATTTTATTGAATCATAAATAATCTCAAGACGATGAAGCCCATTAAAAAAATAAAAATTGAAAATGTTTGACTATGGATATTTCTTATTTTTAGGAACTCTGAAACAATAAAAAGAAATATTTAAAACGCTTTTGGTTTCATCCCAATACGACCACTTTTTGAGGAGTTACAGACCTTTGAAAAAGGCTCAAAAGAACTGCAAAACATTTATAGGTGTATTTACATAGCTACCATTATTATTTTGAAAAGGGTATTAATTTACTTGGGTTAGGAAATTTAATAATTTTTTGGTTGAGCAATTTTTTAATTGTCAACTTTTTCCTAAAATTAATTGTCTACATTAAACAACAACTATAAATATCAGAGCAAACTCCCTCAGTTCCGAATGTCTAAATCTGTGCTCCCTTTTCTTTATTTTTTTAAATATCCTGAAAAGTAAAAGTCCTAGAACCAACAGATTAACCTTGTATAAATACGCAAAGAATAAAAACATAGCTATCTACCCCGATGCGAAAAAGAGGTATCCTGGAGAGACGAGACGAGGTATATTTATTTTCTTAACACAAAAATTCTTAAATAAGAGAGCCATATTTGTGCACCAAAACATGCAAACGTTTTTACATGAGATCTACCCTTAAGTGATTTAAGAAAAGGCTAACTTTGGTGTACCCTGACCCATGTTAACGTCAATTTCTCTGTCAGTACTAATATGTTTTTAGGGTTGCCAGATATTCAATTTTAAATGATGTTCAATTTTTCTTGCCCGAGCAAAATTTTGACTTTGACGTCATTTTTTTCCAAAATAAACATAATAAATAATAAACATAAACATAATAAACAAAAAGTTTTCTTATTTTTACCTGATGAACAAAACAATAATAAAAAAAAACTCATTTAAAAGTGTACCCAAAAACACATAGATTTTATGATACTTGGCCAAATCTAAACAAGGTAAAAAATCGAGTTTTGTTTTACCTACTTTTATTACAACACTTGGCAATTGGAGTGGTTTTCCAAAAATTGAAAGTTTTTAGGTAATTTTTAAGACTGTGCACTCATGAAAAGGGTTAAAAGTGTACTTATGCCTACTTGACTTGCTGTCAAAACCCTAATTACCTTACCTCTTCTCAGGGAGAGTTAAATTTGGGGTATGAATGTTTAGTTGGACACATTCAAGACGGCAAATATCATTTCAGCACAGATTCAGTGTCAATATGTGGGCAGGTGTAATTGGAAATAAATTAATCGGGCTTTTCAAATTACCAATCCGACTTAATTGTACTAACCATCTGGAGTTTATACAAAATAATCTCCTAGACCTATTGGAGGATGTTCCACTGCTTAAACTAGCTTCATCATATTTCCAACAAGATGGTGCTCCAAACTACTATGGTCGTGAAGTTAAGGATTGGCTGGATGAAGAATACGATGATCGATGGATAGGTAGAAATACATAGATCAATTCGATCAATGCGATCTCACTTTACTGGATTTTTTTGTATGGGGACGAATGAAAAAAATCGTTTACTCATTTGAAATAACAACTTTAACTAAATAAAAACAACGTATTTCCGAAGGATCAATAAAAGTAAGGCAAGAGTTATCGAAAATAAACATTCAAAATGAAATCCAAAAACGGGCTCTAGCATGCATTCAAAACGAATGAGAGCACTTTGAGCACTTATTATGACTGGGTTGTGTGTAAATAAAATAAAATATTACTTAAAACTACACAAATTATTGTTTTATTCAAACCCTATTCACCTCAGGGCAAAAACCATTTTGTTTTTAAATTTTACCTGCTTTAGATTTTTCCAAGTATCATAAAAAGTATGGGTTTTTGGGTGCACTTATTAATGTCCTTTTTTTATTATTGTTCTGTTAATCAGATAAAAATAAAAAAACTTTATGTTTATTACGCATTTTTTGAAAAAAACTTACGTCAAACTCAAAATTTTGCTCGGGCAAGAAAAATTGAACACCATTTAAAATTTAATATCTGGCAACCCTACAATCATATCAGCTCAATTTAAACGTCGTTTGAAAGGTTAGTATTTCTACTAAGAAAAAAGTCTAAAATTAGGTCCCTACTATTAGTAATGACATAGAAATTGACCTTAACATGGGTCAGGGTACACCAAAGTTAGTCTTTTTTTAAATCGTCAAAAAGTGATGTCAAAGTTGAAAATCAGACTTTACTGTGCAACAATTTTTTTCTTAGAATATAATCAAGAATCACATTCCAAAGTATGGCACAAGAATTACCGGGCACCCTGTGTTATATACTCAATGGTATAAGGCAAGAAATAAAAACTTTCAAGAAATTATCAATTTCATATTTCTAAAAATATTTGTACGTACCTAATTGTATCTTTTTATAAATACAAAATTGTATATAATTTTTAGTAGAACAATTAAACTTCAAAAGCAGTGAACCACAATTTGTTTTATTTCTTATAGTAATGGTATAAGTAGGAAATAAGTTCCCTTCTCTGATTTTCTCTTTAGAATAGATGAATTATTTTATCTATAACATTATTGTCAAACTTAATATACATAAAAAAAACTACGTCAGTTCATTAAGAAATGCGTGAGTGACAAGCTTTCAAATAGTTTTTTTATATGGTTATAACCTAATATTAGCTGTGTTTTATTTTCCCCCAGATCTGATGCGGATTGTATCTTCATTCAAAATTGCATGTATAACAAAAACAACACAAGGCCCAGTTTTGTTTGTATTTGTTGTTTTACATGTTATTTTGAAAACAAAATCCAATCCGGATCAGGGGCCTGTTTCAGCGCTATTACATCAACTACATCAACTACATCAACTACATCTTACAACTACATCCTACAACTACATCAGTTACATTTTTCTGTTTCACACATAAGACTGCAAGTGTTGTATGATGTACCTGGAAAACATAGTTGATGTAGTTCATTTGACATTTCTTCTGCATATTTTTATTTGAGCTAAGTTTTCATGTTTTATTCTTTAATTCAAATCTCGTGAAAAAAACTTAATTTAACAAAAATTTGTAAATATTTTCGATGATGACTTTGAATTTGATATACGCGTTGAAAAAGAAGTAATGTATTTTTACAAAGAATCAATTTTGATTCGGAAGATCCATATTTTGTGGAGCGATTTCGAATGCCCAGAAATTGTATTGAATTTTTGGTTGAACGCTTGGGAGCATTTATTGCTCACCCAATTGATTGCAACCAATTTACGATGTCACCGCTGCAACAAATTCTTTTAACTCTTCACTGGCTTGGAAATGGAAGCCGATATCATGGTGTCTCAAAGGCATCCGTATGTCGTTGCGTAAATAATGTTTTAAAATCACCCTTATTCCGGTAGTCGTTTTAATAAAACGCCTTTAAAACGAGAAGGCTCCAGAGACCACATTATGGTGTTATAATAATAAGAAAAGGGCAACGTTCTCTATGTTCTTCACTTTTCTAAGCATTATAACGATAGTCTTTTCAATAAAATTCCAATTTCCGTTTCTAGAGCCTTGTCGTTTTAGTAAAACGACTATCGGGATAAGAGTAAATATTTTGTTTTCTAATAATGTATCTAATATCCTTTAAACTCTTTCCAACTGCTTCTACATCAAACATTTATAGTGTATCAATGTAGCAAGATTTTACTGTTAGTTGTATTACAACAATGTAGTTCAAAAAGCTGTGAAACAGAATCATACATTTTTCCAATAATTCCAGTGTATCATCCATATCTACACTGATGTACTACAACTGAATATCTAAAGTACCTATGAAACAGAATTGATGTATTACAACAGTCAAAATGATACATTGTACTTGATGTAGTATCGCTGAAACAGGCCCCAGATCTGGGGGAAAATAAAACACAGCTATTATCTAAAGAAACTGAGTCTACAAAAAATCACCATTATCTCAATTCTCCTCTTCTTATCTCATGTTTCATTACAGACAATCTTCACTCTTTTTTTCCCCCCTTGTGAGGAGTCACAAGCAGGGTTACCTTTGGGGTTAACTCTAGTGTCATTTTGACACCTTTTCAGTGTTTGGACACCAGGACACTTCTTTTTAAAAATAAGTCGATTTGAACACTTTTTATAAATCTACCAACTCTTTGGACACTATTTTAAGCAAAACAAATAATTTGTTCGAAAAATGGAACGCAACCCGTCGCAAGCAAGCAAAATAAAAAATACCTACACCAATCTATCTATTTCTATCGCTATCTTTCATATAAAAATCTCTGTTGATACGACACACGATCTGTATATTTGTGTTTTTTGATTTTGAGGGTATTTTTAAAATTAAAAATATAGAACAATTTTGGTTCAAAATAGGAAACTTAAAAAACCACTTAAATGAATTTATGTATCCAAACTTACGAATTTGTAAGAAAAATATTGACTTTGCCACACAGCAGTGCATGTGCTGAGAGAATATTTTCCAAGTTTACACTTATGAAAAACAAATTTACTAAAGGTGTGTCCAGACCAAAGAAACATTTTTTAAACATTTTAGAAACATTTAAGAAACATTTCAGAAACAGAGAAACATTTCTGAAATGTTTCTGAAATGTTTTCTTTGGTCTGGACGCTCGTTTCCACTCTTGACGAAAATTTTAAAAATAAAATCAAAAAAGCCAATGATATATCTGAAATTTGCGAAAATATAAATTGTGATAAGGAAGAAGTAGAAAAAAAATTCAAACAACAAGACAGGCGAGAAAAAAATTTACAGACAACTCAATCTGGAAACAATGGGAAACAAAGAAACATTTCAGAAATGTTTCTCAAAGCGTCCACACCAAAAAAAACAAATCAGAAACATTTCTGAAATGTTTCTGAAATATTTTTTAAACAAATGGGAAACATTTCAGAAACGTTTTTTAAACAACGTTTCCTGAAATGTTTCTTTGGTGTGGACACACCTTTATAAATTAAAAATTAAAACGTGCCATTCAATGCTTTCAGCTTTAAATGTTTTAAGAGGCAAAGATTTGGAGTTAGAGGTAGAAGAATGGGTTCCTATACTCTGTTATGGGAGAGCTTTTTCAGAAACACTGGTGCTTGCTGCTGTTTGCACGGCACCTTAACTTAAGAAATTGCCACTGAAATAAGAAAGAGAATCACTGAGTTACATTAAAATTGTTTGTGTAATCTTCTTTGAGTTCACGTACAACCCACCATGACCTATCTGCTCCACTGGTGAAAGGAGCAGTGCTGCTACTCAGAAATTAAAAATCAGCAAAAAAAGATGATTTGTGTTCAAAAAACATGATCCATAAAAAAAGATAGAAAATGTGCAATCACATCGTGGCTAACGAAGAATAAAACAAATAATTTGAAATATATATTAAAAAATATTATTCATTGACTAAAGCATAAAAATGGAAGGAACAAAACATAAAAAAACTATCATTATTTATACTCAGGTATTCAAGGGTATTGAGTTAATAATTAAAACCAATGGCGCAAAATTTTAATTGAATTAGTACGATGCTAAAGCTGTTTTTAGTATGATACTAGGTTAAAACAATGAATTTGCAAATTTTAATCGAATATAGCATCATACTTTCTCTACCCTTTTATTAAAGTTAAAATCATCGAATACCTACTTTATTTTTTTAGTATCGTGTTAGCTTCATATGACTCTTTGACATTTGCCAACATCAAAAAAGGTTCGTGTACTTACTTTTGTACACGAAATGTCATTGTTTTAGGTGTGTTCAGAAGCAATTTATTAAGAAAAATCTTTTAGTACGATACTTGTTAGAAAATGTTTAAAATTAAGAATGAGTTAGTAAACTACTATAATGTTAGCAAATTGTTAAGTAGTATCATACTTATACCTTAATAGTAGGCTGTTTAAAATTTTGCGCCAATGTGACGAAACTTTAAACCACAAATAAATGAATAGAAAATAATTAGTTTTGCAAGGCCCACCAGCAAGAAATAAAATCATGAATTGTAGTTTTGAGTGTGTCTTTCTATTTATATATTTCTTAGTGTGAACTTTACATCTATTCACGTACACGCAAACAATGTAGGTAATCGTAGAATTCATGTTTGTTTTAAAATGGTAAGGTCGTGTTAGCATACAGTAGGCTGCAAATGTTGGTCTTGTTGGGTAATGTTGCTTACAAAAAGATTATATATAGTAATGTTTTTCTTCGACTAAAAAAAATGATTTGAGCACGAAAACATTAAAACATGATTTTAGTTGAAAAAACATGAAAATCATGCTAAATCATGATTTCTGGCAGCCCTGGAAAGGAGACTGATCGCTAATTTGCAACCAACCATTATTGTGTTTATTAAAAAAAACACTGAATCAGAGTTACCATTGCCAAGTTGATAGAAATTCATATGGCATTTTCTTTGGTGTGTTCTATGTAACTTTCAGGATTTAAGCTTTTTCGAGCTTTTGGAAGCAAATATTTTTCTGAGATTTGCGGCAATTTTTAGTGCTCCTACGGCAATCCTGTAAGAGCTTTAAATTAAAGATAGCTTATTGAAATCAATAATGGTCTGACTGAAAGGCAAATATCCTATCTTCCCTGTACTGCAAATATAATTTGAACAGAGTATAGTAATGTTCTTATACAAAAGTATAGAGAACAAATATCAAAAAAATAATGTGATTGATATCAAATACGAAGACTTTTTAAAACTGTTTTCTAAACTATTTTCCTAGTTGTTAATCGCTTATGTTACCTGAACTTATGCAATATTTTTTTGTTCTTAATTGTTATAATAAAAACTTTAATTTAACCTGCGTTTTAATTGCATTTCTATTGGACACCTTTTTTCCTCTCGTTTTTTTTGACACTATATGAAAATTTTCATAGGTAACACTGGTCACAAGCAGTGCTGCCGTTTTAGTGACTTTGTCACTATATTTAGCGGAATTTTCAAAAGTTTAGCGACAAAAAATTATTTTTTGTCACTAGATAATTCTAGCGACTTTTCTAGTGACTTTTTGCAAGAACATGTGATGATGTTACATCCCCTGTGTGATTGCGAGTGAGCGGGTATATGTTTTAGAAACTAGACTACCTGGTCATTTCGTTTATATGATTCTATTGTGTACAATTTTAACTGTAATTGTTTTTGTTTGGTTTTGTCGAATCGGCCAAAGTGGAGATTTCAGGAGTAAACTTAATTTTTTTTGTAAGTATATTTATACTTGTTTTCAAAAAATTCAAAAATTTCAATAATGCTTTAGATTTTGAAGTCAATGAAATTGATGAAGATGCTATAATGGCTATAATTTTTTGTGATTGATTATTTTTATAATAGGTGTTTGAAGTTATTATTAAAACTTCTTTACTTTTCATTTAAAAAATGAAAAGTAGTAATATTTTCTAGACTGAATTTGATTTTGTTTTTTTTTTTTAAGATTTTTTATGTTAACTTAATGTTTATATAAGTTTTTCTTTACTATTCAAAATAAATTTTTTGATATAACTGAATATATTTTTTTTTTTTTTTGATATGTGTACTGAAATTTTTTTCTAGTGACTTTTTTCAAAATTTTACCATATCTAGCGGATTTTTAAGGTCGATCTAGCGACTCTTTTTTTTTGGCTTGCGGCAACACTGGTCACAAGTCACAAGCTCTTGTGACTATTCCTTGTGAGGATTGTTGTGATTCGATAACGTTTTGGTATTCTCCCCCTAATCGTCACAAGAAAACTCACAACAAAACTCACCACAGCATGTTGAGATTTTTAAGTGCCATCATTTGAAGAGCTAATTTTTCAAAACGAAGAAATTACTTTATAAATGTATTGTTTTGAAAAGCGAACGGTTCATTTGTAACTCTCAAAGTTTTTAAAAGCCGTCGGGTCCGCGCGGCGCACTATGGGACCAAATGATGAAATCCATCTCAAAAATGGTTTTGGTGAATTTCGTAATTTGAAAAATCTAATGATGGGATTATATACTAGAAATAGGGTTCTTTCAAACACAGTAAATTTTTTGTATCTTACTTTTGTTCTAGGTACCTAAAATTACCGTTAAAAATGACATTTCGATATTTTTATATTTTAGAATTATTAGAAGTGAGAGTAATTGACTTCAAAATTATTTCGTATTTTTCTGGACAGAATGTATAAGTATTATACTTTTTTAAAAAGCCCAAGCCCTCTTCTTTACAAAACAGTTATATTTTTTTAAATTAAGTTCACCAGTAAATTAATAAAAAAAAAATGAGTAAGGTGCAGTATCTTTTTCATTTTTTTGTTTTCAGTTGAAGTTTTCTCTGTTAGCTCCGGCTGCCTCCGTTTAGTTAATGGCTGTTTAGCATTCCAAAAATATTCTAAATTTGGAAGAAAAAATAAAAACTTTCGCATTTTCATGCATTTTTCTTTAAGAAGAAAAAACGTATGATGAGAAAGAAAAATAAGTTTTTAGAATAAAAATTCGTTTTCTTATAACTTTATTGTTAAGTGATGAAAAAAATTAAAATTTGGCAAAAATGTGGTACCTTTATTGATGCACATAAATGTGTATTCCAAAAAGTCTGAGACCATTATTTTATTACTTTTAGCTCAAAATTAAAAAAAAATGTTATTTTTTGTCAAAAATTCAAAAAAATAACGGTTAAAACATGTGCAACGCATTTTCATAAACATCATATAAGTGACTATGTTTCCACAAAACTTAAAAACTTATAAGTTTTTATCAGTTATTTCCAATATTATTAAAATTCAAAATTTTATTTTTAGAATAAAATATTTGTTTTCCAATTTTAACCTTCCTTACTCATATTTATATTAAAAAAAATCATAATTAAATAAAAATAAATGCCAAGCACTTGGGGGTGGGAGGGGGTGTGTGGGGTATGTTGCATATAATACAAATGTAGGTACATATAAATAACACAAAACATAAGAAGACAAAAAGTTAAAATTTCACTTAGAATAGAACTGCATACAATATGGAAACTGAATCGTAAGCAATACCAAAACCAAACGAAAAGACTCTAAAAGGTAATAGAGTTGGCATGGGACAGCCAAATTGTTGTTGTAGCATTAATCAATCAAGAGTCAAAATTCATAGATAATGTAATGAGATGATTACTAAGCTCTTATTCTCAATAAAGCGTTTAAAGGATTCGGATTAAATTAAAAAATAAAATCGAAATGAGAAAATTTATTTGCGAGGAAATGTTCAAGCTCAGCTACAAACGAAGATGTTCTACACACTTCATTATATACATCTGATCCTTGTATATCTAGTCTGGGAAAACCAAGAACAAAAAATGATACCAAAGAATATTTTGACGAGGCTAAAGAACTTTTACCCCAGTTTCACAGTGAGAGTTTAAAACCCCACTTTTGGTTTAAACTTCAGTTCAACAACAAATTTGGTTTCACAGTTTCATTTAATCCTTGAACAGAGTTCATTCTGTATAGTTTAAGTTAAACGATACTATTCTGTCGTTTAAACCTCAGATCAAAAATCCCTTCGAACATTTGAAAATAAAATTTATTTTCATATTTTAATTTGTTTTCCTGTTACAAGTCACAACTAAAACAAAGCAAACTTTCGTTGATTGTTTTTACTTTGATTCAGATAGAAAGAGAAAGCAATTTACTTAAACTACGTTCAATCAACTGAAGTTCAGATTAGACTGTGAAACCGGACGAGTTGAACTTCAAATTTAAACTCCAGCTCAGGTTCAGCAGAACTTGAGTTTAAACTCTCACTGTGAAACTGGGGGTTAGACATTAATTAATATACCTAATAATAAGGTGTACTTTTGAATTCCTTTTTTTTTGTTTTTTTTTTGTCTTAAGGGCAAAAAACTATCATAATCAAAAAGGGGCGTGGCAGTACACGGATTTTACTTAAAAAAAAATAACACTTTTCATAAATTCACTTCAACATATAAAACTTAATTTAAAAAATGCCTGCTTTGAGTGAAAGTAGGCGGGAAAGTGGGCGAAAAAAATATAAATGCGATGTCTTAAATTTAAAAAAACCTCAAGAACAAATTTTAGGCTTTCTGTTCACTAAAAATAAGAAAATAACAAAAATCAAAAAAATATGGGCGTGGTAGTGGGCGGATTTTACAAAAACTACTTTCAAATGTTTTCACCGGTAAAAGAAGAAAACTGAACAAATTTCATCCAAATTGTTGCAATAATTCTTGCTCCAACAAATTTTTCCCATATAAATTAAACAAAATCTACAAATTTGTTATTTTATTTTATTAAAAAAAAAATAAAATAATTTATTTCTATTTTAAACGTTTAAATATTTTAAATTCTTGGTTATACAAGTATAAGTGTGCAAAATTTCAAAAAAAAATATTGAGAAACGAAAAAGTTATGGATTTTTGAGATAGTTTGCAGCATTTGGTCCCATAGTGCGGCGCTGCAAACTTCTTGATACGATTAGTTTCTTTAAAAAAAATTTGCTTATGTAAAAATGTTACTTTTCATTTTCGTGGGAAAGATCAGTAATAATATTCACTAGAACAAAGTCCACGTCCATTTTTGTGTAGATACTCACAATTATTCACAAATCTAGAAAAATTTTTTAAAAAATATACTGAATCAATCCAAGAAACTTTAAAAATTTATGAGTTGTGATCTGCTCTGAAGGAGATCACAGTTTCGATTTTTTTTTTGTGACTCTCACAAGTTGTCGCACCCTCAGTACAACAGAGTGACAAGTCAAAAAGTGCTGACTCGAGTTATGTGTATCTGCAATAATCAGAAATACACTTTTGCTTGTAACTTCTCACAAAAAGTAAAAATTATTGATGTTTCAATTGATTACACAAGAAAACTATTAAAATTTTCAAATAAGAAAAATAAAAATATAAAAAACGTTAGTTTTCAATTAATAATTTATATTTTTTAATTAATTTTTATCAACAAAACAAATATTTCAATGCAATACGGGAAGAAATTGAAATATCTCTTTTTTATTTTCAAAGAAAGCTAATGCAATAAAGGGACAACTCGAAATATCTCCAAATGAGTTAGAAAATTTATACTCGAGCGCGCCTTTTCCTTCCGATTATTGGTGATGGAATTTCAGGGTCTTCTGTTCTAAAATTGTTAAAAAAATTATGATGGCTATCAGTTATTGTGTTTTTCTTGCAAAGATGCATCAAGTCTTTCTTCTTTGCAGAGAGTATCTTAGGGGGACCATCTGGGAATGCTGGTTGAAATTCAAAACACTTTGCTTCACTTTAAACCCTAAATAATTTGTAATTCGTTTCCGAAAATGATGTCTTGTATTTCACAATATTTGGATGATTTTTTTCGACACAAATCGCCGCCTGAGTACTTAAATGCCCCATATCCAAAAAAAATGTTCCCCAGAAAACGAATTTTAAGGTTTAAAAAATAATTTCCTTACTTTCTTCTTGAGAAATATAATGTTTGAATTTTAATATACATTTTTTGAAAATATCTTTGTTGGAATTTGAAGAAAAGAAGTCAAAAACTGTAACGGTTATTTTTTTTAAAAATAAAAGTATGAAAAAAGTCAGAAATGGATATAGGACCCTCTTCCATACGAATGCGAAATCGATGAAAACCAAATTGAAAATTTCCTATGGATATAGGACTTTTGTGCACTGAAAGGAGGTAATTCAATGTAATCAAGAAGAACCAAAAAATTCACAATCACTGGCATTATTTATTTTTTATAATTTTATTTTTATTGATAAGAACATAAAACAAAAAGTATTATAAATTTAGTGGGTATACCTTACTAAATCTCATATTGGACTATTTCTAAGTCAACAAAATAAGTAAGAATATGCTTAAGTATTTTAATACTAAAGTATGAAAAATACTTAAAACTAACTTTGGTCCTTAAAATTTTCCAGAAAAAGACGTCTTTTTTAATTCGGAATAGTTTATAAAAATTCGTCAACATTTCATTGTATTAAGTATTATTTATTTTCAAAAGTTTTTTTTAAATTTAAATTTTTTTTTAGCTTTTTTGATTTTATCCACTTTAGTAAAAAATAAAAAAAAATGCTTAAATTAAATCTTAAAAAAAATCTACAAGACTGCATTGAATGCACCCATCTCTATTTACCCCATGGTTAATTGTTTTTTAACTTTAATGATTTCTTTTTTCTTTACCATCGTCAAAGCGAAAACTTACTTTTGGGTTATTGAAATAACCTCCGATAGAAACCTGGACCACATGTTGTTCTTGCATGTTAAAAGATATAAAGCATATAGAGACATAGAGGATATAGAGCACATAAGCACTGAAAATGTAACTTAGTTACGATAAATATGAGAGCTTAAATGCTCTATATCCCATTTTCTGTGGATATGGGGCACTTATGCATTAAATTAACGTTTTGAGAACTCTTCTACAAAGATTGCCCAATTAGTACAAATTTTGAATATGCGGCAAATAAGCAGTAAAAGGACCCACAAATTAGTGGTCTATGGAGCAAACTGGCCTTATGTAACTTCTTTAATAATGAAGATAGAGCAACGGGGATAGCGCCAAACGATAGAGAATATTCGAATTAGTATAACTGCATCTTTAACTCAGTTTCCCGAAAAACTGGTCTGTGGGGCATTTAAGTACTCAGGCGGCGAAATATCTTTAATGTCAGCCCGTACAACTTTTTCGTTCTTATCATTTCTTGTGAAGTTTTTGCTCGTTTTTAGGCAAAGATCTTTGAGATCGTAGACTTCTTTTGTTTGAAGTTGATGGACTTTGTACAACGGTTTCGTCTTTTTGCCAGTTGAATTATTAGGACAAGTTGGTCACAGGTGTAAATTGGACCAGACTTTAAGCACCTTGCTTTATTTTTTTAGATTAGGGAGTGCATATTGTCACCTTCATTTTGGGTATGGCCGACGATCAAAAATGTTTGGGTAATGGACTCTTTGTCGCAAATCTGCGCAAGTTGAATTAAAAATAACAAAAGATACTTGTTCTTATTTTGTCCAGAGCAATTGTCCGACCAAATAATAAGATGATTTATATTTGTTAATTTATTAACATAAATTTTAATGTGATCCGGAATCGACTATGATTAGGCTGAGATTTGTAATAATCCTATTATAAAAAACATTTCATTATAAATACACCACGCAAATTATGGTAAATAAAAATTAAATTATATACTTTGCTCAAGTTTTTTGTACTCCTTCCACAAAGATATGCAAGGAAGATTTTGACGAATTCACACACTTTAAAAGAATAATAATAAACAATAATTAATCATTACTTCGCTTTAAATTGTAAAACACCGTTTTTACCTTTTTAAGTATAGATAAATTACGAAGATTATCCATTTTTAAATGTTAATTACACAAATTTTCCGGGAGTATGAAAATCAAATAACTTCACTTCAAGGAATAACTATCAAAAATGCCAAATAAACCGCCAAAATTCGAAATGTCACTTTGTTGCTCTGGAATTTTTTTCTTTTTTGCCACTTATCGCCATGTTGCACAGGTATAATAGAACAAATAGAGAGTGATATTTTGAAATGACACTTTATTGTACTGGAATATAGTGTTTTTTTTAAATATGTATCTGTGTTGCATTGGAATGAAAAAACATTTCAAGGGAAATATCTTGAATTAACTCTTTATTGCACGAGTTTTTTTCAGAAAAAAATTGTAAAAAGCTTGGATTATAGATTCATTTGGGAATATTTCCTTGTTGTATTGGATCTGTTAATGTAAATAAGTGAAAAAATGAAAACTATTTCGTGATGGTTCTATATTTCACTGAAACATTTTATAGAATTGAATTTTTCAACAAGGCGTTTTTTTTATTATAAAGTGCTTTTTTTTGACAAAATGTAAATATCTTGTCCATTTTTTCAACTCTAAGAACGTCAAGCCCCTTGAAAAAAAGGTAATTTCATTACGAACATTTCCTCATCATTAAGTCAAAAGTGCCAATTTTTGACTTATCGCTCTGTTGTACTGAGGGCGCGTTGTGACTGAGCGGCAGAATTCGAAAAAGTCACAAAATCAATTTCACCTCTTCTTGTGACTTGTGAGGCATCACGATCACTGACTTTGGGGAGAATCTGGCTGTTAGTATCTAAATCTCATTTTGACATGAAATTGTGTGAAATTTATAAGGAGTGTAAACAATTTGTTTTCCTTTTTTTACTAAGGCAAAATGGATAATTATTTTGTATTTGTAAAGTACTATTCACATGAGAGCGACCAACGACCAACGAATAAAAAAAGAAAGGGGATTTAAAACATATATAAGCCTAAATTCTTCACAAAAACTTTACAAAAGGGTAGAAATCTAGTTTAATTTAATGTTAATATATTAAAATTTGTGTTGTAGTTGATTAAATGAGAGAAATTTGAGAAAATAAATTGGTCGTCGCGAATTGCAATATGACTGCTACGAACTGTCAAACACTATTCGCGTTCCACGTACCATCCACACTGCAACGAATGAATTGTTCGCGCGCGACTAACCTCAAAATCATTCTAAAATAATTTTCTTGGTGTTTGGTATATTCAATAAAAATTCAAATAAATTTTTAAGCAAGGAATACTAAAATAATGTAAATAATTCTAGGAATTTGACGAAAGATTGATTTTGGAAGTGGAAGCAAATCCAACACTATACAACAAGGCCGACTGTTCATATTCAGATAGGTACAAGAAAGAAGAGAACACAGTTGTGTAAGTAAACGCCATTCGCGACGAATAAAAAAAAATGCATGTGAACGAAATGTCAAAATGGGCGAATGTTCGTTCATTCGTCGGCCGTTGGTCGCTCTCATGTGAATAGTACTTAAATGGTTTAAATTCTTTAAACGCTTTAACTGGAACAAGTAGACGGTCAAAGCAGTACAAAACAAAGTGCTCCGAGGTTGGAACGAGTACATATTAGTGAAATCTAATAAAGGCTGTGAATGTGTTGTCATAAGACAACAACATTTTTCGTGATTGGTTGAGTAGCAATCCGTTCAGAAATTTGTTACGATAGAATCTTTGATTAGGGCTGATAAATTTAAAGTGCCTTAAGCATGAGTTATAATTAGCTTAGCAAATTGTGCTTGGTTGCTAATTTTGAAATTCAATTTATATGAGCAATTTGGTTGGTCACTAAGCGCTGCGAATAGCTAATAAAACATTAAACAGTAAAATAAGGGCTTAGAAAGTTTGAAGCTACATTTGAGCGAATTTTTAATGTTTGTTAAATGCATCCTGATGCAGTCTGCTGCGACTTTACATTTGACAGTTCGCAGAAAACATGTCGCGTAGAAATTATTAAAAGCTATTTAAATTTAGTTTACATATTGTTTGCTTTTTAAATTTGTAGATAGGATCATTTATTCAATTCATCGAAAACTAAAATCACAAATAAAATCATATATAAATCTAAATTTCTTCGCATTCGCCACTTCGAGCTAACGTACAAGTCACTTAAGTGAGCTTCCGATTATTATATAAAGCTCTGCATTAAAAGTAGAACTATGAAACTAAAAAAGCAATACAATGGATATACAAGAGAATAGAGACAATCCAATATCCAAGTTACTCAGTTGCATTACGAAGAAATGCTATGCTATGATAATTTTTGTTTTTATTTATTTTTCAAAGATACATACATAAATGCTCATTGTTGTTATAACCTTATTTTGAACACAATTTAATTTAAATATAACAAAACTGTTTTCTTCTAAAATAACGTTGTTAAAATGAAAATAATATAAAACTAAATATTAAATAAAAATTTTTACAGATTTAACAAAATCCGAAGAAAGCTGTCGAAACGTGGGGTAAAATATGTAATGGTGTAAAAACCCCGATTTGACATACAATTTTTTTCATTTTAACAATTGGTCAAGATTTTATTGTTCAATTGATATATATCGGAAAAGTACTTTTCGTTTATTGATGACTTTGTAGTTGCAATTAGTTTTCCCCATTTTTTTTATAGATCTATACATTTACATTATAGGTAATGAGTATTTAAGGCATGAAATGTTGGTCTCCATTGAAAAGTAATTCTCATTATCAGGGAAATACATAGTTATGTTCTGGTATAGAAAAAAGTATATATACTTGTAGACGGTGAAACGGAAAAGGAACAACTAAAGCTTGCAACAAAAAGTCTTGCTAAATAAAATACTCGTAAATTCAATTAAAATGTATTATTAATGAAGAGAAATAAATATATTTCTTTAGAATTTTTCCTTTTTCTCGGCATTCAAAGCTTTTGATGCAGCCTTGCTTTTGCAATAATTTCAAAAATATTTTTGTTATATTTTTTTGCAACACTTATAGATTTGACCAAGAAAAAACTTGAGAACCGTTCGTTCTCTTTTTTTAGAAATACATACATTTCTAATCCAGTGTGCACGTTAGGATGTATAATTATATCCGTATTTGATTGTTGTTGCCATATATATGTTTATACATATGTAAATACATACTCCATTATACAAGCTTAATATACACTCATACAAATATATTATAAGTATATAACACAAAAATAATTTATATCCATTTAAGTTATACATATATATCTGGGAATTGGTATCAATATGTAAAAATAAAATTGTTATACAAATAATAACTTTTCAAAAGAAATTTGGCAACAAAATTATACTTTATGGTTTATACCTATTGCCGCATACATTTTTCAGCATAGATATTTGTGTACTGTGGTAGTTTTTAAACTCAGATGTTTTCAAAAAATAATCACATTTTTCCAGTAGCTATATTAGTTTTTTGAAACTTTCGAAGATCATGGATTATATTATTTATCAAGAAATTGAAATTTATTTTTATTTATAAATGTATATATCTATGTATAGTAGGTAATAAAAAATACTTTGTTGATATTGTATTTACTCATACATTAACAAAACTTTCTGGAGATTAAAGCATTGGTGTAAAGACAAAGTTATGTTTACTTTTCGTGGAAAATATTTGTACAATGCAAGGGGTCTACTCAAAGATTTTATTTTTCGAGCTTTTTAGTTTTTTTTTTGTGACATAAATAGTGTGTGTCGTTTTTATTTGCCAAATTTAGAATTTAATTAGCCAAGAAGAAGGTATAGGTATACCCAGCTTGCGAAAGTATGATAATATTGTGTTTTTTTTTTAGATTAATCACTATTTAAAGCACACAATATCACTGAGATTTTTCTTAAGTTGTAAGTTTCATTATTCACATCTTAGTTGATCTCTTTTGTTTTTTGTTTGAATTTCTTTAAATTTTTTTAACTTACGATCTTTGAAATATGCCTTCTTTATGAAACGAAATTTTACTAAGTTATATAAGCACCGATGATAAAAACCTAAGGGAAAGTTCGCGCTATTGAACCGATTGATGTCAACTGACGACAGCGAGAAAAAACGCTCTTCGAGAGTCCCGATAACCGAAAATAACAGTGCTCCGAGTTTTTGGCAT
The DNA here is from genome assembly GCA_911387755.1 of Chrysotoxum bicinctum. Taxonomy (NCBI): domain Eukaryota; kingdom Metazoa; phylum Arthropoda; class Insecta; order Diptera; family Syrphidae; genus Chrysotoxum; species Chrysotoxum bicinctum. Next base: position 118,497,077 of record OU426987.1, read on the forward strand.
CAGTCCCAAACTACTCTCTCATGCCCGGGAAAACACATTTAGCACATCAGAGAAAATGAATGAAGGAAATCCCAAAATTATGATTAAAGCAATTTTGACAATGGAAAGTATTTCTAAACTTTTCTAATATGTACTTTGTGTATATTTAATAAATCTTTATTGCAATAATTATAAAGTTCTTTACTGTTAATTCTTTGTTCTCGACAATTTTTGGTACAAACTTAACCATGTTATAATAAATATTTAATTTTATAATAATAAGTACATACACAATACATCTACAACAATAATATGCATCAATACAAATACCATCAGGAGTGATTATGCAAAATATTTATACCATATTTTTTTTTAATATAGATCCACTAAAATAACTATAAATAGGTGTATAAATGGAATGTGAAGCGAAGTTATTGAGTTTTTGTCTGTTTACTGCAAAATTTCTATTGGATGCACCTACAATGTATGTATGTACATATTAAACAGGTGTTGCCGGGAGACCTACAACCGACATACGGACTAATTAAGGTCAATACACAAGTAGTATTAAGTTAACTATGTAAAATGTATGTTTTTAATAAATTTATTTGATGATTTAATTTAAAAGAGACTTGGATTATACGAAGTAAACAAATAGAATTTGTATATATTCCTACAAAGGAACCTACATTATGTACATACATACATATTTGCTGATAATAGTTATGAAGGTACCTTTGATAAATAAAAGTGTAATGGATAATAATTTCTGAATAATTAGTAAAATATTTTGGTTTGTTCTACAGAAGCTGTGCCTTTAATAAATTTAATGATGGTAAAACATAATTGCCTTTATTAACGAATTGCTGTCAATAACTAGAATTGATACTTAACTTAAAATAAAAATTGTAAAATTCCTATATTGTTATTGTCCTATAGTCATTTTTCTTTTTTTTGTACTTATTTAAAAATTGTTAGATTATGTTCAAGAGTCTCGATAATCCGGAATAAAGATTGAAACGAAGGGGAATATTTCGTTTGATGTCATGTGCCAAAAACATTGTTGAATATTGAAAAATAAAAAAATAATCCTGAAAAATTTGGTGGCTTTCAAATGACGGAAAAAAGAATATACATAAATTTATATTTTTATATAGCTACATTGGTATTCAAATACAGGGTGACTTGGTATTTGGAAACCTTAAACTAATTTGGTTATGCTTTCATCATTAGTACTTTTAAACAAATATATATAAAGATATACATATACCTAATGTGTGCTAATGTGTGTGTAACTAGAAAAATAGAAGTAAATAGACGACAATAAAAAATAGACGACAGAAATAAAATGTTCTTTTATGTAATAGAAAACTTAAAACATATTAAAAAGCTAGTTCACATGAGTTATTGCATTTTAATCATCATCTTGAAAATTTCTAACAATGTAAAAAATGTTGAAATATTTAACATTCAAACACTTTAAGTTTGATCACTTGTTATCAATTATAGTGATAAGAAAATTATCACATTGAAATATGTTTCATTAAATTATTATTATTAAATATTTTCATAATCAAAAAGGCTGTTTATTTTATTCTTCAGTAAAGAACATAACCACTGTTGAAGATTATTTTACAATAGGTTATAGGCCCAGACAACGGTTTAAGAATAATTTAAACTTCGATATGGCAAATTATAAAGAAAAATTTGAAAAGTTGAATAATTCAAATTTTATGATATGGAAATTCAAGATGGAGCTCTTATTGAAAAAGGAGCTTCTGTGGGCAACGTTGACTAAGGAAAGACCCATAAATTTACCAGTAACTGCAAAAGATCCAGAAAAAGCAGAGAGGCAACGGATACAAGAAGAATGGGACCGGATCGATGAACAGGCTTTTTCCTTGATTGGTTTGTCGATTGAAGATGACCAAATCGTTCATATTCGCAGTTCAATTACAGCGCTCGGTGCTTGGAACAATTTAAAGCAGTACCACGAAAAAGCAACACTGAGCAATAAAGTTCACTTGATGCGAATGATTTGTTCATTGAAGATGGATGAAAATGGTAGAATTACAGAGCATATAAATGAAATGCGAAATTTATTTGTAAAACTCAAGGACATAAGCAATGAAGATTTATCAGAGCCCTGGAGCGTAGCGATGTTGCTAAGCAGTTTGCCAAAGAGTTACGACACTCTTATTATTGCACTTGAGGCTAGAAATGAGGATGATCTGACATTTGGATTTGTACAACAAAAGTTAATTGCGGAATATGAGCGGCGTGTTCATTCAGAAGGAGATTCGAGTTCTGAGGTGATGCTGAAAGTTTGTGAAAAGAACAAAGGCACTGGAATAACATGTTTTTTCTGCAAAAAGCAAAACCATATGAAAAAGGACTGTCTGGAGTATAAAAAGTGGATTGCCAAAAAAACAAGGATATGGACCAAATAAGAAGAAACATGCTGATAAAGTCAACTCAGTAAGTTCAGATCAAAACGATTTTGTTTTTTCAGTAAACCAGAAGAGCAAGGACAGTTGGTTGCTTGATTCGGGAGCAACTAGACATGTGACCAACAACAAGCAATTTTTCAAGTCTATGGATGATTCTTATAAGGCTACTATTGAAGTTGGAAACGGAGAAAAGGTAAATGTTGTTGGGATTGGTAGCGGAAATGTGCATTTTTTGAATCAGAGCGGAGAAGCCCAGAAAGTTTTAGCATATGAGGTTTTATTTGCACCACAACTTGTTGGTAACGTTTTGTCGATTGGGAAATTAGCCGACAATGGGTTTGAAATAATATTCAAGAAAAATAACTGCGTTATATCCAAGAATAACGTTAACATGGCAGTAGTAGACCGAATACATAATTTGTACGAGCTGCGGACACCAGATAAGGTCAAGAGTGTTGAATTGGCACATAATGCAAATTGCATTCATAGCTGGCATAAAACTTTAGGCCATAGGGATCCTGAAGCGATCCGAAAGATGGCTAAAAAAAATCTTGTAGATGGCATTAAGATTACGGAATGTGGTATTATAGAGTTGTGTGATACGTGTACAAAAGGAAAAATGACAAGGCAACCATTTCCAAAGGAATCCCAAAGTTTAGCTTTGTTAGACCTTGTGCATTCAGATGTTTGTGGACCTATGCAAACGGCTACTCCTAGTGGAAAAAGGTACATCTTAACATTTATAGATGATTTTTCGCGGTTCACTGTAATAAAATTATTGACCCATAAACACGAAGTAGAAAAATCTATAAAAGAATTTGTTGAGATGACAAAAACATTATTTGAAAAGAAACCGAAAATTCTACGTTCGGATCGAGGAGGAGAATACACAGGAAATCAGATCAAGGAATATCTAAAAGCAGAAGGAATCACAACTCAACTAACAGCTGCGTATTCGCCTCAACAAAACGGAGTTGCTGAAAGAAAAAATCGGACAATTATGGAAATGGCTCGCTGCATGTTAATTGACGCTGGACTCCCAAATTCTTTTTGGGGTGAAGCAGTGTCAACGGCAGTCTTCCTTCAAAATCGTAGTATAACAAGATCGACAAATTCAATACCGTACGAGCAGTGGAGCGGAAGCAGAGCAACGTTTGAAAATGTTCATGTTTTTGGAAGCAAATGTTTTGTCCACGTGCCTGCAGAAAAGAGGAAGAAACTTGACCAGACAGGAAAGGAAATGGTTTTTCTCGGATATGATACCAATTCAAAAGCTTTTCGATGTTACGATGCAGTAGCACGCAAACTAGAAATAAGTCGTGACGTCAGATTTGTGAATAAAATTGAAAAGACTAAAGATATTGAAGTAGATTTAAAATCTCACGTAAGGAAAAATATGCAAAATCAACAAAGAGATCAAACAGAAAACGATATTGTCACATGTACAGAAGACGCAGACATATTAGAAGATAATGAAGAACAAATCCCATTACTTAAGAGGGTCTCAACAAGGACAACTAAAGGAAAACCTCCTAAAAAATTGATCGACGAAATAAATTTTACTGTTGAAGAAACTCAAGAGCCCAAAAACTTCGAAGAGGCAATGTCCTGTAAAGACAAAACCAAATGGATATCAGCAATGCAAGAGGAAATGGAGACACTTAAAAATAACAATACATGGGAACTAACTGATCTACCAGAAAAAAGACAAGCCATTGGAAGTAAATGGGTATTCAAAGTAAAAAAGGACGAAAAAGGAAATATCAAAAAATATAAAGCAAGACTTGTAGCCCAAGGATTTTCACAAAAATTTGGGATAGATTTTAACGAAGTTTTTGCACTAGTTGTTCGTCAATCTACCCTGAGAACTTTGCTCTCTGTTGCAGGAAAAAGAGGATTAATCGTTCATCATTTGGATGCCAAAGCAGCTTTTCTCAATGGAACTTTGGAGGAAACTATTTACATGAAACAGGCTCCAGGTTTCAATTTTGGGAATCCAAGCAAAGTATGCCCGCTCAAGAAAAGTATCTATGGGCTCAAACAAGCTGCTAGGACTTGGAATGAAAAAGTAAGAGTGACTTTGATCGACTGTGGATTCGTTCAAGGGAAGGCAGACCCGTGCTTGTATTCCAGAAAAATTGAAGGTAATTGGTGTTATGTACTTATCTATGTTGATGATGTCGTGGTTGCCTGCAAAAATAAAAAAGATGTGAAAACCATAGAGGACATAATGCAAGCTAAATTTGAAATGGAAGACCTTGGGGAAATAAAGCATTACCTTGGAATAGAAGTAACAAGAGACAAACAAGGAAATTTCGAACTGTGTCAATCGAAATATATTCATCAAGTTGCTAAGATGTTCGGACTACAAGATGCAAAAGAACCAAATACACCAATGGAAATAGGATACTACAAATCATCTTTGGATGCAAACACAATGATCAGTAACACTAATTATCAAAAACTATTGGGATGTCTTTTGTACATTTCAATAAATACCAGACCGGACGTAACAGCAAGTGTGAACATATTAACTCAGAAAACTTCGAGTCCAAATCAAGAAGATTGGGAGCAACTCAAACGCGTGGTTAAGTATCTGAAAGGAACTTCAAAACTGAAGTTGAAGCTAAGTGACAACGATAGCGACAGCAAGGAACTGATTGGATATTCGGATGCAAATTGGGCAGAAGATAAACAGACACGGAAATCAAACAGCGGCTACGTTTTCTTTTTAAATGGAGGAATTATTAATTGGGCGTGCAGAAAGCAAACGTGTGTATCATTGTCATCAACTGAAGCGGAATTTATCGCCTTATCTGATACATGCCAAGAAGCGATTTGGCTTCAAAGATTATTAGAAGACATGCACGAGGGAGTTCAAAATCCGACGACCATATTCGAGGACAATCAAAGTTGCTTGAAAATCATCAAAGAAGAAAAATTTAGTAATCGCACAAAACATATAGATACAAAATTCCATTTTGTAAAGGATCACATTGATAAAAACCGTATCACCTGCAAGTTTTGTCCAACAGAAGAAATGATCGCGGATATTTTCACGAAACCCTTGCCACCAGCCAGACACGTAAAATTGAGAACAAATTGTAAGATTATTTAAAGGTTTGAACGAGGAGGAGTGTTGAAATATTTAACATTCAAACACTTTAAGTTTGATCACTTGTTATCAATTATAGTGATAAGAAAATTATCACATTGAAATATGTTTCATTAAATTATTATTATTAAATATTTTCATAATCAAAAAGGCTGTTTATTTTATTCTTCAGTAAAGAACATAACCACTGTTGAAGATTATTTTACAATAAAAAAAACAATAACCCTACTTTTACATAAGAAATCTTTTTGCTGGTTAAAATTCTGAAAATCTTCGGGCCTATCTCTTCAAGGAACTCAAAATCAATGGAAATAAAGTTTTCTCCTGTAAAAGGAGTAAAAAGAAATGCTTTGAATTTGCAACTAATTTTTATATTTGAAGCTTACACTGCAGAAGAGCCAAGGATATCCTAAGTTTCCTTCTTTGGAAAGGGGGAGAGGGGTTACTAATAAGATACTATATGATAAAATACATCCGATAGGTACCTACCAATGATTTATTCATTTACGTTATTAATTCCCTTTGGATGAGCCACACAAATCACATCGTATATGTATATTATACATATAAATATATGTATATTCTATAAATATAATGAAATACAAAAAGGTCTATACGCACTTTTTATAGATTTTACGGCGGCTTTTTTAGGGATAGGCCTAAGTATTTTTCATAAAAAAAAACATGTTTCTGGGTTCTATTCTTTTCTAAGGACAATAACTTTGCCTCTAGTTTGGTCATTTAAATACCTTTCAAGGAATCGAAAGCAGAGATTCATAAAAAAAATTGCATATAAATATGTACTGTACGGTTCTATAGATACCATAAAACCTTTTTGAGTTGTCTTCGCTTTTGAATAAAGATTGGAATTTGTTCCAGGACCGATTTCTGCCTTGAAATCAAAAATTTAATTTTCAGAAGCTCCAAAATAAAATCGGGAAAAGGCTTGTCCTAGAAACATGATTTTTTTTTTTTACATTTTAGGAATCTGCACTTGATAATTTAAAAAGAATAACAAAATATTTTACGAAACAGCAATAACGACAAAAAACACTCTTAAAATACACATACAATAGTGATTCTTTTTAAACAAATTTTGATACTCGTTTTTAAAGCATGCATCGTTAGCAGATTCCAAAAATATATAAGAAACATAAATATTAATACGCACAAAAACAAAAAGATACATCAATATAATGTATGAAAGAAATCCATTTAATTACAAACCCTCATTGCGGGGATATTATACATAAAACCTTTTTGTATAATAGGTAGGTACTTTATGTAGCGGTTACTTAAATGAAATTGGTTAAAATATAGATAAATTATGATTAAAATAAGAAACAAGCAAACAAAAATGTATTTACACTTTAACAGTTTTCAACTAGTATGTAATGTTGTAAATTATTAAAAAATAATTGACTAAACAAACAAAATTAATATAATTTGTTAGTTATTAAATTAAAAATATTTATGTAAATAATGCAATAAGTCATTACGTCATTAATAAAGTAATCTATTTACAAGATGGGCAAAGAAAAGTGTTAATGTATTTTTCTGTTTTTGCTGCAGTACATGCAACATGGAAGTTTCTGAAAGTAAACGTTGAATTAAGTCGCGATTTTTTTTTTAAATATGGACGAGCAGTCGAAGATTAAAAAACGAAAATTTTTAGCGAAATAAAAAGCGGATTATAAATAATTACAGGGAAAAAGGAAGACAAAAACGATGGTGTCTGTAACTATTAACTAACATCCTCAAAAACATCCAACCGCGCCATTGATAGACATTCCTGTCGGGCACTGAATTTATTAAACAATTCAATTTAGTTATGGACACCCCATGTTAAATAAAAGTTATTTTATTAATTAAATAAAAAAAAAATCAACAAATAGATCCACTAATTATTGTTTTGAGATAATATCTTTGTCTACAACTTATCAAAGGGCACGGTAGTGCCCAGCCAAGTTCTGGCACTACACCCTTTTTACAGGAACAAACTCAGGCGACTTTTGACCCCTCCCTATCTTCAGTCCCAATGAAGTCAGAAACTTTAAATTCCGAATATTTGCTAAGCTAGTCAAGCACAGGCGCCTCACCAAATTTAAATTTTCTATCATAAGCGGTCCCTGAGATATAAGGCCTCAAAAATCACAGAAACCGTAACTGACTGACTGACTGACAAATCATCAAAATCATGATAAACAGAAAACAATGTATGCTTATTGCATCTGACATGTTGCCATCTTGAAAAGTGATGACGTAGGAATCATCTCCGATTTTGACATTCGAGTTTGTTTAGTTGGATATTTCTATTGGATTTTATGTATATTTTGTGAGCTTGCAGTTAAATAAATAAAGTTTAAAGTTTGAAAAATAAAAAACAGGAGTTTAAAATAGTTGTATGTGCTGTTTTGGGTTGTAATAATTCCCCAGGAAGAAAAACCAATGAAAAAAAAACTTAGATTTCACTACTTTCCAAAGGACAAAGAATTGTGTAAAATGTTGATAAAATTTTGTGGAAATAAAAACGAATATTCCTTGATAAATAGTCGGGTTTGCTCGGAGCATTTTGTTGAGAGTGATTATAGACTTCAGGATATACTTTTAAATGTCCCTGAAGATAAAAAGACAAAAAATTGCCAATTCAGCATAAACAATCGTCTAGAGACAAGAGACAAGAACTCAGAGGAAACAAAAAGATCGTGAATGAATGTTTGGATGCTTTTGAAAAGTAAATAAATTGAATTAATCATAAACTATTCTTTATAATTCATTAAATTTGTTTTAAACAGTTCTCTGAAACCCTCAACAGAAGAAGATTGTGGTCGGGAAAATCAGGAGAATTGGTATTAGTACTCAGACAGAGTAAGTTAATAAGGCACGGTTAAGAGATGATATACATACTTATACTAACTATTAAGTTTTAATTTCTTAAATAGAATTGCATACAACTGCTCTAAGGAACTGCGAATCATGCAGTTGAAAAAGGAAGTGAATGTGTTAAATAAATACGACGAGTTAAAATAAGATGCCCTTGAATACCTCGCAGGTTTCCTTATAAAGAAGTGCAAAGTGACCAACGACCAAAATACTTCTACAAGTTTTACTTGGGTGGAAGAAAAATCTGAAGGAGGACTTAAAAAACCAAGCACTATGTTCCTTGAAAGAGTTAAATTACTAGAAAGTATTTTTATGATAAATAATAAAAAAGTTCTATATACACAAGGAAAGTTTATGGAAACTCACTTAAAAAAAGCAGAAACTGTGTCTCTAGATATTAGTGTAAAAAAAATATTTTTTAAATGTAGACTTTATTTTTGGATTAAGAGACATAAACTGTAAAAATAGAAAAATAATAAAAACTATCGCATGAAATGAATTTCTCAGCGAGATGATTGTGACGTCAGAGCAGAACTGTCAAAAATCTAATGAGCATACCTTGTTTTCTGTTTATCATGATCAAAATTATGGAGCACTTCCCGACATCGTAGAATCTTGTAACTTTGCACAACGGTAGGTCTTGTCATGCAAGTAGAGAAAAAATTTGAGGTTTTCCATTCAGGGGGCGTGGTATCCGCCCAATTTCTCCGAATTGGTGTTGGTTGAATGGAGTACTTCCGACTGCTGTAAAACGATGAAATTTGGTAGAACTGTAGGGCTCAAATTACATATAAAGGACCAAAAATAAAAATTGAGGTTTTCCATTCAGGGGGCATGGTATCTGCCCACTTTCTCCGAATTGGTGTTGGTTGAAACTTCCGACTGCTGTAAAACGATGAAATTTGGTAAAGTGATAGGACTTAAATTGCATACAAAGAAAAAAATATAAAATTTGAAGTTTTCCATTCAGGGGCGTGGTATCCGCTCACTTCCTGAGAACTGGTGTAAATTATACATGGCGCACTTCCGATTGCAGTAGAACAATGAAATTAGGTAGAACGATATGGCTCAAATTTCATATAAAGGACCAAAAACAAAAATCGAGGTTTTCCATTCAGGGGGCCTGGTATCCGCCCACTTTCACCAAATTAGTGTTGGTTGAATGGAGCACTTCCGACTGCTGTAAAACGATGAAATTTGGTAAAGTGGTAGGACTTAAATTGCATACAATGAAAAAAATACAAAATTTGAAGTTTTCCATTCAGGGGCGTGGTATCCACCCACTTCCTCAGAACTGATGTAAATTATATGGCACACTTCCGATTGCAGTAGAACAATGAAATTTGGTAGAACAGTAGGGCTCAAATTGCATATAAAGGACCAAAAATAAAAATTGGGGGTTTCCATTCAGGGGGCGTGGTACCCACCCACTTTCTGAGAAAATGTTTAATTTATATGGAACACTTCTGATTGCCGTAATTAAGGTAGGTATGTTAGTGCTAGGTATCTTGACAGGACAAGAAGAAATAATTGAAGCGCAAATCAAAACAACCAATAACAAAAAGAAAATATATCAAAAGAAATAGGAAGCTTTAAACTAATTTGATTTTAGTTGGTATAGTACACCCTTCTATCTTTCCGTATCTTTCGAGATTTTGACATGGCAAAATATTAAAATCTTTGCAAAAAGGAGCGAGATCAGACCAAAAACATAAATGTTAGAAAAAGAGCCAAGTTCTTCTATACAAAAACCTTTGTGTAACAAGTCAGCCGTGAAAAGTACTGAGATCTAAAAGTACGCCAAGTTCTTACTTCATGAAGGTTTAATGCCGAATATTTAAAGTAGAATAATATTGAAACAGCTACAATGCAATAGAGAAATTTTATTATTTAATTATTACTGACTAAAATTTGATGGGCTTACTTGGCAAGTTTTTTTTATGCCCAATTCGAAAGGTTTTAAAAACTTGACCAGTGAATCCATCAAATTTTAGTAGGTAATCATTAAATAATAAAATTTTTCTATTACATTGTAACTGTTTCAATATTATTCTACTTTAAATATTCGGTATTAAACCTTCATGAAATAAGAACTTGGCGTACTTTTAGATCTCAGTACTTTTCACGGCTGACTTGTTACACAAAGGTTTTTGTATAGAAGAACTTGGTTCTTTTTCTAACATTTATGTTTTTGGTCTGATAGTACTCTCATGAAGACGAACGATTGGGGCGGCATCGAAAGCATACCGACAGTACTTGTTAGATTTTTCTCTGCTAAATTTAATAATAAAATATTCTCTTTCTTACTACTTTTTTTGTATCTTATCCTACTCTCCACTGTAAAATCGTGCACTAATTTCAGCGCCACCACCATGATAGCGTTGATACCACAAAATCACGCTCCATGATAATACTATATAGATTAGACATCTGCAACGAATGGCTTGAGACCACTTCCAAGCCATTCTATATTTTTTCAAATACACTATTTGCTGCTTTCACTTCTTCTAAAACAAAACAAATGAATCATCACCCCATACCAAAACAAAAGAATCGTGTATTCACTCGAAACGAATACACCATTTGATTTGTTTTCTCAAATGCATCGAATACAGCGAGTTTATATCGAAAACATCGAATACACCAAATAATACACTAAACACACCGAGTACACCAAGCGAACTGAGAACTTTCAATTGCTAAAGAATGTGAGGGTGAACAAATAGAAAAGTTGTTCACGGCAAATTTTACTTTAACTTTTAATCAAATTATCCGATCATTAAGGTGAAGATCAATAAAGAAAGTGGAAATCTCAAGCTAAATTTTGATAAGAACTAATGGGAAAGGGTAAAACTGACCATATTAAGAGAATGGGTAAAGTTATTTTAATTTCAACTTTTGTTATTAAAAATTCAAAAGTTGATGAAAAATTGAATAATTTTAAGAATCTTATGATGCAAATTTACTATCGTAATGATTCTCTATAATGTTTCATAGGCAATAACTTGATATATGCAACGGGAGACGAGGTAGAGGAACTTTATTTAATTTCTCACTAGGATTAAAAATTAAAATCATGAAAAAATGCCGATTTTACTGTATCGATTCTAACTTGAATATTACGAGTCTTTAAAATTGAGGTCAATAGTTCAATGAAATATGGTCATCTTTATTTTTGTTTAATTTTTTTTCCAAACTGACACTAAATTTAATACTAAAAAGCTGTGTGAAGCAAAACTGGGATAGGTTCTTATAATTAAAAATTCAAAAGTTGATGAAAAATTTCTGAATATTGAACAAAAATTAAAACTCATTTATTGCCCCGACCCTGCTCTAAGATATTGCCGAACAATATTTTACGATCAATTCAACAAGTTACACACTAAAATTGGTCATAAGGATTTGAAAAAAAAAAAAACAATTTTCATAAAACAATTCAAACGAGATGGTTCATAAACTAGTTTCTAACTTCCGAAATCGTCAACAGATCTATAAAACTAAGGTCTAAGAATACTGTCATTAAAGCAAATATACAATTTGTGAAAAGAAATTATCCAACTCTACATGATTAATCTGAAAAAAATAATATTAAAAGAAATTGAAGTAGTGTTTCTTTTCCATTGACTAAAAATGTAAAATCTGTATACAAAATTAAAAATGGAGAAAATAAGTATTTTTATATTATTGGTTTGTTTATTCTTTAAATAAACATATTTTGTAAAAGATTACAAAACCTTAAATCTAAGAGGAAAGCTGATATAAAAGTATTTTCAATTAAGTTTTTTTTAAAGGCTTGTTCCAGTATACATATATCACTCATTAGTTTTGACATTATTAACGCATTTCGAAAAATTATCTTGTCTACAAATAAGCTCTTATTCAAATATATAAAACACTACCATAAATGACATAGAAACTGTATTATAATGCTCTATAAAATTTGCAAAAAAAGTTTTAGTACATTTTCCTTGAACATATTTCATTTTTAAGAAAGATATGGGCTTATCCCTGTAAATTTTAACTTCTTAAGTTTGAAAAAAAAAAACAAAAAAAAATTAAGGCACGCATGTAAATTTGAGTTTTTCTTCAATTATAAACCACGAATAAATAAAAAACTTCAAAATAACTCATATGTATTGTTTATTGAAGAGTATAAAGGTATAAAGTATAGAAAAATGAATTTAAAATAATTTATTTTAAGAACCGAGTTAATTGATTTGGTTTTTATTTTTAATCTTCACAGCTTCTTTTTTAAAAGTTATTTGTTTAACACTTTTACCATTTTTTTATAGATTCTACTGTTTAAATTACGCTCATTGTAAGGGTATAATCAAACAATGCTTTGGTGTGCTAGTAAAAAATGTGCCTTTTTTGAAACAGTTACGTTTTTTACGTTCGTTTTGTTAACTTCATAAAATTTGTACATAATGAAGCACGCATTGAAGCCAAAGTTTTTTTTACTCTAGATAGCTTAAATAATTATGCAGACCATAAAAAAATGCCCCATGATCAATGTTAAAAAAATAGACACGAAAATTTGTGACAATTAAAGATTTACGAAAAATCACGCATGGCAGTTTTTTCTAAAATTTATATCATATAGGATTACTTATAAGGAAGGCACGCACTCAAAATGAATGATTTCAATTAATTTTGACCTTCATTTATCTGAAAAAAAAACAAAAAATGAACTAAGTAATCTTATGTTAAACATTATTTTTGCAATAATACAAAACGTTAATTATCCACACACGCAGCCAAAAGTCTCAATATTCGATGATTTTTTCGATTTCAAACACTTTCGCACTATCTCGATGGTTAATTTTATAAATTGAATAGTTAAAACTCAATGATATATAATATTATAAGTTCCAAAACCTGAATATTTAATAATAATGTCTATATATTTCGACGCATGGCAAAAGTTAAAATTTGCACGGATAAGTCCATATAATTAAAATTTGTAAATTATTATCGATTTTGCTATACAAAATTATCTATAATTCCAGAAATACTAAGAAGAGACACCAAACAGTGTATTCGTTTTTATACTCGCTGCGTTCGCTGTATTCGGTGTGTTTATAACTGTTAGGCTTGTTCTGTTCTATTTGGTTCAAGCATTCAAGCCTAGGAGAGAAACCAAACAGTGTATTCGTTTTGTTATAAAGGAATCGAATGGTGTGCAGTGTTTGTTCTTTTAGAATAGTGTATTCATTTTCAGTGTACACTACTTTCTTTGCATGGAACGAACAGAATACACTGAAGTACTGTGCTTACTCAGAGAAGGTAAATGAATGTATTCATGCAGACCTTTAATATAGATTATACATATATACAAAGATAATAAGGACTGTCCACATATATACAAAACTTGGATAAACTAATAAAACACTGATTACTGATTACGTGTTTCTTAGGGAATTCAGAAGTTTTCTTTGGTCTACAGAGGTTTTCAACTTACTTCTTTTATTACACATCAAGGATTGACTACAAGATATCAACTGAAGTCTTCTATTATGATATTTGCATGCCTATGCCTAAACAGTGTTTAGTTTAGTTAACACGTTAAAAATAGCTTCGGCAGTATCCGGAAAAAGAAAACTTTAGTAAAATGAAATAAAATGCACAACTGGGTCGCACGAACTTGCTCCTATGTAACAGACTAGAAATTTTAAAAACGAATGTTATTCGAAAAAAAAACTGTTCATAAGGATAACATTTATTTTTTAAACTCTTTTAGTAGTAAAAGATAAAAACAGAACCCTAGGCAAATATAAATTTATGCAAGAACAAAAATTATAAGTCGTTGTAGTGGTTTCTTAAAAAAAATAAGCTTTGGTACGATAGCTTAAAGTTTTTATTACTGTACGAATAAAAATTTTACTATTAAACGAAATATTGAGCCGCTTTTGAGATATCGAATTTTCCAAAAATTCAAAAAATGGTATTTTTTTTTCAAAAATTCAAAAATTAAAAAAAATTTTTTAAGTTTTGAAATTTTTAGAAGCATCTCTATAAAATATTTCATTAAAATCCGTTATGTCGATAATCAGAAATTCAAAATTTGAAAAAATGGTTCTATGGTAGGTACAAGCTATAATATCTTAATTTCAATTTTTTTATTAAATTAAAGATTACAAAAATTAATTTAAAGAAAAAAAAATTATTAAAATTCTAGGCGCCGATAAAAATACGATTTTTGAATACCATTTTTTAACATTTGTATGGTGAGTACCTTCATTTATAGGTAAGATAAAGCTTTTTTTTCTCACATCTTCTAGATTATAACGTGAAACTTTTATTTATCAAGTTTAAAAAAATTTAGAATGGGGTTTTCGAAATATTGACTTTTGAAATAAAAATTTGTAAATTTTTTTAAAAATCAAAAAATTTTTTTTCGAAAATTTGAATACACAATACAAATTTTTGGGGAGCTTTAGCAAAAAAAAATTTTTCAAAATCGGTGGTATCATTTAAAAATGATATCTACCAAGCTTAAAGAATATCGGCCGAGCCGTTTAGGCTGTAGTCGAACAGACAGACAGAATTGCGAGACCCACTTTTTTAGTCTTCACTATCATCCTTATGTCAACCATAGAGGAAATATATTACCTAGAGTCACGACTTCGGGGGTTTGCTCTCTTTAACCCTACAAGCTGAATTGAGAGGAAAAAACCCACAGTCCAAAGATGTGTTAGTTGCCCCATGCATTTTAAATAGGACCAACACAGCTTTGTTCAAATTTTGTGGGTTTTTGCTCAATGTGCAAAAAGTTGAATAAGTGCGTTTGAATATTCAAAAAAGGAATCCGTTAAATTCAAAAATTTTAACATACAAATATTTTTTTTTATTAATTTTGCTTTTTTTATCTCTTCATCAATAAAAACTATATTAGATATTAATGTTATTGCTCTTCGGATACAAATTCCTTAATATTTATGTATATTTCTGTTAAAAACTAAGAAATTCCAAGCAAAAGTAGAAGCGCACCCTAGAAAATCAATGCGTTTAGTGCCCAACGTTGATTACGGAATATAGACATTTTAGCCCAAAGGTGAAAATGTTGACAAGTAAACAAATTGATAAAAAAAACAAATGTCATAAAAAAACAAAAGTGCGGGTCGCTGCTTCTAATTAGCAAACAAGTTTTTCTCCGATTTTAGCGTAATTTTCTCAACTAAATCAAATAAATTGTCCATAAAAATGTACATCAAAGTTTCCCCCGTCGATACCCAATAAAATTTCGTGTGCAAATCATAAATTGATCGCGTAAATTTTGATTGCAAAATACCGAAGGTGTTTTTTTTTCCTCACACAAGTTTTTCCCTACATATTCTTTTTTTTATTGTGTGTGCAAAATTTCACAAGTGTCAATGGAAGTAGTGAAATTTTGGTTAATAACCATAAAGGAAGTGTAAAAAAGTATATTTGAACGTTAGTTAATTTAACGAGACTGCAAATTTTAAGTTCAATTTCTTTTAAGATCTTTGTTGGATTTCATATAAATACAATTTTCTTTTAAGACTTTAATTAAGTTAGTTAATTTAATTATACATCGTTTGGGATATAGGTTTGTTAATAAAACTCATTGTGCGGGCGATTTTTTCACTTTACAGTAAAATCAATTCGGTGCGATGTATGTAACGGGGTAATCGCCGTCTGCCATAAGGCCATCAAAGAGAGTTTTCACCAGTTCTTAGAAATGACTTCGATCATCAACAACAACAACAACAACAACAACAACAACAACAACAATAACAACAATCTTGTGTTGGCATTGAACAAACACTAAATACAACCAAAAATAGTGCAAGCGACCCACTAATTTTGTCGTCAACATTGACGTCCACTTCGTCAACGAACAGCAACTCCTCTTATCCATTCAAATTTGCCAGAAAGTTTAAAGAATCTTCTAATCTTGTCGATTACCGAGACTAAAACATGGTTCCGGTTTTTTTCAGTTGAAATTATATCACACTGTAATTGAAGATGTCATCTTAAGTGTTCGAGATGCATTACTGGATGAAAGCGTTGACGAACAAGTTCTGCAAGAGATGAAACAAATATGGCGTACAAAGTTGTTGGCAAGCAAAGCGGTGGAATTAAATCCCGAGGCACCAGAGCCCCAACCACCACCGATTATTTCTAATAATCCAAAGGTAAGCAAGGTTTGTGTAAAATTTTAATTATTGCCTTGTTGAAGCCTTAATAGCGTGTTTTTCCCTTTCATATGTACAAAATGTGCTGTCTTAATACTACTGCGTGTTTTTTGTTGTTAATTTGATAAACTAAAAATAAACTACAATTATCGCTTGCTTAAAAATGAAAACAAATAAAACCATCATAACAACTGATCTACTTCTACTAAACACAATGGACCCGTACTTGCACACTGCTATATTTCTGCGATTTTATTTATTTGAATATTAACTTCGTGCAGCCATCAAAAGTATGTAATATTTTTATTTTTTTTATTTAAATTTTGCTTTTTACTTAATTTAAGAAATCTTGTAAAATATGTGTATACATATATTGGTTATGCAAATTTATTTTAATTCAGGCCGCTGCTAATAAATCAAAGAAGGCCGCAGCAGCTGCAGTATCATCTCAAAACAATACAGCTGCTACACAAAGTAATGACGTTAAACCAAATCAAATAAACAATTCCATATCGACTGTCAATGGAACAATAATTAAAATAGAACCCAACCAATCTCAGTATCAGCAAATAACGGGTGATTTTTTAAGAGCTTGAGAACTTTTTTTAAAAAAAAAACGCATAAAATTTGCAAAATCTCATCGATTCTTTATTTGAAACGTTAGATTGGTCCATGACATTTACTTTTTGAAGATAATTTCATTTAAATGTTGACCGCGGCTGCGTCTTAGGTGGTCCATTCGGAAAGTCCAATTTTGGGTAACTTTTTCGAGCATTTCGGCCGGAATAGCCCGAATTTCTTCGGAAATGTTGTCTTCCAAAGCTGGAATAGTTGCTGGCTTATTTGTGTAGACTTTAGACTTGACGTAGCCCCACAAAAAATAGTCTAAAGGCGTCAAATCGCATGATCTTGGTGGCCAACTTACCGGTCCATTCCTTGAGATGAATTGTTCTCCGAAGTTTTCCCTCAAAATGGCCATAGAATCGCGAGCTGTGTGGCATGTAGCGCCATCTTGTTGAAACCACATGTCAACCAAGTTCAGTTCTTCCATTTTTGGCAACAAAAAGTTTGTTAGCATTGAACGATAGCGATCGCCATTCACCGTAACGTTGCGTCCAACAGCATCTTTGAAAAAATACGGTCCAATGATTCCACCAGCGTACAAACCACACCAAACAGTGCATTTTTCGGGATGCATGGGCAATTCTTGAACGGCTTCTGGTTGCTCTTCACTCCAAATGCGGCAATTTTGCTTATTTACGTAGCCATTCAATCAGAAATGAGCCTCATCGCTGAACAAAATTTGTCGATAAAAAAGCGGTTTTTCTGCCAACTTTTCTAGGGCCCATTCACTGAAAGTTCGACGTTGTGGCAGATCGTTCGGCTTCAGTTCTTGCACGAGCTGTATTTTATACGGTTTTACACCAAGATCTTTGCGTAAAATCTTCCATGTGGTCGAATAACACAAACCCAATTGCTGCGAACGGCGACGAATCGACATTTCACGGTCTTCAGCAACACTCTCAGAAACAGACGCAATATTCTCTTCTGTACGCACTGTACGCATTCGTGTGGTTGGTTTAATGTCCAATAAAGTGAACTGAGTGCGAAACTTGGTCACAATCGCATTAATTGTTTGCTCACTTGGTCGATTATGTAGACCATAAATCGGACGTAAAGCGCGAAACACATTTCGAACCGAACACTGATTTTGGTAATAAAATTCAATGATTTGCAAGCGTTGCTCGTTAGTAAGTCTATTCATGATGAAATGTCAAAGCATACTGAGCATCTTTCTCTTTGACACCATGTCTGAAATCCCGCGTGATCTGTCAAATACTAATGCATGAAAATCCTAACCTCAAAAAAATCACCCGTTACAACAACATCAATTGATGCAATCCCAATCTATGGTCCAGCAGCAACATCAACAACAGCAGCAGCAGCAACAGCAGCAAATGCAACAGATAGTACAACAAAAACAACAGCCAAACCAAAACAATCAACAACCTGTTCAGCAACAACAAACAGCATCAGCCATACCAGCAGTCTGTAACAAGGGGCGTTTTCCTAAATGCAGTGTTGCAGCGCATCTTGGATTTTAATGCCCTCGCAAGGTTTATTATTTACTCTGAAATACAATATTTACTCTTACAATTCATTAAAAAAAACTCTAAAATTTAGAATTCGTATTTAAAAACATTATTTTATTGAAGCAAGTGAATAAAAAAAGGCATCAAAATTTACGATGCGCTGCAGCACTGCATTTAGGAAAACGCCCAAGATCATGCCAGTCAATGTAAGTTTGTGGATTTAAAATTTTTCCTTAATGTGTGTGTGCTGAAGAGTTTTTATTTTTCCATAGATTACTTTACCTGCTCAACCCGGTACCATGAATACAGAATTACGAGTTCTAACAATCCACGTGCCAGCATCGGCGCTTCAAGAGAATCAGTTGACACAGATCCTCAGGGCCAATTTGATTTCGTCGATTATGTCGTTGCCAACAGCCTTGGCTTCGTCTGTATTGCAACAGCATGTTAACGCTGCTCTACAGAATGCTGCTATTCAAAGTGAGTTTATCTCAATTTCTTATTCTTTTTGTGATGAGACTGTAATTTATAAAGCGTATAAAGCTTGAGTTCCCATATATGGGCATGTGGTCCTTTAACATAATTATGCACTTAAGTCTGTTGAATAGAGTTCAGAAAATCGCTTTAAAAATGATAGAAAATAGAACCATAACGTCTCCCGAGTATCGTCTTAATCACCCATATATCAAATTCCATCGTAATGGAATCAAAACAAGGAAAACTATAACCGAGTGCGTGTCTGATGGCATTCGTGATAGTAGGACTAAATGTTTCTTGTATGTCCTTATTTAATTTCTTAAGCAACTAGCGACCAACACACGCAGAGAGAGGGGCAGAACCCCTTTCCATAGCCAATAATTTATTTAACTTTATTAGTTTAGTTAGTACAAGCAACTTACGACTAAGGTATACTATTGAAGACTTAAGCTTAAGATGCCTTAAATTAGAACCAAGTCTAATTTTTAATGGTGGGTGATATTTTTTGTTGTAGAAGTTTAGTGCAAGTACTTCCGTAAAGTAAATTAATTTAAATCATACGATTTAGTCGGTGATGGAAGTTTATATTTTCAGAAATCACTTGGTCAGAAAATTGTCACGCATTAGAGCCATTGTTATGCAGTGGTCTTCATTGTATTAAGCTAAGCACATACTTTGTAAAATATGATGATATATAGAACTTGAAATTAGTGCAAGTTTAAAGTCTCTGATTGGCTAAATGTTAGAAAATTAGCTTCTAATTAAGGAAACTTGTAAGTTAGACTTGAAAATAAGGCAAGACAAATCTCTCTTAATATAAAATAATTATCAAAATATCACCCGGTTGTATTTTCTCACTAAACTGAAAGCTGAACTTTATTGTTCTGAAATTTTTCCATTTATTTGCAACTTTTAAATGACGAAGTTCTATAATATCCATTGCCGTAAATAAAATTTAAAAAAATATATGATTAGTAAAATTACAATGTATGCTCAAGAGTTTCATTCTATATGTACTTGTTTTAAACTTAAAAAATCTTGCATTTATTTTTTACAGAAAATTTCACAATTAGATGGTGTTCTTGATACATCCGATGAAGATGAGTCTGAAGAAAGTGACGATAACATGGATAATGAAGATGACGATGATTTGGACAAAAAAGAAGATGAAGATGGCGAAAAAGACGGTGGACCTGAAGAAGAGCCTCTTAACAGCGAAGACGATGTTACAGACGAAGATGCCAGTGACTTATTTGACACGGACAATGTTATAGTATGTCAATACGATAAGGTAAGATACATTTTTATCCCTTTCTTACAAAGTTTATGAACATAATTAATTATTTTTATATTATTTTAGATTACAAGATCGAGAAACAAATGGAAATTCTATCTCAAAGACGGTATCATGAACATTTGCGGCAAGGATTACGTATTCCAAAAGTCCAATGGTGATGCTTAACTCTTTCAGTCTTAGTGGTTAGTGTTGATAACCACCTTTTCAGATTTTTTTTTATTTTGTTTCCATGACATTTAGCGGATTGCTTTTGTTTTATCCCGTTAATATGGGATACGACTTAGACTTAGTTCATGTCAGTTTTTTTTTCCGAATGAGTCTTATTAGTCAAAAGCGGATTTTTATCCAGAGACGCACGTGAAGAATTGTTGCTCATGATTCAAATATAAATATAAAAAGGTAATCATTCGAATTTTATTATATTTTTTGTTTTGTTTTGTTAAGTCTTGTGTTTATGATTTATTTGTAATAGAAGTGCGTTGACATTTTGTATCCGCGATGTTCTAGGAGGATAAATGTAAGGTGGTTAGTGTTGCTAACCACCGTGACGTGTGTATAATTTAGCAAGTTAGTGAATTTATTATTATTTTAGTTTTTACCATGCACCGTAAACGTATGAACAGAGGTGCTCTGAACTTACCGTCGGATGATAACAGTTACTTGTCAATACGCAAAATTTTGTTAAATTCAGTTCATCTTTATATTTTTTGACAAAAATCTAATGTGAACTATACCTCCATAACAAAGATTAAAATTGTAATAATTAACGTTGGAAGATTTTAAAGTTCACATTGGATTTTTGTCAAAAAATATATGTAAGATGAACTGAATTTAACAAAAATTGCGTATTGACAAGGTCTTCACAAGTCAACCGATGATTCTATTTGAGATCACCGGGACGAAAGATGAAACACCAATTTTTGTGGACTAAAGGCCAAAAAAAGCCAATTTGAATCAATAATTCAATATCAATAATAGTCTTCTACTTGGCTGATTTATGTCAGTAGATAGTACATAGAGTTTGTATTATAAAAACCTTCAAATAACAGCTACTGTGATGAAGAGTCGGGTGAAGAACCACATGATGATGATCATGCTTTTGGTATGTTATTGAATGACGTAATCAAGAAATCGAATCTGATGGTTTCAATTCAGACGATAATTTGATTTCTAAAGCAGCTCCCAGGCCCGTAATTATAAAAAGAAACAAGCCAACAGTTTCAAGAGAAATCGTCTTTAAAAGTAGCCGCCATGAGCCACAACGATCAACATCAAGAAGATGCTGCAAATGCAATACTAAAAAAGATCCATTTCAAACTATTTGGCAGTGCAAAACGTGCTAAGTTCCACTTTTCTTGCGAAAAAGAAAAAAACTGCTTTGAGGTATTCTATAGAGGTTAGTTACATTTTTCTACTGCTTAAGAATAAATTCTTAAGTTTTGGAATTTATAAAAACAAACAATTCTTCATGGTTTATTGCATTAGAATTATTTGTTAAGTTTTGAACATTATGAAAATAAAAATTAAAAATGGTTTATCTGATTTTTTTTTAATTCCGATAGTCACGGTGGTCATCGTTGCTAACCACCCTTTTTCTCATAAACCTAACAAGGTAAAAAAAAATGGTTTATATTTTTACAATCTACTTAACATAACTAATGTATTTATAGACAAAATTTCTAAATTTCGTATTTCATTTAAAAGCGTGACTGAAAGAGTTAATGGTAGACAAACAGTCTTTTTGTTCTTATAGATAAATCATTCGTTTTATTGATTCAAATTAGCTTTTTTGGCCTTTAGTCCACAAAAATTGGCGTTTCGTCCGGGTTATCTCACATGGACTCATCAGTTGACTTGTGAGGACCTTGTCAATACGCAATTTCGTTTTATTGTTTTTCTTACAAAAATACAATAATTGTTATTAACTTCCCATAGGGAGTTATTGTAATCGGTCCGATTTGTAAAATTGGAATTTTTGACATTTCTCGACGTTTCAAGGTCCCTAGAGGCTAAATCAATAATTTTTTTATTTTAAAATTCAAAAAAAATTGTTTTAAATCTTTAACTTAAACTCTTGTACACAACATGTGAAAAAGTGAAATTTCCGCACGCAAAAACTCGCATGAAATTCACAACGTCGCATTACAAAGCTTTTACATATTTTGTATTACAAAAAAAAATTAATTGAAAAAATGGGTTAAACTTAATTTTTTGTCCTTGAACTTCAAGTCAATTCAGTTGAAAAAAAAAAAAAAACAAAAATTGCCTTGATTAAAAAAAATACTATTTTATACTCAAGAATGTTTTGTTTGCTTTTTTAATTGTCTTCCATTTTAAATTGGCCTTCCAACTTGATAGTTTAACAAAATTTCGTTTAACTAGATGTCCGCCGGAATATAACCTAAAATTCCAGCCAAGTTAGTGCTGAAGTTTTGATACAATAACTCGGTTAAACCTGTGAGTGGAATTGATGTGGGGATTATGGAATTATGTTCTAGGAATCATTGGATTGGATTCAAAATAGGATCAATCGAGCAAATGCTGTTGGAAATTCTTGAAAATGGTAGGTAAACAAAGCTGTCATTTCTGAACTAGTTGCTCCATGTTTATGATTGAAACGGTTTCGAGTGTTGATTTTAATCCTCTAAGTGGTTCTAAAAACCAATTTTAATTTTAACAAAAACGTCGAAAAATTTGAATATGAGGACCGTTTTCACAATTTCAATATGAATATGAAAATGTTGAAACGTGTCTCATACGAAAATTTTTCGAAGGTTTTGTTATAATTAAAATTGGTTGTCAGAACCACTTAGAAAACATAAATCAACACTCAAGCCCGTTTAAATCATCCTAATGTAGCAAGTCGTTTGGAAATGACAGGATGGTTTATATAATATTTTCAAAAAAATTACATGATTTTTCATGAAATTCTTGAAAATGGTAGATAAACCGTCACGTCATTTCCAAACTACTTGCTCGATTCGGATGATTTAAACGGTCTTCGGTGTTGTTTTTAATCTTCTAGGTGACTCCAAAAACTAATTTTAATTTAAACAAAACCTACCAAAAATTTTCATATCGGGAACGTTCTAGCAATTTCAATATGAATACGCCAATGTTGAAACGTCTCTGGCATGAATTTTTTTTCGAAGTTTTTGTCAGATTTGAAAATGGTTTTCAGAACCATTTTGGAGACTCAAATAAACGCTCAAAACCGTTTGAATTATCCAATTTTTTGTTAAAATTGAAATTTGTTTTCAGAACCACTTAGAAGACTTGAATCAACACTCGGAACCGTTTCAATCATCCAAATGAAGCAACTACTTCAGAAATGACAGCTTGGTCATGTAATTTTTTTGAAAGTGGTCGATAAATGATGTTGTCATTTCTAAACTAGTTGCTTCATTTGGATGACTTGTACGCAGCATATACTTACACCAAATCCATTAATTCAAGTTTCAATTAGGATAGCTAAATTAAAATTCGATTTAAAATCAATTGATCAACAGTTCTCAATTTTTTTATTTTAGAAATTCGTTTCTGTTGCTTTGAACGATAGTGTCTTTAAGTGCATTTTTTTTCTTAAAAGTGTGTGATTTTCGTAAGCACTAGTATTCTCTTGAGATCTTTTTGTATTTTAAAATTCTTCATGTGATACGTGTGATGTTCTACACAAAATGATAGAATGTCCAAAACTAGACCCAACAACTGAGCCGTTTGATTATCTTCGTTTTGTGGTCTATCACCAATGGTATTTATTAAAAGTGGAGCTGTCGATAAAGACAGTAATTAAGCTTCTTGTAACGGGTGATTTTTTAAGAGCTTGAGAACTTTTTAAAAAAAAAAAACGCATAAAATTTGCAAAATCTCATCGATTCTTTATTTGAAACGTTAGATTGGTCCATGACATTTACTTTTTGAAGATAATTTCATTTAAATGTTGACCGCGGCTGCGTCTTAGGTGGTCCATTCGGAAAGTCCAATTTTGGGTAACTTTTTCGAGCATTTCGGCCGGAATAGCCCGAATGAAATGTTGTCTTCCAAAGCTGGAATAGTTGCTGGCTTATTTGTGTAGACTTTAGACTTGACGTAGCCCCACAAAAAATAGTCTAAAGGCGTCAAATCGCATGATCTTGGTGGCCAACTTACCGGTCCATTCCTTGAGATGAATTGTTCTCCGAAGTTTTCCCTCAAAATGGCCATAGAATCGCGAGCTGTGTGGCATGTAGCGCCATCTTGTTAAAACCACATGTCAACCAAGTTCAGTTCTTCCATTTTTGGCAACAAAAAGTTTGTTAGCATTGAACGATAGCGATCGCCATTCACCGTAACGTTGCGTCCAACAGCATCTTTGAAAAAATACGGTCCAATGATTCCACCAGCGTACAAACCACACCAAACAGTGCATTTTTCGGGATGCATGGGCAGTTCTTGAACGGCTTCTGGTTGCTCTTCACTCCAAATGCGGCAATTTTGCTTATTTACGTAGCCATTCAACCAGAAATGAGCCTCATCGCTGAACAAAATTTGTCGATAAAAAAGCGGATTTTCTGCCAACTTTTCTAGGGCCCATTCACTGAAAGTTCGACGTTGTGGCAGATCGTTCGGCTTCAGTTCTTGCACGAGCTGTATTTTATACGGTTTTACACCAAGATCTTTGCGTAAAATCTTCCATGTGGTCGAATAACACAAACCCAATTGCTGCGAACGGCGACGAATCGACATTTCACGGTCTTCAGCAACACTCTCAGAAACAGACGCAATATTCTCTTCTGTACGCACTGTACGCATTCGTGTGGTTGGTTTAATGTCCAATAAAGTGAACTGAGTGCGAAACAATCGCATTAATTGTTTGCTCACTTGGTCGATTATGTAGACCATAAATCGGACGTAAAGCGCGAAACACATTTCGAACCGAACACTGATTTTGGTAATAAAATTCAATGATTTGCAAGCGTTGCTCGTTAGTAAGTCTATTCATGATGAAATGTCAAAGCATACTGAGCATCTTTCTCTTTGACACCATGTCTGAAATCCCGCGTGATCTGTCAAATACTAATGCATGAAAATCCTAACCTCAAAAAAATCACCCGTTATAAGCCAAATAAAAATTATTATACCAATTAAGGTTTGAATACTATGCTTGTAAAAGAAATTTAGGAAGTCCCCCTTCTCGGTGAGCATGTTCTTTGGTTCGGAATCAGTCAACATTTGTTCAAGTAGCATTCATCCCTGCAGAAAAACAAAAAAACGATGCATTTAAAACTATTATATTTGTATTAGTTCGCAACACTTACCCAGTCCGTCCTGCTCACTTTTTGCAATGTATAATTGCGAACAACCAATGTCGAAAACTCGACAATTGCAGTCAAAATATCAATAGAAGCTGATTTTGTCTTCTGATCGCCCATTATGAAAGTTATTTACAGTGCCTGAAGAATTCCTAAGCACGTTAGGGTTTTGTAGAACGAATCTTTACATTGCGTCTGCAAATTTTGAGCATAGTTGCAAAATTCCTTTAAAAAGAGCACAATGTCACGACGCTTCGCCTCTGATGTATTGGGATCGGTAAGCATTACATATATACATATCGACAAGAAAACGCTCGTCCTTTTGTATCAGTGTGACAATCTCGACTTTGTTAAAGAGTATAAAACTGGACAACGTATTCAGCATGTTGTCTTCGACAAAAATCCAAGTTGTTGGCAATATAATATCCTGAATGTATTGCGGAACGTTTGATAGATTTTTTCCAGTAGGTCTTGATTTCTAATCGGGATAGTTTCACGAAATTTGCCAGATGCATTTAATACTAGCGATGCTTTTTAAGTTGAGTGAGATTTGGGTCGTATTCCAAACAACCAACAACATTGAATATGGTGTCCTCTACAACATTATTTCAGAAAGAGCGTTTTTGTTGAGCAGAAAAATGTTCTTGAAGATTTCAGAGAGATGGTGGAGGCCTTCCATGTTCTTCAAATCAAACCTGGGCGAAACGCACTTTGGAGTTGAGGTCGCTTGAGCTTTTTATTTATTAAAGTAATTCAAACACTCCACTTAAACCGAAATAATTTTTTAATCTTCATTAATAATGTTAAAATTTTTATCTTTTCGTCCGGAAAAAACGCGCTATAAAATATTTGTTTTTATACAATTATGACATCTGTCATTTTGATATTCAAAAAAAAAAAACAAAACTTCAAATTTTGAGCTACTGACTTCATTTTGTATTTTAATCTACCATTCACACGTATTCATGGATAGGAAATTTAAGAGAGCTTTCTCTTACTCAGCTCAAAAAAAATTTGAGGGTGTTTCAGGCAAGAGGGGTACCGGTCGTGACTTTAGGTAATATATTTCCTCTATGATGTCAACTTTGATCAAAATCTCGAGTTCGATTTTTTTCCCGAATGCATAACTTGCCTTATAGTACCTATAAGTCGCAAGTAAAAATAGTGATAGGTGTCGGTCACTACATAAATAGTTTACCTTATGTGAAACATGCCAAGAGTTCAAGAGTTGGATAATTTTGGAAAAAGTGCAACAACCAAAAGGGCCTTCAAGGAAGGTGACTTTTTTTAAGCAACAACTCCAGATAATAATAATAACATAGTGCGTGGACCCAAGAAACTGGTAAAATTGTCCCGCCATTCAACATAAGAGCACTCCAACTTTTCCGGAAAAAGAAATGCTTATTTTCAACCATCCCACTCGTAATTCGCATCTCCACTGTGAACCTGAAAAAATAACTTAGAGTCCTCGGTGTAACATTCAGTGGAAATCTGAAATGGGATCTCCACATCAAAAATACCATCAATCAACTTAAGACTAGAAACAAGGCCCTGAAAATCATATGTTCCCGTAGAAAAGGACGACGTCTGGAAACTGTTCTCAAAATAACCAAAGCTCTAGTCGAAGGTACCCTCCAACACGGGCTCACCCAATTTATGTGGACTTTAAAGAAAAACTTAGAGAGCATCGATATAGCCATAAACGAATGCTACCGAACATCCCAAGCGCTAAAGACAACACCAAGCTGTATTTAAAGCAATCAACATATTAGGACAAAAATGAGCGGTAAACTTAATGAGCAAAGCCCTTACTGATGTTTCTCATCCTCTTCACACAGCTTCAAAGGAAAAGTTTCCAGAAAAAAACAAAACAAGAAAAATTCAACATCCTCTCTAATCAAAATAGCTACCTAATTTCGGCTCATGGTTGTATTCCTTTAGAAACTTTAGGAAATCTGTTGACATCCCTTCACCCTCCTTAGAAAAGACACTTGCTATTTATAGACACCAGCTTCTCCAGCCACAAGAAGGAAAACACTTCAAATTTACAATTCCGTATGCTTCACCGTGAACTAATTGAATCTATCAAGCCTTTGAGAACATTATACACCGACGGATCCTAAAGGGATAATAATTCAACTTATGCAGTCATCGAACTGAAGGCAAACAACGAAGAAACCATCTTTTATCTTTTTCCAAGGCATTCTTCCAGACGCAGCGGGTAGTTATCTAGCGGAAGTTACAGCATTGCCAAAAACCCTTTTTATTGTACAGTCCTGGACTGAAAAGACATTGATCCTCACCGACAGTCTAAGTATACTTACAGAAATCAAAAGTAATAACTGCTTTACTCTCAATTACATCTGAAGCATCCTCCATAATAACGCAAACATAACCCTAGCATGGATCCCAGGTCATGTTGGTATTAAAGAAAACGAGACTGCCGATACTGCAACAAAAGAAGCGACTCGTTCTCCGTATGTAAAAGAACTGCCAAATATCTCTCAAATCATCCGGAAAGTTTTCATTACAAATGAAAATGAAGAGCTCGAAACTGCTGGCGTAGTGAACAGAACTTTTTTCGACAATACGCAACACGTCTTCGAATTCCTTACAACAAAACTCTAACCAGAGAAGAATGCATAACTATATTTTGGATCAGATTAGGAAAAACTCTATTTTCAAGTCGTTACTTTTTTTCTAACGACCCACCAGAAGAATGGCAATATTGAACAGAGATCCTATCAGTTTGGCACATACTTGCCGATTGTTCAATTTCTCGCCAAACTACAGATACCGATTCAATAGAAGTTAAGACGAAAGAAATAGCCGAAATACTTAATCCATCCGATGTCCGATCCTTTCAGCGCATTAAATTAGCCACAAACTTACATAACAAGTTTAAAGAAATATGAACTATTTATATAAATACTATAATAATTTATATATATATTGTTGCGAACAGAGCTTTATACTCCTACAGCGCCATCTGTTGAGAATTACATATCTGCTTTATGAAGGAACAAAAAAAAACTCTTTTCCGTCGCATCTAAATTTCCCCTTATTCCAAACAACTAGAACATTCTATCTCCATATAAATTTCCCCTTATTCCAAGCAAATAGAATTTTCTAGACAAGAACCTTCGAGAACAACTGGTTTGAGTATATAAGGGAGTGTTCACGGTGAGCGGAACACAGTTTATTTTCGATTATGAAAGTGTGCAAAGCTGAACTATTGGATTGTGGAATTAAAGAAGTGTGATTTAAGTTTGAATAAAAGTATTAGAGTTGATTATAAATTGAGATTTATTGTTTTGATTTGGAAAGTGTAAATAAAGAAGAAATTCTAAAAGGAGTAATAAGTTTTATTTAAAGAACCTAGCAAAAATATTACATTGGTGTCAGAAAAGTGGAATAAAACTTATTGTGCAGTGAAGAAAAAGCTGAAAAGTGAATTAAGCAAGCGAGAACTTTCTAGAGCAGGATCGAAAAATGAGCTTGTTCTGCGTTTGGCCGAATATTTGAAACAACAAAATGAGGACCCGGACATTTTCGTCTTTGAAGCTGACGCTAAGGAAGCAGACGTAAGTAAAAATGCAGATGTTTCAAATATGATTAGTCTTCTGTTTTAACATCAAAAGAATGTTCTCGAACGTCTCGAAGAGCAACGAAATGAACAAAAGAAAGAACAGGAGAATGTATAAAGGAACGTTCTCGAATGCCTGGAGAAACAGCATAGCGAACAAAAAGACCTTCTCGAAGAGCAGAGAAACGTGCTAGAAGGAAAGCTTGTTAACATCGAGAAGAATGTATCTGCACTTGATGAACGTGTTTCATTGTTGGAGAATCAAGCCGAACGTGTTTCATTATTGGAGAATCAAGTCGACAACAAAATGGAGACGTTTTCAAAAGAGACATTGAAAGGCTTGTTCATCTTGCATATCCACATGTTGGAGAGGAAATTTGTAACCAGTTTGCAGTTGAGGCATTTGTTCTTGCCATTTCTGACATACATCTTCAAAGAGCCGTGCGAACTGCTGGAAAACGAACTCTTTCGGAAACATTAGCGTTTGCCTTGACAATGGAAGCAGCTGAGCAAGCTTCTCACGGAGTACATCGACTTAGAGAAGCCATCGTCGAAGAATGCTCATGCCAAAGAACTGATGTCCAAAGGAACCAACGAAACGGACTTGTAAAGTGCTGGAATTGCAACAAGACCGGACATTTACAGCGTCAATGTCGATTACCACCAAGAAGAGCTTGTCAACATTGTAGACACGGAGTTTCAAACCCAGAACAAGGTAAAAATAACATCAGTGTTACTTCCCGAACAGTTTCCCAACAGGGAAACGAATAAGAACCAACTTCGAGGGGCAGAAGCTGGTTTCTGGTATCGATGGCCCCAGAAACACCATCCAGGTCTCTCAAACTAAGCGAGACAATAGAAGTCTGACTCTCGAGGCAACTTTAAATGGCAACAAACGTGTGGTCACCATCGACACCGGTGCCACAGCCTCCATTGTGCGTCAAGACCTAGTTCACCTGAATCGGCTACACAACACCAATAGTTACCGTCTAAGAACTGCCACAGGAGAAGCAGCTAGGGTTTATGGTGAAGTCCGACTTAGAATTCAAATTGCAGATCTAGAATTCTCACACAAATTTTTGGTGGCAGATATATGTGACGAATGCATCATAGGCATGGACTTCATGAAAGAACATCGAGTAATTTTGGATATTGGCAACCAGGTACTCAAATACCAGAATACAGAGATTCCAATGATCTATGGGCACGAAGGAACAACAACTCTAAGGACTGTCATCAAAGAAGACATGATTATTCCTACTTCTTCTGAGGTATTCGTTTGGACAAAAGTAAAAGGTGAGTGTGGACGCCATCGATACCTAATTTTGGAACCAGGCCCAGATTGTTCTTCCCAAAACGTCATCATTGGGAAGACACTTGTGGCTCCAAAGAACAATATGGTCCCCGTACGGATACTCAACACCAAACCGTACGATGTAAAGTTAGCAAAAGGAGAAGTTATCGGTAAGTGCGAATCTGTCGCAGCCATAACACGAATTGACGCTGAAACACCGAGAACGACATTAAACCCTAAGGAGCTCAATAACATCAAGGCAAAGATACTCAATTCATCTAACCTAGACCAACATCAGGTTAAAACGGCAGAAAGCTTTCTGAACGAGTATGCTGCCATATTCGCTTCACCAAACGGAAAATATGGAAGGACACAAATGGTACAGCATCGAATAAATACAGGAGATGCAAGGCCCATTCGTCAGCCCGCAAGACGTCTGCCACTGGCCAAACAAGGTGAAGCTGAGGAAATGATTACCACCATGAAGAAGGATGGTTTGATTGAAAACTCCAAAAGTCCTTGGGCGTCACCAGTGGTCCTAGTCAAAAAGAAGGACGGAAGTACACGGTTTTGTGTTGACTACCGAATGTTGAATGACGTAACCAAGAAAGACAGTTACCCCCTGCCAAGAATTAGTGACACCTTAGATGCGATGGAAGGAGCACACTGGTTTTCATCACTGGACTTGAAAAGTGGATATTGGCAAGTTGAAATTCACCCTGAAGATCGAGAAAAGACAGCGTTCTCCACAGGTAATGGGCTCTGGCATTTCAACGTGATGCCATTTGGTCTTT
This sequence comes from Chrysotoxum bicinctum, assembly GCA_911387755.1. Taxonomy (NCBI): domain Eukaryota; kingdom Metazoa; phylum Arthropoda; class Insecta; order Diptera; family Syrphidae; genus Chrysotoxum; species Chrysotoxum bicinctum. The sequence goes on from OU426987.1 coordinate 118,528,495, forward strand.
GCAACGCTCCGGCAACATTTGAGCGTTTGATGGAGTGTGTCCTTCAAGTTCTGACGTGGAAAACTTGTCTTGTCTACTTGGATGATGTTATCGTTTATGGAAAGACATACGACCAACACTGTAAGAACCTAAAGGGTGTGTTCCAGAGACTTCGAGAGGCTAACCTTAAACTGAACCCAGAAAAATGTGCACTGTTCCAGACTGAAGTAAAGTATTTGGGACATATCATCTCGTCGCAAGGAGTCAAGACCGATCCTGAAAAAGTTGACACCATCAAAAATTGGCCAACACCACAGGACAAACATCAACTACGAAGTTTTCTTGGTCTTGCTACTTATTACAGACGTTTTGTTAAGAACTTTGCCGGAATTGCGAAGAGTTTGCATCAGCTTATGGAAAAGAACAAGCAGTTTAGATGGTCAGGTGAGTGTTAAAAAGCCTTCCAAGAACTGAAATACCGTCTATGCAATGCTCCGGTGCTGATCTATCCGACTCCAGGCAAGCCTTTTATCATCGATGCTGATGCAAGCAACATAGGAGTCGGCGCTGTTCTGTCACAAGTGCACAATGGCGAAGAAAAGGTTATCGCCTAGTTCAGCAAAGTACTGTCGAAGACCGAAAGGAACTACTGTGTGACCAGAAGAGAACTCTTCTTCTACGAACCGATCATGGTGCTCTTAACTGGTTGTTGAACTTCAAGAACCCAGAAGGACAAGTCGCAAGGTGGATAGAAAGACTGCAGACTTACGATTACGAAATTCAACACCGAAGGGGGAAGCTGCACTCAAAATGTCGACGCGCTATCCCGAAGACCTTGTAAAATAGATTGCAAGCATTGCAGGCGACAAGAAGAAAAGAAATCCATCAACATTCTGCGAATAAGAGCTGACTCCATTTGTGGATGGACCAATGAGGAAATAAGATCTGCTCAACAAGAAGACCCAGACATTGAACCTCTTCTCGCATTGAAGGAACATGAAGAAAAACCCGCATGGAATGACATTTGGAGTCCAATTTTAAAGGCCTATTGGGCACAATGGGACTCACTTCATGTGCAAGAAGGTGTTCTTCGGCGAAAATGGGAGTCCGCTGATGGTAAATCCTATGTGATGCAGCTTGTGTTACCTCAATCGAAAATCAAAGAGGTTCTTCGAGAGATGCATGATGGACCTTCAGGAGGCCATTTGGGAGTCAACAAGGCGTTAGAAAAAGTGAGACAACGATTCTACTGGTTGCATGCAAGAGACGACGTTGAAAAGTGGTGCTGAAATTGTGATGCGTGTGCTGCAACCAAAGGCCCTGGTAGAAAACTGCAAGGAAAAATGATGCAATATAATGTCGGCTCACCGTTTGAAAGGATGGCTGTTGATGTAGCTGGCTCATTTCCGGACACGAATGATGGAAACAAATACATTCTGGTGGTAATGGATTACTTCAGCCTGAGGCATACGCTATCCCGAACCAAGAAGCCAAGACCGTGGCCGGCCAGATTGTGTCTAACTGGGTAAGCAGGTTCGGTGTGCCTATGGAGCTCCATTCTGACCAAGGAAGGAACTTTGAGTCGAACATATTCCAAGAGCTGTGCAAGAGAGAAAAGAGTGTGAGCGTGAGTACAGAGTTGCCAGTGCGCGGTTCTCTTTCAACAGGTGATTAAACTATTTGATTTCGATCACAGTTGCCAGTGCGCGACTAGCCTTAATGCTTGAAAAGCGCTTTCAAAGCTAATCTTAGAGCTCGTTTATTCAAAAACACGCTCTAGGTGCGCCTTTATGCCGGATATACATTGTTCAAATGCATGACAAGCATGTGCAAGTGTATTAGTAAAAAAGTCACACGTATAGATTGGATGTTGGATTGAAGCAAAATCAAAATATTTTGATTTTCTTTCAATCTAGCGTCCTGCATTGAAGTAGTGTATATGCAAGATTGATGAATGATCATGCATTTATTGGTTCATTTGCGTATAGTACGTTGAAGAAATGAGAACACAGCACAGCATAAGCTCAGATTTAAATATTAAAACAGTAAACAAAAATTGTATGATGGAATGGACAGACAAAATAAAACAAATTACTCCCATAAAATTGAAAAAATTCCAAAGAAATTCGTAAAATCACAATTTTGCCTCTCACCACACCTTCGATGTAAAAATAAAAGATTGAAGACTCATTCTTGATATGTGTATACGCAACTTCAACCCCAAATTACCAATACACTTGCATATGCTTATCATGCATTTGAACAGTGTATATCCGGCATTAGAGCAAACATGCAGCCCACTTCCAGCTAATTCATTGAGTTTGAGAGTACTTTTTAGCTCCTTAATAGTGCTTGTAAGTACCTATGTTTTGTCAGCTGAAAGTTTTAATGTACTAAAATTGCCATAGAGCCAGGGCCGGACAAGCTATACGTGCAAGCTGTGCAAATGCGCAGGGCGCTGAACTCAAAAGGCGCCTTGGGCAAGCGTTAAAAAAGCCACTACTTCATAACCACTACCTACCTTCTTTTTTAAGTCTCATTTCTTTTTATAGCTCACTCCAATATTGGTATTAATTATATAACTGACAGCTAATTCTGAATTTAAAGACAGATATACATATATATATAGATACATATCTACTTTTCCAAAAATAAGTCGATGTTTAATTTCCTATACACACCCCCATTCCCACAGTAAAAAAAACTACATCACAAAATCTTTACAAAGTGCACAATTTTGTTCGCTTAACAACAGATACCTACATATTTGCTATTTTTCTCTTTATCAATCTACTGTTACGTTATTCTTCACACTCACCATCGCGTGTATGAGTGAAGGCATTTATTTTATTTTGTTATCCCTCCCCTATGCAGTGTAACATAAAACAGAATTTCAACAGCAAATATAGACAGTTAACAGTTTGCATTTTTGCAAGTTGATAACTACTCGTAACATGCGCACGATGCCAATTCTTCTATATGAAATCGAAGTCAGCAATGTTACTCAAACAGAAACAGTGTTGTTCCTCTACGTGTCGACTTTGATTGTCTACATTAATGCGTAGACAATTGTGTCGACAATGTAGACAATGTAGACAATGTCGACTATGGTGTCGACAATGTAGACAATGTCGACTATGGTCTCGACAATGTAGACAAAGCATGCCAGCCAATCTGTCATTCTTGATTTCTCTGTCACATTGTTTACTTCATTTAAGAAAATTTCAGGTGTTAATTTGAGTTTTCATTTAAATATTGGTCGACGAAAAAATAAAGGTTTCGATCACCTAGGTTTTCTTTTAATGGAAAACAATAACAAATTTGTAGCATATTGTACAGTGTGCAACAAAAATCTACAAAATACTGCACAGGTAAATAAAAATTTGTTAAAAAAAGCATATTCATATCCTAATAATATGCCTTCACATTCATTTACGAAAGCAATGCCTGTAAGCAATCCCAATCACCTGCGACATCTTAATCCGGCGATGTCTCTATGATTGTTTTGATTGACGACAATGATTTTGGCTCAAGCTCTGATTTATTAGACGAAACATAATAAGAAAAATTGAATGTCTACGTTGTCTACATTGTTGACATTGGCATGTAGACAATCAGGAATTGTATACGTTGAATTGTCTACACGTAGACAATCGTGTAGTCTACATTTTTTGTCTACATGGAACAACACTGAACAGAAACTCTGAGGTACAAAATTCATACTCATTGACATGTCAGTGCGCAGAAATAAAAGTTGCGTCTAGGAATTTAAACTCTTCCGGTTGAGTGTTTCTTGTACTATGTTTTAGTTTGGCACTCGCCTCTGTTTATGAGTGAAATTTTATCACTGTCGTGTGTCGAGAATGAGACAAAGGGTTGAAATATGGAAATACCATACTTGAGTGATGATGATGCGACGATTAATGTTGAGGTTTGTCGTTAATGAGTGAATCTGTTTTATTCAATTTCTCCTTTTCTCTATTTTTTTGTTCTTGCCAGTTATTGTTTACATTTAAAAAAGGGATTTTTTGACTGATCTAATTACTTTATTTGTCTATGTATTATGGTAAAAAAAACTCAAAACAAAAGAAAGGATAGGGAATCTATATTGACAATAAAACTTGCTACGCTACTATTCCAGTAGTGTATACGAGTATGGATAAGGTTCCTTCGCGAAGGTAGTCACCGTGACGTGGTGCGAAGGCTTAAGTAGCAAAGACTCACCCGATCTGCCAGTTGGTGATAACCCCAAATTGGTAGAGAAGTTGATGAGCGAAAACCAAGAACTGCCCTCCCTAATCCAGGGTGTTAAGTGACCCGTGCCCATTGGATGGTTTGCAGCCAGGGAGTATACCGGCTGTATTATAACGGAACCTCTTTGAAACCAGGTCGAATCAAAGAGTAACCTAGACCTTACCATATTATGCGGAGCTCTGATATGGCGGACCCCATTATTTCTCTAGCTACTCGTGGGATTAATATGCCAAAAAATTTAAAACAAAAAAATAATAAAAATTTTAAAAAATTCAACACTCCGCGGGATGTTACCGCAAGTGCACTAGCAGATCGTATGGAGAAAGACCTCCGTGGTGAAGATCTGAGACCGGAGATAAGCAAGTACCTGAAGAGGATGCTTCAGGGGAACACTCAGAACCGGGCAGCAGGAGGAGCGTCGACATCTGGTCAAGGGAGAATACCTCCCGATCAGAAAGAAGACGTAACTCAGAATGCAGCGTCAACCTCTTGTCAAGGGAGAATACCTCCTAGGCAAGTGGAAAACGCTACAAAAAAGACAACATCCACTAGCACAGGGAGTTTACCTCCTATGCAAGTGAGCGACCACATTGTGGTCAGACAAGAAGATGATGGGAAGTTACCACCATCTAAATCATCCAGTCCACCCAAAGAACCACATAGCCGAAATGCCCGAAGAAATCAAGTTCTTCCAAAATTGGGTAGTCCAGGAGCCCTGGACGATCCACATAGGAAAGGACTAAGTGGAGCAGGCACCAAATGGTACTTCCGGTTCCTTGCAGAGGGGATGTCCCCGCAGGAAGCCAGAAAGAAGGTAGACTTGCGGAAAGAAGAAAAGAAAAATGATAATACAAGCCTAGGACAGGGTAAGAGGAAATGCCACCAACTAACTCCTCCCCAAAGCAAAGAAGCAAAAAAACCTAGGACGACGGCAACTTCATCTACGGGACAAAGCACCGTAAAGGCAATACCCGTTCAACAAAGGCTCTCCTATGCAAGTGCAGCCTTGAGCGTCAGAATTGCTGTTCTACCTAGGGGATATCCACAAGTCGCCTTGTCTGCCGAGGATCTATCGGCACTCGAGGAGGCAATCATTGAGGAGGTCTCTCTGGGTTGGAAACACAAGCTGAAGTTCAATGGACTGCACTTCAGAACAGGTCTGCTCTTAGTTGATTGCGCTGGACCCGAAACAGCGGAGTGGCTAAGAGAGAGTACACATAAATTGAGCAGTTGGAAGGGCATCGAATTGTATGCATGCATGGGTGATGATATACCAAAAATGCACAATATAACGCTGTTCCTTCCAAAAAGCATGGGTCAGGAGGACAAAAAGTCATTGGCTCTCTTAAAAGCCCAAAATGAGGGTCTAAACGTGCAGACCTGGAGAATAGTTAAAAGCTCGGCTGAAGGAAAAGGTCAACTACTGGTGATAAGTATTGACGCCGAATCCGTCGAGACAATAGTGAAAGCTAATCACCAGCTTCACTACAAATTCGGGAAAATAAATGTTTTTGGTCTCCGGAAAACAACCTCCAGTTCTGCATCCGCAAAAGAAAAAGAGTCCTCAACCAGGCCAACTCGGAAATCCCCAGAAGCGGAAGCAGTAGGAACTACCCTACCTGTAATAACCATCCCTACTCCCACTCCAAAACCTCCAAACCCACCAGTCCCCCCAACCCCTCCAGTCCCCCCAACCCCTCCAGTCCCCCCAACCCCTTTAGTCCCCACAACCCCTCCAAGCACGTCAACTGAGACATCACTCCCGGAAACAGGAGGAATGCAAAAACTAGACCGGGAGAGGATAACACCGGGTCCATTGGACATTGAGATGGAGGGCATAGACCTCTCTCCAAGTCCAATGGACCAAACAGAACTGCTTCCCACTATAGAGGAGGAAGACCACCTGCTAGCAGATGATGGGGCATTAGCCCCCATCTGCCAATAAAAGAAGATGCCGGCACATGGGATCAGAACCAGGCTAGCCCAAGTAAACATACACCACGCGAAGGCCGCATCAGCTGTTCTGGCGAGGAAGTTCGCTGCGGACAACTTAGGGCTAGCACTGATCCAGGAACCCTGGATTTATAAGGGTCAGGTAAGAGGGTTGACAAGTAACGACTCTTAACTTATATGGGACACGAGAGAAGACTCGCCCAGAACTTGTATCAAAATAAGAAATAATATACAATTTATATGTCTTTCAGAATTCATGACAAGGGATCTGGTCCCGATACAGGCCCAAATTAACATCGAGGGCGGTATCCAGACAATGGTTGTGGCAGCAACCTACTTTGCTGGTGATGATGCCAACATTCCACCGTGCGAAGTACAGAGACTGGTGGACTACTGCAATCGGAAAAAACTACCGATACTGATAGGATGTGACGCCAATGCTCACCATACAGTATGGGGTAGCACCGACATAAACCAAAGGGGTGAGTACCTTTCAGACTTTATGATGATAAAAAATCTAGAAATATTTAACCTAGGGAACACCCCCACTTTTATTACTAGAACAAGAAAAGAAGTCCTAGACTTAACTTTCGGAACTCCGAACGTAGCTTATATGGTTAAGGATTGGAGAGTATCCAATGAACCATCAATGTCTGATCACAGAATAATAGTGTTTACCTTAGAAGGACTGCTTACAGAGAATACCTCTGGCAGAAACCCTAAGAAAACAAACTGGAACCTATACCAAAATGTTCTAAAATCAAACTTGGAACAACTAGGTCCAGCAAGTACGACAAAAAGTCACCTTGAGCTAGAATTCGTTGTTAATGAGTTAAAAGGAGCAATACAAGAGGCATATGAACTCAGTTGCCCCATTAAACCTATAACTAGACAGAAGGATGCCCCTTGGTGGAATAAACATCTTTCTAAACTAAGACTCAATGTTAGGAAGCTCTTTAATGAAGCAAAAAGAACAAGGGAATGGTGTAATTACTCCGCGTTATTGACAACACATAACAAAGAGATAAGAAAAGCCAAAAGAAATAGTTTCACAAATTTCTGTGAGAATATCTCAACAACCCCTGCAGCGGCAAGACTTCACAAAGCTCTTGCAAAAGAGAAAACCATCACATCATTAGCACTTCAGTATAGTGATGGTAGGTTCACCGAAAATGAAGAGCAAAGGTGTAACCTACTGCTCAACACACACTTCCCAGGCAGTGTACCATTAAGTGGTAACTTGGTAGAGAGAACACTTCTCAAATCAAACAGACAGGACTGGAAAATTGCCACGACCATTTGCACAGGTAAAAGGATTGATTGGGCAATTAATACCTTTCAACCCTACAAATCAACAGGTGCAGATGGTATCTTCCCAGCTCTTTTGCAGAAGGGAAAAGAATACCTTATGCCTTATCTCATTAATATTCTTCGGAGTAGCATTGCTCTTGGGTATATACCAAGTCTATGGAGAACAGCTAAGGTAATCTTCATCCCTAAAATAGGGAAAAAAGACACAACCCATCCAAAGTCTTTCAGGCCAATAAGCTTAACATCCTTTATACTGAAAGCTTTGGAAAAGGTAATTGACAACTTCATAAGATCAGAAGTATTAATAAGTAGGCCTCTCAATCAGCGACAACACGCATACAGGGCGGGCAGATCAACCGAGACCGCCCTGTTCGAACTAACAAATAAGATCCAAAGAGCCTTAGATGTAAAGGAAACAGCATTAGCTGCTTTCTTAGACATAGAAGGAGCATTCGATAACACGTCCCATGAGGCGGTAGGCAAAGCTCTTGTTAGGAAAGGCGTACCCATCACTATAACCAGATGGATAAAAGAAATGTTAGGCACTAGAAATGCAGAGGCACAAGCAGGACAAAACGTAAAAAAAGTAATCACAACGAGGGGATGTCCTCAGGGTGGTGTACTATCACCCTTGTTGTGGAGTCTTGTTGTAGATGAATTGTTAGAAAATCTTACCTCCCAAGGTATATACTGCATTGGCTTTGCCGATGACATCGCTATCATTGCAGTAGGTAAGTTTGAAGAAACTCTTTGCGATATTATCCAAAGAGGACTAACAATTACAAGTAAATGGTGTATGTCTGTAGGGCTTTCAATAAACCCATCCAAGACAACAATCATACTATTTACTAGGAAAAGACTTCTACCACATATAAAATCTATCCGTTTGAATGGTGAAGTAATTGAAACGCAGAGGGAGGTAAAATATCTAGGAATTATACTAGATAGTAAACTCCTCTGGAACAAACACATAAATTATATAGTCGGAAAAGCCACAAAAGCCCTAATGATTTGCAAAAGAATTGCAGGTAAGTCATGGGGATGCAAACCGAGCATTCTCAGGTGGATGTACACTATGATGGTAAGACCCATCATTACCTATGGTGCGGTTGCATGGCACAAGAAAACCGAATTAACAACAACTAGGAAAACCCTAGAAAAAGTCCAAAGGCTCGCATGTATCTGTATTACGGGAGCAATGAGAACCTGCCCTACCGCAGCTATGGAGGTTATCCTCCATTTATCCCCTCTACACGAGGTTATTAGAAGTGCTGAAGTGGGAGGTATCATCAGGTTCTCAAAGGAAGGAACTGGGACCGGCAAAATTATTGGTCTCAGAGAAAGGGACCTAATTGACAGGTCCACAATAACAAACCTTATTGACATCCCAAGAGATGGAATGATCAAAAAACATAATTTCGAGAAAAACTTTCTTACACAGCTCAGTGACAAGAAAGACTGGGTAGGAGAGGATACAAACTACACACTCGAAACAAATACCATCAAGTGGTACACTGATGGATCGAGAACAAGCGAAGGGACTGGTGCAGGAATCTTTGGGCCAAAAACCAAACTTTCTATACCGATGGGGCAGTCCACCAGCATCTTCCAAGCGGAGGTAAACGCCATAGGGAAATGCGTAGATCGCAATCTCGAAAAGAATTATCGTAACAAGAACATTGCCATCATGTCAGATAGTCAAGCAGCACTCAAGGCGCTAAACTCATACACCATCAGCTCTAAGCTAGTGTGGGAGTGCATAAGCAGACTAAATGAACTAGGTAAACAGAACAGAGTCACACTTTACTGGGTACCTGGGCATGTTGGTGTTCTTGGAAACGAAAAGGCAGATTCCCTAGCAAAATAAGGCGCCTCAACCCCCCTAACAGGGCCTGAACCCTATTGCGGAATAGGTGAAAATGTCATCAAGACCAAAATTAAAGAAGAAGAGGAGGCAAACAGATCTAAAAACTGGAATGAACTCCCTAGGCTGAGACAGGCGAAACTGCTACTGGGCAACTACAACCGGCAACGCTTCGAAAACTGTATCAACCTTAGTAGGAATAACCTAAGAGTAATAACATGTATTCTAACAGGACACTGCAAACTTAGAAGACACCTTAACCTACTGGGTGTGGTAAGCAGTGCCACTTGCAGATTCTGCAACATGCATGAGGAAACGCCGGAACACATACTGGGAAAGTGTTATCCAATCATGCACCAGAGGAAAACACATCTGGGACAGTACCAGGTGGAAGAGAGCAACCTATCCTCTCTCAAAGTGCTCCAAATACTAAAATTCTTAAAATCAATAGGTTTGGAGGAGGAACTGTAGGATGAGCCAGCTCATCATTTTTATAAGAAGGGGCACAATAGATCTACAGGTCGCAGTGCAATAACCCCCAATACAATTCATTCATGGATAAGGTTATGATAATGGTTCAAACATGAAAGGAAAAGAGGCTGGTGTTCAAAACAAAATTAAGTGTCTTGAACCAAGAGCTTATTTTGTTCAGGCTGCTTGCATTCCCTTTGGTTGTTGTTGGTTTTTAATGATTCAGCTTGCAGTTCATTGGAAGCTGTTAAGTTTTTTGACATTGCTCTGTTGTGTATCTACCAACCCTGAACCAGCCATCTAACAACACCGACGCACCCTGGAGAGAAATTTGGTGAAGAGTTTGATAAACTTCCTCCTGTCAAAAATACCTTGTGGTTTCTGCTTCCCTTTTGCTCGCTAACCTCCAAACCTACAGGTCATAATTATTCTTCTTGAATTCAAACTTTTATTAATAAATGAATTATATTATTTAGAACGATTCTTTTATTTGGTTAAACGAAGAATTTAACAGTGGCGACGAGTCGGAAAAATAAACCTACGTTTGAAATTTACAATGGATGCAGCTCAATTAAAAAGTCTTTTGGAGGTAATTACAAAGGCGGTTCAGGGCAGCTGTGCAAATGCCGGTCAACCACAGCCTGTGTCTGAAGGAGTCCAGCTTGAAAGCTTCAATGAAGAAAATGAAAGCTGGGAGATTTTCATAAAAAGACTTGAGAATTTCTTCTGCTTGAGAAACCTGACAGGGAACACTGAGGTTGTCAAAGAGAGCAAAAGAAATTGGTTAATTCACGCAATGGGCGCAAAAACTCTTCAACTCCTTTGCAACTTAACTAGTCCAGATGATCCAAAGACAAAAAGTTATGATGAACTTATTAAATTGGTAAAAGATCATTTAAACCCTGCACCCAGCGTTATAGCAGAACAAAATAGGTTCACCAAGCGAACGCAACACGAAGGGGAGACGATATCTAACTTTGTTGCTGACCTAAAAAAAATGTGTAAAAACTGCGATTTTAAGTGCACAACTTGTCAAGCGTCTACTGCCGATGCCCACCTGAGGCAGCAATTCATAAGCGGCCTCCGTAATGCACATTGGTTAGAAAAATTAATTCAATTAAAGGAACCGAACAATGCGTTTAAGGATTGCGTTACTGCTACTCTCGCAATGGAGTCTGCACAAAAAGACTCCAAAGAAATTCAAAATTTGCAAGCTACTACGCTGAGCAGTTACCAAAACCAGGTTGCAAGTACAAGTAAACCAAAGACAAAAAATTATTCACTAAACTTCAGCTACTGCTACCGATGTGGTGATAAAGATCACCTTGCGACTGTTTGCAAACACAATCGAGCAATGTGTTCTAAGTGTCGAAAAGTTGGTCATCTGGCTCGCGTTTGCATGAATAGCGGGACTAGGTCAAACAATAATGATAACAAATTACAACAAAATTCTTCACCCGCGCTCAATACCAAACACAGAAAATTTTGTAAACAAAATCAACTTCACTCTCTAGAATCACCTACCGACGACGACGAAGAGCAAGAGGATTATTACATGAACCAGCTTACAAAGTTCGTTCTTCCTGAAGAAAAGAAGAAGCCGAGAAAGTTCATGCTCACAATAGTTCTAGATGGTGTGTCGAAGCAGCTAGAACTAGACACGGGCGCAGCAGTTACTTCAATTTCTTATCAAGAATTTAGTGATTCTTGGCCAAACAAAGAGATGTATCAATCCAATGTTCCCTTTCGGACCTATACTGGAGAGATAATTCAGCCAATTGGATATTCGACAATGCACGTGAGATATGGCAACGAGGAAGCGAATGCAAATATTTATATAATGCCGGGTAAGGTAGATGCTATTTTCGGAAGAGAGTGGATTAAATTATTCAAAGTTGAGTTGCCAAAATTAAATCAAGTGAGTAAATGTATACCTATGTCAAAAGAGAAGATGCTGTATGCCCTAAAAACTAAATTTAGTGATGTTTTTCAACCCGGAATTGGTAAAATAAATAATTTTGAAGCCAAATTATTCCTCGATGACAGTGCTAAACCAATTTACATCCCAGCTCGCAAGGTACCTTATGCGCTCCAAGATAAAATGAACATAGAGATTGACCGTCTAGAGAGTGAAGGCATTATTACAAAAATGCGATATAGTGAATGGGGGACTCCGGTGGTCCCTATCATAAAGAAAGATGGATCAATTAGACTTTGTGCGGATTATAAAATTATTTTGAACAAAGTACTAAAGAATGATCACTATCCAATTCCTCACGTGGAAGATATTTTTGCGACATCTATGATGGGTGGGAAGATTTTCACAACATTGGATTTGAGCGAAGCTTACCTGCATATGCCAATGGACATTCGTAGCGCGGAAATTCAGGCGATATCGACCATAAAGGGTGACTATATGGTAAACAGGCTGATGTTTGGTACAAAGGTGGCTCCAGCAATTTGGCAGAGGTATATAACGCAAACATTGGATAATATACCAGGAGTATGCGTATTCTTGGACGATATCAAAATCCAAGGATCCACACTTGCCGAACATACATTGCGTCTTGAAGAAGTGCTTCGCCGGTTAAATAATGTTGGACTCCGTATCAAACTCAGCAAGTGTAAGTTTTTTGAAGTTCAATTACATATCTGGGCCACATAATTTCAGAAAAGGGGCTCCAAAAGACGAAAGACAAAATAAAGGCTATAACTGATGCACCAGCTCCAAGGAATATTACCGAAGTCAGAAGCTGGCTGGGTCTGGTAAACTACTATGGGAGATTTTTACAGAATCTCTCCTCCAAATTGCACCCGTTACACAAGCTGCTACTAAAGGATCAGGATTTTTGCTGGAATCATGAATGTGAGAAGGTGTTCAGAAGCATCAAAGCTGAAATAACTTCGGACGTAGTTTTATGTGCCTACAATCCAAAACTACCTTTATCATTGGCTACCGATGCGAGTCCATATGGATTAGGGGCTGTATTATCACATACATTCCCAAATGGTCAGGAACGACCAATTGCTTACGCCTCGCGAACTCTTGCTAATTCAGAAAAAAATTATAGTCAGATTGACAAAGAGGCGACTGCAATATTCTGGGCGTTAAAAAGATTTTTTCGTTACTGCTATGGCCGTCAGTTCACATTAATTACTGATCATAAACCTTTAGTTGCTATTTTCAGCCCCAGCAAAAGTTTACCAAGTATGGTGGCTACTCGTATGCTGCACTATGCACAGTTTCTGCAAGGATTCACATATGAAATTGTGTATCGAGCGACAGGGGACCACGGTAATGCAGATGCGCTTTCCCGTTTGCCTCTACGGTCGGACGAACCTAAAGATGCTGACAACGTCACATATTATCAAATGCAGCAAATAGATGTTGTTCCGGTTACCCAAAAACGAGTTGCTGAGGAGACAAGTAGAGATCCAGTTTTAAAAGAGGTATATAACAATTTATTACTGGGAAAAAAATTAGAAATAGAAGGATTTGAAGGTAAAGACTATCAATTTTCTCTAACAAATGGTACAATTCTCAAGAACAATCGGGTGGTGATCCCTCAGACACTAAGGGAATTAATACTGGCTGAGTTACATATAGCACACGTCGGGATCGTTAAGATGAAGGCATTGGCACGAAGCTATGTGTGGTGGCCGCACATTGATTCCGACATCGAAGACTTAGCCCGGGAATGCATGTCGTGCAGAAGCGTTCAAAAATCATCAAAAGCGGTCCAACATCCATGGGAATACCCATCGACCCCATGGCAAAGAATACATGTCGATTTTGCGGGACCATTTTTTGAAAAATATTTTTTTATTGTAGTCGACGCACATTCTAAGTGGCCGGAAATTTTTCAAATGAATAGCATGAAAGCCACAAACACCATCGAGGTGTTACGTGACCTGTTTGCCCGATATGGACTACCCCTGACCCTGGTTAGTGACAATGGACCTACTTTTACCTCGGGGGAATTTAAGAACTTCACAAAAGAAAACGGTATCAATCATAAGTTTACTGCCCCATATCATCCGGTCACGAATGGTCAAGCTGAACGATTTGTTCAAAATATGAAAGTGGCTCTCCGCAAAATGATTAAAGACCCAGGTAACATTGCTTTTAAACTTTCTAATTATCTCTTGCGTTACAGAAAGACCCCAAACTCTACAACCGGAGTGGCACCTTGTACATTATTTTTGCAGCGAGATATACGCATCAGGTTTGATTTAATGCGGACAAACACCATTGAAAACATAAAAGAGAAACTTCATGGACCATACTCAAGTGGTGTTCAATATTATCCGGGGGATAAAGTTCAAGTCAGATGCTATACCAGCAAGGACAAGAGGTGGGAATTTGGAAAAATAGTGCGTCAAGACGGTCTCTTCCATTATTTCATCGATGTTCACGGAAAGCTGTGGAGAAGGCATTTAGACCAGATTCAGAGGTGTAACGTGGATGCGAAACAAGCATCGAAAGATCCTGATGTTGAGCTACCAACCCCTGCACTGACATTTCGCCCTATGTTGGGTGATGCTACACCAAATTCGACGATACAAACAACAAAGGTTGACTCTCTGCCTGTGGCAGAATCACCTAAGCCCAATGAATTCACGAGTGAAGAAGTAGTGGAACCGAAAACTTCGACGGAAGTGCGTAGTGAGGACCAGGACACGGTAAATGCATCCACTGTTCGAAGAAGCAGTCGCGTCAGGAAACCGGTAGAGCGGTTGGGTTACAAACAAAATTAAGAGGGGAGGACTGTTGTGTATCTACCAACCCTGAACCAGCCATCTAACAACACCGACGCACCCTGGAGAGAAATTTGGTGAAGAGTTTGATAAACTTCCTCCTGTCAAAAATACCTTGTGGTTTCTGCTTCCCTTTTGCTCGCTAACCTCCAAACCTACAGGTCATAATTATTCTTCTTGAATTCAAACTTTTATTAATAAATGAATTATATTATTTAGAACGATTCTTTTATTTGGTTAAACGAAGAATTTAACAGCTCAATGCATATAAAACTTTGTATCATGTTCAACAATGCGTTGGGACATACATATATACAAAAAATTTCGGTGGTTTGACCTTAAAACCCCTTTCTGAAACCAGATGGGAGTAGACTAAATGCTTTAAAACCATTAAAAAAAATCTTAGAAGCTATAATATGAAGCTCTTATTGAAATATCTGAGGCTAGAAACGTTGAGAATAGAAATCTGCTGTCATTAGGAAATAAAATTTTAGTTTCAAGTTTATATGTTGCATAATCTAGTTTGATATTTAAGAAAAAAATAATGGCGCAAAATTTTAATCGAATTAGTACAATGCTAAAGCTGTTTTAGTATGATATACTAGGTTAAAACAACAATTTTAATCGAATATAGCATCATACTTCTCTACCCTTTTATTAAAGTTAAAATCATCGAATACCTACTTTTTTTTAGTATCTTGCTAGCTTCGTATGACTCTGACATTTGCAGACATCAAAAAAGGTTCGTGTACTTAATCTTTTACACGAAATGTCATTATTTTAGGTGTGTTCAGAAGCAATTTATTAAGGAAATTCTCTTAGTACGATACTAGTGAGAAAATGTTTAAAATTAAGAATGAGTTAGTAAACTACTATAAAGTTAGCAAATTGTTAAGTAGTATCATACTAATACCTTAATAATAGTCTGTTTAAAATTTTGCGCCAATATAACTAGTAAATATTTACAAGCTCCGTCTGCTAATTTATCTACTAAATATGCTACTAAAAACTCTTTAGTGGAAATGCCATCACAGTTTCCTCAAATAACAGTTTTTTGAAACTAAAATTAATAAAAAACTACTTCAGAACCCCAATGACTCAGGAAGGATAAGTTGACTAGTCAATCATGGCTATAGAGAAAGAGCTTGTCAAATCATTATATTATGATGATCTGGTAGCTGAGTTTGCTAAAACAGAAGCCAGAAAAGTTAATCTATTGCAATAAATTCGGTTCTATTTATTTTTATTAAAATAATAATCTTATTATTATTTCCTACATGAACAGCAATTAATGAGTTCATGATTTATTTGTATGTTGTTATGTTTTTGAATTAGTTTTTAAATTTGTTTTACTTCAAAAAATACTTTTTTCAGTTCCTAAATTTTTGTGCTATATTTTTTGATTTTTTAGTTTTTAATAAAAATCATATTTACTTTAATTAAATATAAGTATTATCTAGGAATAGGCCTCTTGGGGATACCTCGTTAAAAAAACACATTGCAAAGGGTACCCCTTGGGTAATGGGGAAATGACTTTTTCCGCCAATCCAATCCAAATGAGAGGCGCCACTGATAAAGCTTGCGCAGGGCTCTAATTTAGCTCGGGCCGGTCCTGCATAGAGCTGCGTGCTTTTATGTTGAGTTATAAACTATATTTTCTTTTAGGATTAGTAAATACAAATCATACTATTGTACACAAAGAGAAATTATTATTTGTATCATCTTAGTATCAAAATTTATTTACATAGAACAATAAGTGAAGGTAATAATTAAAACCCATAATACGTTCAATGTGGGGTGATTTGTAAGTGCGATTTCATTTTTATCAGAAATGTTGATATTGTACTTCGAAATATTACAACGCCCTTCTAAAATAATTTGTTATAAGTGGATAGTAAATTTTTTTATTTTTTTATTTTAATTTTGAACTTGGGAAAAAAATATTTGTTTTGCTCGTGCACTTTTTTGGATAAAGCTTCTGTGTTTTTCATGATTATTTTTAAAATTCAGTTATCAAATCAGTGTAAATAGTTTTCGTTTTCTGTTTTATAGAAATTCTTAAATATTCGCCATTTTCTTAAACGTGCATGAAGATATAGCTTGCAGCTCTTAAATAACACTTCCAAAAAATTCTTTTGTTGTTAAAGAGCTATTTTAAAGGGTTAAGTAGCAAAATGCCCTTATGCTTTCTGACAGCTGATAAACATTATTATGGAGCATATTTACCGAGCAGAAAGCTTTTAAATGTAACAGAGCTAAAGACTGTTAAGAAACTCCATTATAGAGCTAGATTTTCATATTGGTTTACTAAGAGCTCAGATTGCAGCTGAAATAGAGGATTTCTTACATATGATATTTGTGGGTGATTCTACAAACGATGGAATTTTCGGCGGCCCCAGAAATATTTTAAAATCCGTTTACTTATTTAATCTGATTTTTTTTTTATAAAATTAAATCTGATTGATATCTACCTGGCCAAACAATATTATTAGGGTGACCTTATTTTATTTTGCTCAAAAAATTCTTCAAAGTGTCTGATTCTCAGTCCCCTGACATGTCCTCTTTGTGTTTTTGCAAGGAAAAATTATTACCGTACTCTTATTTCAGGTCTTATACTAAGATGAATCCCACCAAAGTTACGCCAAATAATACATCTTTGCTAGGAAATAGATAAATATTTTTTAGTAATTGATTTTATTACAAAAAAAATTAATTAAACTTTGTCCCCCGCATTTAATATCAGTCCCCTAGAATATTGAAACAGTCCAAAAAATCAACAGCTAGAATATTTGGCAATTTGAAGTACCAAGTCTGCTTACAACAACTCGATTATGTTTCTTATGTTAGTATTGTGAAAAAGACATTTGTGTAAGAAGTCGTGGATTATTCATTTAGTTTATCAGTCCTCTGGTGAGTTTTAAAAAACAAATTTGTATGTTAGTAGGCATCTTTGTTAGCATTATAGTAGATATAGGTTTAACAAAACTGTAATATTATATGTACATATATTTTTTTTGTTTTTTTTTAAGTAAAACCTAAATATGTTTTTTACGCAAAACCATAAAAAATGAGCAAATGATATTCTATATTCAGAAACCTGAGAAATTTTCAGTTATGTTGAACTTTGAACTTCATTGCGAGTAGTTTTAAAAAGAATGTAATTTATTTTAAATTAATTCTAAATAAAAAAAAATTAATTATAATATCGTAAGACACCCAGTGACCGACACCCTTAAGAGAAATTTTGAGTTTGAAAATTCATAACTTTTCTTTCGCTGGATCGATTTTAATAATTTTTATATATTATTATAACTGTTAATAATGTCTGTTATAATACTAAAGAAGGATATATGTAGGAAATTCCAAAAATAAATAAAACACAAAATCGTAATAGCTTTGAACTTTTTTAGTTACGGACACCTTATTTTCAGTAACCGACACCCGTAAAATACTAGTTATAGTCACTCTTCTTCTGTAGCTTTTCATACTAAAATATAAGAGGAGTTTTGGGCAACAAGTTTAAGAATGATGTGCTTGCAGATCAAAATATGGAAAAAGAAGAATTCAATCTTTTATAAAATAAGTATTTTATTCTAAAAAGTTTCATTGAAGACAAAATATATTTTTCTAATTAATAAAACATAATATTAAAAAAACTTAGATTAATATAGTTTTGAATAAATTATTTAAAGTTTTTTATACAAAGTATTTAACACCGCCTCTTAATTTAATAAAAACTATAAACCCAATTGAAATTGCAAAATTAATTTAACATTATTTAAATCAAATTTAGTTCTTTACGATGTTTTAAAAACAAAGTTCTTCCGAGTTGTTTTGTCATCAATTTTCTTTTTAGTACGTTTACCCTTTCGTTGAAAATTTTTGTTTACGTTTTCAATACAGCTATTTTAATTTCATCCACATCGTTTATCGGTTCAATGCTGTTACCAGCCCAATCCAAATTAGAGCTGTGGATTTCTTGATCATCAAAAGAATTATTCAGGCTTTCATCTTTTTCTTTCTTGTTATTATATTACGCCTCTGAAATCGATATTTCTGTCATCTTTGGCCTCCTAAATACAGAATCTTCATTGAATGTTACATGTCGACCAATTACCAATTTATTCTCATTGATGTCCCAGAGACGATAAGAACCGAGTGTTGAAGTGTAGCCAAGCATCAGACATTTGTTTGACTTTCCTTCAAATTTCGATCTCGTAACCTTTGGTTGAAAATTGTAGCATTCTGAACCGAAAATTCGCAAGTGGGATAAATCTGGTTTTCTTGCAAACCAAATTTCAGCAGGTGTCTTATTTGCAAACTGCACTTGTTGGTGATCGATTTTTTAAATAATTTGCGGTAAGTATTGCCTCGTTCCAGAATTTATGGTTCAAACCACTCGCTAGAAGCATTGTTGTTGCTTTTTCTTGAAGCGTTCGATTTAATCTCTCAGATACAGAATTCATCTCTGGATTATAGGGAACTGTATGCAAAATTTGAATACCCTTTGACTTGCAGAAAATTTTGAACTCAGTCGAAGTATATTCTCCACCGTTATCAGCTCTCAGTTTCGCACCTTTCTTGCAATGTAACGCTTCAGCCATGGCTATGAACTCTTTGAACTTGTTAAGAACCTCACTTTTTCGTTGGATGCAAAAAACCATTGAAGCTCTCGAGTAATTGTCAGTAAATGAAACAAAATATGTGCTTCCATCATATGCCGATGTTGACATAGGACCACAGACATCACTGTGAATGAATTTCAAAACGCGATTGGACCGTATATTTTTGTTCTTTGGAAATGACGAACGTGTTTGTTTTCCAAAAACACAGGATTCGCAGAATTTTGATTTAATGTCAACATTCAGTTTCTCTAGTCCCTTAGCCATTTTATGACTTACCAGCCATTCTGTAATGCCATAAAGATTGAGAAAAATTATTTACATTTCTTTCACCTAATATGCCAGCAAATCCATTTCTGTCAACATGCAGATCAACTTCGTACAGCTTTCCTCTTGTATGTGCTTCAAACATAGGTATACCATTGATCGATGCATATGCCTGGTCCCCTTCAAAAACAATACGGTATCCTTTCTCAGTTAGACTTCGAATCGACATCAAGTTGCATTTCAAATCCTTCACAAATAAAACATTTTTCATGGTCTTTGCAAAAGAACTACCATTATGAAAAGTTTTAACTGAAATATCTCCAATTTGAGTTGCTGATATGCTCTGATTTTTCTTTGCAACTGAAATTTCAATTTCTTCGATGTTCTTCAAATTTTAAAAGTATTGGTTGTTGTTGACCATATGCTGTGTAGCACCAGAATCCAAAACAAACTTTACTTTGTTGTTCATTGGTTCTACTGTTTGCGCTGCATGTTCTTTTATGCTTGTTTTATTTACAACTGCACACATTGTTGAGTCCTTCTCTCGAAATGTTTTATTGGGGCTCTCTGAGTGCTTCTTTTCCTTTTGTTTTGAAAAACATTTAGATTTGATGTGGCCAGCTTTACCACATTCATAACAGATAAGTTGCTTCTTTTTGGGTTTGACGCTCATTGCACCAGGCTCACTTGATCTTGACGATACACCACCATCTCTTTTGTTGTATTCGTCCATCAACCGAGTTTTAACAAAATCCAATTTAAGGTCACTTTTATTCATTGTTTCTAGTGCAGTAACTAAATTGTCATAGGTTGATGGCAAAGTAAGTAATAAATGAACAACAACATCTAAGTCTTCCATCTTTGCTCCGGTTGATTTTAGTTGACGGATTTTGGTATCAAATCGAAGAAAGTGTGAAATGATATCTTCGCTCTCATTATATTTCATCGTAAGAAGCTGTTTTCTCAGTAATGGCTCGAAATACTTTTTCTTTCGAAAATACCACACAACGAACGTGTCGAACATCTCTTTGGCTGTAGTCTTCTCTTTCACATATTCCAGTTGTGCATCGTGAATAGTCTGGACCAAAATTGAAATACATTTCTTTTCTTCTAATCTTACCATATCATGGTTATCCACCACAGTCTTCGCTAGGATGTTTGCTAAATCATCTTCAATTTATTTTTTAAGAACCCTCTCATTCAGCAAAATACCCATACGATATTTCCAGTTGCTGAAATTCGTGCCATCAAACAACGGAATTTTGATGATTGTAGAATGATCACCCATTTTTTTTTTCTTTTTCCAAAATTATTAGTAAGATCTCTTAATTGCAATGAAAAATAATTGTTTTAAGAAATTTCTTCAATATAATTTTTCTTTAATCGTATCCTGGGCCCATAACCTAAGAATGATGTGCTTGAAGATCAAAATATGAAAAAGAAGAATTCAATCTTTTATAAAATAAGAATTTTATTCTAAGAACTTTCATTGAAGACTAAATATATTTTCCTAATTAGTAAAACATAATATTACTGGAAGAGTATTTACAAGAGTTGTAACTAAAAATGGGAATACAATGAATCCTAACTCATGATATTAAATTCATTTCGTGAGCGAACTGGCTCGCTTAGTAGCAGGGATAAATAATCGATCCCGCGTCGCGTCTCTTATATTCCATCAGTAATAGTCCGGGAGCTGGCGACACTTTTCAATGTCTAAGATGCGTAGATCTAGATACTCATGAAATATTTTTTTTTTCTTGTAGTTCTAAGGTAGGTGACGACGAAAATCGACTGCTGCCACCTGGGTAGTGGGGGGTTGATTTACTGTGAATTTTTGAAGGTGCAAAAAAAAACTAAATTTGTCTAAAATGCGTACTCATGAAACCTAGCCAGAACGTTAGTTTGCATTTGATGACAAAAATCCACTGCTTACACCTGGACAGTGATGGGAAGTACCGCGTAGTGCACTGTAACTTAATTATTTTTTTCCTGGCCCTAAAATCTTGTAGAAAACAATTTTTTTTGATTGCATTTCATAGATAAATAGACAAAGATTTCGGAAAAGATAGCACGTGCTTTTAAAAGTCATCTTTTACCCTCAAAAAAGGGGCAAAAAGGGGGAAAAACACTCTTTTGAAAGTTTTTTTTTTTTAAATCTCAAAAACTACATGCATGTTGATGAATCCGATAAAGCAATTTTAGATTTCATGCAAACATGGACCAAATGATAAAATTATAGAAAAAAATGGTGGGTACCGAGGTTGAAAGTACCCTTTTTACGGATCTCAAAAACGAAATGAATTTTGAAGACTTTTTTTTTCTAAGGTTTTTTTATTCACAAATGCATACATATTTAATTATACATATTTATATAAAACTAGCCGACCCGTACTCGCGTTGCTTCGCAAATTGTAATTACGACTATTTTCTTAATATTAATATTAGCATATGAAAACATTTCCAATGGGACTGAGCATATTTGCTACAATAATATTAATTTTAGTTTATATGTATAACATACCGTATCAAATTAGATTCTCTTTCACACTTGAAAAAAAAAGAGCTTGCTCATGTTTGTGCATTTTATAAATATAACAACATAGAAAATAATAAAATTTATTTCAAATAAACGGGTTGACTACTTTCTGAGATCATTCAACCCAAACTTTAAAATTGTTTCGCTTTTATAGAATAGTTCATGTGCACGGCACTGTAGTCAATTGAATGTCCATTTTTGTCACCCAAAATGCTATTGAGTGTATTCAAGTAACTTAAAAAATAAAATGCACGACTGGATCGCACAAACTTGTTCTTATGTAAAAGTAATTTGGAATTTAAAATACATTTTATAAATATAAAACATGGATTTAATGAGATAAAAATGTTCAAATGTATGGAATTTTCGTCTGATTAATCTTTTTAATATTTAAGTACTTTTTATATGACAAATTTCCAAAAAATTGTCGAGATCAAAATTTGGGATGCCAAATTTTAAGTATTAGGTAGTATAGATTTTAGAAATAGTTTTTTTTCGAATATTTTTATATACAATATTATTTTAAACTGAAGGGGGCTCCTGTTGGAAATTTTTGGTTAAAATCGTTAGAGCTGTTGATGAGAAAGTCGAAAATCAAAAAACGGTTCTATGACAGGTAACGTTAATAACATTTTGCCCCAAATTTTTTTTTTGACCAAAATGTAGTCTAGGGAATCACCGAAGACCCTTAACTACCGAGATTGAGATTGTCTTCATTAATTCGTTGTTTTCTCTCCCTCTCGCAGGCAATATGATGTTCGCAGATGATGTTGGCATCGCTTATGGGTCAACGAGTCCTCTGAATCTTATAACCGAACTAAACCATGACGTTTATCTACTAAGATTATGGTTTGCTATTCACAAGTTAACTGTAAGCAACAAAACCAAATTAATGTTTTTCTGTCTGGGATCGGCTCAGATACCATATTCTGATATTTATTTTCATTCTTGTGATTGCCAAAAATTTATTAGTAGCATACTCCACCAACTTGAAACCACTTTCCATCCTGCAAAAGTGTGCTATTAGAAGAATCAGTAACGCGCATCGGCTTGCTCACTCGATGGTATTATTTAGATCTATGAAAATACTACCAGTTAAACATTTATTTTATTTTAGAGTGTCAAAAATTTTTTTTATGAGAGGTGGTTATTTTCAAAGCCCAATATTTAATAATCGTAATCTACGCAGCTCCACTCGTCATGTTGTTGACGTTCCAGTTTTTCGTACTACTCACTACAGAAACTCATACCCAGTTGTGTCTTGTAAGGTTTTTAATCGTCTGCCTTTTGAGATAAGGATATTAAGATCCCAAAACATATTTGAAAAAAAAGTAAAATTATGGCTTCTTGATTTTGACCACGATGAGATTGAAGTTTTGCTCACTTACATTGCATAAAAAATAAAAAAATAAAAAAAAATCTATAATTTAAAATTGTCTAGGTATATCTACTTCACTTTTCTATCATGTTAATTTTGAAGATAAAAAAAAATTAAATACAGTCACCCCACATTGACTTTGTTTTCCATTTATTGTAATTTTCGTTTGAAGTGGCATTTAACACTATTATCGCTTTTTTTATAAGCAGAATATAAAATGTCTCTAACTGTTCTCTATCCATTGTAATTATTGTATTTTTGTTAGTTAAATTATTTAATTTTTTTAAAATTTTGTAAAAGAGAATAATGATTAATAAATAAATAATAAATAAAATAACATAGGTCTAGTGGGTAAAGCTGTAGAGAGAGGTACAGAGTACAGACATACAGACGCACTGAAACATGTTTTTTGTGTACTAAAAAAAAATTTTTAGAAACAAAATTGATATGCAAGTTATTAGTATTCAATAAAATACATTTTATAACGTAATTTAAAAATTTATTCGTGTATCCGTTTTCTAGATATTGAATTTTCAAAAAAAATTATATTAGTTTTTTAAAAATCAAAAAACTATTTATTCGAAAAAATTTTTAGATTATATTTTTTCCAGTGTATAGAAGCTCATGCATAAAAATTTTGGTTAAAATCGTTAGAGCTGTTGATGAGAAATTCGTAAATCAAAAAAACCTTTCTATGACAGGTACCGTTAATAACATTTCCCCCCAAACATTTTTTTTACCAAAATGTAGTCCGTGTCCATAATATCACACCTATTTTTTTCTTATCAAAATCGTTAAAGCCGTTTTCGAGATAAATAAGATTATGCATTACGGGTGTATGGGGGGTACTGTTAGTTTTAGAGCTAAAAAAATTTCAATTTCTCCTCTAGGGAATCACCGAAGACCCTTAAGTAAGTACCGAGTTTGAAGAAAATAGCTCCAGTGGCTTAGGCTCTAGATCGAGGTACAGCCATACAGACAAACAGGCATACAGACAAACAGACGGAATCGTCGGACCCACTTTATTCGTCTTCGCTATCATCGTAATGTCAACTTTGATCAAAATCTCGAGTTCGATTTTTTTTTTCAAATGCAGAACTTTCCCTATAGTACCTAATTCCTACATATGTATGTATATCACAAGTAAAAAGAGCCCACCCCCACATTGCTTAGCGATGTGACGATAGAATTAGAGAAACACAAAAAATGTGTGTGTATCGGTTAGTTAGATAAACTATACAATACAGAAAAATTGAATATGTAGGTAAGGTAGGTAGGTAAGAGAAAATACGTAACTATTGAATGGAACAGATATTAAGAGAGAGAGAGTATGAGAACGGGAAAAAAAGAAAATTAAAAATGTTGGAATGATAATGAAATGAAACAAAGCAGCGACCTCGCGATTGTGATGAAATCTAATTCCTGGATAAAATAAATTCAAAAAGTTTATAATTTTATACTTTATTTTTATTTATTTCTCAGGTTGTATGTTCAACTAAGAAGGGCTTAAAATTTGCGCAACAATATTGACTTTATGAAGCAATGCTAATCTTTGTCAATTATTGTATAGGTTTTAAGATATGAGTGGTTGTATAAGTCAACTAATGAAGAAAATGGACAAAAAATGTAAAATTAATAAAAATTTGACAAAGTTTGACAAATTATTAATGAAAAAAAATTATAGCCATAAACACTCTTATAACAATATAGAAAATATATAGAAAATAATAAAATTTATTTCAAATAAATCGGTTGACTACTTTCTGAGATCGTGCGTTACAAACTTTAAAATGGTTTCGCTTTTATATAATAGTAGGCTTGGGGGGAAAACTTTTTCGATTTTTTTGTTATATATCAACGAAATTCATTATTAGTAATACGCTAATGAGGTTTATTCTGTACACAAATTCAAAATCAAACAAATTCAAAACAAATCGAAAACAGAATTAAAAAAATGGATAAGAATATTCACAAACCAATATATGTATCTTACCTACCTAACATTTTTTCCTAGTATACGTGCCTATCCGTTTTAATCCTGTTTCTAATTAGTTACTAATTACCTAAAATTTCCCCGTCGCGACTTGCAGGTCACCTTAATCTCTTAAATAACAACATACCCTTTTTATTCAGAAGACAAATAATAATACAAAAGGCAATTTTTTATATGTTTTTCTTCTTTTTTAATTTCGTGTTCTTTAAAAATTATAACATTATACTCTCGTCTGCATATCCAAAAGTTTCCATTAAACAGGATAAATCTTCTTCATCAAATTCCTGACTTTTGCTGACTTGGGTGTTTCTTGATTCTTCTTCAGCATCAGTTTGTTGTCGATTTCTTGCCATCCGCATTCCGATGGATACAGAAAGGTTGGAATTTAAACATATAGTAATGAAGTGGACAAGTGGTTTTTTGTTTAAAATTTTTTTTATTAGATGTAGATTGTATAAACGAAAACTGAATAAAATTATCTTCAAGAGAAGCATGCACAATTGCATTCTCAGAACGAAAAAAAGGGTATTCATCGGATTCAATGTGGAATGTGCTGATGTTTGAATAAACAAAAGCATACATTGGATCCGCTGAACCAATACTTCACGTTGACACCTACTCGTACTTAAAGGGTCTGGATGTAACTATATGCGTTGCACCGTATTTTTGAGATGTAAGCACATCTCAAAATTTGCTGCTCCGGCTTGATGGGTGGTAATATTGAGCCGTCGAAGTTCTTTGTTTTGATTTTAAATTGCTCCCTAATATCATTGCATTTGAAGAATTTTGTAAAAATTGGCATTCGGGCTTCATTCACGTCACTAAATTGTTTCTAGCCGAACATATACAGCAAACAAATTTCTCCAAAGTTTGGAATACATCTGCTTCAACATTTGGATAATTTTGTAGTTTTGAGAAGGCTTCGATGAATTGAGGAGAGTTTTGCAAAATTGTGAATGGACGCTTTTAGCCTTTTTTGAAGAAAGCAGGATTAAAATCGCATCTTGTGAAAGCGTGAAATCCTGAAAGAGCTTCACATAAGTGTTGACCTAGTGAATCGTAGAGTTTTGTCACATTGATGAACCTCTCTGCTTTGCCAGCACCAACGTTCAGCCACATTTTTGCATTATCTTGCAAATGCTGCATATTTCCAACCAAGAGCAATTATTAAAATGTCGCTATCGGAGCAGCGAATGACAAGGTTTGAATTTGGTTCCAGTTTGCATGCATGATAAATAACTTTTTTGTTGGAATTGGTGATCTGGTGTTTAATATAATAAATTAATTTTTAAAAATGACAGGCTTACAGATCCGTGGTTTCCGAATGCAAATAAAACTATTTCATTCCTTCTCAACGTTTCGTTGGCTTTTTTCAACTTTTTCAAGAGATTTGGCTTTTATTTTTTTTTAAATTTGTGTATGGTAATTATTTATATAAACAATTCTTCATTTTTACATTGAAAACTCAGCAATGAAAAAAATGAATAAATACCTAAATAAATAAATACATTAAACACTATAAAATAAAACAGACAAGAACTTAAATGCTAATATAACAAAATTTTCTTTAAAGGATATGTTGTTCTTTGAGGGATTAAGGTGACCTGCAAGTCGCGACGGGGAAATTTTAGGTAATTAGTAACTAATTAGAAACAGGATTAAAACGGATAGGAACGTATACTAGGAAAAAATGTTAGGTAGGTTAGATACATATATTGGTTTGTGAAAATTCTTATCCATCTTTTTAATTCTGTTTTCGATTTGTTTGATTTTGAATTTGTGTACAGAATAAACCTCATTAGCGGATTACTAAAAACGAATTTCGTTGATATATGACAAAAAAACGAAGAAATTTTCCCCCCAAGCCCCCTCCTTATTTAATATACATATATATGTATAATTAAATATGTATCTATGCATTTGTGAATAAAAAAACCTCAGAAAAAAAAGTCTTCAAAATACATTTCGTTTTTGAGATCCGTAAAAAGGGTACTTTTTACCCCGGTACCCCCCATTTTTTTCTATAATTTTATCATTTGGTCTATGTTTGTATGAAATCTAAAATTGCTTTATCAGATTCATCAACATGCATGTAGTTTCTGAGATTTTAATTAATTTAATTAAGTTGCAGTGCACTACAAGGGGGCCCAACTTCCCTTAACTGGCAGCGGTACTTTCCACCCCCCCCCCCAGGTGTAAGCACAAGTTTTTTCGTCGTTTTAAATGTTAAATTAACATATGTCACTGGTTTCTTGAGTACGCATTTTAGACAAATTTTTTGTGTTTCTTGCAACTTTAAGCCCTTGGCAGCAGTACTTCCCATCACTGTCCAGATGTAAGCAGTGGTTTTTTGTCATCAGGGGATGCAAACTAACGTTCTGGCTAGGTTTCATGAGTACGCATTTTAGACAAATTTAGTTTTTTTTTTGCAACTTCAAGAATTCACAGTAAATCAACCCACCACGGGTGAGCCTGCAGCAGTCGGTTTTCTGTTTGTCGGGCACCTAAATTACACAAAAAACATAAAATCATGAGTACGCAAATCTTACAATTTTTTGTGTCGCCAGCTCCCGGACTATAAAATTTATTTCTCTTGCCAGCATTCCGTCAGCAGTTCCTTTATCGTTCAATTGAACACTGATTGTTTCAAAAATTGTATTTGTTTTGTTCATCTTTTGATTTGTACTCAATTTTGATTTTTATCAAAATTTGTGGTTTATAAAAACTTGTGGTTCATCAAAAATGTATGCGAAAACTTCTGTTTTTGATGTAGGTTTTTTAACAAAACCGATATTTTCGTGTTAGCCGCGTTTTGGGCTTGGTGTGAAAACTCTCATGTAAGTGGTTTTCAAACTATTAAAACTAAGAAAAATGAAAACAGAACATATTCCACTTGGAAGGTATTACAAGATACTATATTTTTTGTTTAATATACAGGGTGTCCCAAAAGTCAACGTCGAAACGCAAAACGGGTGATAAGGTAGGTGGTCACAGTTATCGGAAAAATAATTAAAAAAATCGTAGCCATGTATTTTGTGAGTTATAGGAATTCGAAAAAAAATTTAAAAAATGGTCTTTCAAGTGCTGTGATTACAAATCTTAACTTTTCTCAATTTTTGTTGTGTTTTGGAACCTTAAATAACGCTGCTAACAATTTGCATCAAAAATTTAAACACAACTGCATTAGTTTTAAAGAAAATGTGACTTTTTTGCCCAACTAAGTACTAAAAATTTTTACATGAGCCTAATTCAATGGACTGTAGTGTTAAAAAAATGTACTACGAAATTTCAGCAAGTTACCTTAAAAGTTGGCGTGTTCTATTCTCATTTCAAAATGGTATATTATTTTAGTGGATATTTCATAAATAACGGAAACAAAAATGTTTTTCTCAAGTAACCCGGTCTGAAGATAATTCTTTTTAATTCATTAAAAAAAACTCTGAATGCACTCTAGGCTTCCTCGTGTCTAAGTTTAAGTTCGAGCGGGTGAACAGTAATTTATAAGTAATTACTACCAGGTCCAGTGTACCTCGGGCTATCAGATATTGATTCATTTCTATTAATTTGGTTTAAGTTTTAAATAAAATTCAATTTTTCAACAAAAATAACATCAAAAGTTTATTTCGATTAGCTACTCGTATAACAAATGTTCAAATTGTTTGCCTCCAACTGCAATGGAAGACCTACATCTTCTTTAAAAAGATTGGTTTGTAAGACGGGTGAATCTCCATGAGTTGATGTCTGCAACAGCCTCCGTGATTTTTTGCGCAGCTCGGCTATGTTTTTGATGCAAATTGTTACCAGCGTTATTTTTTAAGGTTCCAAAACAACAACAAAAATTGAGAAAAGTTAGTTAAGATTTGTAATCACGGCACTTGAAAGACCTTCATAGGGTGATCATTTTTTCAATTTTTATTCGAATGCCTATAACTCACAAAATACATGGCTACGATTTTTTTAATTATTTTTCCGATAACTGTCACCACCTACCCTATCACCCGTTTTCGTTTCGACGTTGACTTTTGCGACACCCTGTATAAGATAAATAAATTTTAATACGCCCAAAAACAAATCTATATACATATGTATGTATTCAAGAAATCCATTTAATTACAAACCCTTATTGTGGGGACATGATACAAAAAACCTTTCTATGTAGTATGTAGGTACTTTATGAAGTTATGAATAAATTATAGATAAAAATAACATAAATATATGTAGATAAAAATAACATAAAATAAAATAACAATCTATTATGTGTTAATCAATCAGGTTTTCGGAAAAATCACAGTTGCGTATCTGCTGTACTTAAGTGACGGATGATCTTAGGTGTGCTATGGATAAGGAGTTTGTATCATTCTTAAGATTTGCTTGACTTTTCTAAGGCCTTTGATACGGTCAACCATATTATCCTTATTTCAAAAATGAAATGTCAATTTCGGTTTTCCGACTCAGCTGCGAATTTTATGCTCACTTACCTCTCCGGAAGAAGACAAGCTGTAGTAGTGGGAAAACATATCCCTGGTTTCTAGGATCCCCCAAGGGTCGATACTTGGATCTATCTGCATAAATGACCTCCCTATGCAAACTCAGCATTCGTCTATTGATTTGCATGCAAATGAAATTCACTTGCTAAATAATGATCTTGAAAGTATCTTACGCTGGTTTGAAGAAAATAATATCAGATTGAATCCAGCAAAATCAAAATGTTTAGTTATCTACAAACAAAATATTGACCTCAGTTATTTTCCTCCAATACGCATTGGTAATCAGGATATAGAATATGTCGAAAAGGCAAAAAACTTAGAAATTTGGTTTGATTCCATACTAAGTTGGGACTACCATAAACAACGTATCATAAGCAGCATATATGGATGTCTTCGTAGTCTTTCCTTTACAAATCAATTCACTCCAATAATCACTTATGGCTGTCGGATATTTTGCACTCACAGTACTGAATCTAAACGAAACTTAAATGTTGCCTTTAACAACATAGTCCGCTACGTATATAATCTTAAACGTTTTGATCATGTATCTAATCTCAACAAAAAAATACTAGGAAGTTCCATAAACGGATATTTAAATTTCATCACCCTAAAGACTTTGAACAATATCATAATAAAGAAAGAACCATCATATCTATACAACAAAATCGTTTTCTCCAGTTCGAATCAGTTTATTCAACCACTTTTTACTTGTATAGTACTGCTACTGAGCGCCAATTTTTTGTTTACGCTGTCAGGTTATGGAACTCCCTACCTTTGGACATACGAAAACAACGAAGAACTTAGCTTTTAAGTAGTGTTCTATTAAGGTATCTAGCTGAAAATTATTGAAAATTTCTGAAATTATTTTTTTCCTTTGAAATCCGTGAAATAGTAAATATTCTGACAAAACTGTTTATTTAATTTTTTTGATAGATTGTGAAATAATAAACTTCTGTTAACACGTAAAATATAAACTAAATTATCTTAAATCTTTAAAAATTGGCTTGTTATTAAAATTTATTTTATCATGTAATTTAACTTT
The DNA here is from genome assembly GCA_911387755.1 of Chrysotoxum bicinctum. Taxonomy (NCBI): domain Eukaryota; kingdom Metazoa; phylum Arthropoda; class Insecta; order Diptera; family Syrphidae; genus Chrysotoxum; species Chrysotoxum bicinctum. Next base: position 118,559,413 of record OU426987.1, read on the forward strand.
TGCTATAAAAGACTTTTGTCTATTGTAAAAGATGAAATGAAAAAAATAAATAAATACTTAATACTAAAAATAAATAATTGTTTAAATAGAAACAAGCAAACAAAATGTATAGGCACTTTAACAGTTTTCAACCAGTAATATTGGAAATTATTAAAAAAATAATTGACTTTACAAACAAAATTAATATAATTTGAATTTTATTTATAGTTAGTTACTGAATTTAATAAATTTGTATAAGTAATTCAAAAATCAATGCGCTTATGTCAGTAGTAAAGTTTTTGCTGCAGCACATGTCACATGGAAGTTTCTGAAAAACATTGAATTTAGATTTATTTTTTAACTTCATTTTGCAAATCTTCTTTAAACTAATTTTGCTCAGGCATGTTTTAATTAAGTCCTGAAAAGGACGAGCAGTTGAAGATTTGAAAAAAAGTCTTTATTCGCAAAATATAAAGTGGTTTGAAAATAATGAGAGGAAAAAAGAAAGACAAAAACGATGGTGTCCGTAACGAACATTCTCAAAAACGTCAAATCACATCAGAAATAGACACCCCTGTCGGTAACTGAATGAATTGAACATTACATATTAGTTATGAACACCCCTCGTTAAATTAAGTTATTTTATTATTTTGTAACGAAGCGTTCCATGTTTCCACCAAAATTAAAAAGAGGCTGGGTGCGACCCACACTGATAACTTCCCATTTGTGGTCTTGAAAACTTTATATTTATTTTTTTTTCAAATAGCCAAATTTTCAGCGAAACAAACTTTAGCTGTAAAATTCAAATAAACATTATTTTAAAATTGAAAAGCATTTTAATTATTTAAAGAGATTTGAAATTGAGACTGTTGATGTATAAGTTGTTTCCACGTGACCCAGGAGGTAAACTTCCACGCGTTTTTTTTTTTTCTTTTTTAAACTATTAATTCAATATTTGTCAACATTTTACCAATTGTACAAAATTATACTATATATAAAATAAACTAAATTAGAAGTCAATATCACTACTAGTTCTCGAGAAATTTGAGTCGAAAAACAATTTTTACCAATTTTCAATAGAATTTTATATAGTTTTTTATTTTTTTGTAAAAAAAACTATAAACTGATTTTTTTTGAAATTTTCACCAGTTGTCAAACACATTATTTTTCGTAAAATAAAATTATTTTGAGTTTCAAATTTTTTTCCGTTCTTAGAATATCTGGGTTATGAAATTTTTTTTTTCAGTTTTGTTTTATTTAAAAAAATAACGGTATGTTCATTTTTTTTTCAAATTCATACCAAATCTGTATGATCTTATAATGAGTACATTAAATATTTATTTGAAATCAATAGCATTAGTTTTACGTGAGATATTTGAAACTAACCAAAATTCTTACTTTTTTTTTTAAACCGTTATAGTGAAAAAACTACTCACTGAATTTTAATAAACTCCCTTTCAGCCAGTGTTGTTCCATGTAGACAAAAAATGTAGACTACACGATTGTCTACGTGTAGACAATTCAACGTATACAATTCCTGATTGTCTACATGCCAATGTCAACAATGTAGACAACGTAGACATTAAATTTTTCTTATTATGTTTCGTCTAATAAATCAGAGCTCGAGCCAAAATCATTGTCATCAATCAAAACAATCATAGAGACATCGCCGGATTAAGATATCGCAGGTGATTGGGATTGCTTACAGGCATTGCTTTCGTAAATGAATGTGAAGGCATTATTATTAAGATATGAATATGCTTTTTTTTAACAAATTTTTATTTACCTGTGCAGTATTTTGTAGATTTTTGTTGCACACTGTACAATATGCTACAAATTTGTTATTGTTTTCCATTAAAAGAAAACCTAGGTGATGGAAACCTTTATTTTTTCGTCGACCAATATTTGAATAAAAACTCAAATTAACACCTGAAATTTTCTTAAATGAAGTAAACAATGTGACAGAGAAATCAAGAATGACAGATTGGCTGGCATGCTTTGTCTACATTGTCGACACTATAGTCGACATTGTCTACATTGTCGACACCATAGTCGACATTGTCTACATTGTCTACATTGTCGACACAATTGTCTACGCATTAATGTAGACAATCAAAGTCGACACGTAGAGGAACAACACTGCTTTCAGCCACTTTCGAAGTTATTATCTATTAAACAAAATTTATTTGAAGTCGATATCTTTACTCGTTCTTGAGATATCGACGATGAAAAATGGTACCAGAACGTACGGACGTACGGACGTACGAACGTACGAACGTACGAACGTACGTACTCACACACACACACAGACATCTCTCTAAAAATGATTGATATAGCCTCTAGGGACCTTGAAACGGCGAGAAATGTCAAAAATTCCAATTTGACAAATCGGACCGATTACAATAACTCCCTATGGGAAGTTAATAATAAATCATTGATTTACCATGACTACGCAGCCGCCGCCGCAGCAACGGCCGACGACACCATATCACACAGTAGCTACCGACCGACCGACGACACCATACGACGCTGCAGCTACCAACGACTCCAGTCACCTCGCCAAGATAAGGGATTTTATACCTTGCCTTAATATAGTATACAGTCACTATAAAATCATGACGTCACAGCCGGTTGAACACATTGGGTGATTTGCATTCGACCAGTATATAGTTCACATACAGTTTATACGAAAAATATAACAAGAGGACCTCCTTTTGGGAAGTAAAGTCACTTGTTTGCTACGGTCGAAGCTGACGAGTTCGATTTTAGTTTAAAAGGCAACTGCAATTGTCCAGCTATTTCGTTCCATCAGTTTGGTTCGAAGAATAAAACGTCCTAATGGCCACCAGGGGCTTTGGTACCTGCTGATCTGTCGGTGTTTATACATTGGCTGTGCCTACCAGGGGCCTTAAACCTGCTGATCTTGTGCCTACCAGGGGCCTTAAACCTGCTGATCTAATGCCTACCAGGGGCCCTAAACCTGCCGATCTAGTGCCTACCAGGGGCCCTACACCTGCCAATCTAGTGCCTACCAGAGGCCCTACACCTGCCAATCTAGTGCTTACCAGAGGCCCTAAACCTGCTGATCTAGTGCCTACCAGGGGCCCTTTTATTATTATTATTATTATAAGCTTTATTTACCTTTAAGTTCTTTGAATTACATTTAGTGCATATAACATAATGATAATTTAAAGTTACATACATATTTTCATTTTTGTTCGTCTTTTTTCTTTTACAATATATATATTTTATGATTTTTTTCCACAATATTATTCTTTATTTTCCATTTCTATCTTTTATATTTTTTTTAACCTTTAATTTAAATAAATAATATAATTTTCATCAAATTTTTCGTTTAGGTATTTTGTTTTCGATTTAAGTCAGTCTGGTATAAGCCTCCCCCATTGTTGTCCATATAACTCTATTTTTTGCGTCATTATACCAGTTATTGTTGAATTGTGTTAGATCGTCCATCCATCTCTTTCTTGGTCTTCCTCTTGGTCTTACTTCGTGTGGTGGAGTCCATTTCGTTACTATTTTTGTCCAACGGTTGTCTTGTATTCTTGAGATGTGACCTGCCCAGCTCCATTTCAATTGTTTTATTCTTTGAATTGCGTCTGTAATATTTGTTCTTCTTCTTATTTCATCGTTTCTTATTCGTTGCACAGTTCTTATGTTAAGTAGTCGCCTTTCTATTTTTGCTTGACATATCCTGATGCTCTCAAGAGATTTTGAAGTAAGTCCTATAGTTTGCAAACCGTATGTCATTACCGGAAGTATTGTTGAGTCTAAGATGTGTTTTTGCGTGTCTTTGCCAAGTTTTGAGTCGAGAATTTGTTTAATGTTCCAATACTGCTTCCAGCTATTAGTTATTCGTCTTTTTATTTCTTTGTCTTCTTGCTGCGTGAAAGACTTCAGTTGTCCAAGGTAGATATAGTCATCAACATAGTCCATTTTTTCATTTTGAAATAAGATGTCTTTCCTTATATGGTTCGTCATTGCTTTGGTTTTGTTGAGATTTAATGAAAGTCCGTGTATTTTACATTCAGTAGAAAGGTCGATTAACATCTGTTGTAAATCGTCTGGTGTATCGGAAATCAAAACAATATCATTTGCAAATCTTAGGTTGTTCAGTCTCTCTCCCCATATATTGATTCCATATTTCTGTGTCCAGTTGAGATTTCGAAAAATTTCTTCCAATACTGCAGAGAACAGGGGTGGATTTAGTGACTACCAGGGGCCTTAAGCCTGCCGATCTAGTGCCTACCAGGGGCCCTAAACCTGCTGATCTAGTACCTACCAGGGGCCCTAAACCTGCTGATCTAGTGCCTACCAGAGGCCCCAAACCTGCCGATCTAGTGCCTACCAGGGGCCCTAAACCTGCTGATCTAGTGCCTACCAGGGGCCCTAAACCTGCTGATTTAGTGCCTACCAGGGGCCCTAAACCTGCCGATCTAGTGCCTACCAGAGGCCCTAAACCTGCCGATCTAGTGCCTACCAAGGGCCTTAAACCTGCTCATCTTGTAAGCGCCAAGAGCGTAGTCCGTACTTATAAAAAAAGAACCCGATACCGAATACCAAGTAACGAAGAAACCAGATGCCAGAAAAGCGCTTTCTAAAGGAAACCCACAGGACCACGATACAAGGAGAATAACCGAAGTTAACCAGATACACCATGCAGATGCAGAGTGTAAATTAATTGAAGTCAAGAATATTTTAGTTGTTATATGAATTTAGGATTTGTTTTCAATAAAGATTTTGTATAAGGTTTTAAAGAACTTCCTACTGAAGTTTCGTGTTTTCTTCAGAACGATCCTGGAAATCCAGCGAGCAAAACTTCGGCTGGAAAGCAAAAAGCACATCACAAATTGGCGCCCGGGCGCAAACAAAGATCCAACTCATCATGTCCGAAAGCGAAGAAGAGTTCGATATCTTCGCCAGCTTAGGAGCAATCTACCTTCTGAGAAAGCAGGAGTTAGTGGATCGAATGAGTCAGTTGGGACTCGATACCGAAGGGTCTATAGCCGAGCACGTCTCAGCGCTTACGTTAAGTCTCAAAGACAGAGAAAGTCTACACAGAATTTATGCGCACAAATCGAGAAAGCAACTTTTTGAAAGGGAATATAAAGAGGAAGACATGGTTACCACACCAGGGACTAACAGAAATGGTGAAAAATATACGGAAATATTTTTCCAAGTACCAAGAACCGGTACCAAGTACCGCCGAATTTATATCTAAGCCGCCTGAGTCACAACCTTAATTTACTTCCAAGCCAGGAGCCAATAACCTCCAAACGCATCATGAAGCGCAGCTTACAAACAGGTCAGGTGGAAGGCTTGTACTCAGCCATAAAGCAGAGGTTATGAATACGGTTAGAAAATGGGGATTGAAGTTTCACTCATCAGGCAATGCATTGGAATTTATAGAGCGACTCGAGGAATTATCATGTAACTACGATATCTGACCCACCGATGCGCTGAGGGCACTTCCAGAGATTTTAAGAGGAACGACTCTTGGTTCCGCATAAACCGCGATAGGTTAAAGACATGGGAAGATTTTCATAAGATTTTCCTTCAGCATTTCTTACCCGCCTGTTTTATTCACAAATTGGAGGATGAAATCATGAGAAGACGACAAGGAACGAGAGAAAAAGCTAAAGATTTTATCCAGTATCATATGTATATCAAAAGACGGGATTTCGAAACTCTGGACGAGCTTATGAAGCTAGCAGAAGAGTACGAATATATACAGAGTAAAGACCGGAGCCGTCAACAGACTATTCCACGACCTACTTCCGGGCCTAACAGAATGCCACCACCAAACGAAATGACATCACTTAACCATCCACTGGCACCACAAGTATCTTTTGAACGCAACAATTGGAACCGGCCAACTACGTTCTCTGCTCAATATGAAAGGGCAACGCATTGTTGGAATTGTAATCAACGAGGACATACGCAGTACAACTGTCGTCGCCCCTACCGTATGTTCTGTTCATACTGCGGAGAAGATGGTCGACGGACCGACAACTGTTCATGTAATCCACACTGTGCCGCCACGCTCTGCGACCAGCACAATACTCCAGAGATAAGCCAAGTTCAACAAACAATAGTAGGCTCAGAGCACGTAGAAGAGGTGTCCAAAGGAATAAAAGGAGTAATAACAGACAAAGACGTAACGCACCCGGTGACACCTTGTAATCCAGAGGAGAAGACGGACCAATGTATGTCTGTTCAGAGGGAAGCTATGAAACAAGAAGAGAGTCAGCCACTGTAATTAGGGACGGACCTGGCCTCTTGGGCCGATTCGAGATGTTTCGTAGCCGTCGGGGTCTGTGATCAGTTAGTTAAGGCTTTGGTAGACATGGGAGCCACCAAGTCGTTTATAAACCAAAGAATCTGCCAAGTCTTACAGCACAATAAAGTGCCTATCCGACACCAACGCCACTTCGTACATTTAGCAATAGAAAGTCGAGAACACTACGTGCTAAATCTGTTGGTAGGAGAACATTCCATCCCCGGAGAACTGACTTATATGAAAGAGCTAGAGGAAGACCTTATCCTAGGAATGGACTTATTACGCGATGCCGGCCTCAAAATATCGATTGCGGGCGAGGAGATTGAATTTTCCAACGACAAACTAAGCAGAAGAGACCGTTTATGTATGCTAGGAGGTAAGCCTTTATCATCTCAACAAGAAGAACGCTTATCCGACCTGTTAAGGATAGAACTACCTAAGTTTGATAGATTGGCTAACACAACTAATGCAGCCATACACCGCATAAGGTTAAAAACGGACCAACCCTTTAAACAGAGGTATTACCCTAGGAATCCCGCAATGCAGGAGATCATTGATAAAGAGATCAACGAGTTGTTACGAGACGGGAAAATCGAGCCTTCCAATAGTCCCTATAGTTCCCCCATCGTATTGGTAAGAAAGAAGACCGGGTCCTGGAGAGTATGTGTCGACTATCGTCAGTTGAACGAAATATCTATAATGGATGCCTACCCGCTTCCACAAATTTTTGCAATACTTGACAAGCTAAAGAAAGCCAAGTTTATCTCAACAGTAGACCTCAAGCGAGGGTACTGGCAAATTCCATTACAACCCGATTCTCGACCGGTCACTGCATTTACAGTACCCGGCCGAGGTCTCTTTCAATGGAAAGTAATGCCCTGTGGGCCGCCGCCGCTGCCACGTTCCAGCGTATGCTAGACACTATTATAGGCCCAGAAATGTACAATTATGCTTTCGCCTATTTGGACGACATAATTGTCATAAGCGACACTTTCGACGAGCACTTAGTAAACTTAAAAGAAGTGTTTAAGACTTCAAGGAGCAAATTTAAAGATAAATAAAGAAAAATGTGACTTTTGCAAGAGGGATCTAAAGTACCTCGGACATGTTGTAACTGATGAGGGGATCAGTACGGACCCCGATAAGATTTCGGCTGTGCAAAATTTAAAGGCCCCCCGTAACATCAAGGAACTACGACGAATATCGGGCATTACCTCGTGGTGTAGAAGGTTCATAAAGGACTTCTCCACGATAGTCACGCTACTTACGAAACTCCTCAAAAAGAATCAAGAATGGCAGTGGGGTGTGAACCAGGAAAAAGCTTTCATAGAACTGAAGAGAAGATTAACGGAGGCACCCGTGTTAATGTGTCCAAACTTTGATCTGCCTTTTACGCTCCAAACGGATGCGAGTAAATATGGTCTGGGTGTGGTTTTGTCTCAAATGCAACAGAACCAGGAACGAGTCATCGCATAAATGCTAGCAGAACCCTTACGGATTTAGAGACGAAATATTCCGTCACTGAAAAAGAATGTTTAGCAATTCTTTTCGGAATAAGAAAGATGAGACCCTATATTGAGGGTTATCACTTCCCTGTGATCACCGATCATCACTCATTGAAGTGGCTTCACTCTCTAGATAACCCTTCAGGTCGACTAGAACGCTGGTCAATTGAACTACAGCAGTACGATTTCAAAATTATATACCGTAAAGGAGCATTGAATGTCGTAGCCGACGCGCTGTCCAGAGACTCACAGCCTTTTATACAGAGCGACTTAGTCACTATGACTACTAGTCAAGAAGATTGGACTAAAAACGTACTAGACAAGTATTACAAAGACCAGAAGATTACCCGGAATATCGAGTGAGCGAAGACCGTTTATTCCGGAGATTTCCAGCACACCCATTATTGGAAGCTATGCGTTTCTACCGCTGAACGGAGTAGAATTCTGTTTGAAAACCACTACGTGACCACCGCCGGTCATTTGGGAATAGTCAAGACGGCGTCCCGGATTATGAAATTGTATTATTGGCCAGGAATGTATCGAGATATATCTAAGTATGTGAGCAGGTGTCAGATATGCAGAGAATTTAAGGCATCTCAGCGAAAGCCGAGTGGGCTCATACACACCAACGTAGCCGAAGGACCATGGGATTCGGTGTGTATAGATTTTGTAGGGCCTCTACCTAGATCTATGAAAGGAAACACCATGATGCTGGTCATGGTAGATAAATTCACGAAGTGGGTAGAAGCCGTTTCATTAAGAACAGCCACCTCGCAAGCCGTGATTAAAGCGTTAAAGGAGCGAGTTATAGCCCATTTTGGGGTACCACGCATACTTTTTTCCGACAATGGCAGTCAGTTCATCAGTTCCGCACTCCAGATTTTCATACGAGAGATGGGAATAAAACAGAGGTTCACCGCTCCTTATACTCCCCACGAAAACCCTACGGAACGAGTCAACAGGGTACTCAAAATCATGATTGCCCAATACGTAAACGAAAATCACAGGGCATGCGACAAACACGCCCCTGAACTATACTTTGCGATCAATACCAGTACGCATTACTCCACTGGTTTTACTCCTGCTTTCCTCAACTACGGGAGAGAAATTAAAGCGCCGCAACAGATTGATTCGCCAGACAAGCAAACGGAAGAAACTATTGCAACAAGAAAAGAGAGACCAGAAGCGCTGTATAAACTAGTTATATTAAATTTACAAACATCTGCTCAAAATCAAGCAAGGCACTACAATTTACGGAGAAGAGCATGGAGGCCCAGCACAGGAGAGCGTGTGTTTAAGAAGTTGAGAACACTTTCGGCAGCCGACAGACACTTTACTGAGAAGCCGCCAACTCCCGGGAGAGGAATCAAGGCGATTGTCAGCGAATTAGAGGGCCAGCGTCCGCGACGCCTGCTGGTTATCAGCAAGCAACCTCCCACAAACCACCCACGTCGACTGTAACAGCCCCAACGTCTCTTGTCACCAACATCCACCAGAGTAAATTGAGTACCATAACAGTGCACGTCACTACACGCCCGATCAACGCAGAAGTTATTTCCGCTAAGCACCCGCCGACCCCGACTGCAAAACTACAAACCAACACCCTAGCCGACCTTACCTTTCCCATCATAGTGCGCACAAACGAGCTAACCACTAGCAGCAGCCAGCAGACAAGAGATAAGCCGACAGCAATCAACCCCTTTGCTGGCATCAAAATAACGGACCATCCGCTCTACAATCCGAAATACCGACGCCAGCATTTTCATATCCAACGAGCTTTCGACAAGGTTGACGTCCACATTATAAAACCCAGCGTAGCCGTTTTGAGATATCGCGATCAGAAAAAGAAGATGATTTTTCCTTACAAGAAATAAGGTCAAATAGGAGACTCATTTTTTTGTTTTTTTTTTTAACAAACGAATTGTTATTTTGTTTTTTTTTTTTTTTAAATTATATTATTGTTAAGTTTACCTACTAAGATTTGGAATAAAAGAGTTGACTAGATATTTATTATGGTCGTTTTGAAAGCGGAAGAAAGAAAAGGAAAATTAATTTAAATAAGAAAACAAGACGAAAGCAAACAAAAAACAAAAAATATAAGAAAAGAAATTTCATACAAAAAAAAAGAAAAAAAAAACAAAAAAAATATATAATATACTGAAAGAAAGCAAACGAAGAAAGCAAAAAAAAAAAATAATAAAAGAAATGAAATATAAAAAATAAATTTGGAAAAAAGGAGAAATTCCATTAAAGACGAGAAGGTTCTCGTCTCCAAAGGGGGAGTAGTATGTAACGAAGCGTTCCATGCTTCCACCAAAACTAATAATAAATCATTGATTTACCATGACTACGCAGCCACCGCCGCAGCAACGGCCGACGACAACATATCACGCAGGAGCTACCGACCGACCGACGACACCATACGACGCTGCAGCTACCAACGACACCAGTCACCTCGTCAAGGTAAGGGATTTTATACCTTGCCTCAATATACGAGTAGTATACAGTCACTATAAGATCATCACGTCACAGCCGGTTAAACACATTGGGTGATTTGCATTCGACCAGTATATAGTTCACACACAGTTTATACGAAAAATATAACAAGAGAACTCCTTTTTGGGAAGGAAAGAAGGTCGAAACTGACGAGCTCGATTTTAGTTTACAAGGCAACTGAAATTGTCCAGCTATTTCGTTCCATCAGTTTGGTTCGAAGAATAAAACGTCCTAATGGCCACCAGGGGCTTTGGTACCTGCTGATCTGTCGGTGTTTATACATTGGCTGTGCCTACCAGGGCCTTAAGCCTGCTGATCTTGTGCCTACCAGGGGCCTTAAACCTGCTGATCTAGTGCCTACCAGGGGCCCTAAACCTGCCGATCTAGTGCCTACCAGGGCCCCTACACCTGCCAATCTAGTGCCTACCAGAGGCCCTACACCTGCTGATCTAGTGCCTACCAGAGGCCCTAAACCTGCTGATCTAGTGCCTACCAGGGGCCCTAAACTTACCGATCTAGTGCCTACCAGGGGCCCTAAACCTGCCGATATAGTGTCTACCAGGGGCTCTAATCCTGCTAATCTAGTGCCTACCAGGGGCCTTAAACCTGCTTATCTAGTGCTTTTTTCAGTCCCCTTAAAAACTCAGTCCCCCGAACATCCCTTTTCAAAAAATGTCCTTAAAATGGTCATTTTAAATTTTTTTACCGGCCGCTTTCAACAACGCAAAGAGACGTTCTAATGATCAATTAGAACAACTCTTACGACTTTTGGCTTCCAAACATGTCGTGCCGAAATTTGTAACATTTTATTCCATTGTTTGTAGAATCACCCTTGTATACATGATAAAGTAAAAAGTGAAGTATTTGAAATAATAAAGACATTTAAAAATAAAGTAGAAACACAGACCGGACATAACATTATTATATTGGGAAGTGAAGATGGGACCGAATATATAAATAGTGCTTTAAAAAATATTCTAAGTGAAAATGGAATGCAGCAGCAGTCAGCAGTTGACTTACCCATACACACCCCACAGCAGAATGCAGTCGCAGAGCGAGCTACTATTTTTTATATTTCACACGCCAAGGGTATGTTAAAAGATCCTTATAATGTTAAACACAGCTCGGACGATGGGGTAATTAGAGGGCAGGAAAGGAAGTGTCGATGAACATTGGGCGCATTCACGAATGTAGTCACTACGTTACGTAGTCAACTCGTTCTGATTGGCTAACGACAACTAAAAATTGAGTGTGCATTTCCCCTCCCACGTGGTGTACAAATTTTTGCTTCAAAGCTAGTGGATAATGATTTTAGTGATTTTGATTTCACAATCATCTGTTCGATGAAAACACAAATTTGATTTTTAGTGGAAGATATTTTCAAACACAATTATTAAAAAAGTTTATATTATACCTTATATTTGATGTTATTTATTTAACACTGTACAAAAAAGTTTATTTAAAGTTCTCAAAACACAATTTTTTTTATTTTATATGCTTACATCCATTGACTTACTAGATATGGACTGCTAGTATGTAGCCAACTTCACGATGGTTCCACTTTTAAGCTTTCTTCCCAGTGACAATGCGCGATCAAAAGATGTCACTTAAAAAAAGGAAATAATTTTTGCCAACAACCGCTGAGGTTGAGTTGTCAAAAATTAGTTCCTTTTTTTAAGTGACATTTTTTGATCGCGCATTTTCGTTAGAGAGAACCTTAAAAGTGGAACCACTTTTTTTGAGGATTTGTCTGTGGCCACAAGCAAAAACCGCTTAAGTCCAAAAATTCAATTTTCGAGGCAAGTACTTTGAAACTTCTTTTTAACTCTGGAAAAAATGACGCATTTAAAAAATAAAAACGCTGCAGATTATAATAGAAGACTTCAATCTTATTTGTTTAAACTACTTTTCCTTTTTTAAATTTCTTTATTTTAAATTTTATTGCAAAAACATGTTTTCAAGTTGTTTTTCCAAAACTAATTAAACTTGCCTATGTCACTTAAGCTGTTATTGCAAACTGAAAATTTTCGCCCATGTCTTCTTAAATAAGATAAGCTGTTTTTGATCATCATTTTTTTTTATTTGTACCAACTTAAGCGATATTTCTTTTCAAAAAGCATATAATTTAAAATGTATTAAAAACGTAATTCACAGGAACAAAAAAGGAAAAACTCGTATTAACTAAAAAATAGCCAATTTAAGTTAGTAAATAATTAATTGAAAAAACTTATAAATAAGAAAAAGTATTTAAATTCCATTTTTGTCTGGATCCATTAAGTCAGGATGTATTTCAGCTTCAGGTTGCATTTCTGTGTCTAGGTTATTATAAAATTCATGAGGCGAATGATCAATAAACGGAAGAAGTCTTTGAAGCGCAGCTTTTTTACGCTTATTACATTCATAGTTGGGAATTTCACACCATTTGAGTGAGTCAATCATGTTTTACAACAGTGGGTGTTAAAAAATGCTGATTTTTACCAACTTTGTTCACGTTATTCCAAACAAAATTGTCTCGGCTGCTCCACAAAAGTTTTGTTTTTGAAACACAACCATATTCAAAATCGGACAAAATTAAACCAATCGTGACGATGATATATCGGTACCTTTTCTTGTTTCTTTTGTCTTTTTGTTTTGTAATTCATGATCTAAGTAGATACACACCATATGAGTTTGGCATGACTTTTAAAGCTCAATGCTGGACTTGGCTTTCAAAATTTTAACAACATCGTGCTCACAAATAAATTCTTATTTTGACCGTCAAATGAACTATAGAAAATCAAATGTCTTGTTTGTCGTCGCCGTCAACTACCGTTTGTTTGTAAAAGCTAACTGAATTTCGGAGGTACGTTGGTTGCAGACACTGTTGAAGGTCAAATCCAAGAACCACATACAAATATTTGCAAGGTGTGGCAGATGGGATTCTAGAAAACTTTCAGTAGCATCGAAGCATTGTTTAAAGCACTTTTGACGGACACGAATCTTTTCTTTCTAGTAGGTAATAAATGAAGTACTTTATATGAAGCCGTCGGTTTCGAGGTCGAATATGACTTTTTTCAATGTCTGTTTCTTATCTTCTATTTCTATTTAAGCTCCTAACAAAAGAAAATCTTTGGTAGAACGTTTTTTAAAACTAATTTTGTCGATATTAAGATGCTCACATTTTCTTGCCTCAATCACTCCCGCTTTTCGAGTTTATGATACACCTCTGTTTCTTTTTTTTTTAGAATCACTTCACTGGAATAATATTCCGATTCGTTTTTAACTGTTTTATGTGGGAGAGAAACAATTTAACTTTCCTCAAATTGCCTACCAATCTGCAATAGTTCTTCGTCAGGAAAATCTGAAGAAATGTCCATGTCTGCAAGCTTGAAATAGGGATCGCCTACGGTCATCTGTACTGAAATCATATTCAGATTCTTTGCTAATGTTGATACAAAACTATTCGAAAATTATATTCAGATTTTCATAATAAACTTCATTTGCAGATCACTTTATTTCGTTGATAACTACTTGGAATTAGATTCTTATTGGCCAAAAAGCACAATTTATAATTATTGTTTGACGTTTTTATTAATTAGTATGAAGCAGATAAGTGGGCTATAGCCAACCAATTTTTTCTGTATTCAAAAACGAAAATCTGAAAACACACATTCATAAAACTTGATATACAATTTACTCAAATCACTTTCTTTTTCAAATGTATCGCTTGTCCCTTGTATATAAAAACTATAGTACTCTCATGAAGAGGAAAAAAACGATGCGCCGCCATACGAGCGTATTCCATAACTTTTTACGTATAGTTGTGGAGAGTAGGGACAGACGATAATCAGGAAGGGGTGATAATATTTTCGGTAAAAGCAAACCGAAAGTGCAGAACAAAGCGACGACAAGAAAGCTATTTTCTGTTTTCTTTTTATCAATTTTCTATACAAATAAGTATGAGGTGGCATTTTTTGTTTCACGCATAGAAAAAAAACGGTATATTGTCAGGTTTGATTTTTTTCGTTGTATTTATATTGGAGCAAATGTAGGATTTTTATTCAAATACACGAATTCTTAAACGGTTACCACTCAGAACAATTATTTTGTGTAGATAGATAATTATTTTTGTAGGCAGATTTTTCAAATGCAGAATTTTGAGAATTGGAGTTTTGAGTATTATTCTGAAATACAGAACAATTAGGTATATTGAAAGCTAAAATTTTGAAGAGTAGAATTTTGGAATGCAGAATTTTGGGAAATTAAATTTTAAAATGCATAAAAATTAATAAGTAAAATTTTGAATAGCAGAAGTTTGAAATAGGAATTTTGAAATGCAGAAAGCTTAATAAGTAAATTTTGAACAGCAGAAGTTTGAAAAAGGAATTTTGAAATGCAGAAAGCTTAGTAAGTTAAATTTTGAAAAGGCAAATTTTGAAATGCAGAATTTTAGGAAATCAAATTTTGAAATGCAGAAAACTTAAAAAGTAAAATTTTGAAAAAGATATTTTGAGAAGTAGAATTCTGAAATGCATAAAACTTAATAGGTACAATTTGAAAAGCAGAATTATGAGAAGTAGAATTTTGAAATGCAAAATTTTGGGAAATATAATCTTGAAAAATGTACTTTAAGAAGTAGAATTCTTAAATGCAGAAAACTTAATAAGTAAAATTAGAAATTCAAAATTTTGAGAAGTAGAATTTCAAAATATAGAATTTTGAAATGCAAAATAACAAAAAAAAATCATGTGATACATCACTCCCTACATCACGAGTATGCAATTTTTAACTCGCTAAGATGCCTAGTTTAGCCAGAAATCACGTTTGAAAATGTCAACTTGGGGGTCTACGGAGCTCCGTTTAGCCGCAAATCGCATTTAAAGATAAACATTTATTTTTCGTTACATGCGATACGTGGATTGAAAGATGGCACTCCCTAGACCACCAATATGCAATTTTTAATCCTCTAAGATGCCTAGTTTAGCCAGAAATCACGTTAGAAGATGTCAACTTTGGGGGGTCTATGAAGCTCCGTTTAGCCGCAAATAGCATTTAAAGATAAAAATTTGTGTTTCGAAAAAAAAAATATTTTCACTTTTTTTACTTCTAATAGAAGAAAAATATATGTATGTATTAAATGTATTTTTTTTGGTTAATTTGTAATAAACTTCAACTACTGAAACAGAAAAAAACAATTTCTGCTAAAATAATTAACATGGCGATTTTTAAATGTGGCAACCATGTCTTATTTTTTCATATTTCAGTCGTTTTTTTAGAGGCAAATGGATATGTAGTATAGGTGTTTGAGCAGCATTATACATTCATTGCCAATAAATTTTCGCGTTGTTTTTTTCTCATAATTATTGTGTTATTTATTTTAAGGTACATAATGGTTGAAAAAAAATTTTCAAAAAATGGTAATTTTTTGTACCCCCCATGGAACCATTTTTTTTTGTTTTTCATTGTCTCAAAAACGGTACAACCGATTTTGATAATTTTTTTTTCCTAAAGCTACCCAAAAACTTAAATAGAATTGTGTATTAAAATTTTCAAAAAAAAAATTTTGGATTTTTAAAATAAACTTTTCAAAACTCAATATTTCGAAAACCCCATGCTAGATTTTTTTAAACCTGATAAGTAAAAGTTTATCAATATAATCTACAAGATGTGAGAAAAAAAATGTATTTTACCTAAAAATAAAGGTACCCACCATACAAATGTAAAAAAAAATAAAAAATGGTTTTCAAAAATCGTATTTTTCTCGAAAACGGCGGCTGGAATTTTAATAATTTTTTTTTCTTTGTATGATCTTTAATTTAAAAAGACAAATTTTGAAATTAAGATATTAGGTACAGCTTGTACCTACCATAAAACCATTTTTTCAAATTTTGACATTTGACAATTTTCTCATTATCGAAATTGCGTCTCAAAGCTTTGAAAAAAATATTTTTTTAATTTTTGGAAAAAAAGTAATATTTTTCCTTGGAAAATTCGATATCTCAAAAACGGCTCAGTATTTTATTTCGAAACCTAATTTCCATTCGTACAATAATAAAAACTTAAGGTTGGCGTACCAAATTTTTTAAATTTTATTTTCACTTACAAAATTGCAAGTTTTGCATGGGCGAAAAATTTAATTTTGATCAAAGTTTACTTTACGATGATAGAGAACACGAAAAAATATTTTTTTATCTAAGAAAATTGTTTTTTAAAAATCAATGTCTTGAAAAAGTTTGAGCGACTTATTTTTGAAAATATTTCCTAGAATCTTTATTTTTAAATACTTAAAATTAATATCCCAAATTTTTTTCTAGAACAATTTTAAAGAAATTTTTTTATATTCAAAATTAGTTCAATAATAAAAGGTTTTTTAAACTTTGTTTGCATAAATTCGTACTTTTTATATTTATATTAACAACACACAAAAAAAAACTATATTTTTATTTTAATGAATTAATAATTTCCAAATTTGATAAAAATTCGTAGACAAACATTCAAAGAAATATTTGTTTGTTCAAAATTGGCAGGGCAAATATCTTATATTTTTACAAAATATATGGATAAGAACTATTTTTTTGTAAAAAAATGTTTATTTTTATTTTAAAAATTTTTCATGTGGGGTGCATCAATAATTTTTTAAAATTGACACCAAATTTCTTTTTTTTTTGTTTTTCTAAAATTGCTTATAAGCATTTACAAGGCATACAAAATATTTTTTCCAAAAAAGGTATCTGATTTTTTTCAAATATTATGTCAATAATAATTTTATTCTATTTATTCTAATTTTTTTTAATTAATTTAAGTTTTCTAAAATTATTTTTTTCTCGAAAAACTTATTTGATTTTTTTTTCAGAATTGCTTTATGTGAATATTTATACATTTCTGAAATTGTTTATATACACATAAAAAGTATTAAAAAATTTCTATATTTTTTGCAAACAAAGTTTATAGGTATGAATAAATTTTAAAAACTGTTCTATACCTATATCAAATTTCTTTGTTTTTTATTTTTAATTATATAAATACCTATCAACGAATACAAATATTTTTTTTTGTAATCAAAATTATTTTCTGCCATACCATATTTTATATAGGTATGAAAATTATCTCGTAAGAAACCTTCCTTTAAATAACCCACTTTGCTTTTTTTATTTCAGTCCAGCCAATTCTGAGATTAACTGTCATGCCATGGGACCATGTATTTTTTGATGAGTCGACGTTTGCGCCCTCTATAATTCGGCCAAAATTCGAAAATTAAACAAAAAATATTTTTTTTTGTACTCTTGACGCATGTGTTCATTATTTAAAAAAAAATTATGTTATTACCTAATAAGGTTTCCGAGAAAAAAATTCCCAAAACTCGTGCGTTTTTTTGGCATTCTAGACCGTACTACTACCTTAAAAAAAAAAGTTTGCCGCAGCTGAAGGCTATTCCCCCGATGCGTGCTCAGCTGAAACTTATTTTTGCAATATATATGTACTAAACTATAGCATACATGAATTTCATGTTTGGTATTTATATTAATGCTAATTTTTTTTAAATTATTCTCACGGCCCGATTTCACATTTGGTAATAAAAAATTTTTTTAATTATTTTCATACGCGCAGCTGAAGCCTTTTCCACCGGAATTTTTCCAGCTGAATATGATTTTTAATCGTTTAATGTTATGCTTAATCTGCAAATAAAATTTCAGCTTTGGTAGTATTAATTTTTTTTTTTCATTTTAATACGAGTACTATTTTCACGCGCAGCTGAAGCATTTTCCACCGGAATTTTTACAGCTGATCATGATTTTTCTTCGTTAAATGTCATCCTTAATATACAAAAAAAAATTCAGCTTTGGTGAAATTGGTTTCATTTTTACAATTTTCAACGCGGGGGTGGCTCTGTTACTCCCACACCCACCCGAAGAATGGCAGCTGAAGGTCGTTTCATGTATGTGCATCATGAAAGCTTAAACATATTTAAAAATGAGCCTTGGTGAAATGACCACCCAAAAATGTCGTGGGCTCCCGGACTATGATGTGGAAAGGAATATATTTTAAGATTAGCTCTGAAAGCGCTTTTAAAGCTTTTATACACCTAAGAATGTTTCTTGGGAAGATTAGTACTCGAAATTTTGTTTTGTACATTTTACCTTTTATGATTTTTTACTTTGAAAACTATATCTTAATTTCGTTTAAGTTTCTTAACTAAATAAAAAATATTTTTCAGTTTTGAAATGCAATGTTTTTTAAACTTTATAGAAGCTTCTCTCTAAAAAATTTCATTAAAATCCGTTAATGAGAAATTCAAAATTTTGGAAAATCGTTCTATAGTAGGTACAGTCAGTAATATCTTGTTTTCAATATTTTTTTTATTAAATTATAGATCTTAAAAATCAATCAAAAGAAAAAAATTTAAGCAAAATTCTCGGAACTGTTTTCGAGAAAAATACGGTTTTCGAAAACCATTTTTTAAAATTTGTATGGAGGGTACCGTTATTTTCAGGTAAAATAATTTTTTTTTCTCATATCTTGTTGATTATTCTAAGAAACTTTTATTTAGCAAGTATTAAAAAAATCGAGCATGGGGTTTTCGAAATATTGAGTTTTCAAAAAAAATTTTGATTTTTTTTTTTAAATCCAAAAAAATTTTTTTTGATAATTTGAATACACAATAATATTAAAACTGCTGGGGAGCCTTAACATAAAAAAATGATCAAAATCGGTTGTACCGTTTTTGAAAAAATCAAAAAAAAAAAAAGGTTCCAACGGGGGTACCAAAAATAATATTTTTTTGGAAATTTTTTGTCAACCATTACCTAGGTTTAACTAAATGAAATTTTATGAATTTTTTTTAAAAATCTGTGGGACAGTTTTTGAGAAACTAAAACCCATATCTACCAAGTTTGAAGAAAATCGGCCGTTTAGCTGTAGTCGAACAGACAGACAGAATTGCGAGACCCACTGTTTTGGTCTTCGCTATCATCGTTATGTCAACTTTTATCAAACCCTCGAATTCGATTTTTTTACGAATGCATAACTTGCCTTATAGTACCTATACCTACATATAAGTCGCAAATAAAAATATTTTTTGTTTGTGTCTTATAATTGTAATTATTATTTTTGTTCTTCAAAATAACAACATTTAAAATTTTGAACAACAGAAATAATAATAATTATAATCAATATAAATTACTTAATATATTAACATATGCATGCATGCACAATTGCACATCCATACCAATCAAAAAATCCTAATAAGAATCCATTTAAAAAAATTTTCCTACTGAATCTATAAATCTATTTAAACTACAACGTTGTATTTTGATAAGGTAATATCAAAATTGAGCAACGTTGCTTTGATATGACTATAATAGACAAAACAAAAAACTCCATACATACATACATATGTGTGTGTATCAAAACAACATACGTCGATGGTGCACAAAAAAAAAACAACAAAAACTAAAGCGAAGATTTTGTAAACAAATTTCTGTATTCTCTTGGCATATATGTAGTATAACAGTTCTCATGAGGAAAACAGCTGTATTTTACATCTCCGTTTGTCACTGTACTGACATATAAATCAAAAAGTAAACTTTTCATTCTAGTAACTCTTTAAAAATTATTTTACTCTCACTCTAATTTCAAATTACTCAAATTTTTCGCAACATTTTGGCGCTTCTGTAGCGATGGTAGCGATTCTAGTGAGCGGACAAGAAGATACAAAAAAATGCCTCATGAGAATACTATAATCATTGACATACTAGATATGGACTGCTAGTAGCTGATTACAGAATGGTCCAACGGATTACCAAACGACACTAGCCCTCGTGCCGACACTGACGGAAAATTTGAATATACTATGAAATGGAACCAGTGCTAAAGGGGCTAATGTGCAAATAGTCCAATTGCCAAATCTGAAAATTTCCCTTTTTAATTTTCCCTTTTTCATTTTTGTTTTCAAGGTATAAATATATACTGCAACACAGTTTTCGTTGCATTTACTTGTATTATCTATTAACAAATATTATTATTGTTTGTAAAAATACTTTTATTAAAGCAATTAGTTTCACTTTTACAAATAATTTTAATTTTTATATGTACTAGAAATCAAGAGAATAAGCTAAGATCTTTTTGGCTAGAGCGAAAATATTTGCAAAAAAATTAGTTATGCAAATAAATCCTAATTTTGATTTAAATTAACAACTCAATTTAGAGAAAAACCAATCCTACAATTTGTATCAAATTTACAAAAAACTTTCTTTAGGTGCTTTTTATTATTCACAAATCTATCTGGATCTTCCTTTGAAAATAAAACGATACGGATCTTAGTGACAGCAGTGTTATAAGTCGGTCTCTTTTTATCCTTGGGTTTGTAAATTTTAAATTATGTCTTGTCTTTTTTCTTTACACGATAGCTTACACTACCTTGGCATAAAAAACCATCTACTCGCCAGTGTAATAACTGATTTTTGGATCTTTGAAATAGATCCTGATAGAAAACAGGATCCCAAATTGTTTTTGTAATACATGTTAAAACTTAATCCAGATCCGGATCCAGATAGATTTGTGAATAATAAAACGCACCTTATCTTAAACTAGAACTGTAAGGCTAGGCGCGCACATTCGTTTTTTAGTTTCTCAACTGCTTGGTTCGAGCAACTAAAAAGTTTGTGTTTTGACACGAACTAAACGATTGCCTAAAATGAGTTCGTTATTTTTTGTAACATATAATTATATTATTATATAAAATCATTAAGTAAACCAAAATGATTCATAAAATATTTTAAAGGGGATTTTTTTTCGAAATCCCTTAGCACTATTCTTAGCCGATTATCTCTCTAACCATAGACCAGCACCGTTTCTTCAAAGCAATGTCAATAGATGTCCATAGTTTCTATGAGTAAACATTTCTGTTGGCACTAGTAGAACAAGAGATGGCGTTAAATATGTTGTTTATTTTTGCCACTAGTGTCGGCACGAGGGCTAGTTTCGATTGTATCCGTTGGACCATTTTGGTTGCAAATTTTGTATGAGAATTATACACAACTAGAGTCCATATATAACAAGTCAATGACTATAATGTTTATATACAATGCTCTCGCTCTAATGTCAAATTACTAAAATTTCTTCGCAACATTTTTGCGCTTCTGTAGCGATGGTAGCGATTCTAGTGAGCGGACAAGAAGAGAAAAAAAATGCCTCATGAGAATACTATAATGTTTATATACAATGGTGTTACTAACGACGATGTAGGAGTTGGGATTGCTGAAGCTGTAACTGTTGCTAATGCTGCTTATGTTGCTGATGTTGCTTATGTTGCTGATGTTGCTGATGTTGCTGCTGTTGTAAATGCAGCTGTTATAAATGCCGTTGAAAAAGCTGCTGTTGTGAATGCTGCCGAGAATGGAGCTAATGTACGTAAGATTATCAATCGTAATAATTTTCCCAGAACTGTTATGGGTTCCAGTGATATTCTGCAAAATGATGTTGTACTAAAGCTTAAGTGGTTTCACCTTGGTAGTTTTCGACCTTCTATCACCTGCGAAGTGATTGTCAATCATTTAGCTTCTGCTCTCGGTATAAATCCTTCTGTCATTTCATGCTTCAAGTTAATAAAACGAGGTGAACTTGAAGAAAATATCAAGTTCATAAATTTTAAAATTGGTGTTCCAGCTGAATACAATGATGCAATCAATGTACCATGAAAATATCTGGCCTATAGGAACGAAGTTACGTGCCTTTCAATTTAATTTAAAAAACGAAGGAGTACGGCTTCAGGAAGACCTAACATAAGCTCTGAATTTTTTGGCTCCAATGCAAATCCTCGTAAAGATCCTACTGTTGTGTCGCTTCATCACTTGTCTCCTTTTTATTTGGCGATCTACTATCATAATGTGGGTGGAATGAGATCTAAAACAACTGATTTCTATATTGCTATGGCTGACTCTCCATATTCTCTAATTGCTCTCACTGAAACCTGGCTCACTGAGAATATTCTTTCGTCTGAAATGTTTGATGGTAGATTTGTTGTCTACAGACGGGATCGATGCCTCGCTGCAACTGGTGTTACAAGAGGAGGAGGCGTATTGTTCGCAGTTAGTTCATCTTTTATTAGTAGGCAAATAGAATTGTATGATTCATCTGATTTGATTGAACAAATTTGTGTAAGAATTGATTTTTTTCATTCTATTGATAATGTTTATATTAAATTATATTTTTTTTGTATCATATATACCACCAAATTCCCCAGTTAGTATTTATACAGCTCATATTTCCAATATAAAACACATACATAGCTAATGATTTAGATTGCAATTCATTTTTAATTATATTGGGTGATTTTAATCTTTCCCATATTAAGTGGTCTTTCTCTGAAGATGATAAATGTTTAATTGCACATAATATTGTTAAAGATTTTGAAATTGAAGTCGTTGATCCTTTGTCAGTTTTAAACTTAGTTCAGATAAACTCTATACAGAATAATATGGGAAGGTGGCTTGATCTTGTTTATACAAATATTGAGCTTGATGCTTTTGTAACTGAACCTGATTATTATTTGTTGGCCAATTGCGGAATACACCACAAGGCATTAATTGTTAATTTTGATATATCTTGCATTGATTCTTATATTGTAAATAATAGCTTAGATAAATTGTTCAAATATGATTTCCTTAAAGTCGATTATAATGATGTTTATAATTATTTGCCAGTTATTGATTGGAATAGTGTTCTTGGAAGTGGTACTCTAAGCCACAAATATACAATGTTTAGAAATGTTTTAGATGAAGTTTTTTCTAATTTCGTTCCTATAAAAAAATGTAATAACTCTGGTAGACCGGTCTGGTTTCACAAAAGACTTTCTTATTTAAAAAATGCTATGTATCGGATTTTAAAAAAAAGCAAAATTGATTTTTCTTTTAGAAATGAATTTTGCCGATTAAGAAAAGAATATGAATTTCTTAAAAGATTTTTATATCGGCAGCATGTTTGGTTAGTTGAGTCAAAAATTAAAAAGAATTCTAAAGCTTTTTGGAGTTTCATTAATGCTAAAAAGAAATCTTCAGGTATACCATCAACTATCAGCTATAATAAAGTAGCTAGTAGCGACCCTAGTCAAATTTGCGATTTTTTTGCTAGTTACTTTCAATCTAATTTTGTTCTGGAGCATTGTGATCCTGAATTACGATTTGAATTTAGATCCGTCGTTGATTTTGGTTCTTTATCCATTCTTTCTGAATTATCATCTCTTGATGACTCTACTCTGTAAGCCTTTCACCAGATAATATACCTTCATTGTTTCTTAAGAAATTAAAATCTTGCTTCGTTGTTCCTCTTCATTTAATTTTCAACCATTCTCTTACTGAAGGTTTGTTTTTGGATTGCTGGAAACACTCCTTCATTTCTCCAATTCACAAATCTGGGTCTAAACAGCAAGTCGAAAATTATAGACCAGTAGCTAAACTTCAAATCATACCTAAAATTTTTGAAGCTATTATAAAAAATAAAATATATGCATTGATAAAGAACTATATATCTGAATTTCAGCACGGTTTTGTAAGTGGAAGATCAACCATAACTAACTTGGCAATCTTCACTAGTTATTGCCTTCAATCAATGGAAATTAGAAATCAGGTTAGATACTATTTTCACGGATTTTGCTAAAGCTTTCGACCGCGTTCAACATAACGTTCTAATATGCAAATTACAAACCATCGGTTTTCATTCAAATTTTTTAAAATGGATAAAAAGCTATCTTACAAATCTTCCTCCTTATTCTCAAAGACTCGCTTTAATAAGCTTTCCTTCATTCACTAGTCATAGATGGTATTTGCAATGTTGTTTTATTGTTGAAATTATTAATATGTCAGTATCATCCCCATCGGTTCTTAATCAATTAAATTCCAGATTTAGTCATACAAGTATAAGACTACAGCAACAATTGTGCCATATATTTAGTAGATCAAACTATGGTGCAAATAGCCCATCAATTGATTCAATATTTAATAAATTTTGCTTTTGTATAGAATCTTTCAATAATAACCTGAAATGCATTAAACTCAAGATTTTGTTCTTTTAGCTTAGAAAAATTAATTTAGATCATAAGTATTATAAATACAAATATTGTTCACTTTAGTATTTAAAGATTTGAAATAAACAAGTAACAAGTAATGTGTACAGATTTGGACATTCGGTATTGATAAACGGTTTGATCATTCAATTTTTAAATTTACAAAAACATTAGTAATGTGTTTGTTTAAAAAAAACCCATACAAGCAGTCAAAATACATGCAGGGTGTCCCAAAATTCAACGTCGAAATGATAGGGTGATAGGGTAGGTGGTGACAGTTATCAGAAAAATAATACCAAAAATCGTAGGCATGTATTTTGTGAGTTATAGGCATTCAAAAAAAAAAATTGAAAAAATGGTCACCCTGTGACGGTCTTTCAAGTGCCGTGATTACAAATATTATTTTTTCTCAATTTTTGTGGTTGTTATGGAACCTTAAATAACCCTGCTAACAATTGCATTCAAAAATTTAAACACATCTGCATTAGTTTTAAAGAAAATATCACTTTTTTGCCCAACTAAGTACTCAACATTTTTACATGACCCTAATTCAATGGACTGTAGTGTAAAAAAAAATGTACTACGAAATTTTGGCAAGTTACCTTAAAAGTTGGCGCGTTTTATTCTCATTTCAAATTGGTATAACAGTTTTGAGGATAATTCGTAAATAACGGAAACAAAAATGTTTTTCTTAAGCAACCCGGTCTTAAGATAACACAGGTATACACACATTTTGGTGCCGATATTTTTTGAACTGTTCTTTAGTAAATTTGACCTCCTGAAAACGAATCTGCAATCAGTTTTTGCCCAGCAGCTCCCGTTTTCATGTTATGGGATAGGGTGTTGCAAACCTGACACCACTTAGAAATACCCAAAATAATTGGGAAAAGAAGAAAGTAAAACATTTTTTCTTTGAAAATCCAAGCTCATTTAGTGATATTTACATATAAATATAAAAAAATAATAAAATAATAATTTTATTAACAAGATACTAGCGAGTACATTTCATATACAATATATTTTTCACTGCTGATTTGATGTACTGGAACCCAAGAAGCTTCGTTTTTTGCTTGACCTGCAATGTGGTTTTTTCGGACAATCTCTTAGCAGATTCCAGCAGTAATCTACCATCATATGCGTATTCCACTTGCCCTGGTATCGTTCTTCAATTGTCCTTATATCCTGGTGAAATCGTTCACCTTGCTCTTCACTCAAGTCTCCCAAGTTTTCAGGAAACCGGTCCAAATGGTTTTGCAAGTAATGCACCTTGATGCTCATGTTGCATCCAAGCTCACGAAAAGCAGTCAGCATGTTCTGAACTAAATCCTAATAATTTAAAGCCTTCTTGTTGCCTAGAAAGTTTTCGACAACTGACACAAATGATGTCCACGCTTTTCGCTCTTTTTCATTCATAGATTCAACAAAATTGGTGTCCTTTATTAACCGTCTGATTTGAGGTCCATCGAATATGCCAGCTTTTATTTTTTCAATGCTTAATCCTTGCATCTATGTAGATATGAATTTAAAACATGATGAATCCTTATCTAGAGCCTTAAAAAATTCCTTCATTAAGCCAAGTTTTATATGAAGTGGAGGCAGGATTATTTTATTCCGATCAACCAAAGGCTCATTAATAACATTTTTTCCTCCAACAACCATGTTCTCTCTTTCAGGCCAGTCTTTTTTTACCCAGTGATCTTGTTTAGCTCTGCTATCCCAAAGGCACAAGAAGCAGGGATATTTTGTGTATCCACCTTGCTGTCCAAGGAGAAAGTTAACCATTTTCAAGTCAACACAAATGACCCACCCATGTTCGTGATACCATTGTATATAAACTTTATAGTATTCTCATGAGGCATTTTTTTTTATCTTCTTGTCCGCTCACTAGAGTCGCTACCATCGCTGCAGTAGCGCCAAAATGTTGCGAAGAAATTTGAGTGATTTGATATTAGAGTGAGAGTGAAATAATTTTTAAAGAGTAACTAGAATGAAAAGTTTACTTTTTGATTTATATATCAGTAGGGTGACAAAGGGAGATGTAAAATACAGCTGTTTTCCTCATGAGAACTGTTATACTACATATATGCCAAGTGAATACAGAAATTTTTTTACAAAATCTTCGCTTTAGTTGTTGTTGTTTTTTTTTTTTTGTGCACCATCGACGTGTGTTGTTTTGATACACACACATATGTATGTATGTTATGTAGGTACATTATTATTTTTCATTTTTCAGCATTGGTTTTGGAGTTTTGTGTTTTGTCTATTATAGTCATATCAAAGCAAGGTTGCTCAATTTTGATATTACCTTATCAAAATACAACGTTGTAGTTTAAATAGATTTATAGATTCAGTAGGAAATTTTTTTTAAATGGATTCTTATTAGGATTTTTTGATTGGTATGGATGTGCAATTGTGCATGCATGCATGTGTTAATATATTAAGCAATTTATATTGATTATAATTATTATTATTTCTGTTGTTCAAAATTTTAAATGTTGTCATTTTGGAGAACAAAAATAATAATTACAATTATAAGACACAAACAAAAATGAAAGGATTATTTACTACTGTAGGAAAATTGAAATAGGTAGGTAAGTAGGTATTTAGGATTTAAGGAGTACAATTATCGGCAGTTAAAGTTATTGAACTTGCAATATAATTTATATTGTAGGTATTTATATTGTAATTTACCTACATAGGTATACCTATTGATTATAATTATTATTATTTCTGTTGTTCAAAATTTCAATTGGTTTCATTTTGAAGAACAAAAATAATAATAAAAATTAAAAAGATACCTACATTTTGGTAGGTACCTACCTATTCAAATAATAAAAACAAAAAATAGTTTTTATCCATAAAGACATAAAATAGAATAGGAAAATAGAAAATTTGTCTCCAAAAACTATTAGATGATGTTTAAAAACTTAATTTACATATTGAATAAAGCTTCTTCTGAAAATTTTTAGGAAACGCTATACCTACATATGTCGCAAGTAAACATAAACTTTTTTTACTTGCGACTTCTAGGTACTTTAATAAGGTAAGTTATCTATGCATTCGGAAAAAATACCGAACTCGAGATTTTGATCAAAGTTGACATTACGATGATAGCGAAGACGAATAAAGTGGGTCCGACAATTCCGTCTGTCTGTCTGTATGTCCTATTTTCTTCAAACTCGGTACTTAATAGTCTTCGGTAATTCCCTAGAGGAAAAATTGAAATTTTTTTCTTAGGTCTAAAACTAGCGGTAACCCCCATACACCTGTAATGCATACACTTATTTGTCTCGAAAATGGCTCTAACGATTTTGATAAAAAAAATTAGATGTAATATTACGGACATGGACATTTAAAATGCATACTTTTCCGGAAATCACACGGCAATTCTATGCATTTTAACATTTTTATCTCCTTAAATCCATGTTTTGGGCGATTCACTATAGACGATTTTTGACACAAATTTTTGAATTACAATATTTTTTACTTTTTTTGATAAATATTCAAAGTAGAGATACTATATTTAATAATAAAAACAAAACCTGAGACCTAACTTATAGAGAACATTTTTGTTTGCGCTTGGCAACATTATCATACGAAGAGTCTAGAACAATTTTAAAGAAATTTTTTTATATTCAAAATTAGTTCAATAATAAAAGGTTTTTTAAACTTTGTTTGCATAAATTCGTACTTTTTATATTTATATTAACAAAACACAAAAAAAAACTATATTTTTATTTTAATGAATTAATAATTTCCAAATTTGATAAAAATTCGTAGACAAACATTCAAAGAAATATTTGTTTGTTCAAAATTGGCAGGGCAAATATCTTATATTTTTACAAAATATATGGATAAGAACTATTTTTTTGTAAAAAAATGTTTATTTTTATTTTAAAAATTTTTCATGTGGGGTGCATCAATAATTTTTTAAAATTGACACCAAATTTCTTTTTTTTTTGTTTTTCTAAAATTGCTTATAAGCATTTACAAGGCATACAAAATATTTTTTCCAAAAAAGGTATCTGATTTTTTTCAAATATTATGTCAATAATAATTTTATTCTATTTATTCTAATTTTTTTTAATTAATTTAAGTTTTCTAAAATTATTTTTTTCTCGAAAAACTTATTTGATTTTTTTTTCAGAATTGCTTTATGTGAATATTTATACATTTCTGAAATTGTTTATATACACATAAAAAGTATTAAAAAATTTCTATATTTTTTGCAAACAAAGTTTATAGGTATGAATAAATTTTAAAAACTGTTCTATACCTATATCAAATTTCTTTGTTTTTTATTTTTAATTATATAAATACCTATCAACGAATACAAATATTTTTTTTTGTAATCAAAATTATTTTCTACCATACCATATTTTATATAGGTATGAAAATTATCTCGTAAGAAACCTTCCTTTAAATAACCCACTTTGCTTTTTTTATTTCAGTCCAGCCAATTCTGAGATTAACTGTCATGCCATGGGACCATGTATTTTTTGATGAGTCGACGTTTGCGCCCTCTATAATTCGGCCAAAATTCGAAAATTAAACAAAAAATATTTTTTTTTGTACTCTTGACGCATGTGTTCATTATTTAAAAAAAAATTATGTTATTACCTAATAAGGTTTCCGAGAAAAAAATTCCCAAAACTCGTGCGTTTTTTTGGCATTCTAGACCGTACTACTACCTTAAAAAAAAAAGTTTGCCGCAGCTGAAGGCTATTCCCCCGATGCGTGCTCAGCTGAAACTTATTTTTGCAATATATATGTACTAAACTATAGCATACATGAATTTCATGTTTGGTATTTATATTAATGCTAATTTTTTTTAAATTATTCTCACGGCCCGATTTCACATTTGGTAATAAAAAATTTTTTTAATTATTTTCATACGCGCAGCTGAAGCCTTTTCCACCGGAATTTTTCCAGCTGAATATGATTTTTAATCGTTTAATGTTATGCTTAATCTGCAAATAAAATTTCAGCTTTGGTAGTATTAATTTTTTTTTTTTCATTTTAATACGAGTACTATTTTCACGCGCAGCTGAAGCATTTTCCACCGGAATTTTTACAGCTGATCATGATTTTTCTTCGTTAAATGTCATCCTTAATATACAAAAAAAAATTCAGCTTTGGTGAAATTGGTTTCATTTTTACAATTTTCAACGCGGGGGTGGCTCTGTTACTCCCACACCCACCCGAAGAATGGCAGCTGAAGGTCGTTTCATGTATGTGCATCATGAAAGCTTAAACATATTTAAAAATGAGCCTTGGTGAAATGACCACCCAAAAATGTCGTGGGCTCCCGGACTATGATGTGGAAAGGAATATATTTTAAGATTAGCTCTGAAAGCGCTTTTAAAGCTTTTATACACCTAAGAATGTTTCTTGGGAAGATTAGTACTCGAAATTTTGTTTTGTACATTTTACCTTTTATGATTTTTTACTTTGAAAACTATATCTTAATTTCGTTTAAGTTTCTTAACTAAATAAAAAATATTTTTCAGTTTTGAAATGCAATGTTTTTTAAACTTTATAGAAGCTTCTCTCTAAAAAATTTCATTAAAATCCGTTAATGAGAAATTCAAAATTTTGGAAAATCGTTCTATAGTAGGTACAGTCAGTAATATCTTGTTTTCAATATTTTTTTTATTAAATTATAGATCTTAAAAATCAATCAAAAGAAAAAAATTTAAGCAAAATTCTCGGAACTGTTTTCGAGAAAAATACGGTTTTCGAAAACCATTTTTTAAAATTTGTATGGAGGGTACCGTTATTTTCAGGTAAAATAATTTTTTTTTCTCATATCTTGTTGATTATTCTAAGAAACTTTTATTTAGCAAGTATTAAAAAAATCGAGCATAGGGTTTTCGAAATATTGAGTTTTCAAAAAAAATTTTGATTTTTTTTTTTAAATCCAAAAAAATTTTTTTTGATAATTTGAATACACAATAATATTAAAACTGCTGGGGAGCCTTAACATAAAAAAATGATCAAAATCGGTTGTACCGTTTTTGAAAAAATCAAAAAAAAAAAAAGGTTCCAACGGGGGTACCAAAAATAATATTTTTTTGGAAATTTTTTGTCAACCATTACCTAGGTTTAACTAAATGAAATTTTATGAATTTTTTTTAAAAATCTGTGGGACAGTTTTTGAGAAACTAAAACCCATATCTACCAAGTTTGAAGAAAATCGGCCGTTTAGCTGTAGTCGAACAGACAGACAGAATTGCGAGACCCACTGTTTTGGTCTTCGCTATCATCGTTATGTCAACTTTTATCAAACCCTCGAATTCGATTTTTTTTACGAATGCATAACTTGCCTTATTGTACCTATACCTACATATAAGTCGCAAATAAAAATATTTTTTGTTTGTGTCTTATAATTGTAATTATTATTTTTGTTCTTCAAAATAACAACATTTAAAATTTTGAACAACAGAAATAATAATAATTATAATCAATATAAATTACTTAATATATTAACATATGCATGCATGCACAATTGCACATCCATACCAATCAAAAAATCTTAATAAGAATCCATTTAAAAAAATTTTCCTACTGAATCTATAAATCTATTTAAACTACAACGTTGTATTTTGATAAGGTAATATCAAAATTGAGCAACGTTGCTTTGATATGACTATAATAGACAAAACAAAAAACTCCATACATACATACATATGTGTGTGTATCAAAACAACATACGTCGATGGTGCACAAAAAAAAAACAACAAAAACTAAAGCGAAGATTTTGTAAACAAATTTCTGTATTCTCTTGGCATATATGTAGTATAACAGTTCTCATGAGGAAAACAGCTGTATTTTACATCTCCCTTTGTCACTGTACTGACATATAAATCAAAAAGTAAACTTTTCATTCTAGTAACTCTTTAAAAATTATTTTGCTCTCACTCTAATTTCAAATTACTCAAATTTTTCGCAACATTTTGGCGCTTCTGTAGCGATGGTAGCGATTCTAGTGAGCGGACAAGAAGATACAAAAAAATGCCTCATGAGAATACTATAATCATTGACATACTAGATATGGACTGCTAGTAGCTGATTACAGAATGGTCCAACGGATTACCAAACGACACTAGCCCTCGTGCCGACACTGACGGAAAATTTGAATACAGTAGACTCGCGATAACAAAAACACCGCCTTACGTGAACACCGGCTAACGTGAACACAATTTTTTTTACATTGACTACTCTGTATCGTGAACACGTTGAGAAAGCCCTATAACATGAACAAATTTAAAATGAATTTAACATACAAAACGTTGTTTTCTTTTCTGCATTTGTCGGTCATTCGAATCGTTTTTATAAAACTGGGATATCCCGTAAATGATTGGCATTTAGTCCTGGACTGAAGATCTTCCGAACGCAACCCAAACGAACGAGGTTTTGACCAGTGGATGAAAAAAAAAAGCGAGGACAGAATTTTGGAAAGAGCACATACTAGAATAGAGGCTAGTGAAGCAATCAACATTTTCAATAAATCTTTGGAATGGACAGAAAAAGAAAACATAAGTATAACAGATATCAGCGTACTTGAACGTCTCCGCCAAAAGCCCTTGTTCAGCAATTTGCAAAAAAAGAAAATCCGGACAAAGCCAACCCTTTTTTTAATTGATTTCAGCATAATTTTTATTTTTAACAAATTATAATGAATTAGGTACCTACTTACAAACCGAAACACACAAAATATATATGAATTTGAGTAAAAACATAATGTCTAATTTATTTGAAAAATTTAAAGATTTTCACCTTCGTAAACATGAACAACTTCGCAAACGTGAACACGCTCGGTTTTTAATAGTTCACGTTACCGCGAGTCTACTGTACTATGAAATGGAACCAGTGCTAAAGGGGCTAATGTGCAAATAGTCCAATTGCCAAATCTGAAAATTTCCCTTTTTAATTTTCCCTTTTTCATTTTTGTTTTCAAGGTATAAATATATACTGCAACACAGTTTTCGTTGCATTTACTTGTATTATCTATTAACAAATATTATTATTGTTTGTAAAAATACTTTTATTAAAGCAATTAGTTTCACTTTTACAAATAATTTTAATTTTTATATGTACTAGAAATCAAGAGAATAAGCTAAGATCTTTTTGGCTAGAGCGAAAATATTTGCAAAAAAATTAGTTATGCAAATAAATCCTAATTTTGATTTAAATTAACAACTCAATTTAGAGAAAAACCAATCCTACAATTTGTATCAAATTTACAAAAAACTTTCTTTAGGTGCTTTTTATTATTCACAAATCTATCTGGATCTTCCTTTGAAAATAAAACGATACGGATCTTAGTGACAGCAGTGTTATAAGTCGGTCTCTTTTTATCCTTGGGTTTGTAAATTTTAAATTATGTCTTGTCTTTTTTCTTTACACGATAGCTTACACTACCTTGGCATAAAAAACCATCTACTCGCCAGTGTAATAACTGATTTTTGGATCTTTGAAATAGATCCTGATAGAAAACAGGATCCCAAATTGTTTTTGTAATACATGTTAAAACTTAATCCAGATCCGGATCCCAGATAGATTTGTGAATAATAAAACGCACCTTATCTTAAACTAGAACTGTAAGGCTAGGCGCGCACATTCGTTTTTTAGTTTCTCAACTGCTTGGTTCGAGCAACTAAAAAGTTTGTGTTTTGACACGAACTAAACGATTGCCTAAAATGAGTTCGTTATTTTTTGTAACATATAATTATATTATTATATAAAATCATTAAGTAAACCAAAATGATTCATAAAATATTTTAAAGGGGATTTTTTTTCGAAATCCCTTAGCACTATTCTTAGCCGATTATCTCTCTAACCATAGACCAGCACCGTTTCTTCAAAGCAATGTCAATAGATGTCCATAGTTTCTATGAGTAAACATTTCTGTTGGCACTAGTAGAACAAGAGATGGCGTTAAATATGTTGTTTATTTTTGCCACTAGTGTCGGCACGAGGGCTAGTTTCGATTGTATCCGTTGGACCATTTTGGTTGCAAATTTTGTATGAGAATTATACACAACTACGGTCCATATATAATAAGTCAATGACTATAATGTTTATATACAATGCTCTCGCTCTAATGTCAAATTACTAAAATTTCTTCGCAACATTTTTGCGCTTCTGTAGCGATGGTAGCGATTCTAGTGAGCGGACAAGAAGAGAAAAAAAATGCCTCATGAGAATACTATAATGTTTATATACAATGGTGTTACTAACGACGATGTAGGAGTTGGGATTGCTGAAGCTGTAACTGTTGCTAATGCTGCTTATGTTGCTGATGTTGCTTATGTTGCTTATGTTGCTGATGTTGCTGATGTTGCTGATGTTGCTGCTGTTGTAAATGCAGCTGTTATAAATGCCGTTGAAAAAGCTGCTGTTGTGAATGCTGCCGAGAATGGAGCTAATGTACGTAAGATTATCAATCGTAATAATTTTCCCAGAACTGTTATGGGTTCCAGTGATATTCTGCAAAATGATGTTGTACTAAAGCTTAAGTGGTTTCACCTTGGTAGTTTTCGACCTTCTATCACCTGCGAAGTGATTGTCAATCATTTAGCTTCTGCTCTCGGTATAAATCCTTCTGTCATTTCATGCTTCAAGTTAATAAAACGAGGTGAACTTGAAGAAAATATCAAGTTCATAAATTTTAAAATTGGTGTTCCAGCTGAATACAATGATGCAATCAATGTACCATGAAAATATCTGGCCTATAGGAACGAAGTTACGTGCCTTTCAATTTAATTTAAAAAACGAAGGAGTACGGCTTCAGGAAGACCTAACATAAGCTCTGAATTTTTTGGCTCCAATGCAAATCCTCCTAAAGATCCTACTGTTGTGTCGCTTCATCACTTGTCTCCTTTTTATTTGGCGATCTACTATCATAATGTGGGTGGAATGAGATCTAAAACAACTGATTTCTATATTGCTATGGCTGACTCTCCATATTCTCTAATTGCTCTCACTGAAACCTGGCTCACTGAGAATATTCTTTCGTCTGAAATGTTTGATGGTAGATTTGTTGTCTACAGACGGGATCGATGCCTCGCTGCAACTGGTGTTACAAGAGGAGGAGGCGTATTGTTCGCAGTTAGTTCATCTTTTATTAGTAGGCAAATAGAATTGTATGATTCATCTGATTTGATTGAACAAATTTGTGTAAGAATTGATTTTTTTCATTCTATTGATAATGTTTATATTAAATTATATTTTTTTTGTATCATATATACCACCAAATTCCCCAGTTAGTATTTATACAGCTCATATTTCCAATATAAAACACATACATAGCTAATGATTTAGATTGCAATTCATTTTTAATTATATTGGGTGATTTTAATCTTTCCCATATTAAGTGGTCTTTCTCTGAAGATGATAAATGTTTAATTGCACATAATATTGTTAAAGATTTTGAAATTGAAGTCGTTGATCCTTTGTCAGTTTTAAACTTAGTTCAGATAAACTCTATACAGAATAATATGGGAAGGTGGCTTGATCTTGTTTATACAAATATTGAGCTTGATGCTTTTGTAACTGAACCTGATTATTATTTGTTGGCCAATTGCGGAATACACCACAAGGCATTAATTGTTAATTTTGATATATCTTGCATTGATTCTTATATTGTAAATAATAGCTTAGATAAATTGTTCAAATATGATTTCCTTAAAGTCGATTATAATGATGTTTATAATTATTTGCCAGTTATTGATTGGAATAGTGTTCTTGGAAGTGGTACTCTAAGCCACAAATATACAATGTTTAGAAATGTTTTAGATGAAGTTTTTTCTAATTTCGTTCCTATAAAAAAATGTAATAACTCTGGTAGACCGGTCTGGTTTCACAAAAGACTTTCTTATTTAAAAAATGCTATGTATCGGATTTTAAAAAAAAGCAAAATTGATTTTTCTTTTAGAAATGAATTTTGCCGATTAAGAAAAGAATATGAATTTCTTAAAAGATTTTTATATCGGCAGCATGTTTGGTTAGTTGAGTCAAAAATTAAAAAGAATTCTAAAGCTTTTTGGAGTTTCATTAATGCTAAAAAGAAATCTTCAGGTATACCATCAACTATCAGCTATAATAAAGTAGCTAGTAGCGACCCTAGTCAAATTTGCGATTTTTTTGCTAGTTACTTTCAATCTAATTTTGTTCTGGAGCATTGTGATCCTGAATTACGATTTGAAGGTAGATCCGTCGTTGATTTTGGTTCTTTATCCATTCTTTCTGAATTATCATCTCTTGATGACTCTACTCTGTAAGCCTTTCACCAGATAATATACCTTCATTGTTTCTTAAGAAATTAAAATCTTGCTTCGTTGTTCCTCTTCATTTAATTTTCAACCATTCTCTTACTGAAGGTTTGTTTTTGGATTGCTGGAAACACTCCTTCATTTCTCCAATTCACAAATCTGGGTCTAAACAGCAAGTCGAAAATTATAGACCAGTAGCTAAACTTCAAATCATACCTAAAATTTTTGAAGCTATTATAAAAAATAAAATATATGCATTGATAAAGAACTATATATCTGAATTTCAGCACGGTTTTGTAAGTGGAAGATCAACCATAACTAACTTGGCAATCTTCACTAGTTATTGCCTTCAATCAATGGAAATTAGAAATCAGGTTAGATACTATTTTCACGGATTTTGCTAAAGCTTTCGACCGCGTTCAACATAACGTTCTAATATGCAAATTACAAACCATCGGTTTTCATTCAAATTTTTTAAAATGGATAAAAAGCTATCTTACAAATCTTCCTCCTTATTCTCAAAGACTCGCTTTAATAAGCTTTCCTTCATTCACTAGTCATAGATGGTATTTGCAATGTTGTTTTATTGTTGAAATTATTAATATGTCAGTATCATCCCCATCGGTTCTTAATCAATTAAATTCCAGATTTAGTCATACAAGTATAAGACTACAGCAACAATTGTGCCATATATTTAGTAGATCAAACTATGGTGCAAATAGCCCATCAATTGATTCAATATTTAATAAATTTTGCTTTTGTATAGAATCTTTCAATAATAACCTGAAATGCATTAAACTCAAGATTTTGTTCTTTTAGCTTAGAAAAATTAATTTAGATCATAAGTATTATAAATACAAATATTGTTCACTTTAGTATTTAAAGATTTGAAATAAACAAGTAACAAGTAATGTGTACAGATTTGGACATTCGGTATTGATAAACGGTTTGATCATTCAATTTTTAAATTTACAAAAACATTAGTAATGTGTTTGTTTAAAAAAAAACCCATACAAGCAGTCAAAATACATGCAGGGGTGTCCCAAAATTCAACGTCGAAATGATAGGGTGATAGGGTAGGTGGTGACAGTTATCAGAAAAATAATACCAAAAATCGTAGGCATGTATTTTGTGAGTTATAGGCATTCAAAAAAAAAATTGAAAAAAATGGTCACCCTGTGACGGTCTTTCAAGTGCCGTGATTACAAATATTATTTTTTCTCAATTTTTGTGGTTGTTATGGAACCTTAAATAACCCTGCTAACAATTGCATTCAAAAATTTAAACACATCTGCATTAGTTTTAAAGAAAATATCACTTTTTTGCCCAACTAAGTACTCAACATTTTTACATGACCCTAATTCAATGGACTGTAGTGTAAAAAAAAATGTACTACGAAATTTTGGCAAGTTACCTTAAAAGTTGGCGCGTTTTATTCTCATTTCAAATTGGTATAACAGTTTTGAGGATAATTCGTAAATAACGGAAACAAAAATGTTTTTCTTAAGCAACCCGGTCTTAAGATAACACAGGTATACACACATTTTGGTGCCGATATTTTTTGAACTGTTCTTTAGTAAATTTGACCTCCTGAAAACGAATCTGCAATCAGTTTTTTGCCCAGCAGCTCCCGTTTTCATGTTATGGGGTAGGGTGTTGCAAACCTGACACCACTTAGAAATACCCAAAATAATTGGGAAAAGAAGAAAGTAAAACATTTTTTCTTTGAAAATCCAAGCTCATTTAGTGATATTTACATATAAATATAAAAAAATAATAAAATAATAATTTTATTAACAAGATACTAGCGAGTACATTTCATATACAATATATTTTTCACTGCTGATTTGATGTACTGGAACCCAAGAAGCTTCGTTTTTTGGCTTGACCTGCAATGTGGTTTTTTTCGGACAATCTCTTAGCAGATTCCAGCAGTAATCTACCATCATATGCGTATTCCACTTGCCCTGGTATCGTTCTTCAATTGTCCTTATATCCTGGTGAAATCGTTCACCTTGCTCTTCACTCAAGTCTCCCAAGTTTTCAGGAAACCGGTCCAAATGGTTTTGCAAGTAATGCACCTTGATGCTCATGTTGCATCCAAGCTCACGAAAAGCAGTCAGCATGTTCTGAACTAAATCCTAATAATTTAAAGCCTTCTTGTTGCCTAGAAAGTTTTCGACAACTGACACAAATGATGTCCACGCTTTTCGCTCTTTTTCATTCATAGATTCAACAAAATTGGTGTCCTTTATTAACCGTCTGATTTGAGGTCCATCGAATATGCCAGCTTTTATTTTTTCAATGCTTAATCCTTGCATCTATGTAGATATGAATTTAAAACATGATGAATCCTTATCTAGAGCCTTAAAAAATTCCTTCATTAAGCCAAGTTTTATATGAAGTGGAGGCAGGATTATTTTATTCCGATCAACCAAAGGCTCATTAATAACATTTTTTCCTCCAACAACCATGTTCTCTCTTTCAGGCCAGTCTTTTTTTACCCAGTGATCTTGTTTAGCTCTGCTATCCCAAAGGCACAAGAAGCAGGGATATTTTGTGTATCCACCTTGCTGTCCAAGGAGAAAGTTAACCATTTTCAAGTCAACACAAATGACCCACCCATGTTCGTGATACCATTGTATATAAACTTTATAGTATTCTCATGAGGCATTTTTTTTTATCTTCTTGTCCGCTCACTAGAGTCGCTACCATCGCTGCAGTAGCGCCAAAATGTTGCGAAGAAATTTGAGTGATTTGATATTAGAGTGAGAGTGAAATAATTTTTAAAGAGTAACTAGAATGAAAAGTTTACTTTTTGATTTATATATCAGTAGGGTGACAAAGGGAGATGTAAAATACAGCTGTTTTCCTCATGAGAACTGTTATACTACATATATGCCAAGTGAATACAGAAATTTTTTTACAAAATCTTCGCTTTAGTTGTTGTTGTTTTTTTTTTTTTTGTGCACCATCGACGTGTGTTGTTTTGATACACACACATATGTATGTATGTAGCAGAGTTGTAAAAAATGCAGTCTTTTCGGTACTGCAGTTAATTGACTAAAAAGACTAATTTCCTTAAGTCTTTTAACTTACAAAAACACTTTAACTGTAATCCAGGCAGTCGCAGTCAGTACTAATATTAGTACTGTGCAGTTAATAAAAGCAGTTAATTGACTAAAAGTTAATTAACTGCAGTACTTTTTAACTGGTTTTAGTCTTTTTAGTCACTCAAAAGTTTTCAGTACTGGCCTTGTTTTGATTTTAGTCAGTAAGTCTTTTAACTGCAGTTAATTAACTGTAAGTTAATTAACTTAATTTTAGTCTTTTAACTAAAATACTTGAGACTTGTACTTATAAAAATACAGGATGAGATATTTTTCATGTAGAATGTTGGGAATAGCATATGGCATGTGGCATGTGGCATATGACATACTGCATGTTATACGTTACATGCGGCATGTGCTACTTGACACGTGGTATGTGAGCCTTTTCTAATTTTTTTAGCCTTTTAATTGAAACTTAAGAATTGTATTTCTAAAAAACGGTACACATATATTTTATAAAAAAAATCATTAAATTCTTACATTTTATTTTATACTGAATGTCTTTATTATATTATTTACATATGAAATACATATAAAATCACATGTAATTGAAGTTATTTCAATAAAAAAAAAATTACAAATAAAATAGAGGGTGGTTAATTTTTAAGGGCCGATATTGATTTTGAATAAAACACAAATTATTTAGGAAATTATTGTCATTTCTTTTTATTATGATAATATGGTATGGTTCAATTATGTATGGAACAAAATATCGGCCAAATGGCTGCCGTGACCTCGCCGGGACACCTCCATCCTATGGTCCAAATTTTCGATGACACTGAGGCATAATTGAGGTTCTATGCCGTTAATGTGCCGTATCATCTCATCCTTTAGCTCTTGAATTGTTGCTGGCTTATCGACGTACACCTTTTTTTTTCAAATAACCCCAAGGAAATAAGTCCTACGGTGTCAAATCACATGATCTTGAAGGCCAATTGACATCGCCACGACGTGAGATAACACGGCCATTGAATTTGTCGCGCAAAAGAGTCATTGCTTCGTTAGCTGTGTGGCAAGTGGCACCGTCCTGTTGAAACCACATATCGTCCACATCCATATCTAATTTGGGCCATAAAAAGTTCGTTATCATCTCACGATAGCGAACACCATTCACAGTAAGTGCCTGACCGGCCTCATTTTGGAAAAAAATGACCCGATGATGCCGCCAGCCCAGTCACTCTTTTAGGGTGCATTTGTTTTTCGACAATCACTCTTGGATTATCATTCGCCCGTTTGCGTTTGCAAGTATTGAACTGGAGGCGGCAAAAATGGGTTTGGCTGTTAATGAAGACAAGACGAAGTATATGCTATCATCGAGAAAGGAATCTCAACATCTTCGACTAGGGCAAAACGTCACGATGGATAGGTATAACTTCGAAGTCGTCAAAGACTTTGTCTACCTGGGCTCCACCATAACATCGCAAAACGACATCAGTGCAGAAATCAAGCGAAGAATTACTCTTGCCAACCGCTGTTTCTTCGGACTAAGAAGGCATTTGAGTAATAAAGCCCTATCTCAAAGAACCAAGGAGATCTTGTATAAGACCCTCATCATCCCGGTCCTGCTGTATGGGGCAGAAGCATCGACACTGTCTAAAATGGATGAAAATCTGTTTGGGTGCTTTGAAAGAAAAGTTCTTCGTTTGATCTGTATCGCTGGAGTATGGAGGAGAAGGTTCAACAACGAGCTGTACGGGCTTTACAGCGACGTTGACCTAGTCAAGAATCTGAAAATACAACGGCTAAGACGGCTGGGACACGTGGAGCGTATATGGACACCGACGCACCAGCCCGTGGAATCTTCGAATCCGCACCCCTGATGATCTGCGCAGCAGAGGAAGACCCCACCTCAGGTGGCGCGCACAAGTGGAGAGCGACCTCAACCAACTTGGAATGCGTAACTGGAAGCAGCTAGCTAGGGACCGAGCTAGCTGGAGGGGCTTGTTGGTTGAGACCGTAGTCCACACTGGACTGTGAGCGCCATCTAAAGTAAGTAAGTAAATGCGGCAATTTTGCTTATTGACGAATCCACTGAGGTGAAAATGTGCCTCATCACTGAAGATGATTTTCTTCGAAAATTAATCATCCACTGTTGCCATTTCTTGCCACCATTCTGATCATTGACGACGCTTGGAATGGTCAAGAGGCTTTAGTTATTGAGTCAATTGAACCTTGTAAGCGTGTAAATGCAAGTCTTTATGCATAATGTTCATCAACAACGAGCGTGCGATGTGCAATTGTTGGGCGCGACGACGAGTTGAGGTGGACGGCTCTTTAGCCACACTATCGCGAACAGAAGCAATATTTTCTGCAGTACGAGCTCTACGAGCATGCACTGGTGTTTTCATATCTCCTACAGACCCGGTTTGCTCAAATTTTTGCACGATTTTTCCGATTGTACGCACGTTTGGACGATTAAATTGATCGAAAAAATCACGAAGTGAACGATATGCATTTTGATTTGAACGCCCATTTTCATAATAAGCCTGAATAACTTTAACGCGTTGCTCGATTGTGTATCTTTCCATGGTTCCAATTGAGTTAGTCTGAAATTGAGAAATGTCAAATGAAATGCAGAAAAAAACTTGACGTTTAGGTGTGGTTCACATTCAACATCGGCCCTTAAAATTTAACCACCCTTTATAGTTTATACATACATAACATACATATGTACTCGTATATAATATACAAAACAATTTCTTTGTATAGATTACATAAATAAAACATAAAAAAAAACATTGCAAAAGATTTAATAGATGATTCCACTTTGGTACTTTTTATAATCATCAGCAGCTGCTGTCGAACGACTTTTTTCAATAGCGGGGTTATTGAATGTTCCTAGGCGAGGAGCACTTTCAGACAACAATAAATTATCAAAAATTGCTGCTTCTGAAAGTTAACTCCTCTATAACTTAAAAAGAATTTTTCATTTATTTTTTAATTTATTTTGATTCAATGAATTAACTTTTGTTTTGTATTTTTTTTTTTATTTATGTAATCTATACAAAGAAATTGTTTTTCGTTTTCTGTATTACCACAATGTATGCATGTATAAATGTGCAATGTATGAATTTTACATTTGGACAATTTTTTTTAATTGAAATAACTTCAATTACATGTGATCTTATATGTATTTATCTATAATACATATAATAAAGACATTTAGTATAAAATAAATGTAAAAATTTAATGATTTTTTTTATAACATTTATATAGGTACCAAATTGCACATGTCGCATGTAACAATACACATAACATGTTATATGCCAAATGCCACATGCCAATCCCAACATTCTACATGCAAAATATCACATCCTGTGGTTTTATAAGTACAAGTCTCAAGTATTTTAGTTAAAAGACTAAAATTAAGTTAATTAACTTACAGTTAATTAACTGCAGTTAAAAGACTTACTGACTAAAACCAAAACAAGGCCAGTACTGAAGACTTTTGAGTGACTAAAAAGACTAAAACCAGTTAAAAAGTACTGCAGTTAATTAACTTTTAGTCAATTAACTGCTTTTATTAACTGCACAGTACTAATATTAGTACTAACTGCTGACTGTTTATTTTGCAGTTAAAGTACCCATGCACAGTATTAACTTGCATTCAATTGTTAAGTTAATTAACTGTGACTTTACTAACTGCATTATCAAAGTACTGCAGTCTTTTACAACTCTGGTATGTAGGTACATTATTATTTTTCATTTTTCAGCATTGGTTTTGGAGTTTTGTGTTTTGTCTATTATAGTCATATCAAAGCAAGGTTGCTCAATTTTGATATTACCTTATCAAAATACAACGTTGTAGTTTAAATAGATTTATAGATTCAGTAGGAAATTTTTTTTAAATGGATTCTTATTAGGATTTTTTGATTGGTATGGATGTGCAATTGTGCATGCATGCATGTGTTAATATATTAAGCAATTTATATTGATTATAATTATTATTATTTCTGTTGTTCAAAATTTTAAATGTTGTCATTTTGGAGAACAAAAATAATAATTACAATTATAAGACACAAACAAAAATGAAAGGATTATTTACTACTGTAGGAAAATTGAAATAGGTAGGTAAGTAGGTATTTAGGATTTAAGGAGTACAATTATCGGCAGTTAAAGTTATTGAACTTGCAATATAATTTATATTGTAGGTATTTATATTGTAATTTACCTACATAGGTATACCTATTGATTATAATTATTATTATTTCTGTTGTTCAAAATTTCAATTGGTTTCATTTTGAAGAACAAAAATAATAATAAAAATTAAAAAGATACCTACATTTTGGTAGGTACCTACCTATTCAAATAATAAAAACAAAAAATAGTTTTTATCCATAAAGACATAAAATAGAATAGGAAAATAGAAAATTTGTCTCCAAAAACTATTAGATGATGTTTAAAAACTTAATTTACATATTGAATAAAGCTTCTTCTGAAAATTTTTAGGAAACGCTATACCTACATATGTCGCAAGTAAACATAAACTTTTTTTACTTGCGACTTCTAGGTACTTTAATAAGGTAAGTTATCTATGCATTCGGAAAAAATACCGAACTCGAGATTTTGATCAAAGTTGACATTACGATGATAGCGAAGACGAATAAAGTGGGTCCGACAATTCCGTCTGTCTGTCTGTATGTCCTATTTTCTTCAAACTCGGTACTTAATAGTCTTCGGTAATTCCCTAGAGGAAAAATTGAAATTTTTTTCTTAGGTCTAAAACTAGCGGTAACCCCCATACACCTGTAATGCATACACTTATTTGTCTCGAAAATGGCTCTAACGATTTTGATAAAAAAAATTAGATGTAATATTACGGACATGGACATTTAAAATGCATACTTTTCCGGAAATCACACGGCAATTCTATGCATTTTAACATTTTTATCTCCTTAAATCCATGTTTTGGGCGATTCACTATAGACGATTTTTGACACAAATTTTTGAATTACAGTATTTTTTACTTTTTTTGATAAATATTCAAAGTAGAGATACTATATTTAATAATAAAAACAAAACCTGAGACCTAACTTATAGAGAACATTTTTGTTTGCGCTTGGCAACATTATCATACGAAGAGTCGGTACGAACTGAAATTATTGTAACTGGTAACATAAGCTCAAAATAGCTATTTCCGACAGTTTTAAGTTATGATTTACTCAATAGACGTATGAAGCAACATGCCATTTAATCGTTTGCATAAAAACATGTACGAATTTATTATTATTGATTGCAAATAGCCATTGTAAGTTTGTTGCACCCGCGACATAAAAGATATAAAAATTTACTTTTTTGGCAGAAATAAAGTGCTAGCGTTTTGAAACTTTCAAAAAGTAAGAAGAAAACAAAACTAAAATTAAATCAGTCGTTATTAGGAATATGTTGTACGTTGAACGACAGACAACGTTGATTTAAATTGGCTGCACCTGCGATCGCAATATTAAGATCGCGGGTGCAACTTATTGACTACTAACATTATAACGTGATTTATTATATTTCATTAATAAAATATGCTTTGAATAATAATTTCTACTGTTCAAGTTATTTTTTTAATTATGTAATATAATAAAATTTGTTCTTTTTTATATAAAAATATATGGTTAAATGGAAATTAAACAAGGAAAAGAGACTGCTTTACAGAAAATTGACGAAAACTTAACAAAAACGCTGAGCTTCATGCAGAAAAAGGACTCTTGATTTAATGTGGAGAGATGTATTGAAAGAGAAATTTTAGAATTCTAAATGCATTAAAAATAAATAGGTAAAAATGTATCCCTTCAAGTAATAATGTCATTAAATATTTTGCTTATTTTATTACTAAATGTACTTCAAATGAGTCTAAATGTTGCACCCGCTATAATGGAATCATCCTTTTATATTTATAAAAAGTATTTAAAATTCTAAAGTACTTTTACATAAGAGCAAGTTCGTGCGATAAAAAAAGTTTCTTAGAATAATCAACAAGATATGAAAAAAAAATTATTTTACCT
Source organism: Chrysotoxum bicinctum (assembly GCA_911387755.1). Taxonomy (NCBI): domain Eukaryota; kingdom Metazoa; phylum Arthropoda; class Insecta; order Diptera; family Syrphidae; genus Chrysotoxum; species Chrysotoxum bicinctum. Next base: position 118,604,108 of record OU426987.1, read on the forward strand.
AAAAATAACGGTACCCTCCATACAAATCTAAAAAAATGGTTTTCGAAAATCGTATTTTTCTCGAAAACAGTTCCGAGAATTTTGCTTAAATTTTTTTCTTTTTAATGAAATTTTTTAGAGAGAAGCTTCTATAAACATAAAGTTTAAAAAATATTGCATTTCAAAACTGAAAAATATTTAAAACATTTTTAAGAAAAAAATTGTTACGCCGCCGACTTAAAAACCTTTTAGACTGTTTTAAGAAACTTTTATTGGTCAAGTTTAAGAAAAATCGAGCATTAGGTTTTTGAAATATTGAGTTTCGAAAAGAAATTGACTTTTCTTTTAAATCGGGTTGGGTACGAAATCCCGCATCACAAAATCCCGCCGTTTCAATACTAAATTGACAGCACGAATAGGCAATTTTTAACTCGCTCAGATGCCTAGTTTAGCCAGAAATCACGTTAGAAGATGTCAACTTTGAGAGGTCTACGAGGCTCCGTTTAGCCGCAAATTACGTTTAAAGATAAAAATTCGTTTTTCGTTTCATGCGATACGTGGATTGAAAGGTGGCTCTCCCTAGATCACGAATATGTAATTTTTAATTCTGTAGGATGAATAGTTTGGCCAGAAATCACGTTTGAAAGTACCTTGGGTGGCAAATTTTTGTCATATTTCTTGATTTAAAATAATTATTTCATATTAAAAAAAAATGGGCAGAAAAAAATGTATGAAAAATCAAAATTTCTTCAAAATACAAATATTGTGGAAAAAAAAATTTGTTAAAAAAATATTTTTGACAAAATGTCCAAAATTATTTTTGGCAAAAATATTTTGGTCGAATGTCCAAAAATAATTGGCCAAAACATTGAAAATCATCTCTCTAAATATGGATCAGGTTTACATACACACAAGTCTTTTTTTTTGTTCTTTTCTGCCGGCCCAATTTTGTTGTTGTCTTTTATCATTGTCTAGACAAATCTTCTGCCTGCAAGTTGTTTTCTGTTATATTGTATTCAATCGAAAAAACGTTTCTACTCTCTCATAATTTGTTCTTCTACATTTTCACTCAACCATAGAAACATTGTATATAAACTTATAAAGCGACATTCCTTTACTTGTCAGGGTGCCAGGTTGCGCTTGGAACAAATAGCCTCATGAGAATACTATAAAGTTTATATACAATGGTGATACTTAATCTTTTCCAAGACTATAGCTGTATTCTTTCTTCACAAATTCAGTAATGGATTTTCTGTTCTGATTTGCCGTGTATTCACCACATACATAACAAAATTGCTCGGGATGATTTACACAGATTCTGCGGCTAGATGACATTTTTGAAAATTAGCTCTTAATCACTTAAATTATTGTAATGTTTTACCAAGGGTTCGTAATAAATAAAACTTATTCACTTTGTTTAAAACTTCCACTTATTTATTTCGTAAATAAAACACTTCACTTTTTTACAACCAAACAATTTATTGTTCAACATTCAAATATACCGAAACTAATTTTCGAAAACAATTTACTTATCTCTTTACAACCAACTTTACCCTTTCACTATTAAAAACAAACTGTGTCCAGGTCGGCAACACAGTTGTCTTATATAGCAAAATTTAGGTTCTATTATTTTAATTATATAATTATCTTTCTATGCCAGGTAGAGGGGGTAATAATTACCCTTCTATGACAGGTAGAGGGGCTAATAATTCCCCTTCGAACATTCTTTCATATGAATTTCTTGCATATGAATTTTTTAAATTAGCGTAAATTGAATATTTCTGTAACTCAAAAACTAGAGCTGCTAGAGAAAAATGGTTTTCAGTTTTGAAATCAGCGTTAGAAGTATAAATAAAATCAGCTGCAAAACTCAAGGCACAAAAAAAAATTTTTTTTTTGTAGACATGTGTAATTCATTAAAAAAAGCTTTGGCACGAGTACGATAACTTGGCCGCCAAGATTTGATGACGGATTTTTTTAGAGGGGTCAAAAATAAGCACTTTTTACTATGGGAGGGGGGGGTCTATCTCCCCCCGTTTAGGAGGTAGGGGCACTTTTAGAAAAAATGGTTTACATTGAAAAAAAAATATTAAAAAACAACGGCAACACCTACAATAAAGTGCTATACTGCGTTTGAAAGCCAGGAGATTGTTCTATAATCCTGCATTTAAATTAAATTACTCATATCAATTGGTTTTGAGAAATTCGCATTTAAAGTCCAAATTTTGATAAAAAAACGTGAAAAAAAAAGTTTAGACCGGTTGTTTTCAAAATTGTGAAATGAAATTGTAAATTAACTTATATGTGTTTCATGTATCTATCAGTTCTTAATTGAACACAAAAATCGGCATGGTTCTATGTCTTCTAGTTTTTGAGAAAATCGAAAATAACTAAAACTACTTTTCTACAAAATGTTTGATATTTTTTGCTTTCTTACATAAATAAATCAGTGCTAGCTTCCAACATTACAATACATATATAAACAGTAAAGTATGTATGGGGGGGCATGCTGCCCCCCTGCAACCCCCCTGCTTGGGCACACTATAGGATTTGGGGTAGGTGCGAGGTTGGGTGTATGCAAAGTTTCTTTTGCATTCACAGAATCTGTATTTAAAAAAAATCAAATTTATTCTATTTATCCAATGTCCACTAAATACATATAAAATACAATAAACGATCTTGAAAACCAAAACAAACTTCCGACCATGTTCACCAATACATGGCACTATTTTTCTATCGAAAATACTGCCTAGAAAGGAAATAAAAGGACGACTTGGCTTCGCAAATAATAGAGTTTTTATCAGATGTAAAAAAAGTTTACCCTTGTTATACCGATGGTGATATATGTGAGGGTTTACAGTTAAAAGACATCGATCCTCCCACCCTTCAGAGCGAAAATTTAGAAAGTGTTTTACCGCCAAAACATCCTCGGCTTCCCACGATAAAAGAGTAACTCAACGAACTCGACTGTTATAGTACGGACGATGGCTTTATTGACGAGACTTACACACCTTTTTAATACATTTTGATCATTTTTAACTAACTATGACTGACTAACTCCTGACTAACTGATAAAATAACTGACCCAGATGCAATTCTACCTCCTCATGGTGCATTCTCGGTAACGCTAAATGAATTGCGGTACTGAACTAACAAAGATTCATTATGTTTATTAACATTAATCCTTAAAATGGAATCACCGTCACCACCAAAAATCAAAAAAAGTAGTTTTGGTAATTTTCGATTTTCTCAAAAACTAGAAGACATAGAACCATGCGGTTTTTTGTGTTCGATTAAGAACTGATAGATACATGGATCACATATAAGTTAATTTACAATTTCATTTCAAAATTTTGAAAACAATTGGTCTAAACTTTTTTTTTCACGTTATTTTATCAAAATTTGGACTTTAAATGCGAATTTCTCAAAAACCATTGACAGGAGTAATTTAATTTAAATGCAGGATTATAGAACAATCTTCTGGCTTTCAAACGCAGTATAGCACTTTATTGTAAGTGTTGCCGTTGTTTTTTAATATTTTTTTTTTCAATTTAAACAATTTTTTTCTAAAAGTGCCCCTACCTCCTAAACGGAGGTTTTCTCAAAAACCAAAAGACATAGAACCATGCGGTTTTTTGTGTTCGATTAAGAACTGATAGGTACATGAAACACAAATCAGCTAATTTACAATTTCATTTCACAATTTTGAAAACAACCGGTCTAAACATTTTTTTTCACGTTTTTTTATCAAAATTTGGACTTTAAATGCGAATTTCTCAAAAACTATTGATATGAGTAATAAAACTTAAATGCAGGATTATAGAACGATCTTCTGGCTTTCAAACGCAGTATAGCACTTTATTGTAGGTGTTGCCGTTGTTTTTTAATATTTTTTTTTTCAATTTAAACCATTTTTTCTAAAAGTGCCCCTACCTCCTAAACGGGGGGAGATAGACCCTCCCCTCCCATAGTAAAAAGTGCTTATTTTTGACCCCCCTACAAAAATCCGTTATCAAATCTTGGAGGCCAAGTTATCGTACTCTCCCCAAAGCTTTGAATGCACTCTAGGCTTCCTCATGTCTAAGTTTAAGTTGGAGGGGGGTTGAACAGTAATTTATAAGTAAAGATTCAATTCCGCGAAGATTCAACGCCACATAAAAGAAGAAGTGTTAAGCAATACAAATCATGTCTAAGTTTAAGTTGGAGGGGGGTTGAACAGTAATTTATAAGTAAAGATTCAATTCCGCGAAGATTCAACGCCACATAAAAGAAGAAGTGTTAAGCAATACGTCATATTTTCAATAAAAATTATGAAAAAAAAAAGAAAAAAAACTTAAATGGTCTGCCTTCACGTACTATTTCATAACTTCCACATTTATTATTCGATTTCATTCATCTTGTGCGTTTTAGCTTTGTAAAAACAATATCTTTCACCTGAGATCTTAAAAGTATTTTAAATATTTTTTGTCTATCCTAATTGTGTTTTTTGAAACTTTGAACGGCTTTTTCTTGTTGATTGTTGGGCCGATTTACACAAGTCGTATACTTTTGGAAAGACAAACAAAATATCTGTTCAAAAACATAAAGTATATTATGTTAATTAGTTTGACCGTTATTGAGGATTAGGCTTATACATGGAAAAGGAGCAAAAAACCTGTATCTCGAAGACGCTTCTTTGGAAAAATAAATGAGTGCCATTTTCTTGTTCAGAGAGTTAAAATTAGTCTAGAGGAGGTACTCGCTACAAACCGAAAATTTGTAAACTAGTGTAATCTCAAGACAATGAAGCCTTATAAAAATTTTTGACTCGGGATATTTCTTATTTTCTTTAAAACTCTGAAACTAGAAAAATAAATCTTTAAAACGCATTTGGTTTAATACCAATACGACTTTTCGCTATTCGAAAAAGACTCAAAAAAATGTATAGGTACACCCAATATTATTTTGGAAGTGCATTATTTTACTTTGGTTAGGAAATTTAATAATTTTTTCAGTTGAGAGCAATTTTTAATCGCAAATCTTTTTTCCTAAATTTAATTTTCTACAAAAAAAAATCATAAATATCGAATTCTCCAGGTTCCGAAATAAACCTGTGCTCCAGTTCTTCTTTTTTTTAAATATCTTTGGAAGTAAAATTCCTAGAACCAACAGTTTAACCTTGTATAAATACTCCAAGCTTAAAAACATACCTAAATGCGAACAGTTCCAATTTACCTAAGGCTCAAAGCAAAAACAAACCGTCTATTATTTTGTCTAATTGTGTGCGCTAAATGTACAAAAACTCGATTTCTCTGTCGTAAACCAACGAAAACAAAATACATGGTGCTTCAAATTGTATGTTATGTATGGAAAAGAGTAAAAATAATGCTATGTTATGTTTAAGTATTTTATTATACTAAATGTTAAAAGGGAGCTCGGTTCCTTAAAGAGCTGGTCGAGTCACAATCACATCGTAATCGGCGAATGTAACTGTCCGAGGTTTGTGGACAACTGGCTTCGGGACTGGAACTGTGCGGTCTACTGGCTTAGGGGCTGAAACAGTGACACGTCTGAGTTGATCAATGTGTCGTTTGAATACATGACTGCTATCTAGCTTGACTGTGTAATGAATTGAACCAAGCTTGTCCACGACTGAGCCAAATTCCCAAGATGGCTTTTTGTTTCGGTAAATTCGGGCTATTACGCGTTCACCCACCTTGAGACTTCCTAGGACACCTTGTAGTGGAACAGCTTTTGGTAACTCCTTGGTAGGCCAGATAGCATCCAGACGAATACGTATGATACGGTGCAGGTACAACTCCGCTGGACTCTTTCCACAGGCTAAAAGTGTCGCTCTAAACAATTGCAATATCTGTTGAACTTTATCGATGATCATTTTGCTTTAAGGTTTGTACGTACCTCTCTGCAAGACCATTAATTGACGGGTGTCGTAGTGCAGTAAAGATTTGGAAAATTCCCCGTTCCTTGCAAAAACTTCCCAATACTGGATTTTTGAATATCGTTGCGTTGTCAGAAACCAGAAACTGTGGGTATCCGTGAAAAGAAAATATTTCTTCCAACAGCTTCAGGGTTATTGACGTGTCCGAGGCTTTTGAAATTTCTTTTGTCTCAGGCCATTTCGATTTTGCATCTACTAATATGAGATAGTATTTGCCATTTTTGGGACCAGCATAATCAATATGCACTCTTGAAAAATTTTCTTTGGGCTCTTCCCAATGGTGTGCCGGTGCCTTAGCTGGAGACTTCTGATTAAGTGCGCATGATTGACAAGAATGGACGGTTCTTTCGATGTCCAGGTCGATGTTCGGCCAGTAGCAATATCATCTCGCTAGCTGTTTCATGCGGACGATGCCCGGGTGTGTAACGTGAAGTTCCTTTAATATGTTTTGTTACAGTGCTTTGGGGATGCAAACTTAAGAATCTCTAAACAAAATACTGCCTTGTAGGGTATAGTCCTCCAAATGACCTGTGCCGGCTTTGATTTATTTGATGATCTGTGATAGGGCTGGATCTTGAGGTGTAAATTGCTTGATCATTTCACTGGTTACTTGAGCTGTAGATATGAAGCTAAGTGTTTGATACTGGATCTGGAGAATTTCTTTATCAATAATATGAACGTCAGTTGGAGACTCTTTATCGACAGGATTCCTAGAGAAATAGTCAGCATTCACGTTTTGGTCACTATTGCGGTGAACTATTTCGTAATTGAAATTAGATAAGTATGACGCATACCTGAGTAATCTGGCAGCTGTCATGGAAGGTAAATTTTTTTTATGATGAAATATTCTTACCAAAGGTTTAATGTCCGTGATAAGCGTAAACTTCCTGCCATACAGGTAAGTGTACAGTCGGTCAAGTGCAAACACAATGGCTAGAGCTTCGCGATCAATTTGGCTGTAATTCTTTTCTGTTTTTGAAAGGGGTCTCGACACGAAACATATTGGCTTCTCGATTTCATCAATGAAGTGAGATAGAACTGCGGCTATTCCCACTAGGCTGGCATCACAAGCAACAGTGACTGGCAATGCTGGATCATATGTTACTAGAGTCTGTTCACTCCCAATATGGCTCTTAAGCCTGATGAACGTGGCTTCACAATTCGCAGACCAGAAAAAATCCGAGTCTTTACAGAGAAGCTCTCGAATCGGCGCTGTGAGTGTTGAATGATTTGGGATGAACTTGCTGTCGTACGTAACAAGACCAAGAAACTGCTTGACTTCCTTCTGATGTGTCGGTCTCGCTGCTTCGAGGATAACTTTAACTTTTCTCGGATCCTTGTGAACTGTTTTGTAGGATATGATATATCCGAGGTATGATATTCTTGTAGCAAAAAATTTACAATTAGCTTTGTTCAGATGGAGATCGTTGTTTTGAAGTCTTTGAAAGCATTTCATGAGATTGTCTTCGCACTTACTAAGTGACTCCTGAACGATAATATCGTCAAAATATGACACAACTCCGTTCAAGCCATTTAGAACTTGATAGAGTATTCTGTGGAATTCACTTGGGGCTGATTTAATGCCAAAACTAAGGCGGTTCATTTTGAAGGTGCCCTTGTGTGTTGAAATAGTTTGTATAATCGCACTCATTTCGTCGACTTCTATGTGGAGATACGCTTTATACAGGTCAAGCTTACAAAAGAATGTGGAGTTTCTGAGATTGTTCACCAATTCTTCGATCCGGGGAACTGGGTAGTGCGCGTCTATCAGTTGTTTGTTGACAGCGACTTTGTAGTCAAAGCACAACCTCTCATTCCCATCTGCTTTGGGCACGGCTACGATAGGTGAACCCCAATCGCTTTTGTCAATAGGTGTAATTATTCCATCTTTTTCAAGCATAGAAAGCTCATGTTCGACCTTATGTCTAATGGCAAACGGGATCGTACGTGATTTAGATTTATTTAGATTTAGATTTATTTATTTATTTCGTATTCTTATACACATTAAGATACAATAATCTTATAAATTAGTGCTAAGTTATAATTAGTTTAATATTCCAATGAAAACAATCTAGTAGACGGCTTTTGTTACAATATAAGAAAAGAAAAATGAATTAAGTATGCAAAAAAAAAAAATTAAATTAAAATAAGAAACATTTATTTACATATTTATTTAAAAAAAAAAATCAATTTAATAAATGTGCCTTGAGCTCTTTTTGAAATCTCCTCTTACCTGCAATATCTCTCATATGTCGTGGCAGAGAGTTCCAGAGACGGATAGTGTTAACGAAGAACTGACGTTCAGATGTCAAACAAGAAGCCCGCGGTTGAAGGATCTGCGATGTTCTAGTGGAAGCACAGAACGTTATTCTATTGAAAAGACTAGGAGGTTGTTGGGTTTTGAGTATGTTGAAGAGCATGGTTACCGATCGAAATTTAAGCAATTCATCAAATTTTAAATCACACACTATCTTTGAAAAATGAGATATTCTATCAAACCTACGAAGGCCAAAGACGTATCTGATGGCGTTGTTAAAGGCAACATTGAGTTTTCTTTTACAGGAGGCATCACACTTCCCATAGACTTCGCATCCGGTTTATAATTGGGAAACCAAAATAAAATAACCGGAGAGTAAAAAAGCACGTCTATCGAGTTGTTCTCATTCCAATCGTTGTGCTTTAATGAATACTGGCCTGGAGTTTTTTCTTAATTGTAAGGAACATTTGACGCCTGGAATTTTCCCTACTGATTGTTCGAATATTTTGGGAAACAGTTTCTCAAATTGTTCGATTGACTTTATCTGGATTACATCTTGAGTGGTGTTTCTGATGGGCTAGCTGATTTTGTCGATTTCTTAAAGGCTGGTATTTAGATGTCGAATCCACGTTCTACTCAGTAAAGGTGAAAATCCATCAGGAACTATGAAAAGTTGTTGAATAGAATCCACATTGTTGTATCTCACCGGTACATTGACGACTTCCAGAGGTGCCACGATTCCTGAGTCATAAGTTCGGAACTTCACAAAGCAGTTTTGGAGCTTAGTATTCAAACTTAAGCGTTTGAACTCGTTGTTGGGGAGTAATGTGTAACCGGATCCAGTCTACTTCAAATTTCACATTTTTGTTCGCGATGGAAATCTCAATTTCATATTTCTTTGTGGTCATGACTGTGGTAAGCAAATCAATTATTTCTATTTTGTTGAGATCGTTTTGACCATAAGTTGACGTTGACTGGAAATCTTGAAAATCTGTCACACTTGATATGATTCTGGAAGCTGACTGGCTTGACGATCATGTAGCATGCTTGTTTTTTACAAGAGTTGAAATGCAGACTTTTGACACATGTCCTTGTTTACGACACGACGAACACTTAAGTTTGTCTGATGCACAAATCTGTCACACTTGATATGTTTCTGGAAGCTGACTGGCTTGAAGATCATGTAGCATGCTTGTTTTTTACAAGAGTTGAAATGCAGACTTTTGACACATGTCCTTGTTTACGACACTACGAACACTTAAGTTTGTGTGAAGTAATTTTGCACTCTGAGGATGCATGATTATTTCTGCCACATCTGATGCACAGATCGCTGATGCCAATGTCTTTGAAATTCACACGGTAACTGGACTTTCTGCCATGGGACGCACTTCCACCTCGTAAATATGCATGGCCTCCGGCTGATTTCTTTGTGTCTGCATGATATCTGGACCTTGAAATTCGATTAATGGACGTAAGCGATGAATTGACTGAGCTGGAAGGACATTGAGCTACTTCATGAGCATTTAGCTTTGCGGTTTCTGATGCTAAGGCTTTTTGAACGATGGCATTGAATTCTAAATCTTCCTGTAACATTTGTTTTCTAATTGTGTTGTCTTTGAGACCTCTTATAAATTGGGCTCTTAGGAACAGATTTGCAACAGATTTGCTGCACGTGCAATTAAGTTTGCAATCAACCGCAAGCTTTTGGAGAGCAGCACTGTATTCTGAGCAATTCTCGTTTGACTGTTGTACCCTCATGAGAAGTCGATGCTGACCCACAAGTTGGTTTACTGGAGGTGCAATGTGAACGATTTGAGAAACATCCTCTTCCGAATTGACTCGTCGGTAATGCTTTTTAATGCACAAAAGTTGTCAAATCTCTCGACGTATTGTTGAAAATTTTCTTGACCCTCATTGAAGACTTCAAAATTTGCGGCGATGATGGTCATTGAAGTGGCGGGGGCAGCAGCAGCAGCAGGTTGGGGTAGCCGCTCTTTCATTGCCTAGAAGAATTGGCTAAATTGTGCGGCGTCCATATTAGGTATTCCTGTTTAGCCTCGTCGCCAAAATTTGTATGTATAAAAAAAGAGTAAAAATAATGCTTTGTTATGTTTAAGTATTTTATTATACTAAATGTTAAAAGAGAATTAATATATAATTTGCTGCACGGCCTTCAGTCTTGGTAGAACGACGGAAACTTAAACACATGCTTTTTTTTAAATGACAGCTGATAGAAGATCAAAATGGACGGTCGGTGTAGTAGGTCTGTTCATAACTCGTCGTGAACACATCATTGTATATAACATTCAGTTGCATATAACATTCAGTAACAATGAGTTCCAGTTCGGTCTAATTAAATATCGTCCTGTTTAGTAGTCTTTGTTTCTTGAAATGCATTTAATCAGGCATTTTAAACAACCGATTCTCTTAAGCACGGAAGTGACGTGGAAATATTGATTTTTAGTATTTTTTAATGGTTACTTCCTTAGATACACTCACTTTTTTTCCGAAATTAAGAATAACATCGCTTCCTTACACTATCTCATAAAAACAATGGGCCTATGGACTGACAAATACATATCAATATTTTCCTAATTACTCAAAATTTAATTTACCAACTTTGAAATTTAGATTAACTTTTGTGTGGGCGTGTCAGTGGGTGGAAATATTGTCATTTCTGAAACTATCCTTTATAATATAATACATTTTTGAAAATTGAAAATTTTATTCAAATCAGTTAGGTGTTTCCCATTTTATCGCACTAAATAAGTCTCCATACAATACAAGCACCTATTATAAAAAAGTAAAAAAAAAAAAACTAAAAAGTGGGTGGGCTGGGCTTTCTTTTCGAAATAACTTTCATTCAAATCGGTTAACTGGTTCAGTTTTTATTGACTTTTTTCCGCTCCCACATACAAATGGCCTCATTGTGAGGCGGCGGCGGGGGATACACATAATATTGAAGAAACAGTCACAGTTGAGTTGACAGCTATGCAGTGTAGTTCCTTCCTGCTGGGTTTTGCACGGAACAAAGGTTTTTTTTTATCGAAATAAGTGTTTTGTTTTTTAAAAACACATACATTTGAATACATTCCTTGTTAGTTCCGTTATCACAATTGTTGTAGAAACAAATGTTCCGTATTAGAATGCTTTTGAAATTCGGAAACTCGCCTTTAGAAAGAGTGTACCAAATATACGTTTTCGGAAATTTTCACTTTCAGAACGAAATACGGAGTAGGGCTCCTGCACCCAAGAAATGTGCGGAAAAAGGCCGGCTGGGCCTTTAGCCGTTTGCACCCATTGCTGAAAGAAAATCAGGTCTAAGCCAACCGACAAAGGCAGTAATCTAAAAGCAGCTCCTGCGACCAATGATAAGCTATTCCTTCCCATTCTGGTTTTCAATCTCGAAGATCGCTGTGAAGGAACTTCAATTATTCGAAAAGAAAATACAGAGGATCTGCACTGGACTCTACTTCGACCGGGAACGACAAAACACTACAGCAATGAACATATCTACACAGAAGCGAATTGAATCCCACTGGATAAATATCTAGTACTTTCAACAAAGAAACTAATGCGGAACATCATCGACCACCCGTGGAAGTAGTCTCACAAACTACAGTAAAATCCCCATTGACAACCGGGAATGAACACCCTGAAGTCGATAAAGTCAACCGACTCAAAAAAAAAAATTGTTCACATGTAAATTTTATATATAAAAATTTTTAAGCTTAATTCACTATATAATGTGCATATGTTAAGCCAACATATGTAAATCATCATAGTATCTTATTAAAATTGTACTAAAGAACCAGAGTCAAGATAGAGTTTAGCATAGCTGGACTTAAAACAACCCAATTTTTTTTTTGTCAATTTCGTTTTATTGAACATAGACTGCTTTTAAACGAAGCAATATTACCTTGCGATTTTTAAGCCCGTAGGAGAGAGACGTGTGTGGTGGCGGGGGTACACAAAATTGCTGGGGTTGGAAAAATTGCAGAGTTATCGTTCCTTCTTCTTTGTGGTTTTCTTTACTTGTCAGGTATGTTTCATTTCTATTTGGCGTTCGCTCAGTGAACTTCGATCTACTCACTAGAGTAAAGAGTGCGGAGAGATGACTCCTTTTCAATGAAGAAAAGTTAACTTTCATTAAAAATCGCTGTGTTTAAAAGCATTCATGCAATCGAAGGGAAGTCAAAAGAGAATCAAAGATTAAAAATCGCTTTCGTGTAAAAGCAGTCATACTATTTACAATTTGGCTTACAACTAATAAGACATTACATATGTATGAAAATTTACATTTGTTGGCTCATAGGGGGCCTAACTATATGCAGTGACTTAAGTTTAATTATTTTTATATAAAATTTACATGACGAAAAAAAAATTAAATTTAAAATGTCGGTTGACTGTATTGTCCTCAGGGTGTTCCTTCCTGGTGATTTTTGTGGGTTGTGGGCAGGGATGACGTTTTAGCCGCGGTGGTAGGCTGACCCAATGTCAGCGTAGACCGAGACTACTTCGTCAGCGTAGAACGAGACTACTTCCTCGTTTTCCATGATTACGTTGTCATCCAGAGTTTCCATCACACTGAGGTACCTCGGCTTGGGATGTCGTTGTTCTGTGGTCATCCTTCTCATAAGCTGATTCGGGTGGTCGATGATGTTCCCCATTAGTTCCTTGAATGAACTAGATATTTGTCCAGTGGGATTAAATTCGCTTCTGTGTAGAGATGATCGTTCCTGTAGTGTTTCTGTCGTTGATGGTCGAAGTAGAGTCCAGTGCAGATGCTCAGTATCCTCCTTTCGAATAGTTGAAGTTCCTTCACAGCTCTCTTCGAGATGGAAAACCAGACTGGGAAGGAATAGCTGTTCACTGTTGAATGCGATTGCCATGAGATGTCAAGTAGCCGATGCAGTGAATGATGACGAAGTTCAATCTCCAATTAATGCAATTATTAAATAACATTATTTTTTCAAAACTTCTTTTTCATTTTCTTTTTCTTTCTCATTTGAAATTTTGTTTTAACAATATTTTTTTTTTATTTTATTATTATTCTTTTAATTTAAATTCTTTATCTTTTTCTAAGCTTTTTGAAAGTGTTGGTGTTCGTTTTTATATTTTTTGTATGCACACTTGCTGGCTCTAGTATCGGGGGGGGTTCCATAGTTGAATGCAAAACCTTAGTTGATATTCTTTGCAAACAAAAGAAAGGTATTAATATTTGCCACTTAAATGCTCAAAGTATAAAAAATAAAATAGATGATTTGCGTATTCTCTTAAACGGTAGTGATGTAGATATTTTATGTATTTCAGAAACTTGGTTGAAGCCGGAAATGTGTGATGATCTTTTCAAATTAAATAATTTTAAACTTATTCGTGCGGATAGATGTAATAAATTGGGAGGATTTGTAGCTATTTTTATCAGAAATTCGTATAAATTTCAAATTAAAAAAATATCCTTGGCGAATGAATTAATAGAATACTTATTTATTGAAGTAATGGGAGAGCGTGGAAATTTTTTGATTGGCTGCGTTTATATGGCACCTAATATAGCGCATTTTACCTTAATAAGACATTTATTAGAGGAGTTATCTCCTCTTTATGTAGACATTTCGATCTGTGGCGACCTTAATCTAAATTTATTAGATAATAGAAATAAGAATTTCATTGAAATGGTGGATTCTTTTGGTTTAAGTTTCATTAACACTAAGCAACCAACACACTTTAAAACGAATTGTGCACCTTCCTTATTAGATGTCTTTTTGGTGTCGAATCGTAATTTTGTTTTGCATTATGACCAGCTTATTGCATCTGCTTTCTCAGATCATGATTTAATTTTTATATCACTAGATGCGCTTCTTACACGTACAGAAGAGATACCATCTATATATTATGACTATTCGAAAATAAACTTGGAGAATCTGTTTAGTGATACTTGTAATGTTGATTGGTCACCTATTTATTCAACAAATGATGTCAATATACAAATTGAATGTTTCAACAATAATATATATAACCTCTTTAACAATCACGTTAAAATAAAAGTTCTAAAACCTAAGCGATATAATTTTCCGTGGATAACACTAGAAGTTAAAAACAGCATTAGTGCTCGTGATAAATTATATGCTAGATGGAGGAGGTATAAATGTTCAGTTATTTATAATGAGTTCAAAATTGCGAGAAATAAAGTAACGAATCTAATTCGAAGAAACAAAAAGAACTTCTATAAAAATCAATTTAATCCTAATGAGTCTAGTTCCAAGTTTTGGAAGAATATTCGTCAGGCTGGTATAACACGCAACCAATCTGTTTCAGATAAAATTATTATTGAGGAACTGAATAAAAAATTTGTTCAATGTGGATCAAACCATAATAATATTTCTATTAATTCCCAAAATCCAATTGATCATGGGATTACATTTTCGCTTTCAGGAGTTGATGAATCGATTGTTGATCTGGAAATTTTAAAAAATCAAATCTAAAGCTGTTGGCTCCGATAACATTCAACCAGATTTTATAAAGATTCTTCTTCCCGTTTTGCTCCACCAAATAACCCATATTTTTAATACAATTCTAACTACTTCCGTCTTTCCTGATCTCTGGAAAGTAGCTAAGGTTCTACCATTGCCAAAAAATTCAGCAGCAAGGAAAACCGAATACAGACCAATTGCAATTTTACCTTTCTTAAGCAAGGTTCTCGAAACAATTATGAGTAATCAGATCAAAGTTTTCTTGGATGAAAATAAACTGATTGCTTGCCACCAGTCTTGATTCCGAGCTAAACATGATTGTACCACGGCTCTAATCAAGATATGTGAAGATATACGTGCTGGTTTTGATAGTGGTTTGATGGGATTAGTTGTATTTTTGGATTTCTCTAAGGCATTTGATTGTGTCAATCATAATATCTTATTAAATAAACTCAAATGTAATTTCTCTTTTGAAAACTCGTCATGTAATCTGATCAAATCATATCTCTCAACCAGATCACAATTTGTGTTTCACAATAATAAGTGCTCATCTTGCTTAAGGGTTTGTTTGGGTGTTCCACAAGGCTCTGTGCTCGGACCGCTCCTTTTCTCCTGTTTTATAAATGATATAACTGAACGTTTTTCAGACTGCGAATATCATATATATGCGGATGATGTTCAAATTTATAAAATGTTTCCAAAATCAAATATAACTCACAGCACTGAGAAAATGAATCATGAATTATGTAAAATATTTACCTGGACGATCGAGAATGAGCTGAGTCTCAATCCTAAAAAGACAAAAGCCATGGTTTTAACAAGAAGCAGATGTAGCAAACAGTTCCCTGTTCTCTTTCTTAATCAAACTCCAATCGAGTATGTTGAAAATGTAAAAAATCTTGGCGTTTACTTTAATAATAATTTGGATTGGGGTATACATATCAATAACACAGCTTCAAAAATGTATGGTGCACTCCGTGGTCTAAGTCCTACCTCTAAATACTTGCCAACTAATGTTAAGCTGAAATTAGTAAAATCTTTTATTTTGCCTCTATTTTTGTACAGCTGTGAGCTATTTTCTAATATGGACTATGAGTCTAGCAGAAAATTAACTATAGCATACAATAGTTGTGCCAGGTTTATTTTTAATTTGAGGAGATATGATCATATCTCAGGCTTCACCAAACAAATAACAGGCTGTTCCTTAACAGCCCTTTTAAAATATCGTACTCTGTTATTATTGCATAAAATCATACAATCTGGAGAACCAAAATATCTATTTACTCATATCTATTTTGCTAGAAGTAACCGAACACTACAAATAATTCTGCCGAAGTATAAATTCCTTGTGACATCAAGACAATTTTTTGTGCACGCCATTCAACTTTGGAACCAAATTCCCCTTAGTATTAAGTGTATAACTAACACGAGCGCTTTCAAGAAAAAAGCTTTTGAATACTGTTCTTTAAATTTCTAATACTTTTAAATTTTTCGCTATCTTTCTTTTTTCTCACTTCTTATTTGTATCTTCTTTTTTGCTTTGCTTTCACCTTGCTATATTAAATTTTTATTGTAATTAAAATTAAAATCTGTATTAAATTTCTGAAACATAAATCAAGCATGTACAACCTAAAAGATGTAAAATTTACAACTTAATGTACTATGAATACTATTAAATAAATACTAAATACTGGTCGCAGGAGCTGCTTGTAGATCAATATCTTTGTCGGTTGGCTAAGACCTGATCTTCTTTACAGCAATGGGTGCAAACGGCTGATGGCCCAGCTGGCCTTTTTCAGAACATTTCTTGAGTGCAGGTTAAACCTTAGCAACTCGTTGAAGTGCACTCCCAGGTATTTGACATTTGGCTTTGCCAGTATGGAGGATCCGTCAGGGAGTTTTAGGACCAGATTTCTGCAAATTGTTGCGGTGCGAAGGCCTCTACCAGTTGAAGGTCTCCTGAAGCAGACAAGTTCCGATTTGGAAGTGTTGATTCGGATGCCCCATTTCTGGTAGAATTGGAAGTCTGTTAATGTGGGTTTCTACTTTTTGGACAGCGATTAGTGGTGACATTGATGTGGCGTAGGTGAGCGAGTCATCAGCATACAGGAGGTTCTCGCATCCAATTAGAGAAGGTCTGAAGTCATCAAGTTGCAGAGGAAGGGGCCGAGTTTTGAACATTGGGCGACTCCAGGCCTGATGGTCTTCATGTTTGACTTGTAGTTATCTACTTGAACGAAAAATTTCCTGAAAGATAGGAAAGAAAAGATAATTTTTATTAATGGCGGAGGTACTTGCATAAGATGAAGTTTGTGGATTAGACCGTCTATCCACACGCTATCGAATGCTTTCTCGACATCCAGAAAGCATCCGACGGTGACACGATTACTGTTGAGGGCTGTGGTGATATCGTGTTGGAATTTTACCAGTGGAGGCAAGGTTGAGTGTTTTTCTCGAAAGCCGAATTGCATGTCAGGGATGATTGAATTTACACAGCAGAATATCTTCAGTCTTCGTAAAATTAATTCTTCCAGTAATTTGAAACTAAGTAAGAACCACCTTTCTTCGGAATTGGCACAATCTTCGCTGTTTTCCACTTCTGGGGGAAGTAACAGTTGTTGATGCAGTTGTTTAAAATGATTGCGAGGAAAATCATTACCGCTTGTGGCAGCCTTTTCAGGATGTAGTAGGAGACATCATCTGGTCCAGCAGACTTTTTTGGCTTAGAATTGCCGATGATTTCTACAACCTCCTCTAGATTGCATAAATGTGGACTATCGGTGGGATCATTTGCTGGATTGATAATATTAAAATTTATTTTATCCGGATTTGGTTGCAGTGTTTGTTGAACGGTTGCCTCCACTTCTTGTAAGAAAGTTGGGTCAGTAGGTGGGCTCGGTGTGAAGTTTCCTTCGAAGTAGTCGGCGAACGCTTCCACCTTGTCTTGGGCCGAGGTAGCTTCAGTATAATTGCTGATGATGGTTTTCGGTATTTGTGGCTGTTTTCCAATGATCCTATTGATGTTTTTGAAAACATCTGGTCCTGGCTTGATTGCTTGTAATCTTTTCTAGTATTGGACATTATTGTGGTATTGAATGGAGTTCCGGAACATGATATTGGCTTGCTGTAGCTAATTTCAAACTATCTGGTAGTTTCTGTTTGTTGTATTCAGATCACTTTGATGGATGCACTGGAGACGTTTTCTTAGACGTTGTTTGTGAGCTTACAGATTTTTAACGTACTCGGGACGGTGCTGGTACCTATCTTTTGACGTTTTAGGCTGTTTTTGCTTGTCCAGGGCATCAGATACGGCATGTTCAAAGTTGAAAATTGCTGCATCGATTTCGATATCCAGAAGATTCTTGTCTGAAGGTGGGAGAGTTAAGCTGTCTTCTATGTCTCTGTGAAGTCTATCAATATCCAGCCGTCTGAAATTAATTAAATTCTCAGGAGCTTCTGTTGTAAGGAGTATAGGTTGGTTGAGGTTAATCGATATTTGAACAGCTTCATGTTCCGAGTCACTATGCAATAATGTACAGACATAATTCCGGATTTCTGGAAGAGTGTGCACTAGGTTCATTTATTTATTTAATCATCTACAAGCTTAGCTTAACAGACTATTTACAATTATAATAGATAGAATAAATACGATTACTATAAAAAAGAAAGAATAAGTTTTAATTATTTATATTAATGAAATTAAATATTATTTTATTCGCAAGAAATTGAATTAAATACTATGTTTTTGAAGCGGTCCCTGGAATAGTGCAAGTCTAGAACAACGCCAAATTTATTGAAAGATCTTATAGACCTGGATATAGTTTCATTCATCCCATAGTTTGTTCGATGCTGTTGCTCAAAAAGAAAATGTCTTTCTCTCAGTGTTCTACCAGGGGCATAGATGGGAATAAGACATAGAAGTGAGGGGCATTTAACATGGCTACATAACACATCTCTAATAAACATTATTTCATGCGCGTTTCTTCTGCTATTAAGAGGCAAAATACCCAGTAACTGGCATCTAGCAGGATAAGAGGGGGAAAAATCCCAACTCATTTTCCTAAATATATATTTGGTAAAACGCCTTTGTACATTTTCGATACGATCAGAATGCACATTATATATAGGGTTCCAAATTATATCGGCATATTCAAGAATAGATCTAACCAATGCTACAAACAGAGATAAGAGAGTGTGAGGATCGGTGAATTCTTTGCTGTTTCTTTTAATAAAACCAACAACTGAATTAGATTTAGCTACGATATAATCGATGTGTGAGTTAAATGTCATTTTTGTATCAATAATAACACCAAGATCCTTAATTCGGTCGACTCTATTTAACTGATATCGATTAAGGTTGTAATCATAGATATAAATTGAAGAACTTCTAGAAAAAGTTAAGACATTGCATTTTTTTATATTTAGTTTTAGGCAATTTTCATCACACCAACTGGAAAGAATGTTTAAATCATGCTGTACCTTTAAGCAATCCTTAAGGTTATTTATTTTAAGAAAGAGTTTAAGATCATCCGCATATATTAAGCATTGACAAAACTTAATTCTCGACACTATGTCGTCAATAAAAATTATGAATAATAACGGTCCTAGATGACTACCCTGAGGCACACCAGATGTGCAATCTATAGATCTCGAATATTTGTTTTCTATGGATACTCGTTGGGTTCTACCAATTAAGAAAGAAGCGATCCAATTAAGCATTGCTGAATGGAAACCAAAATTTTCAAGTTTTTTAACGAGAATGCTGTGACTAACTGAATCAAACGCCTTGGTGAAATCAGTATATATTGAATCTACTTGCAATCCATTTTCTAGAACATTTGCCACATAAGAAGTAAAGAGTGCAAGATTAGAAACAGTTGATCGACCAGAGACAAAACCGTGTTGATTTTCGGATAAATGTTCCTTAATTTGAAATTGTAACTTGGATTTAACGATTGACTCGAGAACCTTGGGTATTGAAGATAGTTTGCAAATACCTCTATAATTTTCAATATTATTTTTAGAACCTGACTTAAAAATAGGAATTAAGAAGGAAGATTTCCATTCATCTAGGAATATTCCCGAACTAAGTGATTTGTTAAAAATAATACATAATGGCCTAGAGATTATCTTAAAACATTCTTTTAGAATTATGGCAGGTATGCCATCAACACCAGGCTTTGAATTTGGATTCAAATTAAAAAGCGCATTTTCAACATCAAGGATATCAAGATGCATTATTCCAATATCAATCTTTGATACTTTATCAAAATTTGTTTTGGTATTGGATGTTGAATTAGAATAAACAGATTGGAAAAATGAAGCAAATAGATCCAGGGTTTGATCAACATTATTTGAAATAATATCATTAAAAAACATAGTTTTCGGTATCCCTATTGACTTTTTTTTATTGCTTATGAATGACCAGAATGACTTCGAATCAAATTTGAGCTTGTACTCTGTATCTAAAATGTAGTTTCTATATAGAAACTTGCTTAGAACCTCAAAGTCTTTCCTATGAACACAAAAGAGATTGTAGTCGCTTGCACTAAGGGTTTTTTTATATTTAGCGTGGGCTTTATTTTTCACATTTTTTAAGTGAAGGAGCTGATTATTGTACCATGGGGGCCTTGACAATTTTCTTTTAGATATGCATGGAACAAACCTGGGAAAAGAATTTATTAAAATCCTTGTGAAAAAAGAAAACATGTCCTGAGCATTAAGATTCTTTAATTCATAGTCCCAATTAAAAATACTTAGGTAACTATTAAGACCCGAAAAATTAGATTTTGAGAAATTGTAAACTTTCTCAGAGTTTAAAACAGGTTCCAAAAATGAATAAATTTTGATTTCAATTAAAATTTGATTATGGTGAATAGAGTTATTTGCTAATTGATAGGGAGCTTCAAAAACGTCGGTTTTATAATCATCATTACTCACAAAAACTAAATCTAGAATTTTATTAAGGGAGTTTAAAACTGAATTCTTCTGTATAAAATTTAAAGAATACAAATGATCAATGAATTCAAATTCGAAATTTTTTTTCATGTTACAAGGGATTAACATTTTGTCATTATCAGACCAAGTCCAAACAATATCACTTAGATTAAAATCTCCAATTATACAAATATTGTTAGAATCATTACACTTTTTAGAAATAAAATCTATATTCATAATATGATTTAAGTAAGTATCCAAAACACTATTAGGTGGAACATAACTAATTATAAAATATAAAATATGAGAAACAAGATTAATTGATACACATAATTGCTCGACATCTGGAACAAGCAGATCTATTTGATTACTCGCAAGAGATAAACGAGTTGCTATTAAAACTCCACCTCCACGATCAGCAGCCGTTTTACAACGATCAACACGGAAAACGTTGTAAAGTTTACTATCAAATATCTCAGATGATAAGATTCCTTCATAAAGCCAGGTTTCAGTTATAATTATGACATCGTATTCAGTATGACTCGAAGCATGATATATATTATTCACTTTAGTTCTTAGACCACTTATATTATGATAATAGATTTTTAAATTATTGTTCATATCTTTGACTATTGGAGTATCGTCGAGAAACAAGGAGTATCGTTCGAGAAACAAGGAAGAATTCCAGCGTTGATGGTGTTCTGGGAAAGGTGGGTTTGTGTTGTAATACAACCACTAAGGAGTGATGGTCGTTGTTGGCGTCCAGCCAGTCAACAATCGCCTTGCCCTCAGGTGAAATCGTAGTATCCAACCACATGTGGTGCCTGGCATTGAAATCACCGCCGATGAGTCAATATGTGCTTCTCTCGAGGACACCGTTGAGAATTTGGAGGTCATTGTGAATATTTCTCATGCTGGATTGGCACTTGAAACAGACACTGATGATGATAAGGGCTTCATCTCTTCCAAGTTTAATGGTGACGGCAGTGGCTTCACTGGTTCTGAGACCTGTGGTAATGGTTTCAGCGGTGTTAAGGCAAATCTTCTCTTTTATGTAGATTGCCGTCCCTCTACGGCCTTCATCTTTGTCCTTTCGAAAGGTTTTGAAGCCGGCCATGTCGATGTTGTTGCGTCTGGTGTCGTTGGTCTCACTGATGAGGGCGATATTCGAGTTTTCGTTTTTCATCCATAAATTAAATGTCGCTCTCTTCTCAAGGCTGTACAATGAATTGACATTGTACGTCAGGATGCGGAGCTTTTTTTATTGCATATTTGGAATATGAAGGTGGCCAGCGCCACGAACTTCTCACCTTCGCTAAACTGAGCATAGTTGGATGGAACTGCACTGCGAGCTTTTCCAATGACCGTGAGTAGGTCGGATCCAAAAATCCTTTGGACTTCGGTGTTCAGGGGCCCTAGCACGTAACTTGATACTATCGAGTTAGGTCGATACAATCGAGAACAGGCAGTTCTTTCTTAGGATCAGCCGATTGTTTTCGATTCGATTGAATCAAAGAAGGAACTCCCTATACCCGATTACATCGACTAAATTCGATTGTATCAAGTTGCGTGCTGGCACCCCAGGTTCGTTGCTGCGGTTGTTGTTGGTTTGGTTGGTCCACTCCTTGGTGTTGTTGCTTGGGGTGTGATCACCTTCGCTGGTGTCGTTTTCCGTTGTTGCTGTTGGCTGCTGGAATTGGTTGGTGCAGGGCGGGTAACCAAACATGCTGATTTTGCAGCAAATACCTGTTGTGCCTTTTTTTCGGCTGACATTTTGTTTTTTTTTTTGTGAGTCTTACCTTAAGTGTTGGGCAGCCCTTGAAACTGGCTGGATGACCTTCCTTTTTGCAGTTGGCGCACCAAACATCCAACCCAGTATTCTCCTTACGTTGGCATTGATCGGGTTCATTATCCTCTTTACACTTAACGCACACGTACTGGCGTCTGCAGTTGGTGGCAACGTGTCCAAAACGCTGGCAGTTCCGGCACTGAACAATATCGTCTGTCTTTAGTCACTCCCAGTGCACCCTCTGGTTCATTATTAGAGTCTTCGTGTAGACTTCGTTAATGTCACATGTCTTGGATAGCTCTACTTCAAAATTATTATAGGTTTTCTCTTGGGCCTTCTTGGCTTTAAAATGGGATACCTTGACCATTGGAAGTCCTTCTATCCGTAGTTCGTCCTCAACTTCGATGGCAGCATAGGTATGGTGTATTCCTTTAAGAAGAACTAGATTCTTCCTATGCGTGGTGTGCTTCAGGCAGTTTTTGATGATTTCGAAGGCTTCTCTGTTTCCAGTGGAATAAATAGTCGTCTTTGTATTTCTGTTTTTGAACGTTACACTCAATCCCTTGCTTTTGCAGAACCTGCTGATTTCATATTCTAAGAAAATTTGTTTAAATTAATACTAACTGTTTATTCTCCTCTTTTTCTGATTCCCTAAATGATATTGATAGGCCATTTGATCTTCAATGTATTTAAGGACATTTGTTTTTATTTCTTTAATTCTTATAAAATCAAATCGTTCCATTTCTTTGTAAATTAAGCCAAGGTCTAAGAAGAGACCTCGTATGTGCCATAAGATTTATATATTTTTTGTTCAATATATTTTATAATTGTAAGTTAACACAAATTGTATGTAAATATTCAATAAAAATCGTTAAATCGTTAATAAAAGTTGAATATTGAGAAGGCTCTCACTAGTCAACTGATGAGTCAAAGTGAGGTCGCCGGAACAAAACGCAAATTCGTGTGAACTTAAGACCAAAAAAGCTATTTTGAATCAATAATTCAAGAAGTCCAATACTTCATGTCTAAGCAAATAAGATATACCCCATGACCATTTGTAATGTTCCTTAAAAATATAAAAACAACTCTTTCAAGCTCCATTATTGCTCAAAGATATGTCATTGTTCTTCATTTGAGTTTCTACTCAAAAATATTTTGTATCGCACAAAAAATTATACAAAGTGTAAATATTCAATTTATTGTTTTTAATTTATCTTGCCAGTATAATAAATGAGTAATAAATATTGAATAGACTTCCAAGTTTATTTTTTTGTAAACATCACTTCTTTAGAAGCTGGATCACTTGGATCACTGAATTACATAATTTCACGTGCAGATGGAGAAAAGGCTTCCCAATAATCGATAAGCTTTAAATAAAAAAAATATATTATATATATATAACTTTAAAAAAGAACCATATTTTACTTGATGTTGATGGGCCATTTGATCTTCAACGTATTTAAGGACACTTGTTTTTATTTCTTTAATTCTTATGACATCAAATCGCTCCATTTCTTTCTTAATAGTTATTGATATGTCATCAAACTCTTTTTGACACCGTTGAACCTTAGATTCCCACTAAAATAAGTTCAATTTTTGAAAACACGAAAGGTATGAACATATTTTAAAACAATTTGAAACTTACCTCATTAACTTCTTCTTGAATGTGCTCTATTTTATCATTTCTCCCTGCTTGTTCCATCTTACCTTTGTTTTCCCGACGCTTTGTTAACTGCATTTGCGCGTATTGCCAGTTTTGGAAAACCTAAAAATAAAGTTTAATTAAGGATTAATATAAACTTGTTCTAATAGTCTTGTTTGTCTAAAAATATGTACAAATAATATACATAATCATTTTATGATTTTACTGTAGAAGAAATTTCTGATAAAATGTCTTTCAATATTGTATCGCTTTATTGTTTATAAAAAGCCGAGGCGCTTCAAACAGGTGGACAAACTAAGGCTGCGCGTACAGTGGTGCTACAAACTGATGGGAAACGAAAAGCGATTCGACAAGCGATTTGAGATGCAATATTTAGGTGCGACAGAGTGCGCATAACAAAAGTGGTTTTAAGCAGTAGTGTTGTAAGTTCGTTTATAATTTTTGTAACCAAAATTATCAAAAAATTGCATCACACAACATACATATGTATGTAAGCACTGAAATAACAAGATACTACTCGTTTGATTTTTTTTAAAGTCAATACAAACAATATGAACCTTCATGCACAAACTCGATTGAAAAAAAATTTCAGAAGAGTTTGCGATAAACTCGCAACACTCGTATCAAATATCGCTTCACTGTGCACACGTATATATGTATGTAAAAATCAATGTAAATATTTTTCTCCAACGCAAACGCTTCTCGCATCGCATCGCTTTGTCGCAATACTGTACCTACACGCAACCTTACAACTAACAGTTATTCTTATATGTATATACAAAATTATACACTTGGTTGTTGAAAACTGAACTGACCACTAAAAAAAGAAAGAGTTTAAGGATTAAAAAAAAAATAAAAATAAGGAGAAATAGGATTGGGAAAATACAATCAGACCAAAAACATAAATGTTAAAAGAAGAGCCAAGTTCTTTTATACAAAAATCTTTATGTAACAAGTCAGCCGTGAAAAGTACTGGGATCTAAAAGTACGCCAAGTTCTTACTTCATGAAGGTTTAATACCGAATATTTAAAGTAGAATAATATTGAAACAGCTACAATGTAGTAGAGACATTTTATTATTTAATGATTACTGACTAAAATAAATAAAAAAATGGAATTTGGTGAGGCGCCTGTGCCTGACTAGCTTAGCAAATATTCGGAATTTTAAGTTTCTGACTTCATTGGTACTGAAGATAGGGAGGTGTCAAAAATCGCCTGAGTTTGTTCCTGTAAAAAGGGTGCAGTGCCAAAACTTGGCTGGGCACTACCGTGCCCTTTGATCGTAAGCGATTGTGTTGTACCTCATTGCCAACACTATTGTGATATTTTGTGTTTTGTTCTTTTAAATTAAGTCTTGAAAAATGCATACATTTATTTAGTTTTCTGAAGAAAAAAAAAATTATATAAAAAAAAGTGTTATAAAAACAAAATTACAAAAATAACTATGAATATGCATATATTTAAAAATAAATATTGTTTTCAAGAAATAGTAATTGTTGTTAGTTTATTAATTAAATCATTTGATCTACCCTTGAAGAGGTCGTGGGTAACGACGAAAAGTTGGAAGGAGTAGATAGATAGATAAATAATATTTTATTTTCAATTTTAAATTCATTTACAAAATAGTTTTACAATTTGTTTTAAGACATGACTATTGAAAGCCGTCTGCCCAAGTTTGACAAAGTTTTAAAAATAGGTATCTATGTTAATATTTAAAAAGATTCTCTAATAATAGCTCTTCTATAGTGCTTATTGACAATATTTGTTTAGGTTATTCCAGTCAGTGCCGTTCAAAATCATTTTCATGTCGGATTCCTCCAATACAAATTTCTCAAAAAAACTGCAACCTGAACTCTCGTAATACGGGACACCTTCCCAGGAAGTGATAAACGTTCTCCCTTTCTCTAAGATTGCAAAGCGTACAAAAGATAGGCAAATCTTCTCTGTGTGGGATGAAGTTTAATTCTAACATTTCTCCTCTGATTCTAAAAACAGTAGATATTACATCTCTTAAATACTTTTCATTGAAATAGTTGCTTTCGCAGAAATTGTGGTTAAGGCTTGCGTATATTTCCCGGTGGTTTGAACTTGGTACTTTTTCAATGCTCTCTGCTCGCATTTTTTCATCGACTGCTGTAATCAAATTACCAAACTCTTCCTTCCATTGGGGTTTATTATCGATAGTTATTCGTAGGGTGCATCCAGAGAATTCTGATAATGCCTCCCATTCCTCGAAAAACAGTATTTTCTTCTCTATTGCATAACGTGCTATGCATTTGATCAACCTTTCTCCGTTGAAAGACATAGTTTTTGTAATGAAGTCTAAATGTGGTTTTAATGTTTCTATAAATATAGGTGAAATTCCGGTTTCAACGAGCAGCATATTGTTTGAAGAAGACTGCGGTAGCTTGAAAACGCGTTTAAGGAAAAATGAAGAAGTTTTTCTACTGAATCATATCGTTTACAGTCCCACACTTGTGCTCCATACAGCCTGAAAAATCCCATATTTTATTTTTGGAGAGATATGTGTGTCTTTCAGGCAGTTTTTCAAGGCCGCACTTGCTGATCTAGCTGCAGAAAGTTTTTCTTGGAAATGATGTTCCATGTTCATATTGCTGCGAATATTCATACCTAGATATTTATATGTCTTCACTGTTTCTATTTCTTGACCATCAAGAAACCACTTTTCATTTCCTGCGTACCGTCGTCCGCCTCTTCTAAAAACCATCGTTTTCGATTTATTTATATTAATTTTCATTAAGTTTCTGTCTAGAAATAAGAAATTATATACTTTCTTTGTAGATTTCAAGGCTGCATTTGATACAATAGACCGAAACGCGCTAATGTACAAGATGTTTGGATTGGGAATGTCACACAGATTTGGACGTTTTTTGCAGAACCTGTACATGGAAACCACTGCAGCAGTATGGGATGGTAAAAATATTTCGGGATGGTTTACGCCAAGTCTGCACACTCAGCCCAATTTTATTTGCGCTGTTCATCGATGACATAACAGATTTTTTTCCAGGAGGTATAGAATATGAACAAACCCTTATCAAAGCTCTCCTTTTTGCGGATGATATTGTGCTGTTTGCTTACTAACCGGAATCCCTTCAGCTTATGATAAACAAGCTTTATGAATATTGCACTATGTCTAAATTGGTTGTTAGCTTAGACAAGTCAAAAGTTATGGTATTTAAAAAAGGAGGAGGAGATCAAACTCGAGGGAACAATGGGCATACAACAACGAAAGGATAGAGGTCGTCCAGGAATACAAATATTTAGGAGTTTATTTAACCAAAAACCTCAGTATGGAAAGGCATCTTACCGAAAAGCTAGCGAAAGCTAAGACCACAATCAATGTTGCCTGGAAGGAAATTTTTAGCAATAGTCATATAACACATAGCAGCAAATTCGAAGTGTTTGAGTCGGTGGCAGAGTCAACCTTGTTGTATGCAGCTCAGGTTTGGGGAGGTAAAAAATATGAAACCGCTGAAAAACTTCTCCGATTTTATATCAAACGGATATTTCGGCTTCCTTCAAATACCCCTAATTATATGATCATGTTAGAAACATCCCCATTATTTTTCAAAACACTTAAACTGCAAGTTGATTTCATAATTAATGCTCTGAACATTCCCGATTATCGTCTTCCAAAAAAAGCAGCTCTTCAAACGATAAGAAGCAGATCTGGATGGTTCAAGGATTGGATGCAACTAACCTTGATGACTACAGTACTTGAAAGCCCTTATTGTATCAACTGATTTCAAACTTAGATGATCGTTTCAGATTGCAATATGCTGAAGAGGCAAAAGAATCCATACACAGGATGATTTACAGTAAGCTGAATCACAACCTTAACAATTACAACTATTTTCGGGATGACTGTACGATAGAACAAAAATGTATGTTTAGACTGAGAGGAGAACTTTTGAATCTCAACTTTATACCGCACCGTGATGATCTACACATATTTTGCGGAATGTGTAATATGGCAGAAAGAGAAGATATTTTTCTTTTTATTGGGAGATGTCCCGTACTCAGAGAAACAAGAAGACACGCCTTTGGAAGTGATTTTTTATCTGAAGAGTTTTCTATAAAATATCTCAACGAATTACATGTACCAAAATGTTTAAATTTTGTAAAGCTGCACTTATGTATGTATCGAAGAAGAATCTTAAGCGAAAATTTTTGATTTTTATTTTGTATTTTTAAACGAAATTGGTTTGTTACATTTATAAATTTGTTTTTATTTTTTATATAAGTTGTTGAGCTGATTGATCATACCTTGTAGGCGCTGTGGTGTATCCGCAAACAAAACCAGATCATCTGCGCACAACAGGACTTTTATAAGAATCCCACCAATCCTTACCCCATCAACCAGATAATCTGAAACGTCGTCTATAAACAAAACAAATGCTTGTGGGCTTAGGTTACATCCTTGTTTGACGCCAGTGACCGTTTAGAAAAAAATTGGATAGTTGATTTCCGTCCCAAACCGCCGAAGTCGTCTTTTAGTATATCCTTTCAATCAATCTTCCAAATTTTCTTGAGATACCTATGTTATATGTATAGTTTATAGAAAAGTGCACCTCTGTCCACCGTATCGAATGCAGCTTTGAGATCGACAAAAAATGCATACAATTTCTTCTTTTCTCTGATAAAGTTCTGCGCTATGGTATTAATAATGAAAATTTGGTCAATTGAATAGCTCTCACGCAAGCCTGCTTGAAATTCACTCAAAAGTTTGTTTTGCGAAGTCCAGTATTGAAAACGTTTAGCCAATACACCTATCAATATTTTTAGTGTAGAGTTTAGATACGAAATGCCTCTATAATTTTCCGCTTGGTTAGGGTCACCTTTTTTAAGGATTGGGAAAATGCTGAAAGCACGTAGGGATGTTTCCTGTTTCGAATATGCGGTTGAATTCACTGGTGAGAAATTCTAAAAGGTCATCATTAGCATATTTGTCGAATTCTACTGGAATCACATCAGCTCCGGGTGCTTTGCGGTCTTTACTTTTATCTAACCAGCATCTTACTTCTGTTTGTGAAATGGGTCTATCCAAGAGCTCATTTTGTACATCTGGAATTGCGTACTGATAACTAGGTTGGAGCGTAGAGTTCAGTGGGTTCAGCATATTGTTGAAATGTTCTTTTAGCTGTGCTGAATTAATGTTTACTCCAATTTTGAACCTCCTTCCATTTTTTCTACTAAGCAGTTTCCATAATGTCGACGAGTCCTTGCATTGTGATATTTCGGTTGCTATAGTTATCTGAAACCGATTTCTTTTAATTAGGCATATGTTTTTGAATTCTTTTTTCGCATCGATGTAGATTAGTTTGCAATTTTGTGTGTATTTTGTTTTTGTGGTAAGAGTGCTATGACATTCTTAATTATTTCATTTATGTATATCATCAATGTTTTTATCAGTGTTCATTATTTCGATCTGTCTGCTCATAATTGAACGATACATTTCTTCTTGTTTGTGATTCCATTTGTGTTTAGGTAAAAGATTGATTGCTGTCTCTGTGCTACTTGTATTCGTTGTTATTAAATTCGATGGTTGTGACAATTGTTAAATGGTCTGAGAAGTTCTGAGATGGTACTTCAAAATTTTTAATTATATGGTACCATTCACCTCCACTTAGGGTCAGGTCGATGACTGAGCTTTCTTGGGCTCCAACAAATGTAAATTCGCCTTGAGCGTCTCCTTAGTAGAGGCAGCCACCGCTTGCTCGCCCTCTGCTGCTATTTCTGACGCCGTATGTCCAACACAGTTCATAATTTTCAAACTATTTTACATAATTTTTTTCTTTTCCTTCTAATAGATGAGTTTCAAATAAACAGAACAAATCAAAATTATTTATATATTTAAAGAAATCGGCAAATAATAGTTTATTGTATAAACCCCTTATATTATAACTTAAAATTCTAACGCTAATGGCGCAAAATTTTAAACAGCCTTTTATTAATGCATTAGTATGATACTACTTAACAACTTGCTAACTTTAAAGTAGTTTACTAACTCATTCTCAATTTTAAACATCTTCTAATTAGTATCGTACTAAAAGAATTTTCTTAATAAATTGCTTCTGAACACACCTAAAACAATGACATTTCGGGTAAAAAAGCAAGTACACGAACCTTTTTTTGATGTTTGCAAATGTCAAGGAGTCATACGAGCATGAAGCTAGTAGGATACTAATAAATTTTAACTTTAATAAAAGAGTAGAGAAACTATGATGCTATATTCGATTACAATTTGCAAATTCGTTGTTTTAATCTAGTATCATACTAAAACAGCTTTAGCATCGTACTAATTCAATTAAAATTTTGCGCCAATTTTTTAGATGTATTTTTGCTTAGAACAATTTTATTTGGGCAGACGGAAAAATTCTATGCTATTTGTGCGGCAGTGTGAGCACTACCTTTGGATATTTGGAAATAGTTTGTGCCTTTACTATATCCTGTTGCTGCGATTTGACTCCCAGATGGCGCTGGTCTCTCATTGACGACTCTATTCTGACCAGCTGATCCATTGACAGTCAGATGATTTGTTGTTTACAATTTGGTCCATCAAGACGACACGAGGCAGCGATAGCAATAAGACGTCATTTTACCTGCTCTGCTAAATTTTGTGAATTTTTTCTAATTCATTTTTGACTGTCCTCTTTTTACAAAAATTTATCTTTTAAAAGTACATAAACTATTTAATAATAGCATTTTAAAAACGAATATCTAAGGTTGAAGTGTGGATGGTACACCATTTAAGTGGATTTCGAGTTTTTTTAACCACACGTGCTCTCAACTGAGTGCATGTTGCCGCAGATTTCCGCATCACCTTTAAAACTGTAATGTTCGCTAAAAGAATCAAGTCAAGCTTGTAACGAGTTCAAGAGTAGATTTATTACTGACTCATAATTCATGATGATTAACAATTCATAGAGTAAATTATATGGGAGTGTATAGGTGATTCATAATATATATGTGTTAAATCATAATTAATACATAGGTACTACACATCTCCCCTTTTAAGAATAATGTAGATTACAAGTTCAAAATAGTTATATAATGTGTTCTTATGATGACATATATCGGCTCGGCTTCAATACTGTTCTACCATATCGAGTTGTTGTCAGATAGTTGGGATGTTTTTCCGTATCAGAGTTTCTCGTGGATTCTTCTCCCCCTTTAGGTTGTTCGCTAGTGGTAGGCACAGTAGTTGATTGCACATCAGCTGTAGGCTCCGGAATATGTATTTCATTTTGTGTTTTAGGAAGGTCTTTTCTGAAAGAATTAACAAGGTGAAATGAATCTCTGCGAAAAGTACCTCTTTCAGTCTCAACATAATATGAGCGTGGTAGATTAGCTTTGTTTAAAATTCTGCCCCAAACTTGCAGATCTCTAACCCAAACGATGTCGTCTGGCAAGAATTCGCGACGCGTGTGGACGCCTCGTCTTTTGTCAAAATTATTTGCTTGGTTCCGTTTTAGAGTTTGTTCTCTCAGCAGGAGTTCATCATAATTTATCGACTTGGGACGCAATTGCTCAGCTGCAAGTGGTAAAGTCGTTCTCAATCTTCGGTTCATCAACAATTCAGCAGGGCTATATCCATTTGCGGTTGGGGTTGCTCTATACTCTAAAAGAGCAAGATATGGATCTTCGTTTTTTTTCCTAAGAAGTTTGACAGTTTTCACGGCTGATTCAATAAAGCCGTTGCTTTGTGGAAATCTGGGACTCGAGGTGATGTGAGTGAATCCCCATTCTCTGGCAAAATTTCTGAATTCGGATACCTCAAGCTGTTTAAACTGCGGACCATTGTCTGTCCGAACTACCTCTGGGATTCCATGCCTGGAAAAAATAGATTTTAGTTTAGAAATAATGCATTTTGCAGATTGATTTTCCAATAAAGCTATTTCTGGAAAGCGCGAAAAATAATCGCTGACAATTAAGTATGTTTTTGACTGGCTGGCGTACATCAGCATTCCATCATTGATCGCCAGACTATAACGGTCGTTATAATATTGCCTTGCTT
Source organism: Chrysotoxum bicinctum (assembly GCA_911387755.1). NCBI lineage: Eukaryota > Metazoa > Arthropoda > Insecta > Diptera > Syrphidae > Chrysotoxum > Chrysotoxum bicinctum. The sequence goes on from OU426987.1 coordinate 118,636,179, forward strand.
CTGGAGAAGTTTTTTGTTTTATAGGCCATCCTTCTTGAACGTACTTCTTAACTTCGATTAAAATCGTATCACTTTGTTGGGCTGTTTTTATTTCATCGATTTTGGTTTTTGTTGCTGGTATGACGGATATTATTGCTTTCACGAAAGTGCTTAAGTCTTCTTCGCTTTCTGGACTTTGGTTTGATGACATTATAGGGCTTCTGGATAAGGCGTCAGCTGCAATTAAATCTTTCCCTGGGGTGTAAAAAATTTTGTATAAGAACTGCATCATACGCATTCTGAACCTTTGCAGTCTGGGTGTCAACTCTTCTAGATTCTTGGAGGTGAAAATCGGAACCAGTGGCTTATGGTCCGTCTCAATAAAGAATGACATACCTGTGACATAATCTCGAAATTTCTCGCATGTGGCCCATGTTATCGCCAACGCCTCCTTCTCTATTTGAGCGTATCCTTTTTCTGTGTCACTCAAGGTTCTCGACGCGTAAGCTACTGGCTTAAGGAATCCGTCAGTATCTTCCTGTCGCAAGACAGCTCCAAGTCCGAATGAGGAAGCATCAGTTGAAATGATAGTCTTATGGCTTGGGTCGAAAATTTTCAATACAGGTTCTGTAATCAAAATTTTCTTTAAATTTAAAAATGCATTATTTTGACTTACACCCCATGTAAAGCTGACGTCGTTTCTCAGAAGCTCATTCAGTGGATGACAAATCGTTGCCAAATTAGGGACGAATTTTCCTAAATAATTGACGAGACCAAGGAACCTTCTCAATTCAGCTAAGTTGCTTGGAGCTGAAAATCCGTCTATCGCTTCCACCTTGGATTTTCCTGGATGAATGCCTGTGTCGTCGATTCTGTGTCCCAGAAATGTTACGGATGTAATGCCAACTTCACATTTTGCGCCATTAAGAGTCACTCCTTTAGACTCCAGCTTTTTTAAAACATTTCGGACGTTATTGTCATGATTTTCGATGGTTGACCCATAGACAAGTATGTCATCTGTTTGGCACACTACCCCTGGAATGCCTTCAATTATACGCTGAATTTGCTTCTGAAAAATCTCAGGAGCGCTTGAAATTCCAAATGGTAGCCGACGGAAGCAATAACGCCCAAATGGCGTCAAAAAAGTTGTCAATAGCTGCGATTGAGGTGAAAGTTTCACCTGCCAAAACCCGTTTTTTGTATCCAATTTTGTGAAAAATTTTGCACCAGATAACTGAGCAAGAGTGTGATCCGCACTTGGCATGGGATGCACTTCACGTTCAACGCACTCATTTAGTCTATGTAGATCCACACAAAGGCGAATGTCTCCATCGGCTTTTGGAACAATGACAAGTGGTGCACACCACTCTGTGGGTTCATCAACGAATCTGATGACTTCCAACCTAACCATGTCGTCTAATTTGGATTTTAATTTGCCTATTAATGGAATGGGTACTCTGCGTGCTGTATAAATAGCATATGGATTGCTTGGACTTTTTAATTTTATTTCATACTGCCCAGGAAGGCAGCCTAATTCCTGAAATAATTTAGGGAATTCTGATTTAATTTTTACACTTGAGCGAACCTGTGCACAGTTATTTGTATTTATAGCATTAAGTCTCTGTATTAATTTTAATTGTTCACATGTGCTCAAGCATAGCAGAGGAGCTTTTAATTGTTCTATGACATAAATCGTTGAATATACAAATCTGTCACTGCACTCTAGCTTTGCATCAAATGAACCCATTATTTTTAAATTTTCACCTACTGGCCCAACAAGATTGCGATCACTGTCTTTTAAAATAGTGTTAGAAAAATGTCTATAAAAAACTAACAGGGGAATAACATTAACCGGAGCACCGCTATCTAGAACAAAATTCACATTTACACCATTAACGGCAATGTCTTCGGTCCACTGAGTGATATTGCTGGTTGCTTTAGTGTGAAAAGTACCAATAAACGTCTCATCAATAGTTTTCTGTGATGGACGCTCGGCTATGCAATTAATATTTTTAAGAGAATTTTTATTTGATTTGCAAACATAACTGAAATGATTCCACCTATTGCATTTGTTGCAACGTTTCCCATATGCAGGGCATTTGTGTTTGCTGGGGTGGGAATCATTACCACAGAAATCGCATTTCTTTTTGTTGTTGTTATAGGTCCGTTGTCTCAGGTCATTTTGCATCGGATGACTATTTGTTGTTGGGTTTTGTGATGCCACTCGTTTTTTGTGAACTCTTGCTCGCTCGTCGGAAGATTGAAAACGGTTGATTGATGGTGATGACGTATTAAGCTCTTGCTGCTGACGATGAACGGATACACTGCTGGGAATTGTTGTGATAGCTCTTTCTAACGTTAGAGATGGTTCTAGTTGTAGCTTTTCGGATAACCCTTTATCCCTCACACCTACCACCAACCAATCTCTAATCATCTCATCTTTGAGGGCACCGTAATTGCAGGTTTCAGACAATCTATAAATTGCGGTCAAGAAGCTCTCTACTGTTTCGCCTTCTTCTTGAAATCTGGAATTGAATTTGGCCCGCTCAAAGATTACATTGTGCCTCACAACGAAAAAATTTTCGAAGGCTTGCAGCACCACTGCGTAATCCTGACTTCCCTCTGCATTCAAACGAAACGACAAATAGATATCATCTGCTGCATCACCCATCACGTACATTAGTGTATTGATTTGATCCTCTTCAGATTTAGAGGATAACCCTGACGCGATTCTGAAGCGCTCGAACCTTCTTTTCCATTTACCCCACTGCGAAGGGTCGTCAAATGTAAATTGACTGGGCGCCTCGACCGCGTAATTGCTATTGTTAACCGTAACTTTAACTTCTTTTTCCGACATTTTAAGCAAAAAGTAACTTTAAAGAATGCGTGTATTATAACTTATTTTACTTTTTTTTTCTCTCGCGTGTATTCTACTTGCACCGCTGCCACCATTAATGTTCGCTAAAAGAATCAAGTCAAGCTTGTAACGAGTTCAAGAGTAGATTTATTACTGACTCATAATTCATGATGATTAACAATTCATAGAGTAAATTATATGGGAGTGTATAGGTGATTCATAATATATATGTGTTAAATCATAATTAATACATAGGTACTACACAAAAACAATTCCACCGATCCTCTAAAATGAAGGAAGCAATTGAACATCTTTATAAAGCTAAAAAGCACCCGCCGTACATTAAAAAATTGGATGCTGCTAATCAGCATTCCGCGCTAAGCGGAGCACCATCCTGCTCGAGCGCTGATCTTCCAAACCCAACGCCACCCGGCTCGGAAGCTATTAACAACTCTCTTCCACCAGCGATAGAGATGCAAGCGAACATCAATTCAAATCACTATGGACGAATGGCAAATGCCATCCAAAAAACATACGGCAGCACCCGCCTTATCCAGTCCTCATGAAATGGACGTTGTAATTGACGAAAATCGTTTCGTTTCGCTGCGAGATTTGGAAATACACACCATTAATATAAACAACAGGATTGACGTTTCTGTCAAATTACGGAAAGGTTCGTTTTTAAGTCGCTCCTGTAAGAAAGTATCAATTTGCCATTTTTTTCAACATCAGAAAACATAAAAGTGTGGTAAAAGTACTGTTTAAAGATATAAAAAACCAATCTGTATATTCGCATGTGAGTTGTATATCTTCAAGAATATAATTATTATAAGTCTTTAAACTGAGTGCTAATAACGCCAAACATAACCACACTCTGCACTATATACGCATCCACCGAAATACATACATATATGACAACAAAAAACAAGCGAACTCTTCCTGAAACTTCTCCTGAAACCTTTAATTCAGAAAAAAGATAACTACACTACGACAATATGCCTAGTGAACTAGTTGGAAATATGAGCAAATCTGAACTTTCCAATTTGCTTTGTGATCTTCTCGACTCGAAATACAGCCACGAAGAGTGACATTGAAGCAGTAACAGCTGCACACAATACAATTATAGAGCTAAACCATCAATTGGCAAACAAAATTCAAGTTTTGGAAACAAAATATGAAATCCTTCAGAAACAAATTGATGAAATACAAAAAAAAAAATACAGAAAAGAATCTGATGATACGAATAGCGACCCAAGATGGAATCGATGAAAAAGATCTAATAAAAAATACACTATCACGTCTCATTCAGCCAAATCCGATCATTGAAAACAATCACCTTCGCGAAATAAGAACAAATAACACAAATACGAAAAATTTTATTGTAAAGCTTGATTCAAAGCAGCAGGTGATTACAGCGCTCAAGGAATCCAAATCACTACGAGGTACAGGTGTTAGTTTATTCAAAGATCTTCCTTTATCAATTCGACAGAAACGAAATAAGCTTCTAAAGATAAGAAACAGCCTTATTGAAGTAAATCAAAATATTAAAGTGTTGGTTCGGGATGATAGGATGTACGTGGAGAAAAAAGTTTTTCCTTGGAGTTCTTCACTGGGACTTCTACAAAACAACTTCAATGGAATTTCGGCGCTAAATCAAATATACCAAACACATGTCACCGATCAGGAGGTTGGATTGGAGTATCCGAGAGTGCAGACGTGTTTCTGCGTCTGCACTCTCCAAAAACTAAAATTAACATAATCTAGTTAAAACGTGTTACGGTTTAAATTAATTTTTTTTCCGTTTTTAATGTCTTTTTTGACTAAATTTTATTCGCTATTACTAAAAGCGAACTTCCTAAACATCCTAAATTAAACTCAACGCCGGATGGTGCTGTGATTACAACGAAAAAACTGGATCACTTTTTTTAACACAAAGTGCCCATTAGTTCTCCCCAGCGAGATAAAAAAAACCTCAAAATGAGGCATAAACCTAACAAGTGGATTAAGCAACAGTGTAATACACTACACAAAAATAGACGACGCCGATACATGGCTCACTCCCAGCAGGAAGCGAACCTGCACATAAATAAAAATCCGCAACTGCAGTTCTGCGGGCAACAGTCCGCCGAACAACAATCGATGACGCCGACATATGGCTAATTCCCAGCAGGAAGCGAACCTGCACATTAAAAAAAAAAAATCCGCAACTGCAATTCTGCGGGCAACAGTCCGCCGAACAACAACTAAATCTCAATCTTGAGTCTGGAACTGAGGATCTCACGGCGATAGCCAACAACTGGGGCTTACAAAATTACCACCAAATGCAACAAGTAACGGAACTAATTTCAGTGTTAAAACAATTCCCAAAAATCGTATATTTATATTATATATGTATAAGTATAGAGCCATCGTTCTATTATCTCTGTCATGTGATATTAGTGTAACCGTATAATCTTCTCACTCATTCTAAATGTTGTACATGTAAGCAGTATAGAGCTTTCGCTCATATCTGACTATCTTTTTTACTCTATCACTCCTCTAGTGAACTAATTGCATATTCAAACATAAAGAGCGTTCTCGCTCTCATTTTCAAAAAAAGACAAGAAATATCGACATTAGATGTTAAAAAAAAGATATAGCGCGTAGCGCTTTTTTAGTTTTTAGTTCTTTAGTTTTTAAGTTAGTATTAGTTTATAAAATTGGAAATATGTATATAGTCAACGAAACTTCCGTTTCACGCAAATGTATAACGCTCGCCCATGAGCACGAGCAGAACAAAACTATATTATTATATAAAAATTGACATGCCACGAGGCTTAACTCTAAATAAGCAAGATTGTTAAAGAAGGCCATACGTTACAGCCACTTTTGTACTTTTGTTAAAGATAGAATAAGATGAAAAAAAAAAAACTTTGTAAAAGACACCTAAAGACTCAATAAAAATTTTCATTCATTGGTCGCGTTCGGGTACGTATCCAAAGGTATCCGGATTTGTTGGTGTTGTTGTAATCCCATAGGAAAAAACAACTGATTAACGAAACAGCTGATGTCAAGTAGAAATCTAAAGCTATCCAAAAATTTTTGGTATACTTAACTATCCAAGGGGAATTTTGAAGAACAGCTGACATTTCAGCTGATCTATTTTCTTTTGTGTCGAGTACAGGGTTGGCCGAACTGTAGCTTTTTAACATTTGTTACGTCTAGTACTAATTTACTAATTGAGAAAAGTAAAGTTTGTTGCATTAAAGATCTCATTCGGATCCTACTGCAAAGCTTTTATTCTTTGAACTTCAGATTGTTTCTTGATATAGGAGGTATTAAACTCAAATTCTTTTAGGGTTTTCATAGAAATATGAAATGATCTTAACTTTTAAACATGACTTGTTATGGGATTATATGGACATATTATTTAGAACTGAGTTTTCAGAAAAGGATTCGTTTAAGACTATAAGCTTATATAATCTTATTGCAAGAAGGGAAAATAGTTTAGCTATAAGATTTAAGTAGTTTAAAGCTGCAAAAGTGTTTACCTCTTAAAATAAAAATGTTATGAAACCCAGTTCAGTTTCATAACAAGATATTAATACTTAGGTATAACAATGGGATATAAGAGAGTTGTATGGGAGTTTTTTTTTTGTCAGATTTCAAGAGTTTAGCTCTGGATAGTATGTTAGTTGGACTTATTCATAAACAAAATAAACAGTTTCAAGTTTAAATTTAATTACCAGTTCTTGGTTTTCATTATTTTTAAAAAGTTTTTTGGTAATATTTATATGTACGTACCTTGAAACGGCAGCGTCTGCTTAACAAACGCGAACAAGCACTAAAAGAATTCGTAGCTTAACTCTGTCGGCTTAAATCTCACCGCTCATTAAAATAACAAAAAAAAAAACCTTATTGGCGTCAGATAATTTGTGGTTAAAAAATCTGCTCTTTTCAATTTACCTTTCCTCATTGAAGGATTAAATTATCAAAAAATTTAACTAAAAACTTAATAGAGACTTTGTAAGTTGTATATATTTATAAGGGCTATAACATATTCACCCCTATTACAGAATTCGGCGAATGAGCTAAAGTGACAATTTCAATTCATTTCCAAACTTTTGCTATTACTGAATCCGACGAATGAAAGTTGAACGAATGTCGGTAACAATCCCTGCACCACTGACATTTTGTTCAACTTATATGGTATTACAGAATTCGCAATCCATTTGCACTCCATACAATTTCTATCATTTTACATTCGCACCAATTTCGAGACGAATCTGAATTGAATTTTTGATTAAACGAAAATAAACAATGGAGAGTACAAAAATTTAAGTCAAAAGCTTATCATACTGAATGCTTAAGTGTTTGTTTAACAAATTTTAATAAAAAACGCACAAATAGCAACGCAACCAGAGAGCAAGAAATCTAAAAAAAAAAAAAAAAAAAAGAGCACACGGTTGGTTTTGAACCGTCCCCCATCTTCGTACTAACCACTCTCAACGATGCTTGATTTCGTTGATCGAAAACGATACTATTATCACAGCCTAGGCCAGTTAAATAAATGTTTGTTGCTGACAGTGTCGATACGAAAGTTCATAAATGATAAGGTAATTTTAGAAATCGACAATGTAGTTCATCCGACGAATTTCATAATTGAGTTTTACAGCGGATGCGAATCAAGTCAACTCACCGGGAGTAAAATTCTGCGAATTCTGTAATCGACATGATTATATTTTCAAAAAAAATTCATAGGTTTTGTAATCCAGTATATGTATAATACTATTTGTTTGCTTTGCGGATTAGCAAATGGTCTCCTGCTGCAACTAACTCGTCGCAACATACCTTGGACAATAAATTCAGCATTAAAAAATATCTTAAAATCATGTGTTCATAATCCAAATCCTTTAATTATGCCAAAGAAAATTGTTTGTCTCCAAAAATAAACTTCCCATCTATCATGTATAATTCCTACAATTTCTCATCCTTATGGTAAATGAAACATTTTCAGTTTTTGTACAAACCTTCCTAAGATTAAGATCATATATGTGCAAAATTGTTTGGTTTCCATTATTCTATTTTTTTATGAATTAACTACGTATGTAGCAGACGTAACAAATTGTAGTAAATTAGGCATGTAGTTGATTCGGCCAACCCTGGTCGATTCACGTCGTTTTTTTGACTTTGACAGTAAATGTTACCTATCCGGTTTTGGTCGTTCGCCAACGTATCGGATACTAAAGTATCTTAGATACCCTATCGGACTACGAGGTGAACGCGACCATTCATTCATGTCAGCGATCAGCTGGGTCTCAACGTTGAAGCCCAGATGACAGAAGATAACAACAGGGCTGATTCAGTAGCGACGCCTACATTTCAAAACCCAAATTTAGTGTTAGCAAGGACACCATCCACTTATTCTTCGATTATATCATAGGGTATAACTGCCGTCTGCCGAAATAAAATTAAATTAGTAGAAATAAGTAAAGTTAAAATTTTAAGCTATAATATCAAAGGCCTTATTAATAAGTCAATTCAAGTAGGTTTTTATGAATTTATAAATAAATTTGATATCATATTTCTGTATGAAACATTTTTAGTAGAAGAAGATTATAAATTATACTTAAACCATTTTAAAAGCTTCGAATTTGTCTGGATTTCCGCTCTAAAACAGAATGCACGAGGAAGAGCAAGTGGGGGATGCTTCTTTGGATATAAAAAAAGTTTGAAACACAACATATCTTTTGAATTTGAATCAGTATATGAACTTAAACTTTTGAAAATATCAATCGAATCAAACAAGCCTCGTATATGTATTACCAATTTATATAAATTGCAGCAGGTGGGAAAGAGATTTAAATGCGTTAGTTGAATCAATTGAGCACTGTAAATATGACGATATTATGATCATTGGCGATCTAAATGCCAGAATAGGTAAAGAAGAGGGAAGAGAAAATAAGTACGCTGGTAAAGTGAGAAAATCAGAAGATGAAACCACAAATGCAAATGGAGTCAAATTGTTAGAATTATGTGATTCTCATGGGTTCCGTATACTAAATGGTACAAGCAGTTCAGACTCAAATGGGAAATATACGTTCGTAGAACAAGGGTGCTCAATCATAGATTACTGCCTGATCCGCGGATTATGGATAACTTTAGTAAATGACCTTGAAGTCCTGACGCAACAGTACTCAGACCATATGCCCATTGTGATACAGTTTGTCACTGCACCAGCAAAAAAGAAGATACAAGAACGATGCAACTACCCCATAAGCTGATGTGGAAAGAATCGAATGCAGCTGAGTATAGACGAAAACTCGATCTCAACTTGCAAACAGGGGCCCTACTATGTATCTCGATTCTACTTTTGATTCTATTCGAAACTAATTTGCGATTCTACTTTCAAATGGTACTACGCATGAAAATAGAATAGAATACCGGTAGTGCCAAGCTATTTGCCAACAAATTTGCGATTTTCGAACGAGACTCGAATATTTTTGACAAAAAAAATAGACAATATTTGCTGTAGAAACTGAATTTATAGAGAAACAATAAATAAAATAAATAAATATGGACAGTGTCGCGATTTGGTTAGGTTTAGATGAAAATCCGGAATGAATTCAACAAATTGAACGAAGGCGGATTAGAGATAAATCTAATATAATGGAGCTCAGAGTGTTCCTAAATATCCCTTGGACAAATCTGGATGCTTTTCCATGTACTGCACCAGAATCTCAAACTGTGACGCCTTCGTGTTTGTAATTTTAGATGATTCCCTACGAAGAAACCATAAACATATTATTTAATTCTTTGAAATATTGAATAAAATTAATTAATAAGTTCTATTTACTTACATTCTGAAAAGAAAAATTCTTCACTCGAACCGCTCGCAAACACATTTGTTGTAGAATGATTATTTGCGATTTCGCTTTGTTTTGACATTAACTTTCGAGATAGGTGGTTCCCCTATTATGCGAAAGTACACTAAAACACAGTTGGCACTACTCGAGCTGTTCGATTATCGCACATTAAATCGTTCTTAAAGAATTACAGAGTTGCAGTTTTGCGAATTCGAACATTTTTATTGTAGAATCGAGATACATAGTAGGGCCCCAGGTCTACAACTTGATATAACTGATATCGACAATTTAATAAAAACTTCTTACCCACCACAAATACAAGTCTACCAAAAAAGATACGTTTTTAAAGAAAAATGGTTTGATACTGAATGTGAAGCAGCGAGAAGAAAATCTTTTGGATGGCTAAAAGTTTTTAGAAAGTTTGGATATCAGTTCTTCAAAAAAATGTACTGTCAAACAAATGCAGCATTTAAGCAAATATGTAAACATAAGAAGAAAAGATATTTTGAAAATGAAGCTCTAAAATTAGTCAACTGTAAAGATAGAGTTTTGGTATGCGATCAAAAAATTCAACTGTAGAGCACCACAAATTGGTACACACCTTGATGCGAGGACACTGATCCACTTCTACATCGCTCGAATGAGCCAAAAGTTCGGGAGGGTTATTGAAAACATATACGAGGACAATCAATCAAGTGTGTGGAGCGGAACCGAAACGTCAGAATGGTTTGCAACAACTATGGGAGTACGACAGGGATGTACGCTAAACCCGTATCTATTTGCTTTGTACATCGATGACCTCACCAACTTTTTACCCGGCGGAATTGAGATTGCAGGACAGCTGATAAAAGCGCTCTTATTTGCATACGATGTGGTTCTATTTGCATATTCAACAGAGTCGTTACAACTAATGATTAATCGTCTTGATTTGTACTGCCAATTATGGAATCTTGCGGTTAACCTTACAAAATCAAAAATTATGATTTTCAAGAAGGAAAGTGACAGAAAATGCAGAAATAAAAAATGGCATCTTAATGGAGAAAACATTGAAATTGTGAATACGTACAAATACCTCGGAGTGACAATAGCTAGTAATCTCACTATGGAACCGCATCTAAAGGAAAGATTAATAAAAGCAAAAAGTGCCATATCGGCAACATGGAAAAATGTTTTTCAAATCAGCTAATTGCCCATAGCGTAAAATACAAGGTTTTCCTAGGAGTATCAGAATCTGTTATGATGTACGCAGCACAATCTTGGGGATATTGCCAATACGAAACTGTAGAGAAACTCCTTAGATACTTCATAAAACGATGTTTCAGCTTACCAAGTACAACACCTAACTATATGATTAATATCGAAACAGGATTGCCACCGCTTTTCATTAAATCATTAAAACTGCATGTGGATTATGTAATGAAAGTCTTGGAATTGCCAGACGATAGACTTCCAAAAATAACTGCAAATAAAGTAATCGAAAGGAATATGCTCTGGCACAAAAAACTCGAAGAGCAGATTCGAATCCAACTTAGCTCATGGAAATGAAAGATACCGTAAGGATGTTCTTTGCGATCTTATTGCGAAAGTAGATAAACAAAACAGAATTGATTGCGTGGATATGGCTTCATCATCAGTTCACCGAGCTACATACAGCGTTTTAAACCATAATTTGTCGGAAAAAAAATATTTTCGCAATGACAACAGAAAAGCACTAATTTCGGCTTTTTTTTAAGATGCGAGGCGAACTTATACGGCTTAATTATATCCCACATCGACCAGACTTACCACTTTATTGCAACCTTTGTAACTTATCTGAAAGAGAAGATGTTATCCATTTCATCGGAAGATGTCCTATCCTTAAAGAAATAAGAAGATATTTTCTAGGAAACGACACGAAATCAGAGGAAGAAGTTATAGCCCTTCTAAACTGCGAAGGTGATATTAAGCAACTTTTTTACTTCTACAAAGCAGCAATTAATTACCGTAGTAAAATTATTACTGAGAATTTTTAACTCCAAATCTATTTCTATTTTATATTTGTTTTTTTTTTCTTTATTTTCTAAATATATTTAAACTTTTTTTTTTAAATTTAAAAATTGAATACACTTTAAAACAAACCTGTTATCAAATGTTTACTTACTATCAAGCAGACGGCAAAGCCATGCTTAATGATTTTTTGTAACTTAAATTTGTATTTTAAACAAGAAAACAAACAATAAATCTAATCTAATCTAATCTTATATAAACAACAAGAAATCCAACGCCATCACCAACCAAGCTGGCCAATCCACAATCAACATTGACGACGATCAAGACAACGATCAAACTAACAACAATTCCACACCAATCAACTCAGACTCGAAATCCAAAGAAGATGACACAAACATGCAATCGGGTAAGTACTGTCCACCCATTATCTTAAAGAACATTGATGTAAGAAAACTAGTAGAATTCAGGTATAAAATAGTGAATAGAGGTAATAGTAGTAGACTATATATCGATAACAGTAAGGCTCATAAGGAGCTGATGGAGGTGCTTAGAAAGAAAGAAGGTGCTCAAGCATATTCATTTACACTTAAAGAGGATAAGACAAATAACGTTGTTCTTAGAAGACTCACGTCTAATTATCCAGCCGACGAAATTCTTAACGAGTTGAAGACTTAAATTCCGAACATTTTGAATGTTTCTCCTTTTGAGACCTTGAGATCTAAGCAAGAAAAAATTATCAATAATTTATTCCTGATTCGGCTCCAGCCGGGCACGAGTGCCACCGAACTTTTCAAAATTAAGTATTTATTCCATACCAGAGTTTACTGGGAAAAACCAAGGGGCAACCGAGGCCCGTTACAATGCAGAAGATGCCAACAATTTGGTCTTTTAGCAAAAAATTGCAATTTTTCCTACAATTGCGTCAAATGCACCAACCGCCATGAACCTGGCTCTTGTCCCGTGGTCCCAGCTAACTTTAGAGGCTGCAAGATGTATAAAAATACGAATCGCGAAGAAAACAAAAAAAAATCAAGAGCCTTCTGCCTTGCTCTCTCCAACGGTGCCTCGGTTGTCCCTGGTATTTCTTACGCCAGCCAACTGATAAATCAAAGCTCAAATACGACCCGGGCCCTTACCACCTCGAGCCCTCCTGCGAAAGGGGTGGGTACCAACGTCTTAGATCAATTCATGGATCTATCAAACAGTCTTTTCGGTCTCGAGATGAGAACGGTCATTGCTAAGATTGAAAAATTTATGTCGAACCTGGGGAACTTCAGTTCAATAGCAGAAAAAATATTGGCCTATCTCGACTTGGTCAACCAATTATTCTTTTCCTCAAAATGATCCCACTAAAAATTCTTCAATTTAACATTTCGTCCTTAATAGCACATTCGCGGAGAATAGAACTTTTGAAAATTCTCCAAGATAACAACTGTTCCTTTGCACTTATAAAAGAAACTCATTTGTCTAGTAGGAATAAGGTCTGCCTCGACAATTTCAACGTAATTCGAAATGATAATCAACAAGGTGTTGCAATTTTCATAAAAAATAATATTTAATATGAGCTTGTGGACTTCCACTCTTCCAACTTTCCTTCCGTTTTTATTTGCTTTACATACAACAAGGACAACATTGCCAAGAAATTCCTCCTAGGATCAGTGTATTTTCCATCCTCCTCTCCGGTTTAACAGATTTGACGCGGCTATCATTGGCGGTGATCTCAAGGCTAGAAGTCCCAATTGGGGGGACCACTCGTATAACCTTAACGGTAAAACACTTGAAGCTTGGCTTCTTAATTTCTCCTCCTCGCTTCTGAAGGTGTCACCTAGATCACCCACATTTCCGAGAGGCCTGTCATTTCTCGATCACTTCCGCATATCTAGAGATCTTTTTAATAACATCGAACCGAATTTCTCTCTTAATACACTTCCTACCTTTACGGATCACTGCCCCCTGCTTTTGAACATACATATCAAAGAGGCTAACATCTGTATAATCAATCAAGGTCTTTAAAAAAAAACTAATTGGCATATCTAAAGAAGCCAATTAGACCAACGGTTGGAAAGGTATTTTCCTCCTGTCACAACATGTATGTCCAATGAAAACATCGAAGAACACATTTTACACTTAATGAAGCAATTTTATCCACCTTTTAAGAGAACTCCACAAGCACTATCGTTTCGTTTAAAAAATATAAAGACTTGTCTGAGGATATTGTAAAGCTTTATAAGATCAAGCATCAATGGCAGAGGCGCCTTTAACATATCTTTCACAACTCCTACAACAGAATAAATGCACCTTACAGGGAACTTTCTTTTCAAATCTCGCTATTAAATAAAATAATTAAGGACAAAGTTAATTGTTGGCTCAATAAGAACCTTAGTACCCGTCTCTCAAAAATATCACCCGGACCTTTGGCCTTCAAGAAAGCCTTCAGAATTGTTGGCAACAAAAAAAATTTTTCTGTAACAGGGTCTCAGTGCGCGACCAGACCTTTTACAATGAAAACAGTATAGTAGAAGCCTTCGAAAATCATTTCAAGGAGATTTACGAAGGAAAAATTCCGACGTTTAATCCCTCCGTCACTCAACATGCATTTGCAGTTGCAAACGCTTTAAGGCAGAACATTCCTGAGCATATCTTCCTCTTTGATGCTGAATGCACCGCACTGAGTCCGCTGGCAAATAACATTTTCACCTCCTTCGAAACAGTACGGAGTCTAGTCAAACAAGTTACTCTCAAGAAGTCCATTGGCCCCGATAATATCTCCAACTTTGCGTTGAAAAAAACTGTCGGAAAAGGGAATACGGTTCCTTGCTATCATATTCAATCACTGCATTAACAACGCCCACTTTAATATGGTTTGGAAAACGGCTAGAATTTTGCCCATTTAAAAAAAAAAAAAAACTAAATATTTTCGATATTAACAACTTTCGACCGATCTCATTACTCTCCAACACCGGCAAAATCCTTGAGAGAATAATTTTGAATAAAATTGAGTCGCCAACTGAAAATCCAATCGAACACGTTCCAGATTTCCAATTCGGTTTTCGTCGAGGCCACTCCACCCTCCATGCTCTAATTAAATTTCAAAATGATGTGGTCATCAAACTCAGAGAAAAACAGTACACTGTAGCTTGTTCTCTTGATGTAGAGAAAGCTTTTGATAGCGTGTGGAGGGTCGGGCTCCTCGCCAAACTATCTTCTCTCAATATACCAACGCACATCTTAAATATTTTTAGCAGTTTCCTTTCTAAAAGAAAATTTTTCATCCAAGTTCAAGGTACTAAGGGTAACTACACACACCATATATGAGCAGTGTCCCGCAAGGTTCGATTCTGGGTCCGCACCTATACAATATTTTTCTTCACGATTTCCAACATCAATTCTTCGAAAATAATTTTTCATCCACGGGTCTGCTCTACGCTGATGACACCATCGCATATTCAAGCAATTAATCCCCAAAACTTGCCTTGCAAACGCTTGAAAAACACCTTAACATAATCAACGATTATTACAAAGCCTGGGGAATTAAGCTTAATATACCAAAATCCGAAGTAATTGGTATCCGCAATGTCAGTGGGAAAGGCCCAGCCGGTGTAGTGCGTGAAAGTAAAAATATTATCTTGAACCTTGACAGTCATATTGTTCCAGCCAAAAACAATCTTAAATATCTAGGTGTTAGTTTTAATAACCTACTAAAATTCAACCCTCACGCCAAAACAACATTCGAAAAAGCCAGGAGAATTTCAAATATGTTCATGCCATTCTTCAAACATAGAGCGTTGAACACAAAAACCAAACTCCTGTTTTACAAAACTTTAATAAGGCCTATTATGACGTACGCCTTTCGTATCTGGTTTTCTGTGTCCCCTTCGGTGGCCCACACTCTTGAAAAATTGGAGAGAAAAATTCTCAGGCTCTGTTGTCGAAAAAACTTTGAGCACAGAACAAAAAGATTCTCTAATAAATACTACCAACAGCGTTCCGTTGTTGAGATACAGTTTATCTCTTATGAGAAAATCAGTATCCAACCTAGATCTCTCGGATAATGACTTGATAAGTAACGTTATCCTTTCTCCGACCGGGTTGCGTATTGCCAAACTGTATATCAGCACAGATCTCCTTAGTCTGTGCTCAGTCATTTTCTGCTCACCGAATTTGAAAGTATTGTAGAGCAAACTGAACCATATGCTACCACAGAGCGCTCTGTGGTCACATGCAGTTTGCTTGTAAAATATTAAAAAAGCTGAAGCAAACTACAGTAATCCCCGCTTAGTTGCACCTCGCTTAATTGAACATCCCGCTTAATTGACCGAAAAAGTTGCATTGCAAAATTTCCCGTATTAGTAGCATAGCTTTTTAGATGGTTAATTGAACCCCGCTTAATTGAATTACTCGGTTAATTGAACTTTAAAATATGCACCCGAAAAAAAAAATATGTGGACATTTTTCGGATAATTGGACGTACAAAAAAATTATAATGAAACAAATATTAGAAATATTTTATTACTTAACCTACGTCTGAAGTGGTTTTTTAAAAGACAGGTATCATTCAAGATGAAGAGCAGCCAGAAAATGTTATCGTGGTCATAGACAACATACTTAAGTACAATGCTTAACAGACGCCGAAATTTTAAAAACGGTTTAAGAAAAAGAAGAAGTTGAAGCCATATTACCATCGACTTTCGAAATTCTTCAGGACATTGCAATTCTACGATTATACTTCTTACCACTAAATAAATTTACAGTTGAGCTGAAAACAAGAAGACATTTTTCAAAACAAAACAATCAACCAAAATCAAATCACAAATTTTTTCAAACCAATGTATGCAAGTAACCATTATGAACCTTTCGAGGTACATACCTACTATTGTATTTATTATTTTTTTTTATCCTTTTCGAAGCTAAAAGTGACTTTTTTTAAGAATAATTTATTTCTGTTTCATAGTTTTAATTAAGTATGTATGTTTATTTTTTAAATAAAACGTGTTCAAATATTTTTGTGTGTGTATTCTTTTTCAGTTATTTCAAGTTTTCGTAAGTTGACAGTGAAATGTAAATTTCATAGTAAATTTCTGCGATGAATATTTTAATTTTTAGTTGACCGACTCGTGCAATTATACGGGTTTCGTTTAATTGAACAGGTCGGTCAATTAAGCGGGGTTTCGTTAATTGAACCACCCGGATAATTGACCGAAAAATCTGACAAAATGGTCAGTGCAATTAAGCGGGGAATACTGTATATACTATTTCAGATCGAGCAAAGTACCTGTGATTACAGAGCCATCGCTCACGTTGGTGTGGTTA
This sequence comes from Chrysotoxum bicinctum, assembly GCA_911387755.1. NCBI lineage: Eukaryota > Metazoa > Arthropoda > Insecta > Diptera > Syrphidae > Chrysotoxum > Chrysotoxum bicinctum. The sequence continues at coordinate 118,653,159 of OU426987.1, forward strand.
TTGTGTGTGGTTTGTGGTGCCGTGACATAAGGCCAAGTGACTAAAGGCCAAATTTGTTTGTGACTTAAGGCCAAACATAAAATGTTTTGTCTTGAGCAACAGTACCTTGGGTGGCCCGCTTTGCGGGTTTTCAGGATTTTAACTCCCTTTTCGGGGCTCACACCCGCTCACGCAACTCCGTTGCTCCGCTTAGGGTATGTTCAGTCGCCAGGCAGGCGCCTGTAGTAACAGTTTTGTATTTTACATTAATTGCAGTAAACAACTAACAGTTATGTACTGCTGCTCAGGAAAACTGTTGCTACAGGCGCCTGCCTGGCGACTGAACTGAACATACCCTAAGCGGAGCAACGGAGTTGCGTGAGCGGGTGTGAGCCCCGAAAAGGGAGTTAAAATCCTGAAAACCCGCGAAGCGGGCCACACAAGGTACTGTTGCTCAAGACAAAACATTTTATTTTTGGCCTTAAGTCACAAACAAATTTGGCCTTTTGTCACTTGGCCCTTGGCCTTATGTCACGGCACCACAAACCACACACAATAACCACACCAACGTGAACGATGGCTCTGTAATCACAGGTACTTTGCTCTTAGTTTCCTGAGCAAAATGTATACCAACACAGAAAAATCTGCTTTTGATCTGACACAGTATATAGTATGCTCTTAATTTCAATGAGCATTCTGTAGTCTATTATAGAGCGTCGGAGCTCTGTACTGATATACAGTTTGGCAATACGCGACCGGGTTCCCTTGGGATAACACAAGTTACTTATCCCCTATTGGAATTCTTTCCTTCGATCTTGAGCAGGCGGCTCCATCACCTCCCTCTTTTTATCTACGAGTCACTCATGGCCAAATCCGTGGCTAAACTATTAAACTCAAAATTAGTTTTCGACTTTTTTATCCAATTCCATTCACTATTTATTACATAAATTTCGCACTGCTGAATTCAAGTATTATAAACATCTAAGATCCAGAAGGATACAAAAAGTAATATCTTTGTTCTTTTTAATTCAAGTGGACAGTAATTACCCGATTTTATTCCTAAGTCTTTTAAATAATAAATGACATTATCTATTATTTAAATCTTTCGCCAGAAAAATATGTATTTAATACTAACGAAAATGTGATAATATGTAACAATTGTGACTTATAAATGTGATTTATAATAAGTAATTCTACTTTTCAAAAATTATATATAGTCCAGTAAAATTAAATTAATTAATTCGAAATATCTACAAAAAATATTGCGTCGAACTTTTTTTTTGTTTCTTAAAGAGTACCTATTGGAGAGTGTAAATCCAAAAAGTTCGAACAAAAAGCGCCCATGCGTTGTCCGCCATTTTGAAAAAGGCTTTTGAAAGCGTGAACTCGATTTTCTCGGCTCCTATCATATATAGAGCTGTATTTTTTTTTTATGTTTGTACGTTAAAATATCTTCTTTGACTTTTGTTGAGAAAAAAATTTGAAACCTCTTTCCAAAAAAAAGTTATCGACGAAAAAATGTCGAGATTTTGAATTAAAAAATGGTTTTTAAAGTTTATCTCGCCTCATGTTCATCACTTCACTTTATTTCCTACATTTTGGTATATTTAAATTTTATGTGCGACAAAAACTGTAGGAAATATAACCTGTCAAAATGGCCAATATCCTGCGAAAATTAAAAAAAAAGAAATTTACTCACGTTTGAAAATTTTCAAATTTGACTATGTTCATTATGAAATTTAAAGAAACAGTTCAAACTCTTTTCCACACCACCACCGAGGTAGAGTTACTACGCATTTTTTTTTTGATGTGGTGTCCCCAGGAGGTATAATCCACGATTCAATCGTTTTCGTTTCTATATCAGCCTATCGATAGCTGGCATAGTTTTTTCATGTCGTTCTTATCTCCTTTTTTTTTTGGCCTAGGCGTGCGAACATCAATGCTCATATTAACGTTGTTAGTGCTGGGATCGTCATTGGTAGTTTCTTCAATGTTTTCAGGTGAGAAAAAGTCTTCACATGCGTCTTTATCTTCCAGTAAATTTTGCAAGGAAGGAACTAATGGGTAGTCTCTGCAAATGGATACTCCAACTTCTCTAAGTGTCGTTGCAGCTCGAAGAATATTGATTGCCGGTGTTTTTTCCTGTAGTAACCAGAAAGCTACTGCTCGCCGCATTGTTTGATCGAATTGGAATTATATTATTCTCATTAAGTGGTGATGCAGTTTTACCATGAGTGTGGCATATAGTTTGAATTTGAGCTTTCTGTTCAACTGCGTTTTGATTTTGAATCTGGAATATTAGGTTCGATTCAGTACTCCTCATCTGGCTGGCCACCATTTTATCGTTCAAGAACTCACATCGATCCTCTAATGCAATAATTTTGTCAGCCAGAGTTTGATTGCAGTTGATTGGGAGGAATATAGAATACAACTTGTTTAATTTGTATTAAAATAAAAACGGACCAGAACCCGTCTAAATAACTAAAAAAATACATAATTGATTCCTTTAAATATTTATATTTAAGTTCATATACATTTTCTACCTGCGACTTACAGGTACTGGCTTATGAAAGTTTGGTGGGCTATAGGTCAATATTAAAAGATGTTATTTCACTTTTTTACAACGTTTCGAGTATGTTTATACTCTTCATCAGGCAAAAAGATTTAATTAAAGTTCAAAGAATATAAATTGAAGCATTTAAACACATTTTCTGACCCCAAATGTTTTGTTTCTTTTTTTATACGTACGTGCCACGGGAATTTTTTGAAATTTTATAAATAATTTTTTTTTTCTCAAAAACTTTTCAGAAGATTTTCATAAAAAAAAATTCATTTAGGTAAACTAGGTAATTGTTGGAAAAAACCGAGAAAAACGAGAACCGACTTTTTGTTAATTTTAAAGGATATAAACTATACTCGTACTTTAACGTTAAAGAGCTCGTCTTACTTTAACAGCAGCAAATAGCTAGTTTATCTTTTAAAAGTATACTTTATCCATATTGACAGTGGTCATTTCATACAAAAGCAAATCGAAGAAAAAATGTTTACTGATGTTTTATTCGATTTTTTAAAGATGGTTTTTTGTAAATAGACTGAATATTATAAATTCGAAACAATCGTACGCAAGTGCTCTACGATGAACAAATCTGTAAATACAAATGTATGTAGGTACATATACACATCTTATGTATGCACGCGCGCCGCGCCGCCGGCCGAGACGAGTATAGCTAAATGAATCTGCACCTTGCAACAACAAATTGAGTTTTTATGCTGTGAATTTGCGATTTATATTTTATTTCCTTCTAAAATAATGTAAGTAACTTATAAACAATCAAAATCTGTACCGAGGTAGTACATATATAAAATGTACTTTTTTCGGCGAAAAATTATTTGGTTTAGAGTTGTCTGTTCTTTTTACTTTTTTTTGTGTTTTTGTAGTTGTGTGAGTTATGTATCTGTCAAATTAAGGGTTGTTCAACGCAAATTCGCTTAGGTTCTGTTGTAAAACCCACATCAGTTAGAAGAGTTGTCTAACGTGTTTAAAATTATGCAAAAGTTAGACCAAGTCTCCAAGCTAAACGACTGCGTTAAGTAGAGCCGGTTTTATTCCTTAAACGAGAACTGTTTAAAATTTTGCGCCAATATTTCGAAAACTCCAAAAAATTGAATTTCAAAACTTAAAAAAAATAGTTTTTGAGTTTTAAAAAAAAAATAATTTTTTTGTTGGAAAATTTGATATCTCAAAAACAGCTCAGTATTTTGTTTGCAAATTAAATTTAATTAATCGTATAGTAGTTAAATAAAATAAGTTAGCGTACCAAAATTTTGTAAATTTTTTAAGAAACCACTACGACTTTTAATTTTTGTTCTTGCAAAAGCTAAATGAATTTTATGTTTATGTACAGTTTTTCTCTAATCACATTCAATTTTGAAATTCTTACATAAGAGCAAGTTCGAGCGACCAGTCGTACATTTTTTTTTAAATATTAAAACTTAAAAAACTTCAAAATAAAAATCTGTTGCTCCAATCAAAAACTATACAGATGACATCAAAGCCAACTCGAATCAGATATGCAGCTTAATTTGTGAATATTTTTATTCCTTCGTCAATTTTTGTTATATTTTTTGTTTACATCATAGGCACACGCGTACAGTAGTGCGCGACAAAGCGATGCAACAAGCGATTCGAGATGCGACAGTGTGCACAATAAAAGCGATTTTGTGCGGTTGAGTTGTTAATTAATTCTTTTATAATAATTTCCCCCATAATTATTAATATTGCACCGTTTGATTTTTTTCTTTAAACGTCGAAACAAACAATATGAACCTTCTTACACAAACTCGCTTGAAAAAGTGGTCGGAAGAGTTCGTGAGCGAGATGCTTGCGATAGGTATGCACAAAATTCGCATCGAATATCACTTCGCTGTGAGTACGTATACATATAAGAATATGTATATGTAAATATTTTTCTCGCACGCAAACGTGTCTCGTATCGCATCGATTTGTCGCACCACTGTAGTCGAAGCCAGAATATTTTTCTCGCACGCAAACGTTTTTCGTATCCCATCTCTTTGTCGCACCACTGTACGCGTAGTGTCTTCTAAATCTTCAAGGATATATTGGATCTGATTCTTGGGTATATTCTAAGAACATTATGGGTATATCTCCAATGTTGACATCATTTTTCGGAGATTTAGGCTACTTTGGTCTACCATGACCCAAGTTTACGAAAATTGATCAGTTAATACAAATGGTAGAAACTTCGTTTAGAACTTTATTATTAGAAGGTATACAAGCCTTTGTAACTACGTGTAAATAAAGTATAATGAGTACATAAATAAAGTTGATATCCAATTTCTAAGCCTGTTCTTCAGGTTCAGGTGCCCTAATTATCTCAGCGAAATAATTAATTATGTCCATTCCCAAAGAGGTTTAAAACTAATTTTACTGCGTTTCGCATCCAGTATAGCGAAACGTTCATTTTACATTTCTGCAATCCGTTTATGGAATGCTCTTCCAAATGAGTTCCAAAGTACTGCCGCGCCAACAGTATTTAGAAGGAAATTATGTTCGCATATACATATGTATATATATAGAATTATATTGCACATATCCTTTTTCTAATCTTTTTTCTATTTTTTTCCCTCTCTCTTTTTAAATACATACTTTGCTTTGTCTCATTTCTTAAATTTAGATTCTAATTATATTATTTTTTCTTTCAGTTTTTTGCAAATAATAAAAAGTCATATACAATAATTATATATAGGGTTTTCCAATAAGAGGTGTTATTTGAATAGCCCGCTATTTCGGTAGCTGTCACTTTTGAAGCTGTCATTTTTTGACATTTGACAAGTAGAAACTACGCTATTAATAAAAATGGAACGATACACGCTTCAACAACGCATTGAAATTATTAAAATTCACTATAAAAATGGTGAAAATTTGGCAGAGACGGTTCGTAAAACTAAAACATTTTTGGGTCGTCGTGAAGCACCTTGTCGGACCGCAATACAGAAATTGGTGGACAAATTCGAGCTGTTGGGACAAGTTAGTGATGTGAAGAATAAAACCCGTGCACGTCGCTCAAGAACAACTGAGAATATTGCTGTTGTAGCCCAAAGTGTTGAAGAAAACCCAGGTTTGTCCATTCCTCGTCGTTCTTTGGAATTAGGCATTCCACAAACGTCATTACACCGTATTTTGCATAAAGACTTGGGTCTTAAGGCTTATAAAGTTCAGTTAACACAAGAACTCAAGCCGGCTGATCATCAACAACGTCGTGTCTTTGCTGATTGGGTCCTTGAAATGCATGAAAATGAACCGGAATTTCATCGAAAAATCATCTTGACTGATGAGGCCCATTTCCACCTCGGAGGCTACGTCAACAAGCAAAACTGTCGCATCTGGGGCTCGGAAAACCTAAGAGTTATTGTTGAAAAGCCTCTCCATCCTCAACGCGTGACTGTTTGGTGCGGTTTATGGTCCCGCGGGGTCATTGGACCTTACTTTTTCGAAAATGAGGCTGGAGCAACAGTTACGGTCAATGGATTGCGCTATCGAGAGATGATTAATGATTTTTTATGGCCTGAATTGGATGGTATTGATCTGGACAACGTTTACTTTCAACAAGACGGCGCTACGTGCCACACAAGCAATGAAACCATCGATCTTTTACGGGAAAAGTTTCCGGACCGAGTTATCTCTCGAAGAGGTGATCACAATTGGCCACCGAGATCTTGTGATTTAACACCTTGCGACTTCTTCCTTTGGGGCCACGTGAAAGATAAGGTCTACGCCAACAGCCCAGCGTCGATTCAAGACCTCAAAGATGAAATTCGTGAGGCTATCGAGGACATAGGGCAGCCACTTTGCGATTTGGTTATGGAAAATTTCATGAAAAGGATATGGTCCTGTAAGCGTGGTCTTGGCGGCCATTTGGCTGATGTTGTGTTCCATTATTAACGGCATACCTTCCTCTTTATAATGAAATAAACATCCGATCATTTATCTCCAAAAATGCCATTTTTCTTTGAATATCAAAATAACACCTCTTATTGGAAAACCCTTTATCTGAATTCAGTTGTTTATCCTAGCTTTAAGAAGTATGGTTCATAGTTTTGAATATTTAAAAAAACTATGTTACTTGTAAGACTATCGATATTCAAAAAGATTTTGATCTTAATGTGTCATTGTAAATTGAATCTTTCTTCGAAGAAATGAAAATGAAATGAAATGTTCTTTTTTCTTACCCACGGTAGTTTTTGACATTGTTCTTGCTTAGCATAGATGGTATCAACCATTCTCAACGGCACATTTGTGTGAATATTAAGCATACAACATTATCTACAGCTATCTACAGACCAATTAAAATTTTAACGCTTCTTTTGCGCGGCACTCAGTTATATTCCATACATAATGGCATATATGAGCCTTCTAAATGAATACATTTTAATAATACCTCACTCATAGTTTGTTTTATTCAAATTTAAACATATGAAACGTTCAATAGGAAACCTTTTACATTAAGTAAAACAAATCAAATAATAATTCAAGATACACTAAAAAGTATGAAATCAATAATGAAGTTGTGGAATTTAGAATTTATACAGGTGTAGATAGACGCGGACCGGTATAACATTACAAAAAACGAATTCTATTGAAATAAGTCCAAAAATTAAAGCAGACAATCAAATAAATGATTCGTATGGGTCAGTTCATTACCCTCCCAAGAAACATTGTTATCTGTATAAATGCTTGAAAAGCGCTTTCAGAGCTAATCTTAGAACTCGTTTATTCAAAAACACTTGCAGCTAATTCATTGAGTTTAAGAGCACTTTTTAGCTTCTAAATAGTGCTTGTAAGTATTTTTTGTCAACTAAAAGCTTTAATATATGCTCTAAGACTGCCTTAGAGCCGCGTGCTTTTATGTTCTATATTTTCTATTAGTATTAGTAAATACAAATCATACTATTCACGAAAAGAAATTATTATTTGTATGGTAAATCATCTTAGCATCAAAATTTATTTACATAGAACAATGAGTGAAGGTAATAATTAAAACCCATAATACGTTCATTGTGGGGTGATTTCAAAGTGCGATTTTATTTTTATCAAAAATGTTGATATTATATACTTCGAAATATTACAACGCTCTTCTAAAATAATTTGTTTAAAGCCCCTTTTAGACGATCATTTCAGTTTCAGTTTCAGTTGAGCTATCAGTTAAGCTTTCAGTTAAACTGATGTCTAAATACAAAAACTGAAGCGTTTAACTGAGACTGAAACTGATGAAATTCCCATAAGTTTTCAGTTCAGTTATCAGTTAAACTGATGTGTAAATACTTTTCAGTTCAGTTGTCAGTTCAGTCATCATTTCAATTTTAGTTTGCGGTGATTTATTAAGCGACAAAACTATAGCTATTGCAATAAGGCTTTCATCGTCCATTACGCAATGTATTTCCTCTGATTTTCGACTGCTCACAAGTAAAATGAAAGCTCAACCGAACACTTTACTGACGTCTAGATACACTGCCTTTTTTAACTGAACTGACAACTGAACTGATAACTGAAGGAACAACTGATCGTCTAAATACACTGCCTTTTTTAACTGAACTGAAAACTGAACTGATAACTGAAGAAATAACTGATCGTGTAAAAGGGGCTTAAAGTGGATAGTAAATTTTTTTTATTTTAATTTTGAAATTGAGAAAAAAAATATTAATTTTGCTCGTGCACTTTTTTGGATAAAGCTTCTGTGTTATTCACAATTCTTTTCAAAATGCAGTCATCCCAGAGCAAGGGCCTTGCATTTAACTCTCTCAGAGCTATTTAAGAACATTTAAATAACATTTAGCTCCAACGATGTTACTTGGGCTACTAGAGGATAAATTATCCGCAGGTTGTTGAGAAACTTAATAGGAAGTGCCGTCTATACTTAGACCCCAAACCACCTGAAGATGACGTAATTATCAAATTATGTACATGAAAGCGAATTTTCACGGTACTAAATTTAGCAAGTGTTTTAGGCATGCGAAACTCGATTTAAATTGTTCCGATCTCACTACATTTATTATACTGTTTAGCAAATATAAATTCAGTCGCGTACCGTTTAAACTGTGCTGCTGTGATACGAGTATTTTGATTATATTGGAATTATAAGGGAAACAAAGTCAGAGCACAACAATAGATTAAGACTTGATGACAAACGTGTGCGTACAAGCAATATTAAGTTCAATTCAATTGTGAGGACTTTTTAACAGCTTAGGGAAATTCTTACCGAACTTACCGCAGAAAACTGCTGCATCACGTTATTTGACCAATAACAATGTCAAGTTCTGTTGGACATCCGATCATGAAACTGAAATGAAAAATCCATCGAAAAATATTGTATTTATTCCGATTTAGTCAATTTATGACCCCAACAAAACTGGCCGTGCAAACGGATGCACCTACGGATGAACTGTGTTGCGTTTAAACACAAGACGATGATCAAAAACCACTTAAACGTAATTGTTTAGGAATTATAAACATTATTAATTTTATTATTTATATTTTTTCCAAACAATATTTTTGCCAAACAATATTCAATTACTCTATGTTTCTATACTTTATTATATATTTTTGGAAATCGAAACTGTTCGTTGCTCTCAGCTCGCTTACTGTTTATAATCTTCTTTCGTTATGTAATTTCAATTAGCCGTTAATAGAGATTGAGAAAAACAAATTTTATGGTTTTGCATATCTATAGTTTTTCGATTCATTCGTTTTTTGACATCGTACAGTAAACATTAAAACTAAATTTGCTCCTCGTTACAAACTTACAAACTTACTGTGTTTCATTTTTCGATTTGAACCTATTACAGAACATTATGGTCCTTCGAGCCGGATTAAATACGTGTTAATTTAAGTATTACGTTAACATGATTAATAGACAATTTTTTGGCGTTAAATGTTTATTAATCTAAACAAAAACTATATGAATAATTTTTTTGATGAACCATATGTGAAATGTGAAAAACTTTATATAAGTTATAGAATTATATAAATGCATGTTGCTTGATATAAATGTTGGAAAACTCTTAATGGGGATTCTACATATAACGCATGATTAATTTTTGTGAATGCATGCAAACGTAAAATATAACCTTCAACTATAACTGATTCATCGTTTAATATCTAGGATTTAAAGAATGCCTGAGTCCCAGCCAATGACATTGCCTGTGCTCCGTGCGACACGTGGGCATTTAAAAGGCTCTTTAATGAGGTTGGTTTCTTACGTTGAATACCTTTCAGAAGCAAAGTCATATTCTAAGCTTAAAATTCGTTACTATAAAGTCGATGATATTTGGAAAGAATTTTCGCCAACGCAAAACCAATTATATACATTCTGTGAACACGAGAATTAATCGGATCCTATTCTTGAATTCGAAGTTAAAGTTTTATCTGTAAAACCGAGCCTTTTATTAGCTATCACGGAACGGGAAAAAGAGGAAAAAAGAAATGATGTTGTGTCTCAGTTAGCTTCGCAGCAAAAAAATTTAATTGACACGTTAAGCCAACCAAATAGTGTAGGAAAATTCGATGAAACTTGTATTCCATCAGTTCGAATTGAGCCTTTTTCTGGCAATTGCAAAGAATGGCCAGCTTTCAGTGATACCTTTCAAAGCGTAGTCAAAAATAAGCCCAAGCAATCACCTGTTCGAAAATTTCAGTTTTTAATCTCTTGTCTTTGTGGTGAGGCGTTGAGTTGAGTCTTTTAAGCCACTTTAAAATCTGTGATGAGACCTACGACGAAGCATGGGACAAACCTGAGAAGCGTTATAATAGACCTCGTCATATTATTAATAAATTCGTCCAAGCATTCATGGAACTACCGTCGATACATACGCTTAATGTTAATGTATTACGCAAAATATCTGATGGAGCCGATGAAATTGTGAGGGGTCTTAATGTTATGTCTTCGTTATTCAGACATCCTTGGCTTATTTACATTCTAGTAAATAAGTTAGATCCCGAAACTCGACAAGCATGGTGTGAAGACAATTTTTCGGAGGATGACCCTACTATAGGCCAGCTACTAGAGTTTTTGGACCTTCGCTGTGAAGCTTTAAAAAGTTGTAGGACAAGTAGTCGTGAGCCTTTGCGCACTAGGAAACCCGTGGTAAAAAGCATGCATGTTTCATCTTCCATTGTATGCCAAAAGTGTAAATCAAATCACAATCTTTCGCAGTGTCAAGAATTTCTTGACATGAATATTCAATCTCGACGATGAAAATAAAAATAAACAAATAAAATACAAAATTGTTTGCACTATTTTTTATTTATAATTTAAAAACCAAAAATTTAACAACTTTTTTATATATTTTAATTGGTGTAGAGACGCGTTTCGGAGTGTACCTCCATCATCGGGCAATTTACTCAATTTGACATTGGTGTTACATGTCATAGCCAATGTTTGTTGTTGTATGGTTGTAATACTAATTTCTTGTTTTTAAATATGGTTTAGTTTTGTCTTCTTTTATTAGTTTTAATTCTGGTTATCACGATCACATAGCTAATCCGTCGGTCTGGATATAATATTTGTTGTTAAAAGTGAAGTAATTTTGTTTTAATATAATTAATAAATATATAAAAAAGTAGTGAACATTTTTGGTTTTTAAATAATAAATAAAAAATAGTGCAAACAATTTTGTATTTTATTTGTTTATTTTTATTTTCATTTAATCACACAACTCGGAGACAAAATAGAACAACAACAAAATGAATATCGACGAGATTTTGTTAAGAATAACAAAATTTGTTTTAATTGGCATCGCAGTGGGCATTCCTCAGCACTCTGTCAATCAAAATTTCGTTGTAAATCATGCAATACGCGTCATCATTCTTTGGTTCATGACAATTCATTAAACTCGCCATCTAATACTAACTCCAATTCATTATTTAAAACAACTCCACTAGTTCATGACCCAAGCAAGGATTTTGTCCCTCAAAGAACCTCGTTACATTCATTCGAAGCACAAACAAACAATATTTCGCCTCGTTCTACTAAACGCGCAACCAGCATCGACAATTCGCAAAACTCGTCCTATTTTCCATCAACATCGCAATCGCTAATTAACAACCATTCTATCAATATAAATAACCCAATAATTCAGACGTTACTCTCTACAGCGCTAGGAAAAGTTTTGAACAACAATGGTAGGCTACATCAAGTTAGGATTCTAATCGATACAGGTTCACAGGTATCTCTTGTAACCGAGTCATGTGTTCAAAGACTCGGATTAAAACGTAAAAATGCCCGTATACTATACTCTGTCCAACAAAAATTGTCAGTACAGGGAAGATAGGACGTTTGTCTCTCATTCTGGTTGCATTGCCATGCATAAGTGTGTCGCCTTTTAAAGCTCTCACAGGGATTCCGTAGTTTAAATTATAAATCGCCGCAAATAAAAGTAAAAAACGCGTAGGGCTACCGTCTGCCGATCCAAAACGACTGAAAACAATATTCAATTTACCTTTTCCCACAACGCCAAGCGGTAAGATAATAGGCGCGTTTTTTTTAAGTTGAAAAGCAATACGACAACACTCAACATACTCATCTTCTTAAAATGTGTTCTCAAAAGCTTCAAATCCCAAAAGCTCCTTAATAAAAACCACTGAAAAAGCTCTTTTCTTGCAATTGAGAATGATAATGGTAACTCTGTTTTGATGTAGATAAAGAGCGCACGATCGTATTGAGTGACACTTGACACTCTTGTCTTGATCTTGACACTGACAGTATCTCATCAGCAGTGGGTCATGTTGGGGTGTACAACTTTTTGCAAAGAATTACAACAACAATTCCTTAAGAAAAGTCAGTGGCTTGCTCTTTTTTTAGTGGCATTTTTCCTAACGCATTGTAGTAAGGGTGCATCAGGCGCCACTGCTTTAGAAAAAGCTCTCCCATAAGGCCTGTACTGACAATTTTTGTTGGACAGAGTATAATAAGTTTTCATCGCCATCAGTACGCCATCTCTTCGGGTTTTTTCATTTGTCAGCTTCTCACAGTCATCATTTAGCGTGGTGTTAGTTGTTAGTAAATAAATACTCGTATACTAAAAAACGAACAAATATGACAAACAAAGAAATAATAAATATTAATCTACTATACGTAGCTACAAAAATAACTACAAGTCAAATACTACTTGCTATAAAAACAATAAATTATTAGGAACTAAACAACTTTTTTTTTTACAAAAACTTATAATGCGTGAGTTTCGAATACTTAATGAGAACGCCCATACAACCTGAGCTTAAGTGTAAGCTTTAAGTAACTCAAATCGAAAACATCATGGTTTATATATATTAGCCTCATGTTTCATACGTGTCAAAGGTTCATTGAGACCATAATTGGTACGGTGGAAGTCTATATGAAAAATGTCCGAAAAAGTTCTGAGAACTGTGGCTTCTAGTTTTAAAACGAATTTGTTCTAGAAGAACCGGTGAATCTATGGAACCAACCAAGAGCTGGTGTAAAAACATAACATCGCTGACTTTCCGGCGTTTTTCTAGAGAATTCATGATTAAAAGAAGAAAACGATTGCTGTATGGAGGAAGATGATTTGGGTCACTCCAATTAAGATGACTTAATGCGAAGTGTACATACGAGTATTTACGTGTCGATCACATCGTCTACGGAAAATAAGTGTGTGCTAAACTATTTTTGCTCCCTGAGCGCAAACCGGTATCTCCCGTTATACCATAACCTTCTAATTTCTTTTGTTTTTACTTTTTCGTTGTAAATTTCGACTAATTCCTAGAGCTAGTTATCTTTACAAGTGCAACTATGGCCCCTGGGCCGAACAGAACTAACCGTTTCAGTGATCTCGATGTAGATTCTGTTTGCGAAACTCACCCAAAAAAGAAACCAAAAACAACCAGTACCCCTTTCGAATTCCCCTAATTACCAACGAAAACAAACTCCAGTAATCCCAAATTTATCACAATCGTCACAAAAAATAGAGACAATCCTATCAGCAGTGTGAGCCCCTTCTTACTTAAGAAAGCCATTGATAATGTTAGCACCGAATACCACCAAATTTCCCAACTCCGTGATGGTAGCCTACTAATCAAAACTAAATCACAAAAAATCGCCGACAAATTCATTAAAATTAATAACCTAGCTAATGTATGCCCTGTAGAAATAAAATTACACGATCGCCTAAACGAATCCAAAGGAATCGCTTATGCTCCCTGTCTTAACAATGTTTCCGAAACAGAAATCGTCTCACAGATGAAAGTGCAAGGTGTCACAAGCGTATATAAGTATACAAAAGTCGACGACAAAGGAAATGCGAATCCATCGGGACTAATGCTATTTACCTTTGATCTCTTCTCCCCCCCCCCCCCCCCCCAAATCAATTGAAATTGGCTTTTATACTGCAAAAGTTTCGGAATACATTCCGAATCCCATGAGATGCCGAAAATGTCAGCTTCTTGGTCACACAACCAAACGCTGTAACGGATCTCCCAAATGTGAAATATGCAGTCTTGATCTCCACTCCCCCACACCCTGCTTAAGCACGAATTGTGCTAATTGCGATCAACCACATCCCGCATCCTCAAAGGCATGTCCCAAGTACCAAGAAGTAAAAAATATTCTCACAATAAAAACAACCAACAAATGCTCTATCGGTGAAGCAAAGCGTATTTATAGAGAGCAAAATCCCTCTCAAACAGCATCTCAACTTACTTCATATGCTAAAATGGCAATGCAACACAATAAGACCACCACACCAAATGCCCAATTACCACCTAACGTAGTGCAACAAACAAAAACAAACCCATTCATACCTCCAACTCAAACTAATAAAATCCAGCCAACTCCTTCACCTACTCAGTCTTCATTGATCAAACCAACTCCAACATCCGAACCAACAGCTTCAAATCTACAAGCAAAAACAAACACACAATCCGCTACACTTAATCGCAATGTAAGTACCACCACCAAACAATTTTACAATCCACACTCAACACTTAACTCAAACCTTTTAAACAACCAACATTTAACATATACGAACTCCTCAATCCCCACTAACCCCTCAAAAGCATTACAATCTTTAACTTCTAACTCAAACAACATTTATAATACTCCAAGCCCAAATGATGTTGAAATGTAGAAATAATTATGACGCCACAATAAATGACTGTTGTTCCGGAATTGAATCAATTGATCTCCCCAGGGAGCTTAGTTGGTTCAACATCGGAGCAGCAGAGTCCAGAATCTATCAACTTAACAACCCGAAACCCAACAAGTACACAACAAAATTTAAACAATTCAATCCCAATTTCATTAAATCATGTTAACAACTCTGTAAGACACTCTTTTGTTGCTTCGCGCAACAAATACTCGTGCAAACAGCCCCAACAAAATATAGCTCTCAGTATTCTTCAATGGAATATGAAAGGTTACCATAATAACTTAGATGAGCTAAAAATTTTGATCAAAGATCACAACCCAAACATAATATCACTCCAAGAAACCCACTGCGCATTCAATTGCAATCCAATTGTCCCAAATAATTACGTAGGATATTTCAAAAATCTAGACACAAATACAACATCAGTACAAGGCATTGGTCTTTTGGTCAAAAAAAACGTCCCACATAAAATTATCGCCATTAATTCAAACACGCAAACAATTGCTTGTGAATTTGAATTAGAGCTAGGAATGAAAATTACATACATTGGGATTTATATCCCACCTAAAACTAACTTCCAATCTTGTGACTTGCACAACATTATTGATCAGCTCAATCCACCTTTCATTCTTGGAGAAGACGTTAACTCATGGAGCGTGCTCTGGGGATCTCCTATCACAAATTCTAGAGGTGCAATCTTCGAAGATTTTCTTCTAAAGTCCAACTTAGCTATATTAAACGACGGATCGCCAACTCACCTGTCTACACATAATACTCTTACTCATATAGATATTACTTGTTGCTCCCCCCAACTTCTATCAATTTCGTCCTGGAATACTCTAGACGATCTCTTCAATAGCGACCATTTCCCAATCATGACATTGGTCAATTTCGGGCTTTCAACCGTTAATAAAATCTGTCGGGCTAAATTTAAAACAGACAATGCCAATTGGCCTTTGTTTAAAAAAAAAGTTAATGAATACTTAACCAACAAAACCCCAACTACCAATACCAATAAAGAAGCAGCAGTGATACAACGAGGCATCCGTACGGCTGCTAACATTTCCATTCCCCAGACAAATCCTACATTTGGAGGTAAAATCAAGAGAATAGTACCTTGGTGGAACCCCGAACTCTCGTCACTTCGCAAGATAAAAATGCTAGCTCTCAGACAGTTTCAAAAGAGTCAGACCCAAATCAATATTATTATCTACAAAAAAGCTAACGCTAATTTTCGTAGAAAGCTTAGAGAAAGTAAAGCAAAAAGTTTTTCAGAATTTACTGCCACGATAAATCCCAATACTTCGCCTACAAAAGTGTGGCACAATATACGACAACTCACCGGAAACCGCTCAACATTATTCATTAAAAGCATCAAAACACCTAACCAGCTAATTACTGATCATGAACAAATATCTCAATTCTTTGCCAAAACCTGGTCTAGCTTTTCAGACGACTCCAACTTTTACACTGACTTTATTTACTCTAAGACCTTCAGCCTCAATATCCATATACCACTCACAGCAACCAACTCCTCTGCAAGACGTATTGAAGAACCCATTTCACTTATTGAATTTGAATCCTGCCTTAATAAAGTCAAAGGTAAAACACCCGGACGTGATCGAGTTTCGTACCCAATGTTGAAACAACTACCCATTGAAGTTAAAAAAAGAATTATCGATCTGTACAACAACATACTCGATTCGGCAATCATTCCACAAAGCTGGAAAACAGCCTCTCTTGTTCCTATCCTTAAACCTAATAAAGACAATAATCTTGTTGAAAACTACCGCCCCATCTCTCTGATTTCGTGCATGTCAAAAATCCTTGAAAAAATAGTTGCTAAGCGCATTCTCTGGTTCGTCGAAACAAAGAAGCTAATTTCTCCCAACCAAGTCGCCTTTAAGGCTAATAGAGGATGCATTGACGCCCACCTACATATAGACTACTTCATCGCCAAAGCGCTGTCCTCGAAAAACCATGTTTCAGTCCTATCCTTAGATTTTCAAAAAGCTTTTGATAAAATTGGATTACACACTATCCTGACAAAATTAAAAGAATGGGGAGTTGGAAAGAAAATTTTTGGATACGTCAAATCCTTCTTAACCAATAGAAAATTTTATGCTAGTGTAAATAATCGCTTTTCAAACCAATATCCTCTAAACAATGGAATCCCCCCAAGGATCCCCTTTATCCGTAGTTCTATTCATTATTGCTTTCGACGACATCTGTATAATCCTATCGAAATATAAACTATTAGACTTCTGTCTGTATGCAGACGACATTTACATTCTCAGTAAAGTTAATGATTTAAATACTTGTAAAAATTTATTTATCTGGCGCAAAACTGTCAATAGATAAATGTAAATTACTACATACGAGGTATATGTCGTAAGATTAACTGTCCGAAATTGTTTTTAAGCATCAATAACATAAATATTGTCAACATTGAAAACCTAAATATTTTAGGAATTATTTTCAATAAGAAATATAAATGGAATGAACATTGTATTAAACTTAAGAAATCTATAGCTGCGAGGGAAAATATTATTAAGTATTTAGGTAGTAAGAAAAGTAATGTACATATTAACACCTTAATTTTAATCACTAAAATGTTAATTCTTAGCAAAATCGACTACGGTTTGTTCATCTATGGCAACTGCCCTAAAACAACTCTAAACATTATTAAACCAATCTATCACCACGCAGTTAGAAGATCCATTAATGCTTTTCCTACAACACCGATCAAAAATATTTTAGCAGAAGCGGGGCTACCTTCAATCGAAGAAAGAAGAGACGACATCACCCTGAAATTAACTGTCAAATTGGCTTTTTCCAAAAACTCAGTCATTAACAAAGACATTCTGGAATCCAGACGTCACAAGAGAAAGAAAAAAATCCCATCGGCCATCAGTCTCATTCTAGAAAAGGCTAAGCAATTCGACATTCCCACTAAACGCATACGCAACATAGCAACAACTTTCCCCGCCTGGTTTATCAAACCAGAATCAACAATAATGACGCTTTCCGATTTCAAAAAAAGTAACACAAGCAACGATGTCTACCAAGCGCTATTCGCCAGCATCTCTTCTGACCTCAAATCTAACGGATGGATCTTTATATTTACTGATGGTTCTAAATCATCAGAATGTACCTCTTTTGCTGTGACATTAGAAAATGGGAACATCCTAAGTGTTGGAATCCTACAAGAATTTTGCTCAATTTTTACAGCCGAAGCATTTGCAATTTTGCAAGCTGCAAACGAAGCTATAAATCGTGCTGGAAAATATATTATATGCACTGACAGCTACTCTGTTCTTCGAGCAATTAACAACCCCAACAATGTTACTGACCTTATTACTGAAATCCGGAATAAACTTATAAATTCGCCTAATAAATTAAAGCTTATGTGGACTCCTGGTCACACCTGTATCAAGGGTAATGAACACGCTGATCATGTAGCCAGTAGTGCAAAAAACGCACCCGTCTTCACCTTCAACATATTCACCAAATCCGACCTGAAAAACAAAATCAAAAAATCCATCCACACTCAACGTCTCCTTGAATGGAACACATATCACCATCATTACTCCAAAATCAACACAAGCAAATGCCACCCACAATATCCGACCAACGCACAGAGGAGTATTCGACCTCAAAATCCGGTCAAAAATATTTTTTTTGTTTTTCTTATTGGAATTGGCCTAAAATATTATTTTATAACTTATAATGCATTAAAAAGTTACACTGAAAAAAATTTTCGGGTTAGATAAAAATAAATTTTTTTAATTAAGTATTTTTTTTTTCAATTTTATTTAATTCATTTTAATTATTTATACATGAAATTTTTTCGTTTGTTGCTTTCCTTAAAGATCATTTGAATGTAATTTGGTTATATATCTAAATTAAACATAATTTTTTAAACAACAAAGGGCAAATTGACTAAAAATACCTCAAGACTAAGAAACCCCATTAAAAAAAAATGTGACAAGATGGGTGACTTTTTTTAATGTATATGAGATTACAAAAATGTACAGTTAAATATAAAAGAAAAATTTTTGCCCGATCGTACCCGAAACTATAACAAAAACACTTTTTTTTCCACCGAAAATTACATAAATTTTCATGTTTTTCTATGCATTCTTGTCATCTCAATTTTTAATACTTTATCAATAAAATATATGGAAATTTCTGCATTAAAATAAAGTACATACCTTGACCTTAGACATCCATTAGAAATTTTTCACAATTAGCACAAATCACAATAAAAAAAACAGACTTCAGTGTTAATGATTAGAAAACAAAATAAGCTTATTTGGCGTGAGCTTATAAAATTGACTAGATTTAGACTAAGATCTTGAGGATTAGGGGGTCAACAGTTATTATTTGAAACCGGTTTTAGTTAGCATGGGTATTGAGGAATGCAAAAAGCAAAAATTAACGGGTCGAATGCGATTTTTTTTTTTTACTTATGACCGGATTTTGGGGTCGAATACTCCTCTGTGCAACGTAACTAAGTTCAAAATATCAAACTTTATTCGACTGCGTCTGGGACATACGATTGACACACACCAGCACCTGCTGACTAAAATGACACCCCCAAACTGCCCTACCTACAATGTTAGATTGGACCTACAACACCTTCTCGAGAGCTGTACCAACTCTAAACAAGTGTTAAAGAAAATTTTCAAAGACACAAACATTTATGAAATTTTAAAAATAACTAGTTATACCAATATAAAAAAAATTAACGATTTTATATTCTCTACTAAAATTAATATATAAGACCTCTTTTTATCATAGAGCAAATAGTCCCCGCAGCCATGCTCATTAATTTAAGAATTATCAAGTAATTTAAATTACCTGTTAATAAAAGATAATAATAATAATAATAATAATAATAATAATAATAATAATAATAATTGGGAACGAACAAAGGTGTTGTACAACGAAGATGTTACAAGACTACACAAAAATTCCTTACTCCAACGCTTAATAAATCCAGGCATTCAGTTTGCTTTACTGACAATTTTCTCAATGTGGAGTAAAAAGTCTAGATTTTGCGAAAAGTGAACGCCCAGGTCGCATGTTTTTTCTACCTTACTTAGAATGGCTTGATTTATGCTGTAATTGTAACATGTTGGGTTTTTTCTTCTAAAGAAGGACATTGATTGACACTTTGAAACATTTAGAAAGGGATTATTATATGAACACCATTCAGAAGACATATTTATGTATGTCATTTTGAAGAGAAACAGAGTCGGATTGGTTTCTGATGATTTTAAATAATTTAATATCATCTGCGTAGATAAGAACCCTACATGATTTTACAATTGAAACAACATCATT
This sequence comes from Chrysotoxum bicinctum, assembly GCA_911387755.1. NCBI lineage: Eukaryota > Metazoa > Arthropoda > Insecta > Diptera > Syrphidae > Chrysotoxum > Chrysotoxum bicinctum. Next base: position 118,673,166 of record OU426987.1, read on the forward strand.
GATTGATACTATGAAAAGAAGTGGACCAAGGTGACTACCTTGTGGAACACCAGAGTCAGCATTAATTGGATCAGAAACGATTCCTCTAAAAAGAACTTGGTATGTCTTCCCTTCAAATAAAACCTGATCGACGTGAATTCAACAAGATTAGTAACAGTAGATTTCTTTTTCATAAGCCCATGTTTCTCGCTTGCAAGGAAAGGTTTGCAGCTAAAATAAAAACTCTTAAATATGATAGCTTCAAATAGTTTCGGTAGTCTTGAAAGTTTGGCTATTGGTCTATAATTAGAAATATCACCGCAATTTCCTTTTTTGTGAATAGGTATAATTAATGAATTTTTCATTATTTTAGGGAAAACAGTGTGTGTAAGGGGTCTTGCAAGAGGTTTGCAAAAAATTTTTAAAATATAGGCCGGAATTCCATCTGGTCCACTGGACATGTCGTGGTCTAAGCCCGAAAGATGGTCTAATACATCTTCAACTGTGATAACAATATCACTCATTGAGCTTTGAGAAAAGCTATTCAAATGAGTAAAATTACTCACATAAGGTTCAAAATCATCATCACAAAACGAAAGTTTAAAGAAGGAAGAAAACATATACCATATAAAAAGAGGGTTGTTTCTGGTTTCATCCAAGTACTTCATAGTAGATGGATATCCGTCAGATTTTTTCTTGCTATTTACAAATTTGGAGACCTGCATCGTGCCTGATCGGGAAACTATTGACTGCTCAGAACTTGGTCTGGGCCAGTAGCGCAACAATCAGTCACGGTGAAGTGCTTGTTTTACCTCCTCGTGGTGGTCCCCGGGCAACTATTTGCGTATCCCTATATACGTAAATATGCTAAAATTACAAGTGCGAAAGGCCTAGCTTTCTAGGATAGGTTACGCTAACGAAACCGACACTACACCTCGGATAAGGAACGATAACACGTTGACGACTTTTGGCTATTGTACCCGGACAAAGATTGGTTTCTGGAGTGTGAAGACGCTTCTTGATAACGGAAGTGAAGGTCCTCAAAATGCCAGATTCCTCCAATTAGAGAGTGAGTTCATGCGGTATAAGATGGACATCTTAGGGATCAGTGAAGTGGGATGGTTGGGCTCGGGGAAATATAAGTCTCCAACCCGTAACTCTGTACTACTCTACTCCGGAAAGGCACTTGGAAGTAACCGTGAATCTGGCGTTGGATTGCTGCTTTCTAAAACAGCTCTCAAGAGCTTAATTTCCTCGGAGCCGTTAGATGACAGGATCATGAAAGCTAGGTTCTGGACTAGAGTACGCCGCGTCACCATCATACAGTGTTACGCCCCCACGGAGCTCTCCTCTGTCGAGGAGAAGGATGCCTTTTATAACCGACTGAGTGCTGCCTATGATAGTACACCACGTGGAGACATCATAATGGTAATAGGAGACTTGAATGCCAAGGTTGGCAATGACAATGATGGGCTCAGGCATGTTATGGGAAAGCATGGTGTTGGAAACCGGAACGACAATGGCGAACGTTTTGTCGATTTCTGTAACGCCAACCGCCTTGTTATAGGAGGAGCCATGTTTGAACACAAGACGTGCCACAAAATCAGTTGGGTGTCGACGGACAGACAAGCAACTTCCAACCAAATTGATCGTTTCGCGATCAGTCGGCGATTTAGAAGCAGTCTCCAGGACGTCCGAAACAGAAGAGGTGCAGACATGGGAATTTCCCGGGACCACCATCTGATGGTTGCTACCGTAAGATTACGAACAGCTGCAGTTCGGAGATCCCAAGGAAACACCCGAATGCCCAAGTTCAACACCGATAGACTCAAGGATCCCGCAGTCCGCCAACAACTAGGGGACCATCTTTCACAAGGATTGAGAACAATCAATAGCACGGAACCCACCTCCATCGAAAACCATTGGTGTGCTGTGAAAAATGTTTTCATAATCAGGTGCTGAAAGTATAGTCGGTTGGTCGCAAGGAAGAAATACTGCCTGGCTTTCCGAAGAAACTTGGACCAGGATCGAAGAAAGAAAACAGCTCAAAGCTTGCATTGGAGCAACGTCAGCAGCTGGCAGAATCGAGCTAGAGTCTGCGTACCGCATGAAGATGAGAGAAGTTCACCGTAGCGTGCGACGTGACAAGCGTAACTATATCAACGCCTTGGCAACAGAAGCAGAAGAGGCCGCAAGTAGGTGCGACAGTAGGACCGTCTATAGAATTACCAAAGAGCTAACAGGTGTCCAAAGCTCTAAACAACACCTGGGCATAGACGGATCACTGCAAGTTTCGGATGAGGACCAGATCAAAAGGTGGAAGGAATACTTTTCTGCGGTTTTAAATCGCGTTTTCACCAGAGAAGTTAACCTAACACCCAATGAGCCTTCCGTAGTAACAAATTCCCGAATACGTACTGTACCCCCCAGTAGAGAAGAAATCTTAACCGCAATCAGAGCACTGAAGAACAACAAAGCGGTTGGACTTGACGGTATTCCCACAGAGCTCTTACGAACAGCGCCAACAACATCATCTGAGCTCCTGTACCCACTAATAGAAAGAGCGTGGGAAACAGAAAGTTTTCCTGAGGAGTGGAAAAAGGGGATGATTGTCAAGCTTCCAAAGAAAGGAGACCTTACGCAGTGCGAAAACTGGAGAGGAATCTGCGTGCTACCTGCTGTAGCGAAGATTATAGCAAAAATCGTCCTAGGTCGAATAAAAGACCACCTAGAAGACACGCTTGACGCCGAACAAGCAGGTTTCCGCACTGGATCTTCCTGCGTGGATCACATCAACACCTTGCGGATCATCATTGAACAGTGCGTTGAATATCGATCACCACTTTACCTGCTGTTCATCGATTTCGAAAAGGCGTTTGACAGCGTCAATAGTGAATTTATTTGGCTTGCCTTTCGCAGGAGGGGCATTCCGGATAAATTGATCGATATAATCAAGGCTACATATACATATACTTACTTACTTAACCGGCTCCCGATCCATGGAGGGTCTCTGTCTGAGTTATTGCGGTCTTCCATCGGTTGCGATCCCTCGCGAGCTCCCTCCAGTCGTCGGGACCAAGCGCTCTTGCATCTATAACCGCCTGGTCCTTGTAGCGCAGGTTCGGTCTTCCTCGTCGTCTCGAACCTGGGGGCTGGGATTCGAAGATTTTCTTGGCTGGAGCGTTGTTGTTCATTCGCTCGATGTGACCGAGCCAGTGTAGTCGACGTGTTTTGGCTTTTTGGACTACATCCACATCTTGGTACAGCTCGTATAATTCACGATTAAATCTTCTCCTCCATTCGCCCTCTTCGCATATAGGACAAAATATCCGCCGAAGAATTTTTCTCTCGAAAGTGCCCAGTATCAATTCCCCTTTTTAACTTATCGTCCAGCACTCGGCGCCGTAGAGTAGAACTGGTAAAATTAGCGTTTTGTATAGCGTGCACTTTGTCTTTCGAGAAAGGAGTTTTGAACCCATTTGTTTGGCCAAACCGAAGTAGCAGCGGTTTGCTAGGGTAATTCTTCGTCGAATTTCCACTAAGGTGTCATTCGTGGGATTGATGTTCGTTCCGAGGTAGGTGAACTCCTTGACTACCTCGAAATTACTGCTATCAACAGTGACGTTTTGTCCTAGGCGATGGACAGATGCGGCTTTGTTTGTTGATAGCATATACTTTGTTTTGTCCTCATTAACTTCAAGAGCAACGCGTTTTGCCTGTTCATCAATAGCTGTGAACGCTTCTAGTACAGCTCGCTTGGAGCGGCCGATGATATCGATGTCGTCCGCATATCCAAGCAGTTGGGAAGACCTGTTGAAAATAGTGCCTTCCAGGTTAACACCACTCTTGCGCACTATCTGCTCCAGGACTAGGTTGAAGAAATCACATGATAGCACATCTCCTTGTCTGAACCCTGTGCACGTCTGGAATAGCTCGGATGAGCTGTTACCCATTTGCACGTTGCACCGCGTATTTTGTAACGTCATGCGGCATAGCTGGATCAGTTTTTTCGGGATCCCGAGTTCCGACATTGCCAATAGAAGCTCTTGGCGACTTGTGCTATCATATGCGGCTTTAAAGTCGATGAAAAGATGGTGGGTCTCGACTTGAAATTCGTTGGTCTTTTCCAGGATTTGCCTCAATGTGAAGATTTGGTCTATCGTTGATCTGCCTGGCCTGAAGCCACACTGGGACGTGCCGATTATAGTGTTGCAGAAAGGTTTTAGACGCTCACATAGTACGGTGGATAGGATCTTGTAGGCAACATTAAGCAGGGATATGCTCCTGTAGTTTTTGCAGGACATAGGATCGCCTTTTTTGTAGATTGGGCATATGGAGCTATTTAACCAGTCGTCGGGCATGCTTTCCTCCTCCCACACTTGGTTGATGAGCTGATGCATGCACCCTATCAGGACTTCTCCTCCATACTTAAAGAGTTCCGCAGGTAGGCCATCCGAGCCTGCGGATTTGTTATTCTTGCTTGCTTGCGTATGACTTTCTTAACCTCTTCAGTACTGGGTAGTGAGACTGGATCTTCATTGACTGGTCTTATGCTTCTTTGCTCCCCTGTGTTTTCGTCTAAATAATGCTTATTAGGCAGCTGCTGGAAATGCTGTTTAAACACGTCTGAAATTCCGTGTGCTTCGGTGACTAGGTTCCCTTCGCTGTTTCGAAGAGCTTGCGTGCCGGTCCTATAACCTGATGCCAGTTGTTTGGCTGTTTTATAGAACCGGCGGGTGTTTGTGACGGTGCTAGACTCTTCGAGATACCTGAGCTGAGAAGCTTCGGCTGCTCTTTTCTTTCTGCGCAGGGTTTTTTTCTATTTCCTTCTCTTTTCACGGTACTCCTCTTTTGCTGCTCTTGTTTTCCGTTGCAGCATTTGCATTCGTGCATTTTCCGTCTCCTGCTTCAATACCGCGCATATATTATCATACCACGAGTTCTTTTTCCTAGGTGGTTGATAGCCTATAGTGGACTCGGCTACCTCCTTAATGATGTCGCGGTACTGGCTCCACTGGTTGTTGACGCTGGTGGCTGGGGGTACGGCAGAGAGTTTCCCGGTCAATTGCTCACTGTAGTCTCTGGCTTTCTCAGGTGTGCTAAGGCATGCAATATTGAATTTCTTCCTTTGGGCGGTTCCGACTGTCCAGGCTCTGAACTTTGTCACAACAAAAAAGTGGTCAGAGTCCACGTTTGCACCTCGGAATGTTTGCACGTCCAAGATGTTCGACGCGTGCCTTGCGCCAATTAGCACGTGGTCGATTTGGTTGGCGGTTCGACCATCTGGAGATCGCCTGGTTGCTGTGTGTATCCTTCGCCTGGGGAACCTAGTGCTACTTATCACCGTATTCTGAGCTGCAGCAAAGTATGAAGGATCCAAATGTCACGTTCTGCATAAAGGAAGGTTGTCAGAGGAGTTTTAAATCCAAAGTGGCGTTAGACAAGGTTGTATACTGCCACCAATACTGTTCCTGTTGGTAATTAGTGATGTGCTACATGCAGCCTTGTCGACTTTAAATGGAGGAATTCAGTGGAATCTGCTATCACACCTGAAACATCTAGACTACGCGGATGACGTGTGCTTACTCTCTCATAGGATCATGGATCTCCATCAAATGACAACAAGGGTGGAGAGAGAGGCCGAAAACGTCGGTCTTAAGATCAGTACGGCAAAAACTAAAAGGATCATCCTTGGAACTTCCTCATCTACTCAAATAGATATTTCTGGACAACCAGTAGAGACGGTAGAGAATTTTCAATACCTTGGGAGTATTGTCTCTACTAATGGCGGGACCGAACTAGATATAACCAGCCGAATTGGGAAAGCAAAGGCTACGTTCGGAATGCCGTCCAAAATATGGAGTAACAATTTTATAAGCCTAAATATCAAGCTACGACTGTTCCGCTCCAATGTAGAATCCGTGAAAGTAACATCCACTGTTACAAGAAAGCTGCAAACGTTCGTAAATAGATGTCTGCGAAACATCTTGCGGATTTTCTGGCCTCACCGTATCTCCAATGATGAACTTCATGCGAGGACAGGTCAGGAACCCATTGACTCTATAATACGAAAACGTAAGTGGCAGTAGATTGGACACACGCTTCGAAAAGGCAACGACTGCATTGTGAATTTATTAGATATTAGGTACTTTTTCCATGCTCTATTTCTTAAGTTACGTAGACTACGAAGCTGATGGGTGTACCAGGGGGGTGTTGTTAGGGCGAATGTCTCGATTTTTTTAAAGGTACAGATGCAATGAAACATTCAAAGATACTTAAGTAGAAATTGGAAACCATCACATCAATGCTCCCATTCAAAAGTAAGTCAAAGCCAATGTTTGTAATTCATTCATTGAGTAAAGGGAAGTTAGTTTTCTTGAAGTCAAATTCAAGAGAGCCACTATCAAAATCAGAATCAGTTGCGTGAGCATGGGAAATAAAAACAGAAAGTGGGGATGGTAGCTATCAACTTTCGTTCAACAGCACAATTACAAGGGTTAGTAACGAATATCAGATCTAACTGTCGAGAAATACCATTTTTTATACAGCTTACTTGCTGTAAGTCACAAGATATCACGTTGTCAACAAACAAAGATTCCTGCGGAGAAGATACGTTGGTGGACATTAAACATATTTTGTCATCAGAAAGAGTCCATTCTAGGTCAGGAAGATTAAAGTCTCCTGCAAGAAGAACATCGTCAAGAGGATCACAATTATCAGCAATATAGTTAATGACACTTCAAGCAATATTAAATATTTCCAATTTGCTTTTTGGAGGGATGTACATATGTATTACATAAAGGAATTTATTTCCGATGCATACTTTAACACAAATAATATCAACTGAGTCAGTATTAGGGATTGGGAATATACAGCTATGAAAAAGGCTTCGGACAGCAATGATAATTCCACCACCCACGGAAGCTAAAGGATCAGAGTATCTACTCGTATCTTTACGGTACACAACAAAATCGGTGGAAAATAGTTCACTATTTAGAAATGTTGAGTTCAGCCAAGTTTCTGTTAACACAATTACATCGAAATCAGATGTATGAGATGCTAAAAGAAATTTTGAGTTTTCGACCGAAGTCCCCTCACATTTTGGTAGTAAAGGGACAGACGATCTAGTTTTTTGAAGGTTTTAGTTCATTTTTAGCTTGCGAGGTCTTAGGTTTAAATTCTCTTACAATGACATTTTCAGGCCAGAGTTCAGGACACATTATCTTTTCATACAAACAAAATTCCGTTGTAAGTCTGAAGGACGCAAATGGACTACTTGCTTTATTAATCTTTTGACATTTAAATTTTTTAACATCAATGTCAAAGTCAAATAGATAAAGTTTTTCGGAATTTACCGCGTTTAATTTCTTTTGAAATAATTATAATTTCTTTTTCTCGACCGACGCACACAGGGGTCAAATGCATAAAAAAAATACAACTCGCCAAAAAAGAATGTTACCCCGCAAAAGAACATAAATATTACGGTTACGGAGACTGTTGCTGATATCAAATTGCAGGCTTTACTTGAACATACTGTCAATAGGCTATTAGATGCTCAAAAGTAAGTTTTGGAAGTGCAAGAAACGGATTCTTTAAATAATTTGAATCTTATATGTAAGTGGGACTTGGATGGTTCAGCACAGTCAGAATATAAACAGCATTTTTCTGATGCAAATGCTAAAGATTCTATCATCTTTATTGTGTCCTTAGTTCCTATTCGATTGATAACGAACAATCCAGGAGAAAAGCAGCAACTTGTTATTTGGAAAAATGAAAGGCCCTCATCAACACGGTACTGCAGGCCAATTAAGTTTATTTTCCAGCATGAAACGACAGAATTGGCAAAGAACGAATTGGAACTAATGCGCAAGCAAATTGAAGAGCTGCAAGAAATCACATATACAATTAATAACATCGCAATACATGTAACAATTACTATGCTCTTTACAATGGTGGATGGAAAAATTTGCAATGCTATAACAGATACAAAATCAACCCAAAGATGCTTCGTTTGCGGACTTACGTCCAAGGATTTTAATAACTTAGAAAAAGTATCCAACACTCATATTATAAATACATCACGATTAGAATTCGGGTTATCTGTGCTGCATGCATAGATACGTTTATTCGAATACTTGTTGCATCTTAGTTATAAACTACTATTAATGAAGTGGCAAGCTCGTGGAGAGGAAGAGAAAAAAGAAATCCAAAGCAAATTTAAAATTGAGATGGGTTTGGTAGTCGATAAGCCAAAACCTGGCTTTGGAAGCAGAAACGACGGAAACACGGCTAGAATATTTTTTAGCGATCCAACAGTTGCCGCAAAGATTACTGGGTTGGATATAAATGTTATCAAAAGATTTAAAATTGTTTTGCAGACTATAGCTAGTACTTATGAAATCAAGTTTCAACAATATACCTTTGAAACTGCTAGACTGTTTGTGGAAAAGTATAATTTTGATTCATGGCTCAGCCATCATAGAGCATGCGTTATTGCCAATAGGCCAGCTTAGCGAAGAAGCACAGGAAGCACGCAACAAGGAATTCAAAAAATTTAGAGAAAGTTTCTCTCGTAAGGTATCGCGTATCGAAACAAATGAGGATATTTTGAATTCACTCTTCATTTCTTCTGACCCGTTTATTACAAGTTTATTATAAGAAAACTGCCACAGAAAAAGGCTTCTGATATTCGTAATGATGTTCTTGAATTTTTGAATGCACCTGACCTTCCGTTTACCTCGGATACTTCCGGTACATCAGCTCTTCTTAGTTCCGAAGCTAATCATTTTTTTTTAAATTTTAATCTTTATTTCTTATTTTTTTTTGGATGAAAAAATAAAATATTATTATTTATACACTATGCTTTTTATTCACTTTCTAAGGGTTAAGTGCCTTAAAATATTTTTTCCCAAGAATTCATGCATTTGGCCCCTGTGTGCGACGTTTCGAACAAGTTTCATTGTTCGTGGTCACGGGATAAGACTGACATTTGATAGATGTAAAAGTTATTGTTTATTGGCACTCGCTCTTGTTCTTAAACAGTACCGGTGCGTAATTGTTGTTGCATTTTGGTTATTTGTGGAAAGTGTACTTGTACTTGGTTGTTGTTGCATCAAGTCAATGCATTCTTGGGTACACGCAAAGCTTATGACGTCAGGTGTCGGCGTTTTTGATGTTGTTTTAGTTATTTTATTTGTTAGAGGATCCCATGTTGTTGATAATTTGAAGCTTGACCTCAGAAGTTGACAAACTTTTGTTGGTGGTTTGAAGACGGTCTTTAAACCAAATTTTCTTAAAATTCGTCCAATTCCATCCGTAATTCCTTTAATGTAAGGTAAAAATGCCCTTTTTTCTAATCGTGGACAAGAAGAATTTGGTACAGTGTCAGGTTTTGGTTTCCAGGATCTTTGCCTAGAGCTATAACCATTATTCTGAAGTGTAATCTATACATGGTCCAACTCCTGCTGAAAGTGTTGAGAATCACAAATTCTGTGAGCTCGGTTAACGAAAGCCGACACTACAGATGTGAAATTAGCTGGGTGGTGATGTGCTGTAGCATGCAGATATCTATCAGTATGAGTATCTTTTCTGAACACTGTGTGGCCGATGGAGCCATCTTGCTTCCTTATTATTCTAACGTCCAGGAATGCTAATGAGTTTTCTTTTTCTCTTTTCATTGTAAATTTAACTTTTTCGTGAATGGAGTTAAGATGAATCAGAAAACTATTCACATGATCTTCTTTAAGTACACAGAACGTGTCATCCACGTATTTTTTCCAAATCGAAGGTTTTATTGGCGATGTTTTGAATGCCTGTTCTTCAAAATGCGGCATCCATATTTCTGCAACTATGGGTGCAATTTGGGATCCCATTGCAACACCATCAGTTTGTAAATAATATTTGCCATTGTATAAAAAATACCCTGATGTAAGGCATATGTCAATCAACTTTAACAATTTAGAACTTGGCAGTTTTGATTTTATTACATTTAGGCTCTCTTCGATTGGGACTTTGGTGAATAAGGAAGTAACATCAAAACTAACCATAATTTCATCTTCTTTAATGTGGACGCCTTTTATCATGGACACAAAATGTTGCGAGTTTTTTACCATTGAGTTTGAATTCTCTGCTAGAGGCTTTAGTTTAAGGGTTAATTCTTTAGCTAGAAGGTATGAAGGAGAATCTATTTGACTAACGATGGGTCTCAAAGGTACATTTTCTTTGTGTACTTTAGGTAGGCCATATATTTTTGATGGTTGTTGTGGACATGAAGGTATTAATTTAGGATTCTGTAAAGCAGATTTGTTTTCGTTTACAGTTTGCCGAATTTTCCTAAGCACTCTTGAGGTTGTGTCATACGTAACCTCTTTATATATATGATCATCACTTAAAAGAGAAATAATTTTGGCTTTCCTAATAAATACCGATTCATCTTGTCCTATAGTTTCAGCAAAAATTCTATCAATTTTGTCTCTTAGTATTGATTCTTCAATATTACTTATAATATTTTCAGTAGGAATACTTAAGGCTATGGAGCAAAATTCATACCTTTTGACAAAATTGAAATCATATGTTTGTCCAGTTCTTTGCTGGAGAAATTCACCACACAAGTTTCCTCAAACGACTAAGATTTGTTGTTGTTGTTTTTAATAAGAAGCGAATCAAACTTTTTTATTTGTTTTTGTGTACACTTTTCTGCAATTCTTTTTGTTTGTTGGAATATAATAATATCACACAAATGAAAATCGATGGCACTCATACATTGTGATAACACTAAATGCATTTTATATATTTGTTCTTCAACAAAAATGATCTAAAATAATTATTTTGAGGTAAATTATGTATCAAACCAAATGGGATCGTTATATTTTCCCGCAAATCAGTTGCCCTTTAATTTTTTTTTTTTTTTTTTTAATTTTGTTTTATTGAACATACTATTTACAATTTGGCTTACAACTAATAAGATACTACATATGTATGAAAGTTTACATTTGTTGGCTCATAGGGGGCCTAACTATATACAGTGACTTAAGTTTACATAATTATTTTTATATAAAATTTACATGACGAAAAAAAAAAAATTAAATTTAAAATGTCGGTTATATTGTCCTCAGGGTGTTCATTCCTGGTTGTCAGTGCAAATCAGTTGCCCGTGTAACGTTTGCCCGCCGATTTTATTGATACTTTTTTAACATCAATCCCGCAGCACAATATTCCGTAGATTTCTTTACGGGATTGGCAGTACTAAATACTACTTTTAAGATAGTACTTTTTGGATTTATTTAAGCAATAGTGCTTCCATAAAAATCCTCAGTTCTTGTCAGATCTCCGTGGAGGTAAGACCTCAAGAAGAGGTGGGAACTTTGGTTCAGTTGTATAACAGTTCGCGTACACTAAAACCGAATCATCGGCCGATGTCGGGTCGGAGCTATTCGGACGACTGTCTCGGACGTTCGTCTGCATACACTCCTTCCGTTCTCGGACGGTGCAGATCTAAAGTCTGACTGTGAACATTGGATATGAAAGTAATAATTTTTTTCAATGGAGGATTGTTTCGTAATGTCTGCAACAGTCAGTTCCATCTCCAATGAAATTTCGGACTATAGTCGTTTAGCAATGTCTCAGAGAGGTGCCCTGTTATAAATGGAATTAATTAATTTTTCAGTATCCAAATTTTAATTTTACTTGCGAAATATGTATGTAGGTATTAAGGACATGTTCTGCATTTGGAAAAAAAAATCGAACTCGAGATTTTGATCAAAGTTGACATTACGATGATAGCGAACACAAATAAAGTGGGTCTGACAATTCCGCATGTATGTATGTCTGTTTTTCTGTATGTCTCTATGTCTTTACCTCGATCTACAGCCTAAGCCACCTGAGCTATTTTCTTCAACCTTGGTAGTTAAGGGTCTTCGGTGATTCCCTAGAAGAGAAATTGAATTTTTTTTAGCTCTAAAAGTAACGGTACTCCCCATACACCAGTAATGCATAATCGTTTTTATCTGGAAAACTGCTCTAACGATTTTGATAAAAAAAATAGTTGGGATATTATGGACATAGACTACATTTTGATCAACACCTGTCACAGAACGGTTTTTTGTATTTTCGAATTTATCATCAAAGGCTCTAACGATATTAACCCAAAATGTTCAGCAGGAGCCCCTTAAGTTTAAAATAATATTGTTTATAAAGCCCCTTTTAGACGATCATTTCAGTTTCAGTTTCAGTTGAGCTATCAGTTAAGCTTTCAGTTAAACTGATGTCTAAATACAAAGCGTTTAACTGAGACTGAAACTGAAAATGATGAAATTCCCATAAGTTTTCAGTTCAGTTATCAGTTAAACTGATGTGTAAATACTTTTCAGTTCAGTTGTCAGTTCAGTCGTCATTTCAATTTTAGTTTGCGGTGATTTATTAAGCGACTAAACTATAGCTATTGCAATAAGGCTTTCATCGTCTATTACGCAATGTATTTCCTCTGATTTTCGACTGCTCACAAGTAAAATGAAAGCTCAACCGAACACTGGACTGACGTCTAAATACACTGCCTTTTTTAACTGAACTGACAACTGAAGGAACAACTGATCGTCTAAAAGGGGCTTAATATTATTCGAAAACATTTTTTTTTTGGGTTTTTTGAGAGAGAAAAAAAAAAAAAAAAAAAACCAATTGCACGTTTACTTTTTTGAAAAATCAATATCTCTAAGACATCTAAGCGATTAGTTTTTGAAATTATTTCTTAAAATTTATACAACTAAATACTTAAAATTGGCATGCCAAATTTTGGTCTCGAAAAATTTTAATGAAATTTCTTATACCCATAAAAAATTACTTTAATAATAAACTTATTTTTAAACTTTGTTTGCGTAAATTCATACTTTTCTGGAAATCAGACGGCCATTCCATGCATTTGAAGATTTTTAGCTCATTAAATCCATGTTGTAGTACATATATTTAAAAAACGTATTTTAAATTCCATAGTACTTTTACATAAGAGCAAGTTCGTGCATTTTGTTTTAGCATGAATTTCATCGCAAGAATCAACCGGGCAACTGATGAAAAATCCAAACATGTTGGGATATGCCGGTTGATCGCTTATTATCGGGCGTCATCGGACGATGTCGCTTTCAGTGGTGTACGCGCTCTCTTTCCTTGCTATACGTTTGGTTCGATCGGCCGAGTTCGGCTGACAACGCCCGAGTATACTTCGGCCGATGACGGATTAGGTGTACGCGAGTCGTTATGGGGTGATTGGTGGTTGGACGACTGGCTGGTTGGGTGACTGGTTTGCTGAACGAAGAGCTGGTGGGAGGAAGTACATGACAAGTGGTGACATTGAGGTTGCATACGTAGGCGAGTCATCAACATACATCAGGTTTTCACAGCCGCACAATGGGGCAAAACGTAAAAAAGCTGGCATTTAATCAAATTATGAAGTTGAGCTTTGTCTTAAATAACCGTTCTATTTCTCTTCCAAATATGATAGAGAATTAGCAATGAGAGAGAGAAAGTTTATTTGAATTACGTAATCTTCTGCAGATGGTCTCAAATGAAGAGTAAGTTCACGTTTTGAGTCGATCGCAGACCTCTTTTTGTCATTTCGAGTTGGTTAAGTAAATTGTGTATAGTTTATTATTTATTGCGTGTATCAAATTAAAATAAATTGCATTTTTGTATGTTTTTTCTTTTTATAAAAAATAAATTCTTTTTATTTTAATTCGTAGTTGAATATAAAAAAAAGTTAAAAAATTGCTTTTTTTTTTGCATTTCTCTGAAATCCTTAGACGTTTAGTTGTGTTCGCCGTAAGGTGCCAATAAGTTTTATATGTCATTTTGTTAAGTGTACATTCTCCTTTCAGAATGTGCAAAATTTTCTTGCTCCAATCTGCTCCCCTGTGTGTTGTGTACATTTTTGTTGGTGACGTCACTTTCTAGAAAAAGATATTTTTCGTCAATATTATTGTATTTTTGACATTCCTTACGCCGAACAAAATCAAAAATACTACCAATAACCAGGCAAGATCTTTTTAATATAAAGAAGAAGTCAACTTGCCAAGGATTTAATAGCCAGATGGATTTTTTAAAGGAAGAAATTGTAAGACAAACTCAATACTTGGGTAACTTTTGAAATGACATACATTCTTTCTGAATTGCCATATGCATCTGAAATTAGTTTGAGAACATCTGGGCAGGCGGTAGCTGCAAAACTAATTCACGAAGTACCCCAAAGTCCTAGAAAAGTCAAACAGTGTAGGAAAGCTTTAAGAGAGTCCATTTAACCTACTTCGATGAATGGTGAAGAAGCTTTTGCGTTAATTTTCGAAGCAGGCTTATCTAAATTTCAATATGAAATTATCAGATCAAAAGCTTCTTGTATTTCCTTCGTATAAAATAGTTCAGTAGTGTTAAAAAAATTGCTATCCCGATCCTGAACATATATCATTGTTTCGAAAATTTCTGTGAGTAAAAGTTTACAAAGTTTGTTAAACTTAACAGTTAAAGGCTTAATTATTCTCCAAAAAGATGAGATTAATTCACTTCACTAAGAATTGATAAATGTATGCTTGTACTCTAAATGGGACTTTGATAGGAGTTTTGGTCACTATTCAAATAAGCAAGCATTTTATGAATTGAACCAGGTAGAATCGACTGTTTTTCTTACTTGCCTTGTTCCACTTTGCTTAGTTTCTGGTGTTAAAAAAATATACAAAAATTCACGTCCAAGCTCAAATAGATATTGTAGACCTATTAAAACTGAATTTTTAAAAGTGTACATGTAGCTGAAAAGCAAAGAATTTATTTCTATTGAAGAAAGGATACTAAGTTTAGCAAACAAAAATTAGTAACACAAAATATCCCGAAATGGTAACCCTATAATTTTTTTTATAATTTTTTTTTATAAATGTAGTTGTATTACAATCACGAAGGATGCAATACACGCAGAGTTTCATTTAAATCGTTTGAGCCGTTTTTGAGTAGTTTCGTAAACTAATGAAATTTGTATGGGTGGTAACCCTAGAAATGGGCGTGGCCATTAGAAACTTTGGCCATGTATTAACATTGTTATCAGTAGTATTTGTGCCAAATTTCAAGTTTCTAGACCTGTTGGTTGATTTAATGCCATCTTTTCGCCATTTTGCCCCACTGTGAGCCGGTTGGAATGGGTTGGTCTTATGTCATCAGACTGTTTTATTAATTATTTTATAGCCGAAAAAAATATGTATGTAGTAGTTCTTCCATAAAAATTCTCAGTTCTTGTCAGAACTCCGTAGAAGTAGGAACTCAGGAAAAGGTAGGGACTTTTATTCAGTTATGTTATGGGGTGATTGCTGGTCAGGCTACTGGCTGTTTGGGTGACTGACTTGTTGAACGAAGAACTGGTGGGTGTTTTTAACGTTAATTAGAAAACAAGTGTTTTTATTTATTATTTTTTATTTATTTAATGAGAAACAACTCTTTACTTTTGCTGCCAAACTTGAACTAACTTAAAATAATGATGCGACATAGTAAATTGTGTGCAAGTGATGCACACAATCAATCGTGGGTATATCCCTTTTGCATTGGGAATTGATATAAAAAATGATGAATAATATGAATGATCACATTGGGTGGTCATTATACATATATGTAAGTTATATAGGAATATATATCATGATATCAAAAATGATGAATAAAAGGTTATATAGGAATATTTATAACATGATATCAAAAATGATGAATAATATGATTATATATGAATATATAAAAGGAGGAAGAAAATGACTAGTACTGACATTGAGGTTGCATACATAAGCGAGTTATCAGCATACAGCAGGTTTTCACAGCCGGTTGCGATGGGTTGGTCTGATGTCATCAGACTGCAGAGGAAGGGGCCAAGTTTTAAACCTTGTTGGAATCCGGCTATGATGCTTTTCGTAGTTAATGAGCAGTTTCCAAATTGCACAAAGAAGTTGCTGGAAAAAAGAAATGAAAAAAGATTTTTTATTAGTGGCGGGGGTGGATGTAGCAGATTAAGTTTGTGTATAAGACCGTCTAACCAGAAGTTGTCGAATGCTTTCTCGACATCTAGAAAGTTTCCGATGGTTACACGATGACTGTTGAGGGCATTGGTGGTGTCATGCCGGAACTTCAGAAGCGGGCGTAGTGTTATGTTCTTCTCTATAAAGCCAAACTGGATGTCAGGTATTTACATAGTTGTTCTCTCTACAAAACTTCTTAAGTTTGCTTAGTATCAGCTCTTTCAAGAGCTTGGTTAGGTTGCAAAAGAGTGATATTGGCCTGGTAGTTAGAGATCATGTTCCTGACACCTTTCTTCTAGATCGCCACAATCTTTGCAGTTTTCCATTTTTAAGGGAAGAAGTTGTTATTGAAGCAGTTATTCAAGATGTTGGCTAGAAGCATCAGGACTGTCTCTGGCATCCTCTTTATGATAAGGATAGTCTATCTGGTTCGTTTGAGTTCTTAGGCCTGAAGCTTATGATTTTTTCAGCTATTTCTTCTAGGCTGGTCAGGTTTGGGCTGTCAAGTGGGTCACTCGCTGAATTGGTGTCGCTGAATATCGTTCTATTCGTATTTGGTGCCAGTGTCTGTTGGATGGAATCCTTCACTTCTTTAGGGAATTTTTTCCGAAGTACTCCTGCTTAATTACATTTTATTGTTCGATTTATTTGGTTATTCGTTCTTCGTAGTTCTCACAATTATATAAAATGGACTGTCATTTTGAAAACAGAGTAGTTCACGTATAAGGCGCCAAGCTTATTTTTGGTGCCAATGCCAGTAAATATGTCGGTAAATGGATTCTGCTATACAGCATAAAACGTTTCTGAGACGGTTTTAAGCTATTAAATGCTCTTTTTAGAGCTTAAAAAAGATTGTAATGAGATATTAATTTATTCAATTATGGGGATTATTTTTAACTCGGTAGCATTTTCGTAGTTTTTTTTAAGCCGCTCGAAAGGATGACCTTAATTGCTTCAAACACTTCACAAGGTTATAAGAATTTAAATACTTTGAATCCACTTAAGGTGCCACCCATGGTACTTATGTTCAAGAAAACTGCTGAGATAGGCGCCTGCCTGGCGACTGAACATACCCTAAGCGGAGCAACGGAGTTGCGTGAGCGGGTGAGAGCCCCAAAAAGGGAGTAAACATCCTGAGAACCCGCGAAGCGGGCCACCCAAGGTACTATTGCCCAAGAAAACTGTTGTCAGAAGCGCCTGCCTGGCGTCTGAACATACCCTAAGCGGAGCAACGGAGTTGCGTGAGCGGGTGAGAGCCCCAAAAAGGGAGTTAAGATCCTGAAAGAAAAGATCTTGAAGCTTTTTTTTGCATAAATTCATGCTTTTCTAGAAAACAGACGGCAATTTTCTCAAATCAAATTCATATTTTTATATGTACTATTACATAGTTACGCTTAAAAAACTTCTAAAGCTAGAAAAAATAAAAATTCATAATCTAAAACGTTTCTTAGGCTTAATAAAAGAAAGCTCACACCATCTTAGGGATTACCAAAAAGCTTAAAACGCATTTTAAGCTCTGAGCAAATAAAATTCGCTCTAAACATTAACTGAAACTGAAAAAAAATACTTAAGCCCTTAAATAATTGTATTCATTTGTGCATTCTTTTGTTCATTGTTTATAAATTTAATTGTTATTTTATTTTATTTTATTATGTGTTCATGTATTTATTTATTTATTTTTGTTCATTTATTAATTTATTTATTTATTTTCTTTCCTTGTTTTTATTTATTTATTTAACTTTTGTTTTCAATGTTTATTTATTGATTGCAATTGATTGATTTTTAATTAATTTATTTATATTAACTTATATACTTTAAATAAAATATTTACTACATATTAAATAATAAACAAATTGATTATCTGAATTACACTAGTTAACAGACTTCTTAAAAGAAGTCCATACCATAAATTCAAAAATATCAAATGAAGGTGTTCTACGTAGTTTTCATTCAAAAATAAATTCCCTTCTTTTTGTAAGACCTTATCATCATTTTGAATTTATTTTTCAGTTCTAAGATAGATATAAACTTACTATCCCTGTGCAAGATGTGTATGCACAAAATCATTGTAAAGCCTTTATTCTACGATAGTTAATATATTATATCTATCTATTAAACCCTTAAAATGTATTGCAATCCTTGAAGAAAGTATCTTTATAACAATATTGCAAGCGATCGCCACAACCACCATCATCGTCGCACATCATCCACCCCATCCATCAACCATCCCGTGCACCAATAATAATTACTATGTCCACCACGTCAGTCAACCCACCAACGTCACCGTCGCGTCCAACAACCATGTACTCGGTATCCCAAACCTCTAGCAAGACATCACTCTTCTCTCGATGTCTTTCTTCTATGCAGGTCTAAGAAGTAAGAAGAACTGAAGATTTTTTTCTAAATCTCTGCTGCCTTTTATTGTGCAACTTATTTGGTCCTTCTTCCTCCGTGATCTCTCATGTTACTGTGAGCGTGTGAGCATTCTCAGTATTCTCACTGGTGAGTTCACCAAATAGTGATTAATACAGCGCTGTCGCTTTGTATCAAGAAAAGTAGGAATCGGCGGGCAAACGTTACACGGGAAACTGTGATTCGGGATATCATTTTACGGGAAAACGAGTTGCGGGAAAATGATTTTCGGGCAAACGTTACGTGGGAAAACGTGACGCGGGAAATCGTTTTGCGGGAAAACGTAGTCAACCCATTCATTCTATTTTTTTCTTCCACCTGAGCAACAATTCACTGGTAATGACCTTGATTGTATTCTCAGCAATATCAGTACCCCAATCATACATAAAGAAGATTTCAACTCCACATGTCTTGCGATTTTAGATGATTATTATCGTCCGACACATTTTTCAACAAACAAAACATTCACACATGTTGATTTAGCCCTAGTTACACCATCTCTGCCTTATTGCTAGGGTTAACATTATAAAATACCTTTCATCTAAGAACAGCTACTGTAATGTTAATACAATAATCAATTTATTAAATTCTGTAATTTTATCTAAGATTGACTAAGACTTGGTAAGTGGTAAATGTTCAAAATCACTTGCTCAACTCATCACAACACCATAGCATCAGGAGTGGTATGAGGGCTTTTCATACAACTCCAATTCGGAACCTCTTGACAGACTCTGGATTACCACTTCTTACAGAAAGAATCGGACATATTAATACGGGTATAATGCAAAAAATAAACTGTGTACTCACAACGCTGTTAACTGTTTTTTAAAAGAAAACCCCAAGACTTCAATCGATATTATATTCCACTCTAACATCCGCAAAATTCCTTGACATACCCATTGTCATTCAAAATTTAAAGTCACCCTTCCATCTGCTTTGGAATTTACCAAGGGTCTCCATAGAACACAAATAAATAAAATAAAATAAACTTGGTGGTGCAACACCTCGGAGTGAGCCAGGACCTAGTGACTTACAACTCTCAACCATTCCTGTGTGCGTGTTACCAGGGAACGGAGGGGACCTGCCGATTCCGAACGGCTAATGAGCAGCACTTTCCATGACAAGAGATACTCTTGGAGAATTTGTCAATTCCTCGCAAGAGGCAGTACATCCCTCAAGAAAAACTTTCTAGCAGCGGCTGAGAATCGAGCTCGAGACCTTCCGCATGACAGTCCAACGCACTAACCATTATGCCAAGGGGTACACAAGGGGTAGAACACAACCTTAGCAAATATTCCATCACTTAACCAGCAAAGAAGTTTTAAAAGCCATGTTTTTTGACTTCGCAGAAAACCTCAAGGAACAAGGATGAAGCTGATGTTTAAAATCATAAGACGGAACATTGTTCACTGTTGTCGCAGAAAACTGAACAATCATTTGTAAAGGTCTTCTTTCAACTTTAGCTTCCATTTTTACCGCAGAAGCTTTTGCCACTCTTACTGCAATTGAGAAATCTAAAACAGTAAAACTATCATATTCATAGACGGTCTTTCCTCCATTATGGCTATTCAGAATATCAACAATAGCAGTGAAATGATCGAATCCATCCGCGATAAAGTTAATCACATGAAGTGGTTAACTAAAAATCGCTTGGATTTCAGGTCACAGCGGTGTTGATGGATAGGAAGTTACTGATGCTGAAGCTAAATCAGTTTTAAATGAACCTATTACCAAATTATATGCGTACAACAAAACAGACATACAAAAACATCTACTTAAAACATAGAAATACAATTGGAAAACTAACTGGTTAAATTCCATAACATTTACAAAAATTACATGTTAGACTTCGAAAGGGTCGCACTAAGATAACCCATAAACACCTCTTCAATAACGAAAGGCCCACGCTTTACTGTGAAGACAAATTTATACAATCTTTTAACCCAAGTCACATACGAAAAAGTGAATAATGTACAGGGTGGGCCACATATAAGTTTCTTTTTAAAAATGCAATAAAATTAACAAAACTAAATTTGTTCCATGTATGTATGGAACACAACGATAACGAAGCGAATGGTCGTGCGCCTTCAATTGCCTAGTCAATTTGACCTTGTAAGCGAATTATCCTAGATCTTTGTGCAGAATTCTCTTCAGGCTAGTGCATGATATGTTGAACTGTTCAGATCGATCGATAGCGAGTTGATGTTCTTGCATAGAGCCTCACGCTTTCGGCTACAGCAGCAGCGTACGACGACGGGAACCATGATTGCTGTCCACTAGCATACCAGTCTCACGAACTTTTTGCAGAAA
This sequence comes from Chrysotoxum bicinctum, assembly GCA_911387755.1. NCBI lineage: Eukaryota > Metazoa > Arthropoda > Insecta > Diptera > Syrphidae > Chrysotoxum > Chrysotoxum bicinctum. Next base: position 118,693,889 of record OU426987.1, read on the forward strand.
CTTGCGTACAGCAGGTGCGGTGAGTGCTTGATTTCGGCCAAATCTTCTTAAAAAAAAAAGAAATGTTTTGCTACACAGCACTCACTTTGGAAAAAAGTTTTCAATATTTCCCAGCGTTGTTCAAGCGTAATAGCCAAATCACAATCTCGCGTTCGTCGGTCCGGCGTTAAATGGGCGTTTGATCGTATATACGATTTTGTGTGTCAAAAAGCGCGACCGTAGCATTTGTAAAACGAAATTTAGCTTCAAACCTCGAGCGTTGACTGACATTTCCATGACATCTTTGATAAGTACCTACTTAATTATTATATTCCAATGAATTTTGTTACTGTTTATTAATTTACAAGGTATATAATATTGCGTATTTAAAATTTTGGGCATTTAAAATAGTTAATTTGTAAAGCTATTTTCTTAAACAAGAGATCGATATGGCCGATATGGATGATCTTGATGACCTCCTTGACTTTTCCTTGTTCGGTGTTGTGAGCTATGCTGGGTATGAGGCATTTAAAAACGACGAAAAAAGAGTAGAAAGGCAGCGATGGGTTCGGGAGCTCAATTTAAGCAGAGACACTGATGTATTCTTTGCTCTTAATTTTGATGCAATGCAAAAGCATATCCAGAACATTTTTTTAAAATAACCCGAATGAAACCGGCGACATTCGATTTGTTGAGAACTTTTATCGAGCCAGAACTAGAAAAGCATTCTTGAAGAAAACCAATTTCTCCTAGGTGTAGATTATTTCTCACCCTTATGTAAGTAGTATCTACCACTGAAATTATTTTTGTTTGCAATAAAAATTGATTTTTTTAAAGGTATTTTTCGCAAGGAGTTCCCAGACAAAAAAGAACTTCAATTACTTACTTCTTATTTCACTTCCTTTTTCAACTTTCAAAACAAATACAAAATACGGCCGACAATGAACTGTCAAACGCCCGACCGAATAGAAAATAGATCTACTTTTGCTTTGGCCTGGCGTTGGTCTGACGTTTACGATATTACGATATAAAGCGGTCGCAACGCCGGAGGTAACATTTCAGATTGCCTCATAAGAGTCTATTGTTTTTATTCAAAATGTCAAAGCCCGACCGACCAAACGCGAGATTGTGGTTTGGCCATAAAGCGACTCATTTCGTTCCGCAGAGATATGATATCGACTTTCTGTTAAGATTTTCAGCGGGAAGCAGCTGTCAGTGTTAAAATAACATGATTTAAAAAAAAAACACTAAATGGCCCACCCTGCATATAAGGTGATGTCAGCACTTAATTAAGAAAACTTTATAAACATTTTTACTTTATAGCCGTGTTTTTTTTTTTTTTGCAAGTCCATATAGAATTGTAGAAAAAAACGACACCGTGCTCGCTATGGCATTTGTCAGCTGTATTGACGACTAGCATCAACCAGCGTCTAAAAACGTCACTTTTGACTTCTCTGAACAAATTATCAATAACATATAGATAATATTATTTTGGCATCACCGTTTTTATCATTACTTATTTTAAGGCTCAAAAAGTATCTGGACTTAGCTTAATCCGTAAAGACTTAACTAGTTGTAGTAGTTTACATGTAAAGCGCTTAGTACCGATGTCGTTTTTTTCTACATTTTCTTATGGACTTACAAAAAAAAAACACGCTTTATGTTCAACTAGCTGAAACCCCTAGCACCTTATACTGTTGACAATGTAATTTATTCTAATGTTGATAAACTTATAATATTAATAATATAATAATAGATCCTATACAATGTGTGAGCGTCTTAAGCATAATAACTTCGGTATTTACGGCGCATAGGGGTTAAAACATCACTACGTAGTTAATATGTGATCAGTTTTGTATAAAAAAAACTATTCTAATTAAGTTAGATACCTACCTTAACTCTTTCGTGAAACGCACTTTTAATAGCTCCAAACAATCCCAAGTAATCTTTAATAATCTCAGAAAAAATAAAGAAGTCCGAGTTGGCCTGGGCAGAGCGTAGAATTTCAATTTTTTCTTTAACATCTGCTAGCGAAGAAAGTGCACGAGACAAATCAGTATGTTCTTCACAAGTGCTAAGCATTGCTGCAGATTTAGCAACAAGTTCAGTTGATGAAGCAAGTTCTTTTCTCGACGATGCTAAGTCTTTTAATGTTGTATGTAACTTTTGAAGTAGTAAATCTAAGTTTTCAACATCAGCAATTTTTGTATCAAACCACTGAAATTTATCATTGTTTTGCATCAAATTATTAATAAAGAAATAAAAAGTCTCACGAGGTCATTTTCGTCCATTTTATAAGTTATTTTATTAACGGTTTCACCCACTTTGTTAAAAAGACGCATAACTCCTGCACCACTCAGCACCGCTGTATTTATTGAACGGGGCAGTTCCTATTAAATTAGAAATTTTAGGAAAATTATTTCAAATAAACATTTTTTTAAGTTTGTTGTTACCTGATCACTTTCTAAAAAGTTTATAAAATCGATATCAGCTCTAAGCACGGGGTGTTGTGCAACTCTAATGAGAAATCGTTGAAGTGCTGCTCGTCGTACTTCAACCCACTCCATATTTGAATTATTTCCATGATCAGTTTGCTGCGGACTCATTTTCACTTTGGTACTACCTAAGCAAACATCATTATAGTAAGAATATATTTAGACACCAGTTATGAAAGCATTCATTAGGCTTATTACTTATTTTTCACAGAGCACTCAACTGTTTATTTTTCTAATCGCAATTAGCTCGGATAACACTCTACGAATTGAGAATAAAATAAAGATGAAGTAAGATGCTGCGCGTCCAACTATATACCATTTTTAGTGTAAATCCATATGATGTTCAGTAAATCATATAGAGATATGAGAGCTCGGATTACTCTGATCCAAGCGAAGACCACCTGCTCACGCTTTGCTCAGAGTAAAATTTAGTGGTAAAATATTCTTAATTTTTCAACTTTCTTTTAGGGCTATTGTTAATAGCTTCACATTTCTCTTAGAAAAATTAGAAAAAAAATGGCTCAAGGTAACGGAAAAGGTTGACTGTCAGGTAAATGACAAGTTACAATCTTTCGTCATTTCAGATTTGGATTTCAAGGCCCAGATCTATGGTGACAAATAGAAGGCAAACCGAAAATCCTTTTTTTTTTTGTGAATGTGTTTGTGCCATCTGAAATTTTACTATTTAAATTGTCATAGACAGTAATAGCAGGAGCAGAGAAAAATACCTTCGAATGTAGACTTTTCTTCAAAACCGAGTTTTGGGTTTGGTGTGTAAAGGCCATTACACAAATTGCTCTTTCTTTCCTGGCATATCGCCAGTATTTTTAAATCTGTTTATTATTTAACTTCTTAATGTATGTCATTCAAAATTTTGTTTTTAATTAAATTTAGCAATACACAATGTCCGTATAGTTGTGAAATAAAACGTCAGTTGCACTTGTTTACACATTAAAGTCATAAATGGTACAAACCAAATTATATTATGACAAATTATAAGTCTTGTTCATTCAAAATAGCTTGCGTGTTATCTTAAAATTTTGTTGACATTTATTTTTTTCACACAATGTGCTATTAACCAAGATTCTTTAAAAGAGTACAACAAATAAACTCATACGATTTTGTTTCTTCTTGTGAAAAGAAAGAGATCAAAAATGAAATCATAAACAAATCTTAAGCCTTTTCAGCCTTTTTTATTATTTTTCACTAATACCTGGTTCAACCTCGGAAGAGTTAAACCGAGCCCAAACACTTACTTCGGGTTTACGCCACGTCAAACAAATCCTTATTGATAATACATTTTCTTAGCCGTTTTAGCTACGCCTTCCTTATGTCAAATATACTGGGAAAAAAAGTCACCAATCCAAAACTCTGGTTATTATACACGTAAAGCAAACCCCAGCTGATTTCCATTATTATTCATTTTATTATTATTGTATGTATATTGGAAACTGGATATATTTAAAATTGGATTGTATAAAATTCAAATCCAATAAATGAATGTAACAACCACATTGCGTTCCCAATACCGTACAACTGTTAGATCGTTTGGAAAATATAAATAATTTATTAATGCAAAATATCTATCATTTTTGTCTTTGTAAGAAAGGAAAAAAAATTGCTTACACTCCTTTTTGTAAATTTCACAAGATGTCATCTCAAAATGACATTTAGATACTAAAACGGCCTTAAACCTCCTATAAACCAGTTTTAGCTTATTCCACCGCTATTCCCCGTGCATTTTCATTATAAATAAGGTTTTTAAGATTAGAGCCTTTGTAAAATCGAAGTAACTTTACTCCGTCGCTAAAACAAGTTAGTAAATAAGGCTGTACCAATAAATTTTGTATATATTTTACCAAAATTCAGACAATCACAATCACTCTAAACACCCCTCTGCACTCCCTCAATCCCTTTTATCAGCTGTCACAAAAAAAGTTTTGAGTTACAAAGACTATTATACAGGGTGATTTGCATAAGGTGTGACAAAAAGCTAGGGCGTGTAGGTTGGACTTAGACAAGAAACAAATATTGGAGAGGGGGTCTATTTCCCCCCGTTTAGGCGGGAGGGGCAATTTAAGAAAAAAATCACAGAAAAAAGATTATTAAAAAATATCACCGTTATTTTTTACAGAGTAATGCCATAGCATATTGAAAAGCCAGAAATACATTCTTTATTTTTGTTTTCAAATAAAGTTGTTCGAGTGAATAGTTTTTGAAAAATTTATTTTCAAAATCAAAATTTTGAAAAAAAAAAATGAAAATTTTGAAAAAAAAAATGAAAATTTTGAAAAAAAAAATGAAAATTTTGTTTTTAAACAATTTTTTTTCAAAATTTTACGTAATTAAGTATTATTTTTTTATTCAATATTCAATGCTCTTATTAATTTTTGATCAAACACAAAAAACCGGATGTCAAAATGTTTTGTAGTTTTTGAGAAAATCAAAAATAACAAAAACTACTTTTGTTCTAAGAAAAGCCTTTTATTTTAGTTTTTACGTTTTTATATTCTTAGGTGAATTTACGATTGAAAGGATTAACTATCTTTTTACTATTTTTTTAATTATCGTCTTATGAGCATACAATAATGTGACAAAGTACTGGATTAATCATATTTCACAAATTTTTTCATTGAGAACACCTGCGTGAGAGCATTGGATTAATATTGACCTGCGAATGTTTTTTAAATAATGCAACGTTACACGCCCTAACTAGTGACAGAAAAATGCTATTGCGAAATAAGAACAAAAATGTTCCTGAATCTTGAAATCAATTAAAATAAGAAATACATGCAATATTTAGATAAAATACATAATTACTGTTTATTTAAATTTTTAACTATTTTTTAACTAAAGCTTATTACAAAAAATTTTCGATATGATCCCCATTTTGTAGAAGGCAAAGATTATAGCGTCTTCTTATTGCTGCACATAAGTTTATACTTGATAAATTTTCCTGTAATTTTACTCCAGCCACTTCAATCCGTTGTTTCAGTTGTTCCAAAGATTCTATTTCCACTTCGTACACATAGTTCTTCATGAATCCCCACAAGCATAAAAATCTAACGGAGTTAAATCTGGCGATCTAGGCGGCCATTCTATTGGACCTCCTCTTCCAATCCAACAGTCACTAAAATGTTCATCAAGCCAGTTCCTTACAGTGATTTGTATGCTTTTTATGCAAAGAAGCGGCTATCCTGCTTAAAGCAATTAGAACTGCTGCAAATTTGTCCATTTCTCAATCTGCTCCAATTAAAAGAAATCAGGTGGTCTCCTGGTGGAACCCTGAACTTTCATTAATACAAAAAAAATGATTGCGCTAAATAATTTTAAAATTATGAACAGACGGACGATATGGACGAGTTGGTTCCGAAAAGCACGGGTGACAGTTGGTCCCTGAATGCTAGAAGTTATAGCCAAACCACAATCTCGCGTTTGGTCGGTCGGGCTTTGACATTTTGAATAAAATCAATACTCTTATGAGGCAATCTGAAATGTTACCTCCGGCGTTGCGACCGCTTTATATCGTAACATCGTAAACGTCAGATCAACGCCAGGCCAAAGCAAAAGTAGATCTATTTTCTATTCGGTCGGGCGTTTGACAGTTCATTGTCGGCCGTATTTTGTATTTGTTTTGAAAGTTGAAAATTGAAGTGAAATAAGAAGTAAGTACGAGTAATTGAAGTTCTTTTTTTATAAATAATTAAATCAAAAAAAGTGTGGTTCTGTTTTTATTTAAATAATTATATTGTTTCAGAAATCTTTAAACCGGCTGTATGAACCCTATTAACTTTGAACCACCAAACTATCAACAATCTGCGGCGCCGGCGTGGATAGCGGCACGGTGCACCATCATGAAAGCATTGGAAGCACATCTTGCGATTCTTTTGAACAGTTTGTAGGTAATGTATATCGAAAAAGATAATACACTTAATCATAATTAACTTACAGACACTTGATTTCACTCCACATTTGAATTCTCTTCCATCAATTACCTACAATTCAACATACATACATACATACATATTTATACAGTACCTTAATAAGAAAAGGTAGCATGTTAAATACAACAATATTATATACCTTGTAAATTAATAAACAGTAACAAAATTCATTGGAATATAACAATTAAGTAGGTACTTATCAAAGATGTCATGGAAATGTCAGTCAACGCTCGAGGTTTGAAGCTAAATTTCGTTTTACAAATGCTACGGTCGCGCTTTTTGACACACAAAATCGTATATACGATCAAACGCCCATTTAACGCCGGACCGACGAACGCGAGATTGTGATTTGGTCATTACTCATTTGAGAATGGCCGAGTGCCCAACGTATTTAATTTATATTTCTATATAATATCGTAAAAGATGAAATTTTAATCGCTATTCCTCAATTCCCCCAATCTGCACAGAAGCCCAACGATTTAGAGCAATTTCGCGAAAATGGTATTAATGTCAATATCTTCCTTTGGATGCATTAATTAAAGCATCCTACCAGAATTCCACAATAATGGATTGATTTTGTTTTATTCGTGACATGACATTATTTTTGTTTTGTTTCTGAAAACTTTTTTTAATGACGATCGGCGGATTTATGATGAGAAAGGAGAAAGTGCGAGTAAGCAGGACCGCTGGTTTTCAATTACGTTTGCCCTCTCTCCAGCAAAGATGGCGGAGAGTAGCTTAATGATGACGTGACCGAAAACCGCGGCCACTGATTGGCCGAAAGCGCTGAATGAGTTCTCAAGAGAAGAGTTTGCCCAGGATATGAAAAACCTGGGATGGGAGTGGTTAAAAACAGAAGTTTGAAAAATGAAAAGCAAGAAAATTAAGAAAAGTTTTAAGAAATATAAAAAATAATAATTTTTGGTGAAAAATAAAATTAGGAGAGGAAATATTGGATATTTGAGGAGGATTTCCAAAGTAACTAAAAAAAGAGGAAGAGATTGACAGGATTTTGAACATAAAAAATATAAGTATTCTATTTTTCTGTTGAGTGAGAGTTTCGGTTTTATCGGTTTGCGTTTTATTGATTTTAAATATACAATTCCGCGTTTGGCTTTTGTTCCGTTGAAAATTCCGAAAAAGCGGAACTCGTGCCCAGTTTTAGAAATCTGTTGTTCATTCGGGACGAAGTGGTAACAGTTCATCTTAGAAATTTCTAAAATAAATTGAATTTTCTTATTTGAAAAGATATTGGGTTTTCACCCTGTACATATAAAGGTTTTCCAATCGAAAATAAATAATTTTAACTTCCCATTCGGAATAAAATATTTTGTTTCTTTTTGCTCAAAAATTGCTTTCATCGTAGCCTTCCGCTTGAAAAGGTTTGTAATTTCCTTTATCAAAAAAAATTGCTGGCGCCCCTCATTTTTCTTTTAGAAACGACGCTCCTGCGACAATTATATATTTTAATATCATCTTAAAGTTGATCGATAAATTGTTTAATTAATTGGTGGAATCCATCCCCTAAAACGGAGCTTGTCATTTTAGTAGCATCCAAAGTGCTATCAACCTGTTGCGCTTTAACTTTGAACTCACCTTCGTTTTGCATTTCGACAGTTGTACTCGTGTTTACCGAATTATTGATAGTCAAGTCATACCTTAAGTCGTGCCGGTCGATTTCGCGCTCGTCATCGTTTTGATATAATAAAATCTATAGTTTAATTAATTATCGTATAATTAATTACTTGTTTAAGTGCAACAAATCACAACACAATATTCATTAATCTACAAAAAATCAAATGCTAAATTTAGACGTTTACTCAAAGACAACAAAGAAAAAGCTTTTCTAAATTCACTTCAAATAGAAACCCCAATCCCCAACTCTTCTCTAGCCAAAATATGGCAAAATATCGGTCGTTTCACTGGCAACCCAACCTCACTCGTATACCGATATCTCCAGGTGCTCTCCATGATGGACCAAGCATTTGGAATAGCTGGAGAAGACAGCTTCGAAAACTTATATAATGTTGCACGGACGCAGCACAACAGAGGTTGAAGCCACCAAAAGACCAGACAGCAATCAACAATGACCCATATCCACCCCTTCATCTCCACACGAGCCAACGACCGTTAGCACTGCTCAAGCTGACGTAAATATCATAAATAATAATAAGAACAAAATTTAGACCTAAGACACATATGTTATTCAAATGTAAAAAGAAAACATAACCAACCTAACGAAGCAGAGCCCCTTTTGTGCTCGCAGATTAATAAGATAGACTTTGTAAATAACATATGAACATATTTTGAGTGTAATTAAAAATAAACTATTGTATATATGTATAATAAACCCAACCTCACTCGCTCAACATTTACACTGCTGATCAACCAGCCAACATACCAGGTACAAAGACGAAGCTTTATGCAGACGACTCAATCACATACGCCACCGCTTTTTCACCAGAAATTGCTGCCAGGAGAGTGCAAGAGCACATTAAAAACTTATGGGAATACTATGTCAAATGGGGACTGAGGATAAACAGCGAAAAGACTGAACTCATCTGCTTCCGAACACCAGTGACTGTCATTCGAAGACGAGCGTTTGCAACACGCTGTGATGCAATCAAAATAAAGCTTCCAGACAACTCTGAAGTGACTGTCAAATCATCAACAAAGTACTTGGGAATCAATTTTTCCAACAAATTCAAATTCAAAAGGCATGCAGACTTGATGTTGAAGAGAGCCAACTATTCTCTGCACTTGGTCCATCCGCTTCTCAGGAGGCGAAATGGACTAAGTAAAAAAACCAAGCTGCTTGTATACAAACAACTTATTCAACCCGTTCTGACCTACGCCTTTCCCATCTGGTTTACTATTTCACCCACAGCAATGAAAAAGATGAAGCTTTTTAAAAGAAAGATGCTCCGCATTTGCACTGGACTGTACCGTAACCCACTGACGAAGAAATATATACCAACAAGGAATCTGTATAAAGAAGCAAAGTTAATACCACTGGACGAGTATTTACTGCAGCTCTCCGGAAAAATCATCAGGAACCTGGAAGATCATCCCAACACAGAAGTGCAACAACTTCTCCAGCATGAACTAGAGCCTCGTGACAAGTATCTATACACCCGAGCCATCACTGACGATCAATTTGAAGACATCATCCATAACGACAATGCACCCTTTTACGAGAAGAACAACAATCAATACTATAGGGGATAAAACGCCCACTCATCAAAAATTATTATTTAGTTAATATTAAAAAATCATGAATTAGATTAAGAAAACATTAATATGATATTGTAAGCAAATAGCATTATGTAAAGCCAAATGAAGAACGTTGGGCCCCTATTGTTGTGCCAACATGATTTAATTTAGTAATAATTTAGTTTTAAGTCAAATTGTATATAAAACAAATTGAAAAATAAAATTCTTAATCTTCAATCCAACCTCACTCGCTAAAAACTGCATTTTCATTTCATTTTTATTTATTTAAAAAAGCTTAAAAATATATATGTACATTTAAGAATTACATTTAACATACATATTTTTATATTATGTATTAAAAAAATCAAATTATATAAAAAAAGATATTAATACAAAATTAAACATTTTATAATAATTAATTTCCATAACAAAATAATTTTAAAAGAGTAAAGAGAAAAAAATTTAATTAAGGTTATTATTGAACAAATAAAAAATGAAAATGCAACACTCCGTTTGGGTTCTGTAGATGATTTTTTATAGAGGAGATAAAATTATTAATATTTATAATTGTTTTATATGGAGCAGGTAAACTGTTCCAAATTCTGTCACCAATTATGAAGAAAAACCTGCGTGTCTGCAATGTTGAACTGCTAGGAATATTAATATTATTTGTAGTGAAGAAGTTGAAAATTTTAGTTTCTCGAATAAAAAGTGGGGGTTTGAGACCGTACTAATTTAAAGATGAATTTGCAAATTTCAATGGTGAAACGTGACATTAATGAAACACCAAAAACACAGTTCGACAAATGTGATACATAGTCAAACCTTCTTAATGAATTAATGAAACTAGTGCATGAGTTGAAAGCTACATTTAATTTTTGCTTGCTTATTGAATCCATCCCACCATAAATAGGACAACCATATGTTATTATTGGGGCCAACAAAGTTTTGACCAGCATCAATCTTGTAGCTTTCGGGATGTAGAATGAAATTCTCCACAAGCGTCTAAGACCTCCATAAATTCTTCTTATTACATTTTTTACATGATCTTTCCAGGTGAAAGTTTTGTTAAAAATAAAACCTAAATTTTTTACTGTAGAGCTGAAAGGAATCACATGACCATTTAAAATTAATTGTGGCAAATAGGAATCATCCAGACATTTTTTGTATATAATTATGCTTTGAGATTTTACTGGGTTTAAAACTAAATAATTTCTAACTGTCCATTCATGTATACTGCTTAAGTCATTATTTATATTGCTTGATGCGTCTTCCAGAATGCCAAGAGGAAAAGACAAACAGATCTGTAGATCGTCAGCATAAAGGTGGTATCTGCTGTATTTAATAGTATTAACAACATCATTAATAAACATGCTAAAAAGTAGAGGTCCCAACAAAGATCCCTGAGGGACACCCACTTTCAGATCTTCCAAGTCAGAAACCAAGGTTCCAATGAAAACGGCTTGTCTACGGGTAGTTAGATAACTTTGAATTAATTTAAGGACACAAGAAGAAAAATCGAATTGATATTTAATTTATGAAGTAAAATCGAGTGGTTAACTGACCCAAAAGCATTAGAAAAATCAAGTAAGCTTAATATCGTCTCTTCCGAAAACCCGATTGAAGAGGTGACATGAGATTCTGAGACTCTATGAAATCTAAGAGCTGACTGAACATCAAGTTTTCCCAAGTCCTTAGAAAAAAGAGGAAGAATACTTATAGGTCTATAATTCGACATATCATTACATCCTGTTTTTTTCTGAAGAGGAATGATTTTTGCAATTTTCCAAGGTCTTGGAAAAATTGACTTTATCAAACAATCATTGTAAATATTGGCAACTCTTGGAATGATTGCAGGGAGCAGCAATCGAATAAATTTGGGAGAAATTTCATCCATGCCAATCGCATTTGACTTAATTGAACTAACACACGCAAAGCATTCTTCAATAGACACACAATTAAATGAAAATGATCCGTCAGGAATATTCGAAGGAGAAAAAAGATTTACTTGAGGGTTAGTGTTACCAACATTCAATGCAAAAAAATTATTCAAGTTGTTAATAAAATTAAGATTTTCACAATATTCAAGAGTAGGTTTCCTAATCGCACCTAGATTCTTTAAATTATTCCATAAAATTTTTGTAGAATTTCTTAAGTGTCTAATTTGTAAAAGTAAAATTTTTCTTTGAATCCTTAATAGCTTTCACTACTCTAATCCTACAGGCTGCATAACGTTCCCAATCAGTTCTCAACCTTGAATTTTTATACACCCTATATAAGAAGTTTCGTTCAATTATTAAATTATTGATGGCTTTTGTAAACCAGGGGTAGTTATTGGAAGAGATTTTCGACTTAATCGGAACATATTTATCATACAAATATTTTAATAAATTTGTTAGGAAATCAACCTTAAAATCAATAGCAGAAAACCTAAAAATATGCCAATAAATGAGGGAGACTTCCAGAAATAGCTCTTCTATGTTGATGCTACTAAAATCACGATAAAAAATTAAATTGTTCCGATCAGAAGTTTCAACCTCAACATCATAAATTAAGAACGTCAAATCATGATCTGCAACTCCATGTGTTTGATTTAAAAAAGAAACTTTATTTTTGTTTGAAACGACAAATAGGTCGATAGCAGTTGCACTTGTCAATGTGAATCTCGTAGGAAAGTACTCGGTGCTCACTATTTCTAATCCATACGAATCAAAAACGTTATGTAAGAGATTAGATGATATAGGTAAACTTACATCAACGTTCAAATCACCACATAAAATAATATTTTCATAACATGCACAATGTCTTGAAAGAAATGATTCAAATTCATCAAATGGAAATCGAACTGGATGCCTGTAAATACAATTAACTTAAACTTTTTCATGAGGTAAGGTCATTTCAATAAGCAAACACTGGATGTCACTGTTTTAAGAAATCTAAACAAACAGCCCGAATTCCTTCACGGACATAAATCAAGACGCCTGAACAACGAACATCACTATCACACCTAAATAATCGATAGCCTTTAATCTTCAACTCCCAATCTTCAACTTTATTTGTAGGATTACTCATAAGCCATGTTTCAGATAAACAAATAACATCAGTTGTAATTGATTGAAACTTTAATCTTAATTGGTCGATTTTCGATAAAACACTCCGAATGCATTAAATCAAACAACGACACGATCACAGATCCGCTAAAAATATCCAATTTTATCACACAAAACTTGGCTTAGCATCGGAAGATACATATTTTTCGAACACTTTCGTTAGTAAAAAAAAAAGATACACTTAACCACCTATTTTAACAAGCTTTTAATCCGACAGCTCAATGCATCGAACTACTTCACTTAGTAAGGTTAAAGGCAAAACCCCAAGCAAAGATAGAATATCTTATCCAATGCTGAAAAATCTAGGTAATAAAACTAAGCAGAAAATTCTTCATTTATACAATAATATTTTAAATAACTCCATCATTCCTTACACCTGAAATCTTCTACAATTAAAGCTATTCTGAAGCCAAAAATAGATTAAAGAAAAAATATAAAAGGATACCGCCCAATGTCCCTTATCCCATGTATATCCAAAATAATGGAAAATACAAATTTCCAAGCGCATACTATAGTTTGCCGAAACTAACAAGCTTATAAGCCCGAACCAAGTTGCTTTTAAGTCCAACAGAGGATGCATGGACGTTTTTCTTCATATAAACAACGAGGGCGGTTCGATAAATACTTAGCCTACAAAAGAAAAATTTTGAAAAAGCGGCTTTTTATTTCTCAACATAGTCTCCTTTTAGCTCGATACAAAGTAGAGCGAAATCTGGGGAATACGGTGGATAGAGCGGAGGTGTGAGCCGGCGCACAGTGGAACGAAAACATGAAAAAGTGGTTATCTGGCTGTAACTTTTGAAATAATGGATGGATTTTGAAACGGGTTTTAACTTTATACTTTTAACTCATTCTTTATTTCAAAAAACTGAAAAATAAGCAATGTACCAAATAAAAATTTTCACATACCCCCTGAAACTAAGATTTTTTCAAATTTTAGCTTTACGCAAATAAAATTAATTTTATGGAGGAAAAACAATTCATATTTATTGCTCTTAATTCATATTACAAGTTTGATGTGCATTTTTGCTCTTTTTTTTTGAAATATGTATTTCGAGACATCGTTCACAGTTTAATTTGAATGTTATTTATATTGAATATTGTTCTAGTTAATATATGTTTATAAAAAATTTTGTTTGCCTTTTCATTGAAAAACAAATTAACAACATGCGTCAAAATTCCATTTTTTTTGGTTTTAAAAATACTGCGTCTTTGAGTCCATAATGTTTGAAAATTAAAGAGTGTACATAAAAAAACTGTTTTATATATAAAAGAGGCGACAATTTTCTATGCATATCAAACAAAAAATATTTCCAAGAATGAAAAAAAAAAACACACAATATCCGGAATTTTGTACTAGACATTCCACTGTGCGGCGCTTGTTGTTCGGAGTGAACAAACGCGGCACCCATCGCGCCGACAGCTTTCTCATGCCAAAAAATTTCATGAAAGTTATGACCCATGCGGTCTTTTGAGATGCCTACCGTTTTAGCTACCTCACGCACCTTCAATCGGCAGTCTGCCAGTACGAGATAGTGGATTTTTGACACGTTATCCTCCGTGGTAGACATTTTCGGAGCACCTGGACGGGGCTCATCAAAAAACCGATATGCGATCACGTTGAAACTCGTTATACCAATTTTTGACGGTCGTCATCGAGGGTAGAACTGTAGCGAATCGTATGTAATCGTTACTGAGTAACGGGTATTCAATGAAATACGGTATAACGAAACGTTACTCACTAATCAGAGTCGTTCGTTACTCGCACGATGTCGTTATTTTTTTTTTTTTGGCACAACTTCAGTATCCAATAACAAATCGTTTTATTAAGTCAATTTTGTATAGAAGAAATTTCTATAAAAAAAAATTGGGATTCCAATTTTGAGTATTTAGCAATATAGATTTTAGGAAATAATTTCAAAAACTAATCGTTCACACGTTTTTAAGATATTGAATTAAAAATAAAGTTTTTTTTTTTTTTCAAAAACCCAAAAGATATTTTTTGGCATATTTTAATAAACATTATTATTTTATATTCAAAGAAGCTTCAGTATAAAAAAGTTCGTCAAAATCGTTAGAACCGTTAATGAGAAAGTCGAAAACGAAAAAAAAACAGTACCACTATATATTACCAAAATGTAGCCCATGCCCATAATAGCACACTTTTTTTATCAAAATCGTTAGAGCCGTTTTCGATATAAATACAAATTTTCAATTTATTCTCTAGGCATTCAGACAGACGGATTTGCCGTGTTTTCTATCATCGTAATGTCTACTACTTTGATCAAAATTTCGAGTTCCATTATTTTCACAAGTAATAAAATAATAATCATACCATATAGTCAATTAAAGTAGAATAAACAGTCACCAAAAAGACTATTATTCATTTGCATTAAATCCATAGGTTCTGAAAATATTAAAAGTATCATTTTTGGCGACCAACTTTACAAGACAAGGAGTAATGTTTTAATTATAAGAATCTTCTTATTTGAAACTCAAATAAAACCAACCATTGCGTATGATTTACGTATTTCGTTACAGTTCCGATACACACATTTGGCTGATACTATAACGTGATATATACGAATTATATTAGAATTGAAGTAACCATAGTAACGAGTAACGACATTTTTATAACTTGTACTCATACCTAAAGTAACGTATGCATGCGGGTATTTATTTTGTCGTTACTTTTACAGCTCTATCAGTCTCTCACCAGCACCTACTCAAGAAAAACGGGCTACCACTATGTACAAATTGTAACACCAGACTGGACCTAAATAATATTATGGAACACCGCCCTGTATGGCAACTCATAATCAAAAATTTATTTAAAAATATGTAAATATATCTATGAAATTCTCCGAAACCCTAGTTCCACAAATATCAGATTTTCTTTTAAAAGCAAACATTTTAATTAATAAAAATAGAGCCAATAGTCTCCGCAGCTAGGCTCGTTAAATTAAGTATTACCATTTAATTTTAATTACCGTAAATAAATAATAATAATAATAATAATAGTAAACTATTTTAATACAAAAAAAGCCAAAACTAATTAATGCTTGGCAGCAGTCTTTTCTGCCTGGTATTTGTAAAACTGTAAACTCTAATATTATATATTGAGGGTGTCTCCAAATTCGTCAAGGACATTTTGGGATGTGATTTTTCTAGATTATTGGTATACCTCCAATAGTGACATAATGTTTTGGGGATTTAAGAAGAGGCCTACTTTTGTATACCCTGACCCATGTTAACATAAATTGCTCTGTAAATACGAATAGTAGAAACTTCGTTAAGAAAATATACAAGCTTTTATAACTGCGTTTTAATAACGTTGATACCTTATTGGGATAATCAGATATTCAATTTCTAAGCCTGTTAATTTTTTTTTTTTTTCACCAGCTAATCTTGCAGCAAATTTTTTAATTTGGGGTTAATTTTCTCCAGAACATACGTAATAAATATTACTTTTACTATTTGTTTTTAATGAACGTAACACTAAAAAAAATAAAAATTAATAACAAGTTTGCAAAAAACCTCATACATTTTATGATACTTGGGAAACATACAGAAATTTTAAATTGTTTTAAAAATATTATTTTTTACTTCAATCTCTAAAAGCTATTACGTAATGTTAGATAATTTTAAATTTTATGTGTGTATTAAAACAGTTATAACAGGTGTTCAAAGTGTCCTCCTTGATTTTGTATGCATGCTAGAGCCCGTTTATTTGTTGACGATAGCTGCTGCCTCACTTTTTTATTCTCTCGCAGGTCCAAGATGCATATAGTATATGAAGAGCAAATCTGTTCAGACGGCGCTTTATGAAGTGGTCGACTCGATTGAGAAATCAATCCACTTTAAAGAATTTAGTCTAGGAGCATTTCTTGACATAGAAGGGGCCCTCAACAACAATGAAAATGGCACGATACGATAAGGCCTAGACTCTGTAAGCAACGACCCGATTATGTCATACTGGATTGACTCCCTGCTTCAAACTAGAATTGTAAATGCAGAAATGGGCGACAGTAAGCTTAAAGCTAGGACGTGTAGAGGTACGCCGCAGGGAGGTGTCTTATCTCCCCTGATTTGGCTTCTGGAAGTAAACCAGATTTTTGCTAAATTAGGGCAAGGCGGCGTAAAAGTTGTGGCGTATGCTGATGATATAGGGATAATGGCATCAACAAAATGTCTCCCCAATCTGTGCAAGCTCCTACCAGCAGCCCTTGCTAAGCTTATTAATTGGACTAGTAGCTGCGGACTTAACGGAAACCCTCTAAAAACAACTGGTTCTGATTACAAGAAAACTAAACATTTCAAGCTTTAAATGGAACACCGCTCCGTATTACTGGGACGTCTAAATATCTTTTTTTTTTATTATTATTTATTTATTCATCAAGCAGATTAATATAATATTATTAACAAATAAAATATAATCTTACAGACTACATAAATAAGGTTAATAACTTTAGAAATAAAGTGAAACATAAATAAATATATCTAATTAAGACTAAAACTTAAACCACCAGTGTCGGAGTTAAGTAATAAATATAATAAATATTTTTTAAAAGATTCTCGATTCTTCTGGTAGGAAAAGAAGTCAACATGATTACAAATGATATTATATTCTGTAATGCATCGAGTTAGAGGCTCATTGAAACCATAGTTTACACGATTAGATTCATGAAATAGAATGCAAGATCGCGTTTGCCTATACGGAGCATATATCAACTAAGGACAAAAGTAAAGGGCAGTTTATATGAGAAGTTATAATATCACGTATGAAAACCACTGAAAAATACCGACGGCGAATATCAAGTGGTGTTAGTCCAAGCAGTTTACATCTGGTTTCATAAGGAGGTATTGGAATGTTCCAATTTAGTCGGTGAACTACGATTCGCGAAAATTTGTTCTGAATCCTTTCAATCCTTAAACAGTGAGTTTTATAAAAAGGATTCGAAATTACTGAGCAGTATTCTAGGGAAGATCTTACATAAGCATAAAATAATGACCGAAGGGTAAATGGATCTTTAAACACTTTTGAGTTACGAACCACAAACCCCAGCATAATATTTGCTTTTGCAACCACAAAATCAATGTGGGAGTTGAAGTTTAGTTTGGAGTCGAATATTACACCAAGGTCTTTCTTTTCTCTAAGCTTAGTAAGTTTTGTTTTATTTATTTCGTATTCAAAACTAATTGAACTAAGACTACGAGAAAGATAAAGATTGGCATTTGGAGACATTTAAAAAAAAACTGTTTGGCAATGCACCATTCAGATAAGGGCTCAAGGTCACTTTGAAGTAACAGACAATCGTCCAACGATTTGATACAACGGAACATTTTAATATCATCCGCAAACATAAGGCAGAGAGCATTTTTGATAAACGTTGGAATGTCATTGATTAATAGCAGGAATAGAAGGGGCCCCAAGTGACTCCCTTGAGGAACACCAGAGGTTACATGAATTACTTCAGAAAATAAATCATTAACACGGACAAACTGTGTTCTACCTATAAGATAGGATGCAAACCATTTTAAAATATTTGAATGGAAACCGATAAATTCCATCTTTTTTAATAATATAAAATGGTTTACCCTTCGAAAAGTCCGTAAAGACTACATCAGTTTGAAAACCATTTTCGAGATTTCTGATTATTTGGTTACAAAAAATAGTAAGGTTTGTCGTAGTGGATCTTCCGGCTACAAATCCATGCTGAGATGGCGCAATCGTTTCTTTAAGAATAAAGGTTAGTTTTTCATAAACAATGTCTTTATCTCAACGCAGAGTTTTATTAGACGAGCTATTCCTATATAAAATCATGTATGATAAAATAGATTCACCAAATTTAAAAAGCATTATTAGCATCCATTTTCCGATTCGTTTTAGTCGTCATTCTGTTGTATTTGATATACCTTTCTCAAGAACCAATTTAATTTTTAAATCACCTTTAATAAGAATTCAAAAGTACCATAATAAAATTTTCTCAACGTTTGATGTTTTGCAATAAAACTGAATTAACTTAAGTTAAAGGTTTGTAATAGGCGTAAGTTTATTAAAAACTGTTAGCTATTTTATAATCAATAAAAAAAAAAAAAAAAATTTCTCGAAAATCTTGGGAATCGTAGACAATTTACTTATAGGACGGTAATTAGAAACATCCTGTTTGGAGCCAGATTTATGGATAGGAATAATAAAGGAAATTTTTCAATCGTCGAGAAAAAGGCCCTTTTCAAGAGAAACGTTGAACAATAAAGTTAATGGCCCTGAAAGAGCAACAGCACAGTTTTTCAATACAATTGGAGGAATGCCATCAGGTTCCGGTTGACTATCATCATTGAGATCCCTGAGGGCTGACTCAACATCTTTGCAGCTTAAATTTAAGCTGCCTTTATTGATGGAATTATCACTTATAACTGATGAATAATTTTGAGGAACACATTGAGGGGAGTAAACCGATTGAAAAAAGTTTGCATAGAGGTTGCATATGGTATTTATGTTAGTAGATGTAGTCCCTAAATACTGCATGCAATTCGGTATACCATTAGAGCATTTTTTGTTATTTATGTACGACCAAAAATGTTTACTATTTTGTTTAAAGCAAGATTCAGTACGACACAGATAATCCTTGTACAAAAATTTGTGTCAAAAATCAAATACTTTTTGAAGTCGTAAATAGTTACTCCGGAGTGCAATATCATTTACTGAATTACGATATAATGTATACGACTTATTCTTTTGATTATTTAAGTTTGTTTGTTCCACCAATGTGGCTTAGAATTATCAAAAACAACGACTTTAGGTACAAATTAATTAATCGCTTCTTTAATATTGTTCCCAGCAATAAATTATAAGCATCCGCGAGCTGATAATTAAGAACGATATTGCTCCAAGAAACCGAATTTAAATGATTAATTAATCCTTCGAAATTAGATTTTTTGAAATCATATTTGACTAATCTTCCCATTACCGGTTTAAAATAGTCATAGAAACTAAGTTTAACACTTAAGGCCAGGTGGTAAATACTATTTTGAAAAATAGGATAATTACAATCTTTGACATCAGCAACAGTTTCACTATCGATAAATAGGAGATCAAGAATACGATTTAAACTATTTTTAAAATTATTTATTTGAGTGAGATTTAGTTCTGAAAAAGAATCAGATACCTCACATTCACATTCATTACTAATATTAGATGCAAATAGACATAATTCATCAGAATCACATACCCAGTTTGATTTAGATATCGATCGTAAACTAAACTGGAAAAAGGGAACATCAAAGAAAGAAAAAAAAGGCAATAGCTTTATCTTTATTTTACTAGATGACCCGGTGAACTTTGTATCACCTTCATATATTTTTGAAAAATATGCTCAAAACTCAAAGCAAAATTTGTATCTACTCGTACATTAAATGCAACACAGTTATACACTTAATCAATTTAAGGCTTTCTGATTTACTATATTTTTTGTCTTATTTTGCGGTGCGTAAATATATAAAGATGATGGTTTTCCGACTCGCAAACTCGCGAACAGGGAAACTCAAAGTTGATTCCGCAAACTTTCAAAGACTGGCCTTGTCATCGCAAAGGCCAGACGGACAATAAATTGTAGACGCTTGAAATGAAATGGCAAATATATTGAATATATTGGAATCATCGGTATACGCGGGATCAAGACATCATTTTCTTTGTATTTTCCGTTGATGATCTTGGCTTCGATGACGTTATTTATTACTCGTAGCTTTTTTACAGCCAGTCTCGTTCCATTGCATAGTCGAGGTTGATTAATGTTAAGCAGAATAATCACAACTGATGCTACTTTTAATTGTGAATTGAGAGGTTTTAGTCCAGGAAAATTTAGGTAATTCAAAAACTCTGTGAGAAAGTCCTGGTTTGTAACTGTGTCAACTGATTTGTAAGAAAACAACTCTCCGGGAAGAAAATTCTGAATGGTTGCATTGAGATCATCAACATCTTTGGTTTTGGTCGCCAATATTACTCGTTCACTGAGCCAATTATAGTTTCTGAACTGTTGTCTTATGTCCGTGGAACATTTGAAAGAACTGTTTCGGCCAATACTTCAGTATCGTATTGTTGTTCTCTTTGCAACTTGTGGTTAAATGTATCACGCAAAGGTCGATTTGGTGCTGTCATGCCCAAACACGACAATATTTTATTTACCATCAATATACACAAATTTTCTATCATGATCAATGTCGCATTGTAAATTTCTGCTGAAATTTGTGGTGTAAAGATATCAAATGTCACACAGCTAAGAACATTTTGTATTGGAAACCTAAATTGTCGTTTTCAGTATTTTCCGTTACTTATTATTTATGTTTCTCACCGTTTGAACCTTCCCTGAACTTACACTAATAATTCAAGACAAAAATCATCAAAATCGGTCGAGACATTCTCGAGTTTTTGCGAGACAAACGAACAGCAATTGATTTTTATATACATATATAGAATATAGATTTATTTATTTATCAATATTATCTACAAGCTTAGCTTAACAGACTACTTACAATTTTATAGAGAAAATAAATACTATTAATATAAAAAAAAGAAGACTAAGTTGTATTTATATTAATGAATCAAATATTGCTTTAATCACAAGAAATTAAATTGAAAACAATGTTTTTGAAGCGGTTTGTTAAGAGAGTTTAAGATTGAATTCTTGTGTACAAAATTTAAAGAATATAAATGATCAATGAATTCAAAATTTGTTTTCATGTTACAAGGGATTAACATTTTGTCATTATCAGAGTCATTATCAAGTCCAAAGAATATATGTAACTTAGATTAAGATCCCCAATTATGCAAATATTGTTAGAATCATTACACTTTTTAAAAATAAAATCTATATTCATGATATGATTTAAAGGTATTAGATGGAAATAAACTAATTATTGTAATAACTTATATTTAATGTACTGTGTTATTTTATACTCTATTTGAGAGCTTTCTATAATATCGAATAGTTTTGAGGCAACTGTGGCTGAATTAAGGCCATTATACGATAAGTTAGTGTCCAAGAGAGGAAACTCTTATCCTGATGGCGATGATAACCAGGAACCTGAAGATTTAGGAAGAATAACTGAATTGATTGAAGTAAATGGTCTCAATGAAGAGATGAACCCTGTGGACAAGGAGATAGAGTTGTTGCGAAAGCGAAAAGAATTACAAAAATTAAAGGACGATTTGGGGTTAGTAGAAACCAGGAAATTCGATTTCCTGGCTTTTGAATTCATGACCTTTTTATGGTGATGACAATTACGACATTCGTAAGTGGTTTGAAGACGTTTTTGTAGTACTGGGATGCAATAAGTTCTAAGTTCTAAGTGGTACAGCAAAACTTTTCTTACGTACAACTGCTCTTCATGCATATGAAAACCTCAAAAAGGCTCTGATGGAAGAATTTGGTCGTCTGTACACAATTAACGAAGTGTTCCAAATAAAGAAATCACGTAGTTTAAAGTCAAATGAATCTGTTAAAAGGTATGTAATTGAAATGCAAGAAATTGCCTCGCACGCCAATATTCCTGAGGCAGACCTAATAGAGTGTATCATTGATGAGCTAAACGACCGAAGCAGCAATGTTGCGATATTAATGGGTGCAACTTCTCTATAACAATTAAAGTCATTTCTAGACCGATATGAGAGACGGCTGCGTCCTAGTACCCCAATGAAAACTGTGGTCTCAGATGTCCAAGCTAGTGTTACCGCTGGAACGTCAAGAAAGTTTATGCTCCTGTAATTGTCAACAAATTGTCAAGACCTAATATTGAACAGACTAGATGCTTTAACTGCTTAGAGTATGGGCATTATCAAAGCCAGTGTCCAAAGCCGAAACGGCTACGAAGTTCATTTTTCTTGTGTCATGAAATTGGACATTTGTATCAAAATTGTCCAAAAAAGAAGTTCTTAACTACTGGTGTAGAAGAAGACAATGAAAATCAAGATGACTGCAACTCAGAAGCCAATAACAAAATAGATGAAGAATCAGAAAAGATAAAGGCAAGATAAAAGCAAATAAAAGATAACGCATGAATTCATAGTTCTTCCCGATGACGAATCTATTATACCTATGCTTATTGGACGTGATGTTCTATATAAATTTAAAGTTTACTTATATAGCTTAAAGAGAATTTATAACCGCAGTTTATTAATGAAATTTAAAGAAAAGGAAACGAAAAATAAATTAATTCAATTATCCAAAGAAACTCTACTCTGAATGCACTTATTTCTTTTGAGTTATTAAAGAATTCAAACCAAGTAGATTGTGGTATAAAAATTGATTCCGATAATATATTTAAAAAAAAATATTGCCAAATTAAAATTCCAATCCAAAAATTGTAAAGTTCCGACTGAAGAAGCTTGTCCTATTCTTGATGAATTAAAATTAGAAACAATTAAACTTAAAACTGATAAAGAGATGCTTGATTTTGTGGATGTAGAAATGTTGGTGAGTGCAAGTTAATACATGAGAATGACACATTAATTTATGAGATAAACAAATTATAAAATAAACTAAATTTCTGTGTCTGACCTGTATGTGTTTATGTAATATGATACTCCTAGAAAACGAATGCATCGTTGGATTTCATCATTCTGAGGATGACATCACCTTCCCCATCAAAGGAGCATAGTTAAGAGTATTATTAAGAATGATGAGTTTAGTTTCATTTTGTAAGTTGAATAGAGTAGTTTCATTTTGTAAGCCAAGTAAGATAGTTTAGTTGTAAGAACAAGTTTTTAATAAAATTTTTAAAAACATAATTTAACACAAAGTTAAATTAATTTGCAGTTGGGACCTGCAATATGCAAAATTGTGAAAAACATATAAACGAGTTTTTGGATTTAGTTTATTTTAAGGCAATTAAAATAACAGACAAAAAAGACGGACTATTGCATGAATATTACGTTGACAAAGGATGTTCCAATTTATTATCGACGGATTTCTTATTATGAAGGTACTGAAGTACAAAAAAAAAATTGACATACTCTTGGAAAAGGTTGTAATTACGCGAAGTAATTCCCCATATGCATCAGAACTTGTGCTAGTGAGAAAGAAAAATGGCGAAATTCGAATGTGTGTTAATTACCGTGTATTAAATAAGCATACAGTACGAGATAAGTTTCCTTTGCCGTTGATAGAAGATTGCTTAGAGTATTTTGCCAATAAAAATATTTTTACAACATTCGACTTAAAAGACGGATTCCATCATAATAAAAATTTCCGAAGAATCTGTAAAGTATACAGCATTTGTTACACCTTTTGGACAGTACGAATATGTTTATATGCCTTTCGGGCTAAAAAATGCGCCTGCTGTTTTTCAAAGATGTATTTATTTAACACAGCCGTTAATTGAGAAAGGTTTAGTTATTGTTTATCTTGATGATATTTGTATACCAACCAAAAACATGAACACTCATATTAAGATTCTTACCAAGGTATTGTAAATACTAAGAGAGGCTGGACTATAACTTAATATGAAGAAATGCAGATTTGCGTTCAATGAAATTGAATACCGCGGTGTTAATATAAATAAAAATGGGATTCGCCCAAATAAAAATCATTTAGAAGCAATACGCACATATCCGATGCCTCAAAATATTAAAGAAGTCCAAAGATGTAGTAGTCTGTTTGTAACGAACTGCAACTCAAATGTTTTTTTTTGTTACAACGACTCCTCATATTAGCCACTACTCTCCTACCTTTCAAAATAAATGTACATGTATGAGACCGCGTATCGCCACCGTTCCCGATCGGCGATATTTATCCCGTATAAACTGATTGGTAGTTGTAGATGGCTAAAAGAATACGGTTGCAAAAAGAATAGAAGTTTTTCCTTGGAAGTCTAAAGACCTACTCGTACCTTATAGTCAATTTACATTTTTTTATTTAAATTTACTTTCATTTTTAAAAGTATGTAAAAATTATTTAAATTACACAAGTGAAAGATTTTAAATATAACATTCTTAATTTGCATAGAAAATAAAAGTGAACCTGAACGAGAAATTTAAAGAATCTCTAACGCCTCTAGTGAAAATATTACAAAAATAGGAAAAAACAAAAGAAAGCTAAACTACTTAATAAACGCTTCTAAAGCTTCAAATTGAGTTTTAAACCACAGAAAATAAAATCACTGGTGGTCCAGTAGGCTAGGCGTTTCACCCGTAGGCGTAAGGTTCAGGGTTCGAATCCAGGCAGCGACACCAACCTATATACTTTTTTTATTAATTCTTTTAATTGATTTTTTTATGTTTTAACGTCATTTTTGTATTTTTTTTATAACGTAAATAATTACAAATTTTAAAAGCGCATATCGTGGGCGCGAAGTCAATTTTAACTAGCCACAGGTAGCATAATTGTGTGTGTACATATTTAAACATATACATATGTATATGCAATGCTACTTGTTTGCACTAATGATTTGATCACTTTTGTAAGAAAAAAAAATTATTGAAAGCATTATATATTTTTAAAGCAGTGTAAAAGTGATAATATCAACAGATAAGTTCATCTAATCAACCTGGATGCTGTGGCCACAACATTTGCAGCTCGATGTTTAAACACCGAAAATAAGGGTGAGTCATTGTTCTGAACACTTTTATATTCAATTGCATATAAATATATAAAGTCTTTCAAAGGGGTGGGGAATATTGTGAAAATTTAGTAGTTTTGAGTGAAGTGCACTCAAATGATAATTCGTGCATATACATGCATTTTTATCTATGCGCGGTGTGCTTACCTGTGTAACTAGAAATAATTTACTTTCGTACTTACGTATGTGCTTAAGTACATATTTTATTACTAATTAAACCCAAACAAAATTTGAGAATTTGAAAGACATAGTCTTTTGTAAATAATAATTTAACTTGTTTAAATAATTCTTTTTTTTTATTAACTTACATATAATTATAATTTGTTTGGTTAAATTTCGAATGATGATTGTTATACAAAACAGAATGAAACAAAATATTAATAATTATAATGTTTGAAAAGAAAATTTGATACAAAATGGTTTTTTAATTTAAAGGATTAAGGATGAGGATTGATGGAAATGGTAAGAGTGGGATGAGGAAGTGAAAGATGGCGAGGAAAGGGGTAGCTTAGGCGAGATAGGTTACCATGGCAGGGTGGGTATAGAAAATATTCTCGTGACGTCATAACACCGCGACGTAGAGCCTGGCATGATTTTTGTCTGCGCGGTTTTGATAGGGGTCAAGAACTTACTCCCTCCGACGAGCGTGAGGCCGGTCAAGCATGCCAGCACAGACCCCGACGGCATCCACGAAACCCGCAACAAATGGCGCCCATAACGTGAAGGCCTTGCTATCCTACGATAGCAAGTTTTTAGATATTTTTTTCGAGCCAATTCAGTTTTGTTTTTAATTTCAGTTTTTTTTCATTTTAGTTTAAATTCCATAGTTCATTAATTTTTTTGTATTGCTTTTCATTTTTCACTTTTCATTTCATTTTAATTTTTCTAGCTTCAGTTTCAATAGTATATTTTTTTTAATTGCTTTTAATTTTCATTTTAAATTTTGATTCATTTTAGTTTGTTTATTTAGTTTAGTTTGGTTTTCAGTGAGGAAATGATCTTTCGTCGTAAGTCCCAGTATCCGAGGTGTGTGACCTTGGTACTGCGTTGCGATGACGGAGGATGATTTTCGAATCTGATAAGTAATGGTGGTTAGCATTCTGAGTCTTTATGCTGGTGGTATATATTTATGCTGGCATAGTTGTTCAGTTTGCAAAATCACCATAAATATGTATGTATGTAGAAGTAGATATATAAATAAAGACGGAAGAGACAAAAGGATTCATATTGAGTCTTCATGAGTACCTTTCGTCGATAAAAGATAATGTCTGTAGAGTCGTTTTGTGATTATGTTGTGATTTGCAAATCGCCATACAGAGCAATTTTAGTAGAGTTAGTTTCAGGTATTTAATTTATTTTTTTTCTTCGGCTCGCAGCGCTTCGCCATCTTTCGTTTTCTTTTTTTCATTCTTTCCAGATTAGTTGATCCTCATCCAAATCCGCATTTATATAAAAAAAGTTTTCTTGAAAATTTAAAATTTTATTTTTAACTTTGTTGTTCTTTTACAGTGGGTTTTTTTTATTGATTTTGTTTATTTATATGGTGTTCTTACAAATGTTAGTTTTTTGTTTATGAGATCTTACATAGATCGAGTTTTTGAGTTTTTCATTTTTTTTTTATGATATTATAGTTTTATTAGAGTTCGACGTGTTTTTTTTCAGTTTAAAATTCTTTCATTTTAATTTTTATTTTGTTTTAATTTTTCAAATTTTCATTTTTGTTCTATTTCATTTCTTATTGTAGTAGGAGTTAGTTTCAGGATTTAGTTTATGAAACTGAGTGTTTTAATTTTGCTTTGGTTTTCTGTTCATTCCTGGTTGGAATTTCTTTCGATAGAAAAATAATAATCAGATTCTGAGACAATTAATCTAGATCATTTGTGTTTTAGTTGTAGTGATTTTTCTCGTTAGATTTTTCGTTTTGGGTTATGAACCAGAATTCGAATAATCCTCACAATTCTAGCCAAACTCCAAGACTTTTGAGCGAAGGAATTTCGTTGGAGGATTTTGAAAGGTTTCATCGATCTGTGATTTTGGATCACTATTATAATTTAGTAGCTGAACTTTCTCCTGAAATGTCGACCGAGGGTGATCAATCACTTCACGACGAAGTAAGTCAGGCTAGAGCCAGGGCTTTGGAGCCTGCGGATGGCAGCAATCTTCTTGGCCAAAATAATCGATCAGTCCATGACTTAACGGAAAATCCGGGATACCCTGCTGGGATTGGTAGAGCATCGGCTATCGATGTTTTGGCTGACAGAATTGATCAATCTTTGGTGACGAATCAGGTTCGATTCTTTGACCAGATGGATTATTTCATGAGAGGTATTATGGGAAAGCTGGAGAGTATTGGTGACCTCCGTTCGGAACGGCATCTTTCAGACTTGGGCCATCCTAGTAATCCCCAGTGTTCGAATGTAGCAAGTAACAGCATGCCAAACATGTTTCCACCTCACGTACCGAGTACGTCACGAAGTGTTCCTTCTGTGGGGTTACAACCACAAAATGCTTCAAGGGAACCGAATGTTTGCCGGCTAGAGAGGTGGAACATCTCATATGACGGTAGAAATAGTGTCTCCGAGTTTCTTTTCAAGGTTGATAGGTTGCAAGCGTCCTCGGGTTACAGCGATAATCAAAATAGCGCAAATTTTCATTTGTTACTGATTGGAAAAGCTAATGATTGGGTTTGGAGATTTTTGCACAAAAATCAAGACGCAAATTTGCAACTTATCAAAAGCAGCTTGAAAAAAGAATTCGGACGCAAAGAAAATGACGTTGAGATATATATGCGCTTGCTCACTCGAAAACAGGGATTTAAGGAGACTTTTGATGATTTTTATGGAGCTGTCGTACATCTGAATGATCAGTTAAATGAACCATTTGATTCGACAAAGCTCATACAAATCATCAAAAGTAATGCCAAGGATAGATTGGGTGAAGTGTTGCTGGCAGCGGAAATTACCAGCTTAGAGCATCTCCGTAACAAGGCTAGAGAACCCGAAACCTTTTTAGCAAGGAGAACAGTTCCCCATAAGACCGTTAATGAGGTTCAGTTGGAAGAAGTAATTGAAATAGATTTATCACAGGAAGAGGTTGCTGCATTTAGCAAAGGCAACAATAGACAGCCAACTTCATCGTTGGTTTGCTGGAACTGTGATAAGCTTGGTCATTCCTTCTATCAGTGTCCATCGCATGAAAGAAAGCTGTTCTGTTTTCTCTGTGGCGAAAAGGGCGTGAGTACCCCAGAATGCCAAAAACACCAGGGAAACCGCCAAGGGACCGACAGATCTATCGGGGAGAATCGGTTCCAACCCGATCAGAGAAGACAGCAATAGGAGACGAAACTGAAAAAGGAAGTGATTCGGGGTCGGTTGGGTTGGTTGTAGAAAAATCAGGTGATAGGTCGGAGGAAGTTGAGGGTAGTAGGGTTCCTAAATCTGATGGTCCTTTGAAGGTTCTTCAACGAGAAGTTCCAGTTTCGGAGAGTCATCCTGTCAAAGTTTTTCAATTGAAATCTCTTCACGAGAGGAAACTCAATTATTACAGGAAGCGCTCTGAGATTTTTGGTAAACCGATTGTAAGTGGCCAAATTCAAAAATGCAGAGATAGATACAAGAAGCGAAAGGAATTTCAGAGACACATGGCTGAGACAATTTTGACTTCCAATACAGATGGTAGATTGTATGCACAAGTTAAGCTGAAAGACGAGCTAGTTTCAGGCCTGTTGGACAGTGGTGCATCTATCTCTGTGTTGGGAGATTCATGTTTTGAATTCATAGAACGGAATGGAATTCAAATGCTACCATACAAGAATGTTGTTTGGACAGCTGACGGTAAATCACACGATATCGTTGGATACTGTGAAGTCCAGACAACACTTGATGGCATAACGAAGACCATTACATTCTATGTAATTCCTAACCTGACGCAGAAGGTTTATCTCGGTATGAATTTCTGGAATGAATTTAATCTAACTCCACAAGTATCCCAAATAGACAGCAACATCATGTTTGAGGAGAGTCGCGAAGTTGCTGAGGAAGCGGTTTTTATCGATCTGACGTCGATTCAGCGAATCAAGTTAGATTCGGTAAAGCGTCTTTTTCCTAACTTTGCTGAGCTAGGTCTTGGTAGAACGCATGTCGAAATCCACACAATCGAGACAGGTGATGCCATACCAATAAAATCTCGGCATTATCCGCTTTCGCCGGTGAAGCAAGAGGAGGTTTACAAGGAACTTGATCGTATGTTAGGACTTGGGGTTATTGAGGAGAGCAATTCGCCTTGGTGTTCGCCTATAGTGATGGTAAAGAAACCAGGAAAAGTACGCCTGTGCTTGGATAGTCGTAAATTAAACAGTAAAACGGTTAATGATGCATATCCGCTGTCACATATTGAAGGTATCATCAGTAGATTAGAGGACACTCATTTCATAACGGGTCTAGATCTTAAAGATGCATTTTGGCAGATACCGTTAGATGAAGAGTCAAAACAAAAAACGGCTTTCGCTGTACCTGGACGGCCGCTGTATCACTTTAATGTGATGCCGTTTGGGTTATGTAACGCCGCACAGAGAATGTGTCGTCTAATGGACAAAGTAATACCTGCTCGTCTTAGACAACATGTTTTCGTTTATTTAGATGATCTTTTGATATGTACAGCGGATTTTGAAACTCATATAAAAGTATTGACAGACGTAGCAACCTGTCTTCGTAGAGCGAATTTGACCATCAACCTTAATAAGTCCAAGTTCTGCATGCGTGAAATAAAGTTTCTTGGTTACATTGTCGGTCAGGGAACGCTAAAAACTAATCCTGAAAAGGTTGAGGCGATGGTAAACTTTCCTCTTCCTAAATCGGCGAGACAAGTGAGGAGATTTGCCGATTGCCTTAAAAAGCAAAAGGGGTTCGAATTGACATCTGCAGCCAAGGAAGCGTTTGAAAAACTGAAAGAAGCTCTCACCTCATCTCCTCATCAGCCAGACTTCAAAAAAGAATTCACCATTCAATGTGATGCGTCGTCTGAGGGAGTCGGTGGAGTTCTTTTCCAGTTGGATGCAGATGGTAATGAGAAACCCATAGCTTTTATGTCGAAAAAGTTAAATAAGGCACAGAAGAACTATACGGTGACAGAGCTTGAGTGTCTAGCAGCTGTGCTTAGCATTAGGAAGTTCCGTGCGTACGTCGAGGGCTTGCCTTTTCGTGTCACTACTGACCATTCAAGTCTTAAATGGCTTATGTCATTAAAGGATTTGAGTGGGCGTCTCGCAAGATGGAGTTTGGAGCTTCAAGGTTTCCATTTCAAGATCGAGCATCGTAAGGGTTCCTTGAATATTGTTCCGGATGCGCTTTCGAGAGGAGATATGGAAGAGATTTCGATCAACGCGATAGGAGAGGAAGTAGATATCGATTCGCCAGAGTTCGACTCTGCTGAGTATAGTTCGCAAAGAGAAGAAATTATCAAGAATCAAGCGGCACTCCCAGACCTAGTTGTATCCGACAAGTACATATACAAAAGAGTTAGGTTTAGGAGTGAAGAGCTTGAAGGTCAAGATTCTTTGTGGCGCTTATGGATACCAAGTACTTTGACAAACGAAGTGATTGAGATGGCCCACGGGACCAGACTTAGTTGCCAGTGGTTTTTCTAAAACTTATACCCGAGTGAGGGAAAAGTACTATTGGCCTAAGATGGCCACGCAGGTGAAGTCATACGTGAATCAGTGCGAGGTATGCAAAACCACAAAGGCATCAAATAGAACTCTTCGTCCTCCGATTACGAAGCAGATCGTCTCTGAGCGACCGATGCAGAGTTTGTATGTGGATTTGTTAGGTCCTTATCCGAGTACAAAACGCGGTAATACTTTTATTTTCATCGCTGTTGATCACTTCTCCAAATATACTTTTCTCAAAGCGTTACCGAAAGCAACTTCCGCAAACATTATTCGATTTTTAGAACCAGAAGTCTTCCATGCTTTTGGAACTCCCGAATTTGTGCACTCTGATAATGGAAAACAGTTCATTTCGTCTGAGTTTTGTAAGTTTTTGGAGGGCTATGGCGTGCAACATGTTCGAACTGCATTTTATTCTCCGCAGGCAAATATTTCAGAGAGAGTGAACCGAAGCATCTTAAATAAGCTGAGAGTATTTGTACGAGATGAACAAGATACGTGGGATTCATACCTCTCAAGCATAGCTTGCGCCTTGAGGTCTGATAACCATGACTCTCTCGGATGTCAGCCATATTTTGCGATGTTCGGCCAAAATATGATTAACCATGGATCAGCTTACAAAATCCTAAGAAATTTAAGAGCCCTTCATGATCCCGAACAAGTTGTTGTGCCACGCGAAGCAAAAATTGCACTTGCACGTCAGAAGTTGTCCGAAAACTTACAAAACGCACATGAGCGGTCGAAGGCAACTTACAATACGAGGTCAAGGCCAGTTTCGTTTAGGGTTGGTCAGGAAATATTTTATCGAAACTTTGCCCAGAGTAATTTTGTACAAGGTCAAAATTCGAAGCTACTTCCAAAATTCCTCAAGGCTCGTGTTCGCCGCCGTACTGTAGGAAACTGCATGTACGAGCTTGAAACTTTGACTGGGAAAAGGATAGGAGTTTACCATGCCAAGGACATTCGGCAGTGAAGATTTTCTTTTTGAAGGATCGTATCTCAATTTGCAAAGGGTATTTGAATGTTAAATTAGAAAATTCAGTTCTAACAGACTTTTGCCCGGCTATATTGTGGGTGCGGCTCCCACGTTGGGTTGCTTGATGATAAGAAAGAAATGTGTGGGTTCTGTTTGCAATTTTGTTTACATAATGTAGACATACATATGCAAAACGCAAAGCCCTATGTAACGAACTGCAACTCAAATGTTTTTTTTTGTACAACGACTCCTCATATTAGCCACTACTCTCCTACCTTTCAAAATAAATGTACATGTATGAGACCGCGTATCGCCACCGTTCCCGATCGGCGATATTTATCCCGTATAAACTGATTGGTAGTTGTAGATGGCTAAAAGAATACGGTTGCAAAAAGAATAGAAGTTTTTCCTTGGAAGTCTAAAGACCTACTCGTACCTTATAGTCAATTTACATTTTTTTATTTAAATTTACTTTCATTTTTAAAAGTATGTAAAAATTATTTAAATTACACAAGTGAAAGATTTTAAATATAACATTCTTAATTTGCATAGAAAATAAAAGTGAACCTGAACGAGAAATTTAAAGAATCTCTAACGCCTCTAGTGAAAATATTACAAAAATAGGAAAAAACAAAAGAAAGCTAAACTACTTAATAAACGCTTCTAAAGCTTCAAATTGAGTTTTAAACCACAGAAAATAAAATCACTGGTGGTCCAGTAGGCTAGGCGTTTCACCCGTAGGCGTAAGGTTCAGGGTTCGAATCCAGGCAGCGACACCAACCTATATACTTTTTTTATTAATTCTT
The DNA here is from genome assembly GCA_911387755.1 of Chrysotoxum bicinctum. NCBI lineage: Eukaryota > Metazoa > Arthropoda > Insecta > Diptera > Syrphidae > Chrysotoxum > Chrysotoxum bicinctum. Next base: position 118,726,692 of record OU426987.1, read on the forward strand.
TTAATTGATTTTTTTATGTTTTAACGTCATTTTTGTATTTTTTTTATAACGTAAATAATTACAAATTTTAAAAGCGCATATCGTGGGCGCGAAGTCAATTTTAACTAGCCACAGGTAGCATAATTGTGTGTACATATTTAAACATATATGTATATGCAATGCTACTTGTTTGCACTAATGATTTGATCACTTTTGTAAGAAAAAAAAATTATTGAAAGCATTATATATTTTTAAAGCAGTGTAAACGTGATAATATCAACAGATAAGTTCATCTCATCAACCTGGATGCTGTGGCCACAACATTTGCAGCTCGATGTTTAAACACCGAAAATAAGGGTGAGTCATTGTTCTGAACACTTTTATATTCAATTGCATATAAATATATAAAGTCTTTCAAAGGGGTGGGGAATATTGTGAAAATTTAGTAGTTTTGAGTGAAGTGCACTCAAATGATAATTCGTGCATATACATGCATTTTTATCTATGCGAGGTGTGCTTACCTGTGTAACTAGAAATAATTTACTTTCGTACTTACGTATGTGCTTAAGTACATATTTTATTACTAATTAAACCCAAACAAAATTTGAGAATTTGAAAGACATAGTCTTTTGTAAATAATAATTTAACTTGTTTAAATAATTCTTTTTTTTTATTAACTTACATATAATTATAATTTGTTTGGTTAAATTTCGAATGATGATTGTTATACAAAACAGAATGAAACAAAATATTAATAATTATAATGTTTGAAAAGAAAATTTGATACAAAATGGTTTTTTAATTTAAAGGATTAAGGATGAGGATTGATGGAAATGGTAAGAGTGGGATGAGGAAGTGAAAGATGGCGAGGAAAGGGGTAGCTTAGGCGAGATAGGTTACCATGGCAGGGTGGGTATAGAAAATATTCTCGTGACGTCATAACACCGCGACGTAGAGCCTGGCATGATTTTTGTCTGCGCGGTTTTGATAGGGGTCAAGAACTTACTCCCTCCGACGAGCGTGAGGCCGGTCAAGCATGCCAGCACAGACCCCGACGGCATCCACGAAACCCGCAACATGTTTTCTTACTTTCGCCGCTTTGTTCCCGGATTTTCATGCTAGGCCGTTGACACACTTATTAAAAAAGAATGCTAAATTTGATTGCACTGATGACAGTAGTGTAGCCTTTGAAAAATTAAAAAGTAAACTTATTACATCTTCAATACTTGCAATTTACCACCTTAAGCGACAAACAGAATTACATTGCCATGCGAGCTCACATGGTTTTAGTGCAGTTCCACCCAGTTGCTTACTTTTCTTAAAAGACAGCAGTCGGAGAATCCCAATTAATAGGTTTTGAGCTAGAAACGTTAGCAGTAGTTAATGCCCTGGAACGCTCTAATACTTTTCTGGATCACTTACCGTTTGTAATAGTGACTGATTGTGAAGCTCTATCTCAAACACTAAAAAAAGGGATGTTAATCCACGCATAGCTAAATGGGCTCTGATATTTGAGAATTACAACTACCAAGTACAGCACCAAAAGAGTGAACGAATGGCACATGTTGACGCGCTTAGCCGTTTTCCAATAGTTGCCGCTGTGTCAACTGAAGACATAGACAAAAATATTTGAATCACTCAAGCCCGTGATAAAAATATACTATCAAATAGAAAAAGATTGGAGAAGGGTGAAATATCTGGGTATATTTTAGAAGATGGTTTAGTTTTTCGGGTTGGGTTGGAGAATATGCGCCAATTTTATGTACCAAAAGAACTTGAAGAAAATATTATGCGATCAATTCATGAAAAGTGTGGTCACTTAGGTATTGAAAAATGTGTAAACCAACTTCAAAAACATTACTGGATTCCAAATGTTAAAGAAAACTTCAATAGATTCATTAGAAACTGTCTAAAGTGTATATTTAATACAGCACCCCATAGAAGCAATGAACGAAATTTATAAAACATACCAAAGCGATCAGAGTCGTTTGACACAATTTGACACAAATTTTGGTCCACTGCCGTCTATAAATTCAAGAAACAAATACGTATTTGTGGTAGTAGACGGGTTTACTAAATTTGTCAAACTTTATACAGTAAATGTACCTGCAGCTAGAGAAGCGATTAATGCTCTTGAACGCTGTTTTGATTACTTTAGTCGTCCCTGTAGAATAATAAGTGATCGAGGTACTAGTTTTATTCTCAAGAATTTAGTAACTTTACAAAGAAACACAATATCGAGCATAAGATGCTGTTGCATCATCACAATCAATTGGTCAAGTCGATATAAAATCGATGTTAGCGTAATTAACAGAATCTCCTGAGCAGACAGAGTGGCGATAAAAAGAACTAACAAAAGTAGAGTATGCTTTAAATAATACAAATAATGCAAGCACAAAAAACTCACCGAGCAAATTATTGTTTGGCGTTGAACAGAGAGGACGTATTGTCGATGAGCTGACTGAGTATTTGGGTGAAAAGAATTCAAATCCCGACAGAATAGATTTAGTAAAATTGCGAAATGACGCCTCAGAAGCAATTGAAAGGTTCCAATTGTATAATTTGCAATATTTCAACGAACATCATTCTTTACCTAAGCAATTTGACATTGGAGATTTCGTGGTAATAAAAAATATTGGCAATTCTATTGGGACTAGCAAAAAATTAATACCTAAATACCGTGGTCCATATATTGTTAAGAAAAAATTATCATAGATAATAATAAATAATTGAAGATATTGGAAGTTTTCAAGTTACACAGATACCATATCATGGAATCTTAGATTCAACTAGGTTAAAAAAAATGGGTCGATCAAAACAGTTTGAATTTTAAAGGTAGCACTTAAAATTCATGTATTTTAAATATATACAATCGAGGTCGATTTTAAAATCAGGATGGCCGAAATGTAATAATTTATATTTAATTTACTGTATTATTTTATACTCTATGATATCGAATAGTTGAATGAAAATAAATGGGCGAATGATGATTCCTGCAGGCCAAAAGTCCATTGTAGACTGAACTGACGAAATCAATTAGCATACTTAATTTTACGTTTGTAAATTTTGAGCTACTTTCACTTTCTTTAGGATAGATAGATAGATAGATATTTTTCTTTATTTCTTATAAAAAGTGATACAATTTTTTAAATGATATAGAATACAGACGTGGCAATTTTGCCGTCTGCCGGATATGACATTTTGTTAGCAAAAAGAATAAATAATGAAAAGAAATGTAATAGTTATAATTTAATTAATTAAAACTGTATAAAAAAAATATTTTAACAAAGTTTAGGAAAAAGAAGATAGCAAAGCTAATAATTTTAAATAAAATGGTTAAGCGGATGGATTGAATAATTATAATTCATTGCGGCATGATAGGTATTTTTTTGGATGATTAAAAACATCAAAAAAAAAACAATTTTAGATGATTTAAAACAAAAAAAGGTGATATTAACGCAATAACTTGCAGAAATTCTTATGACTGATTAGAAGCTATTTCGGTACGCCATTGCATGGTTGCAAAATTTGTATAAATTCAGCCAGCCCCACTGGCCGTTTAGCACTTCATAAAGGTTATTTAATGATAACGTACTTTCTTGGAAGTACAATCTCCTTAACTCTTGTAAAATAGGGCAAACGGTGATGAAATGATAAACATCTTCGTGTTCTCTTCTATTACAAAGATTGCAAGTTATCTGTAAGTCTGGTCTGTGAGGTATGGAATTGAGATTCAAAATTTCAAACCTTGCTCTGAATATAGTGCTTATTGCCTCAGCAGAATATTGAGTGTTGAAATAATTTTCTTCTGTACACAATTGGTGTTTTAGGTTTTTATAGAATATCCTGGAACTTGACGTTAAAGCCTTTGTTAAATGTTGATCGTATATTTTTTCATCGACTTTAGAGATAATCCTTGCAGATATATCCTTTCAATTATTTACATTTGTTTCTAAAAGCCTTTCAAAAATATCGTGAGATGAGGCCAACTGGTTCCACTCTCTGAAGGGATAAGAATTATTATTCAATAACCGAACCATAATTGATTTATGTAGACTGTTGTCACTTTTTTTCATAACTCTAAGTAAATAATCAGAATGCGATTTCAAGTTTTGTATGTAGATAGGAAGCAGACCAGACTACACATGAATAGCATATATCGGTGTTGAGTTGGGTAATCGGAATAGTCGCTTAAAGAAACACCTTTGAACCGCTTCAAATTCATCGAAAGGGCAAACTCCAAATGCCTGCACTCCATAACAAAGACAGGTGTTGACAGTAGCATTGAAAACTTTGTACTTAGACATGAGCAATGTTTTGATTGGCGAAGAATTTTGGCCACATCATGTTGAGAGCCAACTTAGCTTCCGCATGTTATTCAGACGCCAGCATTCTTCCGGTAGCCTTCTCCTCTGTCGCTTCTCAAAGATCATAAGATCCCAGGAGTTACAATAAGCCTGTAGCTTATTGATCTGCAATTGAAGTGTGAGAGGATTATCCGCAAGCAAAACTAAATCATCGGCGTAGTGAAGGACCTTGATGAGCTTCCCAGCAAACGATATTCCTCCAGGTAGAATTTCGCATATATCATCGATGAATAAAGCAAATAGAATCGGGCTTAAAATGCATCCTTGTGGTACTCCTGCAGATGTTTCAAACAAACCGGACAATTTTATTCCATCCCAAACCGTGGCTCTAGTTGACGCCAGAAATTTTTGATAAAGTTGAAGAAATTTTCTAGATACTCCGATCGAAGCTAATTTATATATCAGAGCTTGTCTATTTACCTTATCGAAAGCAGCTTTGAAATCCACATAACACACATACAACCTTTTGTTAAGATTGATGAAACTTCTGGAGATGCTAGTGAGTGCAAAGATATCTGTCGTTGAAAAGCCTGAACGAAAACCCGCTTGAAATATCTTGAGACGATTATGGACATCTATCCATTTTGTAATTCTTGCGTAGAGAATCGTAGTGAATATTTTCCTTAGGGATGTAAAAATAGAAATCCCTCTATAGTTATCTGGACAACTAGAGTCTCCTTTTTTAAAAACCGCAAAAATTAGAGATCTGGAGAAACTAGAAGGTATGCAGTTAGTGTTATAAATAAGGTTAAAGAACTCTACGATATAATTTTTGAATTGAACAGTACCATTTTTATAGAACTCTACTGGGATGCCATCATTTCCTGGAGCTTTGTTATTCTTCAAGTTTAATAATGTAGCTTCGAGTTCACTCAGTGATGTAACGGAGTCCAGTTCCGGTACACAAACGTCTTGCATTGCGTAGCTAAAGCTTTTAATATTCTCCTCCGCTGACAGTAACGTTTTAAAATGAGTCGCTAAAGCCTCGGCATCAAGAGAAATCTTTGTACTACGGTGTTGTCCACCCAATTCCCGTACACTGCTCCAAAATTCCTTAGAGTTCTTACAATCCAGTAGCTTCATGGCAGAATTTTTAAGATATAGAACCTTTTTGATGGCACAAAGTTCTTTAAAGTTTCTGATTGCCTTGAGATACAAATTTTTGAAAGTCATGGAATTAGTCGATCGGTCGATTAGTCGATTAGTCAGGTATTTGAAAGAAGATTGATACAATCCAGATCAAACTATTGGTTTTTAGGTGAGAACGAAATTTTGTTGTTCGTGGACAGTCCAGAGTCATAAATAATTCTTGTTATGCTTTCTTCAATCTGTTCAACACTACATGATTATTGTAGATTACAATGGTGATTTAACCGTGGTTTGTGTTGCCAAATTTTACTTTCAGACCACTTTAATTTACGGATAGCTACTGAGTTGCTTTGCTCTTCCACAGCAAAGTGAGCTTTTACTAAAATGGGCAAGTGCGCTGAAAAACTAGCTGTGAGCACCTGTAAATCATCTACCGAGTTAAACCATTCCCCAGTAATTGAACATATATGTCAATTTTAGACTGCCCCTGACCGGAAATGAATGTTAGCTCTCCTTTCTTGTCGCCTTTAGTAACTCCGTTTAGAACAAACAGCCCAAAGTCTTCAAAAAATTCCATCAATATTCTACTATTCCTAATAGTTGTTAGATCTTTAGACATTCTTACATTCTCAAAAAGTAAGCACTCTTGAAAACTGTGGGCAGAAGAGTTTTCATAATCACCAATTCTCGCGTTAAGATCACCAATAACCATTACGTTTTCCAACGAAGAATTTTTCATAAAGGTAGATAAATTTTCGAAGTCATTCTGCCAGTTATTGCAATTAAGATACACCGGAATAATAAAATTTTTTGACTTATCACTGCTTATTTGTACAACCAACCTATCCATGAGTGAAAAAAATTTAACAAAATGAACAAATTCATTCTTAATGCCGCATAAAATCCCACCACTCGCTCTTCCATGTACATTTGTTCTTATTGCTGGAATAAATTTCAGTTTATATTTCTTAAAAAATTTTAAATAATCACCTTCAGAGTTTTCTTCTAAGAAAGTTTCTAATCTATATCTATACTGTAATATTTTAGACTTTTTCGGAAACTTACCGCGTTATTTATTAGAAATATTTATTTATTTCTTTTTCCCGACGTTTCGAAGAAATTATTATTATTTATTATTTCTAATAAATAACGCGGTAAGTTTCCGAAAAAGTCTAAAATATTACAATGATCAATGTCCGCGAAAAGTTTAAAATTTCATATATCTATACTATTATATAAAAGCGAAACCATTTTAAAGTTTGTATTGAGTGATCTCAGAAAGTAGTCAACCGATTTATTTGAAATAAATTTTATTATTTTCTATATTGTTATAAGCAGAGGCGTATTTAAGGATTTGGCGCCCCGGGCTGATAAATTTTGCCGCCCTTTTTTCTGTAAGCGCTGCCACTCAGTATTTTTCTAACTGGATCCATTATTTAAATAAATCAATCAAAAGAGCATAAGCCACAATCTGTATTGAAAAATAAAATTTGTTACACTTCTAAGCAAAACAAAACATTTATGGCAATTTTACACACTGTTAAAAATTGTGTATATATAATGTACCTTCAAAATCAATTTTTTTCACTAAAAGAATCAATTACAGAACAGAAATATGATTTGTTTGGGACAACACGATGGAAAACAAATTATAGATTTTATAAAAAAAAAATAGAAAACGCTTCTAGTATGTACAACTTATAAATCGGAGTTATCAGAAATTCCTTTGCTAACAACTACAATTTCTTAACACCCATAGCTAAATTTGTTCTTTGGCATCGATTTTAAGGAATAGTTAAGTACAAGTATACACGCTTCAGTAACTTACGGTAAAAAGAGTTAACATTTATATTAAATACCAATACCAAAACACTCTTTGCATACCTTTGCACTTTATGTATGTAAAAGCAGAATTTATAATTTGAGGTTACCGTTATGTCACTCTACACGATAAATATGTAGGTGTTAGTCAAAAAAGTTATGTGAAAAAACTACAAGAAAAGAAGACTTTTTTAAAACGAAGAACAGGGTGTCCAACAAAAAAATAATTTGTACGAGTATGTAGTATATAAAATTTCTATTGAAACGTAGGAGTCGAATTATTCTCCTTTTTTCACACTGCTTAAAAACGATTTTTTGAAGTAAAACTTTTTAAGGAGCAATATGACAATAGCTTGGATATTATTCGGATAAATTTTGGAACAGAAAAACTGGTCTAAAGCAAATACATATGTGTAACGAACCAATTTCAGACAGCCAATGGAACGTTTTTTGATCATTCAGCCTCTCTAGAACATAACATACGCTCCAATGGAAAATGACATTAATATCTACATCCTGTGTTTCCAATTAATCACTTTGACAACGTATCACCCTTTGTTGCAAAAGCAACCATCCTTAAGCGCACGCACCGGTGACGGTGTATTGAAATGTGTGTTGTATGTGTGGGATGGTTTGTGCACCGATTTCTCGTGTAAAGCTAAGTGTACACGATTGGTAGATCTTACAATATTGTCAGATCTGTCAGTGAAGTGTAGTCTTACAATTAATTGTCAGAAAATTTGTCTGACAATTAATTGTTAGATCATTGTCTGACAATTAATTGTAAGAAATCTGACAATCATGTGTACGCTAGCTGACAATCGTGTAATCTTCCAATTAATTGTCAGAAAATGTATCTGACAATTAATTGTAAGACGGTAAATTGTAAGGTATTTGATAATCGTGTACACACACAACTTATTTGTCAGCTCATTGGTAGATAATTGTCAGACATTGTAAGATCTTACAATATTGTAAGATCTACCAATCATGTACACTTAGCTTAAGTCTCGATGCGAGCAAAATCAAAATGTTTTGATTTTTGGTGTCGCCGGTTTGTCGATGTGTGCACATTTACAGTTTGCTTAAATTGGGCGCATTCACTAACCTAGTAACTACGTAGTCAAAAAGTCAACTTGCTTTGTGAATGCAAAATTGCACTACAAAGCTAGTCAATTCAAACTGTCATATTAATGACAGATGTAAACATATAAAATAAGAAAAATTGTGTTTTGAGAACTTTAAATAAACTTTTTTTACAGTTTAAATTAAATAACATCAAATATAAGATATAATATTAATTTGTTTTATAATTTCACTTTGAAAATATCTTCCACCAAAAATTAAATTTGTATTTTCAACGAACAGCTGATTGTGAAATGTCAAAATCAATATCCACTAGCTTTGAAGCAGAAATTTTTACACTACGTTTGAGGGGAAATTTCAACTAAATTTTTAGTTGTCTTTAGCCAATCAGAACGAGTTGACTACGTAGTGACTAGGTTAGTGAATGCGCCCATTGCTTCTGAACACACCTAAAACAATGACAGTTCATGCAAAAACCTAAATAAACAGACCTTTTTTGACATCTGGAAGCATGCTAGAGGCATATGAAGTTAGCACGATACTAAAAAGATAAAATAGGTATCTGACGATTTTAATTTTAGTAAAATGTTAGAGATAGCATGATGCTAAATTTAATTAAAATTAGCAAAATCGTTCTTTTTAAATTAGTATTACCTATACTAAAATATTATTAACATCGTACTAATTCCACTAAAATTTTGGAATCTGTTCCAAAGAATAGGTAATTGTCTGTAAATATTTTTAGTATCGATTTTCATTATAAAAAATAAGAATAGTAAATGGTGAAAAATGTGAGTGACATGTTACAGTGAACTCTCTCACAGCTTGAAAAACTCAAAAAATCGCAGTTTTTAAATCTTTGTACATTTTGTGTATCCTTCAAAAATACTATAAATTAGACAATTGTTAGGGGCGGCTGGCCCTCTTTTACTTGTATGTAATGAAAGTTCAATCGCTTCAGAAATTATAAATTGGCCAATTGCTAGGGGCGACTTGCGCCCTTCTGCTTGAATATTTTGAAAGTTCAATTCGCTTAAAAAAAATTGCTAGGGGTGGCTTGCGGTCTTTTGTTTGTATGTTTTGAAAGTTTAATCGCTTCAAAAAAATATTATTAATTGGCCAATTGCTACGGGCGGCTTGCGTTCTTCTGCTTGTATGTTTTGAAAGTTCAATCGCTTCAAAAAATAATTATAAATTGGCCGCCCCTAGCAGCCTTGCCGCCCCGGGCTGTAGCCCTTTTAGCCCTAGGGTAAATACGCCCCTGGTTATAAGAGTGTTTCTGGCTATAATTTTTTTTCATTAATTATTTGTCAAACTTAAATACTCGTATTATTAATTTCCATTAATGTCCATTTTTTCATTAGTTGACTTATACAACCACTTATATTTTAAAGCCTATATAATAATCGACAAAGATTAGCATTGGTTCATAAAGACAATATAATTACGCAAATTTTAAGACCAAAATCACTTTTTAGTTACACATACAACCTGAGAAATAAATAAAAATAAAGTATAAAATTATAAACTTTTTGAATTTATTTTATCCAGGAATTAGATTTCATGACAATCGCGAGGTCGCTGCTTTGTTTCATGTCATTATCATTCCAACATTTTTAATTTTCTTTTCTTCCCGTTCCCATACTGTCTCTCTCTTAATATCTGTTCCATTCAATAGTTACGTTTTTTCTCTTACCTACCTATCTACATATTCAATTTTTCTGTATTGTATAGTTTATCCTTTGAGTATATATAATATATACTCAAAGAGTTTATCTAACTAACCGACACACACACATTGTTTTCTGTTTCTCTAATTCTATCGTCACATCGCCGAGCAGTGTGGGTTCTTTTTACTTGCGATATAGGTACTATAGGGCAAGTTCTGCATTTGAAAAAAAAAATCGAACTCAAGCTTTTGATTAAAGTTGACATTACGATGATAGCGAAGACGAATAAAGTGGGTCCGACGATTCCGTCTGTCCGTCTGTATGCTTGTATGTCCTTATGTCTGTATGTCTGTACCTTGAGCCTAAGCCACTTGAGCTATTTTCTTCAAACTCGGTACTTAAGGGTCTTCGGCGCGGTGATTCCCTAGAGGAGAAATTGAAATTTTTTTAGCTCTGAAACTAACAGTACCCCCCATACGACCGTATTGCAAAATCTTATTTATTTCGAAAACGGCTCTAACGATTTTGATAAAAAAAAATAGGTGTGATATTATGAACATGAACTACATTTTGGTAAACAACATTTTGGGAGAAATGATATTAACGGTACCTGTCATAGAACCGTTTTTTTTGATTTTTTGACTTTCTCATCAACGGCTCTAACGATTTTAACCAAAAATTTTCAACAGGAGCCCCCTTAAGTTTAAAAAAATATTGTATATACAAATATTAGAAAAAAAAAAACACTATTTCTAAAATCTATACTACTAAATACTTAAAATTTGGCATCCCAAATTTTGTTCTGGAAAAATTTTAAGGAAATTTGTTTTATAAAAAATTACTTTAATATTAAAAAGATTAATCAGTAGGCAATTCCATACATTTGAACATTTTTATCTCATTAAATCTATGTTTTATATTTATAAAATGTATTTTTAATTCCAAAGTACTTTTACATATGAGCAAGTTTGTGCGATCCAGTCGTGCATTTTTTTTTAAGTTACTTGAATACACTCAACAGCATTTTGGGTGACAAAAGTGGACATTCAATTGACTACAGTGCCGTGCACATGAACTACTCTATAAAAGCGAAACCATTTTAAAGTTTGGGTTGAATGATGTCAGAAAGTAGTCAACCCGTTTATTTGAAATAAATTTTATTATTTTCTATATTGTTATATTTATAATATGCACAAACATGAACAAACTCTTTTTTTTTTTCAAGTGTGAAAGAGAATTCGATACGGTATGCCTGATGGTACCTCCCTTTGATTTAGAATCGGTGCCAACTTCACTCCCTCGCTGCAGTCAAAAAAGTCAGAAGTATTTATAAACAATCTTGAAGCTATTAATTTGTAGTTTATCGTCTTTTAAGTTTAAGCTTGAGTTCATTCAGCGTTTGCCTTTTTTTTCTACACATGAGTGATTGCTCTCGAAAGATGCTTATACCAGTTCCTTTTAGTACACCCACCGTCGACATTATTTTATCCGCGGTATCAGGAGACCGTAGCTCCAAGAAAACGGTTCCTCTTTGCAATCGCGTGTTGATAACCTCTCGTGCCTTTTTCACATGAATTTCATCGCCTTCCTTTAATTTGAGAAGCCTCTCGCAAGTTTGTTTTGCAAGATCAACTGCATTGGTTTCTCCACCTAGAGGAAGGTGTACCACCAAACAACCTTCGTTGGATTTGCGAGAAACGATTTCAAGCTGGGACTCCAGAAGCTCACACTGTTCCGTCATAGCGGATAGTTTTTCGGTTAACTGTGAGTTGGAAGCCTTTAGAGCATCCAATTCAAGAGCCAGAGAAGCGATATCGAATTTAGTTGCTAAATCTTTAATTTGTTCCGAGTATGTGTCGTTAAGAAGATTTTTTTAGCTGAGAAATTGACATCTTTCCTACTTCTTTGAATTTGTGATTGGATTGTGTTTTTTATATGTGTAGTTTGGTTCTGGTGAAGTGTCCGTTAAGCTTCTTTTTTTGCCGCTCATAGGGAAAATCCGTTGTGCCACAAGATGGATTTTTGTGAAATTAAAACTTAAACTAGTTCGTACCTTAGTTTAATAGTTGATGATTAGTTTTTAAATATTATTAAAAGAATCTCTTTTAAATGCGATGAAGTACAAAATAAATAATTAATACACAAATTACTAGCAAGAATTTAAAATAATTTGAAGAGCTTGAATTTTATTACACTTCCACTAGTGACAGTTAAAATGTCAAATCTACATATGTCACTTTCTTTAGGTTAAGTAAGTAAAAAGCAGGAAAAATCGGATGTATTTGCGTTTAAATTAGATAAAATGTAAGATTTAATTTCATTTCCAGTTTTACGCATTACTTTGATGTTATTAAATTGCAATCTATTGCCAAATATACCTGGTAGATTCACGGATCGTAAGCCAGAAACAGAACTATTGTTGGCAGATGTTGCAGCTGCATCATTAAAGACACTTGTAGGCAGTTCATCAGAAGTGTTAGATGTTGTTCTAACTTCAATAACATTATCATTAATTGTTTTGGCAGTATCTATCAAAGTATCTTCAACACCAACGGAAACATTCTTCCTACAAGCGGCAGTGACAGCAGCAACAGCAGCGACAATAGAAATACCAGCAAAATCAGCACCACCAACACCATCAGCAACAGTATCAACAATTTGAGAGTAGTCTTCCGCAACATTTTCATTAGTGCAGGAAAAAACAACATTGACAATAGCCGTTGATAGAGACATACAGTGCAAGCTACCAATACTCAAAAAATCGCCAACTCCAACGGTCTTATCCCCTGATTTATCAATAATAACTGAACCACTCAGAGTAAAAGAGCCAGAATTGATAACAGCTTTGTTGTTAGATTTGGACGAAGTGGCTTTGTTTAGGAATAACTGCAGAGATCTTTTACCACCAATCTCAAGAGCTCGAGTAGCATGAGCTGAAAGTTCTATTATATGCTGGGGAAAGGGAAACGCTTTTTTTTAGGAGCGAACGCTTGATTTTTGTACTAACTTGATCACTGACGCTATGTTAATTTAAGATCTGGTTACTCGGGGGATATTTGATGCGATATTGTTAAGGGTAGGTGTCCATTGAAAAAATAGGTTAGACTTTTGCGCTAAGCTGTATAACTTTCACAATTTTACGAATATTTTAGTGAAATAAACGGTCATCAATTAGAAAAATTTTAAGTAAAATACTTTTGTAGCTTTGAAAAAAAAAATAAAAAAATGTGTGCCTAAAAACTGCCACACAAGTGGAAAAATTATACATTTTAGTAAGGTCCTTATTCAAATGATAGAGAAATTCGGAAAATATTACTTTTTTTATTTTTTTATAGAAACAACATAACCTTAAATCACGTATCGGTCTTCTCTTTTTATTCTGTTTTCTTATTTATTCAAAAAAAATTTACAAAACTGAAAAACGAAGGAAATTTGCATAGTGGTTTGAATGCTCTACTGGATAAAACTTCATAAGTATAAAAGATAACGAAGTCAAGTTCATTTTTATACAATGCCAATAAGTATGTTCAATTACGTTAATATTTTTTTTATTTTTTTTTATTTTTACAGTAACTTTTTACTAACAAGTCAAAAAATATACATTTTTTCGCAAATACTTTGTTCCCTACCCTGGGAAATTAAAATAAATAAATAATAAATTGTATGACTAAAAACTGCCACACAAGTGGAAAATTTATACATTTTAGTAAGGTCCTTACTCAAATGATAGGGAAATTCGGAAAATATTACTTTTTTATTTTTTTTTATAGAAACAACATATCCTTAAATCACGTATCAATCTTCTCTTTTTATTCTGTTTCCTTATTTATTCAAAAAAAAATGTACAAAACTATGAAAAAGGAAGGAAATTTGCATAGTGGTATGAATGCTCTACGGGATAAAACTTCATAAGTATAAAAGATAATGAAGTCAAATTCATTTTTATACAATGCCAATAAGTATGTGCAATTACGTTAATATTTTTTTTAATTTTTTTATTTTAATTTTTGCAGTAACTTTTTACTAACAAAAGTAAAAAAAATATACATTTTTTCGCAAATACTTTGTTCCCTACCCTGGGAAATTGAGTTATATTTTTTAATGTTCATAAAAATGCAATTTAATATGACAGTATTTGTAATGCATTTGTAAGGAAAGTATTTGTAATGCATTTGTAAGGAAAGTATTGACCATACAATTGTCTCATATTTTTTTTTATTTTGTCTATTTACTAAATTCAAAAATAAAAAATACTTTTTTCACTCAATATTTATTTAATTTTATTTTTATAAAAGAGGTCTATTTTGCCTTTTAACAAAAAGTTTCTTTGCACACGCACACAAGTAAGTTTTCAGTTCCCAAGAATGCCACTGCAATATCAGCGCTTTGAAAGAGAAAGTTTCGTGCAAAAGAATTTTGTCCGCCCATTTGCTCCTTAATTCTTTTTTTTTTGTCTGGGCTCATTTAGTTTTTTATTCTTGTTTTGGACTTGTCATCTTGCATCTCGTATTACAAGAACAGAAAAAATAAAAAAACGTGTTATATAGAAATGATTTTTTATAGTAGGTATATGATGCAATGACCATTCCACATTGTCGGAGGTAGGGTGGAAAAATGTTCTTTGTGTATGTAACTTAATGATGCAATAGTGCAATCCCATCACCCAAATTCCAGAGAACACATTACTTCATGGTGCAGTGGCCAGTTGCAGTCATCATCACCCAAATTCTAAGTAAATTAATATTCAATCATATCACTCTTGCCTTTTGTTCTATTCTTTCAATATTCAATTATAAATACATGTGCAGTTAAGATATTAATTTGAGTTGTTATTTGAAAATTGTCAATAAAGGTTCAGGCAACCTGCCTGAAGAAAAAATTATTTTTTTAATCAAATACAATACGTGTTTATTAACTGGCGCCCGAGCAGGGACCCCGTGATAGCGTTTAAAACTCAGTAAATAAGTTCCTTTTGAGAAAATGGAAAATTTAAAAGAATAGAAAATAATATTAAAAGTGGACATTAAAATTATTGAAAGTGCAAGAATAAAAGTTTGAATAAATATAAATTAATAAAAAATATAAATTACTAAGATAAGACAGTGAAAAGTGTTAAAGGACTTAAAAACAGTGCAGAAGGAAATATAACTAAAGGGCCCCGGAGTCACCCGTAACAATAAAATTCAGGAAAAAACGGACATTGCCGCCTCGCAACTGTTGAGTTACCCTCACGGAGGACCAAAAGAAAGGACAAGGAAAATAATAGCAGCTCCCAAGATGATAATAATCTTGTAAGTTTAGATTAAGTTTGAAAGAAAGTACATTAAATTAAGAAATAAAATAAATAGAAATTGAAATAAAAAGTGAAAAAACTAACGAAGAAAAAAATATATTAAATTGAAAACATACTAAATTAGAAAATAAAATAAATAACATTTGAAATAGAAAGAAAAAAAAAACTAACGAAGGAAAAATTAATTAAATTAAATTGAAACAAAAAAAAAACAACAAAAGAAAATTTTACTTTAAATTAAATTCTAAAACAAAGAGAAAAAAGTAAGAAAAATATATTAAATTGAAACAGAAAAAAAACAAAAGAAAATTTTACTTTAAATTAAATTCTAAAACAAAGAAAAAAATAAGATTTTACAAAAAATATATTAATAAATTGAATTGAAAAAAAAAGAATAAAGAAAAGAAAAATAAATAAAAATATTATTATTCATTAAATCAAAATAGTTAAAAGAGAAAAACAATTAAAATTTACTTATCAAAAAGAAGAAATAAAAGAAAAATAAATACAAATATTATTATTCATTAAATCAAAATAGTTAAAAGAGAAAAACAATTAAAATTTACGTATCTTTACTTTCCTTAAAAAAACAAAATATATTAATTAAAAATGAATCCTAACAATTTAGTAAGACCCCTCGTATAAACGATAACCCTGCTAATCCTCCTAACCCTGCTAATGCAGGTCAACAAAATAACAATGAACCTTTTAATATGAATTTACTTACTGAACATGTTAATAGAATAATGCGAGAAACCCTTCTACGAGAAGGTAGAACAATTTTACAATCGCTTGACCCTAATCTCGATTTTGCAAATGACACAGATCAAGCAATTAATGTTGGACAAGACAGAAATTTATCGGAATTAGATAAAATTCCAGATGTAGTTAAAAGTCTACGTGAATTTTCCGGACAGGCAGGAGACTTTAGCTCCTGGCGGAAAAGTGTAGACAGAATATTATCAATTTATGATCATCTTAAAGGCACCCCCAAAATACTACGGTATTTTGAGTGTCATCAGAAACAAAATTGTAGGTTTAGCTGATATCGCACTCGAATCTTACAATACGCCACTCAACTGGCAAAAAAATTCAAAATGTCTGACACTCCACTATGCGGATAAGAGAGACATTGAAACTTTGGAGTACCAAATGACTACTCTAGTTCAGGGAAATAATTCCATCCCTGAATTATATCAAATGGTGTACCAACACCTCTCCCTTATATTAAATAAATTGTCAAGCATGGAAATGAACCATGAATCGCTTACCAATATGATACAATGTTATCGTGGTAAAGCACTAGATACATTCGTACGCGGATTAAGAGGAGACCTCCCACGTCTTCTTAGCATTAAAGAGCCTATAGACCTTCCACAGGCTCTTCACCTCTGCCTTAAACTACAAAACATTGACTATAGAAGGCAATACGCGAATAATAGTCAACATCTTGTGCGTAAAGCACACATGCCACCACCGCCATTACCACCAAAACAGCGGGATCAACATATAGCGGTTCCCCGTAAACAATTCTATCCAGAATTATTCCACAATCCACAAGCTTATAGACCAAATCAGAATCAATAACACACATTCCAAAATAGACAACAGGTCAGAGCAAACCAACATGGATTTCACAATCAACCACAATTCCGGTATCAAGGACAATATGCCTCTAGACCTCAACCTGCACCAGAACCAATGGATATAGATAGAAGCATCCAATCCAGGCAAGTCAATTATGCGAATCGACCGCAAATACGCAACTTTCCAATAAAACGTGGAAATCCCTCAAACTCTCATCAATACCAGACGAGACCACCTAATAAATTTCAAAGGATTTACAATACTTTCAACACGGGGGAAGAACAAGAACATACGGAACCTTTAGAAGTCGAAAATACAACCCAAAATACGGATGATGAAAAACATCAAGAACTAGATCCATACCCAGATTATGAAGAAAATCCTTCCTTGGACCAACCTGAGGAATTGAAAGACATATATTTTTTAGACTAAACCGCTCTTCACTCCCGTACGTTGAACTAAAAGTGAAGAGTGGAGAAATTTTAAAATTTTTAATAGATACGGGATCTAATAAAAATTACGTCCAAGCAAAGCGCATTAAATCTCCTATCCTTAACACAAAACCGTTTTTTGCAAACTCCATTGGAGGCAACATAAAAGTTACCCACCATGCCTTTTTCAATCCATTTGATAAAAATGGAAACAAAATAAAATTGTTCATTCTTCCTACTTTAAAATCATTTGACGGAATAATAGGTAATGATTCTTTAAGAGAACTTAAAGCAATAATACATACGGACAAAAATTATATGACTATTCATGAAAACATAAAAATTCCCTTAAAACAATTTGATTCCGAAAATATAAATAATGTGAATTTACGTACTTCACATCTAACAGAAGTGCAAAAATCTTCACGCTATTCTAAAAAAATGTCCTAATCTATTTTCCGACCCCGACGAAAAGTTGACTTATACAAGTGCTGTGAAAGGAGAAATAAGAACGACGACAGATACCCCAGTTTATTCAAAAACCTATCCGTACCCAATGGCTCTTAAAGAAGTCGTAGAATCCCAAGTAAAAGAGCTACTTGATCAGGGAATAATAAGACCCTCTAGATCTCCATATAACTCCCCCGTATGGATAGTACCAAAAAAAATGGACGCATCCGGCCAGAAAAATATAGAATGGTAATTGATTACAGGAAACTGAATTCAATCACTGTTTCTGACAAATACCCGATACCAGAAATTAATGAGGTCCTTGCACAATTGGAAAAAAATAATTATTTTACAATAATAGATTTAAAAAGTGGATTTCATCAAATCCCATTAAAAGCTAGAGATGTAGAAAAAACTGCATTCTCCATTAATAATGGAAAATACGAGTTCTTAAGACTTCCTTTTGGGCTTAAGAATGCGCTCTCAATTTTCCAAAGAACTTTAGACGATATCCTGAGGGAACACATAGGCAAACGTTGCTATGTTTATATAGATGATATTATTATCTTTGGGAAATCCGAAGAAGAACATCTTAAAAACATAGAATTAGTCTTCACGACACTAGAAAAAGCGAACATGAAGATTCAACTCGATAAATCCGAATTTCTAAAAAAGGAAATTGAATTTCTAGGATTTTTAGTAGGTATTAATGGTATTAAAACCAACCCCGCTAAAGTAAAGGCTATTGTGAATCTTTCTCCACCTCGAAACTTGAAGGAACTTCGCTCATTCCTGGGCATGTCTGGTTATTACAGACGATTCATTCAAGATTATGCCAAGTTAGCCAAGCCACTAACTTCTCTTTTAAGAGGGGAAGATGGACGCGTGTCCAAGAACGCATCCAAAAAAAAGCCAATACAGCTTGACAAAAATGCCTTAAAAGCCTTTGAGGAATTAAAAAATGCTCTTACTTCAAAAGAATTCCAAAAGGAATTCGAACTAACAACGGACGCCTCTGACTACGCTATTGGCGCAGTCCTATCTCAAGATAACAAGCCAATCACATTCCTATCTCGAACGTTAAATAAAACTGAGGAAGCCTATGCCACAAACGAAAAGGAAATGTTGGCAATAATCTGGGCTCTCACAAGCCTAAGAAATTTCTTGTATGGATCAAGGAAAGTCAAAATTTATACGGATCATCAACCGTTAACTTATGCCCTCAGTAACAAAAATACCAATAGTAAAATGAAAAGATGGAAAGCCATCCTGGAAGAATACAACTACGAACTAAAATATAAGCCAGGAAACACCAATGTTATAGCAGACGCACTTTCAAGAATTCTCCCAATAACGCATTTGAACTCCCTTAGAATGACACAACACAGTGCCGAAAGTTCTCCACACAATTTAATCCCTACAGTTGAAAGTCCTACAAACGTTTTTCGTAATCAACTAATTCTAAAATTAGGCAATGAAGATAGTTATCAAATAAAACCACTTTTTTCGAATTTCACTAGACATATCATAATAAAACGCAATTATAATGAAAATGACCTCATAAATATCTTTAAGAGATATTTGAACCCCAACATAATTAATGGTCTTTCAGCACCAGAACAAGTAATGGGAAAAATACAAGAAATTTATCCCGTACACTTCAAAAATTACAGAATCAGGTATAAGCAAACCTTAGTACAAGATATAGAAAATGAAAACGACCAAGAAGAAGTAATATTAAATGAACATAAAAGAGCTCATAGGAATGCGCAAGAAAATAAACTGCAAATCCTTCAAAAACACTATTTCCCACGAATGAACTTTAAAATTAAAAATTTGGTTAAACGTTGCACAGTGT
This sequence comes from Chrysotoxum bicinctum, assembly GCA_911387755.1. NCBI lineage: Eukaryota > Metazoa > Arthropoda > Insecta > Diptera > Syrphidae > Chrysotoxum > Chrysotoxum bicinctum. The sequence continues at coordinate 118,746,323 of OU426987.1, forward strand.
GCAAAGCAAATAAATATGACCGACATCCAAACAACCAAGTATTCGAGCCTACTCCCATTCCAAACTATCCAGGTCATACTCTTCACATAGACATATTTTCAACCGAAAAATTCCTCGTGTTCACAGCACTCGATAAATTTACTAAATTTGCGCAAGCAAAAATAATAGAGTCTCGTTCAACAGAACACATTAAAAGACCACTTCAAGATATCTTATTCTATTTTTGCGTTCCAGAAAATGTCGTCATCGACAACGAAAAATCTCTAAACTCTGCATCCATTACCTCAATGCTTGAGGACGACCTTCAGATTAAAGTCTATACAACACCCCTCTACAAAAGCGAAGTAAACTGACAAGTGGAAAGGTTTCATTCCACATTGGCAGAAATAATGAGATGCCTAAAAGCAGACGGACCTTCTCGTTCATTTGAACAACTCCTCGAAAGATCTGTCAACGAATATAACTTTTCAATACATTCAACAACAGGGAAAAAACCCATTGAGCTATTCTACGGTCGAATACCCAGATTGAATCCCGAAGAGTTTGAAAAAGTACGCAATAGCAACATTGAAACTGTTAAGGCAAAACAGGAAAAGGACCTTACCTACCATAACAAAAAAAGAAAACCCATTAAGAATTACCTCCCCGGAGAAACAATTTTCGTTAAACATAATAAAAGATTAGGATCAAAATTGACATTTAGATACACGAAAGAAACAGTAAAAGAAAACAAGAATACAGTAGTTATAACAGACTCAGGCAGAACGGTTCATAAAAGTCTAATAAGAAACTAAAATAAGAAATTTTAATTACAGACTACTATTCATCACCGCTAAAGGAGAAATTCAAATTCTGGATTTCTCAAATTCACAATTCGTATCTCTACATGTTGGACAGGCAAAAATACAAGAAGGAAACCTTAAAATAATACACGATGTCGATATTGAACAATATCAAAAATTTATTGAAGATATTACCCCGACTTTAAATCTTAATATTACCCGTAACCATACATTATTTCCATTGATTTCACATGAGGTTGAACAAATAAAAAATTTAATTTTACATATTAAACCCAAATCCAGGAAAGTAAAGAGATCACTTAATTTTATTGGATCCGCATGGAAATGGGTTGCAGGAAACCCTGACCATGACGATTTTTTAATTATAAAAAAGAAAATGTCAAACTTGTTAAAAAACAATAATAACCAAGTTGTTATTAATAAATTACATAATGAAAGAGTAAATAATCTAACAAAAATTAATAATGAAATTTTAAATTTCCTAAAGAAAGATAATACTGTTAACAGTAAAATTGTAACCAAACTCCAATATAAGATAAAAATAATTAAAGAAGAATTGCAAAATATAAATCTTGCCATTAATTGGGCAAAAATGGGAATCATTAACTCATTAATATTGTCAAAAGAAGAAATAAACCTAACTATAAATACATTAGATAAAGAAAAGAAAAGATTCCTTACGAAACAATCGAAGAAGCATTAAATTTTGCTGAAATTAAAATTGCAACAAACATGACTTCACTTCTTTATACTCGTATTATAAGCATACCAATCACAAAAGAAACAAATTATGAAAAATTGTTATTAAAACCTATTAAAAAGGGAAAAGTGGCCCTTGACATAAAATACGAAAATATCATACGAAATAAAAATGAAATTTATGCAATAAACAATAATTGTAAAACTATTAACTATGTAACAATTTGTAATACTAAGAATATTGTAAACTTAACTAACTCCACATGTATTGCTAAATTATTAAAAAGTTTAAAAGCAGAGTGCAACTTAATGAACAGTCAGCATCTTCCCTACATTGACGAAGTAACATCTGGCATCATCTTACTTAACAACTTCAACGGAACAATCAAGGCCGAAAACATGAGTCAAAATCTTACTGGCACGTTTCTCATCAAATATCACAAACCTTACTATCGATAATCAACGGTTTACATCAAGAGAAATAACTACCCATAAAATCCTTCCAGCAATACTCCAACCCTCACCCGCAGAAAAAGAGTACCACAAACTCATATCACTCGAAATGGTCAACGAACTCTACATCAACAACACAAAAGAAATACAACAGATTCAAATAGAAGAAGAAACCCACAAATTCACCATATATGGGCTGATCATATTTCTTGGCATACTATTCACATTATCAACCATATGCAAGCCATTACTTACCAAATCCAATCAGTCAAACATTACCATAAAAACCATGGAAACAAAACGAGACGAAATACCATTGCATGTCATTTCAGACGAAACAAAGTCAACGATCTCATCATCACCAGCTCACGTAATACCTACATCCAAATTCTATGACCTACCCTATTTTTGAATAACAGAAGTTACATCATTATCGACTTACATAATACCGACACCACAGTTCTATGACCTAATGCACTTCAAGCGATCGAGGACAATCGCATTTAAGAGGGGAAGACTTAATGATGCAATAGTGCAATCCCATCACCCAAATTCCAGAGAACACATTACTTCATGGTGCAGTGGCCAGTTGCAGTCATCATCACCCAAATTCTAAGTAAATTAATTTCAGTTTGAGACTTTGGTCGGTACTGATCGCTTTACTGTTGCTACCAAAATTCTTCCAGCGATGATTTTGTCGATAACATTTGCAGCGCCTTAAAAATTATAAAACCCTACGCCTATATTGCTGAAAAACGAGCTAATTATTTTAAAACGTTAATAAAGTTCAGAAAAAAAATGAATCATTGTTTTATGCGATTTTCCCGAAAATTATAGCTTCGTAGTAAACGGCGCTGCAGTCTTTCGACTGAAATAATGACACTCTTCTTACTTCAGTGTTTTACTATAGAGTTGGAAGTGATATAAAACATGGAAGCATAGTGATGATATATGATGATTTGAAGCACGGCACTGCTTCGTTCATTTCCTTTCAACTTCTACATCAGCACCTCCTCGCCTCGTCATACCCCGTCTCAAAAATTATGTACGTTACAGACGGAGCTTCACAACATTTCAAAAAAAGTTTTAACTTTGCAAACCTTTTTAACTATAAAAAAGATTTTGGGGTGTCTGCCGAAATGTATTTCCATGCCACTTCTCATGGAAAGGCCACATGTGATGGTCTTGGTGGAAACTTAAAACGTTTAGCTAATCGCACAATTATTTTCAAAAAGAGCTTTGTTCGTCTTTGCCTCAAACTGTGGTTTACTATTGCTCCATTAACGATATTCAACGTGATTGTTTTTTTTTTTTTGCACGGATTTTCTTTGCATGGTTTTTCGCGCCAATTACTTTACCTCTGCGGTGGTGAGGAAAATAGTATATTTAAACGAAAACGGATTTTCTTTAACTCTTGTTGTTGAGATTTCAAATATTTTTTAAATTTTCTTATAAAATACTTGAGATTCCATCTCCAAACATGGTGTTTGGTATTTTTATAACATAAAGAACATAATGGGAAAAGTAAACAAAATTTCAGGATGCGCTAAACTACTTAAAACTTAAATGAAATTGCTAACATCCAGTTTTCCATTGAAATAATCCGTTTTTTTGCTGTACGAGAGCCACGCACTTAAAGTTGTGTATCTTCTAAACGTATAGAGATCTCACTCTGAAACTTGGCATGTAGTATCTCTAATATATTCACATATATGTATATATATTCATGAAAAAAAGGTATCAGTTTCCTGTCGTAATTTCATTAAATTTTTTTTCTATCGCTTCATTTGATATATACATTCCACATGAAGCGAACAACGAAAAGTGGTGGGCCTTGGAATTCGTTCATTTTTTGTTATTTTTATTATTTTTTTTTTGTTGAGTTTTGAGGTTTGGTCCTGATAAGGGTTCTTAAAGAAAATGTTGATAAATTAAATGAAGCGATAGAAAAAATGTTAATGGTGGAATGGTCTTTTTATTTATGAAATTTAAATCGGAAATAGAAAACCGGAAGTTAATATTTCAAGTTAAATTTTAGCCAGCTTGGTCACTTTTGAGATTTTTTTTAGATCTCAAAATAAAGTTCATACATTACAGATGCCACATGCCAAGTGGGATCTCTATGCGTTTAGAAGATACACAACTTTAAGTGCTTGGCTCTCGTGCAAAAAAAAAAAAAAAGTTTTTTTTTTAAATTAAAGTTTTAAGTAGTTTAGCTTCATTTTGGAAGCAAAAAGTCATCAATTTCGATTTTTTAAATTTGCATATCAAGTTTTCAAATATAGCTGTAACTGGTGTCTTAGATATTTGATATTTTTTTAAATTACCGATGATGTTTTTTGAAGGTGCAGGAGGTATTATCTGACCAAGTCGAAGATATTTATCAACTAATAAAGCATGAATGCCGAGAAAGTCGCTAAATCTTCGCAAGGTTATAAACTCGCAACTTTTGAATTTGGAAATTTTTGTTTTAGTTGTAACTCTAAAAATAAAAATATAAATATTAAAATAAATTACTACACGAAACACGAAAATCAAATACTTATATGCCAAATACGAGTTCATTCCATCGCCAACTTTCTGAGGCTCTAAGACGGTTATATCAATGCTGTCTTCACCATATTCAGCTGTCAAAACGTCTTCAAGACTTGTGAGTGATGCCCTCCGCTAAAATTAAAAAGAATTAAATTAATATGTACTACTTATGTATATGAACATGTTTCAAAGAAGGAAATAAGAAAATTTGTATTTCTGAGAAGGATAATTAATTATAATGCTTACCTTCAGCGCATAAACTAAATATAAAATATCACGCAAGTCGAGATACTTCGACTGAATACATTTATAATATATGTAATTTAAATTAAAAAAAAATTATTTACAAATATTTAACCAAAATATATCTAAAATACTCGTAAGTTCCTTTTAACTCTTAGAATACATGCTGAATACTTTTTTTCAACTACATACATATATCTGGATATTCATACAAATATTCCTCATGAAATTTTTCAAGAATTTATTTTCAGTCCCAAGTACCTGTATTCTTTAGCAACCTCAATTCTGTTGCCATTTAAGAACCAAAAGCTTGCAGCTTATGATCAATAGACTTTCGAATTATTGTGAAACCTGGGTCTTACCATTAACATTGAAAAATCAAAAATTATGGTCTTCGCCCATACTTACCGAGGAGGAACAATGTATAATTGGTTCTTAAATGGCAGCAGAATTGAGGTTGCTAAAGAACACAAGTACTTGGGACTGAAAATAAATTCGACCCTGGATTTCAAAAAACATCTTCAAGAAAAATCAAAAACTTCACAAAGTTTGGTCAACATTACATAGCAGAAAATTTTTAGAAACGAAAGTGTCGCTCTTTGAACTAAATACAAAATATATGATAGTGTTGTAAAATCAACACTTTGCTACACGGCTCAAGTGTGGGGAACGGACGAGTTCGAAGAGGTTGAAAAATTTCAAAGAAACTTTCTGCAAAAAACTTTTTAATCTGCCGAGAAATACTGGTCTAACAAAAATTTTGACCTCTACTTTCAAGCTACAAGCAGACTATATATATTAAAAATTGCTTCGCATTCAGATACTCGACTAACGAAAAAAATGCTACTTTATGAAGGAAGAAACCAGGACTGGTGGATGATGAAATGGCAGAATATTGCTTGTTGTAACAATAAGGATTTGTAATGGAACTCCAGGAACGAAACACCCTTATCATCGAAGCACGAGAATCCGAAAGCAGAATTCTCTACTCACAGCTAAATTATAACCTTCTCGGCAACAACTTCTTCTTTAAAGATTGCCTAAGCTATAAAAGAAATATCTCTAATACAATTAAGCAAATCAAAAATATAAATTTTAATTTTTCGAAAGGAAATTATGTTAAATTAAATGATTACTTTTTGTCTTTAAACTGGTCGGTACTTCTTTCTGGAACAAATTTTGAAAACATTTATAAAAACTTTTTGGATCGTTTATTTTACGGTTTCTCAAAATTTATTCCAAAAACTGTTAAAAGATTTGATTCAAAATTACCTTGGGCAAATCAAAGACTAAAAAATATTTAAAATGTTAAAAATAAAGCCTTCAAAATTAAAAAAAAAAAAAACTAAATCTGAAATACACAGAATTCGTTATTGTCAATTGCGTCGTGAGTATGAATTCTTAAATAAATTTTTGCACAGACAATATATCATGAATATTCAGTCACAAATTTCAAGAGATCCAAAATCCCTTTGGACTTTTATAAATTCTAATAAACAAAACTGGAATTTTTAACAATATGGAATATAATCATCAAGTATCTAAGGATTTAGAGACGACTTGTGATTTATTTGCAAAATTTTTGAGAGTGTATACGTGGATCATTCTACTGCAGTAATTCCAGTAAATGATAATTACCCATACTTTGTTCCAAATATAAATTTGGGACTCCTTTTTATATCTACTGAAGATTTACATAATTAAAGGAATTTCAAATCTTAATTCAAGTTTAATAGCTGGCCCAGATGGCATTCCATCTTTTTTAATTATACAATGTTTCTCATTAGTTGAACCCCTTCAAATAATTTTTAATTTGTCACTTTCAACAGGAATTTTCTTAAAAGAATGAAAATTTTTTTTTATAACTCCAATTTTTAAAGCTGGTCAGAAACACAAAATTGAAAATTATCGTGCAATTTCTAAACTTTCTGCTATACCAAAACTTTTAGAGCTCATAGTTAAACAGAAAGTATATTTTTATATAAAGGAATATATTTCTCCATATCAAAATGGTTTTGTAAGTGGTAGGTCCACGACAACAAATTTAACCTTTTTTACAAACCAGGTGTCTAATAAATAATAAAAATAAGTCGTACACTTTAAATGATTTCACAAATTTCTTTTTTACTTTAAAAAACACATAATTTACGTAACGAACACGAATTAAAGGGTTTTAAAAAAGGAGTACCTTGAATGCATTTCGGAATGATTCATTCCATCTTCAGCATCACGACTAAATCAAAAAGTGCAGTGCGTGCTTTGATGTGTATTTTGATCTCTAGTTGTTGTAGGTGGTATTATATAAATCGAGAGAACAAGTTCGATTCTATATTACCGTTGTCCAGATTCATAGAGTTTGTGTCTTTTTGTATGTAAAAACTCTCGTATGCGTCGAGCTTTCGGTCGTCTATAATCTCTTTTACAAGTTTTACATTATCAATATTCAAACATAAATGATTATTGTTTAGTGCGTGTGCTGCTAATGCAGATCTATATGGCTGGTTGTTACGAATGTACGTTCGATGTTCTTTGAAACGCGTTAGGACATTTCTTTTTGTTTGGCCATAATAAACACTTTCACATTCACTACACTGAATTGCATATATTCCCGATTTGTTTAAACTATCAATTTTGTCTTTCGTTGAACCCAATAAATTCGATAGTTTGTACTGATTTGTGTACACAATTTCCATACCGTATTCGCGGAATTTCGTTTTTAATTTATTAGTTAAAACTGGTACATATGATAACGCGACACGAATATTTTTCTCATCAAGCTTTCGATTTTGTGAAAACAAAGTTGAGAGTTCATATCTTTTTAGCTTTTCAGTATGTTTTTTGATAAGACGATCAATCAAGGATTCGTGGTATCCGTTTATTCGCGCGATTTGTTTTATTATTTTACATTCGTTCATGTAGTTCATCACCGAGAGATCTAAACTGCATAATCGATGTACCATTGCATGAAAAGCTGCGTGTTTATGCTGAATGCAACAATTTGAGTCATTTGTTATTGTTCTATTTGTGCTAGTCGGTTTTCGATAAATAGCTAGTTCAACTGTTTTGTTCTTTCTTTTCAATTCTAAATCAAGGAATGGTAATTTACCATCTTTCTCGATTTCATGTGTGAATTTTATCGATATAAATTGATTATTTAGCACATTCAACACATTTTCTATTTCGGATTTTTCTACTATTGCAAACACATCATCTACATACCGATGCCATATTTTTGGCAGTAACTGTTTTTCTTTTAAACTTAGTTCAAAATGGGCCATGAACAATTCACTTATTAATGGGCTAAGTGGATTGCCCATGTTTGTGCCTTTTTCTACTAAATAAAACGAATCCCGGAATTGGAAAAAACTGTGATTCATACAGATTTTTGCAGCTCTAATATAAAGCATTTTTTTTGGTAGAGGTAAATCTGTAGATGCTAAGTATGTTTCGAATTGTTCAATCGCAATATCAACGGGTATACTGGAAAACAAAGAAGATACATCGAACGAAACCATACATTGATTTTCATCAATTTGAATGTTTTTAATTTTCCCGGCGAAATCGTGCGAATTTTTTACAGACAAACTTAATATAGGTGGCAATTTATGTATTTCACTCACTAACCATTTGGCAATTTTGTAACAAGGTGCGTTAATATTCGAAACAATTGGTCTCATTTTGTTTCCTTGTTTGTGAATCTTAGGTAAACCGTATAATCTTGGTACAATTGGATTTGAAACCTTAAGAACACGATTTAACCTTTGACCAAACACAACACTTATTTCTTTTCTTAATAAATCACTTTCTCGAATCATTTTTGGAAGTGGTGATTTTTGAATTCGCTTATATTTACACTCACATATCAATTCCAATAATCTATTTTCATAGTCACCTGTGTTTATAATTACTATTTTATTTCCTTTGTCTGCTTTAACATAAACACGATTTCGCCGGGAAAATTAAAAACATTCAAATTGATGAAAATCAATGTATGGTTTCGTTCGATGTATCTTCTTTGTTTCCCAGTATACCCGTTGATATTGCGATTGAACAATTCGAAAAATACTTAGCATCTACAGATTTACCTCTACCAAAAAAAATGCTTTATATTAGAGCTGCAAAAATCTGTATGAATCACAGTTTTTTCCAATTCCGGGATTCGTTTTATTTAGTAGAAAAAGGCACAAACATGGGCAATCCACTTAGCCCATTAATAAGTGAATTTTTCATGGCCCATTTTGAACTAAGTTTAAAAGAAAAACAGTTACTGCCAAAAATATGGCATCGGTATGTAGATGATGTGTTTGCAATAGTAGAAAAATGCGAAATAGAAAATGTGTTGAATGTGCTAAATAATCAATTTATATCGATAAAATTTACACATGAAATCGAGAAAGATGGTAAATTACCATTCCTTGATTTAGAATTGAAAAGAAAGAACAAAACAGTTGAACTAGCTATTTATCGAAAACCGACTAGCACAAATAGAACAATAACAAATGACTCAAATTGTTGCATTCAGCATAAACACGCAGCTTTTCATGCAATGGTACATCGATTATGCAGTTTAGGTCTCTCGGTGATGAACTACATGAACGAATGTAAAATAATAAAACAAATCGCGCGAATAAACGGATACCACGAATCCTTGATTGATCGTCTTATCAAAAAACATACTGAAAAGCTAAAAAGATATGAACTCTCAACTTTGTTTTCACAAAATCGAAAGCTTGATGAGAAAAATATTCGTGTCGCGTTATCATATGTACCAGTTTTAACTAATAAATTAAAAACGAAATTCCGCGAATACGGTATGGAAATTGTGTACACAAATCAGTACAAACTATCGAATTTATTGGGTTCAACGAAAGACAAAATTGATAGTTTAAACAAATCGGGAATATATGCAATTCAGTGTAGTGAATGTGAAAGTGTTTATTATGGCCAAACAAAAAGAAATGTCCTAACGCGTTTCAAAGAACATCGAACGTACATTCGTAACAACCAGCCATATAGATCTGCATTAGCAGCACACGCACTAAACAATAATCATTTCGCGACCCTAGAACAACAAGGTTCTAAGTACACCAAAGTGTGTTTTGAGAAAAACGCATCTGAATATTTGAAGTCTTTTATTGGGATACTGTTTAAAAAAATTAAAATTTTTGTTTTATAGCCCGATGAATATGCACACAATCTATAAAATTTTTACTTTAAAACCTAATAAAACCAGATTTTTAACCCTTAAATTTGACTTTAAAAATCATTATAGGACTTTGCTGCTCAACGATGCGACACTATATTCTAGAACAATAAGGTTCTATGTGGCACATAGAACCTTGTTAACTTATATTTTATTATTTCTTTTCACATAGAACCTTGTGAACTTGGTTTCTTTTTTTTTGAATTTAGTGAAACAAAGTTCTAAGTGGAAGTTAGAACCTTTTTAAATAAATCTCAAATCGAAAATATACAGATAGAACTCTGTAGCTCTGGATATTTTGTGAAACAAGGTTCAAAGTGGCAGTTAGAACCTTATTGATTAAATCTCAAATGGAAAATATGCAGATAGAACTCTGTAGCCCTGTCTATCATGGAAATGGAAAGAGATAGAGCAAAATGGATTGCGGGAATCGAAAGAGCACCCTAAATTTACCCAGATTTGATATAAAACTCATTTTTTTCAAAATTGTCGGTTAGAACCTTGTTGTTCTAAGGTCGCGATTTATGTTTGAATATTGATAATGTAAAACTTGTAAAAGAGATTATAGACGACCGAAAGCTCGACGCATACGAGAGTTTTTACATACAAAAAGACACAAACTCTATGAATCTGGACAACGGTAATATAGAATCGAACTTGTTCTCTCGATTTATATAATACCACCTACAACAACTAGAGATCAAAATACACATCAAAGCACGCACTGCACTTTTTGATTTAGTCGTGATGCTGAAGATGGAATGAATCATTCCGAAATGCATTCAAGGTACTCCTTTTTTAAAACCCTTTAATTCGTGTTCGTTACGTAAATTGTGTGTTTTTTAAAGTAAAAAAGAAATTTGTGAAATCATTTAAAGTGTACGACTTATTTTTATTATTTATTAATCCGATTTCACGTCGTTCAAGAACAATAGTTTTTATTCAGGTGTCTAATGCATTAGAATCAGGTCATTAGGTGGATGTAATTTATTCTGATTTTCAAAAAGCTTTTGATAGTATTTGTATAAAATTGCTTGTTAAGAAACTAAATAATTTTGGAATTCATTCAACTCTTCTAAAGTGGATGTCCAGTTATTTGGTGAATAGAAGACAAGTTGTAAAAATTTTTAACTGTAAGTCATCAAAAGTAATATTTGTGTCATCTGGTGTTCCACAAGGAAGCCATCTTGGCCCATTACTGTTTTTAATATATATAAATGAACTACCATTAATACTGAAAAATACAAGTGGTTTATTATTTGCTGATGATTTTAAAATATTTTCAATAGTTAAAAGCATTAATGATTGTCTTAAGATACAGAATGATATTAATTTAATAGTTGATTGGTGTAAACATAATTTTCTTTCACTTAACATAAAGAAATGTAATATTTTCTCTTTTCATCGATCTCAAGCTGTTATTCTACATCAATATAGTATTTCAAACACAACCTTAGAAAGACTATCGGAAGTAAAAGATTTCGGGATATTGTTTGCTGAAAAGAATTTTTCTCTCCATATCGATTTTATTGTTACAAAAGCAAACTCAATGTTGGGTTTTCTTAAAAGAAATTGTTCAGAATTTTCCAATCCTTATGCAATTAAAGCAGTCTATACTCAACTTGTACGTCCGCATTTGGAATATGCGTCAGTAGTATGGGATCCACAGTATATGGTTTCTAAAAATCGTATCGAAAAAGTTCAAAAGTCTTTTACTAGGTTTTTAATCAAACAAATAAATTGGAATCTATCCGAAATACCGCATTACTCCACAAGATGTGCTTTAATTGGTCTGAGTTCTCTACAAAATCGTCGGCTTGTAAATTGTGTTATGTTTGTTTATGATATATTGTCTTACCATATTATATGTCCCGATTTACTAAATCTCTTAAATATTTATGTTCCAAGAAGAAATATTCGTAGCAAACAGTTGTTTTATATTCCTTTCCACAGGTGTAATTATGGTTCAAATGAACCATTCTCAAGATGTATGAGATTGTTCAATAAATTAAAATTAAATTTAGATATAAATCTTGAAAGAAATGTATTTAAATTACTATGAATAAAATAAATGGAACCCCCTAAAACTGCAGTTTTAATCGATTTTGCACGCTGTGCAACATGCATGCCAAGGAAGATATTTTCCACCGCATAAGTATTTGTCCAATTCAAAGACTTGCATTTCAAGGAAAAGAAAGATTTACGATGTTGGCAACGATCGAAATTCTAAACGGAACGAACTGGAAAGTGTCATGGTGCTTCTTAAAATCTATTTATAAATACAGAAATTTGTTTTGAACTGAATATATTTAATTTTTTCGTTTATATATTATTTCAAATAATAATTGCAACTCGAGCCAATGCTTTAAAATTCATAATTAATTTTAAACTATGTAATGATATATGTATGTATATAATGTATAAATAAAATGATTAAATAATTATAAATCAATGTGTAATAAAGTTAATTGAGGCTATTTTAATGTTACAAAAAAAATGCATATTAAGATAAATGCATACAAAACTAGCTCAAAAGCTCACTCTGACCTTGTCACCCAATGCATATTTCCTTGCATGTAGGAATACCTCTTTATCTCTGACATCAATTCTTGACAATCGCTCAGACGCCACTATCACCTAAACTCAATTTAGATATTTTATCTAAATTGCCATTATGTAGCTACATATTACTAAAATAAATAGCTAGTTAAAAAAATGATGTACATAATTACGTATTATTTTTAGCCTTTTCTTGAACCTTTTTTGGCTTTTTTTAATCAAATTGGTGGTGACTACCGATATTTATATTTTAATGAAACATTTTTATAGAAATTTTACCAAAATTCGATCACCACTCAAAATTTTTTTTAAGATCGCAAAATTCTTATTCTTCAAATAAGAAATCCAAGAGTAAAAAAAAAAACAATTTTCGAAGACTTACAAAAAACAAGGTACCTAAGTTCGATTGTCTGCAAAAGTACTTTTTTTAACCCTTGAATGGTAACCTTAGAGAACACCTCTGATACAAAACAGAGAGGACTGGAAAAAAGGTATGACCATTTGCTCGAGTAAAAGGCTAGATTGGGCAATAAATACCATTCAATCCTAAAAATCACCAAGGAGGATGGTATCTTCCCAGCTCTTTTGCAGGAGGGAAAAAAAGACCTTATGCCCTATCTCATTAATATTCTTCAGAGTAGCATTGCCCTTGGGTGTATACCAAGTCTATGGAGAACCGCTAAGGTAATCCCAATTCCCAAAATAGGGAAAAAAGATACAACCCATCCAAAATCCTTCAGGCCAATAAGCTTAACATCTTTTGTACTGAAAATTTTGGAAAAGGTAATTGACAACTTCATAAGTTTTTGGACCACATATGTATAAAATAAACCAAACCACTGTGCGGCGTTCCAAAAAAAGCAATTTTCATTTTCTCCACTTGAGGAAAAAGTCATCAAAGTGCTTTCGTTAGATTGTGCAGTACAAGGTATCCCTCAAAGCATTGCGTTTGGTCAAAGGTCGTCCTCTCGAGAAAAAGTACCAGTTCGAAATGGCATTATTGCTTTATTTCAATTCATGCTTACACGTTGCTATACTCTGTCCAACAAAAATTGTCAGTACATGCCTTATGGGAGAGCTTTTCCTAAAGCAGTGGCGCCTGATGGACCCTCACTACAATGCGTTAGGAAAAATGCCACTAAAAAAAGAGCAAGCCACTGACTTTTCTTAAGGAATTGTTGTTGTAATTCTTTGCGAAAAGTTGTACACCCCAACACGACCGTCGTATCCCACTGCTGATGAGATACTGTCAAGAGTGTCAAGTGTCACTCAATACGATCGTGCGCTCTTTATCTACATCAAAACAGAGTTACCATTATCATTCTCAATTGCAAGCAAGGAGCTTTTTCAGTGGTTTTTAATTAAGGAGCTTTTGGGATTTGAAGCTTTTGAGAACACATTTTAAGAAGATGAGTATATTGAGTGTTGTCGTATTGCTTTTCAACTTAAAAAAAACGCGCCTATTATCTTACCGCTTGGCGTTGTGGGAAAAGGTAAGTTGAATATTGTTTTCAGTCGTTTTGAATCGGCAGACGGTAGCCCTACGCGTTTTTTACTCTCATTTGCGGCGATTTATAATTTAAACTACGGAATCCCTGTGAGAGCTTTAAAAGGCGACACACTTATGTATGCATGGCAATGCAACCAGAATGAGAGACAAACGTCCTATCTTCCCTGTACTGACAATTTTTGTTGGACAGAGTATAGGAAGCTCCAAAGCATTTGTTGCATCTCTAATTTTCTTGAAAGGGTGCCTTAAACATTTTGAGAGTCATGTCATGTTTTTGAACCTCACTCATGTTGAGGAATACCAATTCTCACTCGACTCGACTATAAGCTCTCGAGTGACATCTTACTCGAATCGTGTTCAGGAATAGGCCCCCTGGTCTGATTGTTCAGGTGCTGCTTGTTCAGACCACATAAACTAAACAGAAAGAAGAACTGTGTCGCCCAGCATGTTTCCTATCCGTTGCTGCGCGCCAAAGTGTCGGCGCTATACAAAGGATCTTCGGTGATTCCCTAGAGGGGAAATTGAAATTTTTTTTTAGCTCCAAAATTAAAGGTACCCCCCATACACCCGTAATGCAAAATCTTATTTATCTCGGAAACGGCTCTAACGATTTTGATAAAAAAAATTATGTGTTATATTATGGACATGGACTATATTTTGGTAAAACAAATTTTGGGGGGAAATGTTATTAGGGGTACCTGTCATAGAACGTTTTTTTTTATTTTCGAATTTGTTATCAACGGCTCTAACGATTTTTAACAAAAATTTTATGCAGAAACTACTATGAGTTAAAAATATAAAATCTAAAATTTTTTTCGAAAAAATAGTTTTTGGATTTTTAAAAAAATAATACAAATTTTTTTTTTTTGAAAATTCAATATCTTAAAAACGGATACACGAATAAATTTTTAAATAACGTTATAAAATGTATTTTATTGAATACTAACAATTTGCATATACAGTGAACATTGGAAAACGTGAACCCCCCAAAACGTGAACACCGTAATTTTTACATTGACTGCTCTAAAACGTGAACAAATCGAAAAGCTCTAAAACGTGAACAGACATTTTTTCAACATTTCTACATAAAAATGCACTGAATTAATTTTTTAAAACTTCGGGGGCCCCATAAATTTGACAATGCGTAATATGAAATATTTAAAAAGGATTTGGAATGGTGTTCAGATGAAGGTTTTGACCAAAGCGACATAAACGCCTTAGAGAAATTGTAGTTACTAAAATGTTGGCAAAAAATAGAACAGACAAAAATTAAAAAAATTGTTTGTTAAATAAAACTTTTATTTGTAAAACGTTCTAATTTAAAAATGAAATCTAATCAATTTTTTTAATAACCCGTTAGGTACCAGTATGAACCCGTAGGTACCAGTATTTGTAAAAATGTTAAAAAAATTCATAAATCTATACTACTGCAAGCAAAAAGAAGATAAAATGAAAGAAAATATGTTTTATTTTAAGAGGAGTAGTAAGACTTAAGACAATACGGTAGAAATACTATTTTAATCATAAAAATGTTACATTCCAAAACATGAACAATCTCAAAAACATGAACACCCTCGGTTTTAATTAGTTCACGTTTTCCAATGTTCACTGTATATCAATTTTTCTTATGAAAATTTTAAGAAAAATTTAGTATACAAAAAACATGTTTCAGTGTGTCTGTATGTTTGTATCTCTCCCTGCAGCCTAAACCACTAGAAAAAATTTGGGGCAACATGTTATTAATGGTACCTGTCATAGAATCATTTTTTAGATTTTAGACTTTCTCATTAACGGCTCTAACGATTTTAACCAAAAATTTTCACCAAGAGCCCCCTTAAGTTTAAAATAATATTACATATGTATGTATATATAAAAATATTCAAAAAAAAAATATTTTTTTTCTTTTTTGATAAAATAAATTCCAATTTATTTTTTGAAAAATCAATACCTTGAAAACGTGTGACCGATTATTTTTTGAAATTATTTCTTACAATCTATATTATTAAACACTTAAAATTGGCATCCCAAATTTTGTTCTACAAAAATTTGAAAGAAATTTGTTATACGACGGGTCAATAAGTCCGTGACTTTTTGAATTTCTGACCTTTTTACTGAAACAGCAACACTGCTCCTGTCAACAGGCATCTGTCAGTTGACTCCTGTCAAAATTTAAACTTGAAAAAAGTTCATTTCCACCAAGACAATGCAAGGGTGCACACATGTGCAGTTGCCATGGCAAAAATCCATGAATTGGGCTATGAATTGCTCCCTCATCCACCCTATCCTCCAGATTTGGCTCCGAGCGACTACTTCTTGTTCCCAAACCTGAAGAAATGGCTTGGTGGAAAAAGATTTGACAAAGTGTATAGAGCTCAAGGGAGACTACGTTGAAAAATAAAATTTCAACGCATGCCATTTTTATGCGATGCTTCGCGATGAAGACCTTTTAATGGTCTTATTTTTGACACATACGAACAAAATTTTCTCAGAAGTCCCCCGACAAGTTCTTGTTGCGGAAAGTGTTTTCTTTTTAAAGAAATAGTTAATTTAAATATAAGTAATAAAGAAATTAACTTTATTTGCGTTAACTTGTTTTACCTATTTATAATGGACTTTTTGTTCTCAGGCAGAACGAAAAAACAAGTTCGCAAAATTCAAGTCAAAATTTTGCTCGGGAAAACAAAATTTAACACCATTTAAAACTGAATATCTGGCAACTCTGAAAACATATCAGTTCAATTAAAACGTAGTTTTAAAGGTTAGTAATTTTACTAAAAAAAAGTCCAAAAAGGAAGTCTTTACCGTTAGTAGTGACAGAGAAATTGACCTTAACATGGGTTGGGGTACACCAAAGTTAGCGTTTTTTTTAAATCGTCAAAAAGTAATGTCAAAATTGAAAATTAGACTTAACTGTAGAACATTTTTTTCTTAGAATATGACCAAGAATCACATCCCAAAGTATGGCACACGAATTACCGCACACCCTGTATATTTACCATGTGTTTCATTTTACCAACCAAACAGTTGCGAAAATAAAATTTGAATTTATGCTCTAGGCCTAAGGAATTGCGGAACGATTTTATAACAACGAAAAGGTGACAGTAAATCATGTCTCGTGTTCTCATCATATTTGGAATCGGGCAGTTATAAGATCTTTTGTCTGTCGTTTTCAATTGGATTTTAACGTCACCATCTGACAAATTTAAGCGGAGATAAAAATGTTAGTATTGAAATTTTGATATCGTCAGTGTCCTTTCAAGATTTATGATGTGCACCCAGCTAGGTAATCATGTTCGTTAAAAGAGCGCCATATGTGCGTCATAAAGAGCGCCATATGTGCGTCATAAAGAGCGCCATATCTGCGTCATAAAGAGCGCCATATCTGCGTCATAAAGAGCGCCATATTTGCGTCAGAAAAAGCGCCATCCATTTTGCTCAACCTTGGTAGCAATCAAGCTATACATGACTTTCTTGATTTTCTCAATAAATTCAAGACAGATAGACCAAGCTGTCATTCCTCCCAGACATGCAGTTTGGTTTTCGGGAAGGGCATTCAACACTGCATCCATTACTTAAGTTCCAGTCTGACGTCTCTTCAGCACTCAACAGCCATCGTGCCACCGTAGGATGCTTTCTGGATGTCGAGAAAGCATTCGACAGCGTATGGATAGAAGCCCTTATCCATAAGCTTCGAGTACTTGAGTTACCTCCCCCACTAATAAAGATATTATTTTCTTTTCTCTCTTTCAGGAAATTCTTCGTTCAGCTAGACAGCTGTAAGTCTTCAATCAAATCCATCAAAGCCGGAGTCGCCCAAGGATCAAAGCTGGGTCCCTTCCTATATAGCCTGATGACGTCTGATCAACCCGTGCCAACTGACTGCGAAAACTTGCTTTTCGCTGACGACTCGCTGACCTATTCCTCGTCGATAGCGCCAAAAATTGCAGCTCTGAGAGTGGAAGCCCACGTCTCCAAACTCTACGAGTACTACAAAAAGTGGGGTATCCGAATAAACACTGCCAAATCGGAGCTTGTGTGTTTCAGGAGACCCACCGATGTCGTTCAGCAGCCACTTGCAGAAGCCTGACCGTGAAGCTCCCCGATGGGTCAACGATAGCAGCCAAAAGAAATGCTAAATACCTCGGAGTAAACTTCAACGAGCTTCTCAATTTCAACCCGCACTCTAGGCAGGTACTAAGGAAGGCCAACTTCGCGTTTCACCGCTTGCACCCGTTGCTAGCCAAAAGAACCGGACTAAGCCAGCCAGTGAAGCTACTAATATACAAGCAGCTAATCAGACCCGTCATCAGTTACAATTTTCCTGCATGGTACACCATCTCGAAGACAGCAATGCTGAAGCTCCAAATCTTCGAAAGGAAAATACTAAGGATAAGCACCGGACTTTTCTTCGATCGACAGCGAAAGAAGCACTTCAGCAACGAAAGAATCTACGAAGAAGCAAAAATCAAGCCACTCGACCAATTTCTTGTGCAATTAGCGAAGAAGCTCATATCTAGCACCACCAACCACCCAAACCCGCTGATGAGAAGGATGACCACCCAGGAGCGACATCCAGAGCCTAGATACCTTAGTGCTCTGGATATGATAGAAAGGATCCCAGCCGACAACGAAGCAGCAGTTCGTTTCTACGCTGACACCGAGTCAGCATATCACCGTGGCTGAAACTATCAGAAAACAATCCCCCAGCAAACCCACCAACTGGACAACCGGGACTGAACAACCCGAGAAATAAACAATGCCATCATTTTAATTAAAATAACAAGTCATGTATATTATAAATGCTTTAATCCTAGAAAAATGTCATATCTTAAGTTAGGCCCCCTATGTGCCAACAAAATTTTGTAGTTATATTCATATTATCCTTAAGTTTAAGTTTACCAAATTGTATATATATATAGTTCAATAAAAAAACCTTGAAACCTTGAAAACCAAGCTGTCATTCCGAAACTAATTGCATCATTTGTATAATTGAAATAATTTTGAGTTCCAATTTAAGCTTGCTAACTTATTTTGCAAATTGAAAATCAATTCAAAGAAATATTTCAAAATAATGTATTAGGAAGTGATTTTGACATCTTTCAATTTGCAAGACTATACTAAAATTACTTTTAAATTGAATTTTTTTTTATGTTCCCGAAAAGCACTGAAAGGTAATGTAAAAAACCAACAAAAAGTAGATTTGCGTATCGTAAAAAGGGGAACACACCTACACACCCAAACAGTACTTACATCAATCACAAACTCATTTTTTTAGAGACGATACGTGAGGAATGAATTGTTTCATTTTTTAACGATTCGAAAACTAATCAGACATACTTATGTATAACCAATTTGTAAATTCATTATAGAGCCTTATCATTGTTCCCGATCGGAACGTAATTTTCTCCGATTTCTACGAAATGTACGAATTTTGTATAAAGTTTGTGTGCGTTGAAAATGTCAAATCCTTGCGTTGCATGCCGATGAAATGTCAAAATGGTAGCAACGCATCGTGAATTCATGCTATGCATGAAGATATTTGATTTCCGATTTCTCCGACAGCAAATTATAATTTATAAAATTATATTTTTCTGAAGCAAAAAAAAAAACGAAATGGACGCTCAGCCCCAAAATGATTCGTAAGTAATCGTCTTTTTATTTGGTAATTATTTACTTAAACATGTACAGTGGCGATAAATTAAATACGAGTAGCACACTTCTGTTAAAAATTCTTTCTAGACCTTAAAACATAAGTGCATTTTGAAATCCGGTACTATAAGACCATTTTTGTTGTAGATTCTGAATGTTAAGTAACTGGATTTTGAGTATAAAATAACGGGACACCACATCTCTAGAAATTATTTTATAAAAAAGTCAATGTAAGTCAAATTGTGTTTTATGTTCTAGAAATAAAGAGATTAACTGTTGTGTGTTGTGTAAATGTCTTTATTTTTTGGCATCTGGTATCTGACTAAAACTTATTTGCTAATAACAATTATGAATCTGCTTGTGCAGGGATGTATATTTTCTTATTACAGCAGGGATGCATACTTTCTTATTACATGCTTTTTTTTTTAATTAACTAATTAACATTGATTAAATAAACCTAATCAAAGCCATAACGATTTGGTGGTTTAACACTTCTTCCACTTGTCACATATGGAGCATTTTGATTTACATTATTTTGATTTACATTATTTACATCTTCTGTTGAACTGTTTACGTTAGAATCATCAAGAACAATATTATCATTATTCGATACATCATTATTAAATGAACGATTACAATTATCACAATTTGCAATGGGAACTAAACTGTTAAATAGTGACTCTTCTGTTAGAACATCACTAGGATTGAAGTCCACATTTCTTGATGTTACAATAAAACGTCTATTTCTACGGTAATAATTATTATAATTGTCCCTAATTATGTAAGATCTATCGTTAACTTTACGAACTATTTCTCCATAAACCCATTCTTTTCCGTCTTTCTTAAACATAATTTTCGTATCGTCATTCAATATTGGCAAATCTTTTGCATTCCGATCAAAATAAAATTTTTGTGTTTTGCAGCCATCTTATTCTGCACAACGTTTTCTGCGATGTTTTTTCTTACCAACAGATTTTCATCTATTGGCAAACGGCTTTTAATTAATCGGCCAAAGAACAATTGTGATGGTGACAAGCCCATACTAGATACAGGTGTATTCGATACTGAAAATTATTCGTATCCCCCGTCTCATAGCAACGCTTGAGAATGTTTTTAACAATGGCAACAGCCTTCTCAGCTAAAACATTACTTTGAGGATATCTCGATAACTTTTGTGTTATATTTACTTTATTGCAATATACATACTTCAAATTCACGTGAATTGAACGGGATGTTGTCACTTTTGATTGGTTTGATAGACGTATTCACAAAATATGCGTTCGAAAACATTTATTACTTGACGAATGGACTTTTCTCTAGGCTCTTGTGACATAACAAAACACGAATATGCACCTATGAGAACAATGAATTTTTTTCCTGCATATTCATAAATATCTGTTGACACTGTTTGAAACGGATATCTTGCTGGCGTTTCTTGAATTAATGACTCCTTTTGATTATTTCTTGTGAATTTTTCACAAACCTTGCAACTCTTAACAAGTTCAGTAATGTCCTTGGACATTCTAGGCCAGAAAAATTGCAAACGAGCACGAGACAGTGTCTTTTCAATGCCCAAATGTGGATTATGAAGCCACTTGCTGATTTTGCTTTGGAGTTCCGTTGGAACAACCAAACAATGATTTTTAAACAAGATGCCATTCTCAACGTACAACTCATCTTGACAGTGTCTTTTCAATGCCCAAATGTGGATTACGAAGCCACTTGCTGATTTTGCTTTGGAGTTCCGTTGGAACAACCAAATAATGATTTTTAAACAAGATGCCATTCTCAACGTACAACTCATCTTGATATTTGTAGAACCGTTGGCTCAAATCATCAAGTTGATGATATGATGGCCATTGTGTTTCCACATATTTTACTATGCGACTGTATTTCTCATCCTTTTTTAAGGTAGTCTTATAATTTTCAAAATTGTCCTTGGACATACATGCTTTCCTTATGACCGAGTGAATAACCATTGACATTTCACTGTCAAACTCTTCTGAATCGGATAATGGTGCTCTAGGAAGACAGTTAGCAACCAACATTTCCTTACCAGGCTTATATGTGATTGTCATGCTTGGATATTACAAGCAACATTAAATAAATTCGCTGTAATCGAGGTGTGGTATCATCAATGTCACGTTTCATTAGATTTTCAAGCTGTTTATGGTCTGAATCGACATTGAACTCTCGTCCATACACATAATGATGAAACTTTTTACAAGCAAACACAATTGCCAATAGTTCTTTTTCAATCTGAGCCCAGCGTTGCTCAGTTTTAGACAGTGTTCTTGATACATACGCTTGTTGTTCTGCAGCAAGACATTTCCCAGCCCATCTTTTGAGCTGTCGGTTTGTATGGTCACTGGCAGTTTCGGATCATAACTGGTTTATTAGTTATGTATAATACTCAACAACTCATTAAATTCAGCATCATGAGCATTTTCCCATTCAAACTTTACGTTATTCTTGGTAAGTTCACGCAAACTAGCTGTTTTCTGAGATAAACTTGGGATGAAACGTGCTAAATATTTTAATAGACCCAACAATCGCAAAACGTCAGATTTATTAGCTGGTTTAGGCATACCTGTGATAGCCTGAATATCTTTATTAGTTGGCATTACGGTTCCGTCAACAATTATATGACCCATGAATTTCACCCTGTTTGTTCGATACTGAATTTTTTTACTGTTAAATTTAATGTTATTTACTTTTGCTCGCTCTAATAAGGTAGCTAACGTTTTATCATGTTCTTAGCATTTTTACCAGCAATGAAAATGTCATCAAAATAAATTTCGACACCTGGAATGTCACCAAATATTTTTACCATACGTTGTTGAAACATCTCTGGTGCATTCTTAATTCCAAAGGGGACCAGATGCCAAACGGCGTCATAAATGTTGTCAAATATGAACTCGTTTTATCTAATTCCATATGCCAAAATCTATTACATAAATCTAAAACAGTAAATACACGTTTGTTTGACAAACGACTAATAATATCATCAAATGTGGGAATTAGAAAATGTTCACGCTTAATACACATGTTTAATGGCTTTGGATCTAGGCAGCATCGAATTTCACCATCTTGTTTTTCAACAATTTGCAAATTGCTAACCCAATCAGTTGGCTCGTCAACAAAACTTATGATTCCTTCTTGCAATAGAACATGAAGTTTATGTTTTAATTTATCTTGTAAGCTTAACGGTATACGTTTCTTGTAATGTAATGACCGGACAGAGTTTTCCTTCAGCGTTATTGAACACTAGCCGACCCGTACTCGCGTTGCTTCGCAAATTGTAACTACGAATATTTTCTTAATATTAATATTAGCATATGAAAACATTTCTCAATGGGACTGAGCATATTTTCTACAGCAATATTAATTTTAGTTTATATTTATGTGTATAACATACCGTAACGAATTAGATTCTTTTTCACATTTGAAAAAAAGAGCTTGTTTATGTTTGTGCATATTATAAATATAACAACGTAGAAAATAATAAAATTTATTCAAAATAAACGGGTTGACTACTTTCTGAAATCATTCAACCCAAACTTTAAAATGGTTTCGCTTTTATAGAATAGTTCATGTCACGGCACTGTAGTCAATTGAATGTCCATTTTTGTCACTAAAAATGATATTGAGTGTATTCAAGTAACTTAAAAAATAAAATGTACGACTGGATCGCACAAACTTGCTCTTATGTAAAAGTACTTTGGAATTTAAAATACATTTTATAAATATAAAACATGGATTTAATGAGATAAAAATGTTCAAATGTATGGAATTGGCGTCTGATTAATCTTTTTAATATTTAAGTAATTTTTTATATGACAAATTTCCTTAAAATTTTTCGAGAACAAAATTTGGGATGCCATATTTTAAGTATTAGGTAGTATAGATTTTAGAAATAGTTTTTTTTTCGAATATTTTTACATACAATATTATTTTAAACTTAAGGGGGCTTCTGTTGAAAATTTTTGGTTCGTTGGTCAAAAAATCAAAAAAACGGTTCTATGACAGGTACCGTTGATAAAATTTTGCCCCAAAATTTTTTTTTACCAAAATGTAGTCCATGTGCAATGTCCATAATATCACACCTAATTTTTTTTTTATCAAAATCGTTAGAAAAGTTTCGAGATAAATAAGATTATGCATTAAGGGTGTATGGGGGGTACTGTTAGTTTTAGAGCTAAAAAAAAATCACCGAAGACCCTTAAGTACCGAGTTTGAAGAAAAAAGCTCCAGTGGCCTAGGCTCTAGATCGAGGTACAGACATACAGACATACGGACAATGGACATACAGGCATACAGACAGACAGACGGAATCGTCGGACGCACTTTGTTCGTCTTCGCTATCATCGTAATGTCAACTTTGATCAAAATCTCGAGTTCGATTTTTTTTCCAAATGCAAAAATTGCCCTATAGTACCTATGTATATCGCAAGTAATAAAGAGCACACACTGCTCAGCGATGTGACGATAGAATTAGAGAAACAAAAAACAATGTGTATGTGTAGGTTAGTTAGATGAACTATACAAAAATACAATACAGAAAAATTGAATATGTAGTTAGGTAGGTAAGAGAAAAAACATAACTATTAAATGGAACACATATTAAGAGAAAGAGAGCATGGGAAGAAAAGAAAATTAAAAATGTTGGAATGATAATGAAATGAAACAAAGCAGCGACCTCGCGATTGTGATGAAATCTAATTCCTGGATAAAATAAATTCAAAACGTTTATAATTTTATAATTTGTTTTTATTTATTTCTCAGGTTGTATGTTTAACTAAGAAGTGATTTTGGACTTAAAATTTGCGCAACAATATTGACTTTATGAAGCAATGCTAATCTTTGTCGATTATTGTATAGGTTTTAAGATATGAGTGGTTGTATAAGTCAACTAATGAAAAAAAATTGACAAAAAATGTAAAATTAATAATATTTAAGTTTGACAAATTATTAATGAAAAAAAATTATAGCCATAAACACTCTTATAACAATATAGAAAATAATAAAATTTATTTCAAATAAATCGGTTGACTACTTTCTGAGATCGTACGTCACAAACTTTTAAATGGTTTCGCTTTTATATAATAGTATAGATTTAGTAATAAATGTGAAATCGATAAAAAAATTTTATAATTGTATATAATTTATTTTATTTATTTAGTTTCCGACAAAGTTTTAAGCACAACATTAATTTTATATTTAATCGTAAGCGACGCGTTTCGGATCTTATGTATCCATCTTCGGGCTTGACAGAAGGTTAAGCTTAGCAAACAGTGCACAAGTGAGAAGTCAAGCCCGAAGATGGATACATAAGATCCGAAACGCGTCGCTTACGATTAAATATAAAATTAATGTTGTGCTTAAAACTTTGTCGGAAACTAAATAAATAAAATAAATTATATACAATTATAAAATTTTTTATCGATTTCACATTTATTACTAATAAACACACAACATGGAGACTACTAAACCAAATAAGTATAGATTTACCTGGAATTTTCCCATTTGAATTGCATCAATTCGCTTTATCAATCCGAACTTTATGCTTGACTCAAGACCCAAGATTGGTTCAAAACAATTGTCAACAATCAAAAATTTAGCAGAATGACTAGTTTGCCTGTCAACATCAAAACAATTCAATTTTATTTGGCCATGAATTTTAATTTTATTATAACTATAGTCAATAACATCACAGTTAACGTGTGAAAAGTTGTTTGCTTTTGTAATTTTTTAATAAAATCAATCGGAATACAGTTTGCATCTGAACCAGAATCAATTTTAAATTTAATTGGCCAATCTTGAATGACGTATGATTTTTCCCATCGGATTCGATTAATTACTTCCAATTTGTCGAAACGTTTATGCTTATTTAATTTACAACTATCGATATGAATAATGCCTATATGTAAACAATTACCATTGGAACTTCAGTTTTCAACTGCGTTGACTTGTTTTTGTTGCGTGAAACCACCTTGTCTGTTGTTGTTGTTAATATTGCCGCTGTTGTTGTTGCTATTCGATTTACACAGCCGAGCAAAATGCCCAATACGTCCACAAGAGTTACATTTGATGTTCTTCTCTGGGCAAAATTGACGATGACGACCAGAATACGTTTGTCCACAGTTGAAACACTTGGTTTTGATTGCATCCACCTCTGATAGAACATTACTTGTCCATCATTTGAAAATAAAGTGTTGTATATTTCCATGCCACGTTGACCGATGAGCCACAAAAATGTTGCAATTTTTGTCGTTTCAGATTCCTTCATTTTATTATTTGCAATGAGGTAAATCATGAATGTTTGTTTCCATCGGGGCCATTCTTTTGGTAAATCCGAACAATCCAATGGCTGTAGCAACCGCAAATTCAATCCAATCTCACAATGTAATTTTATATTGCGTCACTTTTTATAATGCACAATTTGTACTTTATTTTGCTTCAATTTACAAGCAAACTGCGTTTTATAATTAAAATAAATTCACACTAAATATTTTTTATTTTAAATAATAAAATTATTAATTTAAACTTCTGCCACATCTGACACCATGTTTTATGTTCTAGAAATAAAGAGATTACTGTTGTGTGTATATGTCTTTATTTTTTGGTATCTGGTAACTGACTAAAACTTATTTGCTAATAACAATAATTATGAATCTGCTTGTGCAGGGATCTATACTTTCTTATTACAGCAGGTATGTATACTTTCTTATTACAAATGGTACACAAGGTGCACTCAGGGCTCAGGGGGCCGATTCTGGTTCTGTGAAAAAGTGAATCGAATAGCTTTTCACTCTTTCACGCATAAATGCGATTCTCGTTCTGTGAAAAAAGTGAAACCAAACGTCAAAAACATTCATATGAATAATTTGCTTTCACGCTCTTATTCGATGGTGAATATTCAAAATGAATATGTGAAAGAGGAAAATATGGAGATTTTTTTGAAAAAAAAATAAAGGAAAGTGCGACACAGGCACAAACAGAATTTTTGATTAGTTTTTTTGGAAATAAATTTGGAGATTGCTCATGATAGGTACGAAAACAAGTTTTGAAAATTTATTTCATCGCGTCTTAATTTTTACTTGCGATATAGGTACTATAGGCAAGTTCTGCATTTGGAAAAAAAATCGAACTCGAGATTTTGATCAAAGTTGACATTACGATGATAGCGAAGACGAAAAAAGTGGGTCCGACAATTCCGTCTGTCTGTCTGTATGTCTGTATGTCTGTACCTCGAACTACAGCCTAAACTACCGGAGGTATTTTCTTCAAACTCGGTATTTAAGGGTCTTTGGTGATTCCCTAGAGGAGAAATTAAAATTTTTTTTTAGCTCTAAAACTAACGGTACCCCCCATACACCCGTAATGCAAAATCTTATTTATCTCGAAAACGGCTCTAACGATTTTGATAAAAAAAAATTAGGTATGAAATTATGGATATGGACTATATTTTGGTCAAAAAAAAATTTGGCGGGAAATGTTATTAGGGGTACCTGTCATAGAACGGTTTTTTTGATTTTCGAATTTCTCACCAACGGCTCTAACGATTTTAACCAAAATTTTTATGCAGAAGCTGCTTTGCATTTTAAAAAATATAAACTAAAATTTTTTTCGAAAAAATAGTTTTTGGATTTTTAAAAAAATAATACAATTTTTTTTTTTGAAAATTCAATATCTTGAAAACCGATACACGATTAAATTTTTAAATTACGTTTTAAAATGTATTTTACTAAATACTAACAATTTGCATATCAATTTTTTTTATAAAAAATTTAAGGAAAATTTAGTACACAAAAAACATGTTTCAGTGTGTCTGTATGTCTGTACCTCTCACTACAGTCTAAACTACTGGACCTATTTCTTTCAATCTCGGTAGTTAAAAGTCTTCGGTGATTCCCTAGAGGAAAAATTGAAATTTTTTTTTTAGCTCCAAAACTAAGGGTACCCCCCATACACCCGTAATGCAAAATCTTATTTATCTCGAAAACGTCTCTAACGATTTTGATAAAAAAAATTAAGTGTGATATTATGGACATGGACTATATTTTGGTGAAAAAAAAATTTGGCGGGAAATGTTATTAGGGGTACCTGTCATAGAACGGTTTTTTTGATTTTCGAATTTCTCACCAACGGCTCTAACGATTTTAACCAAAATTTTTATGCAGAAGCTGCTTTGCATTTTAAAAAATATAAACTAAAATTTTTTTCGAAAAAATAGTTTTTGGATTTTTAAAAAAATAATACAATTTTTTTTTTGAAAATT
This sequence comes from Chrysotoxum bicinctum, assembly GCA_911387755.1. Classification (NCBI taxonomy): domain Eukaryota; kingdom Metazoa; phylum Arthropoda; class Insecta; order Diptera; family Syrphidae; genus Chrysotoxum; species Chrysotoxum bicinctum. The sequence continues at coordinate 118,774,258 of OU426987.1, forward strand.
CAATATCTTGAAAATCGATACACGATTAAATTTTTAAATTACGTTTTAAAATGTATTTTACTAAATACTAACAATTTGCATATCAATTTTTTTTATAAAAAATTTAAGGAAAATTTAGTACACAAAAAACATGTTTCAGTGTGTCTGTATGTCTGTACCTCTCACTACAGCCTAAACCACTGGATCTATTTCTTTCAATCTCGGTAGTTAAAAGTCTTCGGTGATTCCCTAGAGGAAAAATTGAAATTTTTTTTTTAGCTCCAAAACTAAGGGTACCCCCCATACAGCCGTAATGCAAAATCTTATTTATCTCGAAAACGTCTCTAACGATTTTGATAAAAAAAATTAAGTGTGATATTATGGACATGGACTATATTTTGGTGAAAAAAAAATTTGGGGGGAAATGTTATTAGGGGTACCTGTCATAGAACGGTTTTTTTGATTTTCGAATTTCTCACCAACGGCTCTAACGATTTTAACCAAAATTTTTATGCAGAAGCTGCTTTGCATTTCAAAAAATATAAACTAAACATTTTTTTAAAAAAATAGTTTTTGGATTTTTAAAAACATAATACAATTGTTTTTTTGAAAATTCAATATCTTGAAAACCGATACACGATTAAATTTTTAAATTACGTTTTAAAATGTCTTTTATTAAATACTAACTATTTGCATATCAATTTTTTTTATAAAAAATTTAAGGAAAATTTAGTACACAAAAAACATATTTCAGTGTGTCTGTATGTCTGTACCTTGAACTACAGCCTAAACCACTGGACCTATTTCTTTCAATCTCGGTAGTTAAGGGTCTTCGGTGATTCCCTAGAGGAGAAATTGAAATTTTTTTTTAGCTCCAAAACTAAGGGCACCCCCCATACACCCGTAATGCAAAATCTTATTTATATCGAAAACGGCTCTAACGATTTTGATAAAAAAAAATTAAGTGTGATATTATGGACATGGACTACATTTTGGTCAAACAAAATTTTGGGGAAAAATGTTATTAGGGGTACCTGCCATAGACCCGTTTTTTTTCATATTCGACTTTCTCATTAACGGCTCTAAGGATTTTAACCCAAAATTTTTAGCAGGAGTCCCCTTAAGTTTAAAATAATATTGTATATAAAAATATTCGAAAAAATATTTATTGGGTTTTTAAAAAAAAAAAAAAAATTTTAAATCAATATCTTCAAAACCTATGAACGATTATTTTTTGAAATTATTTCCTAAAACCAATATTATTAAATACTTAAAATTCGCATCCCACATTTTTTTCTTGAAAAATTTTAGAGAAATTTCTTATATAAAAAATTTATTTAATAATAAAACGATTTTTTAAGGTTTATTTGCATAAATTCATACTTTTCCGGAAACCAGACGTCAATTTTATGCATTTGAACATTATTATCTCATTAAATCCATGTTTTATATTTATAAAATCTTAAATTCCAAAGTACTTTTACATAAGAGCAAGTTCGTGCGATCCAGTCGTGCATTTTATTTTTTGTAGATTTGTTTCAGTTCACGTTTCAGTTGATACAATTGTATGAAATGCTCCTCCGTATTCATTTTAAAGGATTTTCGTTGTCTCTCAAATTTCGCCTGATAATCCTCATATTTCTCCTACAAAACAAAAATCTATAGTAATACAATACAAAAATACATCTATATAAAGCACAAATAATTATCAAACCTATAAGCATTTCTCCGATTTGTTTCCATATGAATTCTTATATATGTATATTGAAGGCATTATAAAAACGTATACAAACAATTTAATATATTATAAACAAATTCACAAATGTACAAACGTTTGGCAAAATTGAAACAACAATGAAAAATAATAATTTCGTTTTGGCATTAAGCATTCACAATAGTAGATAAATTCATAAGAGACAACAAAAAATCATCCACCACGGCAAATGATATTGAATTCACCACACCATTTTCATTCACGGAACCAGAATCGCTTATTTGCACCAAGTGAATCGAAAAAGTGAAAGCAATGCATGACAGCGAATGTGAAAACAATTTATTCGATTCACTTTTTCACAGAACCAGAATCGGCCCCCATGTCAGGACAATTTAAATAGCACACATTGTTTCCGTTGCAAATTTATTACATTTTCAACACATATTCTTAACTTTTAAAAGCTAAGTTAAAAAGTTATGAGGTTTTATACAGTTCTTAGTTAAATTGCTTCAATTTTAATTGCTGAAATGTAGTATGAGAAGTGTAAAATAATCAGAAGAGACCTTTAGGCTAGGGGTTTTTGACTTTAAGAAAGAAGGTCACACGAAATTTGAAATAGAGCTGAAATGAGAATTTTTAAGAAAGAATAAGAACGAAGAAGAAGAAGGAAGCGAAGAAGAAGGAAGCGAAGAAGAAGGAAGTGCTCAAAACAAAATTCGTAAGATTAAGACCAGAAAAATCACCCCTCGAACTGATGATATTGTTGTTGTTAATGATATTGTTGTTGTTAATGAGAATGCGGTTGCTATAGAAAATAATTCTTGCAATTTTAATTCTTTCATTAATGATGATGTGTTACCTTCTATCTCACATGCGAATATAAATGCTGATACTATTGTTGCTACTGATGTAAAAAGTAAAATAATATATGGTTCTAAGCTCCAGTGCAAAGATCTTAAAATTGCGAAAAGACTTAAATGGTTCCACCTAGGAAGTTTTCACAATTCAACATCTGTGGATGATATCGTCAACTACATTTTGACTAATCTTCAATTTCACCCGGGAGATATGCAATGTTATAAGCTAATTAAGAACGAAGCATCCAATAGTAATCTAAGATTCGTTAATTTTAAAATTGGCGTGTCTGTAGAATGCGCAAAAAATATTTATGTTGACTCTTTCTGGCCTAGCGGAGTGAAAATAAGAACTTTCGTGTTTAAGCCAAAAAACTTGGAAAATTAGAGGGTTCTTCGGTACCCTCTAGTTCTAATAAACAGCATTCTTCATCGCTTAGGGTATATTTTCACAATGCAGGTGGTATTCGGACAAAAATATCACAATTGTTCAACAACTCAAGTCACCTTGATTATGATTTAATCTTAATCGTTGAAACTTGGCTATACCCGGATATATCTTCGGCCGAACTCTTTGATTCAAAGCATTTTGTGGTATATCGTCGTGACAGATGTAATTTTATCTCTGAACTAGGAGGAGGAATCCTGATTGCCGTGAGCACTAATTTTTGTAGTAAAGAAGTTATTTTACTTAACTTAGATATTGAACAATTATGTATTTCTATAAGCTTATTTTCTACATATAATACTTCGTTATTTTTTATAGTTAGTTATATTCCACCTAATAGTACTTTTGATGTTTATGAAAAACACACTACCATGGTATAATGATCATTTATCAAATCTTAAAAATGTTAAACGTAAAGCCTTTAAAAAGTATAAGAGTACTAATAGTGAATTAGATTATGCTAAATTTAGTAAATTGAGAAAGGAGTTTTTTACTCTTAATAAATTCCTTTACAAATGTTATATTATGAATATTGAAAGCAATATAAAGTCCAATAGTAGCTCATTTTGGACATTTGTCAATGTTAAAAGAAAGTCTTCTGGATACCCGAATAACATGTCATATAAGAATATAGATGCTTCAAATACAAAAGAAATTCTCAATCTATTTGCGGACTTCTTCCAAACAGTATACTCAAATCCAAATGATGTGAATAAATCTTATTTGCCCAATTTACCTAGTAATGTTAATATTGGTGAGTTAAATTTAAGTATAAATGAAGTTCTGTTAGAACTTAAGTCCCTTAAGCCCAATGCTAAGCCTGGTGTAGACGGTATACCAGCTTTGTTCCTAAAAAAATCTGCTGATTCGCTTAGCCTTCCTCTGTTCTGTATTTTTAACAAATCTCTCTATGAAGGGATCTTCCTAAAAGAATGGAAAACCTCGTATATTATTCCAATTCATAAGTCAGGTTCTAAGAACTTAATTGATAACTACAGAGGTATTTCTAAACTATCGGCTATCCCTAAACTATTCGAAAGCATTGTGAAAACAAAATTAGAGTTTTTAACTCGCGAATCCATTTCTGAATTACAGCATGGTTTTATGTCTGGGCGATCTACAACTACAAATTTGGCCCTGTTTTCTTCGTATGTTATTGAGAATATTGAGAGGAAAAATCAAGTTGATGCAATCTACACTGATTTCAGTAAGGCTTTCGATTCTGTAAACCATTTTAGTTTAATACAAAAACTTAAATTATATGGTTTCCATTCTTCATTCTTAAGTTGGATATCTTCCTATTTAATTGGTAGGTCACAAAAGATTTTCATCAATAATTCTTTTTCAAAATCGTTGAATTGTATGTCTGGTGTTCCTCAAGGAAGCCATCTTGGCCCCCTTTTGTTCAATATCTTTATAAACGATATTACATCAGTTATAAAATATTCACATTGCCTTCTCTATGCTGATGACCTGAAATTGTTTATAAAAATTAACAGTGTCGATGACTGTCGCCTTTTGCAATATGATATGGATCAAATCTCTGAATGGTGTAAATTGAATTGTTTGAAATTAAACATAAAAAAATGTAACGTCATTTCATTCTTCAAAATACAATCAAACATAAGCTTTGTCTACCATATTGATTCAATTCCCCTCTCACGGGTGGACAAAATAAAGGACCTTGGCATTATGTTAGATTCATCTTTTTCATTTAAAGTTCATATTGATTATATGATTGCAAAAGCTAATCTTCTTGTTGGTTTCATCAAACGAAATTGTAATGATTTTTGCGATCCTTATGCCTTGCTTTCTCTCTATATATCTTTAGTTAGATCGATACTTGAATACTCAGATATTGTCTGGAATCCTGATTTGAAAACCTATTCTGATCGTATAGAAAAAGTTCAAAGACGTTTTTCTAAATTTATATTTTATAAAATGAAATGGCCTTTTATTCCGGATTATAAGTCCCGTTGTTTACTATTGGGAATTAAATCACTTGAATCCAGAAGATGTATGCATGATATTGTGTTTGTAAGGGATATTTTGAATAATCAAATTAAATGCCCATCCTTGCTCTCTAAAATATCATTTTATGTTCCTTCAAGAGCTTTACGTACCAGAGATTTGCTTTTTGAACAATACCACAGAACAAACTACGGTAGAAATGAACCAATTTGTAGATGTATAAGGCATTTCAATGAAGTTTGCCAGAGTGTTGAGCTAACTTGGGCAAAAGATTTGTTCAAAACAAAATTATTGTTAATACTGAAATTTTAAAATAATTCATTTATGTATTTTCTTTTTGTTTTTCATTGTAATTTATTTTATATATAATTATATATTTTTATTTATAAATATTATTTCTAATATCTGTTAGCATAAGCTTGTAGATCAATAAATAAATAAATAAATAAATAAATGATGTTGCCATCGTCTGCCTGAACAAAGCCCCAAAAATTAAACATGCAATTGAACAAGATCTTGGTGTTAGCGTCTGTAAGTACGATTAAAAACTGTCTCAATGGAAAAAAGTTGTTTGAACGATTTGCCAGAAAAAATGAGACTTCTGAAAGTGCAATCTGTCACGTTGGATGCAGTTTGTAAGGGAGCATATTTCAAAAATCAAAATTGGTGGAGAAATATCTTATGGAGCGATAAGTGTAAATTTAATCCTTTGGGCAAGATGGTAAAAACTACGTTCGACGCGAAATACACCACGAGTATGACCAGAATATACACAATAAAGCCTGTTAAGCATGGTAGGGGTAGCATTCTTGCTTAGAGGTGTTGTTCTTGGCATAGTATGGGGCTACCTCATCATATAGAGGGTAGGTATTAAGGACTATTTATAATACAAAGAAATCCTACGGGATACAATTTTAACGTATTTTGAGGAGGAAATACCCTTGAAGTGTAAATTTCAATAGGATAACGATCTTAACAATGTGGCTAAGTCTGTGAAGCAAAAGCTATCCATCCAAAAAATCGCTGTTAAGAATAAGCCAGCTTAGTCTCTAGATCGTAATCATATTGAGTACTTGTGAAATGTCGTGGACGAAGCCTTAAATTGAACTTATACTTCAAATTTCGGCAAACTTTGACGGGAAGTTCTACAAGCCTGGTACTCAGTACCTCTTGAACGATGCCAGAGTCTTCCTTCGTCTATGAAACGCCGGCGTTCCGCTGTGATTAAAAAATAAGGTTTATCCGACCAAATACCGGATATTTTTTTTTAAATTGTGTTAAAATTTTGTTATTTAATATGTTTTTTATTTCTTTTTTATAAGATATGCTATTTATTTTGTCATAGTATACTTAAATTGTATAAATCATTTTGTTGTAGTTTTTTTTATGAGATCAATATACGATACTTTATATATACGTACTTTATTTTATTTTTAAATCAGAGATATGTACACTCCGCTTCAACTGAACGATTTTTAGCGCGGCATCATAGTCGAGAAGGTCGAGTTATGGTATGGGGTTCAGTAAACTACAATGAGACTGTTGAGCTTGAAGTTCAAGTCAAAAATGTCTGCATTTACCCACAAAGGAATCTTGAAAAGAAATTTTCTTAAATTTGCGGATATTTAAGGACCCATTAACTGGACTTTCCACCCCCATCCACAATGCGCGCATTGTCCAAAATTGGATATAGGACCAGAATGTGGAATTGCTTCAATGGGCGCCGTACTCTGAACCTTATAGAAAATGTATGGGGATGGTTGGTACGAAAAGTTTATGAGTCTGGCCATCAGTTTGAGGGCAGAGAATCCCTAATTGCAGCCATTAAATAAGCCTGGAGGGAAATTTTGCTGAACTGCTTCAAGAGCATGCCGGACCGAATTCATGAAGTAATTACCAATAAAGGTGTCAGTACCCACTACTAGAAATAACCAATAAACAAGTATTAAAAGGAAAAACTTGTTTTATTTCATTCCGTTAGCTTTTATTTCCAATTTCAATTGTTGTACCTATTCAGTTGACGCAAAAAGATTCTGCATTTTTCCATATGGAACGCTTTGCAAGAGAGCGAGAGAAAAAATAACGCTACTTTTTGAATTATTCTTTCTGATTTGTTTTCTCAACATTACAAGCAAACAGTAAGCATCAAATGATACATTAAGGCCCAAAGTTTGAAAAAAAATGAACAACATACCTTACAACATCTTACAATGAACAACATGTCTTACTTTCTCATAAGACAAACAGCTCTTTGAAATTTAAGAAGGTGGAAAAAACCTGCATCACAGAAAATTAAGAGTACATGTGCTACTTATTTTGTCGCCACTGTATGTTTCTTTCTTTGTTCGTATCTTTCCACTTCCAAAAACATTGCTGCACTATCCATGGTTCTTCTTTGCTTATTTAACACGAATCAACACTTAATTAATTTATTGGCGTTTACGTCAAATACACGCGTTGGTAAACGTCGGTTTTTCCGTTACAAAACAGATACCATGAAGGAAATAAACGTTACGATCGTAGGATCTCTCTGATCGTAGGTTTCTCCGAACGGATACAATGATAAGGTTGATAATTTTAGTCATTAGTTACGTTGGTTTGTACAAAATGTTTGTAAGTTTATAGGTTAGAATCTTACTGATGCTTTTTCTTGAGGGAAAAGAAGTTTTACTTCTAGCTCGCGTACGTCAGTACACATATTTTTTTTTCTAGAGACGATAAGTGAGGAATGAATAGTTTCATTTTTTAACGATTCGAAAAGTAATCGGCTTGCTGAATTATAGGACATGTACCTACAAAATTCTAGTGGCTAAGCGAATCTGGCCAAGTTTATTTTGTTTGTATGACTAATTTGTAAATCCATTATAATCTTAATCAACAATTACATTATTGTTATGTTGGTTATGTTATAGGTTAGAATCCTACAGGCTTTGCTTGAGGGAAAAGAAGTTCTAGCTAAGAGGAGACTATGTTGAGAAATAAATCGCCACTTTTCCAAAATGTTTGTTTTTCTTTTGTAGGCTAAGTACTTATCGGACTGCCCTCGTAAGTACAATCTTTTTTAATTTTGTTATAAACAACGTATACATACATGTTTCTCACCATATCGAGGTAACCGCCGAAGCGGAATCCTCCCCGATTTCCTACGAATCCGAGACATTTTGCTTCAAGGTAGTTCTCCGATCAGCTGATCGGAAATTATGTCCGACGAAATTCAACGCATGCCATTTGTATGCGATTCTTTGCGATGAAGTACTTCTAATGGTTTTATTTTTGACAGATACAAACAAAATTTCGGACAAAATTTTGTTTGTATGTGTCAAAAATAAGACCATTAGAATTGCTTCATCGCACACAAATGGCATGCGTTGAATTTCGTCAGACAGAATTTCCGAACAGCTGATCGGAGAAATACCTTGAAGGAGAATGTATTCGATTCGTAGGAAATCAGAGAGAATTCCGCTCCGACGGTTACCTCGTTAGGGCCGTGTGTTACCTATTCAGAATAGACTTTGTTTTCAGGCAGAACGAACAATATGAGCGGATGGTGAATCTGCTGAGAGAATGTCCCGATATTGCACAAAAGGACATCAGAAATTGTGACTGTGTTTTGGGAAGATCTGGCCAATCAGCTAAATTCATTTAGACCAAGACAAAGGGATGCTGGTGGATGGAAAAAGTATGTTCGCGATCTTTTGTTTTGTTTTTTGCATTGTTCCATTTCCGTTGTGATTATAGTATAAGTCAAATAAATAAAAAATCGGCCCTAGCGAGTTATCCGTTCGGATCGGAAAATTGTCCGCAACGCATACATTGTCGGAGGTTCAAATTGCTTTCGAGGTATCCTATCGAAAGAAAAATAATACACAAATGCGAAGCAAAAATCCTCCGAATCGTACAAAATCGGAGAATTTTCTGCTCCGAACGGATACCTCACTAGGGCCGAATATTGTCTTTCAAGTTTTTTTTTTTTAATTTATCCTTTTTTTTTTTTGATACTTCAAATCTAAACAAAAAACATTTGTATATGTACATATAATGCATTAACAAAATTATTCAAGACACATTTTATTTTTTTATTAACGAAGTACCTATACAATAGGGTGTGTCAAAGTGCTCAACTATGGTATTTTCAAATGTAATAGCTTTTAAAAGTTGCATTGCTTATCAAATTTAAATCCTGCGTTTACAATTTTCATTTTAATTAATATCTTTGGCTCGCTCAAAAATAGGATGAAATCCAAGAAATTTTGATTTTTCGAGATTTTTGAAATGTGGTGTTGTTTTAAATTGCACCGTGTGGATACAAAAAAATTATATAAAATATTTTTAGGCTTCCAAGTCAAAGATAATTGCAAGGAAACACTTTTAAGCTTATATTTGCTTTAATTGAACACTTGATAAAGAAGTTATGAAATAATAAAAGAAGGAAGAAAAATCATTTTTTTATGTAAGATCGTTTTATTTTTTTTTACAAAAAAAAAATTCTTAAAAATCAACGGAACCACCTACAATATCGTGGTATATCTTTTTGTAAAGACAAAAATTCTTTCTGTATTTTGTTTAGTTTTTTTTTTTAGTATACGTAAAAAAAAAATTTTTTACTGTAAATTAATTTTTTTTTTCAACTTCAACCGATTTGAGCGAGCCAAAGACGAACAAAATCTTATTTTTTTGTTACATGTTCTTAAACCTCAGACTCTAATACAACTTTTGATCACTATTACATTTAAAAATAAGAGTACTTTTTTGCGCCCATACAAAAGTGACACACCCTACTATACAACTAATTCAAAAATAAAATATGTAATGTATATACTCGTAATTATTCGGCCCTATCGAGGTAATCGTCGCACAGTGGCGGAAAATCCAAAAAACGTGGCCAAAATTATTTTTTGTGTTTGCAATGTAAGAAATGCTTTTATTTATCAGATTAAACTATTACGAATGCAAAAGGAACAGTTTTTGATTATATTTGGTTAAAAAAAAATAATAACGACAATGGGGCAAAATTTTAAACAAACCTATTATTAAGGGCTTAGCATCTTATTAGCTAGCAATTTGTTAAACTTTTAGTAATTTACTAGCTCTTCGAAAATGTTAAACATTTTTTTGTTTTACTAAATAGTAAATTCTAACTCCCTTTTATTAAAAACGGTGCATCCGAATACGTTTAAATTATGACAGTTCTTGAAAATTAACAAAACAAACTAGATCAAATCTGGGGAACAGACCTAATACTTTGGAAACTCAAAAGTCAAAGGGACAACCTACCATTTATTTTGTTATTTGTTTATTTGTTAAAACCTTTTTCAAAATGTTTTTTTTATCATTTACCCTATTGTGGACTGGACCATTCCATGTAATGCTCCTATAAGATTAATTGGTGTACATAGATATATCCTTTGTTCCATTAGGAACTTTTTACAGCATAAAACTTAGTGTTCAAACATATACATATGTATGTATATCAAAATCTTTGTCTTCCGAAAACATTTAATATTATTTTATTTACTTTTAAGAACAATTAGCTAATGAATCATAAAAAAAAACACAATTTAACTCTTTCATATAAAACTGCCAATAGATTTTTTTGTGGAAATTCACAGATATCATATAAATTTTTAAAAAGTTAAAGTAGCCAGTTCGTGATTTTAACTTTAGTAAAATGTTATGAGATAGTTAGGTGTTAAAATCGTAAAATTAGCAAAATCCTTAGTAACGGTACCTGCCATGGATTTAACATATTACCAAATCGCTTAAAATTTTGCCCCAATGTTATAAAATATAGAATTTAAATTTAAATAAACAAAAAACACGCTCATGCCCGAAGTTCCATCGGAACCCTATTTGAAAATAAGAGTAAACTTTGAAGTAGTGATTCTGCAAGTGATTGTTTTATGTTAAAATTTTCTGGATAACATTTTTTCTTGGCTTTCGTAATCGCTTCATAGCTAGGATATAGATTGGCACCATATTTTTTTGGCTGCATCTCTAATAATATTGCATTGAAACTTTGTTAATTTGGCCTGAACAAATGTTGACAAAGTCTCATCTTTAGTGAATGGAATTATTTCGCAATTCAATTTTTACTTGCGACTTATAGGTACTATAAGGCAAGTTATGCATTCGTAAAAAAAATCGAACTCGAGATTTTGATCAAAGTTGACATTACGATGATAGCGAAGACCAAAAAAGTGGGTCTCGCAATTCTGTCTGTCTGTCTGTCTGTCTGTCTGTCTGTCGGTTCGACTACAGCCTAAACGACTCGGCCGATTTTCTTCAAACTTGGTAGATATGGGTTTTAATTTTTTACCCCCGGACGTTTTTTTCTATTTTTTTTTAAGACCAAAAATAACGGTACCTGCCATACGATTTTTTTTCGAAATTTTATAAATATTTTTTTTTCTCAAAAACTGTCCCACAGAATTTTTTAAAAAAAATTCCAAAAATTTCATTTGGTAAAAACTAGCTAATGGTTGAAAAAAATTTTACAAAAAATTGTTATTTTCGGTAGCCCTCTGGGTCCATTTTTTTTGTTTTTGATTTTCTCGAAAACGGTACAGCCGATTTTAATAATTTTTTTTATGCCAAAGCTCCTCCAAAGTTTGAATATTATTACATATTCAAATTTTCAATTTTTAATTTTTTGGATTTTTAAAAAAAAATTCAAAATTTTTTTTTGGAATCTCAATATTTCGAAAACCCCTTGCTCGATTTTTTTCAAACTTGGCAAATAAAAGTTTCTTAATATAATCTACAAGATTTGAGAAAAAAAATTTTGTTTTATTTAAAACTAACGGTACCTTCCATACAAATTTTAAAAAATGGTTTTCGAAAATCGCATTTTTCTCGAAAACGGTTCCGAGAATTTTGCTAAATTTTTTTTTCTTTTGATTAATATTTACAATTTATAATTTAATAAAAAAAAAATTTAAATCTAGATATTACTGACTGTACCTACCATAGAACGATTTTTTCGAATTTTGAATTTCTCATTATCGACTTAACGGATTTTAATGAAATTTTTTATAAAAAAGCTCCTAAAAAGTTTAAAAAACATTGCATTTAAAAACTTAAGAAAAAATATTTTTTCAATTTTTAGAAAAAAAAGTAATTTTTTTTTTGAAAAATTCGATATCTCAAGAACGGCTTAGTATTTTTTTTGGAAATTAGACTTTTATTCGTACAATAATAAAAACTTAAGGTTGGCGTACCAAAATTTTTTCTTAAAAATGTTTTAAAAATTTTGTACATAAAAGCTTATTTTTTTAAGGAACCACTACAAAGACTTATAATTTTTGTTCCTGCATAAATTCATATTTGCATATCATTCTGTTTTTATCTCTTACTACTTAAAGAATTAAAAAAAATTCATTTTATCCTTATGAACAGTTTTCTCTAATAACATTCGTTTTTAAAATTCCTAGTCTATTACATAGGAGCAAGTTTGTGCGACCCAGTCGTGCATTTTATTTATATAGCTTTTTGGTATTTTCCGGCGCTCGATGGAGTTGAAAAGCATACATCTTTTATTACGGTGGAAGAATCAATTTTCCCTTTTTGCCGAAGTTGCATTTAGGCCGCATAGCTTAATTCTCCGGCGTTTTCCGTCGTCAATTTGTGGCCGTCCAGCTACTCTATGGGTTCGGCATGGAAACGGTATTTCGAACTCCAACCAGGTTTTGAATGTATTTTGGAAAGCTCGGTAATTTCTAGATGAAGATAACCATCGATCCTTATATCCATTTACAAATTTAGGCAATATTTTCTTTGTTTCATCAGATGTATCAATGTGGGTGAAGTTTTCAACTTTTTCTGACAAAAACTCAATTTTTTCTTCTGAATCATGTGATGAACAAGTTCTTAAGACCTCACTTAGCTGATTTCTTGATAAAAAAATTAAGTTTAATTGTGACCCTATATCAAAAAATAGGAAAATCAAAAACTATTTATTGAGGCGAACTTGCATTTTCAGTGTGTTCAACAGATTTCATCTACAATAGCTTTTAACATCGCAAAATATCGCAACATTTTTTGTTAATAACTTATAAAGGAGATATCAAGGTAAATTGAGAGCTACATTTCATCACGGGAAACATAAACTTTTCCATTACTACACAAAGTTCAACATTTTTTTTAGTCACAAAAGGACGTTTCTTGTAAATGATATACACCAACATATAACATGAAATTATTTAACTTTTTTTTTATTCATTTCACTAAACATACCACCAGCAATAGATTCCAAATTGTTTTATGAACAAAATATTTACACAGCGAAAAAAAAAGATCAAGAAAACCAACCTTCTCTCACAAACAAAATCTTTAACTACGGCTTATTAAAATGATCCCACTTTAGTCGCATCGCCTGACTAAATAGATGCAAAAAAATAACGGAATTAATCAGATCATGTACTTAACTTATCTGTTAACAAGTTGGCATACAAAAACAACAACAATTCTGATTTATGTTTTTAATAGTTTAATAGGAGCGGAATTCTCTCCGATTTCCTACGAATCGGAGAGATTTTGCTTCAAGGTATTTCTCCGATCAGCTGATCGGAAATTCTGTCCGACGAAATTCAACGCATTCCATTTGTGTGCAATGAAGCACTTCTAATTGTCTTATTTCTGACACATACGAACAAAATTTTCTCCGAAATCTTCCGACAAGTTGTTGTTGCGGAAAGTGTTTTCTTTTTAGAGAAATAGTTACTTAAAATGTAAGTAATACAGAAATTAACTTTATTTGCGTTACCTAGTGTTACCTATTTATAATAGACTCTTTGTTCTTAGGCAGAACGAAAAAACAAGTTCGCAACAATATTAGCGGATAACACCAAAATGACACCAGAAATTGTAGCTGTATTTGGGAAGATCTGGCCCAATCAGTTAAATTAATTGAGACCAAGACAAAGTTTTTTTTTTTTCAATTTATTCTTTTTTTGACACTTCAAATGGAAACAAAAAACATGTATGGAAATAGGTAGGGGACTTTATTCGATAGTTTTGATTCAAGAATCGGTGCATCTAATTACATTTCTTAAAAACGCTAGCGCATTGTAATTGAAAAAATACTTTTTATAAACAATAAATTACACACTCTCACGGATTTGTCATGGTTTAAAATGCATGTCTCCGACGGTTACTTCGAAAGGGCGGATTATTTGATATGGTTCTTTAATTAAAAAAAAAAAAAACGATAATTCAATAAAATTGATAAAATATAATTTGGAATAGACGAAAATCATTTATACCCCCCTATTACGGTTTGCGAATCGAACGTTCGAGGTGAGATTTTTTCATTAGCGAACTACTCATTCGACATACTACGGTTGGCGAACTTTACAATTCGAGTTCGAAATTTGATTGTTTATTAAAAATATCAAATATATGACATTTAAGTCGAATCAAAGGTTCTGGATTCGCCAACTGTAATACTAAATTCTCACACTCACATGTTTATTTGTTCGACTCGCCAGCCGTAATAAGGGGGATAATATTTAAATTAAATATTAACTTTTCTTTATTTCATAAAATAAATATTTAAAGATAACATAAGCAAAATATATTTATGTTTTTCGTAAGTGCCAAGCTTAGATCGGTATTCTACGTAAGCGTAAGAATTTTTCATTCCGCCTTAATATTGTCCCATCTTCTTTTTCTACCAAAAATGAGCGAGGAGAACTATGCTTCGATAAAATTTTGCTTTTAACCCACTGATTGTTATTTCTCAACCAAAGTTTGTCACCTGCCTCAAAAGTTTTCCTGGAATAAGCTCTTCTATTAAAATTAATTTCGTTCCTTTTTGAATTTCGATTGATTTCCCTAAAACTATTTACTTTTTATTTTAGGATATTTTAATTTTTATAACTATGTAAATTTCAAATTTCTTTGACTTTTTGTTTTTTTTTTGTAACTTTATTTTAATTTACCGACTGCGTTATATAATCACCCTTATTCCGATAGGCGTTTTTCTAAAACGCCAACTGTCGTTTTAGGAGTCGTGTCGTTTTTTTTTTGGTATTCCGTAACTAAAACCGCCAGCGTTTCTCTCGCTCTTACATTCCACAATACATTCCAAACATCTGACATATCAAATTGTTTGCAAATTGAATAATTTGGATTTGAAAATTATATTTGTGTGAATTTGTTTCAAACATAAAGAAAAATACGAAAAACGTACAGTGTAGAAAGTTATTTTTCTTTGAGCAGCAGTGACGACGAAGAAGAAGAAGAAAAGAAAGATTTTATACTGCAGAAGATATACATACACATTCCATCTAAAGCAAATCCTTTTGATTTGGCTGGCACAAAGTATGTTATTAAATAAAAAAATATACACATATGCAGTAGGTAATTCTACCACTGGTTTTGATTTTTTATTTTATCGCATTTGTTAACAGATTCAAACTTGCTGATACCCTTAGTTTTTTTTTGCAAAAGCGAGCTACCAAAAGGGGTTGGGAACGACTTTAATTTAGGACTAGCCCAGCCAAGCCTAAGCAACATTCTTAAGGAAATACCTGCTCGCGTTTTATCTTTGCCAAGTTGTAATTTCTACGAATTCTTTTATGTTCCATTTCAATCGGATATATACATACATAGATAGATCGCTTGATACAAATATTTGTATATATACATATGCATATGATGGTGGAGAAAGAAATACTTGACTTTTGGGTATGTGATTGTGACTGATAACAGTTCAAATAAAAATACATTTTTGCAGGAGATGCTGGGGGTACCCACTCGAGCCTTTTCTTGTAACTCCTTATAGATTTGTTATTTTCACGCTTAACAAAGAATTTTAAATTATAAAAACTAAAATAAATTTAAAAAAAACTTATATTTTGTATCCTGTCGTCAACAAATTTCTAGACGACAGATTTCGGTGTTTTTACAGACGTTTTTTGTATGGAAACGACTTACGGAATACCAAAAACAATATAGAGAACACGTTCCACAAGAGAGAATCGACAAATTGACGTTTATTTGGCGTCGAACGCCTTACGTAATACCAAATTCACACTGACGTTTTTATTTTGGCGTTCAACGCCTTACGGAATAAGGCTGAATATAAAGAAAGAGGCTTGTTTGTTCTGTATGATTTTATTATTACAATTGATTTACAATGTTCGGTGATGTGTCAAATGTGACAATGGAATGTAAGATGAAATGTGTGATTGTTTCATATACTACAGTATGGAAATAGGGAGGGGACTTTATTCGATAGTTTTGCTTCAAAAATCGGTGCATCTAATTACATTTCTTAAAAACGCTAGCGCATTATAATTGAAAAAAAAATACTTTTTATAAACAATAAATGACACTCTCTCACCAATTGTCCATGGTTTAAAACGCTTGTGGTGTTTATTTTATAAAAAATTATCGAAAATATATCGCATTTTCGATCAGTCGGTTAATTAGCACATCTCTGCCTGAAATTTATATCCATCGCAATGCGTCGTGGCATTTCTGTAAAATTTCTTCCGATGAAAGCTACTTCGAACCGACATATACAGGGGGATTTGCATAAGGTGTGACAAAAAGCTAGGGCGTGTAGGTTGGACTTAGACAAGAAAAAAATCGTATGGGAGGTGTTCTCAATGAAAAAAATTTGTGAAATATGGTTAATCCAGTACTTTGTCACATTATTGTATGTTTATAAGACGATAATTAAAAAAATAGTAAAAAGAAAGTTAATCCTTTCAATCGTAAATTCACCTAAGAATCCAAAAACGTATAAAAACTAAAATAAAAGGCTTTTCTTAGAACAAAAGTAGTTTTTCTTATTTTTGATTTTCTCAAAAACTACAAAACATTTTGACATTCGGTTTTTTGTGTTTGATCAAAAATTAATAAGAGCATTGATTATTGAATAAAAAAATAATACTTAATTACGTAAAATTTTGAAAAAAAATTGTTTAAAAAAAATTTTTCATTTTTTTTGTTTTCAAAATTTTGATTTTGAAAATTAATTTTCCAAAAACTATTCACTCGAACAACTTTATTTAAAAACAAAATTAAAGAATGTATTTCTGGCTTTTCAAAATGCTATAGCACTACTCTGTAGGTATTACCCTTATTTTTTAATATTTTTTTTTGTCTTAAGTGATTTTTTTCTTAAATTGCCCCTCCCGCCTAAACGGGGGGAAATAGACCCCCCCTCCCATACGATTTGTTTCTTGTCTAAGTCCAACCTACACGCCCTAGCTTTTTGTCACACCTTATGCAAATCACCCTGTATAGTTTTGTCCACCTACTTTTTAATGAGTTTTGAACTATTTTGATTTTTTAGAAATATGTTAATATTTAAAATCAAATTAAAGGCTGTAAAATATAGAATAATATGTTGTGATCAAGAAAAAATAAAAATTATAAACATATCAAGAGAGGTTTCATTTTTTATTTATATGTTTCCAATGTTATATTTTTTGTGCTTTAGTTTTCTCCAACACTGTATATATACGAGTATAAGGAAATCCAGCGTACCTTAAGATTTTCGTTTAAAAAAAAATTCAAATCATTAGCACACCAAAACAGTTGATGTTTTTATAATCAAAGTAACGTCAGAAATGTAAATCAAGTCGCGTTACTAAAATTCATCAATGCATCAAAAATTAATTGATAAAAATATGTCGAGTTTCTACACAGGTGCACAAAAAAATAAAAAAGTAGTTAATTTCAAAAACCGAACCTACATGTCCTTACGTATTTTGACGCGCTGAATTGGAATTTCAAGTTAGAATTGGTCCACCACCATCCAGTTTTTTTCAAATCGTAAAAAACTTACGATAAGTTCATCGACCATTTTTTTTTTCTCATGCATGTATGTATGTCAGGGAGTAAAGTATCACTTACTTTTTGTTATATGCCCTTATTTAAAATTATAAAATAATAAAATAAAAGTCCGAGAAACGTACATGAAATAAGTTAAAAATTTTTGGTTTAAAATAAAAATTAATTTTAATAATCTATTTAGTGGAATAAAAAATGATACTTAATACATTTACTTTTTCAGCACTCACTCTTTGGATAACTTCAGGTTTCTAGACATTTCTAAGCTTTTTTTTTTGTGTGCTCTTTAATTTTCTACATCTAAAATAAAAATTACGCTGTCGAACATTTTTTTAATTCCTCTATAAGTTTGTAAATTTTTGAGGCACATTAACTTTTCTGGTCTGAATTTCTTCGTTTTTGTATATAGAATATGCACAAAAAATTTTATTACGATATATAAATGCATCAAAAAGTTATGAAAAGAAAAGTGTAACGATCTAATTTTCAAAAAGAGCGAGGGACGTGTTTTTCTTAGTTCACAATTTCAATATTATTAGTGGCACACCCAAATATCAAAATAGATTATACTTAGTGAAGTAACTACAATAATTATTTCAATTTTCAGGTGGATTTGAAATAAAAAAACATTGAAAGGGACAAATTAAATTATTAAATTTCGTTGTTTTCACGTAATAAAATAGCTGTATATTCAAAACTAAAACATTTTTTGTTGAAATATACATATATGTAGATCATCTGAAGTGGTTATTCTTAATTGACACTCATGGTGCATTGCTGAATGCATTCATAAATGTACTGCACTTCGGAGTGAAAAATATATGAAAGAACAATAAGTGAAACATCATATCGTCTCCCTTTCAACTTCCGGCATTTTCCATATAAAAAGCAGAATTTTTGTTAACCCTTCGTTTTTAGATTTGTTACGCACCATTGGCTGGAGGTTCGCGGCTGCGTATAATAAATTAATTTGTAAAGTAGATTTAAAGAAATAAAGTAATTAAAGTAATAAAGAAGAAAATGTTAAAATTATAAAGTAAGAAAAACAAGGAGTTTTGATTCTTAACGAGGATACACATTCGTTAAGAAATTGGTGACCCCGATCAAGACACGTGACAAAACGTGCAAACCATCACCACAAACAATTCGGATTATTTCCCAAAACAAAAAAGCTTTAGCAACAAAGATTTTTGTTCACAAAACACCAACGCAAACTCATAAACGTCAGCACCAACGCTGCAGTTCCAGCGCCAACCAACCTACAAAAGCAACCTACAACAATATTCATCTCTGCCACCACCGTCAAGAAGCAACCTCGAACCACTTTCAAATCAATCAACGTCAGGAATCAACCCCAAGCTTCCGGCAAACGAAGAAAGAAAACGTCCACAATTTCAACAAGAAGAGTAAGAAATTTCACCATAACCCTCTCTCATCGCTCAAAACCACGTGACCGACAATCCAGACAGAAGCACACCATCAGCATTGAAATTATCATTGCAGTCAACATCATCTCTAACAAAATATTAACGAACAAATGTAAGCAGGTAAACTTCCAGCCAAAAATAGATTATTTTACATTTTCATATTAAAAATATATACATTTATATATGTAGTTGTATTTTATCATAATATTACATACATTATTCATATTCTTATATAAAATAAAATGTCTCAAAGTGAGAGAAAAACGAATGAGCCTTCAAATAGCGTTAATGAAAACAAAAATCATTGCGACGGTATTCTTTCTGACAATCCGATTCAGGAGGCAGTTACTCCACCAACAAATCCTATCTCCTCAGGGCAACTCCCTGACGAAAGCAATATCAATTCAATTCGCGTTCGCCTCCCATCTTTTTGGGCAGCCAATCCAAAAACTTGGTTTATTCAAGCCTAGGCTCAGTTTAACGTATTTAAAATAACAAGTCAAGAAACGAAATACTGTCTCACGGTAGCGGCGCTCCCTATCGAGACCTGTGAATCGGTAATTAATGTTCTTTCAGAACCACCCGCGCGAGATAAATATAATGTCTTGAAAAGCACATTAATAGAGAGACATTCGGTTTCGGAGATCAAGAGATTAGAGGCTTTATTAAATAAGGCGGATATTGGCGACCGTAAGCCATCCGAGTTTTTCGCTCTATGAAGCAGCTCGCAGGAACCTCATTTAACGAGGATATTATAAAAAATTTGTGGATGCGTCGCCTTTCTCAGGCCATCAACATCGCTCTTCTTTCGGTCGGTTCAAAAAGCGTTGAAAAATTAGGGTCCATTGCGGACAAAATTTATGAAGCGTCTCAGAATGTTGGTGTTTATAGCATTGCTACACAAGGAACAGAACCATCTATTGATCAAGGTTCGAATCTGGAAAAACGTTTATCCAAATAGAATCCATGATCGAATCAATCAATTTTCGATCGCAGCCCAGAAACAGATCCAGGTCTAGGCCAAATCAAAGGAGTTTTCGCAATCGCACTCCTAGCAGATCCAATCCTAACCGCAGGACTGCAATGTGTTGGTATCATAGAAAGTTTGGATCTAGGGCTCAAAAGTGCGATCAACCCTACAACTACGTAATAAACTCGAAACCAAATCTATCCAAAGCTCAATGTTGAAATACCCCAAACTAAACGAAGCTGCTGTTACCGCGGTAAACAGTCAGTTTTCATATCGCCGCCTTTTCATTAAAGATACAAACAATAACCTAACATCCCTGGTTGACACAGGTGCGGACGTGTCAGTCATTCCAATAAAGCATAGTGCGAAAATAAAATCAACTGGTTTGCTCTCAGCCGCAAATGGCACAGCCATTTCTACATTCGGCTCGAAACTTTTAAGACTTAACATTGGCCTTCGAAGAAATTTTACTCATCCGTTCATTTTAGCGTCTGTTAATCGACCAATCATAGAAGCAGACTTCCTAGATAAATTTGGTTTGTTAATCGACCTGCATAATAAACGCATCATAGACCCTGAAACAAAAATTCATTCAAAAGGAGTCATCAGAAATGACAACATACCACTACCCATTGAATATAAAATCGACAACCACTACGGCTCTATTCTAAAAAAAAATCCCCGAACTAACGCAAACACCAAATTACTTTGCTTCAGTTAATCATCCGATCGTCCATCACATATTAACAAAAGGACCACAACCTTTCTCACGCCCAAGGAGGCTAGACGCTGCACGTCACAAGGCAGCTGTTACAGAGTTTGAGAACATGTCTGAGTTGGGAATTTGTCAACCCTCCTCTTCACCCACCTGCTCACCACTCCACATGGTACTCGTAAAAAAGAAGGATAATTTGGATTTGCCGCCATGCGGTGGCTACCACAGGCTTAACGCCATCACCGTCCCAGATCGTTATCCCATCCCTCACATCCAGAACTTTACCATGAACATACATGGATGCAAAGTATTTTCCAAAATCGACCTGGTAAGAGCGTACAATTTAATACCCGTTGCTTCGGAAGATGTTTACAAAACAGCCATCACAACCCCATTCGGTTTGTTTGAATTCCGGCGCATGCCTTTCGGCCTAAGAAATGCCGCGCAAACATTCCAGCGTTTCATAAACTCTGTCTGCCAAGGTCTTGATTTTACTTTTATCTACGTCGATGACATATTAGTGTCAAGCAAAACAGAAGATGACCACAAGTTGCATCTGCAAACTTTATTCAAGCGACTATCTGATTACCAAATAACAATAAACACTTCCAAGTGCATCTTGGGAGTCGCAGAGCTAGATTTTCTAGGACACAAAATCAATGCGGATGCCATTTTTCCATCGCAGGACCGCATTGATGCCATACTCAAATTTCCAAAACCAACTTCCATCAAACACTTACAACGGTTCTTAGGAATGATAAATTACTATAATAGATTCATCCCTAATATTGCAAAAATAGTAGCTCCACTTTACTCACAGATAGGAAACATAAATGTCGGACGAAAGTCTAAAAAAAAGTTTTGAATGGACAGATAACCTCAACATGGCATTCAAGGAAGCCAAACTTAAGTTGTGCAATGTCACCTTATTAGCTCACCCAAAAATAAATGCAGAGTTTTCAATATTCACTGATGCTTCAAGCACTGTAGTCGGTGGTGTCTTACAACAAAAATCAAATAACTCTTGGGAACCTCTTTCATTCTTCTCGAAAAAACTTTTACCAAGAGAAACAAAATATTCCACTTTCGATCGCGAGCTACTTGCTATTTATTTGTCTATTAAACACTTTAGATATTTCGTCGAAGGGCAGGAATTCGAAGTGTTCACCGACCATAAGCCCCTTGCATACGCGATTGCGTCGAAGGCGGATAGAAGTCCACGGCAAACTCGCCAACTTGTATATCTCACAATTCACTGTTGACATAGAATACATAAGAGGCCCAGATAACGTGGTCGCGGATACCTTATCACGAATGGACGAGCACGAAATTTCTTCATCTGACATGGTTCATCTCAATAGCAAGACATTAGCTCAACTTCAATCATCCGACATAGAGTTGAATAAAATGCTCGATGAAAAGTGCAATGATGTAAAATAAAAGTTCAGAATTCAAAAATTTAAACTTCCTGATTTTGAAATATACTGCGAAATCTCCACAGGAAACAACAGGCCTTTCGTTTCTCATCCTGCTCGTCGACAAATTTTTGATTTGATGCACAACCTTTCGCACCCAAGCATACGTACTTCAAGGAAACTCATTACTCAACGTTATTTTTGGCCAACAATGAACAAAGACAAAAATCTAAAGTGCATAGACACACAAAATCTGCTGTCGCCAAATTCGATCTTCCCAATGAACGTTTTGAACACATACTTACATTTAGACTTGGTTGGGCCCTTACCAGAATCCAACGGTTATTCTTACCTCTTGACGATAGTAGACCGTTTCACAAGGTGGCCCGAAGCATTTCCTTTAAAAAACATTTGCGCAACAACGGTGGCGAAGGTATTTGTTGAAAACTATGTTTGTAGGTTCAATGAACTTACGAGAATTCTTGGTTCACATAGAATTCACACCACGCCGTACCACCCGCAAGCAAACGGAATGGTGGAACGGTTCCATAGGCAGTTGAAAGCTTCTTTGAAAGCAAGAGGCAATACAATTGATTGGAGTTCTGAATTGCCAATTATCTTGCTTGGGATTCGTTCCGTAATCAAAGAAGATTTGAAGTGTTCGCCAGCAGAAATGGTTTACGGCCAATGTTTGAAGCTTCCGGGGGAAATTTTTATTAAAAAAACAAATGCAGATGTTTCTGAAGAAACTTTTATTGAAAACTTGCGTACCTCGATGAAAAATTTAATTCCAACGGATACTCGAACACCCAGTAAGACAGTTTTAATACCAGCTACTCTGCAGGACTGTGATTCAGCTTTCGTAAGGGTAGACAGAGTCAAGACCGGGTTGACAGCTCCGTATGAGGGACCGTACAAAGTCGTTCGACGCACGAGAAAGTATTTTGTTTTGAATGTAAAAAACAAAAACGTTTCTATTTCGATTGATAGATTGAAGCCCGAGTTATATGTACATATATATATATGCAACAAAAATTATTGATAACAAACAAAATAGTTCTTTATTTTTCAAAATTCAAATATTAAGTGATCATTCTAATAATAATAATTTTCTAACAAACTAAGTTTTAACAAAACAAAATACAGTTGTTACTATGCTATATAAAAAAGTAGTTAGGTATATAAAAGAGACAATTATGATAATTATGTTTATAATGAAGACGATGAGATGCTCTGTTTGAAGATGATGATGAGCACGAGATGCTGCTCGTATTTTATTGATGAAGACTGGTGTATAGGACTATTGATTGATGTTGCGATATAGCACGTAACTCTTCCCCCCAAAGTGTGAACTTTAACATGGTGGTACGAGTAGGTTAAAGTTCGTCTGATGATATTTGTTTAAATTCATGACATCTTCCTTAATATCCAGAATACTTGAGAGTGAGCCCTTTTCTGTGTTGGTAATTTGGAGGGAAAGGGGTAGGGAAAGGTTGGGATTTTGTTTCTTTTTATTTATTTTGCTTTTCTATGAGTGAGTTAAACGAAGGATAACAAAAATGACAATTCAAAGATCTGTAAGGTTTTTTTTTCATTTATAATAATTATATAATGTTTTTTTAATAAAGTTTATAGCCTTAATTAAATTCAGTTCTAATTAAATACATTAATATAAAAGTATGTAAATTAAGTTTAAGTATATTTTCGCTTCTTTTTCAATTTTTGCTTGTGAACTTTTCTTTTATTTGTTTGAATTGTTATTTGATTATTTTTTATAACTTCATGTTCTATATGTTTAGGTGCAAGTTTATTTCTTCTGTCATCTTTTTCAAATATTTTATCTCCAACATTAATTGTGGGAGGTATTTTACGCGTTTTGTTCCGACTTTCTATAATTTTTTCTTTAAAAGCTAAACTTCTACTGTGCGCTAATTCTTTTATAAATTCGTATGTTTTCATGTGGTCTGTCAAGTAGTCTTGTGCTGTATTAGTTTGTGTTGGAGTTGGAAACATATTTGTTATTTGTATGTGACCATTTATCAATTCAAATGGAGTCATTTTTGTAACGGCATGTATTGAATTGTTATAACTTATTACTGCCTCATCTACAATCTCACTTATTGGCTTATTAGGAAAGGATGCCTTAATAATTCTTATCAGTTCTGTGAGGGTGGAATGAAACCTTTCCACAGGTGAATTTCCGGTCGAACTTTTTGCACATGTTGTGTGTAAATGTATGCTGTAGATGTTTAAGAAATCTTTAAAAAGTGTGGATAAAAATTCATTGCCATTATCTGTTATTATTTGCTCGGGAATTCCGTGATGTGAAAAGAAGTGTTTGAGTGATTTAACTATGTTAATGCTATTTCTGGATGGTAATAAATAAACACTTGAAAATCTACTAAATTTATCTATTATAGTTAAGGAATTTTCATTGTGTATTGAGTAAACGTCGATATGCAAAATTTGTAGGGGTCTGGATGGAGTTTCGGTTAACTCAAATTTCAAAGGTTCTACTAAGCGTTCATACTTATATTTTTGGCAAGTAATACAATTGTTAATTATTTTTGATACAATATTTTTCATATTTGGAAAATAAAATTCTCTTTTTAAATGTTCTACGCTTTCTGATATACCCCTATGATTTGATTTTTGGTGGTAGTTTCGTATAATTTCTTCCTGTTTGTCTGGTTGAGACACGTCCTGCAACAAAGTAGTACATCTAACAAGTTTTAAAAGGGCATTGTTGAAATACTTGGAATAAATCTCTTGAACTGCTTTAAAGGTCTTATCGTCTGCAAGAACTGCAGTTATTCTTTTGGTATTTATATAATTTTGAAAAATTTCAATCATAACATCTTCGTTGCAAATATTGTTACTTTCGACTCGATGCCGTTTCTTTCTCTTAAAGAGAATGGTAAGAGCTGCATGAATTTTTTTTCTATTTGGATTTTCTATAAGGATTACCTGATTCGAAAATTCGTTAATAGGCCTTTCAGATATCGGAATACCATCATCGATTTGTTCCTGTGCAGAATGGATAGTATCTAGATTTTCCAGTTCATCGATATTATTTTTGATAGATACTAAATCCAAATTATCTGATTGTAGTGCAGTTGTTTCATTTATGTGAATTTCAACTCGGGATAATGCATCAGCATTGGAATTTAGTTTTCCGCTTTTGTGTACAATTGTAAAGTTGAACTCCTCCAGACTTAACCGCCACCGAACTAGTTTGGAGTTTTGTTCCTTAACTGAGAAGAGCCAAGTTAAGGGCTTATGGTCTGTGACTATTGTAAATTTTCGACCATATAGATACGGACGAAAGTATTTTGTTGCCCAATAGATTGCCAACAGTTCTTTCTCAATAGTACTGTAACTTTCTTCAGATTTTGACAAGGTGCGACTTGCATAACAAATCGGTTTGTCGTATCCGATTGGTCCTTGTGATAGTATTCCACTGATTGCAATGTTACTTGCGTCAGTTGTAAGATTGAATGGCTTAGTAAAATCGGGATACTGCAAAATTGGTTCGTTACATAAGAGATTTTTGCAAGTTTCGAAACAATCTATGTACCTTGAATTCAGAATTATGTTGTTGCCTTTTCTGAGACATTCTGTCATAGGTTTAGTTATTTTAGCAAAATCCTTTATAAATTTCCTATAATATCCAAGTAGTCCTAAAAACGATTTTATTTGCTTAGGGGTTCGAGGTATAGGAAATTTTTTTATGGCAATAATTTTGTCCGGGTTTGGTTTAACCCCTTCGGATGTTACCAAATGTCCAAGAAAAGATACTTCTTTTTGAAGAAACTCGGATTTTGTCAGCTGGATTTTGAAATTTGCATCCTGAAGTCTTTTAAATACAAGTTCTAAATTCTCAATATGCTCTTGAAGCGATGTAGAAAAGACGATTATATCGTCCATGTAAACAAAACATACTTTTCCTTGGAGCTCTCGTAAAACATGGTCCATTACTCTTTGGAATGTTGATGGTGCGTTTTTGAGGCCGAATGGCATTCTAACGAACTCAAAATGACCATTGTTTACAGAAAAAGCGGTTTTTGGTATGTCTTTTTCATCCACTTGAATTTGGTGGAATCCGGACGCTAAATCCAGAGTACTAAAATACAAAGACTTCCCTAATTTGTCCAGGATATCATTGACGTTTGGTATGGGGTATCTATCGTCTATAGTTTTATCGTTCAATTTGCGATAGTCTATTACCAATCGCCATTTTTCCTTACCACTTAAGTCCTTTTTCTTAGGGACTAACCAAATTGGGAAAGACCAAGGGGAGAAACTTTGGCGTATGATACCCTCATCAAGCATTTTCGAAATCTGTCTTTGAACCTCTTCTTTAAGCGCATAGGGATACCTATAAGACTTGGTATACACCGGAATATCATCTTTTGTTTTTATATGGTGTTTGATTTCATTAGAGAATGTCAGGTTATCACTTTCTTTAAAAAAAATGTTTTTATATTTAAAGCAAAGCGTTTTAATTGCTTTCCGCTCTTCGGAATTAGGGTGATCAAGCCGAAGCATATCAATAACATTTAAGTTACCTAGATTTTCTGAATTTTGGATTGAAATGTTATGTATTTCGACGACGTTTTCCGCATAAATTTTGTTTGTTTTTATGGGTTGTTCTACTGTAAATATTTGAGTGGAATCAGTAGAATTTATAACCTCAACTAAAGAATACCACCCATTTGCCTTATATAATCCTTCGGGGATTAATAGGTTTCGTTTTATGAAAGTGGGTTTTATATAAACACTGCCAAACTCAACATCTACAGGAAGGCGGCAAATAATTTTACTCATTCCCGGAGCAGAATAAGTTTTTGAAATGATGTTAGGCTTGAATTTTAAAGGTATATTTACTTCGTCGTTTTCCAAAACATTATTTTTTAAGTCAACTTTTATTCCAAGGTCTCTCAAAACATCTATACCAATGAGACCATCGAAATAACTATGAAAGTCGAAAAGCAAAAACGATATAGGTTTTTGTGTTTTGAATTCGGAGAGTCTATTCAATATAATTTCTTTATCGATAAACTCACTTCTAAAAACTGTTTTTATCTCGATTGGATCTATGGTTTGTATATCAAAGTTCTCAGTTACCGTTGGGCTTATAAAAGACCTGTTGCTTCCCGTGTCTAGGAGAAATTTAAGTGTTGAAGTATTTAAGCTGTCTATTGTTATGTATGGTAATAAGTTTGTATTGTAGTTGTTTACGTGTATGTATCCTATTGATTTTCCGAGGCAAGTGTAAGAAAATTTGTGTCATCGATTTCACTTTGTATAATTTCTTGGGGAGGATTCGAAGAATCTAAATTTTGGAAATACGGATTTGGTTCTTCACAGTTAAAATTGATTGCATTAATCGGCAATTCATAGGCGTCATTAATTTCGACATTGTGCAGATAGTTTTGTGAGTTTGGATTAGTACGACTTAAATTAGTACTTGCACTTAAAACATCCATTGGCTCTAAATGTGACAATCTAGTTTGATTCGAATATTGCTGAGGACGCGATAATCTAGTTTGATTGGAGTTTTGTCTGTAACGATTGTCATTACTATGGGATGGAACACTTTGAGTGGATGTAGATTGTTGATTTAGTTGTATATTTTGTGAATTACTACTCGAAGGATATGGTTTGGTAAAATTTTGAAAATTGTTGTTTAATATTGGTTGGCTATTTGAAAACTGTTGGAGATTAGCTGAAAGATATGGTGCGGTAATATTCTGTTGCTTGTAATTTGTTAAATAAGGTCTATTGTATGGTTGAGGATTGTTATTAGGAATAAATTGTCTAGAAGGAAATGTTTCAGAATTTTGAGGATAATATTGTTGTCTATTTTCTCTACTTGTAAGTTTGTTTTGAAAAGTTGGCTGTTGCGAATGGACGTTATTTGTATCACGGAAGTAGATACAGTTTTGTTCCTTGAGGCAAAAGTTCAAAGCGTCTGTGAGCTTAGAAGGTCTCATAGCTCTAACTGTAGAACCTAGGGGTTCTCGAAGTCCAGATAAGAAAGTGTTAAGACACATTTCTTCATATAAGATTTGCTTGGAATAAATCACATTAGGTTCTTTTTCGTGCACTTTAACATGATTAATCATAGCGGATAATATGTCAATTATTTTTGAATAAAACACGTCAACTGTATTATAGTTTTGTCTGAGTTGTTGTAGGTCACTTATTAAACTTGTCTCGTTTCGTTTGTCAGAATAGTGCACAATGAGGTTTTGCTTAATTTCATTCCAAATTAATGGAGTATCGTACATATTTAGTACTTCATTTGCCTGTCCCGTTATTTTATTACGAATTGCGCGAAGTATAATTTTTTGGTATGCAGAATCATTTAATTCAGGCATAAAACTTAAGATTTCTTCAACGTTAGAAAGAAAATCGTAGAGGAGTCTATAATTACCATCAAAGTTGGGAATATCCTTAACCGCATCAGGAATCCTGAGGGAGTTGAAGATTTCCAAAGAAACTGAAGAATTATTCATCTCTGTATCTCTGTTTAACACACTGTTCACAAAACTTTTTAAATTAAATGTTAATCTAGATCTATCGGAACTAGATAAGAAGCTATAAACTTGTAATTTATTTTTTATTTGGGGTTTTAAGGAAGGCATATGAGGGATATTACCAACAACAGATTGGGACTCACCTGGAATAAGCTGGGATACTTCTGGAGATAGGATGGGATCGAGCTTGGAAAATTTTCAGACTAATACGCTATTCACACCTAATCAAAATCTAGATTTCGAGCAAAATTCTCAAAATCTCATCCAAATCTACTAGATTTCCCATACATTTTCAGATTTCCAAATCTACTAGATTACGACAAAATCTCCTCAAAATCTACGTTCAAACAAACAAAATGGAATAGAAACGAGCCCTCCATATTATATATACTCAAAGGAATGCATTCATAAATGTACTGCACTTCGGAGTGCAAAATATATGAAAGAACAATAAGTGAAACATCATATCGTCTCTCTCACAACTTCCGGCATTTTGCATATAAAAAGCAGAATTTTTGTTAACCCTTCGTTTTTAGATTTGTTACGCACCATTGGCTGGAGGGAGGTTCGCGGCTGCGTATAATAAATTAATTTGTAAAGTAGATTTAAAGAAATAAAGTAATTAAAGTAATAAAGAAGAAAATGTTAAAATTATAAAGTAAGAAAAACAAGGAGTTTTGATTCTTAACGAGGATACACATTCGTTAAGAAACATCTTTCTATTTAAGTCCTATTTAAAAAATTACACCAATAACAACTATTTTAATGAACTATGTTTTTATATCTGCTAGTGACATAAAATCCTAAAGTACGCTGGATTTCCTCATATAGTATATAAAATGTACTTTTTTCGGCGAAAAATTATTTGGTTTGAAGTTTTTTGTGTTCTTTTGACTTTTTTTTTTGTGTAGTTGTGTTTGAGTTTTATATCTGTCAAATTTAGGGTTGTTGAAAGTAAATTCGCTTAGGATCTGTTGAGAAACTCACATTATTTAGAAGATTTGTCTAACGTGATTAAAATTATGGAAAAGTTAGACAAAGTCTCCCAATAAGACGACTGTGTTAAGTAGAGCCGGCTTTATTGTATAAACGTTTAAAATTTTGCGCCGATATCCTTAAAATTAAACTATTAAAACATTTTTCAAAAATGTTATCATAATGTTATCGTTGATAGCCAGCGAAAACTGTTGATAGCCGGGTAAAACCGTTGATAGCCGGCGTAAGCCGTTGATAGCCGGGTAAAACCGTTGATAGCCGGCGTAAGCCGTTGATAGCCGGGTAAAACCGTTGATAGCCGGCGAAAGCCGTTGATAGCCGGGTAAAACCGTTGATAGCCGGCGTAAGCCGTTGATAGCCGGGTAAAACCGTTGATAGCCGGCGTAAGCCGTTGATAGCCGGGTAAAACCGTTGATAGCCGGGTAAAACCGTTGATAGCCGGCGTAAGCCGTTGATAGCCGGGTAAAACCGTTGATAGCCGGCGTAAGCCGTTGATAGCCGGGTAAAACCGTTGATAGCCGGCGTAAGCCGTTGATAGCCGGGTAAAACCGTTGATAGCCGGCGTAAGCCGTTGATAGCCGGGTAAAACCGTTGATAGCCGGGTAAAACCGTTGATAGCCGGCGAAAGCCGTTGATAGCCAGGTAAAACCGTTGATAACCGGCGAAAGCCGTGAAAGCTGTTGAGACCGTAAGCCGCCGAAAGATAGCGTGGACCGTTAAGATCGAGGACAGCCGGAACTCCTGAAGAAGCCAGCTGCAGAACTACTATACGAGGACCGTAACCAGTACCCGCTGCAAACATTAAACCAGCTACGGAGCTCAAGCCATCGTAAACTCAAGATTGAATACATACCAGAATTAAAGAAAAATTAATATTGTAACTCTCTGTATCTAATAAATGTTAACTATTTTAATGAATTGGATTTGTAAATAAAGAAAACCCCTTTAAACTAAAGCTTCTGTACTTACTTTAGTTAGTACCCTGGACACCGGCGAGCGAAACCTCAGCCTTTGAGAACAAAGTACATCACAAATTGGCGCCCGAGCAGGGACCTTTAAGGTCTATTTCGAAAGAAAAATCCAACATTAAATAAAATAACCAGAAACAACATTTTACAAGAGGAAACGAAGCAATACCGAACCAAACCTGAAAATTGAAGTAAATAAAACCAGTTAAGTAACCATGTCGGACAACGAAGGAGGATTCGATATTTTTGCCAGCATAGGAGCAATTTACTTGCTGACCCGAGCCGAATTGATTGACCACATGAAGCGCTTAGGCCTGAACACTGAAGGTAATATGACCATATTACGCGCTCGTTTCAGTGCCCACATAAAAGAAGCCCAGACCCGAAAATCAATTCAAAACCTTTGCGAGGAATTGGAAGAGCTTGTCCTGGAAAGAGAATACGCACCAGAGACCGCTAACGGCAAAGCCTCAAATACTTCGAATGGTCAGAAAGCAGTAATGACCGAAATGAATAAGTTGCCTGAGCAACATGGCTACAACAATTATTTTTATCCAGTACCGAACATACAGTTCCGAGGTGTAAATACCTACACGACCGCCGCTCCCACCATGTCAACCGCCGCCGCCACCTTCCCTGTCAGGTCCGAGTACAACCAGACGACAAAACTTCCAGGCTATAGGAATTATAACTGTACTCAAGACATTAACCCGAGACAGCCGACATACGATGCAACCACTCCGATTGCACCCCAGATACCAGACCCGAACCGATTCACACCTACTACTAGATCGGTAGCACAGACTATCGATACAACTTCGCCCAACCGGGAGGCCGAAGTAATAAATATAGTTAGAAAATGGGGACTAAAGTTCGATTCCTCTGGGAATGCGCTGGAATTTATGCAACGACTTGAAGAGCTTACCGAATGCTATAAAATACACCCCGATGCAATGCTTCGTACCTTTCCAGAAATATTAAGGGGTACCGCTTTGGAATGGTACAGAATAAACCGAGATGGATTTACAACTTTGGAAGACTTTTACAAAATGTTCTTAGAACATTTCTTACCGGCACGGTTCATAAACAAGTTGGAGGATGAAATCACCAAAAAGAGACAGGGACCGCGAGAAAGGGCCAAAGATTTCATCCATGCAACTCAATACCTCATCCACCAACATCCCACGATGCGTATTGGTGATAGTATTGATCGAATTTATGACCGACTGAGACCGGAGTACCATCTTTACATTCGGCGGAAAGACTTTAAAACTCTGGAAGAACTGACAGCACTAGCGGAGGAGTTCGAGTTCATCCAGAAGGAAAGTCAAAGCCAAGCAACCACATCTTCCGGAAGACCTATCCAGAAGACGCTCCCAACGTTACTCCATTCAGCACGTCAAGTACCAGCACCACCGCCAGACCAATACGAACGTGCAACCCATTGCTGGAATTGTAAACAGCGAGGGCACACTAGAGCAAAATGCCGTCGCCCCGTTCGCATGTTTTGTGCTTTCTGTGGAGAAGATGGACGATTGAGTCGGGATTGTCCTTGCCATCCACATAAAGTTTCTATGTTGTTTGACCGGCCGAACCCAGTTTTAGATTCCAAACTAGCTCCCCAAGAAACAAACAATATTCTACGCCGCCGCCGCCAGAACCAGCATAGCACCAGGCAGGTTGTCACGACAGATCCATTGGAGACAATCAATATTCCCAGCCACAGTTTTTACAAACCCACCTACCGCCGACAAAAGCTAGTTTTCAAAAGGAATTGGGGACGAGTAATTGCCTTTATAAAAAGACCAGGTTTGGCTTAACTGGTTTTTGGAGAAACCAGAAGATGGGTGACCTATCAACCTTAAGACGGATGATAATTTTTTTTGAATTCATTGTTACTTTTTTATGAAGAATTTTTTTTTGATATTTGGATTAATTTTTTTTTAACGTAATACCGCTAGACGAGAAAGTTCTCGTCTCCGAAGGGGGAGTGAATTGTAATGAACCATTACAAATTAACCCCGCAGCCCCCCGATCTACGCTCCTGACAATATTAAAACCACTAGCCGCAATACTGGACCGACTTAACCTGCATACCACATGATTACCTACCAAGCACCCCTCCCTACCTACGCACCTGTCCGCAATGATAAATTAAAAATACTTACCCAACCAGCCGCATGCTCCCGTAGCATGCGTATACCACGAAGTTTGAACAACAACTGAATAAGAAATCCTCTTATCAGTTGACAGCATTTTCCCCACACCACTCAAAGGAACCAACCAGAGCAAACCAGTGTGGTGAATTTACACGCACGAAAGATCAACAACCAGCAAGGCCTGCACTGAGGACAGCAGCACGACAACGGCCATGGTACCTCGGTGGTGAATATAAAACTAAATTATATGTTGCTGAAGTTTCCCCGCATATCAATAGGAGATATAGGATGACGTCGCACACATCATTGATTTCCAAAGGAAAATAAACTTTAAAAATATAAAGCTCACATTTAGTTTCACGAGAAAGTAATATAAATAAGAGTCATGCAAGCCACCAGAAGTAAGTCATCATCAGGTACCCAACGAGGACAGGACTCCGCCGCCAGCTCCAGTAGAGGAAGGTAATTTATTCATTGGAATGGCTACCCCCCACCAGAGGTAAGGAGCCCTTGAAACCAGAACATAAAGCCGGTGAATGCCGTTGATAGCCAGCGAAAGCTGTTGATAGCCGGGTAAAACCGTTGATAGCCAGGTAAAACCGTTGATAGCCGGCGTAAGCCGTTGATAGCCGGGTAAAACCGTTGATAGCCGGGTAAAACCGTTGATAGCCGGCGTAAGCCGTTGATAGCCGGGTAAAACCGTTGATAGCCAGCGAAAACCGTTGATAGCCGGGTAAAACCGTTGATAGCCGGCGTAAGCCGTTGATAGCCGGGTAAAACCGTTGATAGCCGGCGTAAGCCGTTGATAGCCGGGTAAAACCGTTGATAGCCGGCGAAAGCCGTTGATAGCCGGGTAAAACCGTTGATAGCCGGCGTAAGCCGTTGATAGCCGGGTAAAACCGTTGATAGCCGGCGTAAGCCGTTGATAGCCGGGTAAAACCGTTGATAGCCGGCGTAAGCCGTTGATAGCCGGGTAAAACCGTTGATAGCCGGCGTAAGCCGTTGATAGCCGGGTAAAACCGTTGATAGCCGGCGTAAGCCGTTGATAGCCGGGTAAAACCGTTGATAGCCGGGTAAAACCGTTGATAGCCGGCGAAAGCCGTTGATAGCCAGGTAAAACCGTTGATAACCGGCGAAAGCCGTGAAAGCTGTTGAGACCGTAAGCCGCCGAAAGATAGCGTGGACCGTTAAGATCGAGGACAGCCGGAACTCCTGAAGAAGCCAGCTGCAGAACTACTATACGAGGACCGTAACCAGTACCCGCTGCAAACATTAAACCAGCTACGGAGCTCAAGCCATCGTAAACTCAAGATTGAATACATACCAGAATTAAAGAAAAATTAATATTGTAACTCTCTGTATCTAATAAATGTTAACTATTTTAATGAATTGGATTTGTAAATAAAGAAAACCCCTTTAAACTAAAGCTTCTGTACTTACTTTAGTTAGTACCCTGGACACCGGCGAGCGAAACCTCAGCCTTTGAGAACAAAGTACATCACATGTTACATACCAATTTGATAGATAAGAAGTAACCTTCAATGACATATGTACAGTAGGGTGTGTCACTTTTGTATGGCCGCAAAAAAGTACTCTTATTTTTAAATGTAATAGTGCTCAAAAGTTGTATTAGGGTCTGAGGTTTAAGAACATGTAAAAAAAATAAGATATCGTTCGTTTTTGGCTCGCTCAAATCGGTTGAAGTTGAAAAAAAAAATTTAATTTATACTAAATTTTTTTTTTTTACGTATCTACATATACTAAAAAAAACTAAACAAAATACAGAAAGAATTTTTGTCTTTACAAAAAGATATACCACGATATTGTAGGTGGTACCGTTGATTTTTAAGAATTTTTTTTTGTAAAAAAAAAAGATTTTACATAAAAAAATGATTTTTCTTCCTTCTTTTATTATTTCATAGCTTCTTTATCAAGTGTTCAATTTAAACAAATATAAGCTTAAAAGTGTTTCCTTGCAATTATCTTTGACTTGAAAGCCTAAAAATATTTTATATAATTTTTTTGTATCCACACGGTGCAATTTAAAACAAAACATATTTCAAAAATCTCGAAAAATCAAAATTTTTTGGATTTCATCTTATTTTTGAGCGAGCCAAAGATATTAATTAAAACGAAAATTGTAAACGCACGATTTAATTTTGATAAGCAATGCAACTTTTAAAAGCTATTACATTTGAAAATGCCATAGTTGAGCACTTTGACACACCCTAATGTACAGCTGTTGACAGCTAATTAGAAACGATGCAATTTTCGCATTGTTCTCTTACCTCGATGGCTGTTTCTCACCGAACGCTGAATTATTTGAAGAAATTATGTTCTATCTTACTTACTCTTTAAAGTATTAGTACGGTCTAGAAGGCCAAAAAAACGCACGATTTTTGGGAATTTTTTTCTCGGAAACCTTATTATATAATAACATATTTTTTTTAAATAATTAATATCTACATGCGTCAAGAGTACACAAATTTTTTTTTTTTTAATTTTCGAATTTTCGCCGATTTATAGTGGGCGCAAACGTCGACTCATCAAAAAATACATTGCGGACAGTTAATTTTAGGATTGGCTGGACTGAAACAAAAAAAAAAACAAAGTGGGTTATTTAAAGGAAGGTTTCTTACGAGACAATTTACCACAATTTGCTTAAAAAGCCAAAAACAAAAAAAAATGTCGTTTTGAAAAAAAATTTTTTTTTGCAAATTTGTTGGCCATTTTTGGGTCGCCATTTTTTTTTTGTTCATAACTTTTTGGTCAAATTGTGGTAAATTGTCTTAAAAACATAAAAACAACCAAGTTGCAACAAGTTTTTTGAAAATCGGTTCAGTAGATCCGGAGATTAACTGTCCGCAATGGGACAATGTGTTTTTTGATGAGTCGAAGTTGGTGCCCTCTACAACTCGGCCTAAATTCGAAAATAAAATAAAAAAGAAAATTTCTGTATTCTTGACGCATGTATTCATTACTTAAAAAAAAAATATGCTATTACCTAATAAGGTTTCCGAGAAAAAAATTCCAAAAATCGTGCGTTTTTTTGGCATTCTAGACCGTACTAGTACCTTAATTTTACTCGTATATGCAAATTCACTTTCTAGATGACAAATATTTTAAACCGATTTTAGTTTAAACAACTGATTTTTCGATTGACACCTAATTAGAAACGATTAAGTAGAAAGTATATCATTTTTCGACTTGAAAATAAAAAGGTGAATATTTATACATTATTACAATTTTAACAACAATACAAACCTAAAATGTAAGCTGTTTTAGAAGGGGCAAATCAAAAAGCTGTACTGCAGCTGAGCGAGAGGATATTGTTGAGCTGAATAAGACAGGGCTTTCATATCAACGCATCGCTACACAGCTTAAAAATATTTTTTATTTATTTATTTATCTACAAGCAGTTTTACAGCTAACAGATATGTATATGGCACTCCAATACAAAAATTAAAAATTTTTAAATAAATATGTACATAATTTCAGATTTAAATTTTTCACGAGTAAGACATAAAAAATCAATGCTTAACGACACTTCATTGAAATAAACGATGGATCTGGATAGAGGTTCATTACAGCCATATCTAGTATTATGTGCTCTTTGAAACAAAAAAATCCTAGCTCTCAGTGTTCTAACTGGAACATATTATATTGGGACCAGTGCAAGAAGTGATGGACACTTTATGTTATAACAGAGTAAATCTCTAATGAACATTACACTATGAACTTTTCGACGAGATTCAAGAGATTTTATACCAAGCAGTTGACATCTAGCCTTATATTCTGGACTAAAGCTCCAACGCATTTGTCGGAATATATATTTAGTAAACCGTCGTTGAACCTTTTCAAGTCGGTCAGAGTGAATTTTATATGCAGGGCTCCAAATAATATCACCATATTCAAGAATAGATCTGACTAGAGATGTGTATAATGTTAAAAGAACGTAAGGATCTCTAAAATCTTTACCATTTCTCTTGATGAAGCCAATTAACGAATTGGCTTTAGGGATCAAATAATCAAAATGGTATTTGAAAGAAAGGGTAGAATCAAGTATAATACCTAAATCTTTAATCCTTGAGACTCGATTGATAGTTTTAGATTCAATTGTATAGTCAAATAATAAACAACTAGTTTTTCTTGAGAAAGAAATCGCATTACATTTTTACTTGCGATATAGGTATTTAATATTAAGTTTAAGACAATTAGCATAACACCAATAAGACAAACCATTGAGATCAGATTGGATCATCTGACAATCTTCTAAGCAATTGACTTTTAAAAACAGTTTCAGATCATCAGCATAGATCAGACAATTGCAGTAATTAATAACTGAAAGAATATCATCAATAAAAATAATGAAAAGGAGTGGACCAAGGTGGCTTCCTTGGGGAACACCTGACGTGCATAAAATGTCTTTAGAGCATACATTATTTATCTGCACTTGTTGACTTCTACCAGTGAGGTATGAGGATATCCAACGAAGCAATTCTGAATGGAATCCAAACAATTCAAGCTTTTTTATAAGAGTTTGGTGATTCACTGAGTCAAATGCCTTACTAAAGTCTGTATATACTGCATCGACTTGTGATTTTTCTTCCATTGTGTTAGTTACATATGATGTGAAAAAAGCTAAATTTGTTACCGTAGACCTACCAGATACGAAGCCATGCTGTTCTGCAGCTAAAAACTCACACGTAAGGAAATCTAGTTTCTTTTTAACTAAGCTTTCAAACAACTTGGGAATTGCAGAGAGTTTACAAATACCTCTATAATTTTCTATGTTATTTTTAGCACCCGATTTATGAATTGGTACGAGGTATGAAAGTTTCCACTCGTTTAAGAAGTTGCCTTCAGAAAACGATTTATTGAAGATAGTAAGCAACGGACAATAAATTGAATTACAACAATTTTTAAGAATTAAGGCAGGTATGCCATCTGGTCCGGAATTAGCATTTGGCTTAAGTGAATTCATGGCGGATAGAATTTCATCACCACTCAATTGGATAGATCCAAGCTCAATCTTATTTACTAAATTATTCAAGGAATTACTATTAAACGCAGAAGAAGAATAGATAGATTGGAAAAAATCCGCAAACAATTCAACTGTAGAATTTAAATTCGAGGATTCGATGCCCCTAAAGAACATAGAGTTAGGAGTCTGTCATAACATCAATACAATACAATGTGTACTAAAATGTATTATCTAAAAGCCACTATGGCAATACTTATCATTATTGAATAATTGTTTAGCTTTAAGAAACCTATCATGAAATAAACTCAGTTTGTAATCGATCATAGTCAGCAGCACTTCTCTTTCTCAAGATCCAACATTTGGCGACGAGGTCTTTTTGTAAAAGTGAACCTATAATTAAAAGCAAAAAAATGCCAGACGATATAAGTGATACGAGTGCGATAGAACTTTTGTTGAAAAATCAACAAATGTGGATGGAGAAAATGCTTAAGGGGCAGCAAGATTTAATAGCAAAATTATCAGTTGGAGGTGTTGCGAGTAATCCACACACACCATATATCGCAGTTTTTCGCTCTTTCGATAAAGACAAAGAAAGCTGGAAAATTTATTTGTCTCAGCTCACACAACATTTCGAGGCTCATCAGATTTCTGATGACAATATTAAGAGAGCATGTTTTTTATCGTGGGTAGGCGCGGAAAACTACGAAATATTACAAAAACTCTTCGATTATGGTGACATTTCAACCAGAACTTTAAAAGAACTTACTGATAAGTTAACCGATTTTTTTATTTCTAAAACGCATGTGCTCGCGGCGCGGTTTGAATTTCATAAGACTGCGATGAAAGAGGGCCAGTCGTATAGAGAGTGGGTTGCCGACCTACGTGGCATAGCCCAAAATTGTTCATTTAATTGTGAGTCTGAAACGTGTAAAAAGCCTTTCTTGGACAATATCATTCGCGATGTTATTGTGCTTAACACACCTCATGATTCGGTGCGGGAGAAGGCGCTACAAAAATCGAACCCTAGTCTAGAAGAAGTGTTAGCGCTGGCGACAGCATACGAGACAACAAAAAAGTCTTGCTCCGTTATTAAAGGAGAACATTCGATCGATGTTAATCAAACTCGCGCTCACAATTTCAAGTCGTCATACAACGGTCATCAGTCGACAAACGGGAAAAACGGTAGAAACAAAATATCGAACGATGCGAACAGTTATCAAAGTTCCGCTACACCTAAATCATGTCCGAGTTGTATTACTTCACATGCACGCAATAAATGCCGGTTTTTCAAAGCAACGTGTAATTTCTGTGGAAGAAAAGGTCATATCGATAGTGTTTGTTTCTCCAAAATTAATGAAAGTACTCCTAAGCAAAAAAATAAAAAATTCTTTAATAATAAATTTAGAAAACAAAACGTTAATTCGATCGTGGTGAATAAACTTGATTTATCGAACAATAAAAACGATTTTCTCGTAATTCGTGAAGGAAACAAAATGATGATTAACTTGCTGATTAATAATAAAATAATAAAATTCCAGATTGATACAGGAACCACTCGAAGCATCATCGGCCGATCGGGATATCGTGAGCTGGGCTCTCCGCCCTGCTACCCAATTGCTGATGTGCAGCTGTCATCATATGGGGGTAATCGTTTAAAGCTTGTTGGAGAATGTGAAGTGACTTTTTTGTGGTCTGGGAAGGTAATTAAAGAAAAATTATTAGTAGTTGACAGTCACTGCGGCAGTAATTTACTTGGTATAGATTGGTTGGACAAAATGGGTCTTCAGCTTCAGGTAACTGTTAACGCCACCGTAAATTCTTCAGCATTACCTATTCGCATAAAAGAATTGTGTGATAAGTTTTCTCAACTTTTCGAAACTTCATTAGGATGCTGTGTGAACTACAAAGCTCATTTAGAATTACTTCCTCATGCTAAGCCTAAATTCATACCGCCTCGCACGATTCCATTTGCACTCCAAGAGGCTACTAAGCAAGAAATAGAGCGTTTAGTCAAAGCGGGGATTTTGCTTCCTATTCAACGAACGCAGTGGGCTACACCCATCGTTGTCGTTCCCAAAAGACAAGGAACAGTCCGTATATGCGGTGACTTCAAGGTCACATTAAATCCACAATTGGTTGTCAACCGACACCCCATCCCACGTACGCGAGAGCTCTTCCATAAATTGCGTAATGGAAAGTTGTTTACTAAAATAGACTTATCCGACGCTTACTTACAAATAGAGTTAGACTCTGAATCTAAAAAGTTAGTTGTTATTAACACTAGTTTCGGATTATACCAATATCAAAGAATGCCGTTTGGTGTTAACAGTGCTCCAGGTGAATTTCAGCATGTGATGGAACAGATTTTAACTGGACTGCCTGTGGTGGTATATTTAGACGATCTGCTTGTAACAGGTGAGAACGATGAAGAGCACCTTGCAAATATCAATGCCGTTTTTAGTAGACTTCAAACGAATGGTTTTCGTTGTAACTTAAATAAATGTGAGTTTGCTCGCCGAGAAATTGAATACTTAGGTCATTCTATTTCTGCTTCTGGAATTCGTCCTTTAGAAGATCGCCTTTTAGCAATAAAAGAACAACCTGCTCCCTCTAATATTAAAGAATTAGAGGCTGTCATGGGAAAATTCAACTATTATAACCAATTTATAGCTAACTTCGCTCAGGTCGCAGGGCCTTTGAATA
Organism: Chrysotoxum bicinctum; assembly: GCA_911387755.1. Classification (NCBI taxonomy): domain Eukaryota; kingdom Metazoa; phylum Arthropoda; class Insecta; order Diptera; family Syrphidae; genus Chrysotoxum; species Chrysotoxum bicinctum. The sequence goes on from OU426987.1 coordinate 118,814,907, forward strand.
GTTTACGGCGTAAAGGTGTACCTTTTCTATGGTCTTCGCAACAACAAGATGCTTTCAATAAACTGAAGCTGAGCATCGTAAATGCGACAAGGCTAGTTCATTTCAATGAGGATCTGCCTATAATCTTGGCTACCGATGCTTCTAGTTACGGCATAGGCGCCGTTATATCTCATCGTTTTCCGAATGGTTTGGAGAAGCCCATCGCTTTCGCTTCAAAAACTCTGAACATTCACCAAAAATCGTATAGCCAGATTGAAAAAGAAGCGCTGTCCATCATATATGGAATTACAAAATTTCATCAATATTTGTATGGCAGGTCATTTGAGCTTCTAACGGATCATAAGCCGTTGACGACGCTTTTCAATCCATGTAAAAAACTTCCTGAGATGACACTGCAACGCCTACAAAGATGGGCAATTTTACTTATGGGGTACAATTATACTATTAAGTATCGCCCTACCGCAAAGCACGCGAACGCAGACTCACTCTCTCGTCTTCCTTTGGGACCTGATGAGAAATTTGATAAACAAGAGGAGTCATGTTGTGAAATCCGCGAAATCTACGATGATGTTTTGGAATCACACCCTATTGACGTCAAACTTCTTAGAAAACATTCTGATAGAGACCCTACACTCACTGTTGTAGCAAAATACATAGAAAAGGGTTGGCCTTAGCACCTAAAAGCTGATGAACGTCATCTCCAAGCATACTTTAATAGGAGACATAGTTTTAATATCCATCAAGGTTTGGTTTTACTTAATACTAACTATCCACGTGTCGTAATTCCAAGGACATTGCAAGAAAAAACCCTCAAAACATTACATGAAGGACATTGGGGTTCTTCTCGTGCAAAACAACTGGCAAGACGCTACGTTTGGTTTCCAAATATCGACCAACAAATCGAAACTTTTTCTGCAGCGTGTAAAATTTGCCAAACCGAAGCAGCTGATCCAGCAAAAGAGTATAGCAGCTGGCCGCCATCAAATGAGCCGTGGAGTCGACTTCACATTGATTTTGCCGGACCGCTACATGGTCGCATGTGGTTTATTTTGGTTGACTCATACTCTAAATTTCCTTATATTGTGTCAATGCTTTCAGCCACATCAGATAACACTATTAATGCTCTTCGAAGTATTTTTTCAATCGAAGGTTTACCCAAGACGATAGTAAGTGACAATGGGACTCAATTTACATCCGCACAATTTGCCGAATTCTGTAAATCCAACGCTATTCAACATGTTCGAACAATGCCTTTCCATCCAGCATCAAACGGAGAAGCGGAGCGATTTGTACGAACGTTTAAAACAGCTCTTAAAAAACTTCTGGCTGATGGTTCAACGCTTGAACATGCAGTTCAAACTCTACTCAGCACGTTTCGAACAACTCCCAATCCAGTTACTAAAAAGTCTCCGTCGGAATTGCTACATGGTCGACAGCAGCGTTGTGTATTAGCAGCACTAGTTCCAGAGACAACACACGCACATCGGATAAAAAGCAAGTTTTTAGTTGGTCAACATGTCCTGTGCCGACAATATCTCAAAAGACAGAAATGGATGCGAGGAGTCATTTTACATGTACTTGGAAGGAACACGTACGAAATCAAAACACAGAACGGTGTCTGTCGCAGACACCAAAACCAAATGCGTTTTATAAAAGATATATCGAAATTTGAAATTGAAAATCCTAAAGGTAACATTTCTCTTAAAAACCAAAACCCTTTTATTTTTTCTCCTAGATTGAATTCCACTTCAACAAGCGAAATAGAAGAGGGGCAAGATCTAGATGAAGAGTTAGTCTTAATCACTTCAGATGCACAATCTCAACCAGTCACGATAGACGTCGATGATTCTGAAGTCCCATTACCCGAAATTGGTGGTTCATCAACCAAAGAGGCGCCAATGAATGCACCGACAAATATGACGCAGTCCGAGTGGTTGAAGGAGAAAGCACTGATAGATTCACCGACAGAAATGAGAAGATCCGAGCGGTTGAAGGTCGTGACTCCACCAGTTTATTTTAAGAATCGAGTTAAAAAATAATCGGGGGGAAATGTCATAACATCAATACAATACAATGTGTACTAAAATGTATTATCTAAAAGCCATACTTATCATTATTGAATAATTGTTTAGCTTTAAGAAACCTATCATGAAATAAACTCAGTTTGTAATCGATCATAGTCAGCAGCACTTCTATTTCTCAAGATCCAACAGAGTCCCAACAGATTTTCTTTTCAAATTAATAAACGACCAAAACGATTTGCAATTGGTTTTGATATTACTCTCGATATTGAAGATGTAAGCTCTGTATAGAAATTTACTGAGAATAACAAAATCCTTACGAAGCTTACTAAAATGTAGGTAATCAGCTTGATTTTTTGATTTCTTATATTGAGCATAGGCATTGCGTTTCAATTTTTTTAAGTTACGGAGCTGTTTATTACTCCACGGAGTTTCAGAAGACTTTTTTCTATAAGTAATAGGGATAAACTTATCAAAACCCATTATTAAAATTTCAATGAAGCGATTATACATGTTTTTTAAATCTAAAAACATTAGTTCATTAGACCAATTTATATTAGAGAAAAAAATATTTAGTTCTAAATAATTAGCTTTTAGAAAGTTATAAGACTTGATATTTAAACTAACATCGTTTTTTGAATAATTATAATACTTTATTTCGAAAAAAAGTTCTTTATGATGTATAGATTCATTTAAAAGAGAAAAAGGAGCATTAGTTACGTGAACGTGAAAATCATCGCAGCAAATAAAAATTAGATCTAAAATCTTCCTCAAAGAATTGCAAATATCATTAACTTGGATCAAATTTAAGGAATAAATATAATCTATAAATGTGAGCTCAACATCTTTTTTCATATTATAAGGAATTAACATTTGATCAGTTTCAGACCAATTCCATTTTATATCGGACAACTTAAAGTCCCCTAAGACACATACATACATTATCGGAAATAGAGCAAAGATTATTGACATGATCAATATTACGAATGTGTTTTTCATATAAATCAATACAACTATTTGGAGGCACATAACTTACAATAAAAAATACATTTGATTTAGGAATAATATCAACTCTTACAGAAAAACATAATTGTTCAATATCACCAATTCAATATCACATCAATTTTATCTGAATATGCAGACAGAGAGTGTGAGCAAGAGGGCAACGAGTCTTCCGTTGCACTAGTCTTTACAGCAACAGCACAAGCTTTGCCAATTATCCCACTCTCATCAGAGTTTGTATTGCTGCGAGCGCAAGGTTGTGCATTAGACTTTGACGAAGAAACCGGTTTTTTCACTTTATTTAGATCGGTCTTTTGCATGCGCGATGATTTATTATTTATTGGTGGGACTAAGGAAAATGTATTTTGGGCAGGGGAGAAAGAAGCACTTCTTCTGACGTTATGCAGTGGAAGGTTTGTATTTATTTTGTTATTGCTCACTGGTTCATTAACCTTTAGCTTAGAGCGGGTAACACGAGAGCTTTTCAATGCAATAGAACTGCAAGAGGGATTAAGCTTTTCGAATTCACTTTTGTTTACAACAAAAAAAGAACACAAATCTTTGATTTTAGATATGCAAGATAATACGGAAAACTTTTTGCAAGAATCACATTTCCAAAACAAATTTTCATTTGAGTTTATAAAGTTTAGAGTTTGATCACTTAGATTAGTACAATCCAAGTTGACAACATTCTCACACATCCCACAACAAATGAAATTAATCTTGGAATTTTTATCCATATTAAAAACAAATAGAATTAGCAAGAGAGAAATGTCTGGTATTCTATTCCGGTGAAAAGATGTCAAGACCTGATCGAGTCTATGCGAAGGCGATGTGGAGCGGTATTGAAGCAAAAAGGATTTCCAACCAAATATTGACCGTTTTAGAATATAAAACCCGGCTTTAAATATTTTTTGTTACGATTTTGTTGTTTTTTCTTTCACCGTTTCATACAATTTGCCTTTTTTAAATCTGAATAAATATTTTGAAAACATCATTCAAAATTTATTTATTAATCAAATAAAAGTTAAATTTCATGAAATGGAAAATGATTACACAACATCGTTTCTAATTAGCTGTCAACGGCTGTATGTATGCATGTACATAGGTACATATAACGCTTTATCTCTGGCATCAATTCTCGTCATCTATCACCTCAACTCGATTTAGACACATATTTTACCTTAATTCTTATTACGTAGCTACATATTATTAAAATAAAATACACGACTGGGTCGCACGAACTTGCTCTTATGTAACAGACTAAGAATTTTAAAAATGAATGTTATGAGAGCAAACTGTTTATTAGCCTAAGATTATTTTCTTAAAATCTATACAAGAACATAAATTTAATGTGGCGGTTTGTTAAAAAAAATAAGCATTTATGTACAAAATATGTATTCAAAACAATATTTTGGTACGCCAACTTTAATTTTTTATTATTGTAGGAATAAAAATTAAATTTTCAAAAAAGTATTGAATTGTTTTTGAGATATCGGATTTTCAACAAAAAAAAATATTGTTTAAAAAAACATTTTTATTAGAAGTTTTGAAATGCAATGTTTTTCAATTGTTTTAGAAGCTTCTCTATAAAAAATTTCATTAAAATTCTTTATGCTTATAATGAGAAATTCAAAATTTGAAAAAATGGTTCTATGGTAGGTACAGCCAGTAATATATTAATTTCAAATTTTGTATTGAATTATAGATCGTTAAAATTAATTCAAGGAAAATAAAATTTTATCAAAATTCTAGGCGCGCGCCGCACTATGGGAATAAATGGTGCAAGCCATCTCAAAAATCCATAACTTTTTCGTTTCTCCATATTTTTTTTTTTTTTTTTGAAATTTTGCACACTTATACTTGTATAACCAAGAATTTAAAATATTAAAACGTTTTTAATATAAATAAATTATTTTCTTTTTTTTAATAAAATAAAATAACAATTTGTAGATTTTGTTTAATTTATATGGGCAAAATTTGTTGGAGCCAGAATTATTGCAATAATTTAGATGAAATTTGTACAATTTTTTTCTTTTACCGATGAAAACATTTGAAAGTAGTCTTTTTTTAAATACGCCCACTACCACGCCCATATTTTTTTGATTTTTGTTATTTGAGGTTTTTTATTTTATATTTTGAGGTTTTTTAAATTTAAGACATCGCATTTATATTTTTTCTGACCACTTTCCCGCCTACTTTCACTCCCCTTTTTTATTTTCAGCTTAAATATCATTAAAAGCAGGCATTTTTTAAATTAAGTTTTATATGTAGAAGTGAGTTTATGAAAAGTGTTATTTTTTGTAAGTAAAATCCGTGTACTGCCACGCCCCTTTTTGATTTATGATAGTTTTTCGCCATTAAGACAAAAAAAAAAAAAAAAAAACAAAAAAAGGAATTCAAAAGTACACGTTATTACTAGGTACATATATTAATTAATGTCTAAAAATTTTTTCGCTTCGTCAAACAATTCTTTGGTATCATTTTTTGTTCTTGGTTTTCCCACACTAGATATGGGCAAATCTCAGAAACTTTTGACTTTAGACTTTTGAAAACGCGTAAAGAGAAAATAACTAAGCACACCTTTAAAATTAAGTTTATAGCACCATTGTAACATCAGAAAATATAATTGATGGTGTTCCTCTTTTATTAACGAATGCTTAAAAAATTCTCACTCATTTTCCGGCGACGCACTATGCAAACCATCTCAAAAATCCATAACTTTTTCGTTTCTCAATATTTTTTTTTGAAATTTTGTATAACCAAGAATTTAAAATATTAAAACGTTTCAGATAGAAATAAATTATTTTATTTTTTTTTAATAAAATAACAAATTTGTAGATTTTGTTTCATTTACATATATGGGAAAAATTTGTTGGAGCAAGAATTATTGCAACAATTTGGATGAAATTTGTTTTCTTCTTTTACCGGTGAAAATATTTGAAAGTCGTTTTTTGTAAATTCCGCCCACTACCACGCCCATGTTTTTCAAATTTTTGTTATTTTCTTATTTTTAGTGAACAGGAAGCCGAAAATTTGTTTTTGAGGTTTTTTAAACTTAAGACATCGCATGTATATTTTGTCTGCCCAATTTCCCGCCTACTTTCACTCCCCTTTTTTATTTTCAGCTTAAAGTTCATTAAGTGCAGGCATTTTTTTAATTAAGTTTTATATGAAGAAGTGAGTTTATGAAAAGTGTTATTTATTTTTAGTAAAATCCGTGTACTGCCACGCCCCTTTTTGATATATGAAAGTTTTTCGCCCTTAAGAAAAAAAAAAAGGAATTCAAAAGTACACCTTATTATAAGGTATATTAATTTATGTCTAAAAGTTCTTAAGCCTCGTCATACAATGCTAGTGTTATTTATAACTATGTACCTACATTTGTATTATATGCAACCATAAACCACACACCCCCTCCCACCCTCAAATGCTTGGCATTTATTTTTATTTAATTATATGATTTTTTTTAATATAAATATGAGTAAGGAAGTTTAAAATTAGAAAACAAAAAATATTTTATTCTAAAAATAAAATTTAGAATTTTAATAATATTGGAAATAAATAATAAAAACTTATAAATTTTGTGGAAACATAGTCACTTATATGATGTTTATGAAAATGTGTTGCACATGTTATATTTTTTAACTTTTGACAAAAAATAACATTTTTTTTTTGAAATTTTGGGCTAAAAGTAATAAAATAATGGTCTAAAACTTTTTGGAATACACATTTATGTGCATCAATAAAGGTTCCACATTTTTGCCAAATTTTAATTTTTTTCATCACTTAACAATAAAGTTATAAGAATACGAATTTTTATTCTAAAAACTTATTTTGTCTTCCTCATCATACGTTTTTTCTTCTTAAACAAAAATGCATGAAATTGCGAAAGTTTTTATTTTTTCTTCCAAATTTAGAATATTTTTAGAATACTAAACAGCCATTAACTAAACGGAGGCAGCCGGAGCTAACAGAGAAAACTTCAATTGAAAAAAAAAATGAAAAATATACTGCACCTTACTCATTTTTTTTATTAATTTACTGGTGAACTTAATTAAAAAAAATATAACTGTTTTGTAAAGAAGAGGGCTTGGTCTTTTCAAAAAGGTATAATACTTATACATTCTGTCCAGAAAAAATACGAAATAATTGACTTCAAACTTTCACTTCCAATAATTCTAAAAAATAAAAATATCGAAATGTCATTTTTAACGGTAATTTTAGGTACCTAGAACAAAAGTAAGATACAAAAAATTTACTGTGTTAGGAAGAACCCTATTTCTAGTATATAATCCCATCATTAGATTTTTCAAATTACGAAATTCACCAAAACCATTTTTGAGATGGATTTCATCTTTTGGTCCCATAGTGCGACGTTGAACTATCGAAACAGTAACACGAAACGACTTTACGTGGCCGAGTCACAAAGACTACTGATACCACAATAACGTTCGACGTAAGTTGTTTATACCTATGTTTATAAGAATGTTATTGATAAGGATCATTTTCTTTCACTTTTCTCACTGCCCCAGCTTGCATTCGTTAATATTTGAACTACAGAAAATATGTAAGCGCGAAATTTTAAATTAATATAGAAATTTTTAATTTTTTATGACAAATGATAAAAATTTAACTTATGATTTATATTTAAGTAAGAGTTTGTTCACTTTTCTAAATATGTACATTTTATAGTAAAGCTTTTCATTAAAAATAACATGTAATTTTACTCAAAATTTTTATCAATAAAATTTTTCTCTGCTTAAAAAGAAAAGTATAAAAAATATCAATGATTTTTCTTTGTAATTAACTACTGAATTTTAAAGATCCATAAAATATGTAGCGTCAGCGTCAAAACATACACTTCTAAGTATGATTTAGAAGAAGGAACAATAGTTAAGAACGGGAAATATTGCTTTTTATTAGAGTGCTAACTGAAAATGTCTTGAAAAAAAAAAAAAGTTTCGCACTCTTTTAATTCAGTATAAGCTAATTTTAACCAGGTTGCGATTTTAGCACACACCTCTACCAAAGCTTAATTTATTCATTTTTGTCTATAGAAAATGAATATGTAATTTAGAAATCGGTGCAAAGCATGCTGTGTAAATGATAAGAGACGTACCAGTATTTAATGATTTTTTCGGAATTGTGGTACCGAAACTTCTGACAAACACTGTCATAAATCTAAGCAAAGCACATAATTTTTTCATAAAAAATTTTGAGTGTCTTATGAACCCCATTTGAGTTTAACAAACTAAAATCAGATGCTTCAATCGTAAGAACATTAAACTTTTTAAATATTTTAATAGTAACATATAAAATTTTGTATTTTTCTTATACTTTTTGCCTTTTACTCGTTCTATAGGTAAAAAAAAATTCTTAATGTGGAAAATAACTTTTTTTATACTGTAATACAATATTTTCGAAAAAATTATCAGAGATAGAGTAAAAAAATATGACTATGAAGTAACTTAATTTCAAAGTTACACGAAAGTCAAAAGTTCCTGAGATTTGCCCATATACACGGATCAGATGTATATAATAAAGTGTGTAGAACATCTTCGTTCGTAACTGAGCTTGAACATTTCCTTGCAAATAAATTCTCTCATTTTGATTTTATTTTTTAATTTAATCCGAATCCTTCCAACGCTTTATTGAGAATAAAAGCTTAGTAATCATCTCATTACATTATCTATGAATTTTGCCTCTTGATTGATTAATGTTACAACAATTTTTCTGTCCCATGCCAACTCTATCACTTTTTAGAATCTTTTCGTTTGCTTTTGTTGTTGCTTTTGGTATTGTTTACGATTCAGTTTCCATATTGTATGCAGTTCTATTCTAAGTGAACTGTTAACTTTTTGTCTTCTTCTGTTTTGTGTTACTTATATGTACCTACATTTGTATTATATGCAACATACCCCACACACCCCCTCCCACCCTCAAATGCTTGGCATTTATTTTTATTTAATTATGATTTTTTTAATATAAATATGAGTAAGGAAGTTTAAAATTGGAAAACAAATATTTTGTATTCCAAAAATAAAATTTTGAATTTTAATAATATTGGAAATAACTGATAAAAACTTATAAATTTTGTGGAAACATAGTCACTTATATGATGTTTATGAAAATGTGTTGCACATGTTTTAACAGTTATTTTTTTGAATTTTTGACAAAAAATAACATTTTTTTTTTAATTTTGACCTAAAAGTAATAAAATAATGGTCTAAAACTTTTTGGAATACACATTTATGTGCATCAATAAAGGTTTCACATTTTTGCCAAATTTTAATTTTTTTCATCACTTAACAATAAAGTTATAAGAATACGAATTTTTATTCTAAAAACTTATTTTTCTTTCTCATCATACGTTTTTTCTTCTTAAAAAAAATGCATGACAATGCTTTTCAAAAAGGTATAATACTTATACATTCTGTCCAGAAAAATACGAAATAATTGACTTCAAACTCTCACTTCTAATAATTCTAAAAATAAAAATATCGAAATGTCATTTGTAACGGTAATTTTAGGTACCTAGAACAAAAGTAAGATGCAAAAAATTTACGGTGTTTGGAAGAACCCTATTTCTAGTATATAATCCCACCATTAGATTTTTCAAATTACGAAATTCACCAAGACCATTTTTGAGATGGATTTCATCATTTGGTCCCATAGTGCGCCGCACAGTGGAACGAAAACATAAAAAGTGGTCATCGGGCTTTAACTTTTGAAATAATGAATGGATTTTGAAACGGTTTTCACTATTTTGTACTTGAAAACTTATAGTTTCATACTATATTTCAAAAACTCTGAAAAAAATTGCAATTTTTCAAAAAAAAATTTAACATAACCCCTGAAACTAATATCTATTTTGATACATCGTTTACATTTTAATTTGAATGTTATTTATATTGAATATTGTTCTAGTTAATACATGTTTATACAAAATTTCTTTTGCCTTTTCATGGTATTTTATTAAAAAATCTATTACTTTTGAAGCATTAAGCTTAACTTCACCTTTCAGCTTCATTTTTTCGGCAAAAAGAAGGGTAGTGCGGCATGTAGTTTGACGTAAAGCTTGGGTTTTACGCCTGTTTTTGTCACTCACTGAAGTTATCAAACTGTTCATTAGTGTTGTTAGCGGTTGATGGGGGTGGTTCTTTTATAAAACCAAATGTTTTTATAGTGGGCTCCAGGTCAATAAAAGACGGTTCATATGTGCAACGTTTCGAGCATGAATACACTCTTCATCAAGCCTTTTATTGAAAAATACAAATGGCATTAAATTCATGTATAAAGTAATTATACAAATGTCAAAACACTTACAACAATTATTAATTGACTTTTCGACAAAGCATTAACACAGGAAAAACTATTATTAAAATGAAAAACATTAATAAATAAATGCAAGTTACAATTAACAAAATAAATATATCTTTACATTTTTCTCAAAACAAATTTAAGAACTGCATCAATATCCGGCGTCACACTTTCGGTTCACACTGTTTAGTGTTTTTTTCTGATAAGCTGACTATACACCATGCTTAGATTATCACAATTAGATCGTCTATTTATTGCTCTCTCATTTTTGTTTATATGCAGCATTTCTAACAACATTCTCTTCCCCTGGTGTCTCTCTACTTCTAATATTTTTACATTGTCTAGGTCAGGCCTGTGATTCTGCTCTATACAATGCAAAGCAAGTGCAGTTTTTTGAGACCCCCGTTGTTAATATCAGACCGGTGCACAGTGTGGGAATTCGCGAATTTAGCGGAATAAAATTAATAACGCTTGCATTTTAAATTTTTCTGTAGTTTTGTTTTTGCTTAGTTCATTGAAAATGTCTATACAATCAAATGTAACTCACATTTTGGTCATATTTTATTTAGGTTTTTGTAAAATGAGCTTTGAAGTGACAGGTTGTTTACACCAAAAACTACTTTTTTTTTGAAAATCACAATTTACAAAAAAATCTTTTGAGGAATGATGTATTGTTTAATTTTATGACAAATATGAATAAAATAAAGAAAAAAGTTAATTATTAACAAAATTAACTAGTTTTTTTTTTGCAAAACGATATATCAATGCCGTTGTTTATGAACTAAAGAAACTCCATTCTTAAAAAGGGTATTAAAACGTACAAGAAATTTTATTTCAAAGGAAGTTTTAAATTAGTTTTATTTTTAGCCAATCAACGTTTTTTTTTATATTGGTAAGTGTTGTATCACGAAATTTTTCTGTCCTACATCATCAAGAATACCAAAAATTAAAAGAACCGAAAACTTCCTGTCGAAAAAATACAGTTTCACTGGAATAGACAATTTTTATTTACCAATCCTGTTATTCTTGTAAAATAAAAAGCCAATTTATAACAATTATATTTAATTGTTTTTTATATGTTTTGTTTTTATTGTGAACAATTTTACCTTTACTATAATTCCAACTACATTCAACAATTCAACATTATGTTATATAAATACATACATATAACACATTTTATTTACATTTTAGATTAGTTTACAATATCCAAAATTTCAAGAACCTCAGGCTCTAAGTTACTTCCTTTTCTTTTAGGAATACACCTTAGGCTTGCTAGATATGGATCTGATGTAATAAGCAGCCTATAAAGTAGATCAGTCATTGTGTGAAGTTTTTCGAGTAAATAACTCTCTATATTTTCGGTTTTCTTTATTTCTGGCTTCTTGAGCTTCCTCCGATAATTGGCCAATTGGAAGAATACAAGAAGAAATTACCTGTTTACCATGAAATAAAACTTTATGGACACTCACTGGCATATAGTACCATCCGTATTTTTCAATGTAAAGGTCTCTGGTTCTCGTCACATAGGCATCTAAATTGATAGGAAACCCTGAGGACACATATTCTAAAGTAATATGGAACCCTTTTATCAGCTCTATATCAACTCCAGTTATTTGAGCAGTTTGATTTTCAAAGTTGTAAAAATCAAATTTAATGTAAAATACGCATAAAAAACACTTTTGCTCTTCAAATAAAAAATTCGTTTTTTGTTTTTTATTTTTCACTTAATTTATTTTTGTTATTATAATTGGAACACCCTCTATCCGATATAATAGTTTTTTTTTATTAATTGATAGTTTCTGTTTTTAATTTTTTAAATAACTTAATTCTTTTTTTTTTCTTACTGTTAAAACGTTAATTTTGAACACTCTGTATTTTTGTTGTAACTATTTTTAATCAAATTCACTAAATTATTTTCTTTTGGAACACCCCGTGAAATAAAAAAAGTTTTTAAATCTATAACATTCTTTTTCTAACCAAATCCCAAAAAGTTATTCGATTTTGACGGTATGCCATCATTTTTTTGTTGGATAGTCATTTAGAAAAATTGAAAAAAAATATATCACAACATAATTGGGGTGTCAAATTTTAGTGGTTCTTGATAGATAATAAATCAAGCTTTGCAGTGAATATTGTTTCGAGGCGCAATAATGCGGAATAACTAAAGTTTTGCTCTAATAAAGGTACAAAAATCGAAAAAAAAAAATTTTTTTAACTTCAATCACCAAATACAAAATGTGAAACACCCTGTGAAATAAAAAATCACTTACATTCTTATACCTTGATATTTAGGAAATATAAAATAAATAAAACTTTTATTAAAACACACACCAAAAGCACGAAAAAAAAATAAGAGCAAAGTAATCTCTTCCAGCAAATATACTGAATAAAAATCGCCAACTACAACTTCAATGCTATTTTTTGTTTGTTTACATGATCCCCACCCAACAGTGCTTTTGTTATCACTTTCTACAATCTTTTAGCTTTAAGAAAAACCAGTTTTGGCATCAATCGAGACTAGTCATTTTTCGAATTAAATTCCGCTAAATTCGCGAATTCCCACACTGTGCGGTGGTGGCCTGAAAGGCGATTGCGGAGCTTTTGTTTGGAAGTGCCTATATACACAGATTGACAGTCCATCCCATTCCCCCCCAAGCAATTAATTTTGTAGACCACGTCAGACTTATCCAGCTTCTTCACTTATCCCTTTGTGTTAGTGAATAACAAAGACTTGAGTGTATTAGCTGATCTAAACGCTATCTTCGTTGTCTCTTTGTTTCGAATAGGCGCTATTATTATTCGATTCGAAAGAGAAGGAATATATATGGCACTTCGATAGACAACAGGTTGTGGATCGATTACGGGTGTCGTGTTGTTGTTCTCTTTATAATTCTCTATCAGTTTCTTGATGACGTGCACGGGGAAGGAGTTGGAGTACAGGGTGTCATTGATGATACCAATATTTTTATGTCGAGGTGTGATGACTGCAATCGAGTACTCTGTTGATAAAGTTCTGTGCCGTGTTGAATTTTACCTGTTTTGGCTGTTTGGAGTGGAAGTTTCTTAAACGTCCAGAAGAAGTGTTTCTTGAACCAATCGAAAATTATTTTTCTACCTTGTCTAACAACTTTTACATCAAGGTAGGACAATTATCCATTTTTCCCTACTTCTACTGTGCACTGGATCTTTCTATGAAATGAATTTAAAGCGTCCAGGGTTGTGGCAACATTTTCAGATTTCACTATTGCAAACAAATCATCAACATATTTTTTAACGATTTTTGGTTTCGGTGTTAATCTACCAATAACATCGTCTAATATAGTGCCTCCATAGCTATGTCCGCCAATATTTGTGATATTGGGCTGCTAATAGGTACACCTTGTTTTTGTTGGTATATGTTCGCTTCAAATTCCAGGTAATTGTTATCAATAACACAAAAGCGCAACATTTCCATGAACAAAGATTTCCTAACTTTCGTATGTTCTTTGATAATATTCCATTTATTTTCAACTATTTGAAGTATCATTTGGACTGGAACATTAGTAAACAAGGATACAACGTCGAAAGATACTAAAACTTCGTCAGCGTCTAGTTCTATTGGTGAAATTACTTCAATGAAGTGTTTTGCATTATTGACATTGAACCTAGAATTTTCCGTGATTGTCTTCAAAATCTTGACCATAAATTTTGACAGTTCATAGCATGGAACAGTTGTAGATGCACATATTGGTCTAAGAGGCATATTTTCTTTGTGGATCTTTGGTAATCCGTATATTCGAGGACAGTTGGCAATGTATGTAATCATACGGTTTTTCTCGAACTCGTTGATAATGTTTTCATTAAATAATGTTTTAGCGTGGGATTGCTCCTAAGAATTCGATATGTACTCCTATCTGCCATCAATTCTCTCATTTTTGCGACGTAATCTACTTTATACATAGCCACTGTAACATTACCATTAAAGTTAACAGCGTCATGAGAAATTTTCTTTATAAATTTGTGAGGGATGGGGAAAATTTAAATATGATATCTATCAAGTGTAAAGATAATCGATCGAGCTGTTTAGGTTGTAGTCGGAAAGACAGACAGAATTGCTAGACCCACTTTTTTCGTGTTCTCTATCATCGTAATGTCAACTTGGATCAAAATCTCGAGTTCTATTTTTTTACGAATGCATAACTTTTCTTATGGTACCTATAAGTCGCAAGTAAAAATAGCTAGTTAAAAGCGAAGACAAAAAATATGCAGGTATATACATACATTATGTAGATGTAGGTAAAAAGATACCTACATACATAATTACGTACTAATTTTCCCTTTTTGTTTTTTTAGCCTTTTCCTGACCCTTTTCTGCGTTTTTTAGAAATTTTACCAAATACGATCATCACCCCAATTTTTTTTAAGATCGCAAAATTCTTATTCTACAAAATAAAAAACCCAATTCCTACACATCCCTAGATCCGTTCCCTTATTCCTTATTCCAACTTCCAAAACATATCCTTCCCCAATCACCTTCCAGTCAAAAGAAGAGCAGCAGTTGTAAACCGACCGTCGTGCAGTATCAACACGAAAAAAAAAGATTTTCAAGTCAATAAAGTTATTGTCAGATACAAATTTGGTTGTTCGTTTTTCTTGTTTCGGAGATATCTAACAGTTCAGAAGCGGGATAAAAAACCCTCATACAAAGTGAAATTGAAAATTAAAAGAATAAAAATCATAGATTAATAAGAACTTAACAACTGTGTCGTGTTGTAGCCATATAAATCAACCCCCGTACGTTTTTTTGTGGTATCGAGTGTGTCTCGTAGCAAATCGACAACGTTGATCGCCGGGTGTTTGGCTATAACGTCGTGGTTATTTTGTTGCTATAGTCCTCCGATCCTGTACGTAGTGTGGCGTTCGTGTGTGTGTCAACGCCAAGAAAGAAAAACGAAAATCAACAAAGTAGTTGTGGATTTTGAGAACTTTAAAAGCTGTGTTGTGTCCATGTAAATCAACCCCTGTGCGTTTATTTTGTGGTACCGAGTGTGTGTCTCGTAGCAAATCGGTTAAACGTTGATCGTCGGTTGTTTGGATGTAAAGTCGTGCTTGTCTTGTTGTTGGATTGTGATCACGTTCGTTATACCAGAGAAAAAAAAAGCAAACAAACGGAAAATCTACCCCTTCTGTTTATTTTGTGGTGTGACGTGAGCACACGTATATATTTGTCGAAGTATCTGTGTTCGTTCGAATGCAATGCGACTGTTGGAATATCTAAGTTTGTGTTACTGGAAAACATGTACATTTACAAGTGTTGATATTCATATGTACTTAAGAAGTCTGTATCTGTTCATAAAATTTTTCGGAAAGGGCTTTCAATTTTGCTTGTGGTAGTTATTAAAGCTGCATGTTCAGTCTGTCGGATAAAAAAAAATCTGTGTCGACTAATAAATTCGTTTGAACAGTATGCCCAATTAAAGTCTGCGTCGGTAATAAGATAATCTTAAACAGTGCGTTTGATGTAAAACTGTGTCGACTAATAAAAGAATTTTGAACGGTGTGTTCGAATTTAATGTGTCGATTAAAAAAAAAAATATATATATATATATAATTTAAAAGTCCCATTGTCCTTTTTCCCGGTAAAATTGAAACCATGTCGAATACGGAAGATTTTAAAAATTATGCGATATGTACGGTAGAAGAGCTTAAATCTGAACTCAAATCGCGGGGCTTAAAATCGTCGGGTGTGAAAAATGAATTAATCGAGCGGTTGCAAAGAGACGATTCGGATATCGATGAGCGTGATAACACAATTGTGGAAGACACAAATTCGCGAGAATTAAAAGAGTTGCGGTTAGAATTAAACAAAATCAAAGAGAAACTCGCAGCTGCGCAAAAAAGTGACGGGTCCGACGAAAATAAAACTACACCTATATACAATGAGAATATGCGTTCTTCTCGAAATAACTTTTCGGTTCGCGACGTTACGGAAATGATTCCTGAGTTCAACCCGAGGAATATGGTCGGATTGTCGTCTAAGGCATGAATAAAGCGAGTGAAAGACCTACAACATATTTATCAACTGGATGAAAAACTGATGTTAATTTAATGGCAGCAACGCTAAAGCTAACCGGATCAGCGAAGCTGTGGTCTAATAGTACCACACATTCATCACTTTCTGAGTTCCTAGACGAGTTGGTGAACAGCTTTTCACCCAAAGAAGATGACATTGACATTCATGATATCCTTCGTGAGAGGAAACAGAAGGTAAGTGAAGACCTTGAGGAATTTATTTTCGAAATGAAGAGTATCGAGAGGATCGATCTCTGAAGCAACGCTGGTAAAATACATTGTCCAGGGCATAACAGACAACGAATGCCAAGAAGCTTTCAGAGCGGTGAGGCCAGAATCCCTTAAGGATGTTCTGGAAAGAGTTCGCTGGATCGCGGGTAAAAGAACCAAGGGTAGCTTCTTCAAGAAGTCGATAAGAAGCGAGCAGCCTGTTTCTGGCAGAAGTTTAGAGAAGCCGGTTAAATGTTTTCGATGCCACCAAATCGGACATTACCGAAGGAACTGTCAAGCACCCAACGACCAAAGAAGTAACAACGATCGAAGACCAGGACCATCCAAGTTCACAACGAATAATGTTCGAATTATTCAAGAGCAAAGGAGCGAATATGAAAAAACAGTATTGGTAAATGGGAAGGAAGTGAGTGCGTTCATTGATCTGGGAAGTGATTGCGTCACACTTACTCGCTCGACTGCGGAGAATTATGACATGAAATATTCACCGAACAATAAATTGCTAAAACGATTTGGCGGTGGAAGTTGCTCAACTATTGGCCAGTTTTATGCCTAAGTAAAGGTAGACGATCTTGTGTCCTGGTGTGAGGTTCTGGTTGTGCCTACTGAAAGCCAACCCTACCCAATGATAATTGGACGAAATCTCTTGGATCAACCCCAGGTGAGTGTGGTAAAGACTTTTAAACAATTACGCATTTCAGTACAAAATCAAATGCTTTAATTCAAAAAACCGAAATACTAACTGATGAGCTTGATATTGGAGACATCGAGCAAGAAGACAAAGAAAATTTGCGATCACTGGTCAACTCGTTTAGAGACTGTTTTGCTAAGAAGTCAGACGAGCTTGGAGTGTCAAATCTTGGGGTGTGCACCATCGAATTAAGTACTCAACAACCGGTTTGCATTCAACCGTACCGGATTCCCTTTGCCAAACGAGAAGTAATCAGCGAAAAAGTTCTCGAGCTGCTCCAACAGGGGATAATAAGACCATCCACCTCCGACTACTGTTCTCCCATTGTTCTGACCAATAAAAAGGATGGCAGCGAAAGATTCTGCGTCGATTACCGTGGTTTGAATAAAGTCACCATAAAGAGAAAATTTCTAATGCCGGTCGTCGAAGAAGTCCTATCCTCGTTAGCGGACAACACTTTCTTTAGGTTAGGTTAGGTTAGGTTGTTGGGCTGACAATTGATGTTGCTATTGTCACACTTAGATCAATGTAGATCCATTGTGTTACCCGTGAGTGTTATCACTCTTTCCTGATAAAACCTATATATTCTATTAATCAGTCAAGCCATTTTGAGGCGTTAACGAAGTTCAATATGTGTATTCCTGAAATATTAGAAATATCTTCTAGATTATCAAAGAAGTAGCTACCGAGCCATTTCCTTCTCTGGTGGCATAGTGACGGGCAATGACAGAGAAAGTGTGATGTGTCTTCATGTACCTCTTCATAACCACATCCTCTGCATAGGTCATCTGTACTTAGTTTCATTTTAAATTTATGGTATTTCAATAAATTATGTCCGGTGATTATGCTCGTAAGAGAGCGAAGGGACTTCTTACTAAGTTGTATAATTTTGTCAGTTCTCTGCTTGTTAAAGCAGGGCCATATTTTCCTAGTAGTATCACAGGTGTCAAGTAGATTCCACCTTTCATTGGATTTCCTTAGGATTATGTCTGAAATTTTCTGTTTAATGTTACAGAGTGGGATGCTTACCATCTCTGCTTGACTAGCGTCGAGCGCTGATCCCTGTCTTGCCAACTCATCGACATTTTCATTACCTGGTATGCCGCTGTGTCCCGGTACCCAGCAGAGTCTAATATTGTGCTGCGTGCCAAGAACCTTAAGCTCTTCGCGGCAGCAGGAGACAAGCTTCGATTTTATCACAGTGGCAGAAATCGCTTTTATTGCCGCTTGGCTGTCAATGTAAAAGGTGATATCAGCCCGTGGTATCGCCATCATTGATACCTGTCTAGCAGCTGTTGTCACTGCCAGGACCTCCGCTTGGAAGACACTGCTATGATCTGGGAGCCTAAGTGAGTTGTTTAGCTCAAGAGGTTCTGAGAAAAAGCCTGCACCAACACCTGTGTCCATTTTGGAGCCATCAGTATAGATTGCTATTTCTGATTCACTGGTGTAGGGTTGGTTGTTCAGCCATTCTTCTCTGCTTGGAAAGGCAGTTTGGAATGGTTTATAAAAGTCAAGCTCGGGTGTTGTATAATCTGTAATGATGCTATCACCCAAGTATTTCTGAAGAATTTGAGCATGTCCTATTGCACTGTTTTTCCAGGTATTAGTCTGGCTTAGCCTTAAGGCGCTATATGCTGCGGATTCTTGTACGTAAAGGTCTAGGGGTTTCAGGTTGAGTATCGCCTCCAACCCTGCAGTTGGTGTGGATCTCATGGCACCCGTAATCCCAATGCACGCGAGTCTCTGTACTTTTGCCAGAGTTTTGAGGTTCGTGCTTTTTTCCGTTGCATTCCACCATACCAAATTACCATAGGTTAGTATTGGTCTGATTATCGCCAAATACATCCACCTGATAATTTTTGGACTAGGTCCCCAGGACTTCCCAAAGATTCTGTTACAGGAGTAGAATGCAATCATTCCTTTTTTCGCTCTTTCCTTAGTGTTAAGACTCCAGTTTAATTTCCTATCTAGAATCACACCAAGATACTTTGCATGATCTGAAATCTTCAGCGGGGTGCCTTCAATTGAAGGTATTCTGAAGTTTGCTATTTTCCTTTTATTTTTGAAGAGGACTAATTCTGTTTTTGACGGGTTAACCATCAGGCCGCACTTTCTAGTCCATCTATTAACCTTTGAAAGGGCGTATTCAATCTGTTCACTGATAGTGGGTAAGAATTTACCTGTAGCTAATAACGCAAGATCGTCAGCGTAGGCTACTATCTTTACACCACAGTTTTTTAAATTAATGAGAATTGTGTTCATAACCAGCACCCAAAGGAGTGGTGAGAGAACTCCCCCCTGTGGGGTGCCCCTGGATGTGGACACACTCATCTGTATCCCTGCCAGTTCCGAATTAATTTGCCTGTTCTTTAGCATGCACATAACCCAACTTATTATCGAATTATCGATTTTGTTGTCTACTAGAGCTGCCTCTACCGCTTTATTGTTCACGTTATTGAAGGCTCCTTCAATATCGAGAAACGCAGCAAGGGTATATTCTTTGTCGCTCAATGTCTTCTCAATCGTGCTAATGACGCTGTGAAGTGCCGTTTCTACACTCTTCCCCTTTGTGTAGGCGTGCTGAGCTGGGGATAAATCAACCAGATTCAGAGTGCCACGAATATGTAGGTCTATCAGTCTTTCAAACGTTTTAAGAATAAACGATGTCAGACTAATTGGCCTGAAATCTTTTGCTTCTGTATGACTGGGCTTGCCAGCTTTCGGAATAAAAACCACTTTGAGTTCGCGCCATGATAAAGGAACATATCCCCATTTTAGATTGTTAAGGAATATGTTTTTCAGGAGCGGTATTATTTGGATTTCGCTTTTCTGTAGCATCATTGGGAAGATGCCATCAAGGCCAGGGGATTTATACGGAGAAAAGGAATGGATTGCTCATCTTATCTTTTCTTCCGTTATAATATCCGATGGTATAATGTGTTCCGTGTAGGGTTCTGTTTCCAGGTTGCTGTCATTTGACCCGCAACCCGGGAAGTGAGTATTTATCAAGTGCTCAAGTCTCATTGCAGGATTCTGTCCAGCACCCAGTGGGCGTTTTAAGAGATCCTAAAGGGATTGAATCTTTGGAAAGAATTTTCCTTAGTCTAGCAGATTCGTTTGTCCCTTCGATTTCACTGCAAAAGGTTCTCCATGAGCTTCGTTTCGCTCGTTGCGTTTCTGCTTTAAATTTTCGTTGACTGGTTTTATATACTTCCCAGTCATTCTCATTTCTAGTGTTTTTGGCAGCATTGAAAAGTCTTCTTGTTTCTTTTCTCAAGTTACCGAGTTCGTCCACCAGGGTGGTTTCTTTTTTCCTTTCCCTATATGTTTCAGTGGACAACTTTTTTCGAAGGCGTTACTAAGAATCACCCTGAGTTCTTCTGATGCTTGATCAATATGCTTGGGTTCTTGAATCGCAGTGTTATTAAAATTTTTGATTTTTTTCTCTAATTCCCTATTAAAGAGATCCCAGTTGGTGTTTCTGAACAACACTTTCTTTACAACACTCGATCTAGCGTCAGGGTACCATCAAATCCCTATGGAGGAAACAAGCAAGAAATATACCGCCTTCACGACGGACGATGGTTCATTCGAATTCAACCGGATGCCTTTTGGCTTAGTTAACTCTCCAGCTCACTTCCAATCTTGTATGAATGTTGTGAAGTCGAAGCTCGAGAAAGGTGATGCGGCGATTTACCTGGACGATACAATTATTCCCAGCAAAACTGTTGAAGAAGGCTTGACAAAACTGAAGCGAGTTCTTAATGCGTTGAGAGAATCGGGGCTTACTTTGAATATAAAAAAGTGCTCTTTTCTCAAACAGAATCTGGAATTCTTGGGTTATCGGATTAATAATGAGGGATTGAAGCCTAGTGAACGTAAAACGGTTGCCATTATGGATTTCTCTGTGCCTAAGAACGTTCATGAAGTTCGCCAGTTCCTAGGTCTAACCGGTTTCTATTGGAATGGTTAGACGACCTTTTGAGTTTAATATAGATTGAAATTTTGTACAGGCTCTAGGTCAATAAAACGATGTTTTTAGATGGTGTGCAACGTTTCGAGCGTGGTTACACTCTTCATCAGGCCTTTATTTAGAATTAAATAACATAATTATGTTCATGTATTACAAAACAATACAAATGTCAACACTTACAAAATAATCAAAATTAGGCTTTACAAAACAATATACACTTTCTTGAAAACTTCAAACACATAATATTAAATATTTGTTAAAAATGAAATGAAAACAGTCCCACTGTCACTTCTCGATGTTTCTCTTCTGTCAACTGTTACACAATCTTCTAATGCTGCTGGAAATGTTACACATTAATAGAACTGATAACACAGTTAATAGACAATCTGATTGCGAGAACCTGAGTACTATATATAGCCAGCTGATTAAGAAGATTGTGTAACAGTTGACAGAAGAGAAACATCGAGAAGTGACAGTGGGACTGTTTTCATTTCATTTTTAACAAATATTTAATATTATGTGTTTGAAGTTTTCAAGAAAGTGTATATTGTTTTGTAAAGCCTAATTTTGATTATTTTGTAAGTGTTGACATTTGTATTGTTTTGTAATACATGAACATAATTATGTTATTTAATTCTAAATAAAGGCCTGATGAAGAGTGTAACCACGCTCGAAACGTTGCACACCATCTAAAAACATCGTTTTATTGACCTAGAGCCTGTACAAAATTTCAATCTATATCTAACCGGTTTCTTCAGAAAGTTCGTGAAGGATTACTCAATTCTGGCGATTCCTCTCACAGATCTTACCAAGGCCGATAAAGAATTAGAGTGGGGAGCCGAACAAGAGAGCGCTTTCCGAAAACTGAAGCATATGTTAAGTAACCCTCCAGTGCTCGTGCTCTACGATCCAAGTTGCGAACACGAAGTTCACACTGACGCATCGTCTTCGGGTATAGCAGGAATATTACTCCAAAAAGGTAAGAATGATGTAGCGTTGCGACCGGTGATCTACTACAGCAGGAAACTTACAGCAGATGAGCAGCGTTACCACTCTTATGAGTTAGAGGTCCTGGCTATCGTGGAGAGCCTAGAGAGGTTCAGAGTTTACCTGCTCGGAAAGGAGTTTAAGGTGGTGACGGACTGCGAAGCTATAGTAGCAACAAGCAACAAAACAAAGATCATAGCAAGAATTGGAAGATGGTGGTTGAAGCTGCAAGAATACTCGTTCCAAACCGTGCACCAGCCTGGAAAGAAGGCAGCGTATGTAGATGCTCTAAGTCGGAAACCCACAGAACCGGACCACGTAGTAGCAGAAGCGTCATCATTCGTTTTTAACATAAATATCTCGGACGGTGATTGGCTTGCCACAATGCAATTTCAGGATGCAAAATTGCAACAAATTATCAAAAGTCTTCAGAGTCCAGAACCGACTGCTTTGAAGAGAAACCTGCAGAAAGATTATACAGTAAATGGATATCGATTGTTTCACTTAGTCGACGGGAAGGAGAGATGGGTCGTTCCAAGGGCGTTACGTTGGCGGATACTCAAGTTATGCCACGATGATATTGGACATATGGCAGAAGAAAAGACAATTCAACGCGTTAAGGATACATACTAGTTCCCCAAGATGAGAAGGTATGTGAAGCAATACATCAAATCATGTGTAGAGTGAATACTCTAAGCGAAAGGGTGGTTTGACAGAAGGTGAACTTTACAGCGCTGAACGAGTTTCCATGCCATTTCACACTCTTCACCTTGACCATCTCGGTCTGTTTACTAAGGGCAAAGGCGGCACCAGGTATGTACTGGTCTTAATAGATAATTTTACAATATATAGTATTTTGCGTGCTGTCAAGACAACGAACACTAGAGAAGTGCTGAGCGTTTTGAATGAGATCACTGGGTATTTCGGAGTGCCAATGAGGATAATTACAGACCGTGGCACTGCGTTTACCGCCAAACCTTTCGAAAAGTATTGCGAACAAAATGGCATCTGTCATGTGAAGAATGCGGTTAGGTCGCCTCGTGCGAACGGCCAGGTGGAGAGGTGCAACCGAACGATTCTCGCGGCTATGAAGTGCGTACACTCTTCTAGAGAGAACACCAACTGGGCTAGTGAACTAAGAGCCCTTCAGTGGGGATTGAATACGGCAAAGAACTCCACGACTAGGACGAGTCCGCATGAGTTGCTTTACTCCTATACTCCACGGGATATTCTCGGAAACAAACTATTGTTGGAGCTCGGGAATCAACAAATCCTGGACGAAGATGTACAAACACGAAGAGAAGCTGCTTTGGGGCACATTCAACGCTCCCAGAGCGAACAAAAGAAACGCTTTGATAAAAATCACCGGAAGCCTACGTCCTACAAAATCGACGACCTAGTTCTCATCGAAAGTGAACCAGGTGCAACTGGGGAATCTCGGAAGCTCGAGCCCCGTTTTCGCGGTCCATACGTGGTTACGAAGGTACTACTACGATTACTATGTAATCGAAGATATTCCGAAGATGCAGAGAAACCAGCGCAAGTTTTCAACAGTTATGGCGGTAGACAAGATGAAACCCTGGTGCGAACTACCAGATGATAAGCTGTTCGATGACCTCGATGATACCGATGAAGAAACGATGACGGATCCTGAGGACATGATCGACGTCAGGATGGGCGAGCTGTTAAACCCAATTCCAACACATCCCTAGATCCGTTCCCTTATTCCTTATTCCAACTTCCAAAACATATCCTTCCCCAATCACCTTCCAGTCAAAAGAAGAGCAGCAGTAGTAAACCGACCGTCGTGTAGTATCAACACGAAAAAAAAAGATTTTCAAGTCAATAAAGTTATTGTCAGATACAAATTTGGTTTGGTTACACAAGTAAAAAAAATTAATTTTCAAAGACTTACAAAAAACAAGGTAGTTACCTAAGTTTGACTATCTGTAAAAGTACTTTTATTTTAACTAACATTATATTATTCAAGGAATATGTACATATGTACATTATGTATCAGTTGCGAAAATATTCGCGATGTTAAAGAATATCCACGAAAATAATAGCGAAAGGGCCAACACACAAAATAAAATAGAAATAAAAAAAAAACCCTATTTCATGTAAGTCTTTTTTCTACATTTCATCAAATTGTCCAATTACAATAAAATAATGTACCATACATATACACAGGTACCTCGAAAAAAAACATAGGTGTAAGATAGGCACATGGGTCATTTTTTAAAAATTGACATTTTTTTTTTTGATCGTTTGAAAAAAAATTTTTTTTATTTTTTCTTCGGTTTTAGTTTCTAAATCTATAGTAAACAAGTAGAAAAGGAGTTTTCCGAGTTGCGCAAAAATAATTTCAAATATTTTTCATTTTACGAGTATTTTTCGATAAAAATTAAAATTGAAAATTTCGAATGTATTAAAAATGTTCTATTCTTGCATAAAATAACAATAATCCACAAAATAAATAGTAACAATAAATAGTTGACATTTTGTGTAACACATACATATTTTGTTTATGAAGTTGTTTGTTTACGAAATGATTTTGTTTAAAAGCATGAAACAGTCAAAAAAAATATTTTTAAATAACGACACATAACTTTCTTGGAACTTTTACGGTACCAATACTGTAAGGAACGATGAAATTCAGTATATTTATCTAGAATATAAAAAAAAATTACTAATAATATGAGCCATTATAAACTAAAAAAACATATTTAAAAACAAATACGAAAATGGCCACGGAGATTACAAAATCGACTATTTCTTAATTTTAATATAGTCAGTGTAATTCAATGTCAGCCAAATTATATTAGGTTCAAGTATGATTAAATACCTTTCTTTTGGCGGTGGTTAGACTAAAAAATATTAATATGGTACAAAGATACGAGTAACAAGGCCACGGAGATTACACTGAATTTTTACTCGGATGAAAAAATTATTTTGTATGTAAATTTTAAAGCAATTAACTGCAATAATTAAATAATAATAAAACATGAAATTGAAGGTTTTTTGACGTACTATAAGATGATGCATCGTAAAAATTATTAAAAATTGTTTAGTTGTGTGAAAAAGCGAAAATGTTTAATTATGTTTTTTTTTTTCAAAATCTTGTCACACTCATTCAACTAAGTATTGGGATAACAAAAAAAAAATTTTTTTTTTTGCATATCATAAAATTGAAGTTTAAGAGAAGGCCTTTAAAACGACAAGGCCCAAAATTAAAAAAAAATCATTTTCATCATTAAAAATATTAATAAAACTGATTAAGCATCAAAATCACACACCAAAAAGGCCACGGAGATTACACATTATTAATTACCATGGATATTCATTACCATCAATCGATCTGCAAATTTTTTCTTATAATGCTGACATATAAACACAGTTCCATGCCAAATTTCAAGTCTTTAAATTGAAATGCAAAAAAAATAGAAGCTATAACGCTAAAAATGTAATTTTTTTAAAACGACCCATATACATATTTTCCTGGCTCAAATGTTCCATCGATTTTGTAATCAATGAACAAAAATGCACACTAATACTGCGAATGCATCATAGATCATACAGAGCAGACAATACAAAAAAATAACAAGAAAATGAAAGAAGGTTGTGTCACAGTACACACATCAATTTTTTTTATTTCTTTTTTCTCCAACTCAAACGCAATTTTCGTAGTTCAAACATGTTGAATGAGCAAATGCGGAGTGATTATTTTAATTGCAAGTACTGATCTTCGAATTTAAGTTCGACATTTTGGTTGGAGGCTCCTTAATCAAGAATATTGGACCAACACCAAGCATCCGTATACCATCACACGGCCGCTGCCATTTTTTGATAGTCTTGACTATGTACTGCAGTAAAAACTCTTTTAGTTTGGTCTTCTTACAAACTTATTACGACCATCTGCACCAAATAAATTAATTTTTGACTCGTCAGACCGTAAAATGATAGAAGATGCTGCTGGGCAAATTGTTTCCGTTTTGTCCAATAGTTAGCCATCAGCACTTCCTCGTCCTTTTAGAAGGCAGTTTATTTTCCAGCAACCTTCTTATTGTTGGTGTCTAAATCCAGGCTTAGGTCATTTTTAATTTGGGTTATACATTGTGTAAGAAATAAGACGGTGTTCTTCGACTTATTTGTTTTTTTTTTTTTCTTTAATATGTAATATAAATATAAATATGGCATGTGGGTATTGTTGATTCTTGATTTTCAATTTGATGTTGATTTGCATGCCAATGTAAAATGCACGATTGATATTTTTGCAAATTTACTGTGATAATTTTGAATTATGAAATAAATCATGGTAGAATATATCGCAATTTTTCAGCAGTGTAAAATTAGCATATCGCTACTCTGGACAAATAAAATGCATTTGCTTTTTTTTTTAATAGGAATTTAAATTTAGATTCAATTGGCATTCAATAAAAGACTGTGTTGAACAGGTTCAATAACTTCAAATAAATCTAGTGTTTTAAAAAGCCAATTTGAACTTAATTAGAAATAGTGAAAAGTTAGATGTCAAAGTGAAGATTTAATTCCTTTTATTACCCACTATAGTGATAAAAAAATTAAGCTTCTTAATTTTAGTGCAGTTCTAGATTTTGTCTTGGAAATGTCTTTGATAAATGTAGATTGCTGTTTAACAGATTACCTATCGGAGAAACCAAATAATTTTAGTAAGGATAGTTGATCGTTTATATTTTATCCTTTTTTCGTTTACACACCAGGGATGTCGATCCCAGATCGAATTTTTTTGTTTGGTGTGCGTGTTTCATGTATACATGTAAATCCCTCTTTAAATATGGATTTAAAGATTTTGATCCCTGTCAAAGAAAAATAAATTTTTGTTAGGTGTTCAGGTACGCAAAATCTGGCGAAGGATCAAAATCTTCACATAGAAATTGATTTCTTATGTGTAAAGGAAATCAACATATATGTAAGTACCTATAACACTTTAATGGAATCCTATTTAGAGTAGTGTTATAGGGCAACGATATTCAAAATGACTTGATACATAGTATCGCGGCTGTTATTAAATCCGAAATTAAAACAGAAATCATAGAAGCTCGGTTCGTGTCGATTATGATTGACGAAACATCATATTTGAGTCATAGGGGACAACTGAGTGCCATATTTCGGTTCTTGTCAGAGAATGGAATACAAGAAAGATATCTTGTATTTTTGTTAGGGCGAATCTTAATGCAGATGAGTTGTCCCATCATATATTTTATATTCTTGACACATATGATTGCAAGAAAAAGTTAATAGAACATTCCTAGGAAGATGCCGCAGTTATGTCGGACGAAGGGGTAGGTGTCTAAAAGGACGTCCTTTTTTATTATGTTTCAAGCTCATTGTTGATTGAATATTAATGTCTTGAAGTATAAAAAATATAGCTACACATTTTTTTGTTGCTAAGTTAATGTGGAATGCGGCGGTCAGCCATCAGACGAATAGGAGGAACAACATGTAGCATACGAAAACAAGCACGTGCCGTAACTATTCGGGACTGGTGGAAGTGTGATCATAGCCTCTCCGCGGCGGCCGCTAGAAACAAGCCTTTTAAGGTTTGGCTAATATGATCAGGCTGGTTCCTCAGGTTGGCGACAGGTTAATTCCCTGTCCCGTAAAACTTAATGAATTTCGAGAACGACAACAAGCCTCGGAAACGGACTGATCTCACGACTACAACCCAAAGAAAAAACGATTTACGAATTTTCTTATGGAACGTACGATCGCTCTATAGAGCTCGAGCTGCTCAGCAGCTAGCCGATGCCCTGTCAAAATATAAAGCTGACATAACAGCTCTTCAAGAAATCAGATGGACAGGGAATGGTGTTTTACAGAAGAAAGAATATGACATATAAAGGGTTTTCCAATAAGAGGTGTTATTTTGATATTCAAAGAAAAATGGAATTTTTGGAGATAAATGATCGGATGTTTATTTCATTATAAAGAGGAAGGTATGCCGTTAATAATGGAACACAACACCAGCCAAATGGCCGTGTGTGTGTCTTTGCTGATTGGGTCCTTGAAATGCATGAAAATGATCCGGAATTTCATCGAAAAATCATCTTGACTGATGAGGCCCATTTCCACCTCGGAGGCTACGTCAACAAGCAAAACTGTCGCATCTGGGGCTCGGAAAACCCAAGAGTTATTGTTGAAAAGCCTCTCCATCCTCAACGCGTGACTGTTTGGTGCGGTTTATGGTCCCGCGGGGTCATTGGACCTTAATTTTTCGAAAATGAGGCTGGAGCAACAGTTACGGTCAATGGATTGCGCTATCGAGAGATGATTAATGATTTTTTATGGCCTGAATTGGATGGTATTGATCTGGACAACGTTTACTTTCAACAAGACGGCGCTACGTGCCACACAAGCAATGAAACCATCGATCTTTTACGGGAAAAGTTTCCGGACCGTGTTATCTCTCGAAGAGGTGATCACAATTGGCCACCGAGATCTTGTGATTTAACACCTTGCGACTTCTTCCTTTGGGGCCACGTGAAAGATAAGGTCTACGCCAACAGCCCAGCGTCGATTCAAGACCTCAAAGATGAAATTCGTGAGGCTATCGAGGACATAGGGCAGCCACTTTGCGATTTGGTTATGGAAAATTTCATGAAAAGGATATGGTCCTGTAAGCGTGGTTTTGGCGGCCATTTGGCTGATGTTGTGTTCCATTATTAACGGCATACCTTCCTCTTTATAATGAAATAAACATCCGATCATTTATCTCCAAAAATGCCATTTTTCTTTGAATATCAAAATAACACCTCTTATTGGAAAACCCTTTACTACAGCTGTCATACAAAACACCATGTGCTCGGGGTAGGCTTCCTAGTCAGCGAAAAAATGAAGTCTACTATCATCGGCTTTAACGCTATAAGCGAAAGGCTATGCACCCTTCGCGTGCGAGGCAAATTTACGAACATCAGCCTCATTAACGTTCACGGACCTACGGAGGAGTTAAGTCATCCTGAAATGTCAGAATATATTTGTTATTATATGAATGACATTTCAACTGTCAAAAGTAAAAGTTTTAAATTTATAGTCTCTTCCGAATAATTAATTATCTTTTTAAATTATAAGTTATTTTTGAACAAAAAGTACACAAATCATCTCTTTTTATCGTATTTTAACTCAATAACGCAAAAATCCACCTGTTGCAACTTAAGGTACGAAGTTTTTCATAGATTTTATTATTGCAAGAATCCAATTTGGCCAGTACGGTATTTTCCTTATGAAAAATAATCGTAAAAAGCGAAATATAACCGAAACTTCTCCTGAGCCTAACATCAATTGTAAAAAATATTCACTTCCTTTAAACGAACATAAGATGGAAGTAGGAAAGCTATCTACTAATGAGTTAAAAAACATCCTTAATGACATCCTTGCCGAAAAACTAAAGGATCTTGCTACAAGGGACGATCTAACGAGACTTTATAGCGAAATAAATTCTCTGAAAGCAGAAAACGCACAACTTAACAACAATCTCAAGCTGATGTCAGAAAGATGTGATCTTCTGGAAAACCAGCTCGAAATCATTTCACGAAAGGCCAACGATTGCTCCATTGTACACCTTCCTATAAACGCAGAAACCAATGCAGCTCATTTCGCTTTACAAACTTGCAAGGGGCTTCTTAAGCTACAGGAAGGTGATAATTTACATATAAAACGATCCCGTGAAATTCGCAACAACAACGCACAACGCGGAACTGTTATTATCGAGCTTCTTTCGGCAGAAATCGTGGACAAGATTATAGCCGCGGCGCACCAGCTTAAAAACACAGGGATCAGTATCTTTCGGGAACAATCTATTCTTTATAGAAAAAAGAGACAAAACACTCATACAATACCGAAGCAAACTTCTTGAAATTAATCCGAACGCGAAAATCATTGTAAAAGGCGACAAAATGCAAATTAATAACCGTGGCCGTGGCGCGATGGATGTGTGCTCGCCTGCGAACCTCATGATCACAGGTTCGATCCCTGCCGTCGTCTATGTCGTTTTAATTCCATTAAAAACCTTCTAAAATTGTCATCAATGGGTTGCTGGTTTACTCATTACATGTTGTTCAGGCATAACACTAACAACATGTAATTGAGTTAAACTAGTATGCCCAACAAGGATGAACACGAATAAAATAATGTGAATCATAAGCGACATAGAAATAAGACACGGCATTCTCCGCTTTAGTTCAGCCGCCATCCCTGGAGATAAAATAGCTGAGACAACAACCTTCAGTCTCAGAACATCGTGCCACACATCTTTCCTATCCTTCTTTCTCTTCCTTAACTTCACGCCCGCGCTGTGTTCAGACATTTAAAGGGTAATCATAATCCCTTGAGCGCGTGTAGATTATAAAAAAAAAAAAAAAAAAAAAAAAATACTTTTGTTTATAAATATTCACGAGGACTAAGTGTCAAAACTTCTACGGAATTGACGTTTATCAATCAGATGTTCGGTGGCAGATCGTCTAAATTCTTTGACTGCAGCGAGGGAGTGAAGTTAGCATCAATCTCTAATCCGCCATCTTTTTCTGCTTCTTACTCTCAACCGATGCAAGCGCCACCTGTGAGTCAACCTCGACAAGCAGCAAGGGTGGGAACACAATAGGGAGAATCTGTCGTCTGCCACAATACCAATAATTTTCAAAATATAAAAATTTTATCATATAATATTACAGGTCTTAGAAGTAAGCTCTTACAACCTGATTTTTTTAACTTTGTTCAGAATTTTGATGTTATAATTTTATTAAAAACCTTTTTAAAAGAAAAAAATGAAAATGATTTCTTAAAATATTTTAAAGATTTTAAAGTAATGTGTTCACCTGCAAGTAGATCAAATGTACACGGCAGAGCCAGTGGTGGAATGTTATGTGGGGTTAAAAAAAACTTTAAATTGTGATTTTGTAAAACTTATGAATGTAGAAAACAGACTTATTTTTCAAATGCTAATTCAAAATATTCAATAGTTCCAGTATACTTAAACTGTAATAACTGGCAGAATGACTTTGATGGTTTAATAGACTTTATGAATAACTCTAATCTCGAGAATGATATGATTATTGGAGACTTAAATGCTCGAATTGGCGGATATCAAAATCCTTCTATTCAAAACCTACATTCGCAAGAAACACTTTATGCTATGAGGAACTCCAAAGATCAAAATTTTAACAGAAGTGGAAGACTCCTTACCGAATTCTTTGAAAACTTTGGATTATTCGTGCTGAATGGAGCAACTAAAGGCGATAACTAGGGTGAGTTTACATTTATAAGCAAAGGACAGTCTGTAATTGACATTTGTGCAGTATCGGCAGAATGGTTGAAATTGTCTGTAGATTTCAAAGTGGGTATAGCGAATTTTTCAGCGCACTTACCATTACAAGTTGAAGTTATGTTTTCGAATGAAGGTATTCAAAGGACTTCAAGTAATTTTCTAAAACTAAAGTGGAAAGAGAGTAATGGTCACCTTTATAAATCTCTTTTAAATCGCCACTGCATTTCTCTACCTTCCCATCCAACAACCAGCATCGAACAATTGGATGAGGAAATAACAAGCGTGATTAAAATTTCAGCTCCATTTGCTCATAATACCAACACTCATTCCTTTACTCCACTGAACATATGGTTCGATAATGAGTGTAAGAGCCTTCGCAAACTATCTTTTGTGTATCTCAAACTATTCCGATCTACAGATGCCTTATTTTTCAAAAATATTTACCTACATGTGAACAAGGAATACAAATTACTGTGTGCAGCAAAAAACAAAAAGAGTACTTGAAAAATCTAGCAAAAAACCTAGCTGAATGTAAGAATTCGAAGACATTTTGGAATAATGTTCGTGAGCTGGGTGGACGTAATCGAAATGTGGTGACTACTCTCGGAGCTGAGACACTAGTGTTGTAAAGTACGTACCTTACAACCTTCCCTTATCATTTCCCCTTATCATTCCATCCAACTCAACCCATTGCCACTTCAAATTCCCACAGTCATCATTTCCTTCGATTGACCGATTTAAATTTCAATATTCATTCATCATTTCCTTTGATTGCTCAACCCATTGCCACTTCAAATTCCCACAGTCATCATTTCCTTCGATTGACCAATTTAAATTTCAATATTCATCATTTCCTTTGATTGCTCAACTCCGAACCACTTAAAATTCCCAAGTCATCACTTTCATTTTTAATTACCTATTAAATCCTAAACCCAACGACAAAGGCACTCTTTTTTCCAATCCACACGATCATATTTCTTTTTTGCTTGACAAAAAACGGGCACTGCTCGCAGCTGTGAGAGGCACACTTCGGACGTGATGCTCATGTGACATTTTTTTTTGGGAACTTCGGGTCGGGTGACGAGTCGGAGATTCGACACTGTTGTTTCGGACTGCGATCGGTACGGTTGAATACTAATTCATTTTTCTTTTACTATATCTTTTTTTTTTACTATATCGTGCTTCTCGAATCAAAAGACAAAAAAAGGAACAACATAAAAATTGGTGTCAGGTGTGGGGTTTGCCTGAAAAGTGTAAAGTGCCATTAAACCAAGTAAACATAAAAGCAAAAAGAAAAAAAAAAAACCATACTAAAAGTGAAGTGACTCAAAAAGAGACTATTAACCAACCCAAGGGATTGCAACGATCAACAACAAGTCATCTCTAATCTACAACATCTTTAACATCTCTCATCTTTAATCTACTACATCTCCAACATATTCATCTTTAGCCAACCAAAATAAAAAGAGGCAAGAATTTAAAAATAAAATATATTAGATACATATTGATTTTTACCAAATATTATTACCTACTTTTACTATTATTATTATTATCATATTTATCATTACCTTCTGTTGACGATATCAACATGAATACACGAAGACGACACCAAACTCCCATGCCATCGACACCATTAAGTAATATACTGCAAGCTCACGGGCGACAACCTCCAGCTATGCCATTGCACTAAAGCGCAAGGTCATCAAAATGCACACCTAATTTATTATTGTTTACGTTTTGCTTGTCTTCCGTTTATGAATTAAATTATTACTTAATAGGTCAAGAATATTATTGTATTATTGAGAAATATTGGAATTGATTGTATAAACAAAATAGGAAAATTAATGTACATATAAGCAAAATAGGTTAAAACTAATAAACTATTGTAATCAAAAAAGGTACTATAAATACTGGTACAATTTAAGTAATAAAGCAGAATAAGTTTGTAAATCAACAAAGGCGTTCTCACTTATTGAATCGAATCCCCCACCCGAGGTAAGATCGGTTCAATACAAACATTTTGGGGGCTCAACCAAAAAACTAAGCATTCTTAGGGCTAACACTAAGAGATTAAATACAAATCAAATAAGCGTTCTTAGGGCTGACACTAAGAGATTAAATACAAATCAAATAAGCGTTCTTAGGGCTGACACTAAGAGATTAAATACAAATCAAATAAGCGTTCTTAGGGCTAACACTAAGAGGCGTTCTTAGGGCTGACACTAAGAAGTAAAATCAAGCAAGCGGTCTTAGTACTAAAACTAACATATCCAAGAATCCAGCATCAACACTCAGCAATCAAATCTAGCTACGATGGATAAACTCGTTGAAAAGCAGACAGAAACCGGAGAGGTGATTCAAAATCAACTAAAAAATTTCAAAAAATCACCAAAAATTCGACTGACCCAGGAATATCTCACAAAGCAACGCCAAGCTTTAAAAGAGCAATGGGACAAATTCGTACTAAACGATACCCTAATAAATGAGATATACAAGGATGAAAGACATATATATCTAGACGAAGGGTATTTCGATCAGATTAACACGTCGTACGAAACGATGTTAAAACTGATAGAGGAAGCCCGTGCAGCAATCGCAGCTCAAGAAGAGAAGAAGAAAGATGAAACAGCAGGAAATAATAACGAGACAGATCTGCAAGCACAACGCTATAAACGGCAGACAAACAAAATATCAGCATTTATGCGTGTGTATAATAAGCTAAAGGAAGGGTTAACGGAGTCACTATCAACTCACATGTATGAGCAATACTTAAAGACACTGGAGCAGTACTGGCAGGATATTGTAAACATTCACGATGATATTATCGCAAATGCGGTATGCCCAGATGAATCCGAATATTTGAAGCAAGATCAGTACGCTGATATCGAGAGCATGTACCAGGAAATTTCTGTTGAAACTAAAGAAAAAACCAACAGAAAAGAAGAGCATGGAAACATCCATAACGAGATCAAACTTGAGCGAATCAACATCCCAACATATGATGGACGTTACGAATCTTGGCCGTCATTTTACGACCTTTTCAAAACTTTGGTTCACAACAACAAATCGCTGAACTTGATACAAAAGATGCAATACCTGAAAACGCATCTGACAGAAGTACCAGGAAACGTCATACGACATTTGCAGGTCACAGGAGATAATTACATAACTGCCTGGCAACTAATAGAACAACGGTATAACAACAAGCGACTCATATATACATCATATATGCAAAAACTAATGAATCAACCATGTGCAACAATAGAATCGGCAACCTCATTAAAGAAATTACTGGATACAACTCAAGAATGTATGGCTGCGATAAAAAACTTGGGAATAGACACAACTAACTGGGGGACGTTAGTGGCATATATAATTCATCAAAAACTAGACAAAGAATCACAAAAACTATACGAGCAATCACTAACAAAACCTAGAGATATTCAAGAATTGGAACCGCTGTTGCAGTTCATTGAGAAGAGGTTCCAATCAATGGAAACAATAAATGACAACTCTTTTCGGAAGGAAGTTAGGCATAAGTTATACCAAACCAAAACGTACCATACAACCTTATTTCAAACCAAATGCGAGGCATGCAAGGGAGATCATCAATTATACAATTGCACAACGTTCTTAAAAAAAGGTATACACCAGAGAAATGAGTTTGCCAGAGAAAAGAAGTTATGCATAAACTGCTTAAAACCAGGCCATTTCACTTCCAATTGCTTATCACCTAGACGTTGTCAAAAATGTCATAGGAAGCACCACACTGCTGTACACCTCGAACAAAATTCCGAAATTCCGAGGCGTGCAATGGCTGTCGAAAAAACAACACAACCTGGCAAAATGCAGGCTCACAACTGCACAACAGACAACAATGTTCTTCTTGCAACAGCTTTAATTAAAATAAGTGGACCTAACAACAACATACAATGTGTCAGAGCATTAATAGACCAAGGTTCGCAAGCATCGTTCATCACCGAAGATGTAGCAAACAAACTGCAACTACAAAAAACAAAGGTAGACGCAACAGTATCCGGCCTTGGTTCACACGAGGTATCCACTGTAAAGTATAAGGTGAACATCACTCTAAGCAGCAATCCAACCATCTGTACCACTGCATATGTCCTAAAAAATGTCACTAAAACACTACCATCCACACGCATAACAACGAATTGGGAGCATTTACAAAATTTAATACCAGCTGATCCTACATACAACATTCCAGGTAAAATCGACATGATTGTGGGTGCAGAAGTAATTGCAGAAATACTCCAGGAAGGAGTCGTTAAGGGAAAGCCAGGCTCACCGATAGCCCAACAGACCATCTTTGGATGGATTATATCTGGAAATACTGGAAACAACACTCAACAACTATCATTATCATGTCATATCACACTAAATGATTTGGACAATCAAGTACGCAAGTTCTGGGAATCTGAAGAACTTGGAACAGGTATACAAGAAGCCCAAGCTAATGAATCAACATGCGAAGAATACTACAATCAAACAGTAGCACGTAACAAACAAGGAAGGTACATTGTGAGGATACCTTTCGAAGTTCAACCAGAACACGAATTGGCAAACAATAATTCAAAGAAGAGAGCAGCAGCAAGATTATTACACATGGAAAAAATCTTTTCAAAAAATCAGAAACTAGCAGAAGATTATCGAACATTTATGAAAGAATATATCGACTTAGGACACATGAGCAAATGCAGGACAACCAATGAGCAAGGAGCATACTACTTACCACACCACGCTGTTAGTAATCCAAACAGCTCAACTACAAAATTAAGGGTAGTATTTGATGCCTCAGCAAAATCCCCTACCGAAATCAGTCTAAACCAACTAATGCATACAGGACCCAAAATACAAGAAGACCTCACTTCAATCCTTATACGATGGCGAAAACATAGAATTGTGTTCACAGCTGACATACAAAAGATGTACCGACAAATCTTAATAGACGTCTCAGATCGAAAATATCAACGCATTTTATGGAGGAACTCACCACAAGAAGACATCGTAGAATATGAACTTAACACTGTAACCTATGGAACTGCAGCAGCACCATACCTGGCAATAAGAACATTGAAACAGCTAGCAAAAGATGAAGGAAAAAATTATCCAAAAGCCGTACAAAGTTTATTATCAGACTTCTATGTAGATGACGTAATGTCAGGTGGAGATTCAATTGAGGAAGTTAGAGAACACAAAAAACAACTTACTGATCTACTTAAAACTGGGGGATTCCAATTACATAAATGGAACAGTAACATCAATAAGTTACTTGGAAAAGAAGTCCATTCAATGAGCAGTCTCAAGTTAGATAAGGAAGAATACGTAAAAACACTTGGGATTCAGTGGCATCCACTGAAAGACTACTTTTCGTTCGAAGTCAGGCCGTATGAATCAAAATCCATCTGGACAAAGAGGAATGTGCTATCAGAAATCGCCCGAATATTCGATCCATTGGGGTGGCTCGCACCAATCGTTCTACGAGCAAAATTACTGATGCAAGACATTTGGATGGAAGAAAAACTAGACTGGGATGATCCATTACCCTCTATACTGAAAACGAAATGGGAAGATTACAGGAGCGATCTCAACAGTATACAAAATATCCAAATAGAAAGATGGACAAAATATTCCCGCACGGTTAACAAGATTGAAATTCATGGATTTTGTGATGCATCCGAAAGAGCGTATGGAGCCACGGTATACATACGAATAATAGATAAAGATGACAAGGTTACAACAACCTTATTAACTTCCAAATCAAAAGTGACGCCAAGCCAAAAGATACAAAAGCGCAAGAAGACTCTAACAATACCAAAACTTGAATTATGTGGAGCAGTTCTACTTGCAAATTTACTGTGCAAGGTCCAAAAAGATCTGGATATCGAGAAAATAGATACATATGCATGGTGTGACTCAACAGTTGCCTTAGCTTGGATAAGCGCACCTCCAAATAAATGGAAAGCTTTTGTTTCACACAGAGTACAAGAAATCCAGAAATTGAACACAGGATACTCATGGAGACACGTTAAGTCAGAAGACAACCCTGCAGACTTAGCATCAAGAGGTACATCCCCAGGTTCTCTAAAGGAAGCATCAATTTGGTGGAGGGGACCAGTGTGGCTGCAATCAAACCAACCTTTGAAAATTCAACCAACTGCAAACCTTAGTACAGAACTGGAACTGAAGATCACGTCACATCATACCACCAAAGAAGAATTCTATGTACAAGACGACATCATTGCAAGATTTTCATCACTCACTCGATCAATCAGGGTGATAGCACTATGTTCCAGATACATCAACATCATCAAAGGGAAAGTAAAAGCTCGAAGGTCTAACAAAGAAATACAAGAAGAAAAGAAAGCCTTACAAAAGCGAAATCTATTACCCGTAAAGATAAAAATAACACATCTTACGAGATTAAACACGGCTGAACTAAAGAACGCTCATATCAACATCATAAAAATAGCACAACAAGCACTTCACGAAGAATACAAGATTCTACAAGAACAAGGCTCACTTCCGGGTAGAAGCAACATAGCCAACCTAAATCCCTTCATTCAAGGAGGTATACTAAGGGTTGGAGGAAGACTGGAAAATTCAGAACTATCTCCAGACACAAAGCATCCTGCAATAATCCCACACAAATCACATTTGGCTAAGTTAATCATAGACTGGGCGCACAAAACAACACTCCATGGTGGAAATGATTTAACCATGACATGCATCCTAAGTAAATATTGGATTATAAAAGGAAGACGGGAAGTGAACAACTTCATTAAGAAGTGTGTTAAATGCCAACGGTTCAACATACGAAGCCAGATACAGTTAATGGGAAATCTACCTTCACCACGAGTTACTATATCAAGACCTTTTTCACATACCGGAGTGGACTATGCAGGACCTTTTATGATGAAGACAAGCAAAATTCGGAACTCGAAACTAACAAAAGGGTATATAGCAGTTTTCGTATGTTTAGCAACAAAAGCGTTTCACCTCGAAGCAGTATCTGACCTGTCCACAGACACATTTTTAGCCGCATTTGACAGAATGAGTTCGAGACGGGGACTGGTAAGTCATTTATACAGTGACAATGCCACAAACTTTGTAGGAGCCAGCACCAAAATCAAAAATCAGTACAGAAACCAAAACGAAGGGTTGAATGAGGCAATGTCGAACCAAGGAGTAACATGGCACTTCATACCACCAGCATCGCCACACTTCGGAGGACTCTGGGAAGCCGGAGTAAAATCAGTAAAACTCCACCTAAAAAAGACAATTGGTGATACTCATCTTACCTATGAAGAATTCGCAACTCTACTATCAAAAATAGAGGCATGTCTAAATTCCAGACCATTATGTCCAATGAGTGGTACTCGAGAAGATTTAGAATCGCTAACTCCAGCACATTTCCTGATTGGCTCAAATATGTTCTGCAGAGATACCGATAGCATCCTTAATATCAATGAGAACAGGCTGACACGATGGGAATACTTAAACAAACTAAACCAACAGTTCTGGAAGAGATGGTCATCGGAATATCTCACGAGATTACAGAAACGACCCAAATGGACGAACACATCAGATAACATTGCAGAAGGAGATCTGGTACTCATAAGGGAAGACAACGTAGCTCCTGCAAATTGGTGTATGGGAAGAGTTCAAACAACACACCCTGGAAAAGATGGATATGTTCGAGTTGTTACAATTAAGACGCCATCTGGATATTTAACGCGTCCCATAACTAAAATATCCAAATTAGCAACAGATAACCCAGTAAGAACTGAACGAAACCAGAATCAGAACGCAATAGAGCAGAATCCAAGTGTTGAAAATACAGTTGATGGAAATCCAGTCGGAAATCAAAAAACGCAAAACCAACTAACTTGTCACCATCTCCAGTTTATAAAACCAAGAAAACCCATTAAAAAATTTAAAATACGGCCAACAACAATCCCTATTCGGCCTCCAATAGAGGAACTTATCAAACGACACCAAGCTAGAAAGAGAAGAAATGAAACCATAGAAAATACTGAAACAAAAAGAAGAAGCCCAACCATTCCATCATTAATCATATCCATTGCACTGGCATCAATTGTATGGCCACTACCAGCACACGCCCAATATTCTAATATACCGTTCAACACACATCCAGGACTATATTTTGAAGACAATGGTAGCATTAACCTTATCACATCAAATTGGCAAATGGTAACATATTATAACTTAGCCACCTACAGAAGCCATTTATTAGGACTACACAACATGGTATACGATATTGAACTAGGATGCAAGGCTCTAAACTCATCTGAATGCCTCAATATACTCATAATATTGAAATCACACGTAGCAACGATCGAAGAAAGAAATGCGATTCTTTATGAAAGAGGGGGAAGAGTCAAAAGGTCTCCTTTCGACATTATAGGAAAAATATCAAATCAGCTGTTCGGAGTATTAGACCAAGACTACGCTCGCGAAATTGAGATGCAGATCGACAAGGTGAGGCAAGATGACGAATACACTAGAAGACTCCTACGAAATCAAACCTCAATCGTAGAAACCACGCTTAACATTCTCAAAACCACAGGTCAACAAATCACGAACCAATCCAAGATACTACAGGAAAGAGTTAGTAACATAACTACAGCAATGCAAAACACAATAGATAACGTTCAGCAAACCCAACTGTTAACCATCCTAGGATTAACTACACACATGTATGTCAGCAACATCGAAAACATTCAAGATTCATTATTAGATGCAGTATTAAACACTCAACATGGAACAACCCATCATTTGATAATAACTCCTCAACAGCTAAGAAAACATCTGGTTGATATTCGGCAGCACATACCTGCAACAATGACACTACCAGCTAGTGAACGCCCAGATCAACTACTTCAGATATATAAATTGATGAATGTTCACGGGAGGATAACCACCAGCTATGCCATCTTTGAGTGTAAAATACCAATATTGGATTCAGAGAAGTACCAAGTGTTTAGGATAATACCCGTTCCAACGCCATTTCAAGACCAATTTACCTTCATTGCACCATCATCGAAATATATATTAACTAATCTAGCAAGGGACAAATATTATCCAATGCAAGAAAGCGAGTTTGACAAATGCATATCAGTAGAAGAGGGGTTACACTACTGCTCAAAACATCATCCTCTGTACAACCTCCAATCAAATACATCCCAATGTGAGATCAACTTACTAAACCACAACAAAGAAATAGAAGGGAAGTGCGAAGTGGTACGCATCAAGCCCAGACAAGTTTGGATAGTACTGCGCAATCTCAATAGTTGGTTATATGTAATGGACAAGGAAACAACTTTTAATCTAGTTTGCAAGGAAAAAGCATATACCATTACCCTAATTAACGACGGAATACTGACTCTAGAGCCTGGATGTCAACTTAGTTTGGATACGATGATAATCACAGCTCATGAGTCATATACAACAAGTCTAAATACCTCATTCACCCCACAACTCAACTTAAGCACCATCATTCCCAAATTTACAAAGGCACCATTCACCCAATCTGCCAGCACATTAAGTGTATTTCATTACCCAGATGAGCAAGTGAGAAACTTAGAACACTCGATACAACAATTAAAAGAAGCAGAAATTTCCAAACCCAACAACTCCAACAGCACACATCATATTATTCACTATTCCAGTTCTACAATACTCATTATACTGCTGATCATTGCAATCATTAGAAGACACCAAAAAACTCACAAGGTACTTCAAATCCCTACGCCAGCACCAAGAACATCTGTTTAGCTTTGTATGCAGGGGGGAAAATGTTGACGATATCAACATGAATACACGAAGACGACACCAAACTCCCATGCCATCGACACCATTAAGTAATATACTGCAAGCTCACGGGCGACAACCTCCAGCTATGCCATTGCACTAAAGCGCAAGGTCATCAAAATGCACACCTAATTTATTATTGTTTA
Organism: Chrysotoxum bicinctum; assembly: GCA_911387755.1. Lineage (NCBI taxonomy): Eukaryota > Metazoa > Arthropoda > Insecta > Diptera > Syrphidae > Chrysotoxum > Chrysotoxum bicinctum. The sequence continues at coordinate 118,856,488 of OU426987.1, forward strand.
CGTTTTGCTTGTCTTCCGTTTATGAATTAAATTATTACTTAATAGGTCAAGAATATTATTGTATTATTGAGAAATATTGGAATTGATTGTATAAACAAAATAGGAAAATTAATGTACATATAAGCAAAATAGGTTAAAACTAATAAACTATTGTAATCAAAAAAGGTACTATAAATACTGGTACAATTTAAGTAATAAAGCAGAATAAGTTTGTAAATCAACAAAGGCGTTCTCACTTATTGAATCGAATCCCCCACCCGAGGTAAGATCGGTTCAATACAAACACCTTCTATTAGCCTAAATTTTTTTTGAGCTTGAATTAAAATATTTTGTAAATTTTTTTTATTGTAATATTATCAGTTAATATTACTTAATTTTTACGTACTTATTATTACCTATTATCATTATTTTTTTTTAACTTTAATTTTTGTGTGCATTTGAATAAAAAAATTTTTTTCGTATAATTTATTATTATAATAATATCAGTTTATGTCCGAAAGTAAGACTACCGAAATATCCGACTGCGAAGATTCCGATTCTAGTGCTCTCGAAAATTCCTCTTCCTCTGAGACCTCTAATTCTATTCTTGAACTCGAAACTGAAATGGCTCCAAAACTAGATCGATCCTTTGCCCTCAAATTAATTCCCGAATTTGATGGGAACAGAGCAAATCTACACAAGTTCCTAAATGCGTGTGATTTAATATCCGAAGATATTACAGCTGCCGAAATTACTATCCTTCTCTTAATCATTAAAACTAAACTTACTGGCCCAGCTTATAATATAGTAAAATATACAGAATTCACCACTTGGGAATCCCTTAAGGAAAAACTAGTTCAACAATTCTTAGAAACAAAATCTCTGTCCCAACTCCAGTTGGAACTAATACATATAAAGCAAAGAACAAATGAGACAGTGCGTTCTTACTCCAATAGATTGGAACAAACGTTAGCGAATTTAAATGATGCTTGCATAGCTAGCGAAGGTTCAGAAAGTTCTAGCGTTATTATCAATCTCAACAGAAAAACTGCCTTAAAAGCATTCGAGAGAGGACTTAATCCTAGAATAAGTCTGATCATTAAAGCTTCGAGATTCACTACTTTAACGGAAGCTATAGAAGCTGCCGTATTAGAAGAAAAAAGTGGTTTCTCATATAATAACCAAACTTCCTATATCCCATCACAACCTAAAATCTCAACCAGAAATCCTATCTTTTGTAATTTTTGTAAAAAAAACTGGACATAACATCGAACAATGCTACCTAAAGAAAAATAAGGAACAGCTTCCTTCTTTCAAGAGTGAGGTTAAAAAATTAACAATTACTTGTAGTTATTGTAAGAATCTAGGACATCATATAAACGAATGCAGAAAAAGAGAGTATAACAACAATAGAAAACAAAACAATACTAATCCAATTTCCTCTTCCTCAACAAATAAACACTCGGAAAACGATCCAGAGGCCGGAACCAGTGGCAGGCTTCGGACCCAAACCTAATCTCAACTCGCCACATCTTTCAAATAAACTTAAATAGTAAAATAAGTAGAATAGACTCAATAAAAATTTCATCCGAAACCTTGCTAAATCCCCAACCTTCGAAATTTCTCATCGATGGTGGTAGTGAAATTTGTCTGATTAAAATAGATAAACTAAAACCAGAACTACCCATCGACTCAAACATTATTCACTCATTGTCAGGTATTACAGATTCCGTGATTCGTACTAATGGTGTTATATACTTACGCATAAACCTACCCAAAAATATTACTATTTCTTATCCCTTTCACGTTGTAGATAAAAACTTCCCTATAAGTACTGATGGAATCATAGGTAACAATTTTCTTGATGATCATAAAGCCCAAATCGACTATGGGACTAAAATGCTTACATTCTCTTTTAAAAATCTCATTATTGAATATGATTTAATCCCTTCAAATTTAGTCACTATCCCACCTAGATCCGAAATCGTAGTCCCTGTTCTTAAAGAAGTTAATGCGGATAGCATATGTCTCTCCCAACAATTTTCTAATGGATTATATATAGGCAACAGCATTACTCCTGCCAATAGTTCTATCTCCTACATATCCGTCGTTAATTCTTCTGAATCTCCTATTGAATTTAATACCGAAGACCTTATATTCGATAAAGTCTCCAACTATAACATTTTACGAATTCAAAATTATCCTGAATCATATGATAGAATCCAAGCTATAAAAGAGCTAGTCATGACAGATCACATGTCGAAGAATGAAAAAGAATCGATACTAAATCTGTGTATCTTGTATAGCGAACTCTTCTATCTAAAAGGGGATAAGTTAACTCATACCTCTTCTGTACAACACCCCATCCATACCCCGGATGCAACACCTACCTATATCAAACCCTACAGGTTGCCGGAAGCACAACGATTAGAGGTTGACAAACAAATCCACGAGATGATGGACGATAATATAAGGTTTTCCAATAAGAGGTGTTATTTTGAATAGCCCGCTATTTCGGTAGCTGTCACTTTTGAAGCTGTCATTTTTTGACATTTGACAAGTAGAAACTACGCTATTAATAAAAATGGAACGATACACGCTTCAACAACGCATTGAAATTATTAAAATTGGGTCCTTGAAATGCATGAAAATGAACCGGAATTTCATCGAAAAATCATCTTGACTGATGAGGCCCATTTCCACCTCGGAGGCTACGTCAACAAGCAAAACTGTCGCATCTGGGGCTCGGAAAACCCAAGAGTTATTGTTGAAAAGCCTCTCCATTCTCAACGCGTGACTGTTTGGTGCGGTTTATGGTCCCGCGGGGTCAATGATTTTAATGATTTTTTATGGCCTGAATTGGATGGTATTGATCTGGACAACGTTTACTTTCAACAAGACGGCGCTACGTGCCACACAAGCAATGAAACCATCGATCTTTTACGGGAAAAGTTTCCGGACCGTGTTATCTCTCGAAGAGGTGATCACAATTGGCCACCGAGATCTTGTGATTTAACACCTTGCGACTTCTTCCTTTGGGGCCACGTGAAAGATAAGGTCTACGCCAACAGCCCAGCGTCGATTCAAGACCTCAAAAATGAAATTCGTGAGGCTATCGAGGACATAGGGCAGCCACTTTGCGATTTGGTTATGGAAAATTTCATGAAAAGGATATGGTCCTGTAAGCGTGGTCTTGGCGGCCATTTGGCTGATGTTGTGTTCCATTATTAACGGCATACCTTCCTCTTTATAATGAAATAAACATCCGATCATTTATCTCCAAAAATGCCATTTTTCTTTGAATATCAAAATAACACCTCTTATTGGAAAACCCTTTATAATCCAACCATCGAATAGTCCGTGGAATTTTCCTCTTATTGTTGTTCCAAAAAAACCTGATAAAGATGGTAATAAGAAATGGAGAATCGTCGTCGATTTTCGCAAACTCAACGACAAAACTGTCGGTGATGCATTTCCATTACCCAACATAACTGATATCCTTGATCAGTTGGGAAGTTCAAAATTTTTTTCTACTTTAGACCTCGCCAGTGGATTCCATCAAATCCAAGTTAGACCGGAAGATAGAGAGAAGACCGCCTTCTCTTCACCTTTTGGTCATTACGAATTCATTAGAATGCCTTACGGATTAAAAGGTGCCCCAGCCACCTTCCAAAGGTTAATGAATAATGTATTGACTGGTCTTCAAGGTATAAAAACTTTTGTTTACATGGATGACATCGTGGTCTATGGTAAAACCTTAGATGAACACAATTCGAAATTAAAAGAAATCTTTGAACGTCGAAAAATGCCAGTTTTTGCGAACAGAACTCACTTACCTAGGACACCTCTTACTAATCTTTTACGCAAGGATGTTCGTTTTGACTGGACTCCTCTTTGTTCAAATTCCTTTCATGGATTAAAAGAAAGACTAATTAATCCACCCCTTCTTCAATATCCTGATTTCACCAAAAACTTTATCTTAACAACGGATGCTAGCGATGTAACTATTGGTAGTGTCCTTTCCCAAGGTGAAATTGGTAATGACCTTCCTATATCTTATGCATCACGAACTCTTAATAAAAGCGAGAAAAATTATTCTACTACTGATAAGGAACTTTTAGCTATTGTTTGGTCAGTCAAACATTTCAGACCTTATCTGTATGGTAGAAAATTTCAACTATACACTGATCATAAACCTCTAGTTTATATTCACAACTGTAAAGATATAAATTCTAGAATGATGAGATATCGTCTACAGCTCGAAGAGTTTGAATATGAAATCATTCATAAAAAAGGTGATCAAAATACAAACGCTGACTGTCTTAGCAGAATTGCGAAAATGACTCTTCGATCTGGTACAAAATCCTCTTTTACTTCTTCTCAAAATTCGTCATCTTCATCATCTCCTATATCGTCTGCAAGTACCAATTCTTTTTCTACATCGTCAGTTCCTAATTCTTGTTCATCATCACAAACAAATACAAATTTGTCTCCATCGCCAATTTCTAATTCTTGTTCTTCATCACCAACAAATACAAATTTGTCTTCATCGCCAATTACTAATTCTTGTCCATCATCAATAAATTCAAATTCGTCTTCTAAATCTTCAACTTCCAATTCTTGTTCAAAACCAATTTCTAATTCTTGTTCAAATTCAATAAATACAAACTCGTCTCCAACATCGTCTAATTCCAATTCCAGTTCCAAATCAGTAAATACCAATTCTTGTTCAAACGTTACTAATTCTTGTCCCTTATCTTCGAATATTGATCCAGAAGCCTTTCCTTCATCCATAAATTCTAATTCTTCATCTTCGAGACCTACTACATCTTCAAAAACAAATTCTAGATCTTGTTCAACGTCTTTAGTCAAAACTACTAACTTTTCGACTTTTCCTTCGGCACAACAAGACCTATCAGAAAATGATATAAAAACCATTCTCAAGGAATTCCACTCGAATCCCATAGGTGGACACTGTGGTGTCAACAGAACCTTCAAACGGATTCAATTATATCACAAATGGAAGAATATGTTCCGAGATATAAAAAACTACATCAAAAATTGCGAACTCTGTCAGAAAAACAGATTAACAAAGTATACAATGGAACCAATGGTCATAACTTCAACCGCTAAGGAACCATTCGAAAAAATTTCCATCGATATCGTTGGTCCATATCCTATGACCAACAATAAAAACAGATACCTCCTAACTTTCATTGACGACCTCACGAAATACACCGATGCAATACCAATACCCAACCAAGAGGCGAACACTATCGCCGAGGCATTCGTCAAGGAAATAATATTTCGATATGGCACACCCAAATACGTTTTGTCAGATCAAGGCCAAAACTTCCTTAGTGAAATATTCAAAAATGTATGTAAGCTTCTTAAAATTAATAAACTCCAAACAACTGCATACCGACCACAATCAAATGGTTCTTGTGAAAGAAGCCACAGAAACTTCGTTGAGTATCTCCGTTGTTTTATCAACAAATCTCAAGATGATTGGGATAGCTGGATTAAATATGCTGTTTTCGTTCATAACACGACCCCAAACACTTCAACGTCATTTACTCCTTTCGAACTCATGTATGGTAGACAGGTTGAACTTCCTTCTAGCGTAACAAAAATCCAGAAATTTGTTACAAATTACGACCTTTATGCCAATGAACTTAATTCGAGACTTCAACACTGCCATAAGATAGCAAGAGACCAACTGCTCAAGAGTAAAGAATCCTCGAAACTACAATACGATAAGAAACAAAACCCTGTTGATTTTCAAATAGGAAACCTAGTTTTACTCAAAAATGAAAGCAATCCCAAAAATACAAATAAAAAATTACTTCCCCTTTGGTCAGGACCATACGAAATCTTATCTACGTCAGGAGTAAACTCAAACATTAAAATAAAGAACAAAATAACAAAAGTTCATAACAACAGACTAAAAATTTATTCAACTTAACTAATCAACCTCAACCTCAATATTCTTTCCAAAAATGGATAAACTACTAATTGTCATCCTTATAAGCAACATGGTTTTAACCTTCCAAATGGCAATAAACACCGAAAACCAACTGCACGAGATCATCGATCTACATAACAAATCAGGACTGTACTATGAAAACGTCGGTAACCTCAAATTATTTTCGAATCAATGGAATTTAGTTATATACACTAACCTTACTGAGTTAGACTCACAATATAAATCTATTTTGCTGACCTATGAAAAAATTTTATCCACGTGCCAAAAACTTCTTTCCTCTAACGAATATCTAAGTCAATGCGAATCCCTTCCTACCCTAACTACCATGATACTAGATCGAATAAAATCCCAAGATATAATTATTAATAAGTACTTAGGTACTACTATAAAACACAGGATACAAAAGAGAGGACTAATAAATGCTATTGGATCAATTTCAAAGCAACTTTTCGGCACCCTCGACGACGAAGATGCCAAAATCTTTTCACAACATATCGATAAACTCAACCAACAACAACATTATGCATCCCAATTACACGATAAACAAATTTCCATATCAAAAAACATTATCCATCAATTAAACCTAACAAATGACCAAATTATAAAAATAGAAGAAAAAATTGAATCAACCAATAAAATCATAAATCAAATAAGTAAAACCTCAAATAGAAACAACAACCTCGACAAATCTTTTATTCACCTAAACGAACTTTTCACAATGTTCAACTCCCTATCAGAGTATTACTACTCAACCAAAGATCACCTCCTTGACGCTATTTACTCTGCAGCCCATGGAAAACTCCATCCATACCTAATAGACCCTTTTAAACTCACCGAAGAAATAAAGAAGATACAGTTACTTCTTCCAGAAGAAAATCGCCTACCACTACCTTTACAGGAAAAATATATAGACACACTATTCAATCTCCTAGAAACTCATGTTTACTATATTGACAACCACATTAATTTCGTATTAAAGATTCCTCTAACTTCTTCTAAAAACTATAACATTTATAAAATGACTAGCATACCAACTCTCCTCGAAAACAAAACCTATGCAATCATAATCCCCGAAAAACCTTTCCTTGTAGTAGACTCGGAAAAACAATCATATTTTCTCTTTAATAAACATGACCTAGATAAATGCCAAAGAACCATAAAAAATAACTATCTTTGTGAACGAAACGCACCAATTCTTTTTACACATTCTAGTAGCGCTTGTGAATTGAATTTACTTTCAATTCTACCAAGTGAAATCAGCAATTGCAATATTCAGTTAATGCAAATATACCACCCAATTTTTCTTCAGTTAGCTGAATCTAATTCTTGGATTTTCATTTCTCCAAATCCAGAAAATCTTATGATTAAATGCCCAAACTTTAACTCTCAGATACAGATAAATGCGACTGGTATTCTCAGAATCCAACAGAACTGCATAGCAAATACAAAATATCAATCCTTAAACTCTAAAACAAACTTCGAGACAAAAACTAACCTTAACTTTATTTCATCAAGTCCTAATCTTCCCTTAAATATAACACCACCACAATTTGAGAAAATTCCCAACTACGTGACAAAATCTTTTAATATACAAAATCAAATTGATGAACTTAACTCCATCAGTAAAGATATAGAAAATATAAAAAATTCCCAGTTCATATATCCAAAAGTCGATCACGAAAATAATAATATGATAGTCGTGTTCCTTCTTACGATGTTTTCCGCCATACTTATGGTCACAATTATATTACTCATGCGAAATAAAAAAAAAACTTCCGTAAATACACAACAAATATCAAATTCCTTGCCATTAGAAGAAATAAAAACCTCGAATCCAATTCAAGCCACAGAACAAATTCCAGAACCATTACCAACACCAAAACCTCGTTTAGCTCCATCTAACCTTTCTCGTTCACTTCCAATCCCATCTTCTAAAGCCGAAACTCGCACCATTCCAAGGTACAAGTTTCGTTCTTAAGGGGGGAGGTGTTGTAAAGTACGTACCTTACAACCTTCCCTTATCATTTCCCCTTATCATTCCATCCAACTCAACCCATTGCCACTTCAAATTCCCACAGTCATCATTTCCTTCGATTGACCGATTTAAATTTCAATATTCATTCATCATTTCCTTTGATTGCTCAACCCATTGCCACTTCAAATTCCCACAGTCATCATTTCCTTCGATTGACCAATTTAAATTTCAATATTCATCATTTCCTTTGATTGCTCAACTCCGAACCACTTAAAATTCCCAAGTCATCACTTTCATTTTTAATTACCTATTAAATCCTAAACCCAACGACAAAGGCACTCTTTTTTCCAATCCACACGATCATATTTCTTTTTTGCTTGACAAAAAACGGGCACTGCTCGCAGCTGTGAGAGGCACACTTCGGACGTGGTGCTCATGTGACATTTTTTTTTTGGGAACTTCGGGTCGGGTGACGAGTCGGAGATTCGATACTGTTGTTTCGGACTGCGATCCGTACGGTTGAATACTAATTCATTTTTCTTTTACTATATCTTTTTTTTTTACTATATCTTAAATCTCATGGACAAAAAGAACAAATAAAACCTTAAACTAAATCTTCTTTAGATAATAAGTAAACTGTTAATGTAAGGAATAATCAATAAAATATTAATAGAAAACCAAATCCTAAGTTCGTCTAATTTTTTTTGTGGCACAAAGACTAGAACACTAAAAAAGGTAAGACCCCTTTCGAGAATCGTGCTTCTCGAATCAAAAGAAAAAAAAAGCACAACACTAGCAGCACATTTTAAAACTCTTTTGTCAGCTGACGTGAATCACCATACTTTCTCTTACGCTCTACCCAACATTATTGTGGATGAACTGGATGCCCCAATATCTTTGTGTGAATTAGAATCAACTCTTCATAAGATGAAAAATAACAAAGCACCTGGCATAGATGGAATTCCAGTTGAATTCTACAAAAATAGCACTGATCAATTAAAGAATTATCTCCTGCTATACTTTAACAGATTATATTTCGAATCGTATGTGCCAAACAACCTCAACAAAGCAGTTATTTTTGCAATTTATAAGAGCGGGAATACAAATCTACCAGAAAACTACAGCGGAATTTCTATTCTAAGCACTTTGAGGAAGATTCTTACTTCAATTCTCTACGAGAGGCTTACCAAATGGATCGATGACAGAAACCTTCTAAGCATGTTTCAAGTCGGTTTTAGGTCGGGTTTCTCAACGTTGGACCATATCTTTGCATTGACAAGTATTGCTAGAAAGTCAATCGAAAAAAAAGAAAAAATTATACGCTTGCTTCGTAGACTTTAAAGCAGCATTCGACAATGTAAATAGACAGGCTTTGATGTACAAACTCTCAACGCTAGGAATCTCCCGGAAATTCTTGAGGATGTACTTCAACTTTCTTGTTTCTTCGAGTGCATCTGTATGGGATGGGACGGATTTCTCAGAATGGTTTGAAACAACGACAGGTGTTCCTCAAGGCTGCATTTTAAGTCCATTACTTTTTGCTTTATTTATTGATGATATTTGTTATGTACTTCCTGGAGGAATACCTTATGCCGATATACAAGTGAAAGTCTTGCTCTACGCTGACGACTTAGTACTACTGACTGACAACCCTTTTACCCTGCAGTTACAAATCAACAGGCTGAATACCTTTTGCGAGAAATGGGGGTTAGTCGTTAATACAAGCAAGACTAAGGTGATGATTTTAGAAGCGCGTCAAAGGAGAAGGCAGCCGGAAGAATATTGGTCCCTCAATAATGTGGATATTGAAGTTGTGCAAGAATTTAAGTACCTGGGTGTTTTAATTACGCATAATCTGAATTTTTCGAAACACGCTAAACAAAAAAGCAATGAGGCCAAACTGGCTTTGAGCATAATGTGGCCTAAATTCTTTGCAAACCAGAACATTGATCTCGCGGCAAAATACCGTGTTTTTCAAGCAACGGTCAACACATGTATGTGCTATGGTGCCCAGGTTTTTGGTTATGTATTCTTCGAGGTGTTTGAAACGTTGCAGAGATACTTCGTTAAAAGCTTATTCAGACTGCCTAATTCAACGCCGAACTATGCCATCTATGTGGAATCTGGTATAACGCCTCTGTACATACAAAATCTGAAAGCCAACTATAATTATCTGATAAGGGTGATGAAAAGAAGTGGCAGAAGTCTTCACAAGTCTATAATGGTAAGACTTCTGCAAACTAACGCCTCTCCGTTCAAGGAATGGAATGAAATGGCCCATTCCCATGAAGCTCATCTGTCACTAATGGAGTCTAACGTTGATGAATGGAAGGGTATGTTTGCAGATGTGACTGCAAAAATAGATGAGCAGATTTACACCCAGCATCTATCCAGAGCAACTTCTACATCGTCCAGGAATACATACAGGAACCTTAACCACCAGTTGTCCTCAGAAACGAACTATTTTAGCAACGAATTCTCTGTCGAAGTTATAAGCTACATTTTTAGATCCCGAGTTGAAGTTTTTAACTTAAACTTTATGCCTCATCGAGCTGACCTACCCCAAATCTGTAATCTTTGCAACAGACGAGAAAATGAAGATACGAGTATAAACTATTTTATTGCCATTTGTCCTATACTGCAGGAAATCCGCCGATTATATTTTGATGAGAGTTACCTTTCTCCAAGGCGACTTTATGAAATACTAAACGGAGAACTAGGATGGTCTACTCTATTGCAAACACGCCTTAACTTTTCGCAACAGTTTCGAAGCTTAAAACCTCTAGTTCAACCAGTGACTGCAGTTTAAGGCACTCTATTTCGCACCCTTAGAATGAAAGTGACCTAACTTTAAATGGAAATGAGCAGTAAAGTATTCAAGAAAGTATAGTTTTGAGTAAGTTTGAATGTAACTCTCACATATTTCAAGTGACCGATGTATAGACTGTCCCTTTCTTACTCATATTTCGGTATCTTTTTCACCACAGGGCTTTAGAGATCCCATTTTAAGGTCAGTCTATTGCGAAATCATAAGTTATGAGAATTTTGAGTTAGGTCACTTTCATTCTAAGGGTGCGATTTTGTGTTTCAAATCACTTTAAAATTGAAAAATTGAAAAATGTTAGTTGCAAATCATTTCAAAATTGTAAAATTTTTTATGTTTCAAATCATTGCAAAATTGGTATCTTTTTGTGTTTCAAATCATTTCAAAATTGACAACCTTTTGTGTTTCAAATCATATTAAAATTGTGTAATTGTAAATTGCTTAGAGAAAATTATTATCATTAAGTAGAAATGTATCTTTTTGTTTTCCTTTAAATTTTTGTATATTTTTAACTTATAATAATTATAATCATTGATTATTAATGTTGGTATATTATTAGTCACTTTTAATTTATTATTGTTTTTTATTTATTACTAAAATGAAATGTCATATCAGGCAGACGGCAGAAAAGCCATGTTCTTATTCTTAAGCAAAGAAATATTGTTAAACATTTTTTGATATAATAAAGAATTTATCTATCTATCTATCTATCTACTACAGCTGTCATACAAAACACGCATGTGCTCGGGGTAGGCTTCCTAGTCAGCGAAATGAAGTCTACTATCATCGGCTTTAACGCTATAAGCGAAAGGCTATGCACCCTTCGCGTGCGAGGCAAATTTACGAACATCAGCTTCATTAACGTTCACGGACCTACGGAGGAGTCCTCAGACGAAGAAAAAGAGACTTACTACGAACAAGTCGAGAGGGCCCTCAATGCCTGTCCAAGGTATGATGTTAAAATCATCCTTGGGGATTTGAACGCAAAAATAGGTCGGGAGCCGGTATTCAGGCATTACGCAGGCACCCATAGTTTGCATGAGAACACTAATGACAATGGACTTCAGTCTTAGAATTAGCAGCATCGAAAAACATGGTCGTTGCGAGTACCAGGTTCCCGCGTAAAGATATCTACAAAGCCACCTTGGTATCACCTGATGGAGTCACTCGTAACCAAATAGACCACGTGTTGATAGACCGTCACCACTACTCGAACTTGATGACGGTACGAACGTACCGAGGTGCCAATATCGACTCGGATCGCTATCTTGTTGGTATGGTTTTCCGAGGGCGGATTGCCTTGCGAAGACGCATTGCATCCGCCGATCAGGTTCGAATCAACACGGCTGCCCTGCGCAATGAAAACACCAGTAATACCTTTGGTAATGCGTTAGGACTCGCCCTAGAAACACCTGATTTAGGGAGAGTAAGTCCTGGAGCCAGTATGCTGGGCGTAAATGAGAATTGGACACGCCTTAAGAATATTGTCATTAGTACTGCCAAATCCATCTTAAGCAGCAGTCGTAAAAATCGGAACGACTGGTTTGATGATGAATGCAAGCTAGCGACTGAACGTAAGAATGTTGCGTACCGAGCAATGCAACAATCTCATAGAACGCGGGCACGCGAAGAGGAATATAAAGAGCTCAGAAGAACAGAAAAACGGCTTCACAGACAAAAGAAATCAGCCTGGGAGAAGAACCTAATCTGTGAAATAGAAAACAGCCGAGAGCGAGGTCCGCACCAGGCGCGGAAGTTCTACCAATCCGTCCGAAACATGACGCAGTACACACCACGCTGCACATACTGCAAGGACGGAGAGGGAAATCTGATCACCGATCCTGAAAGCATACTGGAGCTATGGGAAGTGTACTTTAATGAATTGCTAAATGGTCAGCTCACTGCAGAAGTGGAGGCTCCACTACTTCAAGAAGAATACCCTATGTTGCCGCCACCAAGCATAGAAGAGGTTGAGAAGGCTATAGGCCGGCTTAAACAGAACAAAGCCCCGGGAGCCGATGGCATACCAGCCGAATTTTTCCATCACGGCGGGCCAGCCTTACGTCAAGCAATTCATGATATGATATAGTGCACGTATGGGAGCAGGAAGAAATGCCAGAAGACTAGCGAAAAGGCATAATATGCCCCATACATAAGAAGGGAGATGTCACAACGTGCAGCAATTGTAGAGGTATCACGTTGTTGAATACCGCCTATAAGATATTCTCCTCTATCCTACAAGACCGGATAACCCCATACGCTAAAACCGTCATCGGGCAATATCAGTGTGGTTTCATTCCAGGCAAATCAACAACTGATCAGATCTTTACCCTTAGGCAGGCGATGGAAAAATGTCTAGAATTTAACATCCCAACATACCATCTGTTTATAGACTTTAAGGCCGCCTATGATAGCATAGCCAGGGTAGAACTTTACAAAGCCATGAGAGAATTCGGCATCCCCAATAAATTGACACGACTGTGTAGGTTGACCATGATCAACGTAACAAGCCAAGTAAAAATAGCCGGATTGCTATCCAGACCAATCAACATCTTTAATGGACTCCGACAAGGGGACGGTTTGGCCTGCCTCCTCTTCAACCTGGCGTTGGAGAAAGGAATCCGTGACTCTGGCACGGCAACAAGAGGGACCATCGTCAACAGGTCCAGCCAGTTACTGGCTTACGCAGACGACATTGACATCATCGGAAGAACCGAACAAGCTGTACACGATTCCTTCATCCAGATCGAGCAGGCGGCACAAAATCTGGGGCTGCACATTAGTGAAGGTAAAACAAAGTACATGGTGGCGTCGAATGCGAGAGGAACAGTTGGTCAAACAATCAAGGTAGCGGAGCACGAATTTGAAGTGGTGCAATCCTTTAAATACCTTGGGTCAATAGTAGCAGCCGATAACAATATAGAAGAAGAAGACGCGTGCGGCTTCTCAAATCCAACAGAGCCTACTATAGTCTGTCAAAGCTCTTCAAATCCAGAAATCTCACCATAACTTCAAAACTGCTGCTGTACAGGACCATGGTCCTGCCAGTACTCACATATGGATCCGAGACTTGGGTGCTTAGCAAAAGGCACTCCGACCTCTTAGCTGCGTTCGAGAGAAGAGTCTTAAGGAGAATTGTTGGCCCCATATGTGAGGAAGGACGATTCCGGAGACCGTACAATCATGAACTGTACGCAATCTACCTAGAAGCAGATATCGTGACAAAAATTAAGCTCGGTAGACTCCGGTGGGCAGGGCACCTAGCTCGCATGAGCGAAGATGAACCTGCTCGGAAAGTTCTTTGTGGTACATTCTATGGTAGACGACAGCGTGGTAGACCATGCTTGCGCTGGAGAGATGGCGTAGACCAGGACGCCCGAAGCCTTGGGGTTCGCAACTGGATGGCGTCGGCTAGAGACCGGGATAGGTGGAGAGACTTGTTGAAAGAGGCCAGGCCCGGAACCCGGTTGTCGAGCCGATGATGATGATGATGATAATGTGGAATGCATTTGTAGATACCATATCCCTACTAGAAATGTTGTTTTTAAGGTTCTAAGATTTTTTTTTTTCATTTTTACAGGTGACAAAATTTTATAACAGGTTCCCATTTAAAATTATCCACGCCACGCCACTGATAGGTATGTACATATTATATTCTTCACTTCTAAGCTTCTTTATAACTTTTCTTAAGTGATGAGAAAAATGTTCTCGTTCTGTCATTTGATTTAAAAATAGTTAAAATAATTAATATAAATATTAACAAAACAAACAAACTAGTGACTCACTTCCCTTGTTCTAAGACCACGAATGAGAATGACTTCATTCTAATACACCTATTTTTTTGCACAGCGAAATTTGACAACGGTAACCATTAACATGCCAATAAAACAGAGGCAATGGCTATATCTACGTTAAACAGCAACAAGGCGAAACAAGAGCATTGCAACATATTTTATAGTTCATTTCAGTAGCTTTAACTCTTTTTCACACCTATTAGTTTGCACTCTTTCAAATAAACTTTAAACTACTTATTTTACATACTTTTTATCTTCTCCTAAATTGGAACAATCTTTGTTGAACAGAGCATAGTTCAATGATATTTAATATTCATCAACTCTTCGACATTATTTCAAATTTGCTTACCCTTTTCGTTTTTACCAACTATAACAGTCTCCGACTAGCCTCTGTGTCGATCACATCGTCTACGGAAAATAAGTGCGTGCTAAACTATTTTTGCTCCCTGAGCGCAAACCGGTATCTCCCGTTATACCAGAACCTTCTAGGTTTTTTATTTTTACTTTTTCGTTGCAAATATCGACCCTAGAGCTAGTTATCTTTACAAGTGCAACTATGGCCCCTGCGCCGAACAGAACTAACCGTTTCAGTTATCTCTATGTAGATTCTGTTTACGAAACTCACCCAAAAAAGAAACCAAAAACAACCAGTACCCCCTTCGCATTCCCCTCCTTACCAACGAAAACAAACTTCAGTAATTCCAAATTTATTACAATCGTCGCAAAAAATAGAGGCAATCCTATCAGCAATGTGAGCCCCTTCTTATTTAAGAAAGCCATTGATAATGTTAGTACCGAATACCACCAAATTTCCCAACTCCGTGATGGTAGCCTATTAATCAAAACTAAATCACAAAAAATCGCCGACAAATTCATTAAAATTAATAACCTAGCTAATGTATGCCCCGTAGAAATAAAATTACACGATCGCCAAATCCAAAGGAATCGCTTACGCTCCCTGTCTTAACAATGTCTCCGAAACAGAAATTGTCTCAGAGATGAAAGTGCAAGGTGTCACAAGCGTATATAAGTATACAAAAGTCGACGACAAAGGAAATGCGAAACCATCGGGACTAATGCTATTTACCTTTGATCCCTTCTCAGTCTCCATTGATCAAACCAACTCCAACATCCGAACCAACAGCTTCAAATCTACAAGCAAAAACAAACACACAATCCGCTACACTTAATCCCAATGTAAGTACCACCACCAAACAATTTTACAATCCACACTAAACACTAAACTCAAACCTTTTAAACAACCAACATTTAACATATACGAACGCCTCAATCCCCACTCACTCCTCAAAAGCATTACGATCTTCAACTTTTAACTCAAACAACACTAATAATACTCCAAGCCCAAATGATGTCGAAATGTAGAAATAATTATGACACCACAATAAATGACTGTTGTTCCGGAATTGAATCAATTGATCTCCCCAGGGAGCTTAGTTGGTTCAACATCGGAGCAGCAGAGTCCAGAATCTATCAACTTAACAACCCGAAACCCAACAAGTACACAACAAAATTTAAACAATTCAATCCCAATTTCATTAAATCATATTAACAAACTCTGTAAGACACTCTTTTGTTGCTTCGCGCAACAAATACTCGTGCAAACAGTCCCAACAAAATACAGCTCTTAGTATTCTTCAATGGAATATGAAAGGTTACCATAATAACTTAGATGAGCTAAACGTCCCACATCAAAGGGCACGGTAGTGCCCAGCCAAGTTCTGGCACTACACCCTTTCTACAGGAACAAACTCAGGCGGTTTTTGACCCCTCCCTATCTTCAGTACCAATGAAGTCAGAAACTTAAAATTCCGAATATTTGCTAAGTCAGGCACAGGCGCCTCACCGAATTTCTATTTTCCTGTTCCTGTTATATAAGGCCTCAAAAATCACAAAAACCGTAACTGACTGACTGACAGATCATCAAAATTATGGAGCACTTCCCGACATCGTCGAATCTTGTAATTTTGCACAACGGTAGGTCTTGTCATGCAAGCAGAGGAAAAAATCGAAAATTTCAAGTTTTCCGTTCAGGGGGCGCCGTATCCGCCCACTTTCTCCGAATCGGTGTTGGTTGAATGGAGCACTTCCGACTGCTGTAAAATGATAAAATTTGGTAGAACGGTAGGGCTCAAATTGCATGTAAAGGAATAAAAATTGAGGTTTTCCTTTCAGAGGGCGTGGTATCCGCCCACTTTCTCCGAATTAGTGTTGGTTGAATGGAGCACTTCCGACTGCTGTAAAACGGTGAAATTTGGTAAAGTGGCAGGGCTTAAATTGCATACAAAGAAGAAAATATAAAATTTGAGGTTTTCCATTCAGGGGCGTGGTTTCCGCCCACTTCCTCTGAACTGATGTATATTATATATGGCACACTTCCGATTGCAGTAGAACAATTAAATTTGGTAGAACGGTAGGGCTCAAATTGCATATAAAGGAACAAAAATTAAAATTGAGGTTTTTATTTAGAGGGCGTGGTATCCACCCACTTTCTCCGAATTGGTGTTGGTTGAATGGAGCACTTGCGAAATTTGGTAAAGTGGTAGGGCTTAAATTGGATACAAAGAAAAAAATATAAAATTTGAGGATTTCCATTCAGGGGCGTGGTATCCGCCTACTTCCTTAGAACTGATGTATATTATATGGCACACTTACGATTGCAGTAGAACAATGAAATTTCGTAGAACGGTAGGGCCCAAATCGCATATAAAGGACCAAAAATAAAAATTGAGGTTTTCCATTCAGGGGGCGTGGTATCCGCCCACTTTCCGTAGAATGATGAAATTTGGTATAGTGGTAAAGCTTAGTGTACATTTAAAGCGAAAAATAGAAAATCAAAAATTTTTCATTCGAAGTGTCTTTTTATTGTCATTTTGAAACTATACATGCATTTCGAAAATTCATGACTTTTCTTAGAACTAGAGTGCTCGATTTGGTACTCTATGTTATTCTAACATGGATGAAAAAATAAAACATTTTCATACCTGAAAAAATTATGAGTTTACATCAAAAAACTCTTAACTGTGATGTGAACTATAATCAAACCACTAATTAGGCTATTAATTGGGGAGCTACCGTCATTTAAAAAAAAAAGAGTTAAAATTGCAACGAAAACATCATCGCATCCTCAACAATTATTGCTTTTTTATGACTTTGAGCGGATGTAGGTACTAGTATTTGTAATTAAGGTAGGTATGTTAGTGTTAGGTATCTTGCCAGGATAGAAAGAAATAATTGAAGCGCAAATCAAAACAACCAATAACAAAAAGAAAATATACCAAAAGAAATAGGAAGCTATAAACTAAGTTTATTTTAGTAGGTAGATTCCATCCTTCTATCTTTCCGTATCTTTCGAGATTTTGACATGGCAAAATATTAAAATCTTTGCAAAGGAGTCAGATCAGACCAAAAAACATAAATGTTAAAAAAAGAGCGAAGTTCTTCTATACAAAAACCTTTGTGTAACAAGTCAGCCTTGAAAAGTACTGAGATCTAAAAGTACACGAAGTTCTTTCTTCATGAAGGTTTAATACCGAATATTTAAAGTTGAATAATATTGAAACAGCTACAATGTAATAGAGAAATTTTATTATTTAATGATTACTGACTAAAATTTGATGGGCTTACTTGGCAAGTTTTTTTTATGCCCATTTCAAAAAGTTTTGAAAACTTGACAGTATGCTCATCAAATTTTAGTCAGTAATCATTAAATAATAAAATTGATAACGGATTTTTGTAAAAGGGTCAAATACAAGCGTTTTTTACTATGGGAGGGGGGGTCTATCTCGTCCCGTTTAGGAGGTAGGGGCGATTTTAGAAAAAATGACTTAAATTGAAAAAAAAAAAAATATTAAAGAACAACGGCAACACTTAGAATCAAATACTATACCTGTTTTGAAAGCCAGAAGTCTGTTCTATAATCGTAAATTTAAATTAAATTTTGTATGTCAATAGTTTTTGAAAAATTTGCATGCAAACTCAAAATTTTGTTAAAAAAAATGAAAAAAAAAAAGTTTAGACCAATTTTTTTTCAAAATTGTAAGCTGAAGTGCTTAATTGGCTCTTTGTGGTCAATGCTACTATTAATTCTGCATCGAACACAAAAAACCGAATGGTTTTGTCCCTTCTAGTTTTTGAGAAAATCGGAAATTACTAAAACTACTTTTTATGAAATTTTTGATTTTTGGTATTTAACTACGGTGATTTCATTTTGAGGATTAATGTTAATGTGGTTCATTTGTAGGTAAAGTACAGCAAATCATTTAGGGTAACCAAGAATGCACGAGAGGAGGTAGAATTGCATGGCATTTCGCGTCTCAGTCAGTCAGTTTGTGAGTAAGTCAGGTGTTACTTAAAAATAGTCAAGTCAATTTTTCAATGTTCAATGTATTAAAACCGTGTTTACAGGCATTTTGACCACAAAAAAAACTTATAGCAAGCACCTCCCGAATCTCTAGCCAATATTGAGGCCCATGGAAAAATGTGCCGATAGATGGATTTATTGCTCTGAGATTAACTTTTATATGGATTGCACCAGAGAAACTTTTTAATCATTAGTTTTAAGCAAAATTTAAGTGACGTTATTTATTGAAATAAAAGAGTAACTATGTAAATCATTTAAATGTAATTTGAATTTTATATACCCACCTACAAATTTGTAACTATATATTTACTTATGTATCTTAGTCTGTAAGAGTATAATATGCTCTGGTTGATGAATAAATAATAATAATAATATTGCATTTGTAGGGGATTAGAAATAAAACACTCGATTACAAAATTTACTTCTTTATTCGTCTGCAACCAAAAAACTAATGAAATAAAGAGGGAAGTCAGCCATGTCATTTCCAGAAGTAAAAAGAGATAGTTATGTATTATTAAAGTGAGATGTAAATAGGACTGCGAACAAAGTCAAATCGCTAGTACGTCAGAGCTGGCGTCTGTACTTTATGGTCTTAGACATCCTGCCCGGTCGAATCGTTCCGTTCGAATTCTGCTGCATCCAAGAGAACACATAATTTCTGCACTGCCCGGTTGCATAGACCAGAAGACGTCTTGAGGGTAACGTTTCGGACCAATCCATCACTGCCCGGATGCACTTCAACTACTCGTCCTAATCGCCAATGTGTTGGGGGGCAGATTTTCTTGCTGAACAATTACAATATCACCATCTTTTCCAAAAATGTTGATGAATTTGACGCAACCATTGCCAATGATGGAGACGATTCGACGAAATGCCATTGATATTCGGTTCAGGTACCGCAATCAGCGGGGCACCTATGAGGAAATCGCCTGGTGTTAAGGCAAACTTTTCGCTTGGATCATCATAGAGAGGAGTAAGTGGGCGAGAGTTGAGACAGGCTTCAATACGTGCAGCCAATGTCTGAAGCTGCTGTAAACAAAGTACTTGTGTGCCCACCAAGCGTACGAGATGGTGCTTGGCAGACTTAACCGCCGCCTCCCACAGTCCACCTTGATGAGGAGCTCTAGGTATGATAAAATGCCACTTCGTTCCACTGAAAGCCAGAGACTGTTGGTTGTTTTCGCTATGCCACGCGGATAAATCTTCTTGAAGTACACGGTTAGCTCCCACAAACGCGGTGCCATTGTCACTGAATAAGTCTAGGCATGGTCCTCGTCTGCAAACGAACCTCGTAAAGGCGTCCAAGAAACTTTGCGCTGAAAGATCTTCCACAACTTCCATATGTACAGCCTTTGTACTCATACAAACAAATATGGCGAGATATGTTTTCACTGTTGAGCGGGAACGTTTTGTGCCAAGCCTAAGCACAAATGGGCCACAATAGTCCACACCTGAGGCCAAGAATGGTCGGGCTGCAGTCACTCTCGTTTTAGGTAGTGATGCCATCTGTTGCACGAGTGTTGCCCGACGATGTCGTCTGCAAATAACGCACCGGTGGATAAAGCTCCGAACGGTCTGTCGTCCATTTAAGATCCAAAAGCGCTGTCGTAAAGTTTGCAATATGAGCTGAGTACCACCGTGCAAAGTTCTGTTGTGTGCATCTTGTACCAGTAAACCAACGAATGCACCGTTCCTAGGAAGAATGGCTGGGAAGCGTTGATCATGTGAAATGGGAGCGTGACGAAGACGCCCACCTACTCTCAAGATACCCTTTTGGTCCAAGAAAGGGTCCAGAGGCAGCAATCGATTAGAAGTTTCCAAAGTGGAACCGCGTCGAAGGTCTCTTACTTCTTCTCCAAACGCGAGATTTTGCTCTAGTAAAATGAGGACTGATAAAGCTGCATCCAACTCTTGTGGTTCAACAATAGTTCGCCAACGATTACCCTTTTTAGGAAAGCCCCGTAATATGTACGCCACAGTATGCAAAAGACGCTGCAGAGAGCTGAAACGTTCCGTGAGTGGAATGACCTGCCCATCGCGACGTCTGGTCGTAAGTGTGAATTGAACTACTCCCGTCATCGTCACCACCGATGTTTTCACTTCATCTTGCACATTAGCTAGCTCATCCAAGTCGAGTTTAGTGTCATGACCCATTGGAAAGGCACCACTAGAAAGCCATTGAGGACCCTTCCACCACAGGTTATGCTGCAAGAGCTCGTCACCACCTATGCCACGGCTTGCACAATCTGCCGGATTTTGTATGGATCGGACATGAAACCATCTATTTGTTGCTGTGAGATCTTGAATTTGCCTGACTCGATTAGCCACATATGGCTTTAAGCCTGCTGGATGCTTGCGCAACCAACACAGCGCGATTTTTGAGTCCGACCATAAATAATAGGGATTGTCCAATAAACCCATTGCTTCACGAACGTTATTAAAGAGAATTGCCAAGAGTTGCGCTGCACAGAGCTCAAGACGCGGAATTGTAGCGCCTCGAATAGGAGCCACCTTAGTTCGGGCTGTAACCAAAGAAACGTTATACCTTCCATTGATGTCTTCTGTCCTGCTATAGATGACTGCAGCGTACGCACGCAAGCTGGCATCACAAAAGCCGTGCAGTGTAGTTCTTTTTTCACGATGCATACCCAACCATCTGGGTACTCGGACTTGATTCAGTGCAACCAGGCCACTGCGAAACTTCGTCCAAATTTCAGACAGGTCCTGAGGTAGAGGAGCATCCCAAGTAAGTGCAGCAGACCAGAGGGTCTGAATGAAAACTTTGCCAGTTATGACCACAGATGCCAAGAGACCAGTTGGGTCATAAAGTTGTGCTATTTCGCTCAATACCTTGCGCTTCGTGAGAGAATTACAAAACTGTTCGACCTTAACCTTGAATAAAAGCTCATCAGACATGGGATCCCAAACTAGACCAAGCACCGTGGAAGTAGGTGATTCTATGCTTAGCTCTGAAGAAGAAGAAGCATTATCATTTATCTTATCAATTACCTCAGCACAGTTTGAATTCCATTTTCGCAATGGAAAGCAACCCTTCGAAAGGATAGTTTCAACATGTTCAGCCAGTTGTATTGCTTCTAAAGCGCTGTCGCAGCTTACCAAAAAGTCGTCCACATAAAATGAAGACAAAATAATATCTCGTGCCTTACGTCCTTTGTTTATATCTGCCAAACAGTCATGGTTATCTTGAGCGCACTGATGAAGTGTTCGCACAGCATTGAATGGACTCGATGCCATCCCATAAGTCACGGTAGTCAACTGATAGACTTCAATTTTCTCATCAGGAGAATCTCGCCATAGGATTCGCTGAAAATGTCTGTGCTCAGGAGCCACCAATATCTGCCGAAACATCTTTTCAACATCGGCTGTCAACGCTACTACATAACGACGAAAACGAAAGATGATGTTAATTAAAGAATCCTGAATGGTTGGACCGGTCATCTGGATGTCATTGAGAGATAAACCATTACTACTACGAGCCGATGCGTTGAAGACTACTCGAAATTTGCTTTGCACAGCATGGTGAGGAATGTAATAAGCATTTCGATGATCGCCAGGTTGATCGACACGTTCCATATGATTAAGGGCGCGGTATTCACGCATGAAACTAATGTACTTTTCTCTTATTTCTTTGTTGCCAGCCAGGCGCCGTTCCAAGGCATGAAATTGGCGTAAAGCATTGGTGTAAGAGTTACCGAGCTCCGTAGCACCGTTGTGGATAGGAATATTCACCACATATCGGCCTTCGTTGTTTCGAAAATGCGTCGCGCAGAAAATTTGTTCACACTCATCCTGTTCACTGTTCAGTGGTTGCACCTCTTCCAGATTCCAAAAACTACGAACCAAATCCTCTAAGCGAAGATCATCCTCGACCAAGTGAGCGCAAAATGCAGAAGGTGGTTGCACTGAATTTGAAGTTACTGTTGCTGGGCCATATACAACCCATCCCAAACGAGTGCGCTGAGCACAAGGTTCATTTGGGGCTCCACTAATAATATTACCTTCTACAATTTGGCCCCACACATCCGCACCAACCAAAATGTCGATTACTGCAGGTTTCGTAAACTGAGGGTCAGCGAGCTGAAGACCATTAAGATGCTTCCATTCTTCCCGATGAAGATGCACCGTAGGGGTTTCCGAAGCAATCGAAGGAAGAATAAACGCATTGATTTCCAATGAAAAATTAGAAATAGTTGACTTCAGTGTAAATTTAACCATTCCATTTGTACGCGCATGAGCCATTCCGCCAATCCCTTCCACAGCAACATCATATTTTGATCTACGGAGTTGTAACTGATTAGTTAAACGTTCTGTTATAAAGCTTACCTGCGACCCAGGGTCACAAAGAATTCGAGACAGGCGCTGTTCCAAAGTTCCAACGGCAAGAGCAAGCGCTGTTGCTAGCAGGACGGTATGCGATTCTAGTCATGACGATTGTGTCGTCGTTGTCGTTGCGGTGATATGTGCCTGTTGATGAGGCGATGAAGATTCCATTCCTGTCCAATCGGACTCTCGACAGAACATTGTATGATGTTTTCTACCACATTGTCGACATCCAGATGAAGAACACCGCTGCGAGGTGTGTCCACTTCTCAGACAATTAAAGCATAATCCAGACTCTTTCAAATCTGAGAAACGTTGTCCAGGAGCTTTGCTCAATAACTTTTGACAGCGGCTGATTCGATGCGGTCCCTGGCAATAAGGACATTTACCTTCGTTTGTTGTAACTATGTGTGATTTCATGGGCAACTGGGCGCGGACATTACGATTAATTGCAGCTTGGCTCCGGTGAGGTGGTCGGACAAACTCTGTAGCGAGACTTTGTGCTCGTTTTTCCACGAATTCTAGGAAATTGGTCAAGCTCGGAATCTCGGATGATGAACCCACCATACACCACTCCCTCTGCGTCATGAGGGGAAGTTTAGGCACTAGATTAGATTAGATTAGATAGATGATTTTATTTTTCTTCATTATGATACAAACATTTTTTTATTTTTATACATAAATCATTAAAGCATGGCTTCTGCCGTCTGCCCGATTGACATTTAATAAAAAATAAAAAGAAATTTGTGTTTTAGTTACATCTTACATAATTTACAAAATAAATAGTAGCTTAATTGTTTTGAAATTAAAAATTTTCATTTATAATATTGTTTCGGTAAGTTATTGCTTGTTTATAATACTTTTGAAGTAGCTTTACATCTGATTCACAGTTTAAAAGTGCTCTTACTTCAGATTCAGATTTAATATCACTGCCTAGATACAATCTACGAATTTCCTTGAGAACAGGACATCTACCAATAAAGTGTACTACATCTTCTCGTTCCGCGAGGTTGCAAAGGCTGCAATAGATCGGTAAATCCGAACGATGTGGTATGTAGTTAAGCTTTATGAGTTCTCCCCTCATTTTAAAGATGGCAGATATTAGTTCTTGGCTGTTGTGGTTGGTAAAATAATTTTTTTCACACAAATTGTGGTTCAGGGTGCTGTACAACGATCGGTGAAAGGAAGATGTAGCCATATTTATACAATCTAGCCTATATTGTTCATCCACTTTGGAAATGAGTTCATAGAGCATATCTTTTGGTTGACTTCCATTTGATATCCTTAAAAAATTGAAATCCATCCCACAGTAACTCGCAAGCTCCTCAAGCTTATTAAACCATAAATTTCTTCTTTGAATAGCTTTCATGACAACAATTTTGGGAAGTCTTTCGTCTGGCATCTCAAGAACTTTCAGTATGTAATCTACGTGGAGTTTCAAAGTTTTAACAAATAATGGTGAAAGGCCTGTTTCGATTATCAGCATATAATTGGGTGTTGTACTTGGTAATCCAAAGATTCTTTTAATATAGTATCTCAGGAGTTTCTCTACGGTTTCATGTTGACTGTGTCCCCAAGATTGTGCAGCATATAGCATCACCGATTCCACTACTCCAACGAAAACTTTGTATTTAACGGTATGGTCAACGAATTTATTTGAAAAACATCTTTTCCATGCAGCACATATTGCACTTTTTGCTTTTACAAGCTTATCCTTTAGATGTAACTCCATGTTAAGATTACTAGTAAACATCATACCAAGGTATTTGTAGTTTTTTACAACTTCAATTGGTTCTCCATTGAAGTGCCATTGCTCGTTACTACATAATCTACCACCTCCTTTTTTGAAAATCATCACCTTTGACTTTCCAAGGTTAACCGTTAAATTCCAAGTTCGACAGTACATATAAAGGCGGTTTATCATCAACTGTAATGATTCGGGCGAGTACGCGAATAATACCACATCGTCTGCAAAAAGAAGTGCTTTAAATAACACCCCGGCAAACTCTATTCCTCCTGGTAGACAGTCTGTGAGGTCATTGATAAACAACGAAAACAGGTAAGGACTTAAGGAACAGCCTTGTCTTACTCCCATATTTGTTGCGAACCACTCCGAAGTTTCAGTTCCACACCATACCGCTGCTCGGTTTTCTTCATACATGTTTTCGAGTACCCTTCCAAACTTATTACTCATTCCAGTATTATATAGCTTATAGAACAGAGCTCTTCGATCGATGTTATCAAAGGCTGCCTTAAAATCAATGAAGAAGGCGAATAATTTCTTTTTTTGTTCTAGGAATGTGCCAGCAATGTTCTGAAGCACAAAAATGTTGTCTACGGTTGAGTAACCATTACGGAAACCAGCTTGATTTTCATGAATAAGTTTTTGACTCTCGATCCAATGTGCCATTCTATTATTCAAGAGTTTTGTAAAAATCTTATAGGATGCATTAAGAAGGGATATTCCTCTATAGTTAGCTGGCTCGGCTATATTTCCTTTTTTATGTATGGGGAATATTAATGCTTCTTTAAACTGTGGTGGTATAACTCCCGTATCCAGTATATTATTAAAAGCAGTTGTCATTTGTTCTTTCAGTTCATTTGTAGCGTATTTAAAAAGTTCAATGGGAATCCCATTTGGACCTGGTGACTTCTGATCTTTAAGATTTTTCAAAACTTGGTTTACTTCATCATAAGAAAAAGGTGAATCGAGTATTTCATTTGAATAAAAGGGTATAGCATAATGAATGGGTAATGTGTTTGCTATTGGGTTTAACAAAGCTTGAAAGTAGTCCATTAATAAGCTCGCACTTATTTGAATACTTATTTTTGGTGCTTTACCATTAAATTTGTTTATTGCTAGCCAAAATTCTTTTGTATTTTTGCAGCATGTAAGCATAAGAGCCTCTTTTTCAAGAAAGCATTTCTTTTTTTCTTTGCATAGTCTTTTAAAGGCAATGTTAGTTTTAGTATAAAGATCCTTGAAGAGAATAGTTCCAAATTTACGAAAGGCTTTGAGCCAACCAAAAGATTTTCGCCTTGCTACTTCACACTCCTTATCAAACCATTTATCCTTATAAACAAATGTCTTTTTATGAACCTGTGTGCACGATGGATACGATATTTTAGCTAAATTATCTATCTCACTTATATTGAGTTGTTCCTCTGTGTTTAAGTTGCGTTGGAGATTGTTCCTATACTCAATTGCCTTTGCATGTTTCCACGTCAACTTTGGTGGGAGTAACATGTTGGTTATTTCTTCGTTTTCAATGGGGGCGGTAAAAAACTCTGCTATGATTGGTAGATGATCTGAGTACTGCTCACACAAAACTTCAAAATCTGCAAATATGGAAATCCATTCGCCCCTTATTAAACAGTAGTCGATGACAGAGCAGCCTTGTTGACCTACAAAAGTAAATTCTCCATGTGTATCCACGCCACTTACACCATTCATAATATGAAACCCAAATGAATCACACAAATCCAGCAGTTTGATTCCCCTCGAGTTTGTTGTGGTATCTTTTGATTCTCTCACCTTCCCTGCATATCGATTCTCTCTTCCTTCCTCTTTTCCTATACGGGCATTTAGATCTCCGATAATCATTACATTGTCGTAGCTGCTATGTTCAATTATATCACGTAATTTTCCAAAATCCCTTTCCCAGTGATTGCAGTTAATGTAGGTTGGTAGTATTATAAATTTGGTTGTATTCAGGACGATTTTCATGATTCTAACTTGATCTTCAGTTTCAAACTCACATGAAATGTTTTTTAAGCTTTTTTTATACCCAAAAAAACAGCCACCACTTGCTCTGCCTCTGGTACTTTGTTTTACAGCGGGAATCCAAACAAATTTATAGTTCGTAAATCTGTTAAGATATAATTTATATTCTTCTTCTACTAAAAACGTTTCATAAAGAAACACAATATCATATTTATTTATAAAATCATAAAAATTTGCGTAAATAGACTTATTACTAAGACCTGCTACATTATAACTTAATAATTTAATTTTTTTAATTTTTTTATTAATTTCTACAGATTTTATTTTACTATGGCAGACGGCAGCACTGCCCTATCCTAAATAATGTGCATTGGTTGTTGTCCCTGCTAAATGGTTCCTATTTCCAAACGAAGATGTCGCTCCTTGATTGACAGCTCTGTCATTCACATTCGGCTCCACGTTAAAGCACAGCTGATTACTAAGATCAGTTTTGTAAATATTATTTAACATTGGTATCCCATTGTTGTTGTTGTGTAAGATTCCCAATGATGAACTCCAACGAAAGACATTTTTCTCTACGATCATTCTATCATCTCGAACCAAAACTTTTACTTGTGGGTTAATTTCATTCAGATTACTTCTTATTTTTAATAGTTTATTTCGTTTGTGGCGGATTGTTAAAGGAAGATCTTTTGAAATATTAACTCCCAATCCTCTTAGAGTCGATGATGACTTAAGTGCTGCGATAACTTGTCCTTTAGATTCTAATTTTACAATAAAATTCTTCACATTCTTATTGAACGATTTTATTTCACGGATATGGAGATTTTCAATACGTGGTGTTGGTTGTATTAAGCTGGTGCAAACCTCTTTTACGATATCTTTTTCTTCTTTACCTTCTTGAGGTGTAACTCGCAGCATAAGATTGTTTTCTGTGTTTATTTTTTGTAATTCTTCTATTTGGTTCTCAAGAATTTCGTTTTTTCTTTCTAAGGCGCATACTTTTGTTGACAATTGCAGATTGAGCTCAATAATTTGTTTGTTTACCTTATTTGCGCTCGTCTCGACGTCAGTCTTTTTTGCGGCATCTTTCATTTTTTCATCGAATAGATCATTAAACAATTGATAAAGATCTGACTTTGTCATAGATGAAACTAATTCTTCAGACATTATTTGCAAGGGTTGTTGTTTTTTATGTTCGTTGAAGGTCTCGGGGGATGTTTGAAAAAGTTTCCTTTTATTCTCCTTGGACATATAGAGTGAGGTTATGTCTTATATGTACGGTGATGATAACACTCAGATATAAAGCTAACTATAAATCTTATAGATGTAAAACTCACTTTAATTTTTGTTTATCGGATTTCTTAGAATTTCAAATGAGTTTTTACAACTTTTCAACTTAAAAGAGCTATTAAAAACAACAAATTTTGCACTTTTTATAGGAGTAACGATGAAACACACTTCTCAAACTTATGACAGTGTTTGTATTGTATAATTGGCACTACCAGAGCATCCCATTGATCTACTGGGAGTTTCATAACGCGGAGAGCTCGCAAAGATTCCTGAACAGTATCAACAATTCTCAGCAGTGCTTCTGACGTCTCTTCTGGGGCAATCTTTAGATTAAGGAGACGCGACACATGCGTTTCCGCCAAAAGCTTAGGGTTGTCAAATCGAGTTTTTAATGCCTGCCACACCTCTTGATACCCACCAGTGTACATTCCTCCAATTAATGGAACCTTCTCTGCATCAATTGCTTGTCGCAATTTTACAAGTTTATACGCTTCTGGAAGCTCCGAGTTGTGCACCAATGTTTCAAAGGTATCTCTGAATGCCAGCCAATTATGAAGAGCACCGTCAAAAGATGGAATTTTCACGAGATCTAGTCTCATGTCCAGGTTGTGCGTATTAGTCTTTCCAAGTTTTAATGAATCAGCGTTTGCGCTGCCGTCTTCCAACTGAGGGTTCTGCTCAGCCACTTGTGCCCTTTGAAGCTGCAACAATTTGCGATTGAGTGT
Organism: Chrysotoxum bicinctum; assembly: GCA_911387755.1. Taxonomy (NCBI): domain Eukaryota; kingdom Metazoa; phylum Arthropoda; class Insecta; order Diptera; family Syrphidae; genus Chrysotoxum; species Chrysotoxum bicinctum. The sequence continues at coordinate 118,885,510 of OU426987.1, forward strand.
TACACACGTTGCTTTGTACACTGTCTCCACTTGGTCCCAAAGAATGTCATGTGCGTCCAATTCAGTATCCAATGCTGCGCCCACAAGGGCTTCATGGTGTTGTACGAATCTGTCGTAATGCGCCGTTATAGCCCTAACCTCTTGTTCCAGTTGCGCGGTATCTGCACCACCAAGATCTGCTCCAGCCACACGATCGTGAGCACGACGAATTGCATTGGCAGCCGTCGTACGTAAATTTATTGATTGAGCCATATTTCTCATGAAATTATACAAAAGAAATAAAAATAAACCAAGTGTTTACTTCTCGTAACTCAATTCCTCACAGAAGGCACCAAAAATGTAGGGGATTAGAAATAAAACACTCGATTACAAAATTTACTTCTTTATTCGTCTGCAACCAAAAAACTAATGAAATAAAGAGGGAAGTCAGCCATGTCATTTCCAGAAGTAAAAAGAGATAGTTATGTATTATTAAAGTGAGATGTAAATAGGACTGCGAACAAAGTCAAATCGCTAGTACGTCAGAGCTGGCGTCTGTACTTTATGGTCTTAGACAGCATTCTTACAATTTTTGTCACCTTTTTGAGTTGGAGTTGAGGGGAGTTGACGGTTTAGTTGGAATTAGACCAGTTTCTTCTAAGAACGCGATGCTTTTGAAATATTTTTTTTTGAAATATTGAAAAGTTATTTAATTTAGGATGAAGTAGTGGATGCTTAATCGCCATTCTTTATTCAAAGAAAAAAATACTTCACTCTTACAAAGGTTGAATAAAGAATGACCTTGGTAAACAATAACCTGTACCATATTAGCATTAAAAATGTTAGACACAAACAATAAACATACATATTAATTAAGGAATTATATAAATTTGCTGCATTCGTACACTAGTACCTAGGTAATGTGAATTTTTCATAATGTATTAAATTTTCATGTCTGAACATTTTAAATGTGCAACTTTGGGCTACGTACATACATATATTTGGTAGACATTGGATATAGACCATAGGGTAAATTCAAAGTTTCTTTAAATCCAGATTCTGTAAATGCAAAAGAAACCTTGCATACACCCAACCTCGCACCTACCCCAAATCCTATAGTGTGCCCAGGCAGGGGGGTTGCAGGGGGGCAGCATGCCCCCCCGATACATATCTCACTGTTTATACGCCGTAATGCGTAAGCAAGCAAAAAAGCAAATATCCCATAAAAAAGTAGTTTTAGTTATTTTCAATTTTCTCAAAAACTAGACGACATAAAATCATGTAGTTTTCAGTTTTTGAATAAGAATAAATTAGAGCAACGAATTTTAGGAAAAATAATAATATATAACTTTGCAGTTTTGAAAAATTAAACTTTAAACTTTTTTTTTATGTTTTTTTTTTTCACCAAAATTTGAGTTTAAAACTCGTTTTTTCAAAAACTGTGCATAGATTCTACTTGACTTAAAAATTATCTAATAGATTATAGTATTGGCTTTAAAAAAAGGTATAATACTTAATTGTAAGTATTACCGTTATTTTTTAATATTTTTGTTTCCATTTTAGTACCTTTTTTATAAAATTGCCCCTCCCGCCCAAACGGGGGGAGATAGACCCCCCCTCCTGTAGTAAAAAATGCTTGTATTGAACTGTTCTACAAAAAACCGTTATTATTTCTTGGCGCCTAAGTTATCGTACTCTTGCCTAGACTTCTGTCCGTGTGCAGACGGCATTTACAGTATCGGACAAAACATTTGCAACTAGAACTGAAACCAAGTAGTTTCTTAAGATTTATAAAAGTTGTATTCAGAACCAAAATAATTTTTATATATTATAGAAGGTGTATATTTAAAGTGAACAAAAATATGTATATAATTTTTAAAATCATAATAAACTTTTAGTTATCTACGTTGAATTGTATCAAGTAACTTCATATTTGCACGCGGCAAAACAATTGCAACTAAAATCAAATTAACAGTTAACAGCATATTAACCGTTAATTTGCTGTTTTTATTCAATTTTTTAATTTTTTATAACATTGACCATATGTTTGAAGGTCGTGACCTGAAAGCTCAGTTGCATAAATATTTTTACTGAGAGCAGATCTGCGGACATATCGATCTCAAGAAAAAAGCTAATAATTACGCCTAATAAATTTGGTGATGCGTCAAGACAGCTATTGTAGACGATTTTATTTCGGGGATCTTACAAAAAGATATTTCCGAAGAATATGATGTTAATAAATCGTCGGTCTGGCGAATCATAGCTCGATATCGTAACACAAAAGAAGGAGCTGTTTTGCATATCGGCGGTCAACCACGTAAAACAAGTTATCGAATGAAGGCTAGTTGGCAAGAAAAGTTAAACAAAATGTCCCTTCCTATCTGCACCGTAATTAGTCCAAGAATTCCAATTAACAGTAAGTGCTAGAATGGTATCTCGTCGATTGGCTCTCACTGATTTATTTTTTTACCGTCCTGCTAAAAACCCTTAATTTCGATTCGTAACCAGAGAAAGGGAATACAGTTTACAAAGGAACATTTCTTTGGAGCAAGCAGAAATGGACAGCAGTCCTTTTTAGTGATAAATCGAAATTCAATATCATGGGTAGGGATGGAAAATCTTACGTTAGAAAACCTCTTTGCAAGCAACTTCAATAACGTTACTGCTTAAAAACTGTTCGGCATGGCGGGGGGAGTTAGATGGTGTGGGGTTGTTTTTCTGCTGGTGGTTTCGGGTCATTGCATCGCATTAATGGAATAATGGAACAACACATATGCAAAAGTATCTTAGAGGATGTTATGGTGCCGTACGGAGAATGAAATATGCCATGTCGTTTGGGTCTTTCAGCAGGATAATGACCCAAAGCACACTTCGAGGCTAGCCAAAACGCGGTTTAATGATCACACGGGTCAACGTTATGAATTGGCAGCCGCAATCACCAGATTTGAACCCCATAGAAAATCCTTGGGAGATCGTCACACACAAAATTAATCACGAAAATGTGAGAAATGCGAACGATTTTTTTTACAAGAATAGAGACGGTTTGGATTGAAATTCCATTAAAGATAATACAAAACTTAATTGAATCAATGCCAAGAATGTGCAAAGCAGTCATCGAAACCATGGCTTTGCCCAAATTATTGATTATTTTTAAGTTTTTCTATATTTCAATTCAAAGTTGCAATTGTTTTGTCGCGTTTAAATTTTAAGTTGATTGATATAATTCAATGTTAATAAATAACGGTTTATTTCGATTTTGACAATTATATATTTTTATTTACCCCAAATACAAAGCTTTTATAAAATATGAAGAATGTTGTTTTTTGAATAAATCCCCTATAATTTTGAAGAAAGTGCTTAATTTCATTTCTGGTTGCAAATGTTTTGTCCGATACTGTACATTCTCAGTAAAGTTAATGATTTAAATACTTGTAAAAATTTATTTTTAAACTCTCTAAAAGATACATTAGGTGTTTTTTTGGGAAAATTATCCGTAGTGAAGTAGGATTTCCCAAAAAAACGTATCCGCAGTTGTGCGATTTTTCTACTTTAAAGTTGGTACCACTGACTAGTTGTCAAATATTTAATTGAAAAAAAAAACAACCAATAACTTTTTGCCAAGTAATTTTCATGTTTCTGAAAATATATATGGAGGTTTTTATTTATGAATTTCAATTTAAATCATTTTGTATTTACTTTTTCTGTTCACCAGCCATTCTTCATAAACCAGAAGTTTTGTTTGTGAATTTTTTTTGTTGACAATTATCACCACAAAAGTCAAGGGATCTGTTCGCAGACTTTAGTTAGTTTTGGATTTCTCAACAGCTTTTTTCATAAGAAGGCTTTGTCGCGTTAGTAACTCTTAAATGTCGCTGTTTAACTAAATTATAACAGCTGACCACGACATTTCGCTCCTGCAAAAACGCGTTAGTTACTAAACAGCTTTCTATAAGAGTTCGACACCAACACGATACAAAATGCAGCGTTTTTCTTATAAAAATGGTTTTGTAAAAAAAAGACAAACTCTCAATGGAAAATGCTAAACAACAAACTACTTTTCGTACTCTACGAACATGCCTTCGAGCATGCACGAGGCGTGACTTTTTCGATAGCGGAAGCACTGAACATAAAACCAAAACTGAAAGACCTTTGAGATCTAACCTTTTAAATTCCACTTAATGATAATACACATAAAATAATATACATAAATAATATATTACAGTAAAGTCTAATTAAAAAAAAAGAGCTTGATGCCCTGCGCAAAGATATATCCTTTTTCTTTTAAGGCAAAATTATCTAAGTTCGATTTGATGAGAACTAAGCTTTGAGATCTAACCTTTTAAATTCCACTTAATGATAATACACATAAAATAATATACATAAATAATATATTACAGTAAAGTCTAATTAAAAAAAAAGAGCTTGATGCCCTGCGCAAAGATATATCCTTTTTCTTTTAAGGCAAAATTATCTAAGTAGATAACCTTTTTTGTCCACATTTATTTCTAAAAAAAATATTTAATTCTCTTAAAACATGAATATGATCTCTCTACAGATGCCATTATTACAGGATATTAAAAATCTTCAGATTCCTTGAAGTTTTTTTTTTGATTTAAAATTCTCATAATTGAAAATAACCTTTAGTTATATTTCTGCTGGAATGTCAAGAAACCTCAGATATGAATATTAGAAATACCTACTATTTTTGACCACTTTTTTTTATAATAACAAAAAATAAACAGAAAACAGGTGGATTGTATTTATTGCCACGAAAATAATTAAAAAACTACCAGCTTTTAAATTCATATTTGTTTGTTTTCTGATTGTTATGAATTGCACCTAAATTTGCACACACATTATATTAAAATAAAACTTTTCTACTCCTTTTGTCCATGAAATTAAACTCATTATCAGTTTGAGACAATAAGCAACTCAATAGATACTCGTACATCTTTGTTTTTCTATCTATCTCTTGAAGGAAATTCTCGTAATGCATTCACTCAACTCATTCTTCACACATTGGGCAAAAGGCAAGAAACGAGACAAAATTATTTTGACTTTGGGTTGAGATCTAAGTTAAGTATGCGAAATAATGGAATGCCCAGCTGTTGTGCATTCTATATATTGTTTGAGAATCATTGTTGTTTGAGCATTTTGTGAATATTGGTGAGTGATGTTGTAGGTATATTTTCAGTTGACTTGGAGTGGAAGGGTGTTTTGAAATTGAGTTAAGGAGGCGATAGGAATGCATATCTGTTAGGCATTTTAGCAAGAACTTTCATGAGATTGAGCATTATAAATAATGGAGTGATGTTGAGCATTCTCAGTTAGTTTGCAGTATGGCATTTTAAGTTGTATTAACCAGAGAGATCTTGATTTTCTTTAGTAATTTTAGTAAATGATGATAATGATGTCATAATGATGTTGGAATGTAATTTACAGAGTAAATGAAGATTCATTAATAGATACAAATAATATAATAAAAATATTAATACAATTTGGAATTTTGAATTTAATTCCTTGCTAGGTACGATTTTTTCAAATGGTTCAACGGAAGCACTCATTCCACTCAATATATGGACGCTTCGTCCCTGCCTTCGAGATACAAAAGAGTTTTCAATTGTACCAACATTTGTATTCGAGACTCGAGCAAACGTCAACATTCTATCCGCAGTTGGATCCTACTTCTACTTTGGGTTGAATTGGAGTGTCCGAGAGTGCAGACGTGTTTCTGCGTCTGCACTCTCCAAAAAATAAAATTAACATAATTCTTGTAAAAACGTGCTACGGTTTAAATTAATTTTTTTTCCGTTTTTAATGTCTTTTTGACTAAATTTTATTCGCTTTTACTAAAAGCGAACTTCCTAAACATCCTAAATTAAACTCAACGCCGGATGGTGCTGTGATTACAACGAAAAAACTGGATCACTTTTTTAGTGCCCATTAGTTCTCCCCAGCGAGATAACAAAAAGTAGAACCTCAAAATGAGGCATTAACCTAACAAGTGGATTAAGCAACAGTGTAATACACTACACAAAAATCGACGATGCCGATACATGGCTCACTCCCAGCAGGAAGCGAACCTGCACATTAATAAAAATCCGCAACTGCAGTTCTGCGGGCAACAGTCCGCCGAACAACAATCGATGACGCCGACATGTGGCTAATTCCCAGCAGGAAGCGAACCTGCACATTAAAAAAAAAAATCCGCAACTACAGTTCTGCGGGCATTAGTCTGCCGAACAGCAACCAAATCTCAATCCTGGGTCTGGGACTGATGATACTACTAAACCGGGTGGCGTATTGCCAAACTGTATATCAGTACAGAGCTCCGACGCTCTATAATAGACTACAGAATGCTCATTCAAATTAAGAGCATACTATATACTGTGTCAGATCAAAAGCAGATTATTCTGTGTTGGTATACATTTTGCTCAGGAAACTAAGAGCAAAGTACCTGTGATTACAGAGCCATCGTTCACGTTGGTGACGTGTGGTTATTGTGTGTGGTGTGTGGTGCCGTGACATAAGGCCAAGTGACAAAAGGCCAAATTTGTTTGTGACTTATCTAAGCCCAAACATAAAATGTTTTGTCTTGAGCAACAGTACCTCGTGTGGCCCGCTTCGCGGGTTTTTATGATTTTAACTCCCTTTTCGGGGCTCACACCCGCTCACGCAACTCCGTTGCTCCGCTTAGGGTATGTTCAGTCGCCAGGCAGGCGCCTGTAGCAACAGTTTTCCTGAGCAGCAGTACATAACTGTTAGTTGTTTACTCCAATTAATGTAAAATACAAAACTGTTGCTACAGGCGCCTGCCTGGCGACTGAACATACCCTAAGCGGAGCAACGGAGTTGCGTGAGCGGGTGTGAGCCCCGAAAAGGGAGTTAAAATCCTGAAAACCCGCGAAGCGGGCCACCCAAGGTACTGTTGCTCAAGACAAAACATTTTATGTTTGGCCTTAAGTCACAAACAAATTTTGCCTTTTGTCACTTGGCCTTATGTCACGGCACCACACACAATAACCACACCAACGTGAACGATGGCTCTGTAATCACAGGTACTTTGCTCGATCTGAAATAGTATATAGTTGGCTTCAGCTTTTTTAATATTTTACAAGCAAACTGCATGTGACCACAGAGCGCTCTGTGGTAGCATACAGTTTGCTCTACAATACTTTCAAATTCGGTGAGCAGAAAATGACTGAGCACAGACTAAGGAGATCTGTGCTGATATACAGTTTGGCAATACGCAACCGGGTGACCTAATATGTCGCCAAAAACTGAGAATCAAGTCTCTAAAAAACTGGATGAATCCCGATAAACGGAAACTGACCGCTGCTTACCAACTTGTGGCGCTCAGGATTAAGACCTTTATAATCTTTAAGTTTTAACATTCAAAACTAAGTGACATTATTGTAACCGATATGTGATAATTCCTTTATTATATAATAGTAATTATATGCCTAATTTGCATAGTGCGCTATCGCTCTATTTTAAACAAAAAAAAAAGAAAGATATAAAAAAAAATACATCATCAAAATGTAATCTCAACTTATTATCTCTGTCATGTGATATTAGTGTAACCGTATAATCTTCTCACTCATCCTAAATGTATACATGTAAGCAGTATAGAGCTATCGCTCATATCTGACTATCTTTTTCACTCTATCACTTCTCTAGTGAACCAATCGTATATTCAAACATAAAGAGCGTTCTCGCTCTCATATTCAAAAAAAAGACAAGAAATATCAACATTATATGTTAAAAAAGATATAGCGCGCAGCGCTTTTTTAGGTTTTAGTTCTTTAGTTTTTAAGTTAGTATTAGTTTATAAAATTGTAAATATGTATATAGTCAACGAAACTTCCGTTTCACGCAAATGTATAACGCTCGCCCTTGAGCACGAGCAGAACAAAACTATATTATTATATAAAAATTGACATGCCACGAGGCTTAACCCTAAATAAGCAAGATTGTTAAAGAAGGCCATACGTTACAGCCACTTTTGTACTTTTGTTAAAGATAGAATAAGATGAAACAACTTTGTAAAAGACACCTAAAGACTCAATAAAAATGTTCATTCATTCATTCATTCCTACTTCTACTTTTATCGGCAGTGAAGACTTTGTATTTGTAATACGTATAAAATCTTACTTCACTAAGGATAGCTTTGCGAAAAAAACACACCTATTAAAGTGGTCAGTGTTATCTGGTGCAAAACTGTCAATAAATAAATGTAAATTACTACATACAGCTGCGAGCAGTGAAATAGTAGTGCCTGCTGGTAAAATGAATTTCACTACATATTTTGCAACCTGTGTACCACTGGTCTGCATTACTTTTAAATTTATGAACTATTATATGCGACATCTCCGGCCATGCCTTTTCGGTTGTCAAATCTAAACCGTTATTATTTACAGCTTATTTTATACCGATATTTGATTTTTCTTAGCGAGCAATAAAATAGTAGCAAAAAGTAAAATTATTAAAAAAAAAATTTAATTTACAGTAAAATATTCGATTTTTTGTAAAAAAAAGTAACTTTGTTTTAGTTTTTACGTATTATTTATGTATTGAGTAAAAAAATACATGACTGCATAGTTTAGTGGGACGAAGCAAACATTGCAGCGAAGAAAATAGATCTTCGATTCAAAATCTTATTAATCAAGGCAAGACGTACAGGGAAGTTGAAAAACTCGTCGGATATTCAGCCCCAATGATACGTAATGCAATCATTTACAAAAAAAAAAAGATGAAAAACGGGGCAAAAAGCGGATTCATTCGGAGGCTACCGTACGACAAGTCACGAGGTGCGCCAAAAATCGACCAACAATGTCAGCTGTGGAAATCTGCGACGTGTTAAACCTAACTTGTGGCGTTCATACGATAAGAAGACGACTACGAGAGCATAAATTAAATGCTAGCAGCCCACGCAAGGTGCCACTTTTGAAAAAAAAAAAACACGTGACCCGGCGCACAGTGCGTCGATTGTATGCAGGTAGTGGAAAAAAATCTATTTTTCAAAATCAAGATAACTGTGATCAAAAATTGGTTGCTAAATGTAATAGGGGATTTTAATCAATTTGAGGAATTTTCACGCCCCCTGCCACGCCCATTTTTGGTAATAAATTGGTTACATGAAAACTTCTAGTACGATAGTGATTTTAATTATTAATATTTTGGTCGGTGAAGAAATTATGAGTTAAAATAGCGCAAATTTCGCCAACTGACACGCCCACTTTTGCTATAAAATTGACTTTTTTTTTAAATTTTCGTATTTTTTTTTTCTATAATCTACACGCGCTCAAGGGATTATGATTACCCTTTAAATGTTTGAACACAAAAATAATGTGTTTGATAAGTGTTTTGGACTACAAAATTTAAATACAAATGACTACAAAAAAAAATAGTTTACCTAATTTGTGAATTAACTTCTCCTTTATTCAATTTGCTATTTTTTATATAAATTTAAATTTTGTTCATATTAATCAATCTACAACTCCACTGTACTTGCGGCTTCAGATTTGAGTGGTTTAATTACTAAATTCATTAATCTTTCAAAAGCTGTACTTATATTTCACGAGAGTCCACTGGAAAGCCACAGTTGCAATGGGTTGTACTTTGATCTTGAGTTACTCTAGCTGTTTTCTTGCTAAGCAGAGCTTTTCTCTGCCACTTTAACTTTAACCTCAGCAGAGCACGGATCACACAATTATTGGGTAACTTGTATCAATAAATAAAAGGAATTATATAATTGTATACATATAATACATTCTTTTAAACTGACTTTTTTTTTATTATACATATATATATGTATATATATATATTGGTTGTGCTTCGTCAAAGAAAACTTGCTGAATTCTCCATCATAAAATTGGTCCTTCGATGTCGAATTTAAAATTTTATTGAACCAACATTTATTTTGAATCTACTCTCGGTGTTTAAAAAGTGCTAAAAAGACAGCTTGGTTGCGCGAAATTTGGCTCTGGTTTATTGCGTTAAGAAATCCGTGATTAATTTCCATATCACATTCCGTTAGGTTATTCGGACTTTGATATACATAGATTCTTTTCGAGACAATGAATGCTTTAAAATTAAAGATTGGCAACGCAAAAGGTCGATTAACTCGTGCGGCAAATTTCGTAGAAGCCATTGAGGAATCTACGCCTCTCGAGTTACTTGAAATTCGGTTTCAAAAATTGGAAACCACGTGGTTGGAATTTTCTTCTTTGCACGACGAACTTTTTCAATTGCTAGAGGAAGATGATGATAATAGCGAGCTTGAGACTGAGTTTGGTGAATATGAAAATAAATATTTCACTGCTTATTCGCGCCTTACTCAAGCTATTCGGTTACGAAAGATCGCTGAGCCGGTTGCGGAAAAAAACGTGGAAAATTCGGTTGTGGAACAACTAGCTAAGCAACAGTCCTCCTTTCTTGAAAAATTGAATTCGTCAAGAGACACTAATTCGTCAAATGATCTTCCAAAAATTGTTGTTCCTACCTTTTCGGGGGATTACAAGGATTGGCCTAGTTTTCGTGATCTTTTTATTGGGTCAATCGACTGCAGAACAAATCTTACACCGTCGCAAAAGTTTCATTTTTTAAAATCTTTTATTCGTGGAAATGCGGCTGGCTTAATAAATGATATAACCATTTCCGATTCGAACTATTGTGAAGCCTGGGACAGGCTAGAAAGACGATACGATCGTGTTCAAATTATAGTTCAATCATATATTCAAACATTCTTATCGCTTCCATCGACTAGTGTAAGTAACGTGAAGATTTTACGAAAGATAACTGACGATGCCGATCAAGTCGTACGTGGTCTTAATGCCTTAAATAAAAATAGTCGGGATCCATGGATTATTTATTTGTTATTAAATAAATTAGATCCAGAAACAAATAAATCGTGGGCAGAATCTATCGGTTCTAGGGAAGATTGCACTATCACCGAACTTTTAGACTTTTTGCAAGCTCGTTGTAATGCCCTAGAATCCTGCCAATCGCTTAGTCGTCCGGTTCCGTCGCGAGCTAAGCCACAAACTACATCAATTCGATCGCATGTAGCTGAAGCGTCAGATTCTAAACCTCAGTGCCCAAAGTGTAATAATGATCATTTCTTAACCCAATGTGCAAAATTCGTCGAATTAGACATAGCTTCAAGAAGAAGCTTCGTGAAAAGCCTTTCGCTTTGTTTCAATTGCCTTCGGGTTGGACATCCTTCGTTCAAATGTCGTTCCTCGTATCGGTGTCGCGTTTGCAAGTCACGACATAATACTTTGGTCCATCCTGAAGATTCAACGAATAATGATTCTGCATCTTCTCCTCAACTCCAGTCGCCGTCATCGTCTTTCCACCAGTCTCAGTTTTCCTTTCCGCGTAAACCCTCAGCTTCGTCTACACATACTTCGCTTACACAACCACCGCTCTTGAACAACCATTCACTGGAATACAGTCGTCGTAAAACTACCATTCTACCGACAATGTTAGCAAAGATAAAAGATTCTCAAGGAAACGTTATTGACTGTCGGGTCTTACTGGATTCTGGATCACAGTCAACGTTTGTGGCAGAATCTTTCGCGCAGAGACTTGGTTACCCTCGTTCGCATGCTAGAATTCCTATTCTTGGGTTGTCTTCTTCAGAGGCAGGTTATACAAAGGGCTGTATTGCTCTTCAGCTTAGTTCGCGCTACAATTCTACCAGTTTGCTCGTAGATGCATTAGTTTTAAACAAACTTACGTCAAATTTGCCGTCTCATTCCGTAGATATTTCTTCTTGGTCTCACATTTTTGATCTTGAATTAGCGGACCCTAATTTTTATTTGAGTACACCTGTAGATGTGCTGTTAGGGGCCGACAAGCTATGGACCATACTAGAAGGAAAACAGATTTACGGTTCAGAGGGCGAGCCACTCGCCCAAAAAACTTCGTTTGGGTGGGTAATAACAGGAGAATACCTAGAACCAAAGGTGTCAGAGGATAGTCGTTGCTTGTCGTCCCTTCACTCCACGATTGACGTAGATTTATTGCTGCAACGGTTTTGGGAACTAGAGGAAGTAATCCCTGCTAGTCAAACCAATATGGATGATAAGGCAGAGCAACATTTTAAAAGGACTTTCAGTCGAGCATCCGATGGGAAGTATATAGTTCAACTCCCCTTTAAGTCTTCAGAGATCATTTTCGAAAATTCAATTTCGTCAGCTGTATCGCGATTGTACTCAATGGAACGTCGTTTTGCGAAAAATCCTACATTACACAAGTTGTATTCGGACTTCATGCGTGAATATTTGGAACTAGGCCATATGAGACGTATACCTTCAGATGAACTTAAGACCAATCCTGGGAAGCAGTTTTATCTTCCTCATCACGCTGTTTTGAAGCCCGACAGTTCCTCTACTAAATTACGCGTTGTTTTCGATGGCTCCGCGAAGGATTCGTCAGGGAATTCTCTCAATAGCATGTTGGTAGTAGGTCCTCCTATTCAGCGAGATTTGATTGGGGTTTGCTTGCGTTTTAGGCAACACAAGTATGTGTTCACCGCGGATGTTGTTAAAATGTTTCGCCAGATCTGGGTGGAAGATCAACATACCGACTTTCAGCGCATCGTTTGGCGTGAGTCTCCTGAACAGGAAATTGGTCATTTTCGACTCTGTACCGTGACATATGGTACAGCTTCAGCTCCTTTCTTGTCAGTTCGAGTGTTGAAACAGCTGGCAGATGACTACAAGCTAGAATTCCCAGACGCTTCTCGCGTTTTAATTGAGGACGTATATGTCGACGATGTCATGACGGGAAAGGATTCCATTGATGAATTGACAAATTTGCGGTCTCAGCTTGTAACTCTGCTCTCAAAAGGCAAACTTGACCTTAGAAAATGGAGTTCAAATTGTTGGCCACTTCTTGCATCTCTACCAAAAGAAGATTGTGAATTCTCTTTCGTTGATACCGACCTCACACAGTCACTAATAAAGGTGTTAGGGATGTTTTGGAACCCCGTAAGTGATGAATATTCTTTTCGAATGGCCCAACATCTTCCACGTGTAAAATCTACAAGGCGTACTCTGCTATCCGAGGTAGCACGGATATTTGATCCACTGGGACTGTTAGCTCCATCAGTTGTTTTATTCAAAATGCTGTTTCAAGAACTTTGGTCATCAGAGCTGAAGTTAGGATGGGATGACCCGCTACCTCCTCATTTAACGGAAAGATGCAATGGGTACAGGGAAGAACTTTCGTTTTTTGAAAAGGTCCGTGTTCCTAGACTTGTGTTTTCAGCGTTAGAAGAAATCGAGCTCCATGGATTTTCGGATGCATCTTCGGTAGCTTACGGAGCCGTCGTATACACAAGGTGCAAGATTGCAGAAGGAAAGTATAGGGTAACCATTGTTGCAGCTAAAACAAAGGTAGCTCCGCTCAAACCAGTATCTATTCCTCGCTTGGAGCTCTGTGGGGCCTTGCTGTTAACTCGTTTATTATCTCTTATAAAATCATCATTTACAGCTAAGATAACAAAAACATTTGCGTGGTGCGATTCAGAGATTGTTCTACATTGGCTTTCCTCACCACCTCGTCGTTGGACAACATTTGTAGCCAATCGAACAGCCGCTATTCTGGAAACGGTTCCGCGAAACTCATGGCAACACATACCCTCGGAATTCAATGCAGCGGATTGTGCTTCACGTGGTGTTCGACCTTCGCTTCTACCCAGTCATAATCTTTGGTGGACTGGTCCTTCATGGTTATCGTTAGAAAAGGATCACTGGCCAAATACACGATTTGTTCCTAAAGAATCGGATTTTGAAGAAGGTTTAACCGAGGAAAGACAATCGCGCCAAGTTCTTGTTACGTTTAATGGTTCGGATATCATTCAGTCGCTTATTGACAATATTTCGTCGTGGTATCATATTCAGAGACTTGTTGCGTACCTTCTACGGTACATGTTCAATTTACTTACCCCAAAACAGTTTCGTCGAACCTCTGGCCTAAAGCTAAGTGAACTTCAATATTCTCGAAAACAGATTATCAAAACCGTTCAAATAACATCATTCAGTGTCGATATTCGAACCCTAATAACTAAAAAACAACTTCCCCTGAAATCGAAGCTGCTCAGATATTCCCCTTTTATTGATGATGAGGGAATCCTCCGAGTTGGAGGAAGACTTAAAAATTCTTTGGCTTCTTTCAATATAAAGCACCCTATTATTCTTCCGAGCACTAATAAAATTGCTTCTCTCATTGTCACAGATATACATGAAAATCATCAGCATCCAGGAGTATCGGAAACCTTTGCAATAGTAAGGCAGCAATATTGGATTTTGGGGAGCCGAAACTTAATCCGAAAAATAGTTAATCGTTGCAAGAAATGTTTTATGCAACGTAAGATTACTATTTCTCAGTTAATGGGTGATTTACCACGCCCACGAATTCAACCAAGTCGTCCGTTTCTTAATTCTGGTTGCGATTATGCTGGCCCATTAACCATCAAACTGTCACGCGGTCGCAATCCGAAACTATCAAAGGCCTACATCGCACTCTTCGTTTGTATGGCCACCAAGGCAATGCATCTCGAAGTGGTGAGTGATCTTACCACCGATGCGTTTTTGGCTGCTTTACGTAGGTTCGTTTCACGACGAGGATTGTGTGCCAATATCTACAGTGACAATGGAACTAACTTTCAAGGTGCTCGTCGGTGCCTAGATGAAATGAAGAAGTTGGTACTGTCAGAGACCCATAACGAGACCATTGCAGCTTCGCTCGCCAAGGACAACATTGCATGGCATTTCATTCCCCCCTCTGCACCCCACTTTGGTGGCTTGTGGGAGGCTGGGGTGAAATCTGTTAAATTGCATTTGCGACGAGTTATCGGATCATCACATTTGACCTTTGAAGAGTTATACACTGTATTAACTCAAATTGAAGCAGTATTGAATTCTCGTCCTCTATGTGTTCTCTCTGATGAAGATTTAAATCCTCTAACTCCTGCTCATTTTATTATAGGTGAACCATTGACAGCAGTACCTGAGCCAACCATGCTAAACACACCTATCAACCGCCTTACGCACTGGAACCACATCCAAAATATGGTTCAAGGGTTTTGGCAGAGATGGCGAATGGAATATTTGACTTCTCTTCAAGAACGACCAAAGTGGCAGCAGATCAGAACAGACGTAAGACTTGGAGACTTGGTCGTCATCAAGGAGCCAAATCTACCTCCAACGAAATGGCTTCTTGGAAAAATAGAAGGCGTAACAACGGGGCCAGACGGTCGTGTAAGAGTTGCTTCAGTCAGGACGAAGCAAGGTACATTATTACGTCCAATAACAAAACTGGCGTTACTCCCAATTTCCTGAAACGTGTTCCAGGGGGGGCGGGATGTTTTGGACTACAAAATTTAAATACAAATGACTACAAAAAAAATAGTTTACCTAATTTGTGAATTAACTTCTCCTTTATTCAATTTGCTATTTTTTATATAAATTTAAATTTTGTTCATATTAATCAATCTACAACTCCACTGTACTTGCGGCTTCAGATTTGAGTGGTTTAATTACTAAATTCATTAATCTTTCAAAAGCTGTACTTATATTTCACGAGAGTCCACTGGAAAGCCACAGTTGCAATGGGTTGTACTTTGATCTTGAGTTACTCTAGCTGTTTTCTTGCTAAGCAGAGCTTTTCTCTGCCACTTTAACTTTAACCTCAGCAGAGCACGGATCACACAATTATTGGGTAACTTGTATCAATAAATAAAAGGAATTATATAATTGTATACATATAATACATTCTTTTAAACTGACTTTTTTTTTATTATACATATATATATGTATGGGTGATTCTACAAACAATGGAATAAAATGATACAAATTTCGGCACGACATTTTTGGAAGCCAAAAGTCGTAAGAATTGTTTTAATTAATTCTTAGAACGTATATTTGCGTTGTTGAAAGCGGCCAGTAAAAAAATTTAAAATGACGATTTTAAGGACATTTTTTGAAAAAGGATGTTCAGGGGACTGAGTTTTTTTTAAGGGGACTGAAGAAATCTTTAGTTTTTTTTGTATTTTCTCTTGGGTACACACTGAAATATAGAAATTAAATTTAATTAGCCTTCATAAACATTACAAATTCATGGTTAATACATAATAACTTAGCATTTTATTAAAAAAAAGATAATATATTACAATAATTTTTTTTTTCTACTTAGAATCAATTTAAAATAAATTATATTCTTTTTAAAAATTTTAAAAATATTTCGTAATGAAGTCCGAAGTTCAACATAACTTAAAAATTCTCAGGTTTCTGAATAAAATATCATTTATTTATTTATTAGCCAGGGGACTGAGACCAGGGGACTGAGGTTTTTCATGGTTTTTGCGCAAAAACGATATTAAGGTTTTACTTAAAAAATCAAAAAAATATATATAATATTACAGTTTTATCAAACCTATACTATACTGCTAAAAAAGATGCCTACTTACATACAAATTTGTTTCGTAAAAACTCACCAGAGGACTGATAAACTAAACGGACAATCCACGACTTCATGCACAAATGTCTTTTTCACAATACTAACATAAGAAACAGAATCGAGTTGCACCACGATTTTATTGTAAGGAGATTTGGTACTTCAAATTGCCAGTGCTGGAAATTCGATCGATATCCTAGTTATTGATATTTTCGACTGTTTCAATATGCCAGGGGACTGATACAAAAAGCGGGGGACAAAGTTTAATTAAGTTTTTTTGTAATAAAATCAATTACTAAAAAATATTTATCTATTTCGTAGCAAAGATGTATTATTTGCCGTAACTTTGGTGGGATTCATTTTAGTATGAGACCTGAAATAAAAGAACGGTAATAATTTTTCTTTGCGAAAACGCACTGGGGACACGTCAGGGGACTGAGAATCGGACACTTTGAAGAATTTTTTGAGCAATATAAAATAAGGTCACCCTAATAATATTGTTAGGCCAGGTAGATATCAGTCAGATTTAATTTTATAAAAAAAAATCAGATTAAATAATTGAACGGATTTCAAAATATTTCTGGGGCCGCCGAAAATTCCATCGTTTGTAGAATCACCCGTATATATATATATTGGTTGTGCTTCGTCAAAGAAAACTTGCTGAATTCTCCATCAATAAGAAAAATTTATTTGAACAAAAATCCACCCACTGCCACGCCTACAATTGTAAAATGATTAGTTAGAAGCCAAACATTTAAAAAATTTGATGATTATTCGATATACAAAAGTTGTAATATTTTAAAGGTTAGTAGGAAAATATACATTTTTTCAAAGCACAACGACCACAGAATATATCGCATAAAAGATCTTGCAAAATATAATGGATGCTTTTATTGTTGACAAAAATAATTGTTCAAAAAAAGTAATAACAAAAAGAAAAACCGAAAAATAAAAAATTACGAAAAAAGATCACTATCCGAGTCTTCGAGTGTATAAGCGATGGAAGAGACAACGTTTATTTATTTCTGAGCAAGTTGTTGATGCGTGTCTGGCTAAGATTTTCTGATCTTCAGTTTCTAAATTTGATTGCATATTTAATTTTATATCCATAAACTGCAATACACCAGGTACTGGGGCTGTTGAGTTGGAAAACCAAACATCAAAAAGCTCTCTGTTTGAACACATTCTGTAAAAAATGCTCGTAAACAAACACTTGTTGCAAGAAAAAGTGCAAGTTGTTGCAAAAAAAACTTACTCTTTTTAAAAGATATGATTGTTTTCTTTCTTTAAATAAAAACACTTTTTTCCCATATGGCACCACACAAAATATATGACTTATCAAAGTCAGTGCTTAACACGAAAAAAGAAGCTTTGAATTGGACTCTCAAAAAAAAATTTAAATTTACATGTAAAAAAAAAATATGCAGTTAGAATAACTATATTTTCTCTCCTGATTCTGAGGATAGCGAAAAAAATATCGTATATTCTTTTCTTTTCTTCTCTTCAGTAAACGCTCTTTCAACCGGTAAGTACAAATCCTACAAATCACTATTTGTTATTTTGCTGATCTTCTGACGATCTCTGACAACAGAAAATTGAACTTTATCATAAATAAACTGTCGATTCATTCATTTAGACTTATTACCTTGAATTTGGCATACTTGCTTCACATTTTTGGCACATTTTTTTTTTTTATTTTTTTCCACCAGTCGCCGCACTATGCGGCGTCTTCAGTTCGCCAAAGAACATCTCTCTTGGCCCATTGAGAAGTGGAGGAATGTATTGTGGACTGATGAATCCAAAATCATTCTTTATGGAGGTAACGGGTCTCGTCAGTATGTAAGGCTTCCCCCTAATACAGAATATGATCCCCGATACACCATAAAAACGGTGAAACATGGCGGATCATGTATTATGGTTTGGGGCTGCTTCTCCTACAGAGGTGTGGACCCAATCAATAAAATAATAATAATATAATGGACAAGCATGCATGCGTAGGAATACTGCAGAACACTATGCTGCCCTTTGCTGAGGAGGACATGCCGCTAAAATGGACGTTCCAACAAGATAACGACCCGAAACATACTAGTAAATTGGCAAAGGAATGGTTTCGGGCCAATGGTATTGAGGTTATGGATTGGCCAGCTTAATCTCTTGACCTCAATCACATGTTTATTTGTTCGACTCGCCAGCATTATTAAACCAATCTATCATCACGCAGTTAGAAGATCCATTAATGCTTTTCCTACAACACCGACCAAAAATATTTTAGCAGAAGTGGAGCTACTTTCAATCGAAGAAAGAAGAGACGACATCACTCTGGAATTAACTGTCAAATTGGCTTTTTCCAAAAACTCAGTCATTAACAAAGACATTCTGGAATACAGACGTCACAAGAGAAAGAAAAAAATCCCATCGGCCATCAGTCTCATTCTAGAAAAGTCTAAACAATTCGACATTCCCACCAAACGCATATGCAACATAGCAACAACTTTCCCCGCCTGGTTTATAAAACCAGAATCAACAATAATGACGCTTTCCGATTTCAAAAAAAGTAACACAAGCAACCATGTCTACCAAGCGCTATTCGCCAGCATCTCCTCCGACCTGAAATCTAACGGATGGATCTTCATATTTACTGATGGTTCTAAATCATCAGGACGTACCTCTTTTGCTGTGACATTAGAAAATGGGAACATCCTACGCGTTGGAATCCTTGAAGAATTTTGCTCAATTTTTACAACCGAAGCATTTGCAATTTTGCAAGCTGCAAACGAAGCTATGAATCGTGCTGGAAAATATATTATATGCACTGACAGCTATTCTGTTCTTCAAGCAATCAACAACCCCAACAATATTACTGACCTTATTACTGAAATCCGAAATAAACTTATAAATTCGCCTAATAAATTAAAGCTTATGTGGACTCCTGGTCACACCTGTATCAAGGGTAATGAACACGCTGATCATGTGGCCAGTAGTGCAAAAAAACGCACCCGTCTTCACCTTCAACATATTCACCAAATCCGACCTGAAAAACAAAATCAAAAAATCCATCCACACTCAACGTCTCCTTGAATGGAACACATATCACCATCATTGCTCCAAAATCAACACAAGCAAATGCTACCCACAATATCCGACCAATGTAACTATGTAAGTTTGAAATATCAAACTTTATTCAACTGCGCCTGGGACATACGATTGACACACCAGCACCTGCTGACTAAAATGACACCCCCAAATTGCCCTACCTGCAATGTTAGATTGGACCTACAACACCTTCTCGAGAGCTGTACCAACTCTAAACAAGCGTTAAAGAAAATTTTCAAAGACACAAACATTTATGAAATTTAAAAAAAAAAAGTTATAAAAAAATAAAAAAAATTAACGAATTTATATTCTCTACTAAAATTAGTATATAAGACCTCTTTTTATCATAGAGCAAATAGTGCTAGCAGCTATGCTCATTAATTTAAGAGTTATCGTGTAATTTAAATTACCTGTTAATAAAATAATAATAATAATACCAACTATAAAACATACTTTGCGTAAACGTGGGAAATAATCAGCTGTTCGTTAAACGACCAGTCAACTCATAAAAATTGTTTGTTTTCAAAAATGCAAATCATTCAATATTTTAACTAAAAAAGTGATTCTGTTTTCGTACTTAAAAAAAACAAAGCAAGTAGGTACCCTGTTTTCAAAAAAAAAATTATTTAAACCATTTTTTAAAATTTAGAGAATTTCTTAGTTTATCAGGTTTATTTCTTCTCTTTTCGCATCAAATTCGTGAGATACTTTTATCAGTTTTGCAGAAACGAGATAAAATTATCTCGCTTCTTAGATTTATCTGGGTTTTTCGCGTTTACATGAATACCCTTAATAAATTATTCCAAGTATGTAGGTATTTCGTCTAGAAAAAAACAACAGAATAAAGCGAAGCACTCAAATAAAAGATTTTTGTTCTATTTTAAAAATCTCATATATGAATATTTGATATTGCACAATATTATTGCAAGGTTGTGCAATATATTGAAGAAAATCAAAACCCTTTTGATATTTATTGCACAATATAAAATATTGTATCGTCTGTGGGTACTATTGCACAATATTTGTTTATTTAATTTTCAAGTGTCGAAGAATAAACACCTCGGCAAATGATTTCAATAAGTGAAAATATCAAAAGCACGTTGTCTCCACAAATATCAGCTCTGGCAACTAAATTATTGTATAAAATATTGAACCGTCTGGGGGGCCTTGCCAAAATATTATGCAATATTTTACAAAATAATATTGAGCGTATAGGGACACCTTAACGATGACTGCCCGATAATAGTAATAAATAAATAAATACAAGGCAAATGAAATTCAGTTTTTTTTAATAGATGACGTGCATAAGGTAAATTTTTTAAAATCATGTTTTGGTCGTGAATTTTGAATTGTGTAATTAAAAAATAAGATATTCACCCTTATACCGATAGTCGTTTTAATAAAACGCCTTTAAAACGAGAAGGCTCCAGAGTCCACATTTTGGCTTTAAATAATACGAAAAGGGCAGCGTTCTCTATGTTCTTCACTTTTCTAAGCATTTTAACGATAGCCGTTTCAATAAAATTCCAATTTTCGTTTCTAGAGCCTTGTCGTTTTACTGGCGTTTTATTAAAACGACTATCGGAATAAGGGTGATTAGCTGTTTATCAAATAAGAATGAGTTAATGGTTAAAACATAATTTATTTTGATTAGTTTTAGACTTTGGATAATGTTTTGCCGAATAGGGCGTACTTCTTAGTCTTAATTTTGTTTTTAAGATCAACGTCACTACTCTATATCGTTCATTGATAATTAAAAGCTTGGAAATTTAATGATAAAATTTATATTCCAAAAGGTACATAATATGTATCTTAATACGAGATTGATTTGTTCCATCCTTGCTTTGTAAAAAAAATACAAAAACTACAACATATTTCTTGAAGTTGAATTTTGAGTTAATATGGATTCACTTACATTCATACTGTTTGATCTTGATTTACTGTTGACGCCCTCCACTATTTCCACCATATTATCTCCATTATTAATGGTATCGAAAGCTTCTATTGTTTTGCTGGCCACCTCTTCTGACATTTTGTTTAAGTAAATAGCAAATTATTTGTTAGCCGATAATATGTTTAAGGTCAAATCTCAAATAACCGAACTAATTAAAGTGCTGACCACAGATTATAAATGCCAGGATAGAAAACTTTCGTACATTCGATTTCACCCTCCAAAGCCCATTGGTGATGGATTTGTAATTGGTTTCGTATTGAGAAGTGAATTAACACAACACCAAAACCAACGTATTTTGCTTTGTTTTGACAGATAGATGATAAAAAACAAAAAAATATCAATTCACCACTAAAATGGCGTCTTTTAGGTGGCTTATCAACTCGGGATAGAAATGCCAGATTTAAAAAATTTCATTGCGGGACCAATTTATTTTGAGAACATAAACCAACTTTCAGAAAAATTTGAAGAAACTACTTTTTTGAGAATTTTATTTTCTTTTTCTTTGAACTATTTATTATTAAGAAACGAATATAAACGAAGATAAATGAATATAAAAAAGAAAGATAAATGACACTAAAAAATTAAGCTTCTTGTTCTTCCGCTTGTCTTCAAGATACAAAATGTTAAAAAAAACCAAAACTGTATCTATCTTTGTCAGCTGTCAAAAGCGCGTTCAAAGTACCTTCGGATGAATGAATCCAGCATCGAAATTTGTTGGTGGGACTACATTTCGCAACACTCCCCCCCAGTACTGCAATTTGCTGTAGGAAAGCGCTGCTACTCCATTTTGACATCCAGCCGAGCAATTTTCACTGCTGGTCGTTCCATGGTACCATTGGAAGTCTTTACTAAAGCACTTCTAACTTGTCCATCTTCTGCACGCCGAACTTCAATGATTCTTCCCTTTGGGTAGTTGTTTCTTGGCAAGTTGTTGTCGATAATTAACACCATGTCTCCTACTTGCAATGGTAACACTGGTTGAAACCATTTAGAACGAAGTGTTAAGTTGGGCAAATACCTCTCGATGAAGATTTTCCAAAAGTGATTAGCAAAACGTTCTTTGTATTTGTAATTCTGCCTTAGAATCTTTGCATCATGTTCCGCAGGACCAATACATTTGATGCCACCTGAAACCAATCCCAAAAAATGATTTGGCGTTAGAGCTTCATCCTGTTCCTTGTCCAAAGGCACGTACGTCAGTGGCCATGGAGTTGATGATGTTCTCTGCCGATATTAAACAGCTTCTCAACAGCTGTTCCGAAGGAGTATTTTCTGGTAAGGAGGCATAAAGCGCTTCCTTGAAACACCTTACCATTCGTTCCCAGGATCCACCCATGTGTGGTGATGCAGGGGGATTGAAGCTCCATTTCAATTTGGGACTGACGAAACGCTTGGCCAAAATTTCTGGATCAACCGCTTTAAGTTCTTCTCGCAACAACCTCTCAGCACCAATGAAGTTCGTTCCTCTGTCACAAAATATTTCTGCCGGGTAACCACGTCTGCTTATAAAGTCGGTAAAGCACAGTATGAACGTATCTGAATCCATCTTATTCGCTATCTCTATGTGCACAGCTCGAGTGGTCATACACGTAAAAAGGACACCCCTTCTCTTCTCGATGCGCCTTCCAATCTTAACCGTCATCGGGCCAAAATAATCTACTCCCACGTAGGTAAATGGTGCGAAATAAGCGGATAGTCTTGCAGCAGGTAGTTGTGCCATCTATTGTGGAACGGGCTTCGCTTTTCGAATCTTGCAGAATTGGCATTCAAGTACGATGGATTTCACCTCACATCGTAGCTGTGGCACACGAAATCTTTGACGCAATTTGTTGACAACGCTTTCATTATTTTGATGTAAAAATGCTTCATGCTCGTGTAAAATAATAAGCTTCGTAACTTCATGACCTCTTGGGAGTATGATCGGTCGGTGCGTATCGTATTGCAAGTGAATTGCAGCATCAATTCTTGCATGAACTCGCATGAGACCATTCTCATCTAAATATGGGGAGAAGTTATACATTTGGCTAGATCTGTCAACTGTCTGTTGAAGTCCATTAGATATAATCTTCTTAAGATCATTTATTTATTTCATATAAACGTCTCCTTGCGCCATCTTAATGAGCTCGATTTCTGATAACTGCAACTCTTCTTGCGTTAAAATACCTTTTTGTTTCAATGAATTATGGCGTATATTATTAACGAATCTTAAAACGTACGCCATACAGTTGAGAAGTCGTTTCCACTTCGAGAAACGTTTAAATTCAACGATCGGATCATAAGTCACATGAACACCCAAAAGTTCTTCTTTGTGGAAAATATTCTTCGGCCACAGTGTCTCTGCTTGATATAGCTTGATATAAAAATTCGGGTCCTTGGAACCAACGATCATCTGCATTGAAACTCGGATTTCGCACCCATTTGGTTGCATCATCCGCAACATTTACTTTAGATGGTAAGTAGCGCCAGTTTCTTATATTAGAAACATCCTGGATCTCGGCTACCCTAAAAGCGATAAATTTATCATGGTCACGTGGCTCCCCTTTTATTGTTCTCGAGTCACTCCAATAGAAAATATCATGTATCTGCACACTAAGCTGCTCTTTGATGTTCTTAGCCAATCTGCATCCCATTACTGCTGCATCCAACTCCAAGCGTGGTACTGAACGAAGTTTTATTGGAGCTACCTTCGTCTTTGCTGCCACAATTGAACATACGATCTTTACTCCAGAATCAATTCGAAGATATGCTACTGAGGCACATGCCTGTTCACTTGCATCTGAGAAAATATGCAGTTGCACGTTGACGTCAAACCAGTTGAATATTTCCTTCAAGTAACATCGAGGAATTCCTACTTGTTCCACTCCTGGAAGGAATTTCAGCCAATGGAGCCAGGTTTCGAACTGAGCATCAGTAATTTCATCGTCCCAGTTGATGTGACTTCTCCAAATTTCTTGAAGTAAGATCTTGAGATACACGAGGAAGTGTGCAATCAAACCCACTGGATCGTAAATGGACATGAGGATCCTTAAAGCTTCGCGTTTGGTTGGTTTCTTTTCACCACTCAACACTTTTTTATTGCCCTTGTTGAAACGGAGTGAGTATGTGAATTCATCGGTAGTAAGACACCACCACATTCCCAATATTTTTTCAGTTGAGTGTTCTTGGTCAAGACGCATATTGACATTGACATCTTTGGAGGCCGGATTGTGAACTTCCATCACTTTCTTGGAATTGGATTTCCAATTACATATCTCGAAGCCTGCATGTTGATGAATTCTGCTAACTTGTGTGGCTAACGACAATGCCTCTTCCTCAGTATCCACACAATCCAATAAGTCATCTACATAGTGACTGTGGATGATGCAGTGTACTGCCCGTGGAAACTCGTCTTGAAACTTCTCCGCATTTGTATTTTTAATATATTGTGCGGAGCTTGGAGAACAAGTTGGTCCGAACGCCAGAACTTGCAAAACATAAGTATCTGGTTCCCTGCTGTCATCCAAATCTCTCCACAGAAATCTCAATACATGCTGATCTTGATCTGAGATAAGCGCACTTGGTGGAACATCTCCTTAATATCTGCAGCTATGCATATCTTACGTTGTCTACAACGAAAAAGAATACCATAAAGCGAAGAATTTAAATCTACACCTTTCATTAGCATCGTGTTCAGTGAAACTCCTTTGACTTCTGCAGCCGCATCCCACACCAACCGCACCTTACCCGGTTTA
The DNA here is from genome assembly GCA_911387755.1 of Chrysotoxum bicinctum. Taxonomy (NCBI): domain Eukaryota; kingdom Metazoa; phylum Arthropoda; class Insecta; order Diptera; family Syrphidae; genus Chrysotoxum; species Chrysotoxum bicinctum. Next base: position 118,910,734 of record OU426987.1, read on the forward strand.
TTTGCGTTCTGTACAGGAAACATAGGTAGATACCATTTTCGATTTTGTGGCATCTGTATATCCTGTGGTATGAGGTTTCGGATATAACCTTTCTCCAGGTACTTTTTAAACTGCTGCTTCACGTTTTCCATCGAAGCTGTGTCGGATCTCAACCTTTTTTCTAAGCCTTGCAATCGTCGCATCGCCATCGGTCGACTATCTGGTAATTTTATGTTCTCGTGACGCCATAGAAGTCCTGTTTTATAGCGATCACCAATATATGAGGTTGTAGAATCCAGTAGATCCATAGCTCGACAGTCTTTTTGTTGTTGTGGAGAATCTTTTGGAGCCGTTACTCCAAGGCTATCGACTGACAAAAACTCTTTAACTAGCTCATGTAAATTGTCGTCTCCGTCTTGACATTCGCAATGAAAATCATGTACTTCAATGTCTGTGCCACTCTTGAAACCCATGCTGCAAAAGACTGTCCAACCAAGTCGACAGTAAACAGCAATGGGCTCATGATCATCACCTTCTCTAACTCTTAATGGGACTGCTACATTCCAGTTACGTAAACCTATGAGAATTCCAGGACTAACATTGTCATACGACATCACTGGCAAGTTTCGGAGATGAGGATATTTAGTTGCAAGTTGACGATAGTTGAGTGATTGAGTTGGCAAATTTAACGACTCAACCGTCCTAACATTGTTCAACGTAAATTCTTGCGCATTACGATAAGCTCCGGATATGTTTACTGTAACTCTTCTTGATTGTTCCTCAATTCTGGTTACACTTCCAGTCCATTTCAAATGCAGAGATTCTGACTCACCTGTCAGTCCAAGATGATTTGCAATGTCTTCCCCTATTAAGGTACTAGTGGATCCTTCGTCCAGGAAAGCATTGGTTTTAAGACTCTTCCCTTTAAATGAAAGTACAACTGGGATCATTCTGAGGCTTATTCCTGTTGACGACATTGGTGTTTGATGACTCATCTCTGTCTCTTTCGATTCAGGAACACTGGACTTTTGACTGTGTAGTAGGGGGTGATGTTTTTTCCCACAGCGATCTATGTTGCAGAACGTAGAGAAGCGACATGCGTTTCTATGCCTTTTGAGACATTGAAAACACAACTTTCCAGAATTGACAATATCTAAACGGCTTCTTGGATTTATCTCAATGAACTTTGGACAATTACTTATATTCCGGCAATTTTCTTTGCAGACGATGCAACGAGTATTGCCTATGAAAGCTCCTGCTATTGGCCGAGTCGATCTTCCGTCAGTTGCCGTAGTTGCACGAGAAGAATCTTTAGGTTCTGATGTTTTTACTTGCGATCGATTGACCCTGTCCACTTCGAGATGTTGATAAAAACTTTGTTTACTCTTCTTGTGGACTGCCTGAGGTGAAGTATATTCTTTAGGAGCCCAAATAGTTGTCGCAGTCACACTGTACACTTCGTATAACCATTCGGAAAGCGTATGTAAACTATAAGGATCACTTGAATAGCGCTTGCGTTGGGCCCAGGCTACTAACATTGTTGCTGGTAACTTTTCTTGCAACTCTTTCATAAGCATTGGGTTGCGAATGTAATTTTCCATTCCAGCTTGAGATAAAGTAGCGCAAATGTTCTTGACACCCATAGCAAAGCTGACGAAGCTATCTAATTTTTCAAGTTTAGAAGCTGGCATTTTACGTAGTCGTTGAATCTGTTGATCCAACACCAACTCTGGTCTGCCAAACAACATTTGCAACGTATCGATGATGTCATCAACGCAGCCTGGTAATCGGATTTGATCCTCGACCATTATCCGTGCCGCACCTTGGATGCTATGTTGAAGACGTATAAGATTTTCATAGTTAGAAAATCCACATGATGCTGTGGTTTGTTTATAGCAACTGATGAATATTGGCCATTCACTTGGATTCCCTGTGAATATGGGAAGATTCTTTGGCAGCCCTTGCCGCGCTGCTAATTGGCGTGATGAGATCTCACATTCATCCAATGCTTCAAATGGTATTGCCCGTTGGCGTGGTGTCTGAGTAAACACCTTAGCGTTGACATTTTCTGTCAATCGTTGAGTGTCATAAGGCTCTTTTTGTTTTGTATTATACAAAGGAATTTGTTTAGCGAGCTTATGCACAGAGCGACGTTCCTTTACGGAGCAATTGCTAAGTTGTTCCATCAGATCTTGTTGCTTTTGCACGAGAGTTTGTTGTCTTTTCAGGATATCTTGCTCGTCCTGAAGTAACTTCAGTTGTTCACGTACCGCTGAGCTACTTCTTGTCCTTGAGGATGAAGTCGACGAACATTCGCTGCTCGGCTTGTTGCTTGCGCCGCAGTTGAACACTGGAAAAGATATAAGTTCTCGTGATTAAACATATTGTGACTCTGCCGGTTTTGCCCTGGAGATTCCTGCCATCGTATTTGTTACGGTGTTGAAGTTGATGTTTGTTGTTGTGGTGGCCGCATTTCTTGGTGTGGTTTCCGTTGAGAGGCTGTGAGCTCCAACAGTCGACTGGATAGATGTTTGCGTTGGTAATTCCATGCAATTTAGGCATCTTCAGTCCATGTCGTCGGCAACCTCATCGCCTACGCCAGCACAAGAATAATGTGTCCATTTAGGGCATTTGGTGCACTGCACCATCTGCGTTTTTGTATATACATCCTTGCAGACAGGACATCTTTCAGCCACGACGGCGGTGTCGCAAACATGTTTGTTCTTGAAGAAATTATTTGCGTATTACTTTAAAATTACGTGCGTTTAATTTTTTAGAATGTTAATTTATTCCAAATAAATTACAGAAACTACTTTTTTGAGAATTTTATTTCTTTTTCTTTGAACTATTTATTATTAAGAAACGAATATAAACGATGTAAATGAATATAAAAAAGAAAGATAAATGACACTAAAAAATTAATCTTCTTGTTCTTCCGCTTGTCTTCAAGATACAAAATGTTAAAAAAAAACCAAAACTGTATCTATCTTTATATATATTTGTGTATCTGTGTATTTTTCGTTGGTATCGGTCAGCTGTCAAAAGCGCGTTCAAAGTACCTTCGGATGAATGAATCCAGCATCGAAATTTGTTGGTGGGATTACATTTCGCAACATATTGCCTATTTACTTGTTATTCTACAGCCAAACACATCATTTTTAAACCAGTCTTTTATTTAACATTTTTATTTTATGGGTTACAAACTATTAGACCGAGAACCTTCAGTAATTTTCGGGTGTGATTGATAACAAAAAATAATTAGCATAATTAGATAGGCCTTTACTTATTGACTTACTAGATATGGACTGCTAGTAGCCAACTTCACGATGGTTCCACTTTTAAGCTTTCTTCCTAATGACAATGCGCGATCAAAAGATGTCACTTAAAAAAAGGAACTAATTTTTGACAATTCAGCCTAGTACGCAGATCGAGACAAGACAAATTTTATCTCTACAATTTTAATCTCTACAAAACGTTTCAAAATCTCGCGCAAAAGTTTGAAGTTGGAGAGATAAAATCTAATTTAATGTGTTTTGTAGTGTATCTCTGGAATGGGTTGTCTTCTTTGAGTATATATAATATGGAGGGCTCGTTTCTATTCCAAATGCGTGACTATCATAGGGGGCGCTACTCAAATTTGTGTAAGACAAAGTTATTGCCGAGTGCTTCATATCACATGTGACAGAGAACTATATGCGAGGAGAAGGTAAGCACAAATCGGAGGATACGGCTGTATCCTTAACTTACAGAAAGTGAGACAGCGACCCCTATCACAACTTCAAGTACTACAATGCATTAGGGATAGGAACGAGCCCTCCATATTATATATACTCAAAGGCTTCATATCACATGTGACGGAGAACTATGTGGGAGGAGAAGGTAAGCACAAATCGGAGGATACGGCTGTATCCTTAACTTACAGAAAGTGAGACAGCGACCTCTATCACAACTTCAAGTACTACAATGCATTAGGGTTAGAAACGAGCCCTCCATATTATATATACTCAAAGGTTGTCTTACAAAAGTCGTTCATACCTTTTTGGAATCTCCTCCTGATGCTCTCAAGACAAGCATCAGCACCTTTTACATGAAACCAATATTGAGAAAAATCACTTTCGGAAATACGGTGGCTGTCAAAATTTGTCCCGCAAAATAATGCTTGTATCATTCTTTTTTCTGGCAAAATTTAGTGGAGATATTTTGTAGAGCAATCTTTCAGTATATATAATATGGAGGGCTCGTTTCTATTCCAAATGCGTGACTATCATAGGGGGCACTACTCAAATTTGTGTGGATTCATTCCGATCTCTTGAACACCGTCGGAATATTTCATGTATTTCCCTGTTTTATCGCTTCTTTCACAAGCAATGCTCACTCGAAGTAGCCAGTTGCATTCCTCCCCTTTATCAATTCACCCGTGATACCCGCCCGTTTCGCTAGGAATGCTCATCCTTGAGCCTAACTTTGGTCGTACCGTCAAATATAGAGATTCGTTTTTTAGTCGCACAACACGATTATGGAATAACTTACCCGGCACAGTTTTCCCTTGCCATATTTGCAAACATTCAAATCCAATGTTCATCGACACCTCCTTTCTCTCCCCTCCTAATTTCACCCTCGCCCGTGCTGTGTTTAAAACATTATAAGGGACTCGTAACATACCCTTGAGCGCGAGTGTATTATAAAAAAAAAAGTTATTGCCGAGTGCTTCATATCACCATTGTATATATATCTTATAGTATTATCAATTGACGTGATTTTATGTTAGAGTCCCTAGCCTGTGGTGTCGCTGAAATCAGCAAAATTTTTCAGTGGAGAGTAGGATAAGAAAGATAGAAACAAGTAGTAAAAAAGAGAAATTTTATTATTTTCATTTTTCAACGAAAGACAGAGTAAGGGAGATTTCCGAGTGGTGGAAATGAAAAAAAAAATTCCTTTTTCTGTTGGAATATATTTTCTTGTTTGTATGTTTTTGTGAGTATGTATTGAGGTAGATATATTTTTTGCTTGAACTTTTTTGTCTGAATACATTTTCGTGTTTGTATGGTTTTTGTAGGTATTGAAATAAAGAGATATGCCATCATTTGATTTGAAATTTTCAATTCTGGTGAAAAATCAAGCAATTACTATCTGAAGCGAGAACTATCAACCTATGCTACAAAGATACAGTGTGTTCTAAAAAGCATACCTAATAATTGCAATGAAAAACTTTATAAAAAGTATATTGGCGCTAAATTTTATTGAAATTAGCAATTAAACTGTTTTAATTTTAAATAAGTATCTGCCATAAATTTTGTTTCCAAATTTTAGAAAATATTTTTTATTTTATTTTATTTTTATTTTTATTATATTTTATTTTATATATATCATTTTTTGTTTTACTTTCGTATTTGAGTCGGATTGATGAAAAAAAAATGTTAATTTATACTAGTTTTAGGGATTCAAATGTTCATGTAAACGCACTTATTCACGTATAATTGTTGATAACTTTATGTTTTTTCATAATCTACACAAAAAAGAAAAAACAAACAAATTAAAAAGAATCATATAGACCGAGAGCCCACAGCAATTTTTGGGTGTGATTGATAACAAAAAATAATTAGCATAATTAGATAGACCTTTTATAGTTATTTATGAATGTGAACGTCTTGCATACTCTAGTGGGCGCAATAGTGCATTATAGTGCATCAAGTATGCAGTTCTTTCCAAATTCTAAAAAATTGGGATACAAAATTTGCCATAACTTCAAAATGAACAGCTAAGTGCCCTGATTGCAAAAATCGAGGTCCAAAACGTTTTGAAGGTGGCCTTCTTAGTGCAAGAAGTAGCCTATTCTTATCTCGTCTGGCAGGCAGAAAGCTGTCTGTAAAACGTCGTGGACCTCGATATTTTCAATCAGGGGGTTTAACTCTACATTTTGGCAAAGTTGTTATCACAATTATTTGGATTTGGAAAGAACTGCATACTTGATGCACTATTATGCACTATTGCTCCCACTAGAGAATGCAAGACTTTCACATTTTTTTGTAAATAACTATAAAAGGCCTATCTAATTGTGCTTATTATTTTTTGTTATCAATCACACCCAAAAATTGCTGTGGGCTCTTAGTCTAATACGAAAATGTTGATTTTTCATTCAAAATAATAACAATTTCTCTCAAAACTTACCTTTTTCACATATCATTTGTACCTTTTTTATCAAGTAATTATTAAAGTAATCGTTTTTTTGTAGATTAACAAAAATAAAATGCACGACCGTGTCGCACGAATTTGCTCCTATGTAGTGGCACGAGTACGATAACTTGGCCGCCAAGATTTGATAACGGATTTTTGTAGCGAGGTCAAAAACAAGCACTTTTTACTATGGGTGGGGGGGTCTATCTCCCCCCGTTTAAGAGGTAGGGGCACTTTTAGAAAAATGGTTTAAATTTAAAAAAAAATATTAAAAAACAACGGCAGCACTTACAATAAAGTGCTATTCTGCGTTTGAAAGCCAGAAGATTGTTCTATAATCCTGCATTTAAATTAAATTACTCATGTCAATAGTTTTTGAGAAATTCGCATTTAAAGTCCAAATTTTGATAAAAAAAAACGTGAAAAAAAGTTAAGACCGATTGTTTTCAAAATTGTGAAATGAAATTGTAAATTAGCTTATTTGTTCTTAATCGAACACAAAAAACCGCATGGTTCTATGTCTTCCAGTTTTTGAGAAAATCGAAAATTACCAAAACTGCTTCTTTTGATTTTTAGTGGTGACGGTGATTCTATTTAAAGGATTCATGTTAATAAACATAATGCATCTTTGTTAGTTCAGTACAGCAATTCATTTAGCGTTACCCAGAATTGCACACAGCCACGGGAGTTGAATTTTCATTTGGTATTAAACCAATTTCTTCGAAAAAGTAATGTTTTTTCGTTGGTCGACACTAAATCACCGAAAGAGGAAAATATTGGAAAATTATTCAATTTGGGATGGAGTAGTGGATGTTTAACCGCCATTTTTCATTTAGAGAAAAAAAAAAACACTTCACTCTTACAAAAGTTGAATAACGAATGACCTTGGTAAACAATAACTTGTACCACATTTTCATTAACGAACAAAAAACAACGGTACAAATTGGAATGTTAGCTTTTTTTTATCTATGTAAGTTGGTATACTTTGAACATTTCAGTTGCTTTATATAAATTGGTATGTAAGACACAAACATAGATACATTATACATATTAAGAAATTATATATATTTGCTGCAGTCGAGCAGTAGTGCATTACCTGTCAATTTTTCATAATGCATTTTAATATTTGAAAATTGTAAGTTTGGAATTTACCCCCCCACCCATAGCAAAAAGTTCTTGTTTTTGACCCCTCTACAAAAATCCGTCATCAAATCTTGCCGGCCAAGTTATCGTACTCTCCCCTATGTAATAGATAGACTAGGAATTTTAAAAACGAATGTTATTAGACAAAACTGTTCATAAGCATAAAATTTATTTTTTAATTGACTAAAACAACTCTTTTAGCAGTTGGAGCTAAAAACAGGATGCCATGTGTTTTAAGCAAAAATTAGTTTATGTAAGAACAAAATTATAATTCCAAGTATAGTCGTTTATTTAAAAAATAAGCTTTTATATAAAAAAACATTTTTAAGAAACAGTTTTGGAAGCCCAATTTAATGTGTTTATTAATGTACGAATAAAAATTTGATTTCCAAAAAAAAAAAATATTGATTCGTTTTTGAAATATTGAATTTTCCAAAAAAAAAATTGATTTTTTTAATTCAAAAATATATATTTTTTAAAGTTTTGAAATGCAATGTTTTTTAAACTTTTTAGAAGCTTGTCTATACAAAATTTCATTGAAATATTTTATGCCGATAATGAGAAATTCAAAATTCAAAAACATCGTTCTACGGTATGTACACTTGTACAGGCAGTAAAAGGTATTTTGATTTCAAATTATTTTTTTATTAAATTATAGATCGTAAGAATTAATTGAAAGAAAACAATTTTCTCGGAACCTTTTTAGAGGAAAATGCGATTTTCGAAAACCATTTTTTGACATTTGTATGGAGGGTACCTTTATTTTTAGGTAAAATACATTTTTTTCTCATATCTTGATTATATTAAGAAAAGAAGAAATTTGTAGTTCTACTGGCACTGCAACTGATTCAAAAAAGCGGGAAAATTATTTGCAAGAAAATATTTTGATATGGCATAGTAAACAAAATATACATGTATTCACAAATCCACAAAAAACGCTAAAATTTGCAGAGGCAAAATCAGACAGAAAGTCATGGTTGCCAAATTGATTATTTTCGAATCATTTATTTCATATAATTTTGATTATTTTTCTCATTTTCTCAAAATGTGTTCCTTTACTTGTGCAAAACTACTAATTTCAATGTATTTAACCAGAAAATAACGCTACCCATCATACAAATGTTAAAAAATGGCATCTAGAATTTTGCTAAAATTGTTTTCTTTCGATTAATCCTCGATCTATAATTTAATAAAAAAAATTGAAATTAAGATATTACTGACGGTACCTACCATAGAACCATTTTTACAAATTTTGAATTACTCATTATCTACATAATGGATTTTAATGAAATTTTGTATAGAGAAGATTTTAAAAAGTTTGAAAAATATTGCATTTCAAAACTAAAAAAAATATTTTTTGAATTTTATTTTTGTTTATTCGTACAATAAGAGAAGCTTTAAGTTGGCCTACTAATTTTTTTAAATTTCATATTTGCATATCATTCTTTTTTATCTCTTACTACTTAAAGAATTAAAAGAAAAATAATTTTATGCTTATGAACATTTTTCTCTAATAAAATTCGTTTTTAAAATACCTATTCTATTACATAAGAGCAAGTTTGTGCGACCCAGTCGTGCATTTTATTTATTTAAAAAAATATATAACCCAGTAAGTGCAACAGACTCGGTTATTGCAACTGCCTTAATTTCTATTAGTTGCGTAAATCGAGTTAATACTGTTTATCCTAATAATGTACTGTACACATATTCATATATATTTAATTTTATTTACAAGTATTTAAGGTACTTAGTAAAATAAGGTTAACCAAAACATAAAAAACTTTCTTTAATTCTATAGTTCATCGTTACATTCTATATTTATATTTATTTGTTTGTGGCAACCATGTTGACAGATTTATATTTTTTCATACAAATATATTTTCTCTATTCTCACAAAACGTCACATACACATCCATGAATATAATTTTCTCGTTCTGTTACTATTCCTATTTTTTCTTTCTGCGCACATTCTCAATACAATTTTTGCAAATTGGAAAAAAAATGTGTTTAAACATTTTATACGGATTTTTTCACATTTTTGTTTATATTTCCGTGAGTTCTATTTTTGATGCTGATAAAAATACGTTTTTATTATCTACTGACATTTATTAATCGATAAAATATTATAACTTTGTGGAATTCATGGCGAAAAAATGTTTTTTCTACTTTAAATTGACCCACTAAATCACAACAGAAACTCCTATTTACGTAAAACACAACTTTTACCACTTATTTTCTTTTAAGCTACAACCTCTCCGACCTTCAAAATTTTACCAGTTGACAGACAATTATGTCAACTTTGTAACAAAATATTATTTTTGAAAAAAAAAACCGTTAATCTCAATTTTTAATTTTGATCACGCTCTCCATACAATTAGAGATGTGCTAAAGAGCGATTTTTAATGAGCAGCGATAGCATAGAGCAGTATACAAAATGAGCAGCTATTAATAGCAGCTATTTAATCACTCTTAAAAAAGCAGATATAGGTACCATTGAAAATCGTAATGATCAATTTTGAGTCATTTAGCTAGCGAAATAAATTATTCTTTTGGCGTCTCAATAAATGTTACCATGTCCTTATAACTAATCATCGTCGAAAAAAAAAATTCTTTCATTCATAACAGTTATTTTATATGAACGTTCATGCCAAAATTGTATTTTTTTTGGCAAGGGTTAATAATATAATCATAACCTTTATTGTAACCAAAATAGGACCTTTGACTTCGCTTTCTAAATGCTTATAGTCGAAAAATGTGTTCAACATTATATGTGAAAACTAATAAATAAGGTAGGTTAGAAAAATTAAAACTTACATAGAAAAAGTAAAATATAAACAAAAAAAAAATAGATTGAATTTTAGTTATTTTATTCTATGAATTTTGGTTTAGAAACAATAACTTATTCACTTTTGATGGTGATAAATTTGCGCGACGTTCTGTTACAATCAGCCCTGCCTTAGAGAAAAGCCGTTCTTACTTTTGTGGTTTTAACTTTCAATTTTAAACACTTTAGCACTTAAGATAATCACACGCGGAATTACAGGAGACAATTAAATGTTCAAATCAAATAAAATGCATTTATATAGGTAACTAGATCAATGTTCACGATCACCTACAACTACAACCACCAAAAGGACCAATTGCAAAGTAATTATTTAAAAATGATTGATTTAACCCTTTTTCAAATTAATGAGATACACACACATCCCCTAGCGGTTTTCCCAAGGTGATCGGTATACGTGTCGATAATTTATTGCTCTTTTTCTAAAACTTTGTGGGTGTGACCAAGTTTTATTTGTGCAATTATCTACTTTTATGGTTTTTCTTCATCTTTTCTTTATTATATGGACTTTCCAATAAATCATCATTATCAAATACACGCATAATTATTTGCAACATTTTTTTATGTTGCTTAGTCTTATAATAATGTAATGTTTTTACTTTTTAATTTTTCAATTTTAATTTGGTCACACTCATACCAATATTGTACCAAAGTGGGAGGAGAATTATTTCCATTTTCTGTTATACATGCAACATACCAATTATTGTTTTCAAAAAATAGCAATTTGTGGATTATCTTAATATATTACTGAGATTAATTTTTCATATAAAATCCTTCAAGTTTTAACCAATCCAAACTAAAAATACCCTTTTTCAAAAATATTTAAAACTTTCATATAAAAACAAACGATAATTCCCAAAAGTTTTTTAAAATTATTTTATTTATTTTCAAATAAAAAATTCATTTAAATGAACATATGTATGTGGGTATGTACATAACACCTTTAAACCATAAATTTAATTTTTCGATGATCGCCTCCTCTGAAATTATAATAGTGCGATTTCAATCAGCTCGCATTATTATTTTTCCTTCGCAATCACATAAAGATTGTTTGTAATAGCAGATGAGCAGTTGAGCAGATGAGCAGATGAGCAGATGAACAGATGAGCAGATGAGCAGATGAGCAGATGAGCAGATGAACAGAAGAGCAACCAATGAGCAGATGAGCAGATGAGCAACCGATGAGCAGATGAACAGAAGAGCAACCGATGAGCAGATGAGCAAAATGCTAAAAAAAGCAGTGAGCAGATTAAAGAGCAGTTTGTTTTGAGCTCTCTGTTCATTTGATCGCAGAATAGATACAGAAAAAGAGAAAGATATATAAAATCACTTCATTAGCGTTTACGTTTAGTGCATCGTATATTTATACATATTGTTTCTTGCTTATTCTTTCTTTGTTCCCCTCTTTGGAAAAAGTAATGTGTATGTGATGCGTTGAAAGGAGAGTTGTTGAGGATGCTTGTTGCAGGTTTTCGAGATAGCTACAGGTTTTTTTGGTGGGTGTAAAATTATATTTCGTTTGTTGTGTTCAGTCATCATTACATCTCTTTATTATTTTTAAATGTTTGTGAGGTTCAGCATCAAATGAGCAGTTAGCAACTGAACAGTCAAATTAAAGAGCAATCGCTTCTGCTCACTGCTCAGTGAAATAGCAGAGTGATTAATAGCAGCTATCGCAATAGCAGCCTCACCACTACATACAATAGGTCCCAGTGTGCGACGTCGACTGGGAAGAGGAGGACGTGTCATTTTAGATCGAGCATCAACAAATATGGATGATATTTTGTCTAAACTCGATTACACCATGATGGAAAGTAGGAGCTTACAAAATCCCGCCGCATGTCTAAACGCAAATCCATCGGTAGTTACTCGTGTATTTGTGTAAATGGCTGGGAAGGACCCGACTGTTCTCAAAATCACGATGACTACGGTAGCAGCTTGTTTTTATGGTGCAACTTGCATTGATGGTGTGGGTAGGTAGTTTTCACTGTCGTTGTCCACCTGGAAAAACAGGACTTCTGTGCCATCTCGACGATACTTGTACATCGAACCCGTGCCACCCAGATGCAATCTGTGATACAAGTCCTATAACTGGCTCATTAGCATGTTCCTGTGCATCGGGCTTTAAAGGAATAGACTGTTCGGAGGATATTGGCGAATATAATCAAGGTTTACCGTGCAATTCGAGACCTTATTGTGGCAACAATTGCATTGAAATTTACTCAGAGCAATTCTGTGTGCTATGCCAGAGATGGCCAGGTAATCGGAATTGGGGCAGGTCAACAATCAAGAATTCGCTGCACACGATTGGCTGGTGAAAATGCTGACAACTGGTGGTTACGCCAACATCACCGTGTAGCAGCAATGAAATTCAAACTTGGTGTAAAACGTGTCGACATATCGAATGCAATTGATAATTATGTAAATGGAACTGTTGGCAAGGATATGCCACAGGCTCAGTTTCAATCAATGTAAGGGACTTCTGAACGCGAGAAGAAAATACTGCTTTCTCTCATAAACCAATACATTTTTTATTTTGATAGGTTTGAAATTGTCCCCTCACAACTGACACAGGAAGAAAAAATCGAATGGTTAAAACAGCTGAATGGAGTTGCTTTGGATTCTGATGCTTTCTTCCCCTTTAGAGACAACATTTATCGCGCTAGATTGGTAAGCATGTGACATTTTAGAATTTCTAGTAAAAATAAATTCTTTCGCTTAACAGAGTGGAGTTTCATACATCGATAGTCCAGCTGGTTCTACAATCTACAAATGATGCAGGTGTTATTAAGGCTTGCAATGAACACGGAATTATTTTGGCACACATGAATCTCAGATTATTCCATCATTAATTATATTATAGAAATTATTAAATATCCCAAAGCAATAAAACTAAAGTCATAATTTGAATTCATTCATTTCTTTCTTGGCAATATATGTACAGTGATCCACAAAAGTGTGCGTACAAGGAAGAAATATTTTTAAAAATTGCTGTTATTCACAAATTTAAAATGATTTGTTTCAAAAAAAAATATTTTTTAATAAAAAAATGTACAAGGTTTTTATTTTCAAAAAAAAAAAATTAAAACAATTATTCATAACCAGAAATTCTTCTACCTGAGCGCATGGCCGTAGCTAGGGGGGGCATTTGGGGGCAATGCCCTACCTTAAAACCTCCAATGCCCTACCTTAAAAAATCAACTATCGTATCGTAATGCCACTGATTCAAAAACTTATTTTCCAAAACAAGAAAAATCCATTTCCCATACCCAAGCTATGGCGATGAGGCAGAGGACAAGTTAATAGATTCTCTACAACTAGCAGTTTTGAAACGTTGATACATCAAAAAGCTTTAGAGTGACATTGGTACTACGTTAGGTTATACAATTTTTCAACGAATTAGCTTTGTGTGGAAATTATATTTTGGAGGAAATTCACCTGAAATTCAAAATAAAATAATTCAAGCAATGATTATAGCAGTACGAAGTTCCATTGTTATAGATATTAATGAATCGGACGTAAACTGGTTTACTATAATAGAAAAAAATAACCGCGAAAATATTGCAATAGCAATACGGTGCGCGAAAGATAGAATTGTCAATGGGCCTTACTAATAATCAAATTTAGTGTCGGGTCCTTGGAACCAACGATCATCTGAATTGAAACTCGGATTTCGCACTCATTTGGTTGCATCATCCGCATCATTGAATTTAGATGGTAAGTAGCACCAGTTTCTTGTATTAGAAACATCTTGGATCTCGGCTACCCTAAAAGCGATAAATTTATCATGGTCACTTGGCTCACCTTTTTTTAGCATCGTGTTCAGTGAAACTCCTTTGACTTCTGCAGCCGCATCCCACACCAACCGCACCTTACCCGGTTTATTTGCGTTCTGTATAGGAAACATAGGTAGATACCATTTTCGATTTTGTGGCATCTGTATATCCTGTGGTATGAGCTTTCGGATATAACCTTTCTCCAGGTACTTTTTAAACTGCTGCTTCACGTTTTCCATCAAAGCTGCGTCGGATCTCAACCTCTTTTCTAAGCCTTGCAATCGTCGCATCGCCATCGGTCGACTATCTGGTAATTTTGTGTTCTCGTGACGCCATAGAAGTCCTGTTTTATAGCGATCACCAATATATGAGGTTGTAGAATCCAGTAGATCCATAGCTCGACAGTCTTGTTGTTGTTGTGGAGAATCTTTTGGAGCCGTTACTCCAAGGCTATCGACTGACAAAAACTCTTTAACTAGCTCATGTAAATTGTCGTCTCCGTCTTGACATTCGCAATGAAAATCATGCACCTCAATGTCTGTGTCACTCTTGAAACCCATGCTGCGAAAGACTATCCAACCAAGTCGACAGTAAACAGCAATGGGCTCATGATCATCACCTTCTCTAACTCTTAATGGGACTGCTACACTCCAGTTACGTAAACCTATGAAAATTCCAGGACTTACATTGTCATACGACATCACTGGCAAGTTTCGGAGATGAGGATATTTAGTTGCCAGTAAGTTGACGATAGTTGAGTGATTGAGTTGGCAAATTTAACGGCTCAACCGTCCTAACATTGTTCAATGTAAATTCTTACGCATTACGATAAGCTCCAGGTATGTTTACTTTAACTCTTCTTGATTGTTCCTCAATTCTGGTTACACTTCCAGTCCATTTCAAATGCAGAGATTCTGACTCACCTGTCAGTCCAAGATGATTTGCAATGTCTTTCCCTATTAAGGTACTAGTGGATCCTTCATCCAGGAAAGCATTGGTTTTAAGACTCCCATTAAATGAAAGCACAACTGGGATCATTTTGAGGCTTATTCCTGTTGACGACATCGGTGTTTGATGACTCATCTCTGTCTCTTTCGATTCAGGAACAATGGACTTTTGACTGTGTAGTAGGGGGTGATGTTTTTTCCTACAGCGATCTATGTTGCAGAACGTAGAGAAGCGACATGCGTTTCTATGCCTTTTGAGACATTGAAAACACAACTTTCCAGAATTGACAATATCTAAACGGCTTCTTGGATTTATCTCAATGAACTTTGGACAATTACTTATATTCCGGCAATTTTCTTTGCAGACGATGCAACGAGTATTGCCTATGAAAGCTCCTGCTATTGGCCGAGTCGATCTTCCGTCAGTTGCCGTAGTTGCACGAGAAGAATCTTTAGGTTCTGATGTTTTTAATTGCGATCGATTGACACTGTCGACTTCGAGATGTTGATAAAAACTTTGTTTACTCTTCTTATGGACTGCCTGAGGTGAAGTATATTCTTTAGGAGCCCAAATAGTTGTCGCAGTCACACTGCACACATCGGTAGCAACTTCGTATAACCATTCGGAAAGCGTATGTAAACTATAAGGATCACTTGAATAGCGCTTACGTTGTGCCCAGGCTACTAACATTGTTGCTGGTAACTTTTCAAGTTTAGGAGCTGGCATCTTACGTAGTCGTTGAATCTGTTGATCCAACACCAACTCTGGTCTGCCAAACAACATTTGCAACGTATCGATGATGTCATCGAATCAGCCTGGTAATCGGATTTGATCCTCGACCATTATCCGTGCCGCACCTTGGATGCTATGTTGAAGACGTATAAGATTTTCATAGTTAGAAAATCCACATGATGCTGTGGTTTGTTTATAGCAACTGATGAATATTGGCCATTCACTTGGATTCCTTGTGAATATGGGAATATTCTTTGGCAGCGCTTGCCACGCTGCTAATTGGCGTGATGAGATCTCACATTCATCCAATGCTTCAAATGGTATTGCTCGTTGGCGTGGTGTCTGAGTAAACACCTTAGCGTTGACATTTTCTGTCAATCGTTGTGTGTCATAAGGCTCTTTTTGTTTTCTATTATACAAAGGAATTTGTTTAGTGAGCTTATGCACAGAACGAAGTTCCTTTACGGAGCAATTGCTAAGTTGTTCCATCAGATCTTGTTGCTTTTGCACGAGAGTTTGTTGTCTTTTCAGGATATCTTGCTCGTCCTGAAGTAACTTCAGTTGTGCACGTACCGCTGAGCTGCTTCTTGTCCTTGAGGATGAAGTCGACGAACATTCGCTGCTCTGCTTGTTGCTTGCGCCGCAGTTGAACACTGGAAAGGATATAAGTTCTCATGATTGAACATATTGTGACTCTGCCGGTTTTGCCCTGGAGATTCCTGCCATCGTATTTGTTACGGTGTTGAAGTTGATGTTTGTTGTTGTGGTGGCCGCATTTCTTGGTGTGGTTTCCGTTGAGAGGCTGTGAGTTCCAACGGTCGACTGGAGTTTGCGTTGGTAATTCCATGCAATTTATGCATCTCCAGTCCATGTCGTCGGCATTTAGGGCATTTGGTGCACTGCACCATCTGCGTTTTTGTATATACATCCCTGCAGACATCTTTCAGCCGAAACGGTCGACGGCGGTGTCGCAAACATGTTTGTTCTTGAAGAAATTATTTGCGTATTACTTTAGAATTACGTGCGTTTAATTTTTTAGAATGTTAATTTATTCCAAATAAATTACAGAAACTACTTTTTTGAGAATTTTATTTTCTTTTTCTTTGAACTATTTATTATTAAGAAACAAATGAATTATGAAATATAAACGAAATATAAACGAAGATAAATGAGATAAATGAAAATAAATGGAACTAAAAAATTAAGCTTCTAGTTCTTCCGCTTGTCTTCAAGATACCAATTTAAAAAACCAAAACTGTCTCTATCTTTATATATATCTGTGTATCTGTGTAATTTTCATTGGTATCGGTCAGCTGTCAAAGGCGCGTTCAAAGTACCTTCGGATGAATAAATCCATCATCGAAATTTGTTGGTGGGACTACATTTCGCAACACTCCCCCCCAGTACTGCGATTTGCTGTAGGAAAGTGCTGCTACTCCATTTTGACATCCAGCCGAGCAATTTTCACTGCTGGTCGTTCCATGGTACCATTGGAAGTCTTTACCAAAGCACTTCTAGTTGTTTCTTGGCAAGTTGTTGTCGATAATTAACACCATGTCTCCTACTTGCAATGGTAACACTGCTTGAAACCATTTAGAACGAAGTGTCAATTCAGGCAAGTAACTCTCGATGAAGATTTTCCAAAAGTGATAAGCAAAAAGTTCTTTGCATTTGTAATTCTGCCTTAGAATCTTTCATCATGTTCCGCAGGACCAATACATTTGATGCCACCTGAAAAAAATCCCAAAAAATGATTTGACGTTAGGGCTTCATCCTGTTCGTTGTCCAAAGGCACGTACGTCAGTGGCCTGGAGTTGATGATGTTCTCTGCCGATATTAAACAGCTTCTCAACAGCTGTTCCGAAGGAGTACTTTCTGGTAAGGAGGCATACAGCGCTTTCTTGAAACACCTTACCATCCGTTCCCAGGATCCACCCATGTGTGGTGATGCAGGGGGATTGAAGCTCCATTTCAATTTGGGACTGACGAAACGCTTGGCCAAAATTTCTGGATCAACCGCTTTAAGTTCTTCTCGCAACAACCTCTCAGCACCAATGAAGTTCGTTCCTCTGTCACAAAATATTTCTGCCGGGTAACCACGTCTGCTTATAAAGTCGGTAAAGCACAGTATGAACGTATCTGAATCCATCTTATTCGCTATCTCTATGTGCACAGCTCGAGTGGTCATACACGTAAAAAGGACACCCCTTCTCTTCTCGATGCGCCTTCCAATCTTAACCGTCATCGGGCCAAAATAATCTACTCCCACGTAGGTAAATGGTGCGACATAAGCGGATAGTCTTGCAGCAGGTAGTGGTGCCATCTGTTGTGGAACGGGCTTCGCTTTTCGAATCTTGCAGAATTGGCATTCAAGTACGATGGATTTCACCTCACATCGTAGCTGTGGCACACGAAATCTTTGACGCAATTTGTTGACAATGCTTTCATTATTTTGATGTAAAAATGCTTCATGCTCGTGTAAAATAATAAGCTTCGTAACTTCAAGACCTCTTGGGAGTATGATCGGTCGGTGCGTATCGTATTGCAAGTGAATTGCAGCATCAATTCTTGCATGAACTCGCATGAGACCATTCTCATCTAAATATGGGGAGAAGTTATATATTTGGCTAGATCTGTCAACTGTCTGTTGAAGTCCATTAGATATAATCTTCTTAAGATCATTTATTTCTTTCATATAAACGTCTCCTTGCGCCATTTTAATGAGCTCGATTTCTGATAACTGCAACTCTTCTTGTGTTAAAATACTTTTTTGTTTCAATGAATCGTGGCTTATATTATTAACGAAACTTAAAACGTACGCCATACAGTTGAGAAGTCGTTTCCACTTCGAGAAATGTTTAAATTCAACGATCGGATCGTATGTCATATGAACACCCAAAAGTTCTTCTTTGTTGAAAATATTCTTT
Organism: Chrysotoxum bicinctum; assembly: GCA_911387755.1. Classification (NCBI taxonomy): domain Eukaryota; kingdom Metazoa; phylum Arthropoda; class Insecta; order Diptera; family Syrphidae; genus Chrysotoxum; species Chrysotoxum bicinctum. Next base: position 118,929,255 of record OU426987.1, read on the forward strand.
GGCCACAGTGTCCTTGCCTGATACAAAAAGTCGGGTCCTTGGAACCAACGATCATCTGAATTGAAACTCGGATTTCGCACCCATTTGGTTGCATCATCCGCAACATTGAATTTAGATGGTAAGTAGCACCAATTTCTTGTATTAGAAACATCTTGGATCTCGGCTACCCTAAAAGCGATAAATTTATCATGGTCACGTGGCTCACCTTTTTTTAGCATCGTGTTCAGTGAAACTCCTTTGACTTCTGCAGCCGCATCCCACACCAACCGCACCTTACCCGGTATATTTGCGTTCTGTACAGGAAACATAGGTAGATACCATTTTCGATTTTGTGGCATCTGTATATCCTGTGGTATGAGCTTTTGGATATAACCTTTCTCCAGGTACTTTTTAAACTGCTGCTTCACGTTTTCCATCAAAGCTGCGTCGGATCTCAACCTCTTTTCTAAGCCTTGCAATCGTCGCATCGCCATCGGTCGACTATCTGGTAATTTTGTGTTCTCGTGACGCCATAGAAGTCCTGTTTTATAGCGATCGCCAATATATGAGGTTGTAGAATCCAGTAGATCCATAGCTCGACAGTCTTGTTGTTGTTGTGGAGAATCTTTTGGAGTCGTTACGGGTTGGTTACGTTTTCCCGCAAAACGATTTCTCGCGTCACGTTTTCCCGCGTAACGTTTGCCAGAAAATCATTTTCCCGCAACTCGTTTTTCCCGTAAAACGATATCCCGTATCACAGTTTCCCGTGTAACGTTTGCCCGCCGATTCCTACTTTTCTTGATACAAAGCGACAACGCTGTATCAATCACTATTTGGTGAACTGACCAGTGAGAATGCTCACACGCTCACACTAACATGAGAGATAAGGCTGGTAACCTTGGTCGTGTATAAAAGTCATTTGTCAACAAGGAAATTTAAAGAAGAAATTTTAAAACAATCAGCTATTAAAAAGTGGCAGTGGTATTAATCAAAAGTGGAAAAAAAGTTGAAGTCTAGCAACTCGAGTGCACCATATTCAGTGGATAATTTATTTGGAAAGTGATTTTGTGATTATTCTGATATTCTGCCGAGAAAACTTTTGTTTCATTCTGCATTTTGTGACGTCTGAAGTAGTAAGTACATTAGTAGTTAGCTTTTTCATAGTCCATTACGCCTAAAAGTATGCAACGAACACCGACTAAGACTCCGCCAGGCAAAACAGTAGCAGCAACTTCTAGACATACTTCTGAAAGCTTACAAATACTTAAGAGGAAATGCACAGAATTATCGCCAGAATCACTTTCACCGAATACGGTTGCGAACCGCTCTGTCGAGGACTTAATGAGCAAAATGCAAACAGTTTTTTCTTCGATGATTGATGAAAAATTTAAAAACTTGCCAACAAAACACGATTTGGAAGGGGTAAACGTTCAAATTAGTACTCTTTCTTCCCAAATCAACCAATTGACAGATAAGAATCAGACGCTGAAATGTCAGATTCAAAACCTATCGGTAGAAATGGAGAAAGATCGCCATACAATAGCTTGGTTGGAGGACCAAATAAAAAACAAAAACATTATTTTTAAGGGACTTTTAGCTCAAACGTCTGCGTCCGCATGTATGTGAAGAAATAATCAAAATGCCTTCTGAGGTAAGAGTGTGCTCAACCAAAAAAATTAGATGACAGTGGTTGCGGAATTTGAAAATGTCGATTTGGTAAATGAAGTTTTTAAGCGCGCAAGAAGCCTAGCTGGTACTGCTATATTTCTTGAAAGAGATCTTAATTCAAAGAAACGGACACATAAGAAGGCAATGTTGAGCTTGAGAAAAAATATTTTAGAAAAAAGCCGAAAACATAAAGTAAGTGTGCTCAATGATGCGTATCGGCACTAAATGGTTCAAGTGGGATAACCAACATGAACTTGTTTGCGGAGCCCTTAAAGGAAAAGGCATACTCAAGGAGTTGTATAATGGCGAAATTGATAGTTTAAATTTCAATTTCAATGCTCTCATCGAGAACCCACAACAAAAAAACTAAAAATTGTCTGTCGACGTAACCTTAATATGTCCCAATTTATGTCAAATTTAGAAAATAATGAAATTGTAAACCTTAAAGAACTTAAACAAACTATTAGAATCATTTCATATAACGTGCACGGATTAGAGAACAAAATTCTGCTCACTCACTTTTTCAGTTATGTAGCGTCACACGAGATATTCGTACTTATAGAAACACATTTACAAGAAGAAAAAATAAACCAGTTAAATAAATATTTCAAAGAATTCCATACATATTGGAGACCAGCAACGCGAAGTAGCCGTTTTGGAAGAGCAAGTGGGGGTATGGTTTATGGAATCAAAAAGAGTCTGGACAAAGATGGTATAGGTCATGATTTTATAAGCAGTGAAAGCGTTGACATAATAAATATAAAATTTGAGGGTAAAGTTTTAACTCTATTACCAATGTACCTAAGAACGGCAAACTGGCAAAATGATCTCGAAGCAGTTAAATCTTTTCTTAATGAAAAATCTTTTGAAAACCTTATAGTTATGGGTGATATGAATGTAAGATTGGGTAATTTGCAACAGGACATCGAGGATTTTTATAAATCAAAATTTACTGCTGGACTCGAAATACGGCATACTAAAGACATCTCCATAAATACAAAAGGGAAGGATTTTTTGGAGTTTTGCAACGACAACGGGCTCATTATTCTTAATGGCAGAACAAAAGGAGACGAAGAAGGAAATCTAACTTACGTTAGTAATATAGGGGAATCGGTGAATGACATTTGTGCGGTGTCACAGGATATGCTGATGTTTGTCGAACTGTTTAATGTAGAAAATGCTATATGGTCGGATCACTTACCAATAAAATTGAGCTTTCAGAAAAATAACACCGATACCGGAATCTCCTCTAACAATCTTTTGCCAAAACTTAAATGGATTGTGACCAGAAAAGCAGAATACCAAAACAAACTGAATTTAAATCTTCAGCAAGTCAAACTCCAAAAAGAAACAATCGAGTTAGCAGATTTAACTAACATAATAAAGTTGTCAGCACCTCTTCAAAATAACAATACAAAAACATTCAACTCGAAAAACAAGTGGTACAACTCCGAATGTGAAATCGCACGAAGAAAGGCTTTCAAATCCCTAAATGTATTTCGCAAATCAAAAAGTCAAGAGGCTAAGCTATGCTATTTGAAAACTCAACAACAATATAAAAAAGTTTGTAAAAAAAGCAAAACATTATACCAACAGCAAATAGAATTAAAAATCAATACAGTTCGAGACAGCAGAGACTGGTGGCACCTAGCAAAGAAGATAAAAAACCAAGACCAACATGTGTGGCCTGACATAATTGCTATGGAATTTCACACATACTTCAGACACCTTTTAAATCCAAGGATAGAAATGAGCAGCATACTTTATGTAGCCAACTACGTCGAGGCCTCAACTTTGGACACGCCGTTTTGTGTCGGTGAAATAAGGAATATGCTGAGAAACGTTAAGCTCAATAAGGCGCCAGGAGAAGATAGGATATCATATGAGTTCATAATAAATGCTACAGGCAGTTTTTTGGAACAACTTGCAACGACATACAGTAAAATATTAGATAAAGGCAGCGTAGAAGAAACTTTCACTAAATCCGTGATTTTTCCAATTTTCAAAAAGGGTGACGCACATGATCCAACTAACTACAGGGGAATTTCGTTCATGAACTGTATAGTGAAAATCATGATGGGAGTCCTTAATGAAAGACTATATAATTGGGTGGAACAAAATATTATATTAACGGAATATCAGGCTGGTTTTAGAAAGAAATATTCTACAGTGGATAATGTCTATAACTTAGCGGCTATTGTACACATTAAGCTGGCAGAGAAAAAGAAAGTCTATGCATTTTTTGTAGACTTAAAGGCAGCTTTTGATAAAATCTCCAGACAACTATTAATGTTCAAGCTACGTGAAATGGGAGTCTCAACTAAATTTGTAAACCTACTGGAATGCATATACTCGGACACTCAGTCAGCAGTGTGGACAGGAAAGGAATTATCGGAGTACTTCGAAACACTATATGGGTTGAAACAAGGATGTCTTTTATCACCTTTACTCTTTACTCTATACATAAATGATCTCCATGCGATCATTGAGTAAATTCGGACAGTACCTCAATACACTTATCTCGGTGTTCTACTCACTCCAAAGATGAACTTTTTGAAGCATGTAGAGAAAAGAAATACAGCCGCATGGCATTGTTTTTTTAGCAAGCAAAATATCAACCTCAGCTCAAAATGGAAACTTTTTCTGGCAGCATGCAGAGCTATTCAAACTTATAGTGCACAAGTATGGGGATTTGGAACATTTGATGAAGTGGATAAGCTGCAAAGATACTTTCTGAAAAGAGTTTTAAAACTACCGTCCTGCACTCCAAACTATGCATTATCGATTGAAACTGCAGCTGAAGATGGGCACTACTACACACTGGATTTACACCTTAGATATGTTCAAAAGACTTTATTAAAATACAGTGACACGAGACTACCTAAGCAACTTACCAAAATCCTCTTAGAAAAACAACTTTTCTGGGTCAAGGAGATAAACTCAATAGGGAACAATTTTGGCTTGCACTGGGATGAGAATATGATAAACGAAAGAGATTGGATAACCAACAACTCACAAATTCTTGAGCAACTAAAATTGAAGGGAAAACAAGAAGCGGAGCGAGAGCGAGGGGAAGCAGCACAGGAATTTTTAAGATGTTGGATTATTCAATAGGACCGCAATACATAACAGATGACTTAGTGACTTACAAAATATCATGGATTTTCAAAGCTAGATGCGATCTTATCTCCCTAAATGGAAATAGGCGTGTGCAACATGAGAGAAGAAGAAGATATTCAACATTTCCTAGGCAGATGCCCCGTGCTAAGAGAATTCAGGATGAGACATTTTGAAAAGGCAACTCTAAATGAAGCTGAAATCATTGCTGCACTTAACGGAAATTGCAGGGCTGACTGGAACAGACTTTCGAGTTATATATACCTGGCCATAACCTATAGGAAACAAATCCTAACTGAATTTATTTGATTTGAAAATAGAATAGGATTTCTCTTTAAATTTATCAAAAATTATATAATTTTTTTTTTTATATATCTATAAATGTGTACTTAAAGATAAAATTATTAAAATAACTTTTCACTTACCCGACAGACGACTCTTTATGTCATTGTCGTAAGTTTTAAACTTTTCAACATTCATACTCAACAACATGAGAGATCACGGAGGAAGAAGGACCAAATAAGTTGCACAATAAAAGGCAAAAGAGATTTAGAAAAAAATCTTTAGTTCTTCTTAGACCTGCATAGAAGGAAGATGAGAGATGTCTTGTTAGAGGTTTGGGATACCGAGTACATGGTTGTTGGACGCGACTGTGACGTTGGTGGGTTGACTGACGTGGTGGACATAGTAATTATTATTGGTGCACGGGATGGTTGATGGATGGGGTGGTTGGTGGATGAAGTGCGACGATGATGGTGGTTGTGGCGATCGCTTGCAATATTGTTATAGAGATATTTTCTTCAAGGATTGAAATACATTTTAAGCGTTTAATAGATAGATATGATATATTAACTATCGTAGAATAAAGGCTTTACAATGATTTTGTGCATACACATCTTGCACAGGGATAGTAAGTTTATATCTATCTTAGAACTGAAAAATAAATTCAAAATGATGATAAGGGCTTACAAAAAGAAAAGGGAATTTATTTTTGAATGAAAACTACGTAGAACACCTTCATTTGATATTTTTGAATTTATGGTATGGACTTCTTTTAAGAAGTCTGTTAACTAATGTAATTTGACAGATAATCAAATTGTTTATTATGTAGTAAATATTTTATTTAAAGTATATAATTGATATAAATAAATTAATCAAAAATCAATCAATTGCAATCAATAAATAAACATTGAAAACAAAAGTTAAATAAATAAATAAAAACAAGGAAAGAAAATATATAAATAAATTAATAAATGAACAAAAATAAATAAATAAATACATGAACAGATAAATAAATACATAAATAGAGATTAAAATAAATAAATAATAATTAAATTTATAAACATGAACAGATAAATAAATACATAAATAGAGATTAAAATAAATAAATAACAATTAAATTTATAAACAATGAACAAAAGAATGCACAAATGAATACATTTATTTAAGGGCTTAAGTATTTTTTTTTAGTTTCAGTTAATGTTAAGAGCGAATTTTATTTACTCAGAGCTTAAAATGCGTTTTAAGCTTTTTGGACGCAGAATAGCGTTGAGGCTTGGCATCGCCGTCTGAAAGTTGTGGTCGGGCAAACACATTCTGGCCTATACAAACTTGTTGCGGACCTTTCCAAGGAAACTGTTCTTGCCAAGTTAGCAGTGGAAAAAATACGACGAGGAGAGGAGCCACCTATTACCAAGGCAATGAAGAAGAACGAGCCCCTTCAGACGGTGTTTCAAAGAAGGGCTGGTACTGACAAAGTGCAGTTTCTAAGAAATATAGCCTATAACAGCAATATTGCCTAAGAAATTCAAAAGCAAATATTCACTTAGATTTTTACAATCAATAAATATCAGGATTCTCAGGATTTTAACTCCCTTTTTGGGGCTGTCACCCGCTCACCCAACTCCGTTGCTCCGCTTAGGGTATGTTCAGTCGCCAGGCAGGCGCCCCTGACAATAGTTTTCTTGGGCAATAGTACCTTGGGTGGCCCGCTTCGCGGGTTCTCAGGATTTTCACTCCCTTTTTGGGGCTGTCACCCGCTCACGCAACTCCGTTGCTCCGCTTAGGGTATGTTCAGTCGCCAGGCAGGCGCCTCTGACAACAGTTTTCTTGAGCAATAGTACCTTGGGTGGCCCCTTCGCGGGTTCTCAGGATTTTAACTCCATTTTTGGGGCTGTCACCCGCTCACGCAACTCCGTTGCTCCGCTTAGGGTATGTTCAGTCGCCAGGCAGGCGCCTATCTCAGCAGTTTTCTTGAACATCAGTACCATGGGTGGCACCTTAAGTGGATTCAAAGTATTTAAATTCTTATAACCTTGTGAAGTGTTTGAAGCAACTAAGGTCATCCTTTCGAGCGGCTTACGAAAATGCTACCGAGTTAAAAATAATATCCATAATTGAATGAATTAATATCTCATTACAATCTCTTTTAAGCTCTTGAAAGAGCATTTAATAGCTTAAAACCGTCTTAGAAACGTTTTATGCTGTACGGCAGGATCCATTTACCGACATATTTACTGGCATTGGCACCAAAAATAAGCTTGGCGCCTTATACGTTAACTACTCTGTTTTCAAAATGGCAGTCCATTTTATATAATTGTGAGAATTACGAAGAACGAATAACCAAGTAAATCGAACAATAAAATGTATTTAAGCTTCACTAAAGAAGTGAAGGATTCCATCCAACAGACACTGGCACCAAACACGAATAGAACGATATTCAGCGACACCAATCCAACGAGCGACCCAGTTGACAGCCCAAACCTGAGCAGCCTAGAAGAAATAGCTGAAAAAATCAGTAGCTTCAGGCCTAAGAACTCAAACGAACCAGATAGACTATCCAAAGAGGATGCAAGAGACAGTCCTGATGCTTTTAACCAACATCTTGAACAACTGCTTCAATAACAACTTCTTCCCTTAAAAATGGAAAACTGCAAAGATTGTGGCAATCTAGAAGAAAGGTGTCAGGAACATGATCTCTAATTACAGGCCAATATCACTCTTCAGCAAACTAACCAAGCTCTTGAAAGAGCTGATGCCAAGGAAACTTAAGAAGTTTTGCAGAGAGAACAACTATGTAAATACGTGACATTCAGTTTGGCTTTAGAGAGAAGTACTTAACACTACACCCGCTTCTGAAGTTCCGGCATGACACCACCAATGCCCTTAACAGCTGATGTCGAGAAAGCATTCCACAGTGTCTGATTAGACGCTCTTATACACAAACTTCATCTGCTACATCCACCCCCGCCACTAATAAAAATTCTTTTTTCATTTCTTTTTTCCAGCAACTTCTTTGTGCAATTTGGAAACTGCTCATTAATTATGAAAAGCAAAATAGCCGGATTCCAACAAGGTTCAAAACTTGGCCCCGTCCTCTACAGTCTGATGACATCAGACCAACCCATCCCAACCGGCTGTGAAAACCTGCTGTACGCTGATAACTCGCTTATGTATGCAACCTCAATGTCAATGTACTAGTCATTTTCTTCCTCCTGTTATATATTCCTATATAATCATATTATTCATCATTTTTGATATCATGTTATAAATATTCCTATATAACCTTTCATTCATCATTTTTGATATCATGATATACAGGGTGTCCCACAGTCACCGCCCCAAATGAAAATCATGGAGTCCTGAGGTCATTTTAAGTCGAAAAACTTAAGAGGTCATTTTCTCGTTTTCGTCCCGTTTTCGAGTTATAACGGTTTTTATAATTTTTCCCTTAACTGGCTTTGTCTTTGCCAAACTACGTCCGATTCGTAAGATTTTTTTTATAACCAGTCAAGAATTTAATACAGTTTTAGTTTGTCCAAAGACTTTTTTTTCTGCGGATAATCGTTTCTCCGCAATTTTGCATCAAACCCAATTTTTTTCGTTTTTTAAGTAGTTTTTTCACTTTGATATCATTTTATTCAAAAAAACACGTTAATGAGTACAATTTTTTTTCACTTATTATTAAAGCCCAGTTCATTTTCTTAAAAAAAAATATTTTTTTTTCCTTAAAAAGAATACTAAATGTACTTAACAAAAAATAAACAAACTGAGTGAATTTAAAAAAAAAAAAATTTTAAATACAAAATTAACTTTTTCTGAGCTATTGTGGTTAAGAAAATGACAAATAGATAAAGTTAATTAGTAAGACCGTTAACTAATGTAAACAGTAAAGATTTGCATTATGACTTGAAGGTTGTAAATGTCTTTCTCGCGTGATATAGTGTCCGCGTCGTGTTCTTTCACTTGATACTCCATTTTGGATTTGTTATTCAAGTTTTTGTTTTTTTTTTTCAATTGTTTGCGAACAATGGATTACACTAATCAAGAATATCTGGAAATGTTATTAATATACGCTGAAATGGGAAATGGTCGGGACCACTCCTAACTTTTAAGAGCGCTCGTAGATCCTCACTAATATTGTGATGCTTTTTTATTCAAAGGCTGAGGTAGCGTCAGCTTGTCCAGGGTCAGTCCGAAGAAAGCACAAAACTCGGTTTTGAAAGTTCAGAACTCCAAATAATGTCCGACTTTATTCAGTTTTATCTTAATTCTAACTAACAAATTATTTCATATACTGGTACATTTGTATCAAATCCTTAAATAACTAACACGGTATTTCATATAGTTCACAAATTTTCAATTACCTAAATTATTAACACGGTATTTCATATACAAGGGTGGGATTAGATCCCTAGCCTTGACTGAAGCTATAGGCAGAACGCAGTGGGATTAGATCCCTAGCCTAAGGCAGCGACAAGACACGGTCAGACGGTAGGATTAAATCCTTAGCTTTGATTGAATTGCCTGGCAAATCGGTAGTGAGATTAATCTCTAGCCTCGGCTCAAATCGCAGCGGGGTACAAACGGGGTAGGATTAAATCCTTAGCCTCAAACAAACGTTCGTGGCAAAACAAGGGGGGCGGCGGTGACAGAAGGTGGGATAACTTCCCTAGCCTTGACTGAAGCTATAGGCAAAACGCAGCAGGATTAAATCCCTAGCCTAAAGCAGCGACAAGACACGGTCAGACGGTAGGATTAAATCCTTAGCTTTGATTGAATTGCCTGGCAAAATCGGTAGTGAGATTAATCTCTAGCCTCGGCTCAAATCGCAGCGGGGTACAAACGGGGTAGGATTAAATCCTTAGCCTCAAACAAACGTTCGTGGCAAAACAAGGGGGCGGCGGTGACAGAAGGTGGGATAACTTCCCTAGCCTTGACTGAAGCTATAGGCAAAACGCAGCAGGATTAAATCCCTAGCCTAAAGCAGCGACAAGACACGGTCAGACGGTAGGATTAAATCCTTAGCTTTGATTGAATTGCCTGGCAAAATCGGTAGTGAGATTAATCTCTAGCCTCGGCTCAAATCGCAGCAGGGTACAAACGGGGTAGGATTAAATCCTTAGCCTCAAACAAACGTTCGTGGCAAAACAAGGGGGCGGCGGTGACAGAAGGTGGGATAACTTCCCTAGCCTTGACTGAAGCTATAGGCAAAACGCAGCAGGATTAAATCCCTAGCCTAAAGCAGCGACAAGACACGGTCAGACGGTAGGATTAAATCCTTAGCTTTGATTGAAACGCCTGGCAAAATCGGTAGTGAGATTAATCTCTAGCCTCGGCTCAAATCGCAGCGGGGTACAAAAACGGGTAGGATTAAATCCTTAGCCTCAAACAAAGTTTAAGACAAACTAAAGGGGAGGTACCGAGAAGGCAGAACAACACACACACAATTTACGGCCAGAGCCAAAAGCTTTGAAACGTCTTTAAGTACACTACGTACCCTATCAGCGTGTTTCGGGGATAATCTGTAACCTTGATACTCTAAATTGGTATCCCAACAACAATAGGCGAGAGAAAATCCGATTTGGTCTCGATTTTTTACCTCCCTATATCACATCCATCGTCATCAGCGAACGTGAATGCATAAGAAACAAACACAATGCATTCATCGTAATTTGTTGTTGTACCACCGACAATGCTTTCTTCCTACTTTGTTGTTGTACCATCGACGACTTAGTTCCAATGCGTGTTGTGTGTACCTACATCTCCGTGGGCGCCTTAAGGTAGGCAATAGTTTTGTTGTACTTTCAGCTGTACCTTCGGTGTATACTTTCTGATGTCGGGTTGAGCAGAAAAGGCGGCTTCAGATAAGTAGCTGAGTAGTAGCGTCGGCGTGCCGCGACGGCCGAAATATGTAACTTCGTTACAATATTGCTTGGTGAATAGGTTTATGAGCTTCTTAAGTTATGAGCGCTCGGTGAATACCGCCCTTAATCTCAGAATTGGCTGGACTGAAAGAAAAAAAGCAAAGTGGGTTATTTAAAGGAAGGTTTCTTACGAGATAATTTACCACAATTTGTTTAAAAAGTCAAAACAAAAAAAAAATATCGAGCTTTGAAAAAAATTTTTTTTTTTGGAAATTTTTTTGGCCATTTTTGGGTCGCCATTTTTTTGTTTATAATTTTTTGGTCAAATTGTGGTAAATTGTCTCGCAAGAAACCTTCCTTTTAATACCCACTTTGTTTTTTTTATTTCAGTCCAGCCAATTCTGATATTAACTGTCCGCCATGGGACCATGTATTTTTTGATAAGTCGACGTTTGCGCCCTCTATAATTCGGCCAAAATTAAACAAAAAGTATTTTTTTTTGTACTCTTGACGCATGTGTTCATTATTTAAAAAAAAATTATGTTATTACCTAATAAGGTTTCCGAGAAAAAAATTCCCAAAAATCGTGCGTTTTTTTGGCATTGTAGACCGTACTACTACCTTAAAAAAAAAAGTTTGCCGCAGCTGAAGGCTATTCCCCCGATGCGTGCTCAGCTGAAACTTATTTTTGCAATATATATGTACTAAACTATAGCATAAATGAATTTCATGTTTACTTACTTACTTACTTAGGTCCTCGAACCTATTACGTCCGTGTGGTTCCCCTTGCGGGGCATAGGGCCTCCACTACTCCTACGCGCCATCGTGTACGGTTTCTGGAGATGTACCTCAGCTCTCTCCAACTCTTCCCCAGTTGTGCTGATTCCTCTTCGACCGTTCTTCGCCAAGTACTTCTGGGTCGGCCCACTCCTCTGCCTCGCTGCGTGAGAGGGTTCCATTGCATCGCTTGACTCGCAATGCACTCGTGGCCTTTTCGAAGCGTATGTCCAATCCACTGCCACTTACGTTTTCGTATTATAGAGTCGATGGGTTCCTGACCTGTCCTCGCATGAAGTTCATCATTGGAGATACGGTTAGGCCAGAAAATCCGCAAGATGTTTCGCAGACATCTATTTACGAACGTTTGCAGCTTTCTTGTGACAGTGGGTGTTACTTTCCATGTACTGCATCCATAAAGAAGCACGGATTCTACATTGAAGCGGAACAGTCGTAGCTTGGTCTTTAGGCTTATAGAGTTGTTTCTCCATATTTTGGACAGCATTCCGAACGCAGCCTTTGCTTTCCCGATTCGGCTGGTTATGTCTAGTTCGGTCCCGCCATCAGTAGAGACAATACTCCCAAGGTATTGAAAACTCTCTACCGTCTCTACTGGTTGTCCAGAAATATCTATTTGAGTAGATGAGGAAGTTCCAAGGCTGATCCTTTTAGTTTTTGCCGTATTGATCTTAAGCCCGACGGTTTCGGCTTCTCTCTCCACCCTTGTTGTCATTTGATGGAGATCCATGATCCTATGAGAGAGTAAGCACACGTCATCCGCGTAGTCTAGATGTTTCAGGTGTGATAGCAGATTCCACTGAATTCCTCCATTTAAAGTCGACAAAGCTGCATGCAGCACATCACTTATTACCAACAGGAACAGTATTGGTGACAGTATACAACCTTGTCTAACGCCACTTTGGATTTCAAACTCCTCTGACAACCTTCCCTTATGCAGAACGTGACATTTGGATCCTTCATATGTAGCCTTGATTATAGCGATTAATTTATCCGGAATGCCCCGCCTGCGCAAGGCAAGCCAAATAAATTCTCTATTGACACTGTCAAACGCCTTTTCGAAATCGATGAACAGCAGGTGAAGTGGTGATCGATATTCAACGCACTGTTCGATGATGATCCGCAAGGTGTTGATGTGATCCACGCAGGAAGATCCAGTGCGGAAACCTGCTTGTTCGGCGTCAAGCGTGTCTTCTAGGTGGTCTTTTATTCGACCTAGGACGATTTTTGCTATAACCTTCGCTACAGCAGGCAGCACGCAGATTCCCCTCCAGTTTTCGCACTGCGTAAGGTCTCCTTTCTTTGGAAGCTTGACAATCATCCCCTTTTTCCACTCCTCAGGAAAACTTTCTGTTTCCCAAGCTCTTTCTATGAGTGGGTGCAGGAGCTCAGACGATGTTGTTGGCGCTGCTCGTAAGAGCTCTGCGGGAATACCGTCAAGTCCAACCGCTTTGTTGTTCTTCAGTGCTTTGATTGCGGTTAAAATTTCTTCTCTACTGGGGGCTACAGTGCGTATTCGGGAATTTGTTACTACGGACTGCTCATTGGGTGTTAGGTTGACTTCGCTGGTAAAAACGCGATTTAAAACCGCAGAAAAGTGTTCCTTCCACCTTTTGATCTGGTCCTCATCCGAAACTAGCAGTGATCCGTCTATGCCCTTTACCAGGTGTTGTTTAGAGCTTTGGACACCAGTTAGCTCTTTGGTAATTCTGTAGACGGTCGTACTGTCGCACCTACTTGCGGCCTCTTCTGCTTCTGTTGCCAATGCGTTGATATAGTTACGCTTGTCACGTCGCACGCTACGGTGAACTTCTCTCATCTTCATGCGGTACGCAGACTCTAGCTCGATTCTGCCTGCTGCTGACGTTGCTGCAATGCGAGCTTTGAGCTGTTTTCTTTCTTCGATCCTGGCCCAAGTTTCTTCGGAAAGCCAGGCACTATTTCTTCCTTGCGACCGACCGACTATACTTTCAGCACCTGATATGAAAACATTTTTCACAGCACACCAATGGTTTTCGATGGAGGTGGGTTCCGTGCTATTGATTGTTCTCAATCCTTGTGAAAGATGGTCCCCTAGTTGTTGGCGGACTGCGGGATCCTTGAGTCTATCGGTGTTGAACTTGGGCATTCGGGTGTTTCCTTGGGATCTCCGAACTGCAGCTGTTCGTAATCTTACGGTAGCAACCATCAGATGGTGGTCACGGGCAATTCCCATGTCTGCACCTCTTCTGTTTCGGACGTCCTGGAGACTGCTTCTAAATCGCCGACTGATCGCGAAATGATCAATTTGGTTGGAAGTTGCTTGTCTGTCCGTCGACACCCAACTGATTTTGTGGCACGTCTTGTGTTCAAACATGGTTCCTCCTATAACAAGGCGGTTGGCGTTACAGAAATCGACAAAACGTTCGCCATTGTCGTTCCGGTTTCCAACACCATGCTTTCCCATAACATGCTTGAGCCCATCATTGTCATTGCCAACCTTGGCATTCAAGTCTCCCATTACCATTATGATGTCTCCACGTGGTGTACTATCATAGGCAGCACTCAGTCGGTTATAAGAGGCATCCTTCTCCTCGACAGAGGAGAGCTCCGTGGGGGCGTAACACTGTATGATGGTGACGCGGCGTACTCTAGTCCGGAATCTAGCTTTCATGATCCTGTCATCTAACGGCTCCGAGGAAATTAAGCTCTTGAGGGTTGTTTTAGAAAGCAGCAATCCAACGCCAGATTCACGGTTACTTCCAGGTGCCTTTCCAGAGTAGAGTAGTACAGTGTTACGGGTTGGAGACTTATATCTCCCCGAGCCCAGCCATCTAACTTCACTGATCCCTAAGATGTCCATCTTATACCGCATGAACTCACTCTCTAATTGGTGGAATCTGGCATTTTGAGGACCTTCACTTCCGTTATCGAGAAGCGTCTTCACATTCCAGAAACCAATCTTTGTCCGGGTACAATAGCCAAAAGTCGTCAACGTGTTATCGTTCCTTATCCGAGGCGTAGTGTCGGTTTCGTTAGCAGTAATTGTTTCAGTTACGAAGAATGCTAACCTCCGTAACCTATCCTAGAAAGCTAGGCCTTTCGCACTTGTAATTTTAGTCTATTTACGTATATAGGGATACGCAAATAGTTGCCCGGGGACCACCACGAGGAGGTAAAACAAGCACTTCACCGTGACTGATTGTTGCGCTACTGGCGCAGACCAAGTTCTGAGCAGTCAATAGTTTCCCGATCAGGCACGATGCAGGTCTCTCATGTTTGGTATTTATATTAATGCTAATTTTTTTTTAATTATTCTCACGGCCCGATTTCACGTTTGGTAATAAAAATTTTTTTTAATTATTTTCATACGCGCAGCTGAAGCCTTTTCCACCGGAATTTTTCCAGCTGAATATGATTTTTAATCGTTTAATGTTATGCTTAATCTGCAAATAAAATTTCAGCTTTGGTAGTATTAATTTTTTTTTTTTCATTTTAATACGAGTACTATTTTCACGCGCAGCTGAAGCATTTTCCACCGGAATTTTTACAGCTGAACATGATTTTTCTTCGTTAAATGTCATCCTTAATATGCAAAAAAAATTTCAGCTTTGGTGAAATTGGTTTCATTTTTACATTTTTCAACGCGGGGGTGGCTCTGTTACTCCCACACCCACCCGAAGAATGGCAGCTGAAAGTCGTTTCATGTATGTGCATCATGAAAGCTTAAACATATTTAAAAATGAGCCTTGGTGAAATGACCACCCAAAAATGTCGTGGGCTCCCGGACTATTAGCAACATGGATAGTACGAGTTACGAGTATCATATCGTCGGCTAAGAATTACAGGGTTCTAACAGCCATTTTCACGAAAAATGAGTTATGGGTGTCGTTGGATTCGTATTTTCAAGCGCTTTGAAATGATCTCATGGGCATGCACCTTAATTCACCCTATAAAGCGTGAAACGCAAAAAACAAAGGTTCTATCAACCAAAATGAAGTTAATTTAAGAATAACAACGTTCTATGTAGCAAAATTGGCAGATAGAACTTTATAATTCTCTCTTTGACCAATAAAAAAATTACACATCTTTTTATTGACATAGAACCTTGTATTCCTTAATTTTGTACATAGAACCTTATAATTCTTATCGAATTGCCGAAAACACAACAAAGTTCTATGTTGATCAATTTACCGTTGGTTTTTTCTTCGTGTTTTTGATATTGTTTACAAAAAGCTTGTGAAAAACTACCAACAAGCAGTATCTCGAACCAAGTCTAAAAATTTCGGAAATGTTTCGTATGTATTAAGAGACGCAGGATCTAACGAAACTGTTAAATTTAATGTATATCGACAAGTTTTCAACACCCAATTTAACTTGGCTTTTCATAAACCAAAGAAAGATAGATGTGATCTATGCGAGGAGCATAAAATGGCAGTTAAAACACCACTGCATCTGATGAGCTGGTTTTGCAATATATTGCGCATTTTCAGGAAAAGGAAGAGGCATACAAGCAAAGACAAGTTGACAGAGAAAATACAGTTCCAGTTTTGTGCTTTGACATGCAAAATGTACTTACAAAGCTGATGTAAGCTCATTTTTTTACCACTCAAAGTTGAATATGTATAACTTTACGGGATTTTTTTCGCTTAAAATAACGTCTATTGCTGCTTGTGGGATGAAAGCAAAATGGAAAGAACAGGAAATGATATTGCTAGTGCTTTGCTGAAGCTTCTAAACCGTGTTATGCAAGATTGTCCAGGAATTACAGAATTTATACTTTGGAGTGATTCATGTGTTCCTCAAAACCGGAACTCGTTGGTAAACTTCATATTAATTTATTTTCTTAAGCATCACCCAGACATCCAACATATACATTTTAAATTCTCTACTCCAGAACATTCTACAATTCAGGAAATAGGTACATAATGCCCATAGCAGCATTCAACGCGTCGCGATTTTCATTCACCCTTGTCTTTAATTCGAATTATTATTATTATTATTATTATTATTATTATTATTATAACTTTATTGAAATCTAAAATAAATTACATTACAATAATTAACAAATAAAGCGTTAGCTACCAGGACTTTTCGCTATTTGATATTTAAAATATTATTAAATTAAGTTTTCTAGTTTAAGTTTTAAAATAATTTCATATACAGATCTTATGTATATTACTATCGGTTATGTTTGTCAAGAGATGTTGAAGGTGGTTACCAGAGATGTTTTTGCATATGATATCGATTTTTGTACATTGTAGCATATGAGATACGGTGAATGTTGGTTTTTCATCACAGTAATCGCAAAGTGGGGCAGGATCTTTGGTGATTAAGTGTTTGTGTGTTATTTTGGTGTGTCCTAGTCTTAGCCTTATATAGGGCTTAATCATCGAAGCAGGTACCTGTAGTGGATATAAGGCTTTTTCAGCGGCTGGATTCAGCATTGAATAATGGTGTTGATATTCAGACCAAGTATCTCTGGCCTTGTTTTTCATTGTCCTTGAGAGATATTTTTTAAGATCTTTTTGGTTGAATTGATAGAACTCAAAAAGGGGTTCCATGAGCGCTTGTTTAGCTTCTCTATCTGCATTTTCGTTGCCAACAATGTCTGTATGTCCCGGTACCCAGGCCAATTTGAGAGTGTTTTGTTTGGCTATAAGTTTGTCACGGATTTCTGCAACGATATTAGAAGAGTTGTTTATATTTTTGATGGCGTTAATTGATGACAAGCTGTCAGTAAAAATGATGGTTTTTTTAATTTTTGCAGCTTCGATTGCTTTTAGTATGGCAAAAGCTTCAGCCGTAAAAGTGGATGTAGTAGCATGCAGCAAGCCCTTACTAATAATGGAACCGTTTTCATTGACAACAGCGAAGGAAGTTCTGTCATTTGTTTTCGATGCATCAGTAAACCAAAATTGCCAACCTAGATTTTGGTAATTTTCTTTTAATTCCAGAAACATGGTTTTGTAGATTGTCTTGTTGGTAGATGCTTTTAGGTATGTTGTGAGTTGAGAGATTAAAGAGTGGTTGGATAAATTCCATGGGGGAAGGTTAATTTTCAATTTGTTTTCTGTGCCAATTGGGATGTTAAGGTCAGCAGCTGCTTTAAGAGCCTTTTGTAGAGCTGAAGGATATTTCGGTGTTTTTTTCCTTTTCAGTAATTTTTTGACATCATCGTGAATAGATGTTGTGTATGGAGAGCTGATTTTTTTAATTAATTGCCATATGAGGAATTCAATTCTGTCTTTGAAGTGAGGAAGTCCGGTTTCTGTTATAATATTTTTGATGGGGGTTGTACGAAAAGCTTTAAGACTGGTTCTTATGGCTGAATGGTATGGTGTTGAGATCAGCTGCAACGATGTTTTTTAGCATTTTCCATAAATTGGTAGGCCGTAATCGATTTTAGAGAGTATTATGGACCGGACAACGTTACCGATAGTATTTACATTACAATTACTTTTTTTGAGGACAAATACTTTACTAAATTTAGCCTGGTAGTAAGACTTTTTTTTATGTATGTACAATGATCCTTAAAGCTATATTTTGAATCAAACATAATGCCTAATATTTTTGAACAATTTACATTTTTAATAACAATATTATTAAGGCTAACTCCATCGATACATTTTTGGCAACTATATTTATTACATATGTGTAAGAGCTCACACTTTGAGGTTGATATCTTGGAGCCAGATATTTCACCCCATTCTGATAAGTCATTAATTATTTTTGAAAAAGTTGTTGCTAGGACTCTTAAGTCTTTACATTTTGAAAACAAAATTAGATCGTCTGCATAAAGTACGTGAAATATTTGTAAGTTGTTTTTAATAATTTTACTTATTTCGTTAAAAGCAATTATAAATAAAGTTACTGATAGTGGCGATCCTTGTGGAATGCCGTTCTTTAAACTGTAAATAGAAGAGTTAATGTTGTTAGTTTTTAATCGAAATTTTCGGTTTGTTAGAAAAGCCTTAACATAGTTTAATATTTTTGGTCCAACTTTCCATTGTATTAGTTGCTTTAATATAACGTGTGGGCCGATTCTATCGAAAGCTTTTTCAAAGTCGATTGAAAGAATCGAAACGTGTTTTTTTTCAGAGAGAGTCGACGATACGAAAGTATCCAGATGTAGAAGTGAATCTATCGTATTTCTTCCCTTTTTGAAAGCTAGTTGATTTTTGTCAATTAGGTTATTTTTTTCTAGGAACCAGAATAAACGTTTAGAAATAATTTTTTCTAGAATTTTTGAGGTACAAGGGAGAAGGGAAATTGGTCGGTATCCTGATAGTTTAGAGTGGTCTTTGCTTGGTTTTGGTATGGGAACTATAGTTGCAACCTTCCATGTTTGGGGGATTATTCCTTTATCGAAAATACTGTTGTATAACGACAACAACCTTAATTTGAGATCAAATGGACAGTTTTTAAGCATTGTGTACGAGATTCTATCAAATCCTGGGGTTTTGCCTTTTGCAGAAAATATAGTGCTTTCAATTTCTAACATGTTTATAGGAGATTCAATCAATTTTGCTGAAGGCGAAGCTGTGTGAAGCGGTTCGTCCTTGTTAAGTGATTCATACTTTTCTCTTAAATAAATTGGATGAAAATTAGAATCATCTTGAGATTTTTCCCAACACTCTGCAAAGTATTTATTTATTTCTATTGGACAGGTTAAATTAGTTGTTTCTGTTTTTATAACTTTAATTGTGTGGGGAATGTAATTGCCGGTGAGGCATTTAATGTCGGCCCACATTTTTTTCGGGGTCGAGTTTTTATTAATTTCAGAAGTAAACTTACTATAACAGGCGGTTTTTTCGATCTTCACAGCTTTTCGGAACTGGGCGTTTGCCTTACGGTAGCATATAAGGTTTGTTTCAGAAGGTGACTTTCTGAAAAGTTTAAATGCTTCTTGTTTTTTTTGGCGCAGATTATTAAGGTTTGGGTTCCACCAGGCGACAGTTTTATTATGTGTTTTTATTGTAGTTTGGGGAATCGATAGGTTAGCTGCAGAACGAATTGACTTGAGAATGCAAGTAGCTTCTCTATTAATGTTACTCGAAGTTGGCCTAAGCGATATTTGTTTTGTGGCTTCGGTCTGGAATAAGTCCCATTTAGCTAAGTCTGTCAGGAATTTGGGTTGCGATTTTGGTAGTTTAAGGCTGTTGTCTGTTGCTATTGTGGTGAGGATAGGAAAGTGGTCGCTACCGAACAAGTCATCGGAGACCTTCCAAGTAGTTTTTGGGATGAGGTGTGGTGATATGAGAGTAAGATCGACATGAGAAAATGTGCCATGCGTAGAAAAGTGCGTGGGACGTCCGTCATTTGAAATTGCAAGCCCAGTATTTGCTATGAAGTTTTCAATTATTTTACCACGACTATTTATGGTGGGAGAACCCCAAGAGGGGCTCCAAGCATTAAAATCGCCTGTTAAGATGATTGGGGTTGAGATATTACTCAGAATGTTTTCGAGAACACTGACTTCGAATTTTTGTTCCGGTGGGATGTACAATGAAACGATAGTTAATAACATTTTGCCAGAAAAATTTGTTTGAGCAAAATGTAGTCTATGTCCAATGTCCATAATATCACACCTAATTTTTTTTATCAAAATCGTTAGAACCGTTTCGATATAAATAAGATTATGCATTACGGGTGTATGGGGGGAACCGTTAGTTTTGGAGCTAAACAAAAATTTCAAGTTCTCCTCTAGGGATTCGCCGAAGACCCTTAACTACCGAGATTGAAGAACATAGGTCTAGTGGGTAAGGCTGTAGAGAGAGGTACAGACATACAGACGCACTGAAACATGTTTTTTGTGTACTAAATCGTCCTTAAAATTTTTATAAACAAAAATGATATGCAAGTTATTAGTATTCAATATAATACATTTTATAACGTAATTTAAAAATTTATTTGTGTATGCGTTTTCTAGATATTGAATTTTCAAAAAAAAATTATATTATTTTTTTTTAAAATCAAAAAAATATTTTATCGAAAAAAATTTTAGATTATATTTTTTTGAGTTAAAATTGTTAGAGCTGTTGATGAGAAATTCGTAAATCAAAAAAACCGTTCTATGATAGGTACCGTTAATAAAATTTCCTCCCAAACATTTTTTTTTACCAAAATGTAGTCCGTGTCCATAATATCACACCTATCTTTTTTATCAAAATCGTTAGAGCCATTTTCGAGATAAATGAGATTATGCATTCTGGTGTATGGGGGGTACTGTTAGTTTTAGAGCTAAAAATAAATTTCAATTTCTCCTCTAGGGAATCACCGAAGAACCTTAAGTACCGAGTTTGAAGAAAATAGCTCCAGTGGCTTAAGCTCTAGATCGAGGTACAGACATACGGACATACAGGCATACAGACAAACAGACGGAATCGTGGGACCCACTTTATTCGTCTTCGCTATCATCGTAATGTCAACTTTGATCAAAATCTCGAGTTCCAGATGCAGAACTTGCCCTATAGTTAGTCTTTGTACCTATTACTATATAACCTATACCTCTATAACCTATATCGCAAGTAAAAAGAGCCAACCCCCACATTGCTTAGCGATGTGACGATAGAATTAGAGAAACAAAAAAATGTGTGTGTGTCGGTTAGTTAGATAAACTATACAAATACAATACAGAAAAATTGAATATGTAGGTAGGTAGGTAGGTAAGAGAAAAAACGTAACTATTGAATGGAACAGATATTAAGAGAGAGAAAGTATGGGAAGAAAAGAAAATTAAAAATGTTGGAATGATAATGAAATGAAACAAAGCAGCGACCTTTCGATTGTGATGAAATCTAATTCCTGGATAAAATAAATTCAAAAAGTTTATAATTTTATAATTTCTTTTTATTTATTTCTTAGGTTGTATGTGCAACTAAGAAGTGATTTTGGGCTTAAAATTTGCGCAACAATATTGACTTTATGAAGCAATGCTAATCTTTGTCCATTATTATATAGGGCTTTAAGATATAAGTGGTTGTATAAGTCAACTAATGAAAAAAAATGCACAAAAAATGTAAAATTAATAATATTTAAGTTTGACAAATTATTAATGAAACAAAATAATAGCCATAAACACTCTTATAACAATATAAAAAATAATAAAATTTATTTCAAATAAATCGGTTGACTACTTTCTGAGATCGTGCGTAACAAACTTTAAAATGGTTTCGCTTTTATATAATAATATAGATATGCACAAACATGAAAAAGCTCTTTTTTTCAAGTGTGAAAGAGAATCTAATTCGATACGGTATGTTATACATATAAACTAAAATTAATATTATTGTAGCAAATATGCTCAGTCCCATTGAGAAATGTTTTCATATACTAATATTAATACTAAGAAAATATTCGTAGTTACAATTTGCGAAGCAACGCGAGTACGGGTCGGCTAGTTTATAATATGCACAAACATGAAAAAGCTCTTTTTTTTTCAAGTGTGAAAGAGAATCTATTTCGGTACGGTATGTTATACATATAAACTAAAATTAATATTATTGTGGCAAATATGCTCAGCCCCATTGAGAAATGTTTTTATATGCTAATATTAATACTAAGAAAATATTCGTAGTTACAATTTGCGAAGCAACGCGAGTACGGGTCGGCTAGTTATCAATAATCTATCGTTTGTTATCATTCGAATGTAAATCAATAGCAATTTAATACGAAATCTGAGCATCAAAAACTTAAAACCTAAAATCAAGAGTCAATGTTCTGGAAAGCAGGTTTAATTGGCAACAACAAAATCTGATCAGTAATGACATCGAAATTGTTGGTGTGTCTAATGTCACCGACACCAATTGTATTGCAACAGCAAAACAAATTTTCTCCAAAGCATTATCCATCGATGTTGTCGATAATGAAATTGTGAAATGCTTTGTAAAGAATGTACCAACAAAATCCTCTTCGTCTGCACCGAAGTCGATCATCTGTTTAAGATTCGCCAGTCTAACAACAAAGCAGCGGATTATGTGCGCTAAGAGAATTAATAAACAAAATCTCAATACAAAAGTGATTGGCATCGATGGACCTCTCGTCAGCAGCGGTAGCAACAGCAGCAGTAAACGCAATGGTACGGGAATTTTCATCAACGATTCTCTTACGAAGTTTACCCAAGCGCTTATGATGAAGACGAAAGAAGCAATGAAACATAAAGGTTTAAAATATGTATGGTTCAATAATAATCAGATTCTTATAAGAAAGGTTGAGGGGGGAAGAGTCATGTCAATTAAATCTTTTAATGATCTTGCACTTATTTAGTGCTTTTATTTTATTTGTTTTTTTTTTTTTTTGTTACACTTTAAATTATGAATTAGATTTATTAGATGACTTTTCTACCTCTAATTTATGTGATAATGTTTTTATGAATTCTTTTTTTTGTAATGATAAGCTTTTTATTGTTCACCAGAATATTAGAAGTATGAGAGAAAATTTTGCATCACTTGTCACTCACCTAGATTCTTTTGCTTGCGTTCCAGATATTGTCTTTGTGTCTGAAATTTGGATCTACGACTTTGAGAAAACTGATTATTTTATTCCGGAGCTGAAGGATATTTCGGTGTTTTTTTCCTTTTCAGTAATTTTTTGACATCATCGTGAATAGATGTTGTGTATGGAGAGCTGATTTTTTTAATTAATTGCCATATGAGGAATTCAATTCTGTCTTTGAAGTGAGGAAGTCCGGTTTCTGTTATAATATTTTTGATGGGGGTTGTACGAAAAGCTTTAAGACTGGTTCTTATGGCTGAATGGTATGGTGTTGAGATCAGCTGCAACGATGTTTTTGAGCATTTTCCATAAATTGGTAGGCCGTAATCGATTTTAGAGAGTATTATGGACCGGACAACGTTACCGATAGTATTTACATTACAATTACTTTTTTTTGAGGACAAATACTTTACTAAATTTAGCCTGGTAGTAAGACTTTTTTTTATGTATGTACAATGATCCTTAAAGCTATATTTTGAATCAAACATAATGCCTAATATTTTTGAACAATTTACATTTTTAATAACAATATTATTAAGGCTAACTCCATCGATACATTTTTGGCAACTATATTTATTACATATGTGTAAGAGCTCACACTTTGAGGTTGATATCTTGGAGCCAGATATTTCACCCCATTCTGATAAGTCATTAATTATTTTTGAAAAAGTTGTTGCTAGGACTCTTAAGTCTTTACATTTTGAAAACAAAATTAGATCGTCTGCATAAAGAACGTGAAATATTTGTAAGTTGTTTTTAATAATTTTACTTATTTCGTTAAAAGCAATTATAAATAAAGTTACTGATAGTGGCGATCCTTGTGGAATGCCGTTCTTTAAACTGTAAATAGAAGAGTTAATGTTGTTAGTTTTTAATCGAAATTTTCGGTTTGTTAGAAAAGCCTTAACATAGTTTAATATTTTTGGTCCAACTTTCCATTGTATTAGTTGCTTTAATATAACGTGTGGGCCGATTCTATCGAAAGCTTTTTCAAAGTCGATTGAAAGAATCGAAACGTGTTTTTTTTCAGAGAGAGTCGACGATACGAAAGTATCCAGATGTAGAAGTGAATCTATCGTATTTCTTCCCTTTTTGAAAGCTAGTTGATTTTTGTCAATTTGGTTATTTTTTTCTAGGAACCAGAATAAACGTTTAGAAATAATTTTTTCTAGAATTTTTGAGGTACAAGGGAGAAGGGAAATTGGTCAGTATCCTGATAGTTTAGAGTGGTCTTTGCTTGGTTTTGGTATGGGAACTATAGTTGCAACCTTCCATGTTTGGGGGATTATTCCTTTATCGAAAATACTGTTGTATAACGACAACAACCTTAATTTGAGATCAAATGGACAGTTTTTAAGCATTGTGTACGAGATTCTATCAAATCCTGGGGTTTTGCCTTTTGCAGAAAATATAGTGCTTTCAATTTCTAACATGTTTATAGGAGATTCAATCAATTTTGCTGAAGGCGAAGCTGTGTGAAGCGGTTCGTCCTTGTTAAGTGATTCATACTTTCCTCTTAAATAAATTGGATGAAAATTAGAATCATCTTGAGATTTTTCCCAACACTCTGCAAAGTATTTATTTATTTCTATTGGACAGGTTAAATTAGTTGTTTCTGTTTTTATAACTTTAATTGTGTGGGGAATGTAATTGCCGGTGAGGCATTTAATGTCGGCCCACATTTTTTTCGGGGTCGAGTTTTTATTAATTTCAGAAGTAAACTTACTATAACAGGCGGTTTTTTTGATCTTCACAGCTTTTCGGAACTGGGCGTTTGCCTTACGGTAGCATATAAGGTTTGTTTCAGAAGGTGACTTTCTGAAAAGTTTAAATGCTTCTTGTTTTTTTTTGGCGCAGATTATTAAGGTTTGGGTTCCACCAGGCGACAGTTTTATTATGTGTTTTTATTGTAGTTTGGGGAATCGATAGGTTAGCTGCAGAACGAATTGACTTGAGAATGCAAGTAGCTTCTCTATTAATGTTACTCGAAGTTGGCCTAAGCGATATTTGTTTTGTGGCTTCGGTCTGGAATAAGTCCCATTTAGATAAGTCTGTCAGGAATTTGGGTTGCGATTTTGGTAGTTTAAGGCTATTGTCTGTTGCTATTGTGGTGAGGATAGGAAAGTGGTCGCTACCGAACAAGTCATCGGAGACCTTCCAAGTAGTTTTTGGGATGAGGTGTGGTGATATGAGAGTAAGATCGACATGAGAAAATGTGCCATGCGTAGAAAAGTGCGTGGGACGTCCGTCATTTGAAATTGCAAGCCCAGTATTTGCTATGAAGTTTTCAATTATTTTACCACGACTATTTATGGTGGGAGAACCCCAAGAGGGGCTCCAATCATTAAAATCGCCTGTTAAGATGATTGGGGTTGAGATATTACTCAGAATGTTTTCGAGAACACTGACTTCGAATTTTTGTTCCGGTGGGATGTACAATGAAACGATAGTTAATAACATTTTGCCAGAAAAATTTGTTTGAGCAAAATGTAGTCTATGTCCAATGTCCATAATATCACACCTAATTTTTTTTATCAAAATCGTTAGAACCGTTTCGATATAAATAAGATTATGCATTACGGGTGTATGGGGGGAACCGTTAGTTTTGGAGCTAAACAAAAATTTCAAGTTCTCCTCTAGGGATTCGCCGAAGACCCTTAACTACCGAGATTGAAGAACATAGGTCTAGTGGGTAAGGCTGTAGAGAGAGGTACAGACATACAGACGCACTGAAACATGTTTTTTGTGTACTAAATCGTCCTTAAAATTTTTATAAACAAAAATGATATGCAAGTTATTAGTATTCAATATAATACATTTTATAACGTAATTTAAAAATTTATTTGTGTATCCGTTTTCTAGATATTGAACTTTCAAAAAAAAATTATATTATTTTTTTTAAAAATCAAAAAAATATTTTATCGAAAAAAATTTTAGATTATATTTTTTTGAGTTAAAATTGTTAGAGCTGTTGATGAGAAATTCGTAAATCAAAAAAACCGTTCTATGACAGGTACCGTTAATAAAATTTCCCCCCAAACATTTTTTTTTACCAAAATGTAGTCCGTGTCCATAATATCACACCTATCTTTTTTATCAAAATCGTTAGAGCCATTTTCGAGATAAATGAGATTATGCATTCTGGTGTATGGGGGGTACTGTTAGTTTTAGAGCTAAAAATAAATTTCAATTTCTCCTCTAGGGAATCACCGAAGACCCTTAAGTACCGAGTTTGAAGAAAATAGCTCCAGTGGCTTAAGCTCTAGATCGAGGTACAGACATACGGACATACAGGCATACAGACAAACAGACGGAATCGTGGGACCCACTTTATTCGTCTTCGCTATCATCGTAATGTCAACTTTGATCAAAATCTCGAGTTCCAGATGCAGAACTTGCCCTATAGTTAGTCTTAGTACCTATTACTAATAGGTACTCTATAACCTATATCGCAAGTAAAAAGAGCCAACCCCCACATTGCTTAGCGATGTGACGATAGAATTAGAGAAACAAAAAAATGTGTGTGTGTCGGTTAGTTAGATAAACTATACAAATACAATACAGAAAAATTGAATATGTAGGTAGGTAGGTAGGTAAGAGAAAAAACGTAACTATTGAATGGAACAGATATTAAGAGAGAGAAAGTATGGGAAGAAAAGAAAATTAAAAATGTTGGAATGATAATGAAATGAAACAAAGCAGCGACCTTTCGATTGTGATGAAATCTAATTCCTGGATAAAATAAATTCAAAAAGTTTATAATTTTATAATTTCTTTTTATTTATTTCTTAGGTTGTATGTGCAACTAAGAAGTGATTTTGTTCTTAAAATTTGCGCAACAATATTGACTTTATGAAGCAATGCTAATCTTTGTCCATTATTATATAGGGCTTTAAGATATAAGTGGTTGTATAAGTCAACTAATGAAAAAAAATGCACAAAAAATGTAAAATTAATAATATTTAAGTTTGACAAATTATTAATGAAACAAAATAATAGCCATAAACACTCTTATAACAATATAAAAAATAATAAAATTTATTTCAAATAAATCGGTTGACTACTTTCTGAGATCGTGCGTAACAAACTTTAAAATGGTTTCGCTTTTATATAATAGTAATATAGATATGCACAAACATGAAAAAGCTCTTTTTTTCAAGTGTGAAAGAGAATCTAATTCGATACGGTATGTTATACATATAAACTAAAATTAATATTATTGTAGCAAATATGCTCAGTCCCATTGAGAAATGTTTTCATATACTAATATTAATACTAAGAAAATATTCGTAGTTACAATTTGCGAAGCAACGCGAGTACGGGTCGGCTAGTTTATAATATGCACAAACATGAAAAAGCTCTTTTTTTTCAAGTGTGAAAGAGAATCTATTTCGGTACGGTATGTTATACATATAAACTAAAATTAATATTATTGTGGCAAATATGCTCAGCCCCATTGAGAAATGTTTTTATATGCTAATATTAATACTAAGAAAATATTCGTAGTTACAATTTGCGAAGCAACGCGAGTACGGGTCGGCTAGTTATCAATAATCTATCGTTTGTTATCATTCGAATGTAAATCAATAGCAATTTAATACGAAATCTGAGCATCAAAAACTTAAAACCTAAAATCAAGAGTCAATGTTCTGGAAAGCAGGTTTAATTGGCAACAACAAAATCTGATCAGTAATGACATCGAAATTGTTGGTGTGTCTAATGTCACCGACACCAATTGTATTGCAACAGCAAAACAAATTTTCTCCAAAGCATTATCCATCGATGTTGTCGATAATGAAATTGTGAAATGCTTTGTAAAGAATGTACCAACAAAATCCTCTTCGTCTGCACCGAAGTCGATTATCTGTTTAAGATTCGCCAGTCTAACAACAAAGCAGCGGATTATGTGCGCTAAGAGAATTAATAAACAAAATCTCAATACAAAAGTGATTGGCATCGATGGACCTCTCGTCAGCAGCGGTAGCAACAGCAGCAGTAAACGCAATGGTACGAGAATTTTCATCAACGATTCTCTTACGAAGTTTACCCAAGCGCTTATGATGAAGACGAAAGAAGCAATGAAACATAAGGGTTTAAAATATGTATGGTTCAATAATAATCAGATTCTTATAAGAAAGGTTGAGGGGGGAAGAGTCATGTCAATTAAATCTTTTAATGATCTTGCACTTATTTAGTGCTTTTATTTTTTATTTTATTTGTTTTTTTTTTTTGTTACACTTTAAATTATGAATTAGATTTATTAGATGACTTTTCTACCTCTAATTTATGTGATAATGTTTTTATGAATTCTTTTTTTTGTAATGATAAGCTTTTTATTGTTCACCAGAATATTAGAAGTATGAGAGAACATTTTGCATCACTTGTCACTCACCTAGATTCTTTTGCTTGCGTTCCAGATATTGTCTTTGTGTCTGAAATTTGGATCTACGACTTTGAGAAAACTGATTATTTTATTCCGGGGTTTAAATTTTTTGCTAAAGCAAATGAAAATTATGCTGCAGGTGGAGTTGGTTGTTTTGTGAAAGATGTCCACAAAGTTCTTGATGTCATATATGTTGATTTTTTGAGTGCTGACATTTTAAAGGTTTCCATAGAAATTAACAATGAAAATTATGTTTTTTTATGCGTCTATAGACTACATTTGTTTAATGCTGTGAATTTTGTCAACGAGTTCTGTGAGCTTTTAGCTAGGGAAAAAGCTAAAAATTTAATAATTGTAGGTGATTTTAACATCAACGTAATGGAGGGTAATGAAACTGTAACAAGTTATTTAGGATTACTTGCTTTGCATGGCCTAGCAAGTTTTATTAATGAGCCCACTAGGCCTGTTTCCGGAACCTGCCTAGATCACATTTATGTCCGTCTCAGAAATGTAGGTCTCAATGTATGTGAAAAATGTGTCTTTGATATCAATATCACTGATCATTGTATGACGGGACTTCTAATACGAATTTTAAAAACCCGAAGTTGTGAATCTCCCAATACTGCGCAAAGTAGAATTAAAATTGACTTTAGTAAGCTAAAAAATAATTTATGCTATGAGTATTGGGAAAATGTTTTTGCCTGTGGAGATTCTTCTACTGCCTTTACACTCTTCATTGATTCTCTTAAGAAGCATATCCTATCCTGTTCTTCCTATTTGCCCTCGAGGAAATTGTCAACAAGACTTAAGCCTTGGATATCTAGCTCTTTATTAAATAAAGTATCATTTAAAAATAAACTAAGAATTAAGTGTAAAAAAAATCCTGATAACCAAAGTCTAAAAGTTAGATATAAGAAGTTGTGTGTCGAAATTGAAAAAGAGATCCCTATTTGCAGAGAAAACTATTACCGCGATCAATTCAACTCTGCACAGGGTAATTTGAGAAATGAATGGCGGGTAGTAAATAGCCTACTGAATAAATCTTCCGCTTCTATAAAACCTTCTGCGTTACATGTGAATAACTCTTTAGTCTATGATAAACTATCTATTGCTGATGCTTTTAATTGTTATTTCACTAATGTTGGCAGCAGTCTTCAACAGAGTCCTGTTCAATTGTCTTGTTGTTCTTGTTCTTCCTTTCCCAGATGTGGTGAACCTTTACAAAGGAATAGTTTTGTATTTTGTCCAATTACTTCTTTTGAAATATTAAAAGTTGTTGGTATTCTACCTAATTCGAATTCATGTGGAGCTGATGACATTTCTAGTTCTTTAGTTAAAAAAATTTCATGTTTCTTAGTTGATGTATTGGCCAAACTTTATAATCAGTGTGTGTTTGAAGGTGTCTTTCCTGAAGATCTGAAATGTGCAGATGTCTTGCCATTATTCTTTAAAAAAAATTCTTTAGTGCTGTTCAATTTGGTTTTTTGAAAGGCAAATCAATGGAAGATGCACTCTTACAGTTTTGTTCTCAAATAATGTCACACCTTGATGGTAAAAAATGTACGGCTGGCTTATTTATTGACATTACCAAAGCATTTGACATGGCCAACCATAATTTCTTGTTGAGAAAACTGGAAACAGCTGGATTTCGTGGGTTTATGCTCAACTGGTTTAAGTCATATCTTAACCCCAGCGAATTTTAAAGTTATCTCGCTTAATAACAACAAGTGGAAAGTTTGTGTAAAAGACTCCGATAGCTATCGTCTGCTTTCGCGAAGACTTAACGAAGCAAATGTAGAATGGTATACCTACGAAAACAAATCAGAAAGACCTTTACGAGTCGTTGCAAGAGGCTTACATTCCTCATGTCAAAAAAACGATGTAATCCGTGATCTTAAAGAAAAAAATTACAAGATCTTAAATGCTGAGAACATCGTAAAAAAAGAAAAACAACAAAAAGATAGAGAAACTGTCGTGGTAAAGCGTGGTCTCCCACTATTTATACTCACGTTCGATAAGACAGAAAAACTAGAGGAAATCTACAGAATTAAAACAATACTGAACCTCGTTGTTAAGATCGAACCTCTGAAAAGCCGTACAAAGCAAGTGCCTCAGTGTAAACGCTGTCAAGGTTTCAACCACACGCAAAGCTATTGTAAAAAAGAACCTAGGTGTGTAAGATGCGCGGGAAAACATTTAACTGCTGACTGCACTGGAAATAGCAAAAGTCCAGCGAAGTGCATAAACTGCAATGGAAGTCACCCGGCAAGCTATAGAGGCTGTGAAGTAGTTAAAGAGCTACAAAAACGCCGAGAAAAAATTCATATGGAAAGAAAACCAAAGAAACAAATAAAAAGCCCAATATCTAAGACTCCTAAAAGAATAAATACACTAAGAGTCGGCATCGGCAAAGAAAATCAAACCCCATCAACGTCAAAGACATCTCCAAAGAAACGTACTGTTAAGTCATACGCCGAAATGGCAGCTGCACAGACATCTCCAAAGAAACGTAGTGTAAACACAAATGCCAGAATGGCGGCTGCACCCGTAATAAATCAACCTGACTCTGACGCACTATCTCAATGCTTGGCTTTAATTTTGTCAAAATTTGAAGATCAGGTCAAAATCAATAGAACTATTTCTGATAGGTTAGCAAAAATCGAAGATTTTATTCGACCCAAACGTTTTAAAAAAAATCATGATGGAAAACCTTAAAATTATTACGTGGAATGCCAACGGATTAAGGCAAAGACTTGAAGAACTAGAAATGGTCATACGGGAACAAGATATCGACATTTGTCTAATATCAGAAACCCACGTTAAAAAAGAATCAAATTTCAATATAAACGGTTATCTAGATTACCATGCAATTCATCCGTCGAACAAAGCAAGAGGCGGAGCATCATTATACATAAAAGAATGTATCAAACACTCGATAGGCCTTAAGCTTGAACTTGAACCGATGCAGCTTATAAGTGTGCAGGTTAAAACTAAACATGATACATTGAATTTCACATCTATATACTGCCCTCCACGGTACAGAATTGATAAAAATGATTTTTCAAACTTGCTAAAATCACTTAGACCATCTTTAATAATCGGTGGCGATTTTAATGCAAAACACACGTTTTGGGGTTCTAGATGCATTTCTCAAAAGGGCCGAGCGTTATATGAAGCCGGTATGGAGAATAATTGTGATTTTCATTCTAGTGGGAAACCAACTTATTGGCCGACAGATACCTCGAAAATACCTGACCTGATTGATTTCTTTATAGTCAGGGGAATACCGTCAAATCGAATAAAAATAACGGAATGCTTTGATCTTTTCTCTGACCACTCTCCCGTTATTCTCACTATGAGCGAAAGTATTGTTAAAATTGAAACACCACCTAGGTTAACAAACGGTAAAACTAACTGGGAAGGTTTTAAGAAAGATATTGAAGATAATGTTGAATTAAGGGTATCACTACAAACACCTCTTGAGCTTGAAGAAGCGGTAGATAATTTTGTGCATATTGTTCAAAAAGCCGCATGGAACAATACTCCTTACCAAAGACAAATGTCAGGCTATAGAGAAGCTAAATATCCCCAAGAGATAAAAGAGGTACTTAAAGACAAGCGAAAAGCGCGCAAAAAATGGCAACAAACTCGTGCTCCCCAACACAAAGCTAATTTAAATCACCTCAGTAATTTGCTTAAAAAGATGATATCAGATTTTAAAAACCGCGAAGCTGGAAATTACCTTGAAAACTTGACGGCAGGTAAAGAATCTAATTATTCTCTATGGAAAGCGATAAAAGCTACGAAAAAACCAAAGCTTCCAGCACCCCCGATTATGAAAGACCAAAATGAATGGGCAAGAAGCGATAAAGAGAAAGCAAACGTTTTCGCTGATTACCTAGAGGAAACATTTAAGCCGTTCAATGGGCAAGCATTGAATGATGATATAAGTGTGAATATAAATTCAAATGAAAGCTCCATCACAAGAAATGTTACGCTTGCCGAATTAAGCCAAGAAATTAAGAAACTGAAGTCAAAAAAAGCACCAGGATACGACTTAATTACTGCGGAAATTCTTAAAATGCTCCCACGGAAAGGTTTAGTAAACCTCCTTTACATAATGAACGCCACTCTAAGGTTAGAATATGTTCCAAATCAATGGAAAGTCGCAGAAGTAATAATGGTCTTAAAACCTGGCAAACCATCACATGAAAAGAAATCGTACAGGCCCATTTCACTTCTTCCTGTAGTGTCGAAGGTCTTTGAGAGAATATTTCTTCAGCGTCTTCAGCCCATAATAGAAGAAAAGGGTCTTATACCTGAACACCAGTTCGGTTTTAGAAGTAAGCACTAGACGATTGATCAAGTGCATAGAATCACCGATGTCATCGAGAAAGCCTTTGAAGAAAATAAAATTTGTTCAGCGGTCTTTTTAGATGTGTCTCAAGCTTTTGACAAAGTGTGGCACGAAGGCCTCAAATACAAATTGAGACAAGTCCTATCTGA
Source organism: Chrysotoxum bicinctum (assembly GCA_911387755.1). Lineage (NCBI taxonomy): Eukaryota > Metazoa > Arthropoda > Insecta > Diptera > Syrphidae > Chrysotoxum > Chrysotoxum bicinctum. The sequence continues at coordinate 118,962,324 of OU426987.1, forward strand.
AGGACTATACAACATTCTTAGAGAATATCTAGAGAAAAGAATTTTCCGCGTTAGGCACGGAAATGATTATTCAGATTTTAAAGAAATAGTGGCTGGGGTACCACAAGGTAGTGTTCTAGGTCCCATTTTATACCTTTTATTTACACGCGACATACCCCAAACAGACAATACAATTGTAGCTACTTTTGCAGACGATACCGCAATACTTGCAGTAGGCAAAACGGCTAACGAATCGACATGTAAATTGCAAAATGCTCTTAACAATGTCAATGAATGGACAAACAAATGGCGAATAGCGCTTAACGAATTTAAGTCAGTCCACGTGGACTTTACTTATAAGAAAATTAATAGATTACCAGTCTTTATTAATACAACTCAAGTTCCATTTGCAAATGAGGCAAAATATCTCGGGATGACTCTTGACGCGAAATTAAAATGGAAGTCACATGTTAAAAATAAATGTGATCAATTAAATATTAAACTAAGGGAAATGTACTGGTTACTCGGACGACATTCTAAACTTAGTATCGAAAACAAATTATTAGTTTACAAACAGGTACTTAAGCCTGTCTGGACATATGGTATTCAACTCTGGGGTTGTACCCACGATACAAATCTAAATAGTCTACAAACTTTTGAAAACAAATTATTAAGGTCCTTTGTAAATGCGCCGTGGTATATTAGAAACGAAGATCTTCACAGGGATCTTGGAATCCCCACGGTTCGCGAAGAAATAAAAACTTTTTCGCAAAGGCATAGAAAGCGTTTAGTTGAACATACCAATAGAACAATCTTAGAAATTCTTGACGAAACAAATTTAGTACGACGTTTGAGAAGGACCAAACCTTCCGATCTAGTACGGTGAAATTATTGTACTGTATTATGTATATTTAAATCATCGCTTAAAATAGAAAGAAGCTATTCAACTAGCTTATAATTAAACCAGTAGGAACTTTCACCGGAAAGTTGCCTACAACACGTTACTTAACTTCGAGAAAGATAAATTGCTAGATAAGTTCCATATGAACTTAGTTGCAATCGGGAGGAGGAGGTGGTTTTAGTGCGGTCGGCCTGATTAACGGTCTGCTTGCATAGAGTCTTACCTTCCGTAAGGCTTTATGGGGGCAGAGTTGTTGGTCGGGAGAGTCCCACATATCTATGAGCGCGCGTTTTTCGGTCCTCATAGAATCTTTTGAAGATTTCAACACCTACCCACGGGAAAAAAAAAAAAAAAAAAAAAAAAAGTCATATCTTGAAAATAGGTCACAAAGAGTTAAGATAGAGGATACAAGTAGCGACATTAGGTTCTTTAACTTGGGTGTTCCACAAGGTTCTGTATTGGGTCCTATTTTATTTCTAGTCTACATAAATTCACTCTTTGCTCTTAGTTTTAAGGGTTCGATGACGGCCTTTGCTGATGACATTGGTTTTTCCTATGGCTCAAACAGTCCTTTAGACCTTATTTCCAACGTTAATTGGGATCTTAATTTATTGAGACTATGGTTTGCTGAACATAATTTAGTAATTAGCTCCAAAACTAAGATCATGTTCTTTAGCTTATCTTCCTCAAACTATGTCGAATCTAATGTTTACTTTCACGCTCCAGAATGTAGTCGATTTAAACTTTCATTGTGCAATTGTTCGTCTTGCCTCTTCTCTCCGTCTTTTTGCTATAATCTTTCATGTTCTGATAAATGTTTCTTAATTGAGAGTGTAGATGAGTTTAAATATTTGGGACTTACCCTTAACTCTAGGATGACTTTTGCTAATCACGCTGGTATTCTGAAAAAGTATCTCCGATGCACCCTTCGTCATTTTTATTATTTGCGTAACGTATGCTCAACAAAGCTTTTATTAAAAATTTATTATGGTATTTTCCATTCTAAGTTACAATATGGAATAGCGTGTTGGGGAGGTGCGTATCGTAATGTAATACAACCACTGTTGATTTTGCAAAAATATGTCATTAGGAAAATTTGCCGTAAATCTGGTAGACATTCTAGCTTCCCTTTGTTCTGTGGTCTGAAAATTCTCCTTGTTCGTCATTTGTATTGTTTTAAGGTACTTAAAATATTCTTCATGAAATCTGGGAATCTTAATTTCCGTTTAATTTCTAGTTATCATCTTCGTGGAAACCTTTCAAATGTTCTATCAGTACCCTTTTTCCGTACCACTGCGTATCGTAATTTTTTTTCTATTTTGTCTTACCGGTTATTTAATTTACTTCCACAAGAAATCAGGACAATAACATTACCTGGAACGTTCTTAAAAAGTGTAAAAATGTGGCTATTTAGTTTAGATTATACTTCGTTAGATTCTCGTATTTCTGATATTTTGGTTTAATTATTTTATTTAATGCTTCATATATACATTTTGTTTATTTAATTGTTTTTGCTATTGTTGAATATATTTTTTAATTTTACTATTAATTTTTTATTATAATGTTCTTAATCCTTTAGGGTCACCCCATCCAATTGTTAAATTTTGGTATTTTCTAAGATAATAGAAGTGGCATTCAACTCTATTTTTTTTATATATAAATAATGAATGTCACCAACCTTTCTTATAATTTTTAGTAAATGAATTGTTTTATTTTAATATATAATTTGATGTGTTATGAATTTAATAAGAAATAAAAATACAATAAAAAAAAAAAAAAAAAAAAAAAAGTTGAATAACTCAAAATGGGGGTCGGTCGACATACAACCCTGTAATTCTCAGCCGACGATATCTTCACGCGCCCATATGTATATCTCCACAGGATACTAATGTTTTTATGTATGTATTTATGACTTTGAGCTGCAATTTGTTGGTATGATCATCCTTTTTTTTTTTTTTGATATACATAAGCCTACATAGCGTAGATAATAAACGTGAATTTAAAAATATCACTATTGTTTTAGGATCATAGGATTTATTTAATTGCTGTGGATCTCCACGAAGTTTATCTCCACAAAGTATATCTGCGTTATGACTTTGTGTATTGTTTGGGAAGAAAAGATGCTAAATCAATGGCTTGTTTGTCACGTGATTTAAGCACCTAGTCAATTGTTCTGTAATCTATCCTTCGTTCTTTTTTTTTTTTGTATGTAAGGAAATCTCCTTTAAGTAAGTATTTTACTCAATCTCTCGTATTTGCGTTTGAGCAACTTCCTTGAATGAAGTGACATAAAATAGGTTGTTGCACTTATGCGTGTGTGAACTGCATAGACACAATCATTTAAACATATTACTTTTTGCTAAGGTTGGTGAGTGAAACAAAGTTCTTGGCTTTCAATTCTATTCGTGCTTATGAAGCGAAATGGGCTACGTAACATGTGGTTTCTTTTTACCTCTTATTTGTATAAGAGGGCAGGCAGTTTCCAGAGATTTGTTGAGGGTTGCTGTGAGGTCATTGACTTTAATATCAAGATCCTCAGTGTTGTAGGGTATGCTGTATAACTCAGGTCTGATTGACCTTAATAGAGTTGCCCTATATAGAAGCCAATCTGTTTTTCGATGGTTACGAAAGGAAGATTGGCTAGGAGGTTCGTCCATAATTTCGAATTGTATGTATCTATGATCAGAGAAGGAATGATCATTTGATACTTTCCAATTCGAGATATTATGATAAATTTTATCTGAGACAAGAGTTATATCAAGTACTTCCTGTCTGTTTTCAGTAACAAATATGGGTTCATTGCCAACGTTACATATTGTTAGGTTAGTGTTTAATATATAATCGAAAAGAGACTCACCTCTGTCGTTTATATTCGTGCTACACTGTATGATGGGCGTTAGCATCACTTCCAATGATAAGGCCAGTCTTCTGTCTGTCTGCTTCAGTGATAAGACTTCTCAGGGTGTCTCCTGGGAGATGGCCAAGGTAGTCATGGCCAAGATATGCCGACGCCAGCCAGAGAGTTCATTTGACTGTTTCCAGTCTTGCGACCGTTACATCTCGATCACTGAAACTAGGTAGTAAAAATACATTTAGGCTACTTTTGACTAGTATGCAGAATCTGGGTTCACCTTTATCTGTTACTCCATGAGTAACGGAGAAACGGTGGTCCATCTACACAGAGATCCGTATATACAGATAAGGCTAGTTAATCCGGAGGTCGCCTGGTATCCGGATCCTCCGTTAGCGACTGAGCTAGTTTTTTGATTGGGCCCTCAGCCAGGCAGATCATCGGCACGGGTCGTGTTACACCTTAGATCCAGCCCAATTGGGAAATTAATAAAATAGGAAAAGGAGAGAGTAGGCGGGAAATCAGACAGTATGCACCGTTCTGAAAAGAAGGACGTTTAGGGTGGTAGAGGATCTGGTAACTTTGGATAGCTTTTTCGCCATTCCAATGTGGGAGAGGGAGGGATATAAGGATGGGTAAGAGGATGACGAGCGTCCTTTGGTTTCAGGACTCATCTGGAGAAGACCTCTCAAGAATCATTGACCCTACTTAGCTTCTACAACTCGGCAAGTTCGACGCTCAGGCAGGGCCGTAGCTAGAATTAAATTTAAGGTAGGGCATTGGTGATAACATGTAGGGCGGAAGTAAAAATTTTACTTGATATGAATTATGATCTGATCTGGTAAAGGTGGTAGTCAATTGTCGGGAGGGGGTAATAGATAGTTGCTAAACATTCATTTATATAATAGTTTATATTATTATTTCTCTTATCATATTATATTTAGTATACCTACATACATAGATAACAAAACAAAGTTCTTTCATTAAAATAACTGAATTCTTTGAATCGCCATATGTTAAAAATTCGAAGGACTTCAGTTCAGTTCATATGTATCTTTGAACGCCTCTTGCTGGTAAAAAACGTCAGTTGTGTTTTCCTTTTTATTCTTAAGGTGACTTAAAAAAGCTTTTACCACAGCAGCCACTTTCCTTGATTGAATTGAAAGACCTAAAAAATCCGTTTTAACGCATTGCATTTTTCCAACAAAAATGACTTAGACCCTTTTGCTTAATCCAAAATTAAAGTTTTATAAGTCCAATCTTCATTAAAAACTTTTTTGAGACATAAGCGCTTAAGTTGACAATAAATATTTATGTTTCTTTTCAGCAAATGGGTCTAAGGAATTTTGTTATGACAAATTTAAAAGTATGTATGTATTTATTTATTGTCATATCAAAAATCAAGACTTGATTTTCTTGCAGTAACTTATGGCCAGTTGCACCAAATTGCAATTAAATGGGTTTTCACTAAAAGTTTTAAAGTTTGCTGACCTGATAAATTTAGCGCTTAGTATGTCCAAGGTTTCGAAATACTCAGACTTAAATGGCTGAGCGTTCTGTTGTTCTATATTTTGTTTCGCAGAGGAACAGGAAGGATCATATAACAAGTAGTCATCCATCTGATATGATTTTTTGATTTGTCTCTTTTGGGTATGAGTCGTATTTTCGGAATCGCCACTTGCTTTGCTTCTTCCCAAATTTGATGATACATTTCTGATCTAAGTTTCCTTATTTTATTTTGGGTGAGTTAATTGATCGTTATGGCGTCTTTCAATCCTGTGCTTCGGAATTGTTAAACTGCGCCTGCAGGCTGGAGCGTAGATAATATTTTTTTGGCCACAATCAAGGCCATCCGGAATTCCAAATTGTGCATCACTTTTTTAATGTCCACACTCTTGACGACGTCATCACTCTTAAATCTGTCATTTCTAATTTCATCCAAAGTCGTCAAAATCAATGAATAATTATCATGTACAACTTTTGTTACGGGCAAGTGCCCTGACCAATTCTGTTCTAGGAGCCAGGAAAGGGAAATCTCTTTTCCACCATACAAGGCAGCTATTTTTCCATGCTGAAAAAATTCATGTACTCGTAACATGATGCATTGATCAAAAACTAAACGAATGAAAGTCATTTCCGAGATAACGCTAATGATTAAGGGATTTTTCGGCCCAATTTATTTTCTATTCTGGTCGCGACTCCCAAAAGTTTCCCACTCATTACACTTGCGCCATCATTAAATCTATTACAAAATCTACAACAAATAAGAAAAAAATGTAATGAACTGTCAGAATTTTCACCAAGGTCTGTCAAAGTTCAGGAGCTGTCATAATTTGCTCTATACCTTCAAAGTTAAGTATTGCCGTACTCTTTTTTAACAGAAATCATTGAAGTCCTTATAGTTCGTGAATTGATTTGAAGTGTCGGAGCAAATTTTCAATGTTTTTTAATTTTATATTTTTTAACAAGGAAACATATTTTTTATTTATTTTATATTATTTTAATATTTCATTCGCAATGAACATAGGTACCAAAGTAAGAAAATCTTAAGCTTAAAGTATTTTTATGCTATAAATAAATGAACTGGCATATTTTATGTGAGAATATTGTTTTTTTTTTTGTAGGTTTTCTATTGATAAACAGTTTTTTCACAGTGTGTCATCTTAAATCCATAATTATTTCAACTCGTAACAAGAAATTCAAAGTTTGAGTTTAGTTTTTAATCATGGATTTAGCTAATCAGCCGATTTCAGTTAATTGATTAACACCATTAAACCAGCACCTTTGTGTATCAAATTAAAAACTTATCCTAATATGAAAAAACGTAAACGTGGTAAAAGTCATAAACTGGGTAAATCTATCAAAATTATAATCCTTTCCAAAAATAAACAAACAAATGCAATTTTAATTTGGTTGTTCGGTTTTGAAAATTGTATTCGCGCATACATATGTATATATCTTTTTTTTTATAATGTTTTTTATGTACTAAAGAAAGATCATTTCGCTATAAATTTGTAAGATAAGTTTTTCAAGCTCATCTAATTCTACTGAATGTGGTTCAATTGTTATTTTTGTTTTTGTTTTCAAAATAAATACACTTGGAAACACACAATTTTACCAATACAACAACAGACAAAAATAATGTTAAATCGATTCCTTTCAACACAAAAATTACTTTTTTAGATATACATAATTATGTAAATACATAAAATGGAATCAATATTTATGAAAAAAATAAATAATCTATTTATGTTGCACATAAACATACAAATAAACAAATAAAGTACTTACTTTTCACTTTAAACAAAAATCTGAAAAATCGACCTGATAACATGGGAGTACTTGTATATTTAAGTGTTAAATACAAATTAAGGTACCATATAACAGTGCTAAGGCAACACTTTTTATTTAGTGTTCGATTTCCGTGTATTAAATTTTGACATATAACTAACGACTAAACTGGAGGTTAAATAAGTTATTGGTATGGAAATTTTCTAAAATCTAGAGATTTTATTTTTATTTTTTTATCATTAATCGTCTCAATCGACAAGCCGGCTGTGTTTTTATTTGCTCTTTCTCTAAAGTTTTTTCTAAACATGAATTCTAAATGCAATAAATGCTTAAAAGTCATTTCCGATGTGTTTTTTTTGTCGTGTGGCTTATGTGGCAAAAACTCACACTTGGAGTGTTATAATACTATGAAAAAAGACATAAACAGTATAAAATCAAATCAGAATTTATTCTTCAAATGTGATAAGTGCATAAATATTCCAATTAAACTGTGCCTTGATAAATTGAGAGATCTCTCAATGTTATTACTGGAGACCCCTTCTAAAAGTTCTGTTTCTCAGAGCGCAACTACAAAATGCTCTCTTGATACTAGTCGACAAATTCGTGACCCAACTCGATCTCAGAGAATTTCTAATGTTAATATTGAAAAAAAACAAACGGATTACCAATATAACTAAGAAAAATGTTGCTCTCAGGGGAACATCTACATCCGAAAATCGCAATTCGTTAAAAAATAACGTTCCCATAAGTTCTCCTTCTTTCACTCGTTCTTCTCTTACACCTACGTCAACAAAACTTTCATCAACATCTAATGCAGCCATTTCCAATAAGACCAAAACCATATCCCCTGTCACCTCTTCGATTGCCGTTAATAACAATAATCAAATTAATGCGCCTGATGCAATTTCTATTCATGACAGTGTTGTTGTAAATGTTGTTCCTGTTGATTATGAAAACATTGATGCCAATGGTGAAAACAACGATGATGCTGAACAATCATATCATGACATTGGTGTTGCTGTTGTTGGTGAAAACAATGGTGTTGTTAATGTCGAATATGCACATGCTGCTGAGACTGTGTCAACTGTATCTATTCAAAATGTTGTTGATGCTGAAGTTGTTAGGAAAAATGAGGCTGATGGTAAAATTAATAAACATAAACATAAACAGCTGATAGGCAGCGATGTTCAAGCCGCTGAAGCTCTTCCATCTGTACCTAGGATGCGTTTTATTCATGTCTCTCGACTTAAAAATACAGTAAGTGAAAACAATCTCAAAGAATTCGTTGCACAAAAACTAAATTTACCAGCAACAAACGTTATGTTAAAAAAGATGTGGACGTTTCACAACTTAATTTTATCAACTTTAAAATTGGTGTACCATCTGGATTTTTTAATGCTGCGCTTCAACATTCTATGTGGCCAGTTGGCGTTATAATAAAGTTGTTTTTAAATCGTTCAAAAAACGATTTAGGACAAGAGCAAGACATAGTGAAATTATAATGAAACCATCTTCTTTATCGTATAATGAAAAATTATTCTCTGTGTATTACCATAATGTTGGAGGTATGAGAACAAAATCACATGATTTTTTAATTGCTTGTGTCGACTGTCCGTATGATGTTATTGCTCTTACTGAGACTTGGCTGAACGAACATTTTCTAAGCAGTGAATATTTCACTTCCGATTTCAACGTTTTTCGAAAGGATCGTTCTTTGGATCAGACTGGCCTGTGCAGAGAAGGTGGAGTTTTATTAGCTATTAGCTCAATTTTTACAAGTAGAGAAATAAAATTATCTAATGATTCTGGTAATATTGAACAGATTTGTGTTTGTGTAGATTTACCTATTCAATCTTTTAAAATTATTAAATTATATATTTTTAATTCATATATTCCACCCTTATCCCAAAATTCAATATATGAATCTCATATTAAAAATATTACGGATATTGCTAATAATATTATGGATGAAGATTGCTATTTTGTAGTTATAGGTGATTTTAACTTACCCAATATAAAATGGATATTTTCAAATGATGAAAAGAAAATGTTTCCTTATAATGTAACGAAAGATTATGAATATAATGTAATTGATAACTTAACTGCTTTAAATATGTATCAAGTAAATAATATCTCAAATTCAATAGGTCGTATTTTAGATTTAATTTTTATTGATAATAACCTTGAGGTTCAATGTGAAGAAGCACGTTTTAAATTGTTAAATAATAGCATTCATCATTATGCAATTGAAATTAACTTTAACTTTTCTGTTTTAATTGAGTCAAAACAAAATAATATTTCTTAAATGTATGATTTTAAAAATGCTGATTACGCTTCTATGCAAACTTATCTTGATATGATTGATTGGCAGAATATGTTTGTCTGTAAAAATACTGAGCAAGCGTATACTTTGCTACGGGACATTTTGAACTCAATGATTTCCTCTCACGTTCCCTTAAAAAAACTTAGAAATTCTAAAAAACCTATTTGGTTTACTAAAAGCTTATCTAGACTAAAAAATGTCATGAATAAATTAAATAAAAAGAATAAAAGTTCAAATCAGTTTCATGAACAATTCAAACAAATAAGAAAGGAGTACGAATTTTTAAAGAAATTTACTTATAATCAATACATTTGTTCTCTGGAATTGAAAATTAAAAATAATCCAAAGAGTTTTTGGTCTTACTTAAATACAAAGAGAAATTCAGTTGGGATTCCATCTAGCGTTTCTTACAATAGTAAATCTTCTGATGACATTAATGTTATTTGCAATAGTTTTGCATCATTTTTTCAATCAAACTTCATCGATCTTAAATTAGACTATGGTAACATTTTAAACACAAATTCTTGTGTTGATGTTGGGAACCTAATTTTATCTGTAAACGACGTTTTACAAGTATTATCATCTCTTGAAAATAACTATTCGGTTTCACCAGATAATATTCCACCGATTCTTTTAAAAACTTTTTGTAATAACCTTGCAGTTCCACTTTGTTTTCTATTCAACCTGTCTTTAAGTCAAGTTGTTTTTTTAGATACTTGGAAATACTCCATAATCACTCCCCTCCATAAATCTGGGTCAAAAGGATCTGTTGAAATTTATAGACCCATTGCAAAATTGCAATTAATCCCTAAAGTTTTCGAAGCTGTGGTGAAAAATAAATTATATAACATTGTTCATAATCATATTTCTGAACACCAACATGGTTTCTTGAGAGGAAGATCTACAACTACTAATTTAGCAATATTTTCTAACTACTGTTTAACCCATATGGATTCACATTCACAAGTAGACACTATATACACAGATTTTTCGAAGGCATTTGACCGTGTTCAACATTGTGTCCTTTTGAAGAAACTTGAGTTGTTTGGCTTTCATTCTTCTCTCCTTAAGTGGATAAAAAGTTATTTAGTAGGTAGAAAGCAAATTGTAAAAATCGGTAATGTGTTTTCTAAAGAAATATTTAACTTTTCAGGTGTTCCTCAAGGAAGTCATCTTGGACCGCTGCTTTTTAATATTTTTATAAATGACTTACCATTTCATTTATACTATTCTAAATGTCTTTTATTTGCTGATGACTTAAAAATTTTCAGCAGCATTAATTCAATTCATGATGCAAATAAGGTTCAAACTGATTTAAACAGTATTATCGATTGGTGCAAGCTTAATGGGCTGTACTTTAACAACACAAAATGTAGCGTAGTTACGTTTTCCCGAAATCAAAATCCCTGGTGTTTTGATTACAAACTCGAGAACGATATATTACAGAGATTTGATAGACAAAAAGATCTGGGGGTTATATTTGACTCCAAAATGAATTTTTCTTGTCATATAGATCATGTTATTTCAAAAGCAAATTCCATGTTGGGTTTCTTAATTCGAAATTCAAAGAATTTCGAAGATCCATATACATTAAAAACTCTTTATTCTAGTCTCGTTAGACCGCAGCTGGAGTATTGCAGCGTTATATGGAATCCCTACACACAATCTAGCATTTATCGCTTAGAAAAAGTTCAAAAGAGATTCACTAGATTTGCTCTACGAAAAATCTTTCGAAATCTAAGTGTTCCATCCTATGAAGCCAGATGTATACTTATTGATTTAAAACCTCTTGTTTTGAGAAGAAAATTAAATTCAGTACTTTTTGCTTTTGATGTCTTGAATTGCGTCATAGAATGTCCGGTTTTGTTATCAATGTTTAATATTTATGAACCTTCTCGTTCTTTGCGTCCGAGAAATGGAAATTTGTTAAATGTTCCATATCACAGTACTACCTACGCTCGCCAAAATCCTGTCACTAGAGCTAGCATAGATTTTAACGAAAATTATGATTTTGGTATTGATTTTAATTTAAATAGATCTCAAATTAAGAATACTTTAGTTAATTTACTGTAATATTATTGATTGTTATAGATTTTTATATTATCCTTAAATGTAGTCTAAGTAATGTTTTGTAACTTTAAAGACGAATAAATAAATAAAAAAATAAAAAATAAAAAAAAAATAAGAAGATTATATCTAATGGACTTCAACAGACAGTTGACAGATCTAACCAAATATATAACTTCTCCCCATATTTAGATGAGAATGGTCTCATGCGAGTTCATTGAAGAATTGATGCTTCAATTCACTTGCAATACGATACGCAACGACCGATCATACTCCCAAGAGGTCATGAAGTTACGAAGCTTATTATTTTACACGAGCATGAAGCATTTTTACATCAAAATAATGAAAGCGTTGTCAACAAATTGCGTCAAAGATTTCGTGTGCCACAGCTACGATGTGAGGTGAAATCCATCGTACTTGAATGCCAATTCTGCAAGATTCGAAAAGCGAAGCCCGTTCCACAACAGATGGCACAACTACCTGCTGCAAGACTATCCGCTTATTTCGCACCATTTACCTACGTGGGAGTAGATTATTTTGGCCCGATGACGGTTAAGATTGGAAGGCGCATCGAGAAGAGAAGGGGTGTCCTTTTTACGTGTATGACCACTCGAGCTGTGCACATAGAGATAGCGAATAAGATGGATTCAGATACGTTCATACTGTGCTTTACCGACTTTATAAGCAGACGAGGTTACCCGGCAGAAATATTTTGTGACAGTACTTCATTGGTGCTGAGAGGTTGTTGCGAGAAGAACTTAAAGCGGTTGATCCAGAAATTTTGGCCAAGCGTTTCGTCAGTCCCAAATTGAAATGGAGCTTGTAATCATTAAATTTGCATCTTAAAAAAAAAAAAAAAATATATATTGTGCCAATTAATGGTTGCATACCCTACAAATGTTCAGGGATATATATTTTTTTATATTTTTGCTAGCTTACTATTTTTGTCTCCTTGTGTGTGGCTTTGGCCTCAATCTCCCCTCGCCCAACACCACCATGTATTTTGTTGCTCTTGCAAAGAATTTACTGCAAGTTATTTTGTGTGTCTTTCATTGTCCCCTTTTCGTATTCGACTATATGGTATGGGGTGATTGAAGATTGAAATAGACGCGCGATTCTAATTTGTGATTGGTTACAATGGTGAGTAACCAACTGTAATCTATGTCAGGTGGTGATGGCGTGATCTTGGTTAAGTTGCGCATGGAAGATGGGAATTGATTTTTATTTGAAAAATAAAGTCAGTCGTTGACAGACAGTCTTAAAGGGCGCAAGTCCCTTAGACTCGGGTCGCGTGTCGCGATTCAAAAACGTTTTGTGATTTTTGTTAGTATATTTGTTTTGCTTTGCAATTGAACTGCAAACAATTTATTTAGTTAAACGTTAATTTCAGCAAATTTAAATTAATTGCTAAGAAAATGAAATGTAAAGCTTAATGTAAGAAATAAAAATATAGAAAAAAAATACTTACCCTGCTATATATTAACTAATAAAAAAAATAACTACTTACCTGCTATACCGTGAAACAATGAATAAAAAAAAAGAAATACAAAAAAAATACTTACCCTGCTATATTAAATAATGAAAAGAAAGAAAAAAAAAATAACCAATTACCTGACAGTGAAACAATAATTATAAAAAAACTTTAAAATTACCTACCCTACTATTTGTTAACTAACAAAAAAAAAAATATATTTACTTACCCTGCTATACCGTGAAACAATGAATAAAAACAATGAAAAATATACTTACCCTGCTATACAGTAAAACAATAAAAAAAAAAAATGAAAATTACTGATCCTGCTATATATCTAAAATAAAAAAAAAAAAAAGACAGATTAATGCCAAATAAATACCTGCCAGTGAAACTAAGGAAATTTTGGAAAATTTAAAGAAACGGAAACATATTGGAATTGCTAAACGAAAAGGAGTAATTATGAATCCAAGAAAAATTAAACATGTAAGCTAGTATAAGTATAAATAAGCATTTATATATAAAAACTAAAAATAGTAATAAAACAAAAAAGATTGATAGTAATTTAAATTAGAGGCCTCTACTATGATCATATTTCTTTTTTTTTTTTTATGTTAGTATTAAGTTAGATAATAGATAAATGGTTTTAAAAAAAAAAAAAAGGAAGAAATTTTTGATTTTTTTTAATAAATAAAGCTTCAAAGTATAATGCAATGAAAACTAAAAATATATTTTTTTTATTTATATAATATTTATAAAATGAAGAAGTAAAAAAAAGCGGTGACATGGAAAACTGAGATAGAGGCTATATAAAAAAAAAAAAAAAGGTAAATATAAGTGGGCCACAGTTTTGTTTTTGTCGGCAAAGGTTGGGAAGGGTGAAGAAAGGGGTGAGTTCCATCAAGATCATCCAAGGGTGACCTTCGTGGGTTGATGAAGGGTTGCAATAAAAAATTATTAAGTCCAATTTTAAGTCTCAAATAAATCCGATGCATTCAATATTAATTGTGTAAATTGGTTATCACACAGTATCAAAACCATATGAAAGTAATTAAAACCCACCCCGTATCCGACAAGAGCTATACGCCTACACGCAGAAATGCATCGATAATTACTTTTAATTTGATACGCGATCTTTTTGATCGTTCCTCTTTTTTATTGCGTTTTTTATCAGATAACTATTACATAATTTGGCGCCCAACGTGGGGCGAATAAGAAAAAAAAAAAATCCCAAGGTCAAGATCGGTTTCCGAATTAGAAAGAATAGATAAGAAAATTTTATGTGAAAAGTTAATGATCTATGGAAATGTCGGTTTTGATAACAAACAAGTATTAAGTTCCCTTATTCTTGCTCCATGCAAATTCAATAGTCAGTAATTACAATAGTTTCGTATTTCGTTTAAAGAAAGAAAATTACATTTTGTACTCATAGTTGGAAATTTTTGCCTAGAAGGTAGTCCTTTGGCAAAACCAAATTATAAGATTCAAATATTGTACATTTATTCTAACTTTGTTGGACAACCGTCTGGAATTGCAAGTTTCTGGATCAATTCGGAAATTTGACCGATGAATTTGTTCAATAAATCAACCAGTTCATAAATATCAAGCATTTATTTTTAAACAAAAAAAAAAAGCAATCCTTTTGTCAGCCGATGAGATGTCAACCTAAGTCAATATTTTTATTTTAGCCCAATTCGTCAGTTTTCCATGGAACAAATTTATATGAATACAAACACTTACTATTACAACCAATTATAACAAAAAAACTGATTAAAATATAATAATAGTTTGTATAAGAAATAATCTTGTATAGATTAAAAATATTGATTTCAAAAAAAAAAGAGAAGAAGAAGAAAAATTTGTAATTAACTTGATTAGTTTAAATTTGTTTGAGATATTGTACATATAATTCAAAACAAAATGCCACTTCGTCATAGTGACATAAATCTGCGTCAGCCGAGTCTAGGGGATGCGAGTCAGAACGTCTGTTCAATTTGTCAAATTGTTATTTTTAATTCAACCAAAAATGTTGTCACCGTTTGTGATCACCACTTTCATAACCACTGCTTAACGCAATGGCTGACTACAGCATCTACATGCCCTGCTTGTCGAGGCGAGAATTCAAAAAAAAAGATAGGTACTTGTAGTTATGTTCTTGAAGATCTTAAGGGTAAAACAATTGGCATTTATAATGCTAAAGATATTCGAGCTTTAATCAACTCCGTTAATTCCAACTTCAGATTTTTCATCCTACTGATGTACAGAAGAAAAATCTGTTTTGTAATCATTAAATTTGCATCTTAAAAAAAAAAAAAAAATATATATTGTGCCAATTAATGGTTGCATACCCTACAAATGTTCAGGGATATATATTTTTTTATATTTTTGCTAGCTTACTATTTTTGTCTCCTTGTGTGTGGCTTTGGCCTCAATCTCCCCTCGCCCAACACCACCATGTATTTTGTTGCTCTTGCAAAGAATTTACTGCAAGTTATTTTGTGTGTCTTTCATTGTCCCCTTTTCGTATTCGACTATATGGTATGGGGTGATTGAAGATTGAAATAGACGCGCGATTCTAATTTGTGATTGGTTACAATGGTGAGTAACCAACTGTAATCTATGTCAGGTGGTGATGGCGTGATCTTGGTTAAGTTGCGCATGGAAGATGGGAATTGATTTTTATTTGAAAAATAAAGTCAGTCGTTGACAGACAGTCTTAAAGGGCGCAAGTCCCTTAGACTCGGGTCGCGTGTCGCGATTCAAAAACGTTTTGTGATTTTTGTTAGTATATTTGTTTTGCTTTGCAATTGAACTGCAAACAATTTATTTAGTTAAACGTTAATTTCAGCAAATTTAAATTAATTGCTAAGAAAATGAAATGTAAAGCTTAATGTAAGAAATAAAAATATAGAAAAAAAATACTTACCCTGCTATATATTAACTAATAAAAAAAATAACTACTTACCTGCTATACCGTGAAACAATGAATAAAAAAAAAGAAATACAAAAAAAATACTTACCCTGCTATATTAAATAATGAAAAGAAAGAAAAAAAAAATAACCAATTACCTGACAGTGAAACAATAATTATAAAAAAACTTTAAAATTACCTACCCTACTATTTGTTAACTAACAAAAAAAAAAATATATTTACTTACCCTGCTATACCGTGAAACAATGAATAAAAACAATGAAAAATATACTTACCCTGCTATACAGTAAAACAATAAAAAAAAAAAAATGAAAATTACTGATCCTGCTATATATCTAAAATAAAAAAAAAAAAAAGACAGATTAATGCCAAATAAATACCTGCCAGTGAAACTAAGGAAATTTTGGAAAATTTAAAGAAACGGAAACATATTGGAATTGCTAAACGAAAAGGAGTAATTATGAATCCAAGAAAAATTAAACATGTAAGCTAGTATAAGTATAAATAAGCATTTATATATAAAAACTAAAAATAGTAATAAAACAAAAAAGATTGATAGTAATTTAAATTAGAGGCCTCTACTATGATCATATTTCTTTTTTTTTTTTTATGTTAGTATTAAGTTAGATAATAGATAAATGGTTTTAAAAAAAAAAAAAAGGAAGAAATTTTTGATTTTTTTTTAATAAATAAAGCTTCAAAGTATAATGCAATGAAAACTAAAAATATATTTTTTTTATTTATATAATATTTATAAAATGAAGAAGTAAAAAAAAGCGGTGACATGGAAAACTGAGATAGAGGCTATATAAAAAAAAAAAAAAAGGTAAATATAAGTGGGCCACAGTTTTGTTTTTGTCGGCAAAGGTTGGGAAGGGTGAAGAAAGGGGTGAGTTCCATCAAGATCATCCAAGGGTGACCTTCGTGGGTTGATGAAGGGTTGCAATAAAAAATTATTAAGTCCAATTTTAAGTCTCAAATAAATCCGATGCATTCAATATTAATTGTGTAAATTGGTTATCACACAGTATCAAAACCATATGAAAGTAATTAAAACCCACCCCGTATCCGACAAGAGCTATACGCCTACACGCAGAAATGCATCGATAATTACTTTTAATTTGATACGCGATCTTTTTGATCGTTCCTCTTTTTTATTGCGTTTTTTATCAGATAACTATTACAAGCTTCAATCCCCCTGCATCACCACACATGGGTGGATCCTGGGAACGGATGGTAAGGTGTTTCAAGAAAGCGCTGTATGCCTCCTTACCAGAAAGTACTCCTTCGGAACAGCTGTTGAGAAGCTGTTTAATATCGGCAGAGAACATCATCAACTCCAGGTCACACTGACGTACGTGCCTTTGGACAACGAACAGGATGAAGCCCTAACGTCAAATCATTTTTTGGGATTGGTTTCAGGTGGCATCAAATGTATTGGTCCTGCGGAACATGATGCAAAGATTTTAAGGCAGAATTACAAATGCAAAGAACTTTTTGCTTATCACTTTTGGAAAATCTTCATCGAGAGGTACTTGCCCGAATTGACACTTCGTTCTAAATGGTTTCAAGCAGTGTTACCATTGCAAGTAGGAGACATGGTGTTAATTATCGACAACAACTTGCCAAGAAACAACTACCCCAAGGGAAGAATCATTGAAGTTCGGCGTGCAGAAGATGGACAAGTTAGAAGTGCTTTGTTAAAGACTTCCAATGGTACCATGGAACGACCAGCAGTGAAAATTGCTCGGCTGGATGTCAAAATGGAGTAGCAGCGCTTTCCTAGATCAAATCGCAGTACTGGGGGGGGGGAATGTTGCGAAATGTAATCGCACCAACAAATTTCGATGCTGGATTTATTCATCCGAAGGTACTTTGAACGCGCCTTTGACAGCTGACCGATACCAACGAAAAATGCACAGATACACAGATACGTATAAAGATAGAGACAGTTTTGGTTTTTTAAATTGGTATCTTGAAGACAAGCGGAAGAACAAGAAGCTTAATTTTTTAGTTCCATTTATTTTCATTTATCTCATTTATCTTCGTTTATATTTCGTTTATATTTCATAATTCATTTGTTTTTTAATAATAAATAGTTCAAAGAAAAAGAAAATAAAATTCTCAAAAAAGTAGTGTCTGTAATTTATTTGGAATAAATTAACAACAACAGACAACAAATACATATCATTAGATTACACGAACTTAGTCCCACAATTATCACAAAACGAATTTTAGAAACTGGACACAAAAATATCATTTAAAACAAATAATAACACACAAAAAATATTACAAAAGAAAGGCAGAAAAGATATCAAGACGTGTTCAGGCGTCTACAAAATTCATTGCGACGACTATGACAGCTTCTACATCGGACAGACAGGCAGAACATTTTATGACAGTTATTTATAACATAAACCAAAACAAAATACAAAATCCACATACGCACAAAACATAATCGACAACAACCATTACTGCACTGATTTCGAAACAAATCTTACACCTCTACATATCTGCCAAAAAGGGACAAAATCAGACGCACTGGAGGAATTTAAGATCTACAAGGCATATAAGACAGCACAGGAGAAAGTACTCAATGACAAATTAACAATACAAAATAATACACTATACAACACAGCGATAAAACCCCAAAAAAGACAACAACAATAAAAAAGAGACAAACAAAAGAAAAATTCACAATAGAGTTATTAACATCAAAACAAAATCCACAAAATAAAATAATTAGCAGACAACATCAAAGTCAACGAAAAAAGCCTTATGATGGATGCAAATCCGAAACGTGTCGCTTAATAAAAAAAAGAAAACAAAAATTATATGTTGTGATAAAAAAGTTTAACCCCCAGTTTCACAGTGGGAGTTTAAACCCCATTTTTGGTTTAAACTTTAGTTCAACAACAAATTTGGTTTCACAGTTTCATTTAATCCTTAAACAGAGTTCATTCTGTAGTTTAAGTTAAACGATACTATTCTGCCGTTTAAACCTCAGATCAACAATCCCTCCGAACATTTGAAAATAAAATTTATTTTCATATTTTAATTTGTTTTCCTGTCACAGGTCACAACTGAAACAAAGCAAACTTTCCTTGATTGTTTTTTCTTTGATACAGATAGAAAGAGAAAATAATCTACTTAAACTACGTTTAATGAACTGAGGTTCAGATAAGACTGTGAAACCGGACGAGTTGAACTTCAAATTTAAACTCCAGTTCAGGTTCAGCAGAACTTAAGTTTAAACTCTCACTGTGAAACTGGGGGTAAATCGAAATAAATAAAATAAAAAAAATGTTTGTTTATTTTAATTCTTTAAAATCAAAGTAATACAAATATAATGATTTTAGATGCATTTTTTTGTTTTTCTGCAGGGACGAATGCTACTTACTATAGCTATTGAGCAAAAAATGTTGACTGATTCCGAGCCAGAGAACATGCTCACCGAGAAGGGGGACTTCCTAAATTTTACGATTTTCTAAAATAAAAAAATTGAGAACTGTTGATCAATTGATTTTAAATCTAATTTTAATTTAGCTATCCTAATTGAAACTTGAATGAATAGATTTGGTGTAAGTATAATGCTGCGTACAAGTCAGCTATTTCAAGAAAGGCAGCAAATGACAACATAGTTCATCGATCACATTCGAAAATATCATGATTTTTCATGAAAATTTTGAAATGGTAGATAAACCATGATGTCATTTCTGAACTAGTTGCTTCATTTTGATGATTGAAACGATTTTAGATGTTGATTTTAATCCTCTAAGCGGTTTTGAAAACGAAATTTTAATTGTAACAAGAACTTGAAAAATTTCATATGGGGGACGTTTCAACAATTTCAATATGAATATGAAAATGTTGAAACATCTTTGGCATGAAATTTTTTCAATATTCTTATCAGATTATTTCAAAATAGTTTTCACAAGCATCTAGGACTTAAATCAATACTCGAAACCGTTTCAATCATCCAAATCAAGCAAGTAGTTTGGAAATTACAAAATGGTTTATTTACCATTTTCAAGAATTTCATGAAAAATTCTATGATTTTCTTAAAAGTGATTGATAAACCATGTTATCATTTCTGAACTAGTTGCTTCATTTTGATTATTGAAACGGTTCCAAGTGTTGATTTAATTCATCTAAGTGATTCTGAGAACCAATTTTAATTTTAACAAAAAATTGGAAAAATTTTCATATGGGGTACCTTTCAAGAATTTCGATATGATTATGAAAATGTTTAAACGTCTCTGGCATGACATTTTTTCGATGTTCTGGTTAGATTTTAAAATGGGTCTCAGAATCACCTAGAAGATTAAAAACAACACTAAAGACCATTTAAATCGTTGGAATTATATATACTCAAAGGGAAATACATTGAACGACAAATCGTAAAAAATTCCATCTCCATTTGTCAGTACACACACTGACTAACATGTGGCGTGCAAAGCAACTTACCAGGTGCCAATGCCAATACTCTATGGCTTTGTGTTTATGGAGTATCTTTGTTTCGGACTGTAAAAAAATCGTCATCGAAATTTCAAAATATAAAGAAGGAAAGAACGTACATATAAATAAGTCAACAGTGCAGAGAATTATAATATTCTGAAACTTGGTGAGAATGTTTAGTTAAACGTGAGAGTAAAGTATCAAATATAGTCGATGCAAATTAATGATTTTATGTTCCAAATGTGTTTTTCTCACTCAAAAATTAATATTTGCACAACGCACTAGGTATAGCTGAGTTCGTAATTGCAATGTTTGTTGCCCCTGCCCTGCCTAAAACATTCTTCGAATACATTTTTATTAATGATGAGTTCTTAATAGCAAACGTAGAAAAAGTCAAATAATGTATGTATATACAATAACTACAGTAAAACCCGCTTAAGTGAAAAACCCGCTTACATGAAACACTTCATCCCCAAGTATTTTCCGACCGATTTCCCTTAAAACACTGCTTAAGTGAAACTCGCTTAAGCGAAAAACCCGGATAACTGAAACATATTTTCAGTTAATTTTTAATATTTTTCATGGGGCGACTTTCCTTTAAGGTAGCACGAGTATAGTGTTGATTTTTTTTTACAGATAGCTAGTGGTCTCAATAGAACATTTAAAATATTAAAGTGAGGAAACACCGTTAAATCATAAAACAAAATTGAGTTGAAAGTTGAAAAATTTTTGAGGCAGAAATAAATTGTTTTGCAAAAAATCGAAATTCGCAGACCTTGGTCAAGGTATGAACTTTATTTTATTTTCAAAATAAAGGTACGCATTTTTTCTAAAAATAATGGGTTTAAACAGCTCGTTCTGATAATTCGAACCGAAGAAATTATAACTATTTGATATACACCACACTCAAAACCAAGTTTTTTGAAAACCGATTCAATAGGACAAATTTGAACATAACTTCTAGATTCGCAGGCATCCGCAGCTGTTTTTTCCTGTGTTGTTACTTGAAGGTATGGAGCAAACATTGGCGTACTTCACTACGTGTAGGCAAGTGTAGCTAAAATTGAAACTCAAAAAGTTTTCATCAAAACTATTTTTGATTGGTACCCATATCTGACTAGATAACTAATAATAGATCAACAAAACGGTATATAAATTTTATGAATTTAATTTAAGGAACTGCGGTAAAAGACATCTGAAATTTTGTTGAAAATACGGTTCGCGACTTGAATAAATTTTTCTTTGTCTTTGGGGGCTTGTTAATATGTATGTATGTATATAAAATATATATATAAAAATTACTCTGAAATCATATGCTCCGGATATATAAAAGTACTTAGACATAAAACTTAAAAAGGCTACTCATTACTTTCTGAAATGGATTTTTTTCCGCTCTCAAACCACTGTGCGCCGCATGTTTAGCCTCGAATGATTGAAGTGTGAAAGAGTAAGAATTAAATCAAATAAACATGAGACAGAAATAAATCTATCGAAACATGCATGGGTAGGATATTCCTAGCATCTTTTTGACATTTCTCTTTATCCTTTTCCCTTGTTTTTTGAGTTTGCTTCATTTTGTAAAAGTGTGAAATAATGCACAACACTGAAGAATGAGAAAAGTCTCGTGTAATAATGCGTGCATCACCGAATAACTAATGCGCTGTGTAATATCGTACTAAGGGCCAATTTATTCACACTCAATTAAAAACAGTATTTTGTCAAGTTAGCTAAATAAGCTTTAAGGTATTAGCGCAATTAAGTATTCTCCATTTAAATTTTCTATTTATTCACTCCTCTTTAGTTAAATACTTGTTTTTAATAAGACATTTAAATTTAAATGTTTGTTATAAAAAATCCCAGGGATTTTTACGTTTTTGCAAATAGACAACCGCCAACAGTTTGAATATTTATAATAATTTGAAATTGATATATTATTAAAAAGTCGACAAAACCCGAAAGGACTTCAAATTTTACAGAATTGGAAGAAAATATTCTCCTTGAAATCATCTTACGACGTTCTAGTCATAGAAAATAAAAAAAATTACACATGCATCCTGAAAGAAAAACAGCGCGTTTGGGAGGAAATTGTATTTAGAACTTCTCGCTAGCTTTAGGCTTCGGCCACGCACTGAGCGACGAGCGACTGAGCGATTGAGCGACGAGTCGCTGAGCGACGCAAAAAAATTAAAACACATGAAATTGTATGGAGGTGGCCACGTACACCCTGAGCGACTTGTCATTGTTTTAAGCGACAGAGCGACGTCGCTCAATCGCTCAGTCGCTCGTCGCTCAGTGCGTGGCCGAGGCCTAAGTAGTAGTATGTAACCTAGTGTTGTTCCTCTACGTGTCGACTTTGATTGTCTACATTAATGCGTAGACAATTGTGTCGACAATGTAGACAATGTAGACAATGTCGAATATGGTGTCGACAATGTAGACAATGTCGACTATGGTGTCGACAATGTAGACAAAGCATGCCAGCCAATCTGTCATTCTTGATTTCTTTGTCACATTGTTTACTTCATTTAAGAAAATTTCAGGTGTTAATTTGAGTTTTTATTCAAATATTGGTCGACGAAAAAATAAAGGTTTCGATCACCTAGGTTTTCTTTTAATGGAAAACAATAACAAATTTCTAGCATATTGTACAGTGTGCAACAAAAATCTACAAAATACTGCACAGGTAAATAAAAATTTGTTAAAAAAGCATATTCATATCCTAATAATAATGCCTTCACATTCATTTACGAAAGCAATGCCTGTAAGCAATCCCAATCACCTGCGACATCTTAATCCGGCGATATCTCTATGATTGTTTTAATTGATGACAATGATTTTGGCTCGAGCTCTGATTTATTAGACGAAACATAATAAGAAAAATTGAATGTCTACGTTGTCTACATTGTTGACATTGGCATGTAGACAATCAGGAATTGTATACGTTGAATTGTCTACACGTAGACAATCGTGTAGTCTACATTTTTTGTCTACATGGAACAACACTGATTGTAACCTCATAATTAATTACCATAAAATAAAAGAACGTCACCACGATACAAATACACAAATGAGTAATTTTATACGAAATTTCTTTAAAATTAAAGAAATGTATTGACAATTTTAAATATCTAATAATATTCATTTGAGGAAAAAAAAATTAGTATGCAATATTTTTTCTAAAAGCTAGTAAAAAGTCATTTTTAAATCTACTTCGATTTTTCTCAATTTGCTTCTTTTTTTTCTTCAAATCTACTTCGACTTTTTTTCTCCGGAAGTGGTAACGCTGTTTCCAACATAGTTTCAGGCATCCGAATGAACCTCGATCGATTTTTAGCGATTGTCCTGTTACTTTTGGCAATGAAATGCAAACGGAGGAGATGCTTACACCAGCAAAATCAGCAATAGAGATTTGCATTGATCCAAGTGCAAGAAAACGTAATGTAATCAGCAGTTGTGCGATTGTAGAAGTATACCGTGACACAAAACTTAATTTAACATTTTTAACATTGTCCATCTTTGAAGAGAGTACTCCACATATGGTCGAATAATTTCAAGGACCTTAACCACTGTTTTCTTGGTAAGAAGAAACCTTTGGAAGAAATCTTCATCATCCCATTATCCCACGTTAATTCTATCGGTTATTCTATACTGCCATCGTTCGGGTGCAAGCAAATTTTCGTCGTTCTCATCACTTATATCCAACAAATATTTCAGATTATTATCCATTTTGCAATTGTTTTAATTAAACACTGATGACAATTTATTTTTGCACAAAATAAACAAAACCTGATTGTCAGAACTAATTGAGAATGAATAAATAGAAACACTTCAGTTAAATCCTATTAACGCTCAAAATAGCTCTTAAATGGTGTATTTTGTCGATTTAGTAAAACACGTATTTAGATTAAACGTATAATTAGTTAATGAAGGAAACGTCAATTTAAATCGTTAAATGTGGGTGAATAAATTATATTTTTTTAAATCGATGAATTTCCCATTCTTAATAATAGAATTAAATTTAATTGAGGTTGAATAAATTGGCCCTAAGAGTTATAAAAATTACTTTTGACCTGGGGCTTGTTTCTCAAATCATACACATCATACATTGTATGATATTGACAGTTCTGCTGTATTATTTCTGTTTCTCAGTTTTGTTGTATGATCCGCTGTCATACAACAATGTATGACCGAAGATTACACTGGAAATATTGGAATGTTGTATGATTCTGTTTCTCAGAAATTTATCATACACATCATACAGCAAATTAACCTACAAATTTTCATACATTTAATACAACACAAAATTCTTTTGCAAACTGCATGTACAACATGAAAAGGAAATATACAAAAGTTAGTATTTTTTGAACTAATAAAATCATAACAATTTTGAATTAATTTGCATTGTTTTCTTTTTTACAGTCGTCCAAAGAATAAAAAATTCTAGTGCTGCAATCATTTCTTTGAAAACAAGAATTTTTTTTTGTGGAAAGTTCACTGGCTTGACACTCACAAATCCAAATTATCTCGTAGTTTTACAAGAAAATTTTATGTTTGAAGTGAAATCCACCTAGAAGACTCAAAATAAATAGAACCCCCAGCCTTGAGCCATGAAGCTAGTGCTATTAATTTTTAAAATTAATTTGTTCATTTATGCTCTGATCAATAAATAATAATAATAATAAATACAACCATAGAAGCATTTTTCTGATTCTTCCAAGAATTTTATTTTTGTAATCAACTATTATAATCAATTACAATTATTAATCAAAGAATATGGTTTACATTATTGTATAGTAATTCCATAGTTTTAAATATAAATTATCTCCCATACTACTTTTAAATTAGTAGAACTTTAGTTTTTTTTTATCTAAAAATTAAATTAAATTAAATTTATTACAGAGAATAATTTGTGCTGGCTCTAGGTAAAAAAAAAACAAGATGTTACTGGTTAAGCGACGTTTCGAGCATGAATACGCTCTTCTTCAGGCCTTTTTATTCGAAATTTAAACAAAAAATTTGTATGTCTTTGTATGTATTTCACACAATTGACCTAGAGCCCGCACAAATTATTCTCTGTAATTAACTTTTTTGTTTCCCAAGAAAACAAAGTTGAGATCTATATTAACCTAACACTTAAATTATAATGAAATGTCAGAATCATACACAACATACAACAATACAAATGTCATACAACACTTCCAGTGAAATCTGAGAAACAGAAAATTGTATGATGTGTATGATGTATGAAAATGTTGTATGTTGTATGAAATGTATGATGTGTATGATCTAAGAAACAGGCCCCTGCTTTGGAATATAATTTTGTATGTTGAACAAACGTAAGTAAAATACTGCACACACACACACTCTTCAAGGATTAGTTTAATCGTATGTACGGGTATGAGTAGGCATAATAAATGCTGTTGGAGGGATTTTGTTTTGTGGATTGCAATGTTTTTTTTTTATTATTAACTGGTGTTTAAATGTTTAAACCTTGGGTGGGAATATCGGATGCTGAATGGGTTCTACAAATAGTTCCCACATTAATAGAAAGGCTTTTAACACGATTTTTGGGAATTTTTTTCTCAGAAACTTTATAAGATAATAACATAATTTTTTTTTTTAAATAATGAACACATGTGTCAAGAGTACAAAAAAAATTTGTTTGTCGAATTTCGGCCGAATTATAGAGGGCGCCAACGTCGACTCTTCAAAAAACACATTTTCCCATGGCGGACAGTTAATCTCCGGATCTACTGAACCGATTTTCAAAAAACTTGTTGCAACTAGATTGTTTTTATGTTTTCTAAGACAATTTACCACAATTTGACCAAAAAGTTATGAATGAAAAAATTGGCGACCCAAAAATGGCCAAAAAAAAAATTTTTTTTCAAAGCTCGAGATTTTTTTTTTGTTTTGACTTTTTAAACAAATTGTGGTAAATTGTCTCGTAAGAAACCTTCCTTTAAATAACCCACTTTGTTTTTATTGTTTCAGTCCAGCCAATCCTGAGATTAACTGTCCGCCATGGTACAATTTATTTTTTGAGGAGTCGACGTTGGGCCTTCTATAATTCGGCCAAAATTCTAAAATTAAAAAAAAACATTTTTATTGTACTCTTGACGCATTTATTCATAATTTAAAAAAAAATTATGATATTACCTAATAAGGTTTCCGAGAAAAAAATTCCCAAAAATCGTGCGTTTTTTGGCGTTCTAGACCGTACTAGTACCTTAAGCTATGACCGTAAAAGCTGAATTTTGAGTGATGATAATTTTTACTTACTTGGGTACATTGTACATTAATTTTTTCGCACAAGCTTGCGCAATGGCTGACCATCTTTTAATGAAAAAACGTGTATATTTGAATGCTGCGTTGTGTTAAAATTTAAAAGGAATTGGTGAAGAACTTTCAGAGATTTGAACACATGCATTTACATTTTTATTTATATATATTTATAACACTTTCACCTTCCCTCATCAAAACCACCTTGAAACAAATATATTCGTATTAACTCACTTGATTCTAAATTTATTCGCTCCGGCAAAAATTCTTAACAAGTTTTATGACTATTTTATATTGATTTTTCAAGACATACATATGTATATACAGTCTTACATGTACTAAAGTTATATATTCTAATCTGGTTTCCGTCCCTTCAAAAAATATTATTCACTAGAATGAAATGTCGTTTTTCGAGTCATGGGTATATCCAAACAATCCACCCACAACCTGGTGAGTAGAAAAACATAATTCTGACATAAAACACTGCTCAAATTTATATAATTTCTTATAGTGAAACTTTATTTCATTGCGATCGAAAGTTAGTTATTGTTGGAGTAATAGGCAGGTCTGCGTTTCCGGATTGCAATAAGATGTCTGGACTTATTGTCCTGGATTCACATCCTTCGCATTTGAATCAAGAATGTTATGAGGTATTTATTGTCTTATCATTCTCATTTTTTCTCTGAACATAAAAGTTTCTTATATATTTTAAGGGCCAAATAAGGTTTTACTATAGCAAGCTAGAAGATGTGCTTTTCTTACATTTCCAAACAACTTACGACGAATACTGCATGCGAAAAGTATTGGCTAAAAAAATGGGGAACTCGCAATCTGGACAACATTTGAATTTCAACCAGTATGTGAGAAACAGATTTGCTAAGATGTTGCTATTTGCAACTCAAGTTTGTCATATCGTGGTGTTTGTTGAACTAAGTATTGCTTTTGATTCATCTATGATATCAATTTTGAAATCATTAAAAGTTATAAGGTAAGTAAATTTGAGTTATTGTAAATGTCGAAAATTTATATACATATTAATTCATTAGTAAGTCTACCTTGTCCGGCTCTCACACTGAATTAATTTAAAAAAATGAATGTCAAAAGAAAGAAAATTTTCTGAAGACTGAAATGTATTTCTAATAAATATAAATTCACTATTTTTTTTTAAACATAACTTTTTATCAAATATAATTATTCTTGCAATGAAACAGTTTCATGTGCCAATAATGTTTTTTTTTTTTTTTAATTCATTTTTATTATCATTAATCTCAAAACTATCTTAAAGCTTGACAAAAACTCATAAAAACTTTCCCAATTATCCAATAACTTAAAACTAACTTACTATTGCGGGCGCTCTAAGCTAAAATATATCTTAATTCCAATACCTTTTGGCCTAAAAACTATGTGTATATTAAACTGTATCAATTTTTTGCTTTCTCGAGAAAATGTAAAAAAAAACTCGGATTCTGTAACTTGGTTTTGATTTTTATATAAAACTTACAAACTAAAGTAAAAATAGATAAAACTACCTAAAACTACTTAACGCTACTTAAAACTAAAACAGCCACAGCAGCAGAATTTTTTTTTTGGTGCCACCCTGACTGTTTCTAACTAAGAAGTACACTTAAAACTATGTAAGTCGGTCAAGACAACTCATCAACTATCACTATCATTAGACAACCGCCAGAATTGATTCTCCTGTCCCGATCGGACACTGTCCTACTGAATCGAAAGCGCTCTGCTCCGTCTTGTGCGAGAACGTCTCGACTATAAAAAAGCCGCTTATCCACAGTTTTACGGTCGACGCACGTGGTAGATCAGCGGAACCGCCTTTATATCCTGGACTAGCCATCGACTGTCTAAATAGAGGAATTCATTAGGTGCAATATGGCTACTTAAACCCACACTCTCGAATTATTCATTGTTGGGGTAGTAAGCCCCAAAGATTAAGCTATTAGCTGAGGTGATCGCTCTCGCAATGTGCCCCGAATCAGCTTCACTAAGAAATGTTGAACCACACCGGGCACCCATAGGCAATCATCGGCCGTATGAGGGCCATGTAGCAAATCATCTTCACTCTTTTGTCAAACCGGCTACTGTAAAACAACCGTTTCGTCAGGGTAAAGGCTCCCCTAGCTTTGTTCAGAGCAGTATTCATATGTCTTTCGAAATACAAAAACTGATCCAACCTGATGTCAAGGTACTTTACTACACTTTTACTCACCAGTGGCTGTCGATGTGGTCCTACGATTACCAGCTTGCGCCAGTTCTTTCTCGTATCCCTAGGGGCTCCAGGCAACGGAGTTCTAAACAAAATAATTTCTGATTTCTGAAAGTTGATTTTCAACTTCCAGTCATCACAATATTGCTGAATCTTTTCGAAGTCACGCTGCAAGAGAATTTAGATGACCTTAACTTTTGAAGCTATTCTGTACGCAATAACATCGTCGGCATACGCTATTGCCTGAGTAAGACTACTTATCAGATCGCTGGTGTAAATGCTGAATAGAATCGGCGAGTTCACCGCTCCCTCTCGAAGACCATTTTTAATGTTGAATTGTTTGGTAGAAGTTACATTGCCACTCTTGACAGCAAACTTTCTATCATTGAGCATGTCATATAGCATATACCAAAGTGGTTTACTGGTTTATGCCAAGCTTAGTCAGTTTCAGAAAGAGACTCTCCAACCATACGGTGTCGCAAGCCTTCTCTAAATCAACCAGATAAGCACCAGTACACTGCCTTTTAGTTTTGTTCCATTGGATATCAGAAATGAGTTTAGACGCGGCATGAATGGTGTCATGTTCCGCCTTAAAACTGAACTGATTATCCTGTATGATATTATTGTCCTCCGCCCACTTGGACAGAGCTCTATTAATGACTTTCTTGAATACCTTGCTGATACTCGGTAGAAGACTTATCGACCTGAGATTCGCCGGATTGGAGTTGTCCTTTCCCTTTTTGGGGAGAGGATGAACTACAGCTGTCTTCCACCGCCCTGGATAATATGCATTATTCAGTCCGTTGTTAAACAGTGTGGCATATACATATGTCAACTGCTTCCTGAGGTAGATGCCGTAGTACATACAATATTGGATATACAATCGACTCCTGCTGAATTTTTTTTCTTTAATTTAATTTAATCCACTTTCGTAACTATCAGGAAACTGATCCCATTTTTTATTGAACCCGGTGAAACCGAGGTTCTCTGATCGCCATTGCCTTATTTCATTACGAAGGTAGGAGAGGTGGAGTAAGGCTGGGTTTTCCTGTTCGTGGTTGGAGTGAATGCTAGCATCAGCTTGCTGAAAAGCAGCTCGCACAGTCTCCACTTTCTCCAGCGGATCTTCAACAATAAATAGGTCATAGTCCAAGACGGCGCGCTTCCAATCCAATATCCGCCTTTTTTTCGTACATGTACTTCCTTTCTGCCGCTAAGAGAGCAATGAGAGTCACTCCTGCGACTAGTAGAACGGCTAGTTCTAACACCGTTCGGTACTGCTGCCATAAGTTTGCAGTACTTCTATTATTTAAGTGCGCCTGACCAGATTTCGCTTCCGTATAGAAGAATAGCATGCGTTGTCGACATCAGTAGTCTGCACTTATTGGCCTTTGGTCCACCTACATTTTCCATTTATCTACTCAGTGATATTGTCGTTTTTAAAGCTCTTTGTGCTGCTGCCTGTATTTGTGACCAGAAGGTGAGCTTCGTGTCGAGCCTCAGTCCCAAATACTTCACTTCGGCGCTGCTTGTTATCACTTCCTTCCCGATTTGGAAATCGATTTGAGAGAAAATTCCCTTTTTCGTCAGGAGGACTATCTCAGTTCTCTCTGTTGCCAGGCTGAGGCCGTGCTCATCCATCTATATGAGTTTGCTCTTCGCGTGACCTGGTTCATCTTTCTTGCGCGCTGCTTACGTTGTCTCTTGCACTGATCGCCGTGGCGATTTTGTTTGCGTACCCGAATAGAAAGATGTTTCAGGCATCTCCGTGCCGAGAATGTCATCATAGGAGATTTTCCAGAGGTCTGGTCCCAAGATCGATCCCTGCGCTGCTCCTGATGTTATTTTCTTTCTTCGTGGGCCTTCTGAGGTTTTGTAGATCAACTGTCGATTCCTGAGATAGTTTTTCACCATCTGCAAGAGATATACTGGAATGTGGAATGGTCAAGTTTGTCGGTTCACCTGGCCGCGTTGAAGGCATTCCGTACGTCCAAAGTTTTCAGCAAGACTCTCTTCCTATAGTAGTCGCGTCCCTGTTGCGCGATTTGGGTGGCGTTCACTACTTCCTTAATAACTCCAATCGTAGAGCGGCCTCTCCTGAAACCGTACTGCCCCTCTGACAGATCACCTGTAATTCGTACTGCCGCTATCATCCATGGTTTAAGTAGCTTTTCCAAAAGCTTACCCGCGGTGTCTAGCATGTACAGAGGCCTGTATGCCGATGGGGAATCCGGGTCTCCTTTGCCTTTGCTGATCAGCGGCCATCTCGAATATTTGCCTTTCACGAGAGTCTGTGATTGGCAATCCCCACTCATCTGACTCCTGAACCCTCGCAAATGAAATCAACCAGACTGCAGCATTATCCAGTTTGTCTCTTTGTCTACGTACTGTTCGCTGATGATGACGACGCACAGTGGCCCGAATTGACTTTTTTGGTTGCAAAAATCAAAAAAAAAACAACCCAAATTTAATGAAAGTGTGGCGAAAAAATCTTTTTTTTTATAAAATGATTTTTTAATTTTATTTTTTATTTTTTTTATAAAAGAGTACTTATAAGTATTTATAAAATATTTTATTAATAGACTACAATTAAAAAAGTAGAAGAATAAAATAAAAGGAACAAAAATTTACATACAAACATTAAATTTCTTGGAAACTATCATCTAAGTCCGGGGAAATGCGTAACAAACTTATCATTTCTGGTGAGTATTGGGCTTTCAGATCTTTTTGGGTTCTTGCATACCTCAAGGAAGAAATAAGTGGATCGGATGAGATTGCTAGCATATTTAATAAGTCTTCATTCTGCCGAATTCTTGAAACTTTGAACGTATTTCGATATCTGCATTTCTTGTAGTCTTTAGTTTTGGACTCTTGGGCTTCTTCTGACAATTCTCCAAGTGGTAGAGATTGGTATTCGATTATATTTTGACTATCAACCAAAATTTTATGAAGAGTAGGTGTTAGTAGTTTCTCAGGGTACTTTTGTTTCAATAACTGCGGTTTTTTGGTGTACTCTCCAAATTTAACTGTATTCACTTCTTCCCTGTAATTCAAAACATAAAGTATTATTTTGATTATTATAACCTTTTCATTGACCCCAGTTATTCGAACGGTTGCCTCCGATTGTTCAAAAAATTTCCTTGAAGTGTTTCCATCATTGCTATTTCCAAATCCTTGATTTGGTTTATCCACAGCAAGTCCAAGCTCATCGTGAAAACGTCTTTGAATCTCGTTTTCTTCGTATTTCTGCCTCCTTGATCCCAATAGATTCATCAAATTCCTCTCCCTTTGTCGAAGTGTATAAGCAAGTTTTAAAATAAATTCCATGCACCTGATTCTAGCATGCAATGGAGAGATTCCATATTCGTAATTATGTTCTTCGTTTTTTAATTCATCCTGGTTATTGAGGTTTTTTTGGGTTCTTTTACATATCGGACATAACCGCGTTAATTCGTTTAAAACTTTTCCGTCAATCATAGTTAAAAAGAACTCGTGTTTCACCAATATAGTTATATCTTCATTAACTTTATACTTTGTTGGTTGAATATCTGCTATTTGCGTTTTCATATCGTTGACTGTTGTATTAATGAGTTCAATAGTTTCTTTGGCATATTGGAACAGGGTTCCTCTAATGTTCGCAATCTGCACTATTGAGACTGAGTGGAACAACTGATGCCATGAACATGTTTGCGTCTGTTTCTGCTTTCCTTGACTCTTTTGACTCGAAGTGGACTTGCAGTAGAAATTGCCTTGATCACATCACTCTTCGCCTTTTCATGGTCTTTATTATACCTTATTACTAATGTATCAGAGAGATTTGCAGTACTTATCTCCTCTGTTGCATTGATTAGTTTTTGCTTTTTTGTGAATCTTGCGCACTCATTGACTGACTTCCTTATCCTTCCTCTTGATGACCTTGATGTAGTTGGGAGATCACATATTACTTCTGTTTGTCTGGTGATATGGAGAGATGAAGATAACCTTTGCTCATTTTTGTTTATAAAATTGACTCTCGATCTATGGGCTGCGACACATTTTTTCTTAGTAGCACAATGAAAGTGTCTTAATTTTGCTTCATTTTCCGGTAAATTTTCAGCAGATAGTTGGTGTTCACTTATTACGGTAGAAATAAACTCGTCAGTGCTATTAACTTTTAAAAAAAGTTCAAACAAAATATTGTTTGGTATATCGATTTTAAATAATTTTTCCTTATACAACTGCTCGATCGCTCGTTATAGTTTTAAATAATAACTCCATCCCAATGTTTTATTTTTTTATACCTTAAAACTAAATACCTTCACTAAAAATATTCTTTTTTTATGACATCCAAATAAGGTAATCTGTTTACCTAAAAATATTCTAATCCAGTTAAGAACCCTTATTCATCAAACTACCTCACAATAATTAATCATACCCGAAATCAAAAACATTCATGCTTAAAAGTTTTATTAGGGGTTACACGAAATAAGCTATAAAACCGTTTTAAAAAGCTAAGCATAAAATATGTCTTTCGTCTAAATTACAAAACCATTTTATTTAAAACCAAGACTCATACCTGCAAAACAAAGAAATAATAATTTCCATGATTTTTTTTTGCACTTGAAAAAACAAACTCAGAAAAAATTACTGACTTTTTCAAATCAAATCTCTCTAGCTCAGTGTTATGCAACTTTATGCAGCTGCGTTTTTGGTTGTAGATAAAGAGATATTTAAGGATTCATTATCCGTCCAGTTTGGCTTGACAACTTTTAAAAACTTTTTTTCTAATCAATGTAAAGTTGAAAAAGTGCCTAAAAAGTGGTGTTTCAAAAAACATTAAATTTAGTACTTTAAAAAATTTATATTTTTTTTTATTTCTGATCATAGTAATTAACACATATATCAAGTAAAAATAACAAAAAAAAGTTTTTACACTCAAAGTTAAAAACAAAATTAAAAAAAAATGTTTTTTTCTCACCTTAAATATTTATCAACTTTGACTAGCTCTACAAGCCAAAACGTTCATACAAATGAAATAATTTTTGCGATTACTAGAGCTCCAAACATTTGTTAATTCAGAAAATGTAAAAGTTTTGCATTATAAACCCACCCGAAAAATGAATTTCGCAAGCACTTTTGCCTAAACGGGCCACTGTGCGACGTCTATTCCATATTCCTTCGTCAGTTTAGTCAGTAGGTTGTCAGCCGTTCGATTCCTGTAGATGTTTCCCTGTAAGATTCTGATCATTGTAAGTCCTTTTTCTTCGCATTTTCATTGACTCTAAACAATTAACAATTTTCGGACCTTGCACATGATATAGAGCAGATGGTGGAGTTTGTAGATCGCATAGTCAACACTTTGGTGGTATTCGGCATTCGTTCTTCTTGTGGCCCTTTTCTCCACAGTTAAAACAACGCCCTTGTCCTTTTCTGTGTGAGTCCTTTGTAACGAACTGCAATTTAAATGTTTTTTTTTTTTGTTACAACGAGTCCTCAAACTAGCCATTACTCCCCTACCTTTCAAATTAAATGTGCATGTATGAGACCGTGTATCGCCACCGTTCCCGATCGGCGATATTTTGTCCCGTACAAACTGATTGGTAGTCGCAGATGGCTAAAATAAACTGTTGCAGAAAGAAAAAGAATTTTTCTCATAAGTTATAAGTACGCCTATACCCAAGCGACTCAGACTTTGTGGACGTCAATTTTCTTTTTATTATTTCCAACTAAGGGGTGGCCGTGGCGCGATGGATGTGTGCTCGCCTGTCAACCTCATGATCACAGGTTCGATCCCTGCCGTCGTCTATGTCGTTTTAATTCCATAAAAAACCTTCTAAAATTGTCATCAATGGGTTGCTGGTTTATTCATTGCATGTTGTTCAGGCATAACACTAACAACATGTAATTGAATTAAACTAGTATGCCCAACAAGGATGAACACGAATAAAATAATGTGAATTATAAGCGACATTGAAATAAGACACGGCATTCTCCGCTTTAGTTCAGCCGCCATCCCTGGAGATAAAATATCTGAGACAACAACCTTCAGTCTCAGAACATCGTGCCACACATCTTTCCTATCCTTCTTTCTCTTCCGTAACTTCACGCCCGCGCTGTGTTGAAACATTTAAAGGGTAATCATAATCCCTTGAGCGCGGGTAGATTATAAAAAAAAAAAAAAAAAAACTCAACTCTGATTTATGAAATAAATAAATAAATAAATTACTTAATTTTCAATTTCCAAAAGTATGTAAAAGTTACATAAGTGAAAGAATTTTAATAATTAAATTTAATTTACCTAGAACAAAATAGTGAACATTATCATTTTAAGGCTTAAGAATTTAACATCTCTAAAAGGCCAACAAGCCAGAAAAGAAAACATAAGAAAGGTATATGTGCAAAACTACTTAGAATTAATGCATATCGTCGGCTTGTTGCTGTGGTCACTAAAGTGCAATTTAAATTAATTCAGTACAAAGTTATGGTTTTCAATAATATTTATTAAATTGTGAATACGTACTAATTTATATTCTTTTTTAAATATGTTCAATAAGTTTGTATTGTTTTCATTTAAAAGAATTAAAAATGATCAGTTTGTGATTTAAATTGATACTTTGTGACCAATCGCAATGAGCCAAAATGAGTGCCAAATTAGTAATTCACTTTTTTTTATTTTGTTTGTGTAGCTAAACCTTTGTATATAAACTTTATACAGGGTGATTTGCATAAGGTGTGACAAAAAGCTAGGGCGTGTAGGTTGGACTTAGACAAGAAAAAAATCGTATGGGAGGGGGGGGTCTATTTCCCCCCGTTTAGGAGGGAGGGGCAATTTAAGAAAAAAATCACTTAAAACAGAAAAAAAAATATTAAAAAATAACGGTGATACCTACAGAGTAGTGCTATAGCATTTTGAAAAGCCAGGAATACATTCTTTAATTTTGTTTTTAAATAAGGTTGTTCGAGTAAATAGTTTTTGAAAAATTAATTTTCAAAATCAAAATTTTGAAAAAAAAAATGAAAATTTTGTTTTTAAACAATTGTTTTACAAAATTTTACGTAATTAAGTATTATTTTTTTATTCAATATTCAATGCTCTTATTAATTTTTGATCAAACACAAAAAACCGGATGTCAAAATGTTTTGTAGTTTTTGAGAAAATTAAAAATAACAAAAATTACTTTTGTTCTAAAAAAAGCCTTTTATTTTAGTTTTTATGTTTTTGGATTCTTAGGTGAATTTACGATTAAAAGGATTAACTTTCTTTTTACTATTTTTTTAATTATCGGTCTTATAAGCATACAATAATGTGACAAAGTACTGGATTAATCATATTTCACACATTTTTTCATTGAGCACACCTGCGTGAGAGCATTGGTTTAAAATTTAAACTTTTTTATTACGGTGGGGTCGGCTTGGCGACGCGACCTGTTTTGTTGTACAAATTATTTCTAATTTGAATGTCAAGTCGTCAATATATCACGATGTCAAATTACTCTCTTGCCGAATTAACGGATATGCATTACTGCTACGGTAGTATGGTCGAAGTCGTGAAGCGCAAAGACTCTACGCTGAAATGTATCCCAATAGGAGATGTCCCAGTCATACGATATTTTCAAGAATCCATCAACGTCTTCGAGAACACGGAGTACTGGAGCACCGACTGAGAGAAAGTTCATCTTCTGCATCAGTACACATACAGGAAAGAATTTTGGATATGGTCCGACGTAATCCCTCCCTTAGCACAAGGAGAATAGCTACTATGGTTCAGTTGCCCCAAACTAGAGTATGGGCAGTGCTTTATACCGAGCATTTACACCAGTACCACACTACACCAGTTCAGGAGCTAACCGCAAACGACAAGTTACTGAGAGCTGCATTTTGTCGAACATTATTGCTTAGAGATGAAACTGAACATAATTACTTTGGAAGGATATTCTGGACGGATGAAGCTCAGTTTACCAGAGATGGAGTAACAAATTTCCACAATTTACATCACTGGAGTAACAGCAATCCGCATAACAAGAAACAACCCAAATCTCAACACCACTTTAGCTGTAATGTTTGGCTTGGTATTGTTGGACGAACAGTTATTGGACCACGGTTCCTGAATTCAGTCATAAATGGAGAATCCTATCTGCAGTTACTACGAGACCTTCTGCCCGATTTGAATGACAACGTTCCCTTGGCCATAGCGCACAATTTAATCTACCAGCAAAATGGAGCTCCAGCACACTACAGCCGCACTGTAAGGAACTGGCTTGATGAACATTTTAGTGACCGTTGGATTGGAAGAAGAGGTCCAATAGAATGGTTTCAAGATTCAGGAACATTTTTGTTCTTATATCGCAATTGCATTTTTCTGTCACTAGTTAGGGCGTGTAACGTTGCATTATTTAAAAAACATTCGCAGGTCAATATTAATCCAATGCTCTCACGCAGGTGTTCTCAATGAAAAAATGTGAGAAATATGGTTAATACAGTACTTTGTCTACCCATTGTTGATTTTTTTAACTATTTAAATGAATTTCACATACTTTTATTATTTGAAACACATTTACTGAATTTAGAAGAAAATAGATTTAAAAATTTATTTATTAATTATGAACTAAAATGGATACCTGCTGTTAAAAGAAATATCTTCGGAAGAGCAAGTGGTGGAGAGCTTTTAGCGTACCGGAAGAACCTTGGGGGTGCAAAATTGGAGTTGAAAAGATAGGTGATTCTCACATCGTAAAACTCGAAATTAATATGAAAAAATACTTTATATTACCTATCTATCTCAACTGTAATAATTGGCAACGTGACTTTGATACCATGAGCGATCTTCTATATAATTTGAATACAACAAACCTGGTTCTTGTTGGTGACTTCAACGGCCGAGTAGGGTGTTCTCAAAATAATTACGTTTCCGGTACAAACTCTGTACTGTTGAATACCCATCGTCAATCCAAAGATAAGTTATGTGATACCAAAGGTTGCAAAATACTCGAACTAATGGATGCTTTCGACTGTCAAGTTTTGAATGGAAGCTGTAATGGAGATTTGGGTGGTGAATATACTTTCATAAGAGGAACATCGTGTTCGGTAATCGATTACTGCTTTGCAGCTGGAGGTTGGCACGACCTACTTTCAGGTTTTCGAATAGGAGAACAGATTTTTTCAGATCATATGCCTCTAGAGATAACATTCGAAATTGAAGTTAATGTGAATATGATTAGTACGAACGAGCTTAATCCCTTGCCAAAATTATTCTGGAATGAAAAACTGTCACGTGCTTACCAAATTAATTTAAATGCTGAACTTCTTCATCTATACAACGTCGAGACTACTCCGGGTATTGATAAACTTACAGACATTATCAAAAAAGCTGCCACAAATTCGTCACAAGTTAGAGGAAAAAAAGGAAAAAGTAAGCAGAAGTGGTTCGATAAAGATTGCATGAAGGCAAGAATCAAGTCGTTTGCTTTTCTTAAATTGGTACGAAAATACAACAATAATATTTTTAAAAACCTCTATGCTAAAGCAATCAGAGAATTCAAAAGTATCTGCAACGCAAAGAAATTCGAGTACGAGCATCAGAATATTGTCAAGTTAAACAGTACACGAACTTCATCAGACTTCTGGAAAGCAGTCAAACTTGTAAATGGAAGAAAAAATTGTATTGCAGCAGGTCTCCAAGCACAAGATTTATATGCACACTTCAGAGCTCTTTTAAACACTTCGCAGACATCGCTCAGAATTCAATATGCAGAACCTCAAATAATTGATGCATGTCTAGATGAACCGTTTGGCCTTGCGGATGTTCTGGAGGTGATAAAGAACACAAAAAACAACAAAGCCCCAGGAGAAGACGGAATTCCCTTCGAATTCTACAAAAATTGTACCATAGAATTTGCTCAAGCCCTTACCGATGAATTTAATAGACTGTTTGAAAGCACTGATTTTCCACAGAGTTTTAAAAAATCAATTATATACCCACTTCATAAAAAAGGAGCCTACTCGAACCCTGAAAACTACAGAGGAATATCCTTCCTGAACACTGCCTCCAAATTATTTACTGCTCTTATTTTTAAAAGGCTTACAAAATGGATTCGAAATAAGAATATCCTTCATGAGTTCCAAGCGGGCTTTAGAGAAAATTATTCTACAATAGATCAAATTTTCACCTTGTTAAATATTGCGCATATATACAAGCAAAAACATAAAAAACTATACGCTCTGTTTGTAGACTTCAAATCAGCTTTCGATTCTATTCCCCGTGAAGCACTGTTTTACAAGTTATATAGAATCGGTATGAGCAGTAAAATAGTCAAAATCATAAGAGCTATGTACGAGAACAATATAGCAATGGTATGGGATGGTAATTTTTTGTCTGAGGAGTTTGAAACGACTATGGGTGTTAAGCAGGGGTGTATTTTGAGTACGCTA
Organism: Chrysotoxum bicinctum; assembly: GCA_911387755.1. Lineage (NCBI taxonomy): Eukaryota > Metazoa > Arthropoda > Insecta > Diptera > Syrphidae > Chrysotoxum > Chrysotoxum bicinctum. The sequence continues at coordinate 119,001,507 of OU426987.1, forward strand.
TTATTCATCCTTTTTATCAATGACATCACAGATGATATTGGAGGTGGGGTGCAAGTTAACCAAGTAATGATTCCGGGGTTAATGTATGCTGACGATATTGTCTTCTTATGCGATACAATTAATGGAATGCAACTAAAAATTAACAGACTCGAAAGATACTGCAAAACCTGGAATTTATCGGTCAATCTAGAAAAAACTAAAATCCTCGTGTTTAGAAATGGTGGTGGTCGATTCTCGAGAAATGAAAAGTGGAATTACCAAACGGAGCCTGTTGAAGTTGTAAGAGATTACAAGTATCTTGGTGTTCTGATAACATCTAATCTTAACATAGAAAAACATTTAAAAATAAAATTAGCGGAAGCAAAACGTGCTATAAATTCAGTCTGGAGTACTTGCATCCAAAATAAATTTGTAACACATAGCGCAAAACAAAAAATTATCCGTGCGACAGCCCAGACAATTCTCTTGTATGCTGCACAGGTATGGGGATATAGAATCTCTGACTCTGTAGAAAAATATCAGCGGTATTGTATAAAACGTATTTTTAGGTTGCCTAATAATACCCCTAATTATATGATACACCTAGAAACAGGTTGCTCACCCCTTATCTTGGAAACGTTAAAAATGCACTTTGACTATGTAATAAAAGTCATGGAAATGGAGGAGGAACGCCTACCGAAAATTGTTCTGAAATATATGCTAGAAAGAAGCGATCATTGTGTCAAAGAATGGGAAGAACTTGCTAGTCATTATGGATGTGCCATCAGCTTTCACCCTAGTGACGGAAGCACCACTCTGAGAAGAAAATTTGAATGTATTATGGAAAAATCGGGATCGTTTTTATACAACAAATATGTAGACGAAGCTAAATCGTCGGTACACAGGACGTATTACAGCACCATCAAGTATAATCTCCAAAATAATACATACTTTTGGGATAGAAATAAGACTGAGATGATTAGAACTATTTTTATGTTAAGAGGCGAATTAACAAAGCTAAACTACATGCCGCACCGACCCGAGCTACCAATTTTCTGTGATCTCTGCAACCGTAATGAGAGGGAAGATGTCTATCATTTTATTGCTGTGTGTCCTGTTTTAAATGAATTTCGTTTGATGTACTTTGGAGCTAGAACACTTGGGAAAGAGGAACTGCTGGGTATTTTAAATGGTGATCGTGGCTGGAATGCTGTGTATAGATATACTTCAAGTGCTCTTCAGTATAGGAAAAGAATTAGAGAAGAAGATTTTTAAGATATACATTGAGAAATTTTTTATTTACATAATGAATTTTACTTTTATAAATTTTTATTGAATTATAATTAATCTTATTTAAAATTGTGTTTAACAATACAAAAATGTCAATCTGGTAGACGGCTTATTGCCAAACCTTAAGACTTTGTGCCAAAATAATATTGTAAAAATATTGTATTATTGTGTTTTTATACAGTTTAATAAAAAGTCATTAAAACTAAACTAACAGTACTTTGTCACATTATTGTATGCTTATAAGACGATAATTAAAAAAATAGTAAAAAGCAAGTTAATCCTTTCAATCGTAAATTCACCTAAGAATCCAAAAACGTAAAAACTAAAATAAAAGGCTTTTCTTAGAACAAAAGTAGTTTTTGTTATTTTTGATTTTCTCAAAAACTGCAAAACATTTTGACATCCGGTTTTTTGTGTTTGATCAAAAATTAATAAGAGCATTGAATATTGAATAAAAAAATAATACTTAATTACGTAAAATTTTGAAAAAAATAGTTTAAAAACAAAATTTTCATTTTTTTTTCAAAATTTTGATTTTGAAAATTAATTTTTCAAAAACTATTTACTCGAACAACCTTATTTAAAAACAAAATTAAAGAATGTATTTCTGGCTTTTCAAAATGCTATAGCACTACTCTGTAGGTATCACCGTTATTTTTAATAATTTTTTTTTTTAAGTGATTTTTTTCTTTAATTGCCCCTCCCTCCTAAACGGGAGAAATAGAACCCCCCCCCCCCCTCCCATAAGATTTTTTTCTTGTCTAAGTCCAACCTATACGCCCTAGCTTTTTGTCACACCTTATGCAAATCACCCTGTATATACTTATAGTATTCTCATGAGGCAGTTTTTTTTCTTTACTTGTCCGCTCACTAGGATCGCTGTAAAGTTTATATACAATGGCCAAAACGTTGCGAAGAGTGTGAACATTGTATATAAACTTTGAATTTTAAGAAGTAAAAAATGAAAGGGTTGATTATTGATATTGTTTAGAGTCGAGACCTCTTTTGATTCCGACTTATTGAATATTACTCCTTACCTCGGGTGGGGGGTAGTAATAACAAATGAAACAAGTATTTTGACTTCTAAATTGAAAGTGATTTTATTCTTAATTTGTAAGACTATTTATACTAAAATAAATGCAATTTGACAATAATAATTCTATGGGAAGAAAAATGTAATGGGATAGGCGAGCAGGCACCTGTAGAGAGTGCTGATCTTGCAGTATGGATTTGTGGGAAAATAAGTTGTGTGAATATAAAGTGTGCTGATATTGCAGTATGGATTTGTGGGAGAATAAATTGTGTGATAGGGTGTTCGAAATTTGGATAGGGTGTTTTTCATATCGATGAATAGACTTAAGTTCAGTGTAGGTAAGAATGGTGCTGTTGACTTTGATGTGTAGAAATTATGAGCATTAATAGTCATGGTTGGTTGTTTAATGACACAGTCAGTTGCCAGTTTCATAAGTCCTACGCCTTGGAGTTTTGTAGTTAAAATATCTGATCCGCACACTACAGACAATACTTCATCGTGATGAAAGGCAAAAATCCAGTGATTAGGATTATGAAGTTGAATCCACATTTTGTCAACAGTGGTAGATTTTAGTTCGCAATATGATGAAAGTTTCTTATTATGATTTAACATGTGAATATCGCATTGGTTTTCAACTGAGTGAGTATTGAAGATAGGATGTCGCTGTTTACATAGATATTTTTGGTCATCAATATGTATACAGCCCTGGTATTCAGTTTGTGAAAGCGCGAAATGCTGATCCCTGAATGGAGTTATTGCTAAGAATGCTGTTGATGGTTGTATGAAGATGAAGGATGTGTTATGTTGGACTGGTAATGGTACTAGTTTGAATATCTGGAACATTTGCATATTTAGTAAAGGCAATTTTACAAGGAAAACAATTGCTGATGATGTAACTCGTCCCTTGACTCGAAGGAGCTCGTATAGTTTTGGAAGATTATGTTCGTCATATCCAGGAAGTGTCAATGAGCTTGGTATCATCTTACGAATTCTATCCAGTTCGCTCAAAAGTTGTCTTGGTGAAAGAAGTAAAGCGTTTATTCTTCCTTGATGGGTATCTGAAATAGCTTCCAGAATTGCTATTTGAGTTCGTTGAAAACTGTCCATTATTTGAGTAACATAGATTGTAATATAGATGAGGATTTCTCTTCTCTGTATAGTTTTATTCAGGTTGTCTATTGAATCATAAGCTATGGTCAGCTGCTGTTTAACTTCACTAAATTGTTCTTTGATTGAAGATAATGATTTGTTGAGAATGTTTGTTGTCGATTCAATTATTGATGTTTGATTTTTGCTCAATTCAAGTAGATGCCTCTCATTACTATGGGCCATTTGGATGTTATCTTCAATGTATTGTGCGTATTCTTGGTCAAGGACCCCGAAAAGCTTGTTTGCGACAGTGCCTATAATGTCAAATGGGGATCTTCTCTTTCTTATCGCCATGCCATTTCTGTAGTTTAAAATTTCATTTAGGTTCTCAGATTCCATGAGACGCATTTCTAAATGATTGACGATGGCCTTGCAAAGGTTATTTTGAAATTGTTGTTCCTCACATCTGGTCTTTAGTAGGGTGAGGCCTTTCCGTATTCCTTGCAATTCCTGCCAATAACTGGTCATATTGAAGTAAATGAACAGGTTCCATTCATCAGTTATTAGTCTTGCTTCCCCAATTTCATCGAAATATAGCCCAGGGCTACTGTCAAAATGCTGAATGTCTACTGGAATTGGTTTAGTGCTTTGTCCGGATACGGTGCCTAGTAGAAATAAGCAAACCAATAGTGTTGTGATTGTACTTATTTTCATCTTTTGAGTTGGCACTGGCGATGGTTCTGGGTTACTTCGTTTTTTCTGGGAGCATTCTCTTATCGGGAGGAAGCGACCTTGAAGTGGGTGTTTAACTTTAGTTTTGGTTCTTGATAGCAGAGACCGATCATTAGTTTCAGCCGATGTTGTTGGTTTGTCTTTAGTAGATAGCGGTTGAACTTCAGTTGGAAGTGGACAAACTTTAGCAATTGATCGTCTTAATTCTCCTGAATGGGTTTGGATATCAACCACTCTTGCAAATTTGTCCGGTCCGCATATTGTTCTTAAAACTCTTCCCATTAACCATTTAAGAGGAGCTAAATTGTCTTCTTTAATGAGGACTAATGTACCTGGTTGGATATCAGCTTGAGGATTTTTCCATTTATATCTCTGCTGAATCTCTTGTAAGTACTCGTTCGTCTATCGGCGCCAGAATTCCCGATGAATAGATGTTACTAGATTCCATCGAGCGATATGTGTAAGTGTAGGTGCCTTCGCGGATTCTGGATCCACCATTGCAGTTAAGGGTGCTCCAATCAAAAAATGTCCAGGAGTTATAGCTTCAAGATCATTAGGGTCATTCGACATTTGCGTTAATGGTCTAGAGTTCAGGACAGCTTCGATTTGTGCAAGAGCTGTTGTTAGTTCTTCTTGAGTTAACGATGCACTTGCAAATATCCGCTTCATATGGTGTTTGGCCGATTTTACCGCTGCCTCCCATAAGCCTCCAAAGTGAGGAGAACGTGGGGGGATTGGTTTCCAGTCGATGGTTCTTCCAGCACAATAATTCTTGATGGATTCTTGACCTTCTTTTGTAAAAACCTTGGAGTTGAGCTCATTTAGTTCATTTCGAGCTCCAATGAAGTTTGTTGCATTGTCGGAAAAGATTTTTGCTGGACATCCTCGCCTGGCTACGAATCTTTTCAAGGCTCCAAGAAACGCCTGAGTAGTTAGATCAGTGACTAGTTCTAGATGCACTGCCTTTGTTGAGAAGCATACGAAAACTGAAACATATGCCTTTGTTGATTGCTCACCACGTATTCTGTAGTGAATATATACTGGACCAAAGAAATCCACGCCTACATTCATAAATGGTCTTGAAGGTTGGACACGTTCCGGTGGTAAATTGCCCATTAATTGCTCAATACCTTTTGGTTTAGCATTAAAGCATTTGATGCAATTGTTTACGATGGACTGGGCTAGCCGTTTTCCTCCTAATATCCAGTAAGTTTGTCTTGCAATGGCGAGATACACAACCATATTTGATAAGTGCCTTTAAATCTTCTGGAAATGCCGATGATTGAATACGCTTTACGATAGTGTACGTTGCTGATTTCAGTTCTTGTGGAGAAAGAACGGTGTCCACCAGTCTGTAATTTTTGGCTCGTTTTAGGTTACTTATGAAACGTATGCCGTAACCCTTTGTAGAATTTTGAACGAGTTTTTGTGGTTAATTCTTTCAACAAAATGGTAGATGGTTTTTGCTGTTGCTAATAGAACAGTTTTCATAACTTTCATCTCTAAAATTTGTCCTTCTTCTTTCCTTAATGGTTGTTGGGGCCATTCTGACTTAGGCTTCTTCAAGAATGTTGGACCTGGGAACCAAACAGTTGACTTCAAAAGTTGTTCAGGCAATAACCCTCGAGATAGAAGATCAGCTGGATTTAGTTCCGAGTTTATAAACTTCCATTGAGATTTTATGGTTTCATCCTGGATTATAGCTATACGATTAGCTACAAAGGTCTTCAGTGGTGATGTTGTGTTTATCCAAGACAGAACAATTTGTGAATCAGTCCAGTATGTTGTTTGTTTAAATTGTATTGGAAGGCTTTCCTTTACGAACTTAACTAGCTGAACCAATAGTTTAGCGGCACAGAGTTCTAGGCGAGGAATGGTTTGTTGTTTGAGTGGTGCTACTCGAGTTTTGGCACACACCAATTGTACATGGACTTCTCCTTTGAGGTTTGTGGATTTGATATAGACCACAGCCCCATAAGCTCGTTGGGAGGCATCTGAGAATGCATGAAGTTCAACCCAAGTTGGGTTGTTCACTATAATGTGTCGTGGAATTTTTAGGTTGTTCAGCTTGAGAAGGTCTTTTCTAAATGTTTTCCATTTAGTATTCATCTCTATCGGTAACGCGGCATCCCAGTCGAGTTTTAAGGCCCAAATTTCCTGCATGTAGATTTTTGCCAGTACAACCACTGGACTCACTATTCCCAGTGGATCGAAAATGTGAGCAGTGTCGGATAATATAGATCGTTTGGTAACCTTTGTCATTTCGTTCCAATTTGTTTTGATGAGAAATTGGTCTGATGCTGGTAGCCAGGTTAGTCCCAAAGTTTTTATAGAACCTTCCTCTTGGTCGTGAAGGATCGTTTCAGTTTCGCAATCTTCTGGTGGGATTCCTTTCAAGAGTGAAGGTGTGTTAGAGCACCATTTTCGGAGATGGAACTCTCCTTGAGCCAGAAGTTGTATTAGTTCTGACTGCTTTTGAGTAACGGTTTTTAGACTGTCGCTTCCGGTTAATATGTCATCCATGTATATATCTTGTCGGATGATATTTGCGCCTAGCAAATGCTGGTGGTCTGCTCCTTCTGCCAAATCGTGAAGGCATCTTATAGCGAGATAGGGGGCAGATTTAGTACCATAAGTGACAGTGTTTAGTTGATACGTCTTCAGAAGTTGATTAGTTGATTCCCGCCAAACTATACGCTGAAATCGTTTGCTGTAGTCGTTTACTAGTATTTGGCGATACATCTTGGAGATATCTGCGGTAAACACATACTTGTGAATCCGGAATCGCAAGAGAATTGAGACGAGATCATTTTGTAACGCTGGTCCAGTGTGCAGGATTTGATTGAGTGATATGTTTGTGGATGTCTTTGATGATCCATCAAACACCACTCGTAATTTAGTTGAACTGCTTTCAGGGCGTAAAACGCAATGATGTGGAAGGAAATATTGTGGCATTTCACGAGAGATTTCATTGGTTTCTATCTCTTCCATATGCCTCAATGCAATATAGTCTCTCATAAACTCAATATATTGCTTCTGAATTTCTGGGTTCTTTTGAAACCTTTTTTCCAGGCTAAAGAATCGTCGAACAGCTATTTCTCTTGAGTCACCGAGGCATTCTGGGTTATTTGCAAAAGGGAGATTTACGATGTAACGTCCAGATTCTGACCTGGTGGTAGTTTTCAGGAAAATTTCCTCACATTGACGTTCTTCTTTGGTAAGTCGTTTTTGAATAGTTTGTGAGGGAGTAGTTAGATTTTCTTCTAGGTTCCAGAAACGTTCAACCAGACTGTCCAGGTTAGGAGATGTAGTGTCTACTCCTATGCCGCAAAATAGTGTTGACGGACTGTTAGTGACTATCTTTCCCATAACTATCCATCCCAGTAAGGTGTTTTGTAGAGTTGGGCCACTGTTGGTTAGTTTTATCTGGCCTACCGAAAGAAGTTCCGGGTAGAGCTCAGCTCCGATGAGAATATCAATGTCAAGTGGTTTATTGAAGTCGTTATCTGCCAATTTGATGTTCTGAGGCATTTCCCAATGACTTGTGTCGATAAAATCACTGGGTTGTTGTGTAGTTATCGTATTGAGCACAAATACTTGAATTTGTGTCTGATAGCCAGTAACACGGGATTGAAGACATATATCGACCTTTTTGCTCAGGGTGATTGGTCTGTTTCCCATGGGTTCGTATTTTGTTAAGAGGTGCAATTTTGAAGCGAGCTTCTCAGTTATGAAGCTCATTTGAGAACCGGAATCGAGCAACGCTCTTGCTTTGACAGCATTATTTGTCCGATTAAGTATGTTAACCACGGCTGTCCCCAACAGTACATAATTGGATAATTTTGCTTTGCTGGATGTAGCTGACAGGCTGGTTCTGTTGTCTATAGTCGGAGCTTGATGTCTTTGGTCCTCTGTTGTCACGTGAAGCAAGGTGTGGTGGTATTGATTGCATTTAGTGCAGTGAATTGATCTACATGTTGGAGCTTGATGTCCCAAGCGTAAGCAATTTGTACAGCGATTAAGTGATTTAACATTTCTTAGTCTCTCTTGTGGTGAGAGCTGGAGAAACTTTGGGCATAGATATAATGGCATGTTTTTGCTGTCCACAAACTAGGCATCTATTGGTTTTGGTTGTTGAAGCAAGAGCTACTTTTGTCCTTTTGTTCAGGTCTTCTGAGCCCGTTTTTGCTACTTTTGGTCCAAGGGCTTCCAATGATTGGAACCTTAACTCTAGAAATGACATGAATTCGTTTAGGGCTGGCAGTGCTTTTGGTTGCCTTAGCGACTGCTCCCAAAGCGTGAGCGTGTTTCTGTCCAGTTTCTTGATTGAAATGCACATCAGTATAGGGTCCCAATTGTGAGTGTCTATGCTTAAACCCTTTAAACTGAGCATGCACTCTTGTGTGGTGTCATGCAAGACTTTTATTGCCTTCGAGCCTTCACTCTGGATGGCAGGTTGCATGAGCAATCTCTGAACATGCGCTGTAACCAGTAGTCTAGGATTGTCATATCGATCTTTGACGACTTGCCATGCTGCACTGTAGTTGTCATCGGATGTCGAGAAGTGCCTTATCAGTTTCTCTGCTTCACCTGCTAAAGTCGTCTTCAGGTAGAACAGCTTTTGACAGTTGGCTATGTCTTGCTTGTGCACAAGTTCAGTAAATAGATCACTGTACTGCTTCCATTTAGTATAGTCCCCATCAAATTTGGGCAAGGTTACCTTGGGTAATTTTAGGGATTGCTTGGGTGTGTTTGCTGTGGAAAGATTCATAGCTCCATTGGATTGTAATGAGTTCTGTGTGGTGAACTGCTCCAATTTGTCGGTCAGAGAAATCAGGAATTCTTTGACATCGTTTTACAACTTGTAGAATTCATCTACGTTATATCCATCTCGTTTTGGATCTTCGGAAAGCTCGTGAATCAAACGATGAGTTTCTTCCAGTTCCATCCAGTATTTCTGCAGCGCGCTTAGTTTTACGCTACAAAAGGTTGAACTCCAAGCGTCTTTTGCAGTGGCTCTGATACTAGCTAACAATCGCTGTAAAGACTGTGTGGTTGTGCCTTGTCTTCTCACAACTCTTGTTAATTCAGATGTTGGGGATACTACGGGCGTTAACTTTTGCTTCTCATCCGTGGTTGTGTTGCTTGATATGCCATCAGCACCAGCTGACTTCATGGATGGGTCTATGTCGGCATCTACAGGCACAATTGACTCTAAGATATGCTTAAGTTCAATATAAGCCCTTTTCACCTTCTCGTATGTGTTAGCTTGAACATACGGAGTGTCCGCCTTGACATGAGCCTTTATCTGGTCATGATTATTAGAGAACTCCAACCAGAGAGCTTCTAATGACCTTAATTTCTTGGTCTTATAGTCGACGGTTTTTCGGTCGGGACCGTCTTTGCCAACATTGGTCTTGAGTCGTACCAAGTCGTCCGTTATGGCCTTCTGCCTGGCCACGATGGTAAACACCTTCATTTCCTCCATCTGGATTAGTTATGTTTATGAACTTGCTGGTAGAAACAGGAACTCTGGAACCTTGTCAATATCCACTTGCTGGTGGACTCAGGAACACCACGATCGCTGGATCTCTGGAACTCTGGAGCTTTGTCAATACTCACGTACTGATCACGTCGGGGTCACCAATGTTTAGAGTCGAGACCTCTTTTGATTCCGACTTATTGAATATTACTCCTTACCTCGGGTGGGGGGTAGTAATAACAAATGAAACAAGTATTTTGACTTCTAAATTGAAAGTGATTTTATTCTTAATTTGTAAGACTATTTATACTAAAATAAATGCAATTTGACAATAATAATTCTATGGGAAGAAAAATGTAATTGGATAGGAAGCACTTGTAAAGAGCGTGCATAATTCTATGGGAAGAAAAATGTATTGGGATAGGCGAGCAGGCACCTGTAGAGAGTGCTGATCTTGCAGTATGGATTTGTAAGAAAATAAGTTGTGTGAATATAAAGTGTGCTGATATTGCAGTATGGATTTGTGGGAGAATAAATTGTGTGATAGGGTGTTCGAAATTTGGATAGGGTGTTTTTCATATGCAGGTACATGGTACATAGTAATTAATTTAATTTAAAGTTGATAGTTTAAACAGATATCTATATCAGTAAGGCGGCAAAGGGAGATGATAAATACAGCTGGTTTCGTCCTTACAACTGTAATACAATGCCAAGAAAATGCAGAAATTGCAGAAAATGCAGACACTTTGTTTACGAAATTTCGCTGTAGCTTGATTGTTTTCTTTTTGTTGACCTTGGTTGTGTGTTTGTATGGATACACATTTGTACGTATGTAGGTACATTCATATTTTTCATTTTTCAGCCTGGATTTTGCATTTTTTTGTTATTATTTAATGATTACTGACTAAAATTTGATGGGTTCACTTGTCAAGTTTTTAAAACCTTTCGAATTTGGGCATAAAAAAAAACTTGCCAAGTAAGCCCATCAAATTTTAGTCAGTAAACATTAAATAATAAAATTTCTCTATTACATTGTAGCTGTTTCAATATTATTCTACTTTAAATATTCGGTATTAAACCTTCATGAAGTAAGAACTTGGCGTACTTTTCACGGCTGACTTGTTACACAAAGATTTTTGTATAGAAGAACTTGGCTCTTTTTTTAACATTTATGTTTTTTGGTCTGATCTCACTCCTTTTTGCAAAGATTTTAATATTTTGCCATGTCAAAATCTCGAAAGATACGGAAAGATAGAAGGGTGTACTCAACTTAGTTTAAAGCTTCCTATTTCTTTTGGTATATTTTCTTTTTCTTATTGGTTGTTTTGATTTGCTCTTCAATTATTTCTTCTTGTCCTGGCAAGATACCTAACACTAACATACCTACCTTAATTACGGCAATCAGAAGTGCTCCATATAAATTAAACATTTTCTCAGAAAGTGGGTGGATACCACGCCCCCGAATCGAAAACCCCAATTTTTATTTTTGGTCCTTTATATGCAATTTAAGCCCTACCGTTCTACCAAATTTCATTGTTCTACTGCAATCGGAAATGCGCCATGTATAGTTTACATCAGTTCTGGGGAAGTAGGCGGATACCACGCCCCTGAATGGAAAACTTCAAATTTTATATTTTTTTCTTTGTATGCAATTTAAGTCCTACCACTTTACCAAATTTCATCGTTTTACAGCACTTGGAAGTGCTCCATTCAACCAACACCAATTTGGAGAAAGTGGGCGGATACCACGCCCCCTGAATGGAAAACCTCGATTTTTATTCTTGGTTCTTTATATGCAATTTGAGCCCTGCCGTTCTACCAAATTTCATTGTTCTACTGCAATCGGAAGTGCGCCATGTATAATTTACATCAGTTCTGAGGAAGTAGGCGGTAAGCACGCCCCTGAATGGAAAATTTCAAATTTTATATTTTTTTCTTTGTATGCAATTTAAGTCCTACCACTTTACCAAATTTCATCGTCTTACAACAGTCGGAAGTGCTCCATTCAACCAACACCAATTTGGAGAAAGTGGGCGGATACCACACCCCTGAATAGAAAACCTCGATTTTTATTCTTAATCCTTTATATGCAATTTGAGCCCTACCATTCTACCAAATTTCATTGTTCTACTGCAATCGGAAGTGCGCCATGTATAATTTACATCATTTCTGAGGAAGTGGGCGGATACCACGCACCTGAATGGAAAACTTCAAATTTTATATTTTTTCTTTGTATGCAATTTAAGTCCTACCACTTTACCAAATTTCATCGTTTTTTTCCAATTTGGAGAAAGTGGGCGGATACCACGCCCCCTGAATGGAAAACCTCGATTTTTATTCTTGGTCCTTTATATGCAATTTGAGCCCTACCGCTCTACCAAATTTCATTGTTCTACTGCAATCGGAAGAGCGCCATGTATAATTTACATCAGTTCCGAGGAAGTGGGTGGATACCACGCCCCTGAATGGAAAACTTCAAATTTTATATTTTTTTCTTTGTATGCAATTTAAGTCCTACCACTTTACCAAATTTCATCGTTTTACAGCAGTCGGAAGTGCTCCATTCAACCAACACCAATTCGGAGAAAGTGGGCGGATACCACACCCCCTGAATGGAAAACCTCAATTTTTATTTTTGGTCCTTTATATGTATTTTGAGCCCTACCGTTCTACCAAATTTCATCGTCTTACAGCAGTCGGAAGTTCTCCATTCAACCAACACCAATTCGGAGAAAGTGGGCGGATACCACGCCCCCTGAAAGGAAAACCTTGGTGTTTATTTTGGTTTTTTATATGCAATATAAGCCCTACCGGTTCACCAAATTTCATCGTTTTACAGCAGTCGGAAGTGCTCCACTCAACCAGCACCAATTCGGAGAAAGTGGACGGATACCACGCCCCCTTAATGGAAAACCTCAGTGTTTATTTTTGGTCCTTTATATGCAATTTAAGCCCTACCGGTTCACCAAATTTCATCGTTTTACAGCAGTCGGAAGTGCTCCATTCAGTCAACACCAATTCGGAGAAAGTGGGCGGATACCACGCCCCCTGAATGGAAAACCTCAAATTTTTGATTATTTCCTCTACTTGCATGACAAGACCTACCGTTGTACAAAATTACAAGATTCTACGATGTCGGGAAGTGCTCCATAATTTTGATGATCTGTCAGTCAGTGATTGAGTGAGTCAGTCAGTTACGGTTTTTGTTATTTTTGAGGCCTTATATCTCAGGAACCGCTTATAATAGAAAACTGAAATTTGGTGTGGCGCCTGTGCTTGACTAGCTTAGCAAATATTCGGAATTTCAAGTTTCTAACTTCATTGGTACTGAAGATAGGGAGGGGTCAAAAGTCGCCTGAGTTTGTTCCTGTAAAAAGGGTGTAGTGCCAGAACTTGGCTGGGCACTACCGTGCCCTTTGATACGAATCATACTATGGTATGATTATGGTATTATCTTAGAATCAAAATTTGTCTCAGAACTTCTTTTTATTTACATAAAACAATAAGTAAATGTAATAAATAAAAGCTATATTATAAAGTGGGGTGATTTCTAAGTGCAATTTCATTTTTTCAGAAATGTTGATATTGTACGCTCTTCTAAAATAATTTGTTTTAAGTTGAAAATATTTTTTTTTTAATTTTAATTTTGAACTTGAGGAAAAAAAGTATTTTTTTGTCTCGTGAACTTAAATAGTAAATAGTTTTCTTTTTCTGTTCTATATAAATTCCTCAATATTCGCCATTTTCTCAAACATGCATTAATTAAGGTTTCAAAATCTTAAGTCAATTTCTAGCTTTTAACAAGCTAGTGAGTGACTTATTAATTAAAAGATTGTAATGAATGAAAAAAAAAATTGATTCATAAGCTAATCGATGAATTCTGATTAGAAAAATTATGAATTGGAAAATTTATAAGTTAGCATGACAATTTTATGATTTATAAACTAGATTTGAAAGCTAAACAGAGATTCAAAATCTAATTTTATACTTATTCGGCAGGTACCAAAAGTTTCGAAGTACTTTTTTAAGAAAACGGAATGTTTTTTTTTCAATTTTATTGAAAATACATATTAAATTATTTTTAGGTATTTTCGTGAATAACTAAATAATTATGTAGTCAAATCAAGTTTAAGAATTTTGAATCTTCCAACTGACTTATGATTTTTTTTTTTTAAATTCCCAAGTCATCTACATATGACTTAATGTTTTTTTAATTGAAAAATTCGCCAGCCTTATGTAATTTAATTTTGGTGGGGGCAATACCCCCATTTATTTGGCTTAATACAAGCTAATTCTTGATCTTACTTAAGTATAGCTGTTAAATCTAGGTTTGGGAATTGGAAGGATGAATAAGACGGAGTTTCAGGCAGGATGAACTGAGGTTAAAGTCGAAGCAGTTAATGTTAAGGTGTGTCCAGACCAAAGAAACATTTTTGAAACATTTCAGAAACATTTAAGAAACATTTCAGAAACATTTAAGAAACATTTCAGAAACATTTAAAAAACATTTCAGAAACAGAGAAACATTTCTGAAATGTTTCAAAAATGTTTCTTTGGTCTGGACGCTCACGAAACATTTATGAAATGTTTTTCTGTTTCCCATTCCGAATGGGAAACTTTATTTGTTTCCCAAGTATTTACATAGGTAGAAAGTGCGTGAGTCGTTATTAATAAAAAATATAAAATGTCGCAAAAAGTGTGGAGCAACGAGAATGTTATCGAATTGATAAAAATTTATGAATAAAAAAAGTTTTGTGGGATCGACTCTTAGAAAAATATTAAAAATAAAATCAAATAAGCCGATTATATAGGTATCTGAAATTTGCGAAAATATAAATTGTGATAAAGATGAAGTAGAAAAAACTTCATGCGCTTAAAGTGCAACACAGGCGAGGAAAAAAATTACAGACAACTCAATCTCGAAACAATGGGAAACAAAGAAACCTTTCAGAAATGTTTCTCAAAGCGTCCACACCAAAAAAAAACAAATCAGAAAAATTTCTGAAATGTTTCTGCAATGTTTCTGAAATGTTTCTTAAGCAAATGGGAAACATTTCAGAAACGTTTCTTAAACAATGTTTCCTGAACTGTTTCTCTGGTGTGGACACACCTTTACAATTAATCCTCCGAAGCATGCGAGTAATACGTTCGTTGGAGTGCTAAGAAGTGCGGTGGCTAGGGAGATAGAAGAGCCGAGGATTTATTATATTACGGGAATTAGTGTTGAAAGAGATGGAATTGTAGAGAGTTGTGCAGTTAACAAACCCTGAAAGTAATCGATGAATGAAGAGAATGTCACTTATTGCGCTCTTCGTTCTTCTAGAGTATTCAAGTTGATTAACAGAAGTCGGTCTTGATACTGGGGTAAAATAAGAGGGTTATTCCAAGACAAACCACGATGTGCGAAACGTATGTAGGAAACGACGTTGAATGCTCTTGATTCTGGATATATGAGTTTGTTGGTAAGGGGATCATACTTGACAGGCGTATTCAAGAAGCGGGCGAACAAAGGTTATGTATAAAGAATGGATCACGTAGGGGTCAGAGAATTCTTTGGACCAACGTTTCACAAAGCCTAGTGTAGAGTTTGCTTTGAGTATAATCTCGTCAGTATGTGTGAGAAAGGTGAGTTCTCTATCATATAAAACACCAAGGTCTCGAATTGACTCAGCGGTGGATATCTATGGGCTGATAATGTAGAAGGTATCGACAAGAAGTAAATCGTAAATTCGTTTTTTTAGGCACCAGACAGAGAAATTGTTAAGATCAAGTTGTAGTGTAGGAGAGTGGCATCATGTGTGGAAGAAATGGTCTTGAAAAATTTGTATCGTTGGCGTAGAGTAAGATATGACAATGTTTAATGACCATTTCAATGTCGTTAATAGTAAGAATAAAGAGGAGAGGTCCTAAATGGCTGCCTTGTGTAACCCCGAAGGTAGCTAAGAAATCATCAGAGATCGAACTTTGTAGTGTAACGGGTGTTTAGGTAAGAAGAAATCCATCTTAAGAAGATAGGTTCAAGGCCAATGGTGGACAGTTTGAATAGAATAAGCTTATATGAGATTTTGTCAAAGGCCTTACTGAAATCGGTTGAGACAACATCTACTTCCTTTCCGTTTTCTAAGGCTGAGAGTCTGAAGGATACGAATTCAACAAAGTTAGTCGTTGTGGACCTACCCTTTACAAAGCCGTGTTGTCTAGGGGAAATGAGAGACTTACAACGAAAACTTAAAATATCATATAAAATGCTTTCAAAGATTTGGGGAATATGTGGAAGCTTAGCGATTGGACGATAGTTTGTAATTTCACACTTTTGGCCCTTTTTATGTATTGGGGTTATAAAAGAGGTCTTCCATAACTGAGGGAATACTTCTTGAGATAGAGATAAACCGAAGATTTTTGAAAGGGGAAGAGAGAGTGTTGAAGAGCATTTTTTGAGAAATATGGCGGGGATACCATCTGGGCCGGGAATATACACATTATAACGTGATTTATTATATTTCATTAATAAAATATGCTTTGAATAATAATTTCTACTGTTCAAGTTATTTTTTTAATTATGATGGAATAATGTCGTTTTTATTTGGCAATCCGGAATCTCTCTCCGATCCGGAATCCCAACTGAACACTTTTGTTTGCTTCTGATGATTCTGAAGTTTTGTTTGATTGTATATGTGAAACATCAAATGCGTACAATAATCAAAATCAAGAAAAATGTTTGTTGAAAGCAGGATTGTCACTTTTTAGAAACAACTACCTTTGTTACGTCTGCTACGTAGTTTATGTAGCTAAATGTAGTTAATTGTAGTTAATGTAACAAATTGTAGCATTGCTGCCAATTAACTGTCAGTTGTGCATTTGAAATTTGAATTTTTAAATTAAACGTTCAGTTATTCCTACAATTCTTCATCCTTATGGTAAATGAAACTTTTTTTTTACAAACCTTCATTAGATCATAAAAGTGCAAAATTGTTTTTTTTTCCTTTATTATATTGATTTTTTATGAATTAACTACATACATATGTAGCAGACGTAACAAATTGTAGTAAATTAGGCATGTAGTTTCTTCAATAAACTACGCGTAGTTAAATACTACGTTTATATGCAGTATAGAAAGATCGAGTTGGATTAGGGTCGGATTTTCGACCCACATTTCTACTCGACACCGTTGAGCGATTGGGTTCGAGTCGAACGAAGCTCATTTCAACTAAATACAGGTATGTATATAAAGGTTCGAAGCGAGCTTCAAGCTCGCTTTAACACCTCATATAAACGTAGTAAATCATGTAGAAAATGTAGTGTAGTTAATTCGGCCAACCCTGGTTCGCACAATTTGGATACAAAAATCACAGCTGTTGAGGTTGACGTTTAAGTATATGAATGTGTGAGTGCTTCTGGTTTTGCTTCTGATTTCGAATCCAGAAGCAAATTTCTCTTCTTTTCAGAATCAGAACTGTCATTTTTTCCCAATTGAACACTTTCAGAAGAGTCCGGAAGGCTTCCGGATTGCCAAATAAAAACGACATAACTCAACCGAGTTATTTTGACGTCAATCTACGACGTTCAGCAAACGTTAAAAGAAAACACAAATTTGTGCTATTTGAAGCATTAATAGCAAATTTTTAAAATCACAAAATTAAAATTTTATTAAATGAATATGTTTCCAATTGGAAAAAAATTAATTATGTATTATTTAAGTTTGAAACAAAAAGTCAATACAGATAAAACAGATGTCACAAAAGAAAACATAAAAAAAAAAATCCACTCATTTACAAAAAAAAAATTAAATTTCCTGTGAATTTTTTAAATAGTAAGCTTTTTTACTATTTCTTAAGATTAACGTGATATTTAAGGATTTAATTAAGAAAGGAAACGACTCGACTCTTTCGTATACTTCTTCAAATTCATCTTTTATTCAGTAATTATGTTCAGTAGTTACTTTAATTCAGTTTAGCCAACATAAAAATCATAATGAAACTCATGTTGAATCACCACCGCCACCTGTGAGCCAATTAGTGCAAAAAAAGTTCAGGGAATTCAATCAAATCGTGTGAACATCCTCCCCGCCTTGAAGGACCCTTGTGTCTTCAACCTTTGGAAGTGGACATAGTTTGGCTACGGCTCTTTTGAATGTTCCACTCGACGTTTTTATAGTGGCAACACGAGCAATCCCATCCGTTCCCTGATGCAGCTCCGATATTCGTCCTAAACGCCATTTTAATGGGGGAAGATTGTCGTCACTAACAACCACTACATCGCCCACCTGCAATACTCTGGTCTTACGACGCCACTTTTGCCGTTGTTGTAAGCTTTGCAAGTACTCATCTTTCCACCTGCTCCAGAACTGCTGCATAATCCATTGAACTCTTTGCCATCGACTGAGATACGTGAGATTCTTATCGCTTAGATCATGATCGGGTATTATCTGCAAATGACTACCCACTAGAAAATGCCCAGGTGTCAACGGTTGGAAATCTGAGGGATCTTCGGAAAGGGGGGACAAAGGACGGGAATTGAGTATTGCTTCGATTTGAATAATTACCGTGTTAAGTTCTTCATATGTTAAGGAAGCCAAATTTAGCAGTCTTTTCATATGAAATTTTGCCATCTTGACAGCAGCCTCCCAGATTCCGCCAAAGTGTGGTGATCGCGGAGGAATCATCCGCCATTCGATGCCTTCTTCACTCAGCAATTTTCGAATAGCCATGTCACATTCCTGAGACTTGAGAACTGCATACATTTCCCTTAACTCGTTTCTTGCTCCAATGTAATTTGTTGCATTATCGCTGTAAATAATTTTGCTTAATCCTCGTCTACTGAAAAACCTACGTAAGGCTCCCAGAAATGCAGGTGTGCTAAGATCGCTCACCAACTCTAAATGCACCGCTTTCGTACTAAAACAAACAAATACGGCGACATAAGCTTTAACTGCTACGCTTCCTCTTCTTTTATAGTGCACATAAAAGGGACCACAGAAATCGGTACCAGTAATCGAAAACGGCCGTGATGGATTGACTCTGTCGGGCGGAAGATTTGCCATCAGTGGATAAATTGGCTTTGGATTTACCTTGAAGCAAGATACGCACTTATGTATCACCTTTTTTGCCAATACCTTCCCGTGAACAGGCCAATACTTCTGCCTTACGTTAGCTAATAATGCTTGAGCTCCCAAATGATGATGCCTTTCATGGTAACAACGCAGAAGTTCATATGTAAAAAAGCTGCCAGCGGGTAGAAGAATTGGGTGTTTAAATTCATAGGTAGTGTTCGAACATTGCAATCGTCCTCCAACGCGGAGAATGCCCTTTTCATCAAGAAAAGGCGATAATGAACATATGTGAGACCTTATAGGTAGTTGCTTACATTTTTCTAGAGCTGCGATTTCTTTATCATAAAATTGTCTTTGTATAGACCATATGATGCAATGAATCGCCCAGTTAATCTCTTCTGCACAAATTACTCCCTCTCGTCTCTCTCTCTTATACATCTTTGAAAGCGAATTGTACTTAAATCTTAATATGAAAGCCACTGTTCGGATTGTTGTCATATAACTGTGTTTATATTTGATGTTTTCGATTATGTAATCCTCTTTATTGAGTAGAAACACATTTTTTGGTGCCTTTCTTTCGAGTACTTCATCCGAGAGGTTAGTATTGGGATCCCCAATAGGCCACATCATTTCATCCTTAGTCAAAAACGAAGGCCCAGAGAACCACAACATATTGCCACAGAGTTCCCTTGGGGTGCATCCTCTTGAAACTAGGTCAGCTGGGTTCTGCTTGCTGCTTATATGACGCCACATTCTCCCTTTGATAAACTTTGGATTACTGCAATACGATTTGATACAAATGTTGGCCATTGGTGGTTTTCGGATGAAATCCAATGAAGCACTATACTTGAATCAGTCCAGTAGAAACAGTTATTGAATTTTTGACTGTCGATATTTATAATTTTGTCTACCAAATTGCACATCATTGTGACTGCACACAATTCAAGACGTGGCAGTGTTATGCGATTTTTGTCTATTGGAGCGACCTTTGATTTAGCACAAAGCAAATTGACGAAAATAGAACCATGTTCGTCTATCGAGCGAACGTAAACACAAGCTCCATACGCCTTTTCGGAACTATCTGAAAACGCATGCAATTCAGCCTTTCGTGTTCCACCTGCCAAAACATGCCGAGGAAAAGATATGTGCTCCAAGTTAAACAGATCGCGTCTAAATGATTGCCATGAATAGTGCAATTCTTGGGAAAGAGCTTCATCCCAATCTAATTTGCTTTTCCAAAGCACTTGCATAAACATTTTCGCCTTGACTATTACGGGGTTTATTAATCCCAGCGGATCGTAAAGTTTCGATACATCAGATAATACCGAGCGTTTTGTGAATCTGTTAAGAGGCTGAAGATTTACCTTAATTTGGAATCGGTCATTTACTGGCTCCCATATTAACCCAAGGGTTTTTATGACATTGTCCTGCCGTAATTGAAAAAATTCCTCTCTATCATTTGGCAAAATATCATCTATAATCCGATTATCATTAGAGCACCACTTTCTGAGTTCAAATCCACCCGCAATTAAAATCTGCCTTAGTTCATTGTTCTTACGTAACAAATCATTGAATGAATCCGACCCTGTGAGTACGTCATCTACGTAGAAGTCATTACGTAAGACTTCCGAGCCAAGCGGATAGGTTTCATTCTCATCTTCGGCGAGCTGAGATAATACTCTGATAGCGAGATAGGAAGCTGCACTGGTTCCATATGTAACAGTACACAGTTTGAATATTTTTAGTTTATCTAACGGGGATTCTCTCCATATGATGAGTTGAAACAGTCGATCATCAGCATGCATAACAACTTGCCGGTACATTTTGGTAATGTCGGCCGTGAGAACAAATTTGTGGTACCGAAATTTAATTACAGTTGAAAACAGGTCCGGTTGGAGAAGTGGTCCAACATGCATAATCTCATTGAGAGAAGTACCACTACTCGTTTTGCAAGAAGCATCGAATACAACACGCAATTTTGTTGTAGAGCTCCCCGGTTTGACAATGCAGTGATGTGGCATAAAGAAGTGCGGTTTGTTAAAGTTTATAGTTTTAATATCAACGGCTTGCATATGACCCAGATTTTCATACTCGCGCATGAATTTAATGTACTCTGACGTTACTAGTGGGTCCTTGTGTATTTTTTTTCTAAGCTGTGGAATCTTTTTAAAGCAATTTCATATGAACTTCCTAATGAATTCGGGTCTTTTTTAAACGGTATTCGAACTTGATAACGGCCTTCCTCAAGACGAACGAAATTGTCTCGAAAATGAGATTCGCATGGCCCTGATAACATTTCAGGAGCATTCCTTGTTGTTTCACCGAAGCTTTCTATTCTTGAAAACGATTGCAGGATTTCATCTAAGTTTTCTTCTTCTTGAACACACACATTACATAAGGCTAGCTTATTTTTACTATCCGCAGAATTATTAGTCAAAAGGCCTGACACTACCCAGCCGAAAACAGTATTTTGAAGTAGAGGTAGAGTATCGCTAAGCCTTATTTGACCGATTGAAAGAATAGAAAAAAAATGACTTGCACCTAATAAAATGTCAATGTGTCGTGATCGTTGGAAGAACGGATCAGCGAGATTTATATTTTCTGGAATAGACCATTTTGTTGTATCGATGTCACATTCCGGTAGCTGCTGAGTTATCTTTTTGATAATGTTTGCTTCTAGGCTATAACTAAATTCGTTGAATCGGGATTTGATCATTAGGCTTGTTTTGAATTTGCAGACAGCAGTACTTGCTCCGATTCCACATATTGAAGTCGTAGCCTTTTGTTTTTCAATTCCTAGCATTTGAGCAAGCTTCTCCGTAATTAAATTGAGCTGAGAACCCGAATCTAAAAGAATGCGGCACGGAACACGTGTGTTGTGTTTGTCTAATACGTGTACGACATCTGTAGCGAGCAGTGTTGTCTTATTTTCGGCAAACCTTTGAGACGCGGCGCAGGCATCATTAGTAATCTGCAGTACCGTACTGTTTTGAGCTGTCTTAGTGCTGAACTCATTTGCATTGGGATTAAGCTGTTTGTGATTTTGAGAATTTGCAGTATCTTTGTTGGAGTGGAGAAGAAAATGATGCGAGCCGGTGCATTTACGACAAGTCTGCAGCTTACTATTCTTAACCTCGTGGTCTCCTCTGAGACAGTTAATACATAAATGTTTGCTTTGAGCCACAGAATACCTATCAGCAATAGGAAGTCGAATAAATTTGTAACATCTGGTTATAAAATGACCTGAACCTGAGCAATACAAACAAATTTTATCAGATTTGTCGTTGCCTTTGATCACTGTTAGAGCCTTGGGGTTTGATTTTTTACCAACATGCATGAAAGTGTTTTTACTTGCCTGCGAATTTGATGCTGTTGTAGAACATTCCAGTATTTGACATCGTTTGACTATGAATTTTGTGAATTCTAGTAAGGTTGGAAGTTTATCGACGGGGCACTCTTCTAGCCACTTGTTGCGAGTTATTGGATCCAGTTTTGATGACATGAGGTGTATTAAAACATCGTCCCACTTGTCAACGGGTCGTCCGAGTGACGAAAGCGCACGCACGTGGCTATTGAAGTCGTCGAGGAGTTCTCTTAGAGCGCTTGCTGACGGTTTTTGCAGGGTTGGAGCATCGAAGATTTTTTGTAGATGCTCGGAACAGATGATCCTCTTATTTTGGTAGCCATT
Organism: Chrysotoxum bicinctum; assembly: GCA_911387755.1. Taxonomy (NCBI): domain Eukaryota; kingdom Metazoa; phylum Arthropoda; class Insecta; order Diptera; family Syrphidae; genus Chrysotoxum; species Chrysotoxum bicinctum. The sequence goes on from OU426987.1 coordinate 119,023,849, forward strand.
AATAAGAATTTCCAAAGCAATACTATAATTTTCGTCACTGATTTCAATAGTTTCAATAGCACGTAATGCATTACTACTGAGTGTCGATTTAAGATATTGAAACTTAGCAGTGTTACTCAGTGAGGGATTGGAATGGATAAGGGATTTGAAGGTTTCATAGAAATCCAACCATTTTGTGATCTCACCTGAAAAGATAGGAAGTTGTGGTGTAGGCAATTTCATATATTTTTGAGGAGAGTTTTGAAACGATTCAACCTTATCGGAGACTGGTTTTAGATCCTTGAAAAGCACGCTCAACTTAGGACGCACGTTGTAATAAAGCTCTTCATATTTGGAACGAATACCTTCGGGGTCCTTTGATTCATCTGCATCAAGGTCTTCTATTTTTCCCTGGACATCATCAAATGATGTGTAGAACGTGTCCAGAGAAGAAATTCGCAACTCCATTTGTTGAGAAGTTACGTTTTCATCGATTGATTCCAAGAATATTTGTACACGATCGAGTTGGCCGCAAATAACTGAACGGCGGTTCTTGAGGGTTTCTAACCTCTCGAACCTTTTAACCTCTTTCGAGTCTGTTCCCGGCGGCATGTTCTCGGTTCAATTTCTTAATTTAAGATTAGGTTAGGTTAGGTTAGGTTAAAGTGGCTGTCATTAAAGCGTCTGACACACTTAGACCATTGGAGGTCCATTGTGATACCACGATCTAATAGGGAACAAAGAAGGTTTCCTATTAGTTAAAACCATTTGGAGCTTCTGATGAAGCGAAGGAGACTTTTAATGTCTTTGTCTATGAGATCGCTTGGTTCATTATAGAAATGTTCTCCTAGATGAAGTTTGCGTCTGTAAGAGAGAGCAGGGCATGTACAAAGAAGGTGTGGGATTGTCTCCTCTTCCTCTTCGTCCAAGCAACTCCTGCAGAAATCGTTTGATAGCACACCGAGACGTGCGGCGTGTCTACCTATGAGACAGTGTCCAGTTATGACACCTATGACGGAGCTGATCTGAGATCTACTGAGGGACAATAGACATTTTGACCGTTTCAGATCCAGTTTAGGCCAGATCCGCTTGGTCGCCATACAAGTGGTACTATTAAGCCATCTTGTATTCGATTGTTCCAGAGCGATTCGTTTCAGCATAAGTTTACTTGTAGCTATGGGCATACCTATATTTGCCTTTTCGGGTAAGATAGGCATTTCCGTTCCAATTTTGGCGAGTTCGTCGGCTTTACAATTCCCCGGAATGTCCCTGTGACCCGGCACCCAGAATAGGTGAATGTTAAACTGTTTGGCCATCTCCATTAGAGACGAACGACAGTCTTGGGCTGTAATGGAGTTTACAGAGACTGATGCTAGGGATTTCAAAGCTGCCTGACTGTCTGAGAAGATACGGATATCCGTGTTAGATATCACGTTTTCTTTAAGCCAGGACAATACTTCCTTTATCGCCAGAATTTCCGCTTGGAATACGCTACAATGGTTTGGTAGGCGGAAGGAGAGACTAAGATTTAGTCCATCTGAGTACACTCCACCACCCACTCCGTTTTCAGTCTTCGATCCATCTGTAAAAAAGTTTACTGTTTTATTATCTGCCAAAGTCCCTTCCTCCCAAGCTGACCTTGAGGGAATGGTGACTTCAAAGTTTTTATCGAAGACCAAAGAGGGAGTGATGTAGTCAGAGTGACTTGGTAGAGTTCCGAATAAATTCAGAATGGTGGTGTGGCCAATAGAGTTATTGGTCCATTGAGAGATGGCTTTGAGACGTATGGCTGTGCTCGCGGCTATTTGTTTACTGTAAATATCTAGGGGTGTCAGGTTGAGTAGTATGTCTAGTGCAGCGGAAGGTGTCGAACGGAGAGCTCCGCTGATGCACATACACGCTGAACGTTGAACTCTGCTTAGTTTATCGCGATTAGTCGCTTTATCTAAGGCCGTCCACCATACGGTCACCCCGTAAGTAAGTATCGGTCTGATGACCGCAGTGTATAGCCAGTGAGTAATTTGTGGAGACAGGCCCCACTTGTTCCCTACGGCTTTTTTGCAAGAAAAGAGAGCTACCGTGGCTTTCTTTACTCTTTCCTGTATATTAGGTTTCCAACTTAACTTTTTGTCTAAAATAAGACCCAGGTATTTAGCTTGATCTGAGAAAGTGAGTGGAACACCTTTAATCGATGGAGGGTCTAGTTGAGGAATTTTGTATTTCCTTGTGAAGAGGACTAGTTCAGTCTTGTGGGGGTTGACACCTAAGCCACATCGATCTGTCCATTTTAGTAGCTTGTTGAGAGCGGTTTGTATAAGTTCTGTTAAAACTTGAGGGTGCTTTCCTGATACGGCAATGGCAATATCGTCAGCGTATGCAATCACTTTGAATCCCTCTTCTTCTAGGTCTATTAGCAGATCATTGACTACCATGTTCCATAGAAGTGGGGATAGGACTCCACCTTGTGGGGTTCCTCTACTGACTGACCTTCTTGTAGTAAAGCTACCTAGTTCCGCATTTATAATTCTGCTTTTCAGCATGAAATTTATGAGGTTACCAAGTGAGCTATCCACATTGAGATTCTGCAGTGTCTTCGCTATTGCGGCGCTGTCGACATTGTTGAAGGCGCCTTCTATATCTAGGAATGCAACTAGAGTGTATTCTTTGTGATCTAGGGAGTATTCGATTGCGCGTACCAAGGTGTGTAGCGCAGTTTCTACTGATTTTCCCTTGCAGTAAGCGTGTTGTGCTGTAGAAAAAAGGTTTGGTTTTATAGCACTACGCAGATGAATGTCAATCAATCGTTCCAGTGTCTTGAGAAGAAATGACGATAGACTGATAGGTCTTAGGTCCTTGGGCGTAACGTGGGAGCATTTACCAGCTTTGGGTATAAAGACTACTTTGACTTCTCTCCATATACGGGGAATATGAACCAGGTTTAGACAACTGTTCATTATTATCTCTAATGTGGGTAAGATAATGTCTAAAGCAACTTGCAGTTCGGCTGGTATTATGCCGTCTGGTCCTGCCGATTTATATGGATCGAAGCTGTTAATTGCCCATTTTAGTTTGTCCCTTGTTATTAACCCTCGGATCTTTATACCTTTGTTATTTGACTCTAATGAGTTAATGTTGCAAATGTTTTGCGAGCTACCTGGGAAGTGAGTGTCAAGTAGCAAATTGAGTGATTCTTCACATGAATTTGTCCAGGAGCCATTTGACATTTTCAAAGAGCTTGGCATGACTGGACTTGTTGAGAGGATTTTCCTCAATCTGGATGCTTCAGAAGTATCTTCTATTTTATTACAGAAGTTCCGCCATGAAGATCTTTTGCTTGTCCTCAATTGTTTCTTATAAATCTTTAAGGATTCTTTATATAAGTCCCAATCTGAGGATTCTTTTGTGTATTTAGCTCGATTGAAGAGTTTTCTGCAACTTTTCCTGAGCGGTTCTAATCCTGAATTCCACCAATAAGGTTTCTTTTTTCCTCTAACTTGAAGAAGAGGACAAGAAATATTCATTGCATTGTTCAGGATTAGTGTCAGATCCTTGACTTTGTTATCTAGATCTGAGGTGTTGGAGGGGATATCTAGAGATTCGGCTGTAAGCGATCTTTCCAGTATATCTCTATACGTTTGCCAGTTTGTTTTCCTATAATTACGAAAAACTGGCCGTTTGGTGGGTACATCATTTAAACTGAATTGAATGTATCTATGGTCTGAGAATGAGTGTTCCTCTGATACTTTCCAATTCGTTATCATTTGATATATAGTGTCAGAGACAAGAGTGATGTCTAGCACTTCTTGTCGGTTTCTGGTAACAAAGGTAGGTTCATTACCGATGTTACTGACTACAAGGTTAGTACTAAGAATATAATCAAAAAGAGACTCACCTCTATCGTTTATGTCTGTACTCCCCCAAACAGTGTGATGGGCATTAGCATCACACCCAATAAGGAGGCTGATATTTTGCCTTTTTGCCTCAGCGATGATCCTCTTGAGCGTATCGCCAGGAGGGCCAGGGTTGTCGTGGCCAAGATATGCCGACACTATCCAGTACGTTCCATTATTGGTGTGCATTCTGGCGGCGGTTATATCTCGATCGCTGAAATCAGGGAGTAAATATACATTAGAACTACTTTTAACTAATATGCAGGATCTGGGTTCACCTTTGTCCGATGCATACAGCAAGTAGTAACCAGGAGTCCTGAGTCCCTGAATTCCAGATTTGGCAATCCATGGTTCTTGGATCAGGACTATATCCTCTCGGTTCTTGTGCAGACGGAGAAGAAGTGAGGCCGAAGCCTTGATGGAATGTTGAAGGTTAATCTGAAGTAGTTGCAGCATTTTGGCTACACTCATCCAGACCAACCCCCAACATGGTTAGATTCAGGTCTTCCGATTCAGAGGACGAATCCAGTAGCTCGGCTTCAGAGTCCGAGCCAATGGGTTCGTCTTCACTCAGATGGACCTTCCTCACGGAGTCTTCAGCTTCCTTCTCGGAGAGACTGTCGACATTTTCTGGAGCCTTTTCGGCGATGTTTGTGGTCTTCACTTCAGTCTCAGAGCTGCTGGGAGCATCAATTTCCATTGCTGGGTCGATGTCTACCGCAGATTCTTCGACTGTGGAAGTACCTATTTGTTGTGGAGGAACGGTGTTACCCTCGTCTTTTTTATATACTTTCAAAGTAATCGAAGAGAATCCATACCCAATCACACCTTTGGTTGCCAGTAGAGGAGCCAAGGACTCTTTATTCACTACAATAATTGCAGATCTTGAAGCGCCCTTTGGTTCCTCCACTTTCGCAACTTTCCAGTTATGAGTGGGCAGGTCTGGATTACTGCTTTGTATGATTTTAAGGATTGTATCCGGTCGAGAAGGTTCCTCTGGAATCCAGGTGCGAGCCCTTGGCCTTGTAGGGATTTGCTCTCTAGCAACAACCTCAAGCTTCGCGCCTGTCCAGATCTCACCTAACTTGCTGACAGCAAGCTTATATAGATCGCAAGATCTCTGATCTCCACAAGAGATAAGCTTTACTTGGCCTCGGTGCCAGCCGTTATCTCTAATAACTGGGGGTGGTCCTGGATTGGCTTTCATGATGTCCAGGTAGCGTACCGAGAGCTCTCTTGTTACCACTGCCCAGCGATCTACTGAGATCTTGCCATCGATATCGCTTCTGTCGATGACTGCAACTATTATATTTGATTTTAGCGCATCGCTAAAAGAAAGATCATCCTTCCTTAACGCAGTTGATGCCGTGCTGGTCTTCTGCACTTTCGGGCGCTTGGGTTCCGAAGTGGTTCCCTCAATGGACCTTTGTCGCTTTGACGTGGAGTCACCGCTGGTCTCAGCATCTTGCTGTCTAGCAATGACGCTTTTGGCCCATGCTAGCGATGCTTCCTGCTTAGAGTCACCATTAGTTTCTAGTTTATCACCTAGTCTTTTGATGATCCTCTTAGCATTCCGCAATTCGCGAACGCTTTGCGATAGGGGATGTCTCGTAGTGGTTATAGCAGACCCTTTTTTCAAGGGCGCCTTACCACTGAAATGAGGTTTATTGGTAGTACTACCACTGACCATAGTGGTTACAGCAGACCCTTTTCTCAAGGGCGCCTTACCACTGAAGTGGGGCTTACTGGACGTACTGTCCCTGGCCGTAGTGGTTGCAGCAGACCCTTTTCTCAAGGGTGCCTTACCACTGAAGTGGGGTTTGGGTTTGTTGGTAGCACTACCAATAGACCGTAGCTTATCAGTCCCGCCACAGCCCGCGGACCCTGTCTTAACAGTTGTTCCGCAAACTGTGTCAGGCTTGATAGCCGCTTCACCTATTAAAGCTGTCATAGTCGCTGGCGACTTATCCTCGTTAGAGGCCAAGCCCGTGCCGGCAGTCGCGACTCCTGCCGACATTTGAACGTATATCCCCGTTCGAATTTTTTCTTTTTCTGTAGCTTTATTCATGGTTCATTAGTTGTTTTGAATTTTGTTTGTTGTCTCTGCTACCGCAGCTGGATTGCTGGGGTAGAAAACAGGACGTAAGCCTTCCCACCGCGTCAAGGTCAAATTCACGGGAAGGTAATTTAAGATTACTTATTTAAAAAATTAAGAAATACTTTTTCGAATATCACGTCGGGGTCACCATGAATTTTTTAAATAGTAAGCTTTTTTACTATTTCTTAAGATTAACGTGATATTTAAGGATTTAATTAAGAAAGGAAACGACTCGACTCTTTCGTATACTTCTTCAAATTCATCTTTTATTCAGTAATTATGTTCAGTAGTTACTTTAATTCAGTTTAGCCAACATAAAAATCATAATGAAACTCATGTTGAATCACCACCGCCACCTGTGAGCCAATTAGTGCAAAAAAAGTTCAGGGAATTCAATCAATTCGTGTGAACATCCTGCATAACTTGACTTGAAAAACAATGTTGACATTAATATTCCATTACTCTGAATGTTAATTACGATTGATAACAAAAATTCGGCACTCGGAGGAACGTTGATGTTTATACATCTTAACCGTGAGTCCCAGCACTCATTTTTTTTTTTATGTTAAAGCAGTTTAAATATTATTGTGTATTCAAATTCTATAATTTATATAAGAATTCTATAATTTAATACAAAACAAATTTAAATCAAGATTTAACTGACTGTACCTACCACAGAACGATTTATTCTTTTAAATTTCTCTTTTTGTAAAGAGAAGCTTCTAAAAAAGTTTAAAAAACATTGCATTTCAAAACTTTGAAAATCCTATGCTTAGCTGGTTGGAGCTTGTTTAAGGAGTTTTTTTTAGTCATTTAAAAAATTAATTTTTCTCTAATAACATTCATTTTTAAAAATTCTTAGTCGTGCATTTGTAGGAAACCCTGGTTGTCGAAGTAGGGGACATTGCTAGGGGAACAGCAATAATTTAGTATAGAGGAGGTAGATTTCTCCACAGGTGAATAGCCTACTCTCTCCGAAATTCTTATCTCCCCATATTCGAAAAAAAATGCTTTTCACCAACACCCATGCACTTAGCGACTCGAGGTTGACTTCCGGGTCACGTGTTGGAGGTTTTTTTGACCTGATGAACTTAAATTATTCACACTTTTCTGGTCAAATTTCACCCCGGGAACGGGAGGTCCGGAAGTTTCCACGTCGACCATGTTTGTTAAAATCTGTGAGTGTAGGTGTGTACGAGATCTTCGAAAGCTTTGGAAAAATAGGTTCGGATAAAAGATTGGGCAGTGTGTGATCAGTATTCAGGAGGTTAAGACGGTTTTCATTAAAGTTCTTCACGTTTTTAAAGTTTTCTTTCCTAAATTTGAAAAGATCCCCAAGTCATCATATAATATATGAAAAACGAAGAAAAAAAAAACAAAAAATAATAAGACATAAACTTATCTTTACAAAAATAAAAAAAGTCGGGAGTCGATCGAGCGCGCGAGTGAAAAACGAAAAACCCACTCCTCATTGCTAAATCACTAAAAGTACGCGTGCAAAAAGAATCGCTTCTAAACTCCCCGTCTAAAACTTACCGGATAATAATTCTTCAAAAAAATTGTAACCTGAAAAGAAAAATAAAGCTATAAAAAGAAAAAAAAAAAAAAAAATCTGAAAAAAAAAGAAGTTAACCCGGAAAAATAAAAAGAAAAGCAAAGTTGTCCATGAGGGTGCTAGAGAGACCCCTCCGGTTGTCCACTTTCAACAAATCGTCAGTCGCTCAGAAAAAAACAAAGAAAACTAAAAAGAAAAAGTGGAATCCCCTATCCCACCTGCAACCAGCAAACTCAACGTTTCCAGTGTCACCTATCGTTTTGTTTGTTTTTTTGTTATTACATAAGTAACATAGGTTAGACTATAGCAATTTAAAAGGCGGCAAAGCAAAAATACATAAAAATATATACATAAGTGAATTATTATTTTTTTGCAAAGAAAAACAAATATAATAAACATAAGATAGTAAAGTAAATTAATTAAATCAAATCTGAATTTCAATCTCAAAAAAAATAATGAAAATAAATCAACAAATTAATAAAATATAAGTATGAAATTAAGTTTTGCTTTCTTAATTTTACAAAATTTAGTGTAGTATATTAGTATATTAGGATTAAATTCCTAAGAAGAAAAAAAAAAAAAAAGAGAAAGTGTGCGAAGTTCGGGCCTGGTTATTTTGTTGTTGATTTGTATATTTTGTTTGGTTTTGCGTTTCCTCTTAGTGTTTTTTTTAGTTAATGTGTGCAGCAACTCACGGTGTGGGATCCCATCATCGAGGAGAATTTTCAGTTATACAATCGGGTAAGTCTGGATATAAAGCGAAACAAATATAATAAGTCGAACAAATAACTGTGACGAACTACCACCGTTAATAAAAATTTGAAAAAAAAAGGAGAAATTATAATAAATATAGAGAAAGCAATATATAATCAAATAACTGTATGCAGAATTCATAGATGTAGTCTAATCGTCGTTGTTAAATCCTAGACTTTTCTCTTTCTAACTTATAGGAAATAAATAGGTATTAACAAAAGCTATAAAGATCAAAAAAAAAAAAATTGACAATTTATATTTTTATAAATACGAATAATTATTAAGTACTGAATTTTAAATCTAAAGTCTTTTTTTTTCTGGAATTTGTTTTTTTTTCTCTCAAGCAATCAAATGTTTTGTATTTATTTTTCTTTATTACTACTTGCTTTTGCTCGCCATTGCAGTAGGTTTATATTAGAGTAGGGCAAATCACGGTTGTTTGTAAAACCTAGGTTAAGATTCTTTTTGAGAGTACTTGGAGTAATAAAATTCTTGAGATCAAGAAAAACCAAATTTAAAATGAAATTAACTAGTTATTATTACTTTTGAATTTGAAATGCGGATGGTAATTCATTTGGGAAGTTTGTATTTCACTGGCTAACGAATAGGATGAATTCAGTTTAAACAATTTATTTGGTGAAAGTTGATGAGTGAAAGCTGCAGGAGGACGATGAGACGAGAGGATTAAAAAGCTCTATTCTATCGGGAGTTTTTTTTTTAAACAAGTATGGGACTTTTGCAAGACTATGGTAAGCAATAGTTATGGTGGTAGGACAATATATTTATCTTTTTGTTCTACTTGGAGGAGTGGGGTATACCACGAAGAGCTATAACATCTAAATGCTCTTCACTCGTTATTTTTTTTTGTTGACATCGGAATGAAGACACTACTTTTAGGAACAATTAGGGCATTCGGGCCTCGCACATATTCAACGTAAACCTAGGATTAACATCGTACTCGAGGCATGTATAAAATGTAACACATCATAATAAACCAAGCCAGACCCCCCCCCCCCCCCCGATTCCGATGAGCTAGGACGCGCGGGAGCTAGCATGCCTTGGGCTTGAGTGAGTTACGATACTCTTTTGCTACAGCTGTCCGGATGGCCTTCAGGATTCCTCTATCTAGTAGGTCTATGGGTGGTCAAATCCGTGAAAGGGGAAAGAAGAAGTCCGCGGCATAAGTTTTTAATCATTTCGTGTTACTCGCGGCCAAAGAGGTAGACGGAGGCGGATGCTCCTGGGGGTTTAGGTATCCTTGTCCTATAGAGGCATCATGTCGGCGGAATACCTTTTTTGTTACACATTTTATTTATTTTGTCCCGGGCAATATGATGAAATCCCGGCATTTTTCATTATTTAAGCCACTTGTCCCGCCGAGGTGCAAGAAAAATCTAGCAACCCTAATGAGCATTCACAAAGTTAAGTTTTCGATGTTTTTATTGAGTCAGAAGGCGAAGAATTAAATTCTAAATCTCCAACAGGGTCTTTTGAACCCCCTATATTACCAGTAGATCCATGCTCTTAAATACCGTTCTGTTTTTACAGCAGCAGTATTGCCAAAAAATATTTCCCCAGGTTTGTTACAGGTAGGCTGGAATATCACAATATCATTATGTGGGGTTATCCTAAACCGATATCGATAAAGATGAAGTACTTCTAACATACATACAGATATGTATTTTCGAAAAAATATTGAAGTATTTAAAAAAAAAAAAAAAAAAAATATAATTAATAGAGAAGGGTACTGACTTGTTACTCGTACATATGTGCCTTATTTTATATTTTTTCCAGTTTTTTTAATTAGTTTACTAATTTAAGTTAACGCGTTGCACCCGCTATAGCATTACTCTGTAGGTATCACCGTTATTTTTTAATATTTTTTTTTTCTGTTTTAAGTGGTTTTTTTCTTAAATTACCCCTCCCGCCTAAACGGGGGGAAATAGACCCCCCTTCCCATACGATTTTTTTCTTGTCTAAGTCCAACCTACACGCCCTAGCTTTTTGTCACACCTTATGCAAATCACCCTGTATAATCAAATAACTGTATGCAGAATTCATAGATGTAGTCTAATCGTCGTTGTTAAATCCTAGACTTTTCTCTTTCTAACTTATAGGAAATAAATAGGTATTAACAAAAGCTATAAAGATCAAAAAAAAAAAATTGACAATTTATATTTTTATAAATACGAATAATTATTAAGTACTGAATTTTAAATCTAGTCTTTTTTTTTTCTGGAATTTGTTTTTTTTCTCTCAAGCAATCAAATGTTTTGTATTTATTTTTCTTTATTACTAGTTGCTTTTGCTCGCCATTGCAGTAGGTTTATATTAGAGTAGGGCAAATCACGGTTGTTTGTAAAACCTAGGTTAAGATTCTTTTTGAGAGTACTTGGAGTAATAAAATTCTTGAGATCAAGAAAAACCAAATTTAAAATGAAATTAACTAGTTATTATTACTTTTGAATTTGAAATGCGGATGGTAATTCATTTGGGAAGTTTGTATTTCACTGGCTAACGAATAGGATGAATTCAGTTTAAACAATTTATTTGGTGAAAGTTGATGAGTGAAAGCTGCAGGAGGACGATGAGACGAGAGGATTAAAAAGCTCTATTCTATTGGGAGTTTTTTTTTTTAAACAAGTATGGGACTTTTGCAAGACTATGGTAAGCAATAGTTATGGTGGTAGGACAATATATTTATCTTTTTGTTCTACTTGGAGGAGTGGGGTAAACCACGAAGAGCTATAACATCTAAATGCTCTTCACTCGTTATTTTTTTTTATTGACATCGGAATGAAGACACTACGTTTAGGAACAATTAGGGCATTCGGGCCTCGCACATATTCAACGTAAACCTAGGATTAACATCGTACTAGAGGCATGTATAAAATGTAACACATCGTAATAAACCAAGCCAGATCCCCCAATCACCACCACCCCCACCCCCCGATGACGACGAGCTAGGACGCGCGGGAGCTAGCATGCCTTGGGCTTGAGTGAGTTACGATACTCTTTTGCTACAGCTGTCCGGATGGCCTTCAGGATTCCTCTATCTAGTAGGTCTATGGGTGGTCAAATCCGTGAAAGGGGAAAGAAGAAGTCCGCGGCATAAGTTTTTAATCATTTCGTGTTACTCGCGGCCAAAGAGGAGGCGGATGTTCCTGGGGGTTTAGGTAACCTTGTCCTATAGAGGCATCATGTCGACGGAATACCTTTTTTGTTACACATTTTATTTATTTTGTCCCGGGCAATATGATGAAATCCCGGGATTTTTCATTATTTAAGCCACTTGTCCCGCCGAGGTGCAAGAAAAATCTAGCAACCCTAATGAGCATTCAAAAAGTTAAGTTTTCGATGTTTTTATTGAGTCAGAAGACGAAGAATTAAATTCTAAATCTCCAACAGGGTCTTTTGAACCCCCTATATTACCAGTAGATCCATGCTCTTAAATACCGTTCTGTTTTTACAGCAGCAGTATTGCCAAAAAATATTTCCGCAGGTTTGTACGTTCTTGTACAGGAAGGCTGGAATATCACAATATCATTATGTGGGGTTATCCTAAACCGATATCGATAAAGATGAAGTACTTCTAACATACATACAGATATGTATTTTCGAAAAAATATTGAAGTATTTAAAAAAAAACAAAATAATAATTAATAGAGAAGGGTACTGACTCGTTACTCGTACATATGTGCCTTATTTTATATTTTTTCCAGTTTTTTTAATTAGTTTACTAATTTAAGTTAACGCGTTGCACCCGCGATAATTTGATGTTGCACCCGCGATTGATTTAAAAGTTAATATTTCGTTGCTTACTTTTGTTTTCTATCTTTATTTTTATTTATTTAGTTAATTGAATCAACGTCGTTCAATATCTGTAAGAATAGCATGATAAATGTTTCACAATTAACAGAATTTGTGTTTTTTGGGCACGAGTACGATAACTTGGCCGCCAAGATTTGATAACGGATTTTTGTAGAGGGGTCAAAAATAAGCACTTTTTACTATAGGAGGGGGGGGTCTATCTCCCCCCGTTTAGAAGGTAGGGGCACTTTTAGAAAAAATGGTTTAAATTGAAAAAAAAAATATTAAAAAACAACGGCAACACCTACAATAAAGTGCTATACTGCGTTTGAAAGCCAGAAGATTGTTCTATAATCCTGCATTTAAATTAAATTACTCATATCAATAGTTTTTGAGAAATTCGCATTTAAAGTCCAAATTTTGATAAAAAAACGTGAAAAAAAATGTTTAGACCGGTTGTTTTCAAAATTGTGAAATGAAATTGTAAATTAACTGATATGTGTTTCATGTATCTATCAGTTCTTAATCGAACACAAAAAACCGCATGGTTCTATGTCTTCTGGTTTTTGAGAAAACCTCCGTTTAAGAGGTAGGGGCACTTTTAGAAAAAATGGTTTAAATTGAAAAAAAAAATATTAAAAAACAACGGCAACACCTACAATAAAGTGCTATACTGCGTTTGAAAGCCAGAAGATTGTTCTATAATCCTGCATTTAAATTAAATTACTCTTATCAATAGTTTTTGAGAAATTCGCATTTAAAGTCCAAATTTTGATAAAATAACGTGAAAAAAAAAGTTTAGACCAATTGTTTTCAAAATTGTGAAATGAAATTGTAAATTAGCTTAGATGTGTTTCATGTATCTATCAGTTCTTAATCGAACACAAAAAACCGCATGGTTCTATGTCTTCTGGTTTTTGAGAAAATCGAAAATAACTAAAACTACTTTTCTACAAAATGTTTGATATTTTTTGCTTCCTTACATAAATAAATCAGTGCTAGCTTCCAACATTACAATATATAAACAGTAAAGTATGTATGGGGGGCATGCTGCCCCCCTGCAACCCCCCTGCTTGGGCACACTATAGGATTTGGGGTAGGTGCGAGGTTGGGTGCATGCAAAGTTTCTTTTGCATTCACAGAATCTGTATTTAAAAAAATTCAAATTTATTCTATTTATCCAATGTCCACTAAATACATATAAAATACAATAAACGATCTTGAAAACCAAAACAAACTTCTGACCATGTTCACCAATACATGGCACTATTTTTCTATCGAAAATACTGCCTACAAAGGAAATATAAGGACGACTGGGGTTCGCAAATAATAGAGTTTTTATCAGATGTAAAAAAAGTTTACCCTTGTTATACCGATGGTGATATATGTGAGGGTTTACAGTTAAAAGACATCGATCCTCCCACCCTTCAGAGCGAAAATTTAGAAAGTGTTTACCGCCAAAACATCCTCGGCTTCCCACCATAAAAGAGTAACTCAACGAACTCGACAGTTATAGTACGGACGATGGCTTTATTGACGAGACTTACACACCTTTTTAATACATTTTGACCATTTTTAACTAACTATGACTGACTAACTCCTGACTAACTGACAAAATAACTGACCCAGATGCAATCCTACCTCCTCATGGTGCATTCTGGATAACGCTAAATGAATTGCGGTACTGAACTAACAAAGATTCATTATGTTTATTAACATTAATCCTTAAAATGGAATCACCGTCACCACCAAAAATCAAAAAAAGTAGTTTTGGTAATTTTCGATTTTCTCAAAAACTAGAAGACATAGAACCATGCGGTTTTTTGAGTTCGATTAAGAACTGATAGATACATGGATCACATATAAGTTAATTTACAATTTCATGTCAAAATTTTGAAAACAATCGGTCTAAACTTTTTTTTTCACGTTATTTTATCAAAATTTGGACTTTAAATGCGAATTTCTCAAAAACCATTGACATGAGTAATTTAATTTAAATGCAGGATTATAGAACAATCTTCTGGCTTTCAAACGCAGTATAGCACTTTATTGTAAGTGTTGCCGTTGTTTTTAAATATTTTTTTTTTCAATTTAAACCATTTTTTTTTTAAAAGTGCCCTTACCTCTTAAACGGAGGTTTTCTCAAAAACCAGAAGACATAGAACCATGCGGTTTTTTGTGTTCGATTAAAAACTGATAGATACATGAAACACATATCAGTTAATTTACAATTTCATTTCACAATTTTGAAAACAACCGGTCTGAACATTTTTTTTCACGTTTTTTTTATCAAAATTTGGACTTTAAATGCGAATTTCTCAAAAACTATTGATATAAGTAATAAAATTTAAATGCAGGATTATAGAACAATCTTCTGGCTTTCAAACGCAGTATAGCACTTTATTGTAGGTGTTGCCGTTGTTTTTTTATATTTTTTTTTTCAATTTAAACCATTTTTTCTAAAAGTGCCCCTACCTCCTAAACGGGGGGAGATAGACCCCCCCCTCCCATAGTAAAAAGTGCTTGTTTTTGACTCCCCTACAAAATCCCGTTATCAAATCTTGGCGGCCAAGTTATCGTACTCTCCCCGTTTTTTGTACTATGATCTAGAAAAGTCGGGCCAATTCTGTTGCACCCGCTATCGCACTTTGAAACCATTTTTCTGCCAAATTATTTATTATATTTTAGTATTCTAAATGGATTAAGAATAAATAGGTGAAAATGTATCCCTTCAAGTAATAATGTCATTAAATATTTTGCTTATTTTATTATTAAATGTACTTCAAATGAGTCTAAATGTTGCACCCGCTATAATGGAATCACCCAGGTTCTGAATTATTTTTTTTTAATTCATAAGTCACTAAGAAGCTTATGATTTAAATTTTTTTTAATTCACAAGTCACCAACTGACTTATGAATTAAATTTTTTTAATTCATAAGTCAGTAACTAGCTGCTGAACTACATTTTTTTTAAATAAATAAGTCACCCACTAGCTTGTGAATTAAAGCCAAGCTTAAGCTAAAAAGTGACTTAAGCTTTTGCAACCCTGATTAAAAGTAGCATTAAATATTTGAATTGATATCAAAAGCGAAAAAAGCAGAATATAGTTTCCTTCTGAGTAGGTACTAGGGGTTTTAAATCAATACGAAGGATTCCAAATAACACAACAATTCTCTAGGAGAGGTCTAACAATGTATACTCGTAAATACAGAGTCTTAAGAGTGTAAGGATCTTCAAAAGACTTTGGCGTAAGATTTTAGTTCAATTAGTACGGTGTTTTAGTATGATTTTGCAAATTTTAAGCGAATATAGCTCATACTTTCTCAACCCGTTTTTAAGTTAAAATCATCAAATATCTATTTTATTTGTTTAGTATCGTGCTATTTACAAACGCCACAAAAGGTCTATTTACATATTTTTTTTGCACGAACTGTCATTGATTTAGGTGTTCAAATTGAATTGAATTGTTCAGAAGCAATTTATTAAAAAAAATTGGCTTAGTACGAAACTAGTAAGAAAATGGTTAAAATTTAGAATGTGTTAGTAAACTACTTTAAACTTGGCAAATTGCTAAGTAGTATCATACTAATATCTTAATAATAGGCTGTTTAAAATTTTGCGCCTTTGAAATTCTAATTATGAAACCCAACATCGAATTTCTCTGGAGGTAACTTGGTCAATTTGAAACGAAAAATTCATACCTATTAGAAATCAAAGATAACTCTAAGGTCCTTTTGACTCATTATTCTTTGTAGATATTAACCATCAATTTCGTAATCAAAACAATTAGGAGTGAGTATTCTTAATCCACAACACTTCTACACTTATTATTATTAAATTATAATCCGTTTAGATTACATTATTAAGATCATTTAGATTATTTAAAGTCATTAAGATTTTTTGTAAAGAGACAAATTTTAAAATGATATTGCCAAGTTTAAAGAAAATCCGAAAATCAAAATCAAGTTTAGGCTGTCGCTATCATCGTAATGTTAGCTTTGATCAAAATCTCAAATTCGATTTTCTTACGAATGCATAACTTGACTTATAATATGTACTTTTAAGTCGCAAGTAAATATTTGGCTGAAGAAATTAGATGCTATATGTACCTATGTATATGAGACAAAGGGCCTTACCAACAATCAATCAATTTAGGGGTGGCCGTGGCGCGATAGATGTGTGCTTGCCTGTCAACCTCATGATGACAGGTTCGATCCCTGCCGTCACTTATGTCCATTCCAACCTTCCATTAAAAACCTTCTAAAAATTGTCATCAATGGGTTGCTGGTTTACTCATTACATGTTGTTCAGGCATAACACTAACAAAATGTAATTGAGTTAAACTAGTATGCCCAACAAGGATGAACACGAATAAAATAATGTGAATGTCTCAGAACATCGTGCCACACATCTTTCGTATCCCTCTTTCTCTTCATTAACTTCACAACATTTAAAGGGTAATCATAATCCCTTGAGCGCGGGTAGATTATATAAAAAAAAAAAAAAAAAAAAAAACTAAGAGATGATTTTAATATTTGAGCGAAATGAAGCATTATTTAATGGACTCTATATAACTGACCATATATGCTGCATTTTATTTTTTAGGTTCCGTACAATAAATGGTTCATAATTTAGAGTTCACATAAATATTAAGTTCATAACATGTATGGTTAACTTTATAGAGCTCTTAAAATAATAATTCATTTCGCTCAAATATTAAAGTCGTCTCTTAATTTGATTGTTGGTACGGCCCAAAGCCAAATTAAAAAATTCGTCCCTGCAAAACTTCTTATACCTGCTATAAGTATTCACACTCATCCTCAATATAAAAAAAAATCAAAACACACAAGTCTTTTTTTTTTGTTCTTGTCTACCTGCACAATTTTGTTGTTGTCTTTTATAGTCCATACGGAAATCTTCTGTCTGCACAATTCTGTTATATTGTATACAAAAAACTTATTCTACTCTGTCATAATATGTTTTGTATCTGTTCTACATTTTCATTAAACGATAGAAACATTGTGGGTGCTTTCATAAATGCATGGTTGCGAAAGTCTGACGAATGCATAACTTTCATAAATGCAAATGATAGATGTCAGATTTTCATAAAAGCAAAACGCAAATATTTGCAGCGCAAATGTACAACTATAAAAACTCACATGCAATCTGAATTTCTTTCTTAATGAAAGAGACAGGTATATAATATAAATGATTTCCTTTCCTTTATTGTTCCATCTGTCTAATTCTTTCCCTTGAAAATTCAAAGTTCAATTGAAAACAGTAACAAACGGCACCACAACATTGTTCTGGCTCAAAATAAAGGTAAATGTTTGCAAAAAACTAAAATATTGTTCTAAAAAATTGACATATGACGAAAATCAAGAAAAAGTGGTCGCGTTCACCTCGTAGTCCGATAGGGTATCTAAGATACTTTAGTATCCGATACGTTGGCGAACGACCAAAACCGGATAGGTACCATTTACTGTCAAAGTCAAAAAAAGACGTGAATCGTCCAGGGTTGGCTGATTCAACTACATGCCTAATTTACTACAATTTGTTACGTCTGCTACATATGTAGTTAATTCATAAAAAAATAGAATAATGGAAACCAAACAATTTTGCACATTTATGATCTTAATCTTATGAAGGTTTGTACAAAAACTGAAAATGTTTCATTTACCATAAGGATGAGAAATTGTAGGAATTATACATGATAGATGGGAAGTTTATTTTTGGAGACAAACAATTTTCTTTGGCATAATTAAAGGATTTGGATTATGAATACATGATTTAAAGATATTTTTTAATGCTGAATTTATTGTCCAAGGTATGTTGCGACGAGTTAGTTGCAGCAAGAGACCATTTGCTAATCCGCAAAGCAAACAAATAATATTATACATATACTGGATTACAAATCCTATGAATTTTTTTTAAAAATATAATATGGTATAGCCCTTATAAATATATACAACTTACAATGTCTCTATTAAGTTTTTAGTTCAATTTTTTGATAATTTAATCCTGCAATGAGGAAAGGTAAATTGAAAAGGGCAGATTTTTTAACCACAAATTATCTGACCCCAACCAGATTTTTTTTTGTTATTTTAATTAGCGGTGAGCTTTAAGCCGACAGAGTTAAGCTACGAATTCTTTTAGTGCTTGTTCGCGTTTGGTGAGCAGACGCTGTTCGTTTCAAGGTACGTACATATAAATATTACCAAAAAACTTTTTAAAAATAATGAAAACCAATAACTGGCAATTAAATTTAAGCTTGAAACTGTTTATTTTGTTTATGAATAAGTCCAACTAACATACTATCCAGAGCTAAACTCTTGAAATCTGACAAAAAAAAAAACTCCCATACAACTCTCTTATATCCCATTGTTATACCTAAGTATTAATATCTTGTTATGAAACTGAACTGGGTTTCATAACATTTTTATTTTAAGAGGTAAACACTTTTGCAGCTTACAACTACTTAAATCTTATAGCTAAACTATTTTCTCTTCTTGCAATAAGATTATATAAGCTTATAGTCTTAAAAGAATCCTTTTCTGAAAACTCAGTTCTAAATAATATGTCCATATAATCCCATAACAAATCATGTTTAAGAGTTAAGATCATTTCATATTTCTATGAAAACCCTAAAAGAATTTGAGTTTAATATCTCCTATATCAAGAAACAATCTGAAGTTCAAAGAATAAAAGCTTTGCAGTAGGATCCGAATGAGATCTTTAATGCAACAAACTTTACTTTTCTCAATTAGTAAATTAGTACTAGACGTACCAAATGTTAAAAAGTTACAGTTCGGCCAACCCTGTACTCGACACAAAAGAAAATAGATCAGCTGAAATGTCAGCTGTTCTTCAAAATTCCCCTTGGATAGTTAAGTATACCAAAAATTTTTGGATAGCTTTAGATTTCTACTTGACATCAGCTGTTTCGTTAATCAGTTGTTTTTTCCTACGGGATTACAACAACACCAACAAATCCAGATACCTTTGGATACGTACCCGAACGCGACCAGTGTTCATAAATGCAGCGTAAAACACATGCGCAAATATTTTGTATGACTTTAATATGATTGCAATTGATCGCATGTAAACAAAGCAACCATGCATTTATGAAAACACCCTAAACTTATAAAATGACATTCCATTACTTGTCAGGGTGCCAGGTTGCTCTTCGATCGAATTGCCTCATGAGAATACTATAAAGTTTATAAACAAAGGCTAAACTACTTTATAAACGCCCCTAAGGCGCCAGTTATAGCTATCATTGAAAACCATCATTGAAACTTTTGTTTTCACTTTTTGGGATGGTTAAACTATGAATATTGAGAATGTTTGTTATACAAACGAAGCTAATCAATTACATATTATACTTTTGAAAATAAAAATAAACAAATATGTTAAATATTTCTCATAAAACTACATTTAATTTTTCAATGATGAAAATCGTTTTCAATGAACAGCTGATTTTCGTTCCAACAAAGTGGAACACAATCGTTCCAATGATATGTGTTCGATTCTCTTTCTATTCTCATGTGTCAGTTTTTTTTTTTCAATGATCAACTCTGACCTCAAAAAATTATTCAGGTTGTCTTTGTAATTTATAGTGATGGGTAGGATATGAACTTAAAATGAAGGTACTCATTTGAGGTGGTATTTTGTCTCACCTCAAATGTCCCATAGGATACACCTATTTTAATGGGCATTTTCAACAAAAAAAAATCAATTTTTCAATGACGTCTCTGCAATTCTAATGATCATGAAATTTGAATAAAACATACAAAGTTATCTATGCATGTACATAGATACGTAGGTATACAAAAACATTTTTACTATTCTCTTTTCATATTCTTCACGACACGGCAAATGAGAGGCGACTGAAATTTGAAAACCGCCCATTACGAAATAGACAAACACTAGCACAAAAGACACTTAGGCTAGGCGCGCACATTCAACTTTTAGTTGCACAACTTTTTGGTTTCTTATAGAAAACAGATGAACTATTTAGTTGAATGTCCGCGCAGGTGCATATAATTATATGTTACACAAAATAGCGAATTCATTTTAGGCAATCGCTTAGTTTGTACACAAACTTTTAGTTGCTCGAACCAAGCAGTTGCGAAACTAAAAATTGAATTTGCGCGCCTAGCCTTACACACTATTGGTATCCATACAAGGGAACACGATTTTACCTCATATGTTTCTGGGAATACCATGGATATACTCTACTTATATCTTTATATGATATGTATTTTAATATATTTTCTTTCATTTGTCTCCTTTAAAGAACATTTCGTTGACGAAATAAAAGATAAATATTCATTTTTACATGATGCACATGTGTACTTATTGAAATCTTTTATGATAAAAGTCACAGAAGTTTGTCTTTTATTCTTTTATGATTCTTAACGCCATCAGTACTGCTTAATGTAATGTAATTGTAAAAATATTTCTTTTCTCTTCGGGTTTTTTCACCTTTAGATACTGGGAAACATCAGCTTGTCACAGTCATCATTATTTAGCGTGGTGTTAGTTGTTAATAAATAAATATACATACATATAGCCTAACACTCTACTAAAAAACGAACAAATGTGACAAACAAAGAAATATTAAATATTAATCTACTATCTGTAGCTACAAAAATAACTACAAGTCGAATAATACTAGCTATAAAAACAATAACGTTACGAGTAATTTCGAATACTTAATGAGAACGCCCATACAACCTGTGCTTAAGTGTAAGCTTTGAGTAACTTAAATCGAAAACATCATGGTTTATATTAGCCTCATGTTTCATACGTGTCAAAGGCTCATTGAGACCATAATTGGTACGGTGGAAAGCTATATGAAAAATTTCAGAGTTCCGAGAACTGTGGCTTCTAGCTTTAAAATGGATTTGTTCTAGAAGAACCGTTGAATCTATGGAACCAACCAAGAGCTGGTGAAAAAACATAACATCGCTGACTTTCCGGCGTTTTTCCAGAGAATTCATGTTTAAAAGAAGATGGCGACTGCTGTATGGAGGAAGATGATTTGGGTCACTCCAATTAAGATGACTTAATGCGAAGCGTACATATTTACGTTGGACAGATTCGATTCGATCAATGTGTATTGAGTAAAGTGGCGACCATACAAAACTAGCATATTCTAATTGGGAACGAACAAAGGTGTTGTACAACGAAGATGTTATAAGACTACAAGAAAATTCCTTACTCCAACGCTTAATAAATCCAAGCATTGAGTTTGCTTTACTGACAATTTTCTCAATGTGGAGTGAAAAGCCTAGATTTTGCGAGAAGTGAATGCCCAGGTCGCATGTTGTTTCTACCTTACTTAGAATGGCTTGATTAATGCTGTAATTGTACATATTGGTTTTTTTTTTCTAAAGAAGGACATTGATTTAGAAAAAGATTGTTATATGAGCACCATTCAGAAAACATATTTATGTCATTTTGAAGAGAAACACAATCGGATTGGCTTTTGATGATTTTAAATAATTTAATATCATCTGCGTAGATAAGAACCCTACATGATTTTACAATTGAAACAACATCATTGATTGATACTATGAAAAGAAGTGGACCAAGGTGACTACCTTGTGGAACACCAGAGTCAGCATTAATTGGATCAGAAACGATTCCTCTAAAAAGAACTTGGTATAGCTTGAACCAATTCAGTTGGCCAACGGTCGGTTGCGCAGAGAGAGGATTTAAGAGGATTTAAGAGAACAAAAATGGTGCGCAAGATATTTAATGAGTAAAGATTTTTCCTTAAATCTTACAGTGCCTAACTCAACTTTGCTTTGACAAATAGTTTAGGGATTATTGTTTATTTCTATGTTTTATGATTTGTGGCTTAGCAACAGAAAGGTTCCGGGGGCGTTATGTTTATATTTATTTTATGGTGTTAGTGTTCATTTGATATAAGTATTTACTATTGTTTGACCTGTGGGGTTTTGGGATTAATTGTAGATTAGTGTTAATTAGTTGGATTAGCGTTTACGAGTTTAAATAATTTTTACCTACGAGTTTTTAAGAATTTATTTTACCTTAAAATAATTATTATAAATTTGTACTTCAGAAATAAATATAAAACATAATAATAAAATAAAAACAATATAAATAAGAATAATATAATTTAAATAATAAATGTTCATTTACATACACTTAGTTTTAAGAACTAATGTCGCTTTCATAGTCGGTTGAAGAATCGTCACCTGGATTATTTATAATTGAATCCGAAATTGTGTCCCACGTCAGGTCGTGAGAAAAGTATTCGTCCTCAGTGCTTATGGCTTTTTCACACACTTTTCGCCAGTCTTCAGCCGTTATTTTTGAAAATTCTTCCTCTGCTAATTTTTGAACATCCAAAATGTTGTGCTTCGTGAACCTACTCTTGCCTTGACAGTTGCCCAAAAATATACAGTTCAAGTTTCAACATCTGTATAGTATGCGGAATATTGTTTTCGGTTAGCCATTGTATCATCTCGGATTTCTTGCTAGCAGAAGTAATTTGTTTTTCTTCTAATTTATTGTGGTACAATAACTGAAGGTTCCTCCAAGTTATTCAAAACTTGTTCTTGGATCCATTTGCAGAAATTTTTGAAGTTCATATCGTCGTGATAGTCTCCCGTCTTCGTTCCAGATTTGAATAAAAGTAAGGAGTTTTTCACGAAACCTTTTTCACACCTGCATGCGCCTCTTTCCCTTTGAAATTGCTATTGTCATCAGTCCAAGCCCGTGGCCTTGTATGTGAGCTATGAATATAGCTTTCGTCCAAATAAATGATATCAAATCCTTTTGTTCTGTATTCCCGGATTTTTCTCAGATACTTCACTCGCAAGAGTTTAATATCATTTCTTTCACAGAGAAGTTTCCGGTTGTTTTGAGTTTTTTGTAGCTAAATCCGTTTCTTCTTTTTTTTTTTTTATAATTCACTAGCGCTCAAGGGTATGTTACGAGACCCTTATAATGTTTTAAACACAGCACGGGCGAGAGAGAAATTAGCAGGGGAGAGAAAGGAGGTGTCGATGAACATTGGTTTTGAATGTTTTCAAATTGAAATGGCAAGGGGAAACTGTGCCGGGTAAGTTATTCCATAATCGTGTTGTGCGACTAAAAAACGAATCTCTATATGTGACGGTACGACGTAATACTTAAGTTAAACTCCAGATCTTCCTGAACTCGTTGTCTCAACATTTTTAAGGATATCATCATTTTTTCCTCCTGGTGGAAGTTGTGCATTATACGCCGAATAGCTGCGATGTCAAATTCGTCTAGTCCAGTTTTCCACTTCGTATGCTGCACGTTTTTATTTAGTGACTGCACAACTCCTGTCTCTTCGTATTCCTTAATAATCCTTCTGATTGAACGTTCAGAAATTCCAGTAGTTTTCACTGTTTGCGTTGTTGCGTAACTCACAGGATTTTCAAGAAACGAATTCTTTGCTTCTTCCAGTTTGTCATTATATATCTTAACAATTATCTTACGCGCCTGGCTTCCAATAGGTTTTCCTTTTCTAAATGGATCCATTAAAATTTCTTTTAAATGTATTTCAATATATTATTCTTGGTTGTTTTTTTTAAACTGAATTGCAAAGCAAAGCAAATATCATTTAAATACCTTAATTCCCTCTGATGCAAAAATTCATTTTTAAAAACTCGTAGTTAAAAATTGTTCAAACTCGTAAACACTAATCTAACTAATTAACACTAATCTACAATTAATCCCAACCCCACAGGTCAAAAAAAAATATATCAAATATACACTAACGCCAAAAAATAAATATAAACACAACGCCCCCGGAACCTTTCTGTTACTAAGCCACAAATCATAAAACATAGAAATAAACAATAATCCCTAAACTTTTTGTCATTAATCCTATGTCGCAGCTTGCAGGTAGTTTTTCTTGCCTAACCCAATTGCATTTTGCAATAGACTTATTTTTTTATTATAGGTGCACTAAAATTTGTCCCACTAATAAAAACAAAAATTATTAATTTTATTTTTTCGAAGTAAAGTTTACACCTAAAAATCTTTTCCTTTTATCTCACCAGAGATGAAATAGTTTTTTAGACATCAAGCTATGAAAGAAAAGTAAACCATGATCATATCTTATTCAAAGAAAGTCCATCACTGGTAATTCATTTCTATTTTACTGAGAGCGAAGCTATAAACAAAACTCACCCTCCTAAGTGCTTCAGTATGATCGCAGCAGCATCATTGACAACAGCGCTTGCATGTACATCTTTTTTTTCTTTTTTTCAGTGATTTTTCTGTCTCTTTAAGAATTAAAGAGTAGAGCAAAGAAATTTAAAGAGACCTGCGCAGTAGAATTGCCAACTGAATTGGTTCAAGCTATATGTCCTTCCCATCAAATAAGACCTGATCCATTGAACGAATGCAGAAGAGAATTTAAGAGATGAAATGAAAGCTTAAATAAAATTAGACTATGAGACAACTTGTCGAAGGCTTTACTGAAATCTGTATAAATGCAGTCAACTTGATGACCATCCTCGATAGTTTTATTTGTAAACGACGTGAATTCAACGAGATTAGTAACAGTAGATTTCTTTTTCATAAACCCATGTTGCTCGCTCGCAAGGAAAGGTTTGCAGCTGAAATAAAAACTCTTAAATATGATAGCTTCGAATAGTTTCGGTAAGCAAGAAAGTTTGGCTATTGGTCTATAATTAGAAATATCACCGCGATTTCCTTTTTTTGTGAATAGGTATAATGAATGAATTTTTCCAAATTTTAGGGAAAACAGCTTGTTTTAGGGAGTTTTGAAATAAAAACGTTAGGGGTCTTGGCAGAGGTTTGCAACAATTTTTTTTAAAAAAATACGCCGGAATTCCATCAGGTCCACTGGACGTGTCGTGGTCTAAGCCCGAAAGATGGTCTAATACATCCTCAACTGTGATAACAATATCACTCATTGAGCTCTGAGAAAAGCTATTCAAATGAGTAAAATTACTCTCACAAGGTTCAAAATCATCACCACAAAACGAAAGTTTAAAGAAGGAAGAAAACATATTGCAAATAACAAGAGGGTTGTTGTTGGTTTTATCCAAGTACTTCATAGTAGATGGATATCCGTCAGATTTTTTCTTGCTATTAACAAATTTCCAAAAAAGTTTGGGGTCAACAAGAAGTGAAGACCGCATTTTTAACATATAACAATCGTAGAGGATTCTGCATAATGATTGGAATTCTTCATATAACGATAAATAACTGTTGTAATCATCCAATTTATTAGATATTAGGTACTTTTTCCATGTTCTGTTTCTTAAGTTATGTAGACTACGAAGCTCATGGGTGTACCAGGGGGGTGTTGTTAGGGCCGAGTGCCTCGATTTTTTTACAGGTACAGATGCAATGAAACATTCAAAGATACTTAAGTAGAAATTGGAAACCATCACATCAATGCTCCCATTCAAAAGTAAGTCAAAGTCAATGTTTGTAATTAGTTCATTGAGTAAAGGGAAGTTCGTTTTCTTGAAGTCAAATTCAAGAGAGCCACTATCAAAGTCATAATCAGTTGTGTGCATGGGAAATCAAAACAGAAAGTGGGGGATGGTAGCTATCAACTTTCGTCATGGGAATTGGACATAGTTCAACAACACAATTACAAGGGTTAGTAACGAATATCAGATCTAACTGTCGAGAATTACTATTTTTTATGCAGCTCTTGCTCTAAGTCACAAGATATCACATTGCCAACAAACGCTTCCTGCGGAGAAGAGACGTTGGTGGGTATTAAACACGAAGAAAGAAAGTATTTAGGTATTAAACATATTTCGTCATCAGAAAGAGTCCATTCTAGGTCAGTAAGATTAAAGTCTCCTGCAAGAAGAACATCGTCAAGAGGATCGCAAGTATCAGAAATATAGTTAATGGCATTTGAAGCAATATTATATATTTCCAATGGGCTTTTTGGGGGAATGTACATATTTATTATGTAAAGGAATTTATTTCCGATACATACTTTAACACAAATAATATCAACTGAGTCAGTATTAGGGATTGGGAATATACAGCTATGAAAAACGCTTCGCACAGCAATGATAATTCCACCACCCACGGAAGCTAAGGGATCAGAATATCTATCTTTACGGTACACCACAAAATCGGTGGAAAATAGTTCATTATTTAGAAATGTTGAGTTCAGCCAAGTTTCTGTTAACACAATTACATGGAAGAAATTTTTGAGTTTTCGACCGAAGTCCCCTCACATTTTGGTAGTAAAGGGACAGACGATCTAGTTTTTTTAAGGTTTTGGTACATTTTTAGTTTGCGAGGTCTTAGGTTTAAATTCTCTTACAATGACATTTTCAGGCCAGAGTTCAGAACACATTATCTTTTCATACAAACAAAATTCCGTTGTAAGTCTGAAGGACGCAAACGGACTACTTTCTTTATTAATCTTTTGACATTTAAGTTTTTTAACATCAATGTCGAAGTCTTTTAAATGGTCGATTATGTCTTTGATTGAAGTTTCCGGCTGAAGACGTGAGACGTAGATTTCTTTCGGTTTAGGCAAAGCAGAGAGGCGGTTTTTAATAATAGGAGGTTCGATGTTAACTATGGGAGCATTTGAAATGATAATAGATGGTTCGATGTTAATTATGGGGACATTTGAAACGATAATAGGAGGCTCATTATTAACTATGGGAGCATTTGAGATGGTTCTTGGACTATCAACAGAACTAGAAGCAGACGTAGATGGCAATTCATTCAGTAACTCAGATCTTGGTGATTTTATAGATGTAGGTTTCTTTTTGGATGGATTTTCTTTGAAAGGACTAACTGACCTAGAGCGTTTTTTGTTTTTTGGATTTTTAGTACCAGAAGAAGGGGCTGGTTTATTAATAATTAATTGATCATCATTACTTTCAAGGGCAATAGCTGGCAAGGAAACGGAGTCATTATAATTCGTTATCTTAATAGCGGTAGAGGTAGAAGCATCAGACCAATTGATTGGGTCTTCGTACAGTTGTAAATTTGCGACAGTTGACTGAAAGGTAGTAAAAAGACTATCAATGATGTTGGATAGCTTTAGTATGTCAGCTTTATAAGCCCACATTTTGAAAGCTAATGAAGAGATGGAAATTTTTCGGCAGGTCTTACAAAACCAATAAACACCTTCGCACTTATTAACTTTCTCAATGGTCAAGATGGGAATTCCAACACACTGCGTGGAAAAATTTACCGCAAGGACCAAAACATGGGGAAGTTTGCGCACCAATCTTGGTGTCGATACACTTTTCAGAAGAGCAATCCATTATAACAAAAGTGAAAAAAGAGTTTAAAAACAAAATTAAAATTAAGATTTTTTAAATTAAAAATTAAGAAAAAAATTAGGGAATAAAAATGAGAAAAAAAATTAAATACAAAGTTTTTACAGATTTTTAAATAAAATAGATAATAAAATAATAAATAAGAGAAAAAAAAAATTATAGGTATGTTCCTGGTGAGATTCGAACCCACGTATGTATGAAGTTACGAACAGGAAGTTTAAAACGGAACGACTTTTTTTTTAATTTTTTTTATAATTCATTTTTATTTACTTCAATCTTATAACTATCTTAAGGCTAGACAAAAATTCATAAAACTAGCCTACTTATCAATAACTTACAACTAACTTACTCTAAGTTAAACTATATCCTTATGACTAAACTGCCTTTCGGCCTAAGAGTTTTATTTTTATTCATTTTTATTTTTTTTATTTTTCATTACTTTATTTTATTAGAAAATTAAGAAAAAACTAATAATCTGGACTTTTTTATTTTTCCTTACATACTACTTAAAACTAGGTCCTTAAAATAAAATTTAAAACTAATTAAAACTACCTAATCTACCTAAAACAACCACAGCAGCAAATTTATGTTTATATTTTTTTTTTATCCTTATCATTTTTTTTTTGTTTTTTTTTTTATATTATTATTCCATATCTTTATATTGGTGCCACTGTGCCTATTCTACTTAAAACTAGACCTGAGAAGAAAAAACAGGTATGCAGCCGGCCACGGCTCTAACACCCCACCCCGACTAACCATTATCGAATGCTGATTGAAGCCACCAAAACTGGTTCTCCTGCTTCACCCTATCAGTTTTGTCCCGTTCGGACACAGCCCTACTGAACCGAAGGAGCTCTTCTCCATCTTGTGCCAGGACGTCCCGAGTGTATAGGAGCCGCCGGTCCACGGTTCTTCGTCTGACGTGGTAGATTAGTGGTACTGCCAATCTATGCTGTATCAGACCGCATCTATCTAAATTGATGGAGAGAAAAGTGCGTTATAAACGTAGTTAACAAGTGCTCTAGTTTATTTCTTAATAAATATATATTTAAAGTTAAAAAAAAAAAGTCAAATTCATAGTGCTGTATTTTTAAACTTAAATTCTAACTTGAAAGTGTTAAAAAACAGCCGTCAGTCGAAGTAAGGTAGGATTAATTTAAGTTTTAAAATCCCATCAAGAAGACCGATATTTTTTTTGTGGACCGCTATATGCAACCCAAGAGAAAATCAACGGAAATATCTCCGATAAGCACACCAAAAAGTAAAAAAACTCTAAGTCAATCAAAAATGGATTTTACTTCTTTAAATCCTGAAAGCTTTAAATCTATTGTGGACCAATGTTTGAGCGAACATCTTAAAAATATTGCAACGAAAGATGACGTCTCCGCTGTTTCGAAGGATATACAGCTACTTCGCATACAAAATACTCACTTGGCAGAACGACTTTCTGTCCTTGAGAACTACTGCGAGACCCTGGAGAAACAACTCGAAATTGTGACACAAAAAACAAATGAAAACACAGTCGTCATGCATTTTCCTTCATATTTACAAGATGGAAAACAAGCTTAATTTTGCAACACAAACTTGTCTAAGCCTTCTTAATCTAAATAAAAATGCGGAATTATCACTAAGCAAATCACAGGAATTCAGTAACCGCAAACAAAAAAAACAACAATGGTTCTTAATTTTGACAACGCCGACACTGTCAACAAAATCATGGGAGCCGCTTCCAAACTGAAAAACACGGGTGTCTTTATTCATCGAGAACAATCTTTAATTTATCGCAATAAAAGAAGACGTCTATTTGAGATAAAGAGCAAACTAGCTTCGAGGAATCCGAATATAAAAATCTTCGTAAAAGGAGCAAAGATGCAAATAGACAATATTACTTTTACATACGACACTTTCCGAGGTCTAAAGATAAAAACAAATAAAGAACTGGAATATATCAAAACCAATTTCGGTGATGATGCAGCGTGTTTCTTCGACATAAATGACTTAAACAACATAAACGTCAACCCTAGCCGTCAACATAGAAACTATACAACAACAGAGACACCTGTTGTTCAGCACGTTTATGAAGTAGGTGGTGCAGGACCTAGTGGATAGGATAGTGTTGCCGTCTGCCAAACTACTAACTTTTTTAACCACTACTTTAAATTAAAAATTTTTTGTTACAACATAACAGGTTTAAAAAACAAATTAATAATGCCTGAATTTTTTTACCTTATTGCGAATTATGATGTTTTTATTCTTTTAGAAACTTTTATAGAAGAAGGAAAGGAACTGCAGTATCTGAAGTATTTTAAGAACTTCAATGTAAAATGTATACCAGCTATTAGAAACAATAGACTTGGTAGAGCTAGTGGCGGTATAATGTGTGGTATAAAAAATACAAGTATCAATAACAATATTAAGTTTAAAAATAGTGAGAACAATATAATTATAGACATCACTTATGACAGAAAGCATTTTGAAATTCTTCCTATTTATTTAAATTATAATAATTGGTGTGTAAAATATAATGAGCTTTATAATTTTTTATTAACTTACAACCATGAAAACATGATGATTATCGGGGATTTAAATGGTCGTATAAGTGACTTTCAGAACTGGGTCTTCCTGAATAATTCTGACTTTTCGTACGAAAGAAAATCATTAGACAATTGTCTGAATCAAAACGGAAAGTCGTTATTAGAATTAATAGAAGATTTTGGATTTTTTGTTTTAAATGGAACTTCTTATAGTGACTCGAACGGAAACTATACTTTCGTCTCTGCTCAGGGTTGCTCTGTGATAGACTACTGTCTTATAAAAGGTGAATGGTTAAGTATAATTGAAGATTTTGAGACTTACACAGCCAATTACTCGTCGCACCTCCCAATCGTTGTTTCTTGTAAATTCGAGAATCGTTTTGTGAGTGTCCAATCGACCGATAACAATACTAAATTGAAATGGAACGATAGGAAAGCTAATACATACAAAATAAAACTTAACCAACACCTAATTAACATGCCTGATGTAACATCTGAGGCTATAGAAATTGTTACTAATTCAGTTTTTTCAGCGGTAAGACAGTCTGCGGACACTAGTACACATAACCATGTAGTTACTTTTCACTCTAAGTGGTACGACGAAGAATGCAAAAGAAGTAGGAAAAAATCGTTCGCCCTCTTAAAACTTTTCCGAAAAACAAATAATTAATTTTTTAAATCACTTTACCTGCAGTCAAATCAGGAATATAAAAGATTATGTAACCTCAAAAAGGAATTATACATTAAAAGGTCGGCTTCCAAACTCTTGGAATGTAGGGATTCAAAATCTTTTTGGAAAACCGTGCACTTTTTAGGTGGACAAAGTAGCAGGATGTCGTTTACAATTGATGAAAATTTACTCGCGACTTATTTTGAAACCCTCCTTTCGGCAGACCCTAACTCCAAGAGTATAAGTTTTGCGTTTCCAAATGTTACAATTCCCGATTTGGACTCCACATTCACAATGATGGAACTTACGACTGCACTAAGAAAAATGAAAAATAATAAAGCTTCGGGCTCTGATGGAATCCCAGTAGAGTTTTATAAACATGCAACCACAGAGTTTTTAGAGTACATCTTAGATTTTTTAAATAGAATTTTCAGTGAAGAGGTTATTCCCGAAAATTTTCAGCTGTCCAGAATTTCAGCAATTTTTAAAAAAGGTAACCGCGAACTTCCTGAAAACTATAGGGGTATTGCAGTTTTAAACTTAAGAAAAGTTTTCACACATATACTCTATGCAAGGCTACTAAACTGGGTCGAACAAAATAATATCATTAGCTGTTTCCAAGCTGGTTTTCGAGCCAACCTCTCCACTATTGATCAAATTTTCGTACTTAGCACTTGCGCTAGACGTTTTATTGACAAAAAGAAGTGTTTATACACCTTCTTTGTTGACTTGAAAGCGGCTTTCGATACGATCAATAGAAGCTCCTTGCTTTATAAACTCTCACTAATTGGTTTGTCAACAAAATTTATACGAATCTACGGAAAAATACTAGAAAATATGACTGCATCTGTACAAAATGGCTCCAAAAAGTCAAGGCAATTTAGATGTGATACAGGTGTCCCTCAAGGATGTGTTTTAAGTCCACTTATTTTTGCTTTATTTATTAATGACGTTGAAAACCATATACCTGGAGGAATCCACTTTGGAGATGTTTCTGTTAAAGTTTTGCTCTATGCAGATGATTTAGTGATTCTGTCAGATAGCCCGCTTACCCTCCAGTTCAGATTAACAAGCTAAAACAGTTCTGTAACTTGTGGGATCTTAAGATCAATACTACCAAATCGAAAATAATGGTTTTCAGGTCTAGAAACAGATCTATTGGGTATGCACGGAACTGGACCCTAGATGGTGAGATTATTGAAGTGGTAGATGAATTTAAGTATCTTGGATATATAATGACATACAACTTGAATATTCACGCACATATTAAAGCAAAAACAAATGCTGCGAAAATTGCAATAAATACAATATGGTCTCAGTTCTTTGCCAACAATTTCGTGGATCCAGCTTCGAAATTCCAAGTCTATAACGCTACAGTGAATAGTTGTCTCTGCTATGGGAATGAAGTGTACGGGTACGAGCAGTTAGAAGAAATAGAAAACCTGCAAAGGTATTTCTTCAAGCGAATTTTTAGGTTACCTTCCAACACCCCTAATTACGCGATTCACCTGGAGTCAGGCTTACCCCAAATATTTCTGAGAAATCTAAAGGCAAATGCGGATTATATTGTTAAGGTATTAAAGCGATCAGACCGAAACCTGCAGAAACGGATTCTCATGATTTGTTTTAGATGCGGTTACAGTCCAATCAAAAACTGGTATGACCTTGCTATAACACATAATTTTACAATATCACTGACAGTGGATAATCTAGAAGATTTAAAAAATTCATTATATGAATGTATATCTGTAATAGATGATACTATGTTTCAGTTGTGTGTTTTGCGAGGAACAGAATCAGCATCAAGGAGTACATACAGGCAGCTTAATCTCAAACTGGGAGAAAACAATTATTTTAGAAAAGAGTTTACTGTTCTCGAAATGAGTTTAATTTTCAAGACTAGAACCGAAATGCTTGATCTGAATTTTAGGCCTCATAGAACAGATTTAAACCCTGTGTGCTCGCTCTGCAACCTAAATCAGAACGAAGATGTTTTTCATTTCCTAGCAATTTGTCCAGTTCTGCAGGAAATCCGAAGACTTTATTTTAGTTCTAGTTTTCTTTCGCTAGCGGAATGTGTCAGGGTTTTAAATGGAGACCTTGGTTAGAAGCCTCTTATACGCTATGTTTCACACGCAAGAAACTTTCGAAATGAATATATGAATATGTTTTGAAATATAATTATAATTGCTCTTTTTTGTTTTTTGTTTTTTTTTTTTTTTTTTTTTTTTTGTTTTAGCTAAACTAAAAGCCTTTACCTAAAATAAATATTTTATACATGCAGTCCTTCTTTCTTCTTTTTATATTTATTTATAACAGACTTAAGAGATGTATCTCGACTATTTTTTGTTTTAGCTAAACTAAAAGCTTGTACTTTTCTTCAATTTTTTTTTGTTTTGACTAAACTAAAAGTCACATTATTATGATATTAAATTTTGAATAATAAATCTTTCTAAGTTTTTTTTTTTTTTTTTTGAATTCAAACTTAAACTTTCATGTATACATACATAAATATCTTTTTTGCTTCTAATAAAGAATAATAAGACAGTTGAAGTATTTTCTATTTTGTTTTGACTAAACTAAAAGTTGCAATATTAAATACATAATTTTCATTATAAATTTTATATTTCTTGTATACGCATATATTTTAAATTATTTGTTTAAATTATTTTCTCTCATTATTGTATTACTACTTTTTTATTCTTTTTTATTTGAGTTCTTCCGGCAGACGGCTTATCAAGCCATGCTTTGTAAATCTTTTTGAATCTAA
This sequence comes from Chrysotoxum bicinctum, assembly GCA_911387755.1. Lineage (NCBI taxonomy): Eukaryota > Metazoa > Arthropoda > Insecta > Diptera > Syrphidae > Chrysotoxum > Chrysotoxum bicinctum. The sequence continues at coordinate 119,057,220 of OU426987.1, forward strand.
ACTATTGTATTTTTGAATGATTGAAAAATAAAGACTTTATCTATCTATCTATCTAACTATCTAAATAGAGGAATGCCTCTGGAGGAATGAAGCCACTCAAGCGTGCATTTTCAAAATATTCGTCATTTGGGTAGAACGCCCCAAAAATCAAATTATTGGTCGAAGTCATAGCCCTCGCAATGTGACCCGAATTAGTTTTATCACGAAATTGTCAACTGTTGATCCGAGCCCCGTTGTATAGAGCCTCGTTCGGATAATAGTGAACATAAGCAGCCTTATTTATTATTTTTCACTAATACTGGGTTCAACCTCGGAATAGTTAAACCGAGCCGAAGCACTTACTTCGAGTTTACACCACGTCAAACGAATCCTTATTTAATATATATTTTCTTAGCCGTATTAGCTACGCCTTCCTTATGTCAAATATACTGGGAAAAAAAGTGACAAATCTAAAACTCTGGTTATTATACACCTAAATCAAACCCCAGCTGATTTCCATTATTATTCATTTTATTATCATTGTATGCATATTGGAAATTGGATACATTTAAAATTGGATTGTATAAAGTACAAATCCAATAAATGAATGTACCAACCAGCAACCAAACCACATTGCGTTCCCAATACCGTACAACGGTTAGAGCATTTGGAAAAAAATAATTTATTATTACAAAATATCTATCCTTTTTGTCTTAGTAAGAAACGAAAAAAAAATTGCTTACACTCCTTTTTGTAAATTTCACAAGATGTCATCTCAAAATGACATTTAGATACTAAAACGGCCTTTAAACCTCCTACGAACCAGTTTTAGCTTATTCCACCGCTATTCCTCGTGCATTTTCATTATAAATAAGGTTTTCAGGTTTAGAGCCGTTGTAAAGTCGAAGTAACTTTACTCCGTCGCTAAAACGAGTTAGTAAATAAGGCTGAAGAAGATTCGGGTGTCCGATGCAAACCAGTACAGCGTCGAAGACACTGCCGCTCGAACACCCGAATTTTCTCCATCTGAGATGGAGCAACGTTGAACCACACTGGACAACCATAAACGATCATTGGCCGTATGAGGGCCATGTAGCAAATGACCTTCACTCTGGGGTCAAGCCGACTGCTGTAAAACAGTCGTTTCGTCAGACCGAAGGCTCCTCTGGCCCTGGCCAGCGCAGCATCTATATGTTTGTCGAAATACAGATACTGATCCAACCAGATACCGAGGCACTACACTTTTGCTCGTTAATCTTGCGCGTATCCAGCGGGGCTCTAGCCAACGGAGTCCGGAACAAAATTGTTTCCGACTTCTGGACATTTATTTTCAGTTTCCAGTCATCGCAATATCGCTGAATCTTCTCAAAATCACGCTGCAAGAGAATTCTAATAACCTCAACCTTTCGGGCCGTTCTGTACGCAATTAGATCGTCGGCATACGCTATTGATTGCGAAAGACTACCTATCAGATCGCTGGTGTAAATACTGAAGAGAATTGGCGAATTAACCGCTCCCTGTTGTAGACCATTTTTGATTTCGAAGGTTGTGGTAGACGTTATATTGCCACTTTTGACAACAAACTTTCTACCGTTAAGCATATCATAAAGCATGTACATCAATGGTTTACTAATGCCAAGTCTGTTCAGTTTCAGATAAAGACCCTCTAAACATACGGTGCCGAAGGCCTTCTCTAAATCCACCAAAACAGCACCCGTGCATTGTTGTTTTGACTTATTCCATTGGATATCAGAAACACGAGCTTAGCCGCGGCATGAATTGTGTCATGTCCCGCCTTGAACCCGAACTGGTTATACGGAATTATTGTGTTGTCCGCAGCCCACTTAATCAGAGCCCTATTAATGATCTTTTCGAAAACCTTGCTGATGCTCGGAAGAAGACATATCGACCGAAGATTGGACGTATTGGAGTTGTCCTTTCCCTTTTTCGGGAGAGGATGTACCACCGCTGTCTTCCAATGCACTGGATAATATGCATTATTCAGCGCATTGCCAAAAGATCGTCATTGAACCTCAAGAAACCAGGGTTCTCAGATCGCCATTGCGTTATTTCATTTCGAAGATAGAAGTGATGCAGTAGTGCTCTGTTTTCCAGGTCGCGGTTCGGTCGAATGCAAGCATTCACCTTGTACACTTGCTGAAACGCAGCCCCCACTGCCTCCACCTTCTCCCTCTGATCCTCAATTATAAAGAAGTCATCGTCCAAGACGGCTTCCTCTGGATCAATTTGCGCTGTCAGGAGTACGTCTGTGTTCTCTACTGTTCTCTGGAGTTTAAGACACGGAAGGTCATTTTGATTGTTATTCCTAAATATCTTATTGATTTCAGGAAACATACCAGGGTCGCTGGAATTTACAGAACGAATTCTGTTGTCCCAGAACCTGTTAATAGATAACCTGCAGTTATCCTTAATCAACATATTGATATTCTTTATTGACGACTTCAGTGTCCTAATCTCCAGGTCGTGTGGGTCTGTGAATCATCTGTATAAGTTTTTAAGTCTTGTCAGTATACCACTCTTATGTCTATGTAGTGCGTCTATGGTCGCGTTTCTGTAGACGTCCATTTGGTCGCGTTCTTTGTACTTGGGTATTGTCCGTTCCATTGTTCGTTTAATCGTTTCGTCCATCTGTTGTAGATGTTGGTCGATTTCTGTATTTGTAAGGTTTCTGTTATTTGGTGGGGCTATGTCACTCGAACGAATTTCTCTCGCTAAGGCGTTGGTGAAACGAGGCCAGCGCATCTTACTGTAATTGTAAGAATGCGCTGCAACGTATTCCTCCAACTCCACGCGTTCGTTCGGAATCTGAATTACAGCAGCCAGTCCGCAGTGATCACTGTCGTACTGTCAGTCTGGTATTGTACAGCAAAAGGTCCAGAAAGGAACCGCCCCTTGGATACGACGGCCTTTCAGTAGCCAGCAGGTCAATACCATATTCAACGCTGTAAAGATTCATCAAATTAAAAAGATGATTACCTCTAAGATTATTTGTTTGATTTCCCCAATCTTCATGTTTCGCGTTCAAATCACCGGCCATAATATAGTAGTTTTCTTCCAAGCTCAGTTTAAGTGTTCTAAAAAGAGTCTCGAGATCTGAATCAAAAGTAGTAGCCTGCGGAGCTTCAGCCGCATAGGCCGCAATCACATACATCCGCTTCCCTTGAGTGAGAGAGATGCATATGACGCAAACCTCTAGCGTCTGGAGCTTTCGAAGATCATTGTTGTATATGACTATAATTAATGCCTTTTCGTATGAAGATGGCGACACCGCCTCCTTGAGTAGAGTCGGGTCGATCTCTTCTTACGATATTGTAATTTTTATGAGTCAATTTATGTTTCAGGTTTAGCTTGGTTTCGCTAGCCAAAAACACATCTGGACTGAGATCTTTCAACAATTGGAACAAATTAGCTCGTTCAATCCTAATCAGTGAATTTACATTCACAGCCAGGATTTTTAAGCGCGTCTCCGGTAGCGCGCCCATTATGGTCTATGTTGCACTAGGCCAGGCAACAAAGAGTAGAGATGGTCTACCCTTTTGCCTTGCTCCTTTAACTGACTTTGCAGTCCTACTAGCTGGCCTTGAATGCTCAGTAACAAGGCTACAATGTCGGCCTGCACCTCTGGCGCCTTAGGCACGGGGGCCTGTGCGGCAACCGTTGGTGGGGCCTGCCTCGTAATCCTATTCCTTGACGCCATTTGGGCGTAATAAAAGTTAGGGTCCACGAATCTTGTTGTAGGAGCCTGTCGAACTTCGGCTTTTTGACTGGCCTGTTGTTGTTTGATTTGTTGAACCTTAGGACAGCCCCTATAGTTAGCGGGGTGCCCCTCGTTTCCACATATGACACAATTTAGCTGGGTTAAATCTTCAACCCGCTCAATCCCTAACTGACATTCCCCCCTTATGTGGGTTTCTGCGCACTTGACACAGCGCATCCGCATATCGCAGTTGGCTGCGACATGGCCGAACCTCTGACGACGCATGCACTGAAGCATGTCGTTGTGTCTTTTTAATGTTTCCCAACGTACAGCCTGGAAGTCGAGGCGGGAAATATTCCTCAGACTTTCAACCTTGCTCTGGGGCGATAATGTTACGAGGAACATTGGCAATCCGTAACCCCCTCGTCTTGACTTCACCGTGGTGAAAGGCTTGACCCCGATAAACCCTAGATCGTCGCTGGCTTTCTGACGGAGCTCATCTAAGAGCGCCTCCAGTTCTGTGCAGGAACTTATGCCCTTCAATTGGACCGTTTTCATTTTTTCGCTTTTAGGCGTGAAGCTGAAGAACTCAGCTGTAACCTCTCTCAATAGCTCTTTCGTTGTTTTATATTCGGCCAGTGAGAAGCACTGTACCGAGTAACGCTTTTCTTTATCATTAATAATTTTAATAAGGAAGTGGCCGTTTGTGGCCCGCTTGCATACCTGTTTAATGTCCTTCAGGTCGAATTTAAAGGTCGTAATTGGTGGCACCTTCTCATTTTTAGGCTGTGGCCGTTTCTGGTGTTGCTGTTCTGGCTTCTGCTGCTGCTGCTGCTGTTGCTGCTGCTGCTGCTGCTGCTGCTGCTGCTGCTGCTGCTGCTGCTGCTGCTGCTGCTGCTGCTGCTGTCTTGCCGCTGCTGAGGTAAAAAAAATCGAACTCGAGATTTTGATCAAAGTTGACATTACGATGATAGCGAAGACCAAAAAAGTGGGTCTCGCAATTCTGTCTGTCTCTCTGTCTGTCTGTCTGTCCGTTCGACTACAGCCTAAACGGCTCGGCCGATTTTCTTCAAACTTGGTAGATATGGGTTTTAATTTTTTCCCCCCGGACGTTTTTTTTTGTTTTTTTTTTTTAAGACCAAAAATAACGGTACCTGCCATACGATTTTTTTTCGAAATTTTATAAATATTTTTTTTTTCTCAATTTAAAAAAAAAAATTGAAAAATTTCATTTGGTTAAAACTAGCTAATGGTTGAAAAAATTTTACAAAAAATTTTTATTTTTGGTAGCCCCCTGGGTCCATTTTTTTTGTTTTTGATTTTCTCGAAAACGGTACAGCCGATTTAAATAATTTTTTTATGCCAAAGCTCCTCCAAAGTTTGAATATTATTACATATTCAAATTTTCAATTTTTAATTTTTTGGATTTAAAAAAAAAAATAAATTTTTTTTTTGGAAACTCAATATTTAGAAAACCCCATGCTCGATTTTTTTCAAACTTGACAAAAAAAAGTTTTTTAACATAATCTACAAGATTTGAGAAAAAAAAAACTTTGTTTCATCTAAAACTAACGGTACCTTCCATACAAATTTTAAAAAATAGTTTTCGAAAATCGTATTTTTCTCGAAAACGGTTCCGAGAATTTTGCTAAAATTTTTTTTCTTTTGATTAATCTTTCCGATCTATAATTTAATAAAAAAAAAAATTTAATCTAGATATTACTGACTGTACCTACCATAGAACGATTTTTTCGAATTTTGAATTTCTCATTATCGACATAACGGATTTTAATGAAATTTTTTATAAAAAAGCTCAAAAAAAGTTTAAAAAACATTGCATTTAAAAACTTAAGAAAAAATATTTTTTTAATTTTTAGAAAAAAAAAGTCGTTTTTTTTTCAAAAATTCGTTGTTTTTGTGGTTGGTTGTTTGGACTTGTTGCTGCTGTTTTTGTTGCTGCCGCTCTGCTGCTTTCTTGGCTTGCAGCTGTCTTTGGGTCGCTTGTCTTCTGCCTCTTTTTGGCGGAGCGCTTCCATTTTATTTTTTTTTTCTCTGAGGAGGGGCTGCATTTCCTCCTTCAGTTTATCCAAATGCTGCTGGTACTTGTCGACCTCTGCTTTTTTTGCCAGGAGGGCCTGCTCCAGCTCGCTTACCAGCGTTTCTTCCTGGGGGTCTTTTTCCCCTTCCAGCTCCCTATCTGTCTGCGGCTCTGGCTCCGAAAGTAAGGCAAATTGATTGCTACCCGGAGACCTGTAGAGCCCCTCTCCTCCTTCTGACATGTACTCGGTGCCAGCCGAGTCGGAATACTCGTCAGTATCACCAATCTGACCTGCTGTTGTTGCTGCCCGCTACTTGCACCTCACCCCAGCTCGCAGCTTACCTGGGGTGGCTCTCGGTGCATTGAGATTTGGTTGCGGTCTCAACGTCCTCCTACGCTTCTTCGTAGGCTGGGTGGCTATTGCATTTGCATTGGTGTTCGGATGTACCGCTGCTGCTGCCACAACTGCAACATCATCCGATTTTGCGGAGGAATCTTTCGATCCCCCCGCCCTTCTCTCCTCCATCTGCTTATTTTCCCAATAAATAAGTCCACTCACTTCGTTGTTGTGGAAAAAAGCTTCAACGAATTTATTCTGCTCCGTCTGGGATTTGAACCCACGACCCTCGGATCCACCAGCCGACCGACGCCACTTTTTTTTTTTTTTTTTTTTTTAAATTCATTTTTATTTTTCTTCAATCTTAAAACTATCTTAAAGCTAGACAAAAATTCATAAAAACTAGCCTAATTATCCAATAACTTAAAACTAACTTACTGGCCCTATGCGGGCGCTCTAAGCTAAACTCTATCTTAAATCTAATGCCTTTCGGCCTAAAAAACTAGTTTTAATTCAAAAACTATAATCTATTTTTTTTTTTTTTGTTTTCTCGAGAAAATTTAAAAAACTCGGATTCTTTAACTTTTTTTTATTTTTATATATAAAACTTACAAACTAAAGTAAAACTAATTAAAAACTACCTCAACCAACTTAAACTACTTAAAATAAACTAAAACTAAACTAAAACTACTTAAAAACTAGAACAGCCACAGCAGCAGAGATTTTTTTTTTTTTTTTTTTTTGTTTTTTTTTTTTTTTTTGTTTTGTAATATACATATGTACATTAGAAGAATGTACTCTAATTTTTTTTTTTTTTTTTTTTTTTTTTTTTTTTTTTTTTTTTTTTTTTTTTTTTTTTGTGCCACCCTGACTGTTCCTACCTAAGAATACCCTTAAAACTATGTAAGTCGGCCAAGACAACTGGTCAACTATCGCTATCATCATTAGACAACCACCAAAACTGGTTCTCCTGTCTTACCCTGTCTTTCAGGTCCCGATCGGACACAGTCCTACTGAACCGAAGTCGCTCAGCTCCGTCTTGTGCGAGGACGTCTCGACTATAAAGGAGCCGCCTGTCCACAGTACTACGGCCGACGTGGTAGATTAGCGGAACCGCCTCTCTATCCTGGATCAACCCTATACTATCTAAATAGAGGAATGCATTAGGTGCAATATGGCCACTTAAACGCACACTCTCGAAGTATTCTGTGTTGGGGTAGTAAGCCCCAAAGATTAAGCTATTTGCTGAGGCCATCGCTCTCGCAATGTGACTCCGAATCAGCTTTATCAAAAAATTATCTATTCTGTTAATGTTGGCTCCGTTGTATAGAGTCCTGTTGGAATAGTAATGTTTGTACTCCGATTCAGGTGTTCTGTGTAATCCAAGACAACGTCTAAGACACTGCCTTTCAAACACCCGAATTTTTTCCATTTGAGATGGGGCAACGTTGAACCACACCGGGCACCCATAGGCAATCATCGGCCGGATGAGGGCCATGTAGCAAATCACCTTCACCCTGGTGTCAAGCCGGCTGCTGTAAAACAACCGTTTCGTCAGGGCAAAGGCTCCCCTAGCTCTGTTCAGAGCAGCATTTATATGTCTGTCGAAATACAAATACTGATCCAACCAGATGCCAAGGTACTTTACCACACTTCTGCTCGCCAGTGGTTGCCCGTGCGGCCCTACGATCATCAGCTTACGCCAGTTCTTTCTAGTATCCCTAGGGGCTCTAGCCAACGGAGTCCTAAACAGAATCGTTTCACATTTCTGAAAGTTGATTTTCAACTTCCAGTCATCACAATATCGCTGAATCTTGTCGAAGTCACGCTGTAAGAGAATTCTGATAACCTCAACTTTTGTAGCTGTTCTGTACGCTATTAGGTCATCGGCATACGCAATTGCCTGAGTTAGACTACTTATCAGATCGCTGGTGTAAATGCTGAATAGAATCGGCGAGTTCACCGCTCCCTGCTGAAGACCATTCTTGATATCGAAGATTGCGGTAGAAGTTACATTGCCACTTTTGACAACAAACTTTCTACCATTGAGCATGTCATAAAGTATATATAATAGTGGTTTACTTATGCCGAGCCTAGTCAATTTTAGATAGAGACCCTCTAACCATACGGTGTCGAAAGCCTTCTTCAAATCAACCAGACAAGCACCTGTACACTGATTTTTAGTTTTGTTCCATTGGATATCAGAAACGAGTTTAGACGCGGCATGAATGGTGTCATGTCCCGCCTTAAACCCGAACTGATTATCCGGTATGATATTATTGTCCTCCGCCGCTATTTATGACTTTCTCGAATACCTTGCTGATACTCGGTAGAAGACTTATCGACCTGAGATTTGCCGGATTGGAGTTGTCCTTTCCCTTTTTCGGGAGAGGATGAACCACAGCTGTCTTCCACCGCCCTGGATAATATGCATTATTCAGTGCGTTGTTAAACAGTGTGGCATAAATGTCAATTGCTTCTTTAGGTAGATGTCGAAGTACAATATTGGATATACCATCGACTCCTGTTGACTTTTTCTTCTTTAATGAATCGAAGATGAGCTGGAGCTCCATCCTCGTGACTAACAGGGAACTACTCCCATCTTGCACGGCGATGATGGCATTCGCCAAGTTTTCTTCATTGAACCGGATGAAACCTAGATTCTCTGATCGCCATTGCGTCATTTCATTACGAAGATAGAAGTGATGGAGTAGAGCTCTGTTTTCCAGGTCGTGGTTGGGGTGGATGCTTGCATTCACCTTATACACTTGCTGAAAAGCAGCCCCCACAGCCTCCACTTTCTCCAGCGGATCCTCGACAATAAAGAGGTTATCGTCCAAGACCGCGTCATCTGGATCTATCCCTGCTGTCAGAAGTACGTTTCTGTTTTCTGTCGTTCGCTGGAGCTTAAGACATGGAAGTTCGTTTTGATCATTCCGTCTAAATATCTTGTTAATTTGTGGAAACATACTGGGGTCGCTAGAGTTAACGGCCCGAATTTTATTGTTCCAATACAAATTAATAGACAACCTATAATTTTCTTTGATCAATTGGTTGATGTTTTTGATTAACGACTTCAGTGTCCTAATCTCCAGATCGCGTGAGTCAGTAAACCGTCGGTACAAGCGTTTAAGTCTTGTCAGTAGTCCACTTTTTTGTCTGTGTAGTGCATCAATTGTCGCGTTACGGTACATGTCGGTTACGTTACGTTCTCTGTATTTTGGTATAGTTCTGTTCATAGTTCGTAGGATTGTTTCGTCCATTTGTTCTAAGTATTGGTCAATTTCGTTGTTTGTTAAATTCCTGTTATTTGGTGGGGATATATTATTGGCACGAATTTCGCTTGCTAAAGCGTTGGTAAAGCGTGGCCAGCGCATCTTACTGTAATTGTAAGAATGCGCAGGTACATACTCCTCCAACTCTACAAGCTCGTTCGGCAACTGTATTACTGCGGCGAAACCACAGTGGTCGCTGTCGTAGTCTATCGTTTGTAAGCAGTTTCTTGTCCGTTGACCCACAGTGTTAGTAATTGTCAGTCTAGAGTCCTTTAGTAATAGATCCAGATAGGCACCGCTTCTTGGAAACGATGGTCTATCAGTCGCTAGGAGGTCGATCATATATTCAATATTGTATTGACCCATCCAATTAAATAGATGGTTACCTCTCGGATTTTGTACTTGATTTCCCCAATCTATATGTTTGGCATTTAAATCACCGGCCATGAGATAGTAATTATCTTCCGAGCTCAGTTGTAGCACTTGAAAAAGTTTTTCGAGCTCTGTCAAAAAGTCAGTTGGCTGAGGTGATTCCGGAGCGTAAGCCGCGATCGCATACATTCGCTTCCCCTGTTGGAGAGGAATGCATACAATGCACGCCTCAAGCAGCCGAAATCTGCGTACTTCACTACTATATATAACTTTATATTTTATGCCTTTTCGTACAAAGATTGCGACGCCTCCCCCTAAAGTGGAGTTGGGCCGATCTCTTCGTACGATATTGTAATTGTTATGTGTCAATTTATGTTTCTGACTTAGTTTAGTTTCACTAGCCATAAACACATCAGGACTTTGATCTTTCAACAATTGGAATAGGTTTGCTCTACGTTCAATCCTAATCAGTGAATTTACATTCACAGCTAGGATCCTTAAGGGCCTCTCCGGCAGCGCGCCCTTAACCTAAAAATTGCGTAAAGCTCGGCAAAACAGAGTAGATATGGTCCACCCTCTTCGCCTGCTCCGTTATCTGATTTTGAAGACCTGCTATCTGACCAGAAATGGCCAGCAACATGCTTCTTATTTCGGCCTGTGCGTCCGGAGCCTTAGGCACGAGGGCCTGTGGGGCTGCCTTTGGCGCAGGCTGTACCGTATTACCCCTTCCTGCCGCCATTTGGGCGTAGGAGATTTGGGGATTAACGGGCGTTATTGTAGGAACACGCGTTATTGGTCGTTTTTCTATCTCTGTTTGCTTTGCCTTTTTCTGTTTAATTTCCTGAAAGATGGAACATCCCCGATAGTTTGCGGGGTGCCCGTCCTTCCGGCAGAGTGCACACTTAAGCAGTGACATGTCTTGGACCCTTTCTTGCCCTAACTTACATTCTCCCCGAATGTGGTTCTCTCCACACTTTACGCAGCGTGACTGCATTTCGCAGTTAGCCGCGGCGTGGCCGAACCTTTGACAGCGCATGCATTGAAGCATGTCGCCGCGTCTCTTTAATTTATCCCAGGTTACAACCTGGTAGTTGAGGACGGAGATACTCCTCAAGCTATCCAGTTTGCTGTTGGGTGAAAGCTGAACCAGGAAGATTGGCAACTTCCGATTCTCCCGTCTGGCTTTAACTGTGGTAAAAGGCTTGACTTCGATAAAGTCGAGATTGTCGCCCGCTTTTTCACGGAGCTCATTTAAGAGCTCTTGCGGTTCCGTGTAGGAATCTATGCCCTTCAACAGGACCGTTTGAAATTTGTCTATTTTCGGTGTATAACTGAAGAACTCAGTCGTGGTAGCCTTAAGTAGATTTTTCACAATTTTGTGCTGTTCTACTGTGAGGCAGTGGATAGCATGTCTATTAGGACTAAGTCTTTTAATATTAAAATTTTGACCTATGGCCGACTTACATATTTCAATGGTCTCCTTCAGGTCCATCTTATATACGTTAATGGGTGGCACTTGTTCCTTCTTCTTTAGTTGTTGCGGCTGTGGCTGCTGCTGTTGCTTCTGCTGCTGTTGGTTCTGCTGCTGTTGTCTCTGCTGCTGTTGTGTCTGCTGCTGTTGTCTCTGCTGCTGTTGTTTCTGCTGCTGCTGCTGTGCTGGCTGTTGTTGTTGTTGTTTTTTTGCCTGCTGCTTTGGCTTGTCATTGAGCAGCGGCTGTTGTTGTTTTTGTTGTGGCTGATGGGGCTGCTTGGTTGGCGGTTGCAGCTCCGCATCATCACTCTTTTGTTGCGCCTCCTTGGATGGGGCCTGGAGACATTTCTTATTTGAGCGCTCCTGTCTCTCTCGTTCTCTTCGCGCTTGCTGCTTTTCCTTCAGCGCCTGGACCATTGTGGCTAGATCGCTTTGAAGGGTCACGATCTGCCCCTGTATCGTACCAATTCTGGCTTGAATGGTCTCTTCTTCTTCCTCGTCTGCGGATGCCTCTGGAGTCGACAGATCCACAAACGTTTGGCTGTCGCCCGTGGTGTAGAGACCTTCTCCACCCTCGGACATATATGAGATCTCCTCGTCATCATTAGCTGGCGAGGGATTCACATGTTTGTTGTTTTCTGCTGCTGGTATTGTTGCCATTTGCGCCGTCACCTTCCCTTCAGCTTGCAGCTCAGCTGGGGTGATGGTGCGACGCTTCACCAAGTTGGGCACAACCTGTACCCTCTTCCTCCTCTTCAACGGAGCATCGGTTGATGCTGCCTTCTCTGCATCGGACGATGCTTGCGGTATCGCACCGGTCGCCTTCGTCAGGGCATCTTTCGATGTCCCCGGTTTTGCTGCCGTTGCCTTCTGCATTGTTGTTGTTGTTGTAGCTGGATGAACACCTTTCGATGCCCCCGCTTTGTTGTTGCTACGCTTAATTAACTTTTCGTCTTGTTCTATAATGCTTTCTACTTCACTATTATGTAAAAAAGCACTAATAAGTTGAGTGCCCGACGGGGACTTGAACTCACGATCCCTCGCTCCGGAGTTCGCCACCTCTTCAACTGAGCTATGCTCTATATTGGAAATACCTGGTCAAACTTAATACTTGATAAGAATCACACACTATACAATTGGGAAACTGTGAAGCCGAGGACGTCTTTACACTGTCACAGTACGAGATCGACTGACCGACCGACGCCACTACCACTGGGCTATTGAACACTTGATGGAATATGTGTCGAATTTCCTATTTGACAACTAACTTTATTTTTCTACCACTTGAAAATATACTAACACACTGAAGTCTTTCCTGCTCGGAAGTCAGAGATCGACTCAGCCGACGCCACTACCTGTGCGCTATCGCACACTTGGTAAAATCGGTGTCAAAATGATTACTTGTCTACTAACTTTTAATTTCTAACACTTTTAAATGAAACTTGGCACACTGTTGTCTTTCCTGCTCGGAAGTCAGAGATCGACGGAACGACTTAACACCGGAGCCAACAACTTAATTAAGAATTTTGGGGCTAATTACAAACATAATATTTGGAAGAGGAAGCTTTTAAATAAAGCACTAAAATTGTCTAACAGATTTCATAACAGATTTTGGCATGCTGAATACCAAAAATGCTATTCGTAAAAGATTTTTTTCTATTTTCGAAGGTTTGAAATTTCATAAAAGTTTTATTAGCAGATTTTATAACAGATTTTAGCATGCCGAATACCAAAATTATAATTCATAAAAGATTTGTTGACAGCTTAAACTTTTGTATTGAAATTCATAACAGAATAACTGAATAAAAGATCTCCCGAATAGACCTAAATGATTACAGTTAGCAAAAAAAACTTTAAACAATAACATAGCATGCGACATTTTGTATTGCCTCATGAATGAGGTACCCATCACTAGTAATTTAGCAAGCATCCAAGCGACAGATATTTTCAATGACAGATATTTTCAATGACAGCGAAATTATTGATTGCTATAACCGACTTGTCAAAAAATATTCCACTGATTTGTGTTTCAATGATGGTTTTCAATGATAGCTATAACTGGCCCCTAAAGCTTCAAATTGAGTTTTGAACCACAAAAATTAAAAGCACTGGCGGTCCAGTGGGCTAGGCGTTTCACCCGTAGGCGCACGGTTTCGGGCTCGAATCCAGGCAGCGACGCGACGACCTAAATCTTTTTTTATTTTTTATTAATTCTTTTAATTGTTTTTTTTTTTATGTTTTAACGTCATATTTGTGTTTTAATAACGTAAAGTAAAGATTTAACGCATATCGTGTGCGCGAAGTAAATTTTAACTAGCTACAGGTAGCATAATTTGTAAACATATTTATACATGTATATATGTAATGCTACTTCTTTGCACTTCTTGTAAGGGAAATAATTAATTGAAAGTGTTTTATGTATTTAATAGCATTGTGAAAGTCGTAACATCTATACAGAAATTCATCATCAGCCTGGATGCTGTGGCCACAACATTTGGAGCTCGATCTTAAACACCGGTAAGAAGGGTGAGTCAATATTCTGTAAGCTGTTATACTAAATTACATTTAAATATATAAAAACTTTTAAGGGTGGGGAATATTGTGAAAATTTAGTAGTTTTGAGCGAAGTGCACCCAAATGATAATTCGTGCATATACATGCATATTTATCTATGCGCGGTGTGCCTACCTGTGAGAGTAGAAGTAATAATACATTAAAATTTACTTTCAACTTGCCTATGTGCTTTTATACATTAATTTAAATTAAACTTACTGGTAAATTTTCAGAATTTGAAAAACATACTCGTAGTTCAATTGATTTGTTTAAATAATTTAACTTTGTAACAAATACTAATAAAGTGGCAACACTTGCCCACAACGCAACCATCGCAGCCAGACAGCCACACGACATCAAAAGAACAAAATATCCCCCAAAGCACACATACTAATACAATGTGCAGCTGCCGCTATAACGAACCAGCAGAACACTCAAGAAGGAAGCCATAATAAAGAATACGAAAAGTCGCTCCATCCGAGGACTATAAAAGCAGCTACAACATTCATCGTATTTTCACTTTTTATTCGACGCTTGCAGCACGAGCACCTCCTTGGTCTTGTCTGCCATAAGTTAATAAGTTAATGTTCATATGTTATGTTTATGTTTCTTTATATTTATCTATGAGAATTAAATAAAATTAAATAAAGTTCAAACGGTCTTTATAACTGACGCCCAACATAAGGCCCGAACTACAAAAAATAAATTGCACAAAAATCGAAATTTTGCACCAATATTGGTCAAAATAATAACTAATTTAGTAAAACTCTCGCACCTTGACTGGTCGAAGTTTCTCAAATTGCACCTTGAAGGTCAATTTGCATAATATAAAGAAAAATTTTGCACCTCGACTGGTCAAAATTTTATAATCCGCCATAACAAAGTCGCACCTACATACGCTACGGTCGACACACGCAGCAATCTTTTTGCACCTCAAACGGTCAAAATCTAACAACGGCCTTACGAAAAAGCGCCCGCGTGCAAGAAAACACGATGAGCATCGTGCAGATGTCCGACGAACAGCTGCGTTCACTAATGGAGCGGTCTGTCGCAATGTCGTCCGCAAATGGAAATTTTGCCAACTGCACCACACGCTACAACGGCGAAAGGTCTAAGGCTAAAGTAGATGCGTTCATCTCGAGCGCTACTATTTACAAAGATGTCACCAACATGAGTGAGAAGAACGCACTTATTGGTCTCCCTCTTCTTCTCGAAGACATCGCTTCTACTTGGTGGCAGGGTGTTAAATCCCAGGCAAAAACATGGGACGAGGCAATGACATTGCTAAGAAACTCATTTGCTACCCCGAGGCCATACTACCAAATCTACATGGATATTTTCAATGAGAAGCAAAACGAAAAAAATCCAACAGACGTCTTCATATGCGAAAAACGCGCACTACTATCCGAACTAGAGGAAGGGTCACATGACGAGTCGCAACAGATAGACATGATTTTTGGACTATTGCATAAAAGAATTCGAAACAAAATTGAACGAGACAACATTAAAACTTTCGAAAACCTTCTCTCTCTTGCACGGAAAGTCGAAAGCAATATAGAAGAAAAAAGAGAAGAAACAAACCACAAGAAGCCACATGAGAAAAGTGTAGGTACAAACAAAAAACGAATCAAGTGTGCTTATTGCTCCAATTTTGGACATAGCATTGAGGAGTGTAGGAAAAAAGAAAGAGACATAAAACAAGAAGACAATAAGAGCAGAGAAAACCGAAATACATCGCGCGCTATTCTCAATTGCTACGGTTGTGGGAAACCTGGGTACGTACGCAGCCAATGCCCAAACTGCAACCAAGCAAAAGAAGCTGCAAACATAAACTTTTGTTCCATCGATGCTTTTCCCAAAAAAATTTTGCCACCACTCCGTCAACGACCTTCCGTCAAAATTAAAATTGGTGGGCAGAAGGGTATTGCTTTCATCGACACTGGTGCCAGAATGAGTGTAGCTAGCTATCAGCTATATAAACAGATGCTTGTCCTAGGCTACCAATTCACAGCATACCGAGCTAAGGTTGTACTAGCTGACGGCATTAAACGAGAACAAGATGTTCTAGTTACAACCGCATTGATAAAATTAGAAGATCGATCCATACCGACCAAACTTATGGTAATTAAAAGTTCAACCGACAACAGAACGCTCCTCGGAGTAGACTTTGTTGAAGATGCTAGAATGGTCATAAATTTACCTCAACGCATGTGGTACTTTGCTGACACTCCTTCGAAAAAGTATGATTTTTACCAAAGTGAAACAACACCTTCAATGAGTTTAGCTCCATCACTCTCAACTCCAGATGACAAAATGCAAAACATGTCAATCACTCCACCCGAGTTGCTGGGAATCCGTTCCCCAACCCCAATGCTAATCAGCCCAATTCCAAATACGCCTCTTCGTGACATCACAAATACACAAAAGCTATTTTCTCGTCAGACAGATTATTCACCGAGCTCCATAGATAAAATCTTTGAGGATACAATCCCAAAACACTCTACCCTTTCCCATCTCGAGCTATCACTTTATGATCCTGATTTTGTTTTCATAGAATCATTTAGCGCTGAAAACATTGCGCTTCAAGAACACGAAGCTCCAAATCTAGACGCTAACAAAAGAACACGGCTTAACGCGATTCTTCTCCAGAACAAGGAATTGTTCCAGCTGTTCGACAAACCAGCTATAGCTGTTGAACACACGATACCAACAGCCGACCATGAACCAATTGCGGTACCACCCTATCGACTTTCAGAAATAAAAAAGAAAGTTTTGCAAACTGAGGTCACCGAAATGCTTAAAACCGGCATTATAGAGGAATGTGAATCTCCCTGGGCCTCACCTGTCGTAATGATCCCAAAAAAAGTTGGTGCAGCCTTACTACAAGGGGAGGGTTCAGAGGGAATTACTCAATGTTTCATTCCACTTTACCACCCACAAGTAAACCCTGTGGAAAGAAAGAATCGTGATCTCAAGACACAACTAGCCATCTTAGTTGGCAACGAACATTTTAATTGGCCCGAGAAACTACCATTTATCAGATTCGCTATGAATACTGTTAAATGTCAAACTACTAGATACAATGCAGCATTCTTAAATTTTGGCAGAGAACTACGGGCTCCCGATGATGTTCAACGTGATTTTCGAAGTATTGTCCAATCCGAAAATTTCGTACCCGGCATTACCCCGTACTTAAACAAGATGGCAGAAACCCTTAAAAATGCCCGAGAAGTCAACGAAAAAGAACAAGACCGCCAGAAATCTTACGCTGATTTGAAACGTCGTCCGAATCCAATTTACTCTCCAGGAGATTATGTTTGGGTTCATACTAAAGTCCACAGTAAGGCAGCCAACCGCTTCACATCTAAATTCGCACCTAGACGTGATGGACCATATGTTATTCTCACTAACAAAGGATCCAACAGCTACGAAATCGCCAGTCCCGCCAATCCACATGAAGTCATGGGCTTATATCATACATCTGCCCTAACCCGATGTACAAATCCGCATGATGCAGAAAATCCTCTCGTACCAATCAGACGTCGAGGAAGACCACGAAAACTTGTGGTGACCTAACTTTCTTGTATCTTCACTTTTTATTATTCTTTCAGATACAAAAGGGGAGACTGTAACAAATACTAATAAAGTGGCAACACTTGCCCACAACGCAACCATCGCAGCCAGACAGCCACACGACATCAAAAGAACAAAACATCCCCCAAAGCACACATACTAATACAATGTGCAGCTGCCGCTATAACGAACCAGCAGAACACTCAAGAAGGAAGCCATAATAAAGAATACGAAAAGTCGCTCCATCCGAGGACTATAAAAGCAGCTACAACATTCATCGTATTTTCACTTTTTATTCGACGCTTGCAGCACGAGCACCTCCTTGGTCTTGTCTGCCATAAGTTAATAAGTTAATGTTCATATGTTATGTTTATGTTTCTTTATATTTATCTATGAGAATTAAATAAAATTAAATAAAGTTCAAACGGTCTTTATAACTTGTATAATTATAATTTGTTTTTTGTTTGAAATCAGATAAATTGTAAATTAAAAATGAATCGTGAATTCAATAATAATGATTGAAAAGATAACTTCATTAAAAATGGGTTTTTAATTTAGAGGATAAAGGATGAGGATCGATGGAAATGGTAAGAATGGGATGAGGAAGTGAAAGATGACGAGGTAAGGGGTAGCTTAGGCAAGGTAAGGGGTAGCTTAGGCAAGGTAAGGGGTAGCTTAGGCGAGATAGGTTACCATGGCAGGGTGGGTATAGAAAACATTCTCGTAACGTCACAACAAAGCGACGTACAGCCTGGCATGATTTTTGTCTACGCGGTTTAGATAGGGGTCAAGAATCTACTCCCTCCGACGAGCGTGAGGCCGGTCAAGCATGCCAGCACAGACCCCGACGGCATCTAAGAAACCCGCAACCCGTTGGGAGCAATTTGTTGCGTGTTTCTTAGATGCCGTTCTGAAATGTACCTAGTCTAGTCATAAATACTGATATAACGAAAAATTAATGCCAAATTATAATGCGCTGATATTTTTAAAAAATTGTTTGTATTATTTATTAGGGATTTCATTAGCTACATTTCATAGAAGAAATTATTCAAAATGGCCGCCATTTGCCTACTGCATGACCTGAGACGCCCCTGCCAATCGTCGATCGCAGCACGCACCTCATCCATTGGAAAATTTATTACTGCACGAACAAGGGATCGTTTTAACGACTCAATATTTGGGTATCGAGTAGAGCAGGCTATTTAATTTTAATTTGTGATTAGCTTACACTGTAAGATATAATATCTTATTTATATTCCCTCTAAAACGGACCACAGCTTGTAATACAAAGGATTAAGGTCTGGAATTCCAGCTGGCCAATCATCCGGTGATATGAAGTCCGGTACATTTTTTTTGAGCCACTCTTGAGTGGTTTTAGCCTTGTGAGCCGGAGCAGAATCTTGTTGGAATGTCCAATGCTTGTTTTCGAACATTGTATGGTTGAGAGGCTTTACGACATCCTCCAAAACTGTTGTTTGGTAAACTTTTGCCGAAGTTTTCACTCCTTTTTCACAAAAATGAAGGTCGGTAACTTTATGATAGCTCACTCTCCACTATACCATTACATTTGCGGGATGGTGGCCTCTTTCAACCCTTGGAATGAGTTCAGACGCTTCTCTTTTGATGTCCGAGCATAAACTCGATCTTTTTGTTTATTGAATGATTCTTCGACGGTGAAAATTTTTTCATCAGTAAACAGAATGTGTCGCTGAGCATTCTTTGCGTACCGTCTGAGCAGAGCTTTTGATTTTTGCTTGCGTTTCTGCTTCAGTGCGACTGTAAGCAGGTGGCCAGTGTGTCTTTTGTAGGCACTGAGTCCCAGGTCTTCTTTAATGATGCGAGACATGGATTTCTGAGAGATACTCATTTCTCGGGACAAGATTTTCTATTTTCGTAATGGTTTTCTTCTGATTCGAGCCTGCACGGCTTTGATGGCTCGCGGAGTCCTCACAGTGCATGGACGGCCTGATCTTTTGCTCCACCAGTATCCTCGAACAATTTTACCGTACGATAAACAAAACAACGTGTGATTCCCAGCGGCTGCAAGATTCGAAAGATATCACCTTTTTCCAAATTACACTTCAAAAGCCCAAGTACAACAATACGATTTTCGATGTCACCCCACCCCACTCCATTTTTTTTTTTTTTTTTTTTATAATCAACTCACGCTCAAGGGAATATGATTATACCCTTTACATGTTTTAACACAGCGCGGGCGTGAAGTTACGGAAGAGAAAGAAGGATAGGAAAGATGTGTGGCACGATGTTCTGAGACTGAAGGTGGTTGTCTCAGATTTTTTATCTCCAGGGATGGCGGCTGAACTAAAGCGGAGAATTGCCGTGTCTTATTTCTATGTCCCTTATAATTCGCATTATTTTATTCGTTTTCATCCTTGTTGGGCATACTAGTTTAACTCAATCGCATGTTGTTGGTGTTATGCCTAAACAACATGTAATGAGGAAACCAGCAACCCATTGATGACAATTTTTAGAAGGTTTTAATGGAATTAAAAACGACATAGACGACCGACGGCAAGGATCGAACCTGTGATACTGATGTTGACAGGCGAGCACACAACCATCGCGCCACGGCCACCTTGATTATTAATGACTGGAAACAAAAAACTTTTACGCGACATTGAAGCATAAATGTAACAGGTTAAATAACGGTGAACATAAGAAATGTGCAACAAATAGTTTTTTATATATGGATGCGTTTAGACTTGTATCAGTATTTATGACTTGACTAGGTATAAAAGCACATAGGCAAGTTGAAAGTAAATTTTAACGTATTATTACTTCTACTCTCACAGGTAGGCACACCGCGCATAGATAAATATGCATGTATATGCACGAATTATCATTTGGGTGCACTTCACTCAAAACTACTAAATTTTCACAATATTCCCCACCCTTGAAAGTTTTTATATATTTAAATGTAATTTAGTATAAAAGCTTACAGAATATTGACTCACCCTTCTTACCGGTGTTTAAGATCGAGCTCCAAATGTTGTGGCCACAGCATCCAGGCTGATGATGAATTTCTGTATAGATGTTACGACTTTCATAATGCTATTAAATACATAAAACACTTTCAATTAATTATTTCCCTTACAAGAAGTGACTAAATTTAAGTGCAAAGAAGTAGCATTACATATACATGTATAAATATGTTTACAAATTATGCTACCTGTAGCTAGTAAAAATTTACTTCGCGCTCACGATATGCGTTAAATCTTTACTTTACGTTATTAAAACACAAATATGACTTTAAAACATAAAAAAAATCAATTAAAAGAATTAATAAAAAATAAAAAAAGATTTAGGTCGTCGCTGCCTGGATTCGAACCCGGAACCGTGCGCCTACAAGTGAAATGCCTTTTTTTTTATTTTTTTTTAAAGTCATTTTTATTTTTCATTTATCTTAAAACTACATAAAGTTAGACAAAAAATTATAAAAACTAGCGTATTTATCCACTAACTTAAAACTAACTTACTGGCCCTATGCGGGCGCTCTAAGTTAAACTATATCTTAAATCTAGTGCCTTTCGGCCTAAGAAACTATTTTTAATTCAAAAACTATATCGTTTTTTGTTGTTTTCTCGAGAAAATTTAAAAAACTCGAAACCAACTTAAACTACTTAAAGTAAACTAAAACTAAACCAAAACTACTTAAAAACTAGAACAGCCACAGCAGCAGAGATTTTTTTTTTTGTTTTGTGCCACCCTGACTGTCTCTACCTAAGAATACCTTAAAACTATGGAAGTCGGCCAAGACAACTTGCCAACTATCTCTATCAACAATAGACAACCACCAAAACTGGTTCTCCTGTCTCACCCTGTCTTTCAGGTCCCGATCGGACACAGTCCTACTGAACCGAAGTCGCTCAGCTCCGTATTGTGCGAGGACGTCTCGACTATAAAGGAGCCGCCTATCCACAGTACTACGGCCGACGTGGTAGATTAGCGGAACCGCCTCTCTATCCTGGATCAACCCTATACTATCTAAATAGAGGAATGCATTAGGTGCAATATGGCCACACTCGAAGTATTCTGTGTTGGGGTAGTAAGCCCCAAAGATTAAGCATTATGCTGAGGTCATCGCTCTCGCAATGTGACTCCGAATCAGCTTTATCAAAAAATTATCTATTCTGTTAATGTTGGCTCCGTTGTATAGAGTCCTGTTGGAATAGTAATGTTTGTACTCCGATTCTGGTGTTCTGTGTAATCCAAAACAACGTCTAAGACACTGCCTCTCAAACACCCGAATCTTTTTCATTTGAGATGGGGCAACGTTGAACCACACCGGGCAATCATAGGCAATCATCGGCCGGATGAAAGCCATGTAGCAAATCACCTTCACTATGGTGTCAAGCCGGCTGCTGTAAAACAACCGTTTCGTCAGGGCAAAGGCTCCCCTAGCCCTGTTCAGAGCAGCATTTATATGTCTGTCGTAATACAAATACTGATCCAACCAGATGCCAAGGTACCTTACCACACTTCTGCTCGCCAGTGGTTGCCGGTGCGGCCCTACGATCATCAGCTTACGCCAGTTCTTTCTAGTATCCCTAGGGGCTCTAGCCAACGGATTCCTAAACAGAATTGTTTCACATTTCTGAAAGTTTATTTTCAACTTCCAGTCATCACAATATCGCTTAATCTTGTCGAAGTCACGCTGTAAAAGAATTCTGATAACCTCAACTTTTGGAGCTGTTCTGTACGCTATTAGGTCATCTGCATACGCAATTGCCTGAGTTAGATTACTTATCAGATCGCTGGTGTAAATGTTGAATAGAATCGGCAAGTTCACCGCTACCTGCTGAAGACCATTCTTGATATCGAAGATTGCGGTAGAAGTTACATTGCCACTTTTGACAACAAACTTTCTACCATTGAGCATGTCATAAAGTATATATAATATTGGCTTACTTATGCTGAGTCTAGTCAATTTTAGATAGAGACCCTCTAACCATACGGAATCGAAAGCCTTCTCCAAATCAACCAGATAAGCACCAGTACACTGCCTTTTAGTTTTGTTCCATTGGATATCAGAAACCAGTTTAGACGCGGTATGAATGGTGTCATGTTCCGCCTTAAAACTGAACTGATTATCCTGTATGATATTATTGTCCTCCGCCCACTTGGACAGAGCTCTATTAATGACTTTCTCGAATACTTTGCTGATACTCGGTAGAAGACTTATCGACCGGAGATTCGCCGGATTGGAGTTGTCCTTTCCCTTTTTCGGGAGAGGATGAACCACAGCTGTCTTCCACCGCCCTGGATAATATGCATTATTCAGTGCGTTGTTAAACAGTGTGGCATAAATGTCAATTGCTTCCTGATGTAGATGTCGAAGTACAATATTGGATATACCATCGACTCCTGCTGACTTTTTTACTTGCGATATAGGTACTATAGGGCAAGTTCTGGGGTGCCAGCACGTAAATTGATACAATCGAGTCTAGTCGATGTAATCGAGTATAGGGAGTTATTTAATTTGATTCAATTGAATCGAAAACAATCGGCTGATCATAACAAGGAACTGCCTGTTCTCGATTGTATCGAGCTAACTCGATCGTATCAAGTTACGTGCTAGGGCCCCTGCATTTGGAAAAAAAATCGAACTCGAGATTTTGACCAAAATTGACATTACGATGATAGCGAAGACGAATAAAGTGGGTCCGGCAATTCCGTCTGTCTGTCTGTATGTCTGTCTGTCTGTATGTCTGTACCTCGATCTGGAGCCTAAGCCACTGGACCTATTTTCTTCAAACTCGGTAGTTATGGGTCTTCGGTGATTCCCTAGAGGGGAAATTGAAATTTTTTTTTTAGCTATAAAACTAACGGTACCCCCCATACACCCGTAATGCAAAATCTTATTTATCTCGAAAACGACTCTAATGATTTTGATAAAAAAAAATAAGCTGTGATATTATGGATATGGACTACGTTTTGGTAAAAAAAAATTTGGGGCAAAATGTTATTAACGGTACCTGTCATAGAACCGTTTTTTTTTTTATTTTCGACTTTCTCATAAACGGCTCTAACGATTTTAACCAAAAATTTTCAGCAGGAGTCCCCCTAAGTTTAAAATAATATTGTATATAAAAATATATGAAACATTATTTGTTGGGTTTTTTTGAAAAAAATTTTTTTTTTGAAAAATCAATATCTTCAAAACCTATGAACTTAAATTTTGAAATTATTTCCTAAAATCAATATTATTAAATACTTAAAATTCGCATTCCACATTCTTTTCTTGAAAAATTTTAAAGAAATTTCTTATATAAAAAATTTATTTATTTAAAAATAAAACGATTTTTTAAAGTTTGTTTGCATAAATTCATACTTTTCTAGAAATCAGACGGCAATTTCATTTTAAATTCATGTTTTATATTTATAAAATGTATCTTAAATTCCAAAGTACTTTTACATAAGAGCAAGTTCGTGCGATCCAGTCGTGGATTTTATTTCTTTAGTGAATCGAAGATACACTGGAGCTCCATCCTCGTAATTAACAGGGAACTACTCCCATCTTGCACGGCGATGATAGCATTCGCCAAGTTTTCTTCATTGAACCCAGTGAAACCTAGGTTCTCTGATCGCCATTGGGTAATTTCATTACGAAGATAGAAGTGATGGAGTAGAGCTCTGTTTTCCAGGTCGTGGTTGGGGTGGATGCTTGCATTCACCTTATACACTTGCTGAAAAGCAGCCCCCACAGCCTCCACTTTCTCCAGCGGATCCTCGACAATAAAGAGGTCATCGTCCAAGACCGCGTCATCTGGATCTATACCTGCTGTCAGAAGTACGTTTCTGTTTTCTGTCGTTCTCTGGAACTTAAGACACGGAAGTTCGTTTTGATCATTCCGTCTAAATATCTTGTTAATTTGTGGAAACATACTCGGGCCGCTAGAGTTAACGGCCCGAATTTTATTGTTCCAATACAAATTAATAGACAACCTATAATTTTCTTTGATCAAGTGGTTGATGTTTTTGATTGACGACTTCAGTGCCCGAATCTCCAGATCGCGTGAGTCAGTAAACCGTCGGTACAAGCGTTTTAGTCTTGTCAGAGGCCACTTTTTTGTCTGTGTAGTGCATCAATATTCGTGTTACGGTACATGTCGGTTACGTTACGTTCTCTGTGGTATAGTTCTGTTCATACTCGTAGTTCATAGGATTGTTTCGTCCATTTGTTCTAAGTATTGGTCAATTTCGTTGTTTGTTAAATTCCTGTTATTTGGTGAGGATATATTCATCATCATCGGCTCGACAACCGGGTTCCGGTCCTGGCCTCTTTCAACAAGTCTCTCCACCTATCCCGGTCTCTAGCCGACGCCATCCAGTTGCGCACCCCAAGGCTTCGGGCGTCCTGGTCTACGCCATCTCTCCAGCGCAAGCATGGTCTACCACGCTGCCGTCTACCATAGAATGTACCACAAAGAACTTTCCGAGCAGGTTCCTCTTCGCTCATGCGAGCTAGGTGCCCTGCCCACCGGAGTCTACCGAGCTTAATTTTTGTCACGATATCTGCTTCTAGGTAGATTGCGTACAATTCATGATTGTACCGTCTCCGGAATCGTCCTTCCTCACATATGGGGCCAACAATTCTCCTTAAGACTTTTCTCTCGAACGCAGCTAAGAGGTCGGAGTGCCTTTTGGTAAGCACCCAAGTCTCGGATCCATATGTGAGTACTGGCAGGACCATGGTCCTGTACAGCAGCAGTTTTGAAGTTATGGTGAGATTTCTGGATTTGAAAAGCTTTGACAGACTATAGTAGGCTCTGTTGGATTTGAGAAGCCGCCCGCGTATTTCTTCTTCTATATTGTTATCGGCTGCTACTATTGACCCAAGGTATTTAAAGGATTGCACCACTTCAAATTCGTGCTCCGCTACCTTGATTGTTTGACCAACTGTTCCTCTCGCATTCGACGCCACCATGTACTTTGTTTTACCTTCACTAATGTGCAGCCCCAGATTTTGTGCCGCCTGCTCGATCTGGATGAAGGAATCGTGTACAGCTTGTTCGGATCTTCCGATGATGTCAATGTCGTCTGCGTAAGCTAGTAACTGGCTGGACCTGTTGACGATGGTTCCTCTTGTTGCCGTGCCAGAGTCACGGATTGCTTTCTCCAACGCCAGGTTGAAGAGGAGGCAGGCCAAACCGTCCCCTTGTCGGAGTCCATTAAAGATTTTGATTGGTCTGGATAGCAATCCGGCTATTTTTACTTGGCTTGTTACGTTGGTCATGGTCAACCTACATAGTCGTGTCAATTTATTTGGGATGCCGAATTCTCTCATGGCTTTGTAAATATATTATTGGCACGAATTTCGCTTGCTAAAGCGTTGGTAAAGCGTGGCCAGCGCATCTTACTGTAATTGTAAGAATGCGCAGGTACATACTCCTCCAACTCTACGAGCTCGTTCGGCAACTGTATTACTGCGGCGAAACCACAGTGGTCGCTGTCATAATCTATCGTTTGTAAGCAGTATCTTGTCCGTTGATCCACAGTGTTAGTAATTGTCAGTCTAGAGTCCTTTAGTAATAGATCCAGATAGTCACCGCTTCTTGGAAACGATGGTCTATCAGTAGCTAGAAGGTCGATCATATATTCAATATTGTATTGACCCATCCAATTAAATAGATGGTTACCTCTCGGATTTTGTACTTGATTTACCCAATCTATATGTTTGGCATTTATCTCACCGGCCATGAGATAGTAATTATCTTCCGAGCTCAGTTGTAGCACTTGAAAAAGTTTTTCGAGCTCTGTCAAAAAGTCAGTTGGCTGAGGTGATTCCGGAGCGTAAGTCGCGATTATGTATATAAATCCGCTTCCCCTGTTGGAAAGGAATGCATACAATGCACGCCTCAAGCAGCCGAAATCTGCGTACTTCACTTTTGTATATAACTTTATATTTTAAGTCTTTTCGTACAAAGATTACGACCCCCTACACGTACGGGAGCAGGAAGAAATGCCAGAAGATTGGCGAAAAGGTTTAATATGCCCCATACATAAGAAGGGAGATGTCACAACGTGCAGCAATTATAGAGGTATCACGTTGTTGAGTACCGCCTATAAGATACTCTCCTCATGAGAGTGACGTTTCAACTGTTAAAGTGAAATTGCAAAAATTTTCGAAGCTCCGTATTTTTTTAAATTAAATTAATAAATCTAAGTAACTTCTTAAAAAAAAAAACACGTAAAAACACTCATTTAATCACTTTGAACTAACACCGCAAATTGTTAGTTAAATTTATTCAAGTAATTAAGCTTAAAAACGAAAAGAAAAAAAAAAAAAAGTTTTCTCCGTGTTGCATCGAAATCAAATTGCGGTACAACGATTTGCCGATGAACCGCAAGCGATACTTATTTGAAATTTCACCTGAACAAAACACTACAAACAAAAAGATTTCTCATCCAAAAGCAGAAAATATGGGAATAGGTGAATTATCAGTTGCTGATCTAAAAACTATCTTAAATGAGAGTCTCGAAGAAAAGCTTAAAGATCTAGTCACAAAAAATGACTTGTTGGTGCTCTCGAACGAGATACTTTCTTTGAAGACACTTAACACCCAACTCAGCAAAAAACTCACTGTAATGACAGAAAGATGCGATTTGCTTGAAACCCAATTGGAAATACTCTCACGGAAATCAAACGATAAGTCTATTGTGGTACACCTTCCTTTAGACACAGAAACCGATGCAATCCAATTAGCTAAACAGACTTGCAAGGGGCTTCTGAAGTTAAATGAAGACGAAGAAATCCAATTTAAGAGCTCCAGACAAATACGCAACAACAACACTGATAGAGGAACTGTCATCATCGAACTTCCAACAGCGGCGATCACCGATAAATTTATTACCGCCGCGCACACGCTCAAAGGCTCCGGAATAAGTATATTTCGCGAGCAATCACTTTTATCAAGGAAAAAAAGAAAAACACTAATAGAAACAAAAAACAAACTGCTGCAGATAAATCCAAACGCCAGAATTTTCATAAAAGGAGACAACAAATTGCAAATCAACAATCAACTTTTTGTTTACCAAATTTCACGAGGTTTAGTTGTCAAATCAGCAGCGGACATGTCACTCATTAGTGAACTATTTGGTGACAGTTGTTACGATTACTTTGACTGCAGCGAGGGAGCGAAGTTAGCCGTGGTTCCAAACTCTTCTTCCGCTTTTGGCCACCAGTCGCAGCGAGCGCCATCTGGAAATCGGAGTTCACACCCTGTTAGGGATAAAACACAATAGGTAAATTCTGTCGTCTGCCATAACACAATTATTTTTCAAAAATTAAATATATGCTCGTATAATATTACTGGTCTCAAAAGTAAGCTTTTACATTCCGATTTTTTTAAATATTTACACCAATTTGATGTTATAATTCTTATAGAAACTTTTATTGAAGAAAAGAATCAAAATGAATTTCTAAAATATTTCAAAGACTTTAAAGTAATGTTTACACCTGCGATAAGATCTAATTTGCATGGAAGAGCCAGTGGGGGTATTTTATATGGGATTAAAAAATCTTTATGGGGTAATTTTATTAATTTTAAAATTATTGAATCTAAAATTATATTTCATATGGTTAGCAACAACCTAAACTATTATATTATTCCTATTTATTTAAATTGCAATGATTGGTTAACCGATTTCGATGAACTAGTGGAATTTATGAATAACACTTCTCTTGACAATGTGTTAATCGTCGGTGATTTAAATGCTAGGATTGGTGAATATCAAAATTCTTCCGCTAATATTTTACGAGCACGAGTTGCACTGGCTGAGAGTAGATGTTCTAAAGATAAAATTTATAACCGCAACGGGCGGAGTTTAACAGAATTTTTTGAAGTTTTCGGTCTATTTGTTTTGAATGGGTCTTCTAATAGTGATGCATGTGGCGAATTCACTTTTGTTAGCGGGCAGGGCCAATCCGTGATTGACTTTGCTGCGATTTCAGGGGACTGGCTGAACATTATCGATGACTTTGAAGTTGCACTAGTCAACTATTCGGCTCATTTTCCAATTGTTATTAAAATTCAGCTAACGGAGTTAAACCAGCAAGCTACACCTTCTAGCTTTAATAAGCTGAAGTGGTCGGAGAACAATGCAACCCTCTATAGAAGCCTCCTTTCTCGGCACTTACTATCTCTGCCCCAACAATCCGCAGTCTCGTCTGAAGTGGTATGCGAAAGTATAGAACGGGTTATAAAGACCGCAGCCCCTTTTGCGTTGAAGAGTACACACACTTTTGTAGCTAAAAATGTATGGTTTGATAAGGATTGCAGAAATCTCCGTAAACTTTCGTTTGTTTACTTAAAACTGTTTAGAACGACCAATTCTCAATTTTTCAAAAACATCTATCTTCGCGTTAATAATGATTTTAAAAAAATGTGCTCAGTTAAGAAAATCACCTATTTAAAAACCGTGGCTAAGAAATTAGAAAACTGCACAAACTCAAAGATATTTTGGGAGACAGTGCGCAAACATGGTGGGCGCAATCAGGGTATGAAGTTCTCTTTAGAAGCTGAGACGTTAGCAGCTCATTTTAAAACTCTACTCTCAGCTGATGAAGACCTTCATACCTTTGATTACGCGCTACCTGATACTAGAGTCAACGAGCTGGATTTAGAATTCTCATTGCCCGAATTGGAAGTAACGCTCCAAAAAATGAAAAACAGCAAGGCTCCTGGCCTAGACGGCATACCAGTCGAGTTTTATAAAAACAGCACTATTGATTTTAAAAACTACCTCGTGTCTTTCTTTAACAAATTGTACAATGATGGTTGTGTCCCTAACAGTTTCAACGAATCTGTAATTTTTGCCATTTTTAAAAAAGGTGATGCTAACGCTGCGGAAAATTATAGAGGTATTTCAATTTTAAATTCAATAAGAAAAACTTTTACTGCAATCCTATATGAAAGGCTCACAAAATGGATTGAGGATAACAGTCTTTTGAGCATCTTTCAAGCCGGTTTCCGCCCAGGTTTTTCAACCATGGATCATATTTTTGTCATTTCAAGCATTGCTCAACAATTTATAGATAGAAAAAAGAAACTATACACTTGCTTTGTTGATTTTAAAGCTGCATTTGATAAAGTCAATAGACAAGCTTTAATATACAAACTTTCTTGTATTGGTTTGTCACGAAAGTTTCTCGAAGTGTATGCAAGTTTTATTTCGTCAACAAATGCAAGGGTATGGGACGGTATCACATTTTCAAATCGATTTGAAACAACTACAGGTGTTCCTCAGGGTTGTATCCTCAGCCCATTATTATTTGCCCTGTTCATAGATGATGTCTGCGAGCTTCTTCCGGGTGGAGTTAATTTTGCTAACATTATAATCAAAGTCCTGTTGTACGCGGACGATCTAGTTATGCTTGCTGATAATCCTTTCACGCTACAAATGCAAATAAACCGTCTAAGTTCATTTTGCGAGTCTTGGGGCTTGCAAATTAATACCCAAAAAACTAAGATTGTTATATTTGAAAAAAGACAATCAAGAAGGCGAGCGGAAGAAAAATGGTCTCTAAACAATACACACATTGAGGTTGTACAGGAGTTTAAATATTTGGGTGTCCTCTTGACCTACAATTTAAGCTATTTAAAGCACTCCAAAGAAAAAAGCAATGAAGCTAAATTGGCACTTAATATAATGTGGCCAAAATGTTGATATAATGTCCAAGTACAAAGTTTTCAACGCGACAGTAAATGCATGCATGACACATGGCGTCCAAGTCTTCGGATACACACACTTCGAAGCTTTTGAAACTGTGCAAAGGAACTTT
This sequence comes from Chrysotoxum bicinctum, assembly GCA_911387755.1. Lineage (NCBI taxonomy): Eukaryota > Metazoa > Arthropoda > Insecta > Diptera > Syrphidae > Chrysotoxum > Chrysotoxum bicinctum. The sequence goes on from OU426987.1 coordinate 119,087,341, forward strand.
TTTAAGAGAATATTTCGTTTGCCTAACTCAACACCCAACTACGCCATATATGTGGAGTCAGGAATAGTCCCTATATATATACACAATTTGAAGGCAAGTGCGAACTTCATTACTAGAGTGATGAAAAGAAGTGAAACTTGTCTTCACAAAATCATTTTAAGAAAATTACTGCGAGTGAATGCTTCCCCGTTTAAAGACTGGAAAGAACTAGCTTTATCTCACGAAACAAGTTTAAACTTAACAGAAACTAATGTGACCGATTGGCAGGCTCAGTTTTCTGATGTGATTGCTAAGGTGGATCACAAAATGTTTCTGGATAATCTTTCCAGAGCATCTTCATCTACTTCAAGAGCTATTTATAGTCATTTAAACCACCACCTGCCCTCGGAAGTCTCTTACTTTAGTAATGAATTTTCAGCCTCGGTTATAAGTATTATTTTTAGAGCAAGAGTTGAAATTTTAAATTTAAACTTTGTACCTCATCGATCAGACTTGCCCCAGCTATGTGATCTATGTAGCGGAAGAATGAATGAAGATATTTACCATTTCGTAGCTGCTTGTCCTATTCTACAAGAAATTCGTCGGTTGCATTTTCGGGAAAGTTTTATATCTTTAGACAAACTTTTTCAAATTTTAAATGGAGCAATGGGCTGGCTCAGCCTCTTTAAATATTGCCAACATGCTCTTTCTTACCGTAACAGTTTCACATATTAAACGTAGTCGATTACCCGCTTATTGCAATTTAAACCAAATTTTATACCTAAATATTTACTGTTTTGTTGCTGATCATACAAAATTTGATAATATTTCTTTTGTGTTTCAAATCACGTTAAAATTGATAATATTCTATAAACAGCTAATCTTAACCAAATTGTGTATTATTTTGTGTTTCAAATCATGTTAAAATTGATAAAAATTTTTTATAAACAGCTAATCAAATTAACCAAATTGTGTAATACTTTGTGTTTCAAATCACGTTAAAATTGATATCATTGTTTTTTATAGAAATATTTCTTCATATCTTTTGTTAAACATCTTTTTTTTTTTTTCTTTTTCTTTTCTTTATATTTTGAAATTTTTGCTTTTTATTATTTCATTTATTTTTTAAATCATATTATGAAATGTCATCTCAGGCAGACGGCAGTATTGCCATGTCCTTATTCTTAAGTATACAAATTTGTAAACCTTATGATGAAAAAATAAAGAATCTATCTATCTATCTATCTACTCTCCTCTATCCTACAAGACCGGATAACCCCATACGCTAAAACCGTTATCGGACAATATCAGTGTGGTTTCATTCCAGGCAAATCAACAACTGATCAGATATTTACCCTTAGGCAGGCGATGGAAAAATCTCTAGAATTTAACATCCCAACATACCATCTGTTTATAGACTTTAAGGCCGCCTATGATAGCATAGCCAGGGTAGAACTTTACAAAGCCATGAGAGAATTCGGCATCCCAAATAAATTGACACGACTATGTAGGTTGACCATGACCAACGTAACAAGCCAAGTAAAAATAGCCGGATTGCTATCCAGACCAATCAACATCTTTAATGGACTCCGACAAGGGGACGGTTTGGCCTGCCTCCTTTTCAACCTGGCGTTGGAGAAAGCAATCCGTGACTCTGGCACGGCAACAAGAGGGACCATCGTCAACAGGTCCAGCCAGTTACTGGCTTACGCAGACGACATCGACATCATCGGAAGAACCGAACAAGCTGTACACGATTCCTTCATCCAGATCGAGCAGGCGGCACAAAATCTGGGGCTGCACATTAGTGAAGGTAAAACAAAGTACATGGTGGCGTCGAATGCGAGAGGAACAGTTGGTCAAACAATCAAGGTTGCGGAGCACGAATTTGAAGTGGTGCAATCCTTTAAATACCTTGGGTCAATAGTAGCAGCCGATAACAATATAGAAGAAGAAATACGCGGGCGGCTTCTCAAATCCAACAGAGCCTACTATAGTCTGTCAAAGCTCTTCAAATCCAGAAATCTCACCATAAGTTCAAAACTACTGCTGTACAGGACCATGGTCCTGCCAGTACTCACATATGGATCCGAGACTTGGGTGCTTAGCAAAAGGCACTCCGACCTCTTAGCTGCGTTCGAGAGAAAAGTCTTAAGGAGAATTGTTGGCCCCGTATGTGAGGAAGGACGATTCCGGAGACGGTACAATCATGAACTGTACGCAATCTACCTTGAAGCAGATATCGTGACAAAAATTAAGCTCGGTAGACTCCGGTGGGCAGGGCACCTAGCTCGCATGAGCGAAGAGGAACCTGCTCGGAAAGTTCTTTGTGGTACATTCTATGGTAGACGACAGCGTGGTAGACCATGCTTGCGCTGGAGAGATGGCGTAGACCAGGACGCCCGAAGCCTTGGGGTGCGCAACTGGATGGCGTCGGCTAGAGACCGGGATAGGTGGAGAGACTTGCTGAAAGAGGCCAGGACCGGAACCCGGTTGTCGAGCCGATGATGATGAAAAAGGAGTTGGGCCGATCTCTTCGTACGATTATTATTTTATTATTATTATTTATTCATTTAATTTCTTACACATTAAGAATAAATCTTATAAAATTGTGAAGTTTATAATATGGATAACGAACTACAATATTTAAAATTAAAAAAAAATTATAAAAAGAAACAAAGTAATTAAATTTATAAATTAAATTAATCATACACTATAATATAAAGTAGGAACAAAATATTTTATAATGAAAAATTTATAAAGAAAGAAAGAAAAAATTGAAATCAAGAATTGAGAAATAATAAATTAAAGAAAATAAGATGCTGCCTTAAAAAGAGAAAACATTAGTCGCCAAAATTTGAAAAATATGAGTGTAAACTCTTTAAAAAAGTTTGCATGTCGTCTATCAATTTTAAGTACAAGGGAAGTGAATTCGATAGTCTCGTTACAGCAATTAAAAATTGTCTTTCTGATATCAAAAATGAAAAACGCGGTATAATTATGTCCATAGATCTCTGATATACCGGAAATTGTAGCTTATCATATAAATACATTGGTTTACCAGTTTTCATTATATTAAAAAATAGTTTAATTGAGCGATATTTAATAAAATTTTCAATTTACATGTTAAGAGGCCTCCGCCCAAAATATTGAGAAAAACGTGAAATTGGGCAAATTCGTGCAAGGTTTGTGAAGTCAATGCAAGTCGTATTGAAATAAAATAAATTACATATGAAAGAATTACATTTTATCTTGAAAAGCGTCGCACAGTGCGTTGATTCAGTGCAAGATAAGGAAAAAATTCAAAACAGCTTGATTTTAATATATTTTTTTCTTAAATATTTGTTTTTTATTTCAACTTAAGCAAATATTGTTTAAGTAATATAAATAACCTTAAAAAAAATGTTTTAGTTTGATTGTTCACATTTGTTTCATAGTAAGAGTGGAAATGATCGAGCCAATCCTCATTTTTTTCCATAAATCGAAAACGGTTATTATAGCACTTTTGTCAGCGTTTATTAATATTTGCACACAGATTTGAAACACGTTTGTTCAAAAGTTGCTCTTGGTCCGGCTCCAAAATAAGGATAATTCTAAATTTATTTCGTATAAATTCTAATAAAACAGAAAATCGGTCGTTTGGATTAGAAAACCACATCTCAAACAGTTCCCTATTCGTACACATTTATCTATAAAAAGACGAGAAATAAACAGTTGTTACAAGGGGGGACGTGGACGGACGTGGATGAATGTTACCTTTTTGGAAAGATCGTATTTCCCACTTTATATCCTACTAACTTTTTTGATGAATACACGTGAATAAAAAGTGATGCTGCAGTTTGAAAATAAGCTGTTTTGGGAGAAATAAACCGTTACTTAACCGTTTTTAAAACGATCGAAGGGTTTCGAGTGCAAAAAAAAAACAATAAAATATGTTTGGCTTACCCTTCTAAAGAGTATCCAATTAAAAACCGGTTTATTTGGAGCAATTTAACTCCGTGGTGCAGCGCTTCGTAGATCATCACTAAATGGCCTACTTTTGACATGTTACCTTTAAGAGGTTGTATAGCTTGCTGTAGTTGCATTTTACAGAAAAAAATTTTACAGTTCATCTAGTTAAAGTTCTGGCTATAATTTTGCATTTTTCAAAACCGGTTTTAGAAGGTCATATTTTTTGACTTTTTTCCACTGGTCGCCGCACTGTGCGTCGAGCCACTTTTTTAATTTTTTTATATTTTTCTTATTTAATTTTAATATTCCGGTTGCTTCTTTCGTTAAATTCCACAAAACTGCAAAAGTTGTGCAAGGTTTGTGAGAAATTGAAGTGGAAAACTTATAATATTTTTATGTCATTTTAAAGGTAATGAAGAGACTTAGAAGAGCGTCGGAGCGGATTTTTAATTTTGGGCTCTATTTTTGAATAATCATCTTTTGAAAAACATTAAAATTGCTCATTTTCCCAATGCATTTTTTAATGTGTAGTAATGTGAAAAGATCATCATAACTTTCCCAAAATGACATAATGCTTTCTGAAATTGTTTATATTAAAAAAAAGTAATCAAAAAGTAACTTTTTATTGCAAAATAACACATATTATAAAAGCCTTTTTTTTGCACAAAAGTCGTTACTTTTGTTTACTGGCTGTTTTTAGTTCATCTATGGTATTTGCCAAAACGTGGTTTTTTTCGAAGATAGCTATTTTTTGTTGGAACTGAAGCAAAAAGAAGTATGACGAACATGAAAGGAGAGTAGGCTTTTGGGTAAAGGAGTGGTTCAGTAAAGGGGTGGTGTAGAAGGGGAAGAAATGGATGTGAGCAGAACCACGGTGACGGTGGATGATAATATTTGAGATATAGGTATAGGTATAGGGATTGGTAAGCGATGAGTATGGTGTGAATGTAAAATGAAGCAAAGGAGTAGATTTAACTTGTTGGATTGTTTTGTGTGTTTTTAGGAAGAAAAGTAACTACATATATGTACATTGGTTGGTATGCGAAAAGTATTGAATGTATTATTATGAAGCTGGGTATGTTTGTTATGATAAGAAATCGGTTTGTATCTTATTTTGTATTGGGATGAACGACGAGGTGAATAGGTATCCTTTTTTTCGAATATAGTTTTTTAATAATTTGGACAAATATTGGATTTTGAGGGAATTGAAAAATCTTGAAATTTCAAGGCAGGTATTAGTTTTTGCAATTTCGAGAAGAGATATTATAGTTTTTAGGACATTATCTACCCAACCCCTTTTTAGTAAAATGACTTTTTTTAAGCAGAATACAATATTCTCAGAAAATAAAATATTAAATTATCCTTTCTTATTCATAAAAATGATGTTTGTCCTAGAGTGGGCGCAAGGTCAATTATAGATTTTGTTTATTTTTTTGAGTTGTAACGTTTCGGGTGTGATTACACCCAAGACACGAATACAAAAAACGCTCCAATAAATAAGAAAAAATTGGTATACATTCTTAATTATTGCAATTACAATAATTATTGTAAGTATCTACAATCTTTTTTTTTATTTTATTATTGTATGTAGATATGTATTAATATTAAATGTTTCTAATTAAAATTTTGTTCATGAATAGGTTGGAAGGAAGGTGTGATATCAGCTGAAACGTTACAACTCAATAATTAATCCACAAACATGATTTTCATAAACAAAATGGCGCAAGATTTTCAACATTTAAAGCCTACTCTAAATCAATTTTAGAATGGGGTTTGACTGTAAATATCGTTTATAAAACGAGAACCGACTTTTTGTTAATTTTAAACGCAAAACTATAATTTAACTATAAAGAGCTCGTCTAACTTTAACAGTAGCAAATATGTAGCTACTTTATCTTTTAAAAGTATACTATATCCAGATTAACAATGGTCATTTCATACCAAAACAAATTGGAGTTGATTTTTTTAAAAAATGTGCTTTGTAAGTAGATTGAATATTAGAAATGCGAAACAATCGTTCAAAAGTGCTCTTCGATCTTAAATTTTCCAATATTGCAGCGGGCGATGGATAAATAAATCTGTTATTATCTATTATAATTATAAAATTCTTTATTATGACAATACAAGAATATTATAAGAAGTATATAAAAGAAAATAGAACAATGACATAATATGCCGTCTGTCGAAATAATTGACGTGTATTCTTATACATTGATTCATTACAGAGTTGAAACTATAGCGTTACAAAAGAATTAATTTAAAAAAAAAAACATTAGTTAGTTTGTTGGATTTAAGTTACTGTTTGCAAATACATTTATACAAAGCAAAATTATGAATTTATTTGTTTAATTATTACAAAAGTTATTACTATATTTACAATAGATATCTAAAAAAAAAAGAATTGTCCAACATATCGTAAATTATGAAAAAGTTAGACAAAGTCGTTTAAAATTTTCCGTCAATATCTTTAAAATTAAACTATAAAAACATTTTCCAAATATTTAATCATAATATAACTTACCAATTTGATAGATACGGAGTAAGGTATAACTCTTTATCTCTTTATGGTGTGATTCAAATTCCCTTCCCTTGAAAACCAAGAAATGTAAAATTATGTCTTTCACTCCTCAAAACTATCACAATTAGCTTTTACCGATCTTCACAATACGCCAATTTCAGTGGCGTGATATTAATAATTGTTGCAGATTTTGGTTCGTCATTTATCTCTATTTTAAATAAATTCTTTATTCATACATAAACTTTATTGCGTGGGCACTTGGCTTTCTATGCAAAGTTTTAATCTTTTTGAAAAGTATGTTCTTAAATGTACTTATGTAACTTCTTTTCACTTATTTAAAATGATATATAGGTATGTACCAAGTTTAACGAAAATTGGGCGAGTCGTTTAGGCTGAAGTCGAACAGACAGAATTTCGAGACTCACCTTTTTCGTCTTCGCTATCATCGTAATGTCAACTTTGATCGAAATTTCGAGTTAAATTATAGTACCTATAAGTCACAATTAAAAATAGCTTTGTAGTTAAAAGTAAACGAAAAAATTATGCATGAACTCGTACATACATATGTAAATAGCTAAATACTCACAAAATTACGTATTAATTTTCCCTTTTTTGGTTGTTTAGCCTTTTCTTAATCCCTTTTTACTTTTTTTTTATCAAATTGGTGACTACTGAGAATAAATAATATAAATGTAAATTTAGCAAAAACTCGATCACCATCAAAATTATTTTTAAGAGAGCAAAATTCGTATTCAGAATTTAAAATAAAAAACCTCTCTAATTCATGCAAGTCTTTCTTTTTCATTTTATCGAAACCTGCAATTACAAAAAAATAATGTACGTGACTACGTACTCGTATCGTCGGTAGGTCAAAAAAATACATATCTGTAATATAGGTACAAAATCTTACATAATAACTCTGAATTATTTCAAATTCAAGGTCAACATCACCAATTTTTCATTTTATGATATAGGTGTATACGTACATACATACATACACAGATATGTATGTAAATTCATTTTGCTCGACATATAGGAGCTTCTAGGTAGACACAAATGTTATTCAAATGTAAAAAGAAAACATAACCAACCTAACGAAGCAGAGCCCCTTTTGTGCTCGCAGATTTATAAGATAGACTTAAGAAATTAATTATTGTAAATATCATATGAACATATTTTGAGTGTAATTAAAAATAAACTATTGTATATATATAAAAAAAAAAAAAAAAGGTAGACAGAAATAATATTTTTTTCTTGCTCAAATGTTCCATCGCCTAATACTTCACACAACGGAAAGGTTGAACCTACACTTACCCCTCTATACATCATTACACTACCCTTTTCAACAAACAGATCAAACATAGCAGAGGACACAAACAAAACAAGCAAATGAAAGAAGGTTGTGTGTAGGCTGTAACTTCTCTGCAACCCAAATGCAACTTTCGAAGATCAAACATGTTGAATGTACAAATGCGGAGTGATTATTTTAATTCGAAGTTCCAATCTTCGAATCTGAGTTCGACATTTTGGACGGAGGCCTCTTAAGCAGGTTCTTAGATAAGTGTGATATGTGGTCATATCGGCGAAGACCATAAACGTACCGAATTATACTATTGAAAGCTACTTTTAATTTTCTTTTACTTTCAGCGTCGCAATTTGAAACAATTTCACATCCATTTAAAAGTGTTGGAATTGCTAAAGATTTGGCTAACATTATTCTTGTTGGCAGAGGCGTGTATGCTTGGGCAACCCATAGCAAACGTAAAACTCTACATGTCTTACCAACAACATTTTTGATATGATCATTCCCAGTGAGGGATCGGTTAAACAAAATACCCTGTTTCAACGTACTGAATATGTGAATTATTTAAAGTGATGGGAGGGAAGTACGAAAGATCTAAACTGTTACGGGATATGACCAAACATTTGCATTTTGTAGGATTTAATGTTAGATTATTCTGCAGAGACCAATTTGAGATATTCTCGAGATCCCGGTTAATATTTTCAACACAGTTCTCAATGAGACCTAGAGGACAATTCTGGTAAATCTGGACATCATCAGCATAAATATGCATCATTGAATTTTGAAAAACACTAGGAATCTCATTTATATATATCGAGAACAACAGTGGGCCTAAAATTGATCCTTGCGGAACACCTTTGCGAACGGGTAGAAAATTTCACAAGGTATTTCTTACATACACTGCCTGTTTTCTGCCATATAAATAATTAAAAATTAACCTAGTTGACAATTCGGAGAAATTGAAATAACTACGCAGTTTGTTACATAGAACAGTATGATCGACCATATCAAAAGCTTTTTAGAAAAATCGAGTAGTACCAAAAAACTTACATCATCATTATCAAGGCCAATTCGTATATCATCAATTACTTTAATGAGAGCTGTAGTACAGCTATGTTTTGCACGAAACCCAGATTGTAGTTGTGTTAGCAACTCATTATGATTTAGGTATTCATTGATTTGTTTTTGTAAGATTCGTTCGTGAACTTTCGATAGGAAAGGCAGTACAGATATCGGCCTGAATTCAGAGCAGTCAGAGTTTTTGGGCATAGGGATAATCTTTGCCAATTTCCATTGGCGCGGATATAACCCTGCAGTAATTATCGAATTAAAAATATGTGTTATGTAAGGCAATATTGTGGGCAAAATTGCCTTGATAAACACTGGATGAATGCCATCCACTCCAACTGCATTCCTTTTTACAGAGAGCACAGCCTCAACCAAGTCAAGATCATTTACTACAGAAAAATTAAACATGCTTTCATCTTCGTGTATTAAAATATTGAAAGGATCATCTGCGTTATTTTGAACAGGAGAATCAATTGAATTAATAGTGTAACTGCTTGAAGGAGTTGTGGCAGGAAAATTTATAAATCTACTGTTTAGGTCATTACCATCAAGATCACAGCCATATATAGATTTTGATTTAGCTATACCCAAATCACGAAGATTTTTCCATAGTACACGTCCGTTTAAATTGGTACTGAGCCGATTAGAAAAGTATTGAATTTTAGCTGCTTTTATCTCACGGACAACATTATTACGGAATGACCTATAAACTTCGAATAGTTCCTCGATTCGAAAACGCTTCCAACGGTGGTAAGCTCGGTCACGCTTTTCTATCAGTAATCTAATGTTTCTAGTAAACCAGGGTTTTGCATTGCCGTTAACAGTTTTTGTTTTGATTGGTATGTGGGAATCAATAAGAGAATTTATATTATTATTAAGAAATTCAACTTGATCGTCAGGTGATTGTTTTCTGTATATATTGTCCCATGGAATAGAATAAATATGTTGTTCAAGTGCATGTCTGTCAATATTTTTAAAATCCCTATACTCGAAAGGCGAAGGTGCTGAAAGAGTAAAAATTAAATCATGCTTTGAAAAAGCTGGGGCAGATAATTGGTCATAAAAAAGTAAATTGTTTGTGTCGTTTATAAAAAATACGTCCGACAAAGTACTTGTACTCGACGAATGATGAGTTGGAATAGTAGAGTTTACAGAATGGAAACCAAACGAATTCATGTTATCACTAAAATGTCTTTCACTCAAAGGATTGCTGTTAAAATCCCCACAGATAATTATATTGTAATTGTTATGTGTCAATTTATGTTTCTGACTTAGTTTAGTTTCACTAGCCATAAACACATCAGGACTTTGATCTTTCAACAATTGGAATAGGTTTGCTGTACGTTCGGTCAAGTGAACTTACATTCACAGCAAGGATCCTTAAGGGCCTCTCCGGCAGCGCGCCCTTAACCTAAAAATTGCGTAAAGCTCGGCAAAACAGAGTAGATATGGTCCACCCATTTCGCCTGCTCCGTTATCTGTTTTTGAAGTCCTGCTATCTGACCAGAAATGGCCAGCAACATGCTTCTTATTTCGGCCTGTGCGTCCGGAGCCTAAGTCACGAGGGCCTGTGGGGCTGCCTTTGGCGCAGGCTGTACCGTCTTACTCCTTCCTGACGCCATTTGGGCGTAGGAGATTTGGGGATTAACGGGCGTTGGTCCGCCACCTCTTCCTCTGAGCTATGCACTATCTTGAAAATCACTTGCTAAACTTTGAACTTAAATTCACTCACGATTCTATTGAAAGACTGTGAAGCCGAGGACGTCTATACACTTCAACAGTACGAGATCGACTGGGTTAAAGCGCCTAAGCCAACGGACCACTATTGATACGGATTTTGCTGGTCCGAAATTCAATTTGAAGCTTTCGGGGCGTTTTATTAAATGATGTAGCTTTTCTTCTGTTTTTTTTTTATATTTTTGTAAGGCGTAGGATTTTTAAATATTCGAACTTTTCGTTACCGCTCACTGCTTTGTTCTGAGTAAAATAAGGTTTATTTATTAAAAGGCTTTCACTTATGTAATTTTTAAATAAATTTTACATACTTTTAAAATTAAAAATGAATTCAATTAAAAAAGGAGAAATTCTCGTGAACAAAGTCTTAGTCTTTCGGGTATAGGTGTACTTATGACTTATGAAAATTCTTTTTACTTTCTGCAACAGTTTTATATTAGCCATCTACAACTACAGGTCTCTTTTTACGGGAGAATACCGCCGATCGGGAACGGTGGCGATACACGGTCTCTTACATGCACATTAAATTTGAAATGTAGGAGAGTAGTGGCTAAAATGAGGACTCGTTGTAACACAAAAAAAAAAACAGTTGAGTTGCAGTTCGTTACATAGGGCTTGGCTTTTTGCTTATATATGTACATATGACTACATTATGTAAACAAAAATGCAAACAGAATCCACACATTTCTTATTTATCGTCAAGCAACCCAACGTGGGAGCCGAACCCACAATATAGCCGGGCAAAAGTCTGTTAGAACTAAATTTTCCAATTTAACATTCAAATACCCTTTTCAAATTGAGATACAGTCCTTCAAAAAAAAAAAAAAATTTTATCACTGCCGAATGTTCTTGGCATGGTAAACTCCTATCATTTTCCCAGTCAAAGTTTCAAGGTCGTGCATGCAGTTTCCTACAGTGCGGCGAACACGAGCCTTGAGGAATTTTGGAAGCAACTTTGAATTTTGACCTTGAACAAAATTGCTTTGTGCAAAGTTCCGATAAAAGATTTCTTGGCCAACCCTAAACGAATCAATTCAATTCAATTTTGTTTTATTGAACATACTATTTACAATTTGGCTTACAACTAAAAAGATACTACATATGTATGAAAATTTACATTTGTTGGCTCATAGGGGGCCTAACCATATAAAGTGACTTAAGTTTAATTATTTATATATAAAATTTACATGACGAAAAAAATTAATTTTAAAATGTTGGTTGACTGTATTGTCCTCAGGGTGTTCATTCCTGGTTGTCAGTGGTGATTTTTGTGAGTTGTGGGCAGGGATGGCGTTTTAGCCGCGGTGGTAGGCTGACCCAATGTCAGCGTTGAACCAGACTACTTCCTCGTTATCCATGATTACGTTGTCATCCAGAGTTTCCATCACACTGAGGTACCTCGGCTCGGGATGTCGTTGTTCTGTGGTCATCCTTCTCATAAGCTGATTCGGGTGGTCGATGATGTTCCCTCATTAGTTTCTTCGTTGAATGAACTAGATATTTGTCCAGATGCTCGTTCCTGTAGTGCTTCTGCCGTTGACGGTCGAAGTAGAGTCCAGTGCAGATCCTCAGTATCTTCCTTTCGAATAGTTGAAGTTCCTTCATAGCTGTCTTCGAGATGGAAAACCAGACTGGGAAGGACTAGCTGATCACTGGTCGCAGAAGCTGCTTGTAGATTAATATCTTTGTCGGTTGGCTAAGACCTGATCTTCTTTTCAGCAATTGGTGCAAACGGCTGAAGGCCCAGCTGGCCTTTTTCAGAATATTTCTTGAGTGCAGGTTAAACCTTAGCAATTCGGTGAAGTGCACTCCCAGGTACTTGACCAGATTTCTGCAAAATTGTTGCGGTGCGAAGGCCTCTACCAGTTGAAGGTCTCCTGAAGCAGACAAGTTTCGATTTGGAAGTATTGATTCGGATGCCCCATTTCTGGTAGAATTGGAAGAGTCTGTTAATTTGGGTTTCTACTTTTTGGACAGCGATTAGAGGCGACATTGATGTGGCGTAGGTGAGCGAGTCATCAGCACACAGAAGGTTCTCGCATCCAATTGGTGAAGGTTGGTCTGAAGTCATCAAGTTGTAGAGGAAGGGGCCTAGTTTTGAGCCTTGGGCGACTCCAGCTCTGATGGTCTTCTTGTTTGACTTGCAGTTATCTACTTGAACGAAAAAAATTCCTGCAAGATAGGAAAGAAAAGAAAATTTTTATTAATGGCGGAGGTACTTGCAAAAGATGAAGTTTGTCGATTAGACCGTCTATCCACACGCTATCGAATGCTTTCTCGACATCCAGAAAGCATCCGACGGTGACACGATTACTGTTGAGGGCTGTGGTAAAATCGTGTTGGAATTTTACCAGTGGATGCAAGGTTGAGTGTTTTTCTCGAAAGCCGAATTGCATGTCAGGGATGATTGAATTTTCACAGCAGAATTTCTTCAGTCTTCGTAAGATTAATTCTTCCAGTAATTTGCTGATATTGTTGAAAAGTGATATTGGTCTGTAGTTGGAAACTAAGTTGGAAGCACCTTTTTTCGGAATTGGCACAATCTTCGCTGTTTTCCACTTCTGGGGGAAGTAACAGTTGTTGATGCAGTTGTTTAAAATGATTGTGAGGAAAATCATTACCGCCTGTGGCAGCCTTTTTAGGATGTAGTAGGAGACACCATCTGGTCCAGCAGACTTTTTTGGCTTAAAATTGCCGATGATTTCTACAACCTCCTCTAGATTGCATAAATGTGGACTATCGGTGGGATCATTTGCTGGATTGATAATATTAAAATTTATTCTATCCGGATTTGGTTGCAGTGTTTGTTGAACTGTTGCCTCAACTTCTTGTAAGAAAGTTGGGTCAGTAGGTGGGCTCGGTGTGAAGTTTCCTTCGAAGTAGTCGGCGAATGCTTCCACCTTGTCTTGGGCCGAGGTAGCTTGAGTATCATTGCTGATGATAGTTTCCGGTATTTGTGGCTGTTTTCCAATGATTCTATTGAAGTTTTTGAAAGCATCTGGTCCTGGCTTGATTTCTTGTAATCTTTTCTGGTATTGGATATTATTGTGGTATTGAATATAGTTCCGGAACATGATGTTGACTTGCTGTAGCTCATTCCAAACTATCTGGTAGTTACTGTTTGTTGTATGCAGATCACTTTGATGGATCCGCTGGAGACGTTTTCTTAGACGTTGTCTGTGAGCATACAAATTTTGAACGTACTCGGGAAGGAGCTGGTACCTATCTTTTGACGTTTTAGACTGTTTTTGCTTGTCCAGAGCATCAGATACGGCATCTTCAAAGTTGACAATTGCTGCATCGATTTCGATATCCAGAAGATTCTTGTCTGAGGGTGGGAGAGTTAAGCTGTTTTCTATGTCTCTGTGAAGTCTATCAATATCCAGCCTTCTGAAATTAATGAAATTCTCAGGAGCTTCTGTTGTAAGGTGTATAGGTTGGTTGAGGTTAATCGATAGTTGAACAGCTTCATGGTCCGAGTCACTATGCAATAATGTACAGACATAATTCCGGATTTCCGGAAGAGTGTGCACTAGGTTCGAGGAAGCCAGAAAGAAGTCCAGCGTTGATGGTGTTCTGGGAAAGGTGGGTTTGTGTTGTGAAACAACCACTAAGGAGTGGTGGTCGTTGTTGGCGTCCAGCCAGTCAACAATCGCCTTGCCCTCAGGTGAAATCGTGGTATCCAGCCACATGTGATGTCTGGCATTGAAATCACCGCCGATGAGTCCATATGTGCTTCTCTCGAGGACACTGTTGAGAATTTGGAGGTCATTGTGAATATTTCTCATGCTGGATTGGCACTTGAAATAGACACTGATGATGATAAGAGTTTCATCTCTTCCAAGTTTAATGATGACGGCAGTGGCTTCACTGGTTCTGAGACCTGTGATAATGGTTTCGGGGGTGTTAGGAAAAATCTTCTTTTTTACGTAGATTGCCGTCCCTCTACGGCCCTCATCTTTGTCCTTTCGGAAGGTTTTGAAGCCGGAAATGTCGATGTTGTTGCGTCTGGTGACGTTGGTCTCACTTATGATAGCGATGTCCGGGTTTTTGTTTTTCATCCATAAATTAAATGTCTTTCTCTTCTCAAGGCTGTACAATGAATTGACACTGTACGTCAGGATGCGGAGCTTCTTTAATTGCATATTTGGAATATGAAGGTGGCCAGCGCCACGGACTTCTCACCTTCGCTAAGCTGAGCATAGTTCGATGGAACTGCACTCCGAGCTTTTCCAATGACCGTAAGTAGGTCGGATCCAAAAATCCTTTGGACTTCGGTGTTCAGGTTCGTTGGTGCTGTTGTTGTTGGTTTGGTTGGTCCACTCCCTTGTGTTGTTGCTTGGGGTGTGATCACCTTCGCTGGTTTCGTTTTCTGTTGTTGCTGTTGGCTCCTGGAATTAATTGGTTTCTGCGAAGAACCGCCTTTCACCATTGCTGCAAAGCTGAGCGCAGGGCGCTTTCCATGTTGTTGTCACTGGTTTTATTGGGCTGCACAATGCTATTGAAAGACATTGCCAATCTGCCACAATATTCAGGTCCAAGGTCCTTGACTATCCTCCTGAGCAAAGCTTCAAATGAAGCGATTGCCGAGGCTGGATTGAGAGGTTCCATATTACTGGATTAACCTTTTTCACTTTTATTGATTAAAACGGATTAAACACGCACAACACTATTTTGAGAAAAACTTCTGTTTAACACACTTAATCCTCATTAATCTTAAAGTTAATCACTGGGATAATCCCTTTTTTCATTACTTTGTAGGCAATAAAATCCGGTAGCCCGCAGGTATATCAGAAATTTCGACCCTTTTTCACTTAGAGGTGGATTTTTAAATTAAATTTAATTCGTCCTCTGTATGACTATCTGCACTGAGCGATGTACACTGAATGAACCCTAAATGAAACTGGCCTTGACTTCGTATTGTAAGTTGCCTTCGAAAGCTCATGTCCGTTTTGTAAGTTTTCGGACAGCTTCTGACGTGCAAGTGCAATTTTTGCTTCGCGTGGCACAACAACTTGTTCGGGATCATGAAGGGCTCTTAAATTTCTGAGGATTTTGTAAGCTGATCCATGGTTAATCATACCTTGGCCGAACATCGCAAAATACGGCTGACATCCGAGAGATTCATGGCTATCAGACCTCAAGGCGCAAGCTATGCTTGAGAGGTACAAATCATCTCGTATAAATGGTCTCAGCTTATTTAAGATGCTTTGGTTTACTCTCTCTGAAATATTTGCCTGCGGAGAATAAAATGCAGTTCGAACATGTTGCACGCCATAGACTTCCAAAAACTTAGAAAACTCAGATGAAATTAACTGTTTTCCATTATCAGAGTGAACAAATTCGGGAGTTCCAAAAGCATGGAAGACTTCTGGTTCTAAGAATCGAATAATGTTTGCAGAAGTTGCTTTCGGTAACGCTTTGAGAAAAATATATTTGGAGAAGTGATCAACATAAAAATAAAGGTATTGCCGCGTTTTGTACGAAGATAAGGTCCCAACAAATCCACATACAAATGCTGCATCGGCCGCTCAGAGACGATCTGCGTCGTAATCGGAGGACGAAGAGTTCCATTTGATGCCTTTGTGGTTTTGCATACCTCGCACTGACTCACGTATGACTTGACCTGCGTGGCCATCTTAGGCCAATAGTACTTCTCCCTGACTCGGGTATAAGTTTTAGAAAAACCACTATGGCAACTAAGTCTGGTCCCGTGGGCCATCTCAATCACTTCGTTGGTCAAACTACTTGGTATCCATAAGCGCCACAAGGAATCTTCACCTTCAAGTTCTTCACTCCTAAACCTAACTCTTTTGTATATATACTTGTCGGATACAATTAGGTTTGGGAGTGACGCTCTATTCTTGATTATTTCTTCTCTTTGCAAACTGCATCTGCATCCAACTGGAAAAGAACTCCACCGACTCCCTCAGACGGCGCATCACATTGAATTGTGAATTTTCGATTCGATTGAATCAAATTAAATAACTCCCTATACTCGATTACATCGACTAGACTCGATTGTATCAAGTTACGTGCTGGCACCCCTGGCTGAGTCAAAACAGGAGAAGAGTTGAGAGCTTCTTTCAGTTTTTCAAACGCTTCCTTGGCTGCAGATGTCAATTCGAACCTCTTTCGCTTTTTAAGACAATCGGTTAGTGGAGCTGCAAGATCAGCATAGTTCCTAATAAAACGCCTATACCAACCCGTCATACCAATAAATCTTTTCACTTGTCTCGCCGATTTAGGAAGAGGAAAGTTTACCATCGCTTCAACCTTTTCAGGATTAGTTTTTAGCGTTCCCTGACCGACAATGTAACCAAGAAACTTTATTTCACGCATGCAGAACTTGGACTTATTAATTTTGATGGTCAAATTCGCTCTACGAAGACAGGTTGCTACGTCTGTCAATACTTTTGTATGAGTTTCAAAATCCGCTGTACATATCAAAAGATCATCTAAATAAACGAAAACATGTTGTCTAAGACGAGCAGGTATTACTTTGTCCATTAGACGACACATTCTCTGTGCGGTGTTACATAACCCAAACGGCATCACATTAAAGTGATACAGCGGCCGTCCAGCGAAAGCCGTTTTTTGTTTTGACTCTTCATCTAACGGTATCTTTAAGATCTAGACCCGTTGGACTGATAGTGGGAAAGGTAGGACTACCTTCCAATTTCTTCCTGAGGTAGGGCCATCTTGTGATAGGGAATGCTTGGACTTCTCGTTCCGCACGGGCATGCATGACTGGTCATGGTTCCTTAAATGCATTCTTGCATGAGAGGACCCTGGCCGGGTCGGCGGAGTGTTCATGTGGAGCTCCGAGGGAAGATTCGAGGCATGTGCTAACTGAGTGTCCGCGATACGCTCACTTCAGGGATCTCCCTGCGATGGGTGTTGTGTGGGTGGATGGTGCTTGGGACTTCAGTCGGATCCTCTTCACGAGAGAGACGGCTGATAGTCTGGCCGGCTTTGCCGACAGAGCCTTTCAGACTCGAAGGCAATAATGGCATCTGTCTGTCCTTGTTTTAGATACCGCGGCGAGTTGGGGTTCACCCAGTATTGGTGTTCGTTGGCGGGACTGGATTCCTTGTTGGCATGGTTGACAGGCAAATGCCTGGAGACTGTGTTGGCTTGGGAGACAGGCTGATCGCCTGAATGTCAATCTGGGGCTAGCGTGGGTCGCGGCTGTGGGCTTTGGGGGGGCGGGGTGTGCTGTTAGGTTGGGCTTTCATGCCCGCAACCCCTTGGGCTGGGACCGGCGAGTGTTTGGGCGGGACAGGGGCCTACCCAGGTCTCATCCTGACTCACTCACCGTCCGTCCTATAACCATGGCTGGGGATGTTTGGGCGGGACAGGGGCCTTCACGGGTCTCATCCTGACTTACTCATCGCTGGTCATGGGCCCACTCCCTGCACCACCATCTGTGGTGATTGCGCCCTTTGTCCCGAGTCGTTGACTTGGTGGCATTGGGGCATGATCCGCGGTGGGGGTGTCCGGAGCTGGGGGTGCCTAGCATGTGCGCCTTGTCTGCTCTGGGGTACACAGCGACATGCGGCTCGTGCGCGTTCCTACCAATTCAAGCTGGTGGTGGTTGTTTATGTGTCCTTGTAGTAGTTTTGGCTGTTTTTGCTTTTGGTTTTGGCTGACTCTTAGGTAGGGTTGTCCAACAGGTATCGTTTGCGTATGCCACTTGTTTCAGGTGGGTGAACTGGTGTGCTGTGTTGACCGACTCGGGTGGTGCTTGTCTCCATCTGATCTCGGCGGGAGGTTCAGGTATTCAGAGGAGCATAGGTAGGGGTGTTTGTGTACATGCCTGGTTATTAGCTTCTGCCTTGGTTGGTGGCTGGGTGTGTGCATCTGAGGTTGCTAGGCCTCGAGTTTTGTGGAACTCATCTAGAAGTGACCTTCACGGTCGCGAAGCTCCACCGGAAGCTATATTCTGGTACCACGGGAGATAGTGCCCAGGAGGTAGGGGCGGTTTCTTGTGTCGCAAGATGCTTGACCCCTCTACTTCAAGTTCTGCTTGGATTCAAGAGGTGCTAGATAGACCTCGCTCCTCAGCAAGGTGTGTGACATGCCCCAACATGTTAACAGAATTGCTACTGGGTGGTCTTTTACTACTCAGGGCGTTGGTCAGCGCTAAATCTGACTCCGTTAGTGTGGGTAGGCCCGCCGTGGAATTAACCATCACTATAGGCGAATACCAAGGCGAATTGCTCTCCTCAATAACTCCAAGTCCTAACATACGATCAAGTTCCTTGTAAACCTCCTCTTGTTTTACCGGTGAAAGCGGATAATGCCGAGATTTTATTGGTATGGCATCACCTGTCTCGATTGTGTGGATTTCGACATGCGTTCTACCAAGACCTAACTCAGCAAATTTAGGAAAAAGCCGCTTTACCGAATCCAACTTGATTCGCTGAATCGACGTCAGATCGATAAAAACCGCTTTCTCCTAGATGCACCACTGTCCAACAGGCCTAAAACAGGCTTATCTTTCAGCTTAACTTGTGCATACAATCTACCATCTGTATTGGAAGCCAAAATTGTCTCAGCCATGTGTCTCTGAAATTCCTTTCGCTTCTTGTATCTATCTCTGCATTTTTGATCTTACACTTACAATCGGTTTACCAAAAATTTCGGAGCGTTTCCTGTAATAATTGAGTTTCCTCTCGTGAAGAGATTTCAATTGAAAAACGTTGGCCGGATGACTCTCCGAAATTGGAACTTCTCGTTGAAGAACCTTGAAAGAACCATCAGATTTATATACCCTACTACCCTCAACTTCCTCCGACATGTCACCTGATTTTTGTACAACCAACCTAACCGTCCCTGAATCACTTCCTTTATCATTTTCATCCCCTATTGCTGCCTTCTCTGATCGGGATGGCTCTTTTGGAACCGACTCTCCCCGATAGCACTGTCGGTCCCTTGGCGGTTTCCCTGGTGTTTTTGACATTCTGGGGTACTCACGCCTTTTTCGCCACAGAGAAAACAGAACAGCTTTCTTTCGTGCGATGGACACTGATAGAAGGAATGACCAAGCTTGTCACAGTTCCAACAAAACAATGATGAGAAGTTGGCTGTCTATTATTGTCTTTGCTAAAAGCAGCAACTTCTTCCTGTGATAAATCTATTTCAATTACTTCTTCGAACTGAACCTCATTAACAGTCTTATGGGAAGCTGTTCTCCTTGCTAAAAACGTTTCGGCTTCTCTAGCCTTGTTAAGGAGATGCTCTAAGCTAGTAATTTCCGCTGCCAGCAACATTTCACCCAATGAGCTTTGTCGAATCAAATGATTTATTTAACTGATCATTCAGATGTACGACAGCTCCATAAAAATCATCAAAAGTCTCCTTAAATCCCTGTTTTCGAGTGAACAAGCGCATGTATATCTCCACGTTATTTTCTTTTCGTCCGAATTCTTTCTTCAAGCTGCTTTTGATAAGTTGCAAATTTGCGTCTTGATTTTTGTGCAAAAATCGCCAAAACCAATCGTTCGCTTTTCCAATCAGCAATAAATGAAAATTTGCACTGATTTGATTATCGCTATAACCCGATGACGCTTGCAAGCTATCAACCTTGAAAAGAAAAGGAGAAACAATTCCTACCGTCATATGAAATGTTCCACCTTTCTAGACGGCAAACATTCGGTTCCCTTGAAGCATTTTGTGGTTGTAACCCCACAGAAGGAACACTTCGTGACGTACTCGGTACGTGAGGTGGAAACATGTTTGGCATACTGTTACTCGCAACATTCGAACACTGGGGATTACTAGGATTGCCCAAGTCTGAAAGATGGCGTTCCGAGCGGAGGTCACCAATACTCTTCAGCTTTCCCATAATATCTCTCATAAAATAGTCCATCTGGTCAAAAAATCGAACTTGATTCGTCACCAGAGATTAATCAATTCTGTCAGCCAAAACATCGATAGCCGATGCTCTACCAATCCCAGCAGGGGACCCCGGATTTTCCGTTAAGTCATGGACTGATCGATTATTTTGGCCAAGCAGATTGCTGCCATCCGCGAGCTCCAAAGCCCTAGCTCTAGCCTGACTTACTATGTCGTGAACTGATTGATCACCCTCAGTCGACATTTCAAAAGAAAGATCAGCTACTTAATTATAATAATGATCCAAAATAACAGATCGATGAAATCTTTCAAAGTCCTCTAACGAAATTCCTTCACTCAAAAGTCTTGGAGTTTGGCTAGTATTATGAGGATTATTAGAATTCCGGTTCATACCCAAAACAAAAAATCTAACGAAGAAAAAGGTTAACGCAACTAAAACACAAATAATCTGGTTTAATTTTATCAGTATTTGACGCTTATTTTTCTAACGAAAGAAATTTCAACTAGGAATGAACAAAAAAGAAAACTAAAACACCCTTTTTCATAAACTAAATCCTGAAACTAACTCTTACTACAATTAAAATGAAATAAAAAAAAGAAATGAAAATTGAAACAAAATAAAAATTAAAATGAAAGACATCTAAACTGAAAACACGTCGAACTCGAATAAAACTATAATATCATAAAAAAAAAACATTGAAAAACTCAGAACTTGATCTAAGATCTCATAGTAAAAGAAATAAAATTTTTAGAAACACAATATAAATTAACAGAATCAATCAAAAACCCACTGTAAAAATACAACAAAGTTGAAAATAGAATTTAAATTTTTCAAGAAAACTTTTTTTTATATAAATGCCGATTTGGATGAGGATCAACTAATCTGGAAAGAATGAAACACGAAAACGAAAGATGGCGAAGCGCTGCGAGCCGAGAAAAAAAATTAAATAAACTACCTGAAACTACTCTACTAAAATTGATCTGTATGGCGATTTGCAATCACAGCATAATCACAAAACGACTCTACAGAAATTATCTTCTATCGGCGAAAGGTACTCATAAAGACTCAATGTGAATCCTTTTGTCTCTTCCATCTTTATTTATATTATCTACATACATATTTATGATGTTTTTGCAAATCTGAACATCTATGTCAGCATAAACATGTACTGCCAGCATAAAGACTCAGAATGCTAACCACCATTACTTATCAGATTCGAAAATCATCCTCCGCCATCGCAACGCAATACCATGGTCACACACCTCGGATACTGGGACTTACGACGAAAGATCATTTCCTCACTGAAAAGCAAAGTGAACAACTAAATAATCAAACTAAAATGAATCAAAAATTAAAATGAAAGCTATAAAAAAATATACTATTGAAACTGAAGCTAGAAATATATGTGGAATGAAAAGTGAAAAATGAAAAGCAATACTTAAAGAAATTAATGAACTATGGAATTTAAACTAAAATGAAAAGAAAACTAAAATTGAGAAAAAAAAATGAATTGGTTCGAAAAAAAAATATCTAAAACTTGCTAACGTAAGATATCAAGGCCCCACGTTGGGCGCCATTTGTTGCGGGTTTCTTAGATGCCGTCGTCGGGGTCTATGCTGGCATGCTTGACCGGCCTCACGCTCGTCGGAGGGAGTAGATTCTTGACCCCTTTCAACACCACCCTGCCATGGTAACCTATCTCGCCTAAGCTATCCCTTACCTCGCCATCTTTCACTTCCTCATCCCATTCTTACCATTTCCATCGATCCTCGTCCTTTATCCTCTCTCGAAAGCGCATCCGGGACAATATTCAAAAAACCCTTACGATGCTCGATCTTGAAATGGAAACCTTGAAGCTCTAAACTCCATCTTGCGAGACGCCCACTCAAATCCTTCAATGACATAAGCCATTTAAGACTTGAATGGTCAGTAATAACACGAAAACGCAAGCCCTCGACGTATGCATGAAACTTGCTAATGCTAAGCACAGCTGCTAGACACTCAAGCTCTGTCACCGTGTACTTCTGCTGTGCCTTATTTAACTTTTTCGACATAAACGCAAATCGGCATAATGGAATAAAATTAAATTTTGCATACCGAAGTTTTCTCTTAACAGAAAAAAAATGTTTTCAGTCTGCCTCGAACGGGAAATGGACATTCCCCCTAGATTATCTGTCATGAAAAAGTGGCTCTCATTCGGATCCCGCAAAACACTGAAAGTCTCCTGCATCGAACACAGGAAAGGTTGACATGTAAATCAATCGTCCTTGGTTTTGAACAAAATAAGTGGTGTGTAATCTTTTTTTTAAATAATTTAATTGGACTAATGTAATGTTATGTCATATGCTCTTCTCATTATTATATGTATTAAATTATCTCCACCTTTACTAATTAAATTAATAATTAAGAAATACCTTTTTTATAAACAATTCTCCCTTTTTATCATTCACAGAGAAACCCATGTCCTTAAATTTCTTCCCAAACTATTGAAAAACTCAAGTGCAAGTGCTTGTCTCGGCAAAGGTTCTCGCATTTGTTCTCCAAGGTGCTTATTTTTTTTTGAAAACTACCCCGATGGATATGGTAAGTAGTTAAAGTAAAACTTTCTTTTTCTCGTTAATATAATATAGAGTGTTATGTAAATAATATTAGTACATATGTATTAAAATAGTATAGAACAAAAAACACAGTAAGAATCATTCATTCGTGGTTGTAGTTCAGGGGCCCTACTATGTATCTCGATTCTACAATAAAAATGTTCGAATTCGCAAAATTGCAACTCTGTAATTCTTAAGGAACGTTTTAATGTGCGATAATCGAACAGCTTGAGTAGTGCCAACATTGTTTTAGTGTACGTTACTACTTTCGCATAATTGGGAAACCACCTATCTCGAAAGTTAATGTCAAAACAAAGCGAAATCGCAAATAATCATTCTACATCAAATGTGTTCGATTCAAGAATTTTTTTTTTTCAGAATGCAAGTAAATAGAAGTGGTAAATTCATTTTATTCAATATTTCAAAGAAGTAAGTAATATGTTTATGTTTTCTTCGTAGGGAATAATCTTAAAGTGTAAACACGAAGTCGTCACAATTTTAGATTTTTGTGGAGTATGTGGAAAATCATCCAGATTTGTCCAAGGGTTATTTAAAAACACCCGAAGCCAGACAAAAATCGAAAAATGTATGGATTAATTTCTCAAATTCAAGAAGATCCACCCACCGAAGCGTGATGTATTGGATGGGTAAACCTTTCCTCGCTAAGCTCTATTATGTTGGATTTGTCTCTAATTCGCCTTCGTTCCGGATTTTTATCTGAATTAAACCAAATTGCGACACTGTCCATGTTTATTTGTTATTATTATTGTTTTCAATTTAATTGCTTCGCTATAAATTCTTTTTTTTTTCACACCAGCTGTTTCTTGATTGTACTTTGGTTGTCAAACATAATGCGAGACTCGTTCGAAAATCGGAAATTTTGTGAAAAATAATTGGTATTACCGGCGTCCGATTCTACTTTCTTAGATAGTTCTATTCGAAAGTAGAATCGAAAATGACTTTCGAATAGAACCGAAAGTAGAATCGAGTTACATAAGTAGGGCCCCAGGTTAAGAGAAAAGTCGTACATACGAGTACATTAGAAAAAAACTACGAATCAAAAATTTTCATCTACGATTTCATTAAAAATAATATCTGTTCTTGGACTTTGTTGACTTATTATTAGTTTTTCATCTTGAGTAAAAAAAAAAAAACTTATGCAATCTAGCCCAAATAAAATGTAATCAAAATTCTTTTTATCCGTTACAGAAAAATTAATTTCTTTTTCAAAGTTAAAAATTTTTGGTGTTAAAGTTTTATATAAGGCGTATTTTATTGGTAATGTATACATAGTGCAGCAATGGAAGTCCGAAGAAAATGCTTTTTTGACTGCATTTACACCCGTGTCAAAATCAGCTGATTTGGAAAAGAAACAAAATAAATATGTAATTTCTTACAAAAATAATACAAATTGAAATGAATAAAGATCCAAAACAGAAAAGGGCTATATGTACATAATTTCTGAGTTTCTTTTAACAAATCATCTTAATTTAGTAGATATTTCAGACTCATTAAGTGAACAAAGTAAAAGGAAACGAAAACCAAAAATGAAATAATATATACCTACGAATAAACAATCCACTTTTGAATAAGCTAAGGGATGCGTTGGAAAAGTATACGTTTTGATGTGGTTTATGCTGAATTAACATCACTGAAAAATTTGTTGTCAAACAAGTGGCAAAATTATTAATAAAATTAAATCTCAATGGCATGTATGTACACAAAGTCAAATTAAGCGCTCGGTGTCAGAAAAAAATCATTTTCATGTCCTTTTTAATCGTTTGGCATCGCAGTCATCCTTCGATGATTTTCATACTCTCACGTGACAGATAGGGAACATGCACACGCATTAAGAGGCAAAATTTTAACCATTGACTATTAACGTTTACCGTCTAATCGTAAATTAATATTTCAAACCACATAATTTTGCTCTTGTGAAAATTTAAAACAAAATGAACAAATATCACCGAACACATTCTCGAATAATCAAAATCTGTCAACCTCAAGAAAAATAAAACTTTTGCAACCAATTTGAGTGTCACTGTAATCCAGATGCTCCAAAACTTTATCAGCACTATTATGTGCACTCTTATTACTGCCTAGTTTATACGCACTATTCCTTTGTTGTTGTTTACTGTGTAAAATTTTACTGCGCTGCCTATACAATTCCCAATAAAAAACGACTATTAGTATTCTTAAAATTGCTTCTGCTTTCTTTTAATTTGAACATCTCAAGATTTTTGTTCAACACATACTTTATTTTTATTAATGGCGTCTCTACAAGTTATTTTTGTCTTAATTTTGTAGTTCGCATTGCATTTATGAATTATTGACGAGTTTAATTTGGTTTTTCTTTTCTTCTTTATTTTCTGTTTTGAACTTGCAGGAAGTTTCTGGGTGATAGCTTTCTTCAGTTTCTCGCAATTGGAACATCTTTTTTTTTTTTTGGTTTTTGTTTTGTTTCCACTTTTATTTTTTATTCTAACCTTAGGTTTTCATTTCTCTAATGAAAATAAAAAATCTTATTTATCTCAAAAACGGCTCTAACGATTTTGATACAATATAATTATAGTTATAAGCATGGACTACATTTTGGCAAAAAAAAATCAGGAAAAAATGTTATTAACGTTACCTGTCATAGAACCGTTTTTTTTTTTAAATATTATTGTAATAATAATTATAATATGGTATATAAAAATATTCGAAAATTTGTGTTTGGGTTTTTTGAAAAAAAAAAACATTTTTTTTTTCTTAAATCAATATCTTCAAAACGTGTAATCGATTATTTTTTGAAATTATTTGTGAAATACCTTCTTACAATTGGTGTCCCAAATTTTTTTCTTGAAAAGTTTTAAAGAAATTTCTTAGATACAAAATGTATTTAATAATAAATAGTCCAGTCAAAGCGTCATTTGACCTTGCGCGCAGAGGCATGGTCTATTTTTTTTTTATGGATCGATAGGTGCTTATGAGAAAAGCTTAAAACCAAATTTGCACCACATGACAACTTTTTTTACCAAAGTTATTGGTATAAATGTGGTTTGTGTCATTTTTTGGTAATTTGCGAATATCTCGCAAAACATGTTTTTATTCCTAATATCATTATCTATTATGTTATAATAAAAAACATTTGTTTAAACAAACGAAAAAAAAGTTATAGTAAAGTTAGAATAATTTTTTGTTGTTTAAAAATCACTTTTTCGTGATTATTAAGAAAAAAGCTCATTTAACGATGAAATTTTATTTTTTATTATTAAAGTTCTTGTAATTCCCTACAATTTAAAAAAAAAATCAACACTTTACGATGAACGAAAGCCGAGGAATAAATTATTGAACATAGGTAAAAATTATTGAACATAGGAAATGGTCTGCCTTCACGTAATGTTTCATAACTTCCACATTCATTATTCGATTTCATTGATCTTATGCGTTTTAGCTTTGTAAAGACAATATCTTCCACCTGAGATCTTAAAACTATTTTAAATATTTTTTTTTCTATCCTTACGGAATGACTTAAAACAAGCGATTTTCAAAAAACGGCGAAAAATTGTGTTTTTTGAAACTTTGAACGGCTTTTTCTTGATAATTGTTGGGCCGATTTACAAAAGTCGTATACTGTTGGAAAGACAAACAAAATATCTGTTCAAAACTATAAAGTATATGTTAATTATTTCAACCGTTTTTGAGAATTAGGCTTATACATGGAAAAGGAGCAGAAAAACACGTTTTTTGGTCATATCTCGAAAACGCTTCTTTGGAAAAATAAATGATTGCCATTTTCGTGTTCAGAGAGCCAAAATTAGTCTAGAAAATACTTTTTTGTTGAGGTACTCGCCAAAAACCGAAAATTTGTAAACTAGTGTAATCATCCGACACGGACTGTGATCGAGGATTAAATAATAAAATCAATTGGTAATTGCTATAATTTATTTGTATGGGTCTCTCAGTGCACAAAATCATGTTTGGTTGTTCTATATAAAGGGTTTTCCAATAAGAGGTGTTATTTTGATATTCAAAGAAAAATGGCATTTTTGGAGATAAATGATCGGATGTTTATTTCATTATAAAGAGGAAGGTATGCCGTTAATAATGGAATACAACATCAGCCAAATGGCCGCCAAGACCACGCTTACAGGACCATATCCTTTTCATGAAATTTTCCATAACCAAATCGCAAAGTGGCTGCCCTATGTCTTCGATAGCCTCACGAATTTCATCTTTGAGGTCTTGAATCGACGCTGGGCTGTTGGCGTAGACCTAATCTTTCACGTGGCCCCAAAGGAAGAAGTCGCAAGGTGTTAAATCACAAGATCTCGGTGGCCAATTGTGATCACCTCTTCGAGAGATAACACGGTCCGGAAACTTTTCCCGTAAAAGATCGATGGTTTCATTGCTTGTGTGGCACGTAGCGCCGTCTTGTTGAAAGTAAACGTTGTCCAGATCAATACCATCCAATTCAGGCCATAAAAAATCATTAATCATCTCTCGATAGCGCCATCCATTGACCGTAACTGTTGCTCCAGCCTCATTTTCGAAAAAGTAAGGTCCAATGACCCCGCGGGACCATAAACCGCACCAAACAGTCACGCGTTGAGGATGGAGAGGCTTTTCAACAATAACTCTTGGGTTTTCCGAGCCCCAGATGCGACAGTTTTGCTTGTTGACGTAGCCTCCGAGGTGGAAATGGGCCTCATCAGTCAAGATGATTTTTCGATGAAATTCCGGTTCATTTTCATGCATTTCAAGGACCCAATTTTAATAATTTCAATGCGTTGTTGAAGCGTGTATCGTTCCATTTTTATTAATAGCGTAGTTTCTACTTGTCAAATGTAAAAAAATGACAGCTTCAAAAGTGACAGCTACCGAAATAGCGGGCTATTCAAAATAACACCTCTTATTGGAAAACCCTTTACCATGTCCTCTAACAGCGACAGGGGCCGCTAATCGCTGGTGGCGTGATGTTAATACATCACTCTCGGATATTTGAGAACCTTCTTCAATCTGTAGTGATAGAAGCTTTCGAAATAACGTGGGTCCAGTGGGCTGATATAGAGCTTCTAACATTTCCCATGCTTCTTTTGAAGTTTTACAGTTGCGAATATGATTCAGCTGTAAAACTTACGCACAAAAAAATAGTTGCTAAAGCTTTCTCGTCTTTTTTATTCCATGCTGCCAGAGTTTTTTCGATTGCCTCTTTCAGCGTATCATTTTCCTCCTTCTCCTCTTCGACTGCCTCATTCAACGTATCATTTTTCACCTTCGAACCCTTGCTTTCGCTGATGCATGACCAAAGATCATTGTAGGTGAGAACACTTCGCATCTGGACCTTCCATCCATCGTAGTTCTCTCCATCCAGCTTCTCAATATTAAGGAAAGAACTCATAAGGAATATTAAAATTGCTAACTTTTTATTTAAACTTTAAAAAAAACTTTAAGCTATGAATTTAATTTAAAAATTACGCGAGCACTGGGCCCATAACCTTTGTTGGAGAATTGAAACTCAAAGTGTACTTTAAATGTTATAATAATGGAATGCCCTTTATTATGTATTGGAATTCAGCAAATAAGATTTACAGTGTAATATAGATTATAATATACATAGATGAATTCAATTGTATGTATGTTTTGTTATGTAATTTAAGATAGGGTAAGTTATTATTTATTGTACTCTAACAGGAATAGAAAGTAATTTCTTTCAGGCGATATAATTCATTTAAAGTTTAAGATTGTTGGGGCCTAATTTTTCCTCATTTCTTTGATGTTACCACTAGAAATTGTACAAAATGTATTCCAAAAATAAATTTTCTCAGACAATACTCATTAATTAGATGATTGGGCGAACATTTTCTGAAAATATCACGCCTATATTTTTAAATCTCGAAATGTTATTCAATTTTGAAGATTTGGGAAGAAATTCGATTTTCAAGCAAAAAAAATGAAAAACCGCTGGCTGGTAGCACTATCTAAAACATGTCCGATTTTTGTAAAATCTTGAGGAAATTGGAGATAAGCTTAGATATTTTGGGGTGCACTTCCTTAAATTCAAAAAAGTGTGTTTTTGAATCACGCTTTGTAAATATGAAATTGAAAATATAAAAAAGGGTATTCGGTGATTTTTAAATTATTTTAAGTTCGATTTTAAATTGAAAGAAAGCTTATAGGGGTTTTGTTTGCATCAAAAGGAACAAAATGATGTGTTTAGATTAGAATTTCTTAAAAAAATAAATTTAAGCAGCCTAATATACACAACACATTCACATTATTTTTAATATAAAGATTGTATTTTTTTTATTTTAGATAAGACTGAAGATTCTATTTCCAGACTAGAATTCGAAATTGAAGATAATATTTACAAAATGTTTCGAAATGAGTTCATTATTCCGAACAAGAGGTAACTAAACAATATATTAATTAAAAACTACCAAAATCCTTTTAAATACATTTTTTCTGGATATGAAAACAATTATAATTTATAAATAAAAATAAAAAAAACTCGACTCTATATTAAAAATCCTTGGCAATTGATATATTCTTGTTGCTTAAAGTCCGAATATGTTGCCTCAAGCTTAACTTCCATCCTCTCTTTCTTCGCTAGAACAATTGCTTAACACATTTTTTAAATAGAACATGAAATTTCTATAGAAATAGTCTATTCGAAGGAAATCTAAAAAAAACATTTTGGAAATGCTTCTAGTTTTCTGGAAAACTCCCGTTGCGTTTTCGCACCATTCGCCGAAAGTGATATATAAAATTTTTTTGAAAATATTTTCTTATATGGTTTTGAATCGGAACTAGCATTGCAACCACCATTTACGGCGAGCGATACAGATAGCACAGTGGCCCATATTGACTTTTTTGGTATTTTCCTTAATGCGCGTGAAAACTTTACGGTTTCCAGCTCTATTAAACAAAATGAAGACCAACGATGAAATTCCGATTTACTCAAAATCCTATTTGAGAAGAAAAAGGAGAAACGTAAAATATTAACAAATTTTTTAAATTTGTAAGACAATTGGGCATCCGTTAGATGCTGTCGTACTCTTCTAAGACGCAATGGTTATCCATGGTTGTTAAGACCAATAAAATTTACAGCATGAACGGAATGTAAATTATATTTTTCTAAGGGAAATTTGTCACATTCAGACACCTATAAAAAAAAGCCCTTGGTCTGGCTGATATAAGAAGAAGGAAAAACGAAAAATGTAAAAAAAAATTGTGATGACACTGCCATCGCCAAAACCCTTGAAATTTGTCACATTCAGATACCTATAAATAAAGCCCTTGGTCTGGCTCATGTTAGAAGAAGAAGGAAAAACGAAAAATATAAAAAAAAATTGTGATGACACTGCCATCGCCAAAACCCTTGCAGCATGTTTTGAATAAGCTACCGACTTCCAAGACTTTTCAGTGGGACCACTAGACAGGTGATATCCCGTATCGCTGTATATGGTCTCCCTATAATGAAATGAGTGATTGTGATAGTGGGTTAAATCTGATTCAGAGATTGAACAAAGAGGTAAAGTTCAATAACGCTTCGATTTCCAAAGTCAAAACACTATTCCCTACAATTCGCCGAAGATCCTGTTTGACACTTTATACTTTCCAAAAGCCACCCAAAATGAGGTGGAGGAATAAACTTCCATTTGATGCTATCAGCTGCTTATGTTGTCGAAACTTAGTTGTTAGGTTTCTCGGATCGTACCAACTTATACAATTTTGCGCAAGGTTCTCGCAGCTCCTTGGAAATTGGTACTGTTGTCCGAGAAGATGACGCTGCATTTTGTTGTCCTAAATATATATCGCATTAAAGCCTCTAAGAAGACATTGGTGGACAGATCACTGACGACTTCCATGTGCAACGCCTTTGTTAATTTTGCATGAAGAAGTTTGAAAAGAACTGTTTCCTTTCTTGGTGACATAAGGACAAACATCATTTAAATTTGAGAAGGGTATCCGGAGCAATAAATCTAGAGAACGGATTATTTTTCGGCAAGATTATAGGATGTTTTGAACTGAAAGAAACATCAGCAACATTGGACATTTTTCCTCCAATACGAAGCAGCCCAACCAACGGCGAAAAAGACAAAATATTACAGCGATGGGAGACATGTCCTTCAGTTTGCTGGAAATTAATTTGCTCAGTGAACTCACTTTTCATCCATAAATAACATTTCTGCTTTGAACAAATACTACATAGCCAGTTGCTTCACACACATGCCAAACAAAAGTTAATATGGTTTGAGCCACCAACTTCTCAAATCCCAATCCTACTCAACAAACACAACGCACATATTCCGACCCTCATTGTAATTAATTTAGAAGCAAAATGTTCTGAAAACCTTTTTCTTTGATATGGAGAATAACTCAATGTCACTTACGTAAAATACTAAAAATTTCAAAAATGGATTTTATTAGAGAAAAACTGTTCATAAGCATAAAATTCATTGGTTGAATGACTATAACAACTCCTTAAGTAGCTGGAGCTAAAAACAGGATGCCATGTGATTCAAGCAAATGTTAGTTTATGAAAGACCAATAAAATGCACGACTGGGTCGCACGGACTTGCTCTTATGTAAAAAACTAAGAATTTTAAAAATGAATATTACTAGAGAAAAACTGTTCATAACCATAAAATACCTCTTTCAAATGACTAAAACAACTCCTTTAGTAGTTGGATTTAAAAAAGGATGTCATGTGATTCAAGCAAATACAAGCTTATGTAAGAACACAGATTATAAGAGTGGTTTTTTAAAAAAAATAAGCTTTTAAATACAAAATTTTTAAAACATTTTCAAGAAAAAAATTTGGTACGCCAAATAAAAACTAAATTTCAAAAAAAAAAATACTGAGCCGTTTTTGAGATATCAAATTTTCCAAGAAAAAAAATATTTTTTTATTCAAAAATTCAAAAAATAATTTCTTTTTAAGTTTTTAAATGTAATGTTTTTCAAACTTTTATATATATAATTTCATTAAAATCCGTTATACCGATAATGAAAAATTAAAACTTAAAGAAAAAAATGTTTCTATGGTAGGTACGGCCAGTAATATCTTAATGTCAAAATTTGTTGTCATTCATGACATTTTTAATATTTCGGATTAGCCGCGTTAGACGGTGTTCACATTGGACTCACTCCGCCGACTTATTTTGATGTCTCTGTGTTTTTTCTCGTTCGCACTTCATGGTAAGAATGAGACGGCAAAGTGAGGCAGGATTTTTAAAACAAATTGAAAATTAATGGATTTTTTTTGACATTTGTCTTGGTGACAAAATATGACACACGAAGATACAGTGTATCACAAAAGTAAGTAAGCACTCATTAAAAAAAAATATAGTCAAACACTATTTGGAAAATAAATCGAAGTGCGAGAATGGTAAAATTGTTAACAAAAGTCCATCTACTATACACAAAGTAATAACCAAATAAAATAACATTGGAAGTTTGCAAAATGACCCTCGATCAATTACAATGACAAGTAGGAATGTCGTATTATTGTTAGGAAAGTGAAGAGGAATCCCAAAGTAAGTTCATCAAGGATATCAGCAGAAATAACCAAATAAAACAGGTAAGTCATATAACCCTCAAACTATTCGACGAGTGCTCTATCAATCCGGTTACCATGGTCGAAATATTAGAAAGAAACCTTACATAAGTAAAATAAATCGCCAAAAGCGGCTCTTCTTTGAAAAAAACCCATGAATTTAAACAAGGAGAATTTTAGAACATAGTTGTTTTATTTGAAATGTTACTTTTTAGTTCGAAATACATATCAATTTATAGACAAAAATATTAATTTTTTTTTTAACATTACTTTCGATTGTTTGAAGGAAATGATCTTTAAACTAAGAGGTGCTTACTTACTTTTGTAATTCACTGTATATTTGTAGTGGCATAGCAAATGGCCAACAATTATGACAACTACAAGACGTCAAAGTGAATCTGGAGTGTTCACACTGCTTTTGTGTCTGAACACGACAGGGTGGCCTTACGTCAAAATAAATCGGTTCAGAAAGTCCAATGTGAACACCGTCTTATATACGAGTATGTATGTTTCAGGTTTTCCCAAATATAAAATCTATAGGTTTTTCGGCAAACTTGTTCTTGAGTTTTATTGTTATTATAGTTACGTTCATTAAAAAAAATAGTTAAACAGTATGTTTATTAAGCATTGAGAAAATTTAGCCATAAGTCAAAAAACTAGCATGGGTAGGAAAAACGGAACATGCTAGAAACTGGATATCTCAAGATTGGTATAGGATATCAAATTTATTTAGCCGCAATTATAAATGCTTCTTCTTCTTCTAAAAATAAAGCCCTAAATTAACTTTCTGTCTTTAGTATTAACAACGCAATTACCGTTAGCATTTGTCAGGGTACACCCAGTGTCGTAGCGTACCATCTCGGCGCCCGGGGCGGGAGACCCATTTTGCCGCCCCCATTCAATACTAAATTAAAATTAAATTTCGAGACATCATTTCACAGGCAATGAAGTATCTTTTATTGAAAGTAAAATAGAATTAGCGGTTTCATAAACGGATTTTACGAGCCTTACGAATGATAATAGACAACAACAACAAATACATTTCGATAGACTACACAAATATACTCCCACACATTCTACAAAATGAATTAAAGAAAATAAACATAAACATTTCATTTAAAACCAGAAATAATATCCAAAAAATACTCCAAATCAAAACAACAAACGACACAAAATCCTCATCAGGTGTATACAAAATAAATTGCGATAATTGTGATAGCTTTTACATTGGACAAACAGGTAGAACATTTTATGACAGATTTACGGAACATAGACCGAAACAAAACACCAAATCTACATTTGCACAACACTTAATAGACAAAAATCACAATTATACTGACTTTGAGACGAACTTAATACCCCTTCACTTTTGTAAAAAAGGAACAAAACTAGACGCACTAGAAGAATATGAAATATACAAATCGTACAAGACTGAACAAGACAACATACTCAACGACAAGTTAACAATTAAACCAAACATACTGTATAACACAGCCATCAAATACGAAAACAGTCAACAAAGTTAAAGCGAGACAAATGGACCATCAACATAGCCACGATCAACAAGGAGCAACAACGCTACACCACATAAGGTTAAGCTTAGCAAACAGCGCACAAGTGAGAAGTCAAGCCCGAAGATGGATGCATAAGATCCGAAACGCGTCGCTTACAATTAAATATAAAATTAATGTTGTGCTTAAAACTTTGTCGGAAACTAAATAAATAAAATAAATTATATACAATTATAAAATTTTTTTTATCGATTTCACATTTATTACTTACGAATGAGGCTGCATCTGCGGATTCATCTCCATGCATTCGTTTTTTCCTGCAAATTGTACTCGTTTTGAGATCGATTCCGAGTTTTTTCCAAAAAGTCTTAGAAAAGTCGATTGCGGCTTGGACGAAACGGTCTCTGCTCTCCACCAGGAGAGCTTTTAAAACGCAGAGTTTCTGAGCACACTTATCCACACTCAGTCCACATTGCTGCAGGTAAATCTGTGCGTCATCTCCTTCAGGTAGCTCTGCAGCTCAAAAGCTAAGAAAAATGAGGAAGTTGAATGACTGCATGACTGTCAGAAGAAGACTGGCTACCGATCCATCAATTATTCCAGTACCTCAAGAACTTCCACAAACTTATTTTTAAGCGTCTTTACAGCTTCACGAGGTTCACTTTTTCTGTAGGCTTGTGACTAGATCCTTGTGGTGGGACCAGAACGACTTCCAACTTCGACGGCAGGCACGTGTTCTACTTCTGCCCGTAAAATAAGATGCATTCCCATGAATATTGGCCGGAGGACAATTCTAGGCCACTCACGATTGTAGATGGATTAATCTTACTTACATTTTAATCACTTCCGCTGCTGCTGGATGCCGCCGAAGACGTTAACGTAGCTTTTGAACCAGAACTAGAACTGAAATATTTCGCGTCTTCGCGTCTGCTTCTTTCTTAGCCTTTTTCATGCGGTATTCCGCGCCGCTTCCTTTGAAGTACTAAGTGCTTAGTTTTAGAAGATTCAACAGTATTTAAACTATAAACAACACAATCGAAATAACTTTCTGTGATGCGGGAGGGAGCAAAAACATTGAGCTGGCTGAGACTAGAATAACGTTTCCGTCGAATCCTAGTTATCTTATCATATCTCGCATATGCATATCATATGTTTCGGAATACTCCCTTTCAGTTTCGCGAGAGTTTCGGAACGTTTTCTTTTAGTTTCGCGATCAGCGCGACAATACGGAATGCACTCTTACGGCCCTACTCACCGTCTACGAATTCACGAAAGCGGTCAACGACGAACCACAGATAGGGTGGCAAATTTCAAATTTACATCATTGTTGTTTGTTGACTTGTCAAACGATCTGTCATGAAACATATGATTTCTACTCTACCCGCATCACCGGCGACATTTTGCCGCCCCCCTAGGCCTGCCGCGCGGGGCGGACCGCCCCCCCTACACTACTCCACTGGGTACACCGAAATAAGTCTTTTCTTATATCCACGATATATGATATAAAAATTTGAGGTCGGCCCTTACAGTAGAAAGATTTTTTTCTTAGAATAGAATCACGCCCTAAAATATTATGCACGAACTAAGGGATATATACATTAGGGTGTGTCACTTTTGTATGGCCGCAAAAAAGTACTCTAATTTTTAAATGTAATAGTGCCCAAAAGTTGTATTAGGGTCTGAGGTTTAAGAACATGTAAAAAAAAATAAGATATCGTTCGTCTTTGGCTCGCTCAAATCGGTTGAAGTTGAAAAAAAAAATTTAATTTACAGTAATTTTTTTTTTTTTTTACGTTTATTTAAAAAAAAAAACTAAACAAAATAAAGAAAGAATTTTTGTCTTTACAAAAAGATATACCACGATATTGTAGGTGGTTCCGTTGATTTTTAAGAATTTTTGTAAAAAAAAAACGATTTCACATAAAAAAATGATTTTTCTTCCTTCTTTTATTATTTCATAGCTTCTTTATCAAGTGTTCAATTTAATCAAATATAAGCTTAAAAGTGTTTCCTTGCAATTATCTTTGACTTGGAAGACTAAAAATATTTTATATAATTTTTTTGTATCCACACGGTGCAATTTAAAACAACACATATTTCAAAAATCTCGAAAAATCAATTTTTTTTGGATTTCATCCTATTTTTGAGCGAGCCAAAGATATTAATTAAAATGAAAATTGTAAACGCAGGATTTAATTTTGATAAACAATGCAACATTTAAAAGCTATTACATTTGAAAATACCATAGTTGAGCACTTTGACACACCCTAATATACATACATATGTATATATTACTACGAAAATGAATTCCATTGCTGTCGCTTGAGTATTTCCGATTTATTATCTGGAACGTCCAAAAGAATTTTAAGCGACAATATTCAACTTATCCTTGTAATTATTGCGATTATGACTCCATTAAAGTTGTTGGTGGTCATAAGAAAAATAGACTAAATAGAATAAAATCTCATAAACGAGTATACCTACCTGTTGATAATTAGATATATAGATAGATAATATTTTTATTCACTATACCATTTGTACAGTCGTTATCATTGAGAAAAAAAAAACAATTGAATAATTAAGGCATGACAATATCTGTCGTTTGCCTGAGTAGCACATTTACAGCCCTATTACGGTTGTCAATTATCAATTGATAATTGATAAAAATTAAAATCCGATATTTTATAAAACAATTAAAAAAAGTTTTGGTCATTGATAATGATGCTTACCGTTGTGAACATAAAGAAAATTGACTAATATTGTCAAATAGTTGATAATTTCTTAAATAAAATTGGGTTTAAAAGTACAAAATTTCAATATTTATCAAATATCAATTGATAATTGACAACCATAATAGGGGTGTTAATAAGTTTTACAATAATTTAAATTTTGACAGAAATTTAGCGAATATAAATAAGAGCTTTTAGTTTAGCAAAAACAAATCATTTTTTTTTGTAAGGACTTTTAGTTTAGCGAAAACAAATTTTTTTTCTTTTTTTACGCTAGGCTTTTTAAGTTTAGTTAAATCAGCAAAATACATTGGCGCAAAATTTTAAACATTTAAAACCTACTCTAAATCAATTTTAGAATGGGAGTCGACTCTTAATATTGAGTATAAAACGAGAACCGTCTTTTTGTTAATTTTAAAGGACATAATCTATACTTTAACGTTAAAGAGCTCGTCTTACTTTAACAGCAGCAAATAGCTAGTTTATCTTTTAAAAGTATACTTTATTCATATTGACAGTGGTCATTTCATACCAAAGCAAATCGAAGAAAAAATGTTTACTGATGTTTTATTCGATTTGTTAAAGATGTTTTTTGTAAATAGACTGGATCACTGAATATTATAAATTCGAAAAAATCGTACGAAAGTGCTCTACGATTAACAAATCCGTTCATACAAATGTACATATCTAATGTATGCATGCCGCCGGCCGGCCGAGACGAGTATAGCTAAATGAATCTGCACCTTGCAAAAAAAAAATTGAGTTTTTATTCTGTGAATTTGCGATTTATACTTTATTCCATCTAAAACTTATATACAATCAAAATCTGTACCGTTATATAAAATGCATTTTTTTCACGAAAAATTATTTGGTTTGAAGTTGTCTGTTCTTTTTACTTTTTTTTGTGTTTTTGTAGTTGTGTAGTTTGTCTAACGTGATAAAAATTATGAAAAAGTTAGACACAGTCTCCAAGCTAAGCGACTGCTTTAAGTAGAGTCGGTTTTATTACTTAAACGAGAACTCTTTAAGGGTAAGCCTCACGAGGAAAAATACGTTAGAGTTTTGCGCTAGGCTGTATAGCTTTCACAATTTTCCGAATATTTCAATGAAATAAACGGCCATCGACTAGAGAAATGTTAAGGAAAATACTTTTGCAGCTTTGAAAAAAAGTAAAAAAAAATTTGTGCCCCGAAACTGCCACAGAAGTGGAAAAATCATACATTTTATTACGATCTTTATGCAAATGATAGGGAAATTCCGAAAATATTACTTAATGTAAAACACGACCTTCTTTTGTTGTGCACACTTTATTAACTTACTTAATAAAATTGACATTAAGAATACTTAGGCTAGACTAGAGAGAGTGTGTTCAGTCATATACCATATTTATACCTCTTTTTAATATATTTCAATTCTTACAACTAATTTTAT
Organism: Chrysotoxum bicinctum; assembly: GCA_911387755.1. Lineage (NCBI taxonomy): Eukaryota > Metazoa > Arthropoda > Insecta > Diptera > Syrphidae > Chrysotoxum > Chrysotoxum bicinctum. Next base: position 119,125,568 of record OU426987.1, read on the forward strand.
AAATCTTAAAATAGATATACCAACCAACTTATAAATTCATTTATTTTACTTTAAATTTGTTTAATATTAAACTTCGAATACGTACTAAATTGGTTTTCTTTACAATTTGATAAAATAATATTTTGTAAATAACGATACTGACTGGGCTTGCCAGCTTTTGGAATGAAAACCACTTTGACTTCGCGCCATGATAAAGGAACATATCCCCATTTTAGACTGTTAAGGAATATGTTTTTCAGGAGCGGTATTATTTGGATTTCGCTTTTCTGTAGCATCATTGGGAAGATGCCATCAAGGCCAGGGGATTTATACGGAGAAACGGAATGGATTGCCCATCTTATCTTTTCTTCCGTTATAATATCCGATGGTATAATGTGTTCCGTGTAGGGTTCTGTTTCCAGGTTGCTGTCATTTGACCCGCAACCCGGAAGTGAGTATTTATCAAGTGCTCAAGAGTCTCATTGCAGGATTCTGTCCAGCACTCAGTGGGCGTTTTAAGAGATCCTAAAGGGATTGAATCTTTGGAAAGAATTTTCCTTAGTCTAGCAGATTCGTTTGTCCCTTCGATTTCACTGCAAAAAGTTCTCCATGAGCTTCGTTTCGCTCGTTGCGTTTCTGCTTTGAATTTTCGTTGACTGGTTTTATATACTTCTCAGTCTTCCTCATTTCTAGTGTTTTTGGCAGCATTGAAAAGTCTTCTTGTTTCTTTTCTCAAGTTACCGAGTTCTACCGTCCACCAGGTGGTTTCTTTTTTCCTTTCCCTATATGTTTCAGTGGACAACTTTTCTCGAAGGCGTTACTAAGAATCACCCTGAGTTCTTTTGATGCTTGATCAATATGCTTGGGTTCTTGAATCGCAGTGTTATTGAAATTTTTGAGTTTTTTCTCTAATTCCCTATTAAAGAGATCCCAGTTGGTGTTTCTGAAATTCCTATAAGGTTTCGGAGTTTCCACTGTATCATTTATCAAGAAGCCTATAAGCCTGTGGTCTGAGAATGATTCTTCTTTGAGAACATTCCATTGGTCGATTGAAACTGTATCTGCATTATTAGTAACAGTTATATCAATCACTTCTTCCCTGTTTTTTATAACAAAAGTGGGCTCATTGCCCCTATTTGCTACCAGTAAATTATGTTCTATAATAAATTCAAAAAGAGACTCACCTCTACTGTTGGTGTCGGTACTTGCCCATTGAGCATGATGTGAGTTAGCATCACATCCTAGAACCACGTCCCATCCTTCGATTGCTGCTCGCTCTACTAGCTGGACTGTTAGGTCTGCAGGTGGTCCCTCCGTCCCGTCATATGGCATATAGCAAGATGCCAGGATGAGTGGTGGGAGCCCGATCCGCTCTAGCTTCACGGCAGTCTGGTCTAGATTATTATATGTAGATAGAAGAAAATGATTAAACTGTTTCCTAGCTACAATGCAAGTTCTAAAATTACTGTTTAATACCACTTGTGCAGTTTTGAACAGTGTAAGTCCTTTTGAGTGCAGGCCCTTAATTTTGCCACCTGCGATCCAGGGTTCTTGAATAAGGGCGATGTCTATTTGTCTACTCTCCATATGGTAGACAAGGTTGGCGCTGGCTGCTTTACTATGTTGGAGATTAATTTGTACTAATTTCATGTTCATAGTTAATTAAAAACCTCCCGCCCCTTACTTACTTGCTTGTTCTTGTTGGCTATTAGTCGCAGTTTGCACCGGTTTATCCCGATACGAACTTTGAAGCCAATTTTCCTCAAAAGTGGTATAGATTTGTGACTGAGCTGCTCAAGCACTTCTGTGCCGTTTTTCGTCTGCTCTCCCATCTCAAGCACTTTCCAGTTCTCACTGAGCTGCTCAGTATTTAGGGATTGCAGGTACCTCTCAATGCGGTCCCTAGGGATGGTTGGTCCTCGCATCATCATCTTCGCTTTGGGTCTGTTAAGGTCTTTTATTTCCTTAAGCCCCATAAGGCGAAGGTTTGCATTTGGCCAGGGAGCGATCGTTCTTTTGACGAAGTCCTGCAGCCACACGAGAGTATAATCGTCTTCGCATGTCAGCATCATCTTGAATCCGTGGACGGTTCTGAGATTACCGAAGAGAGGCGGTTGCCCATTCTTAACGATAACGTCGTTCACCTCGTCCAGGATTCTGACTTCCATCAACTGCCATTGATCATCGGAGAGTTTTCGGGAGGGTGTACCGAAATCCGCAATGGCAAACTGTCGCTTCTCCGTAGTCCCTTCCGTGATCAAGGTCTTTCTTCGCTTCGTTTTGGGTGAAGGATTTGTAGGCGAAGATTTATCATCCTGCCTCGTTCTTTTAGACGCCGTTGAGTTTGGTTCAGGGTGGGGCGTAGTGCCGACCGTCTCCTTTCCCGCTCTCAAGGTCTTTGCCTTTGTTTTAGTCGAGTTGTTCGTTATGTCAGTGGTCGTCAAGGTCTTTAGTTTTTGAGTGGCATTGCCCAGCGCTAGCTTCTCGCTGGCCGTTAAGGATTCGGGATTTTTGCTAGATAGACGCCGGACAATCCTCTCAGCGTTCGGTCGTTTCTTTTTCAGAACCCGTTGGGTGAGATTTCCAGCACTCCGTGAGGCCTTCTTCTCAATTACGGTGTTCTTTGTCGTGTTCATTGTCGTGTTCATTGTCGTGTTCGTTGTCGTGTTTGTTGTTAAGTCTATGACACTACTTCCACTCGACAGAGATGGAAGAGACGTGCCGGAGTTGCCTATGGCGCTAGTGCCCCTAGCGCAGACGGCCCCACCATATCTATCTCCAACGGTTCCACCTTCCCACCTTCCAGTCCCGATGGAGCAAGTGGCTCCATACCAGGTCTGGTTGGGAGAAGTGGTCCCGCTGTTTGCTTCAGCAGCGTCGTCGTAGGCGTATTCGTCGAGGGGATCTCCAATGAGATCGGACTTTCCATTGATTGGATTTTACCAATCGGCGGATTGGGCGGTCCCATTAGAGTATTCACGCTCGTACCCTCTGTAGAATTCACCTCTTTGGACGGCTGGGAGAGTACCCTTCCTGTCTTCTTAGGATCATTCGCCAGAAAAGCACGAGCGTTTTGAAGACGTCTTCGTTCAATGTCGTTGAGTTCCTTCCAATTCCGACTTCCAAGTCGTTTGACCGTCTTCTTACAGTTGGAGATTCTACTCCGAACTGAAGTGGTCGACAACCCTGAGAAGGCGGAGCTGGGAACGGAACACGCGTCGTCGTCTGAAGGGGTGAGGAGAAGGTCTTCTTCCTCTTGTGTTGTAATTGTCGTTGTCTTTGTCGTCTTGTCTTGTTGTTGTTGTTCGTTTTTATTTGTCGCTGGCGACTTATCCCCTCCTCCTGTTGGAGAGGCCAAGCCCGCGCTGGCAGCCGTGACTTCTGTAGACGTTTCAGCGTATATCCCCGCTGGTGTTTTGTTCGTCTGTTGTGACATGTCCATAGTTTTATCGTTGTGGGTTCCTCTTAGTTGGCTTAAAACCTCAGCAGATCAATTGAGGATTTAATAAATATAAATCTAAAGCCGATTAGCTGAGGTTTCAAACGTAAACCTCCCCACCGCAACAAGGTGGAAACCCGGCGAGGAGATACTTTAAAATGTCGGTTATTAAAATAAATTTTCGGGCATACACATATTGGTAGAATTTTCTAATGCCAAAAATTAAAGCATACGCTTCTCTATCAATTTGTGTATAACGCTGCTGTATTGGCGAAAGCGTTTGGGAAGCAAATTGTATTGGTCTTTCACTGCCATCAGGAAATATATGGCTCAATACATCCCCAACCCCAACTGGACTTGCATCGGTTGCCAGCACTAAGGGCAACCTTGGGTCGTAATGTACTATATATTTTTTTCTTTGTATCGTATTTCGCACAGTTTGAAATGCTTTGTCACAATTAATATTCCAAATAAATGGGACCCTGTTTTTAAGTAGGTTATTAAATGGATACAAAATCGTACTTAGGTTTTCGAAAAATCTTCCGTAGTAATTAACTAACCCGATATATGCTCTAACTTCTTTATTTTTCGGTTTCGGCATTTCAGTTATTGCATCGATTTTGTACTTTATGTATACCGTCGCGATTGATTTTGTATCCACAATATTCAATTTCAGAAGCCATGAACTCGCATTTTTCAAAATTTACTCGCATATTGTATTTGCTAAGCCGTGATAAAACTTTTTCGAGACGCTGAAAATGAATTTCATCGTTGGGGGCAGTAATCTTGATATCATCTAAGAAAACTGAAATGCCCTCGATATGTTTTAGAATCTCCTCGATTTGGTTTTGCAGGCCCAGAGGAAACTCCGTACATAAATCTGGTTGGTCTGTATAAACCACGGTGAGTACTCAACGTAAGAGGCTCACGATCATCAGGATCTATCTTCGTAAATTTCTCCCCACCTGCCATAGACGCAAACAGTTCTTCGACTGTCGGCAACGGATGTTCCTGAACTAAAATTTGCGGATTTGAAGAGATTTTATAATCTCCACATAATCGGACTTTACCTCCTTATTTCCGAACAGGAACAATAGGAGTAGCCCACCTAGACGTTTCGACTTTTTCGATAATACCATTTTTTTCTAGCTCGTCTAATTCTCTTTCGACTGCATCTCGTAATGCAAAAGGAATTTTCCTCGCCTTTATAAAAACAGGTTGAATATTATTAATTTTGCCCATTGAATTTTCAAAAACTGAAGAATACTTTTGTTTAAGATTTCCGATTGGACTAACATTGTTTCTTTAATAGATGAAACCACTTGAATCTTTTTACTCGAAGAAGAAAATATTTTGTTCCAGTCTAATTTAATGCTTCGTAACCATTCCCGGCCTAACAAATCTTTCGGTTTGAATCGACGACATAAAGCTTCAGCTCGCTACTATTTTTATCGGAATTTCCATTTATTACACATGAATAGTTCTACAAGAAACATACACAAAGAAGAACCCCAACACTTTAATATTTGTACCACAATAACTTACCAGTTTCGTATCTGATGCAATTAATTCTTCTTCTGGAAAATTTTGTTCTTTGTCATTGTTGCTAATTATTGTAACTGGAGAACCACTGTCAATTTCGAAACCTAGGATAGAATTATTAACTTTAGTTTAGTTTAGTTTATTAATTCGTAATTGATACCAACACATTAAGATAAATCTTATAAAATAGTGAAAGTTTATGGATAAACAACAAATAAAATATAAGTTATTGGTTAATATATAATAGCTTAAGAATATGATAATTTGAACTTTATACAAAAATTTAATTTGAGAATTGAAAAGGCAATAAAATTATATGTATGTATGTGTATGTACAAAAGATTTTCAGAATGAAAAGATAAATTAAATTTACGTACTTTAATTTTGAATCCTTAATTTTTCTAAAGAGGTGAGAAAGAAGGAAAATAAAAGAGAAAGAAGTAAGAAGAGAAAGAGGTAAAGTGTCTGTAAAGAATAAGTTAATCGCTTTGGTTAGAAAAGAAGTCATGTAGAAGTTTTTGAAATAGTTGTATGTCATTCAGCGCTCTCAGGTTAGTTGGAAGTGAGTTCCACAGGCGACAGGCAGCTATGAAAAATTGTCTTTCAGATGTTAAACACGAAAAGCGAGGGAGAATCAAACATGCTGATCTACTTGATAATGAAAAACGGAGTTTCTCATAAATATATCTTGGTTGACGTGTACTTATGATTTTAAAAAGTAATAGCAGTGTTCGAAATTTGACAAAGCTATCAAAAGACATTTTTAAGAGACTCCGCCTCAAATAAGAGACATGGTCATATCTTCTCAATCCATAAATATATCTTATTATACTGTTGAAAGCTACTTTAAGTTTGTTTTTGCTGGAAAAATCGCAGTTATGGTAGATTTCACATCCGTAGGTAAGAATCGGTATAACTAGAATCTTCGCGAGTAGAATTCTTGTATTGATCGGCGTGAAATTCTGGGCAGTCCATAATGTTCTAAGAGTTCCATAGGTTTTACCAACTATTGAGTTTATAATGGTCATTCCATGTTACGGTCCTATTGAAAACCACACCAAGATTCCTTGAAGTATTAACAAATTCTAATACAGTACCATTGAGCATTATTGGTGGAAAGTATGACAAATCCAGTCCAAATAATTACTAGATGCCCACTTAGAAATTTGCTCGAGATCCTGATTGATGTTGTAGATACAGTTATCGATAAATCCCAAAGGACAACTTCTATAAATTTGGATGTCATCTGCATAAAAGTGCTTTGATGCATCAGGAATAATAAAAACGATTTCGTTTATAAATAGCGAGAAAAGAAGAGGAGATAAAATAGATCCCTGGGGAACACCTTTAAGTATCGGAAGAAACTCAGAAAGACTATTTTCCAACCATACGGCTTGCTTTCTATTGCTTAGGTACGAAAATAGTAATTTTATAGCTTCCGAAGATATGTTGAATCTCTGCCGCAGCTTATTCATGAGCACGGTATGATTCACCATGTCAAAAGCCTTGGAGAAATCTAAAAGAACCAAAAATGTTACGTTATCATTATCAAGCTCAGCCCTTATATCTTCAATGACTTTAATAAGAGCAGTGGTGCAGCTGTGTTGGGCCCGGAAGCCTGATTGGATTGGTACTAAATATTTGTTACGGTTTATAAAGTCATTTAATTGTTTCTGCATGATACGCTCACATACTTTTGACGAAAATGGAAGAATGGAGATTGGTCTAAATTCGTCATAAAGAGAGTTTCTAGGAATTGGAATAATTTTAGCCAATTTCCATTTCTGTGGGAAAATTCCTGTTGTGAGAATAGTATTAAATATATGTGTAAAGTACGGCAGTAGCATTGGCAATATGCCTTTTATAAATACAGGATTAACGCCATCAACCCCTACAGCACTGGACTTTATTGAGAGAAGACTTTCTACGACTTCAATATTGTTCACACAAGAAAAACTAAATGAGGAGTCCGTCAAGCGCATGGATGAAGGAGTAGGATATTCATATTCTCTTGAAATTACATTGTTTGAAGTAGTTAAGAACACACGGTTAAGTTCGTCTTTATCGATATTGTTATTAAAAACTGGTCGTTGCTTACCAATTCCAAGCTTACGGAGATTGTTCCATAGCTTTTGACCATCAGAATTTATATTAAGTTGATTGGAAAACAGTTGTTCTTTGGCAGCTCTTATTTCTAGAACAACTTTATTTCGCAAGGACTTATATGTTCTATAAAGCTCTTCTACCCGAAAAAGTATCCACCTTCTATAAGCTTGATCCCGTTGGTTCATCATTTCTTTGATTCTATTGCTAAACCAGGGCTTTGACTTGCATTGATTTTTCTTGATCTTCAGAGGCACGTGAGAGTTTAACAGTAAGTTTAAGTTTTCATTAAGGAACTCCACTTGATCATCCGGTGAAGGCATAAGAAAAATGTTGTCCCAAGGAATCGAGCGGATATGTTCTTCAAGTGCTGGCTTATTAATGTTTTTAAAATCCCTAAATGTAACGGTTATATTTTCGGTTCCTTTTTTAGTACTGAAATCGTAAGTCAGAAAAATTAGGTCATGCTTAGAGAAAACTGGAGCGGAGAGTTGATTATAAAAGAGTACCCGTTCTTTCTCACTTACCAAGAAAAGGTCTAATAATGTACTTGAAGTCATGGTAAAATGCGTTGGCACAGATAAATTTACAGAATGCAGATCAAAAGAACTCATGTTTTCGCTTAAACTATTATCAATTAGTAAGTTGCTATTGAAGTCCCCACATATAATTACATTTGATGAGCTTATAGTAATTTCCTGCATAAGACTGTATATCGGTTCTAAATCTACATTTCTATTTGGCCTAAATACAGTTCCTAAAAGAAGATTACCAACCTCACCTATTATATCTATAAAAAGGTACTCACAAGAAGAATCCGACGGCGAAACAATTTTTTTTTACAAACTAGGTTCTCTTTGACATAGATCGCAACACCACCCCCCGGTCTAATTTATCGGAACGAAAAAGATTATAACCACATTCAGCGCGATGGCTAAAAATTCTAACCATTGATCGTAGTATACCGTCACTGTTGCTGCCAATGGAACCCACATTCAACTCACTCAACTCTGTAGCGAGTAGTTATACGACGAGACACTAGCAACATACTCAAAATATTAAATACTACAAAACAACTACTTTTACAAAAGTAATTACAGAAAATAAGCCATTATATAATTAATATTAAGGCAATAGGAAAAAATGAAAAAGAAGAAAATTAAAAAAAGAGTAGATAGAATAGTAATAGATAAGTGAAAATAATAAAATAATAAGATACTAAAAATACTTTGTTTAATCATGTTGATGTGTTGTTGGTTTCTCTTCTTTCTTCTTCGCTTATCGTGACGGCAGCGACGGCATTCAACATTGCATCGTTGTGTATGAGTATTGATTCCCCATCTGCACTCTCCTTGACGAAAACAGAACCAGATCGTGTGTATGCATTAAAAAGAGCTCCACTTCTCTTGAGACGCATTGCTTGATGAAGAAGATATCGATTTTTTGGTGTCAAGCTACTGTGTAGGTTATCGTTCCCTTGCGTTTTGATACCGATGTCTTTCAATTGTAGTAGTCTCTTGTTCGTTTTATGAAAAAGAGCAACAGATTTTAAAACGGAATTTCTTTCGTGTGGGGATTCAAATTTTAGTATTTTAGGTGCGGGGAGCTCATTTCTGTTGTTATTGTTTCTCCTTTTTGATCGAAAAGCAGCTTTCAATGTGGTAGAAGCGCAGTCGATGGTGCAGCAAATTTTCTTGGCAATTGAAATTATGTCTTCATTTTCTAGTTCAGGGATACCAAAAAGAACAGCATCGGCTGCAACTTCCTTGCGTTCAGACGTGTCGCATCTTTTCTGTAGATCAGCTACTTCTCTTAAAAGGTGTGAAGTGTCAAAATGATGGGATTCAATTTTTGCAACCTTCTCTTTGAGTAACAGAATCGATTGTTCGGCTTCTTTAACGTGAGAAAAAAGATTTTTTTCTACTTGCTCAAATCGTAGCATAAACTCGGTTCGAAGATCATTTAAGGGTAGGTCTACCTCAGAAGCAAACTCAAATCTCATGTAAAAACGTGTACATGTATTGGTGCACAAATATGGCTCTCTTAGTTAAGAATTTTTGTGTTAAGAAAATAAATTTAGCTCGTCTCGTCTCTTCAGGATACCTCTCTTTTCGCATCACACATAGAGATAGAGAAAGATGGAATAGAATATCAAAAAAAAATAACAGAAAACGGGAACAAGGCACGAGTGGCAAGCTGGCAAGCCGCACAGGCAGCGCACAAGCATTTGATTTTGAATTGACTCGGATTGCGCACAAGATAAATGAAAGTTTTTTTCCTTTTGTATTTTGGGTAGAAAAAATAATTTTTCGTGAATCGTGATTGTTTGAGGTTTAGGAAAGGCAAATTGAGTTTTTTGCATTCAGCGCTCACAATTAGACACAATAATAGACGGTTTGTTTTCTGTTTTATTTTTGGTTGCAGGTGAATTGAAACTTTTCGCATTTAGGAAGATAGCGTTTTATTCTTTGCGTATTTATACAAGGTTAATCTGTTGGTTCTATGACTTTTACTTTTCAGGATATTTTAAAAAATAAAGAAAAGGGAGTACAGATTTAGACATTAGGAACCCGGGGAATTTGCTCTGATATTTATAATTCATTTTTAATGTAGACAATTAATTTTAGGAAAAAGTTCACAATTCAAAAATGGCTCAACTAAAAAAATTATTAAATTTCCTAACCCACTTTCAAAAATAATAATAGTAACTATGTACCTACGAGTATACCTATAAATGTTCTTTTGAGTCTTTTTTAAAGGGCTGTAACTCTGCGAAAAGTGGTCGTATTGGGATGAAACCAAAAGCGTTTTAAATATTTCTTTTTCTTGTTTCAGAGTTTCTAAAAATAAAAAATATTCATAGTTAAACATTTTAAATTTTTATTTTTTAAAGAGCTTCATTGTCTTGAGATTATTTATGATTTAATAAAATTAATAAGTGCAAAAAAATATAGCTTCAGATTAAAAAGTGGTTCCATCTTTGACTACTAATTTACATGTAAAAATTGACAACATAAAAGGTAAATTGGGCAGTTTTGAAAACATGAATAAATTCGTTATAGAAAATGGATTCATTGAAACAATTTATGGAGATACATAATTGATTTTTTACAATTGACCGTTCATTTAAGAAAAGTGGAAAACTGTTTTTTAAACAAACAGATTATCAATTTTGAAATTGGTTGATCAAACCGTTTATTATCTATTGTTCCTGAATATTATGTACCTAATCATCAAAATAAAAACAATGATAACAATTTTCATAGTTTTGCATTTGTTACATATCTTAGACTTGAAGTCCCTATCAGCGTTGCCACTTCCGGAAAAAAATGGAAGGAGATTTGAAGAAAAAAGTGAAGTAAATTGGGAAAAATCGAAGTAGATTTTAAAATGACTTTTTACTTGCTTTTAGACAAATTTGAACTGGGAATTTTCATAAGTTGACATTACAACACAAAAGAGTAATGATTCCATCATCCTGCAACTCTGTACCTCAATCTGCAGCCTAGAGGGGAAATTGAAATGGTTTGTTTTACTTTAGCTCGGTTCCTTCCATACAGCCATTATGAAATATTATAATTATTTTGAAAACGGCTCTAATGCTTTTTTTTTTAAATTATGTATAGATAACTGTACCATTAATGCAGTCCACACTTTGGTAAAAAATAAATGTTATTATCGGTACCTTTCTTTTAATTTTAAAGAAAATTGTGTACAAAAATTTAATTTAATTTAATTAATAAAACATTCTTTTATAAAAAATAACATTTAAATTACTATATTTAAATATAGTTTAATTTTAAATTAAAAACACATATGCAAGCGAATGCTGGTGTGCCCCAGGGGTCCGTTTGGTCTCCGACAGTTTCTGTCTATAACTGTTGCTACGCTTAATTGTTTTGCTGACGACAGTAACCTCAGCTTTTCATATTCGTTTTTAGATTCACATGCTTGTCCTTCGGATGTGAACTACCAACGGCAGCGTATGATAAGCTCATTAAATTCTGATCTTGATAGCATTGTCCAATGGGGAATCAAAAAACGTATAGAATTCAAAGCTTCGAAAACTCAATGCTGTTTGGCACTTGCATCGCGGAGACTGAACAGCTTCTAGGTATGTGCATCACAGACCGTCATTTGTGAAGTGATAACATGTTTGACGTAACCAAAAACGCCGCTAAGTGTTTAGATTTTCTCCGCCGATGCAAGAAGTTTTTTACACCTACTAATCTGGCTGTAATCTATAAGGCCTATATTCGTCCAAAGCAATTCCCACTAGGCAGGTGCTCTAAAAACCCTCTTTAGTCTCTTGCACAGAATTCAAAAGAGAGCTCTAAAAATTATAGGCGACCGTTGTCTAACAGAAACATTTGAATCTCTCGAGCACCGCCGCAATTTTCATAAACAGTGCTCTAGTGAAGTAGCCAGTTGCGTTCTCCCCTTCAAACAATTCAACCGTAATACCCGTACTTCTAGGACTGCTCATCATTTTCGCCCAATTTCTGACGTACTGTCAAGTACAGTGACTCCTTTTTTAGCCGCACTACACGAATCTGAAATGCTTTATCCGGCTCAATATTTCCCACTCATTGTAATGTGCAGACATTAAAAATCAATGTGTATCGGTATTTCCTTTCTCATCCTATCCTACTTTCCTAATTTCTTGCACTGTGTTTAACATTTTGATTTTATTCATAACCCCTTGACCTTGAGTGCGCGTTTAATATAAAAAAAATACTACCTAGAGTGAAATAGAGAAAAAGAAGTAGATTTGGACTTTTTTTGTAAAATTGAAGTAGGTTGAAACAGAGATTTTTAAAATGAGATAGATTTCAGTATTTGTCTGATGGTGCGAAGTAAGAAGTAGATTTTAAATATTTTGAAAAAAAAAACTATATCTACTATAATTGAAGTAAAATGGTGCCACTGGTTCCCATTAGCTGAAACAAATTTTGTAGAAAAAGTTTGTCAATTTTATTTCCAATAACATCATTGTATTTTAATTTTACTTTGTATACTAATATACTAATTTTAAGCTTCTATTTTATTAAGCAAAAACTAAAAATGCATTTTATATAAAAACTGATCTTATTAAAAAAAAAAACGAATTTCATTAAGTCATTTCGAAATTATGTATTCACAATTTGTCAACTATGTACCAACGTAACAATTGGTGGTCGTAAGTAAAACGTGTTAAAAAAAATGTTGATGGGCAGATATGTACAGATAACCGGCTAAGCTTTAATAAAAACGAACTTAATATTGGTTTTTCAAACATGTCAAAATCTTCATCGAAAAAAAAAACAAAAAATGTGCTCTTATTTTTATATCATTTTTTAATTTTGACACCAACAACATTATTGGAAAACTAATACTTGTTTTTTTTTTACAAATTAAAAACTAAGTGATAATGAATATATGAACATACAATGTATATTATACAGGGTGATTTGCATAAGGTGTGACAAAAAGCTAGAGCGTGTAGGTTGGACTTAGACAAGAAAAAAATCGTATGTGAGGGGGGGTCTATTTCCCCCCCTTTAGGCGGGATGGCCAATTTAAGAAAAAAATTACTTAAAACAGAAAAAAAATTATTTAAAAATAACGGTGATACCTACAGAGCAATGCTATAGCATTTTGAAAAGCCAGAAATACGTTCTTTAATTTTGTTTTTAAATAAAGTTGTTCGAGTGAATAGTTTTTGAAAAATTAATTTTCAAAATCAAAGTTTTGAAAAAAAAAAATGAAAATTTTTTTTTAAACATTTTTTTTTTAAATTTTACGTAATTAAGTATTATTTTTTTATTCAATACTCAATGCTCTTATTAATTTTTGATCAAACACAAAAAACCGGATGTCAAAATGTTTTGTAGTTTTTGAGAAAATCAAAAAAATCTAAGAAAAGCCTTTTTTTTAATTTTTACGTTTTTGGATTCTTAGGTGAATTTACGATTGAAAGGATTTACTTTCTTTTTACTATTTTTTTAGTTATCGTCTTATAAGCATACAATAATGTGACAAAGTACTGGATTAACCATATTTCACACATTTTTTCATTGAGAACACCTGCGTGAGAGCATTGGATTAATATTGACCTGCGAATGTTTTTTTTAAATAATGCAACGTTACACGCCCTAACTAGTGACAGAAAAATGCAATTGCGAAATAAGAACACAAATGTTCCTGAATCTTGAAATTAATTAAAATAAGAAATACATGCATATTTAGATAAAATACAAAATTAATGTTTATTTAAATTTTTAACTATTTTTTAATTAAACTTATTACAAAAATTTTTCGATATGATCCCCATTTTGTAGAAGGCAAAGATTATAGCGCCTTCTTATTGCTGCACATAAATTTATACTTGATAAATTTTCCTGTAATTTGACTCCAGCCACTTCAATCCGTTGTTTCAGTTGTTCCAAATATTCTATTTCCACTTCGTACACATAGTTCGAAGTCACTGGTTAGTGCGTGTAACGTTGCATTATTTAAAAAACATTCGCATGTCAATATTAATCCAATGCTCTCACGCAGGTGTTCTCAATGAAAAAATGTGTTAATCCAGTACTTTTTCACTTTATTGTATGCTTATAAGACTGATAATAAAAAAATTGTACAAAACAAGTTAATCCTGTCTTTCGTAAATGCACCTAAGCCAAGCCGACCCCACCATAATAAAAAAGTGGGTGGTCAATTTTAAACCAATGCTCTCACGCAGGTGTTTTCAATGAAAAAATGTGTGAAATATCGTTAATACAGTACTTTGTCACATAATTGTATGCTTATAAGACGATAACTAAAAAAATAGTAAAAAGAAAGTAAATCCTTTCAATCGTAAATTCACCTAAGAATCCAAAAACGTAAAAACTAAAATAAAAGGCTTTTCTTAAAACAAAAGTAGTTTTTGTTATTTTTGATTTTCTCAAAAACTACAAAACATTTTAACATCCGGTTTTTTGTGTTTGATCAAAAATTAATAAGAGCATTGAGTATTGAATAAAAAAATAATACTTAATTACGTAAAATTTTGAAAAAAAAATGTTTAAAAAAAAATGTTTCATTTTTTTTTTTCGAAACTTTGATTTTGAAAATTAATTTTTCAAAAACTATTCACTCGAACAACTTTATTTAAAAACAAAATTAAAGAACGTATTTCTGGCTTTTCAAAATGCTATAGCATTACTCTGTAGGTATCACCGTTATTTTTAAATAATTTTTGTTCTGTTTTAAGTATTTTTTTTCTTAAATTGCCCCTCCCGCCTAAAGGGGGGGAAATAGACCCCCCCTCACATACGATTTTTTTCTTGTCTAAGTCCAGCCTACACGCTCTAGCTTTTTGTCACACCTTATGCAAATCACCCTGTATAAAGGTCGTTCTTATTAGAACTAGGCCAGATTTGCCTATTGTCCTTTTGTTAAAAATTATCTCATTTCGAAATTTTCAACGAAATTACATCATGTGGCCTTATGAAAACGAAGTAGGTATTACATACATATGTATGTATTTTCTATTTGCTTACTTTTTATCAATTTTTTTTGCTTGAGTTTTTTGTTTCCTTTGTTTGTTTTTGGAGGCAGTTGTTGCAAAAAAATATTTATAGGTATGTACAAAATAGATTTGCACAATAAAAACACAACAGAAAATAACTGTAACGAGAGTATTATCTATCACCATGACATATTGAAATAAAGGAGACAACTCTTCCTATGTAAAACCAACAAAAATACATAAAAGAAGCGCACTTCCCATATTCTTTCTACATACTTTCACCATTCTTCTACCAGTGGAATACGTCACCACCGAAAACAAAAAGTGATCGAATTTTCCTTCTTAACTTATTTATATAAATATGTACATAGGTATATTTAGATTAATAGATACCTGCATAATATTGTACATAATATTTTGGCGCCATCCACTTGCCATATCCCTTGGTTGTTGCGTATTCGCTTACAGTGAAATGCAATTTACGTTCATTCACAGGATTAACATGTACTAATCTAATATATTTTTGATACATCCATTACCTACCTACGCAAAATTAAATCAAAACAATCCTTACGATACCAAATCAATACAAGGCGTTGCACCTCTACATTACCTATGAACCTACCTATCGGAAAAAACAACACAAAATCTATTGTAGATACTTATATGCATATGTATCTTATTCTATACACAACATCGCAGATTTCCTTTCTTCCATCATGTACACAACCTATGGCAAAAAAAAAATGAAGATCACTATGCATCGCAATTTATTACTATGTGTGTACCTAAAATGGCTTTCCATAGAAGAAACAAAAAAAAACCAGTAGAATGATGATAGATCGCAAATAAAAAAATACAAAAAAACAAAATTTATGACTGCGAATGTGTGATAACCTACTTTTATTCTTTTTTATACATACACAAAGAACATTTTTCCACCCTACCTCCGAAAATGTGGAATGGTCATTGCATCATATACCTACTAAAAAAAATCATTTCTCACACGTTTTTTTATTTTTTCTGTTCTTGTAATACGAGATGCAAGATGACAAGTCATAAACAAGAATAAAAAACTTAATGAGCCCAGACAAAAAAAAAGAATCAAGAGAGCGGATGGGCGGACAAAATTCTTTTGCACAGAGAATACGAAACCTTCTCTTTCAAAGCGCTGATATTGCAGTGGCATTCTTGTGAACTGAAAACTTACTTGTGTGCGTGTGCAAAGGAACTTTTTGTTAAAAAATGCAAAATAGACCTCTTTTATAAAAATAAAATTAAATAAATATTGAGTGAAAAAAGTATTTTGTATTTCTGAATTTAGTAAATAAAATATCAAACAAAAATAAAAAAAATATGTGAGAACTGTATTGTCAATACTTTTCTTGCAAATGCATTACAAATACTGTCATATTGAATTGCATTTTTATGAACTTTAGATGAGTTTAATTAAATTTTAAAGACCGATATGCTGTTCAGAGAATATAAATCTTTGATTAAAAAATTATTTCCAAAAATTAAAAAATATAACTCTCAATTTCCCAGGGTAGAGAACAAAATATTTGTAAAAAAATTTATATTTTTTGACTTTTGTTAGTAAAAAGTTACTGTAAAAATAAAAAAAAATATTAACGTAATTGCACATACTTATTGGCTTTATATAAGAGTGAATTTCACTTCGTTATCTTTTATACTTATGAAGTTTTATCCAGTAGAGCATTCATACCACTATGCAAATTTCCTTCGTTTTTCATAGTTTTGTATATTTTTTTTTGAATAAATAATAAAACAGAATAAAAAAAGAAGACCGATACATGATTTGAGAATATGTTGTTTCTATAAAAAAAATATAAAAAAAATAAAAAAGTAATATTTTCGGAATTCCCTATCATTTGAATAAGGACCTTACTAAAATGTATGATTTTTCCACTTGTGTGGCAGTTTTAAGGCACACAATATTTTTATATTTTTTTCAAAACTGCAAAAGTATTTTGACTAACATTTTTCTAATCGATGACCGTTTATTTCATTGAAATATTCGTAAAATTGTGAAAGTTATACAGCTTAGCGCAAAAGTCTAACTTATTTTTTCAATGGACACCTACCCTTAATTGTTTTGAAATCCGTGCAACGATATCTTCAGTCAAATTTTTCAGTGTGATGTCCATCTCAGTAGAGGAAGGTGGAATTTTTGATGGGTTTATTCTGCTCTCCGAATTATTTGTTGCTGGTAAAGTTGGAGCGTTGGTCTTGGGAGTAAATGTTGATGTCTCTGAGTTTTTTGAGCCTGATGGAATTGGAGTGGTTGGGAATGGATTCTCTGATAGTTTTTTGGAAGCAGTTGGCTTTGTTATTTTTTCTTGTTTTTTCCAATGTCGGGGTTTTTTTTACTGTTTTTTGGTTCTCTTTTTCGTAATTGCCGAATCGCGTTTTACCTGCCATTCTCACACAGAGAGCAAGAAAAAACGACACTGTTTAATATTTAGGAAATGTAAAATTTGCGAGAGTAACAAAGAAAATAAATTTAATTTATTGTTTTTTTTTTTTTGTTTTTGCGTTTAAACTTAAGATTTAAGCTTCAAATTAATTTTAGATTGATACTCGAACGTTACTTTTACTATATCCCCGCACTTTGGGTTATGTTGTAGTTTAGTTTAGTTTAGTGATTTTTATTTAAAATTTACATATAAAGCAATTATTAATTACAAAATGACAAATAGTTACATAAATCTGGTTAATTTTTAACAGTTAAAACAATTATAGTATTAAGCAAATTTAAGTTCAACACAGATAGAGCATTAAATATTATAAGTGCATTAAAACTTTTCATCAATTATCATCTCTCGATACGCAAGCGCCACCTTGCAATAATTGAATAGTTTGGATACTTCCATTTCATTTAAATGCGATAACATCTCTTCGTCGGTTAAAGCATCGCAGCCAAAAAAGAATCTTCTTGATTCCATCAACACCGGGCATCTTCCTAGAAAGTGTAGCACATCTTCTCTTTCTTTCCGATTACACAGATGACATAATACAGGCAGGTCTTCTCTATGTGGTATATAATTGAGTCGCAAAAGTTCTCCACGCAGTCTTACCATCATAGATATTTGCTCCACACTGTTTTCATCTCGAAAATAATTTCTTTGTCCCAGATTGTAGCATAATCTACTATAAAGCGCTCTATGCACGGAAGTGGTAGCTTCTTGTATATATTTTTCTCGATATTTGATGTCTGTCGCCTCAATTATGGTAGTTTGTAGAGTGAGCCTTTCAAATCATTGGGGTTCTCTAAATCTAATTCGAGCTGAATCCCACACCACTGTGCCAACTCTATCCATTCAGCATACAAACTGCTTCTTCGATGTATTACCTCCAGGGCCGCTTTCTTTGGTAGTCTTTCATTGGACATTTTTAAAACCTTAATTATATAATCAATGTGTAGCTTAAGTGTCCGTATGAAGAGTGGGGATAGTCCCGTTTCCAGCATCACGATATAGTTAGGGGTATTAGAAGGAAGACAAAATATCCTTTTGACATAGTACCTTAAGAGTTTTTCCACCAATTCAAAATACTTGTATCCCCATACTTGGGATGCATAGAGCATAATTGACTCCGAGACTGCTTCAAAAAAACGAAATTAACTACTATGGACAATGTATTTACTGGCGAAACATTTTTTCCATGAAGCACCAATGGCATTCTTGGCCTTCTCAAGCTTCTCCTTCAAATGCTTTTCCATGCTCAAATTTTTGGTAAAACAAACCCCCAGATATCTATATTTCTGTACAACTTCTATACTGTCCTCGTTATAAGACCACCTCTCATTTGAACAATTCCTTCCACCACCTTTTTTAAAAATCATGACTTGATTTGTTCAGATTCACTTTGAGGCTCCAAGCTATGCTGTATTTATACATATAGTTGATTAATCATCAGTTGCGGCGATTCTGGTGAATAAGCAAATAGAACTATGTCATCCGCAAAGAAAAGTGCTTTAATAATAGTTCCTGCATATTCGATACCTCCAGACAAACAGTCAGAAAGATCCTCAATGTAAAGTGCGAACAGAAGAGGGCTCAACGCACACCCTTGACGTACTCCCGATTCGGTTTGAAACCATTCAGACATTTCCTCTCCATTCCATACTGCCGATTTAGTATCGTCATACAGGTTTTGCAGTCTAAACATCTTCAGGCGAATCTATAAACAAATCTTAAAGGTTACTTAACTTTAAAATACCTCTAAGCAGCTCTTAAGTATGAAATCGGTATCTATAATCAATTTTCACATTTAAGTAACGTTACTTAAAGGCCTCTTAACTTAAACGCCATCAACCGCGTTTAAGGGTCACTTAAAGGCATTTTAAAATGTATTTTGACATCTCGATTGTCATCTTTGAAATTTTGAAGTTTCAAATTGTGAGTTTGTAGGTATTGTTTGTTGTGATATTATATTAGAACTATAAAGTACAACGATTTAAGAAACATAAAATTTGTATTGATTAAAGTATGTGTACGCGCAAAGAAATTCCGTCCACGCTTCCCTCTTAGCCTTTGAAGTGTTTGTATCGACACTTTCTTCCTCGTTGTTGGAAGAGAATAGGCGTTTTCCTAAATGCAGTGTTGCAGCGCATCGTGGATTTTGATGCCCTTGCAACGTTTTTCTTCACTTTGAAATTTACTTTTACAATTCATTAGAAAAAAACTCTAAAATTTAGAATTCGTATTTAATAACGTTATTTTATTGAAGCAAGTGAATAAAAAAAAGCATCAAAATTCATGATGCGCTGCAACACTGCATTTAGGAAAACGCCCAATCAGTGCATAAAATAATTCTGTTTTGTAGTGTATTATTGCAAATTTTAAAATAAAAAAAGTTTCCTTGTAGGAGGCATCCCAATTTTCAGATCTTTTTCTTTTATTTGTGGCGGCGGGTTTGGGTGTGTGTTCGCTAGCCATTTTTTTTTTTTATTTCACAAATAAAAAAAATGTATCTTCCAATTATTTACTGAAAGAAGGTGTCACAAAACAGCTGTGTTGTATAAAATGAAGCAGCATTTATTTTTTTTCTGTACTAGATTTTCACATTCTTTTACGTTACGTGACACAACCATTGTTTAGTTAAGTACCAATGAAAAATCGATTATAGATACGAATTGAAGTTTCGTCATTTAAAGCCAAATTAAATATTTAAGTATGCTTAACTAAATAATCTCTAAGATGCAGTTTAAGAAAATCTTATAGATACGGCTGCTTGTATATTAAAGCTTTTCGATCTACCGTATCAAAGGCTGCCTTAAAATCAACAAAAAAGCAATATAGTTTTTTTCCACTTTGTATAAATTTTTCTGCGATGTATCTTAGTACAAATATGTGATCAGTTGTAGAGTATCTTGGCCTAAATCCAGCTTGAAATTCCTTAATTAAATGATTTTCGTCTATCCAGGACCTTAGTCGTCGTTGTAGAATTGATGTAAATATCTTATAAGAAGCATTTAGAAAACTTATCCCACGATATCTGCACTGATGCTTTCCATGTGAGTTTTGGTTGCCACATTTTTCAGTTTTTCGTCCAAAATTGTTGCCACAGACGATTGGATGAGTGTTACTAAGTCGTTTACCAGCAAATTCCCTACCATTTTCGGTGGCTCTACAGTGGAAGATTGGTTTCTTGATGAAGTGGGTGATGGTGATAGCTCAGCATGCAGTCTTTTCGCGGAAATATTTTCTACTGATTTGATGTTAAGTCCTTTGTTGACCGGTGAACGTTTAACGGACATCTTTGGTGTGACTTATAGGAATTTATTTTCTACGTAAAAGACTGAAACTCACCCCAGTATTAGATTTTTTTTTTTTTTTTTTTTTTTTTTTTTTTTTTTTTTTTTTTTTTCTTTTTTTTTTTCTACAACGATTATTTATACTTTCAGAACACTTATAGTTTATTATTATTGTATGTTTGAACAAAAAATTTGCGTTAATGCTACGATATTTTGGGAGACCACTTTTTAACCAACTTGTCGATGTTGTATATTTAAAACAATGTAAAATAAATGTTTTGCCGCACGACACTTTCGATACGTCTATTCTGTATTACTACACATACTGAACTTTTAGTTCAATAAACAATTTACTTCTTAAATTAAATGATTCTACACTAAAAATTTCTTCTACTGACTCTTCTCTAACTGGATCGTCTATATAATTTGTGTTGTTGTTTGGTGCTTTAAAGCAAACTGTTCGTAAATGTCCCTTGATCTTACAAAATGAGCATGTGGAGTTTCGATGACGACACTTGTTTGCTTTGTGGTCTTTGCTTCCACATCGATAGCAATATTGTTTTTTCTTATCAGCCGCTTTCACATCACTCTGGCTTACCACCGTCATTCTTCCCAAATTTATTTGTAGAATGTTTTACCTTGTACTTGTTCTTTTGTTGAATGTAGCTTACAGGCTGCCCTTCTCTCTGTTGTTGGATCTCTGCTCCCCCTTGTGCCGATAGTTCCATAGTTTTTGCAGGGGTCAACGCTGTTGCTAGCGTCAAGTTTGGTATTCGGGGACTACGTATTCCAAAGACAAACTGATTGCGGAGCGCTGTCTCCAAATAAATTCCAAAATTGCAGTGTAATGCCAATTTGCGTAGTGCTATGCAATACTCTTCCACAGTCTCTGCGTCGTTTTGTTTTCGGAGATGAAAACGATAGTTTTCCATTATCTCTAATGGAACTGGATCGAAGATTTCAGAAAGAACCTTGATTACTTCGGAATAGGTCTTGTCTTTAGGTTTAACAGGTGCTAATTTGTCGGAGAGGATATCGAAAGTTTCTTGACCCATGTAATGTAGAAGCAGGTGTATTTTACTTGCGATATAGGTACTATAGGGCAAGTTCTGCATTTGGAAAAAAATCGAACTCGAGATTTTGATCAAAGTTGACATTACGATGATAGCGAAGACGAAAAAAGTGGGTCCGACAATTCCGTCTGTCTGTCTGTATGTCTGTACCTCGAACTACAGCCTAAACTACTGGAGGTATTTTCTTCAAACTCAGTACTTAAGGGCCTTCGGTGATTCCCTAGAGGAGAAATTGAAATTTTTTTTTTAGCTCCAAAACTAAGGGTACCTCCCATACACCCGTAATGCAAAATCTTATTTATCTCGAAAAGGGCTCTACCGATTTTGATAAAAAAAATTAAGTGTGATATTATGGACATGGACTATATTTTGGTCAAAAAAAATTTGGGGGGAAATGTTATTAGGGGTACCTGTCATAGAACGGTTTTTTTGATTTTCGAATTTCTCACCAACGGCTCTAACGATCTTAACCAAAATTTTTATGCAGAAGCTGCTTTGCATTTTAAAAAATATAAACTAAAATTTTTTTCGAAAAAATAGTTTTTGGATTTTTAAAAAATAATACAATTTTTTTTTTTGAAAATTCAATATCTTGAAAACCGATACACGATTAAATTTTTAAATTACGTTTTAAAATGTATTTTACTAAATACTAACAATTTGCATATCAATTTTTTTTATAAAAAATTTAAGGAAAATTTAGTACACAAAAAACATGTTTCAGTGTGTCTGTATGTCTGTACCTCTCACTACAGCCTAAACCACTGGACCTATTTCTTTCAATCTCGGTAGTTAAAAGTCTTCGGTGATTCCCTAGAGGAAAAATTGAAATTTTTTTTTTAGCTCCAAAACTAAGGGTACCCCCCATACAGCCGTAATGCAAAATCTTATTTATCTCGAAAACGTCTCTAACGATTTTGATAAAAAAAATTAAGTGTGATATTATGGACATGGACTATATTTTGGTGAAAAAAAAATTTGGGGGGAAATGTTATTAGGGGTACCTGTCATAGAACGGTTTTTTTGATTTTCGAATTTCTCACCAACGGCTCTAACGATTTTAACCAAAATTTTTATGCAGAAGCTGCTTTGCATTTCAAAAAATATAAACTAAACATTTTTTTAAAAAAATAGTTTTTGGATTTTTAAAAACATAATACAATTGTTTTTTTTGAAAATTCAATATCTTGAAAACCGATACACGATTAAATTTTTAAATTACGTTTTAAAATGTCTTTTATTAAATACTAACTATTTGCATATCAATTTTTTTTATAAAAATTTTAAGGAAAATTTAGTACACAAAAAACATATTTCAGTGTGTCTGTATGTCTGTACCTTGAACTACAGCCTAAACCACTGGACCTATTTCTTTCAATCTCGGTAGTTAAGGGTCTTCGGTGATTCCCTAGAGGAGAAATTGAAATTTTTTTGGCTCCAAAACTAACGGTACCCCCCATACACCCATAATGCAAAATCTTATTTATCTCGAAAACGGCTCTAACGATTTTGATAAAAAAAAATTAAGTATGATATTATGGACATGGACTATATTTTGGTCAAAAAAAATTTGGGGGCAAAATGTTATTAGGGGTACCTGCCATAGACCCGTTTTTTTTTTTTTTTTTTTTTTATTTTCGACTTTCTCATTAACGGCTCTAAGGATTTTAACCCAAAATTTTCAGCAGGAGTCCCCTTAAGCTTAAAATAATATTGTATATAAAAATATTCGAAAAAATATTTGTTGGGTTATTTTGAAAAAAAAAAAAAATTTTTAAATCAATATCTTAAAACCTATGAACGATTATTTTTTGAAATTATTTCCTACAATCAATATTATTTAATACTTAAAATTCGCATCCCACATTTTTTTCTTAAAAAAATTTAGAGAAATTTCTTATATAAAAAATGTATTTAATCATAAAACGATTTTTTAAAGTTTATTTGCATAAATTCATACTTTTCCGGAAACCAGACGGCAATTTTATGCATTTGAACATTATTATCTCATTAAATCCATGTATCTTAAATTCCAAAGTACTTTTACATAAGAGCAAGTTTGTGCGATCCAGTCGTGCATTTTATTTGTATCCTCTTTAGTTCCAACTATTACCATCGCACCTTCGAATCGTTCCACCCATCTGGACCATTGGGTTTTAGTTTTGTCGAATTTTTCGAACACAGAATAGTCAGCCATAATTAAATAACTTTTTTGCAAGTGCTCTTTATCTTTTTGACTCATAGCCAGTGCGCGATTTTTATGTATGCAAGCACGTGTATGGAATGCACATTGACAAGAAGGTTATGTTAACACTTTGTATGTTATTGGGTGTGCGGATTGAATTTAGTTTTTGTGCATAGTTTAACTTTTTAATTATTGTAAATATCTTGCATACGTTTTAAATTAATTGTATTTATAAGATTTTTTTTTGAAAAATTAAAAAAAAATATCAATTTCTATCATCCTCGTCGCCACTAATGTAAAACACGACCTTCTTTTGTGGGGCACACTTTATTAACTTACTTAATAAAATTGACATTAAGAATACTTAGGCTAGAATAGAGAGAGTGTGTTCATTCATATACGATATTTATACGGATATAACATTACTTTTTTATTTTTTTTTTTTTTATATTTTTCTTATAGAAACAACATATCCTTATACTGAGTATCATCCTTATTTTTTTATTCTGTTTTCTTATTTACTGAAAAAAATATGTACAAAACTATGAAAAACGAAGGAAATTTGCATAGTGGTATGAATGCTCTACTGGATAAAACTTCATAATTATAAAAGATAACGAGTTCAAATTCTCTCTTGTACAAGGCCAATAAGTATATGCAATTAATTTAAATCTTTTTTTATTTTTTAAAAATTTTAAAGTTATTTTTCATTAACAAAAAGTAAAAAAATGTACATTTTTGCAAATATTTTGCGCCTTTCCCTGAAATTGAGAGTTATATTTTTTATTTTTTGCAAATATTTTTTTAATCAAAGATTTATATTCCCTGACCTGAGTAACATCCTTAAAAATTAAATAAAACTCATCTAAAGTTCATAAAAATGCGATTCAATATGACAGAATTTTGTAATGCATTTGTAAGAAAAGTATTGACCATACAATTCTCACATATTTTTTTTTATTTTTGGTTGATATTTTATTTACGAAATTCAAAAATACAAAATACTTTTTTCACGCAATATTTATTTAATTTTATTTTTATAAAAGAGGTCCATTTTGTATTTTTTAACAAAAAATTTCTTTGCACACCCACACAAGTAAGATTTCAGTTCACAAGATTGCCATTGCAATATCAGCGCTTTGGAAGAGCATGTTTGTTATTCTCTGTGCAAAAGAGTTTTGCCCGCCGCTCTTGATTCTTTTTTTTTTTGTCTGGGCTCATTTAGTTTTTTATTCTTGTTTATGACTTGTCATCTTGCATCTCGTATTACAAGAACAAAAAAAAATAAAAAAAAACGTGTTAGAAATGATTTTTTTTAGTAAATATGATGCAACGATCATTCAACATTGTCGGAGGTAGGGTGGAAAAATGTTCTTTGTGTATGTATAAAAAAGAATATAAGTAGGCATATCACACATTCGCTGTCATTAATTTGTTTTCTGTATCTTTTTATTTGCGATCTATCATCACTTCTACTGGTTTTTTTGTTTTTTTTCTATGGAAAGTCATTTGAGGTACACACATAGTAATAAATTGCGATGCATAGTGATCTTCATTTTTTTTTTTGTCAAAGGGTGTGTACATAATGTAAGAAATGAAATCTGCGATGTAGTGTATAGACTAAGATACCTTCATATGCATATAAATATCTACAATATATTTTGTGTTGTTTTTTTCCGATAGGTAGGTTCATAGGTAATGTAGAGGTGCAACGCCATGATGTGATTTGGTATCGTAAGGATTGTTTTGATTTAATTTTGCGTAGGTAGGTAATGCATGTATTAAAAATGTATTAGATAAGTACATCTTATTCCTGTGAATGAATGCAAATTGCATTTCACTGTAAGCGAATACGCAACAACCAATGGATATGGCAAGTGGATGGCGCCAAAACATTATGTTTGTAGGTATCTATTTTAATCTAAGTACCTATGTACATATTTCTATAAAAAAGTTAAGAAGGAAAATTCGATCACTTTTTGTTTTCGGGGGTACCCCCCATACACCCATAATGCAAAATCTTATTTATCTCGAAAACGGCTCTAACGATTTTGATAAAAAAAATTAAGTATGATATTATGGACATGGACTATATTTTGGTCAAAAAAATTTTGGGGGCAAAATGTTATTAGGGGTACCTGCCATAGACCCGTTTTTTTTTTTTTTTTTTTTTTTTTTATTTTCGACTTTCTCATTAACGGCTCTAAGGATTTTAACCCAAAATTTTCAGCAGGAGTCCCCTTAAGCTTAAAATAATATTGTATATAAAAATATTCGAAAAAATATTTGTTGGGTTATTTTGAAAAAAAAAAATTTTTGAAATCAATATCTTAAAACCTATGAACGATTATTTTTTGAAATTATTTCCTACAATCAATATTATTTAATACTTAAAATTCGCATCCCACATTTTTTTCTTAAAAAAATTTAGAGAAATTTCTTATATAAAAAATGTATTTAATCATAAAACGATTTTTTAAAGTTTATTTGCATAAATTCATACTTTTCCGGAAACCAGACGGCAATTTTATGCATTTGAACATTATTATCTCATTAAATCCATGTATCTTAAATTCCAAAGTACTTTTACATAAGAGCAAGTTTGTGCGATCCAGTCGTGCATTTTATTTGTATCCTCTTTAGTTCCAACTATTACCATCGCACCTTCGAATCGTTCCACCCATCTGGACCATTGGGTTTTAGTTTTGTCGAATTTTTCGAACACAGAATAGTCAGCCATAATTAAATAACTTTTTTGCAAGTGCTCTTTATCTTTTTGACTCATAGCCAGTGCGCGATTTTTATGTATGCAAGCACGTGTATGGAATGCACATTGACAAGAAGGTTATGTTAACACTTTGTATGTTATTGGGTGTGCGGATTGAATTTAGTTTTTGTGCGTAGTTTAACTTTTTAATTATTGTAAATATCTTGCATACGTTTTAAATTAATTGTATTTATAAGATTTTTTTTTGAAAAATTAAAAAAAAATATCAATTTCTATCATCCTCGTCGCCACTAATGTAAAACACGACCTTCTTTTGTGGGGCACACTTTATTAACTTACTTAATAAAATTGACATTAAGAATACTTAGGCTAGAATAGAGAGAGTGTGTTCATTCATATACGATATTTATACGGATATAACATTACTTTTTTATTTTTTTTTTTTTTATATTTTTCTTATAGAAACAACATATCCTTATACTGAGTATCATCCTTATTTTTTTATTCTGTTTTCTTATTTACTGAAAAAAATATGTACAAAACTATGAAAAACGAAGGAAATTTGCATAGTGGTATGAATGCTCTACTGGATAAAACTTCATAATTATAAAAGATAACGAGGTCAAATTCTCTCTTGTACAAGGCCAATAAGTATATGCAATTAATTTAAATCTTTTTTTATTTTTTAAAAATTTTAAAGTTATTTTTCATTAACAAAAAGTAAAAAAATGTACATTTTTGCAAATATTTTGCGCCTTTCCCTGGGAAATTGAGAGTTATGTAAAAAATGTCCAGGAAAAAGAAAACCGAGTAAAATTCAACAGACTTTATTATCAAATATAGATTTATGTATAACGTTAGAATGGATTAATGCAACTGAACTTTTAATGACAAGAGTATGAGCTTTTATAGAATGACATTGTGATTGTATCTGTGAAGATTATATAATACAAGTATATAAAAGACAAAGAGCATTATTAAGATGTATATATAAATGATATTGGATTAAGGATTCAACAGTTAATTTTTAACATCCTCGGGGGGGCAAGGTTGAACTTCGAGTGGATAAAGCAACTGGATTGGACGTCGGAACCGCTTCCCATCAGATAATCGAACTTGGCAAGACCTGACCTTTAAGTCTCTTCCTTGGAACGCTTGTTCTACTATGGCCATCTTCCAGTTGATTCGGGGGCCTGCCTGGTCGTAAACAAGGACAACGTCTCCTTCCTTTAAATGATGAACAGAACCTCTTTTAGGTGAGCTGTGGTATGAGCGTAGAAGCTGAAGGTATTCGGATTGCCATCTTTTTCGTAATTTTGTTGTGTATCTCATACGATGCTTCCATGCTCTTCGAAGTAATTCATCATCAGGTTCTCTAGGCGTTGTTTCTAAATTCCACCCTCGGAATTCAATCAAAAAGTCGGCTGGCGTAAGGGGAGACAGGTCCAATGGGTCTGCACTCATATACGTCAGGGGGGCGGTTGTTGACGATCTCCTCAGTCTCTATAACGATTGTTCGAAGTTGTTCAAAATTAAGTTTTGCCTTACCATTCGTGACTTTCATCAAGTTTTTCATAGTCCGGATGAGTCGTTCCCAGAACCCACCTCACCAAGGGGCCCGTTCCACAATGAATTGCCATTGTATCTTCCTTCTTGAAAGAAATCCTTGAATTACTTCTTCATCCCAAAAACAGTCGGGACTTCGTAGCTCTAGTGCAGCTCTTCGGAAAGTGCGAGCGTTATCGGAAAATATCATCGAAGGTATACCACGTCTGCCAATGAAACGCCGCAGAGCCATCAAAAAGTTTTCTGTAGATAAGCCTCTGGTTATTTCAAGGTGTACGGCACGTACAGTAGAACACGTGAAAATGGCGATGTAAACCTTAGCAGCATTCGAGTTGTCATCATAGGAGTAGAGTGGGCCCGCAAAATCGACACCCACATTGTCGAATGGTCGTGATAGAGATACCCTTTCGATTGGCAATGGGGCAAAAGGCTGAGATGCAGGTGGACCCCATAGCTTTCTGCACACAAAACAATTTTTAGTTCGCCTTTTGATAGCCTGGCGACCTTTGACTATCCAAAACCGTTTGCGAAGTTTCGTTAGAACAGTGTTGACACCGGCATGCATGTTTTGCTCATGGTAGTCATCAATAAGAAGATCTAGGAGTGTGGAATGCGGTGGAAGTATTATAGGATGCTTAAAATCCATTGGTTCGTCTAGCGTTTGCAGGCGCCCTCCCAACCTCAGTAAATTGCAGCCGTCTAAGAAGGGTGACAGCTCAAATGTCTTTGAAGACGTCATCAAGGCTTTTCCCTTCTGCAAAAGACTAATTTCATTAACAAAATTTTGTCTTTGTACATACCTTAACCAATGATTTTCAGCTATGTCGATTTCGTTTGCGCCTAAAGGTGGAACATCAGCAAACGGTAGCACCTTCTCCGATTTTTTCTTCTCTTTAAAGGTTCTTATTGAGCGCAAGACAAAGGCAGTCACTCTGATGAGATGCTTCCAGGTACTATAATTGCTGTAGCACAACAATGGATCCTCAGTGAAATGTTCTGTTGATGAAAATAATTCGGTCAGAAGAATTGTGGTGACATCGGGAAGTAGAACTTCTTCTTGTATAAAAGAATCGTCACTGTTTCCAAGCCAACTTGGACCGTGAGACCACAATTCGGAATTTCGCAGAATCTTTCCACTTACACCTCGGGTAAGGAGATCTGCTGGGTTGTCTTTTCCTCTGCAGTGATTCCACTGTGAAACCGTAGTAAGCCGTCGAAGTTCATCAACCCTGTTCTGGACGTAGGGCTGCCAACGCTGCACATCTCCTTGGATCCAGCTCAAGGTAATCTTCGAATCCGTCCAGAGAAAGTATTCAACCGAAGAAAGCTTCAGACATCTCTTTAGGTAAGACTGAAGACGTGCCGCAATAAGAGCGGCTGTAAGCTCCAACTTAGGTAGTGTCAACTCACTGGAACCATTCATCTTTAAAGGGGCGACACGGTTTTTGGCACACAAAAAAGAAACGTTGATTTTTCCATTGCAGGAAATAGACTTTATAAATGCCACTGACCCGAATGCCTTTGTGCTGGCATCTGCAAAGATGTGGATCTGGAATGTTCCTTCGCTTAATGGAATGGAAGTTGCAGCTCTTGAAAACATGAGGTCTTTAAGTTCGAGAACACTCTTGACACAATCGTTCCTGTCAAAACTTGGTCCCAAAGTAGCTTTTGTTTCCATAGTTTCTGGAAAAGAATTTTTAATTTAACAATTGTTGGACCAAGAATACCTATCGGATCGAATATCCTCGCAATAGTTTGGAGTACATTGCGTTTGGTTCCTTTCGTTGATTCTGAACTAACAACACTCAGCACAGATTCTATTGGAACAGACAATTCATCGCTGTAGGTGAACCAAGAAAGGCCCAACACTTTTTGCATAGAAGGGGCGTTGTTCACATTCATTGCCCCTCGAACCAGTTGACTGCTCGAGTTCCATTTGTGAAGATTCATTGAAGCTCGTTTGAGGATGTCTACAGCTTCGGAACACATTTCACTTCCTTGCTTTTCGTAGTCTGTACTGATGACTAGATCATCCATGTATATGCTCTCCAGAAGTATAGCACAGGTGGTTGGAAAATCCTTTGCTTCAAGCTTAAGCTGGTATTTAATTGTTGCACACAACAAAAACGGGCTACAATTGACACCAAACGTTACTCTCGTCATCCTGTATTCAGTTAACGTTGGCCTATCGCTAGCAGATGTCAATTTGCTTCCAAACCATATGAAGCGATGGCTATCACGATCATCTTCGCATAAGGCTATCTGGAGAAAAGCTTTCTCGATGTCTGCGACGATGCCATGGAGTCCTAAGCGAAAATTTAGGAGAATTTTCATAACATCTGGTAGCAAGTTGGCTCCTGTCCAAAGATGATCATTAAGAGATCCAGTTCTACCGCTGTTTGCCGACGCGTCAAAAACCACACGAAGCTTTGTGGTACCTTCCTCTTTGTACACAGGTTGATGTGGAAGGTAGAATACATGTGATGGTTGGTGGCACTGTTTATATGATGTAGTTGTAACTGGTTGCGCAATGCCATCGCAAATTAGTTTTTGGATGGCTTCATCGTAGTTTAACAATTTAACTGGATCTCTGGACAGCCGGCGGATAAGATAGTTCAAACGCTGAATGGCTTGTGCCTTGTTGTCCTGCAGAACAGAGTCGTAGCTTTTCCATGGCAGTTTTGCTACGTAGCGGGAATCTTGTCTCGTGATGCATTTGTCGATTAGGGTTTCCGTTAGCAATAAGTTTTCATCTTCGTTGTTTCTTATACCGATGGCTTCTAATGACCAGAATTGAGTGAAATCTTCTGATTTCATTGATGTCAAATTAATAAGACATCTGGAAGAGATACAAGAATTTTTAAAAGATGAATCAAGCTTATCACTTACACCAATGTGAAGGCCTTGCAACGTCCAACCAAAAACAGTCTCAACAGCTCTTAGTCGCTTGGTTAGTTGGCGCTGCTTCCCTGTGACGATGGTCCAATAGAAGTCCGATCCAATTAAGAGGCTAAGTCCCTCCTCCATCTCCATGTTGTTAGGTGGAACATCAGATAGTTGAATGCCTTCAAAAAGTGTACACTCAGCTTCTGGAACGGTCAGCACATCGACACAGATTTCAGGCACTACAATCGCTTCCAAAGTGACAAGCGTCTTAGAGTTAAATAGGCTCTTTAAGTTAATTTTAATTTTCATAAACTTTTCAATGGGGTTAGCCTCTTTACTCCCAAATGGCATCACAGATAAGTCGACTGTACCGATCGTTTTTAATTTTAATTTATTTGCAACACTTTCGCGAATATATGCTGGCTGCCACCGTCTATAAT
This sequence comes from Chrysotoxum bicinctum, assembly GCA_911387755.1. Classification (NCBI taxonomy): domain Eukaryota; kingdom Metazoa; phylum Arthropoda; class Insecta; order Diptera; family Syrphidae; genus Chrysotoxum; species Chrysotoxum bicinctum. The sequence continues at coordinate 119,156,783 of OU426987.1, forward strand.
AGCACGAATTGAAATATTTCTTGTGTTTGAAGCGACAGCACATCTAACTGTTTTTAATAAAATATTTTCGGTCATATTATGTGCACATAAATTCAAAGCGGTTTTACTTTTGTCATCCCTCTCTTGCAATGTATTTTTTAAGGTAGGATCACACATGGACGATATGTGCCTACCTTTGCACTTGTTGCACGAGAGAAATTTACCGCTTCTGCATTTCTTAGACGAATGACCAATTCTAGCGCAACGAAAACATCTACCGCTGCTCCGCAATATTTGTCTCTTGTCTGTGATGGATATATTGCTGTCACAGTCTTTTGTGTTATGTTTGGCTGATTTACAAAAAATACATGCAGCTTCAACTGTACTGACAGCCACCAAACTAGAGGCTGTCGATTGGGCAACGGTTCTTACCTTTGAACTTGTGTGTGTGACACCACTTTTCTCTAGTGATTCAACTTCACGTTTTAAAAACCGCAAAATGTCTTTCACCTGTTCTCCGCCAATTTGTGAAGGAGAAGTTCCATTATCGGATGTTGTTTCTGCAGATTCTTGTACGTTTTCAGCGCTCTCCTCTTGTCTGTGAAATTCAATGCGAAGAGCGGTTGGTAGACATCGGAGCAATATGGATCTAAGCATGACGTAATAATTACTTGTTGGCACTTGTATAGCTTGAACCAATTCAGTTGGCAATTCTACTGCGCAGGTCTCTTTAAATTTCTTTGCTCTACTCTTTAATTCTTAAAGAGACAGAAAAATCACTGAAAAAAAGAAAAAAAAGATGTACATACCGGCGTTGTTGTCAATGACGCTGCTGCGATCAGATCACACTGAAGCACTTAGGAGGGTGAGTTTTGTTTATAGCTTCGCTCAGAGTAAAATAGAAATGAATTTCCAGTGATGGACTTTCTTTGAATAAGATATGATCATGGTTTACTTTTCTTTCATAGCTTGATGTCTAAAAAACTATTTCATCTCTGGTGAGATAAAAGGAAAAGATTTTTAGGTGTAAACTTTACTTCGAAAAAATAAAATTAATAATTTTTGTTTTTATTAGTGGGACAAATTTCAGTGCACCTGTAATAAAAAAATAAGTCTATTGCAAAATGCAATTGGGTTAGACAAGAAAATCTACCTGCAAGCTGCGACATAGGATTAATGACAAAAAGTTTGGGGATTATTGTTTATTTCTATGTTTTATGATTTGTGGCTTAGTAACAGAAAGGTTCCGGGGGCGTTGTGTTTATATTTATTTTTTGGCGTTAGTACATATTTGATATCTTTTTTTTTTTGACCTGTGGGGTTGGGATTAATTGTAGATTAGTGTTAATTAGTTAGATTAGTGTTTACGAGTTTGAACAATTTTTAACTACGAGTTTTTAAGAATGAATTTTTGCATCAGAGGGAATTAACGTATTTAAATGATATTTGCTTTGCTTTGCAATTCAGTTTAAAAAAAACAACCAAGAATAATATATTGAAATACATTTAAAAGAAATTTTAATGGATCCATTTATAAAAGAAAAACCTATTGGAAGCCAGGCGCGTAAGATAGTTGTTAATATATATTATCATTAATATATATTATCATTAAATGATGATATCCTTAAAAATGTTGAGACAACGAGTTCAGGAAGATCTGGAGTTTAACTTAAGTATTACGTCGTACCGTCAAATATAGAGATTCGTTTTTTAGTCGCACAACACGATTATGGAATAACTTACCCGGCACAGTTTCCCCTTGCCATTTTAATTTGAAAACATTCAAAACCAATGTTCATCGACACCTCCTTTCTCTCTCCTGATAATTTCACCCTCGCCCGTGCTGTGTTTAAAACATTATAAGGGTCTCGTAACATACCCTTGAGCGCGAGTGAATTAAAAAAAAAAAAAAAAGTTTTGTGTACTGACGTACGCGCGGTAGAAGTAAAACCTCTTTTCCCTCAAGCAAAGCCTCTGTAAGATTCTAACCTATAAACGTACAAACATGTTGTATTCTAGAAACATGTCGCTGTCTTTGACTGATAACGTGTCGTTTTGACATGTCACTGACAGCTGCATAGAACATTTTTTACCCCCAACGCCTGAAAAGAAGTTTTACTTCAAAAAAGAAGAAACGGATTTAGCTACAAAAAACTCAAAACAACCGGAAACTTCTCTGTGAAAGAAATGATATTAAACTCATGCGAGTGAAGTATCTGAGAAAAATCCGAGAATACAGAACAAAAGGATTTGATTTCATTTATTTGGATGAAAGCTATATTCATAGCTCACACACAAGGCCACGGGCTTGGACTGATGACAATAGTAATTTCAAAGGGAAAGAGGCTGATAATAGCGCATGCAGGTGGTGAAAAAGGTTTCGTGAAAAACTCCTTACTTTTATTCAAATCTGGAACGAAAACGGGAGACTATCACGATGACATGAACTTCAAAAATTTCTGCAAATGGACCAAGAACAAGTTTTGAATAACTTGGAGGAACCTTCAGTTATTGTAATGGACAACACCTCCTACCACAATAAATTAGAAGAAAAACAAATTACTTCTGCTAGCAAGAAATCCGAGATGATACAATGGCTAACCGAAAACAATATTCCGCATACTATACAGATGTTGAAACTTGAACTGTATATATTTGGGCAACTGTCAACGCAAGAGTAGGTTCACGAAACACAACATTCAATTTATTGGATGTTCAAAAATTAGCAGAGGAAGAATTTTCAAAAATAACGGCTGAAGACTGGCGAAAAGTGTATGAAAAAGCCATAAGAACTGAGGACGAATACTTTTCTCACGACCTGACGTGGGACACAATTTCGGATTCAATTATAAATAATCCAGGTGACGATTCTTCAACCGACTATGAAAGCGACATTAGTTCTTAAAACTAAGTGTATGTAAATGAACATTTATTATTTAAATTATATTAGTCGATCTCGTACTGTGAAAGAGTGCACACGTTTTCGGCTTTCACAGTGTCTTTTAAATAAAATCGGTCTGATTTATTCAAATATTTAGAAAGTCAAGCTATTTTCAATATAACCAATAGTTCAGGGGAAGTGGTGGCTGACCGCGGTGCGGAAGGTCACAAGTTCAAGTCCCAGCCGGGCAAAAATTTTTAATTTTTCGAAGTGTTATTTTCAACAATAACGAGGTAGAAAATTACATTGACTGGGAGAACTAAGTGATGGATAGTAAACTCAATGCGGGGACATCGAAAGGTGCCCCAGCAACAACAATGAAGCAAGCAATGGCACCAGTAGCTGGGACATCGCGAGATGCATCAGCAACGGCACCAAATGCAACAGCAAAAGAGGCAGCAGAAGCGGGGACATCCAAAGGTGTCTCGGCAACGGCACCAAAAACAACAGCAAAGCCAGCGACGGTGCAAGTAGCGGGGACATTGAAAGGTGTCTCAGCAAAACCATCAACAACAACAACAACAACAAAAACAATAGGAATGCCAACATTCTACGATACGGCAATTAAAAGAAAAAAGAAGAACCTTTATGTGCCGAACTTGGTAAAACGGCGCTCAACGACCACTCCAGCTAAGCTGCCAGCCGGGGTGAGAAAAGCCAAGGCACCAGCAGCAGAAAAACAACAAATAAACATGAATCCATCGCCCCACGACGAGGAACTCGGATATATGTCTGAGGGTGGGGAGGGAATGTTCACAACAAGCGACAACAACCTGTATGTCGACATCACCTCACCAGGGTCGTCATCAGAAGATGAAGAGTATGAAAAAGAGGAACAAGTACTTGAAAAGAAAATAAGTGCGTTTGAGGAAGAAATCTTGCTCCTCAAAGCGAAACTTGAGCCACTTTTACGTGCTCTCAAAGAAAAACAAGAGTCGCGGCGAGAGAAAGCCCGAAACCAGAAAAAAACAGCGGAACAGCAGCTAAAAACTATAGAGTCGCAACCGATTATACAACAAACCAAGCAACAACAACAGCCACAGCAACAGCAAATGCAACAAGCAACAAAACCAATACTGCAGCAAACAACAACAATACAAAGTCAACAACAGAAACCACAGCAAACAAAGCAACAACAACAAAAGCAACAGCAGCCGATTCAGAAGAAGCAGAAGGAACACCAGCAGCAGCCACAGCCGTCTCAAGCTAAGAAAGAGAAGGTACCACCGATTAATACCTACAAGATAGATCTAAAGGACACGATAAATCTATGTAAGTCGGCCATAGGCAATAATTTTATTATTAAAAGATTAAACGCAGATAGGCATGCAATACATTGCACAACAGTAAAAGATCACAAAATTATTAAAGATCTCTTAAAAGCATCGACGACTGAGTTTTTCAGTTTCACCCCAAAAGTGGACAAGTTCCAAACGGTTTTGCTGAAAGGCATAGATTCCTGCACGGAACCTCAGGCGCTCTTAAATGAGCTCCGTCAAGTAGCGAGCGATGATCTCGACTTTATGGGAGTAAAGCCATTCACGACAGTCAAGGCCAGACGGGAGACACGGAAATTGCCGTTTTTCTTGGTCCAGCTTTCGCCCAGCAGCAAACTGGATAGTCTGAGGAAAATCTCCGTCCTCGATTACCAGGTTGTCACTTGGGATAAACTAAAGAGGCGCGGCGACATTCTTCAATGCATGCGCTGCCAAAGGTTTGGCCACGCTGCAGCAAACTGCGAAATGCAGTCACGCTGCGTCAAGTGTGGTGAGAACCACAAACTAGGAGAATGTAAACTCGGGCAAGAACGGGTTGAAGACAGAAACCAGCTAAAATGTGCACTTTGCCGCAACGAGGGACACCCTGCAAATTATAGGGGATGTCCTAAGTTTCAGGAAATAAAACAGAAAAAAGCGAAGCAAACAGTAGTAGTAGTGGAAGAGAAACGCCCACAAACGCGGCTCCCCACAGTAACGCCCGTCAACTCCCAAATTTCCTACGCCCAACTGGCGGCAGGAAGGGGAAGCACGGTACAACCTGTACAAAAGGCGGCCCCAAAGGCTCTCGTGCCAAAGGCTCCTGATGCACAGGCTGAAATAAGAAGCATGTTACTGGCTATTCAAGGCCAGTTAACAGGCCTACAAAACCAGATACGGGAGCAGGCGACTAGGGTAGACCATCTCTACTCTGTTTTGCCGAGCTTAACGCTTGTAGGTTAAGGGCGCGCTGCCGGAGAGGCCCTTTAAGATCCTTGCTGTGAATGTAAATTCACTGATTAGGACCGAACGCAGAGCTAACTTATTCCAATTGTTGAAAGATCAAAGTCCAGATGTGTTTATGGCCAGCGAAACTAAGCTGAACCAGAAACATAAAATGACTCACATTAATTACAATATCGTAAGAAGAGATCGGCCCAACTCGACTCAAGGAGGTGGCGTCGCAATCTTTGTACGAAAAGGCATCAGGTATAAAGTTATATACAATAGTGAAGTACGCAGATTTCGGCTGCTTGAGGCGTGTATTGTATGCATTTCTCTCCAACAGGGGAAGCGGATGTATATAGTCGCGACTTACGCTCCGGAATCACCTCAGCCAACTGACTTTTTGACAGAGCTCGAAAAACTTTTTCAAGTGCTACAACTGAACTCGGTAGAGAATTACTATCTCATGGCCGGTGATTTAAATGCCAAACATATAGATTGGGGAAATCAAGTACAAAATCCGAGAGGTAACCATCTATTTAATTGGATGGGTCAATACAGTATTGAATATATGATCGATCTTCTGGCGACTGATAGACCATCGTTTCCAAGGAGCGGTGCCTATCTGGATCTATTACTAAAGGACTCTAGACTGACAATTACTAACACTGTGGGTCAACGGACAAAAAACTGTTTACAAACGATAGACTATGACAGCGACCACTGTGGTTTTGCCGCAGTAATACAGTTGCCGAACGAGCTCGTAGAGTTGGAAGAATATGTACCTGCGCATTCTTACAATTACAGTAAGATGCGCTGGCCACGCTTTACCAACACCTTAGCAAGCGAAATTCGTGCCAATAATATATCCCCACCAAATAACAGGAATTTAACAAACAACGAAATTGACCAATACTTAGAACAAATGGACGAAACAATCCTACGAACTATGAAAAGAACTATACCAAAATATAGAGAACGTAACGCGACCGACATGTACCGGAACGCGACCATTGATGCACTACACAGACAAAAAAGTGGACTTCTGACAAGACTAAAACGCTTGTACCGACGGTTTACTGACTCACACGATCTGGAGATTAGGACACTGAAGTCGTCAATTAAGAACATCAACCAATTGATCAAAGAAAATTATAGATTGTCTATTAATTTGTACTGGAACAATAAAATTCGGGCCGTTAACTCTAGCGATCCGAGTATGTTTCCGCAAATTAACAAGATATTTAGACGAAATGATCAAAACGAACTTCCGTGTCTTAAGCTCCAGAGAACGACAGAAAACAGAAACGTACTTCTGACAGCAGGGATAGATCCAGATGACGCGGTCTTGGACGATGACCTCTTTATTGTCGAGGATCCGCTGGAGAAAGTGGATGCTGTGGGGGCTGCTTTCCAGCAAGTGTATAAGGTAAATGCAAGCATCCACCCCAACCACGACCTGGAAAACAGAGCTCTACTCCATCACTTCTATCTTCGTGAAATGACGCAATGGCGATCAGAGAATCTAGGTTTCATACGGTTCAATGAAGAAAACTTGGCGAATGCCATCATCGCCGTGCAAGATGGGAGTAGTTCCCTGTTAGTTACGAGGATGGAGCTCCAGCTCATCTTCGATTCATTAAAGAGGAAAAAGTCAACAGGAGTCGATGGTATATCTAATATTGTACTTCGACATCTACCTAAGGAAGCAATTGACATTTATGCCACACTGTTTAACAACGCACTGAATAATGCATATTATCCAGGGCGGTGGAAGACAGCTGTGGTTCATCCTCTCCCGAAAAAGGGAAAGGACAACTCCAATCCGGCGAATCTCCGGTCGATAAGTCTTCTACCGAGTATCAGCAAGGTATTCGAGAAAGTCATAAATAGAGCTCTGTCCAAGTGGGCGGAGGACAATAATATCATACCGGATAATCAGTTCGGTTTTAAGGCGGGACATGACACCATTCATGCCGCGTCTAAACTCGTTTCTGATATCCAATGGAACAAAACTAAAAGGCAGTGTACTGGTGCTTGTCTGGTTGATTTGGAGAAGGCTTTCGACACCGTATGGTTAGAGGGTCTCTATCTAAAACTGACTAGACTCGGCATAAGTAAACCACTATTGTATATACTTTATGACATGCTCAATGGTAGAAAGTTTGTTGTCAAAAGTGGCAATGTAACTTCTACCGCAGTCTTCGATATCAAGAATGGTCTTCAGCAGGGAGCGGTGAACTCGCCGATTCTATTCAGCATTTACACCAGCGATCTGAAAGTAAGTCTAACTCAGGCAATTGCGTATGCCGATGATCTAATAGCGTACAGAACAGCTCCAAAAGTTGAGGACATCAGAATTCTTTTGCAGCGTGACTTCGACAAGATTCAGCGATATTGTGATGACTGGAAGTTGAAAATAAACTTTCAGAAATGTGAAACTATTCTGTTCAGGACTCCGTTGGCTAGAGCCTCTAGAGATACTAGAAAGAACTGGCGTAAGCTGATGATCGTAGGGCCGCACCGGCAACCACTGACGAGTAAAAGTGTGGTAAAATACCTTGGCATCTGGTTGGATCAGTATTTGTATTTCGATAGACATATAAATGCTGCTCTGAACAGGGCTAGGGGAGCCTTTGCCCTGACGAAACGGTTGTTTTACAGCAGCCGGCTTGACACCAGGGTGAAGGTGATTTGCTACATGGCCCTCATCCGGCCGATGATTGTCTATGGGTGCCCGGTGTGGTTCAACGTCGCCCATCTCAAATGGAAAAGATTCGGGTGTTTGAGAGGCAGTGTCTTAGACGTTGCCTTGGATTGCACAGAACACCAGAGTCGGAGTACAAACATTATTATTCAAACGAGGTTCTATACAACGGGGCCAACATTAACAGAATTGATAATTTTTTGATAAAGCTGATTCGGGGTCACATTGCAAGAGCGATGTCCTCGACCAGTAACCTAATTTTTGGGGCTTACTACCCAAACGACGATTACTATGAGAGTGTACGTCTTAGCGGCTTCATCCCGCCCGATGCATTTCTCTACTTAGACAGACGAGGGCTGGTCCAAGATAGAATGGCGATTCCGCTAATCTACCACGTCAGCCGTAAGACTGTTGACAGGCGGCTCCTTTATGGTCGAGACGTCCTCGCACAAGATGGAGCAGAGCGCCTTCGGTTCAGTAGGACTGTGTCCGATAGGGACCGGAGGGACAGGGTGAGACAGGGGAACCAGTTCTGGTGGTTGTTGGATGATAGAGAAAGTTGACGAGAGGACATATATATGTCTTAGCCGACTTACATAGATTTAAGTGTAGGTCGTTAGGTAGGGACAGTCAGGGTGGCACAAAAAAAAAAAAAAGAAAAAAAAAAAAAAAAAATAGTACATGTTTCAATGTACATACAAAAAAAAAAAAAAAAAAAAAAAAAAAAAAAAACACTGCTGCTGTGGCTGTTCTAGTTTTTAAGTAGTTTTAGTTTAGTTTTAGTTTATTTTAAGTAGTTGTAGGTAGTTTTAATTAGTTTTACTTTAGTTTGTAAGTTTTATATAAAAAATTTTAAAAAAAAAGTTACAGAATCCGAGTTTTTCTTAATTTTCTCGAGACAACAAAAAAAATATATATATACATAGTTTGAATTGAAAATAGTTTTTTTGGCCGAAAGGTATTAGATTTAAGATATAGTTTAGCTTAGAGCGCCCGCGTAGGGCCAGTAAGTTAGTTTTAAGTTATTGCTTGGATAAGTAGGCTAGTTTTTTTTTTATGAATTTTTGTCTAGCTTTAAGATAGTTTTAAGATTGATGAAAATAAAAATGAATTAAAAAAAAAAAAAAAAAATTATATTATTCTTATTTATATTGTTTTTATTTTATTATTATGTTTTATATTTATTTCTGAAGTACAAATTTATAATAATTATTTTAAGGTAAAATAAATTATTAAAAACTCGTAGGTAAAAATTATTCAAACTCGTTAACACTAATCTAACTAATTAACACTAATCTACAATTAATCCCAAAACCCCACCGGTCAAAAAATAGTAAATACATATATCAAATGAACACTAACACCATAAAACAAATATGAACATAACGCCCCCGGAACCTTTCTGTTGCTAAGCCACAAATCATAAAACATAGAAATAAACAATAATCCCTAAACTATTTGTCAAAGCAAAGTTGAGTTAGGCACTGTAAGATTTAAGGAAAAATCTTTACTCATTAAATATCTTGCGTACCATTTTTGTTCTCTTAAATCCTCTCTCTGCGCAACCGACCGTTGGCCAACTGAATTGGTTTAAGCTATAATGCAGTTAGTGAGCGTGTGCAAGAAACAACAGTTCCATAAAGATTTTGTAACCCAGAGGTATCGTTGCGGTCACGAACAGGAGAAAGACTTACCAATTGTTGAATATGCTTGTCGATGAGCTTTTCGGTACTTCCATATCGTTCTTGTAGAAGGCCAACAGCAGCATCGTAGCACTTTTCAGATGGTGTGAAGCCAGAAATACATTTTTTTGCGTCACCTGTTAGAACTGATTCGAGGTAGTTGAATTTTTCTGGGGCAGATAAATTTGAATTTTCGTGAACTGCACTACGAAATTGCTCCCAAAAGGGCAACCATTCGCAAAAAGAACCATCAAAGCGTTTGAGAGGTAGTTTTGGTAGATTACAGGCATTGTTCTTTGGCAAAGTTTTAGTGGATATCTCTGCGCTATCATTGTAAACTGGGTTTAGTTTGTTCTGCAGTTTCTCTAGCCTCGTATTTAGCCTTGAAAGTGCATTTATGGTCTGGTCCTGGTATTCGACACATTTCTGCGATTCGTCTTCTTTGATAATACCTTTCTGTTTTATGTCTTCGTTGATCGCGTTGAGGTTGTCGTTGACGGACGTCAGCCTCTGAATATAGGAAACTAGGTCCTCTTCAATTTCACCGAAATTAGGCTCGTTTGCCTCGTTAATACGAGAGCTATCATCTTTAAGAAAATCGAGCGCCAAGTTAACGATTTTGGTCACTTGACCTCTATAAGCTGCGCGTGTTGATAGCTCCATGTTATACTTAGAGTCGCGATCCGAAACACAATCTAAAATTTAATATATTTGTTTTTACCGATTAAAATTCCCGGGTTTCGGCACCAATGTAAAAAATGTCCAGGAAAAAGAAAACCGAGTAAAATTCAACAGACTTTATTATCAAATATAGATTTATGTATAGCGTTAGAATGGATTAATGCAACTGAACTTTTAATGACAAGAGTATGAGCTTTTATAGAATGACATTGTGATTGTATCTGTGAAGATTATATAATACAAGTATATAAAAGACAAAGAGCATTATTAAGATGTATATATAAATGATATTGGATTAAGGATTCAACAGTTAATTTTTAACAAGTTATATTTTTTATTTTTTGCAAATATTTTTTTAATCAAAGATTTATATTCCCTGACCTGAGTAACATCCTTAAAAATTAAATAAAACTCATCTAAAGTTCATAAAAATGCGATTCAATATGACAGAATTTTGTAATGCATTTGTAAGAAAAGTATTGACCATACAATTCTCACATATTTTTTTTATTTTTGGTTGATATTTTATTTACGAAATTCAAAAATACAAAATACTTTTTTCACGCAATATTTATTTAATTTTATTTTTATAAAAGAGGTCCATTTTGTATTTTTTAACAAAAAATTTCTTTGCACACCCACACAAGTAAGATTTCAGTTCACAAGATTGCCATTGCAATATCAGCGCTTTGGAAGAGCATTTTTGTTATTCTCTGTGCAAAAGAGTTTTGCCCGCCGCTCTCTTGATTCTTTTTTTTTTGTCTGGGCTCATTTAGTTTTTTATTCTTGTTTATGACTTGTCATCTTGCATCTCGTATTACAAGAACAAAAAAAAATAAAAAAAAACGTGTTAGAAATGATTTTTTTTAGTAAATATGATGCAACGATCATTCAACATTGTCGGAGGTAGGGTGGAAAAATGTTCTTTGTGTATGTATAAAAAAGAATATAAGTAGTTATATCACACATTCGCTGTCATTAATTTGTTTTTTTGTATCTTTTTATTTGCGATCTATCATCACTTCTACTGGTTTTTTTGTTTTTTTTCTATGGAAAGTCATTTGAGGTACACACATAGTAATAAATTGCGATGCATAGTGATCTTCATTTTTTTTTTGTCAAAGGGTGTGTACATAATGTAAGAAATGAAATCTGCGATGTAGTGTATAGACTAAGATACCTTCATATGCATATAAATATCTACAATATATTTTGTGTTGTTTTTTTTCCGATAGGTAGGTTCATAGGTAATGTAGAGGTGCAACGCCATGATGTGATTTGGTATCGTAAGGATTGTTTTGATTTAATTTTGCGTAGGTAGGTAATGCATGTATTAAAAATGTATTAGATAAGTACATCTTATTCCTGTGAATGAATGCAAATTGCATTTCACTGTAAGCGAATACGCAACAACCAATGGATATGGCAAGTGGATGGCGCCAAAACATTATGTTTGTAGGTATCTATTTTAATCTAAGTACCTATGTACATATTTCTATAAAAAAGTTAAGAAGGAAAATTCGATCACTTTTTGTTTTCGGTGGTGACGTATTCCACTGGTAGAAGAATGGTGAAATTGGGAGGTATGTCAAAGTATGTAGAAAGAATATGGGAAGTGCGCTTCTTTTATGTATTTTTGTTGGTTTTACATAGGAAGAGTTTTCTCCTTTATTTCAATATGTCATGGTGATGAATAAAACTTTTGTTATTGTTATTTTCTGTTGTGTTTATATTGTGCAAATCTATTTTTCACATACCTATAAATATTTTTTTCAACAACCTAGCTGCAAAGGTATAATGCCTCCAAAAACAAACAAAGGAAACAAAAAACCTAAGCAATAAAATTGATAAAAAGTAAGCAAATAGAAAATATCGATAACTTAATGCACACATGTGCTATGTCCATTTTTGCTGTTTTTGGCAAACTCAAGTTTTTTTTTTTTTTTTATAATCTACACGCACTCAAGGGATTATAACTACCCTTTAAATGAATGTTTGAACACAGCGCGGGCGTGTAGTTAAGGAAGAGAAAGAAGGATAGGAAAGATGTGTGGCACGATGTTTTGAGACTGAAGGTGGTTGTCTCAGATTTTTTTTATCTCCAGGGATGGCGGCTGAACTAGTGCGGAGAAATGCTGTGTCTTATTTTTATGTTCCTTATAATTCACATTATTTTATTCGTTTTTCATATTTGATGGGCGTACTAGTTTTACTCAATCACATGTTGTTAGTGTTATGCCTGAACAACATGCAATGAGCAAACCAGCAACCCATTGATGACAACTTTATAAGATTTTAATGGAATTAAGACGACATAAACGACAGCAGGGATCGAACCTGTAATCATGAGGTTGACAGGCGAGCATACATCCATCGCGCCCAGTGCCGGATTAAGCCAGCGCGGGGCCTGTAGCAAATTCTATCAAGGGGCCCTTAGACTGTTTTAGGATAGGTACTTATCAAGTTTATGGTATTAAATAAAACAAAACTGTTACAAACAAACTTTTCTTGATTTAATTTTGGAAAATTTATAAATAATGCTGTTGATATCGACTTCTTGGAGTAAATCATGTTCAAAATTCATTAAAGTGAGGTGATTAAGACGTTGTTGGCTCATCATGTTCCTCAATTCATTTTTAACACGTTTTAATGTTGAGAAAGATCGTTCACCACTGCAGTTGGTGATCATGAGAGACAAATAAATGCGCAAAGCAATTTCAACGTTCGGGAAACAAGATTGTAAAAAGTTATTTATCAACAGCTTGTAAACCTGCATTTCCAGAGCCTCATGATTCCTGCTGTCAATAATACCAGCCACATCAGAATTGAGCATTGAAGCGAACTACTCTAATTCGTTGCCCAGACTGTCCTCCATCTGCGTAAGCACTTACTATGGTTGCAGATTTTTTCAAAATTTCTTCTGGTGGAAGAGATTTTATATGCAGGTTTTTATAATACAAATTCTATAAGGGCAAATCTCAGAAACTTTTGACTTTAGACTTTTGAAACCTCGTAAAGAGAAAATAATTAAGCACACCTTTAAAATTTATTTTAATTTATAGCACCATTGTTACATCAGAAAATATAATTGATGGTGTTCCTTTTTTATTAACGAATGCTTAAAAAATTACTCGTAATTTTCACGAGTAATTTTTCATTGCATTTTAAAAATTAAATTTTAAATGTTTAATACTTTTAAATATTAATTAAATTAAATTAATTATTAATTAATTAAAAATTCCAAAATTGAAAAACGAAGCGAAAAAAAAATACTCACTCATTTTCCGGCGACGACGTTGAACTATCGAAACAGTAACACGAAACGACTTTACGTGGCCGAGTCACAAAGACTACTGATACCACAATAACGTTCGACGTAGGTTTGTTTATACCTACGTTTATAAGACTGTTATTGATAAGGATCGTTTTCTTTCACTTTTCTCACTGCCCTAGCTGGCATTCGTTAATATTTGAACTACAGAAAATATGTGAGCGCGAAATATAGAAATTTTTAATTTTTTATAACAAATGATAAAAATTTAACTTATGATTTATATTTAAGTAAAAGTTTGTTCACTTTTCTAAATATGTACATTTTATAGTGAAGCTTTTAATTAAAAATAACACGTAATTTTACTCAAAATTTTTATCAATAAAATTTTTCTCTGCTTAAAAAGTAATGTATAAAAAATATAAATAATTTTTCTTTGTAATTAACTACTGAATTTTAAAGATCCATAAAATATGTAGCGTCAGCGACAAAACGTACACTTCTTAGTATGATTTACAAGAAGGAACAATAGTTAAGAACGAGAAATATTGCTTTTTATTAGAGTGCTAACTGAAAATGTCTTGAAAAAAAAAAGTTTCGCACTCTTTTAATTCAGTATAAGCTAATTTTAACCAGGTTGCGATTTTAGCACACACCTCTACCAAAGCTTAATTTATTTATTTTTGTCTATAGAAAATGAATATGTAATTTAGAAATCGGTGCAAAGCATGCTGTGTACATGATAAGAGACGTACCAGATTTTAATGATTTTTTCGGAATTGTAGTACCAAAACTTCTGACAAACACTGTCATAAATCTTAGCAAAGCACATAATTTTTTCATAAAAAATTTTGATTTTCAAAGTCTCTTATGTACCCCATTTGAGTTTAACAAACTAAAATCAGATGCTTCAATCGTAAGAACATTAAAATTTTTAAATATTTTAATAGTAACATATAAAATTTTGTATTTTTTTTATACTTTTTGCCTTTTACTCGTTCGTTCTATATCTTAATGTGGAAAATAACTTTTTTTATACTGTAATACTATATTTTCGAAAAAATTATCAGAGATAGAGTAAAAAAATATGACTATGAAGTAACTTAATTTCAAAGTTACACGAAAGTCAAAAGTTTCTGAGATTTGCCCATATACTACTGAAATAAATCAGCCAAGCAGAAGACTTATCACTATTAATGGACTTGTTGAATTATTGATTCAAAATAGCTTTTATGGCCTTTATTCAACAAAAATTGGTGTTTCGTCCAAGTGATCGCACATGGACTCATCAGTTGAATTTTTATTAAATTCAGTTTATCTTACATCGATTTTTTGACAAAAATCCAATGTAAACTATATCCAACCAAGATTAACTAAGATTGGAATATTTTACCCGTGGCTCAGCTTTGATTCTATATGAAGGTTTTTATAATACAAATTCTATATACTACTGAAATAAATCAGCCAGGTAGAAGACTTCACTATTAATGGACTTGTTGAATTATTGATTCAAAATAGCAAAATATTCCAACGTTAATGATTACAATTTTAATCTTGGTTGGATATAGTTCACATTGTATTTTTGTCAAAAAATCGATGTAAGATGAACTGAATTTAATGTGCGATCACCCGGACTGGACTAAAGGCCAAAATAGCTATTTTGAATAAGGAAGAGATTGCCGGCAATTTTATGATAACTGTTCTGTTCATACGTTTACCTAAAGCAGTGAGTACGTTATCAATGGTGACAATAAACACCTGAATTTCATACCGTTGTCCAATTTGCGTGTAGTGCGGTGCGAAACATGATTTTTGGTATGACCAGCAGATAGAAAAATAAAATTTTAGTTGATCATTTTGGTGCAAATATTTTCTTAGTAATTGTGACTAAATCTAATATATAAATAATACTTTTTTATGGTCAGAAAACGTTGGTGCGCGGGGCCCCTAAATGCGCGGGGCCCGTAGCATTTGCTACTCTTGCTTCGTGGCTAATCCGGCACTGATCGCGCCACGGCCACCCCCAAACTCAAGTTAAAGTTTTGATACGTGCATAACTCTACTAATGGAGCTCATTTAGCAATGATATTTAAATATGTTATGACCTGATACCTTTTTAAAATTATAATGACCAAAAATATATAATTCTTCAACAGTTTTCCATTTTATTCATGATAAAATAAAATATGTAAGGACATAGCACTTTTGTGCATGATATCAGTTATCAAAATAGGACTTAGAACACAATTTAGTTCTTAAACGGTTAATTTATAACATACTTTATGCTGAAGACATTACTTTTTTACCAAAACGTGTTATAATGAAACAAAAACTATGTATATTATTATTTAATAAATAAAAATAATTTAATTTAATTTAATAATTTTTATATTTACTTTTAAGAGTAATTTTATCCCAATTTTTATCAGAAGGGCTAATATCTAAAAATTGAAATTCTGCCTCAACATTGTTAGGTTTCTTTTGACGATGCAACAAGTATTTCACCTCTTTTGATTTGGCTTTATAAAACCTATATTCGTCCAAAGCTTGGGTATAATTTCCATATTTGGGCAGGTGCGCCAATAACCCACAATCCAAGAAAAGCTTGAACATTAAAGGTGGTAGAAGTATAACAGAAACATTTGAATCGCTCGAGCACAGGCGCAATGTTTCCTGCCTCTCACTATTTTACCGTTACTTTTAAAATCATTGTGCTAGTGAAAAAGCTTATTTTGCTTCCTCCCCCTAAAAAATTTAACCGTAATACTCGGGCTTCCAGGGAATGTCCATCAGTTTGTACTTGGGTCCAACTTCAGACGTAGAGTTTGGACAGAAATTCCAATGCATTTTATGAAAAACGGACCTTGTAAAGCGATTCTGGACCTTTTGAATTCTATTGGAGAAAAGATGTTGGTGAGGGTTCCAGATAACATCCGCGTATTTAAGAATAGATCTAACTAAAGTATTTTATAGTTTAGTATAGTTTAGTTTAGTTTATTTAATTAATCTGAGATTAACATTCTCTTTTAGATTACATAAATATAAATAAAAATAACGAAAGATAGTAACTTAAAGATATATTAAATATTAAAAATAAATACACATAAATACAGAAACTATAAATTTAACATATATCACAATAATTAATGAAATAACAAAATTAACATTACATGTTTTTTAAAAGTTTCTCGTGAACTGTGCTTACAAATATCTATTTTTTCAATTACAGCATTAGTTTCTCTGATGCAACGCATAATCGGTACATTTCTACCATAATTATTTCTAGAAAAATTCTCCCGTATGAAAGCCTATACGGAGGCCTCTACTGGGAAAATAAAAGTTTATGTGCTCTAGCAAGTAAGGACACATAATGTGACTACTTACTATATCCTTTATCATAATACAAAAATACTTTCTTCTGACCTCAAGCGTTTGCTTACCAAAAAGCAAACATCTCACTTTATATGCAGGCATAATAATGTTTCAATTTAGCTTAAAAAAATTTCTTTGAATCCTTTCAATTCTCAATGAATGATTAGCATAGTACGGATTCCAAACCACGCAACAGTACTCCAGGGTAGATCTCACAAAAGCCATATAAAGAGATTTAAGAGCATATGAATCGGAGAGCTCTCTAGTGTTCGTTTTTAAAAAAAACAAAATTTTATATGCTTTATTAACTATATAGTCAATGTGACTACTAAATGTGAACTTCCGATCAAATATGACTCCTAAATCCTTCTTTTCAGTTACTTTATCTAATGTTATATTATTGATATGGTAATCAAATACTATTGGTGCAATTTTCCTTGAGCATATAAAGCTTTGACATTTGGCTGCATTTAAGAAAAGAAGATTTTTATTGCACGATGATGCAAGTTCACATAAATCTTCTTGCAATAAATAAAAATCAATAAGAGAATGTATAGTTCTGAATATATTTACGCCGTCAGCATATACAAAATACCTGGAAAACTAGAAAATGTCAGGAATATCATTGATAAACAAACTAAAGAACAAGGGACCAATGTGACTTCCTTGAGGGACGCCCTAGGTTACTTTTATGCACTTAGAAACATATCAAAGGGCACGGTAGTGCCCAGCCAAGTTCTGGCACTACACCCTTTTTACAGGAACAAACTCAGGCGGTTTTTGACCCCTCCAGTCAGAAACTTAAAATTCCCAATATTTCAATTTTCTAGCATAAGCGGTTCCTGGGATATAAGGCCTCAAAGATCACAAAAACTGACTGACTGACAGATCATCAAAATTATGGAGCACTTCCCGACTGTTAGGGAACGGAACTGGAATTCTGGGATTTGTTTTTTATTGTTTTTGTCACTATGTGTATTGTTTAAAAAAAAGGTGTCTTGTGAAATAAAAAACTATGAGTTCAATGTTTAATAAATGTATAAAATGTGTTTAATGAATTTTACGTGTAAGTGTATAATTATGTGTGAAAATGTACAAAGATGATGTTTAGCAAAAAGGAGCTTTAATTAGGCAAAATCGGACGACTGCTCTTAATGACTTCTTAATGACGAATGAATGCTTGTTAACAGCAAAGATTATAAGTTACAGTAAAATAACATGTTTTTCTTCAATTGAGTGCTAATACAAAAAGGATTAAGAGAGAGAATTAACAGTATGACACAATTGAGTCAAAATTTATAAACATAAGGTGAGGTATGCTGTGTTTGGTTTCTTGATGAAAGATTACGGTCTTTCAGAAAAAGGTAATGGGGATACCTTAACAGCTGGACGAACAAATTCTCCGTGATTGGTTTTGACGGTAACAACTCTGATCCTGCTGTCGCTTCCAGGGTGTAATTTGGTGATTCTTCCTATGATCCATTTTGATGGTGGCAAATTTGGTTCTTTTATTAGAACAACATCATCGATGCAAAGATTAGGCTGCGATTTTTGCCACTTTGGTCGCTGCTGCAGTGATGTCAAATATTCGCTGTGCCAGCGAGACCAAAACCCTTGTAACATTGCCTGTAAAATAGACCAGTTAATATTCATAGAAATGATTGAATTAGAAACAGATGGTTGTGGAACAGCTGTATAGCGTTCCCCTATTAAGAAATGTGAAGGGCTAAGCGCTATAGGTTCGGAATCGGAGGTTTTCCACATGGGGCGAGAGTTAAGCAAAGATTCTATTTTAACCAATAGAGTATACATCTCCTCATAGGTGAGTTTTGTGTCACCTATGACCCGTTTTAAATGTAGTTTTACTGATTTTACACCAGCCTCCCACAAGCCTCCAAAATGAGGTGCAGAAGGTGGTATAAACCTCCAATTAATACCGTCATTAGCAAGATGATCAGCAACGATGTTGTTATGCTGTTGGCTGCACAGCAATTTATGCATGTCATCTAAAAGCCGTTTTGCACCACGAAAATTTGTCCCATTGTCACTCCAGATTTCTTGTGGCTTACCACGACGCGCGACGAAACGATCTAGTGCCAGTAAAAACGCGACGGACGACAAATCTCCCACAAGCTCGACATGAATGGCCTTGGTGACAAAACAGATGAATAGGGCTATGTAGGCCTTTACAAACTTAGGATTTCTTCCTCGACTTAAGCGTAAATTAATAGGCCCGGCGTAATCACAACCCACCTTACTAAATGCCCTCGCGTACCGAATACGTTCGACTGGCAGATCTGCCATAAGTTGTTTGGTTGTAGATACCCGTTCTCGAAAACATTTTACACACTCATGTACAGTCTTACGTGAGAGATTTCTGCATCCCAATATAAAATAATTTTGATTTATCAACGCGAACAGTAGCGATACTCCAGGATGTAAATATTTTTCGTGGAGATGATAAGCGATAAGTTTCGATATAGGATGAGATTTGCACAATATAATAGGATGTTTTTCCGCATTAGATAGTTCTGAATGTTCCAAGCGGCCACCAACGCGAAGCACACCAAAAGAATCAAGAAATGGTCTTAACGAAAGGAGACGATTTTTAGCGGGTAGATCTTTTCCCTGATTCAAAGATTGAATTTCTGTGCGAAATATAGACATCTGTGCAGATTTAATAAGTTTAGTTTTTGCCATGTCTATTTCACTAGGTGACAAAGTATTTGAAATACGATAAGGTTTTGTTAACCGGCAATTTGACAAGAAACGTAAAGCATAGGCTATTACACGGACCGAACGAATCCAACAGGATGAGTTATTCAGCAGATTATCTACAGCGTCAGAAATAGTTATATTTGATACGAATACCTGCGCTGGAGATACTTTTCTCTCTTCCAGAATTTCGGAATTTAACTCTTCCTGGCAACCAATTGATACAGGCCAATCACTTCGTTCCTTTCTTAGCCATGGTGGTCCTTTCCACCATAAATCAGCGGATGGTAATGACGATGGTGAAATTCCTCGTGTGGCGATGTCGGCAGGATTTGAGGCAGATCGGACGTGATTCCAAAACTTAATGTGAATCGAGGACAACACTTCTGACGTTCGATTTGCGATGAACACTGACCACTTCTTAGGAGGAGCTGACAACCAATGTAACACAATAGCTGAATCGGTCCAAGCAAATATCTTCACATCTGGTTCCTGCAAAGATAACTTAATTTTGTTAATTAGACGAGTTAGCAGTACTGCTCCACATAACTCGAGCCTAGGTAAAGATAAGACCTTTATAGGAGAAACTTTAGATTTGGCTGCGACAAGTGCCACTGAAATTGTTCCATCTGGAGAGGTACTTCGGCAATAAACAGCAGCAGCATATGCATCTAATGAAGCATCACAAAAACCATGTAGCTCCCAGTTCAATTTATTGTTTAGCATCATCCTCGGAATAGATAAAGTTTCTAAAATAGGAAGTTCATCCCTTATGATGCTCCACTGAAGAGCAAGGTCGTCGGGAACTTCTTCGTCCCATTTTAATTTTCTTCTCCAAAGCTCTTGGAAAAGTACTTTGACGCCAACAATAACAGGTGCAAGGAAACCTAACGGATCAAATAATCGCGACGCGTCCGAAAGTATGCGACGTTTCGTACAAGTGGAATTTTCGCTCAGCCTTACTTTGTACGAGAAACAATCTCTTGATGGACACCACTGTAATCCAAGAATTTTAACCAAATTAGAATCCTCAAAGTCTACTGGAGAGAGTTCGCGTTGATCTTCAGGCAACTTTATGAGAAGTGGCCAACAGTTGGTAGTCCATTTTCGAAGGTTAAATCCCGCTGATTTTAACAAATTTACCAGTTCTGATTGAAGAGTAAAAAGGTCTTTGATGTTGTCAGTGCCAGTTATTACGTCGTCGACATAAAAAATGGGATGCGTTTTAGCAGAATCGATGGCCAGTTGCTTAAGAACTCTAACTGCTGAAAATGGAGCTGAAGATGTACCGTAGGTAACAGTGAGTAGTCGATAGTGTCTCAAGGGCTCTTCAGGATTTTCTCGCCAGACTATGCGTTGAAAATCAGCATGATGAGGAGCTACCCAAATTTGACGGTACATCTTTTCAATGTCCCCCGACACGACATATAAATGTTGTCGATAGCGTAGACAAATTGAGAAAATGTCACGTTGTATAGTTGGTCCTACGAGAAGAGTGTCATTTAATGATTTTCCCGAATCAGATTTAGCCGATGCATCGAATACGACTCTTATTTTTGTCGTTGTGCTGTCGCCCTTAAAAATAGCATGGTGAGGCAGGTAGTAAATGTTTCCTGTCACTTCTAGATCATGCGGTGGAACCTCTTCCATATGATCAAGAGATATGTATTCATTTATGAATGCAGAGTATTGCGCCTTTAAATCCCTATTAAATTTAAACCTTCTTTCAACAGAATGGAAGCGACTAATGGCAGTGCTAAGGGAATTACCAAAGTCTGTTTTAGTTGAAGGTTTAAAGGGCAGTACGACTTCATATCTACCATCCAATCGGCGGATGTGATTTTTAACAAAAATTTCTTCAGCCAATTCTTCTTCCACAGATAAAGGAATTTCAGTTGAGACTTCCTCAAGTCTCCAAAACCGCTCCAGGTCGAATTCCTTAGCAAAATCCAATGTAGTACAAAAAGAATTGATTTCATAGCTGTCAGGATGTAAGCTTCTTCCAGCGATAACACAACCAAAGATAGTCGGAATCGACCTAAGATTTGAATTTTGAACTAGGGTAGATGCTCCTTTTATTAAACTGAAGAATTTATCCGCACCTACCAAAATGTCAATAGGACCTGGTTTATGATAGGTCGGATCAGCAAGCTCGATTCTGTACAAGGCTTGTGGAATGTGCTTTGAAATAATCCGAGGTAAATTTGAAGTTAGTTTGGGCAACACATAACAATCAATATCTATAGACTCCGAGCTATAGCAAGAGCTCAGATGAAGGGATACCACTCCATTAGTAACGCCTGCTGAGGTAGATCCTATTCCCATTATGGGGATACAAGAGCGTTTTCGAATTAGTCCTAACCTTTGAACAATCCTTTCAGTGATAAAGGACACTTGGGATCCTGAATCTAGAAGCATACGAACTTGCTGATAAATACCAGATCTATCCTTAATCCGAGCAACAGCGGTGGGCAGAATAGAAGTGGTGCGGTGAGAAGGCTCAACCGATAGATTAACAATGGCAGCTTGTTCAGAGTTATGATTCGGAAAATTAGCAGTTGAATTAAGAAGCGATGAGGATTGCGACGAAGGTATACTTGGATTCTCTTCTAAATGCACTAAAACATGGTGTCTAGCATTGCATAGTCGACAACGAGATTTCGACTGACATCTCCGAGATGAATGGCCCTCTTTAAGACAATTGAAGCAGAGTGATGAGTTTCTGGCAAAATCGCGTCGAACGGCTACAGAAAAACCCTTAAAATCCAGACATTGTGAGAGCAAATGGGTGCCCTTACATTTTGGGCAAACTTGGCGAGTTTCTACTACATGAGAATGAACTAGCTTAGAGACCCTTCCACGAATCTGATTAGAACGACCTAGTGGTTGACATGCTTCTAAACATCGACATCGCGCTTGGAGAAAATCTAAGAAGTCATCTACCGTTTTTTCATCCCTTGAACATGATGCCCATGCCTTTTTGGTTTCATGATCCAATTTTTCGTATAAAATATGAATGAGCCAAGGGTCCCTACTATTGCAATCAAGTGCGTTCAACCCCCTTACGACTTCTTCCGCTCCATCAGCGATCTTACTTAACGCACTAACATTTCCAGTGGCACAGGTTGGAAGCGATATAAATGACTCAATAAACGATTTAACGATTAAATGACGTTGATCGTAGCGTCTCTCCAGCCTATCCCACGTCTCGACGTAATTTGCTTCCGAGCATTTGACATGACTTATTAAATCCGCGGCGCTTCCACGGAGAAAAGATTTAAGAAAATGAAGTTTTTGTACGGGCGATATCGTATTATTGGAATCAATGGTTCCTAAAAACATGTCACGAAACGCTGGCCAGTCTTTATAATCGCCAGAAAATGGTTCAATCGTCATCTTTGGCAATTGAATCGAATTGTGTAAGGGGCGTGTAGGAGCTTCGCTCTGTTCCTCAGGGATATCCTGCATTGGGTTCAGAGCACCAGCAGATGCAGCGTTTGAAGGCGACTCGCGATTACTATTGGTATGGGAAACCTTATTGTCAACAGGTTCCTTTAACTTAAAAATGGCGTCTGTAATAACCGCGTGCGTACGAAAATATTTTTCTTCATATTCTGCGTATTCGGGTTCATGATCTATGTATTTTTCCGATTCTATAAAGTCTAACAATTCATCTTGTAAAGTTACGAATTCTCGCCACGATTCGTCAAGTTTATTAAGGCGGAATTCCAATGTATGCAAGCTCGTAGTGCTAGTAATTGCATCGGCAAATGATGAGGCAAGCGTAATACAACTTTTTGTTCGACCGCGTTTAGCAATGATTTTGTTCATTGTTACTAAAGTTCAGTTTTTGATTTAAACGCGAATTAATATATGGCTTCAATAAAGCTTCTATTTAATTATTGTCCCGTTAGAGAGGTATAAAAAGTTCCTAATATACGGTAAGCCTTATGGTACCGCTATGTTCCGAAACGCGTGATTTTATATGTATACAGGTATGCCCTGACAAATTTCTACTCGGTCAAAGGCAAAATCGCACAAATATAATATACATATGCCATATATACACGATTTTATATTAAAAGATGTAATAAACACTAGATTTACTTTGATTGAGCTTTATTAGGAACAGGCCTAGGTAAATCTATTAAATTCAAATTAATTCGTATTGTTCCCGTTTCGCGCACAGTTTGTGTTGTAATTTGTATTGCTCATAAATCATGGTTTAGAAATCATGAAAAATATAACATTTGTTTTAAAAGTACTTACAATACAAATTTTATTTTATCACTTCCTTGATTTCAATACTAATTTTCGATCCAAGAATTCCTGAAACCATTCATACAAATCATGAAGCTGATGCGAACATCCGACACAGAAGGACCATTATGTTAGGGAACGGAACTGGAATTCTGGGATTTGTGTTTTATTGTTTTTGTCACTATGTGTATTGTTTAAAAAAAAGGTGTCTTGTGAAATAAAAAACTATGAGTTCAATGTTTAATAAATGTATAAAATGTGTTTAATGAATTTTACGTGTAAGTGTATAATTATGTGTGAAAATGTACAAAGATGATGTTTAGCAAAAAGGAGCTTTAATTAGGCAAAATCGGACGACTGCTCTTAATGACTTCTTAATGACGAATGAATGCTTGTTAACAGCAAAGATTATAAGTTACAGTAAAATAACATGTTTTTCTTCAATTGAGTGCTAATACAAAAAGGATTAAGAGAGAGAATTAACAGTATGACACAATTGAGTCAAAATTTATAAACATAAGGTGAGGTATGCTGTGTTTGGTTTCTTGATGAACGGCTTCCTGAACACCGACATTGTAGAATCTTGTAATTTTGCACAACGGTAGGTCTTGTCATGCAAGTAGAGGAAAAAATTGAAAATTTGAGGTTTTCCATTCAGGGGGCGTGGTATCCGCCCACTTTCTTCGAATTGGTGTTGGTTGAATTGACTGCTGTAAAACAATGAAATTTGGTAAAACGGTAGGGCTTAAATTGCATACAAAGAAAAAAACTGATGTAAATTATACATGGCGCACTTCCGATTGCAGTAGAACAATGAAATTTGGTAGAACGGTAGGGCTTAAATTGCATATAAAGGACCAAAAATAAAAATTGAGGTTTCCCATTCAGGGGGTGTGGTATTCGCCCGTTTTCTCCGAATTGGTGTTGGTTGAATGGAGCACTTCCGACCGCTGTAAAACGATGAAATTTGGTAAAACGGTAGGGTTTAAATTGCATACAAAGAAAAAAATATAAAATTATCGGTTTTCCATTCAGGAGCGTGGTATCCGCCCACTTCCTCAGAACTGATGTAAATATACATGGCGCACTTCCGATTGCAGTAGAACAAAAAAATTTGGTAGAACGGTAGGGCTCAAACTGCATATAAAGGACCAAAAATTAAAATTGAAATTTTCCATTCAGGGGGCGTGGTATTCGCCCACTTTCTCCGAATTGGTGTTGGTTGAATGGAGCACTTCCGACTGCAGTAAAACGATGAAATTTGGTAAAGTGTTAGGACTTAAATTGCATACGGAGAAAAAAATAAAATTTGAGGTTTTCCATTCAGGGGCGTGGTATCCGCCCACTTCCTCAGAACTGATGTAAATAATATGGCACACTTCCGATTGCAGTAGAACAATGAAATTTGGTAGAACGGTAAGGCTCAATTTGCATATAAAGGACCAAAAATTAAAATTGGGGTTTTCCATTGAGAAGGCGTGGTCCCCGCCCACTTTCTGAGAAAATGTTTAATTTATACAGAGCACTTCCGATTGCTGTAATTAAGGTAGGTATGTTAGTGTGAGGTATCTTGCCAGGACAAGAAGAAATAATTCAAGCATACATCAAAACAACCAATAACAAAAAGAAAATATACCAAAAGAAAAAGGAGGCTATAATCTAAGTTGATTTTAGTAGGTAGAGTCCACCCTTCTATCTTTCCGAATTTTTCGAGATTTTGACATGGCAAAATATTAAAATCTTTGCAAAAAGGAGTAAGATCATACCAAAAACATAAATGTTAAAAAAAGAGCCAAGTGGTGTAACAAGTCAGCCGTGAAAAGTACTGAGATCTAAAAGTACGCCAAGTTCTTACTTCATGAAGATTTAATACGGAATATTTAAAGTAGAATAATATTAAAACAGCTACAATCTACAATGTAATAGAAAAATTTTATTATTTAATGATTACTGACTAAAATTTGATGGGCTTACTTGGCCAGTTTTTTGTATGCCCAATTCGGAAGGTTTTAAAAACTTGACCAGTGAACCCATCAAATTTTAGTCAGTAATCATTAAATAATAAAATTTTTCTATTACTTTGTAGGTTGTAGCTGTTTTAATATTATTCTACTTTAAATATTCCGTATTAAACCTTCATGAAGTAAGATCTTAGCGTACGTTTAGATCTCAGTACTTTTCACGGCTGACTTGTTACACCAAGGTTTTTGTATAAAAGAACTTGGCTCTTTTTTTAACATTTATGTTTTTGGTCTGATCTATGTATCTTAACGAATTGGGTTCGATCAGTAAGATACGAACGTATCCATTCTAAAAGTATGGAGTAGATACCAAGCTTGGACAATTTGTATAATACGAGTAATATTTCATGGTTAACTCTATCAAATGCCTTGGCAAAATCAGTAAAGATGATGTCGAAACAAATCCATGCTGAGAATCAGATACTATTTGTTTTGTAAGAAAAATTAGCTTATCACATACAATTTTTTCAAATATTTTAGGAATAATACATAACTTACATATTGGTCGATAATTAAATATTTTTTTGCTTTGCTTAAGACTTAAAAATCAGAGATATGTACGATGTTTTCCACTCATTTAACAATTCACCTGTTTTCAGAGAATTATTGAAAATTAGCCACAAAGGTAACGCAAGGGACGTTGCACATTTGTTGATTATCTTGGGAGATATACTATCTGGACCAAGTCCTTTGTTTTCATCAATCCCATTTAACGCTTCAAGTACATCTGATATTTCTAACTGAATAATTCCTATATCAATTACATTAGATGGACTAAATTCAAGTAGCTCGCTAGGAGACGTAACTGCGTAAACAGGCAAAAGATTACAGATAGTTTGCAAATCACTAGTTATAGAACCAGAAAACTCCATACAATTTGGTAAACCACTAAATTTTCTTTTGGAGTTTATAAAATTCCAAAAGCTTTTGCTGTCTTTCTTAACTTTGGATTCAGCTGTTGAAACATAATTATTATACAAAAATTTATTTAAGACATCAAAAGACTTTTCGATTACAAGATAGTTCTGTCTGAAAACCAAATTATTTTTGTCTTTTTTGTAGCGTTTATATGCTTTATTTTTTTTTATTTAACTTGATAAAGCGCAACATGGGTGTATGGATCAGAAAAGTATAGAATTTCTTTTTATGAATCCTAAAATTGAATTAGCTTTAGCTACAATGGCATCAACGTAAGGAGCAAATGAAAACTTGGAAACGAAAGTTACTCCTAAATCTTTCACTTTTGCAGTTCTCTGAAGAAGATTGGAATCTAGAGAACATGGATATTCGTACATAAAGTGTTTCCTGGAGATAGAAATAACGAAACATTTTTTAATGTTGAGGCTCAGGTAGTTTAGCTTACACCAGCAGGATAAGTTATCCAAGTCCATTTAAAGTTTAAGGCAGTCACTATTGCTTGTTACTTTCAAAAATAATTTGAGGTCATCAGCATATTGGCTAAAATTGATATGGTTGACAATGTCATCAATAAATATGATAAACAGCAATGGACCGAGGTGGCTGCCCTGTGGAACACCAGAAGAACAACTAATAGGTCGTGAAGTATATTCATTAATTTTTACTTCTTTGATTCTACCCATTAAAAATGAACCGATCCATTGAAGTAGGCTTGAGTGAATACCGCAAATTTCAAGTTTACGAAGCAATATTGTGTGACAAACTGAATCGAAAGCCTTACTAATGTCCGTATAGATAGTATCAACTTGGCTTTGGTTCTCGATAGATTCAACCACAAAAGAAGAAAAGCATACTAAATTTGTAACAGTTGACCTACCTGAAATAAATCCCGGTTGGTGAATACTAACGTGTTCCTTGACTAGAAAATCGAGCTTATTTTTTATTAAGCTTTCAAAATTAGGGATCGCAGATAGTTTACAAATTCCCCTGTAGTTCGCAATATTGTTTTTTGAGTCCGATTTAAAAATTGGTATCAAGTAAGATGATTTCCATTCATCCAAGAACCACCCAGTAGACAAGGAAAGATTGAAAATAATTAGCAAAGGAAGGCAAAGGGAATTTGAACATCTTTTTAATATAAGTGCAGGAATGCCGTCAGCGCCAGGTTTTGCAGTCCATCTAAAAGACATCGATGAAGTCAAGTTCTATGGACCCAATATCGACTTTAGGTGGGTCATTAGAAGGAATTACAGTATTTCTTTGAGAGTTACAGTACACAGATTCAAAAAATTTAGCAAAAAGTTCAAGAGTCTGATTAATATCGGTAGATTCCACCCCATTGAAATTCATAGACTTAGGAATCCCAAGTGATTTCCGTTTTGAATGACTTCCGAATTTGAATTAAGGCACAGAATTGCTTTGGATCATTTTTTTGAGTTTAATTCGACGTTCATGATATAGTTTCTGTGTGAGAATTTACTAAGAGTAATGAATTCTTTACGGAGCTTAGAAAATTGTATCTTATCATACAAATGATTAGATTTTTTGAATTTGGGAAAAGATTTGTTTTTTGAATTTTTCAGGTGACTCAACCTTTTATTATACCACGGGTGCTTAGCGACATTCTTTTTCAGTCCAGTTGGCACAAATAAATCAAACGCATTTTTTATAATACCCGCGAAATGATTAAACGTATGTTTTAAATTTAAATAAAGAAATTCAGTTTTCCAATCGATGTTACTAAGGTATTTATCGAGTTCAATGAAATTGGTATTTAAAAAGTTATAAGATTTTAAAAAGTTGGTAGAACTAGTTTTTAAATAATTATATAATTCAATTTCAATGTATAATTCTTTGTGGTGAACTGAGTTTTTTAACAATGTATAAAGAACAATTTCATTTACTGAAGCTTTAATGTCATCAAATAGTAAAAAATATAAGATCTAGAAAATAATTGTGAAATAAGAACACATTTTCTATCTATTCCTTGTAAATAAAGGGGTGGCCGTGGCGCGATGGTTGTGTGCTCGCCTGTCAATCTCAATATAACAGGTTCGATTCCTGCCGTCGTCTATGTCGTTTTTAATTCCATTAAAACCTTCTATAAATTGTCATCAATGGGATGCTGGTTTACTCATTACATGTTGTTTAGGCATAACACTAACAACATGTGATTGAGTTAAACTAGTATGCCCAACAAGGATGAAAAACGAACAAAATAATGCGAATTATAAGGGGCATAGAAATAATGCACGGCAATTATCCGTTTTAGTTTAGCCGCCATCCCTGGAGATAAAAATATCTGAGACAACCACCTTCAGTCTCAGAAAATCGTGCCACACATCTTTCCTATCCTTCTTTCTCTTCCGTAACTTCACGACCACGCTGTGTTGAAACATTTGAAGGGTATTCATATTCCCTTGAGCGTGAGTAAATTATAAAAAAAAAAAAAAAAAAAAAAAAAATACATATATAATATAGCCTCTAGAATATTGGCTGTTATTTATCCTATATTTTAAGATCTTAACTTTGAGGATTTAATCGATAGAACTAAAGAAATTTCATGAAAAGCCTAGTGTCTCCGGTTCCTAGAACCATTTATTATGTGTTTTGATTTTCTCAAAAACGGTACAACTGATTTTGATAATTTTTGTATGCTAAAAAAAATTCAGTGTGATATTATGGGCAGGGACTACATTTTGGTCAGAAAAAAATTTGGGCGGAAATGTTATTAGGGGTACCTGTCATGGAACCGTTTTTTTGATTTTCGAATTTCTCACCAACGACTGTAACGATTTTAACCAAAATTTTTATGCAGGAGCTGCCTTGCATTTTAAAAAATATATACTAAAATTTTTTTATGAAAAAATAGTTTTTGGATTCTAAAAAAATAATACAATTTTTTTGTTTGAAAATTCAATATCTTGAAAACCAATACAGGATTAAATTTTTAAATTACGTTTTAAAATTTATGTTATTAAATACTAACAATTTGCATAATAATTTTTTTTATAAAAATTTTAAGAAAAATTTAGTACACAAAAAACATGTTTCAGTGTGTCTGTATGTCTGTACCTCTCACTACAGCCTAAACCACTGAACCCATTTCTTTCAATCTCGGTAGTTAAGGATCTTCGGTGATTCCCTAGAGGGGAAATTGAAATTTTTTTAGCAATTTTATGCACTTGAACATTATTATCTCATTAAATCCATGTTTTATATTTATAAAATGTATCTTAAATTCCAAAGTACTTTTACATAAGAGCAAGTTCGTGCGATCCAGTCGTGCATTTTATTTATTTTGACTTGCACACCTTAATCGATTAAATTCCAAAAGAAAAATGTATATGCAATCATAAAGCAAAGGTTGTCTATTTTATGGGACTGTAAAAAAAGTTTGCGGTTTTTTAACTAGGATTTTTATTAATATTTAGAAACAAGTGTGAATACGTTCTTTTTAACACGAAGAGAGCTTGTCAATATTATGTAAAGTTCTTGAAATAATAATTTTGAGGCTCAAATTGGGTTTCTGCAAGCCGAATTAAGAAAAATAAATTGCACGACTGGGTCACTCGAACTTGCTTCTATGTAAACGATTAAGAATTTCAAAAATGAATGTTATGAGAAAAAACTGTTTTTAAGGATGAAATTCATTTTTTAAATAACTAAAACAACTCATTTAGCAGTTGGAGCTAAACACAGGATGCCATGTTTTTAAGCAAAAATTAGTTTATGCAAAAACAAAATTATAATTCGTTGCAGTGGTTTCTTAAAAAAATAAGCTTTTATATACAAAATTTTTAAAACATTCTTAAGAAAAAATTTTGGAACGCCAATTTAAAGTGTTAATTAATGTACGAATAAAAATTAAATTCGCAAAAAAAAAATATTTATCCGTTTCTGATATATCGAATTTTCCAAAAAAACTAGGTTTTTTTTTTAAATTCAAAAAAATATTTGTTTTTTTTTTAGTTTTGAAACGCAATGTTTTTTAAACTTTTGAGAAGCTTGTCTATAAAAAAAATTCATTAAAATCCGTTATGCCGATAATGAGAATTCGAAAAATCTTTCTATGGTAGATACAGTCAGTAATATCTAGATTTAAAATTTTTGTTTATTAAATTATAGTACGTAAGAATTAATCGAAAGAAAAAAAAATAGCTAAATTCTCGGAACCGTTTTCGCGAAAAATACGATTTTCGAAAACCATTTTTTTAACTTTTGTATGAAGGCTACCGTTATTTTTAGTTAAAATAAATTTTGTTTCCTCATTTCTTGTAGATTATATTCAAAAACTTTTATTTATCAAGTTTTAAAATAATCTAAATATTGAGTTTTCAGAAAAAAATGTTGAATTTTTTTCTTAAATCCAAAAAAAAATATTTTTTGGAAATTTGAATTCACAATAATATTTGAACTATTGGGGGCCTTTAACAGAAAAAAGTGATCAAAATCGTTCGTACCGTTTTTGAGAAAATCAAAAACCAAAAAAAGGAGGTACCAAAAATAACAATTTTTTAGAAATTTTTTTTGAACCATTAGATAGCTTTAACTAAATAAAATTTTTTGAATTTTTAAAAAAAAAATCTGTGGGACAGTTTTTGAAAAAAAAAATATATTTATAAAATTTCGAAAAAAAAATCGTATGGTAGGTACCGTTATTTTTGGTCTTACAAAACAAAAGAAAAAAACGTGTAGGGGGGGATTCAAAACGACATCTACCAAGTTTAACGAAAATCGGCCGAGTCGCTTAGACTGTAGTCGAACAGACAGACAAACAGAATTGCGAGACCCACTTTTTTAGTGTTCGCTATCATTGTTAAAAATTATAATGAAGTACGCAACAAATATGTTATACCTTATACCTGAATTATTTACATCATACATT
The DNA here is from genome assembly GCA_911387755.1 of Chrysotoxum bicinctum. Lineage (NCBI taxonomy): Eukaryota > Metazoa > Arthropoda > Insecta > Diptera > Syrphidae > Chrysotoxum > Chrysotoxum bicinctum. Next base: position 119,188,419 of record OU426987.1, read on the forward strand.
AAGCTATTTATCTCTTTCATTTATATACATACATAAGTCTAGTTTCTTAATACATATGTACCATACATACATTAATGAACTTATATAATGAAAATGTATTTCTATGGAATTTTTTCTTAGTTATGTGCTTAATGCTAGGTTGACGTTAGTAACTCTTACGAACTGGAACAATAAATAACTTTGTATTTCGGTGCTTAATTCTCGGACTTTCTTTGATCATTACCATTTTACAGCCGGGTTTTTCAAGTTTTATTTCATGGTGCCGAAACCCGGGAAAGTTAGTCGTACATCGAAAAGAAATATATTTAACGCATTTTAGTCCGAAAAATAAAAGTTTGAACGAAAGTCGCTTTCCCTCTTTAACGCTCACAAAATGGAAGTATCCGCTCGTTCTGCCTACAGAGGACAGGTAATAAAAATCGTTAAGTCTGCCAATGAATATTTATGTTCCCCAGAGTCCCAGATAAAAGACGAGGATAAATTTGATGAAATCGAAGAAGAATTAATTTCTTATATCCAGCGTTTGACAGCTGCCCACGAAAGTCTTCTTTCTTCCAATCTGGAGGTAAAAAGTAAGAACCTCATCAAAGAAGAAGACCTGGACAGAGAATGTGAAAAAGTCGCAGAGTACCAAGACTCGGCCATAGGAACTCTGGCTAAACTTAATTCACGCATGGCTAAACTTAGAAATATGCAGACGCCTAAAACAGAAAATCTAAATGATACATCGAGAGTAATGCACAGACCAGCCAAGCTGCCGGTGTTAACTTTGAAAAAATTCGATGGAAGTTTTCAGGAATGGTTGCCGTTTTGGGACCAATTCCGTACCAAAATTCATGAAAATACTGGTTTGACATCTTCTGATAAGTTCAGCTATCTTGAAAGTGTATTGGTGGGTAATGCAAAAAAGCTAATCGAAGGTTTCTCTGCAACGGAATTGTGCTATGATGCAGCGATTTCACTGTTAATAGAACAGTTTGGTGATACTGAGCGCTTAGTCGACAAACACATGCAACAACTTATTGCTCTTCGACCGGTAAACTCTCCAACTAATGTTACTGGATTACGTCATCTCTATAATTCGATCACCGCATGCAGTCGCACACTCACGGCCTTACAAATCCCTTCACACCAATATTTCGTCATGCTCAAGTCCATTTTACTTCGTTGTCTACCAGTGGAGATCCGTGTCGACTACCACCGTAGTGTTGAAAGAGACAATCATCATGAAGAGCGAGAAGAATCGGAACAATCAAGTACAAGTAGTTCGACTTTTTCAAAAATTGGTGACAAACAGGTGCAAGGTATTATGCGATTTTTAAAGCGAGAGGTGGAATCGCTCGAAAGAAGTCGCGTTGTCTCTGTTTCTACAAATGCAAAAAATCCACATGCCGAAACACTACAGCAACAGCAACAAGTTTAATTTCGCTTAACGAAAAGGACCAGTGTTTCTTTTGTACGTCGAGCAACCATCTTACGAAAGACTATGATAGCAATACATCCATTGCTGAAAAAAAAGATTTGCTTCGTAAGAGCAATCGTTGTTTTCGTTGTACAAAACCTTGGACATTCAGCCAGAAATTGCAAAAGTTCGAGGTGGATTTCTTGCAAAAAATGTAAAGGAAAACATTCAACGTCAATGTGTGATCCCAAAATAGTAGTCGCGGCACCAGTAGTAGAAAAGACAGATTCCGAAGATCAAAGCGCAATGAGTTTATGTGCCAATTCTATAATAGAAAATTCGAATGTCTTTCTGAAAACCGGTCGAGGTATAGCAGCAGCTCCTAACAAAGACAAAAACATTTTAATACGATTCGTTATTGATGGCGGCAGTCAACATACTTATATTCGTGAAAGCCTCGTGTTAAAACTCAACTTAGTCCCTGTTGGAAAAGTGCGAATATCTGTCATACCATTTGGAAGCAAAGAGCAGTGTCCGTTTCAAATTCTGGATAAAGTGCGAGTAGCTATTCTTAGTCAAGTCAGCAACAAAAGCGTATACCTAGAGGCAGTTGTGGTTCCCGAAATTTGTGTCGACGTCCTCCCAGCACCCGAAACTTCATGCCCCTCATTTCATGGGCTTCAGCTGGCGGATACAAAGTATGTTTCCATGGACTCAGAAGATGGTTTGAGTGTGCTTGTTGGCTCTGACTTTTACTGGGCCATAGTAACTGGAAAACAAAGTCGCATTTCATCTTGTTTGCGTGCAATAGAAACCATATTCGGGTGGACAATCCAAGGCCCACATAATTCCTCTGGTAAGGACATTCTCTCAAACACTAACGTATGCTTTTCTTCTGTTTTAAGCACAAGTTTAGCTCTACCTGCTTTGGAAGATAGTGACTCGTAGCGAAGATGCAGAAAACCAACATCTAGCAGAAGAGCTCATCGCATCGTGCATCAAACGAAAAGGTACTCGCTACATAGCAACTTTACCGTGGAAGGATTCACAAGTATCTGCCGGGAACAACAGAAACCAAGCTATAAAACGGCTTCTTTACCTTTCTACACATTTGTCTCGGATACCTGATCGCTTCGAAGAATATGACAAGGCCATTAGGCAGATGGTAATTGATGGAATCGCAGAACCAGTTTCTGCAAACAGTTGTGGTACTCCAAAACGAGTATTTTATCTACCTCATCGACCCGTTTACAAGGATGAAAGCACCACAACAAAGATGCGTATTGTATTTGATGCGTCGGCCCGCTCAGATGATACCCCATCTCTTAACGACATGCGCCACGTGGGAGCGAACCTGCTACCTGATGTCTTGAAAATTCTGCTCAACTTTAGGTTCGGAAGGATTGGAATAGTTGCTGATGTGGAAAAGGCTTTTCTACAAATTTTGCTTAGTGAGGAGGATCGAGACAGCCATCGCTTTATATGGTTGTCTCCTCAAAAATCATCAGATGGGATGCCAAAATTTGAAGAGCTGAGGATGACAAGAGTGACCTTCGGAGTAAATTGTAGCCCATTTCTACTTACAGCAACACTGCGTCATCACTTTGCCGAAGAGAAGCCTCATTTTCAATCAACGTGTGATGTGTTGAAAGACGGTTTTTACATGGACGATTTGGTGGTAAGCATAGATAATGAAGATGAAGGGCTGACGATTTGCCAAGAAGCTTCACAAATCATGAGCAACGCAAATATGAATTTAAGAAAGTGGAACTCGAATAATTCTCTGATTCGTGAAAGGTTTGGTTCCGTTGATGTTCCACCGGTGCAGAAGGTGTTAGGAATTGCTTGGTTTGTCTTCAGTGACGAGATAGCTGTACCTTTTACAGCAGTGGAAAGTTTGCTTATGTCCAACTTAGCGAAAGCTACAAAACGCAACGTGCTCCAAACCATAGCAAGAATATACGATCCCTTAGGAATGCTTGCACCAACCGTTATTAAAGTGAAAATTCTATTCCAAGAGGTATGGAAAAGGAAGGTGTCTTGGGATGAAGTTATACCTGCTGAACTGTTGCTTGAATGGGATCAGTGCGTCAAAAATCTATCAGAGCTAAAGGATGTGACTATACCAAGGCCTGTTGCAGCGCTCTCATCCACCTGCAAAGTGCACATACTACATATTTTTGCTGATGCCAGCATGAAAGCTTACGGTACTGTGGCATATCTAAAGAACATCAACTTCCAGAACGAGTGCAGTGTTGGTTTTTTGTGTGCGAAGAATAGAGTCGCCCCACTTAAAGAAGATGGAACAAAAGAGCTAACGTTACCTAAACTAGAACTGACCGCTGCCTTGATAGCATCTCGTTTGTGTTGCTACCTTAAGAAGTCGCTAACGATACCTATTGAACGAGTTTACATGTGGACAGATTCCAAAATTGCTCTTTATTGGATACAAGGAGAACAAGACCGCTGGAAACCTTATGTGCAAAGTCGTGTTTCCGAGATTCGTCGTCACACAAATACCACAGAATGGAATCATTGCTCTGGAAAAGAAAATCCTGCTGATCTTCTTACTAGAGGAGTTGCAGCTGAACACCTTCGTTCGTCTTCTTTGTGGGCTCAGGGCCCAGCTTGGCTTAAAGATGACAATTACCGAACTGATGACATCTATCAACCACCAACGACTGCTGTTCCATTGTTTTTGCTTGAAACTGTTTCCGGATGTACTAAGCATGAACCAGTTTTGTGCTTTGAAGACTTCAGTACCTGGAATCACTTGTTACGAGTTACTTGTTAATCTTTCGCATTGCACGCTATCGGAAAAATGCTATGAGAAAGCCTTCTCTACATTTGACTGCTGGTGAGCTCGTAGCCGCGGAATCTTATTGGATCAGGTACATACAATTCAATAAATTTACTAATGAAATTTGTTTGTTACAGAACTCGAAATCTGTACCTGGGTCATCCAATATTTTCCAACTTTTTCCATTTCTGGACGAGGAAGGTTTGATGCGTTTAGGTGGGCGATTTCAGTCTTTACAAGAGTCGGTGGACTTCAAACACACCATTATACTGCCACCGAAATCTCATATAACGGACCTTCTTGTTATTGACTGCCATGAAAGATGTCTCCATAGCGGGGTCAATACTGTTCTTTCTCAACTCCGAACCCGTTTTTGGATTCCAAAAGGACGACAACTAGTGAAAAAGCTGCTCAAAAGATGCATCGTTTGCAAAAAATTATGGGGCAAACCAGCCTCGCAACCATTTGGTCCTCTGCCCATCGACCCTTTGATACTGTTGGTATAGACTTTGCGGGACCTTTATATTCGACAACGCTGCTTGTGGTATGACTAAAACATACCTTATGGTGTTTACATGCGCTGCTGTTCGCGCCGTCCATTTGGAAATTACAACAACCATGTCAACCGAAAGTTGTTTGATGGCTCTTCGTCGTTTCATTGCTAGAAGGGGCATACCGTCGGTCATTTATTCCGATAATGCTCAGCCTTTCCGCCGTGCTGCATTGGAACTCCATAATTTGACTTTCGATGAAGAAGCCATCAGTAATTTTGTAGCAAACAGACGTATTAAATGGAAATTTATAGTAGAACGTGCGCCATGGTGGGGTGGATTTTGGGAACGTCTAATACGAACTATAAAGAACGTTCTAAAAGTTGTTATCGGAGAAGCAAGGCTTAATTTTGAGCAATTAAGGACACTCATCGTAGAAACAGAACGAATTGTCAATGCTCGCCCCCTTACCTATATGAGCAACGATCCATTTGATGCTGCCGCCCTCACCCCAGGTGATTTTTTAACGAATAATGGTAATTTTCTGAACCTTAGTGCATCAGTTCCTGGCTCGAATAATATTCAGCTTCTCTGGAAGCAAAGAATGCGGCACGTAAACGCTCTATGGAAGCAATGGCGTTTAGAGTATATGCAACAACTTCGTTCATTTCATCTTGGTAAACATGCTTCCACAAATCAACTAAAGAACAACGATGTCGTTCTTGTTTTCGACTCTGGAAAGCCGCGAATCCACTGGAGAATGGCTATAATTGAAAATGCTTTTACTGGTCGTGATGGCAAGGTGAGAGCATGTCAGATACGGTATGCAGACGGAACTAAAACTAGGAGACCTATTCAGTTGTTATACCCGTTGGAGATCGATTTTGTTCCCTCGGCCGGAGGATGTTAAAAATTATAATGAAGTACGCAACAAATATGTTATACCTTATACCTGAATTATTTACATCATACGTTAAGCTATTTATCTCTTTCATTTATACAGGGTGATTTGCATAAGGTGTGACAAAAAGCTAGGGCGTGTAGGATGGACTTAGACAAGAAAAAAATCGTTTGGGAGGGGGGTCTATTTCCCCCCGTTTAGGCGGGAGGGGCAATTTAAGAAAAAAATCACTTAAAACAGAAAAAAAAATATTAAAAAATAACGGTGATACCTACAGAGTAATGTTATAGCATTTTGAAAAGCCAGAAATACATTCTTTAATTTTGGTTTAAATAAAGTTGTTCGAGTGAATAGTTTTTGAAAAATTAATTTTCAAAATCAAAATTTTGAAAACAAAATGAAAATTTTGTTTTTAAACAATTTTTTTTTCAAAATTTTACGTAATTAAGTATTATTTTTTTATTCAATACTCTTATCAATTTTTGATCAAACACAAAAAACCGGATGTCAAAATGTTTTGTAGTTTTTGAGAAAATCAAAAATAACAAAAACTACTTTTGTTCTAAGAAAAGCCTTTTATTTTAGTTTTTGGATTCTTTCTTTATACAATTTATTTTATTTTACAATTTATTTATACAATTTTTTTAATTATCGTCTTATAAGCATACAATAATGTGACAAAGTACTGGATTAACCATATTTCACACATTTTTTCATTGAGAACACCTGCGTGAGAGCATTGGTTTAAAATTGACCTGCCACTTTTTTATTATGGTGGGGTCGTCTTGGCTTAGGTGCATTTACGAAAGAAAGGTTTAACTTTTTTTGTACAATTTTTTTATTATCAGTCTTATAAGCATACAATAAAGTGACAAAGTACCGGATTTACACATTTTTTCATTGAGAAAACCTGCTAAAGCGGTGTTGAGATTTGATTTGTTTCTTGTTATGCGGATTGCTGTTACTCCAGTGATGTAAATTGTGGAAATTTGTTACTCCATCTCTGGTAAACTGAGCTTCATCCGTCCAGAATGTCCTTCCAAAGTAATTATGTTCAGTTTCATCTCTCAGCAATAATGTTCGACAAAATGCAGCTCTCAGTAAATTGTCGTTTGCGGTTAGCTCCTGAACTGGTGTAGTGTGGTACGGGTGCAAATGCTCGGTATGAAGCACTGCCCATATACTCTAGTTTGGGGCAACTGAAGCATAGTAGCTATTCTCCTTGTGCTAAGGGAGGGATTACGTCGGACCATATCCAAAATTCTTTTCTCTATGTGTACTGATGCAGAAGATGAACTTTCTCTCCCTCGGTGCTCCAGTACTCCGTGTTCTCGAAGACGTTGATGGATTCTTGAAAATATCGTATGACTGGGACACCTTTTGGGATACATTTCAGCGTAGAGTCTTTGCGCTTCACGACTTCGACCATGAACCATACCGTAGCAGTAATGCATATCCGTTAATTCGGCACGAGAGTAACTTGACATCGTGATATGTTGACGACTTGACAATCAAATTATATATTGTGGCGTCGACAATATATGTACATACATTACTGAACTTACCATATATAATGAAAATGTATTTCTATGGAACTTTTTCTTAGTTATGTGCTTTATGCGCAGTTGACGTTAGTAACTTACGAACTGGAACAATAAATAACTTAGTATTTCGGTGCTTAATTCTCGGACTTCATTTGATCATTACCATTTTACAGCCGGGTTTTTCAAGTTTTATTTCAATCATCGTAATGAAACCGACGAGCGTTTTAAACATGGGCGACCTACTGTTCCTTTCGATGAAAATACTGAACGTACAAAAAGAAAAAAAACTGAAAAACTGCGAGCGTCACATCGGTATCTGAATTGAGTTTTGCAACTCAAATGAGCTAGAGGGCAGTTGGCCAAGTGAATGCCTATAAGGTTTTGAAAGATAAGAAGGACAAGAAGGTCATACGAGAAGTCATTTTAGTAATATCGATACCTTCCCGTAAGAATGTATTAAGCGACATTTTTAAAAGTTTCCCGTAAGAATGTATTAAGCGACATTTTTAAATTTGTTTCGTCCAATAAAATACACAAAAAAAATAACTAAATGTGACGTCTTCTTCGTTTCCTGAACAATTTTAAAAATGTAGCTTAATACATTCTGTTATGAAAATTCCCGAACGAACAAATTATCTTTGGGGTGAATGTATTTAATAATTTATGAAGGCGGACAACAATCCGCAGACTCAAAATAATTAATTAAATGATAAAACAATCACGGATAAGATAATACCGGCGCGCGTCGCGAAGAATAAAGTTAGATTACAAATGACGTATGACGTACGAATGTCAACCGATGGAATTGTTCGGAAATTTCCACCACCGACAGCAACACAGTGCTGCCAACTGATAGCTCAGTTTGGGGTGGGTTTAATTGAATAATTGGGGGAAGTTGATTAATCTTTTGATTAATCAAAATGTTATCAAAAATTATTTTTGATATTGGAAAATAGGAATAGGGTGTTCCTAGAAATTAAAATTAACGAAAATAAAAGAAAATGGGCGCCAGTAATTTTTTTTTTTGAATTAAAGGAAATTACAAACCTTTTGGAGCGGAACCACAGAATTTTGTTTGAATAGATTGAAAAAAAAAAAGAAGTATACAATTTGTTTTGAACAATTTTTAATTTCTATCGATCTTTGCTTGGGAAACCTTGCAAGCAGGATGAAAACCCAAGATCTTTTCCGAATTTTGTGAACAAGGAAGTCTCACAAATTTAAACCGTAAAAAAACAAAACCGCAAGTAAATGAAACGCAAGTGAAAAACGCAATTGGGCCGTTAGCGAATAAAAAAAAAACCGTGTCCTTCAATTTACAGGAATAAAACTCGTAATAATTAACAAACCTAACAAAATCTTCTAAAATTGACACTCAAAAAAAAAACACTACTTATCTTTTTTTTTCAAACCTACGGATCTCCTATCCGCCGCTTTTCCTCTGCCACCTCGAATATTCTCCTGTTTCCTCCAAAATTTCTTCTCCGCCTCGAATCACAACTTTCTTTTTTTTTCCTTCCAAATTTCCTCGACAACTCTTTATTTTTCAAAACGACAGAACCAAAAAACTTTTTCTCAATTTTCTTTTTCTTAAAATTTTTCTCGTCTGCCAAATTCAACTTTCTGCTTCGAAAGTTCTCCATAGAGTCCCTTTCCAAGCTAAACCTATTGTCTTCCTCGGTCATTCCATTCTCTCACACATTCATACGTCCAGCCAATCGTTTTCGAGATCTTCAGTCACGGGATCACGGCTTCCTGGAAAGCTACGTGCTCTCCTCGAAAACCTCCGTTCCTCCGAATCTCATCGAAACTTTACTCTCACACACACATTCAATGATTCAACAAGTTGTTGGATGTCTTTCCAAAACTTGCCGAATCCAAATGACCGAAAACGATTCTTTAAATTTTAAGCTCTTCCTAGTTATTTTCTTTCGTTGTCAATTCTGAAAGATTTTCTATTCTAACAAAAATTGCGCTTTAAGAATTTTGAAGCACGTTAACGACCCATTTTGCTTACAAAAAAAATTGTAGATTACGTTAATAAAAGGTTAAATTTGGTTACTAAAATCTTGATTAATTATTCGGCCTGTTTGGAGATAAGTAAGAGTCCACCTGACTCGATTACTTCTTCAGCTCATCCGCTGGCACATCGAAAAGAGACCGCCCGTCTTCTTTATAATTTTAGAACCAACTGTTCCACTCCGTTTGCATATACGAGTACATAGCTCAGAAACCTATTTTTGTTACTTTTCCAAAATACTTTAAGAGCAGGTCTCTGGCTGATGGCCACCAGGTATCTACTAACTCTATAAGTATTTTGGAGCAGCAACGGACAAAGAAACTAAAAATGATTAAAGGCAGGTGAAACTTGTTGTGGTAAATTTTACCGCAACAATTCTTACGGGAAAGTATCGATATGATGATATTGTATTAAATAAAAAAAATCTATGAACTTTATTTATTTATTTACTATGTAGGTAATATAAATAATTAATTTTTTTATTACAAAAATATGTTTGTCATTATTTAAAACAAATATTTGTATAATTAAAAAATAAAAAAATATTTTTTTTTTTTTCAATAAAAAAGTGGGCGGTTTCTGAAGGCGTGGTCAGTGTTAGGTTGAAATATATAAACTCAATGGTCTCAAGATATTTTTCAGAAAGTTTCAGGCTTTTAACTCTACCGGATGATTTGATGCCACAAAAATTGTCGTTTTGACCCACTGCGCCTAGAATTTTGATAAAAAACATTGCATACAAAACTTAGAAAAATTATTTTCGAATTTTTTTAAAAAAAAAAAAGAATTTTTTTTTTTAAATTCGGAATCAATATTTTTTTTCGGGAAATTTAATTTTTATTCGTAAAGTCATAAAAAGTTTTTTCTTAAAAATGTTTTAAGAATTTTGTATACAAAAGCTTATTCTTTAAAGAATCCACTACAATGAATTATAATATTTGTTCTTGTATAAACTAATATTTACTTAAATCACATGGCATCCTGTTTTTAGCTTCAACTACTAAAGGAGTTGTTTTAGTCATTAAAAAAATTAATTTTATGGTTATGAAATTTTTTCTCTAGCAACATTCATTTTTAAAATAAGTTTGTGCGAACCAGTCGTGCATTTTATTTTGTATGGGGCTGCGAAATCTGGGTATAATTATTTGTGCTTTAATTATGTGCTATATAAGCCATTGTTGGTTTTGGTATTTATACAAATGAGTATTGTGTAGATATTGGGAAATTTACTTCTGAGCCAAGCTTGGTTCCTGTTATTGTTAATTTTTTTTGAATTTTAATTTTTAAAGCTTAAATAATTTCTTTTTTTCTGACAATCAGTGGGACACCTCTTTTCTCATTACCTGGCAATAAGCGGTTTGTATATTTTAATACAGATGAAAAAATAAGAGAAGATCCCCTTTTAAAAACATTAACCGAATTGCAGTTGTCATTTGAAAATAACAATTATCTTAAAGATGATACCATAAGCAACATGGAAGAGCAGCGTGTATTCGGGGTATTATTTCTGCTGATTGCCTTATAACAAGTAAAATAAAACTTTATTTTTAGAATTTCGGAATACCCCTTGTTCAAAATGCCGATGCTCAAATTGAAGTTACACCAAAAAGGAATAATTTTATGCAGTTTTTAAAAGATCATGTCAAAGAAGCCTTACAGTTTGGTTTCGATGATGGTGTTTCAAAATTCAAAACTATATCTTTGGTAAATATTTGAGTACATATATATATTTAATTACTTGTATTCTTTATTACCCCTTAAAACCGTTACAAAATTTCAAATTACTTTCAACCAGGTGCCAAATGTAAGGATGTGGTATGAAACTTTTAAACTCTTTCATAATATCTTCATAGAAAATCCAGATAACCCCGACTATGAACCAGCAGATCCAGCTTACGTAAGTTTCTCGTTTTTTATAATTTTATTATGTATTTTTAATTATTCTTATTCTCATGAATTGATTTGCAGAAATCTTTCCTTGAAAATTTTGACAAGCTAATGGATATAGATGAAGGGTAAACTTTGTATAAAAATGCCACAACAAGATATATTAAAGAAAAAAATAGTTTTTTTTTTAAGTGTTGCGAGAATGGTGTTAAAAAAGCCTGCAATGTCTACAGTAATCCAATTTTGAGTCATTATGGAAACACATTTCAAAAAGCATTGGTAAGAATAATAATTTAAAAAAAAATTAACAGATTAGTTTTAAAATTTTATAATTATTATAGATTGATGATGCCTTATCTGTGTTTTCTGCTCATGCAAGGGGACCCAACGTAGATAAGTCCGGACAAAAACTTATTCAGAACTTTGAACAATGCTTGATTAAAGAATCACAGTGTGAATCTTTGGGTATCCGAGCGAGAAACAGTGTTGTAGCGAAACAAAATTCAAGCAAACAAATTTTAATTTCAAGTTCCAATTGTAGACGCATTCAATGTTCTCGTGAAGATCTATATGTTATGCGACAGCAAAATTATGAATTTTATCAAATTTTACCTGATGTTTGTGTGTTTTGCGTGAAAAATAAAAAATATGAGTTGTTAAACTGAAACATTAATTTTGAAAAAAGTTAGGTAAACTTTAAATATCAAGAAGAAGAAGACCTCCTAAAAAGAAATCACTCTTTTAACACTATCACAAAAATCTGATCAAAAAAGTTAAATGTAAGAGTAATTGAATATCGATCTAAATATCTGTTGCGCCTCGCCTATAGATGGATGAGACTTGAAATTTGAGTATTTGGAGTACCTTCACGTTCAGAGAGAATAAATTGGTCTCCTCTACTCGATAGTCAGATACTCTTTGGTACACAAGTGCCGCACAACTTTTTAGGCTATGATCCAACGTTTCCTCATTAATATGTGCACATGGCACTACATGCTAGTTTAGTTTAGTTTATTTTCATCAAGCAGAGTTTTACAATCCCTTATAGATTACAACTTATATAATAATAAAAGTAGTATAGTAAAATATATACAATAAATTTCATTATATAAATAAATAAATATTAATTTAAATAAACTATATATCGATTAGATATGTAACAAAACAAGCATGAAATTTTTTTTAAAACTATCTCTTGAACAGAGTTTAAAAATATCTAGTTACTTCTAGAAAATTCATCACGTAGAAGAAAAAATTATGCGATTGCTTAAGATATCTTTTATCATCATTATTGAAAAATATCTCCTTCTTAACTCAAGCGTTTGCATACCAAAGAGCTGGCATCTTACATTATATGGAGGTCTATCAATACCCCAATTGAGCTTATTAAAAGCGTATCTAGTGAAAGATTTCTGTACTCTTTCAATTCTTAAGGAATGAGTTTTTTAATGAGGATTCCAAACAACACTACAATACTCCAGATTAGATCTGACAAAGGCAGAGTAAAGGCATTTGAGCGCGTAAGGATCAGAAAATTCCTTTGTATTTCTTCGTACAAAACCAAGCATCTTATAGGCTTTCCTCTTCTTCCTTTTTATCGGCGCTGTTATGATCTCGATGTCGAGGGGATCATAACTCTCCCACGTATCTGCTTCACACAAGTGATCCGCCTGTGGGGTTCGCCGGGTTGACCTCAGAAATCGGCGGCAAGCCTCCCGGTTTTGTATTGTTCCATTTCTGAGGCCAACTCAATGCTGGTGTTTTTGCATTTGTTTGTACCAGGAGTGTTTAGGCCTACCTTTCTTTTTATTCCGAATTGGAACGTTGTATGATATTGCCTTTTTGACGGGGTTCTCAGGATCTCTCCTTTGAACATGGCAATACCAACTGAGCCGGTCGTGTTCAATTTTTTGGGAAATGGTATTCTTAACATGAAGGCTTCCTCGGATCTTCGTACTTCTAATTCGATCAAGCTTTGTAACTCCTGCTGTCATACGAAGCATCTTCATCTCAGCTGCCGTTAGCTTACTCTCATACTTTTTGTACATTGTCCAACATTGTGAACCGTATGTGAGTGCTGGACGCACAAGTGAAGTGTAGAGCTTTCCTTTCAGCTTAGGGGGCATTTTTCGGTCACAGAAGATAGCAAAATTTTCCCGCCACTTCATCCACCCTACGCTTACGCGATGATTGATATCGTCATCACAAGTAGCTTCGTTATTTATCATAGACCCCAGATATTTAAACTTTTCACACTTGGGAAGCACTACTCCATTCAAATAAATGTCTGAAATAGGCCTGTGTGGATCAGAAAATGGGCAGCATAGGTATTCTGTCTTTTTCGCGCTTATGCGGTACCCACTTCCTTCTATAACATCCACCCATACGTTAAGTGCTCGTTGTAGGGATATCGGGTCTTCACTTATGATGGCTCCATCGTCAGCAAAGAATAACTGATGCACTTTTGGATCCGTCACTTTGCCTTCAAGCAGGTAATCAAGAACTGTAATAAAGAGCAGGGGACTCAAGACACTTCCCTGGTGTACACCTACTGTGATTTCGAATTCTTCGGTGACTCCAGCTGCGCATCTTACTTTAGTAACTGCTCCATCATACATGTCCATAATTATCCGCACATAGGTTTCTGGAACTCCTCGTTGCCTGAGGGCCACCCATATTAGATCTCGTGGTTGCCGATCGAATGCTTTTTCAAAATCAACCAATACGACATGCAAATCCTCCAAAGAATCCCGATGTTTTTCCATAATTATTCTTATACTCTGGATTGCATCCGTGGTTGACTTACCCCCGACAAACCCGCACTGGTCATCAGATAGCCTAATTATTTTTCGCAGTCGGCTACCCAAGACTCGCTCAACGATCTTCATGGTGTGTGACATCAGCTTAATCGAACGGTAATTATCACAGCATCTTATAGGCTTTATTAACTATAAAATCAATGTGAAAATTAAAAGAAAGTTTATGATCTAATATAACTTGTTGCGGGGCAAGAGGAGGGGATGCGTTGGACCAAGGAAGGGCTGAAAAAAGGAAAAGGTAGGAAAACGAGTTAGGGATAGGTTGGAAAAGGGAAAAAAGAATGCCAAGTTCCGGGGAACGCGGCCTGCTTGCTATGCTCGGCAATTAGCTCGCCGGAATGGGGGGATCTTGCCCCCGGAACTCGACCTCACCTGCAAACAAAACATATATCAGGCCTACAAAAAAAGAAGATACTTAAAGAGACGTCAGACGGACCATCACTACTTCAAGAGCACTGCAGATGTTTTCGCAGTGATGCCAACCCACCCAACCAAGAAATCCGTGGCAAACTTGGATTTCCCCTAATTTAGACGATGAGCACGTTCCGGTCACAACATCCCCACCGAAACAAATCGGCTGCCTTCCACACCCTGAAAAATGACTTCAAGCAATCATGTCTCGTTCAGTACGAAACAAGGAAACAACTAAATTTCATCACCAAAGGCTTTCTATGAAGTTTTATTTTAATAATCAAAATAACTCGGTAAATAAACACAATTGAATATTTGAAGAATTTGAAAAATAGAGATAAATTCGCATTACGAAGAGTTTGAACATTTTTTTTTTACAGATTTAGACATCGACAAAAAGAAAACAAGGTGAAAATGAGTCGTTTCCCTGGATAATTTTTCTGATACTTAATGGGTTTATTGTTTAAACTGTCGGCGTGGAAATTCCCTACCTTGAAAGAGCTCTGTAGAGGAGTACTTATCTCACAATATTATAGTACGCGATCATGATCACGGGAAACACTTATATTCACTTACAATAAAATAATCTAAATGGAAAATATGTAATTTTTCAACTTATCAGAATCAAAGAAAACAATGAAAATTTATTAACAAAATGAAAACTTCAAAGCCGAATACAAAAATATAGAAAAAAATAATGTAAATTTATAAACAAATCGAATTATATTTTTGCACACTAATAGAACAAAGAAACCACATATTCCTTTTCCAGCAGTATAATCCTCGTATCAAATTAATTTTTAGCTTTTTGCATGGGTCGAAACTATAACTTTTTTGTGGCCTAGCAATTTTATTACACTATATCTTATTATTCTTTTTTCTTTTTTTTGTTCTGTTTCTTATTATGTACCTGGGTTGGGTTTACCAACTCACTCCGCTATGCAACACTCTTTTATAAGAGATGCTCCATGAATTTCACTTGGATTAGTTGTTATGGGATTTAATAACTCAGCACCAGCAAAAAGGATGACGCTCGTTCTTTTCCAAAAAAAATGGTGTTGGCAAGGAGCTCAAAAAGGTATCCTCCGGTTTCAAAATCGCTGGGTAGTGAACGAAGCTGGGTCCAGAAAACGGATCATCAATGACCAAGAAAAATTGCTGTGGCGGCCCAGTCCTTCACTGGCAACTTGGAACCGCCAGAAATCACAAGTGGGGTAGTGGGTAGCCTTAAAGAGTTGTATCTTTTAATTTGTTATAAAAAAAACTTGGTTCAAATTTAATTCCTGTATTTTTTTATATAATTTATCTTGAAACGAACTGTTAAACAAAATTTCGTAAGTATAAAAACAATTATTCACTATTGTAAATTCACCACGTACTATATCTAGATCCTAGATGACAGGTCCTTTACCTGGGTAAGTTGGCTTATGAATGTCAGTCGGCCGAGAAAGAAGTCATACGAGAATCATCCCACTTCGGTTCGACTATTCCTTCTCCCATTCTATTCGGATCATACGATCCAATTCACCCACCAGTTAAAACTTTGCTGTATTCCCAGCCTGTTACAGTATTGGTTGTCTTTAATTTTCTTCAATTCCTTATTTGATAGTTTGGTAATGCCCATTCAGCCCTTTAACAAGTGCTTTCCACTTTGACTACTAGGTGGCGCTAGGCAGTAGAATTACAAGCCGATGGCAAACAAGCAACTTAGATGGCCAAACATGGGCAACCAATAAAGGAAACATAAAAATATATCGCAAAGGAACTGAGTTCATCTCTGAACTAGATTCAACCAGTCAATCCGCTTTTATAAGGCGTTCTCTAGTTCAAAATCACATCGGGTTGGATTTCTTAAAACTTTTGTATCTGCCATAGATATGTTATTTACATCCTAAACGTGACCCAGCTGGTTAAGTGTCTTAAAAATGAGGTATATTTGGCTCGGGTTTATACATTTCTATTTCATTTGTAATTGGAACTGAAACATGATGCAGAAGACATGGCGGCTATTCTTGGTCAGTTAACTTTTTTTTTTTTTTTTGTTGTATTATAATTTTCTATATATTTTTTTTCTTTTTATTTCGTTTTCTAACCTTTGTTTTCATTTTATCGTTTCAGCTTATTTGGGGGGTTATCCAGGCGGCCGCAACAAACTCCTAAGTCTTTTTTTTTCTGAGTTTTTTGAGTAACTTTTTCCAAAATAATATCATTAATTGGGTAATCAAACAAAATGTGTGATTTTCTCCTAAAACACGTAAAACTTTGACACTTAGAGACATTCAGAAAGTGTAAATTTCTATTACACCACAATGCTAATTTATTTAGAAATTCTTGCAATAATAGACAATCATCAACAGATTTGTATGGCTTTAAAAATTTTAACATCATCAGCATACAACAAATAATTAGAAAATTTAATAGCACAGGAATATCATTTATAAAAAGTATGAAAAACAAAGGTCCAATATGACTCCCCTGTGGAACACCTGAGGTTACTTTGATAGCTTTAGATTTGAATTTATCTATTTTAATGAATTGTATCCGATTACTCAAATATGCACTTATCCATTTTAAAAAATGATAACATTTTTCGTATTATGCAAGTCAACTAAAATCAGTTGTAATGAAAAAATACGTTGCCCTCTTTTAGGAGTCGATTTGCTGTCAAAACCAGGGGGGTCATTCCGTAAAACGATTATCGTCGGACGATATCGTTTTGACGATATCACTCACTTCACGTAAGACGATAATCGTCAAAGTGATATCGTTAAAACGATATCGTTTGCACGATAGCTAAATAGGTATCGTCTGTCATTAATTTCCATTACTATTTAATCAAACTGAAGTCAAAATGTTTCGTCGCAATTTAGTTTTGTTACATAGTGAAAATGAAAATTAAAAAAAAACAAACAATTAATACTGTTACGAAGACAATTAATTGATGAATCAGACTTTCTATCTCTTCCAACCCATATGTAAGTATATTTTTTTACATACAATACATAAATATGCACATAAGTAATCTTTCTTACTAATTGTTGTAAAATAATTTAAACCATTATAGTTTTGTTCAACGTTTTCGAATTTCAAAAGAAGCCTTTTTAACGATACTTCAAACAATATACTTGCCGGATGGTTGTCGGTCTACATATATACCATCAATATTAAGATTTCCTGTAACTATTGAGACTTTGGGTGGCGGAGGGTACCAATGGTTGGCAGGCAACGATTTTGGACTCGCTCTTGTAAAAAGCACATTATCCAAAATAGTTTCGGAAACGACAAATATCCTAGAAGCCAAGTTATGTCCCCTGTGGATTAAATGGAATCTTTTTAGCGAAAATGAAACGTCCGAAATAAAGCAATAGTTTTACATTTTCAAGTTATCGAACAAGTATTGTCTTTCATGGATTTCATTTTGACATTTCAGTAACAGTATAAGAGTATCTAAAATTAACTGAACGATCTTATACCGAAAACGATTGACGAGACGATAGTGATAAAGTTACGTGAAGCAAATTATTGATGACTAGTGTAAAATACCCGGCGTTGCCGGGTTCTTGTGGAGAAAATTTCTTTCGCACAGAAAGTCTTATGAAATAACAACTAATTATCCTAGAAAGTTTATTTCCCATACTAACAAATTCTGAGAGAATCTCAGAGCATCATTCACCTACCCTAAGGTAAACGGGAAATATTCCGAGGAAAATTTATTCGCGAAAGCCCTTTACAGTTACATGATATATCAAACCACAAATTGTTGTCGTATGTTTTTGCATATTTCATCCAAAATGAATATTTTTGCATACCATGCACACGTAGAATAGGTGAACTAAACAGATTAAGTATGGATTACGATTTGTAAACATTGAAAAAGAATATTTATTGAAGCATATGCACCATTAACATATGTATGTTAAGCGCTTCAAACTTTTTTTTAGGGCATATTTTTGTTTGCCGTAGTTATCACTATCTGTTGTTTCTTCGTTTTGGGCTTCTTTAGTTACTTTGATTTAATATATGTTTTTCATTTTCATAAAATTGATTGAAAAAAGTACTTGCCTTCAGATTCTAAATCGATTTTAATAATATTTCTGAAAGACTCCGTAATTATCGAAGAATTCCATTTTTGTTTCGTTCAAAAAAAAATTTGTCTCTACATTTAAAATGAAATTGCTTGAAACCACTAATACTTTCAAGAAATATGCAGTTGGAAGCAATTAAGAAGATTGTTTTATTGAATTTTTCAATAATTTTTAAATTAATTTTTATTTTATTTTATTTTACTAAAACTAATATTTAAAAGAATATTTTTGCCCTAGTCATCACTATGTGTTTCGTCGGTTATGACTACTTCATTTTTATTTTTTTCATTTTCATCGTTGTTATGTTCTTTTTCTTGGGATGACGCGAAAATGTCATCTTCAAAATTGACAAAAAAAAACAACTCGAGAGCTCCATTAACTCTACCCGCGAATAACTACTGTTGGAAGAACCATCTTTTGGTTGCTCATCTTGTTTTTGTTGTTTGTATTGTTTCTGACAATGTAGTTGTTGTTGTCGTTGGTAGATATGACCATTGTTTATTGTGTTGAAGTTGTGTTTCCGGAATTTTATTTTGTTCTTTTTCTTGAATAGGTTCATTTTGCTTTGCTGGTGCAGATCCCAAATCTCCTTAAAATAACAAAATGCAAATACGAATTAAATACTCCATAGTGTGTTTCGCCCATTTACGACTGTTGGTTTCATCAGTTATAATAAAACTTTAAGTGGAACGAAATAAGTTCAAGTGAAGTCTACTACTATTTTAACTTGTCAAGACGCAACATGGAGTAGAACTCATTTAAAATTTTAAATGAACTTAATTTATTCGCTTATAATTTTCTTCAAATTCGTATACTTTTTACTTTAAGCAAACCATTACATAAAAATATCAACTAACCTGCTGCTTCCACTGACTTTTGCAAACCAATGTAGGCTTGCTTAAAAAATTCTATGCGGTTTTAAAACTTTTTGCTCGAGTGTGTAAGGGTCCATGCTTCTGCAATAAAAATTTAATAATCTTTATATTTTCTATTATAAAAAAAGCCAAATTTTAAGATATAATTTAGGCTTAGCAAAGTTTTTGATAAAATTTCTGCTATTCGGTTCAATCATAAGTTTCAACTAATAGCCTTTTCACACCGAGCCGAAAACACGGTTTTCGCCAAAAAATCGGTTTTCGTCGAAAACCTGCATCGAAAACACAAGTTTTCCCATACATTTTTGTGAACTACAAGTTTTCCATTTTGACAAGTTTTTGATAAAACCTCTCGAAAACGAGTTGAAATTCAGAGATGATGTAAACAAACACACCTAATGAAAAATTCAAAGCTCAATTGAAATGAAATGAAAACATTCAAATACCAATCAGACATAAAAAAAAAAACATCTGACAGCTACTGAGAAGAAAAATTTACAGTTTTAATTTCGAACTGTTTTTGTTATTTTTGGGCTTGATCATGGTGATTTAACTGGTAAGTTATATTTTTTAATTACTTTTATAATATTAAGTAAAAATAATAAATATTTATATACTTTTTATTTTAGAAAATGGAAGAAAACAAAGAACGCAAGAAAAAAAACAAACCAAGAAAACTATGGGGGATTCCTGATGAAGAACTCCTTCTGGAGCTATGGGCTGAAAAGGAGCCAGGATTACGTGGTGCCCGAAAAAATTCCCATATTTATAAAGAAATGTCGTTGGCATTTGAGGGGCGGCTGGTGGAGTATACTCCAGTACGACACTTGTACCGTGGCACTTTTTCACAAGTGTCGGCATGTAAACGTATGATAATTTTTTTCCTATATGATATGAAACAAATTGGTTAAGATGGCGGATGCGATGTTTTTTTGAAATGTCAAAGTAAGAATTGAGGGGAAATAGATGAGGCGAAACCAATACACTGGTGTTAAAATCTCTAAAGAAAAAAAGAGAGTAAAAGAAAAAAAAAGATCAAATAGCGGGTGTGTTGGATCGTATGATGATAACTGTGTGAGAGGAGAAAAAAATACATTGCTTGGAAAAAAAAAGTGGCATGTTTGCCGGTTGGAACCCTGTAAGGGGGAAAAGTCAAGTGACAGATTTCATTATTTCTCCAAGAGTGAATTGAATACGTGCAGCCGTCTTGAGCTCGGGTGACACTGATTTTTTTGTAATTTTTAAAAGAAAAAATGTAAGAATCTTATTTGTGGTAAAATTCATGTTTGTGAAAATTAATTTATTAAATCTTATAGTTTTTTTTTATAAATAGTAAAATTAATTACAGTTTTTTTTCGTAAATCTAAGATCTTTAAAATATTAAAGTAAAGTGCATATAATCATTCGGAGAATTCCTAAATACATTGTTTTTTGAATAATTACTTCAGTAAGGTGAGATTTACAGAAGAAATTTTGCAGAGGATTTAGTGCTAAAATGTAGTAAATTTGTACAGGCTACCGTACGCTATTTTTGTTCAATCTCTGGCGGTTCCAGCTTGCCAGCGGAGCGCTGGGCCGCCACATCAATTTTTTTGTTTTGCCTTTGTGTGAATGACGTTGAAGTGGATGGTAGCAAAGCTACTGCGCTGAAGATGAAATGACCGGAACCTGGAATCGACATTTTAGGGGGAATCCCAATATAGCCAAAGGATTCCCAATGTTGGGTGGGTTTGGCAACGCTGCGCTAACACCAGCAGTGCCTTGAAGTGGTGATCGTCTGTCCGCGGTCGATTCTTTTGATTTTTCTTTTAGGCCTGATTTGTGTTTTTTTCGTTGCAGGTGCGGTTAGGTTTCGGGGGCAAGATCCCCCCCATTCCGGCGAGTTTAGCTGAGCATCGCAAGCAGGCCGCGTTCCCCGGAACCTACCACTCATATCCCTTTTCTGAACCTTTCCTTTCTCAATTTCCTATCCTTTCCTAACCTACCACAATACCGACTATCCAACGATTCCTCTTGCCTCGCAACAGCTCCTGAAAATCATAGCTGTTTAACAATGATGTTTTTATTCCATAAAGACTTCCCCCACTAGCACGCCCTCTGTAATGTGCTTTCCAATTTAACTTGTACCCATTAGAATATTTAGTAAACTTATTAATATTAATATTAAAAAAATATTTTTGAAAATAAAGACAAGATTAAGATCTTTTAAAAAAAGTAAGATTTATCTGCCTTTACCTGCCTTTTTCCTTAATACAACCTATTATTTTCATGCATTTTTAGCAGAATGTGTTCAAATAGAGAGATTTTTGAGGTATGGTTGTCTGCTCCATCAATCAAAGTTCCAAATCTTTTGCAGTTTGTGTTAAGAAAATTTAATGTAGAAGGTATTTTGGAGCCTGAAGATGACATTAAATTAAAAGGTCACCTTTTTTCCCTGTGCTCAAACATTTATAAGCGCTGGCAAAAGAGCAAAAGCATGAAAAATATTTAAAAAAAAAAAAAAAAAAAAAACAAAACAAAAAATATTAGCAAGCTGTAGCAAAATATTTAATGTCATTATGTTTTGTTGTTATTGTGCTTTGAGAAAATGTTTACTTTTCTAGCTACTTCTTACTAACCTTCAAAATATATGACTTTTTGTAGGGCAAGGTCAAACCATAAAAAATTAAAAAAAAAATTAAAAAATGGATTTCTTTTAATAAAAACACAAAAGTTGAAGGTGTTTTTGAATTTATATTGAATGATTTAAAGATTAAGAACGATTTTGTTGGAAAAAGTATGCCTTTTTTTCAAAAATCTTGAACGTAGGTGGAAGGCTTGTACACGAAACGGCGATCATTTTGCGAGACGCCACGGAGTCTGGTTGAGAACTTCTTTTATTTTTCCAAATATTATTCTTAATTTTCTGGAAAATTCATCATCTTGTAAATAAATTCTTCAAAAGTAGATTGGGTCTCATTGTTGACAAGCCTAAGTTTGGATTTGGGTCAACAAATTATGGAATCACGGCAAGAAGTTTTTTTCAGAATTCGAAAATAACAGCAAAAATAATAAGATTTGATGAAGAACTCATACATAAATTTTCAATCGCATTAAGAGTCTTAGCTTCAGGATTTTCTATACAATTTCATCTTTAAAAATACCTTTAAGACAACTGTCTGAAGAAGCACTAGAGGCGAGTCATAAAAAATTACGGAAAAATCACCTCCCTCACACAAGAAAATCATTAATACAAACGAAGACCTCTTGACAACATCCTTTTATTTCGAATTTCAGACAGATTCAAGACCTTTAAAAGCTGACCAAAGCAATGTCAGGCCATATATCAAAATCTTTCTTCGTAATTGTTTATTTTTCAGTTTTTCCTTTTGATATTACTTTTTTTATGAATAACTATTTTCGTCAACAATAAAAATATTCATTCTATTTTGCAAAATCTTTTATGCCGATATATTCCGTAGTTTTTGTGGTTTGGGAGCATATATACATTCCTACTTACCTTTAAAATATTACAACTTTTGTATAACGTAAAAATCATAAATTTTTTGTAATGTTTGGCTTCCAACTAATAATAATAAAATTGTGAGCGTGGCAGTGGGTGGACTTCGGTTCAAATTAATTTTTTTATCACACACATCAATTCTGGACACTTTTTTTTCAATATCCTACGATAAGTTTAAGAAAAAGCTATTTTATAGAAAAAGTAGGCGTGGCAGTGGGCGTAATTCACGATTTTATTAATTTACAATTTCTTAACTAACCAGAATATTAATACTTGAATTCACTATCGTACGGAAGTTTCCGTTAAACCAACTTTTTGTCCGCAGTGGGCGTGGCAA
Source organism: Chrysotoxum bicinctum (assembly GCA_911387755.1). Lineage (NCBI taxonomy): Eukaryota > Metazoa > Arthropoda > Insecta > Diptera > Syrphidae > Chrysotoxum > Chrysotoxum bicinctum. The sequence continues at coordinate 119,211,493 of OU426987.1, forward strand.
GGCGCGTGAAAATTCCTCAAATTAAGTAAAATTCCTTATTTATTGCATTTAATAACCAATTTTTGTGCACAGTTACCTTACTTTTGAAAAACAGATTTTTTTCCACTGCCGCCATACAATCGACGCACTGTGTGTCGGTATCACAATTTCAGTTCTGTACTTACGTACTACAACTTGCATTATTTTGATAAAGTGGCATCCTTGGTGCATCTGGATTGACTGGTCTATACAATTCATTTTGACGTCTTTTTGGCAGCGACAGGAGTTTGACATATTCGAAGTCCATCTCCATACTCGTTTTCATATTTAATAATATTATAATTGTTCAAATGAAATGTTTTATCAGCAACCACCATTGAATGGTTTTTTATATGTACTTTTTCATTTGGTTATTTTGTTTTGATTAACTTTATATATGCAAGAAGAATTCGCCGTTTGTACTGCATCTGCTTTATCATGCTTCGTTGAATGAAAGCCCCAGAGCCTTTAAGCTCTGACGAGTTCTTTAGCATTTTCTCTAGAGCTTCTTTATATTTTTAAAGTATGCTTTTATCCAGTTGACATTTGTCATGTTATAATAAAAATAATAGGTAAATGTTTTCAGAGGAGAAAGGTTTTGCTATTTTTGAAGATTTTCAACTATTTATAGAACGTCGAGTATTCAAAACTCGAGCAAATCATTTCGAAGATCTTGATGTTCATGAATTTTATACAAGTTATCGCTTTGATAAGACCACGGTTCGGTTCTTGGTTGAAAATTTTGACTTAAGGGAGCCAGTGACAAACCGCAGTCTTCCCATTTCTCCAGAACTGCATGTCCTAGTAACATAACATTTTTTAAAGAAAAAACTGTTTACCGATGTTGGTAAGTACATTTAAAATTTCAGATAGAAAAAAAAGTTTATTTGTCAATATTTAAGAAGCAATACATGGTTTGGTGCAGTCAACAGTGGCAAGATCATATAAAACGTATCGAAGTGCATAGCGAGCATTTTGAAATATGTTATAAAGTTCCCGCCAACATCAATGGTTATTGGAACAATCGATTGTATCAATGAAAGAATAAGGCGACCAACTAAAATCGTAGGTCCTGTAATGGTTGGCCTTTACATCAATCGGAAAAGTATTTTTTATTTACTTTTTTGGAATTAAAAGGGTTATTTACTTCACCTCATACTGTTTTGTATTCGAGAACAAACAAATCTATTATCACTTATCTATCTAAGAGACATCGTTGCGAGATCACGTGGGTGTCTTCATAATTCAAATATTTGAAACAACTGCCGATTATAAAGCAAACTCGAAGCAAGTGCTAGTACTTACCAGGGTATCTTACTCGGAGACGCAGGATACTCATGCTCCAATATTTTGCTCAGCCCTATAAGAAACCCAAATAGCCAAAAGAAGCAAAGATACGACAGCTGCCATACCGCAACAAGAAGCCATACCGAGTGCCTAAATAGCCAACTAAAACCAAAATTCAGATCACTATTAGATCGGCTAAGAGTCGAATTAGATACCGCAAAAAATGTGATTGTTGCTGTTGCTGTACTCCACAACATTGCCAAGGAAAGAAACTTGTCTAGCTTCGAAGAAAATAGTGAAGCACCTTTACTACCGCCAACACCACAGTTAAATGCTATAGGAAACGGTATTCAAAACCCCGATACTAGAAGAGCAATCGGAAATGCATTATGTAGTGTATGTGCACTTTACACCGCAAGTGTTATTAAATCTTCAGTATTTATCACACTCAGCATTTGTAAGCATGTATGAATAAATCAGTTGTCATTCAGACTCACAGCAACCGACGTGTTTCATTTAAACGATTTGAATCAAACTACATGGTGGCAGCGGTGGGATCAACCGCGGTAAATTAAAGTAAAAAAAAAAAAAACATTTCTTTTCTTTTACGAAGAAATCATCGTAATCGGTTAATATGGCAACTACTCCTCCGCCGACCGCAAGTAGCAGCTTCACAGTGCGATCCCCAGATCCCCTTCCTTTTAGTAACCCATCCGAATGGACAAAGTGGAAGAGAAGATTTGAAAGATTTCGCATTGCTTCGAAATTGGATAAGTCCACACCAGAAGAACAAGTAAATACGCTGATTTATTTAATGGGTGACCAGGCGGATGAGGTGCTCCTTACTTTAAAGCTTGAGGCAGAAGCTGATAAGAAAAATTACAATAAAGTCATGCAAGCATTTTCAAATCATTTTGTTGTAAAAACTAATGTTATTTATGAAAGGGCTAAATTTAATCTTAGAGAACAGTTAGAGGGAGAATTAATAGAAGATTTAATTACAGATTTATACAGCCTCTCTGAAAATTGTAATTATGGTAATCTGCGAGAAGAAATGATTCGTGATAAAATAGTTGTAGGGGTACGTGACCGGAGGCTATCAGAAAAGTTACAACGAAAAACGGGATTGACTTTGGAAAAAGCTATAACCGAGGTACGTCAACATCAAGCAGTGCGAATGCAACAGAAAGAGCTTTCTAGCTCATCGGTACATACAATATCAGTGGGAAATTATCGTGGAAATAACAGATCAAAAAATGACAGAGAAAAAAATGATAACGTTAAACCAACAAACGAGCACGTACATAGAAACAGTTCACCTAAAAATAAGACATGTATGTGGTGTGGATCAAACGAAGTACATAAACGGAACTTCTGTCCAGCTAAAAATGCACAATGCTTTAAATGTGGGAAGCGAAGTTATTTCTCTAAAGTATGCATGGTATTCAACCGTAATACCAATACCAATGTCAACCAAATTGACGTCATCGATAATGATGCTGATTCTGAAGACGACACATTTTTCATTGGGAATTTGACAATCAATCAAATTAACAAAAATAATTCTTGGTATGCGAATGTTAATAATCATGAAGTAAAATGTATGATTGACACTGGGTCGCCAGTAGATGTAATATCAGAAGAGGTTTTTGGCATTAAATTTAAAAAAATTGAGCTTAATTCACCGAACAAAACAATTAGTGGGCCAGACGGGTCTAATTTGAAAGTTGTTGGAATGTTCGACGCAGTTATTAAATACAAAAACAAAGAATGCAAAACTGTTGTTTATGTCATACGCAATTTTAGATCATCGCTACTTAGTTTACAAACAAGTGAAAATCTGTTAGAATTTGTATTCTGCTAATTTAATAACATTTAATTTATACTTTGCTGTTTTCATACTTTACTAATGTAATATTATCAAATAATTATTCATTGAATTGTATGCTTCAAAAACAAAAATAATTTGTTATTCCTAAATAAATTCTCATCACATCGAAAAGCTTTTTATTAAAAGTCTTTTAGGTTATTGGCCCAGATACGTTTTTGTTCAACTAAGGCTTGGTAAATAATTTATTTAAAAATGTGTGAAGCGATATCTATGAATACCAAAACTGGAATTCCGTTGTTCGATGGAAACAATTTTAATAATTAGCGTTTTCGCATCGAAATTACTCTTGATGAGAAAAACTTGGGAATCTACATTAAAGAAGATCTGGAAAAGCTAGTTGAGGCTGCGGAAAGTGATGCAGAAAAGGCAAGAATTCGACAAGATGAAAAGAGGTGCAAGAATATTGTCGTTCAAAGCGTACATGATAACCAATTGGAAAACATCAAAGGGAAATCTTCAGCTAAAGAGATGGTTGATGGATTGGCAGGTATTTTTGAACGTAAAACAATTGCAGGTCGAATTTTGCTAGAGCGTCAGCTACACTCGATGTCTTACCGTGAAGGGGACGATATGAAGGAACATATCTTATGTTTTGATCGATTGATTCGTGACCTTAAGGGGTCTGGAAAAGAGATGGAAGACATCGATGTCGCTATTTCGTTGATGCTTACACTGCCGAAATCTTACGACACCTTGGTAATAGCTATCGAAACTATTGAACAAGCTAATTTAACATTAGATTTTGTCAAGTGCCGACTGTTAGATGAGCACAACAAACGCTCGTCAGGTACTTCTAGTGTTAGAGTTACATCTGTTGCAATGAATGCAAATATTATATGTTATGGTTGTGGTCAAGCGGGCCACATTAAATCGCAATGCAACAAGAAGACGAAAAAGAAGTTCAAAAATACTTTTGTCAAGAAAGAAGCGCCGAATAAGGGAAGTGCAAATGCATTATCATCGAATGAAACAGTCGTTTCGTTGAGTGCCATCAGCAAACGTGAACTTCGAACTCGCTATGATGAATCAGAGACAACCATGAATGCAGCAGTCAAAGATAAAAGACCAAGAAGCGGATCTGTAAAGTTTATTCTTGACTCTGGTGCTACAGAGCATATGGCAAATAACGAATCTTATTTTGATGAACTGAAGGACATCGAAGAAATAGAGATTTCCGTTGCTAAGAAGAACGCGATGCTGATAGCTAAGAAACGTGGTGACATAATGGTGAAAACGCTCCATAATGGCGATTGTGACACGAAAGCTATTAGAGATGTGTTGCATGTGAAAGGCTTGCAATGTAATTTGTTGTCGATTCGCAGCTTAACCAAACGAGGATGTCAAGTTGTTTTTGAAGGAGATTTTGCATATGTGTCTCTAAATGGTAAGACGATTTTCGTAGCTCGCAGCGCAGGAAAACTTTACGAAGTTGAGTTTCAAATCGATAAGAGTGCATTTGCTGCATTCACTGATGAAAATTCAAAAATTTCACCTCAAAGTTTTTGGCATTTTCGCTTAAGTCATTTGAATTTCAGTGACATGAAGAAAATGATCGGTCGAAAAATGGTTAATGGGCTGGAGCAATTGAAAATTAATACCAAAGATACTTTTTGCGAATCATGTATTTTTGGAAAGCAGTCAAGACTACCATTCCCGCAGAAGAGGGAACCACGTTCGAATCGCATTCTGCAGTTAATTCACAGCGACGTTTGCGGACCGATGTCTGTTCCTTCAAATGACGGATCACGATATTTTGTCACTTTTACTGATGACTTCTCAAGAGCTACTACTGTTTATTGCATCCAGCGAAAGAGTGAAGTTTTGGAAAGGTTTCAAGAATTTGTTGCGAATGCAGAAGCTTTACATGGCTGTAAGGTTGCAAGGCTAAAGGTAGATAATGGTGGTGAATACGTTCTAAACGAATTTAAACATTTCTGCAGAGCAAGAGGCATTCAGTTGATTTATACAGTACCTTATAATCCTGAATTGAACTCTGTGGCTGAGCGACTAAATAGAACTCTGGTTGAAAAAGCAAGAACTATGCTAAATGCAAGTCGTCTCGACAAGAAATTTTGGTCGGAAGCAATTCTAACAGCGAATTACGTCAAAAACCGCTGTCCGACTAGTGCTTTTGGAAACAGTTCGTCAACAAGACTCCAGCAGAAATTTGGTTGGGAACTAAACCAAATTTATCGAATCTCCGAATATTTGGTGCGTGGTGCTACAATCACATTCCGGCAGAGAAGCGATCTAGGTTTGACCAAAAATCCGTTAAATGTATCATGATGGGATATGCGTCGAATGGTTACAGATTGTGGAATGTTGAAAGCAATTCATTGGTTGTTGGCAGAAACGTGATTTTCAACGAAGGCTCTGTGTTAGGTCGATACAAAAGTAATGATATATCAGTTTCAGGGGAGGAAGATAATGTATCATCGAACAAGAAACCAGATCCTGAAATGATAGAATCATCCTCTGACGAATTTGTCGATTTGAATACCAATGATATTGACCACAATGCCGATTTGAATGGGATTTGTGACAACAGAGCCAACGAAGAAAACATCGATAAAAATGAGCAGATGGGATTGGACTTGAGACGAAGTTCAAGAAATCGACAAGCACCTCAGCGATATGGAGAATTTGAGATGGATGCTCATTATGCATTAACTGCTCAACAATATGTCAACAATGATCCGTTTACAATCACTGAAGCAAAACAACGAAGTGATTGGCATGCGTGGGAGAAGGCTATTCAAGAAGAATACTCATCATTGGTCAAAAATAAAACGTGGACCGAATGTGATCTACCAAAAGGCAGGAAACCAGTGTCCTGTAAATGGGTGTTCAAATTGAAGCGAAATGCAGATGGCGAAATTGACAAATATAAGGCCCGCCTAGTTGCAAGAGGTTTTTCGCAAGTTATTGGTTTCGATTACAGTGAAACTTATGCTCCGGTTGCTAAACTGACTACAATGCGGACACTGTTATCTATTGCAGCGAACTACAACATGCAGGTTCATCAAATGGATGTAAAGGGTGCATTTCTGAATGGCGAGCTCTCAGAAACTATTTACATGATTTTGCCCGAGGGATTCAAAAACGGCAACAAGGTTTGTAAGCTCAACAAGGCGATTTATGGCCTGAAGCAAGCATCTCGGACATGGAATGCTAAGTTCAATCAGTTCATGTTGAAGATTGGTTTCAAACGGTGTGCAGCAGACCAATGTTTGTACATGAAGAATGAAAATGATGTCAAAAGCTTCGTTTTATTATACGTGGATGATTTGCTTATTGTGTCCATCGATGAAAGAAAAATAAGCATTATCAAGAATTTCTTAAAGAACGAATTCGAGATGACTGACATCGGAAAGGTGAACACGTTTTTAGGAATTCACATCGAACAGAACGTCGAAGAAGAAACGATAAGTCTTAGTCAAAAACAATACTTAAAAAATGTTCTCAAGAAGTTTGGTATGTCTGATTCCAAGGTTGTAGCAACTCCAATGGAACCTGGACTGAATCTTGACAAAGGAAATCCAAATGAACTACCTGATGTACCTTACAGAGAATTAATTGGATGTTTAACATACGCAACACTTACTACAAGGCCAGATCTTTGTGCAGCAACAAACTATTTTAGCCGTTTCCAAAGTTGTTTTACCACTGAACACTTTGTAAATGCAAAAAGAATTTTGAGATACATCAAAGCTACTCTGGACCTGAAGATGATTTTCACACGAAATAAAGAAGCAGATTTGCTGATTGGTTTCACTGATGCCGACTGGGCTGGCGACAAAAACGACAGAAAGTCTATTTCTGGTTACGTTATGAAGGTTTTAAACAATACCGTTAGTTGGGCATCAAGAAAGCAAGCTACTGTAAGTTTATCGTCAACAGAGGCGGAATACATAGCACTTGGGCAAGGCATATGCGAGGCAAAATGGCTGAGAAGTTTGCTTCAAGAAATGGGGTTTAACCTTAAGGCACCAACAACTATGTATGAGGATAATCAGTCCTGTATTAAAGTGGCAGAAGAGCCACGTGAACACAAAAGAATGAAACACATAGACGTGAAGTACCAATTTATTCGTGAAGCAATTGCAAACCATGAAATCAAAATGGAATATAAAGCAAGTGGTGATCAATTGGCAGATGTAATGACTAAAGGTATCAGTAGAATTTTATTTGAGAAACATCGCAAGAAATTAAATTTAAAATAATTTTCTTGATTAATTTAACTGTTTTAAATTTGTATTCGATTTTGATTCAATATGTTCAGTTAAGATAATGTTAATATAAATTAAGAGGCGGTGTTAGAATTTGTATTCTGCTAATTTAATAACATTTAATTTATACTTTGCTGTTTTCATACTTTACTAATGTAATATTATCAAATAATTATTCATTGAATTGTATGCTTCAAAAACAAAAATAATTTGTTATTCCTAAATAAATTCTCATCACATCGAAAAGCTTTTTATTAAAAGTCTTTTAAAATCTAGGTTTAATAGCCAAAGGAAAACTATTCTGTCTAAACGATCAATCCACATCCAGTGTGGTGGTAGAAGAGGAATTCCCAGATATTTTTGATGGACTTGGTTGTTTTTAGAATGTCGAGTACAATATAAAGCTAAAGGAAGATGCTGTAACACATCAAATTTTTACAGCAAGACGAGTTCCAATAGCAGTGCACGAGAAGCTAAAGAAAAAAATTCACGAGATGATGGATCTCAAAGTCATTAGAAAAGTTAATGAACCAACAGCGTGGTGTTCCCCATTGGTAGTTGTGGTTAAGTCAGACGGTGACATAAGACCCTGTGTGGATTTAACAAAATTAAACCTAGCAGTAGAAAGCGAAATACTTTTTATGCCAACCGTAGACTACACTTTAGTTCAGCTGGCCGGGGCAAAATATTTTTCAAAGCTTGATGCAAACTCAGGGTTTTGGCAGGTGAGATTGGGGAAAGAGTCGCAACTGCTTACTACATTTCTTACTCCATTCGGCAGATATTGTTATTTGCGATTATCTTTCGGAATATCCTCAGCCCCTGAGATTTTTCAAAAACATATGCAATCCATTCTTACAAATATTGCTGGCGTTGCTTGTCAAATGCATCAAGCATGGTTGAGCATGATCGGCTTCTCCGCAAAGTGCTACGAAGATTGAAGGAAAATGGCTTACTTTGAACAGGAATAAATGTGTGATTGGTGTAACATCTTTGAAATTTCTTGGGCACATAATTGATAGCCGCGGAATTCAACCATGCAATTCAAAAATAGAAGCTATTACAGATTACCAAGAAACGTTACTGAATTAAAAAGGTTCCTCGGCATGGTAAACTTTTTAGGTAAGTTTGTTCCATCAATGAGCTATTAAAAAATAATACAAAGTTTCAATGGGAGTCAGTCCAAGAAAGTGCATTCAAAAAGTTAAAGGAAATGCTAACATGGGCCCCAATCTTGAAGTTGTATAATCCTCATCACAAAACCATAATTTCTTCGGATGCCTCATCGTATGGGCTTGGTTCTGTACTCTTGCAAGTAGATGAAAATCAAAACATACGACCAGTTGCTTATGCTTCCAGAACCACCACCGATACTGAAAAAGGATATGCATCCATCGAAAAAGAAGCTTTGGCACTTACTTGGGCTGCAGTCAACAAATTTCCAGAGTTCCTTATTGGTATTCATTTCAGTATAGAATATAGATGATCTAACAGCTCGCCTCCAGAGCTTTCGCATGAAAATGATGAGGTATACCTATGATATTTACTATACAGCCGGGAAGTTTCTAGTAGCCGCCGATTCGCTTTCACGCCATCCCTTGAAAAATGATAACAACAACGATGAGTCATTGGAAGAAGAGACCAAAGCTTTTGTAAATTCAATTGTTGAGAATCTACCTGCAAACCCTAATAAACTTAAGGCGATAGTGGAGGCCCAGAAGGAAGATACCATTTTGAAACAAGTAAGGAATTTTTGTTTAAATGGCTAGCCAGACCGGTACAAAATTGAGTCAACTTTTCGTACATTTTTTAATGACCGACATTCTCTGTCTGTAAACAACGACATATTAATGCATGGGTGCAGAATGGTAATTCCAAATAGCCTACGAGAAGAAATTTTAGAAAAAATACACCTTGGCCATCTTGTTATTGTTAAATGTAAGGCAAGAGCAAAAGATTCGGTATGGTGGAATAACTATACAAGAGACATTGAAAACTACATTAAACGGTGCTCAATATGCATACAGCAAATAATCCCCCGACATGAGAGTATTGTTACAGGCGATTTACCAAACAGGCCATGGCAAATTGTTGGTATAGACTTATTTTTTTTCATAATTCTAATGCGTATCTAATTGTAAGCTATTATTTCTCGAGGTACCCTGAAATAGCACTTTTGGAAAATCAAATATCCCTCTGTGTCATTAATCACATCAAATCAATTTTCAGCAGGCATGGTATTCCAGATGTTGTTAGATCGGACAACGGTGGACAATTTCAAACAATTAATCAGTCGAAGTTCGCAAAGTTCGCTCTCGAATGGGGGTTCCAACATATAACTTCAACGCCAAGGTATCCTCAAAGCAATGAGCAATGGGTTCATCGAGTCATCGGTTAAAACAGTTAAATCACTCCTGAAGAAAAACAATGATCCCTATCTGGCCTTAATGGAATATCGATCCACCCCCTTATCAAACGGAATTTCGCCAGTGGAGATGTTAATGAGCAGGAAAATCCGAACAGTTCTGCCCATTGTCGAAAAACAACTTTGCCCCAACTATGATTTACGTGACGTCATAGCAAAAAATAAACACCAACAAGAAAAACGAGCTTTGGACTACAACAAACGACATGGTGTGATCAAACGCGACGATTTCAAACCGGGTGAAGTTGTATGGATTAGAGATTTGGGTTTATGGGGGCGTATTGAAAAATCAGCAGGTACTCCTCGATCTTATCACGTTGGTACTAACCGAGGAACTTTTCGACGGAACTCATTTCAATTAACTCATGGCAGACGTAATGATATTCCATATGTTCCAGATGAAGTAAATTTAACACCAAAGGAATCCAAGATAAAATATTTTGGGACCTCGGGAGCTGAAAGTATTGATCACCAACAAATCAATCCAACAAAGCAAAGTGAACAGTTTGTAGGTATCACGAGATCAGGACGAATGGTACACAAACCAGATCGATATGTTCCATAGTCCTATTAATTTTCTTTATATTGAATTATCATGTTTATATTTCTTTATTAAAATTTCTTTACTTAAATTATAAATTTTGGAAAAATACTTTACTTGAATTATTCTAAGTAGTGTAAAAGAATCTTATTTTATTTTCCTTTAAAAAACAAATTTAAAAAAACTATTGAATTGTATAATTTGTTGCCAGTGCCGCCGCTGGTTGTTCGTGCGCCCTTGTGCAAGAACCTTAGATTGCCGCCCCATATCTTGGTTGCTGGGGGTATATACGTTGAATAAGTGGAAATTTTATTTATTCTCCATTTCGCAGTTGAAAAATTTAAGCAAACGTGCATTGTTGTTGTCGCGTTCCAATCTACATCAAATTCTTATAAAACGAACGTAGTCAGACTAGGATTTGGGGGGTCTCTCCTGTAAATAAGTTTGAGAGTTTCTGTTATAGCATATACAATATTTGCATCCTCTTAAGAATATTTACTTGAGACTTATATGTAGGTACTACGTATAAGGCAAGTTATGCATTCGTAAAAAAAATCGAACTCGAGATTTTGATCAAAGTTGACATTACGATGATAGCGAAGACGAAAAAAAGTGGGTCTCGAAATTTTGTCCCCACACGTTTTTTCTTTTTTTTTCAAAATTTTCAAAAAAAAAACTAGTTTGGATTTGGTAGGTTTTTTAAAAACTTGATAAATAAAAGTTCCTTAATATAAAGAGAAAAAATGTATTACCTAATAATAACGATACCTACTCTACAAATGTTAAAATATGGTTTTCGAAAATCGTACTTTTCTCGAAAACGTCTCCGAGAATCTTGATAATTTTTTTTCTTATGATAAATTTTTACGTTCTATTATAATTAAACAAAAAAAATTGAAATCAATATAATTACTGACTGTACCCGACCATAGAACCATTTTGTCGATTTTTTTAATTTCATTTTGCATAAACTAAGATTTGTTTTAGTCATTTTTTTTTTCTAATCGCATTAATTTTTTAAGTCTTTTGCATAAGAGCAAGTTCGTGCGACTCAGTCTTGCATTTTATTTTAAGAGGAAACACAAAATTTGGCGATTGAGAATAATTTTCTTCAACAAAAACATTTTCAAATAAAATGCAAAGTTCCTAGCACAGTTTTTAATGTATGTATATCAAATCAATCCTTTGGTGAAAATCAATAGTTTATAGCTTTACAGAAAGAAGACAAAGTAGTTTTTGATACTTTTAAAAGTTTTTGTTTTCACCTCTCTTTTTAAGACACTTAGGGCCATTAGCTGAAACGAAACTTAAATATTTATGTTCAACCTAAGCGTTTATGTTCTACTACATACATAAGAGTTTTTGTGGAACATAAGTGTTTATGTTCTGTATCAGCAAATGGGCCTTTATCATTTACTTCCGAATCTGGAAGTATTATATATAATTCCTTGACATCTTAGATATCCTTTGATGGAATTTGACATTTTGTGATTTGTGTGCGAACTATGTATATTTTGATATAAATAGAGTCTGAACTCTGAATGTCATTTGAAAGCTCAAATTCGAACGATCAATGAAACGTTAAATTTCTGGGTTATACTGATTTTGTTCAATCCGTTGACATTTAAGTTATTTATCAATTCAATTCTAAAATAAATTAAAAACTATTCGTAAATCCTTATTTAAAAACAAATATAAATATTTAGACACAAAAAATTTTTTCCTTTTACCTAAGATCCTGTCGCTGTTTTTTTTTTTTCTGTTATAAAGGTGGTTTGTTTACATTTGTTTACAATGTTTTAAATCATCTTCTATTAATTTTGTTCTAAAGTTACCAACTTAGATTTAAGATATTTAGCTATATCATTGCAATCAGAATATTGATACCCATTTATACAAAAATACGAGTAAATAGTAAAATTAATGTTTTCGAGGCACTGTTTTCGTTTTATTTTATGGGAAATACATGGGCTGTAAATTAAAAAAAAAATCAATATACTTTTAGAGTTTATAGGTCTGAGATGTAGGTTGCGTGTCAATCTATGGCGACATGGCGTTAAGCAGTTTAGACTACGACTGCAATCGAAGAGGTTATTTGTTGTGAGGTGCGACAGTCAGAAACGAAATATGAATAAAGATTAGAAGTAGATTGTGTGTGGGTACTACGTAGTGAACGGTCAAATGTAAACAGGTTCTAATAACTTAAGGAAAAATTTGGAGCATGCTATATATGTTGAGTTAGATCGATCTCTTAATTTTCCGCCCCTAGACGTTGGCGCCCTTGTGCGCCGCACATTTTGCACATATGGTAGCGGCGGCCCTGTTTGTTGCTGTCTGTTGACAAAACTTAAGGGGGAGATGTAGAGTATGTGTACTTTACACCACAAGTGTTATTAAATCTTCAGTATTTATCACTCTCAGCATTTGTAAGAATGTATGAATAAATCAGTTGTCATTCAGACTCACAGCAACCGACGTGTTTCATTTAAACGATTTGAATCAAACACTACAAATTTATATAGGTATTGAAAAAAAACGCACAAAATTAATTTATTTATCCATGTAAAAAAAAAACAAACCACTTTGAAATATAACTTAACACTTAGAACAAACGACTTTGATTTAAATATTTGAAAATTTATTAAGCTGCTTTATTTCAAGCTTAAATACTCGTATTCTCAACCATAAGTTGGTGAAGTTCTTCCATGTGATCAATTTACATTTTTTTTTTTTTTTGTAATCCGAGCTAGGGTTATTTCAGCTTGCTTCAACATTATCATGAGCAATCCGCAAAATGTGACGCTCCGTCTCATGTGATGTTTCTTTATCAATTTGGATTTTACGCGCCTCCATCACTTCACGTTTTGTTGCTGTTTTTTTTGCAAGTTGCCTCAACTCGCGTAGCAAATTTGTTGAAGAAGATGCAGCAGGTGTCTTAACAACAATATTTGAAGTCATAATTTCATCTTCACTTTCATCAACATAATTCCTTATGTCTACTCCTGGGGTTTCGATGGAAGGTTGAAGTGAAGTTTGTCTTTCTGCAAGTTGCTGGAAATCACACACCTGAGAATCTTCTCTTTCAAAAAGAATATCGAAACGAGGAATAATGGTATTGCTATCTATGTATATAGTTAGTACCATTTTCCAGCTATTACTTTATCATCTTTATGGCCAGTTCATCCAGTTGCATTTAATGCTTTATTTAGCGCAAACAAATTAGCTGAAATATTCATTCTGGACCATTCCGCTCGCATCTTTGCTATGTTCCTTTGATACCTAGAACCAGTATACCACATCTTAACGCCTCCCAACCTGCCTTTTTACCTTCAATCATTTTAAAATCATTTCCCTTGTCTTCCATCATTCGCAAGTGTTGATGCACCAATTCCAGAGAGATTCCTTTTTCCGTGCGATCCCAATTTTGCTCGAGGTCGCGCTTTGACTATAATTAAAAAAAAGAATATCAACTAAACCGATTACTTGGTGCAACTTTTCTTTAAGGTAGCACACGTACAATATTGATTTTTTTACAGTTAGCTAGTGGTCTCAATAGAACAGATTTAAAATATTAAAGTGAGGAAACACCGTTAAATCATAAAAAAAAGTTTTATTTTCAGTTGAAGGGGTTTTTGTATGGTTACATACATGCAGTGTACCTGCGAAGCTTCATATATTTATGAACCATACAAAAACCCCTTCAATAGATTTAAAACTTGACCAGAGTCAAATCTTTCATTAAAATCTCCCTCCTTATAATATACAACGAATTGTTGGCTTATAAAGAGAGTTCGGAGAAATAGAAAGAAACCGAATTTACAACAACAAAACTTGAATGACTAATAAAAACGCTAGTCCTCAAGTGATAATTGATAAACGATAAAACCTAAATTGGGATGGACCTGATCATGTGGTCTCGGTAGCGTGATGCGTAGGGCATTGGCTTCTGACGACGCTAGGTCTGGGTTCAAATTTCAGTCAAGGCAAAAAGTTTTTCGATTAAACTTGATAGTATAAAGGCTAAGCACCACTAATAAAGGAGTCTGATGATCGGCTTGGCAACCGTGAAATAGCTATAACTCCAGCCAAATAAGAACCCACTTGGTGGTAGTTCATTCAAGTTGTTGTTGTAATATTCAAAAATTCATAAAAGTTTTATTTTCAGTTTTAACCTCCATTTTTTAATGTTTTCTTCACTAATAGCACTGAAAGTGGCTAGATTTCGATATTTGATACCTTTTAGGGTATGTAAAGTCCTAGGCAGGCGTCTATACCAACAGATTTTAAGCTTAACAGTGCTGAGGGTGGCCCGCTTCGCGAGATTTAAACTCCCTTTTCTGGGGACCATACCTGCTCACGCTACTTCGTTGCTCTGCTTATGGTATGCAAAGTCGCCAGGCAGGAGCCTATGTCAACAGTTTTTTAGCTTAACATTGGCCCGCTTCGCGGGTTCTCAGGATTTTAATTTACTTTTAGGGGGCCACACCCGCTCACGCAACTTCGTTGCTCTGCTTAGGGTATGTAAAGTCCGCCAGGCAGGCGCCTATGTCAACTGTATTTTAACTTAAAAAAAACTTCAGAAACTTCCTTTTGATCAACAAATAATTCCCTTACAAAATTAACAAAAAAGAAAAAATTTCCAATAAAGTCCCAAAAATAACCCAACTCTGGTAATACTTACACAAAAAGAAATGTCAAAATAAACAAAAAAAGGGCATTTTGTATGGAAATTGAGGAACTTTAAAAATCAATTAAAATAGTTATAAATGTTTCCTCACTCTAAAATTATTGTATTTGTTATTAAAAAGTGCTAATCTACCGAATAAAACTATCCCCGCGCCTGTAAAAATTCGTGCTACATTAAGGGAAAGTTGAGCCGATTAGTTTATTAATAATAAACTATTATATTTTCTCTTCTTCCATATTAAAAAAAAAAAATTGATTTGTTTGTGCTCGTACTTGGAAACAATTTGAGATAGGGAATAAGAACCGTTATCACATATAAAAACATAATTGAGTCAGTTTTTTGGCTCATTTTCGTTAAGTTTGAAAAAAAAGTCCTACTAATGCTCAACTAAGTTTTCGACATCATTCGGAGGACACCACCAGTCTGCATTTACATGCTGCTAAGGCTGTCTCTACTCACGATAATGAAAGGGTGATTTTCATTTAAAGCAAGTGGAGACTGCATATAACGTTTTCGCCAATGAGATTTTTCTTGTTGTCCTCAGAATTTTCGTTTGCTTTCCTCTTTATTTTTCAAACAAACAACCAAACTAAAATGAAATGGAAAAATCAATTCTAATATTTTCACCTCACTTTAAAAGATAGGCACGAAAAAAACCGTTCAATGTAAATTGTTTTCATAACCCAGCAGTAAAAAATGAAAAGTGTCTATTTGGATCCGGATTATCTTTTATTTAAAAGTTTACATTAGGTGCGTTTTATTATTGACAAATCTACCTGGATCCGGATCTGGATTAAGTTTTAACATGTATTACAAAAACAATTTGGGATCCTGTTTTCAAGCGGGATCTATTTCAAAGATCCAAAAATTAGTTATTACACTGGCGAGTAGATGGCTTTTATGATAAGGTAGTGTAAGCTACAGTGTAAGGAAAAAAGACAAGAAATAATTGAAAATTTACAAACCCAAGGATAAAAAGAGACGGACTTATAACACTGCTGTCACTAAGATCCGTATCGTTTTATTTTCAAGAGAAGATCCAGATCCATTGGTTTTATTGCTTGAAGGAGAATTGTTTAAAATATTGCGTCAACGAAATTGTGACCTTTTCTGAAAGAGGACACAATTTCGTTTGTTTTTGTGACTGTGTGGGAATTCGAAAAAGTCACAAAATTAATTCAATCAATCATCTCTCCAATGTGAAAAATTCAAAGTGTTTTTAATAATCTTTGTTTCAGATCGTAGGAAATCAAGAAAGCCCTTAAACTTTTACTTGTAGCCTTAATGATAATTGATAGAACATATGTATCTATTTAAGAAAATAAGGTTGATATCATATATCCCAGGATTCTTATAGAAAAACTAATATTTTGATTAATTTGGATTACGAAGAAGCTTATTGCTTCATGCCCAACTACTTATGAGTTCTATACAGGGTGATTGGCATAAGGTGTGACAAAAAGCTAGGGCGTGTAGGTTGGACTTAGACAAGAAAAAAATCCTATGGGAGGGGGGGGGGGTCTATTTCCCCCCGTTTAGGCGGGAGGGGCAATTTAAGAAAAAAATCACTTAAAACAGAAAAAAAATTATTAGAAAATAACGGTGATACCTACAGAGTAATGCTATGGCATTTTGAAAAGCCAGAAATACATTCTTTAATTTTGTTTTTAAATAAAGTTGTTCGAGTGAATAGTTTTTGAAAAATTAATTTTCAAAATCAAAATTAACCATATTTCACACATTTTTTCATTGAGAACACCTGCGTGAGAGCATTGGTTTAAAATTGACCTGCCACTTTTTTATTATGGTGGGGTCGGCTTGGCTTAGGTGCATTTACGAAAGAAAGGATTAACTTTTTTTGTAAAATTTTTTTATTATCAGTCTTATAAGCATACAATAACACATTTTTTCATTGAGAACACCTGCGTGAGAGCATTGGATTAATATTGACCTGCGAATGTTTTTTAAATAATGCAACGTTACACGCTCTAACTAGTGACAGAAAAATGCAATTTCGAAATAAGAACAAAAATGTTCCTGAATCTTGAAATCAATTTAAATAATAAATACATGCATATTTAGATAAAATACATAATTACTGTTTATTTAAAGTTAATCCTTTCTTTCGTAAATGCACCTAAGCCAAGCCGACCCCACCATAATAAAAAAGTGGCAGGTCAATTTTAAACCAATGCTCTCACGCAGCGCAGGTGTTCTCAATGAAAAAATGTGTGAAATATGGTTAATCCAGTACTTTGTCACATTATTGTATGCTTATAAGACGATAATTAAAAGAATAGTAAAAAGAAAGTTAATCCTTTCAATCGTAAATTCACCTACATAAGAATCCAAAAACGTAAAAACTAAAATAAAAGGCTTTTCTTAGAACAAAAGTAGTTTTTGTTATTTTTGATTTTCTCAAAAACTACAAAACATTTTGACATCCGGTTTTTTGTGTTTGATCAAAAATTAAAAAGAGCATTGAATATTGAATAAAAAAATAATACTTAATTACGTTAAATTTTGAAAAAAAAATGTTTAAAAAAAAAAATTTCATTTTTTTTTCAAAATTTTGATTTTGAAAATTAATTTTTCAAAAACTATTCACTCGAACAACTTTATTTAAAAACAAAAGAATGTATTTCTGGCTTTTCAAAATGCCATAGCATTACTCTGTAGGTATCACCGTTATTTTCTAATAATTTTTTTTCTGTTTTAAGTGATTTTTTTCTTAAATTGCCCCTCCCGCCTAAACGGGGGGAAATAGACCCCCCCTCCCATACGAGTTTTTTCTTATTAAATTATTGTTGAGTGCTATGTAACTGTATTATTCAAATAAATAAAACAAAAACACCTTTTAAGTTACATAAATTTTTATTTTTTAAAAATAAAGACAATTGTTTCGATGCATGTGCGCATCATCTTCAGTTTTTATGTCGACTGACTAGACGTGTCAATTTAAGAACAAGAGTAAAGCAAAGAAACAACTAATAATAACATATTATACATAAATACATGGAAACTATTGAAAAATATATTATCATTATGTATTAACAAGTGAAAAAAGAGATGAGACAAATGGGCCATTGTCTCTGTTTACAGCATTATCTCGATGCAAGTATAAAAAGAGGGACTCAAGAATATTTAAACGTGTTACATTTTGCTCGGATTTTTTAAGAGAGAAATTCTCAATAGTCAAAGAATGTTTTTTTTTAGTTTTTAGTTTTAGTTTTTAGTTTTAGTTTTTATTTTATTCATGACAAACTTACACTGTAAGATATAATATCTTATAAATATAGTGAAGCTTTTATTTTGTACATTAACTACATTATTTGAAATTAACACATTCAGTTTAAAATGAAATATTAATAAATTTTTGAACAGAAATAAAGAAGCAAAATAATATTATTTATACATTACTAAAATGAAGTTTGAGTTGTTTTTTCATCAAAGATGTACTATTAATTCCTCTTATTTGGCTCGGCAATGAATTCCATATGCGTACAGAGTTTACAAAGAACTGTCGTTCAGATGTTAGATACTTGAACCTGGGTATTACTAAAAGACACGATCTATTTGAATTCAGATAGGTTATTTCATTAAACAAGTCAACTGGTTGATGGGTTAGAAGTATATCCGAAAATAAACCCAACTAACATTTCAGTTTCTATTAGCCTAGAAATATGGACATGCTGGAAGTTTCAATTTATATAATGCTTCTAAAGAGCCTTCTTCAAAAATAATTTTCCTATAGAAGCCACGGTTTCAATATCATCTTCTTTTAAACCTTTTACAAGTAAGACACAAAGTTTTTCAGAGACTAGAACCAATTTTTCGGATATGGTTTTATAAATGAAAATAGAGAAGCTGGAACTTGTATAAATATTGCAATGTGATATGATATAGAAGTTTACATCAGTGAGTTTTCAAAAGGTTTCTATAACAATTTCCTAAGAGCTATATAGAATACGTCTCTTAAGCCTAGCAGACTTTAACAAAAAGTCTTTAAAGAAAATGTCAATGTTCAAACTTCTAAGAACTCTGCAAATGAATCTTAACAGAAACTAATACATTTAATCTTAATTAAAATTAGGAATATTAAATTGCATGCATCAACTCATTATTTGTACACATTTATTGTAATCCATCTATGTACTTTTTAGATATTACTCAGGCAAGTATGAGAGTATAAATCGAGATCCCTATGATACGAGTATGTAGCATAGACAATTAGTTTGATTGTTTGCCTTGTGAACCTTAAGGCTAGGCGCGCACATTCAATTTTTAGTTGCACAACTGTTTAGGGTAGGCGCCCTAAGAGTCTAGCGAAGATGAAGTTGAAGTGACGAATAACCAAAATTTAAGAAAAAATACCTTCGAAAGCAGGCAGCTGAATTTCAGATCAACCATTCGGCTCTTAAAAGTTGAATTGCAATTATAAACGAGCGTTTCGAAACAGGTGCGAAGTTATAACCTGAATATCCGAGAACTTTTTTGTTTTCAAACATATAATGTAGCTGCATTTATATGATTATCTTCATTTTGATCTTCTGTGCCCATATAATAGATATAAATGTGAATTTCTTTGGAAGAGGCATATATGTAAATCCAGCATGATATCTCTTTATATCCCTCAAAGTGGAAATGCATAAAACTATAGTAGGTGAACTGAACAAAATGTTTGATGGTTTTATTACAAATAATAAAAATAAATATTACATGAAAATAATTCACGATATTGAAGAAAGGCATAATGTATACTTAACATAACAAATGTCAAACTAAACGGAATACAAACATTTTACATATATGAATGAATGAATCGTTTTTAAGGACACAAATCAAAACAAAGAAAGAGTTAAGTAAAACATAAAACAAATCACTACGGTCAGCAATTTAAAGATATTTTGTGCGCTCCCATTAGGTATGAAGATTAGGGCTCAATACTGAAAATTAAATAAACATTTTGTAGGTAAACCCAACAAAGGAAACTTAAGACATTTGCTTAGGTTTTGTTTTTCTTGTGTGAACGTGGCCTTGGCAAAGAAAAAGAAATAGGCTGATTAAGTTTTTGCATCTTCCAAATAATATTCAATATGTACCAGTGCGTAGAGAGATGGACTATTACACAAGAGATGCCGAGTTCGATCCCCAAATAAGGTATAATGTCATTCATGTTTTAAAATTATTCCAAATACATTAATTAATAACAATTCCAATGTGATACATAGTTTCAGGTTTAAAATTGATTAAATGTCGGAAAAACGTCTTCAAATAAATATAAATTTACTTTTATTTTCGTATTTTTCAGGCTCGGTAAAAGTTCGAGTGTAAGCTTGTAATAGACATAAAAAGCCGTACGTTTGTAATTTTTGCGAAGCTTTATTGAAGCCATCTGTCAAAACTTGAACTTCAATTCAATTTCGAATAGGACTCTGTTAAACTTCTAATAGTTCATACACGAAGCTGGCACCTTTAAAAGATCTGTGCATGGTACTTCTAAGAGGATGTTCAGAATCACTTATAGAAGTCCATAAAAGGTTTTGTGAGCTTGTGTAATATTCTCCTTTTTGTTCTTAAACAACCTTTACAAATGTATTAAAGAACTTCGAAAATATATTTAGTTAGACCGAATCGAAGCTGAAATGTTAGTTGGGAAAGTTAAGGTTCGAAAACGGATTCTAAAATATGTTCGGCTATTCCGCTTTTATATGGTTCGTTATTTTTTATATAATTTAAGTGCTCTTTTATTCTAACAATTAATTCTCTTAGAGTTTGCCCAATATAAATACTATTACAATTTTTGTTATTACATTCTGCAATATAAACACCTGGTTTTTCTAATGAATTTAATGTATCTTTAGTTGACAAAACTAATTGGCTGATTTTATTATTGCTTTTTGGAACTAATTGTATATTGGTGCCATTAAAAAGATTTTTTATTTTATTATAAACAAATGGATCATATGTAATGGGAAAACGTTTTATGAGTGATGTTTTTTCATTTGATGATAAAGATGTCGTCTCGAGAAGTTTAAGTTTTTTCTTTTGTTTTTTACATAAGCTATCGATCACATTTTTTCCAAAACCATTTACTCGTGCAGTGTCATATATAAAATTTTGTTCTTTTATGTAATTTTCTTTGGACAAAGGTAACTTGAGCATTCGATTAATCATAGAGTTGAAAGCTGCATGCTTGTGTGTGTTATGATGGTTTGATGTGTTCGTTATATATCGCTGAGTGCTGGTGTTTTTTCGATAAATATCGAAGCTTAAACTGCCGTCTGATTCTCGTCGTATCATGATGTCCAAAAATGGCAAGCATTCATTTCTTTCCGTTTCGACGGTGAATTTTATATTTTCACAAACGGAGTTTAACAATTGAAGCGTTTCTTGGATGTTCTTCGTCTTCACAATCGCGAAGATATCGTCGACGTAACGGAACCAAATAGATGGAAATGACGTGTTTTTCGAGAGTAACTCCTCTAAAGCATTAACATAAATATTACAGACGAATGGGGACAACGGATTACCCATGGCCGTACCATCTATTTGTTGGTAAAATTTTGAGCGAAAACCGAAATAAGTTTGCTTCATACACAGTGTAGTTAGCTCCAAATATGCTAATCTCATTAACGGGTTTATGTTTTGTTTATCCAACCATTCTTCCATAGTACATAATGCTTTGTCTAGTGGAACACTGGGGAAATATGATGTTATATCAAAGGAAACTAACGATTCATCTTCCTTTATTTTGATTCCCTTCAACTTGTTGGTTAGATCAATTGAGTTTTTAACCGAAAACTTGTCAAAACAGTGCATACTTTTAAATTGATCAACAAGCCATTTGGAGAGATTGTATGTTGGTGCGTTAATGTTAGAGACCACTGGGCGCCAGCCATCCTTATGGATTTTTGGGAGACAGTATATACGAGGCACTTTGCTATACGTCATACGCATTCTTCTCTTCCAGGCCGGACCGAAAATTTCAGTGTACTTGTTAATAGCGTCATTGGTAATTGTTTTTATTTTATTTAATGGGTTACGGACGATTTTGTAAGGACCACAATCAATTAAACACTGAACATTTTTGTCATAATCACTTTTGTCAATAATCACTACACAATTACCCTTATCAGCTTTTGTTATAAAAACATCTTTTTTATTTAACGACTTGATCGTGCTTTGTAACTTCATATTAATTGAATGAAGTTTGCATTGTTTGTGTCCACATGTTTTAGCGCAACTTCAATGTCAGCTACTATGTCAATCAAAGGTATATGTTTTTGTTGGACAGCAAAATTGAGACCATTATTCAATGTTTTTTCTTCTTCTTCGGTTAGGGTTATGGACGATTTATTAACAATGAAATTTGGAATAAACACTGGAGCCAATGATCTTGTTTTGGAGTGGGTATTATCATGAATATTTAGTAAATTTTTAATTTTCTTTTTCTTTTTTATTTTTTTCTTGTCTAAGTCCAACCTACACGCCCTAGCTTTTTGTCACACCTTATGCCAATCACCCTGTATATTCACTGATCAAGCTATAAGGTGTTCAGTCAAAATATAGACGACCAAGATATACAGTGACGAGCAAAAGTGGTCAGATGATTTCGCTTTTTTGAAAAATTGATTTAAGTAAGGCTTTTTTAATAGAATTAAAATCTTTTTTTATTTTTTTTTTATTTTGTTTATTTAACTCACATTTATTATGTGTAGTAAAATTTTCAAAAAATAATATATTATACAAAAAAAAAATAATAATAATTTTCTGGTTTTGTCTAATTATCCATGTTCAAAATAAATGAACATACTATTCAAAAGGCCTACAAACAGCCTACAAAAAACAACAAAAAAAAGGAGCGACGACGTCGAACCACATCGTCGGCGTCAGCATGGCGAGCCATGCATAGAGCAACATCGAGCAGTAAATTCTCAGTCCCAAAGTAACTGTACTTGCGGACCGAAAACAATAAAATTAAACAAACAAATCAGCTGCGACCGAGAAAAACCCGAGCAAGTCCGCACAACACGAGCAACAACAATAACACTTGCGGACCCAGAGCAAGTCATCATGCGAAATACAAGAGCAACAACAACCACACTTGCGGACCCAGAGCAAGTCATCATGCGAAATACAGGAGCAACAAAACCACACTTGCGGACCAAGAGCAAGTCATCATGCGCACAACACGAGCAACAACAACAACATTTGTGGACCCAGAGGAAGTCATCGTGCGCACTACAAGAGCAACAACAACCACACTTGCGGACCCAGAGCAAGTCCCTTACGCGCAGAAGAAACGATGAAGACGAAAATCATCATCGGTTGAGCAATGGTTGTTGCGACCGAGAAATATCAACTTCTCGCATGAGTATGCGAACACCTGACTAACGGTGGTTGCGACCGTCATCCATCGACATCAGGAACCAGCAACAACACATTGGAGCGAGGTATAAAAGGGCTATGAGTAGTCATCGTGCAGTGCGAACAGTCATTTAGCGGAAGAATTTATTTTATTTAAAATCAACCCCTAAGTGAAAAAAAGGTCAATAAATCCGGTATACCTGCGGGCTACCTGTTTATTACCGACGTAAAAAAGGGTAAATCCCAACAAACAATTAAATTAAAAAGTGATTAAAAAAAAGTAATGAATAATAAATGAAGATTAAGTGCGCGTATCATCGGTTTTTATAAAAATAGTGTTCCAAAATAAATTTATAATATAACAAAAGTGAAAGTTAAGCCAGAAATGGGAGAACCATTCAATCCGGACGCAGCATTTGTTTCGCTTGAAGCATTGCTAACAAAGATGGTGAATAACTTAAGTCCCGGATATGGTCAGAGGCTAAGCGAGACCATCGGCAAATTCATCAGTCCAAGACGAATTGAGGACATCGACGAGGAAGAAGAAGAGAACAACATGGAGACGGAAGACATATCCAGTGATGAAGCTTCTTCCACATCCAGTAGTGACGAGTCCTCAAGTGAAGACGACAATGAAGACTAGACCAAGGACAGCACTGACTATAGTGACTCTCCTTTACCTGGAAAAAAGAGAAGACGCGCCAAAACACCAACGTCACAAAACGCCCTCAACTGGATGTCGAGTCACCGTCAACATCAAGAGCGACTCCAACAGCTCCAAAGGCGACACCAGCCAAGCAACATCCGACCCAGCCACCGAAGCAGCCAGCAGCAACAACAACAACCGTCAACCAGCCACCGAAACGTCCAGCAGTAGCAGCAACAACCGTCACCCAGACACCGAAACAGACAGCAGCAACAACAACTAACGTCACCCAGCCGCCACCACCACCAAAAGCCAAGGACAACACCGCCAAGCCAACAGGAATGCCACCAATTTTCTGCTTCTTCGGAAACATCGCCGAGATCAGCAGGTTTTGCAAAGCAAACCGCCTGGCTGTTACTTTCAAGAACAAAAACACCAAAATGACGGTAATCAGCGCCGCGAACAAGAAGGCATTTGGTCAAATTAAGAAATTCTTGCTGGAACGCAAAATCCAGTATAACACATTCACGCCACGAGAGGAATGGAAGAACCTCCTACTGCTTAAGGGAATTCACCACACATACGCGGCCATTGAAGTGGAGGACGAGCTTAGAATTGAGGGGCTTCCAGTCATCAAGGTCTCCCAGCTTAGGACAAAGAAGGTGCAGGGTAAAACCTACAACAAAGCTGAGTTGTCGAGCTGAGCAAGGACTGCAATATTACCAAGACTTTGGTAATGAATCAAAGGGTGCACTGGGAGCGCCTTAAGTCAAATGACATCGTGCAGTGCCGGAACTGCCAACGCTTTGGACATGTCGCCAGTATGTGTGCGTTAAATGCAAAGAAGACTACGAGCCAGGCCAGTGCAAATGGAAAGAGAACGCGGGACAGGATGTTTGGTGTGCCAACTGCCAGAAGGAAGGACATCCAGCCAGCTACAAGGGTTGCCCAACTCTTAAAGCAAAGAAAACCAGATCCTAGCCGAAAGGAAAGTACAACAAGAATCTATGACAAAACCAGTATGCGCGGTTACCCGACCTGCAATCAGCTTCGCGGAAATGGTGAGAGGAGGCCCAACCCCAAAACCAGCTCCCCAAAAGACACAAGTTAGAACGCCAGCCAAGATGACTACACCTCGGCCTGCTGTACCAAGGACCATGGCTACAATAACCGGACCAGCCAAAACACCAGCCCCGGTAAACCTCAACAATGAAGTGCAGAGGATCTTTGGTTCCGACCTGCTCACAGTCATGGGTAAAGCTAGAAGCACGGTTCCACAAAACTACGCTCAGCTTAGCGATGGAGAGAAGTCCGCGGCACTGGCCACCTTCCTCTTCCAAATATGCAATTAAAGACCCTGTGCATAGTGACGTATAACGTGAATTCGTTGTACACCCAACTAACATTTCAGTTTCTATTAGCTTAGAAATATGAACATGCTGGAAGTTTCAATTTATATAATGCTTCTAGAGAGCCTTCTTCAAAAATAATTTTCATGTAGAAGTCACGGTTTCAATATCATTTCTTTTAAACCTTTTGCAAGTAGGACCCAAAGTTTTTCAGCGACTAGAACCAATTTTTCGGATATGGTTTTATAAATG
Source organism: Chrysotoxum bicinctum (assembly GCA_911387755.1). Lineage (NCBI taxonomy): Eukaryota > Metazoa > Arthropoda > Insecta > Diptera > Syrphidae > Chrysotoxum > Chrysotoxum bicinctum. Next base: position 119,237,188 of record OU426987.1, read on the forward strand.
AAAATAGAGAAGCTGGAACTTGTATAAGGATTGCGATGTGATATGATATAGAAGCTAACATCAGTGAGTTTTCAAAAGGTTTCTATAACAATTTCCTGAGAGCTATATAGAATACGTCTCTTAAGCCTAGCAAACTTTAACAAAAAGTCTTTAAAGAAAATGTTAATGTTCAAACTTCTAAGAACTCTGCAAATGAATCTTAACAGAAACTAATACATAATTATGAAGAATTGATCAGTTATATTGAAATTAATTGTCTGCGTTAATTGGGCTTTCTGATCTTTTATTTTTTTATGCAATTAATAAAACAAATTAATCCATTTTTTAAATTATTCCCGACGTTTCGTTGGGTATTTTCCAACTTTTTCAAGGGATATTTTTATTGGACCTATAACACGTTATAATTCTTGAATTTTGAGTACTAATAACTTTTATATAATTTTACTTACTATTGTCAGTTACATTTATAGTTTTTAAACATTTATATTGCACTTTTGTATTTTTTACATTTTTTTAAGACGGAAAACTAAATAAATAAATAAATTAACAAACCAAGACAAAACAAAAATTATGAACTAGTATCACAGACTCAATGTTTACTTTATAACGGCACTGTAGCTTGCGCTCAGCTTGTCTTTGTCTTCTTGAAAATTCATTGTTCTCTTAATGTTTTGCTGTATTCTTAGGCTCTCCAGCGTAAATCTCTTATTAATGTTTCTTTCCTTGTCAAGAATTCTTACGTCACCAAAATCAGCGGTGTGTCCATTTTCTGTCATATGATGTGAGAGTCCAGTTGATGCTCTATTTTTCCTAACGTCAGCTTGGTGTTCGGCTATTCTTGTAGCTAGTGTGCGTTTTGTTGTGCCAATGTAAACAAGATCACACTCCTCATTCGTCTTACCTTTGCATTTTATTTCGTATACCACGTCATGTTGTTGTTCTTTTTGTAGTGGTGGTTTAGTCCGTGTAAATATTTTGCTAAGAGTATGGTTCGATTTATGAGCGAATGAAGTTTTCTCTTTGTCAATTTTTATTATTTTATATAAGTTTTTGTTGTCAGTAAGCTTGGGAATAAAACTTATGCTGTGGAAAGTGATGTTGTCAGCGTTGCCCCTTGTCTGTTTTTGGTGTTGGTTTTGTTTATTGTTGTTATATTTAATTTGATTATTTTTGTCATTTATTAAATCGTTAATTATTTTATGTGGAAAATTATTCATTAGGAGTATTGTTCTGATTTTTGTGATGTTGTCTTTGTGGAAATTCGGGCTAGAAATATCTAGAACTTTGTTAATAAAGTTTTTTGCAGTGTTGATTTTATATTTCTGTGGTTGAGTAGATAAGAAATTGATCATTCTCCCCGACGCTATAGGTTTCTGGTACCAATTGAAAAATATTTTATCATCTGTTCTGTGTATTATAGTGTCCAAATATACCGACGTACATAGCAATCAAGAACATCATGAAACAATGGGAAAAATTGAAGGAACAAACGAATATCCCAAAACCACAATTCCTTAATATTTTGCAATTCTGTCTCAAAGACAATAACTACTTTAAATATGAAAATAAAACATATAACCAGACGTTCGGCATGCCAATGGGAAATCCCTTATCACCAACCATAGCTGACATCGTATTGGACAATCTTCTTGACGCCTCAATAGAGAAACTCCATAAATCCAACATTACTATAAAATTCATTGCGAAATATGTAGACGATATTTTTGCTGTAATTAAAAAACAACACAAAGACATAATTCTCAATACTTTAAATCAATATCACGAAAAACTTCAATTCAAAATAGAGACAGAAAATAATAAATGCATACCATATTTGGACACTATAATACACAGAACAGATGATAAAATATTTTTCAATTGGTACCAGAAACCTATAGCGTCGGGGAGAATGATCAATTTCTTATCTACTCAACCACAGAAATATAAAATCAACACTGCAAAAAACTTTATTAACAAAGTTCTAGATATTTCTAGCCCGAATTTCCACAAAGACAACATCACAAAAATCAGAACAATACTCCTAATGAATAATTTTCCACATAAAATAATTAACGATTTAATAAATGACAAAAATAATCAAATTAAATATAACAACAATAAACAAAACCAACACCAAAAACAGACAAGGGGCAACGCTGACAACATCACTTTCCACAGCATAAGTTTTATTCCTAAGCTTACTGACAACAAAAACTTATATAAAATAATAAAAATTGACAAAGAGAAAACTTCATTCGCTCATAAATCGAACCATACTCTTAGCAAAATATTTACACGGACTAAACCACCACTACAAAAAGAACAACAACATGACGTGGTATACGAAATAAAATGCAAAGGTAAGACGAATGAGGAGTGTGATCTTGTTTACATTGGCACAACAAAACGCACACTAGCTACAAGAATAGCCGAACACCAAGCTGACGTTAGGAAAAATAGAGCATCAACTGGACTCTCACATCATATGACAGAAAATGGACACACCGCTGATTTTGATGACGTAAGAATTCTTGACAAGGAAAGAAACATTAATAAGAGATTTACGCTGGAGAGCCTAAGAATACAGCAAAACATTAAGAGAACAATGCATTTTCAAGAAGACAAAGACAAGCTGAGCGCAAGCTACAGTGCCGTCATAAAGTAAACATTGAGTCTGTGATACTAGTTCATAATTTTTGTTTTGTCTTATTTATTTATTTATTTATTTATTTAGTTTTCCGTTTTAAAAAAATGTAAAAAATACAAAAGTGCAATATAAATGTTTAAAAACTATAAATGTAACTGACAATAGTAAGTAAAATTATATAAAAGTTATTAGTACTCAAAATTCAAGAATTATAACGTGTTATAGGTCCAATAAAAATATCCCTTGAAAAAGTTGGAAAATACCCAACGAAACGTCGGGAATAATTTAAAAAATGGATTAATTTGTTTTATTAATTGCATAAAAAAATAAAAGATCAGAAAGCCCAATTAACGCAGAAACTAATACATTTAATCTTACAGCCCTATTCTGGCGTTGTGAGGACTCACAAGTCACAAGCTTTTGTGAATCTCAACAGCTGATTATAAAATAAAAAAAAAAAAAAACAATTATCAGATTCAAGCGGAATCCAAGAAACAAATAAAATAATGGAAGGTAATTTTGTATTTTTAAAGAAAAAAAAAAGACGATTTATAAATAAATATTGATTAAATATTTTAGTAGATTCTCAGATAAGTTTGTTAGAAAAAGAAATATAATATCAACTGAAAAAATCTTACTTTTCATTTTCGGATGCAATTTCTGCCATAAGATGCGCCAGAACGAATCCTGCTATTTCCATTTTTTTGTGTAATGGGAATAAAATGTCTAGTCTTTTTTCATAATATACATATATTTAACGTCAAATTAATGTCAAAACTCTAGTAATTTCTGAGTTGTGATCTACTCTGAAGGAGATCACAATATCGATAGTTCTTGTGAGGCTCACAAGTTGTAAGTGTGCTGTTAAGAATACGAAAACCTCACAAAATCATATTTACCTCACCTTGTGAGGTTTTTGTGACTTGTGAGGTTTCAGTGAGGTTGGGTAGAATCGGGCTGTTAATTAAAGTTAGGAATATTAAATTGATGCATGTTAACTAATTATTTGTACACATTTATTGTAATCCATCTATGTACTTTTTAGATATTACTCAGGCAAGTATAAGAGTATAGTTTGATTGTTTGCCTTGTGAACTGTTACGGATGTCGTGTGGAATTTCGCATCGAATTCCATACAAGTTCTCGTCACCCTGTATTCCTTGAGTCTTAGGATTTTCGAAGTCGAAAATTGTAACGCGAAGACACCTGTTTCACCGGATGTTATAAATTAAAATGTCTATTTTCGCACATTACGATGGTGCATCATCATTCTGTCTTTTCTCCTGTGACCAGCGTCCAGCTCGGACATACTTATTTGAAGTCTTAATATAAAAGTAAGAAGACCATTTTAAACCGAAGTCCAAATACGTTTTTGCTGTGTGCCATCCACTTTAAAAATCTATTTTTTTTTGTTTATGGAAGGTAATTTATTGAATTGCACACATATAATTTATCGAATCGTGTCATTTATGATTCGTCTACTTCCCACAGTCTCGGCTTTCCTCAAGATCCCCCGCCCGCCAAAAGTAAATTTAATACGAGATTTAATAGATGACATCGTCCGTGTAGGAGAAAACCAACACCGTTCCTTTCTCTTATTATCACTTTTCGATAAAACGGAGAATCATCGCTTATCAGGAGTTCAAAGGCTTAAACTCACCACGACCGCTATTGCGACAGATCTGCTCACGCACTTGCAACAGAACAAGAAGAGAAAAGGCTTAGTTCTTGTTTATAGGTCACGGAGGCCACTTGTTGACTTCTCGTTAATACGTCGTCGAGAAAGGTGCGGTGGACGAGCAATACGCGGGTCGTGGTTTCTTCGTGGTGCGTGTGCGAGTGTGACGATAGGGCAGCTGGTTGAGACTCCCAAGAGCCAAACCACTTTCAGGCGGAAAGGGGAGTTTAAAAGGATAAATTTCTTGAACGACACCTTTAAGCGTTTAAAGGAGCGAAAGCAATCTGGCAGTGCTATTTTATTAAGATACTAACTAAGAAACTATATTTTTTTTTTGATCTATACATAAATACCTAGTTCATAAAAGGAAAAGAAAGAAAAAAAAATCATTAAAGTAAGTTACATATATAAATTTTAGTGTTGAATTAAATAAAACACTTTTTAAAAAATGAATTTAGAGACGGAGCTCTAGATTCGAGGTTATCTTTATTCTTTGGAAGTTTCTTAAAGTCTAACCAGAGTGTCGCAGACCACTGGTATTCTATCTTAATTCTTTAATTCATTTTTTAGGGTTTTTTGTTTATGTCATCATTTGAGCAGATATGTGTGCGTCGAATGCTGACATGGAAAGTAAACAAAAATGTTCACCCTTTAGATTTTAATGTGTTCTTTTGTCTAAGTGGTTTTTAGAGATTTTATTTATGTCATCATTTGAGTAGATATGCATTCGTCGAATGCTGACATAGAAAATAAACACAGATGTTCACTCTTTGGATTTTAATGTGTTCTTTTGTTTTAAATGGTTTTTTAGGGATTTTATTTATGATCTTAAAATATATTTGATTCTTGATTCTCTGTTATAACACCTCCCTCTTTCGAGTGTTCTAACGGTTGGAAAGCGACCGTTGGAAGGCTTATGTTTGTAACAGTTTTTTATTCTTAAATTTCATTTTTAAATACATGATTGCAAAAAGTATTATTGATATTATTATTACGATAGTTATTACACTATATGTTACATGTTTTGTATGTGTTTTTGATTCTAATATTTCAATATTATTTATTGGTTGGAAATGTAATTCTTTAAAGTAATTATCTGAAAAGTTATAGTTTATCAATGGTATTATTTTATAGTTATTTTGATATAATTTTCTATTGTATGTTACATTATTGATCTTTATTTTACAATTTTCAAATTCCAAAATATAGTTTCCTTGTAAAGTATAATCTAAGTTATTACAATCTTGTTCTAACTTTCCATTTTTTATGTTTTTTATTATTAAATATTTTTCTTTATTGATTACAATATTTTCATCTTTGTAATCTTTAATATTACAGTTGAGATTAGAATTGTTTTTAAATATGTTTTCAATACAATATTGTCTTCAATTTTTGTTAGATTTTTTGTTTCTTTGCTTATACAGGGTGATTGGCATAAGGTGTGACAAAAAGCTAGGGCGTGTAGGTTGGACTTAGACAAGAAAAAAATCGTATGAGAGGGGGGGTCTATTTCCCCCCGTTTAGGCGGGAGGGGCAATTTAAGAAAAAAATCACTTAAAACAGAAAAAAAATTATTAAAAAATAACGGTGATACCTAAAAAGTAGTGCTATAGCATTTTGAAAAGCCAGAAATACATTCTTTAATTTTGTTTTTAAATAAAGTTGTTCGAGTGAATAGTTTTTGAAAAATTAATTTTCAAAATCAAAATGTTGAAAAAAAAAAATGAAATTTTTTTCTTTAAACAATTTTTTTTCAAAATTTTACGTAATTAAGTATTATTTTTTTATTCAATATTCAATGCTCTTATTAATTTTTGATCAAACACAAAAAACCAGATGTCAAAATGTTTTGTAGTTTTTGAGAAAATCAAAAATAACAAAAACTACTTTTGTTCTAAGAAAAGCCTTTTATTTTAGTTTTTACGTTTTTGGATTCTTATGTTTTACTCTTCTTTTAATTATCGTCTTATAAGCATACAATAATGTGACAAAGTACTGGATTAACCATATTTCACACATTTTTTCATTGAGAACACTTGCGTGAGAGCATTGGTTTAAAATTGACCTGCCACTTTTTTATTATGGTGGGGTCGGCTTGGCTTAGGTGCATTTACGAAAGAAAGGATTAACTTTAAATAAACAGTAATTATGTATTTTATCTAAATATGCATGTATTTATTATTTAAATTGATTTCAAGATTCAGGAACATTTTTGTTCTTATTTCGCAATTGCATTTTTCTGTCACTAGTTAGGGCGTGTAACGCTGCATTATTTAAAAAACATTCGCAGATCAATATTAATCCAATGCTCTCACGCAGGTGTTCTCAATGAAAAAATGTGTTATTGTATGCTTATAAGACTGATAATAAAAAAATTTTACAAAAAAAGTTAATCCTTTCTTTCGTAAATGCACCTAAGCCAAGCCGACCCCACCATAATAAAAAAGTGGCAGGTCAATTTTAAACCAATGCTCTCACGCAAGTGTTCTCAATGAAAAAATGTGTGAAATATGGTTAATCCAGTACTTTGTCACATTATTGTATGCTTATAAGACGATAATTAAAAGAAGAGTAAAACGAAAGTTAATCCTTTCAATCGTAAATTCACCTACATAAGAATCCAAAAACGTAAAAACTAAAATAAAAGGCTTTTCTTAGAACAAAAGTAGTTTTTGTTATTTTTGATTTTCTCAAAAACTACAAAACATTTTGACATTCGGTTTTTTGTGTTTGATCAAAAATTAATAAGAGCATTGAATATTGAATAAAAAAATAATACTTAATTACGTAAAATTTTGAAAAAAAATTGTTTAAAAAAAAAAATTTCATTTATTTTTTCAAAATTTTGATTTTGAAAATTAATTTTTCAAAAACTGTTCACTCGAACAACTTTATTTAAAAACAAAATTAAAGAATGTATTTCTGGCTTTTCAAAATGCTATAGCATTACTCTGTAGGTATCACGGTTATTTTTTAATAATTTTTTTTCTGTTTTAAGTGATTTTTTTCTTAAATTGCCCCTTCCGCCTAAACGGGGGGAAATAGACCCCCCCCCTCCCATACGATTTTTTTCTTGTCTAAGTCCAACCTACACGCCCTAGCTTTTTGTCACACCTTATGCCAATCACCCTGTATAATACATAGTTTTATTAAATTCTATAAATTCATCGTTAGGTATTGTTATAATTTTGTCCTTTACCGGAAGGGTATGTATAGATATTTTGTTATATAAGTTTTCATTAAATCTTGGTATACTTAGAATAATTAGTAAATTTTCGTTATAAGTAGCCAATGTCAACTTTATCTCTCTTCGTTTTTCTATGTTTATATCGAAGTCATAAATTTCTTTTACAGTTAGTATATCTTGGGTTAATATTCCTGTCCTGCTGGTCATTATGATATTGTCAATTTTTTCTATTATTTGTTGTACTTCTACTAAGTTTCTATTGAATTCTAGTTCCATACGTAAAGTATTTATTTCTGATTTGATTTCTTTGTATTTAGTTAATGTTTTTGAACTTTGTTTAAGTATGTCTTGTAATTGAAAAAATTGTTCATTGAATTGTTTGTTGATGGTTACTTGTTTGTTATTGTTTGTTATAAGTTCTCGGTTACTATCTTCTAAGTTTTGTAACCTTTCTTCTATGGCTTGTCTATCATCGTCGTCCATAGTTCCGAATATGTAATTCATTCCTTTACCTATAATATTAATTAATCCTCTTTTATGAATAATATGGTGTGGGATAATTGTTTGGAGTTTTATTTCTAATGTATTTATCTTTTGTTCTTGCGAATCGTCAGGATTTGTTAGTATATGGTATTGATCTTTTAACTGGTTTATTAATGATTGGCATTCTGTAAGGTTGATTACATGCAATAGAATGTCATAGTTATTTATAAGTTTTTTTTGTCCTTCTTGTATGATTAAAAATTCTCTATCTATTTTTGTTATTTTTATATCATTAGTTTTTACTGAAGTTATTAATAAGAGAATTCAATTCAATTTTGTTTTATTGAACATACTATTTACAATTTGGCTTACAACTAATAAGATACTACATATGTATGAAAGTTTACATTTGTTGGCTCATAGGGGGCCTAACTATATACAGTGACTTAAGTTTAATTATTTTTATATAAAATTTACATGACGAAAAAAAAAAAAATAAATTTAAAATGTCGGTTGTATTGTCCTCAGGGTGTTCATTCCTGGTTGTCAGTGGTGATTTTTGTGGGTTGTGGACAGGGATGGCGTTTTAGCCGCGGTGGTAGGCTGACCCAATGTCAGCGTAGAACGAGACTACTTCCTCGTTGTCCATGATTACGTTGTCATCCAGAGTTTCCATCACACTGAGGTACCTCGGCTCGGGATGTCGTTGTTCTGTGGTCATCCTTCTCATAAGCTGATTCGGGTGGTCGATGATGTTCCCCATTAGTTTCTTCGTTGAAAGAACTAGATATTTGTCCAGCGGGATTAAATTGGCTTCTGTGTAGAGATGCTCGTTCCTGTAGTGTTTCTGTCGTTGACGGTCGAAGTAGAGTCCAGTGCAGATCCTCAGTATCTTCCTTTCGAATAGTTGAAGTTCCTTCATCGCTGTCTTCGAGATGGAAAACCAGACTGGGAAGGAATAGCTGATCACTGGTCGCAGGAGCTGCTTGTAGATTAATATCTTTGTCGGTTGGCTAAGACCTGATCTTCTTTTCAGCAATGGCTGCAAACGGCTGAAGGCCCAGCTGGCCTTTTTCAGAACATTTCTTGAGTGCAGGTTAAACCTTAGCAACTCATTGAAGTGCACTCCCAGGTACTTGACATTTGGCTTTGCCACTATGGAGGATCCGTCAGGGAGTCTTAGGACCAGATTTCTGCAAATTGTTGCGGTGCGAAGGCCTCTACCAGTTGAAGGTCTCCTGAAGCAGACAAGTTCCGATTTGGAAGTATTGATTCGGATGCCCCATTTCTGGTAGAATTGGAAGAGTCTGTTAATTTGGGTTTCTACTTTTTGGACAGCGATTAGAGGTGACATTGATGTGGCGTAGGTGAGCGAGTCATCAGCATACAGAAGGTTCTCGCATCCAATTGGTGAAGGTTGGTCTGAAGTCATCAAGTTGTAGAGGAAGGGGCCTAGTTTTGAGCCTTGGGCGACTCCAGCTCTGATGGTCTTCATGTTTGACTTGCAGTTATCTACTTGAACGAAAAATTTCCTGAAAGATAGGAAAGAAAAGAGAATTTTTATTAATGGCGGAGGTACTTGCATAAGATGAAGTTTGTGGATTAGACCGTCTATCCACACGCTATCGAATGCTTTCTCGACATCCAGAAAGCATCCGACGGTGGCACGATTACTGTTGAGGGCTGTGGTGATATCGTGTTGGAATTTTACCAGTGGATGCAAGGTTGAGTGTTTTTCTCGAAAGCCGAATTGCATGTCAGGGATGATTGAATTTTCACAGCAGAATTTCTTCAGTCTTCGTAAGATTAATTCTTCCAGTAATTTGCTGATGTTGTTGAGAAGTGATATTGGCCTGTAGTTGGAAACTAAGTTGGAGGCACCTTTCTTCGGAATTGGCACAATCTTCGCTGTTTTCCACTTCTGGGGGAAGTAACAGTTGTTGATGCAGTTGTTTAAAATGATTGTGAGGAAAATCATTACCGCCTGTGGCAGCCTTTTCAGGATGTAGTAGGAGACACCATCTGGTCCAGCAGACTTTTTTGGCTTAGAATTGCCGATGATTTCTACAACCTCCTCTAGATTGCATAAATGTGCACTATCGGTGGGATCATTTGCTGGATTGATAATATTAAAATTTATTTTATCCGGATTTGGTTGCAGTGTTTGTTGAACTGTTGCCTCAACTTCTCGTAAGAAAGTTGGGTCAGTAGGTGGGCTCGGTGTGAAGTTTCCTTCGAAGTAGTCGGCGAACGCTTCCACCTTGTCTTGGGCCGAGGTAGCTTCAGTATCATTGCTGATGATGGTTTCCGGTATTTGTGGCTGTTTTCCAATGATCCTATTGATGTTTTTGAAAGCATCTGGTCCTGGCTTGATTGCTTGTAATCTTTTCTGGTATTGGATATTATTGTGGTATTGAATGGAGTTCCGGAACATGATATTGACTTGCTGAAGCTCATTCCAAACTATCTGGTAGTTTCTGTTTGTTGTATTCAGTTCACTTTGATGGATCCGCTGGAGACGTTTCCTTAGACGTTGTCTGTGAGCATACAGATTTTGAACGTACTCGGGAAGGTGCTGGTACCTATCCCTTGATGTTTTAGACTGTTTTTGCTTGTCCAGGGCACCAGATACGGCATGTTCAAAGTTGACAATTGCTGCATCGATTTCGATATCCAGAAGATTCTTGTCTGAAGGTGGGAGAGTTAAGCTGTCTTCTATGTCTCTTTGAAGTCTATCAATATCCAGCCGTCTGAAATTAATGAAATTCTCAGGAGCTTCTGTTGTAAGGAGTATGGGTTGGTTGAGATTAATCGATAGTTGAACAGCTTCATGGTTCGAGTCACTATGCAATAATGTACAGACATAATTCCGGATTTCCGGAAGAGTGTGCACTAGGTTCGAGGAAGCCAGGAAGAAGTCCAGCGTTGATGGTGTTCTGGGAAAGGTGGGTTTGTGTTGTGAAACAACCACTAACGAGTGCTGGTCGTTGTTAGCGTCCAGTCAGTCAACAATCGCCTTGCCCTCAGGTGAAATCGTAGTATCCAGCCACATGTGATGTCTGGCATTGAAATCACCGCCGATGAGTCCATACGTGCTTCTCTCGAGGACACCGTTGAGAATTTGGAGGTCATTGTGAATATTTCTTATGCTGGATTGGCACTTAAAATAGACACTGATGATGATAAGGGTTTCATCTCTTCCAAGTTTAATGGTGACGGCAGTGGCTTCGCTGGTTCTGAGACCAGTGATAATGGTTTCAGCGGTGTTGGGGCAAATCTTCTTTTTTACGTAGATTGCCGTCCCTCTACGGCCCTCATCTTTGTCCTTTCGGAAGGTTTTGAAGCCGGCGATGTCGATGTTGTTGCGTCTGGTGACGTTGGTCTCACTGATGAGAGCGATGTCCGGGTTTTTGTTTTTCATCCATAAATTAAATGTCGTTCTCTTCTCAAGGCTGTACAATGAATTCACATTGTACGTCAGGATGCGGAGCTTCTTTAATTGCATATTTGGAATATGAAGGTGGCCAGCGCCACGGACTTCTCACCTTCGCTAAGCTGAGCATAGTTCGATGGAACTGCACTCCGAGCTTTTCCAATGACCGTGAGTAGGTCGGATCCAAAAATCCTTAGGACTTCGGTGTTCAGGTTCGTTGGTACGGTTGTTGTTGGTCCACTCCTTGGTGTTGTTGGTTTGGTTGGTCCACTCCTTGGTGCTGTTGCTTGGGGTGTGATCACCTTCGCTGGTGTCGTTTTCTGTTGTTGCTGTTGGCTCCTGGAATTGGTTGGTTTCTGCGAAGAACCGCCTTTCACCATTGCTGCAAAGCTGAGTGCAGGGCGGGTAACCAAACATGCTGATTTTGCAGCAAATACCTGTTGTGCTTTTTTTTCGGCTGACATTTTGTTTTTTTCGGTGAGTCTTACCTTAAGTGTTTTGCAGCCCTTGAAACTGGCTGGATGACCTTCCTTTTTATAGTTGGCACACCATACATCCAACCCAGTATTCTCCTTACGTTGGCATTGCCCGGGTTCATGATCCTCTTTACACTTAACGCACACGTACTGGCGTCCGCAGTTGGTGGCAACGTGTCCAAAACGCTGGCAGTTCCGGCACTGAACAATGTCGTCGGTCTTTAGTCGCTCCCAGTGCACCCTCTGGTTCATTATTAGAGTCTTCGTGTAGACTTCGTTAATGTCACATGTCTTCGATAGCTCTACTACAAAATTGTTATAGGTTTTCCCTTGGGCCTTCTTGGCTTTAAAATGGGATACCTTGACCACTGGAAGTCCTTCTATCCGTAGTTCGTCTTCAACTTCGATAGCAGCATAGGTATGGTGTATTCCTTTAAGAAGAAGTAGATTCTTCCTATCCCCGCGTGGTGTGAAAGAGTTGAACTCGATTTTCCTGGCTTTCAGGAAGTTTTTGATGAGTTCGAAGGCTTCTCTGTTTCCAGTGGAAATAATAGTCGTCTTTGTATTTCTGTTTTTGAAAGTTACACTCAATCCCTTGCTTTTGCAGAACCTGCTGATTTCAGCAATGTTGCCGGAATAGCAAAAAATTGGGGGCATTCCTGGGGCCTTGGTTGGTTTCACAGTGGATTTATTCGATGTCTTTGTAGGCTGCACTAGAATGGGCTTAGTGGCTGCTGATGTTGAAGATGATGAAGCTGGAACAGGCTTGGTGGCTGCTGATGTTGAAGCTGTTGAGAATGATGAAGCTGGTGGCAGTGTCTTTTTGACTGACTTCTCGGTTTCGGTTTGGACAGGCGTTAGCACTTTAATTGGACTCTTTAAGCAGTCCTTTTCCAGCTGAATGCGCTTAGTACCTTTGTCCTTAAGCGCCTTGCTTGGTCTCTTCTGTCCAGGTAGGGGAAAATCACTGGTATCTTCTTCCGAGCTGGTGATCTCACTAGGATCCTCTTCAGTGGATGACTCCTCCAACGTGCTGGTGGTTGAAGATTCCTCGTCAATGTCTACCTCTTCGGTTTCCATGCTGTTGTCACTGGTTTTATTGGGCTGCACAATGCTATTGAAAGACATTGCTAATCTGCCACAATATTCAGGTCCAAGGTCCTTGACTATCCTCCTGAGCAAAGCTTCAAATGAAGCGATTGCCGAGGCTGGATTGAGAGGTTCCATATTACTGGATTAACCTTTTTCACTATTATTGATTAAAACGGATTAAACACGCACAACACTATTTTGAGAAAAACTTCTGTTTAACACACTTAATCCTCATTAATCTTTAAGTTAATCACTGGGATAATCCCTTTTTAATTACTTTTTAGGCAATAAAATCTGGTAGCCCGCAGGTATATCAGAATTTTTGACCTTTTTTCACTTAGGGGTGGATTTTTAAATTAAATTTAATTCGTCCGCTGTATGACTGTCTGCTCTGAGCGATGTACACTGAATGATCGTTATTAATAAGAGAATCATTATCATGATTGCTATTGTTTTGGTTGTCTTCATTATGTGTTTTAGTAAATTTCTTTTTCTTTCTGAATTGGTCTTTGTGAAGGAGTTGTTTTCTTAGGTGGGGTTTGATTAGTATTTTTTTATTAATTGTTTTAAGTAGTTTTACTTTCTTGTGTTTGGTTTTTAGTTTATTAAACCGTTCTGGGTTGTTTATTTTTGTAAAGTTTGGGTTGACTTCTACATCGAGTCGATTTTTATTTATTTTATCTAGAATTTTGTTCTTATTTGTTTCTATTCTTTCATATATTTTTTTATAATCTATTTTACCTAGATGTACCTCTAAGGGTCTTTCTTTTGTGGTGAGATGTATTGTTTTGTTGTACGTATTTACCGCTTTTGCTACTAAATCAATAAGTTTTTCAGTTTTCTCTAGTAATCTAATATGTTCATTTAGGGTGCTGTGAAGGCGTTCCACATCCGAATTTCCGGTGTGTAATCGTTATTATTTTTGTTGCTTTTTGGATCCTGTGTTTCTTCTTCTGAGGATTCGTCTGTGTACCTTGGATAGGGATTTGGCTTCTTCTTCGAAAATCTTCTGCTAGTACAACTCATTTGTTGTTGTTAGACAATTAGTCTCCTCTATGGATTCCGTGACATTACCATATACTTTGGTTTGAGTCACTAACTAATTGATTTGATTTAGATTCATAAAGTGTTCTAATAACTTTATTATTCACTGAAGTAATCTTTATATGCACTAAAGAGTTTATTCTTCACTGAATTTATTTTGCAATATCGTTAAGTAGTCCAATTAAATTATTAATTCTAAAGATTTCTTTTTCGCAGAATTTTAGATATTAATTTCACTTTTTCTTTGGGTACAAGTTATTAAAATAATTTTCTTTCTTTTTGTAAAAAATTGAATTTTAATTTTCACTTTGTAATACACTTGAACGATAGGTGGACGATGGGTTCTTATTTGCAAAGGATACACATATTATATTTTGTGTATCCTACCGACTGCGCCAATTTTAGTGTTGAATTAAATAAAACACTTTTTAAAAAATGAATTTAGAGACGGAGCTCTAGATTCGAGGTTATCTTTATTCTTTGGAAGTTTCTTAAAGTCTAACCAGAGTGTCGCAGACCACTGGTATTCTATCTTAATTCTTTAATTGATTTTTTAGGGTTTTTTGTTTATGTCATCATTTGAGCAGATATGTGTGCGTCGAATGCTGACATGGAAAGTAAACAAAAATGTTCACCCTTTAGATTTTAATGTGTTCTTTTGTCTAAGTGGTTTTTAGAGATTTTATTTATGTCATCATTTGAGTAGATATGCATTCGTCGAATGCTGACATAGAAAATAAACAAAGATGTTCACTCTTTGGATTTTAATGTGTTCTTTTGTTTTAAATGGTTTTTTAGGGATTTTATTTATGTTCTTAAAATATATTTGATTCTTGATTCTCTGTTATAACATATATATATAGTGTGGTGTGATTGAGCGGGGTATATGTGTCAAGACAGTTTGGCAAGTGATACATGTTAGTGTTTATATACATGTTAATCAACAGCATCATATCATCAAGTTACGCTACGTCGAAGAGGATTTTGTGCACAAAATTTCAGCCGACATGTGGTGAGTTTACCCTTAATCTTATTTGCATATATAAATACATTTCTTATTTTTTTCTATAAACTTAATTTTGCCACTCTGTAATGACATAACAAACGCATTCATACAACACACGATACACACATACAATACCTGAATTAAAATTTGCAATTACTATTATTTTATTTACATTATAACTTTGCTTTAAAAGAAAAAAAATACAATTTTACTAGAATCTTAAGCTAAACATGCAAGACAAGGATCTTGAACTTAAAAGTATAATCCTTTTGTTACCATTTTAAAATACCTACCAAAATATTATTATAGCTCTTAACAAAATACGAAATGTTTAAACTTAAAGCCATAGTCAATAAACATGCATAGATGAACTAGAGAGACATATTTCTTTTGGGGTCATGTGTGAATTGGTTTCGTGTCTTTCAGGGATTAACAGAATGATGTAAGCATTCTAATGGTTTTGGTTAAGGGGCAGCGACCTTGTTTTAGACTATCCGAGCAAGCTGCCAAGGAAAACACATCGTGTTAGAGGGAGGGATTTTAGTACAGGGTGCTCGAGGCAATCTACACCTATTGCCAAGATGGATAGAGTCTGAAATCGTGCGAAAGCGTCCGTCCGTTGTCTTCAACAAAAGAAAATTATGAATCTTGGCATGAATACAAAAAATCTTTGTTTGCGTTTAGCTAATCCCGGACCAAGGACTACGCCCACCGACGTACCTAGCTGTGCCTCCGCAAGCATGCCAAGTGTGGTCCCGGCGAGTAGCATCCAGAATTGAACATATGTGAAACGTCGCAACAGAACCTTAATGCTAGGCGCGCACATTCAATTTTTAGTTGCACAACTGGGCAGTTGAATTTCAGGTCAACCATTCGGCTCTTAAAAGTTGAATTGCAATTATAAACGAGTTTTTCGAAACAGCTACGAAGTTATAATCCGAATATCCGAGAATTTTTTTGTAAGCTCCGCAAAATATTAAGACATCATCATCAGATTAGATTCATCATCATCATCGGCTCGACAACCGGGTTCCGGTCCTGGCCTCTTTCAACAAGTCTCTCCACCTATCCCGGTCTCTAGCCGACGCCATCCAGTTGCGCACCCCAAGGCTTCGGGCGTCCTGGTCTACGCCATCTCTCCAGCGCAAGCATGGTCTACCACGCTGTCGTCTACCATAGAATGTACCACAAAGAACTTTCCGAGCAGGTTCCTCTTCGCTCATGCGAGCTAGGTGCCCTGCCCACTGGAGTCTACCGAGCTTAATTTTTGTCACGATATCTGCTTCAAGGTAGATTGCGTACAGTTCATGATTGTACCGTCTCCGGAATCGTCCTTCCTCACATACGGGGCCAACAATTCTCCTTAAGACTTTTCTCTCGAACGCAGCTAAGAGGTCGGAGTGCCTATTGCTAAGCACCCAAGTCTCGGATCCATATGTGAGTACTGGCAGGACCATGGTCCTGTACAGCAGCAGTTTTGAAGTTATGGTGAGATTTCTGGATTTGAAGAGCTTTGACAGACTATAGTAGGCTCTGTTGGATTTGAGAAGCCGCACGCGTATTTCTTCTTCTATATTGTTATCGGCTGCTACTATTGACCCAAGGTATTTAAAGGATTGCACCACTTCAAATTCGTGCTCCGCAACCTTGATCGTTTGACCAACTGTTCCTCTCGCATTCGACGCCACCATGTACTTTGTTTTACCTTCACTAATGTGCAGCCCCAGATTTTGTGCCGCCTGCTCGATCTGGATGAAGGAATCGTGTACAGCTTGTTCGGTTCTTCCGATGATGTCGATGTCGTCTGCGTAAGCCAGTAACTGGCTGGACCTGTTGACGATGGTCCCTCTTGTTACCGTGCCAGAGTCACGGATTGCTTTCTCCAACGCCAGGTTGAAGAGGAGGCAGGCCAAACCGTCCCCTTGTCGGAGTCCATTAAAGATGTTGATTGGTCTGGATAGCAATCCGGCTATTTTTACTTGGCTTGTCATGGTCAACCTACATAGTCGTGTCAATTTATTTGGGATGCCGAATTCTCTCATGGCTTTGTAAAGTTCTACCCTGGCTATGCTATCATAGGCGGCCTTAAAGTCTATAAACAGATGGTATGTTGGGATGTTAAATTCTAGACATTTTTCCATCGCCTGCCTAAGGGTAAATATCTGATCAGTTGTTGATTTGCCTGGAATGAAACCACACTGATATTGTCCGATAACGGTTTTAGCGTATGGGGTTATCCGGTCTTGTAGGATAGAGGAGAGTATCTTATAGGCGGTACTCAACAACGTGATACCTCTATAATTGCTGCACGTTGTGACATCTCCCTTCTTATGTATGGGGCATATTATGCCTTTTCGCCAGTCTTCTGGCATTTCTTCCTGCTCCCATACGTGCACTATAATATCATGAATTGCTTGACGTAAGGCTGGCCCGCCGTGATGAAATAATTCGGCTGGTATGCCATCGGCTCCCGGGGATTTGTTCTGTTTAAGCCGGCCTATAGCCTTCTCAACCTCTTCTATGCTTGGTGGCGGCAACATAGGATATTCTTCTTGAAGTAGTGGAGCCTCCACTTCTGCAGTGAGCTGACCATTTAGCAATTCATTGAAGTACACTTCCCATCGCTCCAGTATGCTTTCAGGATCGGTGATCAGATTTCCCTCTCCGTCCTTGCAGTATGTGCAGCGTGGTGTGTACTGCGTCATGTTTCGGACGGATTGGTAGAACTTCCGCGCCTGGTGCGGACCTCGCTCTGGGCTGTTTTCTATTTCACAGATTAGGTTCTTCTCCCAGGCTGATTTCTTTTGTCTGTGAAGCCGTTTTTCTGTTCTTCTGAGCTCTTTATATTCCTCTTCGCGTGCCCGCGTTCTATGAGATTGTTGCATTGCTCGGTACGCAACATTCTTACGTTCAGTCGCTAGCTTGCATTCATCATCAAACCAGTCGTTCCGATTTTTACGACTGCTGCCAAAGATGGAGTTGGCAGTACTAATGACAGTATTTTTAAGACGTATCCACTTTTCATTTACGCCCAGCATACTGGCTCCAGGACTTACTCTCCCTAAATCAAGTGATTCTAGGGCGAGTCCTAACGCATTACCAAAGGTGTTACTGGTGTTTTCATTGCGCAGGGCAGCCGTGTTGATTCGAACCTGATCGGCGGATGCAATGCGTCTTCGCAAGGCAATCCGCCCTCGGAAAACTATACCAACAAGATAGTGATCCGAGTCGATATTGGCACCTCGGTACGTTCGTACCGTCATCAAGTTCGAGTAGTGGCGACGGTCTATCAACACGTGGTCTATTTGGTTACGAGTGACTCCATCAGGTGATACCCAGGTGGCTTTGTAGATATCTTTACGCGGGAACCTGGTACTCGCAACGACCATGTTTTTCGATGCTGCCAATTCTAAGACTCGAAGTCCATTGTCATTAGTGTTCTCATGCAAACTATGGGTGCCTGCGTAATGCCTGAATACCGGCTCCCGACCTATTTTTGCGTTCAAATCCCCAAGGATGATTTTAACATCATACCTTGGACAGGTATTGAGGGCCCTCTCGACTTGTTCGTAGTAAGTCTCTTTTTCTTCGTCTGAGGACTCCTCCGTAGGTCCGTGAACGTTAATGAGGCTGATGTTCGTAAATTTGCCTCGCACGCGAAGGGTGCATAGCCTTTCGCTTATAGCGTTAAAGCCGATGATAGTAGACTTCATTTTTTCGCTGACTAGGAAGCCTACCCCGAGCACATGGTGTTTTGTATGACAGCTGTAGTATATGTCATATTCAGATTAGATTAGATTAGATTAAATTCTTTATTTCGATAATAAAATTACATTAATTTAAAGCTAAGAATATAAGGACATGGCGTTGTTGCCGTCTGCCTGATAGACATTTCATTTAAAAATAGTTTAACATTATGAAAGTTTAATTTTTTTTTTATTTTGATTTGTTTTTAGCATAAGAAAATAAAAACTGTATTTTTTAGTGGTTTTTCTTAACAATTTTCAATTATCAGATGAATAATTTATTAACTTGAATATTTATAAAAAAGAAGATAAATAAAACAATTTTGAATAATTTTATAATCTTTAAAGATACTCGTATGTATACAATTTTGACATGATTTGAAACACAAAAAATATGAGTTTAAATAGCTCTATTTTTTTTTCGTTTTTACATTATCAGTGATTCGAGACTTAAAACATCAATTTTGCCGTGATTTGAACAATTTGAAACACAAAAAATATTAAATTCTCAATCACCATAACTGGATACATGACCGCTCAAAAGCTACTTCTATAAGCTAAAGCATGTTTGCAAAATTTAAACAGATTCGTCCAACCACTCAGCCCGTTAAGAATGTCAATAAGTTGCTCCATAGACAAAAAACTTACTTGGAAATATAGCCGTCGTATTTCTTGTAATATTGGACAAACTGCTATGAAATGATTTATATCCTCCACATCTCTTCTATTGCAGAGAGTGCAAATTTGTGAGAGGTCCGATCTATGGGGGACAAAGTTGAGATTAAGGATCTCGACTCTAGCTTTAAAAATGGTGCCGATAGCTTCCGGAGTCAATTCTTTACAAAAATAATTTGAAGTTGATGACAATTAATGGTTTAAGCGCTTTTATATGTTTCTGCTTGCCGATGAGGATGCACTTTGCAGGTGTTCTAAATACAGTTTTTCATCAATTTTAGCTATCGAAACCGCGAACATATTTTGCCATTCCTCTACATTATTTTCCCTTAAGGAGAGTACTATATCAACTCCTGCAGCAAGCGCGTTCCATTCTCTGAAGGGAGTACGGAGCAGTCTTATCAAGATCGTCTTATGAAGCCCATTTTCTCTTTTCATGACCTTAGCTAAATAGTCGGAATGCCGTTTCAGATTCTGAATATATATCGGTGCTATTCCGGATTCGACATGTATGGCGTACGTAGGTGTAGCGTTAGGCAGTTTAAAAAGTCTTTTAAAAAAGTATCATATTCCTCTAAAGGCTTGGACACCGTAACATAAGCAAGTATTTATTGTTGCATTGAAGACTCTGTACTTTGATGAGAGGTCGATAAGTTGGTTGCTAAAAAAATTGGAACACATCAGGTTTAGGGCCAGTTTGGCCTCCCTGGTTTTCTCTTTCGCATGATTGCTCCAGTTTAGATTATAGGTCAGCAATACACCTAGATATTTAAACACACTCACAATTTCAATACGCTCGTTGTTGACGTTCCATGATTCTTCAGCACGTCGTGCATGCCGATTAGATTCAAATATCATAACCTTGGTCTTTCTAGTATTGATCCGTAAGCCCCAAGTTTCGCAATATTCTTTAAGTCTATTGATTTGCAGTTGTAAATAAAATGGGTTATCCGCCAAAAGTACCAAATCATCTGCATACAGTAAAACTTTAATCAAAGATTCGCCAAATATTACACCTCCCGGTAGGATTTCACAAACCGCATCAATATAAAGTGCAAACAAAATGGTACTTAGAATACATCCTTGGGGAACTCCCGCCGCTGTCTCAAAACATTCGGATAAGTTGTTGCCATCCCATACTGAGGCTTTCGTTGAACTCAGAAAGTTAGAATAAAAAAGTAAAAATTTTTTCGAAAGGCCAAGAGAAGTTTGTAAATCAATGCTTGTCGATTGACCGTATCAAAAGCAGCTTTGAAGTCAATGAAGCAGCTGTAAAGCTTTTTCTTTTTCTCCAAATGTTGTCTTGCTATGCTTGTTAGTGCAAAAATTTGGTCTACCGTTGAGAAACCGGATCGAAACCCAGCTTGGAAGATACTTAAGCGGTTGTTTGTCTCTATCCATCTCGTATGCCTCTCGTAAAGAATAGAGTTTAAGATTTTCCTTAAAGAGTTGAGAATAGATATGCCTCTATAGTTTTCTGCAAGACTCCTTTCACCTCCCTTGAAAATAGCGTAAATAATGGCTGTGTTAAAGCAAATGGGTATGCAAGCATCATTATAAAGTTGGTTGTACCAGTCCACTAAGTAGTTTTTGAAGTCAGCAGTAGAATATTGGTAAAATTCCGTTGGGATTCCATCAGCACCCGGTGCTTTGTTGTTCTTCATTGTTTTCAAAACACTTTCTAGTTCGATCAAGGATATCGGTTCATCAAGTTCAGGGATATGGTTGTTTGGCATGGCGTAACTAAACGATGACAGAGACTCATCTGCTGATAACAATCCTTTGAAGTAATCTGCCAAAACCTCAGCTCCGAGAGCATTATTATTTGAAGGAGTATGTTTACGCCCTCCTAATTCTCTCACATTATTCCAAAATGTTTTAGAGTCCTTGCAGAGCACTAAGTTTTTTGCAGTAGTTCTAAGATATTCAGTCTTTTTTGAGGAACAAAGCTGTTTATATTCCTTATTAAAATGAAAGTACTGGTTTTTAAAAAAATCGGCGTTAGTAGATCTGAATAGTTTTAAGAAACGAAATGTTTTTTCACGTAGCTTTACGCAGTCCTTGTCAAACCATATTTTTGCAGCATTAAACTTTTTGTTATTACTGAGTGCGAACGGTGCCATCTTGATAATCCTCATTACGCATTCTGCGACTTGGTCGGCTACTCCCGTAGATTGTAGTGATGGAAGGGTACCACAATGTGTATTCAACCGAGATTGATAAAGAAGGGCCTTGCTGTCAACCCACTTCAACTTGTACATGTTGTTTGCGATATTTCGAGTTCCTTTAGAGAAAGTAGCTTTCACTGCAATGGGTAAATGAGCAGAAAAAGTCGCAGCCAGAACCTCGAAATCTTCAATCAGTATCAACCATTGGCCAGATACAGCACATATGTCTATAACCGACTGTCCTTGTCCGCTAATAAAAGTTAATTCACCCTCAGCGTCACTTTTGGAAACCCCATTCAACACGAAAAATCCAAAGCTTTCCAGGAGCTCTACAAGACTTCTCCCGTTTCGATTAACCAAACCATCTTTAGAGTTTCTTCTCGTATTAAAAACTGTTCCAGTATCTGTATAATGGGATATAGAGTTTTGATATTCGCCAATTCGAGCGTTAAGGTCCCCAATAAGCATTATATTTCCAAGAGTGTTGCAATTAATTAAATTAAAAAGGATATCGAGGTCATTTTCCCAGTTGTTGCAATTGAGGTACAATGGAATAATATAATATTTAATAAGATTATTTGTAATTTGAATAACAACCCTGTTTTGTACACGTTTGAACTCTACAAAACTACCAACAGTACTTTTCTTAATGGCACATAAGATGCCCCCACTTGCTCTCCCCATGACATTGTTTCTAGTTGCTGGAATGCATGTTAATTTATATCCATTAAAATATTTATAAAAATGTTGTTCGTTTTCTTCTTCAATAAAAGTTTCTAAAAGAATTATTATATCAAAGCTTAAAATAAATCTAAAAAAGTCAGGTAACAAAAGTTTACTCTTAAGCCCTGTTATATTATATGAAAAAATACTTAAATTAAAAACGTTAAAAAAATTTGATGGCAGACGGCAAGTTTACCCTATGGTTTCCTATTCAAATTGTTGTTTTGTGTTTGCCACACAGATGGCGTTGCAGCTGATTGGGAGCCTGATGCAGTGACACCATCAGTTGTAGCTACCTTGATCCCCCGCCGCAGTCAAAAAATTCCAATGCACCATCATCAAACATCTCTCTTACGAAGGTCATTTCACTCGCAGATTTGACAATTAACCCATGCGAATGTTTGTAAACAAACGTATTTTGATTTATTTGTAGCTTATCACCTTTAATTAATATTTTCGCAGAAGAATTTATTTCGAGAAGTTTTGATTTTATCGAGTAAAGAGTTTGTCTTTTTTTTCTAAACATAAGCGATTGTTCACGGTGGATACTTATTCCTGAATTCTTTAATTGCCTTGTTTCGCCTATTATTTTATCCGCTTGCTCGGTCGATTGAAGTTCCAAGATGACAATTCCTCGTTGTGTTCGCGTGTTTAGAATTTCTCGTGATTTTTTTATTTGTAAAATATCCTTTTCTTTTAATTTAAGTAAACCTTTACATGTTTGTGTGGCAAAATCGGTTGCGTTGTTTTGTTGATCTAATGGGACGTGCACAACAACAACATTTTTGTTAGCTTTTCGTGTAATTGCTTCTAGTTGTGATTCCAAGAGATCACACCTTTCGGACATAAGTGTTAATTTTTCGTTTAGCTTGGAATTTATTATTTTTAGTGAATTAAGTTCCGAAGCGAACGAAGCAATATCGGTTTTTGTAGCTAAATCTTTCATTTTCTCACTCAAACAATTATTTAAACTATCTTGAATAATTTTTTTCAAATCTGGAACAGATAGCCTTCCAACATCCACTTGAGCCATGTCTGAGAAAATTTTTTTGTTGTTCTTATTTACTTCCGGTGATGTTTCCGATACTGCTCTTTTGCGGTACATATAATTTGATGTCCCGGTACTCGGCAATATAAATACTTTTTTGTCTTTTTAACTTAAATATAATTGCCTACCTTATAAGAAATGTATGCAATTTATTAATTCTTGGTAAGTAAAGTGCTTATTCAAACTATTATTCAACTAGATACAATTTAAACTTTGTTAATTTATCAAGAAAAATAAAAAAAAATTGGAGCTTAATAACTTTCACACTTCCACTTTTGACAGCCGAAATGTCAATCATCATCATCATCATCATCATCGGCTCGACAACCGGATTCCGGTCCTGGCCTCTTTCAACAAGTCTCTCCACCTATTCCGGTCTCTAGCCGACGTCATCCAATTGCGCACCCCAAGGCTTCGGGCGTCCTTGTCTACGCCATCTCTCCAGCGCAAGCATGGTCTACCACGCTGTGGTGCCCTGCCCACCGGAGTCTACCGAGCTTAATTTTTGTCACGATATCTGCTTCAAGGTAGATTGCGTACAGTTCGTGATTGTACCGTCTCCGGAATCGTCCTTCCTCACGTATGGGGCCAACAATTCTCCTTAAGACTTTTCTCTCGAACGCAGCTAAGAGGTCGGAGTGCCTATTGCTAAGCACCCAAGTCTCGGATCCATATGTGAGTACTGGCAGGACCATGGTCCTGTACAGCAGCAGTTTTGAAGTTATGGTGAGATTTCTGGATTTGAAGAGCTTTGACAGACTATAGTAGGCTCTGTTGGATTTGAGAAGCCGCACGCGTATTTCTTCTTCTATATTGTTATCGGCTGCTACTATTGACCCAAGGTATTTAAAGGATTGCACCACTTCAAATTCGTGCTCCGCAACCTTGATCGTTTGACCAACTGTTCCTCTCGCATTCGACGCCACCATGTACTTTGTTTTACCTTCACTAATGTGCAGCCCCAGATTTTGTGCCGCCTGCTCGATCTGGATGAAGGAATCGTGTACAGCTTGTTCGGTTCTTCCGATGATGTCAATGTCGTCTGCGTAAGCTAGTAACTGGCTGGACCTGTTGACGATGGTCCCTCTTGTTGCCGTGCCAGAGTCACGGATTACTTTCTCCAACGCCAGGTTGGAAAGGAGGCAAGCCAAACCGTCCCCTTGTCGGAGTCCATTAAAGATTTTGATTGGTCTGGATAGCAATCCGGCTATTTTTACTTGGCTTGTTACGTTGGTCATGGTCAACCTACATAGTCGTGTCAATTTATTTGGGATGCCGAATTCTCTCATGGCTTTGTAAAGTTCTACCCTGGCTATGCTATCATAGGCAGCCTTAAAGTCTATAAACAGATGGTATGTTGGGATGTTAAATTCTAGACATTTTTCCATCGCCTGCCTAAGGGTAAAGATCTGATCAGTTGTTGATTTGCCTGGAATGAAACCACGCTGATATTGTCCGATGACGGTTTTAGCGTATGGGGTTATCCGGTCTTGTAGGATAGAGGAGAGTATCTTATAGGCGGTACTCAACAACGTGATACCTCTATAATTGCTGCACGTTGTGACATCTCCCTTCTTATGTATGGGGCATATTATGCCTTTTCGCCAGTCTTCTGGCATTTCTTCCTGCTCCCATACGTGCACTATAATATCATGAATTGCTTGACGTAAGGCTGGCCCGCCGTGATGAAATAATTCGGCTGGTATGCCATCGGCTCCCGGGGATTTGTTCTGTTTAAGCCGGCCTATAGCCTTCTCAACCTCTTCTATGCTTGGTGGCGGCAACCACTACTTCAAGAAGAATATCCTTCTTGAAGTAGTGGAGCCTCCACTTCTGCAGTGAGCTGACCATTTAGCAATTCATTGAAGTACACTTCCCATCGCTCCAGTATGCTTTCAGGATCGGTGATCAGATTTCCCTCTCCGTCCTTGCAGTATGTGCAGCGTGGTGTGTACTGCGTCATGTTTCGGACGGATTGGTAGAACTTCCGCGCCTGGTGCGGACCTCGCTCTCGGCTGTTTTCTATTTCACAGATTAGGTTCTTCTCCCAGGCTGATTTCTTTTGTCTGTGAAGCCGTTTTTCTGTTCTTCTGAGCTCTTTATATTCCTCTTCGCGTGCCCGCGTTCTATGAGATTGTTGCATTGCTCGGTACGCAACATTCTTACGTTCAGTTGCTAGCTTGCATTCATCATCAAACCAGTCGTTCCGATTTTTACGACTGCTGCCAAAGATGGAGTTGGCAGTACTAATGACAGTATTTTTAAGACGTGTCCACTTTTCATTTACGCCCAGCATACTGGCTCCAGGACTTACTCTCCCTAAATCAAGTGATTCTAGGGCGAGTCCTAACGCATTACCAAAGGTGTTACTGGTATTTTCATTGCGCAGGGCAGCCGTGTTGATTCGAACCTGATCGGCGGATGCAATGCGTCTTCGCAAGGCAATCCGCCCTCGGAAAACTATACCAACAAGATAGTGATCCGAGTCGATATTGGCACCTCGGTACGTTCGTACCGTCATCAAGTTCGAGTAGTGGCGACGGTCTATCAACACGTGGTCTATTTGGTTACGAGTGACTCCATCAGGTGATACCCAGGTGGCTTTGTAGATATCTTTACGCGGGAACCTGGTACTCGCAACGACCATGTTTTTCGATGCTGCCAATTCTAAGACTCGAAGTCCATTGTCATTAGTGTTCTCATGCAAACTATGGGTGCCTGCGTAATGCCTGAATACCGGCTCCCGACCTATTTTTGCGTTCAAATCCCCAAGGATGATTTTAACATCATACCTTGGACAGGTATTGAGGGCCCTCTCGACTTGTTCGTAGTAAGTCTCTTTTTCTTCGTCTGAGGACTCCTCCGTAGGTCCGTGAACGTTAATGAGGCTGATGTTCGTAAATTTGCCTCGCACGCGAAGGGTGCATAGCCTTTCGCTTATAGCGTTAAAGCCGATGATAGTAGACTTCATTTTTTCGCTGACTAGGAAGCCTACCCCGAGCACATGGTGTTTTGTATGACAGCTGTAGTATATGTCATATTCAGATTAGATTAGATTAGATTAAATTCTTTATTTCGATAATAAAATTACATTAATTTAAAGCTAAGAATATAAGGACATGGCGTTGTTGCCGTCTGCCTGATAGACATTTCATTTAAAAATAGTTTAACATTATGAAAGTTTAATTTTTTTTTTATTTTGATTTGTTTTTAGTATAAGAAAATAAAAACTGTATTTTTTAGTGGTTTTTCTTAACAATTTTCAATTATCAGATGAATAATTTATTAACTTGAATATTTATAAAAAAGAAGATAAATAAAACAATTTTGAATAATTTTATAATCTTTAAAGATACTCGTATGTATACAATTTTGACATGATTTGAAACACAAAAAATATGAGTTTAAATAGCTCTATTTTTTTTTCGTTTTTACATTATCAGTGATTCGAGACTTAAAACATCAATTTTGCCGTGATTTGAACAATTTGAAACACAAAAAATATTAAATTCTCAATCACCATAACTGGATACATGACCGCTCAAAAGCTACTTCTATAAGCTAAAGCATGTTTGCAAAATTTAAACAGATTCGTCCAACCACTCAGCCCGTTAAGAATGTCAATAAGTTGCTCCATAGACAAAAAACTTACTTGGAAATATAGCCGTCGTATTTCTTGTAATATTGGACAAACTGCTATGAAATGATTTATATCCTCCACATCTCTTCTATTGCAGAGAGTGCAAATTTGTGAGAGGTCCGATCTATGGGGGACAAAGTTGAGATTAAGGATCTCGACTCTAGCTTTAAAAATGGTGCCGATAGCTTCCGGAGTCAATTCTTTACAAAAATAATTTGAAGTTGATGACAATTAATGGTTTAAGCGCTTTTATATGTTTCTGCTTGCCGATGAGGATGCACTTTGCAGGTGTTCTAAATACAGTTTTTCATCAATTTTAGCTATCGAAACCGCGAACATATTTTGCCATTCCTCTACATTATTTTCCCTTAAGGAGAGTACTATATCAACTCCTGCAGCAAGCGCGTTCCATTCTCTGAAGGGAGATGCATTTGTACGGAGCAGTCTTATCAAGATCGTCTTATGAAGCCCATTTTCTCTTTTCATGACCTTAGCTAAATAGTCGGAATGCCGTTTCAGATTCTGAATATATATCGGTGCTATTCCGGATTCGACATGTATGGCGTACGTAGGTGTAGCGTTAGGCAGTTTAAAAAGTCTTTTAAAAAAGTATCATATTCCTCTAAAGGCTTGGACACCGTAACATAAGCAAGTATTTATTGTTGCATTGAAGACTCTGTACTTTGATGAGAGGTCGATAAGTTGGTTGCTAAAAAAATTGGAACACATCAGGTTTAGGGCCAGTTTGGCCTCCCTGGTTTTCTCTTTCGCATGATTGCTCCAGTTTAGATTATAGGTCAGCAATACACCTAGATATTTAAACACACTCACAATTTCAATACGCTCGTTGTTGACGTTCCATGATTCTTCAGCACGTCGTGCATGCCGCCTAGATTCAAATATCATAACCTTGGTCTTTCTAGTATTGATCCGTAAGCCCCAAGTTTCGCAATATTCTTTAAGTCTATTGATTTGCAGTTGTAAATAAAATGGGTTATCCGCCAAAAGTACCAAATCATCTGCATACAGTAAAACTTTAATCAAAGATTCGCCAAATATTACACCTCCCGGTAGGATTTCACAAACCGCATCAATATAAAGTGCAAACAAAATGGGACTTAGAATACATCCTTGGGGAACTCCCGCCGCTGTCTCAAAACATTCGGATAAGTTGTTGCCATCCCATACTGAGGCTTTCGTTGAACTCAGAAAGTTAAAATAAAAAAGTAAAAATTTTTTCGAAAGGCCAAGAGAAGTTTGTAAATCAATGCTTGTCGATTGACCGTATCAAAAGCAGCTTTGAAGTCAATGAAGCAGCTGTAAAGCTTTTTCTTTTTCTCCAAATGTTGTCTTGCTATGCTTGTTAGTGCAAAAATTTGGTCTACCGTTGAGAAACCGGATCGAAACCCAGCTTGGAAGATACTTAAGCGGTTGTTTGTCTCTATCCATCTCGTATGCCTCTCGTAAAGAATAGAGTTTAAGATTTTCCTTAAAGAGTTGAGAATAGATATGCCTCTATAGTTTTCTGCAAGACTCCTTTCACCTCCCTTGAAAATAGCGTAAATAATGGCTGTGTTAAAGCAAATGGGTATGCAAGCATCATTATAAAGTTGGTTGTACCAGTCCACTAAGTAGTTTTTGAAGTCAGCAGTAGAATATTGGTAAAATTCCGTTGGGATTCCATCAGCACCCGGTGCTTTGTTGTTCTTCATTGTTTTCAAAACACTTTCTAGTTCGATCAAGGATATCGGTTCATCAAGTTCAGGGATATGGTTGTTTGGCATGGCGTAACTAAACGATGACAGAGACTCATCTGCTGATAACAATCCTTTGAAGTAATCTGCCAAAACCTCAGCTCCGAGAGCATTATTATTTGAAGGAGTATGTTTACGCCCTCCTAATTCTCTCACATTATTCCAAAATGTTTTAGAGTCCTTGCAGAGCACTAAGTTTTTTGCAGTAGTTCTAAGATATTCAGTCTTTTTTGAGGAACAAAGCTGTTTATATTCCTTATTAAAATGAAAGTACTGGTTTTTAAAAAAATCGGCGTTAGTAGATCTGAATAGTTTTAAGAAACGAAATGTTTTTTCACGTAGCTTTACGCAGTCCTTGTCAAACCATATTTTTGCAGCATTAAACTTTTTGTTATTACTGAGTGCGAACGGTGCTGACATCTTGATAATCCTCATTACGCATTCTGCGACTTGGTCGGCTACTCCCGTAGATTGTAGTGATGGAAGGGTACCACAATGTGTATTCAACCGAGATTGATAAAGAAGGGCCTTGCTATCAACCCACTTCAACTTGTACATGTTGTTTGCGATATTTCGAGTTCCTTTAGAGAAAGTAGCTTTCACTGCAATGGGTAAATGAGCAGAAAAAGTCGCAGCCAGAACCTCGAAATCTTCAATCAGTATTAACCATTGGCCAGATACAGCACATATGTCTATAACCGACTGTCCTTGTCCGCTAATAAAAGTTAATTCACCCTCAGCGTCACTTTTGGAAACCCCATTCAACACGAAAAATCCAAAGCTTTCCAGGAGCTCTACAAGACTTCTCCCGTTTCGATTAACCAAACCATCTTTAGAGTTTCTTCTCGTATTAAAAACTGTTCCAGTATCTGTATAATGGGATATAGAGTTTTGATATTCGCCAATTCGAGCGTTAAGGTCCCCAATAAGCATTATATTTCCAAGAGTGTTGCAATTAATTAAATTAAAAAGGATATCGAGGTCATTTTCCCAGTTGTTGCAATTGAGGTACAATGGAATAATATAATATTTAATAAGATTATTTGTAATTTGAATAACAACCCTGTTTTGTACACGTTTGAACTCTACAAAACTACCAACAGTACTTTTCTTAATGGCACATAAGATGCCCCCACTTGCTCTCCCCATGACATTGTTTCTAGTTGCTGGAATGCATGTTAATTTATATCCATTAAAATATTTATA
The DNA here is from genome assembly GCA_911387755.1 of Chrysotoxum bicinctum. NCBI lineage: Eukaryota > Metazoa > Arthropoda > Insecta > Diptera > Syrphidae > Chrysotoxum > Chrysotoxum bicinctum. The sequence continues at coordinate 119,267,194 of OU426987.1, forward strand.
AAAATGTTGTTCGTTTTCTTCTTCAATAAAAGTTTCTAAAAGAATTATTATATCAAAGCTTAAAATAAATCTAAAAAAGTCAGGTAACAAAAGTTTACTCTTAAGCCCTGTTATATTATATGAAAAAATACTTAAATTAAAAACGTTAAAAAAATTTGATGGCAAACGACAAGTTTACCCTATGGTTTCCTATTCAAATTGTTGTTTTGTGTTTGCCACACAGATGGCGTTGCAGCTGATTGGGAGCCTGATGCAGTGACACCATCAGTTGTAGCTACCCTCGATCCCCCGCCGCAGTCAAAAAATTCCAATGCACCATCATCAAACATCTCTCTTACGAAGGTCATTTCACTCGCAGATTTGACAATTAACCCATGCGAATGTTTGTAAACAAACGTATTTTGATTTATTTGTAGCTTATCACCTTTAATTAATATTTTCGCAGAAGAATTTATTTCGAGAAGTTTTGATTTTATCGAGTAAAGAGTTTGTCTTTTTTTTCTAAACATAAGCGATTGTTCACGGTGGATACTTATTCCTGAATTCTTTAATTGCCTTGTTTCGCCTATTATTTTATCCGCTTGCTCGGTCGATTGAAGTTCCAAGATGACAATTCCTCGTTGTGTTCGCGTGTTTAGAATTTCTCGTGATTTTTTTATTTGTAAAATATCCTTTTCTTTTAATTTAAGTAAACCTTTACATGTTTGTGTGGCAAAATCGGTTGCGTTGTTTTGTTGATCTAATGGGACGTGCACAACAACAACATTTTTGTTAGCTTTTCGTGTAATTGCTTCTAGTTGTGATTCCAAGAGATCACACCTTTCGGACATAAGTGTTAATTTTTCGTTTAGCTTGGAATTTATTATTTTTAGTGAATTAAGTTCCGAAGCGAACGAAGCAATATCGGTTTTTGTAGCTAAATCTTTCATTTTCTCACTCAAACAATTATTTAAACTATCTTGAATAATTTTTTTCAAATCTGGAACAGATAGCCTTCCAACATCCACTTGAGCCATGTCTGAGAAAATTTTTTTGTTGTTCTTATTTACTTCCGGTGATGTTTCCGATACTGCTCTTTTGCGGTACATATAATTTGATGTCCCGGTACTCGGCAATATAAATACTTTTTTGTCTTTTTAACTTAAATATAATTGCCTACCTTATAAGAAATGTATGCAATTTATTAATTCTTGGTAAGTAAAGTGCTTATTCAAACTATTATTCAACTAGATACAATTTAAACTTTGTTAATTTATCAAGAAAAATAAAAAAAAATTGGAGCTTAATAACTTTCACACTTCCACTTTTGACAGCCGAAATGTCAATCATCATCATCATCATCATCATCGGCTCGACAACCGGATTCCGGTCCTGGCCTCTTTCAACAAGTCTCTCCTATTCCGGTCTCTAGCCGACGTCATCCAGTTGCGCACCCCAAGGCTTCGGGCGTCCTTGTCTACGCCATCTCTCCAGCGCAAGCATGGTCTACCACGCTGTCGTCTTTCATAGAATGTACCATAAAGAACTTTCCGAGCAAGTTCCTCTTCGCTCATGCGAGCTAGGTGCCCTGCCCACCGGAGTCTACCGAGCTTAATTTTTGTCACGATATCTGCTTCAAGGTAGATTGCGTACAGTTCGTGATTGTACCGTCTCCGGAATCGTCCTTCCTCACATATGGGGCCAACAATTCTCCTTAAGACTTTTCTCTCGAACGCAGCTAAGAGGTCGGAGTGCCTATTGCTAAGCACCCAAGTCTCGGATCCATATGTGAGTACTGGCAGGACCATGGTCCTGTACAGCAGCAGTTTTGAAGTTATGGTGAGATTTATTTATTTATTTATTTATTTATTTATTTATTTATTTATTTATCATCAAACAGAGCATACAATCTCTTACAGACTAAAAAACACACTAAATGATTTTAATTAGTTAATTTTACATATATTACCTATTCACAATATACAATATAAATCCATAACATAAAAACAGTTTTTTTTTTTTTATACGGGTTGTTCACTAACAATGTTTAATATGTACATTTTAAACGTATCTCTTGAACAATCAATAAAAATATCTATATAAGAACTAACAGCATTAGTATCTCTGATGCAACGTGAAACTGGCTCATTCAGCCCATAATTTGAACGATGAAAGTATTCATGTAATATATTGAAGTCGCGAACATTTCTTTGAGGAACGCGAAAGATTATAAGGTGAAGCAAATCGGGACATTTAATATGATAAGTCAAGATATCTCTGATAAACATTATGGAGAAGCAAGTTCGTCGATTTTTAAGAGTTTTTATATCAAATAGTAAACATCTAGTTCTATAGTTAGGCATGTCAATACGCCAGTTTAATTTATATATAAGATATCTAGTGAATTTCTTTTGAACTTTTTCAATTCTTACAGAAGAATTACTATAAAATGGATTCCAAACCGTACTAGCGTACTCCAACACAGATCTTACTAAAGAATTAAAAATAGTTTTAATCGAGTAAGGATCTTTAAATTCCCTAGTGTTTCTTTTTATAAACCCAAGCATTTGATTAGCCTTATTAACCATGTAATCAATGTGAGGTAGAAAAGTTAATTTAATATCTAAGATAACTCCAAGATCCTTTTTAATCGCAACACGTTCAAGAGATACATTATTTATTTCGTAACTGAACAATATAGGTGAAGTATGTCTGTAACATGACATGACTTGACATTTTGAGACATTTAAATGAAGACAATTTTGACTGCACCATTCACATAACTTTAATATGTCTTCATGAAGCAAATAACAATCATTTACAGTAGTTATTTTTCGATACAACTTAAGATCGTCTGCAAATAAAAGACATGACGAATGCAGAAACTTGTCAGGGATATCATTTATAAATAAAAGAAATAATAAGGGACCCAAATGGCTACCTTGAGGTACCCCAGACGAAACATAAATGTTATCTGAGTAACAGTTATCAATTTTAACGACTTGAATTCTATCAGTGAGGTAGGATTTTAACCAGCACAAAAGGTTTGAGTGAATTCCGAATGAGAACAGTTTGTGTAGAAGTACTGCATGGTTAACTCGGTCAAAAGCTTTGGCAAAATCCGTAAAGACAATATCGGTTTGAATATGATTTTCAAAGTTATTAATAATATAATTTGTCATTAATGTCAAATTAGTTGAGGTTGATTTACCAGAAATAAAACCATGTTGGTACTCAGATATATGTGTTCTCACTTGGAAAGATAATCTATCACAAACGATTTTTTCAAACAATTTGGGTAGAATTGAAAGTTTGCTAATTGGCCGATAATTAGTAATATCTTGCTTTGAACCGGTTTTAAAAACAGGAGTCAAAAACGAGAGTTTCCAACATTCTAGGAACTGTCCTTTGGAAAGAGACATATTAAAAATGGCAGTTAATGGTTTAGCTAATGAACTTGCGCACTTTAAACAGATTAAAGGATGAATTCCATCAGGACCCTCCTTTTTACTGCCATCAACACTTAAAAGCGCTTCTTCAACCTCAGATACATTTAGTAACAAATTGCCAAAATCTAATACTCTTGAAACAGTCGGTAATTCTTGAATTGTATGAGATTCAGAGGAATACACAGATTTGAAGTATTTATCAGACTCTACAATACAAATATCAAATTCTTTGTTGACAAAAATTAAATCTAAAATCCTTGAAAGATCATTTTTACTATTGTTAATTTGAATTAAATCATAATGACTATAAAAATCTATAACAATCTCTTCAATTTCTGAAGTTATATTATATGGAATCAAATATTTGTCGTCCAAGTCTAAAATCCAGTTTATATTGCCTAGATTAAAATCACCAATACATATGACATGTTGATAATTTTTGAGGTTATCAAGAATAACTTTAGAATTTTTTAAATGTACATCATACAAGTGAATAGAACTTCTTGGAGGGATATAGCTTAAGATAATAAAGATTTCTATATTGCTTACGGTAAAGTTAACAATTAACTGTTCCACATCAAGATTTATATCTGAATTTTGAATATTTAAAAGCAAATCAACCTGTTTACATAGTAAAAAAGAGCGTATGGCAATTAGAACCCCACCTCCCCTTTCCATACCTGATAATACCTTACATCTATCTTTTCTAAATACTGTGTAGTTTTTTAAATCAAAAATTTATTGTCAACCATGTTTCAGTTAACACTATAATGTCATATTTACAGGAAGAAAATGCAATGTATAAAGAATCTAGTTTTGTTCTTACCCCACCAACATTCTGATAATAAAAAGTTAAGTTACTTAAATAATTAGTGATGTTTAATGGTAAAGATGAAGCAACAAAATAATCGGGAACATTAAAGTTGATAGCAGGATCGAAAGAAGTTGGATTATTAGATACATCAGTTGAATTTAAGTAAGATTGCCTGGTTGAAGAGCTTTGTCGTTTTTTGAAAAGTAGATAAATTGTTTCACTTTAACATCTTTCGGCCAAAGGGAAGAATCACTCATTAGTTTTGTGTAATGGTCTATGGGAACACTTAATTTGAAATTAACGAACTTTAATTCAGATGCAGGAATGTCTTTTTTAATTAGCTTATAACACTTAAAAAGGTTAGCCGGTATATTGGTCTTTTCAGAAATATGATTTACTAAATCTTCAGTAAGAGTGTTACTATGGAATTTAGATATATGAAGCCATTTATAACGACACACGGCATTTAAAGAGCTTTCACCTGTTCCTACTAGTTCATTCCTGTGAATTTGTTTTTGTGTACTACACTGATTTTTTTTTTCTTTTTTTTCTTCACACATCGCATCAGCTGCATCGGTATCGTTGACGACAACAGTGACGACATCATCCAATGGGCCCAATGACACAGATGTTTTAGTTGCATTATTTAGATCTACTTCTTCATTGTCATCACAGCCAATATCCAAAACAGAAGTGCATTTACTCATCGCTTCAGAATTCTCATCATTGATGTTATCTCTGGCAAAAACAACAAGTGAGGGAGAAGCTTGCACCGCAGAATCCAGTTTATTTTGAGTGATTATACTCTTGGTATTGTCAGCAATCGCGGACTTTGCAAGAGAGCATAGAATAGGTGCAGTTTTGCAAGGGGGGAGCACTGAGTTTACACATTTAGCATTAGACACGGTTGTAGCTGAAGGTAAAAGGGCATGCGAGTTTTTGGACGAATGAGAGGATGGTGAAAAAGAGAGTATTTTAGATCCGTTGTTACGTATCACAGAAGGGGAATTTTTTCCAGTTTGCTTATTAAATGATTGAGCAGAAGGGGAACACTTTTTGATTATTTTAGAAGAAAGGTCGTTGACCCTTTCTTTGGTTTTACTTCGCGTTGTTATACCCACTTCACTTAAGATTTCATTATTATTAATACATAGATTGGGAAATTCATTCTTTAGGCAATTCAGATTGAGGTTAATACCTTGAATAAAATTCTCTATGTTATTGATATAACCATTGAGTATATTAGTACAGCACTTGTTACATTTAATAAAAAAGTTGTCTTTAGACTTTATGATGTTGTAGTCCGATTTTTTTATTTTTGCACAACTTAAATGCAAAACAGAATTGCAGATTCCGCACAAACAAATTTCGATGGGTTCTGCTTTGTTACAAATGATGCAAATATTGTTCATGGTGATAAATTAAAGAGACAATTTGAAGAGATAAAGAATATGCGACTGTCGCAATCAAAAGCTACAATACTGATTTCTGGATTTGAAGAGCTTTGACAGACTATAGTAGGCTCTGTTGGATTTGAGAAGCCGCACGCGTATTTCTTCTTCTATATTGTTATCGGCTGCTACTATTGACCCAAGGTATTTAAAGGATTGCACCACTTCAAATTCGTGCTCCGCAACCTTGATCGTTTGACCAACTGTTCCTCTCGCATTCGACGCCACCATGTACTTTGTTTTACCTTCACTAATGTGCAGCCCCAGATTTTGTGCCGCCTGCTCGATCTGGATGAAGGAATCGTGTACAGCTTGTTCGGTTCTTCCGATGATGTCAATGTCGTCTGCGTAAGCCAGTAACTGGCTGGACCTGTTGACGATGGTCCCTCTTGTTGCCGTGCCAGAGTCACGGATTGCTTTCTCCATCGCCAGGTTGAAGAGGAGGCAGGCCAAACCGTCCCCTTGTCGGAGTCCATTAAAGATGTTGATTGGTCTGGATAGCAATCCGGCTATTTTTACTTGGCTTGTTACGTTGGTCACCGGTTCACCGGTTCTTCTAGAACAAATCCATTTTAAAGCTAGAAGCCACAGTTCTCGGAACTCTGAAATTTTTCATATAGACTTCCACCGTACCAATTATGGTCTCAATGAGCCTTTGACACGTATGAAACATGAGGCTAATATAAACCATGATGTTTTCGATTTAAGTTACTCAAAGCTTACACTTAAGCACAGGTTGTATGGCCGTTCTCATTAAGTATTCGAAATTACTCGTAACGTTATTGTTTTTATAGCTAGTATTATTTGACTTGTAGTTATTTTTGTAGCTACAGATAGTAGATTAATATTTATTATTTCTTTGTTTGTCATATTTGTTCGTTTTTTAGTAGAGTGTTAGGCTATATGTATGTATATTTACTCACTAACAACTAACACCACGCTAAATGATGACTGTGACAAGCTGATGTTTCCCAGTATCTAAAGGTGAAAAACCCGAAGAGAAAAGAAATATTGTTACAAATGCTTGCATTAAGCAGTACTGATGGCGTGTCAGGGTCAACCTACATAGTCGTGTCAATTTATTTGGGATGCCGAATTCTCTCATGGCTTTGTAAAGTTCTACCCTGGCTATGCTATCATAGGCGGTCTTAAAGTCTATAAACAGATGGTATGTTGGGATGTTAAATTCTAGACATTTTTCCATCGCCTGCCTAAGGGTAAAGATCTGATCAGTTGTTGATTTGCCTGGAATGAAACCACACTGATATTGTCCGATGACGGTTTTGGCGTATGGGGTTATCCGGTCTTGTAGGATAGAGGAGAGTATCTTATAGGCGGTACTCAACAACGTGATACCTCTATAATTGCTGCACGTTGTGACATCTCCCTTCTTATGAATGGGGCATATTATGCCTTTTCGCCAGTCTTCTGGCATTTCTTCCTGCTCCCATACGTGCACTATAATATCATGAATTGCTTGACGTAAGGCTGGCCCGCCGTGATGAAATAATTCGGCTGGTATGCCATCGGCTCCCGGGGCTTTGTTCTGTTTAAGCCGGCCTATAGCCTTCTCAACCTCTTCTATGCTTGGTGGCGGCAACATAGGGTATTCTTCTTGAAGTAGTGGAGCCTCCACTTCTGTAGTGAGCTGACCATTTAGCAATTCATTAAAGTACACTTCCCATCGCTCCAGTATGCTTTCAGGATCGGTGATCAGATTTCCCTCTCCGGCCTTGCAGTATGTGCAGCGTGGTGTGTACTGCGTCATGTTTCGGACGGATTGGTAGAACTTCCGCGCCTGGTGCGGACCTCGCTCTCGGCTATTTTCTATTTCACAGATTAGGTTCTTCTCCCAGGCTGATTTTTTTTTGTCGGTGTAGCCGTTTTTCTATTCTTCTGAGCTCTTTATATTCCTCTTCGCGTGGCCGCGTTCTATGAGATTGTTGCATTGCTCGGTACGCAACATTCTTACGTTCAGTCGCTAGCTTGCATTCATCATCAAACCAGTCGTTCCGATTTTTACGACTGCTGCCTAAGATGGAGTTGGCAGCCCAACTAACATTTCAGTTGCTATTAGCCTAGAAATATGGACATGCTGGAAGTTTCAATTTTTATAATGCTTCTAAAGAGCCTTCTTCAAAAATAATTTTCCTATAGAAGTCACGGTTTCAATATCATCTTCTTTTAAACCTTTTGCAAGTAAGACACAAAGTTTTTCAGAGACTAGAACCAATTTTTCGGATATGGTTTTATAAATGAAAATAGAGAAGCTGGAACTTGTATAAATATTGCAATGTGATATGATACAGAAGTTTACATCAGTGAGTTTTCAAAAGGTTTCTATAACAATTTCCTAAGAGCTATATAGAATACGTCTCTTAAGCCTAGCAGACTTTAACAAAAAGTCTTTAAAAAAAATGTCAATGTTCAAACTTCTAAGAACTCTGCAAATGAATCTTAACAGAAACTAATACATTTAATCTTAATTAAAGTTAGGAATATTAAATTGCATGCATCAACTAATTATTTGTACACATTTATTGTAATCCATCTGTGTACTTTTTAGATATTACTCAGGCAAGTATAAGAGTATAAATCGAGATCCCTATGATATATAGCATAGACAATTGAACCGCTGAGAAGAAAAAGGAAAACATTCCACAAAAATGGGAAATTGAAGTAATGATGCAAAAGCGTAGCTATTTTTATAGCGCACATTATAAGCCTAAAAACGAAAAAAATTTATTTAAACCTACTTTTTAAATGCGATTATAAAATATCATTGAGTGGAAAAAGGAAAAGATTCCAGGAATATTTTCCTTTTTCCTTTCCTTTTTGGGGTAAAATGTTATTAACGGTACCTGTCGAAGAACCGTTTTTTGATTTTTTGCCTTTCTCATCAACGGCTTTAACGATTTTAACCAAAAATTTTCAGCAGGAGGCCCCTTAAGTTTAAAAAAATATTGTATATAAAAATATTCGAAAAAATTTGTTTTGGAATTAAAAAAAAAATTTCAAGTTTTTTTTGAAAAAACCAATATCTTTAAAACGTGTGAACGATAATGTTTTGAAACTATTTCTAAAATCTATACCACTAAATACTTAAAATTCCCAAATTTTTTTCTCGAAAAGTTTTAAGGAAATTTGTTATATAAAAAATTACTTTAATATTTAAAGGATTAATCAGACGGCAATTCCATATATTTGAACATTTTTATCTCATTAAATCCATGTTTTATATTTATAAAATGGATTTTAAATTCCAAAGTACTTTAACATAAAAGCAAGTTCGTGCGATCCAGTCGTGCATTTTATTTCTGTTTATTTTTATTCCCTTGAATTACTATTAAAATATTGTTTTAGTTTTTATTTTGCAGAATTATTTAATATTAAATAAATAAAATGTTTTGAACCCATTATTTATATTATTTGAATAAAAAAAACTAATTTTAAATTAATTTATTTGATTTTTTTTTCAATTAGTGGAAAAAGGAAAACATTCCACTCACTTGAACATGAATTATTAAGCCAGAGCTTAAAGTTTTTAATTTCAATTGTTCGGTATGTTACTCTTCTTTCCTAGCTCTACATTTGTCCTTCAGAATGTTTTGAAGAATAACTTTCAGTTTCAGAAATAAACAGTTTTCTTTGATTTCCCAAAAACTATGATTAGTGGAATGTTTTCCTTTTTCTTCTCAGCAGTTCAATTAGTTTGATTGTTTGTGAACCTTAAGGCTAGGCGCGCACATTCAATTTTTAGTTGCCCAACTGTTTGGTTGCTTATAGACAACAAATGTCCGCGCAGGTGCATATAATTATATGTTACACAAAATAGCGAACAATTTTAGGCAAACGTTTAGTTTATGTCAAAACAGTTTCTGACAAACTTTTTAGTTGCTCGAACCAAGCAGTTGCGAAACTAAAAATTGAATGTGCGCGCCTACCCTAAGAGTCTAGCGAAGATGAAGTTGAAGTGACGAATAACCAAAATTTAAGAAAAAAATACCTTCGAAAGCAGGCAGCTGAATTTCAGATCAACCATTCGGCTCTTAAAAGTTGAATTGCAATTTTAAACGAGCGTTTCGAAACAGGTGCGAAGTTATAAACTGAATATCCGAGAACTTTTTTGTTTTCAAACATATAATGTAGCTGCATTTATATGATTATCTTTATTTTGTTCTTCTATGCCCATATATTAGATATAAATGTGAATTTCTTTGGAAGAGGCATATATGTATGTAAATCCAGCATGATATCACTATATATCCCTCAAAGTAGAAATACATAAAACTATAGATGGGTGAACTGACCAAAATGTTTGATGGTTTTATTACAAATAATATAAATAAATATTACATGAAAATAATTCACGATATTGAAGAAAGGCATAATGTATACTTAACAAAGAAATGTCAAACTAAACGGAATACAAACATTTTACATTTATATGAATAAATGAATCGTTTTTAAGGATAGAAATCAAAACAAAGAAAGAGTTAAGTAAAACATAAAACAAATCACTACGGTCAGCAATTTAGAGATATTTTGTGCGCTCCCATTAGGTATGAAGATTAGGGCTCAATACTGAAAATTAAATAAACATTTTGTAGGTAAACCCAACAAAGGAAACTTAAGACATTTGTTTAGGTTTTGTTTTTCTTGTGTGAACGTGGCCTTGGCAAAATTGTATATCGCAGTCTTGTGTTAATTTTGAAGTTTGAGAAAGAAAAAAGCTGATTAAGTTTTTGCATCTTCCAAATAATATTCAATATGTCCCAGTGCGTAGAGAGATGGACTATTACACAAGAGATGCCGAGTTCGATCCCCAAATAAGGTACAGGGTGGCGCACCAATTGTGGTACAAAAATAAAACGTAATAACTTTTTTTCTGTGTGAGTAATCGGCTTATTTTTTTTTTTATTTTGTAGGTTACTATTTAGATTTATAAAAATGGATGCTTGGGATACGGAGAAAAGAATTTGGATAGTGCAACGGTACCATGCTTTGCAGTCCGTCATTTCCGTCCAAAGGGAATTTAGGCGGGAGCTTGGCGGTAATCCCCCGAGTAGATGGACCATTATGAGGTTTGTAAACATGTTTGCCGAATCTGGAAGCATCGCACGAAGGCCGTACCATCGAGATGCCAATGTTCGGGTTCAGGATACAATCGCAGCAGTAGCATCTGCAATACAGGCCAATCCGAGCGTTTCGACCCGAAACTTATCGGGGCAAATTGGAATTAGTAGACGGTCATTACAACGGATACTTCATGACGATTTAAACTTGTTTCCGTACAAAGTCCAAATTACTAGCAAGTTAAACCCTCAGGATTTGCCTGTTCGCCTGGAATTTTGCCAAAAAATGATATCAATGGCCGAAGAAGACAACACATTGATCAATTGTTTGTTCATGTCTGATGAGGCCCATTTTGATCTTAACGGCAATGCAAACAAGCAAAATTGCCGTATATGGAATGAGTCTAATCCAGAAATGCTCCATGAGTCGGAATTGCACCCAGAACGAGTCACTGTGTGGTGCGCAGTTTCATCAAGGTGTATTGTCGGGCCGTACTTCTTTGAAGAAAACGGTGTAACCGTTACTGTCAATGGGGACCGTTATTTAAAGATGTTGAAGGAGTTTTTTACCCAGAACTGCGCCGAAGACGTATACCATTCAACAGCGTTTGGTTTCAGCAAGATGGAGCAACTGCACATATAGCCAGACCAGTTATGGCGGAGCTAAACAAAAAATTCGCAAACAAATTAATTTCTAGGAACTCCACTCTTCGCTGGCCCCCAAGGTCACCTGACCTGACTGCACCAGACTTCTTTTTATGGGGTTATGTCAAGCAAGAGGTGTATAAAACGAAGCCCAGGAATTTAACTGAACTAAAGCAGTCCATAACGACAATAATTGAGGCGATCCCAACTTCAACTCTTCAGGCCGCAATGAATAATTTTTTGACCAGGTGCCGCATATGCGTGGGACAGCGTGGAGGTCATTTGCGGTCAATAATCTTTAAAAACAATTAACTATTTAAAATAAAATTTAATTTTCTAACCAATAAAAAAAAAATAAATGAAATACATCGATTAAAAAAAAGTTATTTGAATTTCTTATTGTAGCAAAATTGGTTTGCCACCCTGTATAATGTGATTCATGTTTTTAAATTATTCCAAATACATTAATTAATAACAATTCCAATGTGATACATAGTTTCAGGTTTAAAATTGATTAAATGTCGGAAAAACGTCTTCAAAGAAATATAAATTTACTTTTATTTTCGTATTTTTCAGGCTCGGTAAAAGTTCGAGTGTAAGCTTGTAATAGACATAAAAAGCCGTGCGTTTGTAATTTTTGCGAAGCTTTATTGAAGCCATCTGTCAAAACTTGAACTTCAGTTCAATTTCGAATAGGACTCTGTTAAACTTCTAATAGTTCATACACGAAGCTGGCACCTTTAAAAGATCTGTGCATGGTACTTCTAATAGGATTTTCAGAATCACTTATAGAAGTACATAAAAGGTTTTGTGAGCTTGTGTAATATTCTCCTTATTGTTCTTAAACAACCTTTACAAATGTATTAAAGAACTTCGAAAATATATTTAGTTAGACCGAATCGAAGCTGAAATGTTAGTTGGGAGTACTAATGACAATATTCTTAAGGCGTGTCCACTTCTCATTTACGCCCAGCATACTGGCTCCAGGACTTACTCTCCCTAAATCAAGTGATTTTAGGGCGAGTCCTAACGCATTACCAAAGGTGTTACTGGTGTTTTCATTGCGCAGAGCAGCCGTGTTGATTCGAACCTGATCGGCGGATGCAATGCGTCTTCGCAAGGCAATCCGCCCTCGGAAAACCATACCAACAAGATAGTGAACCGAGTCGATATTGGCACTTCGGTACGTTCGTACCGTCATCAAGTTCGAGTAGTGGCGACGGTCTATCAACACGTGGTCTATTTGGTTACGAGTGACTCCATCAGGTGATACCCAGGTGGCTTTGTAGATATCCTTACGCAGGATGGTACTCGCAACGACCATGTTTTTCGATGCTGCCAATTCTATGACTCGAAGTCCGTTGTCATTAGTGTTCTCATGCAAACTATGGGTGCCTGCGTAATTCCTGAATACCGGCTCCCGACCTATTTTTGCGTTCAAATCCCCAAGGATGATTTTAACATCATACCTTGGACAGGCATTGAGGGCCCTCTCGACTTGTTCGTAGTAAGTCTCTTTTTCTTCGTCTGAGGACTCCTCCGTAGGTCCGTGAACGTTAATGAGGCTGATATTCGTAAATTTGCCTCGCACGCGAAGGGTGCATAGCCTTTCGCTTATAGCGTTAAAGCCGATGATGGTAGACTTCATTTTTTCGCTGACTAGGAAGCCTACCCCGAGCACATGGTGTTTTGTACGACAGCTGTAGTATATGTCATATTCTTTCTTCTGTAGAACACCATTCCCTGTCCATCTGATTTCTTGAAGACCCGTTATGTCAGCTTTATATTTTGACAGGGCATCGGCTAGCTGCTGAGCAGCTCGAGCTCTATAGAGCGATCGTACGTTCCATAAGAAAATTCGTAAATCGTTTTTCCTTTTTCTTTGCGTGGGTTGTCGTCGTGTGATCAGTCCGTGTATTAAGACACAAACAATAAGTGATGGAGAGTGTTGGCGCAATGGCTTGAATTTTTTTTTAACATAACTTTTCAAAATTTCTGTCACAAACCTATCAATGTTTCGTTCCAAAATATGTTTTAAATTATTTCTGTTTGTAAGTATTAAAAGTGTTCAAACTTTTTGTTCTCAAACATAATATAGCTGCATTTATATGATCATCTTCATTTTGATCTTCTGTGCCCATATATTAGATATAAATGTGAATTTTTTTGGAAGAGGCATATATGTAAATCCAGCATGATATCTCTATATATCCCTCAAAGTGGAAATGCATAAATTTATAGAGGGGTTAACTGACCAAAATGTTTGATGGTTTTATTACAAATAATATAAATAAATATTACATGAAAATAATTCACGATATTGAAGAAAGGCATAATGTATACTTAACATAACAAATGTCAAACTAAACGGAATACAAACATTTTACATATATGAATGAATCAATCGGTTTTAAGGACACAAATCAAAACAAAGAAAGAGTTAAGTAAAACATAAAACAAATCACTACGGTCAGCAATTTAAAGATATTTTGTGCGCTCCCATTAGATTAGGGCTCAATACTGAAAATTAAATAAACATTTTGTAGGTAAACCCAACAAAGGAAACTTAAGACATTTGTTTAGGTTTTGTTTTTCTTGTGTGAACGTGGCCTTGGCAAAATTGTATATCGCAGTCTTGTGTTAATTTTGAAGTTTGAGAAAGAAATAGGCTGATTAAGTTTTTGCATCTTCCAAATAATATTCAATATGGCCCAGTGCGTAGAGAGATACACTATTACACAAGAGATGCCGAGTTCGATCCCCAAATAAGGTATAATGTCATTCATGTTTTAAAATTATTCCAAATACATTAATTAATAACAATTCCAATGTGATATTTAGTTTCAGGTTTAAAATGGATTAAATGTCGGAAAAACGTTTTCAAAGAAATATAAATTTACTTTTATTTTCGTATTTTTCAGGCTCGGTAAAAGTTGTAGTGTAAGCTTGTAATAGACATAAAAAGCCGTGCGTTTGTAATTTTTGCGAAGCTTTATTGAAGCCATCTGTCAAAACTGGAACTTCAGTTCAATTTCGAATAGGACCTTGTTAAACTTCTAATAGTTCATACACGAAGCTGGCACTTTTAAAAGATCTGTGCATGGTACTTCTAGGAGGATTGTTGACAGTGCCATCGACAACCTGGAGTCAGCCGTGATCAATGCCCTTGAAGCCCAAAATGTGCCCAAGACGTCCAAAGATAGGTACGAACACCTCCCGGAGTATGTGCGGAATCTCTATTCCCACAGACAAAGGTTAAGGAAACGGCTTCAAAGAATACACCAAAAAGAGCTCAACACAACCAACAATGACTACCAGGCAGTGAAAAGCGAACTCCAATGTGTAAACATTATGTTCCGGAACTCGATCCAACACCACAACAACATACGATTCCAGAAGAGACTACAGGCCATAAAACCAGAACCAAACACATAACAACTGTCTAGGGAAAACCCAACCAATGCCTGAAGTCATCATCAACAACAGCATTGAGGTGACAACAACAGCAGACAAAGCGGAAGTTTTCGCGAATCACTTCGGGGAAAACTTCACACCCAGCCCATCAATGGACCCTGTGTTCCTGGATAAAATCGCGCGATGGATGTGTGCTCGCCTGTGAACATCATGATCACAGGTTGGATCCCTGCCGTCGTCTATCTCGTTTTTAATTCCATTAAAAACCTTCTAAAAATTGTCACCAATGGGCTGCTGGTTTACTCATTACATGTTGTTCAGGCATAACACTAACAACATGTAATTGAGTTAAACTAGTATGCCCACCAAGGATGAACACGAATAAAAATAATGTGAATTATAAGCGACATATAAATAAGACACGGCATTTCTCCGCTTTAGTTCAGCCGCCATCCCTGGAGATAAAAAATCTGAGACAACCACTTTTAGTCTCAGAACATCGTGCCACACATCTTTACTATCCTTCTTTCTCTTCCTTAACTTCACGCGGGTAATCATAATCCCTTGAGCGCGGGTAGAGTATAAAAAAAAAAAAAAAAGAACATCCGTCCAGCTGACTTTGCAGCCAAAATCAGAAGGAGTGGAGTTTGACGACAACGGACAACCCCCAACTATGCCAACCAGAGGAAATTGTGGAAATCATGGTCAACTTCAAACCAAAAAGTCGACAGGACCGTATGGAGTTTCCAACTATATCATCAAAAGGCTTCCACATGCAGTGCTGATATTACTCACAATCATCATAAATAACTGCGTCAACAACTGCTACTTCCCCAATAAGTGGAAAATGGAAAAAATCGTGGCAATCCCGAAGAAAGGCGCTAGAAAACTGGTTTCCAACTACAAGCCAATATCCCTCCTCAACAATGTCAGCAAAATACTGGAAGAAGTCATCCTAAGGAGGCTCAAGAAGTACTGCAACAAACACAACATCATCCCAGACATGCAGTTTGGCTTTCGGGAAGGGCATTCAACACTGCATCCATTAATAAAGTTCCAGTCTGACAGCTCCTCAGCACTTAACAGCCATCGTGCCACCGTAGGATGCTTTCTGGATGTCGAGAAAGCATTCGACGGAGTATGGATAGAAGCCCTTATCCATAAGCTTCGAGTACTTGGATTACCTTCGCCACTAATAAAGATTTTCTTTTCTCTCTTTTAGGAAATTCTTCGTTCAGCTAGACAGCTGCAAGTCTTCTATCAAATCCATCAAAGCCGGAGTCGCCCAAGGATCAAAGCTGGGTCCCTTCCTATATAACCTGATGACGTCTGATCAACCCGTGCCAACTGACTGCGAGAACCTGCTATTCGCTGACGACTCGCTGACCTACTCCTCGTCGATAGCGCCAAACATTGCAGTTCGGAGAGTGGAAGCTCACGTCTGCAAACTCTACGAGTACTACAAAAAGTGGGGTATCCGAATAAACACTGCCAAATCGGAGCTTCTGTGTTTCAGGAGACCCACCACCAATGGCAACCGATGTCGTTTAGCAGCCGCTTGCAGAAACCTGACCGCGAAGCTTCCCGATGGGTCAACGATAGCAGCCAAAAGAAATGCTAAATACCTCGGAGTTAACTTCAACGAGCTGTTCAATTTCAACCCGCACTGTAGGCAGGTTCTAAGGAAGGCCAACTTCGCGTTTCACCGCTTGCAGCCGTTGCTAGCCAGAAGAAAAGGACTAAGCCAGCCAGTGAAGCTATTGATATACAAACAGCTCATCAGACCCGTCATCAGCTACAATTTTCCTGCATGGTACACCATTTCGAAGACAGCAATGCTGAAGCTCCAAATCTTCGAAAGAAAAATACTAGAGATAAGCACCGGACTTATCTTCGATCGACTGCGAAAGAAGCACTTCAGCAATGAGACTCTATGAAGAAGCAAAAATCAAGCCACTGGACCAGTTTCTTGTGCAATTAGCGAAAAAGCTTATAGCTAGCAGCACCAACCACCCAAACCCGCTGATGAGAAGGATGACCACCCAGGAACGGCATCTAGAGCCTAGATACCTTAGTGCTCTGGATATGATAGAGAGGATCCCAGCCGACAACGAACCAGCAGTTCGTTTCTAGGCTGACACCGAGTCAGCATATCACAGTGGCTGAAAACATCAAAAAACAACCCCCAACAACCCACCCCACCAACTGGACAACCGGGACTGAACAACCCGAGTCAAAAACCAAGACAATTTATCATAATGCTAATTTTGAACCATGTACATTACAAATAATATAATTTTTAGAGTTTAAGTCATTTTATAAGTTAGGCCCCCTATGTGCCAACAAATTTCTACCCTATACATATTATCCTCAAGTTTCACAATTGTATATATTAAAGTTCAATAAAAAACCTTGAAACCTTGAACCTTGAAATATCCCTACCATCCATTCATCAGTTTATCTCGGTACGCTGTGCCAAACGTAGAAATATACAGTCCACTAACTATGAAAAATAAACATCATATAAAAATAAAATCTTTCCTTTTTTTACATGTTAAACCATGAGCGGTTTTAACATTTTGGTCCTTCGAGCCGGATAGGAATCTGTGCGTGAGCAAGTAATCAGTGCGTATTACAAAAATACAATATGTGCGTGAAATAAAACAATTTTAAGAGCAATTTCAGTGCGAAATAAATGTGTTCAATTTTTTTTCAATTTAGAGCTAAGAGCTAATGCAAAAAAATTAAAAAAAACATTGTGCGTTTTAAAAACAATTATTGAGCAAATCTAAAACACATTGTGCGTTTAAAAGCATATTCAGAGCTTCCCACAACATTATTGATTTAATGAGCGGTTCCTCTTCAGAGGCTTTTGAGCAAATTTAAAATACATTGCGTCTTTTTTACAAAAACATTGTGCGTTTTGAGAGCGATATACGGAGCTTCCCAAGAACATTATTGATTTAATGAGCGGTGCTTTTTCAAGGACTATTGAGCATTACATTACATTAACAAAAAAACTTTCAAGTGTTTGTAGTTTTATTCCGATTCCGTTTGCGTTTACATTAGTTTTCGAAGGGTCGACCTGAACTTCTGTTAGCGTCAGCGGTCTTACGTGCCAGGAATAGTTTTTTCATTTTTTTTTTTTAGCAATAAAGAGCAGTGGGCGATCTAGCGCGAAGAGATGGATTCCGAGCATCGTTGATGCGTATATCCAGATTCACCAAGAGCGAAGAATTTGATAATGTGGACAAGGCGCTGCTGAATACCAAATTATCTGCAGCCGAATCCGAATCCGAATACTGGAGCACTTCAGAGCAACATAATTCAGTTTCGACAAGAGCGACAACCGAAGCTTATAACATTCAAGGGCGACTTCACAAAATGGCGCGAGTTTCGTGATCTTTCCATTAGTGAAGTTCACAATAATGAGCAAATCGCACCTGTGACGAAGTTGAAAGAGCTTAAACAAGCTTTGGAAGGTGCACCAGCCAGACTAATAAATCGCTGGCAAGTCACAGATGCAAATTACGTTGAAGCATGTGCAAAGTTTAACGAAATATATGATAATCCACAAAGCATTGTGGAAGCGCATCTGAATGTTTTACACGCCATTCCAAGCATCGGCAAAGGAGCAACAAAATCACGTGACATCCGTGATCTCATCAATGAAACAAACTTACATTTGACATCATTGAGTGCTCTTGGAATAGAAACCAAGTCATGGAATCCAATGATTGTCAACATGATAAGAGCGCGCCTGGATGCCGACACAAATCAACCATGGCAAGAGAAGACGTAAGGAAAATTGCGTCTCTCACTGAGTTCCTGAGATTCCTTGAGAAGCGAGCTAGCGCCTTAGACTCGGCTTTTCTGGATAACATTGAGCAGCATGTGAAAGAAGAAACAAGGAGAGCAAAACCCATCAGCAGTGCACCTAGTGGTACCAGAGCAGCTACCATTCTCAGATGTCCATTATGCAGAGCAGACCATCCACTCTTCCGTTGCCAAGATTTTTTGTCACTATCAACCCAATTGAGATTCGACAAGGTGCGGCAATGGAAACTTTGTACCAATTGCCTTAAGAGCGGACACACCGCTATTGCATGTCAAGTTGGCAGCTGTCGCAAGTGTAACAAAAAGCACAATAGTGTTTTGTGTCCGGAGCAATACGTTCCTAGAGCGGCTATCAGTGCAGCAGTCGTTCAGAAGCGCGAACAATCTGCTGCTTCACAAGTGCAGAAGAGCAAACCAGAGTCCTAGCAATTAAGCCTCACGTCATCAACGAAGCAATCCATAACGAGCATAGAGGAGGTTGATGACATACAACCAATAAGAGCATTACTGGCTACAGCATTAGTAGACGTGAAAAATGGAGCAGGGCGGAAAATAGAAGGACGTGTACTTTTGGACAGTGGGAGCCAAATAAAAATAGTAACAAAGGAATTCGTGCGTAGAATGGGCGTTAAAATTTGGAATCCAGACCTCCAGGTTTCTGGAATCGGGCAGAATAATAACGTTCATTTGTCTGGTTTTACATATTTAACAATTCGATCACTAATCAAGCCGTCTTTTTCATTGCGGTGCAAATTTTATATAATGGAGCACATAACCTCAGACTTGCCAGATAAATATTTTAAGCCAGATCAGATGGAAGACATTCGCCATGTTTGCAATAAATGAGCCATCAAATATTGAGCTGAATGATCTTCTGAAGAAATTCTAGGAAGTCTAAGAGCTGGACAGAGCCATTCCTAGGTCTCCAGAAGACGAATGGACAGAGCAAAATTTTCGGAGCACACAATATCGGGACTCGACAGGAAGGTATGTCCTTTGAGCCCACGAATTCAGAGCTTGGGCACATCAAGAGCAGCAGCCTTGCAAAGATTTTTGCATTTGGAGAAGAAACTTCAAGGCAATCCAGTGCTACGCGCAAAATACGTCGAATTCATGACTGAATATCGGCAGCTAGGTTATATGACACCAGTCAAACGAGGGCATCAGGTAAAGGGGCCAATTTACCACATTTCACACCCACTGCGTGACTTAAAAGTTTCGTGTGGTGTTTGATGCCTCGTGCAAGAGCAATAGCGGTATCTCATTAAACGTCGCGACGTGCAGTTTCCGGGCGGAAAGCTCCAGGATGATTTGGCAGACATCGTCACACGTTTCAGATGTTTCAAGGTGCCAATTATAGCTGACGTTAAGATGTTTCGTCAAGTGAGAATCAATCCCGAGCAATGGGATCTGCAAAGAATTTTCTGGAGAGAGCATCCAAACGATCCGTTAGGGGAATACTGGTTGACCGTAGTAACATATAGCATGACATCCAGCGGCTTCAACGCAGTAAGAGCAATGTGCAGAAGACAACAAGTCTATCTTCCCCAGAGCGTATGATGCAATTTGTCGAAACTTTTATGTTGATGATATGCTTACTGGTGTGGATAGCGAGGAGCAAGCCATCTCGTTGTGCAGAGAAATCGTGGCGTCAGTCAAAATGGGAGGATTCACACTGGACAAATTCATGTCATCAAGCAAAAGAGCGCTTAAAGAGCTATATAGTAAGGTGAATACTGAAACCGAATTTACTTTCTCGAATGAGCACGAGACCTCCATTCTGGGCTTGGGCTGGGACTCAGATAAAGACGAGATCCTATTCAAGGTGCATCATGAAACGAGCATTTCCAAATTGACCAAAAGAGCAGTGGTGAGCGAAATAGCCAAGCTATATGATCCGAATGGATATCTGGCACCAGTCATCATCTGTGCCAAGATTCTTATTCAGGACTTGTGGCGATCAGGCGTGCAATGGGACGAGAAGATAACTGCCGATCTCGTTTCTATATGGAATAAATTTCAAGAGCAATTAACGAACCTAAAATCAATCAGAGTGCCACGATGGTTGGGTTACGAGAGCGGAGCTGACGTGGAACTTCATGGATTTGCAGACGCATCCACAAGGGCATATGGAGCAGTAATTTACCTAAGAGCAGTTTCAAGTGACGGAGCAATCAAGTGCGTTATAGTTGCTTCGAAGACTAGAGTAGCGCCACTTAAGACCATCACCATCCCCAAGCTGGAGCTGTGCGGGGCCAATCTATTGTGCAGATTGATGGACCAGGTGGCAAGAGCATCAGAGCTAAAAAATGTTCCAAGGACTTACTGGTCGGATTCAATGGTTGTGCTTCATTGGATCACGAAAGTACCTTTCGAATTAAAACCTTTCATCGCCAACAGGGTGAGTTCAATCCAAGAGCTAACTGGAGGTCTTCCTTGGAAGCACGTCGCTTCGGGTGACAACTCAGCTGATTCGGGATCGAGAGGGTTCCCAGCAGAGCAATCAGCCAAGTCAACTTTGTGGTGGCATGGACCACAATGGCTGAGCCAACCTGAGCAACACTGGTCAAATGTGCAGCCTTCCTTTAGTGCAAAGGATAGAGTAAGAGCATCAATGGGCGTGCGATTAGCTGTCGCAAATCTCGCATCGTCTAAAGCATCGGATTTGAGCATAGACCGAGTATGTCTCTTAGATCGAAAGTCAACATTGCAGAGCATACTAAGAATAACGACGTACGTCATTAAATTTGTGCAATACTTTCTCCATCGAAGAAAGACGGGCATACCTGGATTTCCCACCTTAATCGAGCGAATGACAGCATTGGATTTTTGGGTAAGAGCTACTCAACGTGCGTCCTACAAGCATGAGATATGTCTTATGGAAGAAAGGCGACCAATGGACGTTTCTAGTAGCCTTGCCACCCTGACTCCGTTCTTGGATTCGCTTGGCATTGTTAGAGTACGCGAGCGTCTACAGGAATCATCGCTAGGATATGATATCATCCATCCAATCATCATACCAGCGAAGAGCAAACTTACAGAGCTTATACTGAGAGAAGCGCATTTCCGAATTCTACACGGTGGGGTCCAACTTTGCATGCAGTATATCCGGCAGAAGTTTTGGATACCATCACTTCGGAGAGAGGTAAAATCCTATGTCTCGAAATGCAAAGTGTGCTTTCGACAGACACAACAGGTAATGGAGCAGCTTATGGGCAATCTTCCAAGAGAGCGTGTGCAACCAGCTAGGGCATTCAAGCATAGTTTTGTAGACTATGCTGGTCCAGTACAGATCAAAGCCAGGGCCGGCAGATCTAAGATAATCGACAAGGGCTACATCGCAGTGTTCGTGTGCTTGTCGACGCGAGCAATTCACCTAGAACTGGTGAGCAATCAAACCTCTGATGCATTCCTTGCTGCATTCCAAAGGTTTACTGGACGACGTGGCGCTTGATGCAGCAGCATTTCTGGGAGAGATGGAGCAAAGAATATCTCAATACATTGCAGCAAAGTTTCAAGTGGAACAAATAGCGCGAGAACCTTGAGGTTGGCAGCTTGGTTCTCATCAAACAAGAGAATATGCCGCCCACCATATGGCAATTAGGGCGTGTTAGAGCAGCCCACTTTGGCCAAGATGGTTTGGTCCGAAGTGCATTCGGTACTGGTACGGCCGATCCAGAAGTTATGCGTACTCCCTATGGATCAGAGCGATTACAATTGAAGACCATGCTTCAATTGGGGGGGGGGGGGGTAATGTTCAAAATAAGTGAACATACTATTCAAAAGGCCTACAAAGAGCCTACAAAAAACAACAAAAAAAGAAGCGACGACGTCGAACCACATCGTCGGCGTCAGCATGGCGAGCCATGCATAGAGCAACATCGAGCAGTAAATTCTCAGTCCCAAAGTAACTGTACTTGCGGACCGAAAACAATAAAATTAAACAAACAAATCAGCTGCAGCTGCGACCGAGAAAAACCCGAGCAAGTCCCCACAACACGAGCAACAACAATAACACTTGCGGACCCAGAGCAAGTCATCATGCGAAATACAAGAGCAACAACAACCACACTTGCGGACCCAGAGCAAGTCATCATGCGAAATACAAGAGCAACAAAACCACACTTGCGGACCCAGAGCAAGTAATCATGCGCACAACACGAGCAACAACAACAACATTTGTAGACCCAGAGGAAGTCATCGTGCGCATTACAAGAGCAACAACAACCACACTTGCGGACCCAGAGCAAGTCCCTTATGCGCAGAAGAAACGATGAAGACAAAAATCATCATCGGTTGAGCAACGGTTGTTGCGACGGAGAAATATCAACTTCTCGCATGAGCATGCGAACACCTGACTAACGGTGGTTGCGACCGACATCCATCGACATCAGGAACCAGCACAACACAACACATTGGAGCGAGGTATAAAAGGACTATGAGTAGTCATATCCCTACCATCCATTCATCAGTTTATCTCGGTAGGCTGTGCCGAACGTAGAAATATACAGTCCATTAACTATGAAAAATAAACATCTTATACAAATAAAATCTCTTTCCTTTTTTTTCACATGTTAAACCATGAGCGGTTTTAACAATGCACGTTTTAGTTTCAAGAGATTTAACATCGTTTGTTCATTGAGAGATGTTCCTCTATATTGTACTTTATTTGTTTTACTGTTATTTGACAACAGTTAAGATAATTTTATTTGTTGATAGCTTGTTGTGGGTAAATCGTTCATTTTAAAACGTGTAAAGCTGATTGTCAAAATGAAAAAAATTTGTAAGAATACCGTCGACGTTTTTTAACTAAAAAGTGGGGCATCGTCGCGTGAAGTGTCTAAAATTTTGAAAATTTCAAAAACTTCTGTGCTTAGTATTAAAAAAAAAAACAAAAAATTTGATGTCCCCCATTGAAAAAAGGACGGAAATGACTGCTTTCTGATTTAGAAGCTAGAAGAATGGAAAGAGAGTTGAGAAGTTGTGGGTCCAAAACACCTTAGCAGGATGCCCAAAACATAGGCAAGCCAGTTAGTGAATGGACTGCATACCGGGCACTCAAAAGAATTGGGTTAAACGCTAAAGAGAAACCGAAGAAGCCTCTGCTTTCAGCGAAAAATATTATAGCCAGGTTACAAGCTTCTTACAATTTTTCTCAATAAAAACTAAACATACTCCAAAGATGACCTTAAAAGGCTTTAATTGAAGAACTGTCTCAAATATCCTCCGATGTTAGAAAGAACATTGTTGTTTCCATGTCACGCTGACTAAGAGATGTTATGAAGTCTAAAGATGATTAAATGAAATACCCAGTTTTTTACTTGAGGTACTATATTTATAAAGAATTTTAAGATATAAGAGACGTTTACTTACTTTTGACGCATTAAATATGAAGTTTATTTAGTTTTTATTGGGTAAAAATGCATTAGTTCGTTTTTTGAATTTTTATTTTGGTTTTGATTTATTGCTATTAAATACAAATTTTATTTTGTATTATTGGAATTCAATTTTTGTTTATTTTTTGGTTTAAATTTCATGTAACTCAAGAAATCATTTAGGTGTTCACTCACTTTTGACGCTTAGTGTATATCTTAAATGAACACACTAGGCAAGATTAGATACAAATTCCCTGACAGCTGACCTACAACAACTAAACTGGAATTAAAATTTTTTTTGAACGATTATATGGTCAATACACTCAAATGCCCTTGAGAAATCTAACATTATCCTTGTTAACCTCGTCTCTATGATGGGATGTGATTTCGAGCATAGCAGAGTCACAGCTCTGATGTTTACAAAGGTCATTTTGTCATTTGATTATAAATATTTTTCGAGAAGTTTATATAAAATGTTTAGACTGCTTATTCTGCGGAAATTACATACATTTTCAGGTGAAGATTTTTATACAATAATAACACAATTGCTTATTTCTTACATGTTTTTGGTTTATTAAATATGCGAAAACTATACATACTTACAAATGCGATCACCAAAATGGTTCCACTTCTGTCATGTGCTAAGAAAATAAAATTATACTATTATATTTACGTTTTATAATGGTTTTCTCTTTTTATTGGCGGCCATCCATACGGTTTTGAGAAAAAAAAACATTCTTCTTCCACTGATATTGTTTTCTCTTAAGTTTAAACTTAAAGTTGAACAAACATTAGTAATATTTTTCGAAAAATTTAACATTGCATTTTGTTTAATTTAATCAGTTTTATTAACTTAATCTTAATAAACATTTTTACGCGTGAGTGCAAAAATACATATTTAAGTATAAATTGCTTTCTAGTATAGAAATATCGTCTTATCATACAAAGAGCAATTGACTTACTATACAAATATCGAATATCATATGATAAGTTGATGCCAAAAGTAATTTAAATAATTTTGATTATTAAATTCCATCTTGCAAACAAAAAGCCCTTATTACACTGGACTACTGACCTTTCGTTTATTGTAGATGTACATATGTTTCATATTTTGATGTTTTCGAATTCATAAGTTTTCCTTTTTTTATTTATTTATTCTTTATTTCAGGTTACAATATTTACAAACTTCACATACGTTTTACAATTTTTCTAAACAGTACCAAAAATTAAATAAGAGAACATAGTTATTCAACCATGAACATGAATTGTAACTAACACACTTTGTGGCAAGAAGTGCCAGTATCAAGTGTTTTTTTTTTAAGAAGATTGATAAAAACTAATTTGTCATGAGGAGCGGCGCAAGAAAAGAAAGCGATTGGTTTTTTTTTTTTTTTTTTTTTTTTGAGATTTGAAATTGAGGCGAAAAAAGATTTTTGTTTTTTTTTGACAGAAAAAATAATTGTTTTGAATGTGATGCGAAGATAGTTTAATCCTTGTATCAATATTTCTACATCATCACTATTAAGTAGCCATAATGGAAGAAAGTTGAAAAAAATGGTTTACTATCTATATCTAATTGCTTGTGTAAATCCCATGGTAGCTTGTTGTAAATTAAGGGAGCAATTATAGTGACAAACCGTCTATATTGTTACGTCCTTACTCTAGGAACTTCAACAGAGTTCGAATTACGTAATGAATGTATTTCATTCATTCGTTTGTTGTGATATCCCCCTCGTAAAAAGAATATTCTCAATATCTTAAACACATATAAATAACGAAGTGGCAAAATGTCTAGGGGGGAGAGTACGATAACTTGGCCGCCAAGATTTGATAACGGGTTTTTGTAGGGGGGTCAAAACCAAGCACTTTTTACTATGGGAGGGGGGGGTCTATCTCCCCCCGTTTAGGAGGTAGGGGCACTTTTAGAAAAAATGGTTTAAATTGAAAAAAGAAAATATTAAAAAACAACGGCAACACCTACAGTAAAGTGCTATACTGCGTTTGAAAGCCAGAAGATTGTTCTATAATCATGCATTTAAATTTTATTACTCATATCAATAGTTTTTGAGAAATTCGCATTTAAAGTCCAAATTTTGATAAAAAAACGTGAAAAAAAATGTTTAGACCGGTTGTTTTCAAAATTGTGAAATGAAATTGTAAATTAGCTGATATGTGTTTCATGTATCTATCAGTTCTTAATCGAACACAAAAAACCGCATGGTTCTATGTCTTCTGGTTTTTGAGAAAACCTCCGTTTAAGAGGTAGGGGCACTTTTAGCAAAAAATGGTTTAAATTGAAAAAAAAAATATTAAAAAACAACGGCAACACTTACAATAAAGTGCTATACTGCGTTTGAAAGCCAGAAGATTGTTCTATAATCCTGCATTTAAATTAAATTACTCATGTCAATAGTTTTTGAGAAATTCGCATTTAAAGTCCAAATTTTGATAAAATAACGTGAAAAAAAAGTTTAGACCGATTGTATTCAAAATTTTGAAATGAAATTGTAAATTAACTTGTATGTGATCCATGTATCTATCAGTTCTTAATCGAATACAAAAAACCGCATGGTTCTATGTCCTCTAGTTTTTGAGAAAATCGAAAATTACCAAAACTACTTTTTTTGATTTTTGGTGGTGACGGTGATTCCATTTTAAGGATTAATGTTAATAAACATAATGAATTTTTGTTAGTTCAGTACCGCAATTCATTAGCGTTACCCAGAATGCACCATGAGGAGGTAGAATTGCATCTGGGTCAGTTATTTTGTCAGTTAGTCAGGAGTTAGTCAGTCATAGTTAGTTAAAAATGGTCAAAATGTATTAAAAAGGTGTGTAAGTCTCGTCAATAAAGCCATCGTCCGTACTATAACTGTCGAGTTCGTTGAGTTACTCTTTTATGGTGGGAAGCCGAGGATGTTTTGGCGGTAAAACGCTTTCTAAATTTTCGCTCTGAAGGGTGGGAGGATCGATGTCTTTTAACTGTAAACCCTCACTTATATCACCATCGGTATAACAAGGGTAAACTTTTTTTACATCTGATAAAAACTCTATTATTTGCGAACCCCAGTCGTCCTTATATTTCCTTTCTAGGCAGTATTTTCGATAGAAAAATAGTGCCATGTATTGGTGAACATGGTCAGAAGTTTGTTTTGGTTTTCAAGATTGTTTATTGTATTTTATATGTATTTAGTGGACATTAGATAAATAGAATAAATTTGAATTTTTTAAATACAGATTCTGTGAATGCAAAAGAAACTTTGCATGCACCCAACCTCGCACCTACCCCAAATCCTATAGTGTGCCCAAGCAGGGGGGTTGCAGGGGGGCAGCATGCCCCCCCATACATACTTTACTGTTTATATATTGTAATGTTGGAAGCTAGCACTGATTTATTTATGTAAGGAAGCAAAAAATATCAAACATTTTGTAGAAAAGTAGTTTTAGTTATTTTCGATTTTCTCAAAAAGCAGAAGACATAGAACCATGCAGTTTTTTGTGTTCGATTAAGAACTAATAGATACATGAAACACATGTAAGCTTATTTACAATTTCATTTCACAATTTTGAAAACAATTGGTCTAAACTTTTTTTTTCACGTTATTTTATCAAAATTTGGACTTTAAATGCGAATTTCTCAAAAACCATTGACATGAGTAATTTAATTTAAATGCAGGATTATAGAACAATCTTCTGGCTTTCAAACGCAGTATAGCACTTTATTGTAGGTGTTGCCGTTGTTTTTTAATATTTTTTTTTCAATTTAAACCATTTTTTATAAAAGTGCCCCTACCTCCTAAACGGGGGGAGATAGACCCCCCCCTCCCATAGTAAAAAGTGCTTATTTTTGACCCCTCTTCAAAAATCCGTCATCAAATCTTGGCGGCCAAGTTATCGTACTCGTGCCTGTCTAGGGTTTTGAATGATGGGACCGAGGGCTCCAATTTAAGTTTGAAAACCATTACCCTTAGTACCTTTTTTTGAGCAGTAATGAGTGGTTGCATGTTGCTTATAAATGCACTTCACCAGCAGGTTATCCCATACTCAAGTCGGGAATTTACAAGAGCATTAAAAGATTCGATGGAACAAATTTACGAAGATGATATATTTTATTCAAACTCATGTAGATTAATTGTTCTACATTAGCAATGTGGCTTTTTTAGTTTAACTTACTATCCAGCGTAACTTCCAAGTATCTGAATTCACTAACCGGTTCAAGACTTAAGCACTCGGCACTGCAATTTAAGCGATCACAACCTGCGACGTGGTGTTCTATTTCATCCAGATTAGAGCGAAAATGACATGACTTTAGACTTACTACTAAGAACCATTATTATGATATTTGAACCAACAGTTCAATGAACAAAGATCTACATATATTTATTTGTTGCTTAAGGTTAAGTATACCAACTGCAGCGTAGGCAAGGGCCAGGTCGTCCGCGAATGCAACAATATTTCCATTTAAAGGCAAATTAAAAACAGAGTTTATATATAATAAAAAGAGCAAAGGGCCAAGCACTGACCCTTGGGAACGCCAGCTTCTGAGCAGGGAAATAACTCACTCATCATTGCATTTGCAGAAACATATTGCTTTCTATTCGAAAGATACGAGGATAACCAACAGATGATATTACTTCTAAGACCAAATCTATAAAGTTTACGTAACAAGATTTTATGGTTAAAAAGGTCAAATGCTTTGGTTAGATCAAGGAACATACCAGTTGACAATTGAGATTTGTCTAATGATTTATAAATATTTTATAAAAACGCTATAATAGTTTCTTCTTTAGATTTTCGTTTCCGAAATCCAAATTGACTATCATTTAAAAGCTTATATTTATCAATAAATTTGATCATTCCAAAGGAAATAATTTTTTCAAAAACTTTTGAAAACACAGATAGCAGGGATATTGGCCGGTAGTTTTTCGGGTCACACTTGGCGCCTTTTTGTGGATAGGTATTATAATTGATGTTTTAAGGCACTCAGGAAAAATTCCTGACACAAAGCTTTTATTTATTAAAAATGAAAGGAGACGAGCTACGAGTATATACGGATAAATTTTTTTCAAGATCACACTGTTGATACCATCAGGTCCACTTGAATATTTAGGTTTCAGATTAGATACGACTTTCGCTATATCGATTTCGAATATTGACCCAAGAAAAAATGACGAGGTGGTTTGAGAATCTAAGTACGGTTCTAATCCTAATCCGGTAGATCTTATGGAGCTTTGTTTGTATATTCCGGCTACATCTTTGAAAAACGCATTGAGACTATTGCATATTAGTAAGTTACCCGTAGCAATTAAATTATTACTAAAGGTGTGTCCACACCAAAGAAACATTTCAAGAAACATTGTTTAAAAAACGTTTCTGAAATGTTTCCCATTTGTTTAAAAAACATTTCAGATATGTTTCTGATTTGTTTTTTTGGTGTGGACGCTTTGAGAAACATTTCTTAAATGTTTCTTTGTTTCCCATTGTTTTCAGATTCAGTTGTCTGTAAATTTTTTTCTCGCCTGTGTTGTTCTTTAAGCGCATGAATTTTTTTGTCTACTTCATCTTTATCACAATTTATATTTTCGCAAATTTCAGTGTATCAATGGCCTTTTTGATTTTATTTTTAAAATTTTCGTCAAGAGTGGATCCGAGCATCAGACCAAAGAAAACATTTCAGAAACATTTAAGAAACATTTCAGAAATGTTTCTCTGTTTCTGAAATGTTTTTTAAATGTTTCTGAAATGTTTCTTGAGGTGTGTCCACACCAAAGAAACATTTCAGGAAACATTGTTTAAAAAACGTTTCTGAAATGTTTCCCATTTGTTTAAAAAACATTTCAGAAATGTTTCTGATTTGTTTTTTTGGTGTGGACGCTTTGAGAAACATTTATGAAATGTTTCTTTGTTTCCAGATTGAGTTGTCTGTAAATTTTTTTCTCGCCTGTGTTGCTGTTTGAATTTTTTTTCTACTTCATCTATATCACAATTTATATTTTCGCAAATTTCAGAAATATCATTGGCTTTTTTTATTTGATTTTTAAAATTTTCGTCAAGAGTGGATCCGAGCGTCCAGACCAAAGAAAACATTTCAGAAATGTTTCTCTGTTTCTGAAATGTTTTTAAATGTTTCTGAAATGTTTCTTAAATGTTTCTGAAATGTTAAAAAAATGTTTCTTTGGTCTGGACACACCTTAAGTCGTAAACTTTGTATGCAGTTTTCGCTAACACTTTTACCTAGGATATCGTTGTACTATTTGCCATTGACGTGTAGGATTTTTCGCATTATACTCAAATTGAAGCTTATAATAAAATTGTTTTTGATAATTTATTTAATTGTTTATAATGCAATTTAATAGGTATTATATGAAAATTGTTTTTATTTCGTCTGTAGAAAATATATTGTTTTCATTATTTTTTTTTTACATAGAGCTTCTGTCATCCATGGTTTTATTTTATTTAGCTTTCTGGAGCTATGTTTACAATTGTCTATATGATAATTAATTATTTTGATAAATATATCAAAACCAGCTGAAGGACAATTTAAACTATATACTTGAGTCCAGGATTTTGAAAGGCAGTCATAAGATGCACCAAAATTAATTCTTGTTGTTGTATCTGTATTATTGTAGCATTTTAAGCTTTTAGTACCAACAGTATTTCAGGAAACTAAACACCGGTAGCATAATGGTTAGTAATATCCCAATCAAGTACAAAGGGAGTTACTTCTAAATTATTTATAGCGCTGAGAAATACGTGACCAATACAAGTTTTAATATTTTCAGTTACCCTAGTAGAAACATTTATAATTGACTTAAAGCCCATCGAAGACAGAAGGAGATAATAGTTATCGATACCAGATGGTAAACCTAAATCATCGATATTTATGTCACCCACAATGCAGGTGTTTAGATTCAGATTTCTATCTATTTTCTGGCGAATGCAAAATGCTTTAAAATTATTTTTTTTTTCGTCATTGTATCCGCGTAACTTGGTGTTTATTTAGTAGAGAAATATGAGCTTGTGTAATTTACTGATTCATTTTAAGCTACTTTCATTTCTTGCTAGAAAAATTTACTGTTTTAGACACAATGTTTACTATTGAAGATTGAATAAGTTAAACAAATCAAAACTCACATTTGCAAGCTTACGTCTTTAGGGTTAGTACAGCGAGGGTTAAATCCGCCAGAAATTAAATTAAAAGAATGTCAAAATCTGCATCCAAATTAAAAATATATTGATTTATTTACTACCCAATGAAAAACGCCATTAAAGTCCTTCGACGTTCTCAACCAGTTTATTGTATGGAGAAAATCTGCTATAAAATGAATCAAGTCTGTGAGATGAGCTTTGATATTCTGCTTCTGAACTATACAATATTTTGTTCACTTCTGTCATAAAGTAGGTCCTATCATCTACTTCCCAAAACTTTTAATTTCTAGCAATTTAAGTTTTTTTTTTATTAGAATTTTGACAAACTTTCAACTAAAATTGCTAGTTTGGTCTAGTAGTCATAGTGTAAAAGAGCATTTAGCAAACAAAATTTTATATAAGGTCGTTGTTCTCAGGTTTTAAGTTTTTAAACTGCCCGTTCTTAGCGTCTGGTTTGTTGATAACAGCATTGGAAAAATTGCTTACAAAATTATGAACAAGTAAACCATCTTCGTTCGTTGATATTTTGTAAATTGTTGGGATTGAATTCGAGCTTATAATTGTTAAAGGATTTATGTTTAGTTTTATGACTTTGCGTTTGTTCACTTGAAGTGGTTCTGAATTTTGTATATTTGAAATCGAACACGCAGCTGCGGCTTCATTTTCCGCAGATTTAATCTTAAAAACCGTTTCATCAGGGCAAACACTATTTATATTATTCATTTCTAGATTCTCATCTATGTAGTTTATATGAATTGGCGAAACTTGTAAATTAGAACTTATAACACAATCATCTGGCGGCGTGTAATAAATTGATGTTTTGCTTTCGTCCATAGTTTTAACTGCAGCGTAACTGTGTAGTTTATAGTTGTAATGTAAAATATTAACATCTATATCCGACAGGCTGCCTCCTATTTGAGTTTTGATATAAGTCTCTAGGTCTGAAATGCATATAAAAGAAATTGAGTTTTATATTTAAGAATCTAAAAAAAAAATACAATAATAAATTTTATAAAATAAATTATAAAAATATTTGTACATAATGTAGTATATATTTTCATGCGGAAAAAATGGATTTGAGATCGCTCTCAAAGCCTATTGCCTTAGAAATAACTAAGTTTTAATTACCTATGTAATTGGTTTGTTAATGAAAAGAGAAAAATTTCGAAAATTTTGGTATACAATATTCTTCTTCTTATTCTTATTTATGAAATCGGTAAAATAAATTATTTAGACTCCAGTCGATATAAAATTAAAAGCACTGATGAAAAATATTGGCAACGATTATCTATTTCGGTGGGGTATACTGAATTAAATATGCAAAGAAGCCGTTTTCAGTAAGGTTTCGGTTTTTTTTCTTTATACAAATTGATCAAAATTTACTTATTTATTCTTAAAAAAAATATTTTTTTAAGGAGGTTCTTCCTATCTTTATTTCGCTTCAATATTAAAACTAAACTTACAAATAATACAAAGTGACTACCATAACCCTGTGCATTTGCCTGGTGTTCCCACAGGTGATCTCCGGTTGCAATGCGTGATGTCAGATAGTTGATAGTTAAGTAATGCGCACAAGGGATTGCGTTTTGTCATTTCTGATACCGTGAACCTGCATTATCCGGCCTTGATTGTTGCGTTATTGAAATGGATGATGTATATTCCATTTAACGCCGTTTCTTTCCGTCTTATGTCTATCGTGTCATCAAACTGGTTAAGCAGGATAATTCCAATTGTCAATTCCTCCACACATGGGACGTGTTGGTTGGTGTAAATAACTTATGCACTTATCGTTACTTACTCGTATATGTAGAATAGAATTTTGATTACAAGATTCGTTATATACTATACATAATTCTTTTGCAAAATTTCTTTTTAGTCTATTTTTATTACATTTCTGTCTTTTAACGGGTTTGATTAAAAATTTATTACATGTTTCTGGGCTATTAATAGGTAGACTTAGAATGTAAAACAATAGTGTATCATTTGAGTTTATTGATCTATTGTATTCGTAAATTGCCATATCTAATAGTTCTAAAAATGTTTTATCAAAGGGTACGGTAGTGCCTAGCCAAGTTCTGGCGCTACACCCTTTTTACAGGAACAAACTCAGGCGATTTTTGACCCCACCCTATCTTAAGTATCAATGAAGTCAGAAACTTAAAATTACGAGCATTTGCTAAGTGTTGGCACTCTGGCAATGACATAATCATATGTTCTAACCCGTCAGATGTACTAACCGGAAGCTTTCCGATAACATTAATGGTGGAATGTCAAATGCCTAGAATGTCAATCTAACTTCTTTCTTCTTTTCTTGACCAGCGACCTTAACACATCATAAATTGTTAAACTACGTATATTACTTGGAATTATTATATTATTATTATATTATATTATTTGGAATTATAATTGAATTAAATAAATATTTCATATCTTGTTACTTTCTTATTCACCTTGTTATTTATTTACCAAACCCACAGGACAAGAAAGGTAACAATTGGCGACGAGGATTATTTTTTTTTTAACCCTAGTTTTTTTCTGCTGCAAAAACAAATCTTTTAATGGCGACCACTGAGGCTAATTTAGCAAAGCTACTCGAGCTCATGGAAAAGCAACAGCAAACTTTTGCCCTGCAACAACAATTCTTGGAAACACTGAAGGCCAGCAATCGAGAGCAAACCAGCAATGACAAAGGACTGGTGTTCATAATGGATTCTTTGGCAAATAACATCACAGAGTTTGTCTACGATCCATTAAATGGGGTTACTTTCAACACGTGGTTTTCCAGATTCGAAGATTTGTTCAGGGTAGACGATAAAAACTTTCAAGGAAATTTTTGGGTTACAGGAATCATTGTTGAATACAAGATATCGTTGCTTACAGACTGTAAGATCCAGTACCGACGATTTTATTTCATATGCAGCAATGGTTAATAAAAACTGTGAAGATTTTAACCTAATCAAATTATCTGTCGACCAATTTAAGTGCTTAGTGTTTGTTATTGGATTACATATATACATATATATACAATAGTTTATTTTTAATTACACTCAAAATATGTTCATATGATATTTACAATAATTAATTTCTTAAGTCTATCTTATAAATCTGCGAGCACAAAAGGGGCTCTGCTTCGTTAGGTTGGTTATGTTTTCTTTTTACATTAGAATAACATTTGTGTCTTAGGTCTAAATTTTTTTCTTATTATTATTTATGATATTTACGTCAGCTTGAGCAGTGCTAACGGTCGTTGGCTCGTGTGGTGATGAAGGGGTGGATATGGGTCATTGTTGATTGCTGTCTGGTCTTTTGGTGGCTTCAACCTCTGTTGTGCTGCGTCCGTGCAACATCATAGAAGTTTGCGAAGCTGTCTTCTCCAGCTATTCCAAATGCATGGTCCATCATGGAGAGCACCTGGAGATATCGGTCGTCTGTGGCTGAGTTACCTGTAATTAAATTAATAAGAGGACTGGGATGGGTTGGGATTTTTCTCAGCATCTTAGTGCTCAGATTGTAGATATATTTGTCAATCGGGACAATTCCTGAAGCTTCGTACAGCTTTTCATTGCTATAATAGCGGTAAGAGTTGGGTTTTCGGTGAAGGGAGGTGCAATGGCGGAGAGCTTTTCGCTCGAATAATTGCAATTTTTTCATATAAGTGGGGCTAATTGTAAACCAAATAGGGAAACAATATGTTAATATTGGGCGAATGAGTTGCTTGTATAGCAGAAGCTTCGTCCTGGTTTGGAGACCACCCCCAACTTTCATAAGGGGGCGTAAAAGTAATAAGGCATAATTTGCATTACGAAGTGTGAATTTGGTGTGTTGGTTAAACTTGAACCTTTCGAAGAAGTGAACTCCAAGGTATTTAACTCTTTGCTTGGGGGTGATAACTGTGTTATCAGGAAGAGTCAAGGAAAGGTTTTTGCATTTTGTTGCTAGGCCATTACGCGAGGGTCGTCTAAATCAGATTAATTCTGTTTTAGAGGGATTGACTTTAATTCCCCATTGGAGATAATATTTTCATAGTCTAAGGATGTGTGCCTTAACTCTTCGGAGGGCTACATCAGGGTTAATGGATGAGCTATATGTGATGGAGTCATCAGCGAATAGCAGAGTTTTTGTCATTGGCAGGTTTGCAGGTTGGTCGGAGGTATAGAGGTTAAATAGATCGGATCCAAGGCGGGATCCTTGAGCGACTCCAGCTAAGATGTTCTTAAGGATTGAGTTAGTAAAACTTACGGTTAGTGAGGAAACTGTGGATGATGAGGACAAGATGTCTAGGCAAGTGAAGAGACTTCAACTTGAAAACCAAACCATCTATCCAGACAGAGTCAAATGCTTTTTGAATATCAAGCAGACATGTTACAGTGGTCTCTTTTTTGTTAAGAGCCAAAGTTGTATCAGCGTGGAGCTTCAACAACGGGTCGAAAGTGGAGTGGGATGCTTTGAACCCAAATTGGTTATGCTGCACTATTCCCATTGAAGAGCATAATGAGCGCAGTTTGAAAAGAATCAGCATTTCAAGAAGTTTGCTGAGGTTAGGGAGGAGGGAGATTGGTCGGTAGTTGCTTATATAATTTGCCCCTGACTTTTTTGGTATTGGGAATATCTCAGCTATTTTCCATTTAGTTGGAAAATAGCTGTTGTTGATACAATTGTTCAAAATAATTGTGAGAATAACAATTGCGGTTGAAGGGAGTTTTTTGATAACGAAATTGGAAATCTTGTCTGGACCCGAAGATTTTTTTGAATTACCATAGTGGATTGAGTCGTGAAGGTCTAAGGGATTAGTAAAAATGTCATTGGCTGTCGTATAGACTGATGAATTTGCTTCAGAAAATCGTGTAATAGGGTCTGAGTTTTGAGTTATCAATCCAAATATTTCGCTATTGACGTTGGTGAGAAAGTCGGGTAAATGAGCGGGGGGATTGGGTTTGAAGTTTCCTTCGAAGAAGTTTGCAAAAGCATTCGTTTTTTCTTGGTCAGATACAAGAACGACGTCATTGTGTTGGAGTTCACCAAGTATAGGAGATTTCTTTCCCACAATTTGGTTAATTTGCTTGAAGGTGTCTGGTCCAGGCTTTATGACGTTAAGTCTTTTCCTGAATTGGGAATCTATGAATGCTTTGGTGTTTTGTTTGATGAGAGTATTGAGGCACTTGAGTTGGGAATGAACACTCTGGTATTCATCTCCGTGTGTACTTAAAGTACGATGAAAAATTCTTTGCAGAATTTTCCGAAGCTTTTGCCTATATCTATACATATTTTGTATATGATGGGGAAGATCTTTGTATTTTGATTTGAAATTTCGCGGTTGTGTCTGTTCAGCGATAGTATCAGTGATTGGGCTTTCAATAATATCGATTGTGTAATCGATTTCTTGGTTGCTAAGGTTTGCTGATGTGTTGGGCGTGTTATTCCGAAGCTATACTTCCCAATTAATTTTTTTATAGTTTATGAATTCCTGCTGTGGAGTAGCAAGAGTATTAAGATTTGTCAGGAGATGAATAACTAGTTTTACCGCTAAATGGTCAGAATCTGATACAATGGCAGTGCAGGTGAAATTAATAAGTGAGGGAATTCTACAAATAAGATGTGGAGAGCACATGAAGAAATCAAGTGTCGAAGGAGTTCGGGGGAATGTAGTGATTGGTTGAGATACAATCTCGAAGTTGTGGTTGTGCGAATTAGCACAGAGCCAGTCAGAGATAGCTACTCCTTGAGGAGAGCTTAAGGTATCGTGCCATAGTTGATGGCGCGCGTTGAAATCGCCCCCAATTATGAATTGAGTGTAATTTTGGCAGAATGCGTTAAGAAAATCGAGATCGTGTTTGATGTTAGTTTGGGATGCGGAGCACTTATTATACAAAGATACCATAAGGATATTTTCGTTATTTTCGAGGGGATAATGACCTTTTGGCATTGAAAACTTGATTTTACCAGAATGGCAGTACCAGTTCTGGTAAGATCTTTGTCTGTGCTGAAAAGAGTGTACTTATTGAAGTAAAGCCGATGCCTTGAGACTAGTTTAGTTTCAGAAAGCAAAACGGCGTCGGGTTTGTTTTTAGTGAGGAATTTTTCGAGGGAAATCCGTTTAGGATGAGATATTAAAGATCCAACGTTATACGCGATAACGTTTAATTGGTTTATTGTCCTAGACATATTTTAAAGCAGAAGTCAAGAAACATATGTTTCTTGCCGGTTTCATCGTAAAGAGGGAGAAAATCTGTGATTTTTGAGAGAATTGTGACAAAGTCACAACCGAAGAATTTTTGCGAGTCGTTTAAGAATGAACTCGTTGTGGTGTTGGGAACACTAAAGGTTTTGACACCAGTTGGGTTCGATGATTTAGGCTTTGTTGGTTCAGGATGAGCAACAGGAGTGGGTTTGGTTTGGGGTTTAGCTTGGGGTTTGGCTTGGGGCTTAGGGATATTATTATTGTGTATATTGTTGTTAATTTTAAGTATATCAGCAAAGGACTTACCTGGAGTAAACTTCCTGGACGTGGGTTTCGCCGATTGTTTTGCCATTAATCTAGCTGTTTCCTTCTCTTTTTTGGCGGCTACCACCTTCTTTCTGTAGGGACATCCTTCATAGCTTGCTGGGTGCCCTTCTTCTTTGCAGAGAACGCAATACGGTCCTCAAACACTTGCCTCGTTCGTGATTTTCACTGCACTTAACACAACGGTGCTTCATTTGGCAGTTAACACTGACATGTCCGAATGCTTGGCAGTTCCGGCACTGTGTGATGATGTTCGGTTGCAGCTTCTCCCATCTCACTGCTTCACCAAGTAGATTCCGGATCCGGCTAACGGCTACCAGGTCAGTGCCTTTTTGAAATTCAACAACAAAGGCGTTGAAGCTTGAAGTTTTGTCCCTCCTGTAACGGAATGGAGACGCTTTAACAGATTGAAATTGTAGAGTTCCTAGGTGGCTTATGATGTCTTCTGGTTGGTGGGAATGGTGTATTTTTTTTAACAAAATTATGCACTTCCTGTCTTTCTTTGAAGTGAACGAGTGGTGCTGGATCTTGTTTTCTACAAGGTAGTTTTTGATAGCTTCCTTGTCTTCCTTTGTCGTTGTCTTCACAATTGTTTTTGTTTTGTTGACATTAACAATTGTGTACTTCACCTTTGTTTCCTTCAATTGGAAGTGGCGGTACATCGTGGCAGTTTGTAAATTGTAGCATACAATTGGGGGCTGCATTTTTTCGATGGTGGCTGCTTGCTTATCAGTTGATGTTCTTTGTGCTGTTGATGATGTTGTTGCTTGACTGGATGGTGCCTTACGCTTCTTTGCTGGGGCTACCATGGTGAATCCAGTGTCTTCGTCTTGGGCTTCCTCAGCAAGTTTTTGCCTTTTGCTGTGGTCAGCTTTGGGCTCAGCTTCTTTCATCCTTTTTTCGGTTGAAAGACCTCCAGTTGAAGAAGCAGTTTCCATCATGCTGATGTCTTTCGCTTCATTATCTTCGTTTATCAAACTTTGGTTGAGGTTAACTTCTACCTCTGGCGAAAATTGATTTAGGATTTTGTCCACCTCGAAATTGAGTCTCACTGCAAAGTCAGTTGACACATATGGGCCGTAGAGGCTTCGCAGCTGCACGACTTCACTTTTTATGCTGCTGATTAATTGCTCCCTGGCAGCTTTCAACTTCTCACGTTGACCCATTGGAACAGAGAAGTCTACCTGCTCTGCGGTTAATTGTCTGGTTTTTTTTTTTTATTGTTCACTTAACACTTTAATCCTGTGTAATCCGGTTGTTAATTACTTTTTGTGTTTACACTGCAGGTAACACGTTTTAAGGGTCACTTTTATTAATTACTTTAAAATTTCGGTTTAAGATAATCCGTACACGTCCGATCACTGGAAAGGTTCGTACAAGAAACTATTGGATTACAATCACCAGTGGATGCAGAGATCCGCACACGGCTGCTAACAAAACTCGAAAACGAAAACGATTCTATGACGATCGGTAAGTTAGTCACAGAAGCGCAACAGGTACTTAAACTGAAAAAAAAAATACAGCGCTTATTCAACAAACTGCAAAACAACCGGTTGTACAAGCCATACAATAGCGAAGTACAGCCTGTTAAAATATATTGCCGGACAACTCAAACAATACAACAAATAAACCAAAATCACCTTGTTGGGCTTGTGGTGCAATGCATTTCATAAAAGATTGCACTTATGCAAAACATAAATGCAATAATTGTCATAAGGTGGGTCACAAAGAAGGCTACTGTGCCTGCTTTTCAAGAAAAGAAACACAACACACAAATAAAATCAGAAAGGGTTCATACAGGAAATCAGGTAAAAAGGATTCATCAGCGCAATCTTACCAAAACAAAAGGCATGTTCAATCATCGGCGGTTTATGCTAATATCAATCAAATTGGTTACGAAAAATCAAGAAAATTTGTAGTGATTCAAATCAGCAATGTACCCGACTTTCCACACATTGAAGATGCACCTCTACGATTGCAAGTCGACACGGCAATGAATGTAACAATCATTTCAGAAAAGGTATGGAAGACACTGGGAAAACCTAGAATCCTATCAGTAGATAAAGACGTACAACCAACCAACCAGAAATTCCTACCAATCAAAGCCAATTTTCTGAGCTTTTTAAAGATGAACCTGGTATATGAACAAAACTCAAAGTCCAGCTGCAACTTAAACCTCAAGCCATACCACTATTTCGAGCGAAACGACCGATATCATACTCCGTTGTTTCATCAGTCGAAAAGGAGCTGGATCGACTTCAAAGCCTTGGCATAATCTCACCAGTTGACTACAGCGAAAGGGCCGCACCTATAGTGGTAGTAAAAAAATCAAACGATCAAATAAGAATCTGTGGAGATTACTCAACCGGGCTTAACGAAGCACTACAACGGCATCAATACGCACTTCCGATTCCAAGCGACATATTTTCAAAACTTGGTAAAAGTATAATATTTACCCACATCGATCTATTAGATGCATATTTACAAGTTCCAGTAGACGATATGTCGAGGCAACTTTTGACTATACTAAATACGCATAAAGGACTCTTTTCATTCAATCGCTTGGCACCAGGGGTAAAATCTGCACCAGGAGCGTTCCAGCAAATTATGGAAACAATGCTAGCCGGAATAAACGGAGTAGCAGCTTATCTAGATGACATCCTCATTAGTGGAATGGATATCAACAGCCATACATCGAAACAGTTGCTACCGTACGTACTTCAGCGGTTATTTGAGTATGGATTCCGAATAAAAATTGAAAAATAAACCTTTCTGTCAACACACACGGCTGCTAACAAAACTCGAAAACGAAAACGATTCTATGACGATCGGTAAGTTGGTCACAGAAGCGCAACAGGTACTTAAACTGAAAAAAAATACAGCGCTTATTCAACAAACTGCAAAACAACTGGTTGTACAAGCCATACAACAGCGAAGTACAACCAGTTAAAATATATTGCCGGACAACTCAAACAATACAACAAATAAACCAAAATCACCTTGTTGGGCTTGTGGTGCAATGCATTTCATAAAAGATTGCACTTAGGCAAAACATAAATGCAATAATTGTCATAAGGTGGGTCACAAAGAAGGCTACTGTGCCTGCTTTTCAAGAAAAGAAGCACAACACACAAATAAAGGCAGAAAGGGTTCATACAGGAAATCACGTAAAAAGGATTCATCAGCGCAATCTTATCAAAACAAAAGGCATGTTCAATCATCGGCGGTTTATGCTAATATCAATCAAATTGGTTATGAAAAATCAAGAAAATTTGTAGTGATTCAAATCAGCAATGTACCCGACTTTCCACACATTGAAGATGCACCTCTACGATTGCAAGTCGGCACGGCATCGGATGTAACAATCATTTCAGAAAAGGTATGGAAGACACTGGGAAAACCTGGAATCCTATCAGTAGATACAGACGTACAACCAAGGAGTGCTTCTAAGCACAAAATTCAAATTATTGCAAAATTTCAATGCGATATTGAATTAAACGGGGAAGTACACTCAAGTTCAATTTTTGTAACCAAAATTAACAATTTAAATATTCTAGGTATTGATTTGTGTGACAAGTTCAATCTTTTGGACAAGCCCTTGAGTTCCATTTGCTGCCGCGTGAACTTGTCATTTGACAGAAAGGCAGAAATTGCTACCAATCAAAGCCAATTTTCTGAGCTTTTTAAAGATGAACCTGGTATATGCACAAAACTCAAAGTCCAGCTGCAACTTAAACCTCAAGCCATACCAATTTTTCGAGCGAAACGACCAATGTTTCATCAGTCGGAAAAGAGCTGGATCGACTTCAAAGCCTTGGCATAATCTCACCAGTTGACTACAGCGAAAGGGCCGCACCGATAGTGGTAGTAAAAAAATCAAACGATCAAATAAGAATCTGTGGAGATTACTCAACCGGGCTTAACGAAGCACTACAACGGCATCAATACGCACTTCCGATTCCAAGCGACATATTTTCAAAACTTGGTAAAAGTATAATATTTACCCACATCGATCTATTAGATGCATATTTACAAGTTCCAGTAGACGATATGTCGAGGCAACTTTTGACTATACTAAATACGCATAAAGGACTCTTTTCATTCAATCGCTTGGCACCAGGGGTAAAATCTGCACCAGGAGCGTTCCAGCAAATTATGGAAACAATGCTAGCCGGAATAAACGGAGTAGCAGCTTATCTAGATGACATCCTCATTAGTGGAATGGATATCAACAGCCATACATCGAAACAGTTGCTACCGTACGTACTTCAGCGGTTATTTGAGTATGGATTCCGAATAAAAATTGAAAAATAAACCTTTCTGTCAACACACACGGCTGCTAACAAAACTCGAAAACGAAAACGATTCTATGACGATCGGTAAGTTGGTCACAGAAGCGCAACAGGTACTTAAACTGAAAAAAAATACAGCGCTTATTCAACAAACTGCAAAACAACTGGTTGTACAAGCCATACAACAGCGAAGTACAACCAGTTAAAATATATTGCCGGACAACTCAAACAATACAACAAATAAACCAAAATCACCTTGTTGGGCTTGTGGTGCAATGCATTTCATAAAAGATTGCACTTAGGCAAAACATAAATGCAATAATTGTCATAAGGTGGGTCACAAAGAAGGCTACTGTGCCTGCTTTTCAAGAAAAGAAGCACAACACACAAATAAAGGCAGAAAGGGTTCATACAGGAAATCACGTAAAAAGGATTCATCAGCGCAATCTTATCAAAACAAAAGGCATGTTCAATCATCGGCGGTTTATGCTAATATCAATCAAATTGGTTATGAAAAATCAAGAAAATTTGTAGTGATTCAAATCAGCAATGTACCCGACTTTCCACACATTGAAGATGCACCTCTACGATTGCAAGTCGGCACGGCATCGGATGTAACAATCATTTCAGAAAAGGTATGGAAGACACTGGGAAAACCTGGAATCCTATCAGTAGATACAGACGTACAACCAAGGAGTGCTTCTAAGCACAAAATTCAAATTATTGCAAAATTTCAATGCGATATTGAATTAAACGGGGAAGTACACTCAAGTTCAATTTTTGTAACCAAAATTAACAATTTAAATATTCTAGGTATTGATTTGTGTGACAAGTTCAATCTTTTGGACAAGCCCTTGAGTTCCATTTGCTGCCGCGTGAACTTGTCATTTGACAGAAAGGCAGAAATTGCTACCAATCAAAGCCAATTTTCTGAGCTTTTTAAAGATGAACCTGGTATATGCACAAAACTCAAAGTCCAGCTGCAACTTAAACCTCAAGCCATACCAATTTTTCGAGCGAAACGACCAATGTTTCATCAGTCGGAAAAGAGCTGGATCGACTTCAAAGCCTTGGCATAATCTCACCAGTTGACTACAGCGAAAGGGCCGCACCTATAGTGGTAGTAAAAAAATCAAACGATCAAATAAGAATCTGTGGAGATTACTCAACCGGGCTTAACGAAGCACTACAACGGCATCAATACGCACTTCCGATTCCAAGCGACATATTTTCAAAACTTGGTAAAAGTATAATATTTACCCACATCGATCTATTAGATGCATATTTACAAGTTCCAGTAGACGATATGTCGAGGCAACTTTTGACTATACTAAATACGCATAAAGGACTCTTTTCATTCAATCGCTTGGCACCAGGGGTAAAATCTGCACCAGGAGCGTTCCAGCAAATTATGGAAACAATGCTAGCCGGAATAAACGGAGTAGCAGCTTATCTAGATGACATCCTCATTAGTGGAATGGATATCAACAGCCATACATCGAAACAGTTGCTACCGTAC
Source organism: Chrysotoxum bicinctum (assembly GCA_911387755.1). Taxonomy (NCBI): domain Eukaryota; kingdom Metazoa; phylum Arthropoda; class Insecta; order Diptera; family Syrphidae; genus Chrysotoxum; species Chrysotoxum bicinctum. Next base: position 119,310,695 of record OU426987.1, read on the forward strand.
GTACTTCAGCGGTTATTTGAGTATGGATTCCGAATAAAAATTGAAAAATAAACCTTTCTGTCAACACAAATCAAATACCTAGGACACATTATCGATAAAAATGGATTACGTCCAGACCCTTCAAAAATTGAAAAAATCAAATCAATCCCAGCACCTGAAAACATCAGTCAACTCAGGTCGTTTCTCGGCGCCATCAACTATTATGGAAAATTTGTAAAAGAAATGCGGAGACTACGTTCACCATTAGACAAACTACTACTTCAAGAAAGTAAATGGGAATGGTCCAGAGAATGTCAACAGTCATTCGATAAATTCAAAGAATTCTTTTCCTCAGATCTCCTTCTTACACATTTCGACCCAAATCTGCCAATCAAAGTAGCTGCGGATGCATCAAAAGATGGTATCGGAGCATATATCGCACACACTTTTCCAGATGGTACCGAAAAAGTAATCGTTCACGCAGCCAGATCGCTTACAGATACGGAAAAAAATACAGTCAGATCGAGAAGGAAGGACTCGGATTGATCTTTGAAGTCAAAAATTTCATCGTTACATATATGGGCGTAAGTTTAAATTATTGACGGACCACAAACCTTTATTATAAATTTTCAGTTCAAAAAAAAGGTATACCAGTGTATACTGCCAACAAATTGCAGCGTTGGGCATTAACATTAATGCTGTACGACTTCGACATCGAGTATGTGTCTACGAAAGATTTCGGCTATGTTGATGTTCTATCCAGACTTATAGTATCCAAGAAGATATAGAAATGTCAGTGAAATATTTGCCATTAACGTTTAAAATGATACAAAAAGCAACTCAAAGTGATGAAACTCTGAACATAATTATTGATTATATTACAAGTGGTTGGCCATCATCAAAATCACAAATGAAAGATAATCAAGACTGCATACAGTATTTCAACCGAAAAGACTCATTATCAATTGTCTAAAGCTACTGAATAGACGTGTTATTTTTGGCGGCAGTTTCATTTACATTTTACACATAACAAACATTTTAAAATCGTATCTAATTGGTGTCAAAATATTCAGATTTTGTGACTTTAATTGTTTAACCAAAACCCTGAAGTGAAAATTATCGTTTTTAAAAACAATTTAAGAAAATAATAAATTATTCTCATACAAGGGGCAATTAAATTGTCTCTCTCTTGTTTAGTGCTTTTCTTTGTATTTTAAAAGTTCCGAAAACACTGTTTAACGTACATACATCATCTTAAATATGTCCGGAAGTAAAGGAACAAAAACCAATACATTTACTGAAAATGCCAAAAACTCACCACAAACCTCCACTCAAAAATCAGCTCTCCGAAATATTGCCACTCCACTGGATGACAGTAAAATGTGGGAAAAAATGGATGAACGACTTGCAAAACAAAGTGAGTTTATTATATCATTACTTTCAAGACAAATTAAAAAGTCTGAAGAAACATTAAACAAAAAAATCGAAGAACAAATAACCGAAATTAAAACAGAATTAAAAACTATCAATAAACGCGTTGACCACATCGAAACTTCAAATCAAACAATGTCACTTGATGTAAACAAACTTAAATCTGACATTAATACGTTCGCCTCATCAATGACCGAAATCAAAACAGAGCTCACTGAAACAAAAAATAATTTGTTAAACACGACGGCCAAACTGGAAGATGCCAAAGTCGAAATTGCATGTATCACAAAAAAAAATGTATGCGATGGAACTTGCACAAGAATCACAAAACAACAAATATTTAGCCTCTGATGCAGTTCTTTATGGTATCCCGCAAACCCAAGATGAGAACTTAAAGGCTTATTTTAACCACTTGTGCCACACTATCGATATTAAGCCACCTTCTATTAATAGCATTTTTCGTACCCGCTCGTTAAACAAAACCACCAAAAGCTCCGCGATTCTCATCAAATTTCAAACACCTTACGACAAAAACTACTTTCTAAAATCGATATCCAAACACCGAAGTGACCCAAATAAAAAACAACTTTGTCTTCGCGACGTAGGATTGACACAAGATAAAGAAACACCGATCTTTCTACGCGAATGTTTGACAAAAAAAAATTATCATCTGCTGCAGAGTGCACTTCGTCTTAAAAAGTCTAAACATTTGTCATCAGTATACACAATGCGCGGATTTGTTTACATAAAACGTCAATTAGATGAAGAAGCACATAGAATTGAAAACATAGAAGATTTAAATGGAGTTGCCATGCCTACACACACGCCAGTTATATAATACAGCGCTTCTCAAACTTTTTCATTATTATTTTATACTTAAATATTTTTTATTATCTCCTTAATTTTTTTTTCTCTCTTATATTTCTACACTTTGTATTCTTTCTATTCTCATTACATTATACATCACATTATAATATTTTATTATTGCATTAAATTTGCTCTGTGTAAAAATACTTTCTTTTCTCTTTTACTCATTTGATAATCATGGTTATTGGTGTTATAGGTGGTAGTTCCACATACGTCTCTAGTTTTGGTGTTTTGCGTTCAATGGTTAATGTTTTAACTAGCCAAAGAAGCGGGCTTAAAATTTGTCATTTAAATGCACAAAGCTTGTTACCAAAGATTGATGAGTTCAGGGATATTTTTGGTGAAGGCAAGGTCGATGTAGTGTGTGTTTCTGAAACCTGGTTTAACAATAGTTATAATGACGAACTTTGTGGACTAGGTGGATATAAGCTTTTTCGTTGCGATAGACAGGGACGGATTGGTGGGGGCGTGGCTATATTTGTTCGAGAGGGTATGTCATGTAAAATTAAATATAATTCAATAGCTGGAAGTACTATAGAATATGTATTTGTCAACCTTATATGTGGTGACGATAAGTTACTTATCGGAACAATATATAGACCAAATAAAAACATAAGCTTATTACCACTCTATCAATTAATGGATGAAATCTCTGTTCAATCGACTAAGTTAGTTTTATGTGGAGATTTTAACAGCAATCTATTAGCTGAAAGTAATTTAATTGATGGAATGAGAACTTTTAACTTGTTTCCAGTAAATACAACTATCCCAACACATTTTACAGAAGATTCGAGAACTTTATTAGATGTTTTTTTCGTAAGTGACATTGATAAGGTACTTTTTCAAGATCAGCTTTCAGCACCAGGTTTCTCAAGGCACGACCTTATTTATATGACATTTGATTTTGAAGTTCAAGCCTCAGATGTCTTGTATGATTATAGAGATTTTAATGCAATAGACTACGTCACTCTAGAACAAAATGTTCGAAATATCGAATGGAACAACATTTATTACTTAACGTCTCCGAATGACCAGGTCGATTACTTAAACTCACATTTGTTATCGCTTTTTAATAATCATGTTCCTCTACGTACAAGAATGCGAAGGCATTACCAACGTTCATGGTTCACAATAGAAATTCGTGAATTAATGCAGGAACGAAACCAAGCATTCTATAATTGGAAACGGTATAGGCTTGAAGAATTTTTAAGAAACTATCGAACTTTACGTAACTTAGTTGTTGAAAAAATACGGTGTGCTAAAAAAGTTTTTTATAGTAACCGCCTGAACCCATCTATGAGTGGACCACAATTGTGGAAAAATTTGCGGGACCTTGGAGTTGCTAAGAATAAGACTTTAGTAACTTCCGGTGAGCTAGATTGCAATGTTCTCAATCAAAAGTTTGTCGACTTACCTTTTCCTCCGCTTTCTGTCATTTCTCCAATTTGTATTGATAATGAGTCTGGACTTCAAAGTACCTTGGCTAATTCTTTCCAATTCTCCAGAATATATTGTACGGAAGTCGTTGAAAGTGTCTTGTCAATAAAATCAAATGCCACCGGAACAGATGGCATACATCCTAAGTTCTTGAAAGTAATTTTTCCAATACTATTGCCGCATATAACACACATCTTTAATGCAATTTTGACAACTGGTGTTTTTCCCAATCAGTGGAAATCGGCAAAAATAATTCCGATTGCAAAAGGTGCAAATGATTTTAGACCAATTTCAATTCTACCCTTTTTGTCAAAGGTATTTGAAAAAATTATGCAAAATCAAATAAACCGAAACAATCTGGTTTTAGGGCAAATCACAGTTGTTCCACAGCACTAATAAATGTTATTGAAGACATACGAAATTCATTAGATGCTGGTAACGTGACTTTCTTAGTTCTGTTGGACTTTTCAAAAGCATTTGACACCGTTGATCATGTGAATCTTTGCAAAAAACTATCACGGTTGTACAAATTTTCGTATTCTGCCGTTAAACTGATATCGTCCTACCTAACCGGAAGAAACCAAGCTGTAGTGGTGAATGGGAAATCATCTAACTTTCTAGGTACATTTAGAGGTGTTCCTCAGGGATCAATTCTTGGGCCCCTATTATTTTCTTTGTATATAAATGAACTTCCGGATACTGTTTCGCAATCTTTAATTCAAATGTATGCGGACGACGTTCAATTGTACAAATGTTGCCCTCTTGGAATGATCGAAGATTCTGTTTCAGTTATAAACAATGATTTGGACAAAATATTAATCTTTGCCCAACGTAATGGCCTCTTCCTAAATCCAAGTAAATCCAAATGTCTCATCATCTCAAAAAAACCTGTGGACTCTTCATACTTTCCTCGAATTTTCCTTGACGGCGCTGTAGTTCAATATGTGGAGACTGCAAGAAATCTTGGAATACTTTTTAATCGAAGACTAACTTGGGATACGCACATTAATGCAGTAATAGGAAAAGTATATGGAGTGCTCCGCATGCTGTGGGTCACGCAATATTATACTCCCCTAAAAACTAGACTTATGCTTGCTAAAACACTGGTTATACCAATATTGACTTATGGATGTGAGATATATTGCAGTTGTGACTCTAACAGTAGAAGGAAGTTAAACGTAGCATACAATAGTATTGCTAGATACATATATGGACTGAGAAGATACGAAAGGATTTCGACCTACTCAAAAGCCATATACAATCTGTCATTCGATAACCTTGTCCAATACAGAACTTTAATATTATTGTTTAAGATCATGCGAACACATCAGCCTTTTTACCTTTTCACCCGATTGCAAATGTCTTCATCACTTAGGTCGCAACAACTTATCCAATTCAGATTCTCGTGTTTAACCTCTGAACGCCAATTCTTTATCAACGCTATTCGTTTGTGGAACAGATTACCTCCAAGTATTAGTAGTAGCGGAAATCCCCGGGAATTCAAACAAAAGCTAGAGGCGTATTTGGCCTATAACTAAAAGTCGTTTTACGTTTAATTTTGTTTTTTCCCCAGAGCAAAAGCATAAAAAAAAAAAGAAAAAAAATGAAATTAGAGTCATAAAATAAGTGATCTTTATGAATTGTATGTTATATACATACTTATACTTTGTTCAAAAATGGAAAATATATATGTACACATTAGTTTAATAATTTTAATATCTATTTTGTATTATATAAAATTAAATTCTTATCTTTAGCTTAGAAATGTATATCATATTGAAACTTGTATTAGCTTATAAGATATTGTATCTTAAAATGCAAGTAGACTAATAAAATGAAATCTAAATCTAAAGCATGTTTACTCTTCGGAGAACGCATTGTGATACCAATGAAATTTCGCAGTCGAGTGTTACACCAACTCCACCGAGGACATCCTGGGACTGAGCGCAAGAAAACATGTGTATTGGCCAAAAATTGATAGAGAAGTAGCAGATTAAGTAAAGCAATGCCACAGTTGTGCGATTATGGCAAAATATCCAACTAAAACTACTTAACAATCATGGCCAATTCCATAAGCTCCAATGGAAAGAATCCATATAGATATTGCTGGTCCTTGCAAAGGAAAATACTATATAGTTGTGGTCGATGCTTTCTCCAAGTGGCCAGAAATTTTTCAAACCGAACGAATTACTACAATTGACGTCATTGATAAATTGCAGAAAATATTCTCCCGCTTCGGAGATTGTAAGCAAATTGTTTCGGATAACGGCACTCAATTTGTAAGTATGCAATTCGGAAAATTTTTAAAATCGAGGCATAATATATCATTTCAGAACTGCACCATATCACCCACAATCAAATGGGCAGGCTGAACGACGCGTCGGTACAATTAAACGTGCTTTAAAAAACCTGCAGCAGGAGGGAACAACTGAGGAGAATTTAGAAACTTTTCTTCAGACATACAGGTCAACACCCAACCGGAATTCGCCGAACGGATTGTCACCGGCTGTTGAAAATTAAAGGCACACCCTGTTTTCTTTTTATAATTTGTCTTTATATCTTATTCTACTTTTTATACATTTATGCTTTTCCGTACATTTGAATACATTCATACTAAATTGATATATGTATACGTATTATTAATTTACTTATACTTTCATTCTATATAATACTTAATACTGTAAATACTGCAATACCTTTTTTGCATTTATCCATTTTAAATAAAGTCAGTTGTCACGAGATCTTAGACCCGACTTAATCGAATATTTCTTAATTTTCAAACAAGGCGTAGACAGTCAGTATTTCAGTTGATTTATCGTCCCACATTTATGACATGGTGCCGAAACCCGGGACCTTTATTGAGACTGTACCTAGTTTGAATAAATATTAGTTTGATAACTCAAAGCGTAATTAAATGGAGCTTCAAGCGCGCGCCGGCTATCGCAGCCAGATAACGAAAATAATTAATGAAGCGACCGAGTTTTTAAAATCGTCAAAAGTCAGAGACACGGACGATTTGACTAAACTAGACTCGATGGAAGAAGATCTCGCATCGTACCTCCAACGTCTCACTACGGCTAACGAGAACCTTAGAGCAATCAACAACGATGTTCAGGCTAAGAACATCGAAGACTCGAAGCCAGAGAAGGTTGCTGAGTATGAAGACTCTGCTGTTGGTATAATGGTAAGATTGCAAGTTCGCTTGGCGAGGGTCCAATCGCAGATTAGTCCCTATCAAAATGATGTCAATAATACTCGTACATCTTCAGCATCTAAGACGCTCTATACAAAGCTGCCTAAATTAGAATTAAAAAAGTTTTCAGGTGACCACCAAGAGTGGATTCGTTTCTGGGAGAACTTTCGTACAACTGTACATGAAAATGAATCATTGAGTGGTGCCGAGAAATTCAACTATTTGCAGTCTGTTCTAACTGGTAATGCGGCAAAGACGATATCAGGTTTCACTCCCTCTGATACAAACGAATTACTAACCTTTTGACAGCCGTAGACACAATTTTTGGATGGACGCTTCAGGGTCCTTATGACACCGATAAATATAGTACTGAAAATGTTTCAACTCTTTTCAGCTGTTCCCTTGAAGATATGTGGAACTTAAAGAGCTTGGGAATACGGAGCGATAAAGTGGAGATGAAAGAATTCACCAAAGAACTCCAGTCAAAATGTATTCGGAAGACTGAAACAAGGTACGAAGCATTTCTACCTTGGAAAACCACCAATGGACAGCTGGGAAACAACAAAGCAATGGCTCTGTCAAGACTGCATTCCCTTCTCAGAAGACTTCGAATGGATCCATATAAACTTCGTGAATACGATACTGCAATGCAGCAATTCATAACGTCGGGTTACGCTGAGAGAGTGGATTCCAATGACGACAACGTGGATAACCTGTATTTCATGCCACACTGCGCAGTATATCGGCCTGAAAAAACAACAACCAAGATACGGATAGTTTTCGATTCCTCGTCTCATTTACCAGGTATATTATCTTTAAATGAATGTTTATGGACAGGTTCGAACTTACTTCCAGACATATTACAAATCTAGTTGATGTTCCGTGTCGGGCGGATTGGACTAGTCGCAGATGTCGAGAAGGCGTTTCTGTAAATCGTCTTAGCCTCAAAAGACAGAGACAGCCATCGTTTTGTATGGTTTCCACAAAACAAAGATTTAAGCACAGATTTTTCATCAGAAGCAGAATATCGTATGACTCGTGTCACCTTTGGAGTTTCCTGCAGCCCTTTTTTGCTGTCTGCCACAATTGCTTTTCATATTCACACGCAAGCAAAAGAATTTCCAGAAACATGTGAATTGCTTAGTAAATCGTTCTACATGGATGACCTTGTAAGTAGCGTCAGCAGTCAGGCGGAGGCAGAGAAATTTTATGAAGAGTCAACTGAAGTCTTTAAGCGTGCTTATATGAATCTAAGAAAGTGGCGTTGCAATAATTCGGAAATCCATAATTCTCTTGAGGTGATAGAAGATTTAGTTCATTCCGTTCTAGGTGTTCTATGGAATATGCACAGCGACGAGTTCATGTTTAAATTTGATTTGGATTCCTTGAAATCGATGGCATCACCTACAAAGCGCAATTTATTGAAGGTTATTGCGCGATTTTTCGATCCATTAGGATTCTTAAGCCCAATTTTAATTAAATTTAAAATCTTGTTTCAGACTTCGTGGCGCAAGAAAGTTGGGTGGGACGAGCTATTGGATGCAGAGTCTAGCCAAATATACATCGCTTGTTCTAAGGATTTAAAACAAATACCAGAAATTTCAATGCCAAGGTGGCTGGGAATTAGTGTTGAGTTGACGTGTATTGAATTGCATGTATTTGCCGATGCCAGCCAGAAAGCCTTTGGGGCTGTTGCATTTTTGAGACTGCAGAAGCCAAATCTCGAAACTGATGTTAAGTTTATGTGCGCCAAGGCCCGCGTTGCGCCACTGAAAGAAACGAAGACAGATCATCTCACATTGCCAAAGTTAGAACTCACCGCTGTGTTGGTTGCTGCCAGGCTATGCTCTTACTTAAAGAAGTTACAAGTGCCATTTCGAAGGTTTTATTTGTGGACGGACTCACAGATCACACTCCATTGGATACAAGGGGATTTCCGCAAATGGAAGCCGTACGTGTTCAGCAGTGTAAAAGAAATTCATGAGCTCACAGATGTGACCGAATGGCGACACTGTTCCGGAAAAGAAAACCCGCCGATCTGGTAACCAGAGGAATTTCTCCAGACAAATTATCATCATCGTTACTTTGGTCCATCTTGGTTGAAAGAAGAAAAATGTCACTGGCCAAAGGGAAACGTGTTGCATGCTGATAATTGTATTGCGATGTTGCTGCCTGTTTTACAGAAGGATGTTGCTAGTGCTCCATCTAAATATTCGGAACAACTGCTGCTGTACGAAACAATTGGTGACTGGAAGAAGCTGCTAAGAATTACTGCACAAATTCTTCGAGGTGTCAATGTACTTCTTAATAAATGGTACCCCAATTGGGCCCAAAAAAGGGGCAGACAAATTCATACGGCAAGGTTTTTGCAAGCAGTTGAAATGAAAAAAGCGGAAACCTATTGGATAAGTTTTTTTCAAAATACTTATTTTTCTAATGAAATCGTTTCTTTACAGGAGGGAAAAACTATTTCTCGATCTTCTACCCTCCTTACGCTCAATCCATTTTTGGACGACCAAGGTTTGCTTCGTGTAGGAAGTAGATTGACGCAACTAGACGAGCCACTCGATGTTATTAGTCCAGTCATTTTCCCACGAGGCTGTTATTTGAGCAAGTTAATCGTTACTTACTTCCATGAATGTTGTTTACACAGCGGAGTGAACACCGTACAGACTCGTCTGCGTGAACGATTCTGGTTACCAGCCGCCAGGCATTTAATTAAGAAAGCCATCGCATCATGCAACCTCTGCCGCAGGCTCAGGGGAAAGGCCGCATCCCAGCCTTTTGCCCCTCTACCGAGGGACCGACTTCAAGCATCAAGACCTTTTGAGACCGTGGGTGTGGATTTTGCCGGGCCTCTATACACACGTTCCGATGCCAACAAAACCAAAGTCTACATCATGATATTTACATGTGCCGTCGTCCGTGCCATCCATCTTGAGTTAGTTCTGAACTTGACGACGGAATGCTGTCTTTTAGCTATACGACGTTTTATAGCAAGGCGGGGCATGCCGCTTACCATATATTCGGATAATGCGAAGACGTTTAAAAAAGCTGCGGCTGACGTAAAGAGCTTGGGAGAAATTTTCAACAGCGAGATCTTAAACGGGTTTCTTAGTAACCGTGGAATAAATTGGAAATTTAGCGTGGAAAGAGCACCATGGTGGGGTGGTTTTTGGGAGACGTTGGTCAAGAGTGTGAAAGACGTTCTCAAAGTCACAATTTGGAAGGCCAAAATTGACAACGAAGAGCTTTATACTCTCCTTACTGAAGCTGAGCGAATAATCAATATGAGACCACTTACGTACCTGAGCAATGATCCAATGGACTTAACCCCTTTAACTCCTGAATGTTTTCTTATCAATTGCTCCAAGGTAACTGATAACGAGAGCAAAGGCCAAACAATTGGCTCGGATCTTCAAAGTAAATGGAAATCAAGATTGCAGTACACATCTTTTCTATAGAAGAGATGGAAAGCGGAATATCTCATGCTTTTACGTGCAGCTCATCATTCCATGCATATTTTTTCGAGAGAAATCCAACTTAGTGACGTTGTGTTGGTGTACGATACCAGCACTCCCCGTATCCACTGGAAGCTGGCAGTAGTCGAAGTTTGCTACCCCGGAAGAGATAACAAAATCCGATCATGCGAAATGCGCTTCGCTTACGGCAGAAGGTTCCGTCGTGCTATTCAACTGTTATAAAGGGTTTTCCAATAAGAGGTGTTATTTTGAATAGCCCGCTATTTCGGTAGCTGTCACTTTTGAAGCTATCATTTTTTGACATTTGACAAGTAGAAACTACGCTATTAATAAAAATGGAACGATACACGCTTCAACAACGCATTGAAATTATTAAAATTGGGTCCTTGAAATGCATGAAAATGTACCGGAATTTCATCGAAAAATCATCTTGACTGATGAGGCCCATTTCCACCTCGGAGGCTACGTCAACAAGCAAAACTGTCGCATCTGGGGCTCGGAAAACCCAAGACTTATTGTTGAAAAGCCTCTCCATCCTCAACTCGTGACTGTTTGGTGCGGTTTATGGTCCCGCGGGGTCATTGGACCTTACTTTTTCGAAAATGAGGCTGGAGCAACAGTTACGGTCAATGGATTGCGCTATCGAGAGATGATTAATGATTTTTTATGGCCTGAATTGGATGGTATTGATCTGGACAACGTTTACTTTCAACAAGACGGCGCTACGTGCCACACAAGCAATGAAACCATCGATCTTTTACGGGAAAAGTTTCCGGACCGTGTTATCTCTCGAAGAGGTGATCACAATTGGCCACCGAGATCTTGTGATTTAACACCTTGCGACTTCTTCCTTTGGGGCCACGTGAAAGATAAGGTCTACGCCAACAGCCCAGCGTCGATTCAAGACCTCAAAGATGAAATTCGTGAGGCTATCGAGGACATAGGGCAGCCACTTTGGTTATGGAAAATTTCATGAAAAGGATATGGTCCTGTAAGCGTGGTCTTGGAGGCCATTTGGCTGATGTTGTGTTCCATTATCAACGGCATACCTTCCTCTTTATAATGAAATAAACATCCGATCATTTATCTCCAAAAATGCCATTTTTCTTTGAATATCAAAATAACACCTCTTATTGAAAAACCCTTTATCTGCTGGAGATGCAGCAGCAGGCCCGCCCGGAGGATGTTGAAAATTAAAGGCACACCCTGTTTTCTTTTTATAATTTGTCTTTATATCTTATTCTACTTTTTATACATTTATGCTTTTCTGTACATTTGAATACATTCATACTAAATTGATATATGTATACGTATTATTAATTTACTTATACTTTCATTCTATATAATACTTAATACTGTAAATACTGCAATACCTTTTTTGCATTTATCCATTTTAAATAAAATCAGTTGTCACGAGATCTTAGACCCGACTTAATCGAATATTTCTTAATTTTCAAACAAGGCGTAGACAGTCAGTATTTCAGTTGATTTATCGTCCCACAGGGTTATTTATGACACCGGCTGAAGTGTTTATTGGTAGACAAATATCAACTACTCTCGATCTGTTAAAACCAACTCATACTGATTTATTAATATCTGCGAAAAATAATGAGAAACAAAATCAACAATTTAACCGACATCATGGAGCAAAACACCGTGAGTACAATAAAGGTGATTTAGTATTTGCTAAAATTTACAAACATAACAAGGATTTCTGGGTCTGCGGAGAAATCATTGAAAAAATTGGAAAAGTTAACCATAATGTTTTCGTTGAATATAATAATATAACCAAATTGATTCCATCACATGCAAACCAATTAAGCAGCCGTTCAAGTTCAACCAACGAAGTTTTGTACGAAGATTCATTGTTACCATTTGAAGTGCTGTACGAAACGTTCAACATAGGACGTGACTCAAGAATATCATCATCACCGCTAAATACTTCATCAATACCAATCATGTCATCATCACCAACTATGTCATTAATACCAACAGCGTCATCAGCACCAATAACAACAGCAATACCAACTATAACATCAACACCAAATACAACGTCACTAATTACATCAACACCAAAGACGTCACCATCAACAAGTAGTTCATCACCAACATCACCTATTATAGACATTTTAAACTTTTCGGATTAGCCGCGTTATAAATATATTTTTTTTTTAATTCATTTTTAATGTCATCAATCTTAAAACTATCTTAAAGCTAGACAAAAATTCATAAAAAACTAGCCTAAATATCCAATAACTTAAAACTAAGTTACGCGGGCGCTCTAAGCTAGACTATATCTTAAATCTAATGCCTTTCGGCCTAAAAAACTATTTTTAATTCAAAAACTATCTCTATTTTTTTTTTGTTTTCTCGAGAAAATTTAAAAAACTCGGATTCTTTAACTTTTTATATTTTTTATATAAAACTTACAAACTAAAGTAAAACCAATTAAAAACTACCTAAACCAACTTAAACTACTTAAAATAAGCTAAAACTACTTAAAAACTAGAACAGCCACAGCAGCAGAGATTTTTTTTTTGAAAATACATTGGCAGAATGTACTAAATTTTTTTTTTTTTTGTTGTGCCACCCTGACTGTCCCTACCTAAGAATACCCTTAAAACTATGTAAGTCGACCAAGACAACTTGTCAACTCTCGCTATCAACATTAGACAACCACCAAAACTGGTTCTCCTGTCTTACCCTATCTTTCAGGTCCCGATCGGACACAGTCCTACTGAACCGAAGTCGCTCAGCTCCGTCTTATGCGAGGACGTCTCGACTATAAAGGAGCCGCCTATCCACAGCCCTACGGCCGACGTGGTAGATTAGCGGAACCGCCTCTCTATCCTGGATCAACTCTATACTATCTAAATAGAGGAATGCATTAGGTGCAATATGTCCACTTAAACGCACACTCTCGAAGTATTCTGTGTTGGGGTAGTAAGCCTCAAAGATTAAGCTATTTGCTGAGATCATCGCTCTCGCAATGTGACTCCGAATCAGCTTTATCAAAAAATTATCTATTCTGTTGGAATAGTAATGTTTGTACTCCGATTATGGTGTTCTGTGTAATCCCAGAAAACAACTAAGGCACTGCCTCTCAAACACCCGAATCTTTTCCATTTGAGTTGGGGCAACGTTGTACCACACCGGGCACCCATAGGCAATCATCGGCCGGATGAGGGCCATGTAGCAAATCACCTTCACCCTGGTGTCAAGCCGGCTGCTTTAAAACAACCGTTTCGTCAGGGCAAAGGCTCCCCTAGCCCTGTTTAGAGCAGCATTTATATGTCTGTCGAAATACAAATACTGATCCAACCAGATGCCAAAGTACTTTACCACACTTCTGCTCGCCAGTGGTTGCCGGTGCGCCCCTACGATCATCAGCCAACGGAGTCCTAAACAGAATCGTTTCACATTTCTAAAAGTTGATTTTCAACTTCCAGTCATCACAATATCGCTGAATCTTGTCGAAGTCACGCTGTAAGAGAATTCTGATAACCTCAACTTTTGTAGCTGTTATGTACGCTATTAGGTCATCGGCATACGCAATTGCCTGAGTTAGACTACTTATCAGATAGCTGGTGTAAATGCTGAATAGAATCGGCGAGTTCACCTCTCTCTGCTGAAGACTATTCTTGATATCGAAGATTGCGGTAGAAGTTACATTGCCACTTTTGACAACAAACTTTCTACCATTGAGCATTTCATAAAGTATATACAATAGTGGTTTACTTATGCCGAGCCTAGTCAATTTTAGATAGAGACCCTCTAACCATACGGTGTCGAAAGCCTTCTCCAAATCAACCAGACAAGCACCTGTACACTAATTTTTAGTTTTGTTCCATTGGATATCAGAAACGAGGTTAGATGCGGCATAAATAGTGTCATGTCCCGCTTTAAACCCGAACTGATTATCCGGTATGATATTATTGTCCTCGGCCCACTTGGACAGAGTTCTATTTATGACTTTCTCGAATACCTTGCTGATACTCGGTAGAAGACTTATCGACCGGAGATTCGCCGGATTGTAGTTGTCCTTTCCCTTTTTTGGAAGAGGATGAACCACAGCTGTCTTCCACCGCCCTGGATAATATGCATTATTCAGTGCGTTGTTAAACAGTGTGGCATAAATGTCAATTGCTTCCTGATGTAGATGTCGAAGTACAATATTGGATATACCATCGACTTCTGTTGACTTTTTCTTCTTTAATGAATCGAAGATGAGCTGGAGCTCCATCCTCGTAACTAACAGGAAATACTACACCCATCTTGCACGGCGATGATGGCATTCGCCAAGTTTTCTTCATTGAACCGGATGAAACCTAGATTCTCTGATCGCCATTGCGTCATTTCATTACGAAGATAGAAGTGATGGAGTAGAGCTCTGTTTTCCAGGTCGTGCTTGGGGTGGATACTTGCATTCACCTTATACACTTGCTGGAAAGCAGCCCCCACAGCCTTCACTTTCTCCAGCGGATCCTCGACAATAAAGAGGTCATCGTCCAAGCCCGCGTCATCTGGATCTATCCCTGCTGTCAGAAGTACATTTCTGTTTTCTGTCGTTCTTTGGAGCTTAAGACACGGAAGTTCGTTTTGATCATTTCGTCTGAATATCTTGTTAATTTGTGGAAACATACTCGGGTCGCTAGAGTTAACGGCACGAATTTTGTTGTTCAAGTACAAATTAACAGGCAATCTATAATTTTCCTTGATCAATTGGTTGATGTTCTTAATTGACGACTTAAGCGTCCTAATCTCCAGATCGCGTGAGTCAGTAAACCGTCGGTACAAGCGTTTAAGTATTGTCAGTAGTCCACTTTTTTGTCTGTGTAGTGCATTAATTGTCGCGTTACGGTACATGTCGGTTACGTTACGTTCTCTGTATTTTGATATAGTTCTATTCATAGTTCGTAGGATTGTTTCGTCCATTTGTTCTAAGTATTGGTCAATTTCGTTGTTTGTTAAATTCCTGTTATTTGGTGGGGATATATTATTGGCACGAATTTCGCTTGCTAAGCCGTTGGTAAAGCGTGGCCAGCGCATCTTACTGTAATTGTAAGAATGCGCAGGTACATACTCTTCCAACTCTACGAGCTCGTTCGGCAACTGTATTATTGCGGCAAAACCACAGTGGTCGCTGTCATAGTCTATCGTTTGTAAATAGTTTCTTGTCCGTTGACCCACAGTGTTAGTAATTGTAAGTCTAGAGTCCTTTAGTAATAGATCCAGATAGGCACCGCTCCTTGGAAACGATGGTCTATCAGTCGCCAGAAGATCGATCATATATTCAATACTGTATTGACCCATCCAATTAAATAGATGGTTACCTCTCGGATTTTGTACTTGATTTCCCCAATCTATATGTTTGGCATTTAAATCACCGGCCATGAGATAGTAATTATCTTCCGAGCTCAGTTGTAGCACTTGAAAAAGTTTTTCGAGCTCTGTCAAAAAGTCAGTTGGCTGAGGTGATTCCGGAGCGTAAGTCGCGACTATATACATCCGCTTCCCCTGTTGGAGAGGAATGCATACAATGCACGCCTCAAGCAGCCGAAATCTGCGTACGTCACTATTGTATATAACTTTATATTTTATGCCTTTTCGTACAAAGATTGCGACACCACCTCCTTGAGTCGAGTTGGTCCGATCTCTTCGTACGATATTGTAATTATTATGTGTCAATTTATGTTTCTAACTTAGTTTAGTTTAACTAGCCATAAACACATCAGGACTTTGATCTTTCAACAATTGGAATAGGTTTGCTCTACGTTCGATCCTAATCAGTGAATTTACATTCACAGCAAGGATCCTTAAGGTCCATATGGGATATGGTATACCCTCTTCGCCTGCTCCGTTATCTGTTTTTGAAGACCTGCTATCTGACCAGAAATGGCCAGCAACATGCTTGTTATTTCGGCCTGTGCGTCCGGAGCCTTAGGCACGAGGGCCTGTGGGGCTGCCTTTGGCGCAGGCTGTACCGTATTACCCCTTCCTGACGCCATTTGGGCGTAGGAGATTTGGGGATTAACGGGCGTTGTTGTAGGAACACGCGTAATTGGTCGTTTTTCTACCTCTATTTGCTTCGCTTTTTTTTGTTTTATTTCCTGAAATATGGGACATTCCCGATAGTTTGCGGGGTGCCCGTCCTTCCACCAGAGTGCACACTTAAGTAGTGTCATGTCTTGGACCCTTTCTTGCCCTAACTTACATTCTCCTGTTTTGTGGTTTTTTGTGGTTCTCTCCACACTTTACACAGCTTGACTGCATTTCGCAGTTAGCCGCGGCGTGGCCGAACCTTTGACAGCGCATGCATTGAAGCATGTCGCCGCGCCACTTTAATTTATCCCAGGTTATAACCTGGTAGTTGAGGACGGAGATACTCCTCAAACTATCCAGTTTGCTATTGGGTGAAAGCTGCACCAGGAAGATTGGCAACTTCCGATTCTCCCGTCTGGCTTTAACTGTGGCAAAAGGCTTGACTTCCATAAAGTCGAGATCGTCGCTCGCTTTTTCACGGAGCTCATTTAAGAGCTCTTGCGGTTCCGTGTAGGAATCTATGCCCTTCAACAGGACTGTTTGAAATTTATCTACTTTAGGTGTATAACTGAAGAATTCAGTCGTGGTAGCTTTTAGTAAATTTTTCACAATTTTGTTCTGATCCACTGTTAGGCAGTGGAGAGCATGTCTGTTAGGACCTAGTCTTTTAATTGTAAAATTTTGACCTATGGCCGACTTACATATTTCAATGGTCTCCTTCAGGTCCATTTTATAAACATTAATCGGTGGAACTTGTTCTTTCTTCTTTATTTGCTGCGGCTGCTGTTGGTTCTGCTGCTGTTGTCTCTGCTGCTGTTGTTTCTGCTGCTGTTTTTTATGCTGCTGTTGTCTCTGCTGCTGTTGTTTCGGCTGCTGTTGTTGTTGATTTGCCTGCTGCTTTGGCTTATCTGTGAGCAGCGGCTGCTGTTGTTTTTGCTGGGGCTGATGGGGCTGCTTGGTTGGCGGTTGCAGCTCCGCATCAGCAATTTTCGGTTGCGCCTCCTGGTGTGGGGCCTGGCTACTTTTTTTGTTTGCGCCTCTCTTTTTCTCTGCGTGCTTCTTGTTTTTCTTTCAGAGCCTGTATCATAGAAGCCAAATCGCTTTGTAGTGTTACGATTTGCCCCTGAATTGTACCAATTTTGGCTTGGAGGGTCTCTTCCTCTTCTTCTTCTGCGGACGCCTCTGGCGTAGACAAGTCCACAAATGTATGGCTATCACCGGTGGTGTAGATACCCTCTCCACCCTCGGACATGTATGATATCTCCTCGTCATCATTGGCGGTCGAGGGATTCATATCTTTGTTTGTGTCTGCTGCTGGTCTTGTTTCCTTTTGCGCCGTCACCTTCCCTTCAGCTTGCAGCTCAGCTGTTGCTCGATGCAATTCGCAGCGAAACGTTCGGGGTGAGTACTGTATTGAACTCGCTAAATATTAAATATTTATAACGCGGCTAATCCGAAAAGTTTAAAATGTCTATTGTAAACAACCGCGAAAACCTTGAAAGTTATATCACCTATTATGACATCATTTTCTGAACATTCCAATGAATTGCAGTCAACACTCGTTGAGCCAGCAGATTCAGCGACAAGTGAAATTTTTAAAACACCAGAGCCACAGCCGATAAGAACACGTCGTGGCAGAACCGTCAAGACTCCGAGTTATCTACAGGACTATGTTCCTTAATACAAAAGGGGGAGATGTTGGCACTCTGGCAATGACATAATCAGATGTACTAACCGGTCAGATGTACTAACCGGAAGCTTTCCGATAACATTAACCCTTAGCTGCCACACTTCTGTAGAATAACATAGCTGCCACACTGGGGTACGAAATGCCCCAACAACAAAATATCGTATTGTGAGCCAGATATTGAATTTTTTTGCTTGAAAAAATTCTGTGTTGATCATTAATATGTATTTTATAAGATGAAGTAGGTTTAGAGAAAAATATTCATATTTATTATTAATAAAAAAATTGTGAAATGAAAAAAAGTGGTGAAAATGATCATTTTCACGAAAAAAAATTCTATTTTTTTCATTTTTTAATATTTTGAGCTAAAAATTTAATGAGATACTCTCAAGATGTATACCTACCTTCAAGAAAAAAAATACTTCATATTTGTCTTAGAAAAAAAGTATATTTATTTTGTACTATGAAGAGCTTCGACGTAGGTCGACCGCGTGCTCGAGACTGTAAAAGACGTGATTCGAAATTTTCGTCTTCCATCTCTACATCTAACTCCGATGAAGATGAACTATCAGATACGTTGAATTCAGACTCAGAACCATCATCGACTTCAGCATCCGAAATATTCTCAGCAACGCCATTGTTACAATCATCCTGATTCATCATTTCATCATTTCTTGTCGCAATGTCTTATTTATTATATTATACTATATTATATTTATACTAATATAAATATTATAAACGTAAAAAATTCTGAGCAGTCAAAATATTATACTTACGATTACTTAAAAGAAATAGAGCCAAAACAGAGTAAAAAAAAAAAAAAATTACTTAAATAATCATAACACACGGGGTCTTAAACGGCACCACACCACTTCCAACGACTGCCAGAACGATACTAGCACGCATATCATCGTACTTTGGGTTTCAGGGGAAAGGAGTATGCTACAACTAATAACAGATGGAGCCACAATTCCAATTTTTTGAAAATTGTATGTTTTATTGTAATTTAAATAGCGCTGGGGTCACCTGGACCCCACAAGTGCAGCTAAGGGCTAGTGGTGGAATGTCAAATGCCTAGAATGTCGTTCTAACTTCTTTCTTCTTTTCTTGACCACCGACCTTAACAAATTATAAATTGTTAAACTACGTATATTACTTTGGAATTATAATTGAATTAAATAAATATTTTATATCTTGTTACTTTCTTATTCACCTTGTTATTTCTTTACCAAACCCACAGGAAAAGAAAGGTAACACTAAGCTAGTCAGGAACAGGCGCCTCACCAAATTTCCATTTTCTGGCATACGCGGTTCCTGAGATATAATACCTCAAAAATCACAAATACCGTAACTGACTGACTCACTGACTGATAGGGGTGGCCGTCGCGCGATGGTTGTGTGCTCGCCTGTCAACCTCAGTATCACAGGTTCCATCCCTGCCTTCGTCTATGTCGTCTTTACTTCCAATAAAACCTTCTAAAAATTGTCATCAATGGGTTGCTGGTTTACTCATTACATGTTGTTTAGGCATAACACTAACAACATGTAATTGAGTTAAACTAGTATGGCCAACAAGAATGAAAACGAATAAAATAATGCGAATTATAAGGGACATAGAAATAAGACACGGCAATTCTCGACTTTAATTCATCTTTCCTATCCTCCTTTCTCTTCCGTAACTTCACACCCACGCTGTGTTAAAAAACATTTAACGGGTAATCACATTCCCTTGAGCGTGAGTTGATTATAAAAAAAAAAAAAAAAAAAAAAAAACTGACTGACTCACTGACTGACTGACAGATCATCAAAATTGTGGAGCACTTCCCGACATCGTAGAATCTTGTAATTTTGCACAACGGTAGGTCTTGTCATGCAACCAGAGCAAAAAATTGAAAATTTGAAGTTTTCCATTCAGGGGGCGTGGTATCCGCCCACTTTCTCCGAATTGGTGTTGGTTGAATGGAGCACTTCCGACTGCTGTAAAACGATGAAATTTGGTAAAGTGGTAGGGCTTAAATTGCATACCCAGAAAAAAATATAAAATTTGAGGTTTTCTATTCAGGGGCGTGGTACACGCCGCGCCGACTTCCTCAGAACTGATGTAAATTATATATGGCACACTTCCGATTGCAGTAGAACAATGAAATTTGGTAGAACGGTAGGGCTCAAATTGCATATAAAAGACCAAAAATAAAAATTGAGGTTTTCCATTCAGAAGGTGTGGTATCCGTCCACTTTCTAAAAAAAGTTTAATTTATATGAAGCACTTCCGATTGCTGTAGAATGATGAAATTTGGTGGAGCGGTATAGCTTAATGTACATTCAAAGCGAAAAATAGAAAATCTAAGATTTTTCATTCGAAGTGTCTTTTTATTGTCTTTTTGAAACTATACATGCATCTTGAAAATTCATGACATTTGCATACCTGAAAAAATTATGAGTTTACATAAAAAAACTCTTAACTGTGATGTGAACTATAATCAAACCACTAATTAGGCTTTTAATTGGTGCGCTACCTTCATTTAAAAAAAATGAAGTTAAAATTGCAACAAAAACATCATCGCATCCTCAACAATAATTATTGTATTTTTATGACTTTGAACGGATGTAGGTACTATTATTTATAATTAAGATAGGTATGTTAGTGTTAGGTATCTTGCCAGGACAAGAAGAAACAATTGAAGCGGAAATCAAAACAACCAATAACAAAAAAAAAAATATACCAAAAGAAAAAAGAAGCTTTAAACTAAGTTGATTTTAGTAGGTAGTGTCCACCCTTCTATCTTTCCGTATCTTTCGAGATTTTGACATGGTAAAATATTAAAATTTTTTCAAAAAGGTGTGAGATCAGACCAAAAACATAAATGTTAAAAAAGGAGCCAAGTTCTTCTCTACAAAAACCTTTGTGTAACAAGTCAGCCGTGAAAAGTACTGAGACCTATAAGTAGGCCAAGTTCTTATTTCATGAAGGTTTAATACTGAATAGTTAAAGTTGAATAATATTAAAACAGCTGCAATGTAATAGAGAAATTTTATTATTTAATGATTACTGACTAAAATTTGTAGAGAAGTTAAAAGCCTAACAGCAGTGCTTTTGATGACTTCTTCTGTGCCATACTTATAGAATTCCGATGGTATCCTATCTGACCCAGCCGCTTTTCCATCTATGAGACCATTTACCGCTACCCCAACTTCTTCCACACAAATTGGACTATCTATTAGTACATCTTCATAAAAATCGGGTTGAGCATATTTAATAGCATGGACACCTAGTGCATCGTGATTCAGTAGCCGTGAAAAATGTATCTTCAAGGTATTAGAACTTAGATTTCGATTTATAACATAATTTTTCCCATTAAGTTTTTGTACTTGCTTCCAAAAATCTCTTGTGTTGGTGCAGTTTACCAAACTTTTGGCTTTACGCTCATAAAATAATTTTTTTCTTTTCTTTACAAAGGGTTTTAAAGCTATGATTGTTCTGCATGTACAACAGTTTTGCTGCGTTTTCATTGGTTCTCTTAAATTGATTTAGCCAAGCATAAGACACATTTCTTGCCATTATGTACTCTTTATCAAACCATGGTTCTTTGAAAACTCCAACTCTTTTAGAATGGGAAGAACTCGGACACGCTTTATGCAATCATCAATGCCATTCAACTGCTCATTTTCGTTTTCCATCAAATATAGATCCATCTGTCTTCTGAACAATGAAGCCACTAATTTACTCCAATGCAGTCTCGGCATGAGCTTAAGATCCCTTCTTTCTTGATTTTCAGAACCACTAGATTTGAAAGACACTACAATCGGCATGTGGTCTGAATACGGAACTTGATGTACCTCGAAATCGGTGATAACATTATTCCATTTGCCCCTAACCAGGCTGTAATCAATAACGGAGCTACCCTGTTTTCCAATAAATGTATATTCACCGAACTCATCACTTTCGCTAGTACCGTTTTGGATTCGAAGTCCGATTGAGTCGCATAATTGCAGTACCTTATTTCCCCTTGCGTTCTTTATTTGATCCTTGGATTTTTCATAAGCAGCAGATTCGTGGTTGGATCACACGTAACAAACTCTTTTATTTTATCAAAGTCCATATCCCAGTAGTTGCAGTTTACGTAAGTTGGTATAATACGAAATCTGTCTTTATTAATTTCCATGTTCACACAGGTTATGTCTCCAAAGCATTTAAATTCACAATGGTTATTATTAAAATCCTTTTTAATTCCGAAAATACACCCACCACTCGCTCTTCCTCTCGTATGTGTTCTTATTGCCGGTATAATATTAAGTTTATAATTTTTAAATTTGTGTTCGTAAAGAATTAAATTATTTTCTGATAAAAAAGTTTCATACAAAAAGATAAGATCAAATTTATTTATATAAGAATAAAAATCATTAAATAATCCCTTATTACTAAGACCGGAAACATTATATGACAAGATTTTACATTTTAAATTACAATTAATAGCATTAGTATTTTGTTTCTTAGGCCTTTTGTAGCAATTAGACGGGCAGACGGCATTACAATTAAAAATATGGTTGAGAGTTTACACAAACAGTTTGAGAACCTTTTTGAGAAGCACTGTGTTCGATCATTTGATTGCGAGCAGCAACATAAACGGAGCTAGTTGAGCTGTCAATGTCACCAATGATGTGACGTAACACTGACATTCCATATTCCCTTCCGCATTTAAATTTTTTCACGGTGGGAGTCGGGTTGAAACTTAGAAGAGTGCAGACGTGCCTCTCTACTCTCTAAAAAAAAACTAAAAAAAAATAAAATAGAAGAAAAAAAAAAAAAAAAAAAACCTAACCAAAAGTAAAAACGTGTTTTTTCATTTATGTAAAATTTTTCCGCTTGTAATAAGTCTTTTTGACTAAATATTAGTCGCTTTCATTAAAAGCGAACTTTTCTAACATCCTAAAAATAAATTCAACCCCGGATGGTCTATGATAGTGACGAAAAAACAGGATCACTTTCCTAACCTAAAGTGCCCAGAAGTTCTCAACAAAGCGAAGATAAGAAGTTGAACCTCGAAATGAGGTATAAATCTGACAAAGGGAAAAAACCCGGAAAAAGGAAGCTTGATGCAGCCCTCCAACTCCTTGCATTAAGCAACAGTGCAAATCCCGACACAAACTTACTATCGGAAGCTCCCGAAAAAGTAATTGGTGCAGAAGAAATTGACGACGCCGACACATGGCTCACTCCTAGCAGGAAGCGAACCTGCAAAAACAAAAGCCGCAGCTGCAGTCCTGCGAGCAACAGTTTGCCGAACAACAACCAATTCTCAATCCTGGGTCTTGGAACGAAGATTCGCCCGTCACAAGCCAAAAACTTGGGCTTTCAAATTGACCACCAAATGCAGCAAAACACGGACGTTATCCAAGAAAACAATGTAGCCAATGTCAGGAGAAATGAAGCCAGCGTTGGACCTGAAAACTCAACACGAGACGACAGCACCAATGGAACGGAGCCCTTGCGCTCGAGGGGTAAGTACTGCCCTCCTATCTTCATAAAAAATGTGAATATTAATAAACTTATTAAAGACTTCCGCGAAAATTCGGTACCTTTTAATTATAAAGTGATTAATCGTGGTAACGTAAGTAGACTTTTTGTTGATAATAATCAAGTTCACCGTGATCTTCTGGAACTTCTGAGGAGGTCCAACAAGTCTGAGGCGCACTCCTTCACTTTGAAGGAGGATCGAACCGCTAACGTCGTCCTGAGAGGACTCACTCTTGACTACCCAGAGTCTGAAATTCTAAACGAATTGAAAATAAGAATCCCAAATGTGGACAAAGTCTCGGTTTTTGAAACTTTAAGATCAAAAGCGAACAAAACGCGATATATTTTATTCCTAGTCAGACTCCAACCGGGTACGGGTCCCGAGGAGCTCCTGAAAATACGCTACATTTTGAACACGCGAGTTCACTGGGAGAAGCCCAGAAGCAATAAAGGCGCACTGCAATGCCGTCGGAGCCAGAAGTTCGGCCATTTGGCTAAAAATTGTGCCAGCACATACAAATGCGTAAAATGTATAGCCCCACATGAGCCGGGCCACTGCTCCGTCACTAAGCAGGAGGGAAGTTTCGCCACTTGTGTCAACTGTGGCGAGAACCACCCAGCTAACTTCAAGGGATGTGCATCCTACAAAAGATTCGAGGCCAGCAGAAAACTAAAACTGCGAGATGCCAAAGAAAAACAAAACGAAAGAAAAGCCTTCTCCAAAGCTATCTCAAATGGTAACTTTGTCATTCCTGGAGTTTCATACGCCAACCAACTTATTGGATCGCGCACTCCACGGGGTCCTTGCCCGTCTGGCAATCTTACCTCCGTGAAAGATTCCGGTGGTGCAGCTTGCACAAGTGCCCTTAACGACTTTATAAATCTTTCTAAAAATCTTTTTGGAATCGAGATGAACCAACTTATCTCAAAAATAGATAAATTCATGTCAAATCTGGGAAACTTCCAGACACTTGTTAGTAAGCGATTAGCTTATCTTGAGCTGGTCAATCAGCTGCTCGTCAGTCCTCAATAATGGCCATTAAATTTGTAAATCTCCCATTTCGTTCTTAATTAACCAGGCTAGGAGAATAAAACTTACAAAAATTCTCCAAGCCAGCAAATATACCATGGGCTCTCATACAAGAAACCCATCGAAACAGTAGAAACAAAGTGGGCTTTGACAACTACATACGTCCTTAGAAAAGACGAACTGCAGGGAACGGCAGTAAGTGTCAAGAAAAACGTTACTTACGAATTAGTGAAGTTTACAATTATAAATTACTTTTATCTTAAACAACCCGAAACGCTTGAATTAGGTATAATCCTATAATCAACTTAATTCACATTTTTCACTAAATAGGAGCGCGGTACCCGCACCCATAGTATAAGTTTATAAAAAAAATTATTTATCAATCCAAAATTTAGTACAAAATCTTTCTGTGATACTTCAAGTATGTTGAAACTATCTTTGTCAGTATAAATTGACATTATCCGTGATAAACACTCATAATATCCCATATATTTTTCATATATTCTATGTTCTAAACATATTGTATTAATGTTTACAAAACACTTAATATATACTTGTAATATGTAGTATTTTTCATCATTACCCCTAAATGTATATTCATATCTGTATATGTATTGGAGCCATCGTTCTTAACTTATTATTTCAAGTGATATCCAGTGTAATCGTATTCTTTATTATACTTCCAAATGTATATTAGTAAGCAGTATAGAGCCATCGCTCATAACTGACTATCTTTTTTCACTTTCTCACTCCTCTAGTGAAAAAACGGTATATTAAAATATATAGAGGGCTTTCGCTCTCATTTCCAACAAACAGACAAGAAACATCAACACTTAATGTAAAAAAAAAAAGAAAAAGATACATATGCGCTACGCACTATATTTAGTTATTTAGTTTTTAAGTTAGTATTAGTGTATTAAAAATGTAAATATGTATATAGTTAACGAAACTTCCGTTTCATGCAATATATAACGCTCATGAGCAAGAGCAGAACAAAACTATATTTTTATATAAAAATTGACATGCTACGAGGCTTAACCCTAGTTAAAGAAAAATTGTTAAAGAAGGCCATACGCTACAGCCACTTTTGTACTTTTGTTAAAGATAGAATAAGATGAAACTACTTTGTAATAGATATTTAAAGACTCAATAAAATTTTCATTCATTCATTCATTTGTTCACGGTGTCGTCATAATAAAATGATTTTCCTTCGACGATTAATGTTTGATCACGGACTTGTGTTTTTATATTTTTATTTTTTGCACGAATCTCTTTATTTAAAGCTACCAGTTTTCTTCTTCGTGCTCGTATAGCTGCCGGCAAATCTCGAGGTAAATAAATTCCTTTTCCGCGCAGTAAAACCGTAGATTTTAACAATCGTCCTACATCCTCTCTTCCCTGCATTTTAACGATGACATTTGCCATATTATTATTTGTTTTTAAGTGTCTTGATGTTGCAATAATATTTCTGTCATCAGATTTCAAGAGATCCATGCAACATTCCTTCGCTTTCTCATTGGCATCATCGCCTATTTGTATCGGAATATGCACCACAACATTCTTCTCATTGGCCTTCATTTCTAGGAGCTCCACTTGCCCTTCCAATGAATTACAGCGAGCTTCGAAATGATTCAGTTGTACTTGCAGGTCGGAGTTGTTCTTTTGTAGATTTTGGATCTCGTTATGAATTCCTTCTAGATCTGCTTTTGTTGGCATGTCCTTCAGTTTGATGTATAACAACTTGGACATACTTTCTTTGATCATGCGCTTAAGATCCATAACTTCCATTGTTCCAACTTCATTTTTTTCAATTGGAACCGGGCTTGCATTTGGTGGTGATTCAATAGAATTGCTTTGTGAGGCCTTTTTGATATTTGTGTGTTTCTCTAGTGTAATAAGTTGGCGGTGTCCTCTCCATTTTGTTAGTACTTATGTATATATAAATATAATTTTTCGTGCGGTATATTACAAATCTTTTAATCTATTTTTTGATATGCAAACAAGCGACTCACCAAAATTTCAATTTGTTTCGACCATATATGTAAGTCACAAGGAAACTATTGCACACTTTTTTGTAAATTAATACCAAATACCAAATTAAATCGATTAAATTGCAAAAAAAATTAAACAAGAAATCGTAGAACTGAACTTAATACAACAAACCAGGGATGCCAATCCCAGTAGAACAATGAAATTTGGTAGAACGGTTGGGTTCAAGTTTTTAAACTTGGTAAGCACTGGTCAAGTTTTTAAAGCCTTTCGAATTGGCCATACAAAAAACTTGCCAAGTAAAGTCATCAAATTTTAGTCAGTAATCATTAAATGATAAAATTTCTCTATTACATTGTAGCTGTTCCAATATTATTCTACTTTAAATATTCGGTATTAAACCTTCATGAAGTAAGAACTTGGCGTACTTTTAGATCAAAGTACTTTTCACGACTGACTTGTTACACAAAGGTTTTTGTATAGAAGAACTTGGCCCTTTTTTTAACATTTATGTTTTTGGTCTGATCTCACTCCTTTTTGCTAAGATTTTAATGTTTTGCCATGTAAAAATCTGGAGAGATACGGAAAAATAGAAGGGTGGACTCTACCTTATAAAATCAACTTAGTTTATAGCTTTCTATTTTTTTTGATATATTTTCTTTTTGTTATTGGTTGTTTTGATTTGCGCTTCAATTGTTTCTTCTTGTCCTGGCCAGATACCTAACATTAACATACCTATCTTAATTATAAATACTACTCGTAGTACCTACATCCGCTTAAAGTCAATTGCAATGCAATTTCAACTCCTTTTTTTAAATGAAGATAGCCCTCCAATTAATAGCCTAATTAGTGGTTTGATTATAGTTCACATCACAGTTAAGAGTTTTTTGAAGTAAAACTTCTTTTCCGGCGTTGGGGGTAAAAAATTTTCTATGCAGCTGTCAGTGACATGTCAAACCGTCACGCCATCCTTCAAAGACAGCGACATGTTTTTAGAATACAAAGTAATTATAACATGAAGTTGGATACGATTTAGAATTTACATATTTCAAATGGGTGCATTCAAAGATAAACATAAAACTATAGGTTCAGACGCGCAATGGCTATGCAACACGAATAATTATTGACAAGCATATTGCAATCCAAATAAATTTTACCAACACCTAACCCTCGCATACAAAGTACTGGCCAAAAAGTTGGGTATATCCACTACCATTTGTATTCTTGCTGTCATAGACGGCATGCCATATGACCATCAAGTTGCCTGAAAGTTTTGAAATTATACTTTTTAATAATATTTATTCGCTTAATCACACACGCCACCGACATTTGTTTTGGTATTTATAAATTTGAACGTCACACGACTAATCAATCAAATACTTTAATAATTAATTTTACAAGAGTGCCGCTGTCAGTGTACTTGCTTTCCAAGTTGCCTGGATACTGAATTAATGCCAGGTGACTACTAAGTTGCTCGGGTTTGGACGGGTTAATAAGAAATGCTTGTGTACATTACAAGATTACAACATGCTTGCCAATACTTGCACGTGCAGCCCTAGGGTAATACAAACAAAGCGAGGCAACTTGCTTGTCAAGTGGCATGGGAGTTTTGTACTTTTCTTCTCGATTTCATTTAAGGCTAGGCGCGCACATTCAATTTTTTGAAGTAAAACTTCTTTTCCGGCGTTGGTGGTAAAAAATTCTCTATGCAGCTGTCAGTGACATGTCAAACCGTCACGTTATCAGTCAAAGACAGCGACATGTTTTAAAAATACAAAATGTTTGTGAATTATGTGGTCGACCAATTTAACAAGCAGAAACCACTATCCTTTTAAAAAAAAAAAAAAAACAAACATATCTTTTTCATGTTGTTTTGAAGTAAAACTTCTTTTCTGGCGTTGGGGGTAAAAAAATTTCTATGCAGCTGTCAGTGACATGTCAAAACGTCACGTTATCCGTCAAAGACAGCGACATATTTTTAGAATACAAAATGTTTGTTCGTAGGTTATAATCTTACAGAAGTTTTGCTTGAGGAAAAAGAAGTTTTACTTCAACCGCGCGTACGTCAGTACACACAATCTTTTTTTTTATATAAACTCATAAATTTTTCATATATGGGTCGTTTTAAAAAAATTACATTTTTTTGCATTTCAATTTAAAGACTTGAAATTTGGCATGGAACTGTGTTTATATGTCAGCATTATAGGCAAAAATTTGCAGATCGATTGATGGTAACGAATAGCCATGATAATTAATAATGTGTAATCTCCGTGGCCTTTATGGGATGTCGTTTTGATGCTTAATCAGTTTTATTAATATTTTTAATGATGAAAATGATTTTTTTTTAAATTTTGGGCCTTGTCGTTTTAAAGGCCTTCTTTTAAACTTCAATTTTATGATATGCAAAAAAAAAAACAAATTTTTTTTGTTGTCCCAATACTTAGTTGAGTGAGTGTGACAAGATTTTGAAAAAAAAACATTATTAAATATTTTCGCTTTTTCACACAATTAAAAAATTTTTAATAATTTTGTACGAGGCATCATCTTATAGTACGTCAAAAAACCTTCAATTTCATGTTTTATTACAATTTAATTATTGCAGTTAATTCCTTTAAAATTTACATACAAAATAATTATTTCATCCGAGTAAAAATTCAATGTAATCTCCGTGGCCTTGTTATCTTTGTACCATATGAATATTTTTTAGTCTAACCACCGCCAAAAGAAAGGTTTTTAATCATACTTGAACCTAATATAATTTGGATGACACTGAATTACATTGAATTACATTGACTATATTAAAATTAACAAATAGTCGATTTTGTAATCTCCGTGGCCTGTAATCTCCGTGGCCATTTTCGTAATTGTTTTTTAATAAATGTTCTTTTAATTTATAATGGCTCATATTATTATTAATTTTTTTATATTCTAGATAAATATACTGAATTTCATCATTCCTTACAATATTGGTACCGTAAAAGTTCCAAGAAAGTTATGTGCCGTTATTTAAAAATATTTTTTTGACTCTTTCATGCTTTTAAACAAAATCATTTCGTAAACAAACAACTTTTTTATTAATTATCCTATTAAATTTATTTGCTTTCCACAAAATTTCAAATATTTATTGTTACTATTTATTTTGTGGATTATTGTTATTTTATGCAAGAAAAGAACATTTTTAATACATTTTAAATTTTCAATTTTCATTTTTATCGAAAGATACTCGTAAAATGAAAAATATTTGAAATTATTTTTGCGCAACTCGGAGAACTCCTTTTCTACTTGTTTACTATAGATTTAGAAACTAAAACCCAAGAAAAACTGAAAAAATTTTTTTTTCAAACGATCAATAAAAAATGTCAATTTTTAAAAAAATGACCCATATGCAAATGTTTTCTTTTTTCATTTATGTTAACATAACATAGAGTACCAAATCGAGCACTCTATAGTCCCAAGAAAAATCATGAATTTTCACATGAAAAATCTGAGATTTTCTATTTTCCGATTTGAATGTACTTTAAGCTATACCGCTCTACCAAATTTCATCATTCTACATCAATTGGAAGTGTTCCATATAAATTAAACATTTTCTCAGAAAGTGGGCGGATACCACGCCCCCTGAAAGGAAAACCTCAATTTTTATTTTTGGTCCTTTATATGCAATTTGAGCCCTACCTTTCTACCAAATTTCATTGTTCTACTGCAATCGGAAGTGTGCCATATATATTTTACATCAGTTCTGAGAAAGTGGGCGCCTGAATAGAAAACCTCAAATTTTATATTTTGTTCTTTGTATGCAATTTAAGCCCTACCACTTTACCAAATTTCATCGTTTTACAGCAGTCGGAAGTGCTCCATTCAACCAACACCAATTCGGAGAAAGTGGGCGGATACCAAGCCTCCTGAAAAACCTCAATTTTTATTTTTGGTCGTTTAAATGCAATTCAAGCCCCACCGTTTTACCAAATTTCATCGTTTTACAGCAGTCGGAAGTGCTCTATTTAACTAACACCAATTCAGAGAAAATGGGCGGATACCACGTCCCCTGAATGGAAAACAAAAAATTTTTGATTTTTTCCTCTGGTTGCATGACAAGACCTACCATTGTGCAAAATTACAAGGTCGGGAAGTGCTCCATAATTTTGATGATCTGTCAGTCAGTCAGTGAGTCAGTCAGTAACGGTTTTTGTGATTTTGGAGGCATTATATCTCAGGAACCGTTTTTGCTAGAAAATTGAAATTTGCTGAGGCGCAGCTGGAGTCACCGAAGAATTCGAAATCACAGTAGGTGTACACCAGGGAAGTGTCTTGAGTCCCCTGCTCTTTATTACAGTTCTTGATTACCTGCTTGAAGGCAAAGTGACGGATCCAAAAGTACATCAGTTATTCTTTGCTGACGATGGAGCCATCATAAGTGAAGACCCGATATCCCTACAACGAGCACTTGACGTATGGGTGGATGTTCTAGAAGGAAGTGGGTACCGCATAAGCGCGAAAAAGACAGAATACCTATGCTGCCCATTTTCTGATCCACACAGGCCTATTCCAGACATTTATTTGAATGGAGTAGTGCTTCCCAAGTGTGGAAAGTTTAAATATCTGGGGTCTATGATAAATAACGAAGCTACTTGTGATGACGATATCAATCATCGCGTAAGCGTAGGGTGGATGAAGTGACGGGAAAATTCTGCTATCTTCTGTGACCGAAAAATGCCCCCTAAGCTGAAAGGAAAGCTCTACACTTCAGTTGTGCGTCTAGCACTCACATACGGTTCACAATGTTGGACAATGTACAAAAAGTATGAGTGTAAGCTAACGGCAGCTGAGATGAAGATGCTTCGTATGACAGCAGGAGTTACAAAGCTTGATCGAATTAGAAGTACGTAGATCCGAGGAAGCCTTCATGTTAAGAATACCATTTCCCAAAAAATTGAACACGACCGACTCAGTTGGTATTGCCATGTTCAAAGGAGAGATCCTGAGAACCCCGTCAAAAAGGCAATATCATACAACGTTCCAATTCGGAATAAAAAGAAAGGTAGGCCTAAACACTCCTGGTACAAACAAATGCAAAAACACCAGCATTCATTTGGCCTCAGAAATGGAACAATACAAAACCGGGAGGCTTGCCGCCGATTTCTGAGGTCAACCCGGCGAACCCCACAGGCGGATCACTAGTGTGAAGCAGATACGTGGGAGAGTTATGATCCCCTCGACATCGAGATCATAACAGCGCCGAAACAAAGGAAGAAGAAGACGGTCTATTCTGGAGTACTGTTCCGTAATCTGGAACCCTTTTTATATAACAGCCGCTGAAAGAATTTAGAGGGTGCAAAAAAACTTCGCAAGGTATGTTATCTTTAAACTAAACTGGGAATGATACGGTGATTTTTCCTGTTACAAAGCTAGGTGTTTGTTGATTGGTATTAACACTCTTTCACTCCGCCGGAAATATTTTTCTATTATGTTTATTCGTGACATACTTTCTTTTCGAACAAAGTGTTCATTTTTATTAGAAAGATTGGGCTTTCATATCCCACCAAGAAACACTCGGGGTAACATCTTATTCCATGTAAATTTTCATCGAACTAATTATGGTTCCAATGAACCGATCTCACGTTGCATCAAGGAAGCAAACTCTGTGTGTTCGTACAGTCTTGGCCAAATGTATTAGGCACCCCCAAAAAGATGCCATAATTTTAAAACCAAGTAAAATTTAAAAAAAAAACAAGTATGCAGAAATGTTGTAAATTTTTTTTTATTAAAGAAAATTTAATATTTTGTATGGCCACCCCTCGCTTTTATGACTGCTGCTATTCGTTTAGGCATAGAGCTTACGTGCTTGCGGCATTCGTCAGAACTTAATTTGAGCCATTTTTGCTCAAGAACCGCCGAAATCTGTTTCCCACAATGTTGTGTTATGTCAGCAACTAGCTCATTTGATGTTTTTTTTACGTTTTTTTTGTATAGAGGTTCGTATTAAAAACCGATATTCTCTTACCGTGGTTACTTTTTTCCTGCAGGATTTTGTACGATTTAGATGGGATACAGTCTTCCGAAACCGATCTTAGGCATTTTGCACGGCACAACGCGAACAATTCATTCTCCAAGAGAATAGAGCGTAAATATAGGGTGCCTAATATTTTTGGCCAAGGCTGTATATTGATATATTGTATTCTTCAAGGGAAACCTTTAAGATTAATTTGTTATCAATCTTAGCTAATAATTTTTAATATCAACTACCTATTTATTTTATATGTATTATTAAAAAAAAAATGTTATAATTATACATAGAATTAGAATATTGTTATCATAGTCTATAGGAGTTATTCTGTTTGACCAAGTAAATAAATAAATAAATTCCATCAAAGGATGGCTAAGATTTCGATGGATTAAAAAAGTCTATAAATATCCAAAAAAAAAAAAGATATTTTATTTGTTGCTCCGGAAAAGAGCAATTTTAGGGCTTTCGGCTAACATTTTGTACGAAATACTCTTTGAACGTTAAAACTGAATTCGTCAAGCCATAAACTGTCAAATTCCATCAAAGGATGGCTACGATGTCCAATAATCCACATTAAACATACCGGATTCTGATAAATCAAATAACACCAGTTCAACACAACAATTGTTTTTGCGGCCTTCAACATCAACAACCAATCTGCAACGAGTCAAAAATCTGCAATGTGTCAGAAATGTGTATAGGTTTGAAATTTTGTTTACCATTAACTGTTTTCCTTTGGACTCCAGGATTGAGTGCAGTAGGTACTTCTCATTGCATTCAACAACTTAAAAAAATCATGAATTCTCTGGCTTTTTTCTTAATAATCACGACAAAATGATTTTAAAACAACAAAAAAATTGTTTAACTTACTATAACTTTATTTTCATTTGTTTAAACAAATGTTTTTTTTTTTTGAACATAATAGATAATGTTATTAGAAATAAATACATGTTTAATTTTTGTTTGTACGAGATAGCGGAGCCGAGATATTCGCAAATGACCAAAAAATGACACAAAATACATTTTTACCAATAACTTTGGTAAAAAAAAGTTGTCATGTGGTGCAAATTTTGTTTTAAGCTTTTCTCATAAGCACCTATCGATCCATGAAAAAACAAAAACAGACCATGCCTCTGCGCGCAAGGTCAAATGACGCTTTGACTGGACTAGTGCAGTGTGAACATGTTTTACAGCAACGTTGACAATTTCTAAATTGAATATTTCACTGAAAACATCAAAAGAAACGTTACCATCTGGAGTTAGTATATCAGATTTGAGTAAAACATTGCGAAACTATGTCGCAAACTTTAAGACCAAGTTCTTGACAGATCGATAAATTATTTTGTATAATATCGTTCAGGTTAACCCCTTTCACACCGTTTCCAAAAACAAAATAATTTAAAACGATTTTCGAACCATCAAATAAACCACTGACAATGAAAACACTTGTTTCGTTGGCATACAATATTTTTCTATCTGTCCCTCGGTCTTCGAAACCATCAATCAAATCGATTTTAATGTTATATGTGAGATTTGGACGAATTCTTATCTCATCAAAAATTAAAACCACATAGCGTTCACCGTGGCTTAACGACTTTGACTTCAGATAAGAGTGGGCATTGTTTTCGAATTCTGGTTGTAAACCTTTTACCGGAGCCCATCGATAAAATATGGATACGTTACGAAGTCTGAATTCCATCCATCCTTAAGAAAATTGTAGGCGCTTTGCGATCTATAAAAAATATTTTGGGAACGTTCTTTGTCCTTACTATTATATTTCTTGGATTTGGAAAACCCCATTAGTATATCACAAAATTTGAGAAGATAGACTTACTCTAAATTTCTTACTTTTTTGAAAAGCAGTATACGGAATTTTGTTTTCTCCTCTTTCGCGCATCTTTGCAATAACTTATCGCATTTAACA
Source organism: Chrysotoxum bicinctum (assembly GCA_911387755.1). Lineage (NCBI taxonomy): Eukaryota > Metazoa > Arthropoda > Insecta > Diptera > Syrphidae > Chrysotoxum > Chrysotoxum bicinctum. The sequence continues at coordinate 119,345,275 of OU426987.1, forward strand.
CAAGAAAGAGGAGGAGATGAAGATCGCACGAATTTGCTCTTATATAAAAGTACTTTGGGAGTTAAAATACATTTTATAAATATAAAACATGGATTTAATGAGATAAAAATGTTCAAATGCATGGAACTGCCGTCTAATTTCCGGAAAAGTATGAATTTACGGAAACAAAGTTTAATCGTTTTATTAAAGTAATTTTTTATGTAACAAATTTCTTTAAAATTTTTCTAGAGCAAAATTTGGGATGCCAATTTTAAGTGTTTAGTAATATAGATTTTAGGAAATAATTTCAAAAACTAATCGTTCACACGTTTTTAAGATATTGATCATGATAGAGGATATGTGTTTATTGATGGTAAATAAAGAATTATCGTGTTTGGGCATGACAGCACCCAATCTTCCTATGCGCGATGCATTTAACAACGAGTTGCAAAGAGAACAAATACTGAAATATTGAAGATTGCAAAATGAAGTAGCCCTAGCATTGGCTTCATCTGGAATAGCTGCAATATTCTTAGAAGATGGACGAACTGCACATTCTACCTTGAAATTACCAATCAAAATGCAAATCAACGAAGAACCAGGTTAGGTTGCAACATCGCAAAAAACAGGGCAATGGCGAAGATTCTACAGATATGCAAATTAATCGTTTTGGATGAATGTACGATGGCCGACAAGAGGTGGCTGGAGGCACTGGACAGAACGTCCAGTTTAATTTTTGTTTGTACGAGATAGCGGAGCCGAGATATTCGCAAATGACCAAAAAATGACACAAAATACATTTTTACCAATAACTTTGGTAAAAAAAAGTTGTCATGTGGTGCAAATTTTGTTTTAAGCTTTTCTCATAAGCACCTATCGATCCATGAAAAAAAAAAAAAAAACAGACCATGCCTCTGCGCGCAAGGTCAAATGACGCTTTGACTGGACTAATGCAGTCAAAAGCATTTTACGTTCAATGTGAATTCTTTCGTTGCTACAGCATGTTTGGAACTTTCTTTTAAACAATTAAGTTCATAAGCTGTTTGTATTGATGCCGCAGTTGTCCTGCTGAAGATTTTCGTTGCCAAGCGTACACTCATTTTTTTCGAAAGCATTTGTAACAATTTGTGCACTTGTACATTTTGAACATGTTTTACAGCAACGTTGACAATTTCTAAATTGAATATTTCACTGAAAACATCAAAAGAAACGTTACCATCTGGAGTTAGTATATCAGATTTGAGTAAAACATTGCGAAACTATGTCGCAAACTTTAAGACCAAGTTCTTGACAGATCGATAAATTATTTTGTATAATATCGTTCAGGTTAACCCCTTTCACACCGTTTCCAAAAACAAAATAATTTAAAACGCTTTTCGAACCATCAAATAAACCACTGACAATGAAAACACTTGTTTCGTTGGCATACAATATTTTTCTATCTGTCCCTCGGTCTTCGAAACCATCAATCAAATCGATTTTAATGTTATATGTGAGATTTGGACGAATTCTTATCTCATCAAAAATTAAAACCACATAGCGTTCACCGTGGCTTAACGACTTTGACTTCAGATAAGAGTGGGCATTGTTTTCGAATTCTGGTTGTAAACCTTTTACCGGAGCCCATCGATAAAATATGGATACGTTACGAAGTCTGAATTCCATCCATCCTTAAGAAAATTGTAGGCGCTTTGCGATCTATAAAAAATATTTTGGGAACGTTCTTTGTCCTTACTATTATATTTCTTGGATTTGGAAAACCCCATTAGCATATCACAAAATTTGAGAAGATAGACTTACTCTAAATTTCTTACTTTTTTGAAAAGCAGTATACGGAATTTTGTTTTCTCCTCTTTCGCGCATCTTTGCAATAACTTATCGCATTTAACACAAGAAAGAGGAGGAGATGAAGATCGCACGAATTTGCTCTTATGTAAAAGTACTTTGGGAGTTAAAATACATTTTATAAATATAAAACATGGATTTAATGAGATAAAAATGTTCAAATGCATGGAACTGCCGTCTAATTTCCGGAAAAGTATGAATTTACGGAAACAAAGTTTAATCGTTTTATTAAAGTAATTTTTTATGTAACAAATTTCTTTAAAATTTTTCTAGAACAAAATTTGGGATGCCAATTTTAAGTGTTTAGTAATATAGATTTTAGGAAATAATTTCAAAAACTAATCGTTCACACGTTTTTAAGATATTGATCATGATAGAGGATATGTGTTTATTGATGGTAAATAAAGAATTATCGTGTTTGGGCATGACAGCACCCAATCTTCCTATGCGCGATGCATTTAACAACGAGTTGCAAAGAGAGAAAATACTGAAATATTGAAGATTGCAAAATGAAGTAGCCCTAGCATTTGCTTCATCTGGAATAGCTGCAATATTCTTAGAAGATGGACGAACTGAACATTCTACCTTGAAATTACCCCTCAAAATGCAAATCAACGAAGAACCAGGTTAGGTTGCAACATCGCAAAAAACAGGGCAATGGCGAAGATTCTACAGATATGCAAATTAATCGTTTTGGATGAATGTACGATGACCGACAAGAGGTGGCTGGAGGCACTGGACAGAACGTCCAGTTTAATTTTTGTTTGTACGAGATAGCGGAGCCGAGATATTCGCAAATGACCAAAAAATGACACAAAATACATTTTTACCAATAACTTTGGTAAAAAAAAGTTGTCATGTGGTGCAAATTTTGTTTTAAGCTTTTCTCATAAGCACCTATCGATCCATGAAAAAAAAAAAACAGACCATGCCTCTGCGTGCAAGGTCAAATGACGCTTTGACTGGACTAATGCAGTCAAAAGCATTTTACGTTCAATGTGAATTCTTTCGTTGCTACAGCATGTTTGGAACAATTAAGTTCATAAGCTGTTTGTATTGATGCCGCAGTTGTCCTGCTGAAGATTTTCGTTGCCAAGCGTACACTCATTTTTTTCGAAAGCATTTGGAACAATTTGTGCACTTGTACATTTTGAACATGTTTTACAGCAACGTTGACAATTTCTAAATTGAATATTTCACTGAAAACATCAAAAAAAACGTTACCATCTGGAGTTAGTATATCAGATTTGAGTAAAACATTGCGAAACTATGTCGCAAACTTTAAGACCAAGTTCTTGACAGATCGATAAATTATTTTGTATAATATCGTTCAGGTTAACCCCTTTCACACCGTTTCCAAAAACAAAATAATTTAAAACGCTTTTCGAACCATCAAATAAACCACTGACAATGAAAACACTTGTTTCGTTGGCATACAATATTTTTCTATCTGTCCCTCGGTCTTCGAAACCATCAATCAAATCGATTTTAATGTTATATGTGAGATTTGGACGAATTCTTATCTCATCAAAAATTAAAACCACATAGCGTTCACCGTGGCTTAACGACTTTGACTTCAGATAAGAGTGGGCATTGTTTTCGAATTCTGGTTGTAAACCTTTTACCGGAGCCCATCGATAAAATATGGATACGTTACGAAGTCTGAATTCCATCCATCCTTAAGAAAATTGTAGGCGCTTTGCGATCTATAAAAAATATTTTGGGAACGTTCTTTGTCCTTACTATTATATTTCTTGGATTTGGAAAACCCCATTAGCATATCACAAAATTTGAGAAGATAGACTTACTCTAAATTTCTTACTTTTTTGAAAAGCAGTATACGGAATTTTGTTTTCTCCTCTTTCGCGCATCTTTGCAATAACTTATCGCATTTAACACAAGAAAGAGGAGGAGATGAAGATCGCACGAATTTGCTCTTATGTAAAAGTACTTTGGGAGTTAAAATACATTTTATAAATATAAAACATGGATTTAATGAGATAAAAATGTTCAAATGCATGGAACTGCCGTCTAATTTCCGGAAAAGTATGAATTTACGGAAACAAAGTTTAATCGTTTTATTAAAGTAATTTTTTATGTAACAAATTTCTTTAAAATTTTTCTAGAGCAAAATTTGGGATGCCAATTTTAAGTGTTTAGTAATATAGATTTTAGGAAATAATTTCAAAAACTAATCGTTCACACGTTTTTAAGATATTGATCATGATAGAGGATATGTGTTTATTGATGGTAAATAAAGAATTATCGTGTTTGGGCATGACAGCACCCAATCTTCCTATGCGCGATGCATTTAACAACGAGTTGCAAAGAGAACAAATACTGAAATATTGAAGATTGCAAAATGAAGTAGCCCTAGCATTGGCTTCATCTGGAATAGCTGCAATATTCTTAGAAGATGGACGAACTGCACATTCTACCTTGAAATTACCAATCAAAATGCAAATCAACGAAGAACCAGGTTAGGTTGCAACATCGCAAAAAACAGGGCAATGGCGAAGATTCTACAGATATGCAAATTAATCGTTTTGGATGAATGTACGATGGCCGACAAGAGGTGGCTGGAGGCACTGGACAGAACGTCCAGTTTAATTTTTGATTGTACGAGATAGCGGAGCCGAGATATTCGCAAATGACCAAAAAATGACACAAAATACATTTTTACCAATAACTTTGGTAAAAAAAAGTCGTCATGTGGTGCAAATTTTGTTTTAAGCTTTTCTCATAAGCACCTATCGATCCATGAAAAAAAAAAAAAAAACAGACCATGCCTCTGCGCGCAAGGTCAAATGACGCTTTGACTGGACTAATGCAGTCAAAAGCATTTTACGTTCAATGTGAATTCTTTCGTTGCTACAGCATGTTTGGAACTTTCTTTTAAACAATTAAGTTCATAAGCTGTTTGTATTGATGCCGCAGTTGTCCTGCTGAAGATTTTCGTTGCCAAGCGTACACTCATTTTTTTCGAAAGCATTTGTAACAATTTGTGCACTTGTACATTTTGAACATGTTTTACAGCAACGTTGACAATTTCTAAATTGAATATTTCACTGAAAACATCAAAAGAAACGTTACCATCTGGAGTTAGTATATCAGATTTGAGTAAAACATTGCGAAACTATGTCGCAAACTTTAAGACCAAGTTCTTGACAGATCGATAAATTATTTTGTATAATATCGTTCAGGTTAACCCCTTTCACACCGTTTCCAAAAACAAAATAATTTAAAACGCTTTTCGAACCATCAAATAAACCACTGACAATGAAAACACTTGTTTCGTTGGCATACAATATTTTTCTATCTGTCCCTCGGTCTTCGAAACCATCAATCAAATCGATTTTAATGTTATATGTGAGATTTGGACGAATTCTTATCTCATCAAAAATTAAAACCACATAGCGTTCACCGTGGCTTAACGACTTTGACTTCAGATAAGAGTGGGCATTGTTTTCGAATTCTGGTTGTAAACCTTTTACCGGAGCCCATCGATAAAATATGGATACGTTACGAAGTCTGAATTCCATCCATCCTTAAGAAAATTGTAGGCGCTTTGCGATCTATAAAAAATATTTTGGGAACGTTCTTTGTCCTTACTATTATATTTCTTGGATTTGGAAAACCCCATTAGCATATCACAAAATTTGAGAAGATAGACTTACTCTAAATTTCTTACTTTTTTGAAAAGCAGTATACGGAATTTTGTTTTCTCCTCTTTCGCGCATCTTTGCAATAACTTATCGCATTTAACACAAGAAAGAGGAGGAGATGAAGATCGCACGAATTTGCTCTTATGTAAAAGTACTTTGGGAGTTAAAATACATTTTATAAATATAAAACATGGATTTAATGAGATAAAAATGTTCAAATGCATGGAACTGCCGTCTAATTTCCGGAAAAGTATGAATTTACGGAAACAAAGTTTAATCGTTTTATTAAAGTAATTTTTTATGTAACAAATTTCTTTAAAATTTTTCTAGAACAAAATTTGGGATGCCAATTTTAAGTGTTTAGTAATATAGATTTTAGGAAATAATTTCAAAAACTAATCGTTCACACGTTTTTAAGATATTGATCATGATAGAGGATATGTGTTTATTGATGGTAAATAAAGAATTATCGTGTTTGGGCATGACAGCACCCAATCTTCCTATGCGCGATGCATTAAACAACGAGTTGCAAAGAGAGAAAATACTGAAATATTGAAGATTGCAAAATGAAGTAGCCCTAGCATTGGCTTCATCTGGAATAGCTGCAATATTCTTAGAAGATGGACGAACTGAACATTCTACCTTGAAATTACCCCTCAAAATGCAAATCAACGAAGAACCAGGTTAGGTTGCAACATCGCAAAAAACAGGGCAATGGCGAAGATTCTACAGATATGCAAATTAATCGTTTTGGATGAATGTACGATGACCGACAAGAGGTGGCTGGAGGCACTGGACAGAACGTCCAGTTTAATTTTTGTTTGTACGAGATAGCGGAGCCGAGATATTCGCAAATGACCAAAAAATGACACAAAATACATTTTTACCAATAACTTTGGTAAAAAAAAGTTGTCATGTGGTGCAAATTTTGTTTTAAGCTTTTCTCATAAGCACCTATCGATCCATGAAAAAAAAAAACAGACCATGCCTCTGCGTGCAAGGTCAAATGACGCTTTGACTGGACTAATGCAGTCAAAAGCATTTTACGTTCAATGTGAATTCTTTCGTTGCTACAGCATGTTTGGAACAATTAAGTTCATAAGCTGTTTGTATTGATGCCGCAGTTGTCCTGCTGAAGATTTTCGTTGCCAAGCGTACACTCATTTTTTTCGAAAGCATTTGGAACAATTTGTGCACTTGTACATTTTGAACATGTTTTACAGCAACGTTGACAATTTCTAAATTGAATATTTCACTGAAAACATCAAAAAAAACGTTACCATCTGGAGTTAGTATATCAGATTTGAGTAAAACATTGCGAAACTATGTCGCAAACTTTAAGACCAAGTTCTTGACAGATCGATAAATTATTTTGTATAATATCGTTCAGGTTAACCCCTTTCACACCGTTTCCAAAAACAAAATAATTTAAAACGCTTTTCGAACCATCAAATAAACCACTGACAATGAAAACACTTGTTTCGTTGGCATACAATATTTTTCTATCTGTCCCTCGGTCTTCGAAACCATCAATCAAATCGATTTTAATGTTATATGTGAGATTTGGACGAATTCTTATCTCATCAAAAATTAAAACCACATAGCGTTCACCGTGGCTTAACGACTTTGACTTCAGATAAGAGTGGGCATTGTTTTCGAATTCTGGTTGTAAACCTTTTACCGGAGCCCATCGATAAAATATGGATACGTTACGAAGTCTGAATTCCATCCATCCTTAAGAAAATTGTAGGCGCTTTGCGATCTATAAAAAATATTTTGGGAACGTTCTTTGTCCTTACTATTATATTTCTTGGATTTGGAAAACCCCATTAGCATATCACAAAATTTGAGAAGATAGACTTACTCTAAATTTCTTACTTTTTTGAAAAGCAGTATACGGAATTTTGTTTTCTCCTCTTTCGCGCATCTTTGCAATAACTTATCGCATTTAACACAAGAAAGAGGAGGAGATGAAGATCGCACGAATTTGCTCTTATGTAAAAGTACTTTGGGAGTTAAAATACATTTTATAAATATAAAACATGGATTTAATGAGATAAAAATGTTCAAATGCATGGAACTGCCGTCTAATTTCCGGAAAAGTATGAATTTACGGAAACAAAGTTTAATCGTTTTATTAAAGTAATTTTTTATGTAACAAATTTCTTTAAAATTTTTCTAGAGCAAAATTTGGGATGCCAATTTTAAGTGTTTAGTAATATAGATTTTAGGAAATAATTTCAAAAACTAATCGTTCACACGTTTTTAAGATATTGATCATGATAGAGGATATGTGTTTATTGATGGTAAATAAAGAATTATCGTGTTTGGGCATGACAGCACCCAATCTTCCTATGCGCGATGCATTTAACAACGAGTTGCAAAGAGAACAAATACTGAAATATTGAAGATTGCAAAATGAAGTAGCCCTAGCATTGGCTTCATCTGGAATAGCTGCAATATTCTTAGAAGATGGACGAACTGCACATTCTACCTTGAAATTACCAATCAAAATGCAAATCAACGAAGAACCAGGTTAGGTTGCAACATCGCAAAAAACAGGGCAATGGCGAAGATTCTACAGATATGCAAATTAATCGTTTTGGATGAATGTACGATGGCCGACAAGAGGTGGCTGGAGGCACTGGACAGAACGTCCAGTTTAATTTTTGATTGTACGAGATAGCGGAGCCGAGATATTCGCAAATGACCAAAAAATGACACAAAATACATTTTTACCAATAACTTTGGTAAAAAAAAGTCGTCATGTGGTGCAAATTTTGTTTTAAGCTTTTCTCATAAGCACCTATCGATCCATGAAAAAAAAAAAAAAAACAGACCATGCCTCTGCGCGCAAGGTCAAATGACGCTTTGACTGGACTAATGCAGTCAAAAGCATTTTACGTTCAATGTGAATTCTTTCGTTGCTACAGCATGTTTGGAACTTTCTTTTAAACAATTAAGTTCATAAGCTGTTTGTATTGATGCCGCAGTTGTCCTGCTGAAGATTTTCGTTGCCAAGCGTACACTCATTTTTTTCGAAAGCATTTGTAACAATTTGTGCACTTGTACATTTTGAACATGTTTTACAGCAACGTTGACAATTTCTAAATTGAATATTTCACTGAAAACATCAAAAGAAACGTTACCATCTGGAGTTAGTATATCAGATTTGAGTAAAACATTGCGAAACTATGTCGCAAACTTTAAGACCAAGTTCTTGACAGATCGATAAATTATTTTGTATAATATCGTTCAGGTTAACCCCTTTCACACCGTTTCCAAAAACAAAATAATTTAAAACGCTTTTCGAACCATCAAATAAACCACTGACAATGAAAACACTTGTTTCGTTGGCATACAATATTTTTCTATCTGTCCCTCGGTCTTCGAAACCATCAATCAAATCGATTTTAATGTTATATGTGAGATTTGGACGAATTCTTATCTCATCAAAAATTAAAACCACATAGCGTTCACCGTGGCTTAACGACTTTGACTTCAGATAAGAGTGGGCATTGTTTTCGAATTCTGGTTGTAAACCTTTTACCGGAGCCCATCGATAAAATATGGATACGTTACGAAGTCTGAATTCCATCCATCCTTAAGAAAAGTGTAGGCGCTTTGCGATCTATAAAAAATATTTTGGGAACGTTCTTTGTCCTTACTATTATATTTCTTGGATTTGGAAAACCCCATTAGCATATCACAAAATTTGAGAAGATAGACTTACTCTAAATTTCTTACTTTTTTGAAAAGCAGTATACGGAATTTTGTTTTCTCCTCTTTCGCGCATCTTTGCAATAACTTATCGCATTTAACACAAGAAAGAGGAGGAGATGAAGATCGCACGAATTTGCTCTTATGTAAAAGTACTTTGGGAGTTAAAATACATTTTATAAATATAAAACATGGATTTAATGAGATAAAAATGTTCAAATGCATGGAACTGCCGTCTAATTTCCGGAAAAGTATGAATTTACGGAAACAAAGTTTAATCGTTTTATTAAAGTAATTTTTTATGTAACAAATTTCTTTAAAATTTTTCTAGAACAAAATTTGGGATGCCAATTTTAAGTGTTTAGTAATATAGATTTTAGGAAATAATTTCAAAAACTAATCGTTCACACGTTTTTAAGATATTGATCATGATAGAGGATATGTGTTTATTGATGGTAAATAAAGAATTATCGTGTTTGGGCATGACAGCACCCAATCTTCCTATGCGCGATGCATTAAACAACGAGTTGCAAAGAGAGAAAATACTGAAATATTGAAGATTGCAAAATGAAGTAGCCCTAGCATTGGCTTCATCTGGAATAGCTGCAATATTCTTAGAAGATGGACGAACTGAACATTCTACCTTGAAATTACCCCTCAAAATGCAAATCAACGAAGAACCAGGTTAGGTTGCAACATCGCAAAAAACAGGGCAATGGCGAAGATTCTACAGATATGCAAATTAATCGTTTTGGATGAATGTACGATGACCGACAAGAGGTGGCTGGAGGCACTGGACAGAACGTCCAGTTTAATTTTTGTTTGTACGAGATAGCGGAGCCGAGATATTCGCAAATGACCAAAAAATGACACAAAATACATTTTTACCAATAACTTTGGTAAAAAAAAGTTGTCATGTGGTGCAAATTTTGTTTTAAGCTTTTCTCATAAGCACCTATCGATCCATGAAAAAAAAAACAGACCATGCCTCTGCGTGCAAGGTCAAATGACGCTTTGACTGGACTAATGCAGTCAAAAGCATTTTACGTTCAATGTGAATTCTTTCGTTGCTACAGCATGTTTGGAACAATTAAGTTCATAAGCTGTTTGTATTGATGCCGCAGTTGTCCTGCTGAAGATTTTCGTTGCCAAGCGTACACTCATTTTTTTCGAAAGCATTTGGAACAATTTGTGCACTTGTACATTTTGAACATGTTTTACAGCAACGTTGACAATTTCTAAATTGAATATTTCACTGAAAACATCAAAAAAAAACGTTACCATCTGGAGTTAGTATATCAGATTTGAGTAAAACATTGCGAAACTATGTCGCAAACTTTAAGACCAAGTTCTTGACAGATCGATAAATTATTTTGTATAATATCGTTCAGGTTAACCCCTTTCACACCGTTTCCAAAAACAAAATAATTTAAAACGCTTTTCGAACCATCAAATAAACCACTGACAATGAAAACACTTGTTTCTTTGGCATACAATATTTTTCTATCTGTCCCTCGGTCTTCGAAACCATCAATCAAATCGATTTTAATGTTATATGTGAGATTTGGACGAATTCTTATCTCATCAAAAATTAAAACCACATAGCGTTCACCGTGGCTTAACGACTTTGACTTCAGATAAGAGTGGGCATTGTTTTCGAATTCTGGTTGTAAACCTTTTACCGGAGCCCATCGATAAAATATGGATACGTTACGAAGTCTGAATTCCATCCATCCTTAAGAAAATTGTAGGCGCTTTGCGATCTATAAAAAATATTTTGGGAACGTTCTTTGTCCTTACTATTATATTTCTTGGATTTGGAAAACCCCATTAGCATATCACAAAATTTGAGAAGATAGACTTACTCTAAATTTCTTACTTTTTTGAAAAGCAGTATACGGAATTTTGTTTTCTCCTCTTTCGCGCATCTTTGCAATAACTTATCGCATTTAACACAAGAAAGAGGAGGAGATAAAGATCGCACGAATTTGCTCTTATGTAAAAGTACTTTGGGAGTTAAAATACATTTTATAAATATAAAACATGGATTTAATGAGATAAAAATGTTCAAATGCATGGAACTGCCGTCTAATTTCCGGAAAAGTATGAATTTACGGAAACAAAGTTTAATCGTTTTATTAAAGTAATTTTTTATGTAACAAATTTCTTTAAAATTTTTCTAGAGCAAAATTTGGGATGCCAATTTTAAGTGTTTAGTAATATAGATTTTAGGAAATAATTTCAAAAACTAATCGTTCACACGTTTTTAAGATATTGATCATGATAGAGGATATGTGTTTATTGATGGTAAATAAAGAATTATCGTGTTTGGGCATGACAGCACCCAATCTTCCTATGCGCGATGCATTTAACAACGAGTTGCAAAGAGAACAAATACTGAAATATTGAAGATTGCAAAATGAAGTAGCCCTAGCATTGGCTTCATCTGGAATAGCTGCAATATTCTTAGAAGATGGACGAACTGCACATTCTACCTTGAAATTACCCCTCAAAATGCAAATCAACGAAGAACCAGGTTAGGTTGCAACATCGCAAAAAACAGGGCAATGGCGAAGATTCTACAGATATGCAAATTAATCGTTTTGGATGAATGTACGATGACCGACAAGAGGTGGCTGGAGGCACTGGACAGAACGTCCAGTTTAATTTTTGTTTGTACGAGATAGCGGAGCCGAGATATTCGCAAATGACCAAAAAATGACACAAAATACATTTTTACCAATAACTTTGGTAAAAAAAAGTTGTCATGTGGTGCAAATTTTGTTTTAAGCTTTTCTCATAAGCACCTATCGATCCATGAAAAAAAAAAAAAAACAGACCATGCCTCTGCGCGCAAGGTCAAATGACGCTTTGACTGGACTAATGCAGTCAAAAGCATTTTACGTTCAATGTGAATTCTTTCGTTGCTACAGCATGTTTGGAACTTTCTTTTAAACAATTAAGTTCATAAGCTGTTTGTATTGATGCCGCAGTTGTCCTGCTGAAGATTTTCGTTGCCAAGCGTACACTCATTTTTTTCGAAAGCATTTGGAACAATTTGTGCACTTGTACATTTTGAACATGTTTTACAGCAACGTTGACAATTTCTAAATTGAATATTTCACTGAAAACATCAAAAGAAACGTTACCATCTGGAGTTAGTATATCAGATTTGAGTAAAACATTGCGAAACTATGTCGCAAACTTTAAGACCAAGTTCTTGACAGATCGATAAATTATTTTGTATAATATCGTTCAGGTTAACCCCTTTCACACCGTTTCCAAAAACAAAATAATTTAAAACGCTTTTCGAACCATCAAATAAACCACTGACAATGAAAACACTTGTTTCGTTGGCATACAATATTTTTCTATCTGTCCCTCGGTCTTCGAAACCATCAATCAAATCGATTTTAATGTTATATGTGAGATTTGGACGAATTCTTATCTCATCAAAAATTAAAACCACATAGCGTTCACCGTGGCTTAACGACTTTGACTTCAGATAAGAGTGGGCATTGTTTTCGAATTCTGGTTGTAAACCTTTTACCGGAGCCCATCGATAAAATATGGATACGTTACGAAGTCTGAATTCCATCCATCCTTAAGAAAATTGTAGGCGCTTTGCGATCTATAAAAAATATTTTGGGAACGTTCTTTGTCCTTACTATTATATTTCTTGGATTTGGAAAACCCCATTAGCATATCACAAAATTTGAGAAGATAGACTTACTCTAAATTTCTTACTTTTTTGAAAAGCAATATACGGAATTTTGTTTTCTCCTCTTTCGCGCATCTTTGCAATAACTTATCGCATTTAACACAAGAAAGAGGAGGAGATGAAGATCGCACGAATTTGCTCTTATGTAAAAGTACTTTGGGAGTTAAAATACATTTTATAAATATAAAACATGGATTTAATGAGATAAAAATGTTCAAATGCATGGAACTGCCGTCTAATTTCCGGAAAAGTATGAATTTACGGAAACAAAGTTTAATCGTTCTATTAAAGTAATTTTTTATGTAACAAATTTCTTTAAAATTTTTCTAGAGCAAAATTTGGGATGCCAATTTTAAGTGTTTAGTAATATAGATTTTAGGAAATAATTTCAAAAACTAATCGTTCACACGTTTTTAAGATATTGATCATGATAGAGGATATGTGTTTATTGATGGTAAATAAAGAATTATCGTGTTTGGGCATGACAGCACCCAATCTTCCTATGCGCGATGCATTTAACAACGAGTTGCAAAGAGAACAAATACTGAAATATTGAAGATTGCAAAATGAAGTAGCCCTAGCATTGGCTTCATCTGGAATAGCTGCAATATTCTTAGAAGATGGACGAACTGCACATTCTACCTTGAAATTACCAATCAAAATGCAAATCAACGAAGAACCAGGTTAGGTTGCAACATCGCAAAAAACAGGGCAATGGCGAAGATTCTACAGATATGCAAATTAATCGTTTTGGATGAATGTACGATGACCGACAAAAGGTGGCTGGAGGCACTGGACAGAACGTTAAAAGATCTTCGTGACAACCAAAACATTTGTGGTGGAGCCATGATTCTATTGTCAGGTGATTTTCGTCAGACTCGTCCAATTATTCCCCGATCAACTGTTGCTGACGAACCAAACGCATGCTTAAAATCATCTTATTTATAGCGGCTTGTTAAGACACTCATATTAACAACTAACGAGTGTTTTTGCAACAACATCAAACTGCGATTATGTATTCGAAGCAGTTATTAGATATTGAAAATGGTAAGGTCGCACTTGATACTCGACCGGATTTATTACACTACTCACGAATTTTTGTCACTTCGTCAACTCAAAAGAGGAACTTATTCAGCGTGCTTTTACGAACATAGAAGAACAATTCAGGAACTATAATTGAGTGAAGGAGTAATATTGGCGGCCAAAAACAAAGATGTCGATGATCTCAATGCAACCATTCAGAGTTTTCTTCAGGGAGAGTTGTTTTCTTACAAATCAATTGACACAGTTAAAGACCAGGATGACGCAGTCAACTATTCTACAGTTTTTAAATTCTCTGGATTTGCCTGGACTACCTCACAATTTACAATTTAAAGTAGGATCAGTTATGATTATGCTGCATCACATAAATCAACCTTGAATGTGCAATGGAACGAAACTGGCTGTAAAAAAGCTTATGAATAACCTCATCGAAGCCAAAATCATCATGGGAATATACAAAGGAGAGGATTTCTTCATCCCGCTTATACCGATGATTCCAACAGATTTGTCATTCGATTTTAAGCGTCTACAATTTCCCGTCCGTCTGGCCTTTGCGATGACCATAAATAAATCGCAAGGCCAGTCGTTCAAAGTTTGCGGAATCAATTATTTAGTGTTTACCACATTTTTAAAAAATATATGTAGGCGATACGATGCTGCCGGCTCGTCTAGTCATAAATGAAACCAAATTGTTCAAAATATTCATTGAAAGCTTTATGAACATTCGGTGTCGACTATAATAGCATCTACCATTGTGTTAATAAAGTTAATTCTGTACTGCATTTCATAAGATTTAATAGGTTCATCAATATGTTTGAACCGAACGTTTTTTACGGGCTGTTCTTTTTTCTTTAAATTGAGACTGAATATCGTAACTACTTTTCTCCACAAATAATCGAGCTTGTGCAACACTATTGTTAAATCCTGTATTAGGGAACTCTTGAATCCAGCTGCAAAATGAACGTAGAGTATCAATATCGACTTTCAAGTTGACTTGAACCGATTGCCAAAGTTTACTAATATCAATAAACAATAAAATACAATAAACTCAAAAGTTAACATTTCGTTCAAGACTGCGTCACACTTGCTTAGAGTTTCGGAATCATCACCTTTATTTTTCAGGTCATTTAAGCATTCGATAACATCATCGAATTGCAAAAATATTGCTTTCACTGCTCCGATTCTACTCTCCCATCGTGTTTCAGACAGAGGTTTTAATGTTAATTTTAATTTAGTTTTTACAATGTCCCAACGCTTACTTCACTTTGAAAACAGCCCGTAGATTTTTTGATTAAAAATAATTATTTATTTAAAATAGTTTTAACATTATTGCTTTCCTTTCCCCCTCATTTTAAATATTTGAATTAGATAGCTGCTCGGAGCGAGCGCTAGTGGTCTTTTAGTGGTTTCAAAGTCGACACTAGTGGTCTCTCAAAAAATTTTCTGGCAACAATGCTCGCGCGCGACGACGCACTGTGGTTTGAGAGCGGAAAAAAATCCATTTCAGAAAGTAATGAGTAGCCTTTTAAGTTTTATGTCTAAGTACTTTTATATATCCAGAGCATATGATTTCAGAGTATTTTTTTATATATATATTTTATATACATATTTACAAGCCCTCAAAGTCAAAGAAAAATTTATTCAAGTCGCGAACCGTATTTTCAACAAAATTTTAGATGTCTTTTACCGAAGTTCCTTAAATTAAATTCTTAAAATTTAAATACCGTTTTGTTGATCTATTCTTAATTATCAAAAAAAAAAAATAAAAAAAAAGATGAATTATATAAGAAGCCTTCTATAAGAAGTGTCAGATATGGGTACCAACAAAATATGGTTTAGATGAAAACTTTTTGAGTTTCAAGTTTAGCTACACTTGCCTACACGTAGTGAAGTACGCCAGTGTGTGCTCAATACCTTCAAGTAACAACACAGAAAAAATCAGCTGCGGATGCCTGCGGATCTGGAAGTTATGTTCAAATTTATCTCATTGAATCGGTTTTCAAAAAACTCGGTTTTGAGGGTGGTGTATATCAAATAGTTATAATTTCTTCGGTTCTAATTATCAGAATGAGCTGTTTAAACCCATTATTTTTAGAAAAAATGCGTACCTTTATTTATTATTAAAAATAAAATAAAATTCGTACCTTGACCAAGGTCCGCGAAATTCGATTTTTGCAAAACAATTTATTTCTGCCTCAAAAATTTTTCAACTTCCGACCCAATTTTTTTTGGCAAAATTATGTTAAAATTTGTATTATTTTATGACAATTAGAATTATATGATAGAGCTTAATAAAAAATAAACAAAAGGATTAGGGATAATCTCACAGTTTTGTTGATTTCACGGAAAAAGTAGAGGCAGGTAAAAATAAAAAAAAGTTTTTTTTTTTCTGTACATGAGTTTTTCTCTACCTGTTCCGTTTCCGGCATAAATCGAAAACTAACAATTTTTATTGTTGTTTAAAGTGTTATTGCTTTGTTTTTGTTGTGTATTGCACAATTTTGTATGACCTTTCAGGATTAGTAGGTAATGCCCCATAAGAATGTTTAAGTTCTTACTTAAAACTACGAGTATTTAAATATATAAAGGATTAAAAACAAAAAAAAAAGTCATTATCGACTGATTGTGCATTTGTGCAAGGTGTGTAAGAAAAACTATAACTTTTTTATCAACCAATAAGCAAAAGTGAAGTGAAATAAAAATAAAAACAAAAAGGGTGTTTAATCAGTGGTTGTTTTTGAATTGTTCGAGCGATAATTTCCCTCCATTAAAATGGATTCAATCGATTTTGTGTTCCCAACTTATTACTAATGTTATTCTTGAAGTAATTACATCGAATGAAAAAATAGATTTCAAAAAATATGCAGAGTACGCGTGGGAAATGCACAACTTTTTGTAGAGAATTATAAATGGTACCATATGCCAGCGACCGTACATAAGGTTTTGATCCGTGGAAAAGAAATCATAAAAATTGTACATTTCCTGTTGGATCACTCTCCGAGAAAGCCCAAGAATGCCGAAATAAGGACTATAAAATCTATCGCAGTTTTAATTCAAGAAAATGCAGTCGGATTGCAACGAATGAAGATGTGATGCACCGTATCCTCAGATCCACTAATAACAGGATTGAGGCCACTATAAGAAGCGTCAGATATGGGTACCAACAAAATATGGTTTAGATGAAAACTTTTTGAGTTTCAAGTTTAGCTACACTTGCCTACACGTAGTGAAGTACGCCAGTGTGTGCTCAATACCTTCAAGTAACAACACAGAAAAAATCAGCTGCGGATGCCTGCGGATCTGGAAGTTATGTTCAAATTTATCTCATTGAATCGGTTTTCAAAAAACTCGGTTTTGAGGGTGGTGTATATCAAATAGTTATAATTTCTTCGGTTCTAATTATCAGAATGAGCTGTTTAAACCCATTATTTTTAGAAAAAATGCGTACCTTTATTTATTATTAAAAATAAAATAAAATTCATACCTTGACCAAGGTCCGCGAAATTCGATTTTTGCAAAACAATTTATTTCTGCCTCAAAAATTTTTCAACTTCCGACCCAATTTTTTTTGGCAAAATTATGTTAAAATTTGTATTATTTTATGACAATTAGAATTATATGATAGAGCTTAATAAAAAATAAACAAAAGGATTAGGGATAATCTCACAGTTTTGTTGATTTCACGGAAAAAGTAGAGGCAGGTAAAAATAAAAAAAAGTTTTTTTTTTCTGTACATGAGTTTTTCTCTACCTGTTCCGTTTCCGGCATAAATCGAAAACTAACAATTTTTATTGTTGTTTAAAGTGTTATTGCTTTGTTTTTGTTGTGTATTGCACAATTTTGTATGACCTTTCAGGATTAGTAGGTAATGCCCCATAAGAATGTTTAAGTTCTTACTTAAAACTACGAGTATTTAAATATATAAAGGATTAAAAACAAAAAAAAAAGTCATTATCGACTGATTGTGCATTTGTGCAAGGTGTGTAAGAAAAACTATAACTTTTTTATCAACCAATAAGCAAAAGTGAAGTGAAATAAAAATAAAAACAAAAAGGGTGTTTAATCAGTGGTTGTTTTTGAATTGTTCGAGCGATAATTTCCCTCCATTAAAATGGATTCAATCGATTTTGTGTTCCCAACTTATTACTAATGTTATTCTTGAAGTAATTACATCGAATGAAAAAATAGATTTCAAAAAATATGCAGAGTACGCGTGGGAAACGCACAACTTTTTGTAGAGAATTATAAATGGTACCATATGCCAGCGACCGTACATAAGGTTTTGATCCGTGGAAAAGAAATCATAAAAATTGTACATTTCCTGTTGGATCACTCTCCGAGAAAGCCCAAGAATGCCGAAATAAGGACTATAAAATCTATCGCAGTTTTAATTCAAGAAAATGCAGTCGGATTGCAACGAATGAAGATGTGATGCACCGTATCCTCAGATCCACTAATAACAGGATTGAGGCCACTATAAGAAGCGTCAGATATGGGTACCAACAAAATATGGTTTAGATGAAAACTTTTTGAGTTTCAAGTTTAGCTACACTTGCCTACACGTAGTGAAGTACGCCAGTGTGTGCTCAATACCTTCAAGTAACAACACAGAAAAAATCAGCTGCGGATGCCTGCGGATCTGGAAGTTATGTTCAAATTTATCTCATTGAATCGGTTTTCAAAAAACTCGGTTTTGAGGGTGGTGTATATCAAATAGTTATAATTTCTTCGGTTCTAATTATCAGAATGAGCTGTTTAAACCCATTATTTTTAGAAAAAATGCGTACGGATGCGCGGATGCCTGCGGATCTGGAAGTTATGTTCAAATTTATCTCATTGAATCGGTTTTCAAAAAACTCGGTTTTGAGGGTGGTGTATATCAAATAGTTATAATTTCTTCGGTTCTAATTATCAGAATGAGCTGTTTAAACCCATTATTTTTAGAAAAAATGCGTACCTTTATTTATTATTAAAAATAAAATAAAATTCATACCTTGACCAAGGTCTGCGAAATTCGATTTTTGCAAAACAATTTATTTCTGCCTCAAAAATTTTTCAACTTCCGACCTAATTTTTTTTGGCAAAATTATGTTAAAATTTTTATTATTTTATGACAATTAGAATTATATGATAGAGCTTAATAAAAAATAAACAAAAGGATTAGGGATAATCTCACAGTTTTGTTGATTTCACGGAAAAAGTAGAGGCAGGTAAAAATAAAAAAAAAGTTTTTTTTTCTGTACATGAGTTTTTCTCTACCTGTTCCGTTTCCGGCATAAATCGAAAACTAACAATTTTTATTGTTGTTTAAAGTGTTATTGCTTTGTTTTTGTTGTGTATTGCACAATTTTGTATGACCTTTCAGGATTAGTAGGTAATGCCACATAAGAATGTTTAAGTTCTTACTTAAAACTACGAGTATTTAAATATATAAAGGATTAAAAACAAAAAAAAAAGTCATTATCGACTGATTGTGCATTTGTGCAAGGTGTGTAAGAAAAACTATAACTTTTTTATCAACCAATAAGCAAAAGTGAAGTGAAATAAAAATAAAAACAAAAAGGGTGTTTAATCAGTGGTTGTTTTTGAATTTTTCGAGCGATAATTTCCCTCCATTAAAATGGATTCAATCGCAATTCTTTATTCGATTTTGTGTTCCGAACTTATTACTAATGTTATTCTTGAAGTAATTACATCGAATGAAAAAATAGATTTCAAAAAATATGCAGAGTACGCGTGGGAAACGCACAACTTTTTGTAGAGAATTATAAATGGTACCATATGCCAGCGACCGTACATAAGGTTTTGATCCGTGGAAAAGAAATCATAAAAATTGTACATTTCCTGTTGGATCACTCTCCGAGAAAGCCCAAGAATGCCGAAATAAGGACTATAAAATCTATCGCAGTTTTAATTCAAGAAAATGCAGTCGGATTGCAACGAATGAAGATGTGATGCACCGTATCCTCATATCCTCAGATCCACTAATAACAGGATTGAGGCCACAGGCAAAAAAGAAAATACTACCAAGGAGTGCAGATGCTAGAAACCTCATTTTATCACAGTAAAATAGCTGCTTCTACTTTTTTTATATTATTTATTATTTTATTGCAAATGTTTTATTTATGTTTTTAATATTATTTTTGAAGAATTTGTTTTTATGTATATAATATACAAACATAGTTTGTTCTACTTTATTCAAAATAAAAAGTTTATATTTTCCAAAAAGAAAAAAAAAATATTTCAGTACAACATCAAAAACCCATAACTTTTAGAAAAATGTCAATAACTTTTTTTCTTATAATTATTTCTCATATGTGTATAAGATAGATCTTAGAATGTGTGCCAAATTTCATTTAAATCCGTTAAGTAGTTCAGATTTTACAGACTTTTTTCCGCTCCAATCCAAACGCGCAAATTTTAGAAAAACGTCAATAACTTTTTTTCTAATAATTATTTCTTAACCAAATTTGGACCACATATGTATAAGATAGATCTAAATATGTGTGCCAAACTTTATTTAAATCCGTTTAGTAGTTCAGATTTTACAGACTTTTTCCGCTCCAATCCAAACGCGTAAATTTTAGAAAAACGTCAATAACTTTTTTTCTAATAATTATTTCTTAACCAAATTTGGACCACATATGTATAAGATAGATCTTTCATAGTGCTGCCAGACGGTTCTGGATAATACTCGTAAAATACTACAAACTCACTTCACTCGGGCAAGTGTATGAAAATAAATAATAATAAATACTTAAATTTTAATTATTTAAAAATTTGTATTTGCGAGGCCCCCTCAGGCGCGAGGCCGTATATGTATATGTATACACACAACGAACGAACTTGGATTATACTAAAAAGGGTTTTATAGGCAATCGAAAGCAAGCGCGGATACAGGGGGAGGGCAATGGGTGCAATTGACCCCCCCCCCCTGGGCAGTTCTTCGTTTCACAATTATAAAAACCATAACACTTTTCTTTTTTCTTGCGACTTATAGGTCTATAAGGCAGGTTATGCATTCGGAAAAAAATTGAACTCGAGATTTTAATCAAAGTTGACATTACGATAATAGCGAAGACCAAAAAAGTGGGTCTCGCAATTCTGCCTGTCTGTCGGTTCGACTTTAAATAGATATGGGTTTTATTTTTTTTTTCCCGGATGTTTTTTGATTTGATTTTTTAAGACCAAATATAACGGTACCTGCCATAGGATTTTTTTTTCGAAATTTTATAAATATTTTTTTATCAAAAACTGTCCTACAGATTTAAAAACAAAAATTCATAAGATTTCATTTAGTTAAACCTAGGTAATGAATGAAAAAAAAATTCCAAAAAATTATTATTTTTGGTACCTCCCTTGGAACCATTTTTTTATTTTCTCAAAAACGGTACAACCGATTTTGATAATTTCTTAACGTTAAGGCTCCCCAGCAGTTTCCATATTATTGTGTATTCAAATTTTCAAAAAAAAAATTTTCAATTTTTTTTTTTGAAAACTCAATATTTCGAAAACCCCATGCTTGATTTTCTTAAAACTTAATAAATAAAAGTTTCTTAAAATAATCTACAAGATATGAGAAAAAAAAATTATTGTACTTAAAAATAACGGTACCCTCCACTCCATACAAATGTTAAAAAATGGTTTTCGAAAATCGTATTTTTCTCGAAAACGGTTCCGAGAACTTTGCTTAAATTTTTAGTCTTTCGATTAATTTTTAAGGTATATAATTTAATACAAAAGATTTTGAAAACAAGACATTAGTCACTGTACCTACCATAGAACAATTTTTGAAAATTTTGAATTTATCATTACCGACATAATTGATTTTAATGTAATTTTTTATAGAGATGCTTCTAAAAGCTTTAAGAAACTTTGGCGCAAAATTTTAAACATTTAAAACCTACTCTAAATCAATTTTAGAATGGGAGTCGACTCTATATATTGAGTATAAAACGAGAACCGACTCTTTGTTAATTTTAAAGGAGATAAACTATACTTTTAGTCTTACTTTAACAGCAGCAAATAGCTAGTTTATCTTTTAAAAGTATATTGACAATGGTCATTTCATACCAAAGCAAATCGAACAAAAAATGTTTAGGTACTGATGATTTATTCGATTTTTTAAAGATGTTGTTTTGTAAAAAGACTGAATCACTGAATATTATAAATTCGAAACAATCGTACGAAAGTGCTCCACGATTAACAAATCTGTACAAATGTACATATCTAATGTATGCACGCCGCCATTCACCGGCCAAGACGAGTATAGCTAAATGAATCTGCCCCTTGCAACAACAAATTGAGTTTTTATGAGGTAAATTTGCGATTTATACTTTATTTCTATCTAAAATAATGTAAATAACTTATAAATAATCAAAAACTGTACCGAGGTAGTATATAAAATTCACTTTTTTCTGCGAACAATTATTTGGTTTGAAGTTGTCCGTTTTTTTACCTTTTTTCTTGTGTTTTTGTAGTTGTGTGAGTTATGTATCTGTCAAATTAATAATGATGGGTAGGACACGAATTTGAAATGAGTTTGTATGAGGTACTCATTTTTTGAAAATGTCAAATGTCCCATGGTACATACCTTTTTAAATGGATATTTTGAAATTCGAAATTAAACAATGCGTATTTTTTTTAATAGTATATATTTTTTCCAAAAACAGTTTTTAAAATTGCATTAAATAAAAAGGTTACAAAAATTAAATATCAATAAATATAATATATTTAATTTAATATCCTTAATACAAAACACTTTATTTTAAAATAAAACAAAGTTTTAGTTTTTAACAGAAATAAAGTTTAAAATAAGTAAATATATCTAATAAAAAGTAAATATATCTAATAAAAAGTTTAAAAGAAAAAGTGGTGTTTTTAAATTTTATTTAATTTATTAAAAGAAAACCAAAGCATGAATAAAAAGATAAACACAAAAAGATATTTTTTTAACAAAAAAAAACAAATATTTTATCACATTCAAAATAAATTGAATCTAATGAGTTTAAAAAAATACATCATTACATTTTTGCATTTAAAAACAATATTTGTCCTACTTTCTTCCCACTCAACATGTTTCTTCTGTTCTGATCACTTTTTTCACAAACAATATTGATTACAGGACACTGGACTAAATACAACACTAATGACTCTTCACGTACGCAAACTCAGCACAATTGATTGATTGATTTTTTTTTTCAATTCTCATATTTGATCTTGATCTCTAAACCCTAGTATCTTTTTTCTAACACTAAAAACAAAACAAATACAAATAAAAGGAATGCACTTGCATTTGCATATCAAAAACGAAAATTCCTACTCCTTCAAAAATTAACAAAACCTCCTACTCCAAACTGTAAAAAAACATCCTTCCTTTTTTAACCCTTGATTGTATAATTTTCGATAATGCTTCATACCTATCTTCATTGTTTGTTACATTGTAGTGAGTGCAACATTCATTCATTCATAAGTCCCACTCATTATCTCTTCTCATTTTGTCTCCTCAAACAGATGCAAAAGAACCTCAATCATTAAATGACAAATGTCCTAGTCTGGTACAAAGTCCCAGCCTGGTACAAAGTCCTAGCCTGGTACAAAGTCCTAGCCTGGTACAATGTCACGAATTTTGTTTGAATGGGACGTTTGAGTAAAAAGTACTCAGCAACTCAACTCACAACACATTCATTCATTTCATTTCAAATCCTCATCTTCCACAAACCTCATTCTATTTCGATTGGTTTGATCTTTGGTGAGTAGAGAGTTTGAGGCCTATTTCCTCCTTTCATACAATTAACTACAATACAACTTCATTCTGCATCAGTCTCAGTCTTAGTATCAGGCCGATGAGTGAGATGCTCGATACGAATAGTGTTTTTTTTCCCATGAAAGAGTAAAGAGAAATACTTTTCGTTGCTTTTGTGGTGAGGTGTGAGGTAATACATTTTTTCGTTTTGAGGTGATGGGACATTTCAGATTGGTGTATGGGACATTTTGTATTGCCTCATGTATGAGGTACACATCACTACAAATTAAGGGTTGTTCAACGCAAATTCGCTTAGATTCTGTTGTGAAACCCACATTAGTTACAAGAGTTGTCTAACACGTGATTAAAATTATGAAAAAGTTAGACAAAGTCTCCAAGCTAAACGACTGCATTAAGTAGAGCCGGTTTTATTGCTTAAACGAGAACTCTTTAAAATTTTGCGCCATTGCATTTCAAAACTTAAAAAAAAAATATTTTTTGAATTTAAAAAAAAAAAAAAAACATTTTTTTTGGAAAATTCGATATCTCAAAAATGGGTCAATATTTTTTTTGGAAATTTAATTTTCATTCGTACAGTAATAAAAACCTAATGTTGACGTACTATTTTTTTTTTAATAAGTAATTTAAAAATTTTATATATAAAACCTTATTTTATTAAGAAACCACTACAACGACTTATGTATAATTTTTGTTCTTGCATAAATTCATATTTGCATAGCATTCTGTTTTTGTCTCTTACTACTAAGAGAATTTAAATAAAATGCACGACTGGATCGCACGAACTTGCTCTTATGTAAAAGTACTTTGGAATTTAAGATACATTTTATAAATATAAAATATGAATTTAAAATGAAATTGCCGTCTGATTTCTAGAAAAGTATGAATTTATGCAAACAAACTTTAAAAAATCGTTTTATTATTAAATAAATAAATTTTTTATATAAGAAATTTCTTTAAAATTTTTCAAGAAAAAAATGTGGGATGCGAATTTTAAGTATTTAATAATATTGATTTTAGGAAATAATTTCAAAAAATAATCGTTCATAGGTTTTGAAGATATTGATTTTTCAAAAAAAAATTTTTTTTTAAAAAACCCAACAAATAATTTTTCGTATATTTTTATATACAATATTATTTTAAACTTAGGGGGAATCCTGCTGAAATTTTTTGGTTAAAATCGTTAGAGCCGTTAATGAGAAAATCGACAGGTACCGTTAATAACATTTTGCCCCAAATTTTTTTTTTACCAAAACGTAGTCCATGTCCATTATATCACACCTAATTTTTTTTATCAAAATCGTTAGAGCCGTTTTCGAGATAAATAAGATTTTGCATTACGGGTGTATGGGGGGTACCGTTAGTTTTGGAGCTAAAAAAAAAATTTCAATTTCCCCTCTAGGGAATCACCGAAGACCCATAACTACCGAGTTTGAAGAAAATAGGTCCAGTGGCTTAGGCTCTAGATCGAGGTACAGACATACAGACAGACAGACAGACGGAATTGTCGGACCCACTTTTTTCGTCTTCGCTATCATCGTAATGTCAACTTTGATCAAAATCTCGAGTTCGATTTTTTTTCCAAATGCAGAACTTGCCCTATAGTACCTATATCGCAAGTAAAAATGATGATAATTTTATCCTTATGAACAGTTTTTTCTAATAATATTCGTTTTTGAAATTCCTAGTCTATTACATAGGAGCAAGTTCGTGCGGCAAGTTATGCATTCGTAAAAAAATTGAACTCGAGATTTTGATCAAAGTTGACATTACGATGATAGCGAAGACTAAAAAAGTGGGTCTCGCAATTCTGTCTGTCTGTCGGTTCGACTACAGCCTAAACATTTATCATTTTTAATTTCCCCCCCACCCGTTTTTTTCTTCTTTTTTTTTAAGACCAAAAATAACGGTACCTGCCATACGAAAATTTTTCGAAATTTTGTAAATATTTTTTTCTCAAAAACTGTTCTACAGATTTAAAAAAAAGATACAAAAAAAATTCATTTAGTTAAAGCTATGTACTAGTTAAAAAAAATTTTCCGAAAAATGGTTATAGAGGGTACCCCCCAAAGAACCATTTTTTTGTTTTTGATTTTCTCAAAAACGGTATGACCGATTTTGATCATTTTTTGTTTGCTTAAGCACCCAAAAAACTTAAATAGAATTGTGTATCTATTCAAATTTTCAAAAAAAAAAATTTTGGATTTTTAAAAAAATTTCAATTTTTTTTTTCAAAACTCAATATTTCGAGAACCTTATGCTAGATTTTTCTTAAGCTTAAAAAATAAAAGTTTCTCAACATAATCTACAAGATGTATGAAAAAAGTTTTATTTTACCTAAAAATAAAGGTATCTACCTACCATACAAATGTTAAAAACCGTTTTCAAAAACCGGCCACACAAAAATATTAGAATTAAGTATTAAAAAACTATGTATATCATGTACAACACTATAATTCCTTCATTTAATTAATTAATTCATTTTTTTTAATACGTACGAGTTCCTATTTAATACTTTAAGACATGCATACAGAGCATTATTGAAAGAGGCTAAAGTAATGTAAACGGAGATGTTTGATTTACTATTTAATAGTTACATATTATGTATTTACATACGACCTACATATATTATGTACCTGCACATGCTTTCCTTAATTCAATTTTATAATTTGTTATTTTTATATATATTCGATTATGTTTATAACTTTTTAGTATTTTAAGACAGAAATGCAGAGAAATGGACCATTTTTTTAAGTTAAGCAAAATATCACGAAAATTGCCCCCCCCTGAACGAAATCCTGTATCCGCGCCTGATCGAAAGCAAACGATAAAATGTGTATATTCAGAATCCAACTCACTGGTGGACGCCTTTTGGAAATGATGTTGTTAAATGGGTTTGATTCTTCTCTGTTTGGTAAGGTTGCATGGTTTGATTTGGAAAATTAGTTAAATATTCCATTGAAAAGGTGATCATTTTTGTTTGTACTGAATGCAATATCTATGTATGTACATCTATTATCTGTGGTATGTTAATTTTTTTAATTTTTTCTATTGATCGGCTACGTCACAAACTGTGTGAGTAAGGCAGTCGTAAAGGAGGCAAGGGGTAATTGTAAGTAATAACCTGTGCATGTAAGTTAAATTCAGATTATTGTTTTCGATTTACCATTTGGGATAAAATTATTTTTGCTAAATTTTTTTTATATATGTACATAAATAAACTTAATTTTTTTTGCGGTCATTAAATATTGTTACGAATGGCAACCCTGGCCATTCGTGCTGAATATGAAAATAATATAACAATCATGTGAAATGAAATGTATTTTAGTCAGTCTCGATCGGTATCGCACCGAGAGAGCAAATGTTGGAGATCCGGAGAACGGATGGAATAAATGTGGGTTTTTTTATTATAATTTTTTCCACAATAAAAATTCGTTTTCGTTTTATTTAATCGGATCTTAAACATTATGGTCCTTCGAGTCGCGATTAAAAAAAAAAATATCGGAGTTATAGTGAAGTGAAAATAGTGTTCCATAACCCACCCGGAAAAAAGTAGATAACGGAGCTTTCATGTGTGCAAGTGGTATGGGACACAAGGATGTGTACCCCTACAATCCACTCACACAAAAGGAGTTGGTATTTGGTAAACTTATTATCCTTCACATATTTTCATATATATAATTTTCTTGGTGACTTACAACCACCATATTTTTCAGCATTTAATAATATGTTTATAGTGGCTTACAACCACACCCTTCCTTTTTTCAGCTAACATTTTTTGGTGCCTTACAACCACCACATTGGTGCCTTACAACCACCACATTAGGTCGTATTTCTTTTTTTTTGCGTCTCGTCTGCTGGCTTACAACCACACCCTTCCTTTTTTCAGCTAACATTTGTTGGTGCCTTACAACCACCACATTAGGTCGTATTTATTTTTTTTTGCGTCTCGTCTGCTGCCTTACAACCACCAACACATTTTTTTTTTGCGTTTTGTTGGTAACATACAACCACGTCTTTTTAAAAAAAAATGTATATCCAAATGATATTAAACGCCATGTCGTATTGTATCGGATATAAACAAAAATGCATGTAGGAACATGCATCGGATCTGTGGAAGTATTGTGCTGAATCAATAATTCACACAATCAAATCAAAACTACATGTAGTAACACGTACGTATGGAATTAAAAAATGTGCACAGAATCACATTTATAAAGTAAACAATAATACGTGCAGGAGCATACAAACATGCGCAACCTACTTAGAGACAAGGGTAATCTCTTTCTCTTTTCTCTACACACCAACCACAATATGGAAATTGTCTCGCCAACTCAGCAACCAACCCTATATACTCGTTAAAAGTATGAAGTCGCACACACCCAAACATCTCTCTGCTTACAGGAGTAAGAAACTGGAACAGAGCAGCCGCGCAGATGTCTGTTTCAGTTTGGAAAATATATTTAAACAATGCGGTTCGAATTAAACAACAAACAAAAAGGAATTAAACAACAAACAAAAAGGAATTAAACAACAACAAAAAAGGAGGATAATAAATAAAAAAAGGGAAATAATGGAGAAAAATAAAAAAGGTAATTAGATTTAGTGAAAAATATGCTAGTGCAAATAGCAGAACTGTGTGTGTGTGTTAGACAGGGAAAAATTCCAAAAGGAGAAAATAATAATGAATTTTGAAAGAAAATAAGTTGATATTTTAATTGGAGAAGGCAGGAGCCAGGAGAACAAAAATAAGTTGAAATTTAATGGAAAAAAGGGCAGGAGCCAGGAGAAAACATTTAAATAAATTTGTAAAAAGAAGTGTTTATTTGAAAATTATTTTGGTGGTTGATACCAAAGTGCTGTGTGTATCTACCTAAATTTATAGACAACGACGTGCGTCGGCGCCGTCGGTTGAAAATCATACCAAAAGCACAAACAAATACAGTGACATGTGTGTGTGTAGTCGTCTGCATTCAGAAGCACAGTAGAATGTTTGGTGTCTTTTTTTCGTCCAAAAATGGATTTTTCACAGTGGAGTTGTTTACCCTATTTTGTTGGAAAAATTAATATTTAATTTTAGTTCCCTTGAGGACTTGAGAACTATACAGGAGAGGGGGGTGTTTAGCGTAGCAAATTTAAGATGCAGGGACCCCAAACACATGTATAAACTCCCTGGAGAACCGGAGAATCAGTCTAGCTAGCAACGGAGGGAGGTGTTATGCGTAGCACATAGATGCTAGGGTCGCAGACACATTAATAATTAAAGAATTTTCCTTCTCAAGAGGACTTGGTGGGCGAATGGAGTTGAAGGGAGGTGCTCTGCGTAGTACATTAGATACTAGGAGCGCGGACACATTTGTGCATAAATTATACAGGAGTTATTGGAACAAAAAGAGGTGCCCTGGGTAGCACGTCGATGCCTTGACCACAGACACATTAGTAAATTTAAACTTTCTTTTCCTTAAAAGAAGATAGTATGGAGGGGGAACATAATTGCATAGGAATGTGATTTTGTTTCCAATGGAGAATTTTGATGTTTCTTTTTTCATCAATAGTTGTCTCACACCACACAGATAGGGCTCCATCTTCATTTTAAAGGGTATAATAGGTTTAGGCAGGATGAGTAAACAATCAGAATCGTCATCAATTAAGACAAAATAATTTATTTCTTTACATGAAAGCTGGCAAAACCCAGAGGAGCCACGAGCCTGAGTTGAGTGAACTGGCGAGCAAGTCAGATGACAAGGCCTTTGCGTCTTTGAAAAGAGCCGTAACACGAGCGGCTAAATTCGCCGAATCACCGGAGGTGGAGAGCTGTTCCCACGAAGGGCTACTATTAAGGACCGACCGGCTCCTTCAATTGTGGGACAAGGCCAATGACCTTTTTTTGCAATTGGTCAAGTGGGCCGATGGAGAAATCTTGGAGAACCTATGGAGATGGAGGCAATGGAAGCGGAATACTTCCAAACAGCGGAGATAATGAGGAGGTTGCTAAATAAGGCAGCAAAGGAGAAGCAGCTAAGCGAGGACCGCTCTGGAGCCAGCTACGTGCAAGTTGGAAGACAATTGAACGTGAACGTGACATTGCCTACCCAACAGCACGACATAAAAAATACATGGGGTGAGTTTGATGGGAGCCTTTTGAAGTGGATAGGCTTCTGCGACCGGTTTAAGGCCGCCATTAAACAACGACAATATATCAGCGGCTTACAAATACTCCTACCTCAAGAAATCGCTGACCGGCAGAGCAGCAAAAGCTCTGGGCGAAAGTCACCTTAGCCAGGAGAGCTATAAGGAGGCCTGGGAAAGGCTGACCCAACTATATGAGAAGCCATACCATATCGTCAAGGAGCATCTCAACCAGTTTTACAGGTTGCCTGTGTTGCAGGAGGGGCCGTTGGCGAACGAGGTGCAGAGGATGGCGAACGTCACGCACGAAACCATACGCCAGCTGAAATCCTTGAACGTTCACTGGAGCATTGGGACTTGGTATTCGTGCTAGGACTGCACGACCGTTTAGACCCGGAGACAAAAAAGCAATGGGAGTTGCAGAGAACGTCGGAGACACCATATATCGGAGAAATGCTGGACTTCTTGGATAAACAGGCAGGAGCCTTGGAGAATTCCAAAGCGGTATGGAGCCACCGCCAAGTAGCAACAGGAGCAGGAGCACCGGAGACGGAGAAAAATCGGAGGACCGAACCCTCGACATCCAAGGGAGCATCGAGGGGGCAGTACTATAAAGTGCCATGCGAAGCGTGTGGAAAGAATTCCCATGCCTTATTCCATTGTCCGGAGTTTTTGTCGTTAAATTTGCGAGCCAGGAAGGACTTTGTTTTTCGGCGGAAAATATGCCCGAACTGCCTTAGGAAAGGACACAAAAAGGAGGTCTGCCCCGGAATAAAATGCAGGGATGCGAGTTGTCAGGGGGATCCAGCCCACAACAGCATGCTCTGCCCGGTTAAGCAGGGATTGAAGAAATACCTTACATTAAGAGCGGAGTCGGCCAGGAAAGAGAATTTCCAAACGAAAAGGAAGCTATGACTGGAGGGCGAACCAGCCAAACGCAAGAGATTACGAAAGGAGGGAGAAACCGTTTCTGAAAAGGAATCAACGGGTAAGAGGGAGAGCCCCAAGAAACTGTTTTTAAAAATGAAATAAAACAAATTCCAAATGTATATCTTACTTCAATGCGTTTAATTTTTTCCTCTAGGGTTTAGTTTTATGCCTACAGTAATGGTAAGATTTGAGGGCGAGGGAACGAGAGTTGGACCAATAAGAGGGTTCTTAGACTCGGGGGCGCAGCCTAACGTTATAAGCTATAAATTGATACAGGAGTTTAAACTTTCACCCATTTCTACCGCAAAAAGGGCGGTGGGTATAGACGGAGAACCTTTAATGATAAAGCAACAATTAAGGGTAAAAGTATTTCCATGGTACGGAGGGCAAGAACTGGAAGGAATAGAGGAGACATTTTGGGTTCTGCCAAAGAATAGCAATTGGGAGCCCATGATGCCATCGGCGGACATAGATCCCTCGTTGGTACAGAATCAGACGGGAGTACATTGGGCGGACCCAGAATATTGGAGACCAAACCCAACTCATTTGTTGTTTGGGGTAGGATTTTTGGCTAAGATAATCAAGGCAGTAATTCCGTGTAGCATAAAAGGAATGGCGTTGATGGAAACGTCACTAGGAGTAATTATTTTTGGAACACAGAACGACAGGGTAGATGAAATAACAGGCCAGTCAATTTCTTGTGTCCAATATAGGGAGGAGGAGCAGTTGGATAAGCTTCTGGAGAAACTGTGGCAACAGACGAGATAAGCTCGTGCCCTAAATATACAGAAGAGGAGGCATTAGTGGAGAAACATTTTTTAGAAACTTATAGAAGGGATAAATCAGGAAGATTTATTATAAAAATCCCCATAAAGGAGAATATAAAAGAACTAGGAAGTTCTAGTGTTTAACACATAATTTATATTTGTTATTCTAAGTTAAATGTTAACATTAAATATTAAACTCATTTAATATAACACTTTCAAATATAAAAGACTATTGTGAATGAAACATGAAAATCAACGAATAATAGCGCATTTTGACACTTTTGTCAAATTAATGATAATTAAAATTATTGAATTATGCAAGTCATCTTTGCAACCTTTATAATTGTAAAAGGTCGAACTTTAAATTCATTCTTGCGAGAACTTGCCATCCGACACCACGAATATTTGAGAAATAAATTTTATAACGAGTAAAAAACAAAGTTTTGAGTTTTATTTTTTTGCAAAGAGAATTTTACGAGTATATTGGAAATCGAAATTTAAAAATTAAATTTAACCGGCTAAAAAACATTGGTCCTTCGAAGCCTTAGAATAGATAAAAAAAAAGTGTGTGTGAATTTGCTTTTCAATAGAAGTGCGAATATACATATAGACATATATATATATATATTAGGGTGATTCAAAAAAACGCTTTTTTCGAATTTTAAAGAGTGCACCCCAAAATATCAAAGCTTAACTGGAAAAAAAAATTTCTTCAAAATTTTATCAAAATCGGATGTGTTTTAGATAGTGCTACCAGCCAGCGGTTTTTCATTTTTTTTGCTTGAAAATCGGATTTTTTCCCAAATCTTCAAAATTGAATAACTTTTCGAGTTTTAAAGATAGAGGCGTGAAATTTTCAGAAAATGTTTTTCCAATCATCTAGTTAATGAGTGTTCAGTCAGAAATTGTATTTTTGGAATACATTTTGTACAATTTTTTATGGTAACATCAAAGAAATGAGGGCTTAGAAAAAATAGGCGTCAAAAATCTTGAACATAATTTTGCGTTAAGATTATCACTTATTACTCCAAAAACATATTTCTTTAATCAAAATCTTAAACGCGGGCCAATTTGTTTCAAAATACGAAAAAAACACACAAACCAAAAAAAAACTATCTTTTTCGTAGTATAGAAATCAGCTTTATTTTAGTAATTGTAAAACGGATACATACAGTTTTAAACATTTTATTGATTAAATACTTAAATATTTTTAATGGCATCGACAGTTGTTTTTTTATTTGCCTTCGCAATATTCTTTTGATGCTTTTTGATTTCAAGGATTATTGTTTGCTTCTTCTCTTTCCGCAACGTCATTAACAACTTTTTAATTTTTCATGATATTATTACAAGTGAGTAGTGATCATTCTACAGCCATTTTGAAGGTTCAATTTCGAAAAAGTTCCCTTTTCAAATCAAGAAATTGAAAAAACCTCAAAATTTGTTCGATCACAAAGCCTTGGAATTCTATTTTTTCAGTATCATTACCTTATCAAAATCTGCCTTCATTTTTCCTTCTTTCTTTTTAACTCGACAATTATTTATCTT
The DNA here is from genome assembly GCA_911387755.1 of Chrysotoxum bicinctum. Taxonomy (NCBI): domain Eukaryota; kingdom Metazoa; phylum Arthropoda; class Insecta; order Diptera; family Syrphidae; genus Chrysotoxum; species Chrysotoxum bicinctum. Next base: position 119,378,380 of record OU426987.1, read on the forward strand.
AAAAATTTTTACCATTTTAGATTTTGTGTTTATTTCAAGATTTGTATCGAATAAGCGCAATCATTTCCTCTAATAAATACCATAAATACTATATATAATATATCTCAAAATGTATCGTATTATATAAGAGTAAAGGTTTTTTAAGAATTCCAAATCGATTTTCGGAGCACATACTGAAAAGCGGGCTTCATACCACCTGAATATCTAAATGGACACACTGAAAAGTCCGATTCTCTTTATAGCCTATTTCCCTATTACAGTCATATTAAAATTATTGAATCTTGAAACATGTAAATTTTTAGTTCATAAAAAGCTTTTGACATTCATCTCGAGCGATCAAATGCTTCAGGGAGTTCGGAACATTAAATGAATTATGATCTTTTCATACGAATTGAAATCGTTAAGTGTATAAACAATAGTGTATATTTGAACGAATATTAAAACTATCTTACTACATTTCTCTCACTCTTATTCAAAAAAAAAATAACGATTTTCAAAGAAAGACATACAGTTAGATTTACAATTAATTTTATAATATTTTTGACTTAAAAGTTAAGTACGATAGAAAAATATTTAAAAGAAAGATTAAAAAGTAAGGAACGAACGAAAGAGAAACAACGCATAAAGTGGAGATGTGAATAAATTGTGTTCTTTATTTCAATTGTAATTACTTACTTTAAAATAAAATTTTATTTACACACACAAATTCTTTTGACAAATGTTTGTGAAATAAAAGTTTTGAATAACACTGGCAGATTGTTGAATGCTCTGATAATATTTAATTAGATTCCAGTTGAATATTTTTTGGGTAAGTTATCACTAAAACTGTTACGAGGCTCTGCTTTCTACATGGACTTTCGGCAAAAAAAATTATAATTTGAAAAACTATGTATTAAGATGTGTAATGTTTTAACGGTATAGTAATGCAATTCTAAATATTAAAGCGTTTATAATCATTTTGTTGAATTATTTTAAAAATTTATTCGAAAGTTGAATTTTGGTACATAATGTGATATACTCATAGTTACAACGTAATATTAACTAAATTGTAGTGCTGCAGTTTTTTAAAATATTATAATTATTAAATATGAAAAATTGGTATTTTGTTAATAGATTAATTATTATAATTATAAATTGTTGAAATGAAGACTAAGAGTTTTGATAAACCTTTGAATAGTGGTTAATTCTACACTACAAAAAGTAGTTTTTTTTTTGGTTTGTGTGTTTTTTTCGTATTTTGAAACAAATTGGCCCGCGTTTAAGATTTTGACTAAAGAAATATGTTTTTGGAGTAATAAGTGATAATCTTAACGCAAAATTATGTTCAAGATTTTTGGCGCCTATTTTTTCTAAGCCCTCATTTCTTTGATATTACCTTAAGAAATTGTACAAAATGTATTCCAAAAATACAATTTCTGACTGAACACTCATTAACTAGATGATTGGAAAAACATTTTCTGAAAATTTCACGCCTCTATCTTTAAAACTCGAAAAGTTATTAAATTTTGAAGATTTGGGAAAAAATCAGATTTTCAAGCAAAAAAAATGAAAAACCGCTGGTAGCACTATCTAAAACACATCCGATTTTGATAAAATTTTGAGGAATTTTTTTTTTTCGAGTTAAGCTTTGATATTTTGGGGTGCACTCCCTAAAATTCGAGAAAAGCGTTTTTTTGAATCACCCTAATATATATATATATATATATATATATGTATATAGATGCATATATAGACATTTTTAAACTTTAAAATTTTATATTAACTTTAATTTAATTTCAAGTAATTTGTGCAATAAAATTGCTTAACAAAAAAAAAAAAACAAAAAACATAAATTACAATAAAGTGATTGAACTTTAATCATTTAAAAAGAACATTTTTGTGCTGTGCAAATCGGGGCTCCCGCGACGCGTAACAAAACCCAACACAACTCTACACCATTCATCGAAGGCACACCAAGTAAGTCCTCATTTTTAAAGTATTTTTTTTTGCTCTTTTTTTTTATTACGTTTCATAAATAACAAAAGTCCATTATGTCGTTTGGGGAGCTTCAAAAGGAAGTTTTAGCGCAGTTAGAGCGCGATTATTCAAACTTTAAGAAGACAGGCCAGGCTCGTCGTACGAGCAACTATTTAAAAACTCGTATGGAGCTGCTTGAACAAAATTTAGAAAATGCCAAACGATATCACGAGGAAATCGTTAGCGGGGGGAAGCTCGAAGAGACTTTTAAAAAGGAAGATATGATAGCCGTGTTCGATCAAATCCGAGACATTTATCTTGATTATAGGAGTGATTTGATGGATGCTTTGGACAAAATAACTCCTGTTCCACTTACGCCTACAGTGGCAGCACCTCCCGTAACAGGCTTTCCGCCACCAACACAACCATCACAAGCAAACGCCCTCAAGCTTCCTCCAATTAAACCCCCGACCTTCTCGTGTTCTTATACATCGTGGCGTTCTTATCATGACATTTTTACGTCACTAGTGCATAATAATGCTGCCTTAAATGAGATCCAAAAAATGCATTTTTTGAAAGAAAGTTTGACAGGCGATGCCGAACGTCTTTTGCATCATTTAGATCTTAGTTCTGGGAATTATGTAAAGGCATGGGATTTATTAAAAGAAAGGTATGATCACAAAAGAGTTTTGGTCAATTCTTATCTTAAGGTTTTTTTTGGCCAGCCTGTACAAAGTAAAGAATCTGCCGAAACGCTTAAAAGCCTATTAGATACCACGATCGAAGTTGTTCATGCCCTGGAGAATTTAGGATTACCAGTGAAAGACTGGGATACAATCTTAATTTACATTCTTTTTCAAAAATTATCCGCCAAAACCCAACAGTTATGGGAAGAAAAGGTCGGTAATGACAAGGAACTTCCAACCTTTTCCGACTTTACTGACTTCCTTAAATCCCGGTTTAGAACTTTAGAAGCTATTGTGCAGCAAGGAACTTCCACCACACAGCCTAAGCCAGTATCAAAACCGCCCGTCACAGCTAAAACATTTCATGCTAAAACTCAAAAACAACAGTTCAAAACGCAATATCAATGTCAAATTTGCAAAAAAGGGACAACACTCATTGATGAAATGTTACCGGTTTTTAAACATGGATCCAGTACAAAAACAACAAGCTGTCAGCAAGCTGGAGTGTGTAAAAACTGTCTTGCGTATAGCCACAAAACACGTTTTTGCTTAAGTAGCCGATCCTGTTATTTTTGTAACCAAAAACATCACTCTCTTTTGCACAACAATTTACACACACAAAATGCGATTTCCAATCATAATAACTCAATTTCACAAAATTCAAGTTCTAATACGAACAACCCAACACATTTTCAACTACAAAGTTCACAACCTCGGAACCAACAGGTAGCCGTAAATCCAAACGCTCCTGCTTTCCAATCAATAGATGGAAATGCTACTGGTTGCAGTACCCGACACAATTTTCATGCGTCTCAAGTCCATGGTACGCAAATTTTATTGGCCACTGCGATCGTCAGAGTTAAATCTGAATATGGAAGATTTTCAGATCTCCGAGCACTCATTGACCCCGGCTCAGATGCCACCTTTATCTCTGAGGCAGCAGCAAGGCTTTTAAATCTCACCCGACACCAAACACACGTTAATGTATCAGGGCTGGGGAAGGTCAGCAACGGCACCAGTCAAAGTTACGTTCACATAATGTTTAAATCCAAACATTCGACGTTTGAAGGCGCAACCAAAGCGTTCATTTTCAAGTCGTTGACTGGCCTTCTTCCGACCCACAAAATGATACCACACAATTATGAATATTTGGCAAATTTGCAGTTAGCAGATCCTCAATTTTATGTTCCTGCTCCAATCGACATACTCTTCGGCTCAGATGTTTATCCGGACATTGTATTACCGGAAATTATTCGCAGTGAGCACGAAGTCGCTCCCATTGCACAAAAAACTCAATTGGGATGGATAATTTTGGGAAAGATGCCTGATAATAGTCCAAAGACGATTCGAAGTTTCTTCCAACACATCGACCTCGACACCCAAATCCGAAAGTTTTGGGAGATTGAAGAAACTCCTTTCGTAAGTCGACCATCAGAAGAAGACATCGCTTGTGAGAACTATTTTTCTGAAACAACTAAACGATTATCAAATGGACGTTACGAAGTTAGTCTTCCATTTAAAAAAGGATTTCACCCTGGACTAGGATCCAGTAAAGAAATGGCAATTCGGCGTTTTTCATCTCTGGAAAGACGATTTGAAAAGGAACCGAAACTGCAAGAAAGTTACAGCAAATGTATAATGGAATACCTTAGTTTGCAACATATGGAAGAAGTAGATGTAAACGACCCAATTTTGAAAACCCCTTTTCACTATTTTCTTCCACATCATGCTGTGTTTAAAGAATCGAGCTCTACCACAAAATTGAGAGTTGTTTTTGACGCAGCCTCAAAAACATATGATGGTACATCATTAAATCAGCACTTGATGACAGGTCCCAAACTTCAGAAAAATATCGTTGATGTGATTTTAAAATGGCGAGCATATAAATTTACAATAACAGCTGATATTGAGAAGATGTATCGCCAAATTTTTGTGCAAGATTCGGATCGATACTATCAACTCATACTTTGGAGAGAAAATACAAAGCAACCCATTAAAGTCTTCAAATTAAAAACGGTTACTTTTGGTACGGCTTGTGCACCTTATTTGGCCATTCGCGTTTTGCACAAGGTGGCTGAGGATGAAGCTGAAAAATATCCAAAAGGAGATCTCGCTGTCAAGCAAGAGATGTATGTAGATGATTTTATCAGTGGAGGAGATTCTATAGAAGAAACTCGAATAAAACGCGAACAGACCCGTCAACTACTGGCATCTGCTGGACTGAAGCTTCGAAAGTGGACTTCAAATTGCAAATATCTCTTACAAGATTTACCAAAAAATGATTGTGAGATAAATTTCGAACTTCCTTTTGGAACAGCTGATCATGTCAAAACTCTCGGCATAAGTTGGCAACCCGAAGAAGACACCTTTTCGTTCAAAAACTTTCAAGATGACGAAGAAGAAGTAACCAAGAGGACAATGCTGTCAGCAATTGCAAAACTTTTTGATCCACTTGGCTGGATTGCACCATGTGTGATCAAAGCCAAGATCATGATGCAAAAATTATGGTGCAGAGGAACTGACTGGGATGAACCAATCTCATCAGATCTTGAAGAAGAATGCCAAGTTTTTCGGAAAGAACTGCCTTTAATACAACACATTAAAATCCCACGATGGATTAAAACACACAGCACACAGAAATCGGTGGAATTTCACGGCTTTAGTGACGCGTCGGAGAAGGCTTATGGAGCAGTTGTCTTCATACGTGTCCTTGACGATGATGGAAATATCCACATGCAGATATTAATATCGAAAACAAAAGTGGCGCCATTAAAAACAGTCAGTCTACCACGACTAGAACTTTGTGGAGCTGTACTCTTAGCGTCACTATTAAAATACACCAAAGAAGTTCTTGATATCTCGAACGCAAAAGTATACGCCTGGTCAGACTCAATGATTACGTTGGCGTGGATTAAAGAACAACCTGCCAAATGGACAACTTTCGTTAGCAACAGAGTTGCAGAAATCCAACGATTAACAAACTGCGATATTTGGAGACACATTCCAACGGACCATAACCCAGCAGATTTAGCATCTAGGGGCGTTTCACCTTCTGCGTTGGGAGCACAAGATCTTTGGTGAAGAGGGCCCTCATTTTTGCGGGAAAAGTGGCAATTCGAAATACCCGAACAACCATCGACTCTCAACACTGAAATTGAAAAGCGAGCGGAGAAGAGGCAATGCCTTATTGCCAACTCTGATGAAGCAAATGATGACATTAACAAATGTATACTAAGATGTTCACGATTATCAAAGATCATCAGGGCAATTGCTTTCTGCTGTCGCTTTAAATGGAATGGCCTTGCTAAAATGCGAAAAAACATCAAGGATTTCAGGAGAATTGAATGCTGAAGAGTTACAAGGTGCAGCCTTATTAGTGCATAAGGCAGTACAACGGCTCATGTTCTCTGCAGAACTGAGTGAATTAGAAAATAAAAATACAATTCCCAAATCATTATTATCACTTAATGCCTTCATTGATGGTAACGGGTTACTTCGTGTGGGTGGTCGATTGCAGAACACACTACTTCCATATAACCAACAGCATCCGATCATTCTAAAACACAGTTACCACTTCTCAGAACTTTTGATGCGAGATGCTCACAACAAGACCTTACACGGAGGAAATCAGCAGACTACGGCCTTTATTCGTATGTCTTACTGGGTAACAAGCATTAAACAAAACGTTAAAAGGATTATACACAATTGCCCAATATGTTTCAGACACAAAAAAACGAGTCTAAACCAGCTCATGGGAAGCCTGCCAGCACCGCGAGTACGAATGTCCAGACCATTCACCCATACTGGAGTCGATTACGCCGCTCCTATAGAAATAAAGGCATGGAAAGGAAGAGGATCTAAAAGCTTTAAAGGATACTTTGCCATTTTTATTTGCCTGTCTACCAAGGCAATACACCTCGAAACAGTGTCAGACTTGACAACACAGGCATTCCTAGCAGCTCTTCGTCGCTTCACCTCACGCCGAGGCATTTGTGCCCAAATTTATAGTGACTGCGGCACGAACTTTGTGGGAGCTAATCGCGAATTAGCTCGCATGCTGGATGAAGCAAAACACGATTGGAATGAAATCGCAGGTACTGTAGCCAATTTAGGAATTAACTGGAATTTTATTCCTCCAGCTTCCCCTCACTTTGGTGGTCTTTGGGAAGCTGGTGTGAAATCAGTTAAACACCATCTGAAACGATCCATACGAGATGAGAGGTTAACTTTCGAGGAACTCTACACACTTCTCACGCAGATTGAAGCCTGTTTGAATTCCCGACCTCTATGTCCTCTATCGGATAACATCGACGACCTAGACGTCTTAACACCAGGACACTTCCTAATTGGTGCAGCCTTACTCACTATTCCTCAAAATAGCAAAACTATTGAAAACATGAGCTACCTAGACAGATGGACACGGACTCAAGCCCTCGTCAACGTATTCTGGCATAAATGGAAAGGAGAATACCTTTCAAGATTGCAACAACGACCTAAATGGATGAAAAAGGAAGCTGAACCTAAAGTTGGAGGCCTTGTTTTAATTAAGGATGAAAGACTTCCCCCATCCCAGTGGGCACTAGCCAGAATAACCGACACACATCCGGGAGCAGACGGACTAGTCAGAGTCGTAACTCTGAAAACAAAATCTGGAATTATAAAACGGCCTATCACGAAAATCTGCTACCTACCGTGTAACACATTACCCGATAAAAACACCCTAATTTAAATCAATAATAAAAAAAAAAAAATTTAAATAAGCAAATGCACCACACAACACATTTAAATCACATACAGTCCACAAACCCACTCAAAACCATTAAAAATAATAAATTCGAAGTAAATTTCAAAAAGTAAAAGTAAAATTTAAAAAAAAAAAAGAATATTTAAAACTCATTTTAATATTTTGGAAAACATAATTTTATTTAATAAATATTATACACAAACACAATGAATTCAAATAAATGAAAAAAAAAAATATAAACGAATTATAAAAATCAACACATAATTAACTAAATTTATATAGATCACAACGTTGGTAAATCCCGTCGGCAAATCCATCGATGAAACCCCGTCAGCAAAACACAGAATCATCTGTGTAAGTCCCGTCGGTCGGCAAATCCATCGGCGAAACCCCGTCAGAAAAACGATGAATCTTCTATAAATCCAATCGCCGACGGCTTTTCATCAAACATATGGAAATTTTTCACAACACTTTTAAAATCATATGGTCACAACACAACACAACTAAAAATTCTTCATTTAATTTTCACTAAATTTTCATTCAAAGGAAATTTTCACCACTAAAAAAACAACAAATCACAACACTAAACTCAATTAATTATTTTATTATATTTATTTAATAAAATCAAAAAAAAAAAAAACCTTAAATCGAATTCAAAACGAATTCAAACCGAAACCCGATGTGACGTCATCAAAATTTGGCGAACATCGACAGCCATTTGCAATTATGTGCATTGTAAAATAATGCACACAACACACACAATTTAATATGTACATAGGTATGTACAAAGAAATCGTAAAATTACGCGAACCGAAAATTAAGCACACGCACACACATATACCCAATAAAATTAAAAAAAGGGGAGCATAAAATTTAAATAATTTTAGAAACAAAATCAATGAAAATAATAAAATTCTAAATGAAATCAAATGAATTATAATATAAATAAATGAAACAAAAAAAACCAAATCCTTATCCAAATCCGCGCTTTATGCGGATTCAACAGCAGCAGCAACAGCAGCATCACAGCAGCAGCTCCAGCAGCAGCACCAGCAGCAGCAGCCGCAACCACAACACAGCACTCACAACACTTTGATTTTTTTTTAATAATGTATTTAAATTATTTATATTAAAATAATTATTGGCACCCGCACTACCAATTCATAATAAAATTAATATTTTCATTTAATAATTAATATTACACTAAACACTTTCACACGCCCGAAGAAACCGAAAAAAAATTATTATTAGCAAACTTTTACTTACACTTAACTACGCCGCACAGTGTGAAATTTTCCGATTCTAGTGGAACTTAATGCAAAAAATAAAGTTTAGCTATCAAGTATAATACCAATTTTAATCAGTCCTAGGCATAACAGTGAAATGATTTTAGTTGGTGAGAGGTCAATTTAACGGTTTGGTTTTGTATGGTAAGTTGTCAAAGTGATACACTCTGTGAAACAAAAAATTGAAGTCATCACATAGCCGATTAACTAAGGCCCTTATTGCGAGTGTCGTTCAACTTTCGACCCGACAAAAGTCGAAAGCAACGACAAATTTTCTTTTTGGTATTGTGTATCTCAATCGACAGATACAATAGTTACTGTGAATAACGAATGTGCTTATTGTTAATGAATCCTATATTTTGACATTTGGGCATGTTTCAGTGATGGTGTATGTGGAAAAAAATTCCTTTACTTAGGGATCAAATAGTTTGATCAATAGAAGAATCACAAGAAAACATTTTTAATTAAAACACCAATACAGCAAATTGACAAAGTTGACGGATTGACGCGATAAGTTTGTTGTGTTCAAGCAGTATAATAAGAGCAGCATGAAGCAGAGGTAGAACACAAAGTCGTTCTAGTCAAATACAATTGTGTTTTATTGGGAAATGGAGAGCCAAATTTATGCATTACATAGTTAAATTTCCCTAGGTAACCAACAACAAAGCCACTTTTATCGACACGAGATTTGTTGTATTTCGAGGGAAGTTTTATTATGCTAGATAAAATATTTTCCAATAAAACTCACTATATTAAGAACTTTACGAATCCGTCAAGTTCAAAAGTGACAGCAATCAAATATGAACAAGATATGACGATACTCATTCCGCAAGTGTCAATATTCTTTGTGGTGGAGAATTTAATTTGTATGTGATTAATGCGCGACTATAATGTGTTTTTTGTGAATTGCGTCGGTGTGGGGAAAAAATAGGTATATTCTTATACACGTATGTAGGTACTTTTATTGTTTTGATATACTAGCACTGCCATATGGTTTTAATTTGAATTTTTGTATTAGGACGAGAAAATTGTGAAATAAATTAATAGTAAGTGATGAAATTGTGTAAAATTAAAATACAAACAATAATAAATGCAATAAATTTCATTTAAATAAACAAGAAATGATTTCCTTCGAGTTCTTTTTCGATAATACAGATGATGAAACAACCAACGACAACCACATAATGATTGCCAGGAATAGGAGACAACTTAGAGATGTTTCCAATCCTCTGTAGCTTGAAGAAAATATGTCCGTTAATGAGTAAAAATAAATTTTCTTTTATTAACATACTACATTGCAGATTTTTGAAATACTTCCGCTTGTCAAAGCCACCATTTGTTCAATTATTGAAAATCGTCTCAAACCAACTAAAAGAAATACGGCAATACCAAACATAATTAAACTTGCCACTGCATTAAGATTCTTTGCCCATGGATCATACCATACTTTTGCCCTGTGGTTAAAATAATTATTATAATGGAAATAATAAGTTAATAAAATAAAAAAAATAAATTTTTGCCTAGAAAATTATATTCGTTGGCCAGTCGAACAGTAAAATGCAAACGATAAAGATCGATTGTCCAGTCGAAAAATTTCGTTCACAGTAGAGATCCACAATACCAAAAAAGATTTTCGACTTTCGACTATCGATAAAAGTCGTTTATCGATAAAAGTCGTTTATCGATAAGGAAACGACACTCGCAATAAGGGCCTAAGCTTCGCTGATTCGAATTGCGTGTTGTGAATTAAAAAAAGATTTATTATTTTTTAATTTTGAAGTTTATACTACAGATTTGAGTAAGTTTTATGAATTCAATTTTGTTATTTTTATTTTTTAAATATATTTTCGTAAGACAGTACAAAAAATCGTCTTTTTTAACTTTGGAAGCAAATTTTTTACATTTCCCTTCGTGTACCCTTTTCTTAACCACAATCAAAGGTAAGTTCTTGCAACCATTTGCTGCTCCCATACAAATATTTACCACTTACAGAAAAATGAATAGGATGACCATTTTTGAACTTTGGTACCAAACTCCAAAAACCGAAAAGTTTCGAAAAGTTGTTGAGTACATTGCCGCAGAAAATGGAATTGAACCTTCCTGCCGAGAGTTGGAGATGTTTGTGGGCAGGCTTGTTGGTATTATAAAACAAAAATGGGAGCAGAGCTACAGAATCCACTCCAAATTTGTAAAAAAAAATCAAGAGCGGTTAGAACAGCCTATTATTTTACCAACTGCTTGCCTGTACCAAGCTCAACCAAGTACAAGTGCAGAATCAATAGAAACAAAATTTGGAAGGCCCCAGAAGCCATTTGAAGAATGCAACATAAAAGTACAAAAACGAAAAGTCCGTGATATAGTGGTCACCAAATCGCCTGAGGAAATTGCGCTTGCTCATGAAATGAGCCTGAGGTCTTGTGGAAAGCATGACACAGCCAATATAGTTCGAGAGCTTTCCTCTTCTTCACCAGCTTGTGGAACAAAATTGAAGAAAGCTAGAATTGAAAAAAATGAACCAAAACTCTCACCTGAAGGAGATTTAGGCCTTATTATAGATGCCAAATATTAAGCTATCAACAATACACAATAATAAGACACAATGCTAAAGAGGCTGGAAGTGATTTATACCCCCCTTATTATCTGGTCATGAAAGCAAAAGAACAATGCTACCCACCGGAAGTAAATATTACGGTCACAGAAACATCTGCGGAAGTCGACTTACAAGCCCTAGTCGATATAACATCAAAAAGATTATGCGAAGCTCAATCCAATGTTCTTGAGTCTGATAAGTTCGAGGGGATGTGACGGAAGTTCTGCACAAAGTCATATAAACAAGTTTTGACTGAAGGCTTCAGTGATGAATATATGTTCTCTGTAAACTTGGTCCCTATAAGGATGGTATGTGAAACATCGAATAACATCATTAGGCAGAATCCCAGACCTAATTCTACAAGATTTTGTAAACCTGTTGGTTTTACTATGAAAAAAGAAACAAAAGATGTCATAAGGGCAGAAACCACAAAAATGCAAACAAAAATTAAAAACCTTTCTTTAAGTAGTATTGAAATCAATGGTTTGAACATAAAAGTAAGTAAAATCTGCAGTGCCTTGTCACAATACGACTCATCACAAAGATGCTACATATGTATGTGGGTGCAGCCCTAAAGAAATGAATAATGAACAAGACACTTCCCGTTCATCCAACATAGATATAGATATGTTTACGTTCGGAATATCACCGTTACAGTCATGGATTAGAGCTTTCGAATTTATGCTGCACATATCCTACAAATTGGAGATTAAAAAATGGCAAGCCAAGTCACCACCGGAAAAAACTTCAGTGGCGGGAAGAAAGTCGTACATTCAAGAACTATTTGGACAGGGTATGGGTCTTCTTGTTGATATGCCGAAACAAACGGCAGGCAACACAAATGACGGAAATTCTGCCAGAAGATTTTTTAGAAATTCAGAGCTGACTGCTTCAATTACTGGCATTGATCTTACACTTATTCAACGTTTTCTTTTCATTTTGGAAGCATTATCTTGCGATATGGAAATTGACGCAGAAAAATTTGGAGCTTTTTCTCAAGAAACGAAAAAATATTATCTAACATTGTATCCTTGGTATTATTTGCCTGCAAGTATTCACAAAATTCTTGTTCACGGAGAACAAATCATAAAGTCTTGTATTTTGCCATTGGGTCAGCTCTTTTTTTTATTTTCATATTTTCTTTGAACTTGATTTTTTAAAATGAAAACAAAAAAAAAATATTTCAAAACTGCTAAAAACAAAAATCAAATGTTTGGCAAAATAAGTTTTGTTCTCTTATTTTTTTCGTCCTGACTTATTCTCTAATTTGGAAAATGTAAAATTTCTAATTAATATGACAAAAAGAAATCATTTTCCCCAAAAACCAAGCATAAAAAGATGACATAACTAAGATTCAGACTTAAGTTCCACTAGAATCGGAAAATTTCACACTGTGCGCCGACCGCGACCCGACATCAATGAAAATTGATTTATTTTTGAAGATGATCGCCAATATACCACGGCGAATTCAATAAGCCATAATGTGTTAAAGAGAAAACAACAACAAGATCATCGTAAAGTAACCTTGAATGAGCAACGGTTGTAAAAGCTCTTTGAATTGAATTGATAAGGAATACTATGAGTGCAAGTGTTATGCTCTAACATAAACTGTTATCGTTCGTTTTTAACCTTGAACTTGTTTGTCTTTTTTTTGTTCTGTTGCTAATTTTTTTTCTCTTTGCATGTTATTCTTATTACCAAAGAAAGCCTACCAAATCTTGGAACAATTTATGCAGCGAGCGAAGTATATGCCAGGGCCGGATCGTGTCAAGTATATCAAGGGGCTAATTTGCGAACATCGTTCACCGGGGCGGAGAATGTTTAACACATAATTTATATTTGTTATTATTAGTTAAATGTTAACATTAAATATTAAACTCATTTAATATAACACTTTCAAATATAAAAGACTATTGTGAATGAAACATGAAAATCAACGAATAATAAAAACAAAGTTTTGAGTTTTATGGCCAAACCACAATCTCGCGTTTGGTCGGTCGGGCTTTGACATTTTGAATAAAAACAATAGACTCTTATGAGGCAATCTGAAATGTTACCTCCGGCGTTGCGATCGCTTTATATCGTAATATCGTAAACGTCAGACCAACGCCAGGCCAAAGCAAAAGTAGATCTATTTTCTATTCGGTCGGGCGTTTGACAGTTCATTGTCGGCCGTATTTTGTATTTGTTTTGAAAGTTGAAAATTGAAGTGAAATAAGAAGTAAGCAATTGAAGTTCTTTTTTGTCTGGGAACTCCTTGCGAAAAATACCTTTAAAAAATCAATTTTTATTGCAAACAAAAATAATTTCCGTGGCAGATACTACTTACATAAGGGTGAGAAATAATCTACACCTAGGAGAAATTGGTTTTCTCCAAGAATGCTTTTCTAGTTCTGGCTCGATAAAAGTTCTCAACAAATCGAATGTCGCCGGTTTCATTCGGGTTATTTTAAAAAAATGTTCTGGATCATGCTTTTGCATTGCATCATAATTAAGAGCAAAGAATCCATCAATGTCTGCTTAAATTGAGCTCCCGAACCCATCGCTGCGTTTCTACTCTTTTTTCGTCGTTTTTAAATGCCTCATACCCAGCATAGCTCACAACACCGAACAAGGAAAAGTCAAGGAGGTCATCAAGATCATCCATATCGGCCATATCCATCTCTTGTTTAAGAAATTAGCTTTACAAATTAACTATTTTAAATGCCCAAAATTTAAAATACGCAATATTATATACCTTGTAAATTAAACAGTAACAAAATTCATTGGAATATAACAATTAAGTAGGTACTTATCAAAGATGTCATGGAAATGTCAGTCAACGCTCGAAGTTTGAAGCTAAATTTCGTTTTACAAATGCTACGGTCGCGCTTTTTGACACACAAAATCGTATATACGATCAAACGCCCATTTAACGCCGGACCGACGAACGCGAGATTGTGATTTGGCTATTATTTTTTTGCAAAGAGAATTTTACGAGTATATTGGAAATCGAAATTTAAAAATTAAATTTAACCGGCTAAAAAACATTTAAGGAGGTGGCATTAAAGCGCTTCTTGTATTTGGAGAGGAGATTAGCAAAAAATCAGGAGTTAAGGAGAATTTATGTGGAGAAAATAAGAGAGGAGATACAAATAGGGCATCTAGTCTTAGCCACAGAAAGGCCAAAAACAGGAGAGATGGTGTATTACATACCACATCATACCATACCTAAAAATAACAGAATCGTGTACGATGCGAGTTGTAAAACGGATAAAGGACTGTCGCTTAACGACATTCAGATGTTGGGCCCAAAATTGCAAAGGGATTTGCACGAAACTATTATGCGTCTTAGGAGACATAAGATAGCGGTCTATGGAGATATCCGTAAGATGTTCAACCAGGTAAGGGTGGCTAGAGAGCAGTGGAACTTGCAGAGGATATTTTGGAGAGAGGATGCAAGTCTCAAGCTGCAGGAGTACTGGTTGACGGTAGTCACATTCGGTTTGACAGCATCACCATTCGTAGCTGTGAGATCGGTGATCGAGGTGGCAAGAAAAGCAAAAGGAGAATTTCCATTAGCAGCCAAAACAATAGAAGAGTACTTCTACATGGATGATTGTGTGACAGGATCGCACTCGGAGAAATCGGCTATCATGCTAGCAAAACAGGTTGACCACATACTGAAGGGAGCTAAATTTGAATTACACAAGTGGAAGTCAAATAGCCAAGAAGTTGTAAGGGCTATGGATTCGGAGTCAGAAAAAACTATGTTGTTTTCGGAGGGGGAAGGCACAACCATTTTAGGACTGAAATGGTTGATAGAAGAGGACAAATTTACCTTCACGGTAAAGAATCCTAGTTTTGATGGAGTTGTGACCAAGACGAGTATAGTGAGTCATGTGGCGCAATTATATGATCCGAATGGATACATATCACCAGTAACCATTATCGGTAAAATTTTAATACAGGAGTTATGGAAATCAAAAATCGACTGGGATGAAAAGCCACCGATGGAACTACGAAATAAATGGTTGGAGTTTTGGAGGTCCATCAAGTATTTGAAGAATTTCAGGATAGATAGGTGGTTGGGTACAGGGAAAGCTTCAAATATACAAATACATGGATTCTCAGATAGTAGCGAATCGGCGTTGGGAGCAGTAGTATTCGTTCGTGTGGACTATGGGAGCGGAGTAGTGACCAGTAAGCTTCTAACATATATGTCGCGAATAGAGTGGCATCGATCCAAACAAATACCGATGTTAGATGCTGGCGTCACATCGACGGTAAGGAGACTTGCTGACAAGAGGAACTCTGTCAAAGGATTTGGTAGATAATGATCTATGGCTGCATGGTCCCAAGTGGTTAACTATGGAACAAAGCAAATGGCCAAAAAGCAAGATAATGGAGGGAATACACCAGGAGGTGAAGAAGGAAATGAAAATATTTTCAGTTTCGTCTTCCAAGGAGACGCTGCACATAAGACTTAGGGGTTCTGAGTCGAGCGTATCACTATTGGAGTATACTAGCAAACTAGAGCAGCAATTAATATTCTTAGCTATGTCGGGAGATTTATTGAGAATTGTATGGAAAGGAGAAAGGAGCTAAAACAAAAGTCGAAAAGGAGAAAACGGGAACCTGGAGGAGGGGGGACCCAACGGACTGTAGTACCGCCTACTTTGAAAGAGCAGGCGTCGGATATGGAACATCTGTTACGGAGAAACCAACAGGAGCACTACCAAAGAGAGATCACAGCATTGAAATCAGGTAGATATTTAGCGGAGAAGGAGAGGAGTACAATAGAGGGGTTGAAACCAGTTCTGGACAAGAATGGTTTACTCCGAGTAGGAGGGAGATTGGAGAGATCGGAGAGAGACTATGAGATGAAACATCCAGTAATCATCGCGAACGGTTCAAGGTTATCCTGAATTGGTGATTGATTATGCTCATAGGGAGACAAACCATGGAGGCGTCCAAGTAATGATGGAGTTCATTAGACAAAGGTACTGGATACCGAAATTGCGTAGTGGTCTGCGGAACCACATTCATAAATGCGTTGTTTGTGCTCGTTTAAATGCACGAATGGAGGGGCAATTGATGGCGGAGTTACCGTCAGAGCGGGTACAGGTAGGGAAACCGTTTGTAGCTACAGGAGTAGATTATGCTGGCCCTTTCGAATTGAAAGTGGCTAATGGAGTAACAAGGAGAATTCGGAGAAAATGTTGGGTCGCAATATTTGTATGCCTAAGAACTAGAGCAGTACATATTGAGGTCGTAGGAGATTTATCTTCCCTAGCATTTATTGCGTGTTTCGAGAGATTCATGGCAAGAAGGGGGAGATGCGAGAAGATGTTCAGTGACAACGGAACAGCTTTCGTTGGAGTATCTAAAGAACTAAATAAAGCTTTAAAAGTATTTTCAGATAAAGAAGTGCGGGAGCATTTTCACCATAAGGGTACCGAATGGCATTTTATGACCCCGGCGGCACCTCACCAAGGAGGGATTTATGAGGCGGCAGTCAAATCCATGAAGTTTCATTTGAAGCGGATCGTAGGAACGAAGATACTGCCGTATGAGGAGTTTGGGACATTACTCACCCAGATTGAAGCGATTCTCAATTCGAGACCCCTTCATCCGCTGAACGATGATCCCATGGACGTTCAGGCGCTAACGCCGCACTGTGGTCCGAAAAGGAAAATTTCGTGGCAAAAATACTAATTTCGATGTTTTATTTTTAAAGTTTTGTTTTTTATTTCTAATAGAAATATAAACGGAGCTTCAAAAACAGCAAACAAAAAAATTTTCCGCTAACTAGTTTGACTTATAGAGCTTTTCAAAGTTGGTCAATTTCGTTCTAGAGTTAAAAACAAACAGAAAAAAATTAACTTCTTTGTTTTCGTATTTAAAATTTTGGCATATTAAATGTAAAATATTAATTTTCTATAGTTTATTCTAGTTGTATTATTTGTGCGTAAATCAAAATTTTAATTAAAAAAAAAATAAAAAAAATATTTAATATTTTTAATAAATAAAACAAAAAACACCCTTTTTTAGCACATTTTTTCGGTTTGAATAGAGCTACAAAAAAATACTCGCGAGTTCGCGCGAAAAATTGACCATGATAGTTTACCCTAACTATTTCTTAAACCATATGCAAAATTGTAGCTGCAACTATTTGCAACCTTCAGAACAAATGTAATTTGTTTAAAAAAGATCGTGTTCCCAGTGCTGACCTTTTGGTCTTAAAAGCAAATTCCCTTATGGAAAATTTCAATTATTTTATTAATTAAAATAGTCGAGAACGTGAAATTTTCTTTTTAATTAAAAATCGTTTTATTACTATCTTGATTCTGACAAAAAAAACCGCCCACTTCTATGCCCCTTTTTATACAAATGCCAATTATTATTTAAAAAAAATATAAAATATTGTACACAAACTATTGATTACTTTATTGAACATTAAATTTTTTAATCCGCCCACTTTAACGACTCTTTGAATAAATTCCCCTTAACTTAAATTATTGCAAATATTTATTGATCTTATTCTAATAGTACCTAAACATAGATTAACTTGCCAAAAGAAAAGGATTAATAGCTTTATTGCCTACTCCATATACAAAGTTGAAAGAATTATTGTTTTATGATCTAATAAAACAGGTAGGAATAATAATTTTCTTCCGATACCACATATTGTTAAGCTTAAATTTCACAGGTAAAATAATCCTTGTGCATATACATTATGCAGGTATATATAAACTATGACAATGGATATATGTATGTAGTTAGTTTTCAAGTTTTACTGACGAGTGGAGTTTGCAAAATAAATACCAATATGAATATTTCAAACAGAACAATTTTTGAACATTTTATCAATGTTTCGAATTCTGAAGAATTTGTAATTCTGATCCAAAACCAATACGAAGATATAAGTGACAACGATGAAACGAAAAAGAAACTCCAAAGATTATACGTATCATTTAAAAAAAAAATGGATTGACTGTTTTAGAGTTAAAACAAGATTTCTCTCAAAATATGAAGAATTTTTGAATGGAACATTTACAATCCAATGTAATGAAATTGAAGACAGTAACGTGCCAAGTACATCAAGAGGAAGGCTTTCGAAATCCTTAGATACATGTTCAGTATATACCAAAAGGAGGAAACTATTGGAAACTACGGGCCATATTTCGACTGAAAATGTTTTCACAGCTCTGAGTATAAAATATAAAAAGGAACACGAAAAGATAAAAGCGGATATCACAAAAGCAGTTTTTAATGCAAGCCCATTGCGTGTGCAACGGGTAAAGGAAAGTATTCCCACACCTCAAAGAGATCCAATAAAATACGATGGTCCTACTGCGCTAGCCTTGTTGTTGGATCATTAAGAAGCCATAACGTTGATGTGTTTCCGAGCTACAATTTATTAATGGAAGCTAAAATACAAGCAACTCCATCAAATTTGATAGTAACAGAAACTTTGTTGAAGTGAATCTCCAAGATTTGGTGGACCATACAGCAAAGAGGATTTTAAATAGCCTAGTCAATCAGGATCTTCTTTTACTTCCAACAAATCTTACTTTGATGAGCAACTGTAGTGACTGTTGCTGAAGAAAAAAATGTGATGGTTCGACATGAGTTTTTTCTAACCATGATAGACGGGAAAGTGTTAAATGTACTAACAAATACAAAATCAACATTGTCATGTCCAACTTGCAAAAGGACACAAAAAATTTTCGAAAAGAAGACGATTCAGCCGAAGCAGATGAGAGGAACTACGAATTTGGAATTTCACCATTACACGCTAGAATAAGATGTATGGAGTTCATTCTTAAACTAGCTTATGGACTATACCAAGAAGATGAGACAACCGACAAGAAGGAAGCCGAAAAGAAGAAAAGCGGATATTCAAAAGAATTTAGAGAAGAACTCGGGTGAATCATTGATATGCCAAAACTATGATTCGGTAACACAAATAATGGAAACACTTCACAAAGATTTTTTGAAAATCCAGAAGTTACATCAGCTATAACCCGAGTATAGACAAGGATCTTATAAAGAAACTGCAAGTTATTTTAAATGCGCTGTCATCTAAAGAATCTATTATTGTAGACAAATTCAACGAGTATACCAAAACCACTTCGGATCTTTTAAAAGCCAAATACAGCTTCAAACTCCTGACACCAACTCTGCACAAAATTTTGAGGGGAACTTATAAGACATCAAATTTTGCCAATCGGGGAGCTTTCAGAAGAAGCACAGGAATCAAGGAATAAAGACTACAAGCGATATCGATACTCAAATACATGCAAAGTCTCACGGAAAAGACAAAATGAAGATTTATTTAATATGCTAGCTATATCATCAGATCCACTTGTTTCATCTTTAAGACACGTTAGATCAAAAAAAGAGCTGAAAAAGAGCTGAAAGTAGTTAGATCTATAGTAGTTAATTGTAAACAAAAATATTTATAATGTATTCTATTTTATTTTCTTAATATAAATTTTATATTCTATTTGATTTTTTTTTTTTTTTGATTTTTTTTCGTCCGTTTACTTTTTTCCTACACTGTTTCATATAAAATATATCAGTCAAACAGTTTATAGAATAAACTGATGCCCCACAACATGAAAAAATACTGTTTTATAATACTCCTTAAAAAATATTTCTGAAATTGGTGCGTTAACTTTAAGCATCCACTGTTGTTATGAATTCACTTGAATAGTCAAAAACTTTTTTTTTTACAAAGTTTTAAAAATTTAGGACTGTTTTTGAAAGGTTTACTTTCAGACTTTATTCTGTTAACTCCTTTTTCTAAGAAAATCTTACATCAACCAATTATTCTGAAACACCCTGTAAAGTAATTTTCTTAAAATTCACAATTTATATAGCCTTGGAAATTACCTTTATGGGAAAAAAAATTGTTGCGATAGCTTCACGTGTTCAAAAGTTATGATTTTTGCAACGAAAAAAGTCATTTTGGACCACAGTGCACCGGGACACTTCCTGGTAGGTGAACCATTAATTTTACCTCTTCCTTTCAGATTAGACGAAAGACCAGAGACAATAGGAGTTAAACTATGGAAGGAGAGACAGCAAATGGTCAATCATTTCTGGTGTCGTTGGCAGGCGGAGTACCTGACCACTCTGCAGGAGCGGAAAAAATGGAGAAGGGAGAAGGAGAACCTCAAGGTTGGTCAATTGGTGGTGCTCAAAAGCGAAAATTTTCCCCCCACCAGTTGGGCTATGGCAAGGATTTGCGAATTACTTCCAGGCAAGGATGGCCTCGTTAGGAACGTGGTAGTTCAAACTGCTACGAATAAACTGAAGCGACCGGTGCAGAAGATTTGCGTCCTACCTGTCAACACGGAGATGGAGAAGTAAAAACCATGTTTTTAGCCGGGACTGTTACGAATGGCAACCCTGGCCATTCGTGCTGAATACGAAAATAATATAACAATCATGTGAAATGAAATGTATTTTAGTCAGTCTCGATCGGTATCGCACCGAGAGAGCAAATGTTGGAGATCCGGAGAACGGATGGAATAAATGTGGGTTTTTTTATTATAATTTTTCCCACAATAAAAATTCGTTTTCGTTTTATTTAATCGGATCTTAAACAAATATCATATACAAAATTTTCTTTCATAGTTTTTGATAAGTTGTTGTTTCTTTGTAGTCTGTGAGATTAAGTTAATTTTTTTGTTTTTGTGGAATTAAGGACAAGTTTTTACAAATTCTTTTATAAAGTTTTGAGTTTTTCATTTTAGAGGATACGTTTTGATAATAGGACTTGCCGTCTATACAGGGTGTCCGGTAATTCGTTTGCCATACTTTGGGATGTGATTCTTGGTCATATTATAAGAAAAAAATTGTTTTACAGCAAAGTCTGATTTTCAACTTTGACATCACTTTTTGACGATTTAAAAAAAGGCTAACTTTGGTGTACCCTGACCCATGTTAAGGTCAATTTCTCTGTCAGTATTAATGGTAGGGACCTCATTTTGTACTTTTTTTTGCAAATGCAAATCTTTAAAACTACGTTTAAATTGAGCTGATATGTTCTTAGGGTTGCCAGATATTCAATTTTAAATGGTGCTCAATTTTTCTCGCCCGAGAAAAATTCTGAATTTGAGGTCAATTTTTTTCAAAAAATGCGTAATAAACATAAAGTTTACTTATTTTTATCTGATAAACAAAACAATAATAAACAAAAACTGATTAATAAGTGCATTAAAAAACCCATACATTTTATGATACTTGGGAAAATCTAAAACAGGTAAAATTTAAAAAAAAAAATGATTTTTTGCCCTGAGGTGTAAAGGGCTTAAATAAAACAATAATTTGGGTAGTCCTAAGTATTTTTTTTATTTTATGTACATACAAATACAGTCACAATAAGTGCTCAAAGTACCCTTCTGCGTTTTGAATGCATGCTAGAGCCAGTTTTTAGATTTCATTTTGAATGTTTATTCTCGATAACTCTTGCCTTACTTTTAGTGATCCTTCGGAAATACATACATACGTTGTTCTAATTCAGTTAAAGTTGTTACGAGTATTTCAGATGAGTAAACGAATTCTTTCATTCGTCCCCATACAAAAAAAAATCCAGTACAGTGAGATCGGGAGATCTTGCAGGCCAGTGAATTGGTCCATTTCTGCCTATCCATCGATCACCGTATTCTTCATCCAGCCAAGTCGTAACTTCACGACCATAGTGGGCCGGAGCATCAACTTGTTGGAAATATGATGAAGCTAGTTAAAGCAGAGGAACATCCTCGAATAGGTCTGGTAGATTATTTTATAAAAACTACAGATAGTTAGTAGAATTGAGTCGGGATTGTAATTTGAAAGACCCGATTAATTTATTTCCAATTACACCTGCCCACATATTGACACTGAAACTGACCCAGTTTCTCGAAGCCTTCGAAAGGTACTTCAAAAACATTTCGAGAAGGAAGTCGTCTGTTAGGATAAAGTTCCTGGTATATTCGCTGTGCTCTTTTTGAATTTCCATTGCACAACCCATAAACGTCTGTGTATTCTTTTCTCGTAAATGAACGCATTTTAAAAAGCGCTCTTATCCAACTGTAATCGTGACTTAACTTAATAATCTGATGAATGAATTTGTTTTTCTATATTTTTATACCACTAATTTAGTTAATTTACACATTAAACATTCATACCCCAAATTTAACTCTCCATGAGAAGAGGTAAGGTAAATAGTGTTTTGACAGCAAGTCAAGTAAGTATAACTACACTCTTTTCATGAGTAAATATATAAATAAATTTGGTGGTGCAACAGCTCGGAGTGAACCAGGACCTAGTGACTTACAACTCTGAACTAATCCTGTGTGCGTGTTACCAGGAACAGAGAGGACCTACAATTTTCTGCCGATTCCAAACGGCTTATGAGCAGCACTTTCCAAGAGATACTCTTGGAGAATTTGTCAATTCCTCGAAAGAGGCAGTACACCCCTGAAAAAAACTTTCTTTTAGCGGCTGAGAATCGAACTCGAGACTTTCCGCATGACAGTCCAACGCACTAACCATTATGCCAAGGGGTACTACATTTTCATAAGTCCACAGTCTTAAAAATTACCTAAAAACTTGGAAAACGACTCCAATTGCAAAGTATTGCAATAAGAGTAGGTAAAAAAACCAAAATTCGATTTTTTACTTGTTTTAGATTTTCCCAAGTATCATAAAATGTATGGTTTTTTGGGTGCAACTATTAATGAGGTTATTTTATTATTTTTTTGTTCATCAGGTAAAAATAAGAAAACTTTATGTTTATAACGCATTTTTTGAAAAAAATTGACCTCAAAGTCAAAAACATATCAGTGTAATTTAAACGTAATTTTAAAGGCTAGTATTTATTCTAAAACAAAGTCTTAAATGAGGTCCCTACCATTAGTACTGATAGAGAAATTGACCTTAACATGGGTCAGGGTACACTAAAGTTAGCCTTTTTTAAATCATCAAAAAGTGATGTCAAAGTTGAAAATCAGACTTTGCTGTTGAACAATTTTTTTCTTAGAATATGACCAAGAATCATATCCGACACGAATTACCGGACATCCTGTATAGCCTTTTAATTTTGGAGGACGTTGTTATAAGCAATTTAGGAATCATTTATACAAATAGAAAATATTTAGGTAGAACAAGCTTAGCAAGTTTTTTGATATAAACGACATTAGTGTAATTTTTTGTTGATATTTCATTTATTTAGAAATATTAAGTGTGAGCTATAAAGATCTTTGAAAATGGATATCAATAGACTTTCTCAAGAGGAACTCACCTAAGAGATGCTCAGTAGGGGATGAGAGAAGGTTACAGTAGATGACATGAGAAGTTCGTTAAGAGCTTCTCGTATGTAAGAACGGAGAGGTTCGGTAGAGGCGTACAGTAAGTACCC
Source organism: Chrysotoxum bicinctum (assembly GCA_911387755.1). Taxonomy (NCBI): domain Eukaryota; kingdom Metazoa; phylum Arthropoda; class Insecta; order Diptera; family Syrphidae; genus Chrysotoxum; species Chrysotoxum bicinctum. The sequence continues at coordinate 119,402,036 of OU426987.1, forward strand.
TTTTTCTTATATTAAGATAGAGATACAGTACAGGAGAAAATTGAATCCAAAATCGTCGGAATTTTTAAAAGTCTTAACCAAAATTGGGTGGCCTTTAATAGGTTAGGTAAAGCGCAGGCAGAAGGGGATGAAGAGGCAGCCAGCATGCGTACATTGTTTAAGAGGTTAGGAGAACCACTTTTAGAAAAGAGGAGTGGCAATTTTAATGAAAAATTTGGACCCGTTTTATAAGAAGCAGATAGTTTCCAAAAACCGCAGTCGGTCAAGGAGTTAGCTAGTTTAGGCAGGGATTTAGAAACACTTAGGGCAAATATAGAAAATTTTGAGCCACCGCACATAGGATTATTCTGATCGAAAACCTGGACAAAAGTCGATTTTCTAAAAAGTAAAATTGTGAAGTAAATGCAATGCAAAGCGGACGGTAAATACATATACATGGGTTCATATGATGAACTTCTTGTTTTTGTTGTAAAGTGTGTGGCGTGACAAAACAAGTTCAAAGTCAAGTGTTTATTTACTTGCATGTTTTTTTGTAATTTGTGGTTATTTGGCGAGTATTGTTTAGAGATTGATTGTGAGTGGGTGTGCTTTTCAACATAAAATTTTTAAATGGAAAATTGAATTGCAGGTATTAAATAATAATTAAAGAGTAGTTCCGGAAATATTAATTTTTTTTTTTTGTTTGTTTAAATGATAGTGGGGAAATTCTCTGCCAAATGCCACATGCCTTGTTGCGTGTCAGGGGTACCACAGGGGCGTAACTTTATGAGTCAAAAAAGTGCGGTGGCATGCTTGCTCTAGCTCGGCTTAGCTCGACGGATTGGGGCGGTTCTTGCCCTTTTTCGATCTTATCCCACACAACAAACAAAAAAAATCATGCCTAGGTCTAAGGATAAGGAAAGGAAGCGGAATTAGGATTATAGGATAGGTATTTGGGAAAGGAAATAAAAAAAGGAATAGCACAAACCTAGTTACCTATGCTACTGCATTGGTGAAAGGGTGAGACTTCGAGCTGACTTCTCGGAAAAACAGAAAAAAAAGGAAAGTTTAAGTAAAAGTAACCTAACGCTAGACTATAACTAAGCCCTAAAATAAAAATTTATATTTGAAGGATATAATCTTAAAACTAAACCTATCTAATCTATATCTAATAAAAAACTTTTTGTTTGCTTTTTTGTTCACCGAAAAATCCTTAAAAATCACCACTGTCTCACCAACACAGCAGTTCGCTGAGCCCACAAAGACATTGCCTGGTGTTGATGGCAAAGGTTTGGCCTACCCTCCCTTGTATCGAAGATACTACCATTGCTACATCCTTGGCCAAATGTCTATTGGAAGTAGCCCCCGATTTGAACCTCCAGTCGTAACCTAGGTCATTATCGTCCTAGTAAAATCTGTAAATAAAAATCTTCTCATCTTTATAGAGTAGAGTGAAGTACGTAGTTCCGGTCAGTAAGTAATACAGTCTGTAAAATAAGTCGTTAAGGTAAGTATAAGTAAAGTATGTAAGTAAGGTAAGTATAAGTAGCGTATGTAAATAAGGTAAGTAGGTAACGTCATATGAAGCGTACGTAAATAAGGTAAGTAGGTAACGTCATGTATTTATAGTTGTCAAAAACGTACTTCTAGTCAGTTAGTTAAGTGGGTAAGTAAAATAGTATGTAGTAGGTAAGTATATTCGGAAACGGTTTACGTAAGTATTGTCCATGGGTCAAGTCGAATCCGTAATAGGTCACTATTTATCCGTCTTATGTCATTTCTCTCTGTCTTCACACACCCTTTCTTAGAATTTTAGCACTCCATTGTTTTTTTTTGGAACTTCAGTGAAAGTCACAATTAAAAAGATAAGATTTCATTTAAATTTGATTTTATTTTATAAATTCGAAAAAAGTTGATTTCTATTATAATATTCAAATTCAAAAAAAAATAGGAAGAAAGAAAATCTATCGTGATCAAAAAAATATTCGCTTCAATGCGTTTAAATCTTACCGAGATTCTTGATATTTTACTATTATCATATATACATATTTTATTAATAAAAAAAATAGCTTTATTAAAAAAATTATTAGAAAATAACGGTGATACCTACAGAGTAATGCTATGGCATTTTGAAAAGCCAGAAATACATTCTTTAATTTTGTTTTTAAATAAAGTTGTTCGAGTGAATAGTTTTTGAAAAATTAATTTTCAAAATCAAAATTAAATTTTTTTTTTTAAACAATTTTTTTTCAAAATTTTACGTAATTAAGTATTATTTTTTTATTCAATATTCAATGCTCTTATTAATTTTTGATCAAACACAAAAAACCGGATGTCAAAATGTTTTGTAGTTTTTGAGAAAATCAAAAATAACAAAAACTACTTTTGTTCTAAGAAAAGCCTTTTATTTTAGTTTTTACGTTTTTGGATTCTTATGAAGGTGAATTTACGATTGAAAGGATTAACTTTCTTTTTACTATTTTTTTAATTATCGTCTTATAAGCATACAATAATGTGACAAAGTACTGGATTAACCATATTTCACACATTTTTTCATTGAGAACACCTGCGTGAGAGCATTGGTTTAAAATTGACCTGCCACTTTTTTATTATGGTGGGGTCGGCCTGGCTTAGGTGCATTTACGAAAGAAAGGATTAACTTTGAATATTGAATAAAAAAATAATACTTAATTACGTAAAATTTTGAAAAAAAATTGTTTAAAAAAAAAAATTCATTTTTTTTTCAAAATTTTGATTTTGAAAATTAATTTTTCAAAAACTATTCACTCGAACAACTTTATTTAAAAACAAAATTAAAGAATGTATTTCTGGCTTTTCAAAATGCCATAGCATTACTCTGTAGGTATCACCGTTATTTTCTAATAATTTTTTTTCTGTTTTAAGTGATTTTTTTCTTAAATTGCCCCTCCCGCCTAAACGGGGGGAAATAGACCCCCCCTCCCATACGATTTTTTTCTTATCTAAGTCCAACCTACACGCCCTAGCTATTTGTCACACCTTATGCCAATCACCCTGTATATGTAACAAAAAAATCAATATAATTCATCCAAACTTACTAGTTTAAATGTCCATCGATGTCCTGCCGGAGTTAAAGATTCCAATTACGGATTAAATAATATTTTCTTTATTTTTTAATTATAGAAGACTAATGATATTGTTGAAAGTCAAAATGAATATGAATATATTTCTCACATATATTTATAAAACAAAGTTTTCTAATACTAGATGTTATACATAAAAATGATTTTAAGGAAAGGGTTTTAATAGAGAGGTGTTTCTGTAACTCCGGCAGTACTTTTCAGGAACAATGTCTCCAATTTGGTGACCAGGTTATATAGGTTATATATATACTCGTATCAAAGCCCAGATATGTACACTCTTTACTTTTTTTTTCACTTACACTTTCCTCTTTCTTTCACTTTCTTTATAAATGTATATGATTATTCTCTTTTTTCTTATAATAAATCTAATTTATTTTTGTATCCGTTTAATTTCTGTATTTTACGATCTTCTTTCTTTCCTTTACACTTTTATTATTTCTTCCAAAAATCAAAAACAAAATTATCAAAATTAACCCGTCCAGAAGGGACCAAAAAAACTAAGGGTATAAAAAGAAAATAAAAAATCACTCATGTCCAGAAGGGAACAAGTATATGTTAGATTCAAAGTCCTGAAGGGACCAGCAAACTTTCTACTTCACCAGTTGTGTCTCTAGGAGCACCCTTTGTGCAGTTGAATCACAGTGCCTGTCAAACCTCCAAGTCCAAAAATAGTTAGTCCCTTGAGCCCAACCCTTACAAATTGCAAACCCGTCTAAATGTCGGTGAGGAATAAAACGCGCAGGGCCTCGATGAGCTACTTCGTATATTTATTGATATACATATATCGAGACACTCCTTGAGATGCGTTTTCGAACCAAAGACTCAGCTTTCAAAGAACGGGGCTTCAAGGTGCCTTCGATAATTTTTACACCCTTAGCAGGGTTGGTCGAATTAATTACACTACATTTTTTACATCATTAACTACGCGTAGTTATTTGAATAAACTACATGTCTAATTTACTACAATTTGTTACGTCTACTACATACCTAGTTAATTCATAAAAAATCAATAGAATAAAGGAAACCAAATAATTTTGCACTTTTAAGATCTAATGAAGGTTTGTAAAAAAACTGAAAAAGTTTCATTTACCATAAGGATGAAGAATTGTAGGAATTTTACATAATAGATGGGAAGTATATTTTTGGAGACAAACAATTTACTTTGGCATAATCAAAGGATATGGATTATGAACACATGATTTAAAGATATTTTTTAATGCATCCTGTATAGCCTTTTAATTTTGGAGGACGTTGTTAAAAGCAATTTAGGAATCATTTATACAAATAGAAAATATTTAGGTAGAACAAGCTTAGCAAGTTTTTTGATATAAACGACATTAGTGTAATTTTTTGTTGATATTTCATTTATTTAGAAATATTAAGTGTGAGCTATAAAGATCTTTGAAAATGGATATCAATAGACTTTCTCAAGAGGAACTCACCTAAGAGATGCTCAGTAGGGGATGAGAGAAGGTTACAGTAGATGACATGAGAAGTTCGTTAAGAGCTTCTCGTATGTAAGAACGGAGAGGTTCGGTAGAGGCGTACAGTAAGTACCCTTTTTCTTATATTAAGATAGAGATACAGTACAGGAGAAAATTGAATCCAAAATCGTCGGAATTTTTAAAAGTCTTAACCAAAATTGGGTGGCCTTTAATAGGTTAGGTAAAGCGCAGGCAGAAGGGGATGAAGAGGCAGCCAGCATGCGTACATTGTTTAAGAGGTTAGGAGAACCACTTTTAGAAAAGAGGAGTGGCAATTTTAATGAAAAATTTGGACCCGTTTTATAAGAAGCAGATAGTTTCCAAAAACCGCAGTCGGTCAAGGAGTTAGCTAGTTTAGGCAGGGATTTAGAAACACTTAGGGCAAATATAGAAAATTTTGAGCCACCGCACATAGGATTATTCTGATCGAAAACCTGGACAAAAGTCGATTTTCTAAAAAGTAAAATTGTGAAGTAAATGCAATGCAAAGCGGACGGTAAATACATATACATGGGTTCATATGATGAACTTCTTGTTTTTGTTGTAAAGTGTGTGGCGTGACAAAACAAGTTCAAAGTCAAGTGTTTATTTACTTGCATGTTTTTTTGTAATTTGTGGTTATTTGGCGAGTATTGTTTAGAGATTGATTGTGAGTGGGTGTGCTTTTCAACATAAAATTTTTAAATGGAAAATTGAATTGCAGGTATTAAATAATAATTAAAGAGTAGTTCCGGAAATATTAATTTTTTTTTTTGTTTGTTTAAATGATAGTGGGGAAATTCTCTGCCAAATGCCACATGCCTTGTTGCGTGTCAGGGGTACCACAGGGGCGTAACTTTATGAGTCAAAAAAGTGCGGTGGCATGCTTGCTCTAGCTCGGCTTAGCTCGACGGATTGGGGCGGTTCTTGCCCTTTTTCGATCTTATCCCACACAACAAACAAAAAAAATCATGCCTAGGTCTAAGGATAAGGAAAGGAAGCGGAATTAGGATTATAGGATAGGTATTTGGGAAAGGAAATAAAAAAAGGAATAGCACAAACCTAGTTACCTATGCTACTGCATTGGTGAAAGGGTGAGACTTCGAGCTGACTTCTCGGAAAAACAGAAAAAAAAGGAAAGTTTAAGTAAAAGTAACCTAACGCTAGACTATAACTAAGCCCTAAAATAAAAATTTATATTTGAAGGATATAATCTTAAAACTAAACCTATCTAATCTATATCTAATAAAAAACTTTTTGTTTGCTTTTTTGTTCACCGAAAAATCCTTAAAAATCACCACTGTCTCACCAACACAGCAGTTCGCTGAGCCCACAAAGACATTGCCTGGTGTTGATGGCAAAGGTTTGGCCTACCCTCCCTTGTATCGAAGATACTACCATTGCTACATCCTTGGCCAAATGTCTATTGGAAGTAGCCCCCGATTTGAACCTCCAGTCGTAACCTAGGTCATTATCGTCCTAGTAAAATCTGTAAATAAAAATCTTCTCATCTTTATAGAGTAGAGTGAAGTACGTAGTTCCGGTCAGTAAGTAAGCAGGTAGATACAGTCTGTAAAATAAGTCGTTAAGGTAAGTATAAGTAAAGTATGTAAGTAAGGTAAGTATAAGTAGCGTATGTAAATAAGGTAAGTAGGTAACGTCATATGAAGCGTACGTAAATAAGGTAAGTAGGTAACGTCATGTATTTATAGTTGTCAAAAACGTACTTCTAGTCAGTTAGTTAAGTGGGTAAGTAAAATAGTATGTAGTAGGTAAGTATATTCGGAAACGGTTTACGTAAGTATTGTCCATGGGTCAAGTCGAATCCGTAATAGGTCACTATTTATCCGTCTTATGTCATTTCTCTCTGTCTTCACACACCCTTTCTTAGAATTTTAGCACTCCATTGTTTTTTTTTGGAACTTCAGTGAAAGTCACAATTAAAAAGATAAGATTTCATTTAAATTTGATTTTATTTTATAAATTCGAAAAAAGTTGATTTCTATTATAATATTCAAATTCAAAAAAAAATAGGAAGAAAGAAAATCTATCGTGATCAAAAAAATATTCGCTTCAATGCGTTTAAATCTTACCGAGATTCTTGATATTTTACTATTATCATATATACATATTTTATTAATAAAAAAAATAGCTTTATTAAAAAAATTATTAGAAAATAACGGTGATACCTACAGAGTAATGCTATGGCATTTTGAAAAGCCAGAAATACATTCTTTAATTTTGTTTTTAAATAAAGTTGTTCGAGTGAATAGTTTTTGAAAAATTAATTTTCAAAATCAAAATTAAATTTTTTTTTTTAAACAATTTTTTTTCAAAATTTTACGTAATTAAGTATTATTTTTTTATTCAATATTCAATGCTCTTATTAATTTTTGATCAAACACAAAAAACCGGATGTCAAAATGTTTTGTAGTTTTTGAGAAAATCAAAAATAACAAAAACTACTTTTGTTCTAAGAAAAGCCTTTTATTTTAGTTTTTACGTTTTTGGATTCTTATGAAGGTGAATTTACGATTGAAAGGATTAACTTTCTTTTTACTATTTTTTTAATTATCGTCTTATAAGCATACAATAATGTGACAAAGTACTGGATTAACCATATTTCACACATTTTTTCATTGAGAACACCTGCGTGAGAGCATTGGTTTAAAATTGACCTGCCACTTTTTTATTATGGTGGGGTCGGCCTGGCTTAGGTGCATTTACGAAAGAAAGGATTAACTTTTTTTGTAAAATTTTTTTATTATCAGTCTTATAAGCATACAATAACACATTTTTTCATTGAGAACACCTGCGTGAGAGCATTGGATTAATATTGATCTGCGAATGTTTTTTAAATAATGCAGCGTTACACGCCCTAACTAGTGACAGAAAAATGCAATTGCGAAATAAGAACAAAAATGTTCCTAAATCTTGAAATCAATTTAAATAATAAATACATGCATATTTAGATAAAATACATAATTACTGTTTATTTAAAGTTAATCCTTTCTTTCGTAAATGCACCTAAGCCAAGCCGACCCCACCATAATAAAAAAGTGGCAGGTCAATTTTAAACCAATGCTCTCACGCAGGTGTTCTCAATGAAAAAATGTGTGAAATATGGTTAATCCAGTACTTTGTCACATTATTGTATGCTTATAAGACGATAATTAAAAGAATAGTAAAAAGAAAGTTAATCCTTTCAATCGTAAATTCACCTACATAAGAATCCAAAAACGTAAAAACTAAAATAAAAGGCTTTTCTTAGAACAAAAGTAGTTTTTGTTATTTTTGATTTTCTCAAAAACTACAAAACATTTTAACATCCGGTGTTTTGTGTTTGATCAAAAATTAAAAAGAGCATTGAATATTGAATAAAAAAATAATACTTAATTACGTAAAATTTTGAAAAAAAATTGTTTAAAAAAAAAAATTCATTTTTTTTTTTCAAAATTTTGATTTTGAAAATTAATTTTTCAAAAACTATTCACTCGAACAACTTTATTTAAAAACAAAATTAAAGAATGTATTTCTGGCTTTTCAAAATGCCATAGCATTACTCTGTAGGTATCACCGTTATTTTCTAATAATATTTTTTCTGTTTTAAGTGATTTTTTTCTTAAATTGCCCCTCCCGCCTAAACGGGGGGAAATAGACCCCCCCTCCCATACGATTTTTTTCTTATCTAAGTCCAACCTACACGCCCTAGCTATTTGTCACACCTTATGCCAATCACCCTGTATATGTAACAAAAAAATCAATATAATTCATCCAAACTTACTAGTTTAAATGTCCATCGATGTCCTGCCGGAGTTAAAGATTCCAATTACGGATTAAATAATATTTTCTTTATTTCTTAATTATAGAAGACTAATGATATTGTTGAAAGTCAAAATGAATATGAATATATTTCTCACATATATTTATAAAACAAAGTTTTCTAATACTAGATGTTATACATAAAAATGATTTTAAGGAAAGGGTTTTAATAGAGAGGTGTTTCTGTAACTCCGGCAGTACTTTTCAGGAACAATGTCTCCAATTTGGTGACCAGGTTATATAGGTTATATATATACTCGTATCAAAGCCCAGATATGTACACTCTTTACTTTTTTTTTCACTTACACTTTCCTCTTTCTTTCACTTTCTTTATAAATGTATATGATTATTCTCTTTTTTCTTATAATAAATCTAATTTATTTTTGTATCCGTTTAATTTCTGTATTTTACGATCTTCTTTCTTTCCTTTACACTTTTATTATTTCTTCCAAAAATCAAAAACAAAATTATCAAAATTAACCCGTCCAGAAGGGACCAAAAAAACTAAGGGTATAAAAAGAAAATAAAAAATCACTCATGTCCAGAAGGGAACAAGTATATGTTAGATTCAAAGTCCTGAAGGGACCAGCAAACTTTCTACTTCACCAGTTGTGTCTCTAGGAGCACCCTTTGTGCAGTTGAATCACAGTGCCTGTCAAACCTCCAAGTCCAAAAATAGTTAGTCCCTTGAGCCCAACCCTTACAAATTGCAAACCCGTCTAAATGTCGGTGAGGAATAAAACGCGCAGGGCCTCGATGAGCTACTTCGTATATTTATTGATATACATATATCGAGACACTCCTTGAGATGCGTTTTCGAACCAAAGACTCAGCTTTCAAAGAACGGGGCTTCAAGGTGCCTTCGATAATTTTTACACCCTTAGCAGGGTTGGTCGAATTAATTACACTACATTTTTTACATCATTAACTACGCGTAGTTATTTGAATAAACTACATGTCTAATTTACTACAATTTGTTACGTCTACTACATACCTAGTTAATTCATAAAAAATCAATAGAATAAAGGAAACCAAATAATTTTGCACTTTTAAGATCTAATGAAGGTTTGTAAAAAAACTGAAAAAGTTTCATTTACCATAAGGATGAAGAATTGTAGGAATTTTACATAATAGATGGGAAGTATATTTTTGGAGACAAACAATTTACTTTGGCATAATCAAAGGATATGGATTATGAACACATGATTTAAAGATATTTTTTAATGCTGAATTTTATGTACATCGTATATACATACAAATATTACCCAAAAACTGTTTGAAAATAATGAAAACCAGGAACTAGGTAGTTATGTATATTTAAACTTGAAACTATTATATTTTAAAGAAGCACAGCACATGTGTCCCAGAGAGCTCCAATACGATCTTTTTCCATCTAAATTGAAGTAAATCCACCTTCAGCTCACTCCGCTTATTAAAAATGAATAACTGAACGTTTAATTTCAAAATTCAAATTTCAAATGCACAACTGACAGTAAATTGACAGCAATGACATTTTAAACTACGTCTGCTACAATTTGCTACATTAACTTCATTTAACTACATTTAACTACATTTAACTACATTAACTACATAAATTACGTAGCAGACGTAATAAATGTAGTTATTTCTAAAAAGTGACAGTTCGGCCAAGCCTGCTTCTTAGAGCTTATGTTTTTTTTTTTGTTAATTTTTTTTTCTTTTTTTTTGTAATTTTAATTTTGTTCTTTTTTAATGCAAAATTATGATTTAAAAGTCTCTTGCTTTAGAACACTTGTGTAAAAAAAAATTATACCCGAACAAAAAAAATTACGTATGTATAACGTTTTTAAGTTCCGTGGCTTCGACTGTTATTCTGTGATCTTGTCTCGTTGAATCCCTAATTTGATTACATAATCATCGGTTATTGCCCTACAATCTATATTTGCCTTCTCCTCTATTTATTGTAATCTATTCTCCTATTCAAAATACCTGTGTACGTAAAACTTATGTCTTAAACCTATACTCTTGTCGGTGTTGTCTATTATCTTGTAATAAATGTATGTCAATGTATACTACCTATAAATCTAATATTGCACTAAATAAATTAAAATTAACTAATAAAATACATAAATAATAAAAAAAATATCACAGCTAAAATACCTAAGATCTAATAGTATTGCACTAAATGAATAAAATTACTAATAAAAGAAATAAATAAAATAATTATAAAAATAAAAATAAAACATCTAAAATAATTACATAATAATAACTAATACTATTGCACTAAATCCCTACATATCAGTATTTAATACCCCCACCTGACTAGAAATACTTTTCTCCTATTGTGAACGTCAACATTGCAGATTTATCTAATTCAGCACAATTCAGCATGCAAAATCTGTCATCTGTCACTTCGTAAACGTTTACGCATTCACATAAACATCGTCAAAATTTGCTCAGTTTTTGGACATAAATATAAAAAAAAAAACTATAAATAAACAAACAAGGAGTGAACTTGTACACCCATATTCTATATGTATGGTGTAGCAAGTTGCAGAACACTCCAAATGATGGTAAGTCATTTCTACCTACAATCTTGCATTCTAACTATTCATTGTTTTCTTATTTTCTTTTTATAGATTGTCTACTTATGTTGTGTCCAGCGAATGCATCACCACACGAAGAGGTGGATCTTCATCAAAGGAACATCGTCCTATCACCCTACATTGTTGTGGACAACCAGGTAACCTATTGCAGCTCCCCCAACGCGGACAACAAAACCATACTCCGTTGTGGATATTATACTTCTTTGATTTTTTTGTTTGTAATTTTTTTTTCTTAAATAAAAGTGTTTGAAAGTGCGTTAAAAGAAGAGTTACAGTGTTTCACTGTTATCTTATAGATACCGAAGTTGTGGTGCCTTTTATTTGTACCCAGTGGGATCGGATACGTAACAGCCTAAGTGTTTTTTTTATAGTATACCCTGCCATTCTTCTTTGAAATATAGGTTTATGGTAACCTTGACTATTCTTTTAATCTAATTCCAAAAATTTGCGTGCGATCTTATACGATTTACAAAATTATTTGTGAATGAAATTTTCACTATTAGAAAAAAACACTCATACGCCCTCCGTTTTTTTTTCAATATTATGGAAGGTAATTGTAGCGGGAAAATAAATGAAAAAGTTAATTATCTTAAGAGCATTTTACGTTCTTTGTCGCAAGAACAACTTAAAAATTATAAGCCTAAAGTTTTTTGACTGTTATACAATTTTAAGCAAACATTTGTTGAATCCAGTCGCAGAAAAGTTACATTCTTAGAAATCAATAAATCGTGGCTAGAAGGGATATTCACAATTTCCATTTCTTGTGCCAAACCTGGGCGACCCGACAAATATTTTTAAGGATTATGTGGCAGGATTAAAAGAAGAAAAACGGAAACAATTAGAGAAACTGCTCAAAATGAGGAATTGGCTTATGCAGCTCAAATGAAATTGAGAGAATCGGGAAAAACTACGGCATTAAAAGTTTTGAAGTAAATCTTGAAAGAGCGATGAAATATAAAAAAGCTTATAGCGATTCGATCAAGGCAAAAAACGAAAAACTTCCCATACTTGCAGCACTTTACATGTTTGTGGAAGCAAACAATATGAAATAACAGAAAACAATATGATTTATTGCAGCAACAAGTAAAAAATGTGTTCCGTGTTACAGTTTGTTTCAAAAAGCAAAAAAGAGAGCAGTTGAAGAGTCATTTACTGTGACTGAAACCTTGGCGGAGGTAAGTCTTCAGGATTTCGTGGACCGCACCACTCATCGATTGCTAATGAGTTTGCAGGAGGTTACAAAAACTTTAAATGAAACCGAACGAAAATCCCTTGAGCTAGTTACTAAGTGGAGGTGTGATGAGTCCCAACAAGTCCAATACAAACAAAAATTCGAAGATAGTTCTGATTCAGATGCTTCCATTTTCCAAAGCTCACTTGTGGCCCAAAAATCATTTGGCAAAATCCAACTCCATCTTCTCCTCGATTCTGCCGGCCCATAAGAATAAATTTTGTGAAAGAAACCATAGACATGTAGGATGCCTATATTTTACATCCTAAAATAAAGCCCAACATTTGAGAATATACCTTATTAACTTTAATATCATTTTTCCAAATCATTCCATATTCGAACTTAAACAATTTGAAGCTATTATATAACCTTTTTATTTTATTCAGTTATAGAATTGCGCGAAGTTAAAGTCAAAGTCAAGTTACCTACATATTTCCTTTAAATCATATTTTTTTTAATTTAAACTTTAAATTCATTTAAAAAAAAGAGAAACAATCTTTATTATTAATTTTAATTAGTGAATTAAAAACTATATTTTTAAACTTAAAAACTACGCCTTTTCAATTTAATCCCTCCCCCTACAATTGGTGTCAGAAGAAAAAAATACGTACAAAAAAAAAAAAACTCTGCATTATTAAATACGTGCGAAAAGTTATGACAAAGTGTTAAAGTGAAAAGATAAAACATAAAAAGCTTTGAATTACATCCATATCTTAAACTAATATTTAAAATCTAAAAAAAAAATCAAAAAAAATCTGAATATAAAATTCTTGCATTGAAAGCTTGTCATGTGACAAGAGTGCCTCAGTAAAAAAATTAATAAAACGAGAGTGAAATTTAAGAGAGTGCTATCATTTTATGTACAAAATTACACACACACATCATACATAAATTGGTGAAATCGTTTCATGTTGTTCCGTCTTACATTTGAAACTTAATTTAAGAGAAAACAATCTGCACAAAAAGCACTCAGTAGAGCAAAGTTCTTTTCTAAATTTCTTTGACGAGTCAAGCATTAAAACATACGAGTAGTACGAAAAGCTTTTATAGCATGAAAATAATGCAATGTTGAGAGACTGATTAGGAAAGGAGCTTTTAAATCGCATGCAAATTCATGTTTACATTTATTTTCTAAATAAAAATATCAAAACAAACCATTGGAAACGAAAGCTTTAAGCCAATATTTTTTTTTTGTTTTTGTTATGATGAGTTAAGAAAGTTAACCAGAAGACAATTGCAAACAATTTTAAAAGAGGAAAATTTATCATATAGATATAATTTTAAATCAGAATTAGTTGAAAGGTTGAATAATTTTTTTTGAAAGAAATTTGTTGCAGAGTTCATTGCAAAGGAAATACAACAAGAAGTTACTGATTCAGGTGATGAGAGTGAAGCTAGTGAACGTCGAAAGAAAGATATTGCTGTTGTTGCTGTTGAAAATCTAAAAGCTTTAGAAAAGATGCCCGAAACGAATAATTTTGTTTTCAAAGATGTCGAAGAATCTTTAGATAGATTTTCTGATGAAGGTGGGAAAATGTGATTCTTGGGTTGAAAGACTTCGAAGACATAGCTACAGTGTGTCAATGGAATTCGATACAAAAATACCTTTACGGTAGGCGTTTACTGAAAGGAGCTGCAAAACTAGCAGTGGAATCGACAAGCGGGATAACCAGTTGGGATGAGTTAAAAACTTTTTTTAATAAAAGAGTTTAATGATTCGCCATGTTGCATTAGCCTTCATAAACAACTTGAAACTAAAAAGAAAAAGAGTGATGAATCGTTCTTAGAATATTTTTATTCAATGAAACAAATAGCCATGAAAGGGAATTTTGATGATGAGTCTTTAATAATGTACATTGTCCAAGGTATTCCAGATAGTCCGTTGAATAAGACAGTTCTTTATGAAGCAACGAGTTTAGATGAACTGAAAAAGAAATTTCTTGTTTATGAAAAAATAAAAAGTCAGATGCCTAGTACCAGCAATTATCGAAGTCAAAACTCTTCTCAAAATGTTAAGCCAAGTTTTTCGAACACATCTAAAAATGCTGGAAGTAAAAAAAGATGTACAAATTGCGGTTCTTTTTCACACAATCAAAATGATTGTCCGAATAAAAGTAAAGGCGCAAGATGTTTTTCATGCAGTGAGTTTGGGCACATTTCCCCAAATTGTCCCAAGAAAGATGTCAGGAATTCCAACCAAAGTGTAAAGAGGATTAATAGACTAGACTATTGTGTGAAAGTTGTTGTTGCTGGAGAAGGATATGATGCATTAGTGGATACAGGAGCGGATGTATCTTTGATTCAAATGAGCGTTTGGAGGAAGATTGGTGCTGTTGTTGATGAGCTAGGAGAATGTTTGATGGGATTTGGTGATGGTGATGCGAAGCGAACGCATGGTTCATGTAAAATCGATGTTCTGATTGAGGAAGACATTTATTCCATTCGTTTTCATATTGTCCCAGATGAATGGATAGCAGATAGCATGATCTTGGGAAAGAATTTTTTGAGCGTTGCAAAAGTTTGCATTGAAAATGGTAATATCCAAGTTAAAAAAATTCCAAAAACCGTTAATTTAGAAGAAAACAATGTTTTACAAATCGACGTAGTAAATTTGGTCGAGAAGAATGATTTGGGTTCAATCATAGACCTCAAACTAAATCATATAAATGATCATATGATTTGAAATTAAATAAGAGATTTGGTTTGTTCATACGAGCCGAAGAAACCAGCAAAATGCAAAGTTGAAATGCGTATTGTACTATCCAATGATCGTCCAGTTTATCAAAAACCGAGAAGATTAGCACCAAAAGAGAAGGAAGACGTTAAGAAACAGATAGACATGTGGCTTTCAGAGGGGATAATACGACATAGCTATTCGGATTACTCAAGTCCTATAGTGTTAGTCAAGAAAAAGAATGGGTCGAACAGAATTTGTATTGATTATAGATTACTTAATGCCAAAATCATTAAAGATCGCCATCCACTTCCATTGATTGAGGAAATTTTAGAAGATCTTGTTGAAGGAATGTTTTTTGTCGTTTTGGACTTAAAGAATGGGTTTTTCCACGTGCCAATTGAAAAGGAAAGCCAAAAGTTCACAGCATTTGTAAAACCGAACGGGCATTACGAATTCCTTAGGGCACTCTTTGGTCTTTGTAATTCACCTTCAGTCTTTCAAAGGTTTATAAATGCTGTGTTTGAAAAGCTTTTACATACAGAATGGTTATGGAAGAATGTTTAGAAAAGCTAAGATTAGTTTTCGAAGTTGCTGCTAAAAATGGTCTAACTATCAACTGGAAAAAATGTGAACTTTATAACTTAAGCCGTCGAAAGAAAAAATACTGGCAGTTCAAAATTTCCCAAAACCGGATACTGTGAAGAAAATTCAGTCCTTTCTTGGACTTACAGGGTTTTTCAGGCGTTTTATTGCAGGATACGCCGTCATTGCAAAGCCTTTATCAGACCTGTTACGTAAAGATACGACATTTTGCTTTGGTCTGAATCAAGCTGAAGCTTTTCAAACCCTGAAGGACGCATTGTGCAAAGACCCAGTTTTGAAGTTGTACAATCCAGAGCTGGAAACGGAACTCCATACTGATGCTAGTAAGGTTGGATATGGAGGTGTTTTACTTCAAAAGCACAATGACAACGAAATGCATCCTGTGTTTTACATAAGCTACAAGTAATCAAAAAGTGAAAGTAACCTTACAAGTTATGAACAGGAGGTTTTAGCAATTGTGAAGTGTCTGCAAAAGTTAAGAGTATACCTTTTGAGTATTCCATTTAAGATTTACACAGATTGCAAAGCGTTCACAGCGACAATGAGAAAGAAGGAGTTATGTACGAGAGTTGCCAGGTGGGCAATATTCTTACAAGATTTTAACTTCGAAGTCATTCATAGAGATGGTACATCGATGAGGCATGTAGATGCACTTAGTCGTTTTCCGGCAATATTAAGAGTTGAGGATGGTGTTCTGTATCGAGTGAGAAAAGCGCAAGGAACCGATGAATTTTGCTCGCTTATAGCAAATATTTTAAAACATGAAGAGCATCAAGATTTCTTTATGCGTAACGGTGTTCTCTACAAGTTTGTGCAAGGAGATTATGCACTCGTTGTTCCAAAAAAGCTGCAAAGAGAAGTGCTACGAGGTATTCATGAGCAAGGTCATATGAGTGCACGAAAAGTCGAAGTTTTGGCTAGGAAAGATTTTTGGATACCAAGTTTATCAATGAAAATCAAACAAGTTATCGCAAACTGTATTCCATGCATACTTGGAGCTAGGAAAAGTGGGAAGCAGGAATGTTTTCTCAATCCAATCGAGAAGTTTGATACCCCTCTAAATACTTATCACCTTGATCATCTTGGTCCGATGAATTCGACAGCGAAGAGTTACAAGCATATGTTGGTTATCGTCGATGCTTTCTCTAAATTTACTTGGATTTTTCCTGTTAAGTCTACGGGTGCGGATGAAGTATTGAAGAAACTATTGCTCCAGAGTGAAACTTTCGGTGATCCAGTAAGAGTTATCACTGATAAAGGTGCTGCTTTTACATCCAACGTATTCAAAGAGTACTGCGAGGCAAGAAGGATAACTCATTCTCTGGTGACTACGGGTGTTCCTCGTGGAAACGGACAAGTGGAGAGGATCAACAGAACTATTATTGAAATGCTGACGAAGATGTCTGTCGACGCTCCGGACAAGTGGTTCAAGCATGTACCAAGGCTGCAAAGTATTATTAATTCAACGATAAATAGAAGTACGAATAAAACGCCTTTTGAGTTAATGTTTGGAGTCCGAATGAGATCTGTTGAGAACTTTGAACTGAAGCAACTGATGGAGGAGCTACTAATCGAGGAGTTCGAAGATCAGAGAAATAATCTGCGAAGTCAAGCCAACGAACAAATTGCCAAGGTTCAAGAAGAAAACCGGAAATCTTACAACCGTAAGAGGAAACCTGCTACGAAGTACAAATTGGGTGATCTTGTTGCAATAAATAAAACTCAGTTTGCACCGGGAACTAAGTTGTATCCATTGTACTTAGGCCCCTATGAAATCGTCAAAGTCAAACGAAACGACCGATATGATGTTCGTAAATGGGAAATCACGACGTACCGAATTTAACATCGTCATCAGCCGACTTTATGAAGCCATGGCCCAACGAAGATGGTAGTGAATGCGATGAGATTGAAAGCGATGAAAATGAAAGCGAAGATGAAGATGATGCCACTAATGAAATATAAGGATATCTAGAGATGTAATAAAGCGAAGATGACGTCTGAGACAGCCGACAAGCAGGATGTCCGAGTGTAGGATGCCTATATTTTACATCCTAAAATAAAGCCCAACATTTGAGAATATACCTTATTAACTTTAATATCATTTTTCGAAATCATTTCATATTCGAAATTAAACAATTTGAAGCTAATGTTATATAACCTTTTTATTTTATTCAATTATAGAATTGCGCGAAGTTAAAGTCAAAGTCAAGTGAAAGTCAAGTTACCTACATATTTCCTTTGAATCATTATTTTTTTTAATTTAGACTTTAAATTCATTTTAAAAAAAAGAGAAACAATCTTTATTATTAATTTTAATAAGTGAATTAAAAACTATATTTTTAAACTTAAAAACTACGCCTTTTCAATTTAATCCCTCCCCCTACAGACATTACTAGAAGTGAAGTGAATTACATTAGAAACAAGATTGGTTTACTGAACAAAACAGTTTTTTCTAGTATTGAGGTAAGTAGGAAATGCGAGCCTCAGACGTGTGACTTTTTTTTACGACCTTTTTAATGGGTTTTGGTGGGAATTTTGTTTAATTGGTTTTTTATTGCTTTTTAAATGTTTTGTTTTTCTTTGGCGGCATGAGCGGTCTGGTTTTTGAGGATTGTTTTGAGGGTTAGTGGATTGTGGTGTGGTGCGGATTGTGTGTGATTTGAGGATGGGTATTATGAGGGTGAGTTGGACATGAATGTGAAAAAGATGTTTTGAGGGATGGTTATGGTGTTTGTATATTGAGGATCGGTCAGATTGTGTGTAATTTGAGGATGGGTATTATGAGGGTGAGTTGGACATGAATGTGAAAGAGATGTTTTGAGGGATGGTTATGGTGTTTGTATATTGAGGATCGGTATTAAAATTTTTAAAATGAACTGTTGGGCGATGATGGTTTTCAAGTATCGTTGCAGTTGAATAGGTATGAATAAATATAAATTATCTTGTCGTTGTAGCTAGGAAAATATGTGTATAGATACGAGTATTCCTGTTTGTCATGATGATATGTGGACTTTTTAGATGAGGGTATTGATCTAGTCTGATATTTGGAATTGTTTTTTTTTTTTTTTATTGATTTGTTTTTCCTTGGGTGTTATGATGCTGATGGTTTTTGTTGGTTTGTTTTGTGGGTGAGTGAGTTATGGGGATGGTTGAAAAAAAAAAATATGTTGCCGTTGGTTGTGATGCAATGTGAGATTTCATAATCATGATGGGAACGAGATTTTGTTTGGAGTTCTATTTTTAAATGAGGAGATTGACCTAGTCCGAAATAGAATTTGGTGGTGGTTGGTTTTAACTTGATATGATTCAAGTGTCGTTGTAGCTAGGAAAATATGTGTATAGATATTCCTGTTTGTCATGATGATATGTGGACTTTTTAGATGAGGGTATTGATCTAGTCTGATATTTGGAATTGTTTTTTTTTTTTATTGATTTGTTTTTCCTTGGGTGTTATGATGCTGATGGTTTTTGTTGGTTTGTTTTGTAGGTGAGTGAGTTATGGGGATGGTTGAAAAAAAAAATATGATGCCGTTGGTTGTGGTGCAAAGTGAGATGTCATAATCATGATGGGAACGAGATTTTGTGTGGAGTTCTATCAAGTGTCGTTGTAGCTAGGTACATTTCTTTTGTGTGGTAAGTGAGTTATGGGGGTTGAAAAAATATGATTTGTTAGCTAGCTAGCTAGTTAGCTGATAGTTGTTGGAGTTTGGATATGAATGGGTGACGATGAGATGTGACTATAGGTATGCGTGTTTGTGTCTTTATTTTTACAAGACAAAGACATGGAATTATTTATATTTTAAGAAAAGGGATGATCTCTTAAGAAAAAGGGGAACTAACACTTTGTCTGTATAGCCGTGGTCTTCATCTGCAACAAGCTATCCCCATGATGACCAAAACGTTATATATATATACATATATATATACATATGAACCTACATATATTTTTAGAAAAAATGATCTTGAGAGTATAAAACCAGACTGGTTTTTCAGTTTGAAAACAGTTCATTCGTGTAATCAAGATATTAACGAACCTTTTTAACTTCAAAGAAAAATATGTCTTTCTTAACTAAAATCAAAAATGCTTTAAAGCAGTCAGAGGAACGGAAACCGATTTGCAGCATATCGAAGCTGGCGATTAAAAAAAGATTCCCGGTGGTTAAGGCGAGTAGGTGTACTACACGATTCGGGGAGCAGATTTCAGTGGAGCTCCAGGATTGTGTGGTTTATCTACCGAAACGGCTAGTTACTAGGCTGGATGACGAAGATGTAAAGCAATTGAAAAACTGCTCGCTGGAGGTGTTGGGGCCTTGCGGGCAGTCGTTTAACATAGACTTCCATGAGAAGGAAGAACAACGACAGGAACAGCAGCAGGAACAGCAGCAGGAACAGCAGCAGCAGCAGCAAACAACTCAGGAAAACATTGGAAATGAGCCAGATGTGAGTGGGGGAATGTATTTTTTAAACTCCCAAAAACGTTTATTTTATAATGAGTTTCAATAAGTACCTACATTAGTATAAAAAAAAATATAAAATATGTAACTTTGATTTAAAAAAAATAAATAAATAAATATACATATCAATTTGTATGAAATATAAATTTACTGTTTTTATTTATTCTCTGGGTATTCGTTTGGCTAAAGTCTTTGTTATTTTTTTCTAATTTTTAGCGAATTGAAGTTTTGAGTGAGATCGAGACTAAAGTAAAACGATTCGGCATAAAGGGAAGGAAGTTTGAATTCAAAATCAAGCCCATACCAAAGGATGAAGAACCATCTTCGTGGGTCAAGGGGGCAATTCATGATATGATTGCCTTCGCTGTGTCAGGCCTTGACTCAACAGATAAAGTAGGAATTACTTTCTGTGGAATGGGCTTTACTGAAAGAGGAAATGGATGGATTAACTTCAAAAATCTTTCCGAGCTGAAATTTAATGACGTCTGGGGAATGATTAGCAGAATATTCCAAAGTAACTCGCAAGGTTTGAGCACGGATAATTTCTGCATGTCAGTTACATCGGTAAAAATGCCAATTGGAAAAGGAAAAAAAAAACCTTCATATATGTTCAACACATTCGAGGAAGAGTGCAATCCTGAATAAAAAATAAATTGAAATCATTTGAATAAAACAAAAGCTTTTTTATTTTCAAAACTATACAGAAAGATGGTTTTTATTTGATTTCTTTTGAAATAGGTATCCATGAATTGTGGTCGGATGCAAAACCAAGCCATTTTACAAGCAATCGATTTTTTCTCCTTTGAAGCACTTTTTCAATCAGATATGTATCGGGAAACTTTGTTTTTTGTAGTTCCAGCTCATAGAACCCTCCTTTAATGGGGTGCCCCTGATAGTCTTCTAATAGATAAGTAACCGGATTTGTGTGTTGAACTTTGGTTATTTTGAAGATTTCTGTTGTCCAATTCGGTGTGTATCCCTTATCAAATACATGTTTGTATTTACTAATTCTGACAAATTCTCCCATCTTGAACTTTGGAACAATATGAATTTTGATGTGATCATATATTGTAGATAGTATTTACTTTTCATTTGCAGCATTGACTTTGGAAGGCTTCATTTTGATAGTACGATGTTTTGAATTGTTGTACTTTTTAGTTAGTGTATCTATTATATCAATCCAGCAATATGAACCATTGCCACTAAACTCTTTCCACATAAGGGCTTTCAGAGTGCGATTAAATCGTTCGACAATCGAGGCTTTAAGAGATGTAAATGTCGAATAATGATTGATCTTATGGTTTTTCATTAGGCTTTGGAAAGTTGTATTGAAAAATTCTTTCCCGTCATCGGTTTGTAAATTTTTTGGAATACGACCTTTTTTTAATATGTTTTTCATAGCATCTGTGACACTCGAACCGGTTTTATTTTTAATAGGGGCTGTCCAAGCAAATTTAGAAAATGTATCAATTACAGTGAGAAGATACCGATAATTTTTATTATCTGCCGAATATGCTCCCATTTCGACTAGATCAGCTTGCCATAAATCATCAAGCCCCTTGACAATGACTCGCCGTTTTTTGAAATTTCTTCTGGCTGGCTTGTGAAGTTCTTCGACAACATCTC
Source organism: Chrysotoxum bicinctum (assembly GCA_911387755.1). Classification (NCBI taxonomy): domain Eukaryota; kingdom Metazoa; phylum Arthropoda; class Insecta; order Diptera; family Syrphidae; genus Chrysotoxum; species Chrysotoxum bicinctum. The sequence goes on from OU426987.1 coordinate 119,423,598, forward strand.
TTTTACTCATCTTTGCACAGAATGATTAAAACAACAAAACATTTTACCTTCTTATAAGTTTATTCATTTAAAATTTTTTTATAAAAATTAACAATTCTCTTTATTTTACTAATTTTAACTTTAATTTTATAACATGCACAAGTGTCTGGTCCTTTATTGCACAAGTTAAGTGAAGAGTTTGAAGCACAGTTCAGGAAGTGAAATCTATTCGATGACATTATACGATCATCCTTTTCGAATCTCTTTACAAATAAAATACACTCCATGGCTTCTGAAAAGTGTGCGTCAAGTATGATGTGTTGATTAGATTTTAAGAATGTTAAAAGTTCGTCAACAACTAAATTAATTTTTAAAGAAGACATGTTTTTCATTTGAATTATAAGTGCAAGCTGAATTTAACATAGAGACTTCTATGTAAACTATTTATTTTAATCTTTCATACAACAACATTAATTTTTTAATTCTTATCAACTTATTTTCAACCATGTAGCAAGCACATGTATCCGGTCCTTCCTGGCATAAATTTGAAGACCAGGGACAGTTAACAAAATGACAGCCATAATCGGACGATGTCGAGGATAAATTTATAAATCTTTTCAAGGAAGTTATACAGTTCAAAAGCTCCTCATGATGTTCGTCTAGCAAGATGTTTTTATTTTCTCTAACGAATTTTAAGATTTCTTCAAAAATCAATGAAGGCTTTATGTTAGGCATCGCGAATTACTGACTGATCACATAGGTAGTAAGGTAAAGACTAAATTGATTTTAAGCAGATATGACGCGGTTTTCTTTATTTAAGTATTTTTCAATTTCAATTTGAAGGTATTGTCTAATTTGTTCAATTTTTTCGTCAACATAATTTTTGGAAGCGGCGTCTCCTTTTTCTTGAGGATCTTGAATATTTTGCAAGCGTTTCCAGTTTAAGTTATAATTGCCGTTTGTCGTGGTGAGAAATCCCTCACCAGGTGGCCCGGTTAATCCTCGCTCACCCTGTATACCCTGAGGTCCTTGCTCTCCTTTTTCCCCTTTTGCTCCCATTCTTGGGAAAGATCTATTCGAAATACGTCCGAATTTATCAATACTCATTTTATTTTTAGTTTTTAATATTTTATTCAATAATATTTGCTTCTTTCAGCTCTTCAATGATTGAAACAATTTCGTTAGAGTGGTTATTATGTCCAGATTGATGTGAAGCAATTAGAAGTCTCAATCGGTCTATGAGCTCATTAGGGTCATCCCAGAATATATAGTCTTTTTTTCATTTTTGATAACTGCATCAATCCACTCCCTGTAGCCGAAGGTGACAAATTAGGGGAATTATTTGTGTTATTTCCAAATAATTTACTTATTATATGTTTGTATTTATAACCACGATTGCCACGGACTTGTTTTCTCGAGTCATAAGAAACCCTATGTGCATTAGTATCAATTAATATCGACTTGTAATTTTTTAAATCTTCTTCGTTGTAGATGGATTTATCAGGTATTTTTTTAAATATTAGCTCGTATAATCCATTTGTTCCTTCAAAGTTTTTATTTTGAACTTGTAAATCATTTCCCTGAACATTAAACTTGGCATTTCCAAGATAAATCTTTCCATTTTTTAAATGTATACCATAAACGTTATCAATTAAACTCGAATTATTTAAAAATAAATCTAAATAGCTTTTTGGTAAATCTTGAAATTCTTTTTGCAATAATAACTGTTTTGTAAAATCATGATATCGAAGATTTCGATTAGAGGTTTTCGGTGTTTCGATACGATTTTCTGTAGTAGTATTGAGAGAATTAATGGAAGTGTTAGGAGGAGTTATGAATTCTTCGTTCAAGTTGTGTTTTATTTTCTTTATTGGACTTTCAAATACATTTTGTTCGTGTGCTTCGTTCTGTTTCACGTTTGATTTTTTCACTTGTTCGTTTAGAGGTTTGGTAATTGGTTTAAAGGTTTCTTCTATTTGAGTTTCGTAAGCTTCTCTACCATTTCTAAGAGCTTTGTATTTCTTTCTTAGATCATTGGTGGTTTTTATAAGTTCTTTTGTTAATTTCACATCAATATTCATCATATTGAGGACGTTTTCTTTTACAGAAACAATTGGTAAATAAGTGTCGTATTGCTTTAACAAATCTTCCTAGTTTTATATTGATGTTTGATGATAAAGAATGATAGGCTCCAAGGTGTATGGAATCAGTTTTTAAAACTATTTTGTGTTCGCTTAACTTTTTGAACTGCTCTCGTAGAACATTTCTATGCATGTGACAAAATTTTATCATTTGACCGGTTTTTAAAGCTGTTGCATTGTACTGCTCATGAACTGGTTTGAACCGTATCTTATCTGCTACCTAACTGGTCTGAACCGCTTTCAACCGCCTTGGTATCGTTCTTAACTGCTTCTGAAACTGGTTTAAACTGCTCATGAACTGGTTTGAACCGTATCTTATCTGCTACATAACTGGTCTGAACCGCTTTCAACCGCCTCGGTATCGTTCTTAACTGCTTCTGAAACTGGTTTAAACTGCTCATGAACTGGTTTGAACCGTATCTTATCTGCTACCTAACTGGTCTGAACCGCTTTCAACCGCCTCGGTATCGTTCTTAACTGCTTCTGAAACTGGTTTAAACTGCTCATGAACTGGTATAAACCGTTTCGTATCCGTTTCCTCACTGATTTGAACCGCTTTCAACCGCCTCGGTATCGTTCTTAACTGCTTCTGAAACTGGTTTAAACTGTTCATGAACTGGTATAAACCGTTTCGTATCCGTTTCCTCACTGATTTGAACCGCTTCTAACTGCCTCTGTATCATTCTTAACTGCTTTTGGAACTGGTTTGAACTACCTTTATCTGAATATATGATAATGAAAACTACTTATAGTTTTAGAAAACAATCAAATCCTTTTCTATACCGTCCTTCATTTAAGAGGCTATCCTTGTTAATTACTAAAAACCCGTAGTTGGTATTCCAACATTCTGCACATACTTTTTGAAAGGAATTAAAGGTCATATCCGTATTGACATGATCGTTATAAATGTGTTTCAAATTCATATCATCCTGTTTGAAGACGATAAGAAAATTTGCATTGTCTCTAACTAAATGTTTGGGTATTCTTGTATATGTTTGACATAAATAAAAACTGTCAATATGATGATGCCGACCCATGCTAAAGTAAGTCCGGATAGTATCTTGTTTTTCACAGGCAATATCATCAAAAATAAATATGGAATTTGGCTTAGCCTTTTCGGGGGTGATAACATCAGTGTTATTGGAAAAAGTAAAGAATCCCATATTTTTTATTGGTTTGATGGCACTTCGAAGAAACTCATATTTTGGTTGATGTAGAGATTTAGAATAAATGTAAATATTTTCGAATCTCAATTCATTCGGATGTAGTAGCAAACTCATCATAACATTTGTTTTACCACAATTTGAGGGACCAGTAATAATTCCTCTTATACTATTCGGTAAAAGCTTACTATGCTTTGTTGTTGCAGCACTTTTACACGTATCCATGTTTTTTATTGGTAGCTGGTCTTGTTGTTTAATGAATCGCATAGTGATAAGAACTAAAATATTTTCATATATATGCGAAGTTTATATTTAAATTGATATCATAACATTACTAACCACCGTAAAATAATGTTCACATTATTTGTATAAAATGATTGATTTTTCAAAAAATTTACTCAGTCGACGAGCTAACGCTAAAGGAAAAGGTTTAATAAATTCTGTAATTAACAAACTACCTATTGAACTACATCTTCCTGGATATCAATACTGTGGACCTGGAACAAAACTCCAACAACGTTTAGCTAGAGGTGATCCTGGAATCAATTTGCTTGATCAAACATGTAAAGAACACGATATATCTTATTCTAAAATAAAAAAATACCTCTGATCGACACTTATCAGATAAGATTTTATATGAAAAAGCCTGGCAGCGAGTCAAATCAAAAGACGCAAATATAGCTGAGCGTGCAAATGCATTAATAGTTACTAATCTTATGAAAGCAAAAGTAAAATTAGGTATGGGTTGCTCAAAAAGTAAACGAAAAACATTAAAAAATGGAAGAGGACTAGGAGGTGAAGGAGTAACTAAGAAACTTTCCTTTAGAGGAGTAACAAAAGACATTGAAAAAGTTCTCCAGCGTAATTTTGGGAAAGTTCTCCCTCCATTCCAGCTGAAGAAAGCTATTCAAATAGCTTTATCATCGGCTAAGAAAATATTTAAGAAAAAGAACGCCAATAGCATAAAGACACCTAGAATTATTTCTGTACCAAAAACTGGTGGAGCGATTCCACTTCTTCTCCCTATCTTTGCCGGACTTTCAGCTCTTGGAGCATTATCGGGAGGAGCTGCAGGTGTTTATAAAGCTGTTAATGATGTTGTCATTGCCAAAAAAGATCTAGAGGAAAAAAGCCGCCATAATCAAAAAATGGAATCGATTGCAGTTGGACATGGGTTACATATAAAACCATATAGAAAGGGGTTTGGACTGTATTTACAACCACAGACAAAAAACTTCTAAGCTCGCTACCCAATCGTGCATTGAACGAATTGGATTTGAGAAATTTCGCAAATACTTTTATTCCGCATTTTCGTGGAGTTTTTATGCGTGATAAATTACCAAAAGGCAAACCTTTAAGAAACGAATGTGGAATTGTTAATCTTGATTCTGCAAATGGTCCTGGAACACATTGGGTAGCATATTACAAAAGAGGCCGTCAAATTGAATATTTTGACAGCTTCGGAAATCTTCAACCACCAGTTGATGTTATTAATTATTTAGGTAAAAATATTAAATATAATTATACTAAGCATCAGGATTATGACTCTTTTAATTGTGGTAATTTATGTTTGAGATTCTTATACGATTGTAATTCTGAATAAATAAAAGGTTTTATTTAAAAATTATTTCATTGACATTTTTATCTTCATGGCGTTCACATTTACATTAAGTGGGAATACTTCTCAGCTAACAGCCGAATATTTTCCACCTTTGAACTTGGATCAAGAATATGTGTGTGGCTTAACTGATTTTCAAACATACAACTCTATACCAAATGTTGACGAGCGAAACAATTTGTTTCATGTGGGTGATCATGAAATTGGAATTCCTGTAGGATCTTACGAAATAGACGACATTGCTTCATATATTGCTTATCAAATATTATTACAAAATTCAACCACCTCCGTCACAATAAAAGCAAATAATAATTTACTAAAAACAACAGTTGAAAGTAATGAGGAAATATTTTTTGATAGACCAAGAACTATCGGGAAGTTACTTGGCTTTACTAAACGAGTGCTTAAACCGGGTGTATCACACTTGTCAGATTTACCTGTTGATATAAACAAAGTAAATGTAATACGAATCGAATGTAATATCATTGTTGGTTCGTATTTAAATAATAACCCAGTGCATACAATTCACGAATTTTCACCAGAAGCTGCGGCCGGGTATAAAATCATAGAAGTCCCAAAAAATGTTATCTATTTACCAGTGAATGTCAAACGTATAACTTCTCTAACACTTAAGTTCGTAGACCAGGAAGGTGACTTGATAAATTTTAGAGGGGAAACAATAACTGTACGATTGCATCTAACTCCAAAATCTGCATAATGTTGGTCTATAATAATTATATATCCGAAGCTAAGCACGGGCATTCGATTAGTTCTGCTAGAACCCCAAGCCTGACAAGACGAAAACTCTCCCCCGAAAATAAAGCTTACCTGCTTACACTAGGATTTGTCTTAAAGTAAAAAAAAAAAAAAAATGAGCGAAATATTAAATATTTTTAACGGTCCTAGCCATGATAGCAGTATTACAAAATTTGAGTATCATAGTTACTCACCTTTTCTTCAATCCTTCAATCAAAGCGACGAAATACGCATCCCAATACAACAGCAGGACTTGTGTATTTTACCCAGTGAAAGTTTCATTTACATAGAAGGAAGTCTAACAAAACCTGATGGAACACCTTCATCTACAGTTAAATTATGTAATAATGCAATGGCATTTCTGTTTGAGGAAATACATTATGAACTTAATGGAATGGATATCGAGAACAATAAAAATGTCGGGGTCACAACAACATTAAAAAATTTTATATCGTTGAATGAAAACGAAAGCAAGAGTTTGGAAAATGCTTCATGGTCTGGAGGTGACAGCATTTCACTTTCATTGAGTACCTTCAACTTTTGTGTTCCATTAAAAAGTCTATTAGGATTTGCCGAAGATTACAAAAAGATCATAACAAATGCTAGACATGAATTAATATTAATTCGTTCTCGATCAAATGAGAATGCTTACTTTTCTACGACAGATGAAGACATAAAGCTTTCAATTTTTAAAATGCAGTGGAGAGTACCTCACATTACCTTAGCTGATTCAGATAAGCTTATATTATTAAAACAAATACAATCAAAACCAATTCAAATTCATTTTCGCAACTGGGAATTATACGAATACCCCTCACTTCCAACAGTCACTGACCATATATGGACAGTTAAAACTTCAAGTCAGCTAGAGAAGCCTAGATACATTATTATTGCTCTACAAACTGGACGGAAAAATCAAAAAGATAAAGACGTAAGCAAATTCGATCATTGTAATATCAGTAATGTCAAGGTGCATTTGAACTCTGAGTCATACCCTCGTGAAGATTTAAATTTAAAATTTAATCTGGATCGTTATGCCATTCTATATGATATGTACAGCAAATTTCAACAATCCTATTACCAAAAGAAGTCACAACCGCTTTTAACTAGGCAACAATTTAAGAATATCGCTCCAATCACAGTAATTGATTGTTCCCGTCAAAATGAAACTATTAAAACCGGACCTGTTGACGTTAAAATTACACTCAAAACTTCAATCCCTATTCCACCTTCAACATCAATGTATTGTTTAATATTACATGATCGTATAATCGAGTATAATGCATTAACAGGGGAAGTTCACAAAATCATTTAATTATATGCCACCTAATATAAAACTATCATTTGGAAAAGTAAGGTAGATATTAGCACATCATAAAATAGATAAAAGCTATATTGTAGACTTTCAAGGCATTAAAGGGTTACACAATGAGTTCATCTTGAAGGAGATAGCCATATTCCATGATGGACATAATCATCATTTCATTGTTTTACCTCCATATGACTTTAGTTTACTACACACTTCACTTAAAAAACAGGCTCGTTGGTTATTTCTTCACCATCACGGATTAACATGGAATGGAGGGTTTATAGATTTTCATCAAGTAAAGACATTTCTTCGAGAAAAAATTAAAGTTGGATCTGTTTACGTCAAAGGGGCTGAAAAAACTCTGTGGATTAAAGAATTACTTAATAATGTTAACGTAGAAGTAATTAACCTTGAAGATGCCTACAAAACCTGCCCCAATTTCAAAGCACTTAAGAGAATTCATTCTGATGGAGGGATCATGAAATGTGTGTACCATGAAAAGTGTTGTGCACTTCAAAATGTTTATCTTTTAAATAAGTTTATATGTACATCGAAGCAAATGTAATTTTTTTTTATCAAAAATAAAACCAAACATGTAGTTAAATATTTTTTTTTATTTCATAACGTAAATTTTTTTTTTTTTCAACTTTGTAAATACATCATTTTCAACATTTTTTTTTTTAATTTTTCTATTTTTATAAGTTAGAAGGAGAATTTTTTGAGTCACGGCGTTGTCTTTTGAATCCATATGGGACAGAACTGTGATCGTAGAGGAAACGACGTTTTTCTGCTTTCGGATTGTATGTTTTTGTTTCTGTTACAGAAACCACTTGATGTTCCCGAGTTCGGCGAATACTATTATATTTAAGTAGTATACTTTCATTATCTTGAGAAGAGTGATTTAATACAGCTTGCTTAATAGAATCAAAATTAACTTTTCGAGATGAATCGTAATTGAGAAAGATACCCTTTACTTTGCAGACAGTGTGTTCAGCATTATCTTTTGTACTAAAGACTTTAAAGGCATAGTTTTTAGGGCCTCCACTTACAAATTCAGTTATGTAACTTCCAGTACCGTAGCTTTCTAGCTCATCAGTCATATCACCAATAAATTCTCCAGTAGAGGGTTCAAGTTCTCCCTGTCGGCTTACATAAACAACAGAATCGGTGTCATAATATAGAACTCGTCCTTCTAATTTTTCTAAATAACTGTATAATTTAAGACGAGCAAGTGTAGTTGTATATGCAGCAACACAAACGTTAACCGTTGGTAGAGGTTCCGCTGCTTCTTCTTTTATTTCATAATTAATTACTACGTTATCTTCATTTATCGGTAAAATATGCAAGACATCTACTGAAGGATGTGTGAGCAATAGAAACAAATCTGCAGGGTCATTTAAAATACAAGTTTGTTGTTGGTTTTCACGCTGTCCAAACTTTGCCCAAAATGAATTTAAAATTAATTTTGCTAACGACCTCTTTCCTGGATTTGTACAAATTTCTGATACTTCCAATTTGATGTTTTCTTTATCGAGAAAATCAATAATGTATTTTTCTTTTTCTTCATTAGTTATGCATTTACTTGGCCACCCTGATGCTTCTTGTTTCATCTTCAAAAATTTATTCATCATTGAAGTGAAAAGACCATCAGATTTTGTATCTGGATTGTATTGCATAACTTCGTATTCCCATACTTCGTAAACATGAAGTAACTTGTAGCCTTTTCCAATTGCTTTCAAAACTTCATCAATTACCCAGGTTCCAAGTAGCGATCTTTGATCAACAGAGTGAATGCAAAATTGATTTTGGTTCTTTTCGCTACTACAACTTCTGCATAAGGAAAACATGAGTTTATTGTTTTGTTTCATTGGTAGGACAGGATGCAATAGATGTTCTGGTGGTAGAATTTTGCATTTGACAAGACCGTTCATGTGTTCCAATTTTAAGTTAGAGCAATTGATGTGAACTTTTGGATGTCCGATAGGAAATTTTCCATTTTTACAAACCCATGGATATAGGGAACATACATCTATGTATTGAATTTTTTCCCCTTCTTTACATTTATAATAATTAAATGAATTTCCTGTTCGACCGCCATAGAAAGCATCGCGTGGATCTAACGGGGAGTTATTTATCAATGCATGTGTATCTATAAAATTTAAATCTTCTTTATTGAATGATTGTAAATGTCTTTGAAATTCACAGGACCACATTTCAATGACCTCGTAATTGAATGTTCTTAGTCGCTCTGATTTAGCCTGTGTTCTCTCGTATCTACGATTTAATGTGTCATTAGGGTCTTCAAAGAGAGGATCATCACGTTTGTGTTTCAAACAGAGAGGGTGACCATGATAGTAACAGCCGTGGTATTCAAAGATTTGTCGAGTTTCTTCACAAAATCCATCAACTTTTACACCATTGACAATTGCTTCCCTTCCTTTTGCTGCATTCCTTATGTCAATTTTACGCTTATTTTACTCCCAAATCAGCCACTTTATTGCTTCAGTTGATTGATTATCTGCACATCTGTATCCATTTCTAGGTATTAGACCAATAGTATTTGGAAGAAGAAAGTTACGTCTGAACACAAGATTACATGCTGACGCTATTGTTGTTGCTTCCAAAAATGGTTCAACATTACTTTGATAGAGAAACAATTTTCTAAATGTCAAACATGCCTCGGTCAAAATTTCAACATCACTTATACAATATTCCACAAGTTCACGCTGCATGTCAAAATAGTTGTTTTGATTTTCGGCATACCATTTCAAAAACACATTGCGATCTTCTTCTCTCATTGTATCTGGAGAGTAATATTCCATTGCGGGGAGTTTTCCTGTATACCCTTTATTTTCCTTGGTATTAAAGAAGTGAGGAAAATAACCCTTTTTTAAGACAGCTGGCAGATCAAATGCTTTCGGAAGTTTTGACAATGCCATAGGAAAGTAATTTAGTGAGTCTATAAATTTGACATTTCCTATTTGCATTAGAAGAATTTTTGTTCCACGCATGATCAATTCGGGAGCCAGCTTTGTTTTTTGCAAAACGTAACTCAGAATAAATTGATGATCATATGCTTGGCCATCATGAGCTATGACGATTACTTTTTTAAATTTTTTACGAATATCTAGTATATAATTCATAAATTTGGGTACAACATCTTGCTCGTCTTCTTTTTCTCTAATAACGTTTAGAGAATATTTGCACTTTTGGCAAAAATGCAGATGTGGAATATGTAGGCACTGGTCACATTTTTGTTTGAACACACATAAATTCGGTTCATGTAGTCTTGCATCTCCTACAATTTTCTTCTCTTGACGGCTTTCTAAATCGTAAGAGATGTATAAGCAATCTTTAAAATTAGGCGTTCTCTTGTCCGAAGAATATAGCAAAGATGGTTATTCGCCACATGTTTGTTACACTGCTTGCAAAAATATTCACCACAAATATGTTGTCGAGTTGCTTTATGTGTTTTTAGACATAAAAGACATCTTTTCATCAGGTGACATATAGAATTTTTTCCAGTAGTACCGCTCATTTGGTGATTGTCAAAACATTCTTTTCCTCTGAACATTCGATTGCAGTCTTCACATAAAATCTCATTCGGTGTTTTAGCGCAACTAGGTGTGTGTTGGCATTGAGGGCAAGATAATTGACAATTGTGATGACTTTTGCTATCATAAGGTATATGACACTTTTCACAATAATAACCGCAACAAAATGCGGCTGTCAATGATGTTATTACACAGTAATGTCCATTGTGGTATAGTAAATTAATTTTCTTCTCACACTCACACTCATTGGCAGCAGAAACTCCTTCAAAAATTATTTTCCGACCTTTTGATCCGTATTCATAGACTGTTATTTTATAGTCTTTTAGATGTTCTTGGAATTGCTTTAACTCTGGAACCCCGCAACCTTCAGAAGGTATATTGATTTGAGCATCATTAATCAGGGTTAAAGCTCTTTGGGTTTGAATCTTTCTGATGTCTTTTCTCAATTTCTGAACATCGTTTTTCTTGTCAACATATGCTTTAGCTACAACCAGAGCTCGTGGCAAACATAAATTATCTGCATTGGTTATTTGCATAATTCCTTTACGCTTGTTGCACTCTTCCTCGAATGTGTTGAACATATATGAAGGTTTTTTTCCTTTTCCTTTTCCAATTGGCATTTTTACCGATGTAACTGACATGCAGAAATTATCCGTGCTCAAACCTTGCGAGTTCCTTTGGAATATTCTGGTAATCATTCCCCCAGACGTCATTAAATTTCAGCTCAGAAAGATTTTTGAAGTTAATCCATCCATTTCCTCTTTCAGTAAAGCCCATTTCACAGAAAGTAATTCCTACTTTATCTGTTGAGTCAAGGCCTGACACAGCGAAGGCAATCATATCATGAATTGCCCCCTTGACCCACGAAGATGGTTCTTCATCCTTTGGTATGGGCTTGATTTTGAATTCAAACTTCCTTCCCTTTATGCCGAATCGTTTTACTTTAGTCTCGATCTCACTCAAAACTTCAATTCGCTAAAAATTAGAAAAAAATAACAAAGACTTTAGCCAAACGAATACCCAGAGAATAAATAAAAACAGTAAATTTATATTTAATAAAAAATTGATATATTTATTTTTTTTTTTTACTAATTTACTAATGTACATAGGTACTTATTGAAACTGGTTATAAAATAGGCGTTTTTGGGAGTTTAAAAAATACATTCCCCCACTCACATCTGGCTCATTTCCAATGTTTTCCTGAGTTGTTTGCTGCTGCTGCTGCTGTTCCTGTCGTTGTTCTTCCTTCTCATGGAAGTCTATGTTAAACGACTGCCCGCAAGGCCCCAACACCTCCAGTGAGCAGTTTTTCAATTGCTTTACATCTTCGTCATCCAGCCTAGTAACTAGCCGTTTCGGTAGATAAACCACACAATCCTGGAGCTCCACTGAAATCTGCTCCCCGAATCGTGTAGTACACCTACTCACCTTAACCACCGGGAATCTTTTTTTAATCGCCAGCTTCGATATGCTGCAAATCGGTTTCCGTTCCTCTGACTGCTTTAAAGCATTTTTGATTTTAGTTAAGAAAGACATATTTTTCTTTGAAGTTAAAAAGGTTCGTTAATATCTTGATTACACGAATGAACTGTTTTCAAACTAAAAAACCAGTCTGGTTTTATACTCTCAAGATCATTTTTTCTAAAAATATATGTAGGTTAATATGTATAAATATATATGTATATATATATATAACGTTTTGGTCATCATGGGGATAGCTTGTTGCAGATGAAGACCACGGCTATACAGACAAAGTGTTAGTTCCCCTTTTTCTTAAGAGATCATCCCCTTTCTTAAAATATAAATAATTGCATGTCCATGTCTTTGTCTTGTAAAAATAAAGACACAAACACGCATACCTATATAGTCACATCTCATCGTCAGCCATTCATATCCAAACTCCAACAACTATCAGCTAACTAGCTAGCTAGCCAACAAATCATATTTTTTCAACCACCCCCATAACTCACTTACCACACAAAAGAAATGTACCTACTCGTAGCTACAACGACACTTGATAGAACTCCACACAAAATCTCGTTCCCATCATGATTATGACATCTCACTTTGCACCACAACCAATGGCATCATATTTTTTTTTTTTCAACCATCCCCATAACTCACTCACCCACAAAACAAACCAACAAAAACCATCAGCATCATAACACCCAAGGAAAAACAAATCAATAAAAAAAAAAACAATTCCAAATATCAGACTAGATCAATACCCTCATCTAAAAAGTCCACATATCATCATGACAAACAGGAATACTCTACTCGTATCTATACACATATTTTCCTAGCTACAACGACAAGATAATTTATATTTATTCATACCTATTCAACTGCAACGATACTTGAAAACCATTATCGCCCAACAGTTCATTTTAAAAATTTTAATACCGATCCTCAATATACATACACCATAACCATCCCTCAAAACATCTCTTTCACATTCATGTCCAACTCACCCTCATAATACCCATCCTCAAATTACACACAATCTGACCGATCCTCAATATACAAACACCATAACCATCCCTCAAAACATCTCTTTCACATTCATGTCCAACTCACCCTCATAATACCCATCCTCAAATCACACACAATCCGCACCACACCACAATCCACTAAACCTCAAAACAATCCTCAAAAACCAGACCGCTCATGCCGCCAAAGAAAAACAAAACATTTAAAAAGCAATAAAAAACCAATTAAACAAAATTCCCACCAAAACCCATTAAAAAGGTCGTAAAAAAAAGTCACACGTCTGAGGCTCGCATTTCCTACTGAGGTAAAACATACCTTACTTTTCACTATGGTACATGGAAAAATATGTAATGCCATAACTGAAACTACATCAACTCGAAAGCGCTACATATACAATGCGGATTGACTTCAAAAGATTTTAATAATTTAAGCATGGAAAGAAAGGAAATCAATGTAACAGCTCTTGAGTTTGGACTTTCAATTCTACATGCTCGTATTAGATTTTTTGAGAGCCTTTTACATATTTCATTTTTTTATTTTTACATAAAACCGTATGAAATAAATCTGAAATTTTTCATTTCTAACAAAAATAAATTGTTTTGCTTCAAAAAATAATTTTGTCCAGGTTTTTGACCGAAATACTCCTATGTGCACCGGCTCGTAATAAGAATTGTGTCGAACCTGAACTTGGTTACACTGCAGTTTCGGCAGTGCAACCGAAAATCATGGACTGTCTTGTCATTCCAGCTCTGCCACAGACCGTGATTTTAGGTGCAGATTTTTGAGCACTTTCTGGTATCGTCCCAGATTTAAGATCACGGATGTGGAGTTTTTCGGATCAAAACAATATGGTCACGATTTGTTCTATTACGGAACGGTCGGAGCTGAGCGATAGGGAAATTTCTAGGTTAGGTTAGGTTAGGTTGTTGGGCTGACAATTGATGTTGCTATTGTCACACTTAGATCAATGTTGATCCATTTCGTTATCCGTGAGTGTTATCACTCTTTCCTGATAAAACCAATGTATTGTATTAATCAGTCAAGCCATTTTGAGGCATTGACGAAGTTCAATATGTGTATTCCTGAAATATTAGAAATATCTTCTAGATTATCAAAGAAGTAGCTACCAAGCCATTTCCTTCTCTGGTGGCATAGTGACGGGCAATGACAGAGAAAGTGTGATGTGTCTTCATGTACCTCTTCATCACCACATCCTCTGCATAGGTCATCTGTACTTAGTTTCATTTTAAGTTTATGGTATTTCAATAAATTATGTCCGGTGATTATGCTCGTAAGAGAGCGAAGGGACTTCTTACTAAGTTGTATAATTTTGTCAGTTCTCTGCTTGTTAAAGCAGGGCCATATTTTCCGAGTAGTATCACAGGTGTCAAGTAGACTCCACCTTTCATTGGATTTCCTTAGGATTATATCTGAAATTTTCTGTTTAATATTGCAGAGTGGGATGCTTACCATCTCTGCTTGACTAGCGTCGAGCGCTGATCCCTGTCTTGCCAACTCATCGGCATTTTCATTACCTGGTATGCCGCTGTGTCCCGGTACCCAGCAGAGTCTAATGTTGTGCTGCGTGCCAAGAACCTTAAGCTCTTCGCGGCAGCAGGAGACAAGCTTCGATTTTATCACAGTGGCAGAAATCGCTTTTATAAATTTCTAGGTTAGACACTTTAGTTCAGGAATCTTTTAGTAGAATGCCAGAAGGCTTAGGATGTACTACAATGGTGCAACATTACATTAGCACGTCGGCAGAACCGATTAAACAACGTTATTATCCGGTTTCTCCGGCAATGCAGGAACACATTGATAAAGAACTCAATGAGAAGTTAGAGGCAGGAGTGATTGCGAGATCCAATAGTTCTTGGTCATTTCCAATTTTACTAGTTAGGAAAAAGGATGGCTCCTATAGATTTTGGGTTGTCTATAGGAAGCTTAATAAGGTAGGGATGCTTATCCACTACCATACATTAATTCAATTTTGGACAGACTTCGAGGTGCGAGATTATTGTCCTCATTAGATATCAAGTCGGCGTATTGGCAGATCCCAATGGAGGAGAAATCTAAACCCTTTACTGCCTTTACAATCCCTGGAAAAGGGCTTTTCCAGTTTAAGATAATGCCTTTCGGTCTTCATAACTCACCTGCGACTTGGCAGCGATTTATCGACACAGTTTTGAGTGCCGATTTAGAGCCTTTTGTTTTTTTGTTTTCGTCTATTTACTCGTAGATGACATAATCATTATTTCAGAGACTTTTGATAAGCATCTTGAGATCCTGAAGGAGATTAAGAAAAGGTTGTGAAGCAGCACTTAAAGTCAGTAGAGAAAAGTGTAATTTCTGTATGCCATCGTTGAAGTTTTTAGGTTATGTCGTGGATCGAAACGGGTTGCATATAGACCCAGACAAAGTGGATAGCACAGTACAGATTCCAGCACCGAAGAATGTTAAAGAAATAAGAAGTTTTATAGGACCAGTTTCGTGGTACACCGTCGTTTCGTACCCAATTTTGCTCAGTTACTAAGGCCATTATCACACTTATTGAGGAAAGGTAGAACATTCAATTGGACTGAAGAGTGTGAGGTTAGTTTTAGGAGGGCAAAGGAGTATTTGGAAAAAGCACCAATACTTACTTGTCCAGATATTTCGTCGGTGCGGTTTTATCTCAAAATTTCGATGAGGATGAAAAGGTTGTTTTTTACCTTAGTGGGTCTTTAAATAGAAGTGAACGCAATTATAGTACAACAGAAAAAGAATGCTTGGCTGTATTATGGGCTATTGAGAAGTTACGGCCATATTTTTGTATTGTTGAAGAATCTGGTTCCTCTTCGGCTATTTTGGTCACTTGATATGCAATGAAACTAGTACGATTTCATTTACTTCTCCCGACGTTTCGACAGGGGTTGCTGTCTTCTTCAGGGGATCATTTAGAATAAAATAAAGTGAATTATTTGTCTAGTTTTAAATTAATTTTGTTGAAAACTTTTTAAAACAATAAAGTTAGTTAATTTTAAAATTGGGAATTAAAAAATTTGCACTTCTAATGCGAAGTCAACAAGACTGATCTTCGTATTAGAAGTGCAAATTTTTTAATTCCCAATTTTAAAATTAACTAACTTTATTGTTTTAAAAAGTTTTCAACAAAATTAATGTAAAACTAGACAAATAATTCACTTTATTTTATTCTATATGATCCCCTGAAGAAGACAGCAACCCCTGTCGAAACGTCGGGAGAAGTAAATGAAATCGTACTAGTTTCATTGCATATCAAGTGACCAAAATAGCCGAAGAGGAACCAGATTCTTCAACAATACAAAAATATTTCAACTTGGTCAAACAAAAATAATTTAATTTAGTTACGAGCATATGTCGAAGACGTTCGGTTTACGGTCGTTATGGATCATCATTCTCAGGTATGGTTTAGCAATTTGAAAGATCCACAGGGGAGATTAGCACGTTGGGCAGTTAGGCTCCAACAGTTTGACTACGAAATTATCCATCGAAAGGTAAAGAGCATGTAGTTCCAGACATGCTTTCTCGAGGAGTTCTGGAGTTAGCCGAGATCTCAGAAGAGGATTTGGACCCTTGGATAGTGAAATATCGAGTGTGAGGTCACACAAGTTGTATATTAAATAAAACACACTTATAATTGGACAAGTAATTTTAATGACTATTTGATTTATATTTTTGACAAATACTGCCTTTTGGCTGGACGTTGCTAGTATAATATAACATTCTGCCCCCATTAAAGTTCCCTTTAATTAATAGGTATTTTTGATATTTTTACGATGGGACTTTTGAGTTCTCCCAGTTTTGTACGCAAGGTAACAGCTCGCACCATTTCATCCTTTCCTGGATGTATTGCGGTTATACGCCCAAGAAGCCAAGAAGTTGGAGGTAGGTTATCTTCGTGTACCAGAACTAAATCGTCAACTGCGACATTCTTATGTTATTGGTCCCATTATCGCTGTAAATTCCGGCTGGAATTCCCCGTCGCGAAATGAAACGTTTTAATGATGTAATGAACGCATCCGTTGTTAGATCGGATACCATCTCCACATGTATTGCCATTGTACTGAAACAAACGTACAGTGCGATGTATCCTTTACTAGTTTTTGCACCTCGACCTTTGTTGAAACGAATTTTGATGGGGCCAGCGTAATCTACGCCGCAATGCAAAAAGGGCCTGCTTGGATGTAGTCGTTTATCGGGCAGGCTTCCCATAAGTTGTTGTTGTTTGATGCGTTTAAGTCGAAAGCAATTCAGACATTTGTGTATATAATGACGAATTGTGCTTCGTCTTCCAATAATCCAGTATCGTTGCCGCATGATTGAAAGAAGAAGGGTTGGGCCTGGATGCAAATAACGTAGTACATGATATTGGTCTATCAAGAGAGACGTAATTAGGTGTTTCTTTGGGAGTATGACTGGATGCTGGGCGTCGTAATTGCATGAAGAATTGTGAAGTCGACCACCAACTCGCAAGAGGCCATCACCATCGATGAACGGAAAGAGCGATGATAGTTTGCTACTGCTGTTAACTCATTTTCTCGATTTAAGACTTTTAAATTCTTCGGCGAATTCTACTTGTTGTACCCAGCGAAGGAAACTGGTTGTAGCAGCTTTAATTTCGTATGTCGAAAGTAAGCTGAAAGTACATAAAGGTTTTATAATATCAGTTTCTTTTTGTATTACCTTGAACTGTAGAATGTTTCTAAGTCGCAACCAATACGCCATCATATGAACGATTTTTTCATATGAAGATGATCACGTCAGTATCTTTTCCAATACGGAATCTGACCCAGTTGTATGGAGTGCTTGAATGTTGATTCTTTTCTCTTCTTTTTTTGTTTGGTATAATGATGATGATTGTTGTAAGGGCCAATACGATTTAGATTGATTTAACCACATTGGATCCTGCCACCAGATAGATGAAGATTTTAGAGTTTTAGGAGATGCTCCCCTTGATGCTGGATTGTCCTGTGAGGAAACATAGCGCCACCAATCAGCTTGACAGATGTTTAATATTGCCGCAGTTCTGTTTCCGACAAAGGTTGTCCACCGCCGAGGCTGGGAGTTTAACCAACTCAATACAATTTGAGAATCCGTCCATGCTGTCATGCTTTGTTTTTCATCGTTTAAGGCTTTTCGTGTAGACTCGAAAAGTTTTGCAAGCAAAAGAGCTCCGCAGAGCTCTAGACGCGGAAGTGATTGCTGTTTCAGTGGAGCTACCCTAGTTTTAGCTGCGACAGTTCTGACGTATATATTTTCTTGATGCTCTGTTCTCCAGTAAATAACGGCTGAATATGCCGCCTCTGATGCATCGCAGAATCCGTGAAGCTCGCAATTTCTTAGATTTCTTGTATGAATCCATCGTTCAACCTTAATGTTCTTAAAATATTTGAATCCTTCTGTAAAGACACACCACTTTTCAGCCAACCTTTCAGGAATGATGTCATCCCAATCTAATTTTTTTCCATTTGGTTGCACTACCCAGAGTTGTTGAAAGAGGATTTTTAAGGCAACAGTTGCAGGTGACAGTAAACCGAGTGGGTCGAAGATTTTTGCAGACTCCGACAAGATTGTGCGCTTGGTAATTGAAAGTTTATTGGACAACGATGTATGGAAACTAAAATAATCACCGTCTGGGTTCCAGTATAAGCCTAAAAGTTTTGTGGGCTCAGAATCAAAATCAATACATTCCGTTTCTCTTTTGTCAGAATCAATCTTTTTTATGAATTCTTTAGAACTGCTTTTCCATTTACGAAGTTCAAATCCCCTTTCTTCTAAAACGTTCTCCAGCAGCTCTCGAATATTTGTTGGTTCTTCTGAACTGTCTGCCCCCGTTAGCAAATCATCTACATAAAAATGATTTTTGATTATATGTGATATGGTGGGATGCCCGAGTAGCAAGGAATGGAGCTGAAGACGTGCCATATGTCACAGTTGTAAGCCAATAATCTTGTATTTTATTTGATGAATCATCTCTCCACACAACTCTTTGAAAGTGCCAATCTTGAGAGTTCATTTGAATCTGTCTGTACATCTTGGACACATCTGCGCTAACCGGTATCTTATACTGTCGAAAGTTAATCAAAATTGAAAAGAGATCTCGTTGAATGGTAGGACCAACCCCCAGGATATCGCTCAAAGACACATTAGACGAAGTTTTGCGCGATGCTTTAAAAACAACTCTTACCCTTGTAGTTGTACTTGAAGGTTTTAGAACTGAATGATGAGGTAAATAAAAACATTTGCTGTCTGCAATGTTGATTTCACTTTGAGGGATTTTTTGCATATGCCCCATGGCAATGTATTCATTCATAAAGTCGCGATATTGCTGATACAGGTCGGGATCGTTAACTAGAGGACGCTCCATAGAGAGAAGGCATGATATTGCTGTTCGTCTCGAATTGCCAAGCCACTGAGGTGATTTTGTAAACGGCAAGCGTACAGTAAAGCGACCGTCCGAGTTGATGCGAAGGTGAGTTTTAGAGTGAGTCTCACAATGCATCTCCTCATCGGTATATTGACTGTTTGTAGCTGAGATTTCTTCTATCTCCCAAAATTTTGTTAATGCTTTGTCGATGTCATAGTCAACAGTTACTTGATAAGACTTTGAATTCTCTAGGTCTAGGTGATTGTTAGATTGATAATGTGGACCAGCAACAACCCAACCAAATATAGTATTTTGGAGGATTGGTTCGTGAGCTGAATATTTAATCTGTCCATTCTTAAATACATCAAAAAAGTGATCAGCTCCTATAAGTATGTCAATGTTTTGGCTCTTGTAAAATAATGGATCGGCTAGTTTATGCTCGTGAATCCAAGGCCATGATTTTGGTGATATGTCAACTAACGGCAATGACGATGTTACTTTTTGTAGTATCAAAGCTATTAAGTTAACTATGCCACTTGATGTATTTAGCTCAAGTGTTACCTCACCTTTGGTAACTGCGACTTCGACGGCTGATAAACCACAAATAGAAGAACGATCATGCTTACGTTTGAGACCAAGCAATTGTACACATGATTCAGATACAAAAGACACCATGGAACCAGAATCCAAAAGTGCTTTGTATGCTCTGGAATTACCTTGATCATCTTGTACGTTTACTATTGCAGTTGGAAGGAGAGTTGACCAGGCTGATTTTGTAATATTTGATGCCGAATATGATTGAGATGGGAATTGTTCTTGGTGCTCATATTGAGATGGTGTTTGAGTGAGACTGCTGCTGGAAGTTGATGTTGCACTTGCATCTGTAATGTCGGTGTAGTAGCTTCTGATTTGGTCATGCTGGTGGAGAGAGGAGTGATGTTTGTCGTTGCAATAATGGCATCTAAATGTTGAGTTGCATGATGACGTCTGATGACCATCATGTAGACAGTTGAAACAAAGCTTCGCACGAAGAACTAATTTTCGTCTCTCTGAAATAGGCAAAGTTTTAAATAAATGACATTTAAAAAGCGGATGAATGCCGCTGCACTTGGGGCACCGACTTGTTGATTGTGCATGCACTGTATTTTGTTGTTGTTTAGTACCATTTGGATCAGAGAATGGATTTCGTGCTGCATAACCAAACCTGTTTGTTGATAGTGTCTGCATCGTATTTTGTTGTTGTTGAATATTATTGGAATCAGAGAATGGATTATGTTCTGCGTAGGCTTCTAATGCGTCACACCTTTCGTTGATAAACTTGATGAAATCATTGAATGAGTGAAATTTGTTCTCTGATGCTTTGACGGCCCAAAGCTGTCAGGTATAGTCGTCAGTTTTTTGCAGCAAGATGTATATCAACCATGGATCACGCTTCTGTGCATCAGGTCCAACTGTGCCTAAGCCTCTTATGACCTCATCAGATGTGTCAGCTAGTCGTCTAAGCTGTATTGCGCTTGCGAAGTTGATTTGCGGTTGCTCGATAAAAGTTTTGATGTAATTATTAATAATTTGTTTTTTCTTATCATACCTGTCAACAAGCTTCTCCCACGCAATATAATAGTTTTGCTCCGTGACGAGTATATGGCGAATTTGATCCGCTGCATCTCCAATTAGTCCAGTCAAAGCGTCATGAAAAAGGGCCTGACCTTGCGCGCAGAGGCATGGTCAATTTTTTTTTTCATGGAGCGATAGGTGCTTATGAGAAAAGCTTAAAACCAAATTTGCACCACATGACAACTTTTTTTACCAAAGTTATTGGTAAAAATGTATTTTGTGTTATTTTTTGGTCATTTGCGAATATCTCGGCTCCACTATCTCGTACAAACAAAACTTAAACATGTATTTATTCCTAATAACATTATCTATTATGTTCTAAAAAAAAACATTTGTTTAAACAAATGAAAAAAAAGTTATAGTAAGTTAAACAAATTTTTTGTTGTTTAAAAATCACTTTTTCGTGATTATTAAGAAAAAAGCTCATCTAACGATGAAATTTTTATTTTTTATTATTAAAGTTCTTGTAATTCCCTACAATTTAAAAAAAAAATTCAACACTCTACGATGAACGAAAGCCGAGTAATAAATTATTGAACATAGGTAAGTCAGCGCACCCACGCATTTTATGATTTTATGTTTTAATTAATATCTCAGCCCCAGTATGTCGCAAAGTGAAAATAAAAAACTGTATTGCTAATAACAATATTTTCTATCAACTTGCATTTAATTTAATATGCTTGAGCAAAAACATAAAAAGTTACCGTTGGTTTCAACGTTTTTTTTCTTGTTTTTAATACCTCTTTTTCATAGTTATTGAGAAAAAAACTGTATTTCACGGTAAATACTTTTCAGTTTTGGATTTTTGTTTTATAGTCCTGCTAATTTTCTTCAAATTAAAAAAAAAATTAGTCCATTACGACAAACGGGAGCCAAGATATTCATGATTTAAAAACTTAGGAAAGCTTACAATTTAGTATTTTAACCTTGTAGCTTGTAATTTTGGTGTCGCCAGCAACAAGAAGCAACAAATATGTATGTGTAAGTGTGTGTGGGGTGTTTGAAGGAGACCAATATATCTTGTTGCTGGCGACACCAAAATTACAAGCTACAAGGTTAAAATACTAAATTGTAAGCTTTCCTAAGTTTTTAAATCATGAATATCTTGGCTCCCGTTTGTCGTAATGGACTAATTTTTTTTTAATTTGAAGAAAATTAGCAGGACTATAGAACAAAAATCCAAAACTGAAAAGTATTTACCGTGAAATACAGTTTTTTTCTCAATAACTATGAAAAAAAGGTATTAAAAACAAGAAAAAAACGTTGAAACCAACGGTAACTTTTTATGTTTTTGCTCAAGCATATTAAATTAAATGCAAGTTGATAGAAAATATTGTTATTAGCAATACAGTTTTTTATTTTCACTTTTCACATACTGGGGCTGAGATATTAATTAAAACATAAAATCATAAAATGCGTGGGTGCGCTGACTTACCTATGTTCAATAATTTATTACTCGGCTTTCGTTCGTCGTAGAGTGTTGACTTTTTTTTTAAATTGTAGGGAATTACAAGAACTTTAATAATAAAAAATAAAAATTTCATCGTTAGATGAGCTTTTTTCTTAATAATCACGAAAAAGTGATTTTTAAACAACAAAAAATTTGTTTAACTTTCTATAACTTTTTTTTCATTTGTTTATACAAATGTTTTTTTTAGAACATAATAGATAATGTTATTAGGAATAAATACATGTTTAAGTTTTGTTTGTACGAGATAGTGGAGCCGAGATATTCGCAAATGACCAAAAAATGACACAAAATACATTTTTACCAATAACTTTGGTAAAAAAAGTTGTCATGTGGTGCAAATTTGGTTTTAAGCTTTTCTCATAAGCACCTATCGATCCATGAAAAAAAAATTGACCATGCCTCTGCGCGCAAGGTCAAATGACGCTTTGACTGGACTAAATGAGCAGCCCCTTTAAATATTGGAACTTTTGTATTTTGGAGAGTTTTGAATTCGTGTGTACTATGGACTTGTATAGATCTTGAAATGACGGCCAAGTTGCATACGATCCATTGAATTGTGGAATTGTGAGAGTTGGCATTCGAAGTTCACTTGCTACTGGAGCACGATCATGTAAAGCTTCAATAAGGTTCTGCTGTTGTGAGGCTAATAAATTGAGGGTTTCATCGAGCGGGGCGTGTTGTTGCTGGTGTTGAAAACTTTCATTGTGATTCCTGCTTGTTGGATTGAGGTGACGAAAGAACGCAGCTTGAGCTGTATAAAATATTTCTTCTACAACTTCTATTTGAGATTCTTCGTTAGGTTGCATTGCAATTTGATCATCATATTCACAGAAATCACGGAGTGCGTCTTTGAGGTTAGTAAAGCGGCTTTCAACATCCACTGCATCGGTGCCTTCGGAAAGTGTTAAGATATAATTTTTCAATCTTGATATTGTTCCTTTATCTCTACCCCGTTTTTGTTTCAGAGTTGGTATATCGGTCGCCATAATTATACGAAATCAATAAATAAATTAACCTATTTTTGCTATTTATTCGAACTTTTGGAATTTTTGTTGACAGTTGTTTTTTTGGCGATGTTAGTTTTTGTGCAAAATTGTGTGCTTGATCGTTGTGGTAACGTTTTGCATTTGATTAAATGAATTATATAAGTTGTTTGTGTGTATGAATGCAATGAGTTGTATGGGTGAATTTTTGTAAGAGTTGTGTGAGTGCGATTATTCATGAGAAATGTATATGTATGTTTGTTAATAATGTCTGCTGTGTAATGATGTAGATTTTTGTGTAATGATGTAGATGTTGCGTTTGTGCTTAGTGTGTATGTATTGTATTTTGTGGCGCAAAAATGGCAGTGGACTGCATTTTTATTTAATAAAAATTAATATTTAAACATAAATTCAGACATAAAACACGAAACACGATCGAAAATTGTTAATGCTTTAAAGGCTCGAAGGACCATGAAATATCGAGTGTGGTCACACAAGTTGTATATTAAATAAAACACACTTATAATTGGACAAGTAATTTTAATGACTATTTGATTTATATTTTTGACAAATACTGCCTATCCAGCCTTTTGGCTGGACGTTGCCAGCATAATATAACAGATAGTAAAGATGAAGTCAGCAGTTAATCACAATTTATTAGCTTACCCAGCCTGGAGAGTTAAAGAAGGTCAGTTGTTCAAACTCGTTAAGCCAAATTTTATTGTAGTTCACGAAAATAATCAGGAATGGAAGAAGGTGTTAAGAAAACAAGAAAGACTAAAAGTTTTACAGGAGCTTCATTATGGTCCATTAGAGGGACACATGGGGGTGAGAAAAACTTTTTCCAGGATTGGAGCAAAGTTTTGTTGGCCTAAGATAAGGGGCGGCATAGCAAGGTATGTCAAGAATTGTAAAGTTTGCCAACCGCTAAAGCCGGTGAATGAGAAGCCAGCTGGTTTGATGTCTGAACAAATAGGGATTTCTTCACCGTGGGAAATTATCTGTGTGGATCTTGTAGGACCAATTCCAAAGTCCAGTAGGGGTTTCATATACATTCTTACTGTCGTTGACTATTTTACTAAATTTCCACTTCCTTTTGCGTTGAGGTCGACTACTGCGAAAGCCATTTATAGGGAACTCGAAGACAATGTTTTTCTCCTTTTTGGCATCCCTAAGGTGATCGTGAGTGACAACGGTCCCCAATTCCGATCAAAGGAATTGAGAACGCTTTGCCAGGCGTACTCGTCATGTTTAAGTTTTACAGCCTATTACCATCCGCAGACGAATCCTGCGGAGAGGATAAATCAAATTATTAAGACGACATTAAGGGCTTACGTCAGTGAAAATTACAGGGTATGGGATTTACAACTTGCTAAAGTGTCCAGGAAGTAACATTAGTAGCAGACAACCCTGAAGCTGTTCAGGATCTAGGTGAGATCCAAGAACGTTTCAAGGAACTTAGAATAGATATAGGTAAGAAGCTCCAAGCTGCTATCAAAAAATCAGCGAAAGTTTACAATCTGCGTCGACGAGATGTTCAGTATCATATTGGCGACCTTGTATGGCTTAGAAATTTTTCTCAATCGGATGCCGCCAATTACTACGCTGCCAAACTAGCACCGAAATTTGTCGGTCTGCTTAAAGTTAAAAACCAAGGGCTACCCCTAAAGCATCGTGGAAAAGCAACAAAACAGGAATTTCACTCATAAGATGGCAAAACATGGGACAGACGGTCCAGTGACAACGACATGTGTGACAGAACTTAATATAACTTGACGGACAAGGCAAAACGAGGAACGCTAAACGAAATGGCCGAGAGATCACCATAGAGTACCTGTGCAAGATAAACGAAGACGACTTTGTTAGGTGATTCCTCCAATTCCTCAAATCTGCAAGAAGGTCTACGGTTTCAAATAAGTACTCGTATAATTTTTCGCGTGAAATGGAATCTTCCTCACCATTTAAGAATGACAAATGGTGGAAGTGCATCCGTCCAAGATACTTTTCTTCATTTTAAACTTTTAAACTCCTATAAAGCTGTAGTGGAATTAGACGGAGGTGAGCTGAATTTGTTCATTGAGTTATCTCCATTGTGAATGATCCCTTTAACTAGGGATTAAGAGTTAGGAATGAGGACGTGGATTGGGTTCAACAACGGAGCAAACTGTCAGCCAATAGGCGAAGTTTTGCGTTATAACCGTGATCGAACACCGCCACTACGGAGAGTTAAAAAGAGAAAGAAACAATGTGAGAAAGCGAAAATGAATGAAAAAGGCCGCCATGATGGCACATTTTTAACGAGATTTTGTTTGAGACAGATCGCCATAGAAAAGCTTACTTAGAAAACAAAAAAATCAGTTCGAATCCTTTCATTTTTAGCAAATTTAAGATTGTATACAGTGTATCACAAAAGTAAGTAAGCACTCATTGCTGTCGCATAGGCATGTTAAAATAAAATTAAACTCCGTTACGAATATTAGGAAAAATGCATTCATAATAAATTATGGTTAGCATTTGAACATCATGTGGTAGGCAAATTTTACCGTTTAACATTTGTAACGTTAACAATCAAACAGAGGCTAAAAAAAATGAACATGAAACTGAGCAAGAGGGCGGAAACCTATAATTCCTAAAATATTTAAGATAATTCAATGCAGTAAATTTTGTAAAATTTGTAGAAGTCTTTTTTATTAGAGTGACCAAAAAAAAAATACTAAAGAACCTTTTATTTTCGTTCTTTAGTGAAATGTTTTTTTTTTAGGCAGTTTTGTTTGTTAAAAATATATTTAGCGCGTTTTGAAAATAAGTTTCTTAAATTTTGATTCTCAAATGCCTGTAAAATTAAAAAAGAAGAGAAAATTTAAGTAGGGAAAAGTTCTTTTTATTGGAATTCATTAAAACTTATTTAACAATGATAACAAAGAATACGATAGGTAAACTAAAGATCCTTTTATAAGGATCAACAATTTTAGCGCCCAAAATTATTTAGCTCCTTTTGAAAAACAATCTCAACATTAAAATAGTAATAACTTCTAAACCAGCCCGTTTTGAAATACAATTTTTCCACCATTCTCTAGTTCTCTTTGATACGCAAATTTTGGTATACCACACTCCATATTTTGAAAAAAGTGCCTTTAGCACCGTTTTGATTGTTAACGTCACATTTGGTTTATCTGCAGATAGTTTGATAGTTTAGATAGATTGTTTATTCAGTTAATCGCATTTTCTATGCTACACAAGGAAGTAAGCACCTGTTGCATTGTAAGGTTAAATATTTAATGGTGTAGTTAATTTAGACTTTTTTTTTAGTTTTTGGTTCCTTATATCTCTTATCTTTCTTTTCTATAATTTTTTTTTTTTTAGTTTAAGATTAATTAATAATTAATGAAAGGAAATGGCTCCAAGAGGTAATCAATTTAGCTTAAATTTAAAAAAAAATATAATCAAACACTGTTTGGAAAATAAATCGGACTGCGAGATTGGTAAAATTGTTAACAAAAGTCCATCTACTATACACAAAATAACAACCAAATATAATAACATTAAAAGTTTGGAAAATGACCCTCGATCTGGACGTTCTCGCAAGCTTACTCAACAGGAATGCCGTATTATTGTTAGGAAAGTGAAGAGGAATCCCAAAGTAAGCGCATCAAACATATCAGCAGATTCACCAAAGAAACAGAAACTTTTCGTCGAGTGCTCTATCAATCTGGTTATCATGGTCGAAACATTAGAAAGAAACCTTACATAAGTAAAATAAGTCGCCAAAAGCAGCTCTTTTTTGCAAAAAACCATGAATCTAAGCAAGCAGAATCTTGGAAAAGATTTTTTTCTCCAATTAAAGCTAATTTAATATCCAAGGCCCAGATGAACGCAGAAAAGTTTAGAAAAAAAAAACACAGAGCTTGATTCATCGAACATGTCAGGAACCGTGAGGCTCGGAAGTGGAAACGTTGTGGTGTGGGGGTGTATCGCAGCATCTGGTGTCGGCAATTTAGTGTTTATAGATTCTTTCATGAATAGGTTCGACTATTTGAATATTTTAAAGAACAACCTTCATAAAAGTGCCAATAAAGCTGGGTATGGGTAGGCCATTTGTCTTCCAGCAAGACAATGATCCTAAACATACCTCACATGTTGTCAAAGAATGGCTGCTTTACAACGTCTGAATCCAGCTCAAATCACCCACCACCACAGTCGCCCGACTTAAATCTAAATGAACATTTATGGGAACATCTTGACCGACAAGTAAGAAACATTAAATCGGGACGAAAGATGTAATAAAGCGTGTCTTCAGGATGAATGGTCTAAAATTGTGCAAAACGTTACGCAAAATTTGGTCGACGTATGAAAGCAGTTATTAAAGATAAAGGGTATCCAACGAAGTACTAAATGGATAAGATTTACAAAATAACTGTAATGAATTCAAGGTTTATTTGAACTGCTTACTTACTTTTGTGATATAAATTTGTTAGTTTTTTTAGTTTAAGTCGAAATTTCTTAAGTTTTCTTTAAACTTTTATTTGAAATGTTATTTTTTAGTTCGAAATACATATCAATTACAGACAAAAATATTAAGTTTTTTTTAACATTACTATCGATTGTTTGAAAGAAATGGTCTTTAAACTAAGACTTTTACTTTTGCTTACTTTTGTGATTCACTTTAATTGTTTTGTGAGGAAATTGTTGGAGCTGTGAGAAAAGCCCCAGATAATTTTTGGCGAGGAGAAAAGTCTGAAAAAACGGAGCCATTTCAAGAGTTAGGGCAGGTGGCCGTGGCGCGATGGTTTTGTGCTCGCCTGTCAACCTCATGATCACAGGTTCGATCCCTGCCGTCGTCTATGTCGTTTTAATTCCATTAAAAACCTTCTAAAAATTGTCATCAATTGTTTGCTGGTTTACTCATTACATGTTGTTC
This sequence comes from Chrysotoxum bicinctum, assembly GCA_911387755.1. Lineage (NCBI taxonomy): Eukaryota > Metazoa > Arthropoda > Insecta > Diptera > Syrphidae > Chrysotoxum > Chrysotoxum bicinctum. The sequence continues at coordinate 119,451,982 of OU426987.1, forward strand.
AGGCATAACACTAACAACATGTAATTGAATTAAACTAGTATGCCCAACAAGGATGAATACGAATAAAAAAAATAATGTGAATTATAAGTGACATAGAAATAAGACACGGCATTTCTCCGCTTTAGTTCAGCCGCCATCCCTGGAGATTAACAAATCTGAGACAACCACCTTCAGTCTCACAACATCGTGCCACACATCTTTCCTATCCTTCTTTCACTTCATTAACTTCATGCTCGCGCTGTGTTGAAACATTGAAAAGGTAATCATAATCCCTTGACCACAGGTAGATTATAAAAAAAAAAGGTGGGCCAGAAAACTCTAGAGGAAAATCCCATTTTTGAGAATAAGATAAGTATTTTTGTGTATAAAAACCTTTGAGTCGTTGTTTTTTTAGTAACCCAGTTTGGGCAAAGAAATACCCCGCTAGACCTTTTTTTTAATCTTTCGTGTCCCTAAAATACCGTATTTTAAAACCCAGTTTCTTCTTTGTGTTTCGGGAATCTTTCCCAAAGTCACCTTCGGTTTCTCTTGCGTTGTACGGTACAAAATAACGTTATTATTCAACTACAAAAACTGTTTTCTATTCAATTTCTTTTTTTTTAATTCGGCCTTTTGCCAATTTTATATATAATTGTTAATTTAATTGTTGAAAAAATTTAGGGTTTTTCACCTATAATCAAAAAGGTTTCCCTAATAAATTCATAAAATTTAAATATTGCCTACTTATTGAACTTAGAAGAGGAAATTCATTTGTTTCAGGTTTTGGTAAGTTTCACCTTTGATAAAAACTTCCTGGCGCCCATTGAAGTACGCCCCTGTACTTTCTATCATTGATTCGATATTTAATCAAAGTTAATTTAATTTAATTGATCCAGCGCTCGATCAATAAAAAAACTAAATTCGATAATCCGAACTCACACTTCGCTGAACGAAACCGGTTTTAGCACTTTAATTGCTGCCGTGTTGCAATTTTCTTCCAACACGACCAATTCTGACAGATTATCATCTGTTTACTTTTCCCATCTCATTTCGAAATTTACCTACCGCGAGGCACGCCGTTCTAGTGCAATTTATTTTCTTTTCGTTTAATCTGTTAAATTGTTGGATACGAATATCAAAAGTCGCGGTTTATTAGTTCGATCTTCCTAAATTAGTTTTTAATTCGCGATTTATAAAAATAATTGCAACAACGCACGCAGGAATAGTTGAGAGTTGTAAGTCACTACGTACTGGTTCTCTTCAAGGTGTTCCACCACCAAATGCATTTTATTTATTTATAACTTCACAATGCAACCGGAACGAGAAACACCCATTGCTAAATCAAAAAAAAAAAACACCGCTGAAAAAGTGAGCTTAAGCTATTATTTGTTTTTTTTTTTGATAATTACCTACAATTATCTTTCTTCGGTTCAGTTCCTGTTCCAATTTCATCTTCTACTCTGAGACTCTCCAAATCGATGTTATTTACAATCGATGTTATTTCCAATCGATGTCGATAAAAATTTCAAATCCAAAGAAGTATTATACATATATGGTTTTTTGACCATCGATTTCAAGGCAAGAGTTATCGAACCAGCAAAAGAAGGCAAACCAGAGCATAAGAAAAAAAAAAACTAATCCCATCTGAAAAGAACAATAATTCAAATTCACGAACATACTTAATCTTAGTTCCTGCCCTGGCATTGACTTATTATATATGTATCTAGTATGTCAATGTGCCCTGGAAAGGAAGTTCCATCGACATCGGTCAGCTGCTAAGATATCAATGTTGATAAAATTATTTAACTTTCTGAAGAGCTCCCAGAACTGCAAGATGTTGGTGATGTTATTCTTTTCAAGGTAAGTACAATTTTTTTTAATTCGATAGCATATCGTACAGCTCTAAAATTATTGGCGCAAAATTTTAAACAACCTATTATTAAGGTATTAGTATGATACTACTTAACAATTTGCTAACTTTATAGTAGTTTACTAACTCATTTTTAATTTTAAACATTTTCTAACTAGTATCGTACTAAAAGAATTTTTCTTAATAAATTTTCTTAATAAATTGCTTCTGAACACACCTAAAACAATGACATTTCGTGTAAAAAAGTAAGTACACGAACATTTTTTGATGTTTGCATTTTTTGCAAATATCAAAGAGTCATATGAAGCTAGCACGATACTAAAAAAAAAAGTAGGTATTCGATGATTATAACTTTAATAAAAGGGTAGAGAAACTATGATGCTATATCCGATTAAAATTTGCAAATTCGTCGTATTAACCTAGTATCATACTAAAACAGCTTTAGCATCGTACTAATTCAATTAACATTGTGCGCCATTTTATTTAAGATATAACAACGAGTGAGGATTGTACACTGAAAATTTCGTAGTGCATTTGCGGCCGATGTGAACAAATGGTTTTTTAACCAATAAGACTTTTCCTCGTATAATTATTATTTATTTATTTTTTTTATTTATTTATTAATTTATATTAAAAAAAAACAACAATTTTCTAATTGGCATTGATCAATTGAACGAAACCACTAAAACTTATCCCTAGTGAAAGAGCAGAACGTATTGTTTTCAATTTCACTTTAATGATGCAATCCTTATGATGTAAAAAACATGAGATGAATGTTGTATTTGAAATATTGTTATTTTTGTTTTCAGGTAAATGTTCGATTTTTATATTTATTATTTATAATTCTGAAATAAAGTGTTTTCATTACAGATCAAAATAATGAATGCCTTTATTTTCATTCGGTTCTTACTATTTTATTTTATACATATTTTTTGTGTTAGATAATAGGATTAAATGCTCTGTCATCTAACATAAGACTTAAGAACATAGAATGGCGTGTCTTAGTCGAAAATTTGTTATTAACTTTCTCAAAATCTAATTCCGATTCTCTAAATATCTATATGCAAAGTTTTTGGTCCAAAGGAATAATTAAAAAAAAAGTAGTGTGTCTTAGTCAAAATTCTATTGCTACAAAGTTGGTAATAACGCGTGTCTTTTTCGAATGGCTGGCTCTAAAAAGTTGGTTGATACCTTTTTGAAATCTGCTTTCCATTCTTAAAAAAGCTATTTCAAACTTTTTTCCTGCGAAGCAATAATTTGAAAAATTATTCTTCAGGCTAATTGTAGGTTATTCAATAAAAACCAATACAATTCATAAAGGTATTTTTGTGTCTTTTACGAAAGGATAGCTCTACAAAGTTGGTTGATACCTTTTTGGAATCTACTTTCCATTCTAAAAAAAGTGTATCAAAATGTTTTCCTCCGAATCAATAATTCGAAAAATTACTCTTGAGTTGACCTGAAATATATATGTACATACCATATGTGCAAAATACAAACTATATTTGCCATTTTTTTTACTTGTGTTGTTATGAACGCATATTTTGAGATCTTTAAAATAATTTAAATACTTCTAGGTCACTTTAAAGGAATTTGGGTTTTGTTTTTAATTTATTTTAATAATAAATATTTACATTAAGAAACAAAAACGCAGTCATATTTGTTTTCTTCTAAGTTGTCTTGTCAAAATATTTTTTTTTTTGTGAAAAGCAGACGCCATTTTCAATTGGGGTCAAAAAACTGTTATACAATGTAAGGAATGCGCTCTTCAGTGTATTAAAGAGATCAGTGATATAGATTTATACACACAAACACAAAACGGCGACCCAAAGATAACCAGCCGATCGTTCGTTCAACATTTCATTAACCGATTGTCATTGCGTTGAGTGGAAGGAGAAAAGATGTGTAGGAAGTTAACGAAAAAAATAAACAACTTTAATGGCCAATTTCATAACCAATACTAAAAGCATTTTTTAGTTTCAACAATCTATTAAAGGGAAATTTTTGTTAAAATTGAGTTCTCTTCACATCCCTGGAAAAATTAAATTGGTTTATCCAAAAAAAAAAAACAAAATATGCAAACAAAAATATTTCTAAAGATCCTGTGGCATAAAATCAAATCGTTAAGTAATAATCACTTAATTTATTTTTTATTGCATTGATGGGTTTGTTTCGGTTCCAAATGACGACTAAACAAATTTAACAACTGATCCCCAGATGCTTTGGAAAGTCGGAACCTCATATTGAAGTCATAGTCGGAGAATGAATTCCTGTGAACTCGGAATACTCTTGCTCGGCGAATTATTATGTGTTGCACTTTATCATTGGATGGAAAAAACAGATCATTTATATATTAGTATTAACCTATTAATTTTGTATCTTCAAAAATTGAAAACTAAAATTTTACAAACAATAATTTCAGCTGCTATATCCAGTTGTTGTCTACAGCCAAAAATGGACATTTAGTTTATAAGGATGTTTAAATGCTTGTTTAATTTAAAAGCGCTTGATGAAACCAATACATCCCATTTTAAAGTTTAGAAGCCTGTTAAATGCTTAAAAGTTCTTCGTGAAATCGGCCATTAACCTTGTAAGCTGTAAGTGTGGAACGGAAAAAAGGGACGAACATGTATTATATTAAAGAGGGTTGCATTGGCTTATTCAAATAAGAAAATGTGTATCTTTAGAATACAACTCACTAGTCGACGTCTTCTGGGAATAATCGTTTGTTTAAATATTTGATTGAAAAGTTGATAATTTTGTTTGTAATGAATGTAATATCTATATAACTCTATTATCTGTGGTTTTATCCGGAACCGATATCATGAAATTAATTACTTATTTCAATTCAATTTATTAAGTAGTAGTAATCAAAAATATTTATACAATTCAACAATTATTTTAACAATTTCTTTACAACTATAATAAATAATGTGTATAACAATTTTTTTTTCGATAATAAACAAATTATTAATATAATAAACAAATTTTTAGTGAAGGGAAAGCTACAAACAAAAACTTTATACAAAACTTAAACCTAATATTGCAACACTCCCATATCAAACATCTTTTATTTTAATTATTTACTGTTTCATAATTTATAAAGTTTTGTAATTTATAGTTGGTTTATTAGTTTATTATCAGATAAGTTATAATTTTGATAAAAATTTAGTTTTGAAATATTTATGTGTCCAAAAAGTTGATATTGGCCAATTCATATATTCTCTGGGTTGAGAAAATTACTTATATACATAGATTTGGAGTGTTATAATTGTTGATTGGTGATTGTTAGATATTTTACTCAGGTATTGATTAAGATTTTATCATGCTTGAACTACATTTCATCTTTTTTGTATACCAAACTCAGGTTAAAGGAGTTTGGTTTAAATTCTATGTTAACAAGTATTCGTATAAAATAAATGTAGGTACTTACTTTGTGCAATGTCTTCATCATTTCGCCCACGACAGTTTTCAAAATAAAAGCTTGGAAGGTTTTCAAGAACTTTGTTTAAAGTTTGTTGTTGATACTTATATCCTTCTCGCAACCTTAAAACTTGATGTGCACTAAATTTACGAATTTTATTTCGCTGGTAGACATAATTTTCTCGTACCCAGTTCAATTGTATGTTAGAGTAGTCTCGCACTTTTTTCATCTAAAATCAAATTAAAATCCTAAATTATTCATCTGTTACGAGACTGCATGAAGCTTCAAACCTGATCATAATATTGATCTCTCAAGGAAGTCAAATGATTTGAACCAATATCCCGAAAACCTTTAAGATTTTTGGCCTGTGATGTATAGCTAGACTGGATCCATTCAACCTGCTGGTAACAGTTTTCTCTTATTCGATGAACCTATTAAAAGAGGTTATTTTGTCATCCCAAGCTATGTAAACATATCCATTTAAAGAATATAAAATTAAAAAAATATATTAAGAGTTTTTCAATAAGGGCGGGTAGATGTTGAAATGGAATAAAACAAGCTGTATGATGAATTAACAAAATTATTTTTTTTTTTGAAAGCCCTATGCATGCCATTATGCATGGAATATCAGTCGATCTTTAGGCCCCACGAAAGGAGGCGCAACAAAAAAGTGCTGATGCGGAGCTGCAACCACCAACCAAGCAGCCCCATCAGCCCCAGCAAAAACAACAACAGCCACTGCTCAAAGATAAGCCAAAGCAGCTGGCAAAACAACAACAACAACAGCCAACACAGCAGCAGCAGCAAGAACAACAGCAGCAGAGACAACAGCAGCAGAGACAACAGCAGCAGAACAAACAGCAGCAGAATCAGCAGCAGCAGAAACAACAGCAGCAGAAGCAACAGCAGCAGCCACAGCCGCAACAAAACAAGAAAAAAGAACAAGTGCCACCAATCAATGTTTATAAGATGGACCTGAAGGAGACCATTGAGATATGTAAGTCGGCCATAGGTCAAAATTTTACTATAAAAAGACTAGGTCCTAACAGACATGCTCTCCACTGCCTCACAGTGGAACAGCACAAAATTGTGAAAAATTTATTAAAAGCCACTACGACTGAATTCTTCAGTTATACACCTAAAGTAGATAAATTTCAAACAGTCCTGTTGAAGGGCATAGATTCCTACACGGAACCGCAAGAGCTCTTAAATGAGCTCCGTGAAAAAGCGAGCGACGATCTCGACTTTATCGAAGTCAAGCCTTTTGCCACAGTTAAAGCCAGACGGGAGAATCGGAAGTTGCCAATCTTCCTGGTTCAGCTTTCACCCAACAGCAAACTGGATAGTTTGAGGAGTATCTCCGTCCTCAACTACCAGGTTGTAACCTGGGATAAATTAAAGAGGCGCGGCGACATGCTTCAATGCATGCGCTGTCAAAGGTTCGGCCACGCCGCGGCTAACTGCGAAATGCAGTCACGCTGTGTAAAGTGTGGAGAGAACCACAAACTAGGAGAATGTAAGTTAGGGCAAGAAAGGGTCCAAGACATGACACTACTTAAGTGTGCACTCTGCCGGAAGGACGGGCACCCCGCAAACTATCGGGGATGTCCCATCTTTCAGGAAATGAAACAAAAAAAAGCGAAGAAAACAGAGGTAGAAAAACGACCAATTACGCGTGTTCCTACAACAACGCCCGTTAATCCCCAAATCTCCTACGCCCAAATGGCGGCAGGAAGGGGTAAGACGGTACAGCCTGCACCAAAGGCAGCCCCACAGGCCCTCGTGCCTAAGGCTCCGGACGCACAGGCCGAAATAAGAAGCATGTTGCTGGCCATTTCTGGTCAGATAGCAGGTCTTCAAAATCAGATAACGGAGCAGGCGAAGAGGGTGGACCATATCTACTCTGTTTTGCCGAGCTTTACGCAATTTTTAGGTTAAGGGCGCGCTGCCGGAGAGGCCCTTAAGGATCCTAGCTGTGAATGTAAATTCACTGATTAGGATTGAACGCAGAGCAAACCTATTCCAATTGTTGAAAGATCAAAGTCCTGATGTGTTTATGGCTAGTGAAACTAAACTAAGTCAGAAACATAAATTGACACATAACAATTACAATATCGTACGAAGAGATCGGCCCAACTCCACTTTAGGGGGAGGCGTCGCAATCTTTGTACGAAAAGGCATAAAATATAAAGTAATATATAGTAGTGAAGTACGCAGATTTCGGCTGCTTGAGGCGTGCATTGTGTGCATTCCTCTCCAACAGGGGAAGCGAATGTATGCGATCGCGGCTTACGCGCCGGAATCACCTCAGCCAACTGACTTTCTGACAGAGCTCGAAAAACTTTTTCAAGTGCTACAACTGAGCTCGGAAGATAATTACTATCTCATGGCCGGTGATTTAAATGCCAAACATATAGATTGGGGAAATCAAGTACAAAATCCGAGAGGTAACCATCTATTTAATTGGATGGGTCAATACAGTATTGAATATATGATCGATCTTCTAGCGACTGATAGACCATCGTTTCCAAGGAGCGGTGCCTATCTGGATCTATTACTAAAGGACTCTAGACTGACAATTACTAACACTGTGGGTCAACGGACAAGAAACTGTTTACAAACGATAGACTATGACAGCGACCACTGTGGCTTTGCCGCAGTAATACAGTTGCCGAACGAGCTCGTAGAGTTGGAAGAGTATGTACCTGCGTATTCTTACAATTACAGTAAGATGCGCTGGCCACGCTTTACCAACGCTTTAGCAAGCGAAATTCGTGCCAATAATATATCCCCACCAAATAACAGGAATTTAACAAACAACGAAATTGACCAATACCTAGAACAAATGGACGAAACAATCCTACGAACTATGAACAGAACTATACCAAAATACAGAGAACGTAACGTAACCGACATGTACCGTAGCGCGACAATTGATGCACTACACAGACAAAAAAGTGGACTACTGACAAGACTTAAACGCTTGTACCGACGGTTTACTGACTCACGCGATCTGGAGATTAGGGCACTGAAGTCGTCAATCAAAAACATCAACCAATTGATCAAAGAAAATTATAGGTTGTCTATTAATTTGTATTGGAACAATAAAATTCGGGCCGTTAACTCTAGCGACCCGAGTATGTTTCCACAAATTAACAAGATATTTAGACGGAATGATCAAAACGAACTTCCATGTCTTAAGCTCCAGAGAACGACAGAAAACAGAAACGTACTTCTGACAGCAGGGATAGATCCAGATGACGCGGTCTTGGACGATGACCTCTTTATTGTCGAGGATCCGCTGGAGAAAGTGGAGGCTGTGGGGGCTGCTTTTCAGCAAGTGTATAAGGTGAATGCAAGCATCCACCCCAACCACGACCTGGAAAACAGAGCTCTACTCCATCACTTCTATCTTCGTAATGAAATGACGCAATGGCGATCAGAGAATCTAGGTTTCATCCGGTTCAATGAAGAAAACTTGGCGAATGCCACCATCGCCGTGCAAGAGGGGAGTAGTTCCCTGTTAGTTACGAGGATGGAGCTCCAGCTCATCTTCGATTCATTAAAGAGGAAAAAGTCAACAGGAGTCGATGGTATATCCAATATTGTACTTCGACATCTACCTAAGGAAGCAATTGACATTTATGCCACACTGTTTAACAACGCACTGAATAATGCATATTATCCAGGGCGGTGGAAGACAGCTGTGGTTCATCCTCTCCCGAAAAAGGGAAAGGACAACTCCAATCCGGCGAATCTCCGGTCGATAAGTCTTCTACCGAGTATCAGCAAGGTATTCGAGAAAGTCATAAGTAGAGCTCTGTCCAAGTGGGCGGAGGACAATAATATCATACCGGATAATCAGTTCGGGTTTAAGGCGGGACATGACACCATTCATGCTGCGTCTAAACTCGTTTCTGATATCCAATGGAACAAAACTAAAAATCAATGTACAGGTGCTTGTCTGGTTGATTTGGAGAAGGCTTTCGACACCGTATGGTTAGAGGGTCTCTATCTAAAATTGACTAGGCTCGGCATAAGTAAACCACTATTATATATGCTTTATGACATGCTCAATGGTAGAAAGTTTGTTGTCAAAAGTGGCAATGTAACTTCTACCGCAATCTTCGATATCAAGAATGGTCTTCAGCAGGGAGCGGTGAACTCGCCGATTCTATTCAGCATTTACACCAGCGATCTGATAAGTAGTCTAACTCAGGCAATTGCGTATGCCGATGACCTAATAACGTACAGAACAGCTACAAAAGTTGAGGTTATCAGAATTCTCTTACAGCGTGACTTCGACAAGATTCAGCGATATTGTGATGACTGGAAGTTGAAAATCAACTTTCAGAAATGTGGCTCGGCATAAATCCTCGTATCAAACCCTCCTAGTGGGTGCCGGGCGGTAATGATCACCACAGAAATCTTGTGCGTTGTCAAGATGGGGATCAGCTAAGGTCAGGTCGCAATGTTGTAAGGTTCCTTTACTCCTCAATAGTTCAACCCTCAACAATGCGATTTTACCATAGATACAGGTCCCTAATTTTCAGTGGTGGTGTGAGCGATTATTCATAATCCGTGCCGAAGAAATGGAAGGCTGGGGGGAAAACCAGTCACTAACGAGCTCATTCGGATGCCCTGGCCGGGTCCGTCTTAATACTTGCCTTACCCCGGTATATCGGCTCTGCCGGGGCTGACCTTTCTTTTCCGACCTACTCGTGGGACCAAAATTTTTAAAAAAACTATAAAATGAACAAACAAACGACAAATAATAGCGACACAACTGACAACGAAGACGAACTCTTGGCCTCTAGCCAAGAGACATTGACAGGAAGCTCTCACGGCATAGAAGCCGTTGAGATAACTTCCAAACCTTCAGGGAGCATAGCGAGTACCAGCCATAGTACTCCTTTGCCCCCTAAACCGATCAATACTGCCAAGCCATCGGGTAGCAATGCCAGCCATAGCAATGCTAATCGTGGTAAGAAGAAATCTCCTGGCGTTCTTCGAAAGAACCAGTTCCTGCATGCCTCGTTTATCCTTAGCAAGATTGCCAAGAATGAGGCGGAGGGAACTTGTCACGAGAGGGATGCCGAGGATAAAATCAGGTACCAGAAGGTTATTGACGAATACAATAACCTCCTGACAAAAAAAGAAAAAGCCGTCAAGCGAGACAAGTCTCAGGAAGAGACTTTACCTTCCCAAAAGAAGACGAAACTTGATGGCAATATAAAGAAGAAAAAAGCCACATCTCTCAGAGCGGCGCAACCGCCTACTCTAAGCGAGGTCGTCAGGGATGACCTCCAGGTAGCGGTTGTAGATGAACTCTCCACCAACAGCAAAGGTCTGCTGTCGGTGTGGAGCTCAATCGAAGCCAAGCTCTCTGAGATGGTTTTCACGTACACCCTATCTACAAGTGAAGGACCCTACCCCAGCTTCGACTCTGGGGAAATGCTCAGGGGATACAGGGTGATCAAATGCGAGGACGCGTTTTCAAGGGACTTCCTTAGAGACAGCATTGCTAAGGTCAGCAATGACTGGGAGGGCTTGAAGCTCAAGCTTATCCCAGCTAAGGAGATCCCTAGACAACCAAAGGCCCGCATCTGGTTGCCCCTCATGGGCATCAAACCGAGCGGACTGGAGCTGATCCGGGGTCTTCAGAGGTTGAACCCGCTGGTCCCCATGCACGACTGGGTCGTCATCAAGGCGGAAGAACCGCAAAAAACCAGCACTTCATATCTTCTGAGGATCACGGAAGAAAGCAGAGGGGCACTCGAGAAGGCTAATTATAAACTCCGTTTTGGCATCAGGCATGCTAAAATAAAAATCCTGCAGGATCAGGGACCAGACACCGATAAAGTGGATGAGAGCGCTAAGATCAGCGCTGTTGTCGACGGTTCGGTTGTCCTTGGCGCCGCAGGACCCTCAACCAATTAAAACGCGCTGAAGGTCATTCAGATTAATCTGAAGCACTCTAAATGTGCCTCAGATAATCTAAGAGTTTTCCTCAGTGAGGAAAACATTGACATTGGCGTTATTCAAGAACCATGGGTAAATGGCCTCAATGTAAAAGGCCTCCAAGACAACCAATACGACCTGTTATACAAAACAGTAACCCAAGAACAAGGTAATCCCAGAACTTGTATCTTAGCTAAAAAACACTTAAAAGCTTTTTTGTGTCCTAATTTTAGCACTCCGGATTTGACAGTCGTCAGGCTGGAAGATAAAGATGCAAAGGGACTACTGGTGGCATCTGGCTACTACGACCACAACCGGCAATCACCGCCTGAGGAGGTGAGGAAATTGGTTGAAGCAGCTAATCAGCAAAATACGAACCTCCTGATTGGATGCGATGCGAATGCACGGCACTCTCTCTGGGGCAGCTCTGAAATCAACGAACGAGGTGAGTCTCTCTTTGATTTTATTATTGAAAATAACCTAATTGTTTGTAACAGAGGTGACTCACCCACCTTCGTTTTTCCAAGCTCGGAAAACTATGACGGGTGGGAAGAGGTACTTGACATCACTGTTGCAAACAACTGTAATGTGGTGGTGGAAAACTGGAGAGTTTCCTCTTTAAATTCCTTCTCGGATCATAGATGGATCCTCTTCAACATAGGTTTCAAGGTAGAAACCCCCCCTCCATATAGAAATCCCAAGAGAACTGACTGGAAGAAATTCAGTCAGATCGCAAAATCCAAACTAGGCAATTTACCATTAATTAGTGTAGAATCTGTGGAAGTTCTTGAATCTAAGGTAAAGACTTTCGAGGCAGCGATTAACACTGCCTTTAAGGTCTCCTGTCCAGTTAAATACAGCCGCAAAAAGTTCCCTCCTTGGTGGAATGAAGATCTTTCTGCACTTAGAAAAATGACCAGAAAGATCTTCAACATATGTCAGAAGGAGAAATTCTATCAACCATATAAAGACTGCCTAAAAGTGTACAAGCGAGCCATAGCAGCATCTAAGAAGCTTGGCTGGAAAGAATACTGTCACTCAATAGAAGATATTAAGGATTCTGCTAGACTAAGTAAAGTTCTGTCAAAGGAACATTGCAGCCCTTCATTTCTGAGAAAAAGTGACGGTATCTGGACAGCCTCTCAAGCTGAGTCCTTGGAACTGCTTATGACAACACATTTTCCGGGTTGTGAGAATAGCTACCCCGAAACGCTTAGCACTACAAATACCATTATAGCTCATAGGGAGCAAATCAATTCTGTTATATCAGGAGATAGTATTTCATGTGCGATTAATACTTTCTCCCCCTACAAATCACCTGGCCCTGACGGCATAATCCCAGTTATGCTGCAGAAACTGCAAGACTTGGCAGTACCATGGCTAGAAATGATCTTCAAAGGTTGTCTCTATCTCAATCATGTACCCGAGTCATGGAGACATGTAAGAGTGGTCTTTATTCCGAAGGTCGGCAAACGAGGTCATGAATCCGCGAAGGACTTTAGGCCTATTAGTCTGACATCTTTTGTTTTAAAGACACTAGAGCGCATCCTTGATACTCACATCAGAGTTTTACTAGAGGGTCGTCCTCTTGATGAATCGCAACATGCATACCTAAAAGGCAAGTCTACGGAGACTGCCCTGCATGAAGTAGTGCGTACAATAGAGAAGACGATTCACTACAAAGAATATACCCTGGCAACCTTCCTAGACGTGGAGGGTGCTTTTAATAATGTCCTAACTGAATCCATTCGCGAGTCACTTGTTCACTTTGGTGTAGAAAGTTTCATATCCAAATGGATTGTATCTATGCTCAGTGACAGAAGGATCCAAGCAACGTTAGGAAACACAATTTCTACTAAGCATGTTAGTAGGGGAACTCCCCAGGGTGGTGTTCTCTCCCCTCTTCTATGGCTCTTAGTCATGGACAAAATTCTCGTCAAGCTCAGAGGTAGTGGTGTAAAAACTGTAGCGTATGCTGACGATCTGGTTTTATTGGCATCAGGTAAGTTTACCACTGTGATTAGTGAAATCACTGAATTGGCTCTGAAAAGAGTTAGCAACTGGGCCACTAGTAGTGGACTAGGAGTTAATCAGAGTAAGACGGAACTGATGCTCTTTACTACCAGGACTAAAATACCTACATTCACCCTACCTCGACTTAACGGTCAAACTCTTTCTTTATCTTCCAAAGCTAAATACCTTGGAGTTATTCTCGACCCCAAATTGAATTGGAAGGTAAATATTGAAGAACGGGTTAAGAAAGCCTGTATAGCTTTCTATGCCTGCAGAAAGACCTTTGGTAAGAAGTGGGGCCTTCAGTCGAAGATGATTTTGTGGACGTACACTGCAGTGGTACGGCCAATTTTGTCTTACGGATCGATTGTTTGGTGGCCTGCACTTAGCAAGCAATATAACGTCGGAAAACTTAAAAGGGTTCAAAGAACGGCTAGCGTCGGCACTACGGGGGCTCTCAGATCATGCCCAACAGATGCCCTGAGCGTTATCCTGAACCTTTTACCACTCGACCTTCATATAAAATACCTAGCGGCATGCAGTGCTGTAAGACTTAAAGAATCTAACTGTTGGTTCTCCAAACCCTATGGTCATGGAAACATAACAAAAATGATTCCTCCGGATATTTTCTTATCGAACACCGACTACTGCGTACCTCCTCTTGGTCCAAGCGGGGATTTCAAAGCCATTTTTCCCACCAGAGAGGATTGGGAGAATGACGTTGTCACAAAGGATTTCGATTCGATAATCTACACTGATGGATCTAAGATGGAGTGCGGTGTTGGTTCAGGAATTTTTTCCGAGTCCTTTAACATCTCCAAGTCACTCAGACTACCAGACTTTGCGAGTGTATTTCAAGCCGAAATACTAGCAATCAAGGAGGCATGCAAGTTGCTCCAATCTAACCAAAACCAATTCAGAAATATAGCTATCTGCTCAGATAGCCAGGCGGCCATTAAGGCCATTAAATCATCTACATCAACCTCAGTACTTGTCCAGCAATGTCGGGACGAACTGGCGAGTCTGAACATTGACCTCCAGGTCACTCTCATCTGGGTTCCAGGTCACAGTGACATAGAGGGTAATGAACGGGCTGACGCTTTAGCTCGGCAAGGCTCGACCTTACATAGCTCACTAGCGGAAAAAGTTAATATTCCTCTTGGTGCTATGAAGAGAAAAATCTTCTCGATTTTTCTCAATGAATCCAACCGTAGGTGGAGCAGTCTCACAAACTGTGTCATATCAAGAAAGATATGGCCTACTTACAACAACTCACGCTCCAAAGATCTAATATGCAGACCCAGGCGCGACATAGCCAGGATCACAGCAATATGCACCGGGCACTGGCCCATAGGTGAACATGCAAGAAAGCTAGGCATCCCCTTCAACCCACACTGCCGTAGTTGTGGAGATCCACAAGAAAAAGAAACTGTGGTTCATTTTCTTTGCGATTGCCCCGCCTTAGCAAATTACAGGATGGCTTCCTTTGGGAAAGCCTTCCTCGATGACCCCAGCGAACTTTCGGAGAAGAAAATCAAAGATCTGATTATCTTTCTGAATGCGACAAAATGGCTTTAGTAATGCTCCGCTAAAGTATATAAAAGCCATTTTCTTCCGTACTTAATCCTTATTAGGTTGACACGAGTTTAATGGTATCAAAACGGCGCACCCCAGCGCTAATTGAGTCGCGGGCCCAGCTGGCTGGCGACTACCATCTCTACCTACCTACCTTCAGAAATGTGAAACGATTCTGTTTAGGACTCCGTTGGCTAGAGCCCCTAGGGATACTAGAAAGAACTGGCGTAAGCTGATGATCGTAGGGCCGCACCGGCAACCACTGGCGAGCAGAAGTGTGATAAAGTACCTTGGCATCTGGTTGGATCAGTATTTGTATTTCGACAGACATATAAATGCTGCTCTGAACAGGGCTAGGGGAGCCTTTGCCCTGACGAAACGGTTGTTTTACAGCAGCCGGCTTGACACCAGGGTGAAGGTGATTTGCTACATGGCCCTCATCCGGCCGATGATTGCCTATGGGTGCCCGGTGTGGTTCAACATTGCCCCATCTCAAATGGAAAAGATTCGGGTGTTTGAAAGGCAGTGTCTTAGACGTTGTCTTGGATTACACAGAACACCTGAATCGGAGTACAAACATTACTATTCCAACAGGACTCTATACAACGGAGCCAATATTAACAGAATAGATAATTTTTTGATAAAGCTGATTCGGAGTCACATTGCGAGAGCGATGGCCTCAGCAAATAGCTTAATCTTTGGGGCTTACTACCCCAACACAGAATACTTCGAGAGTGTGCGTTTAAGTGGCCATATTGCACCTAATGCATTCCTCTATTTAGATAGTATAGGGTTGATCCAGGATAGAGAGGCGGTTCCGCTAATCTACCACGTCGGCCGTAGTACTGTGGATAGGCGGCTCCTTTATAGTCGAGACGTCCTCGCACAAGACGGAGCTGAGCGACTTCGGTTCAGTAGGACTGTGTCCGATCGGGACCTGAAAGACAGGGTACGACAGGAGAACCAGTTTTGGTGGTTGTCTATTGATAGCGATAGTTGACAAGTTGTCTTGGCCGACTTACATAGTTTTAAGGGTATTCTTAGGTAGGGACAGTCAGGGTGGCACAAAAAAAAAAAAAAAAAAAAAAAAAAAAAAAAAAAAAAAAAAAAAAAAAAAAAAAAAATCTGCTGCTGTGGCTGTTCTAGTTTTTAAGTAGTTTTAGTTTAGTTTTAGGTTATTTTAAGTAGTTTAAGTTGGTTTAGGTATTTTTTAATTAGTTTTACTTTAGTCTGTAAGTTTTATATAAAAAATATAAAAAGATAATGAATCCGAGTTTTTTTAAATTTTCTCGAGAAAACAAAAAAAAATAGATATAGTTTTTTTTGAATTAAAAATAGTTTTTTTAGGCCGAAAGGCATTAGATTTAAGATAGAGTTTAGCTTAGAGCGCCCGCATAGGGCCAGTAAGTTAGTTTTAAGTTATTGGATAATTAGGCTAGTTTTTATGAATTTTTGTCTAGCTTTAAGATAGTTTTAAGATTGAATTAAATAAAAATGAATTATAAAAAAAAAAAAAAAAAATCAGTCGATCTTTGACTTTCGCTCAGGAAAGACTACAGTGTGCGCCAAGTTACTTTTAAAGTGTTGTAAAATCAAATATAGTAGTGAAGTTAGCAGTTTGACACACATTCCACCAAGTGTTCGATAGCCTAGGGGTAGTGGCGTCGGCTGGTGAATCTCAGGGTCGTGGGTTCAAATCCCGCTCGGAACAGACGAAATTTTTGGAAGCTTTTTTTCACAATAGTGAAGTGAGCGATATTATATATTGGGAAAAGAAGCAGATGGAGAAGGAGAAAAGGGCGGGGGGATCGAAAGATTCCTCCGCAAAATCGGATGATGTTGCAGTTGTGGCAGCAGCATCGGTACATCCGAACACGAAAGCAATAGCCACCCAGCCTACGAAGAAGCGCAGGAGGACGTTGAGACCGCAACCGAATCTCAATGCACCGAGAGCCACCCCAGGTAAGCTGCCAGCTGGGGTGGGATGCAAGGAGCGGGCAGCAACATCAAATGCAGCTGGCAAGGTACAGCAAATTGGTGACACAGACGAGTACAGTGACTCGGCTGGCACCGAATACTTGTCTGAGGAAGGAGAGGGGCGCTACAGGTCTCCTGGAAATAACAAATTTGCCCTACTGTCGGAACCAGAGCCGTCTACCGACAGGGAGTTGGAGGGGGCACAAAACCCCCATGAAGAAATCCTAGTTAGCGAGCTGGAGGAGGCCCTCCAGGCAAAGAAAGCTGAGGTCGACAGGTACCAGCAGCACCTAGATAAGCTGAAGGAGGAAATGGAGCCCCTTCTCAGCCAGATCCGAAAGAAGATGGAAGCGCTCCGCCAAAAAGAAGCAGAGGAAAAGCTGGCCCAGAAACAGCTGCAAGCTAAGAGAGCAGCAGAGCGGCAGCAACAACAACAGCAGCAACAGCAGCAAAAAGTCCAACTAACAACGGACCAGCAGGCGGTGCAGGGTACAAGAAAAACACCGCAACAACCACAGCGGCAACAAGTGCAACAACAACAGCAACCAAAGCCCGCAAGGAAAAACACAGAAGCGGAGCAAGGCGCCCAAAAATTAACGAAAGCAGTAGGCCCATATACTGAGGGCCCAACAACGTCAGCAGCAGCAAGACAACAACAGAAGCAGCAACAGGAGAAACTGCAACAGCAACAGCAACAGCAACAGCAACAGCAACAGCAACAGCAACAGCAACAGCAACAGCAACAGCAGCAGCAGCCAGAACAACGACAGATGCAGCAGCAACACCAGAAGCAGCCACAGCCGAAAACGGAAAAAGTGCCACCAATTAGGACATTCAAGCTCGACCTAAAGGACATAAAACAGGTATGTAAGCGGGCCACAAACGGCCACTTCCTTATCAAAATAATTAATGACAAAGAAAAACGGTACTCGGTACAGTGCTTCTCACTGGCCGAATATAAAACAGCTAAAGAGCTATTAAGAGAAGTAACAGCTGAATTCTTCAGCTTCACCCCTAAAAGTGAAAAATTGAAAACAGTCCTCTTGAAGGGCATAAGTTCCTGCACGGAACCGGAGGCGCTCTTAGATGAGCTCCGTCAAAAAGCCAGCGACGATCTCGAGTTTATCGGGGTCAAGCCTTTCACCACGGTGAAGTCAAGACGAGGGGGTTACGGATTGCCAATGTTCCTCGTAACATTATCGCCCCAGAGCAAGGTTGAAAGTCTGAGGAGTATTTCCCGCCTCGACTTCCAGGCTGTACGTTGGGAAACACTAAAAAGACATAACGACATGCTTCAGTGCATGCGTTGTCAGAGGTTCGGCCATGTCGCAGCCAACTGCGATATGCGGATGCGCTGTGTCAAGTGCGCAGAAACCCACATAAGGGGGGAATGTCAATTAGGAATTGAGAGGGTTGAAGATTTAACCCAGCTCAAGTGTGTCATCTGCGGAAACGAGGGGCACCAGCGTTGGATTGCGATATTATCTTTCATTCTTCTGAGTGTGGTAAATTGGGTTTGAGAGTTAATACGTGTGTTTCCGGAAATAGTGATTTTTCATTTTTTCCAAATGTGCCCTGCTCCAAATTTTGTTTTCGAATTGACTTTGTTAATTCTTTTAAATATCTGGGAGTTATTTTGGATAGCAAACTAAATTGGGCGGACCATACCGACTCATTAAAAAAGTATTTATTATGTTGTTCTAGGCATTTTTATAACTTAAGCTCATACTGTTCTAAACAAGTGTTGGTTATGGTTTATTATGGCATTGTTCATTCCAAAATTCAATATGGCTTAACCTGTTGGGGTGGTATATATTATAATAAAGTAAAGCCACTCGTAATTCTGCAAAAGAATATTGTGCGTATTATTTGTAATAAAAACCGTTTGCATGCTAGTCTTGTTCTGTTTCAGGGTCTGAAAATCCTTCCGTTAAGGCATCTCTACTACTATAAAGTTCTGAAGATATTTTTTATAAGGAGCGGACATCTTTCCATAAGAAGGAATGATTTGCATAATTTACGTATTAATTATAATAATTACGTCAATGTCCCTTCTTATAAAAAAATTCATTTCAAAAAGTTCTTTACAGTAGTGGCTCCTACAATTTTTAACAAGTTACCTGATTCCATCCGACGTTTAAGAAAATTACAAGACTTTCTCTTTAAAACAAAATCTTGGCTTTTTAATTTCAACACCTATCAAATAGAAAGTATATAAGTATATAATACATAAATATGTATATTTGGCATAAACCTCACACACACTAATGAATTATTAATTTTCTTTGGTTTAATTTTTGTTATCTGGTACATTCAATACTAGCGTCAGCTTTTTGCTTCGCTATAGAGTGTATCCATTTTATTCATTTTTACAGGTATTATAATATTGTATAATATAATCTTGGTTTTGAAGAACATTTTATGAGGTCTATTACTTATAATTTTTGATTTGATTGTGTTAATTTGTTCTTTAAAATAATTATGAAAATGTACACATCTACCAATTTAAATGAATGAATAAATAAAATAACTTATTAACTAACTAACTAACTAACCCCGCTAATTATAGGGGCTGCCCTAAGGTTCAGCAAATAAAACAACAACAGGCCAGTCAAAAAGCCGAAGTTCGACAGGCTCCAACAACAAAATTCGTGGTTCCTAACTTCTCTTACGCCCAAATGGCGTCAAGAGATAGGATTACGAGACAGGCCCCACCAACGGTTGCCCCAAAGGCCCCCGTGCCTAAGGCGCCAGAGGTGCAGGCCGACATTGTAGCTTTGTTACTGAGCATTCAAGGCCAGCTAGCAGGACTGCAAAGTCAGTTAAAGGAGCAAGGCAAAAGGGTAGACCATCTCTACTCTTTGTTGCCTGGCCTAGTGCAAAATAGACCATAATGGGCGCGCTACCGGAGACGCGCTTAAAAATCCTGGCTGTGAATGTAAATTCACTGATTAGGATTGAACGTAGAGCTAATTTGTTCCAATTGTTGAAAGACCTCAGTCCAGATGTGTTTTTGGCTAGCGAAACCAAGCTAAACCTGAAACATAAATTGACTCATAAAAATTACAATATCGTAAGAAGAGATCGACCCGACTCTACTCAAGGAGGCGGTGTCGCCATCTTCATACGAAAAGGCATTAATTATAAAGTCATATACAACAATGATCTTCGAAAGCTCCAGACGCTAGAGGTTTGCGTCATATGCATCTCTCTCACTCAAGGGAAGCGGATGTATGTGATTGCGGCCTATGCGGCTGAAGCTCCGCAGGCTATTACTTTTGACTCAGAGCTTGAGATTCTTTTTAGAACACTTAAACTGAGCTTGGAAGAAAACTACTATATTATGGCCGGTGATTTGAACGCAAAACATGAAGATTGGGGAAACCAAACAAATAATCTCAGAGGTAATCATCTTTTTAATTTGATGAATCTTTACAGCGTTGAATATGGTATTGACCTGCTGACTACTGAAAGGCCGTCGTATCCAAGGAGCGGTTCCTTTCTGGACCTTTTGCTGTACGATACCAGACTGACAGTTACAGACAAAGTGGGTAATCACCCTCGAAACTGCTTACAGACAATCGAGTACGACAGTGATCACTGCGGACTGGCTGCTGTAATTCAGATTCCGAACGAACGCGTGGAGTTGGAGGAATACGTTGCAACGCATTCTTACAATTACAGTAAGATGCGTTGGCCTCGTTTCACCAACGCCTTAGCGAGAGAAATTCGTTCGAGTGACATAGCCCCACCAAATAACAGAAACCTGACAAATACAGAAATCGACCAACATCTACAACAGATGGACGAAACGATTAAACGAACAATGGAACGGACAATACCCAAGTACAAAGAACGCGACCAAATGGACGTCTACAGAAACGCGACCATAGACGCACTACACAGACATAAGAGTGGCTTACTGACAAGACTTAAAAACTTATACAGACGATTCACAGACCCGCACGACCTGGAGGTTAGGACACTGAAGTCGTCAATAAAGATTATCAATATATTGATTAAGGATAACTACAGGTTATCTATTAACAAGTTCTGGGACAACAGAATTCGTTCTGTAAATTCCAGCGACCCTAGTATGTTTCCTGAAATCAATAAGATATTTAGGAAAAACAATCAAAATGACCTTCCGTGTCTTAAACTCCAGAGAACAGTAGAGAACACAGACGTACTCCTGACAGCGCAAATTGATCCAGAGGAAGCCGTCTTGGACGATGACTTCTTTATAGTTGAGGATCAGAGGGAGAAGGTGGAGGCAGTGGGGGCTGCGTTTCAGCAAGTGTACAAGGTGAATGCTTGCATTCGCCCGAACCACGACCTGGAAAACAGAGCACTACTGCATCACTTCTATCTTCGAAATGAAATAACGCAATGGCGATCTGAGAACCCTGGTTTCTTGAGGTTCAATGACGATCTTTTGGCAAATGCCACAATCGCCGAGCGAATAGGGACAAGTCCCTTGTTAGTGACGAAGATGGATCTCCAGCTCATCTTCAGTTCTATTAAGAATAAGAAGTCAGCGGGTGTTGATGGTATATCTAACGTTGTACTAAGACATTTACCGAATGAGGCAATTGACATTTATGCCACACTCTTTAACAATGCGCTGAATAATGCATATTATCCAGTGCATTGGAAGACAGCGGTGGTACATCCTCTCCCGAAAAAGGGAAAGGACAACTCCAATCCGTCCAATCTTCGGTCGATAAGTCTTCTTCCGAGCATTAGTAAAGTTTTCGAAAAGATCATCAATAGGGCTCTGATTAAATGGGCTGCGGACAACACAATAATTCCGGATAACCAGTTCGGGTTCAAGGCGGGACATGACACAATTCATGCCGCGGCTAAGCTCGTTTCTGATATCCAATGGAATAAGTCAAAACAACAATGCACGGGTGCTGTTTTGGTGGATTTAGAAAAGGCCTTCGACACCGTATGGTTAGAGGGTCTTTATCTGAAACTGAACAGACTTGGCATTAGCAAACCATTGATGTATATGCTTTATGATATGCTTAACGGTAGAAAGTTTGTTGTCAAAAGTGGCAATGTAACTTCTACCACAACTTTTGAAATCAAAAATGGTCTACAACAGGGAGCGGTTAATTCGCCAATTCTCTTCAGCATTTACACCAGCGATCTGATAGGTAGCCTTCCGAATTCAATAGCGTATGCCGACGATCTAATTGCGTACAGAACGGCCCGAAAGGTTGAGGTTATTAGAATTCTCTTGCAGCGTGACTTTGAGAAGATTCAGCGATATTGCGATGACTGGAAACTGAAAATAAATGTCCAGAAATCGGAAACAATTTTGTTCCGGACTCCGTTGGCTAGAGCCCCGCGGGATACGCGCAAGAATTGGCGCAAGATGGTCATCGTTGATCCTCACGGGCAGCGGTTAACGAGCAAAAGTGTAGTGAAGTACCTCGGTATCTGGTTGGATCAGTATCTGTATTTCGACAGACATATAGATGCTGCGCTGGCCAGGGCCAGAGGAGCCTTAGCTCTGACGAAACGACTGTTTTACAGCAGTCGGCTTGACCCCAGAGTGAAGGTCATTTGCTACATGGCCCTCATACGGCCGATGATCGTTTATGGTTGTCCAGTGTGGTTCAACGTTGCTCCATCTCAGATGGAGAGAATTCGGGTGTTCGAGCGGCAGTGTCTTCGACGCTGTACTGGTTTGCATCGGACACCCGAATCTTCTTATGTTCACTATTATCCGAACGGGGCTCTATACAACGGGGCTCGGATCAACAGAGTTGACAATTTCGTGATAAAACTAATTCGGGGTCACATTGCGAGGGCTATGACTTCGACCAATAATTTGATTTTCGGGGCGTTCTACCCAAATGACGAATATTTTGAAAATGCACGCTTGAGTGGCTTCATTCCTCCAGAGGCATTCCTCTATTTAGATAGATGCGGTCTGATACAGGATAGATTGGCAATACCGCTAATCTACCACGTCAGACGAAGAACCGTGGACCGGCGGCTCCTTTACACTCGGGACGTCCTGGCACAAGACGGAGAAGAGCTCCTACGGTTCAGTAGGGCTGTGTCCGAACGGGACAGAACTGATAGGGTGAAGCAGGAGAACCAGTTTTGGTGGCTTCAATCGGTATTTGATAATGGGTAGTCGGGGTGGGGTGTTAGAGCCGTGGCCGGCTTGCATACCTGTTTTTTCGTCACAGGTTTAGTTTTAAAAAAGAATAGGCACAGTAGCAAAAAAAAAAAAAAAAAAAAAAAAAAAAAAAAAAAAAAAAAAAAAAAAAAAAAAAAAAAAAAAAAAAAAAAAAAAAAAAAAAAAAAAAAAAAAAAAAAAACCGCTGTGGTTGTTCTAGTTTTTAAGTAGTTTTAGTTTATTTTAAGTAGTTTAAGTGGTTATAGGTAGTTTTATTTTAGTTTTAGTTTTAGTTTATTTTAAGTAGTTTAAGTGGTTTTAGGTAGTTTTAATTAGTTTAATTTTAGTTTGTAAGTTTTATATAAAAAAGTTAAAATGATAAAGAATCCGAGTTTTTTAAATTTTCTCGAGAAAACAAAAAAAAAATAGATATAGTTATTGAATTCCAAATAGTTTTTTTAGGCCGAAAGGCAGTAGTTATAAGTATATAGCTTAACTTAGAGTGCCCGCATGGGGCCAGTAAGTTAGTTGTAAGTTATTGATAAGTAGGCTAGTTTTATGAATTTTTGTCTAGCATTAAGATAGTTATAAGTTTGAATTGAATAAAAATGAATTAAAAAAAAAAAAAAAAAAATGCATGGAATATGACATCGCTCAAATGCCTGCCTCAGCTTCTTACGGTGGCACGGATCCAAGTGGTACAATTTTCAATGAATTCTGCATAGATCCTGCTAAATTTGAGCAATGGCTAGTGCTAACTGTCACCTAAATGGCATCGGTCGATTATGGTTTATTCGCATAGACCTGCGACTTGAGGAAAACACACAAGAAATAGTCTTTCGGGGTCAAATCTCATGACCTTTGTGGCCAATTCCCGTCACCTCTACGAGATAGCATTTATGCAGAATGTAATCGTGGCGCCCACCTAGTGGAACGAAGCTCCATCTTGCTGGAACCACATGTTGTCTTGTTCCAAATGGTTCAATTTGGGCCATAAGAAATTGGTTTTGGCCCAAAATACAAACCAAACGTGAACCGTGTGGGTCATCCCTTATACGCCAATTTTGCTTATTAAAACAGATATTCATCCAAAAATCCGGCTGTACCCTAAATATCAAAAGACTAGGTGACAAACTAGAGACTAATGCTGACTCGAAGCAGGACGCAACTTTAGCATGGGCCAAAAGCATCATCGCTAAGCAACAAGAGATCGGCGCACAGTGTGAAATTTTCCGATTCTAGTGGAACTTAATGCAAAAAATAAAGTTAAGCTATCAAGTATAATACCAATTTTAATCAGTTCTAGGCATAACAGTGAAATGATTTTAGTTGGTGAGAGGTCAATATAACGGTATGGTTTTGTATGGTAAGTTGTCAAAGTGATACACTCTGTGAAACAAAAAATTGAAGTCATCACATAGCCGATTAACTAAGCTTCGCTCATTCGAATTGCGTGTTGTGAATTAAAAAGATATTTATAATTTTTTAATTTTGAAGTTTATACTACAGATTTGAGTAAGTTTTATGAATTCAATTTTGTTATTTTTATTTTTTAAATATATTTTCGTAAAACAGTACAAAAAATCGTCTTTTTTAACTTTGGAAGCAAATTTTTTACATTTCCCTTCGTGTACCCGCGCTAAATTTTGCATAGATTTATTCTGTAAGCTTTTCTTAACCACAATCAAAGGTAAGTTCTTGCAACCATTTGCTGCTCCCATACAAATATTTACCACTTACAGAAAAATGAATAGGATGACCATTTTTGAACTTTGGTCAAACTCCAAAAACCGAAAAGTTTCGAAAAGTTGTTGAGTACATTGCTGCAGAAAATGGAATTGAACCTTCCTGCCGAGTGTTGGAGATGTTTGTGGGTAGGCTTGTTGGTATTATAAAACAAAAATGGGAGCAGAGCTACAGAATCCACTCCAAATTTGTAAAAAAAATCAAGAGTGGTTAGAACAGCCTATTATTTTACCAACTGCTTGCCTGTACCAAGCTCAACCAAGTACAAGTGCAGAATCAAAAGAAACAAAATTTGGAAGGCCCCAGAAACCATATGAAGAATGCAACATAAAAGTACATAAACGAAAAGTCCGTGATATAGTGGTCACCACATCGCCTGAGGAAATTGCGCTTGCTCATGAAATGAGCCTGAGGTCTTGTGGAAAGCATGACACAGCCAATATAGTTCGAGAGCTTTCCTCTTCTTCACCAGCTCGTGGAACAAAATTGAAGAAAGCTAGAATTGAAAAAAATGAACCAAAACTCTCACCTGAATGTCGACGCATCCGCAATCACATCTGCGCTGTCATCTCTGAAGGTGGATAAGTCAATCAGTAATTTGATAAATCATATGCTGATAAGCAGGATTATAAATTCAAAACTGGGCGATTTTACTGCTCGAAGGACTGTCAGTAGGGGTACGCCGCAAGGCGGCGTCCTCTCTCCTCTCCTTTGGAACCTAGTCGTAAATAAACTACTAGTGATTCTTGAAGGGGAGGGGCACAGGGTGATTGCCTATGCGGACGATGTTGCGATAGCGATATCTGGTAAGCATCCTAATACTCTGAAAGAACTCCTACAAAATGCTCTAAACAAGCTTACTAATTGGGCAGATCAATGTGGACTCGGTGTCAACCCCCACAAAACTGAACTTGTCCTATTTACCAGGAAATATAAAATCCCACACATAGACCCTCCCCTCATCAAAGGTATACCGCTTAAATTCTAAGACAAAGCAAAATATCTGGATCTTATTTTGGACAAGAAATTAAGCTGGAAGCCCAATATCCAAGAGAGAGTCAACAAAGCCAACATAGCTCTTTTCTCTTGCAAAAAAGCCGTAGGTAATAAATGGGGTCTACAAACTCATATAACACACTGGCTATACATCTCAGTCATTAGACCGATACTTACATATGGAGTGACAGTATGGTGGACTGCGCTGGAAAGAGCAACAAACCGCGATATGCTCAGCAAAGTCCAACGAACAGCCTGTTTAATCATGGGTGGAGCTCTCCGCTCAACTCCTTCTGCTGCACTTGATGTTCTTTTTCATCTCATACCGCTAGATATTTTTAGCAAACAATCGGCCGCTAACACAGCCATTCGACTTATAGCCTCCTCGCAGTGGATCAATAATGATATTGGTCACTCTACTATACTGAACTCGTTCAGTAGTCTACCTAGTAACGTCGATTACACCACCCCTCATCCAAAATTTGATAAAAATTTTCAAGTATCCATCCCTTCCAGGTCTTCTTGGGAAAATGAGTCGCTGTTGATAGACGAAGCAATTCATTTCTATACAGATGGATCTAAAACCGATGACGGGGTCGGTGGAGGCGTATACTCCGAAAAATTAAATCTTTGTCTATCTTTTCCGTCTTCCCAATCACTGTAGCGTGTTCCAGGCAGAGCTTTTAGCAATAAAAAAAGTCCTCTCTTGGCTAAAAGAAAACGTTATATCGACAACCGATATACGTATCTTCTCAGACAGTCAAGCTGCCTTAAAGTCACTGGACTCGTGTCTCCATTAACTCACAAACAGCCCAAAATTGTCGATCATCTCTGGTGGAGATGTCAAAACAGTTTAACATTCACCTTACATGGGTGCCGGGGCATAGAGACATTCCAGGAAATTGTAAAGCTGACGAACTTGCAAAAAACGGAACAATATTACCTTTGTTGGATAGCAAATCTAACATCGGTATACCCCTAGCTACTTGTAAACTTATGCTAAAGCAAGACACCATAAAGAAAGCTAACCACAGGTGGACCAGCACCCCAACTTGCCGGTCTACTAAACTGATTTGGCCATTGTTTGATGCTAAACGCTCAAAACAACTAATTTCTATTGGTAGATTGCATATTAGCTCCATTATAGGTGTCCTTACTGGGCACTGCCTAATAGGAAGACATGCTTCTCGTCTTGGAGTTCCTGCAAATGACTTTTGCAGAAGCTGCATGGATGAAGAAGAAGAGGAGTCAATTCCCCACCTTCTATGCTCTTGTCCTGCCCTAGCGCAAAGACGTAGACTCCACTTGGGAGACTACTACTATAACGATCCTAGTGATCTAAATAATTCCGACATTCACTGTCTCAAACGCTTCATTATTAGCTCAAAATGGTTTAACGAGTAAGGGGGATTTTTGAAATCCTTGTGGTATCACAACGGACCAAATATTGGTCTAAGTGTGCTGACCTTTTCCGGTCAGCAGCCACTTTAACCTAACCTAACCTCACCTGAAGGAGCTTTAGATCTTATTATAGATGCCAAATTAAGCTATCAACAATACACAATAATAAGACACAATGCTAAAGAGGCTGGAAGTGATTTATACCCCCCTTATTATCTGGTCATGAAAGCAAAAGAACAATGCTACCCACCGGAAGTAAATATTACGGTCACAGAAACATCTGCGGAAGTCGACTTACAAGCCCTAGTCGATATAACATCAAAAAGATTATGCGAAGCTCAATCCAATGTTCTTGAGTCTGATAAGTTCGAAAAGCTAAGGCTTATTTATTAATGGGGATGTGACGGAAGTTCTGCACAAAGCCGTTATAAACAAGTTTTGACTGAAGGCTTCAGTGATGATGTTCTCTGAAAACTTGGTCCCTATAAGGATGGTATGTGAAACACCGAATAACATCATTTGGCAGAATCCCAGACCTAATTCTACAAGATTTTGTAAACCTGTTGGTTTTACTATGAAAAAAGAAACAAAAGATGTCATAAGGGCAGAAACCACCAAAATGCAAACAAAAATTAAAAACCTTTCTTTAAGTAGTATTGAAATCAACGGTTTGAACACAAAAGTAAGCCACACTTTTATTATGACTATGGTGGATGGTAAAATCTGTAGTGCCTTGTCACAATACGACTCATCACAAAGATGCTACATATGTGGGTGCAGCCCTAAAGAAATGAATAAGGAACAAGACACTTCCCGTTCATCCAACATAGATGAAGATATGTTTACGTTCGGAATATCACCGTTACACTCATGGATTAGAGCTTTCGAATTTATGCTGCACATATCCTACAAATTGGAGATTAAAAAATGGCAAGCGAAGTCACCACCGGAAAAAACTTCAGTGGCGGGAAGAAAGTCGTACATTCAAGAACGATTTCGACAGGGAATGGGTCTTCTTGTTGATATGCCGAAACAAACGGCAGGCAACACAAATGACGGAAATTCTGCCAGAAGATTTTTTAGAAATTCAGAGCTGACTGCTTCAATTACTGGCATTGATCTTACACTTATTCATCAAATACAAGATGGCTTAACACTACCACTTGTTTGGCGACCAAACAAAACTGGCCCAAACGAGATTTTAAGCGGTCTTCCACGAGGAGGAAGAAGAAACAATCCAACACCTTCTCTGTACATGCCCTGCTCTATCTTACAGACGCAAACTTCATCTATGAGAATATTTCTACAATGAACCAAGCAATCTCATAAACACAGACATTAAGTCTCCTTTACTTCATCAGAAGCTCCAAATGGTTTTAACTAGTAGGGAACCTTTTTGCTCCCTAATAGATCGTGGTATCACAATGAACCTCTACTGGTCTAAGTGGGTCCGATGCTTTAATGACAGCCACTTTAACCTAACCTAACCCTAGTCATGAACTTAATTGTGGTGTGGTCTCCATGTTGCGCGAAATTTCGAAATTTACAAGGCAAACAAATTAGAACGAGACAAAATAATGAACGACAAACTAACTATAAAGAACAACACACTGTTTGACACTGCCATCAAATATCAAACTCCACATCGATGAATAAAAGAGAAAAAGAAACAAAAAGCTCAACCAAAAAGACACCAAATAGCAAACACCAACATTGGCAAACAACACCATAGTACGACAGCATTAGCCCGATGATGGATTATTAAATCCGAAACGCGTCGCTATGTTATAATATTCAAATTGTTGCAATAAAATTAAACTTAAACTTAAACTTAATAAATAAAACAATAATTTTTCTTTTATAAAAACTAATTTTATTTGTTTTAATTTTATATTTAAATCAATATTTATCCTAGTCATGAACTTTGAGCTCCTGGGTTAGTTGGATTTTGTCGCCAAGTTAAAGTCTGCGAAAGGCCAAGTTCTTGTGCACGGCGGGGAATCGACTGCCTCGGGTTTTGCTGTACACTTTCATGGACCACTTCCATGTTCTCGGCCGATTGTAACGAGCTTTGCCTTTTTGGTCCATACTGGCATTTGGAACCCTTAGCTCAGTCGTGGGGGTGGTTCTTGGACCTGTCGCTCCTACAAAAAAATTATTGCCAGTCAAAACATCTTAGCTGGTATAGATGTG
Organism: Chrysotoxum bicinctum; assembly: GCA_911387755.1. Lineage (NCBI taxonomy): Eukaryota > Metazoa > Arthropoda > Insecta > Diptera > Syrphidae > Chrysotoxum > Chrysotoxum bicinctum. Next base: position 119,481,256 of record OU426987.1, read on the forward strand.
CGAGTATTTTGCCTTTGCCCTCCCTACCTTGGTTACTTTTCTCGCCAAAGCAACCCCTTAACTAGGCTTCTTCTCCTCCTCAGCTTATCATCCCTTTCTCCTCATCCTTCTCATCCCTTTTCCATGTTAAAATTATTCGCTCATTATAAAATATGTATTTTCTTTTCTAAATAACTTAAAAACCATTTCTTTCTTAATTTCTTTGTTAATATATTTTCACTTTATCTTAAACATACTAAACATTGTTTTTGATTATCAATTCAAATTCAGAAAAAGTTAATTTACTCTAGCGAAATGAAAATTTACTTTACTTTATGCAAAAAAAATGAAATTTACTTTATTTGCAATGCGACACCGTAATAAAAATTCTTATTAATTCACACCGCAACGTCTTCGATTTATTAATAAGATTTGGGATTTTCAATCCTCTTTTTACTTTTCTTTATATGTTATATTATTCTTTACTTTAAACACTTTAATCCCCCACAAAATACCAAAAAAAAACCCAATTATTCAAATCGCGAAAATTTTAAAATGTGTATATATGTATATATGTACATATGTAATTATTTTCCAATTATCAATATATGCTTTTTTTTAACAATCAAACTCACCCTTGTTAATCCTTCAGAAGTGGCCACTGCTGCTGAATAACGACGAGTATATTTTATCTTTATGCACCTTCGCTGTGCCTTGCCAAATTTTATACTTTTACGTATATATTATATATACAAATATATATATATTCACTTTCGCGATTCAAAATTTAATTTCACGTTTCGCGTTGTTGTAGTTTTAATAATTATTTTTATTCCACGTGGAATTGTGCAATTAATCATTAAAAGTATTAATTAATTTAAAAAAAAGAATATAAATAAAAAAAATTTTGACTTGGCTGGTGGGATTTGAACCCCGATACTTTCAATTCTCGCTCAGCGCGTTAGCCCGCAGCTCTATGGTTGCTATTTGAAATCCCGGTTTAAACGGGAGCCTTATGCGGTTTCCTTGGGTTACCGTAGCCGCTTTGCCTACGCTGCCGCTACTGCAACTGCCTGCTACTTTTCTATTTCTCTGGATTTGGATTTTTCCTGGTTTTATTTTATTTTATCCTAGATCCTCAGTTATTCGGGTTAACTTTCACAAGTGATGACTTTAAATTTTCGGGCAGTCAGATATGTATATATCGACTGCCAAATCTAATGAAAATAATAAAAAAAATCACTAACTAAATTTGCCGCAAACTTTTTCATTGTACTCTTACCGTTTGTAAAACTATTTTTCTTTTCTTTAGTTAGACTTAATGTCTTATATTCGGTGATTATTCACTTTTTTGGTAGGTAATATATATAATATATATAAATTATTGTATTTAAAATTATTTTATTCTTTCCAGTAAAATTTAATTAAGCAACTTGAACTATCGAAGACTGTTTGAATAAAGAAAATTTTCCCGTCGCCAATCAATTTCAGTGGTAACAAGAGATTTTTGGAAATTTCTGCAAATTACCCCTAATTCCAGGATCACTAAAGCTAACAGGTAATCAATTATTAAGTTCGAGTCGAAACTTTCGAACATTTGCAGACTCAAGTTATACGACCTAAATCCTTACGTGGAAAGTTTCATACAAATTTCTCTTTGAGTTATGATTCAAAACGCAATCCGAACCCTAGAAAGGAGTCTTGCAAATATTTTTACTCCATAGAGAATAAAAGCTTTGTCTTCCTCTTAACTAATCGGTTGCCTCTAGTCTTTCCTTCAGTATGTGTTTTATCTCAAACTTCACATCAAACCCTATCGTTGTCGCATAGTAGAGTAGTGTCGTGCGCGCGCCGCTTTGACAACTTTCCTCTTCGGTCGGACCAAAAAATTTAATTTTCTTGTTTGTTTTTAATTTGTTTAATAATAAACAAATCATAAATTCGGTTACAGGGCTTTGCTTTTTCCAGATAACTCGCTATCTGGAATATGCAAATGAACCCACGCAATTATAATTCGGTCGGGACAAAAAAAGTGCAGTGGCTAATTGTGTGCAAAAAAAAAGTGTAAATAAAAGGTGGTTGCAGTGTGTGCAATTAACCTAGGTATTCCGCATCAGTGTTCAGTGAAAATAAAAGAAGGGAATACAATTCTGTTGCCATAATAATGCAACCAGAATATAAAAGAAATATTAAAAATAATAAATAAGTGAACATTTAACAAAAATACAAAAAAAAACATACAAATTTGTTACCGTCGACTCGAAAGAGACGGTAATATTGCATTTTCCCCTAAATTGTGTGTAGTGTGAATTAGTCGGTAGCACCGTGTATTGAATTTTATAGTTCCGTTTTGTGTTCGCAAGTTAAAAAGTAAATAAACCAGAACTGTTTACATAATGTGCAAGCAAAAAAAAAAACATAAAAAACAAACGAAACTTGAATTATTTTGCTCATCAACAGTACTGTGCGTATTTACCGTGAAAATTTTTTTTTTGTCAAAAATTTGTTTTGCCGTCGGGAAAACGGAAATTTAATTATTTTTGCCGTCGGGACAAATTGAGCGTTTAAAATTAAGTGCGTGTTTTGTTTAACGAAAGATTGCTTTTACGGCGTATAAGCCTTAAACTAAAAAAAATTTCTCGGTTAAACTGACATTAAACATATAACATAAAAAACATTGATTCTCGTCAACATCTGCCAACGTGGGTCGCGAACCCATATATCTAGCCGGGCTTTCGTCATTATCAGATAAGTTAAAAAAAATTTATTTTTCATCTTGAATCGATGCTTTGTGGTTCGTTTTGTTTTCTTTTCAGAAAGCTTATTGCCGGATATTCTTTGCATGAAATATACCCAAAGGTTTTCCTGAGCGATCTTCAAGTTCATACATGCAGTTACCGATGACCTTGCGTATGCGCGATTTGAGAAATTTTGGAAGAAGTTTGGCGTTCACACCTTTAACAAAACTGCTCTGAGCGAAGTTTCGATGGAACACCTCTTGCCCTTTTCGGTAAGTCACTTGTTTTGAACGTGAATTATAGTGGTTTTTTATCTTAACGTGTGCCCTGAAAGAATTATCCGACAACTTCTGTCTGGCAAGTGCAGTTTTTACGGCGCGAGGCAGGACTAACATTTCTGGGTCGTGTATAGCGTTTAAATCTCGTAAAACTCGGTACGTAGAGCCGTGTGATATCATGTTTTGTCCAAAAAGAGCATAATACGGTTGGCAACCTAATGAATCGTGCGTGTCGGATCGTAAAGAACATGCGATACTAGATAGGTGCACATCCCAATCATTCTGCTCGTTTGATATCAACACTCGGAGTTTGCTCAAGACGCTACGATTGACGCGCTCAGAAACGTTAGCCTGCGGAGAATACACCGCCGTTCGCACCTGCTGAATGCCGTAGTCCGCCAAAAAGTTTTTGAACTCCTTGGACACGAACTGACGTCCATTGTCGGAGTGAATTAATTCAGGGGTGCCGAAAGTATGAAATATTTCAGTTTCTAAGAAACTTATGATTTTTGAAGAAGTTGCTTTGGGCATAGCTTTGAGAAAAACGAATTTTGTGAAGTGGTCTACCACGATGAACACGTACACATTTCTTCGCTTCGTACGTGGATATGGTCCCAAGAAGTCGACGTATAGTCGTTGAATAGGCCTTTCAGTCACAATCTGCTTGGTGATAGGTGGACGAAGAATCGCATTAGGGGCCTTTACCATTTTACAAGTTTCACATTCACTCACGAATGCCTTGATGTCCATAACCATTTTCGGCCAGTAATATTTGTCTCTTATTCGGGCATATGTTTTAGCGAAGCCACTATGACAACTCAGCTTCGTATTATGGGACAATTCAATGCATTTGTGAGTGAGTGCGTCTGGCAACCAAAGCCGCCACAACGAATCCTCGTTCACATCACCAATCCTGAACCTAACTCTTTTGTATATATATTTTCCCGATACAACTAGGTCAGGAAGCGCAGACTGATTAGAATTGATGCTCTCTCTCAATTGGGAATATTGCGTCGAATCAAACTCAACTGAGTCAAGATCAATTTCACCACATGACATGATCGAAGAAACCCCACAAATCTCATTTCCATTCACGTTTACATTCGCAGAAACCACTTCCATGTCCATACGAGATAGAGTATCAGGCACTACGTTGAGGGACCCCTTTCGGTGCTCAATTGAAAAATCAAAACCTTGGAGCTACAAACTCCACCGAGCAAGTCTACCACTCAGCTCCTTCATTGACATAAGCCATTTAAGGCTTGAATGATCAGTTATTACTTTGAACGGTAGTCCGTCAACGTAGGGCCTGAATTTTCGTATACTCAGGACTGCTGCAAGACATTCCTGCTCAGTAACCGTGTAGTTTTTCTGAGATTTGTTAAGCTTCTTAGACATGTACGCTATAGGTTTCTCATTGTCGTTCTCATCCAATTGAAAGAGAACACCACCTACTCCTTCTGAAGACGCATCACACTGGATAGTAAACGCCTTTGTGAAGTCAGGTTGTGACAACACAGGTGCCGATGAAAGTGCAGTCTTCAACTTGATAAACCCCTCCAATGCCTCAGGTGTTAATTCAAATTTCTTTGCCTTCTTCAAACAATCAGTTAGCGGAGCAGCCAAATCAGAATAATTCTTGATAAACCGTCGATACTATCCGGTCAAACCTAAAAATCTTCTAACTTGCCTTATAGTCGTGGGGACTGGGAAATTAACCATTGCCTCGATTTTATCAGGGTTAGTTTTCAAAGTACCTTGGCCGACAATATATCCGAGATACTTAATCTCTCGCATGCAGAACTTGCTTTTATCGAGGTTAATAGTCAGATTCGCCCTGCGTAGACAAGCCGCCACTTCGTTAAGGATACGTATATGTGACTCGAAATCAGCCGTACAAATTAGCAAGTCGTCTAAATAGATAAACACATTTTCACGGAGCGAACTTGGCACCACCTGATCGATAACTCGACTCATCGTTTGACCAGCATTGCTCAAACCAAATGGCATGACCTTGAACTGGTAAAGTGGTCTACCAGGAACTGCAAATACTGTCTTTTCTCGTGATTTTTCTTCGAGTGGTATTTGCCAGTACGCGTCCTTTAAATCGATTCCGGTGATAAAATGTGTATCTTTTATACGACTGAGCAATCCTTCAATATGAGGCAAAGGATACGCATCCTTAACCGTGACGGCATTGACTTTTCGGAAGTCTAAACAGAGGCGGACCTTACCGGGTTTCCTCACCAAAACTACAGGGCAACTCCAAGGAGAATTACTAACCTCGATAACCCCAAGTTCTAGCATACGGTCCAATTCCTTATAAACCTCTTCCTGACGAACCGGAGACAATGGATAATGCCGTGATTTGATCGGTACGGCGTTTCCCGTATCGATGGTATGACAACCGAGCGTTGTTTTTCCCAGACCTAGTACGACAAAATTAGGAAATAGCTTTTTTACATTTTCTAGTTGGAAATTCTGTTCTGCCGTAAGTTTTATCAACTCCGCCTCATCCTTAAAATTAACCTCTTCTTCACTTTTACCGACGTCGGCCTGTATTTCGCTTATTTGAGGCATCAGGTGAAATTCGCGCCAAAAATTCATCCCCAAATACAGTTTCTGGGTGAGGTTGGGAATTAAGTAAAAAGAAAGAGGTTTGGTGATACCGTTGTACTCGGTTTGAATTTCGCAGTAACCTACGATATCATGTGCATTGCCATCTGCAGTACGAACAAGATTTTTGTACGGTTTCACGTCCACTCCTATTCTTTTTACCAACTCCCAACAATCACTACCTAGCACAGAGATAGATGCCCCGCTATCGAGTAAGCCAAAAACTGACTCTTCGTTTAATTTGACATTGGCATACATCCTACCATCTGTATTTGAAGATATGATTGTTTCTACAATCTGTTTGCGAAATTTTTCCCGCTCACGAAACCGACGCCGGCATTTTTGAACTTGAGCGCTAGCTAATCTGCTACTAGTCCCGAAAATTCGAGAACGAACTTTGTAGTAATTAACCTTTCGCTCGTGAAGGGATTTAAGATTATAGGTTTTAATAGGATGAGACTGAGAGATTTGAGAGCTGAGAGGCTCTTCTCGTTCCAGGATCTTATTTGGAACGACTTCAGCTGTTTTACTAGGAATTACTTTCGTATCTTCTACTTCAGTGGGTCGGGCTTGTTCCTTAAGGAACGAATTTCCCCACTCTTCCTTTCGTCCCTTGGTAAGTTTCCCGCATGCTTACCACATTCGATTGTAGTAACACCTTTCGCACCACAGAGAAAACAGAATAAATTCCTCGTATGCGAAGGACAAAAATGATATGCGTGCCCTTTTTGGTCGCAATTCCAGCAAACATAATTCGCTGTTGAAATGGGTTTTCTCCCCGAAGATATGGCCGCGATTTCCTCACCTTCCTGGTCTAGATCGAACTGGTCATCGTCCACCACGATCTCGTGAACAGTTCTAGGCAAAGAAGTTCGTTTCGCCAAGAACTTCTCAGCTTCTCTGGCCTTATTCCGCAGCTGCTCTAGATGCTTAACATCAGCTGCCAACAAAATTTCTCCTAGTTTATCTTTAGCGTTGTTCCGGATGACATCGACAAGTTTCCGATCATCAAAAGGCTCTTTCAATCGGTCGTTAAGACCAACGACTGAGTTATAAAAGTCGTCGAAAGATTCCTTGACACCCTGTTTTCGAGTTAGCAACCTCATATAAATATCGACGTCGCTTTCCAACCGCCCAAATTCCTTTTTCATCGCCATCTTAACTTCCGCTAATTTCGCGAATTGGTTTCTACGCAAAAAACCCCAAAACCATTTATTTGCTCTTCCACTTAGCAAAATGTGGAAGTTAGCGGTTATTTGCTCGTCGGTGTAAGATGACGATGATTGCATCCTATCTACCTTGAAAAGGAAATCTGTGACGTTCTCCGTCCCGTCGTACTTGATGTTCCATCTATCAAGTCTGCAAGACTCAGAAGCGCTGAATGTAGATGGAGTAATAGAACTTCTAGGTCTTGGGAGCGGTTGGAAGGCTTCAGAGGTTCTCGTTTCTTGACCTGTAACTCTAACAGGAGTGTTTGATGTCGGTGCTGCAATATTCAAATTTTCCAATTTCTTAATCACATTCACCATGAACACATCCATCTGCTGGAATAGCCTAACTTGGTTATCAACCATGCTCCTTTCTATTCTCGACGCCAACTCTTCCGTTGGATCGGCTCTTTGCATATTAAAAGGGCTTGCACTGTTACCCACCGGTTCGTTTTGCGATGCATTATGCACCTCATCTTGACTACCGGACGAATTATTTTGATAAATATTGATTTAAATATAAAATTAAAACAAATAAAATTAGTTTTTATAAAAGAAAAATTATTGTTTTATTTATTAAGTTTAAGTTTAAGTTTAATTTTATTGCAACAATTTGAAAATTATAACATAGCGACGCGTTTCGGATTTAATAATCCATCATCGGGCTAATGCTGTCGTACTATGATAGTACTATGATAGTACGACAGCATTAGCCCGATGATGGATTATTAAATCCGAAACGCGTCGCTATGTTATAATTTTCAAATTGTTGCAATAAAATTAAACTTAAACTTAAACTTAATAAATAAAACAATAATTTTTCTTTTATAAAAACTAATTTTATTTGTTTTAATTTTATATTTAAATCAATATTTATCATAGTTCGCGCAACATGGAGACCACACCACAATTAAGAATTATTTTGGTTCGACATATCGACAGTCGAGTTTGAAATTGTTGAATTTAAACACTCCGAAAAACTGAAAGAGGACTCTAAATTATAACGATCAATTGTGTTTCTAAATCGGTTACAAAACTCTTCGAATCTAGCCTCTGAATGCGTTTGATAAACACTAAAGTCGTCGTGAAGTGATACTCGACGCCTTCTGCTCATACCTACTCAAAAAGAAACCTGCACAAAACTTCCTCGCTCAAACTTCACGTCAGAGCCCAAGTCCTGCAAAAATCCGAAGTCCAAACTCGAAAAACCAATCTTTCACCTATAAAAATCAATGATCTAAGGAATTGTTGCAGTTTGCAGAAACCTCCAACCAATCAGCTACAGCCGAAAAAAAAATTGGAAACGAAAAAAAAAAAATCCTCTACCTACTACTACAATTGCCAAACGCAATCAAAAAAAAATCCTAGTATGAAATTCAAAGAAAATCTATATAAAAAAAAAAAAACGCTGATCAAAATCCACGGGATAGAATCTGAAAAATCGCTGATCCCAAATCACCAACAGCCAAATATAAAATTCAAATTATAAAAAAAAATTAAAAATATATTGTTGAAATATTTATTAAAAAAAATAAAAAAAAATGAAAACCGAAAATTTCAATTCGAAATTTTTCGAAAATAATGCTTTTTACAAAGTTTTGTGTTAAAATTCATAGAATAAAAAAGGAATGAGAATTCAAATTTGAAAAGGATGAAAACTGACACTGGAGAAGAAGCCGTAGTTCTGCGAGCCGAAAAGTTAAATGAGCAAACAAAAAAAAAATTTAAAATAATCTAAATATGTAAGTTACTTTACTATTGAATCTACTTTATTTATTCTTGAAAATTTAAAAAATTAAAACTTTTTCTAATTTTTCAGGACTTCAACAAACGACTCCGTCATCTGTGAAGGCTCTGACAATTTTAGAAAAAAAAAACCGAAAGAATTTGTTAAAAGGACCTTCGAAGACGCCTCTCGCATCAACTGGTCTCTTTAAAAAACATTGCTTCTATGTAAGTGTGTGCTAAAGTATCCTGCCATTTGGGTACCTATTATACAGATATCCAAAGACTCGAATACCTTAGCCCACACTGTCTTTATTTGCTGCTCGTTGGTTGTACTTTCCTTGTCGCAACGCGGTACCGAATGCTTTACATTCAGTAACCGGGACTTACAAGAAAAGTACAACCAGTATCGATCAATGCAAATCAAAAAAAAACTAAAAAAGAAATATGTAAAATTATTAAAAATTTAAATATATAAAATCAAAAAAAAAGAAAATGAATTGAAATGAATGAAATGATTCGACTCGAAAATTAAGCCTCACTATCATTTGATAGTGGGCTCCACGTTATGGGCGCCATTTTGTAACGAGCTTTGCCTTTTTGGTCCATACTGGCATTTGGAACCCTTAGCTCAGTCGTGGGGGTGGTTCTTGGACCTGTCGCTCCTACAAAAAAATTATTGCCAGTCAAAACATCTTAGCTGGTATAGATGTGCGAGTATTTTGCCTTTGCCCTCCCTACCTTGGTTACTTTTCTCGCCAAAGCAACCCCTTAACTAGGCTTCTTCTCCTCCTCAGCTTATCATCCCTTTCTCCTCATCCTTCTCATCCCTTTTCCATGTTAAAATTATTCGCTCATTATAAAATATGTATTTTCTTTTCTAAATAACTTAAAAACCATTTCTTTCTTAATTTCTTTGTTAATATATTTTCACTTTATCTTAAACATACTAAACATTGTTTTTGATTATCAATTCAAATTCAGAAAAAGTTAATTTACTCTAGCGAAATGAAAATTTTCTTTACTTTATGCAAAAAAAATGAAATTTACTTTATTTGCAATGCGACACCGTAATAAAAATTCTTATTAATTCACACCGCAACGTCTTCGATTTATTAATAAGATTTGGGATTTTCAATCCTCTTTTTACTTTTCTTTATACATATGTTATATTAGGTGTGTTTTTTTTGCAAGTCCATATAGAATTGTAAAAAAAAAACGACATCGGGACTAAGCGCTTTACATGCAAATGCAACAACTACTTAAATCTATACAGAGTTAGCTAAGACCAGATAATTATCGAGAGTTAATCTAAGACCCGATAAAAATGGTGATGCCAAAATAGTATTATCTATATGTTATCGATAATTTGCTCAGAGACGTCAAAAGTGAAGTTTTTGGATTGGTTGATGCTTGTCGTCAATAAGCTGACAAATGTCATAGCGTATACAATGCTTCCAGTTATGTGGAAAAAAAGCTCCTAAATCCCGATGTCGTTTTTTTTTACAATTCTATATGGACTTGCAAAAAAAACACACCTATTATTCTTTACTTTAAACACTTTAATCCCCCACAAAATACCAAAAAAAAACCCAATTATTCAAATCGCGAAAATTTTAAAATGTGTATATATGTATATATGTACATATGTAATTATTTTCCAATTATCAATATATGCTTTTTTTTAACAATCAAACTCACCCTTGTTAATCCTTCAGAAGTGGCCACTGCTGCTGAATAACGACGAGTATATTTTATCTTTATGCACCTTCGCTGTGCCTTGCCAAATTTTATACTTTTACGTAATATATTATATATACAAATATATATATATTCACTTTCGCGATTCAAAATTTAATTTCACGTTTCGCGTTGTTGTAGTTTTAATAATTATTTTTATTCCAGGTGGAATTGTGCAATTAATCATTAAAAGTATTAATTAATTTAAAAAAAAGAATATAAATAAAAAAAATTTTGACTTGGCTGGTGGGATTTGAACCCCGATACTTTCAATTCTCGCTCAGCGCGTTAGCCCGCAGCTCTATGGTTGCTATTTGAAATCCCGGTTTAAACGGGAGCCTTATGCGGTTTCCTTGGGTTACCGTAGCCGCTTTGCCTACGCTGCCGCTACTGCAACTGCCTGCTACTTTTCTATTTCTCTGGATTTGGATTTTTCCTGGTTTTATTTTATTTTATCCTAGATCCTCAGTTATTCGGGTTAACTTTCACAAGTGATGACTTTAAATTTTCGGGCAGTCAGATATGTATATATCGACTGCCAAATCTAATGAAAATAATAAAAAAAATCACTAACTAAATTTGCCGCAAACTTTTTCATTGTACTCTTACCGTTTGTAAAACTATTTTTCTTTTCTTTAGTTAGACTTAATGTCTTATATTCGGTGATTATTCACTTTTTTGGTAGGTAATATATATAATATATATAAATTATTGTATTTAAAATTATTTTATTCTTGCCAGTAAAATTTAATTAAGCAACTTGAACTATCGAAGACTGTTTGAATAAAGAAAATTTTCCCGTCGCCAATCAATTTCAGTGGTAACAAGAGATTTTTGGAAATTTCTGCAAATTACCCCTAATTCCAGGATCACTAAAGCTAACAGGTAATCAATTATTAAGTTCGAGTCGAAACTTTCGAACATTTGCAGACTCAAGTTATACGACCTAAATCCTTACGTGGAAAGTTTCATACAAATTTCTCTTTGAGTTATGATTCAAAACGCAATCCGAACCCTAGAAAGGAGTCTTGCAAATATTTTTACTCCATAGAGAATAAAAGCTTTGTCTTCCTCTTAACTAATCGGTTGCCTCTAGTCTTTCCTTCAGTATGTGTTTTATCTCAAACTTCACATCAAACCCTATCGTTGTCGCATAGTAGAGTAGTGTCGTGCGCGCGCCGCTTTGACAACTTTCCTCTTCGGTCGGACCAAAAAATTTAATTTTCTTGTTTGTTTTTAATTTGTTTAATAATAAACAAATCATAAATTCGGTTACACGATCTTGCATTCCATTGACGAACGAATATTGGCTGATTGATTACCGCACCGGTTATCTCATATTTGGCTACCAAACGTTGAAGAGTCGGCTGATGGTGATTTGAATAATAAACAACAGATTTTACAAAATCTACCCGTGCCAATTGAAGAAAAAATTAAATACGAAACTTTTTTGAATAATTTTGTAAATTGATTGCAAAATTTTATTTTATGGTTGTTATATGTTTATTTAAGTTGTTATTGCATTTATTTTGCTCTTATTTTACTATATTTTTAAATGACTTCACTTAAAATTTTGCGATTTTCATACTCAGCAACTAATTCTATTAATATAATATAAGAAACAAAATCTGACCTGTTGTGCATAGTTCTCCCTTAGTCTTTCTAGTTGCTGGGTTTTATAATGTTCAATGCTATCCAACATGGCATAAATTTGTTTAGCACGTGGAGACTTCTTCCTTCCGACACAGACAAACACATTACATATTTTGTAGTAGATTCCATATCTGAAAAAGTGAACACATTCTCCATTGAAAAGGAAATCAATGAAATATTACATTATAAGAATTTAACTAAAAATTACTGAGAGCAAGAGTAGTGTTACCCTCATTATTTCAATAATTATTTTATTTCAATTTAATAATGGAAAATAAATTTTCTCCGACTCCCTGACAGATCATCGAAGAGTATCTTTAGTCATGAAAAGTGCCGTTCATAAGCCTTTCGGAATCGGCAGAAAATTGTAAGTCCCCTTCATTTCTCTAAACATGCACACAGAAATGGTTGAAAGTTGTAAGTAACTACATAGGTTAAGGTTCTCTATGAACTGTTGTGGACCCTAATTTAATTACTTATTTTATAGCTAAAAGTTGAAGTTTCCTTCTTAGTTTTTTCCTTCTTAAATCCACTTTATTTCGTGTTAAATGCATAACAACAAGTGGAAGTGTTCAAACTTTAAATATGGCCTTACAGCCACTTTGGCGATTCTCAAAAAATCAAATCATTTTCTCCAGTTAACAGTGCCTTAAACCTACACCCCCCCCCCCTCCACAATTGAACTTAAAAAATCCCAAATCTGTCATTAGTTCCTCTCCCGACCCAGAAAACCTCTTACAACTTTGAGTGATTTCTTGCTTATGAAAGCAATTGATCATATGAAAGCAATTGATCATATGAAAGCAATTGATCATATATGTATATGACTCATATGACTCCATAACCCAGCTCCGCGATGGAAATTTATTAATCTTCGCAAATATCACAAGACAATAAGACATAGCCAACATATTCTTATTAAAAGAAAATACTCTCAATTATGTCGAATAAAGGATTCCTACTCTTCTGTCTTGTTAATGATACCGAGAAATATATAATAGAGGAAGCTGGTCGTGCACCAGCGAGTTATTGATATATAAATCAGACCAAAAACAATTTTAATCAGTAATCATTAAATAAGAATACCATTTCCCATTAAATAAATAAATAAATAAGAATACCATTTCCCAAAAAATTGAACACGACCGACTCAGTTGGTATTGCCATGTTCAAAGGAGAGATCCTGAGAACCCCGTCAAAAAGCCAATATCATACAACGTTCCAATTCGGAATAAAAAGAAAGGTAGGCCTAAACACTCCTGGTACAAACAAATGCAAAAACACCAGCATTCAGTTGGCCTCAGAAATGGAACAATACAAAACCGGGAGGCTTGCCGCCGATTTCTGAGGTCAACCCGGCGAACCCCACAGGCGGATCACTAGTGTGAAGCAGATACGTGGGAGAGTTATGATCCCCTCAACATCGAGATCATAACAGCGCCGAAACAAAGGAAGAAGAAGAAGAAGAATCATTAAATAATAAAATTTCTCTGTTACATTGTAGCTGTTTCAATATTATTCTACTTTAAATATTCGGTATTAAACATTCATGAAGTAAGAACTTGGCGTACTTTTAGATCTCAGTACTTTTCACGGCTGACATGTTACACAAAGGTTTTTGTATATAAGAACTTGGCTCTTTTTTTAACATTTATGTTTTTGGTCTGATCTCACTCCTTTTTGCTAAGATTTTAATATTTTTCCATGTCAAAATCTCGAAAGATACGGAAAGATAGAAGGGTGGACTCTACCTACTAAAATCAACTTAGTTTATAGCTTCCGATTTCTTTTGATATATTTTCTTTTTGTTATTGCTTGTTTTGATTTGCGCTTCAATTCTTTTTTCTTGTCCTGGCAAGATAGCTAACACTAAGATACCTACTTTATTTATAAATACTAGTACCTACATCCGCTCAAAGTCATAAAAAAGCAATAATTGCTATTTTTCGCTTTGAATGTTACCGTTCTACTAAATTTCATTGTTCTACTGCAATCGGAAGTGTGCCATATAATTTACATCAGTTCTAAGGAAGTGGGCGGATACCACGCCCCTGAATGAAAAACCTCAAATTTTATATTTTTTTCTTTGTATGCACTTAAAGCCCTGCCACTTTACCAAATTTCATCGTTTTACAGCAGTCGAAAGTGCTCCATTCAACCAACACCAATTCGGAGAAAGTGGGCGGATGCCACGCCCCCTGAAGGAAAAACCTCAATTTTTATTTTTGTTCCTTTATATGCAATTTGAGCCCTACCCTTGTACCCAATTTCATTGTACTACTGCAATCGGAAGTTTGCCATATATAATTTACATCAGTTCTGAGGAAGTGGGCGGATAACACGCCCCTGAATGGAAAACCTCAAATTTTATATTTTTTTCTTAGTATGCAATTTAAGCCCTGCCACTTAACTAAATCTCATCGTTTTACAGTAGTCGGAAGTGCTCCACTCAACCAGCACCAATTCGGAGAAAGTGGACGGATACCACGCCCCCTTAATGGAAAACCTCAGTGTTTATTTTTGGTCCTTTATATGCAATTTAAGCCCTACCGATTCACCAAATTTCATCGTTTTACAGCAGTCGGAAGTGCTCCATTCAGCCAACACCAATTCGGAGAAAGTGGGCGGATACCACGCCCCCTGAATGGAAAACTTCAAATTTTCGGTTTTTTCCTCTGCTTGCATGACAAGACCTACCGTTGTGCAAAATTACAAGATTCTACGATGTCGGGAAGTGCTCCATAATTTTGATGATCAGTCAGTCAGTCAGTCAGTTACGGTTTTTGTGATTTTTGAGGCCTTATAATATATCAGGAACCGCTTATGCTAGAAAATTGAAATTTGGTGAGGCGCCTGTGCCTGACTAGCTTAGCAAATATTCGGAATTTTAAGTTTCTGACTTCATTGGTACTGAAGATAGGGAGGGGTCAAAAATCGTCTGAGTTTGTTCCTTTAAAAAGAGTGTACTGCCAGAACTTGGCTGGGCACCGCCTGCTGTACGCAAGTTTGTGCAAAAAGATCGAGAGACTGGTATGCTAGTGGACAACACTCAAGGTCGACGTCGACGTTCGGTGTGCACAGACGAGAATGTGGCTGCTTTAGTCGAGAGTGTGAGATGTGCCCTTCACTAGGCACAATATTAATATCCAATGATAAAGAAATAACACAACACATTTATATAACATTAGGTTTAGGTTTTATTTATTCTTAAGTTAGGTTTTTTTATGTTTTACAATTTGAACATTTTTAATTTTTTAATGAGCCAACTTGCCACGACCGCGTATGTAACTTCTGACGGAAATGACGTTCATTTTATATTTTCTTTGACGGAGATGACGTGGCGAGCTTCAATGCTTTTTTGTACAGTACGAATTGAAATTCAGCGTTAGTATTTTGAATGTGCGTGTACATGTTTACACGTATGTTTATATGGAACTTACAATGTAGCACGCCACATGAGATTCAATTCCCGAACATCAAATCGCCTCCGATCTCAACAGTTCAACATATCACGAACTAGCCTGAGGAGAAATCTGCACAAAGATCTACGCTTATTCACTTGGAGGGACAGAATGCGCTACTGTAAAGCCAGCCTAGGCAGCCACTCGTGGGAATGTTTGCTCTTACTAATAAAGCTATAATACATGGAAAAAATTTATTTTATTCATTGCATTTTTTAAAACAAATTTGTAGTTTGCCTACCCACAAAACCGTAATTATACACATCTCCTATTTACTTTCTCATCCGTCTGAAAAAAATTCTACACAACATCCTCACCCTCCAAAGAAAACTGTAGATCCTCCACAAACCTCAATGCATTTGGCCCAAATACAAAAATCAAAACTCAAACACACCGACACGCTGCCATTTACGTTTTTTATTAATATTTTGGTAATAAATAGTTCTCATCAAGGGTGTAACCACACCCGAAACGTCACAACTCAAAAAATAAAAAACTATTAATAATTGACTTTGAGCCCAAACAAAGACAAACATAACTTTTTTTTGATATTTTTGATTTTATAATTTTTTAGAAACAATTCTCATCGGGCTGTGCTTATTTACCATCTTGCCTTTATATCCGTACATTTGGCTTACGAAACTTTGCAGGATTTCAAATAAACTTTTTTCTATATGAAGGTTTTTTTATAATACAAACTCTTTATACTACTGAAATAAATCAGCCAAGTAGAAGACTTAGCACTATTATTGGTCTTGTTGAATTATTGATTCAAAAATCGGGCAAAATCTTCCAACGTTAGTGAATACAATTTTAATCTTGGTTGGGTATAGCTCACATTGGATTTTTGTCAAAAAATCGATGTAAGATGAACTGAATTTAACAAAAATTGCGTATTGACAAGGTCCTCAAGATTATATTAACAAACTTCTATTTTTCAAGTTTGAAAAAAATCGAAAATGGAGTTTTCGAAATATTGAGTTTGCAAAAAAAAACTTTTTTTTATTTTTTTTTTTAAATCCAAAAAATAAAAAAAAAAAAAAATGATTATGTAATAATCTTCAAACTTTGGAGGAACTTTAGCATGAAAAAATGATTTAAATCGGTTATACCGTTTTCGAGAAAATCAAGAACAAAAAAAAACGGTTCTAGGGGGGCTACCAAAAATAACCATTTTTTCAATCTACGAGTAGCTTTAACTAAATGAAAGTTTATGAATTTTTTTTAAAGTTTTTGAGAAAAAAAAATATTTATAAAATTTCGAAAAAATTCGTATGGCAGGTACCGTTATTTTTGGTCTTTAAAAAAAGGAAAAAAATGTGTGGGGGGGGAAATCAAAAATTATATTTACCAAGTTTAAAAAAAATCGGCAGAGCCGTTTCGGCTGTAGTCGAAAAGACAGACAACAGAATTGGTCTTCGCTATCTTCGTAATGTCAACTTTGAGCAAAATCTCGAGTTCGATTTTTTTACGTATATGTACATAACTTACCTAATAGTACCTA
Source organism: Chrysotoxum bicinctum (assembly GCA_911387755.1). Lineage (NCBI taxonomy): Eukaryota > Metazoa > Arthropoda > Insecta > Diptera > Syrphidae > Chrysotoxum > Chrysotoxum bicinctum. The sequence continues at coordinate 119,498,158 of OU426987.1, forward strand.
TAAGTCGCAAGTAAAAAGTAAAAGTGTTGGTTTTTATTACTTGTTCATTTTCTCCTACTTGGTCCTTAAAGCAATAAATGTGATCCAAATAGATTTCCTTTTTATTTATTATTGTGTCGATCTTCCATTTTAATTATCTGATACAAGCCGAGTTAATTTTATTTAATTTTTATTCAGAAAAAAACTTTAATATGTATTATATTAAATATTTTATTATTAGATCTACAAAATGTGGTAAGGCAAAAATAAAAGGAGTCAATTTTATGAGCTACCACGTGAAGAATTGAAGACTGACTGAGTCTTTTATGAAATTTCAAATATGATGAGATATATGTATGTACACATATGCATTTAAAAAATACAAATATACATACTGATAATTTAATATTAAACGTTGTTTACAATTATAATTATTTAAGGATATGACAATTTCCCACACTAATATTATTGCTTATAATCTTGAAGATAAGTTGGTAACTGACGAATTCTTGCAGCTATGTTTCTTGGCACTGCCACAGGTTTTGTTTGAACGTCAGTACTTACGAGTATCATATCGTATCACAGGAACTCCATCAAATTGAGTTATTTGTATTTTATCTAGACTTGGCTTTCTCTTTTTTCGGTTGATTTTCTTACAAAGCTACTTTATTTTTGTTTGGATAAGCTACATTTGATTTATATAAATGGTTGATGTGACGTTTTATTACATAGCCTTTGTCAAGCTCGACTTCGTAGTGCAGATGCCCTAACTTTTTCTTGATGATTCCAAATTTCCGCCCTGGTTTCCCGCTTGAGTAGCATTTTGACTGAACTCTATCTTCAACGTGATGTGATGTTACATTTCCATTGGAATTCTCATGTTTCAAAGGGCGTATTGCATATAGTCTTATTCTCATCTCTCTGCAAAGGTATTACTGCGCTGGACTTTTCCCATTAGATAAAGGTGTAGCTCGATAAAGATATAAAATGTCAAATATATTGAACATTCTTCTTCAGACATGGCGTTTAATTTCGAGTTTGATGTTTTGAAATGTCGTTCGGCCAATCCGTTAGTGGCGGGATGTCCGGGTGCTATAAACACTATACCATTTTCTTGGGAGTATATTTTGAATTAAATGCTTGGAAAAATCGGCGCGTTATCTGAGACGATAATTTTTGGTGAACTATGTGTTGCAGCAATATCTTCAAGAATTTTTTTTGTTGATTTTGTGCTGCTTTTGGAACTGTTATTTCCGGCCACTTTGATTTTGCATCGATTAAAACAAAAAAAATATAACCTTGGAATGGACCAGCGGAGTGCATATGTACCCTATCAAAGTTTTCATTTGCTTCATCCCAGTGATGAGTAGTGACCTTAGGAGGACTATTTTTAACAAGGGTACATTTTTCGGAAGCTCTGACTATTTTTTTTATACTAGAATCTATTCCATTCCAATAAGAATATATCCGTGCAAGTTTTATCATTCTTACATGTAATTCCTTAAAGACTTTGTTAAATGTATGATCATTATATTATTGTACACACTAGACTTTAAGTATGCGAACAAACCAATGTTTGTAGGTTCACTCTTCTCGAGTTCCAATAATTCAAATCATTATTATTTTATTGTATGTACACACTAGTCTTAAAGTATGAGAACAAATCAATGTTTCGAGGTTCACGCTTCTCGAGTTCCAATAAATCAAATCATGGAAAAAGTTTATTCTCACGCTTTAAGTAATTTTGCATGCTTGCAAATTTGTTCCTAGTCATAAGAAGATTACTGTTAATAATTCTGAAATAAAATTCATTCGTTGTAAATCCACCAAAGTGTTGTGTCGTGTTATTAACTTATACATTTCTTTTGATATTTTCTGTTTTTTAAATTACTCGTAAATTGGCGACCGTGACAGGACAAAACTAAAAAAGTTTAGTTGCCTGTATTTTAAATAATTGATTAAAGAAGTTTTAAATCATTTTTGTTTGTTTTCTTTTCATAAACGGTGTGTTTTGTGAACAAATAAGAATCTTAAGAAATATCAAACAGTGCTTCGACAATAAAAAACAAGAAAAGTAAAAAAGTGTAAAAATGACTCAATTCGAAGGTGCTTGTATGGACTTGGAATACTACTCGGCATGCCAAGAAAAGGTGGGTGATAAAATTTGCCGCATGAGCCAAAATTATGGAAGGAATTCCGAAGCCAGGAAAACCTTAACATACTTGGTAGAGCGTCGAGACAGTTTGGATCGAAATTGGAAGGTGTTTGACGAGACGGATAGAGTTATTCGAGACAAGTTTTCAGACCAATTGGATCATCCATATTTCAAGAAGGACTACTATGAGGCGATACGCAAAATATCAGAGCGTATGTTAAGTGACCTTAGCCGTCGCACATACGTCGATTTATAGGATTTAGGCGGCCAAAATTATTTTATACTGTATTTTTACTTTAAATCATATATTTTGAATGGAAACTATTACCTTTTGTAAAATAAATAACTATTTCCCATCAAAAAGTGAAATAAAAGAAACAAATTTAAAAAATAATAACAATTTAGTTTTCATAGTGATATAGTGATAACACTTGTAGATATTCATTTCGTTAAGAACATTGATCAGACTGAAATATCGGATTTATTGTTAGGGTCAGCCGGAAGTAGCATTTATATTGCTTTAGGCCAAAATGATTTTGATTTGATAATTTTTTTTTGTTTGTTTCATACCGCTAAGAAATTGACCTGGGCCCATATCGGGTAAGAGAAAAGTGATCACTAAATTAATTATTAATTGTCGTTTTGACAACCGCTTTCCTTATATGTATTTCCTTATTGATACGACAGAGACAGCTATAGTCAAAATGACAATCACAAAATTGATAATCAACTATCACCTTAGCCGATTCCACCCCTGAACTCAACTTATTGTATATATTATAAAGTTTAAGAATATTCCACAGAATATTTTAAAGAAATATTATTTTATTTTGATATGACAATCTATGTTGCTATACAATTTGATAATAATTAATAATCATTTTTCAATAAATTCTTAAAACAATATTTATAAAAACTATTCGATATTATAGGAAGCTCTTAAATAAAGTATAAAATAATACAGTACATTTAATATAAGTTATTACAATATCAAGATTATATTCCCCTTCCGAGAACTTTCTCGTGCAGTTTTGTCGGTATAAGCGAAAGTGATTATTCCTCGCTTCAGCTGCCTCTTATGATAACTGTCCTATGGGTAATATGGTATTTTCAATTATAGCCGAACCATAAATTAATATTTTATGCATGGTAGGAATCATTGGATGTCATGCATATAGGTCGATATACAATTCCGCAGTTTACTTGGCGCAGTTATCGAATTTTTGAATGTCTATTTTATGACCACTTGAGATAGTTTCCTTCAATCTATATATTAATTCGAAATTTACTTTTGTTATATCAGCAGCTAATTCAGGATTTTCAAAGAACCTTCTGCTAGTGTTGCCATTATTGGTGTTACCGTGTTGGTGATGTCTACTTTGACATTCTATCTGGTGAGTAAGTTAGTATTAAGTTAGTTATAAGTGAAACTCTGAACAATAAAGAAGTGTTTCAAGTATATATCTGTTTCATTACGCAACACCAAACATGGCGCAGTCGGTAAAAACCTACAAAAGTCAATAAAGAAGTGTGTGAAGTGAAAAAAAAAAGAATTTAATAATAAATTAAATATAAATTAAACACGAGTTTATAAAAACGAAAAATTAAGTTAACATTTAAACGAAATGCCCAAGGAGACAACCAAAAAACGGAGAAATAAAAAACGAAGACACACAAACAGAAGAATCCCAATTTGAAAATCACGTTGCAGAACAAATCTTTGGACTTTAATAAACCCGAACCACTAATTCTTGAAGGCAACATGTTAATCAATTTGCAAATACTCCTAAGAGATTTTATGAATTACTTAGCTGCTGCTGAAAAAGAGAAAAAAGCTGAATCGATCAAAATTGTCATCTTTCTAAATTTCATTGGGCACGATGCGCGCCAAAAATACTACACATGGGAGATTTCAACAAGAACAAACAACACTCTTGAAGAGGTTATAAAATCATTTAAGGACTATTGTAATCCAAAAAAATGCAATTTATGAAAGAAAGAAATTCTACAAACGGCGACAGAAAGAAGGTGAATCATTCTTGACGGATCTGAGACAATTGGCTGAAGGGTGTGAGTTTGGTGATGGAAAAGACGACATGATACGAGACTTCATTGTGCTTGGGCTGAGGAGCATCGATCTGAGTGATAAGCTAATGAACATTCCAGATTTGAATGTAGAACGAGCAATCAACATGTGCAGGGTGGCAGAATTGGAACGGGTGAGGGCTACCGAAGTTCACGAAGCAAGCGAGGTTCAGGGAACACAGGGAGGAGGAGAAGCAGAGAAAACTCATCAAGTAGCAGAAATAAGAAAGGGACGTAACAATAGTTTTAACAAAAATGAAGACAAAAGAAAATTAAAAAAATCGAACAGTTACTCAAATAATCACAACAGCTATCCTTCTTCTTCTAATTATAGGTATTCTAGCGAAAATATCAATTGTAATAAATGTTTGACTGTTCATCCTAAATTTCGATGTCCAGCATATAACAAAATATGCATCACTTGCAAGCGGCGTGGTCATTTTTATTTGGCATGTACAGCTAAACAAAATAATAAAAAAATACATACTACGAATAAAATCTGTGCTGCTGTTTATGACGATGAAAGTGATAGCGAATATACCTATGCGATTGATGCAGGAACAGAGGACGAAGGGGTTTTAAATACTTTGTACTTACATAGTATTAAAAGCTCATCAAAACATTTATGTGAGTGGTTTGAAAACGTTTATTTTGAAAAATCTATTAAATTTAAGATTAATACGGGTTCTTCCATAAATGTATACCTTATAAATATTTCCAACTTATGACTACGAACAAAAACATACGATTACAGCCTTCTCGTGTAGTAATTGAGACATACGGTGGAAACAAATTAATTCCGGAAGGTGTAGTACGACTCAAGAGTAGATATATCAGGCAAACATTGATGCGGGATTATATCGTTGTCAAAACAGATTCAGTTCCAATTCTTGGTCTGCAAGCATGCCGTGATTTTGGACTCACGAAAAAAATAGATCTTATGAATGTTAAAGAAAGATGTAGTTTTCTCAAAGATTATAAAGATGTATTTGAGGGACTTGGGTGTTTCCAAAAAGAATTTCATTTGAATGTAGATCCAAACATTACTCCCACTACAAGGCCAGCCAGTTTGGGTGATCTTGTTAAACTTGGGGTTATTCAACCAGTGCAGCATCCTAAAAGTTGGGTTAGCAATCTTGTTATTGTTGAAAAACAAAATGGCGATCTTAGGTTATGTTTAGACCCAGTTGACTTAAATAAAGCATTAATTCATCAAGGTTACCTAATTCCTAAATTAGAAGAACTTACTTGTGAGCTTTCTGATAAGCATTACTTTCCGGTCTTGGATATGAATCAGGGATTTTGGCAAATTAAGCTTGACGAAGAATCAAGTGATCTATGTACATTTAGTACACCATTTGGAAGTTTTAGATTCAACCGCTTGCCATTTGGAATAAAAGTTGCCTCTGAAGCTTTTCAAGAGTACGCGACTAAAGCATTTGGGGATATTCCAGGTACTTTTATCTATATTGATGGTTCTTTAGTTACAGGAAGAACTGAAGCAGAACACGACGCAACATTAAAAAAGGTATTGGACAGGGCAAGACATTTAAACATAAAATTTAACATGAATTCATTCCAGTACAGAGTTGATAGTGTTAAGTATATAGGCCATTTCTCTAAAAATGGTGTTGAGACTGATCCTGAAAGAGTTAGTTCTATAGTTAAGCTACAACCTCCAAAAAATAAAAAAGCTTTGCAATCTGTGCTTGGAATGATAAATTATGTTCGAAATTTCATTCAAAAATTATCTGACGAATGTAAAAATATGAGAGCACTTTTAAAAATAACGTTGAGTTTGAATGGTTACCGGTGCATGAAAAAATAAAAACACTAATTTCAAATGCACCAACTTTAAAACTATTCAATGAAAATGAGAAAATAACTATACAAACTGATGCGTCACAATATGGTTTAGGTGCCTGTTTATTACAAAATCATGAGCCTATTTGCTTTGCTTCTCGAAGTCTGAGTGAAGCTGAGAAAAATTACTCGCAAATAGAGAAAGAGCTTCTTGGCATAGTTTTTGCCGGAAATAAATTTCAATACTATATATATGGGCGAGATGTGTTAGTTCATACTGATCATAAGCCCCTTATTTCAATTTTTAAAAATGCATTGACGAAAGTTTACAGCACTAGGCTACAGCGAATTTTTTTTTTTTTTTTTTTTTTTATAATCTACCCGCGCTTAAGGGATTATGATTACTTTAAATGTTTCAACACAGCGCGGGCATGAAGTTAATGAAGAGAAAGAAGGATAGGAAAGATGTGTGGCACGATGTTCTGAGACTGTTGGTGGTTGTCTCAGATATTTTTATCTCCAGGGATGGCGGCTGAGCTAAAGCGGAGAAATGCCGTATCTTATTTCTATGTCGCTTATAATTCACATTATTTTATTCGTGTTCATCCTTATTGGGCATACTAGTTTAACTCAGTTACATGTTGTTAGTGTTATGCCTGAACAACACAGTCGATCTCGTACTGTGACAGTGTATAGCTTGAACCAATTCAGTTGGCAATTCTACTGCGCAGGTCTCTTTAAATTTCTTTGCTCTACTCTTTAATTCTTAAAGAGACAGAAAAATCACTGAAAAAAAGAAAAAAAAAGATGTACATGCCGGCGTTGTTGTCAATGACGCTGCTGCGATCATACTGAAGCACTTAGGAGGGTGAGTTTTGTTTATAGCTTCGCTCACAGTAAAATAGAAATGAATTTCCAGTGATGGACTTTCTTTGAATAAGATATGATCATGGTTTACTTTTCTTTCATAGCTTGATGTCTAAAAAACTATTTCATCTCTGGTGAGATAAAAGGAAAAGATTTTTAGGTGTAAACTTTACTTCGAAAAAATAAAATTAATAATTTTTGTTTTTATTAGTGGGACAAATTTCAGTGCACCTATAATAAAAAATAAGTCTATTGCAAAATGCAATTGGGTTAGACAAAAAAAACTACCTGCAAGCTGCGACATAGGATTAATGACAAAAAGTTTAGGGGTTATTGTTTATTTCTATGTTTTATGATTTGTGGCTTAGTAACAGAAAGGTTCCGTGGGTGTTGTGTTTATATTTATTTTTTGGCGTTAGTGTATATTTGATATATTTTTGTTTGACCTGCGGGGTTGGGATTAATTGTAGATTAGTGTTAGTTAGTTAGATTAGTGCTTACGAGTTTGAACAATTTTTACGTACGAGTTTTTAAGAATGAATTTGCTTTGGTTTGCAATTCAGTTTAAAAAAACAACCAAGAATAATACATTGAAATACATTTAAAATAAATTTTAATGGATCCATTTAGAAAAGGAAAACCTACTGGAAGCCAGGCGCGTAAGATAGTTGTTAAGATATATAATGACAAACTGGAAGAAGCAAAGAATTCGTTTCTTGAAAATCCTGCGAGTTACAAAATGATATGACATCATTTATTTGGAGGAAAGCTATATTCATAGCTCACATACAAGGTCACGGGCTTGGACTGATGACAGTAGCAGTGGGTTGAAGACGCCAATTTCAAAGGGACAGAGACTGATAATGGCGCATGCAGGTGGAGGGAAAAGGTTTCGTGAAAAACGAAAAAGGGAGACTATTACGACAACATGAACTTCGAAACTTTCTGCAAATAGATCCAAGAACAAGTTTTGAATAACTTGGAGAACCTTCAGTTATTGTATTGGACAACGCCTCGTACCACAATAAATTAAAAAAACAACGAAGAATAATACATTGAAATACATTTAAAATAAATTTTAATGGATCCATTTAGAAAAGGAAAACCTACTGGAAGCCAGGCGCGTAAGATAGTTGTTAAGATATATAATGACAAACTGGAAGAAGCAAAGAATTCGTTTCTTGAAAATCCTGCGAGTTACAAAATGATATGACATCATTTATTTGGAGGAAAGCTATATTCATAGCTCACATACAAGGTCACGGGCTTGGACTGATGACAGTAGCAGTGGGTTGAAGACGCCAATTTCAAAGGGACAGAGGCTGATAATGGCGCATGCAGGTGGTGGAAAAGGTTTCGTGAAAAACGAAAAAGGGAGACTATTACGACAACATGAACTTCGAAACTTTCTGCAAATAGATCCAAGAACAAGTTTTGAATAACTTGGAGAACCTTCAGTTATTGTAATGGACAACGCCTCGTACCACAATAAATTAGAAGAAAAACAAATTACTTCTGCTTTACTTTTTTTTTATAATCTACCCGCGCTCAAGGGATTATGATTACCCTTTAAATGTTTCAACACAGCGCTAGCAAGAAATCCGAGATGATGCAATGGCTAACCGAAAACAATATTCCGCATACTATACAGATGTTGAAATTTGAACTGTATGAGCTAATAAAAGAACACCGAACTACACACAACCCTGTGATGTGCTTTTTGGTTTCCAGCCGAGGTTTTGCTCGCCGGTCTTGCCAGGGTCTTTCTGAAGAAAACACGAAACTCCAGGTTTAAAGGTCTTCAAACCTTATTACAAAATCTTTATTGGAAATAACTCTTAAATCTATAACACACAATATACTACTGCTAATATTTCACTTATTCCGAGTAGTTGAACAATCCACGTGATCTTGGTGCTTCGTATCGGTCGTACGAGTTGCGGCTGCTTCGAATCTGGTACTTGGTTACGGGTATTTCGTTTCTGGTACTTCGGCTTCAAACTGGTCCTCTTATTCGGCTTATGATGTGATTCAACGGTGTTCCACCCCTGGTTGTACTGATCGGCAGGTACTATACGCCCCTGGTGGCACTAAAACAGCAGGCTTAGACGCTCTGGTTGATCAGCAGGTACTATACGCCCCTGGTGGCACTAAACAGCAGGCTTAAACGCTCTGGTTGATCAGCAGGTACTATACGCCCCTGGTGGCACTAAACAGCAGGCTTAAACGCTCTGGTTGATCAGCAGGTACTATACGCCCCTGGTGGCACTAAACAGCAGGCTTAAACGCTCTGGTTGATCAGCAGGTACTATACGCCCCTGGTGGCACTAAACAGCAGGCTTAAATGCTCTGGTTGATCAGCAGGTACTATACGCCCCTGGTGGCACTAAAACAGCAGGCTTAGACGCTCTGGTTGATCAGCAGGTACTATACGCCCCTGGTGGCACTAAACAGCAGGCTTAAACGCTCTGGTTGATCAGCAGGTACTATACGCCCCTGGTGGCACTAAACAGCAGGCTTAAACGCTCTGGTTGATCAGCAGGTACTATACGCCCCTGGTGGCACTAAACAGCAGGCTTAGACGCTCTGGTTGATCAGCAGGTACTATACGCCTCTGGTGGCACTAAAACAGCAGGCTTAGACGCTCTGGTTGATCAGCAGGTACCGAAGCCCCTGGTGGCAATTAGGACATTAAACTTCGAGTCAAGACCCCTTACCACTGGTGGGGGGAAGCCTCAACAAGAAATAGCTGGACGATCTCACCTACCTAACTTGTCTTCCTACGAAACCCCTTACCACTGGTGGGGGGAAGTTCCGCACAAAGCAAGGAAAACTAAATGACCAACTCGTCTATACTAATCGTCTACGACTGGTTTTCAAAAGATTTATTCAATCAATCTACTGTGCCGCCTGACTGTGTGTATGAGTGGAGAGGTGCTTTTCGTTCACCCAAGTAGGTCCTCTTGATGGTTTTTCAGTATAAACTGAATGTGAACTATATAAGTGGCGAACGAAAAATATCCATGTAGTTGATTTTGCTGTGACGTCATATGCTCATGGTGCTTGTGAATTGAATTTGAGTGAAGTAAAATTCTTGGTATCACTGCAGGAGTCGTATAGAGTGGCGTAGCATGGAACGCTTCGTTACATACCCCTCCTCCTTCGGAGACGAGAACCCTCTCGTCTTAAAATTCGCTCCAACTGAAAAACAAAATTAAACTAATTCTTTTCTTATATTTAAACTTACCAATCATAAAAAAATTTAAATCACTTCATAAAAAAAAAATTAAAATTGTCGGAAACTTAAATCAACTTTAAAACTAGAACTTCAACCTTTATACATTATTAACTAAAAAAAAATTAATTTAAAAAAAAATGTGTCTGGTCAATTTATGGCGAAAAGGTTACTCTCTTCTTGACGCCATTTTTACGGTGGGTCAGAATGGCTACTCCTGGCTTAATGATTCTGACGTCTACTCGTCCGTAGCGCCCTACAAGCGTAAAACGTTGGCGTCTATACCGGGTATTGTACGTCGGATGTTTCTTGATGGAGATTCCCATGAAAGGATCATCTTTCGGGCGTGGTTTGCTTACTCGTTGCTCGGTCTTACTAGTTGGGAACTTAAGATTCCGTACGGTCAAAGATCTGGTCATAGCGGTTGCCAGAGCGTCGGCGGCGGCGGATGTTGACGGCATTGAACTATAAATGTAATCGTTGGTAACGTGTCTGGCGGTGGGTATCATGTTGCTGGAAGCTGGTGCGAAGGGGACCGATAAAGCGGCGGTCGATACCTTGGCAGCAAAGGCGGCGGCGGTATTTGGTGTAGTGGCTTTCGGTAAGGTAGTCGTATCGGTAGATGCGGCGGACAGAATGGAACAAAGAGGCCTTCTGGTACTAGCGATTTTCCTGGTGGCCGCAGCGATGGGCATTTGTATCTTGGGTGGTTCGTATGAACGTTTGGTTGGGGCAGCGTTATCTGGCTTATGATTAAAGCGCCTTATTCCAACCTTTTTGGGTTTGGTAACAGCAGCAGCAGTTGACAGCTCAGTTGCAGAATGGTCCTGGGGCGATTTTGTTGGCCTATTGCGTGGCCCAACTGTTCTCCCTTGGCTAGACTTCACTCCAGGTCGCATTTTTGCTGGTCGCGTGAGTTGCCTGTTCCATGGCTGGTCGGTATTTTTGCTAATGGACTGCTCCATTTGAGTTGTTGATTGCTCGGCGGTTATTAACTTACTGGTGGCTAGCTTGCCTCTGTCGTTCTTTTTATTTTCCTGTACGGCTAATCCTTTAAAATTCTTTAAGTTTGATCGAACTTTACTGCTTCTCATTAATCTTTTCGGTACTATAATACTCGTAGAGTCATATCGGGTGACTTCGCAAGGGTCGTGATAATTTTGTACTGGGCGGACGGTCGAGCTTTTGGAGTTCGATATCAAGCATACCGCCGAGGAATTCTTCTTGTTTCCGTTTTCCTCTTACTAGACAAAGTTGGTTCCGGCATTGTTCTTGAACGTCACTTATCATAGGAATTTCTTTACCACGTAGAGTCATCTTGAAATTCGCACTTGAAAGCAGTTCTACACCAATAACCATATCCTCGGTGAGTTGACTCATGTAAGTTAGTTCACCCTGAAATGGCTCCTCATTGATGTACAAAATCAAATTATAGTGTTCTCGGCTAGCTACAGATTCTCCATTTGCTAGCTGCGTGAACTGTCTCCGATATTGGATTGGTACTTTGTTTTTATGTAAAATTCGGCGGGTCTTTGCATTAATGAAAGACTTGGTAGCTCCGGTATCCAATAATGCCATAACAATATGATCATAAATTCTTACTGGTATGAAACATCTGGTATCTTTTCTTGGTTTCAACACCTCTGGCGGTGGCCGTTGCTTAAAAGCGTGTACTTCGGCTTTCTGGTACTGGTTTGGTTTTCCTAGTAGCGGTTCAACATTACCGCTTCTTAAATCTTCTGGTTCTTTTATAGCTGGTCTGGTGTGTCTGGACTTTCTTTTCTTTTCTTGGCGTACCGGTAGTTCACTTAGCGAGTTCAGTATAGATGCTTGATGTGGGTGACAGTTACAATCATCGGTCAGGCGGCCATCTTCACCGCAGAAGGAACAAAACAGCCGGAAAGGACGACGGCAGTTACTCTTCGTATGCCCACGCTGCTTGCAGTTCCAGCAGTGCGTTTCTCGATCATACTGGACTGTGGGTACGGTGGGTCGATCAAAATTACTTCGGTTAAATGATACTCTCGGCGGCGGCGGTATGGGACGGTTATTATTAAACGTCCGCTGGTTTGCTGTGGATACTATATTTACCCCTGGGTTCGGTCGTGGTGTAGGTTGGCGTTGGTTTCGGTCTTGGACCTGTATGTACTCGTACTCTTCGGCTAACTTCATTAGCTCGTCTAAATTCTGGAAGTCTCGTCTCTTGATGTACAAGTGGTATTCTGGACGAAGGCTATCATATATTCGGTCGACACTTTCCGAAAGACTCATACGGGGGTGCTGGTGTATAAGGTATTGAGTTGCCTGTATAAACTCTTTGGCTTTCTCTCGGGTACCTTGCTTTCTACGCATGATCTCGTCCTCTAATTTATAAACGAAACGGACTGGCAGGTAATGCTCCAAGAAACATGTGCGGAAGTCTCGCCATTTTCTGAGTCTATCTCGATTTATCCTGAACCACTCTAATGCCGTTCCTCTTAGAATTTCAGGAAGAGCTTTTATTAGGTCGTATGGGCGGATATCGTAGCACTCGGTCAGTTCCTCAACCCTCTCCATGAATGCTAACGCGTTTCCTGAAGAATCAAATTTCAACCCCCACTTCCTTACCGTATTCATGACCTCGGCATCGTGACTGGGAGTGAGTCTGGCGACGGGTGCACTCGAAGTTTGAATTACAGGCTGTCGACTGTGGGCGGTAATAGCGTCTGGGCTAGCGGTGGGGTGTGGCTCGGGCGGCTTAGAGTATATTTGGCTAGGGCCGGCCATGTTTGGAGCAGGACGTGGTGGGACTTGGAAAAAGATCTCCGTGTAGTTAGGAGATTTCGGTATGTCAATATCCTCGGTCTTTTTCGAACTATATGTTGCTGGAACTGTGTTGTCTTCTTCTTTGTATTCTCGGTCGGTAGTGGTTTTTACGATTTCCTCGCATAAGTTTTGGGTGGACTTCCTCTGTCTGGCTTCTTTAATATAAGCGCTGAAGCGGGCTCTTAACGCGGTGATTGAACCATCTGTTTCTATTCCTAGCTGGCTCATTCGCTCCATTAACTCTTGTTTCCTTAAGAGATATATAGCTCCTAGGCTAGCGAAACAATCGAATTCTTCTTCGCTATCAGACATGTTGAACTGGTTCTTATCGGGCGGCGGCGGCGGTTGTGTGTTATAGTTTGAGTTTTTCAGATCTTGTTTCTTACGGGGTTGGACCTTATAGGTCCCTGCTCGGCCGCCAATTTGTGATGTGCTTTTTGGTTTCCAGCCGAGGTTTTGCTCGCCGGTCTTGCCAGGGTCTTTCTGAAGAAAACACGAAACTCCAGGTTTAAAGGTCTTCAAACCTTATTACAAAATCTTTATTGGAAATAACTCTTAAATCTATAACACACAATATACTACTGCTAATATTTCACTTATTCCGAGTAGTTGAACAATCCACGTGATCTTGGTGCTTCGTATCGGTCGTACGAGTTGCGGCTGCTTCGAATCTGGTACTTGGTTACGGGTATTTCGTTTCTGGTACTTCGGCTTCAAACTGGTCCTCTTATTCGGCTTATGATGTGATTCAACGGTGTTCCACCCCTGGTTGTACTGATCGGCAGGTACTATACGCCCCTGGTGGCACTAAAACAGCAGGCTTAGACGCTCTGGTTGATCAGCAGGTACTATACGCCCCTGGTGGCACTAAACAGCAGGCTTAAACGCTCTGGTTGATCAGCAGGTACTATACGCCCCTGGTGGCACTAAACAGCAGGCTTAAACGCTCTGGTTGATCAGCAGGTACTATACGCCCCTGGTGGCACTAAACAGCAGGCTTAAACGCTCTGGTTGATCAGCAGGTACTATACGCCCCTGGTGGCACTAAACAGCAGGCTTAAATGCTCTGGTTGATCAGCAGGTACTATACGCCCCTGGTGGCACTAAAACAGCAGGCTTAGACGCTCTGGTTGATCAGCAGGTACTATACGCCCCTGGTGGCACTAAACAGCAGGCTTAAACGCTCTGGTTGATCAGCAGGTACTATACGCCCCTGGTGGCACTAAACAGCAGGCTTAAACGCTCTGGTTGATCAGCAGGTACTATACGCCCCTGGTGGCACTAAACAGCAGGCTTAGACGCTCTGGTTGATCAGCAGGTACTATACGCCTCTGGTGGCACTAAAACAGCAGGCTTAGACGCTCTGGTTGATCAGCAGGTACCGAAGCCCCTGGTGGCAATTAGGACATTAAACTTCGAGTCAAGACCCCTTACCACTGGTGGGGTGAAGCCTCAACAAGAAATAGCTGGACGATCTCACCTACCTAACTTGTCTTCCTACGAAACCCCTTACCACTGGTGGGGGGAAGTTCCGCACAAAGCAAGGAAAACTAAATGACCAACTCGTCTATACTAATCGTCTACGACTGGTTTTCAAAAGATTTATTCAATCAATCTACTGTGCCGCCTGACTGTGTGTATGAGTGGAGAGGTGCTTTTCGTTCACCCAAGTAGGTCCTCTTGATGGTTTTTCAGTATAAACTGAATGTGAACTATATAAGTGGCGAACGAAAAATATCCATGTAGTTGATTTTGCTGTGACGTCATATGTAAAATTCTTGGTATCACTGCAGGAGTCGTATAGAGTGGCGTAGCATGGAACGCTTCGTTACATACCCCTCCTCCTTCGGAGACGAGAACCCTCTCGTCTTAAAATTCGCTCCAACTGAAAAACAAAATTAAACTAATTCTTTTCTTATATTTAAACTTACCAATCATAAAAAAATTTAAATCACTTCATAAAAAAAAAATTAAAATTGTCGGAAACTTAAATCAACTTTAAAACTAGAACTTCAACCTTTATACATTATTAACTTAAAAAAAAATTAATTTAAAAAAAAATGTGTCTGGTCAATTTATGGCGAAAAGGTTACTCTCTTCTTGACGCCATTTTTACGGTGGGTCAGAATGGCTACTCCTGGCTTAATGATTCTGACGTCTACTCGTCCGTAGCGCCCTACAAGCGTAAAACGTTGGCGTCTATACCGGGTATTGTACGTCGGATGTTTCTTGATGGAGATTCCCATGAAAGGATCATCTTTCGGGCGTGGTTTGCTTACTCGTTGCTCGGTCTTACTAGTTGGGAACTTAAGATTCCGTACGGTCAAAGATCTGGTCATAGCGGTTGCCAGAGCGTCGGCGGCGGCGGATGTTGACGGCATTGAACTATAAATGTAATCGTTGGTAACGTGTCTGGCGGTGGGTATCATGTTGCTGGAAGCTGGTGCGAAGGGGACCGATAAAGCGGCGGTCGATACCTTGGCAGCAAAGGCGGCGGCGGTATTTGGTGTAGTGGCTTTCGGTAAGGTAGTCGTATCGGTAGATGCGGCGGACAGAATGGAACAAAGAGGCCTTCTGGTACTAGCGATTTTCCTGGTGGCCGCAGCGATGGGCATTTGTATCTTGGGTGGTTCGTATGAACGTTTGGTTGGGGCAGCGTTATCTGGCTTATGATTAAAGCGCCTTATTCCAACCTTTTTGGGTTTGGTAACAGCAGCAGCAGTTGACAGCTCAGTTGCAGAATGGTCCTGGGGCGATTTTGTTGGCCTATTGCGTGGCCCAACTGTTCTCCCTTGGCTAGACTTCACTCCAGGTCGCATTTTTGCTGGTCGCGTGAGTTGCCTGTTTCATGGCTGGTCGGTATTTTTGCTAATGGACTGCTCCATTTGAGTTGTTGATTGCTCGGCGGTTATTAACTTACTGGTGGCTAGCTTGCCTCTGTCGTTCTTTTTATTTTCCTGTACGGCTAATCCTTTAAAATTCTTTAAGTTTGATCGAACTTTACTGCTTCTCATTAATCTTTTCGGTACTATAATACTCGTAGAGTCATATCGGGTGACTTCGCAAGGGTCATCATAGCGACGTGATAATTTTGTACTGGGCGGACGGTCGAGCTTTTGGAGTTCGATATCAAGCATACCGCCGAGGAATTCTTCTTGTTTCCGTTTTCCTCTTACTAGACAAAGTTGGTTCCGGCATTGTTCTTGAACGTCACTTATCATAGGAATTTCTTTACCACGTAGAGTCATCTTGAAATTCGCACTTGAAAGCAGGTCTACACCAATAACCATATCCTCGGTGAGTTGACTCATGTAATAAGTTAGTTCACCCTGAAATGGCTCCTCATTGATGTACAAAATCAAATTATAGTGTTCTCGGCTAGCTACAGATTCTCCATTTGCTAGCTGCGTGAACTGTCTCCGATATTGGATTGGTACTTTGTTTTTATGTAAAATTCGGCGGGTCTTTGCATTAATGAAAGACTTGGTAGCTCCGGTATCCAATAATGCCATAACAATATGATCATAAATTCTTACTGGTATGAAACATCTGGTATCTTTTCTTGGTTTCAACACCTCTGGCGGTGGCCGTTGCTTAAAAGCGTGTACTTCGGCTTTCTGGTACTGGTTTGGTTTTCCTAGTAGCGGTTCAACATTACCGCTTCTTAAATCTTCTGGTTCTTTTATAGCTGGTCTGGTGTGTCTGGACTTTCTTTTCTTTTCTTGGCGTACCGGTAGTTCACTTAGCGAGTTCAGTATAGATGCTTGATGTGGGTGACAGTTACAATCATCGGTCAGGCGGCCATCTTCACCGCAGAAGGAACAAAACAGCCGGAAAGGACGACGGCAGTTACTCTTCGTATGCCCACGCTGCTTGCAGTTCCAGCAGTGCGTTTCTCGATCATACTGGACTGTGGGTACGGTGGGTCGATCAAAATTACTTCGGTTAAATGATACTCTCGGCGGCGGCGGTATGGGACGGTTATTATTAAACGTCCGCTGGTTTGCTGTGGATACTATATTTACCCCTGGGTTCGGTCGTGGTGTAGGTTGGCGTTGGTTTCGGTCTTGGCCCTGTATGTACTCGTACTCTTCGGCTAACTTCATTAGCTCGTCTAAATTCTGGAAGTCTCGTCTCTTGATGTACAAGTGGTATTCTGGACGAAGGCTATCATATATTCGGTCGACACTTTCCGAAAGACTCATACGGGGGTGCTGGTGTATAAGGTATTGAGTTGCCTGTATAAACTCTTTGGCTTTCTCTCGGGTACCTTGCTTTCTACGCATGATCTCGTCCTCTAATTTATAAACGAAACGGACTGGCAGGTAATGCTCCAAGAAACATGTGCGGAAGTCTCGCCATTTTCTGAGTCTATCTCGATTTATCCTGAACCACTCTAATGCCGTTCCTCTTAGAATTTCAGGAAGAGCTTTTATTAGGTCGTCTGGGCGGATATCGTAGCACTCGGTCAGTTCCTCAACCCTCTCCATGAATGCTAACGCGTTTCCTGAAGAATCAAATTTCAACCCCCACTTCCTTACCGTATTCATGACCTCGGCATCGTGACTGGGAGTGAGTCTGGCGACGGGTGCACTCGAAGTTTGAATTACAGGCTGTCGACTGTGGGCGGTAATAGCGTCTGGGCTAGCGGTGGGGTGTGGCTCGGGCGGCTTAGAGTATATTTGGCTAGGGCCGGCCATGTTTGGAGCAGGACGTGGTGGGACTTGGAAAAAGATCTCCGTGTAGTTAGGAGATTTCGGTATGTCAATATCCTCGGTCTTTTTCGAACTATATGTTGCTGGAACTGTGTTGTCTTCTTCTTTGTATTCTCGGTCGGTAGTGGTTTTTACGATTTCCTCGCATAAGTTTTGGGTGGACTTCCTCTGTCTGGCTTCTTTAATATAAGCGCTGAAGCGGGCTCTTAACGCGGTGATTGAACCATCTGTTTCTATTCCTAGCTGGCTCATTCGCTCCATTAACTCTTGTTTCCTTAAGAGATATATAGCTCCTAGGCTAGCGAAACAATCGAATTCTTCTTCGCTATCAGACATGTTGAACTGGTTCTTATCGGGCGGCGGCGGCGGTTGTGTGTTATAGTTTGAGTTTTTCAGATCTTGTTTCTTACGGGGTTGGACCTTATAGGTCCCTGCTCGGGCGCCAATTTGTGATGTGCTTTTTGGTTTCCAGCCGAGGTTTTGCTCGCCGGTCTTGCCAGGGTCTTTCTGAAGAAAACACGAAACTCCAGGTTTAAAGGTCTTCAAACCTTATTACAAAATCTTTATTGGAAATAACTCTTAAATCTATAACACACAATATACTACTGCTAATATTTCACTTATTCCGAGTAGTTGAACAATCCACGTGATCTTGGTGCTTCGTATCGGTCGTACGAGTTGCGGCTGCTTCGAATCTGGTACTTGGTTACGGGTATTTCGTTTCTGGTACTTCGGCTTCAAACTGGTCCTCTTATTCGGCTTATGATGTGATTCAACGGTGTTCCACCCCTGGTTGTACTGATCGGCAGGTACTATACGCCCCTGGTGGCACTAAAACAGCAGGCTTAGACGCTCTGGTTGATCAGCAGGTACTATACGCCCCTGGTGGCACTAAACAGCAGGCTTAAACGCTCTGGTTGATCAGCAGGTACTATACGCCCCTGGTGGCACTAAACAGCAGGCTTAAACGCTCTGGTTGATCAGCAGGTACTATACGCCCCTGGTGGCACTAAACAGCAGGCTTAAACGCTCTGGTTGATCAGCAGGTACTATACGCCCCTGGTGGCACTAAACAGCAGGCTTAAACGCTCTGGTTGATCAGCAGGTACTATACGCCCCTGGTGGCACTAAAACAGCAGGCTTAATGAAAGACTTGGTAGCTCCGGTATCCAATAATGCCATAACAATATGATCATAAATTCTTACTGGTATGAAACATCTGGTATCTTTTCTTGGTTTCAACACCTCTGGCGGTGGCCGTTGCTTAAAAGCGTGTACTTCGGCTTTCTGGTACTGGTTTGGTTTTCCTAGTAGCGGTTCAACATTACCGCTTCTTAAATCTTCTGGTTCTTTTATAGCTGGTCTGGTGTGTCTGGACTTTCTTTTCTTTTCTTGGCGTACCGGTAGTTCACTTAGCGAGTTCAGTATAGATGCTTGATGTGGGTGACAGTTACAATCATCGGTCAGGCGGCCATCTTCACCGCAGAAGGAACAAAACAGCCGGAAAGGACGACGGCAGTTACTCTTCGTATGCCCACGCTGCTTGCAGTTCCAGCAGTGCGTTTCTCGATCATACTGGACTGTGGGTACGGTGGGTCGATCAAAATTACTTCGGTTAAATGATACTCTCGGCGGCGGCGGTATGGGACGGTTATTATTAAACGTCCGCTGGTTTGCTGTGGATACTATATTTACCCCTGGGTTCGGTCGTGGTGTAGGTTGGCGTTGGTTTCGGTCTTGGCCCTGTATGTACTCGTACTCTTCGGCTAACTTCATTAGCTCGTCTAAATTCTGGAAGTCTCGTCTCTTGATGTACAAGTGGTATTCTGGACGAAGGCTATCATATATTCGGTCGACACTTTCCGAAAGACTCATACGGGGGTGCTGGTGTATAAGGTATTGAGTTGCCTGTATAAACTCTTTGGCTTTCTCTCGGGTACCTTGCTTTCTACGCATGATCTCGTCCTCTAATTTATAAACGAAACGGACTGGCAGGTAATGCTCCAAGAAACATGTGCGGAAGTCTCGCCATTTTCTGAGTCTATCTCGATTTATCCTGAACCACTCTAATGCCGTTCCTCTTAGAATTTCAGGAAGAGCTTTTATTAGGTCGTCTGGGCGGATATCGTAGCACTCGGTCAGTTCCTCAACCCTCTCCATGAATGCTAACGCGTTTCCTGAAGAATCAAATTTCAACCCCCACTTCCTTACCGTATTCATGACCTCGGCATCGTGACTGGGAGTGAGTCTGGCGACGGGTGCACTCGAAGTTTGAATTACAGGCTGTCGACTGTGGGCGGTAATAGCGTCTGGGCTAGCGGTGGGGTGTGGCTCGGGCGGCTTAGAGTATATTTGGCTAGGGCCGGCCATGTTTGGAGCAGGACGTGGTGGGACTTGGAAAAAGATCTCCGTGTAGTTAGGAGATTTCGGTATGTCAATATCCTCGGTCTTTTTCGAACTATATGTTGCTGGAACTGTGTTGTCTTCTTCTTTGTATTCTCGGTCGGTAGTGGTTTTTACGATTTCCTCGCATAAGTTTTGGGTGGACTTCCTCTGTCTGGCTTCTTTAATATAAGCGCTGAAGCGGGCTCTTAACGCGGTGATTGAACCATCTGTTTCTATTCCTAGCTGGCTCATTCGCTCCATTAACTCTTGTTTCCTTAAGAGATATATAGCTCCTAGGCTAGCGAAACAATCGAATTCTTCTTCGCTATCAGACATGTTGAACTGGTTCTTATCGGGCGGCGGCGGCGGTTGTGTGTTATAGTTTGAGTTTTTCAGATCTTGTTTCTTACGGGGTTGGACCTTATAGGTCCCTGCTCGGGCGCCAATTTGTGATGTGCTTTTTGGTTTCCAGCCGAGGTTTTGCTCGCCGGTCTTGCCAGGGTCTTTCTGAAGAAAACACGAAACTCCAGGTTTAAAGGTCTTCAAACCTTATTACAAAATCTTTATTGGAAATAACTCTTAAATCTATAACACACAATATACTACTGCTAATATTTCACTTATTCCGAGTAGTTGAACAATCCACGTGATCTTGGTGCTTCGTATCGGTCGTACGAGTTGCGGCTGCTTCGAATCTGGTACTTGGTTACGGGTATTTCGTTTCTGGTACTTCGGCTTCAAACTGGTCCTCTTATTCGGCTTATGATGTGATTCAACGGTGTTCCACCCCTGGTTGTACTGATCGGCAGGTACTATACGCCCCTGGTGGCACTAAAACAGCAGGCTTAGACGCTCTGGTTGATCAGCAGGTACTATACGCCCCTGGTGGCACTAAACAGCAGGCTTAAACGCTCTGGTTGATCAGCAGGTACTATACGCCCCTGGTGGCACTAAACAGCAGGCTTAAACGCTCTGGTTGATCAGCAGGTACTATACGCCCCTGGTGGCACTAAACAGCAGGCTTAAACGCTCTGGTTGATCAGCAGGTACTATACGCCCCTGGTGGCACTAAAACAGCAGGCTTAGACGCTCTGGTTGATCAGCAGGTACTATACGCCCCTGGTGGCACTAAACAGCAGGCTTAAACGCTCTGGTTGATCAGCAGGTACTATACGCCCCTGGTGGCACTAAGCAGCAGGCTTAAACGCTCTGGTTGATCAGCAGGTACTATACGCCCCTGGTGGCACTAAACAGCAGGCTTAGACGCTCTGGTTGATCAGCAGGTACTATACGCCCCTGGTGGCACTAAAACAGCAGGCTTAGACGCTCGGGTTGATCAGCAGGTACTATACGCCCCTGGTGGCACTAAACAGCAGGCTTAAACGCTCTGGTTGATCAGCAGGTACTATACGCCCCTGGTGGCACTAAAACAGCAGGCTTAAACGCTCTGGTTGATCAGCAGGTACTATACGCCCCTGGTGGCACTAAAACAGCAGGCTTAAACGCTCTGGTTGATCAGCAGGTACTATACGCCCCTGGTGGCACTAAAACAGCAGGCTTAAATGCTCTGGTTGATCAGCAGGTACTATACGCCCCTGGTGGCACTAAACAGCAGGCTTAGACGCTCTGGTTGATCAGCAGGTACTAAACGCCCCTGGTGGCACTAAAACAGCAGGCTTAAACGCTCTGGTTGATCAGCAGGTACTATACGCCCCTGGTGGCACTAAACAGCAGGCTTAAACGCTCTGGTTGATCAGCAGGTACTATACGCCCCTGGTGGCACTAAAACAGCAGGCTTAAACGCTCTGGTTGATCAGCAGGTACCGAAGCCCCTGGTGGCAATTAGGACATTAAACTTCGAGTCAAGACCTAACTTGTATTCCTACGAAACCCCTTACCACTGGTGGGGGGAAGTTCCGCACAAAGCAAGGAAAACTAAATGACCACTAATCGTCTACGACTGGTTTTCAAAAGATTTATTCAATCAATCTACTGTGCCGCCTGACTGTGTGTATGAGTGGAGAGGTGCTTTTCGTTCACCCAAGTAGGTCCTCTTGATGGTTTTTCAGTATAAACTGAATGTGAACTATATAAGTGGCGAACGAAAAATATCCATGTAGTTGATTTTGCTGTGACGTCATATGCTCATGGTGCTTGTGAATTGAATTTGAGTGAAGTAAAATTCTTGGTATCACTGCAGGAGTCGTATAGAGTGGCGTAGCATGGAACGCTTCGTTACAACCCAAAGCATAAGATCACCATTAACGGCATTGGACATGAGGTTCTACGTTTACCACCCTATCATATGGATGTTCAAAAATTAGCAGAGGAAGAATTTTCAAAAATAAAGGCTGAAGACTGGCGAAAAGTGCGTGAAAAAGCCATAAGAACTGAGGACGAATACTTTTCTCACGACCTGACGTGGGACACAATTTCGGATTCAATTATAATTAATCCAGGTGACGATACTATGAAAGCGACATTAGTTCTTAAAACTAAGTATATGTAAATAAACATTTATTATTTATATTATATTATTCTTATTTATATTGTTTTTATTTTATTATTATGTTTTATATTTATTTCTGAAGTACAAATTTATAATAATTATTTTAGGGTAAAATAAATTCTTAAAAACTCGTAGGTAAAAATTATTCAAACAGGTAAAAAAATAATAAATACATATAGTCCAGTCAAAGCGTCATGAAAAGGGGCCTGACCTTGCGCGCAGAGGCATGGTCAATTTTTTTTTCATGGATCGATAGGTGCTTATGAGAAAAGCTTAAAACCAAATTTGCACCACATGACAACTTTTTTTACCAAAGTTATTGGTAAAAATGTATTTTGTGTCATTTTTTGGTCATTTGCGAATATCTCGGCTCCACTATCTCGTACAAACAAAAATTAAACATGTATTTATTCCTAATAACATTATCTATTATGTTCTAAAAAAAACATTTGTTTAAACAAATGAAAAAAAAAGTTATAGTAAGTTAAACAAATTTTTTGTTGTTTAAAAATCACTTTTTCGTGATTATTAAGAAAAAAGCTCATTTAACGATGAAATTTTTATATTTTATTATTAAAGTTCTTGTAATTCCCTACAATTTAAAAAAAAAATTCAACACTCTACGATGAACGAAAGCCGAGTAATAAATTATTGAACATAGGTAAGTCAGCGCACCCACGCATTTTATGATTTTATGTTTTAATTAATATCTCAGTCCCAGTATATCGCAAAGTGAAAATAAAAAACTGTATTGCTAATAACAATATTTTCTATCAACTTGCATTTAATTTAATATGTTTGAGCAAAAATATAAAAAGTTACCGTTGGTTTCAACGTTTTTTTTCTTGTTTTTAATACCTTTTTTTCATAGTTATTGAGAAAAAAACTGTATTTCACGGTAAATACTTTTCAGTTTTGGATTTTTGTTTTATAGTCCTGCTAATTTTCTTCAAATTAAAAAAAAAATTAGTCCATTACGACAAACGGGAGCCAAGATATTCATGATTTAAAAACTTAGGAAAGCTTACAATTTAGTATTTTAACCTTGTAGCTTGTAATTTTGGTGTCGGCAGCAACAAGAAGCAACAAATATGTGTAAGTATGTGTGGAGTGTTTGAAGGATACCAATATGTCTTATTGCTGCCGACACTAAAATTACAAGCTACAAGGTTAAAATACTAAATTGTAAGCTTTCCTAAGTTTTTAAATCATGAATATCTTGGCTCCCGTTTGTCGTAATGGACTAATTTTTTTTTTAATTTGAAGAAAATTAGCAGGACTATAAAACAAAAATCCAAAACTGAAAAGTATTTACCGGGAAATACAGTTTTTTTCTCAATAACTATGAAAAAAAGGTATTAAAAACAAGAAAAAAAACGTTGAAACCAACGGTAACTTTTTATATTTTTGCTCAAACATATTAAATTAAATGCAAGTTGATAGAAAATATTGTTATTAGCAATACAGTTTTTTATTTTCACTTTGCGATATACTGGGACTGAGATATTAATTAAAACATAAAATCATAAAATGCGTGGGTGCGCTGACTTACCTATGTTCAATAATTTATTACTCGGCTTTCGTTCATCGTAGAGTGTTGAATTTTTTTTTTAAATTGTAGGGAATTACAAGAACTTTAATAATAAAATATAAAAATTTCATCGTTAAATGAGCTTTTTTCTTAATAATCACGAAAAAGTGATTTTTAAACAACAAACTTAACTTTTTTTTTTTTCATTTGTTTAAACAAATGTTTTTTTTAGAACATAATAGATAATGTTATTAGGAATAAATACATGTTTAATTTTTGTTTGTACGAGATAGTGGAGCCGAGATATTCGCAAATGACCAAAAAATGACACAAAATACATTTTTACCAATAACTTTGGTAAAAAAAGTTGTCATGTAGTGCAAATTTGGTTTTAAGCTTTTCTCATAAGCACCTATCGATCCATGAAAAAAAAATTGACCATGCCTCTGCGCGCAAGGTCAAATGACGCTTTGACTGGACTAATATATCAAATAAACACTAACACCATAAAATAAATATAAACATAACGCTCTCGGAACCTTTCTGTTGCTAAGCCACAAATCATAAAACATAGAAATAAACAATAATCCCTTAACTATTTATCAAAGCAAAGTTGAGTTAGGTACTGTAAGATTTAAGGAAAAATCTTTACTCATTAAATATCTTGCGCACCATTTTTGTTCTCTTAAATCCTCTCTCTGCGCAATCGACCGTTGGCCAACTGAATTGGTTCAAGCTATAAAGACGTCCTCGGCTTCACAGTTTCCCAATTGTATAGTGTGTGATTATCATCAAGTATTAAGTTTGACCAGCTATTTCCAATATAGAGCATAGCTCAGTTGAAGAGGTGGCGAACCCCGGAGCGAGGGATCGTGAGTTCAAGTCCCCGTCGGGCACTCAACTTATTAGTGCTTTTTTCCATAATAGTGAAGTGGAAAGCATTATAGAAGAAGACGAAAATCTAATTAAGCGTAGCAACAACAAAGCGGGGGCATCGAAAGGTGTTCATCCAGCTACAACAACAACAATGCAGAAGGCAACGGCAGCAAAACCGGGGACATCGAAAGATGCCCTGACGAAGGCGACCGGTGCGATACCGCAAGCATCGTCCGATGCAGAGAAGGCAGCATCAACCGATGCTCCGTTGAAGAGGAGGAAGAGGGTACAGGTTGTGCCCAACTTGGTGAAGCGTCGCACCATCACCCCAGCTGAGCTGCAAGCTGAAGGGAAGGTGACGGCGCAAAAGGCAACAATACCAGCAGCAGAAAACAACAAAAAGGTGAATCCCTCGCCAGCTGATGATGACGAGGAGATATCATATATGTCCGAGGGTGGAGAAGGTCTTTTCACCACGGGCGACAGCCAGACGTTTGTGGATTTGTCGACTCCAGAGGCATCCGCAGACGAGGAAGAAGAAGAGACCATTCAAGCCAGAATTGGTACGATACAGGGGCAGATCGTGACCCTTCAAAGCGATCTAGCCACAATGGTCCAGGCGCTGAAGGAAAAGCAGCAAGCGCGAAGAGAACGAGAGAGACAGGAGCGCTCAAATAAGAAATGTCTCCAGGCCCCATCCAAGGAGGCGCAACAAAAGAGTGATGATGCGGAGCTGCAACCGCCAACCAAGCAGCCCCATCAGCCACAACAAAAACAACAACAGCCGCTGCTCAATGATAAGCCAAAGCAGCAGGCAAAAAAACAACAACAACAACAGCCAGCATAGCAGCAGCAGCAGAAACAACAGCAGCAGCAGAAACAACAGCAGCAGAGACAACAGCAGCAGACACAACAGCAGCAGAGACAACAGCAGCAGAACCAACAGCAGCAGAAGCAACAGCAGCAGCCACAGCCGCAACAACTAAAGAAGAAGGAACAAGTGCCACTCATTAACGTATATAAGATGAACCTGAAGGAGACCATTGAAATATGTAAGTCGGCCATAGGTCAAAATTTTAATATTAAAAGACTTAGTCCTAATAGACATGCTATCCACTGCCTCACAGTGGAACAGCACAAAATTGTGAAAAACTTACTAAAAGCTACCACGACTGAGTTCTTCAGTTATACACCGAAAATAGACAAATTTCAAACGGTCCTGTTGAAGGGCATAGACTCCTACACGGAACCGCAAGAGCTCTTAAATGAGCTCCGTGAAAAAGCGGGCGACGATCTCGACTTTATCGAAGTAGAGCCTTTTGCCACAGTTAAAGCCAGACGGGAGAATCGGAAGTTGCCAATCTTCCTGGTTCAGCTTTCACCCAACAGCAAACTGGATAGTTTGACGAGTATCTCCGTCCTCAACTACCAGGTTGTAACCTGGGATAAATTACAGAGGCGCGGCGACATGCTTCAATGCATGCGCTGTCAAAGGTTCGGCCACGCCGCGGCTAACTGCGAAATGCAGTCACGCTGCGTAAAGTGTGGAGAGAACCACATTCGGGGAGAATGTAAGTTAGGGCAAGAAAGGGTCCAAGACATGACACTGCTTAAGTGTGCACTCTGCCGGAAGGACGGGCACCCCGCAAACTATCGGGGATGTCCCATCTTTCAGGAAATTAAACAGAAAAAGGCAAAGCAAACAGAGATAGAAAAACGACCAATAACGCGTGTTCCTACAATAACGCCCGTTAATCCCCAAATCTCCTACGCCCAAATGGCGGCAGGAAGGGGTAAGACGGTACAGCCTGCGCCAAAGGCAGCCCCACAGGCCCTCGTGCCTAAGGCTCCGGACGCACAGGCCGAAATAAGAAGCATGTTGCTGGCCATTTCTGGTCAGATAGCAGGTCTTCAAAATCAGATAACGGAGCAGGCGAAGAGGCTGGACCATATCTACTCTGTTTTGCCGAGCTTTACGCAATTTTTTGGTTAAGGGCGCGCTGCCGGAGAGGCCCTTAAGGATCCTTGCTGTGAATGTAAATTCACTGATTAGGACCGAACGTAGAGCAAACCTATTCCAATTGTTGAAAGATCAAAGTCCTGATGTGTTTATGGCTAGTTAAACTAAACAAAGTTAGAAACATAAATTGACACATAACAATTACAATATCATACGAAGAGATCGGCCCAACTCCACTTTAGGGGGAGGCGTCGCAATCTTTGTACGAAAAGGCATAAAATATAAAGTTATATATAGTAGTGAAGTACGCAGATTTCGGCTGCTTGAGGCGTGCATTGTATGCATTCCTCTCCAACAGGGGAATCGAATGTATGCGATCGCGGCTTACGCTCCGGAATCACCTCAGCCAACTGACTTTTTGACAGAGCTCGAAAAACTTTTTCAAGTGCTACAACTGAGCTCGGAAGATAATTACTATCTCATGGCCGGTGATTTAAATGCCAAACATATAGATTGGGGAAATCAAGTACAAAATCCGAGAGGTAACCATCTATTTAATTGGATGGGTCAATACAGTATTGAATATATGATCGATCTTCTAGCGACTGATAGACCATCGTTTCCAAGAAGCGGTGCCTATCTGGATCTATTACTAAAGGACTCTAGACTGACAATTACTAACACTGTGGGTCAACGGACAAGAAACTGCTTACAAACGATAGACTACGACAGCGACCACTGTGGTTTCGCCGCAGTAATACAGTTGCCGAACGAGCTTGTAGAGTTGGAGGAGTATGTACCTACGCATTCTTACAATTACAGTAAAATGCGCTGGCCACGCTTTACCAACGCTTTAGCAAGCGAAATTCGTGCCAATAATATATCCCCACCAAATAACAGGAATTTAACAAACAACGAAATTGACCAATACCTAGAACAAATGGACGAAACAATCCTACGAACTATGAACAGAATTATACCAAAATACAGAGAACGTAACGTAACCGACATGTACCGTAACGCGACAATTGATGCACTACACAGACAAAAAAGTGGACTACTGACAATACTTAAACGCTTGTACCGACGGTTTACTGACTCACGCGATCTGGAGATTAGGACACTGAAGTCGTCAATTAAAAACATCAACCAATTGATCAAAGAAAATTATAGGTTGTCTATTAATTTGTATTGGAACAATAAAATTCGGGCCGTTAACTCTAGCGACCCGAGTATGTTTCCACAAATTAACAAGATATTTAGACGGAATGATCAAAACGAACTTCCATGTCCTAAGCTCCAGAGAACGACAGAAAACAGAAACGTACTTCTGACAGCAGGGATAGATCCAGATGACGCGGTCTTGGACGATGACCTCTTTATTGTCGAGGATCCGCTGGAGAAAGTGGAGGCTGTGGGGGCTGCTTTTCAGCAAGTGTATAAGGTGAATGCAAGCATCCACACCAACCACGACCTGGAAAACAGAGCTCTACTCCATCACTTCTATCTTCGTAATGAAATGACGCAATGGCGATCAGAGAATCTAGGTTTCATCCGGTTCAATGAAGAAAACTTGGCGAATGCCACCATCGCCGTGCAAGAGGGGAGTAGTTCCCTGTTAGTTACGAGGATGGAGCTCCAGCTCATCTTCGATTCATTAAAGAGGAAAAAGTCAACAGGAGTCGATGGTATATCCAATATTGTACTTCGACATCTACCTAAGGAAGCAATTGACATTTATGCCACACTGTTTAACAACGCACTGAATAATGCATATTATCCAGGGCGGTGGAAGACAGCTGTGGTTCATCCTCTCCCGAAAAAGGGAAAGTACAACTCCAATCCGGCGAATCTCCGGTCGATAAGTCTTCTACCGAGTATCAGCAAGGTATTCGAGAAAGTCATTAATAGAGCTCTGTCCAAGTGGGCGGAGGACAATAATATCATACCGGATAATCAGTTCGGGTTTAAGGCGGGACATGACACCATTCATGCCGCGTCTAAACTCGTTTCTGATATCCAATGGAACAAAACTAAAAATCAATGTACAGGTGCTTGTCTGGTTGATTTGGAGAAGGCTTTCGACACCGTATGGTTAGAGGGTCTCTATCTAAAATTGACTAGGCTCGGCATAAGTAAACCACTATTATATGGTATATGCTTTATGACATGCTCAATGGTAGAACGTTTGTTGTCAAAAGTGGCAATATAACTTCTACCGCAATCTTCGATATCAAGAATGGTCTTCAGCAGGGAGCGGTGAACTCGCCGATTCTATTCAGCATTTACACCAGCGATCTGATAAGTAGTCTAACTCAGGCAATTGCGTATGCCGATGACCTAATAACGTACAGAACAGCTACAAAAGTTGAGGTTATCAGAATTCTCTTACAGCGTGACTTCGACAAGATTCAGCGATATTGTGATGACTGGAAGTTGAAAATCAACTTTCAGAAATGTGAAACGATTCTGTTTAGGACTCCGTTGGCTAGAGCCCCTAGGGATACTAGAAAGAACTGGCGTAAGCTGATGATCGTAGGGCCGCACGGGCAACCACTGGCGAGCAGAAGTGTGGTAAAGTACCTTGGCATCTGGTTGGATCAGTATTTGTATTTCGACAGACATATAAATGCTGCTCTGAACAGAGCTAGGGGAGCCTTTGCCCTGACGAAACGGTTGTTTTACAGTAGCCGGCTTGACACCAGGGTGAAGGTGATTTGCTACATGGCCCTCATCCGGCCGATGATTGCCTATGGGTGCCCGGTGTGGTTCAACATTGCCCCATCTCAAATGGAAAAAATTCGGGTGTTTGAAAGGCAGTGTCTTAGACGTTGTCTTGGATTACACAGAACACCTGAATCTGAGTACAAACATTACTATTCCAACAGGACTCTATACAACGGAGCCAACATTAACAGAATAGATAATTTTTTGATAAAGCTGATTCGGAGTCACATTGCGAGAGCGATGGCCTCAGCAAATAGCTTAATCTTTGGGGCTTACTACCCCAACACAGAATACTTCGAGAGTGTGCGTTTAAGTGGCCATATTGCACCTAATGCATTCCTCTATTTAGATAGTATAGGGTTGATCCAGGATAGAGAGGCGGTTCCGCTAATCTACCACGTCGGCCGTAGTACTGTGGACAGGCGGCTCCTTTATAGTCGAGACGTCCTCGCACAAGACGGAGCTGAGCGACTTCGGTTCAGTAGGACTGTGTCCGATCGGGACCTGAAAGACAGGGTAAGACAGGAGAACCAGTTTTGGTGGTTGTCTAATGATGATAGCGATAGTTGACCAGTTGTCTTGGCCGACTTACATAGTTTTAAGGGTATTCTTAGGTAGGAACAGTCAGGGTGGCACAAAAAAAAAAAAAAAAAAAAAAAAAAAAAAAAAAAAAAAAAAAAAAAAAAAAAAATTAGAGTACACTCTTCTAATGTACATATATATATTACAAAAAAAAAAAAAAAAAAAAAAAAAAAAAAATCTCTGCTGCTGTGGCTGTTCTAGTTTTTAAGTAGTTTTAGTTTATTTTAAGTAGTTTAAGTTGGTTGAGGTAGTTTTTAATTAGTTTTACTTTAGTTTGTAAGTTTTATATAAAAATAAAAAAAAAGTTAAAGAATCCGAGTTTTTTAAATTTTCTCGAGAAAACAAAAAAAAAAAATAGATTATAGTTTTTGAATTAAAAATAGTTTTTTAGGCCGAAAGGCATTAGATTTAAGATAGAGTTTAGCTTAGAGCGCCCGCATAGGGCCAGTAAGTTAGTTTTAAGTTATTGGATAATTAGGCTAGTTTTTATGAATTTTTGTCTAGCTTTAAGATAGTTTTAAGATTGAAGAAAAATAAAAATGAATTTAAAAAAAAAAAAAAAAAAAAAAGAGGTGGCGAACCCCGGAGCGAGGGATCGTGAGTTCAAGTCCCCGTCGGGCACTCAACTTATTAGTGCTTTTTTCCATAATAGTGAAGTGGAAAGCATTATAGAAGAAGACGAAAATCTAATTAAGCGTAGCAACAACAAAGCGGGGGCATCGAAAGGTGTTCATCCAGCTACAACAACAACAATGCAGAAGGCAACGGCAGCAAAACCGGGGACATCGAAAGATGCCCTGACGAAGGCGACCGGTGCGATACCGCAAGCATCGTCCGATGCAGAGAAGGCAGCATCAACCGATGCTCCGTTGAAGAGGAGGAAGAGGGTACAGGTTGTGCCCAACTTGGTGAAGCGTCGCACCATCACCCCAGCTGAGCTGCAAGCTGAAGGGAAGGTGACGGCGCAAAAGGCAACAATACCAGCAGCAGAAAACAACAAAAAGGTGAATCCCTCGCCAGCTGATGATGACGAGGAGATATCATATATGTCCGAGGGTGGAGAAGGTCTTTTCACCACGGGCGACAGCCAGACGTTTGTGGATTTGTCGACTCCAGAGGCATCCGCAGACGAGGAAGAAGAAGAGACCATTCAAGCCAGAATTGGTACGATACAGGGGCAGATCGTGACCCTTCAAAGCGATCTAGCCACAATGGTCCAGGCGCTGAAGGAAAAGCAGCAAGCGCGAAGAGAACGAGAGAGACAGGAGCGCTCAAATAAGAAATGTCTCCAGGCCCCATCCAAGGAGGCGCAACAAAAGAGTGATGATGCGGAGCTGCAACCGCCAACCAAGCAGCCCCATCAGCCACAACAAAAACAACAACAGCCGCTGCTCAATGATAAGCCAAAGCAGCAGGCAAAAAAACAACAACAACAACAGCCAGCATAGCAGCAGCAGCAGAAACAACAGCAGCAGCAGAAACAACAGCAGCAGAGACAACAGCAGCAGACACAACAGCAGCAGAGACAACAGCAGCAGAACCAACAGCAGCAGAAGCAACAGCAGCAGCCACAGCCGCAACAACTAAAGAAGAAGGAACAAGTGCCACTCATTAACGTATATAAGATGAACCTGAAGGAGACCATTGAAATATGTAAGTCGGCCATAGGTCAAAATTTTAATATTAAAAGACTTAGTCCTAATAGACATGCTATCCACTGCCTCACAGTGGAACAGCACAAAATTGTGAAAAACTTACTAAAAGCTACCACGACTGAGTTCTTCAGTTATACACCGAAAATAGACAAATTTCAAACGGTCCTGTTGAAGGGCATAGACTCCTACACGGAACCGCAAGAGCTCTTAAATGAGCTCCGTGAAAAAGCGGGCGACGATCTCGACTTTATCGAAGTAGAGCCTTTTGCCACAGTTAAAGCCAGACGGGAGAATCGGAAGTTGCCAATCTTCCTGGTTCAGCTTTCACCCAACAGCAAACTGGATAGTTTGACGAGTATCTCCGTCCTCAACTACCAGGTTGTAACCTGGGATAAATTACAGAGGCGCGGCGACATGCTTCAATGCATGCGCTGTCAAAGGTTCGGCCACGCCGCGGCTAACTGCGAAATGCAGTCACGCTGCGTAAAGTGTGGAGAGAACCACATTCGGGGAGAATGTAAGTTAGGGCAAGAAAGGGTCCAAGACATGACACTGCTTAAGTGTGCACTCTGCCGGAAGGACGGGCACCCCGCAAACTATCGGGGATGTCCCATCTTTCAGGAAATTAAACAGAAAAAGGCAAAGCAAACAGAGATAGAAAAACGACCAATAACGCGTGTTCCTACAATAACGCCCGTTAATCCCCAAATCTCCTACGCCCAAATGGCGGCAGGAAGGGGTAAGACGGTACAGCCTGCGCCAAAGGCAGCCCCACAGGCCCTCGTGCCTAAGGCTCCGGACGCACAGGCCGAAATAAGAAGCATGTTGCTGGCCATTTCTGGTCAGATAGCAGGTCTTCAAAATCAGATAACGGAGCAGGCGAAGAGGCTGGACCATATCTACTCTGTTTTGCCGAGCTTTACGCAATTTTTTGGTTAAGGGCGCGCTGCCGGAGAGGCCCTTAAGGATCCTTGCTGTGAATGTAAATTCACTGATTAGGACCGAACGTAGAGCAAACCTATTCCAATTGTTGAAAGATCAAAGTCCTGATGTGTTTATGGCTAGTTAAACTAAACAAAGTTAGAAACATAAATTGACACATAACAATTACAATATCATACGAAGAGATCGGCCCAACTCCACTTTAGGGGGAGGCGTCGCAATCTTTGTACGAAAAGGCATAAAATATAAAGTTATATATAGTAGTGAAGTACGCAGATTTCGGCTGCTTGAGGCGTGCATTGTATGCATTCCTCTCCAACAGGGGAATCGAATGTATGCGATCGCGGCTTACGCTCCGGAATCACCTCAGCCAACTGACTTTTTGACAGAGCTCGAAAAACTTTTTCAAGTGCTACAACTGAGCTCGGAAGATAATTACTATCTCATGGCCGGTGATTTAAATGCCAAACATATAGATTGGGGAAATCAAGTACAAAATCCGAGAGGTAACCATCTATTTAATTGGATGGGTCAATACAGTATTGAATATATGATCGATCTTCTAGCGACTGATAGACCATCGTTTCCAAGAAGCGGTGCCTATCTGGATCTATTACTAAAGGACTCTAGACTGACAATTACTAACACTGTGGGTCAACGGACAAGAAACTGCTTACAAACGATAGACTACGACAGCGACCACTGTGGTTTCGCCGCAGTAATACAGTTGCCGAACGAGCTTGTAGAGTTGGAGGAGTATGTACCTACGCATTCTTACAATTACAGTAAAATGCGCTGGCCACGCTTTACCAACGCTTTAGCAAGCGAAATTCGTGCCAATAATATATCCCCACCAAATAACAGGAATTTAACAAACAACGAAATTGACCAATACCTAGAACAAATGGACGAAACAATCCTACGAACTATGAACAGAATTATACCAAAATACAGAGAACGTAACGTAACCGACATGTACCGTAACGCGACAATTGATGCACTACACAGACAAAAAAGTGGACTACTGACAATACTTAAACGCTTGTACCGACGGTTTACTGACTCACGCGATCTGGAGATTAGGACACTGAAGTCGTCAATTAAAAACATCAACCAATTGATCAAAGAAAATTATAGGTTGTCTATTAATTTGTATTGGAACAATAAAATTCGGGCCGTTAACTCTAGCGACCCGAGTATGTTTCCACAAATTAACAAGATATTTAGACGGAATGATCAAAACGAACTTCCATGTCCTAAGCTCCAGAGAACGACAGAAAACAGAAACGTACTTCTGACAGCAGGGATAGATCCAGATGACGCGGTCTTGGACGATGACCTCTTTATTGTCGAGGATCCGCTGGAGAAAGTGGAGGCTGTGGGGGCTGCTTTTCAGCAAGTGTATAAGGTGAATGCAAGCATCCACACCAACCACGACCTGGAAAACAGAGCTCTACTCCATCACTTCTATCTTCGTAATGAAATGACGCAATGGCGATCAGAGAATCTAGGTTTCATCCGGTTCAATGAAGAAAACTTGGCGAATGCCACCATCGCCGTGCAAGAGGGGAGTAGTTCCCTGTTAGTTACGAGGATGGAGCTCCAGCTCATCTTCGATTCATTAAAGAGGAAAAAGTCAACAGGAGTCGATGGTATATCCAATATTGTACTTCGACATCTACCTAAGGAAGCAATTGACATTTATGCCACACTGTTTAACAACGCACTGAATAATGCATATTATCCAGGGCGGTGGAAGACAGCTGTGGTTCATCCTCTCCCGAAAAAGGGAAAGTACAACTCCAATCCGGCGAATCTCCGGTCGATAAGTCTTCTACCGAGTATCAGCAAGGTATTCGAGAAAGTCATTAATAGAGCTCTGTCCAAGTGGGCGGAGGACAATAATATCATACCGGATAATCAGTTCGGGTTTAAGGCGGGACATGACACCATTCATGCCGCGTCTAAACTCGTTTCTGATATCCAATGGAACAAAACTAAAAATCAATGTACAGGTGCTTGTCTGGTTGATTTGGAGAAGGCTTTCGACACCGTATGGTTAGAGGGTCTCTATCTAAAATTGACTAGGCTCGGCATAAGTAAACCACTATTATATGGTATATGCTTTATGACATGCTCAATGGTAGAACGTTTGTTGTCAAAAGTGGCAATATAACTTCTACCGCAATCTTCGATATCAAGAATGGTCTTCAGCAGGGAGCGGTGAACTCGCCGATTCTATTCAGCATTTACACCAGCGATCTGATAAGTAGTCTAACTCAGGCAATTGCGTATGCCGATGACCTAATAACGTACAGAACAGCTACAAAAGTTGAGGTTATCAGAATTCTCTTACAGCGTGACTTCGACAAGATTCAGCGATATTGTGATGACTGGAAGTTGAAAATCAACTTTCAGAAATGTGAAACGATTCTGTTTAGGACTCCGTTGGCTAGAGCCCCTAGGGATACTAGAAAGAACTGGCGTAAGCCGGTGCCGGTGCACCTAATGCATTCCTCTATCTAGATAGTATAGGGTTGATCCAGGATAGAGAGGCGGTTCCGCTAATCTACCACGTCGGCCGTAGTACTGTGGATAGGCGGCTCCTTTATAGTCGAGACGTCCTCGCACAAGACGGAGCTGAGCGACTTCGGTTCAGTAGGACTGTGTCCGATCGGGACCTGAAAGACAGGGTACGACAGGAGAACCAGTTTTGGTGGTTGTCTATTGATAGCGATAGTTGACAAGTTGTCTTGGCCGACTTACATAGTTTTAAGGGTATTCTTAGGTAGGGACAGTCAGGGTGGCACAAAAAAAAAAAAGAAAAAAAAAAAATTGAAGAACATTCTTCCAATGTATTTAATACAAAAAAAAAAAAAATCTGCTGCTGTGGCTGTTCTAGTTTTTAAGTAGTTTTAGTTTAGTTTTAGTTTATTTTAAGTAGTTTAAGTTGGTTTAGGTAGTTTTTAATTAGTTTTACTTTAGTCTGTAAGTTTTATATAAAAAATATAAAAAGATAATGAATCCGAGTTTTTTAAATTTTTTCGAGAAAACAAAAAAAAAATAGATATAGTTTTTTTTTGAATTAAAAATAGTTTTTTTAGGCCGAAAGGCATTAGATTTAAGATAGAGTTTAGCTTAGAGCGCCCCGCATAGGGCCAGTAAGTTAGTTTTAAGTTATTGGATAATTAGGCTAGTTTTTATGAATTTTTGTCTAGCTTTAAGATAGTTTTAAGATTGAATTAAATAAAAAATGAATTATAAAAAAAAAAAAAAAATGCCTGAACAACATGTAATGAGTAAACCAGCAACCCATTGATGACAATTTTTAGAAGGTTTTAATGGAATTAAAACGACATAGACGACGGCAGGGATCGAACCTGTGATCATGAGGTTGACAAAATAGTTAGTTAGAATGCGACTCAAGTTATTAAAATACCGTTTAAATGTCGACTTTCTACCAGGTAAATATCTTCACATTGCCGACTTTCTATCAAGTTCATTTGATGATAAAGATTCATCTTGTGATGAAGACGAAGACTTAAATGAAATTGTGCACACAATTAATGTTAGCAACAAAAACAAAATAGAATAAAAGCTGCGACAAAGAAAGACATAATTTTAAACAAAGTAATGATGTACTGTAAAAATGGATGGCCGAAAGATAAATCGAAAATTGAAAGTTGTTTGCTACCGTTCTTTAAAATTCGAAGTGATATTTTACTAGAAAATGACATTCTCTTTTTTCAAAATAGAATTATAATACCTGACAGCATGAAACATGAAATTCTAGATTGCCTTCATCAATCACACTGTGGAATACAAAAAACAAAGCAGAGGGCTAGAGAGCTATTATTTTAGCCAACCATAAACCTCGATATTGAAAATTTTATTCTTGCATGTAATGCATGCAGTAAGTTTAGTAGAAAAAACATAAAAGAACCAATAATATTTCATTCTATTCCACGGTACAGATTTTTAAAATTAGGAATGGATAGGAATATGGCTCAGTTTATTACTTGGTTATAGGAGATTATTTAACAAAATGGATTGAAATTTTAGAACTAAAAAATAAAAGCATGCAAGAAATTATAAAACATTTAAAAAATTTATTTAGTACTCATGGAATTCCTGAAGAGATTCTGTGCGACAATAACCCATTTAATTCCAAAATATTTGTAGACTCGTCAAAACAACTCTACTTTAAAATAACATTTACTAGTCCATATTACATATTATTACAAATCTAATAGGCTCGCGGAAAAATTTGTAGGAATCGCAAAAAAATTGATAAAAAAATCTCAAGAGTCTGGTACAGAATTGTATCTTGCCTTACTTGAATATCGTAATACCCCAATAAATTCAATAGGAGCTTCACCCTCTCAGTGTTGTTCAGTAGGCTGTGTAGAACTCTGTTACCGATAAAAAAAGAATTACTAAAACCCAGAATTATTCATAACATTTCTGAAAAAATCAAACAAAATCAAGAAAAAACAAGAAAATATCATATAATAAAACGGCAAACATGTTTTTTGTGGTACACTTTACGCGGCCCACAAAAACCGAAGGGGCATAAATTACATATTAAACGAAAGCATTTTTTGCATAGATGTGCACAATGCCAAAATTATTTAAATATACTACACATAAATTGTTTAAAACAACAAATAAAAATTGCAAAAAAATGCCCGGACATCTGTTGCTGAATAGAGCAAACAGTTTTAGCACATATAATTATCGACTAGCGACATCTGTTGCTGAGCACACATTTACACTATACTGTCATACAGTTACTGTCATACATTATATATATAATTATCTGTGGTTTAAGTTTAGTAAAAGTTAGAACCATTTTAACTTTTGCTTTTGTTGTTGTTTGGAAAAATACAGCACATTTTGTTCACTTTTCACTCATTGGTTGTTTTTCTTTTTTATTTCAGAGTAGAATCTGAACTGTCGAACAAAAAATCGTGTTTCTTTTTTAGCTCAGAGTGTATAACAGTTCAAATTTGTGTTTCTTTTTTCGTTTAGAGCGTGTTCAGAGATTGTTCAGAGCGCACTCTATGAGCTCGGTATAAAATAGCTGAGCAGAGAGAGTTAAATGCTGAAATCATTCTAACAGACAGGAAAAAAACTCAAAAACTCGCGTGTGTTTATAAAATAATTCAGAGCTCTTAGAACACACTCGATTCGGAGAAAGTTCAGAGCATGTTCGACATGCTCGTGCTCTGTTCAGTGCTTTACTTTGAATGAAAAAAGAAAAACGCCCTTTGAAGTTGAATGTAGTTAAGTCTTAGAGTATTAACTACATCTATCGGGCAAATTCCGTGTTAGGCTAGGCGCGCACATTCAATTTTAGTTGCACAACTGTTTCGTTGCTTACAGACAACAGATGAACTATTTGATTGAATGTCCGCGCAGGTGCATATAATTATATGTTACACAAAATAGCGAACTCTTTTTGGGCAATCCTTTAGTTTGTGTCAAAACACAAACTTCTTAGTTGCTCGAACCAAGCAGTTGCGAAACTAAAAATTGAATGTGCGCGCCTAGCCTTAGTCTTTTCAAAAAGTGAAAAAGTGAAATTTAGAACCATTTCAACTTTTACTTTTTGTGTTTTTCGAGATGGAAGATAGAAATTTGAAATGAGTTGAAAAAAGAGAGCATGTAGTTCTAGCTTTATTCTATGCGTTACTGTTTTCAAATCTTCCCTGAAAATAATATATCCCCCTGGTTTGACAAGAATGCGTTAACAAATAAACAAAATATCAAATTCGAATAAGAGCTGAGTAAATCGTTCATTTCAAATGATTGAATCGTTCAACAATCGATTACGAAAATGATCCGATCATTTCAACCAACCGATCATTCGATCATTTTCATTTCACTGAAATGATTCAATACTGTTCCTATTCGATTTTAATTTCGATTTCGATGATAAGATTGACTTATGGCCTTGATAGTTCTCACAAAATACTATATTATTATAAGCCTTAAATTGCCAAATAACATCGAATGATGGCTACTTTGTACATGGATTAAAAAGTGTCAAAAAAGTTTTCGGCTGACATTTTGTACGACATACACTTTGTACGTCATAACTGAATTCTTCCTCTATTCGCCAAGTCATAAACTGTGAAATTCTATCAAAGGATGGCTAAGATTTCGATGGATTAAAAAACGTCTATAAATATCCAAAAAAAGGTATTTTATATGTTGCTCCGGAAAAGAGCAATTTTAGGGCTTTTGGCTGACATTTTTTACGAAATACACTTTGTGCGTCATAACTGAATTCGTCCTCTATTCGTCAAGTCATAAACTGTCAAATTCCATCAAAGGATGGCTAAGATTTCGATGGATTAAAAAACGTCTATAAATATCCAAAAAAAAAGTATTTTATTTTTTGCTCCGGAAAAGAGCAATTTTAGGGCTTTCGGCTGACATTTTGTACGAAATACACTTAGTGCGTCATAACTGAATTTGTCCTCTATTCGTCAAGACATAAACTGTCAAATTCCATCAAAGGATGGCTAAGATTTCGATGGATTAAAAAACGTTTATAAATATCAAAAAAAAGGTATTTTATATGTTGCTCCGGAAAAGAGCAATTTTAGGGCTTTCGGCTGACATTTTGTACGAAATACACTTTGTGCGTCATAACTAAATTCGTCCTCTGTTCGTCAAGTCATAAACTGTCAAATTCCATCAAAGGATGGCTAACATTTCGATGGATTAAAAAAACGTCTATAAATATCCAAAAAAAAGTATTTTATTTTTCGCTCCGGAAAAGAGCAATTTTAGGGCTTTCGGCTGACATTTTGTACAAAATACACTTTGTACGTCATAACTGAATTCCTTCTCTATTCGTCAAGTTATAAATTGTCAAATTCCATCAAAGGATGGCTAAGAAAGAAAAGAGCAATTTTAGGGCCTTCGGCTGACATTTTGTACGAAATACACTTTGTACATCATAACTGAATTCGTCCTCTATTCGTCAAGTCATTAAGTGTCAAATTCCATCAAAGGATGGCTAAGATTTCGATGGATTAAGAAACGTCCAAAAATCCACATTAAACATACCGGATTCTGATACATCAAATAACATCGGTTCAACCCAACAGTTGTTTTTGCGGCCTACAACATCAACAACCAATCTGCAATGTGTCAAAAATCTGCAATGTGTCAGAAATGTGTATAGGTTTGAAATTTTGTTTACCATTAACTGTTTTTCTTTGGACTCCAGGATTGAGTGCTTAGTAGGTACTTCTCATTGCATTCAACAATTTAAAAAAATCATGAATTCTCTGTCTTTTATT
This sequence comes from Chrysotoxum bicinctum, assembly GCA_911387755.1. Classification (NCBI taxonomy): domain Eukaryota; kingdom Metazoa; phylum Arthropoda; class Insecta; order Diptera; family Syrphidae; genus Chrysotoxum; species Chrysotoxum bicinctum. The sequence continues at coordinate 119,538,285 of OU426987.1, forward strand.
GAATGATAATGAATTAAATAAATAAATTGGCACTCGAATTTCGAGAGCTGGGTCGGCTAGTTATAATAAAACTGCCAAGAAGAGAGTAGGTTTTAAAAAAGGAGAAAATATCAGATTTAGGAAGCCAAATAATTTATGGTATAAGGATAAAATAGTATCACCGCATAAAAGCCCCAGATCATATGGAGGGCTCACAGCTGTACCGAACTAAGTCATAAACAAAAAAAAATCCAAAACTGATGCCAAAATCTCCGTAAAATTGACCTCTATTTAGGGCTGTAATGACCTAATTCAAAAATTGTTTTGTTCCTTAGTTAACGGTAAAAGAACCAAGTCAGTGGCTCTCATTTTCGATTTATTTCAAAGCATAAACGAACCAAGTCAGTATTATTCAGTTAGTCGCAACTCTTGCCTAGTTGGGCTGACTAATCTTCGACTGTCCTTCTCCATGAGCTTCTCGTCGTCCAGCTCTTATTCCTTCTTTAGTGAGCGGATTCCACTGCATTGCATGCGCCGCAATACAGTTGTCGCCTTTTCGGAGCGTGTGTCCAATCCACTGCCACTTTTGACGTCGTATAATAGAGTCAATAGGTTCCTGACCCGTTTTCCTGAGGACCTCTTAGTTTGATAGACGTTTCGTAGACATTTACTCGTATTAATCAACGTTTGCAGCTTCTTAGTGACACCTACTGTTACTTTCCAAGTGCTGCAACCGTAAAGTAAAACGGATTCGACGTTGGATCGAAACAGCCGTAGCCTGGTTCTTAAGCTTAGATAGTTATTCCTCCATATACCGGTTGTTGAGAAATATTTATGAGAGAAGCTGACTGGGTTCCGAGGCTGATCATCTTTGTTTTGCCGAAGTTGATTTTCAGCCCCACGATTTCTGCTTCTCTCTCCATCTCTGTTGTCATTTGGTGGAGACCCATGATCCTATGAGAGAGCAAGCATACGTCGCGTCGTCCGCATAGTCAAGATGTTTCAGGTTAGACGTCAGAGTCCATCGAATCCCTCCGTTTCCCGTCAAGGCCGCTCGCAGGACTTCGTTTATCACCAACAGAAACAATATTGGTGACATAAATCAGCCCTGCCTGACTTCACTTTGGACTTCAAACTTTTCTGACAGCCTTCATTCGTGCAAAACATAACATTTGGATCCATCACAAGTTGCCTTAATAATAGCTATTAATTTATCCGGGATACCCCTCCTGTGTAAAGCAAAGCCAAATAAATTCTCTGTGGACCCTATCGAAAGCCTTCTCAAAGTCAATGAAAGCAGGTGAAGTGGTGATCGATATTCGCCGCACTGCTCAATTATGATCCTTAAAGTATTGATATGATCAATGCATGAGGATCCATCGTGGAAACCTGCTTGTTCGGCATCGAGTGTGGCTTCTAGATCTTCCCTGATGCGTTCCAGTACTATTTTCGCTAATATTTTGGCAACGGCAGGCAGGGCGCAAATCCTCCTTCCAGTTTTCGGAGTTGGGTGTATGCATTTAAAAAATCTGGATTTAAAGAAACTTTGAATTTATCCTATTAATCTAATGTCAACAGCTGTATTCCAAATAAACATATATGTGGCCAATTAAGCACTTTATTTCACAATTTTGAAAAAAATTGGCCTAAACTTTTTTTTTTATTTAAATTTATGCGAAAAATGCGAAATAAACCGTTAGCGAGATAACCTTGACCGTTGATGGACATAATTTTTCATGGCTCATAATCAGGTGGCTTTGATTTGATCGCAATTCACATTTTTCTTTTAAATTTTTTAAATTTAAGGAAACACTCAATAAAGAAGTTGAGTTTTATGAAGTTTATTTAGATAAGGCAAGGAAAGGGGGAACCAACAATCCCTTTGAAATTTTGAACAAAATAGCCTCTATCCAACTCATCGTAAAGTTACGTCCGATTAAAAAAGTGAACCTACCCATTAAACAAGAGCTAACAAGGAACCAACACCAGGAGCAGCCCCAAAGTGATGAAGACGATGAAAAAATGAAATTTCATCACTAATAATGGTTTTGTTTTTAATAAGCTTGTATTACTTTGTAATACGTTTGTGTTTAGTTTTTGAAATAAATTCATTGTTTGTTTTTGCTCCTTTTTTAAATTCTACCAATTTGTATTTTCTTTAATGAAAATTTTTCATAATTTTTCGAGGCAATAATGAACCAAGTCACATTTTTTTTAATTTTTCTTAAATATTGGGTACATTTTTCAATTCTTGTTTTTCATTTTTGGTCAAAAGAAAACTGAGTGAATAAACTTTCCAAATGTCTTTACTATGAGTTAAATATGTATTTCAGTAATTAATGGCAGTTTATTTACCTAACCTCTTAAAATCTTCGAATTCACTTTTTCTGACTTGGTTCGGTTCAGCTGTGAGCCCTCCGTATATGGTATGCTTCAGGATGAAAAGGGAAATATTTATCGCAAGAACTCAATTGATATTAACTAGATAAACGAAATCACAAACAAGAAAAACAATGACACGAAGACAGGTGAAAAATATGAAATCAAAATGAGAAGAGATAACGAAAAATCATGTGGGAGGTGTGGAAATAAGAGGCATTTTTCTCAAAATCCTAAATGCCCCGCTAGGGACAAAAAGTGCCACACTTGCGGTCGCATTGGACATTTTCGACAATATTGCAAATCTCAGATTGGACAAAAAACGAAAATTTCAAGATTCTCAAAGGCACGATGATGGTCCAAATTTTAAAAGAACCAGAGACAAAAAAGACAAAATCAACTAGGGTAAACTACCTAGTGACCGACCCCCTTTCAGTAATGGTCACCTATCACTGTTTTTTTTATTTTATTAAGGTTTCCTGTTGCTGGATACTTCCGATGCTATTTTTAACGTGTTTAGACGTGCAAATGTCATAACAAAAGACTTCAATTGCTATTTTGTAGTCAATCGTTGACGTGTAATAAAATATGTAAGTTGAGAACCTCTGTAAATCAAAGAAAACTTGTGAATTCCTTAAGTAACACTTGAGTATAAATCAGTATTTTATTAATTTATCCGTGTTTCTTATATGGAGGGCTCACAGCTGTACCAAACCAAGTCATAAAAAAAAAAATCCAAAACTGATGCCAGTTTCTCCGCAAAATTGACCTCTATTTAGGGCTGTAATGACCTAATTCGAAAATTGTTTTGTTCCTTAGTTAACGGTAAAAGAACCAAGTCAGTGGCTCTCATTTTCGATTTATTTCGAAGCATAAACGAACCAAGTCAGTATTATTCAGTTTTCGTCAATTTTATCCTCGAACAGACGTGGGGGTATGGTTTGTTTCGTATTTTTCATCTCGTTCTGCATGCTGCCTCCCTGAAACCCCCCTACTAGGGCACACTATAGGATTTGGGGTATGTGCGAGGTTGGTTGTATACTTACTTACTTACTTAGGTCCTCAGACCTTTTATGTCCATGGGGGACCCCTAGTGGAGCATAGGGCATCCACAACGCCAGCTCGCCATCGTGTTCGGTTCCTGTATATAAGTCGCAACTCTTGCCTAGTTGGGCTGACTAATCTTCGACTGTCCTTCTCCATGAGCTTCTCGTCGTCCAGCTCTTCTTCCTTCTTTAGTGAGCGGATTCCACTGCATTGCATACGTCGCAATACAGTTGTCGCCTTTTCGGAGCGTGTGTCCGATCCACTGCCACTTTTGACGTCGTATAATAGAGTCAATAGGTTCCTGACCCGTTTTCCTGAGGATTTCTTAGTTTGATAGACGTTTCGTAGACATTTATTAATCAACGTTTGCAGCTTCTTAGTGACACCTACTGTTACTTTCCAGGTGCTGCAACCGTAAAGTAAAACGGATTCGATGTTGAATAGAAACAGCCGTAGCCTGGTTCTTAAGCTTAGAGAGTTATTCCTCCATATACCGGTTGTTGAGAAATATTTATGAGAGAAGCTGACTGGGTTCCGAGGCTGATCATCTTTGTTTTGCCGAAGTTGATTTTCAGCCCCACGATTTCTGCTTCTCTCTCCATCTCTGTTGCCATTTGGTGGAGATCGATGATCCTATGAGAGAGCAAGCATACTTCGTCCGCATAGTCAAGATGTTTCAGGTTAGACGTCAGAGTCCATCGAATCACTCCGTTTCCCGTCAAGGCCGCTCGCAGGACATCGTTTATCACCAACAGAAACAATATTGGTGACATAAATCAGCCCTGCCTGACTTCACTTTGGACTTCAAACTCTTCTGACAGCCTTCATTCGTGCAAAACATGACATTTGGATCCATCACAAGTTGCCTTAATAATAGCTATTAATTTATCCGGGATACCCTTCCTGTGTAAAGCAAATCCAAATAAATTCTCTGTGGACCCAATCGAAAGCCTTCTCAAAGTCAATGAAAGCAGGTGAAGTGGTGATCGATATTCGCCGCACTGCTCAATTATGATCCTTAAAGTATTGATATGATCAATGCATGAGGATCCATCGTGGAAACCTGCTTGTTCGGCATCGAGTGTGGCTTCTAGATGTTCCCTGATGCATTCGAGTACTATTTTCGCTAATATTTTGGCAACGCCAGGCAGGGCGCAAATCCTCCTTCCAGTTTTCGGAGTTGGGTGTATGCATTTAAAAAATCTGGATTTAAAGAAACTTTGAATTTAACCTATTAATCCAATGTCAACAGCTGTATTCCAAATAAACATATATGTGGCCAATTAAGCACTTAATTTCACAATTTTGAAAAAAAATTTCCTAAACTTTTTTTTTATTTAAATTTATGCGAAAAATGCGAAATAAACCGTTAGCGAGATAACCTTGACCTTTGATGGACATAATTTTTCATGGCTCATAATCAGGTGGCTTCGATTTGATCGCAATTCACATTTTTCTTTTAAATTTTTTAAATTTAAGGAAACACTCAATAAAGGAGTTGATTTTTATGAAGTTTATTTAGATAAGGCAAGGAAAGGGGGAACCAACAATCCCTTTGAAATTTTGAACAAAATAGCCTCTATCCAACTCGTCGTAAAGTTACGTCAGATTAAAAAAGTGAACCTACCCATTAAACAAGAGCTAACAAGGAGCCAACACCAGGAGCAGCCCCAAAGTGATGAAGACGTTGAAAATGATGAAATTTCATCACTAATAAGGGTTTTTTTTTTTCAATAAGCTTGTATTACTTTGTAATACATTTGTGTTTAGTTTTTGAAATAAATTCATTGTTTGTTTTTGCTCCTTTTTTAAATTCTACCAATTTTTATTTTCTTTAATGAAAATTTTTCATAATTTTTCGAGGCAATAATGAACCAAGTCACATTTTTTTTAATTTTTCTTAAATATTGGGTACATTTTTCAATTCTTGTTTTTCATTTTTGGTCAAAAGAAAACTGAGTGAATAAACTTTCCAAATGTCTTTACTATGAGTTAAATATGTATTTCAGTAATTAATGGCAGTTTATTTACCTAACCTCTTAAAATCTTCGAATTCACTTTTTCTGACTTGGTTCGGTTCAGCTGTGAGCCCTCCGTATATGGTATGCTTCAGGATGAAAAGGGAAATATTTATCGCAAGAACTCAATTGATATTAACTAGTCCAGTCAAAGCGTCATGAAAAAGGGCCTGACCTTGCGCGCAGAGGCATGGTCAATTTTTTTTTCATGGATCGATAGGTGCTTATGAGAAAAGCTTAAAACCAAATTTGCACCACACGACAACTTTTTTTACCAAAGTTATTGGTAAAAATATGTTTTGTGTCATTTTTTGGTCATTTGCGAATATCTCGGCTCCACTATCTCGTACAAACAAAAATTAAACATGTATTTATTCCTAATAACATTATCTATTATGTTCTAAAAAAAAAAAAAAATTGTTTAAACAAATGAAAAAAAAGTTATAGTGAGTTAAACAAATTTTTTTTGTTGGTTAAAAATCACTTTTTCGTGATTATTAAGAAAAAAGCTCATTTAAGGATGAAATTTTTATTTTTTATTATTAAAGTTCTTGTAATTCCCTACAATTTAAAAAAAAAATCAACACTCTACGATGAACGAAAGCCGAGTAATAAATTATTGAACATAGGTAAGTCAGCGCACCCACGCATTTTATGATTTTATGTTTTAATTAATATCTCAGCCCCAGTATGTCGCAAAGTGAAATTAAAAGACTGTATTGCTAATAACAATATTATCTATCAACTTGCATTTAATTTAATATGTTTGAGCCAAAACATAAAAAGTTACCGTTGGTTTCAACGTTTTTTGTCTTGTTTTTAATACCTTTTTTTGAAAGTTATTGAGAAAAAAACTGTATTTCACGGTAAATACTTTTCAGTTTTGGATTTTTGTTTTATAGTCCTGCTAATTTTCTTCAAATTAAAAAAAAATTAGTCCATTACGACAAACGGGAGCCAAGATATTCATGATTTAAAAATTTAGGAAAGCTTACAATTTAGTATTTTAACCTTGTAGCTTGTAATTTTGGTGTCGCCAGCAACAAGAAGCAACAAATATATGTGTAAGTATGTGTGGGGTGCTTGACGGATACCAATATATATTGTTGCTGGCGACACCAGAATTACAAGCTACAAGGTTAAAATACTAAATTGTAAGCTTTCCTAAATTTTTAAATCATGAATATCTTGGCTCCCGTTTGTCGTAATGGACTAATTTTTTTTTTAATTTGAAGAAAATTAGCAGGACTATAAGACCAAAATCCAAAACTGAAAAATAGTTACCGTGAAATACAGTTTTTTTCTCAATAACTATGAAAAAAAGGTATTAAAAACAAGACAAAAAACGTTGAAACCAACGGTAACTTTTTATGTTTTGGCTCAAACATATTAAATTAAATGCAAGTTGATAGAAAATATTGTTATTAGCAATACCGTTTTTTATTTTCACTTTGCGACATAGTACTGGGGCTGAGATATTAATTAAAACATAAAATCATAAAATGCGTGGGTGCGCTGACTTACCTATGTTCAATAATTTATTACTCGGCTTTCGTTCATCGTAGAGTGTTCATTTTTTTTTAAATTGTAGGGAATTACAAGAACTTTAATAATAAGAAATAAAAATTTCATCCTTAAATGAGCTTTTTTCTTAATAATCACGAAAAAGTGATTTTTAACCAACAAAAAATTTGTTTAACTCACTATAACTTTTTTTTTATTTGTTTAAACAAATGTTTTTTTTAGAACATAATAGATAATGTTATTAGGAATAAATATGTGTTTAATTTTTGTTCGTACGGGATAGTGGAGCCGAGATATTCGCAAATGACCAAAAAATGACACAAATTACATTTTTACCAATAACTTTGGTAAAAAATGTTGTCATGTGGTGCAAATTTGGTTTTAAGCTTTTCTCATAAGCACCTATCGATCCATGAAAAAAAAAAAATAGACCATGCCTCTGCGCGCAAGGTCAAATGACGCTTTGACTGGACTATAACATTCAAAAAAATAAAACTATATAACACGAAAATTTAGAAAACATCAATAGCAGTACTCAAACAAATCAAGCAAATGACAACGTAAATATGAGCACAACAAATTCACATCTCTCTCCAACAAAAAATGACCAAGCCGATAGAGTTTCTTATAGAACCAGATATGGCAGAGCTGTAAGACAGCCAGATCGGTTATGTTTTTAAAAATAACAGTCAAGGGTTTAATTTATTTTAATATTATAAAACAGTTGAATACTCGTATTATACTTTTTTTTGTTAATTTGTATTGCAAATTGTAATTATCTTATATATTTTGAAAATGAAATAACTTAAATAAAAATGTAAAAAAAAAAATAAATAATTTAATAATTTCAAAATAATTTAACAACTAAATTAAAATATTAATTATAGCTATATAAATTACAAATAAAATAAGTAACATCTGTACAAAAAAAAAAAAAAAAAACGATTAATATAAAATGTAACACTTGGATTAAATACTTGTATGAAACTAGTGATGTTTACTTTGACATTCTATCTAGTGAGTAAGTTAGTATTAAGTTAGTTGTAATTGAAACTCTGAACAATAAAGAAGTGTGTCAAGTATATATCTGTTCCATTATGCAACACCAAACAACCGAAATTAGTTTTTGGCATGTCGATTAACAATCCACTTTCTTTTTGAAATCTTTCGTGAATATATTTTTTTGTTTGCAGTTCTAAAATTTTTCTTCGTCTGTTCTTTTTTCTCTGTATTTTTTGACTGGTAATTTATACGACAGATGCTTTTAAAAATTCGAATTCTCGCATGTAGTACAAAGAGTTCAAATTCGATAGCCTTAGAACTTGTATTAAACTTTTTGGTAAGATTAGATTAGATGTTGATTCGCATATATACGAGTAGCAGCGACTTGTTGATTTCGTCTCGGTTGCAGATTTGCACAACTTGTCATCGATCATCGTCATCTTGAAGACATGTTGAAATATAAATGTTTATGTCCTTGAATTTGGAAAGTTCCTTCTAACAAAGCCTTATTGTTTTTTAAGAGGCACTGCTTCTTTTCTTTGGGCTTTAGACCATTTTTTTTTTTTCGATGGACCAGTTAAACTGCACAAATCTTTGTTTGAAACTTCTAAACTGTCTGACAAATCCCCACAGAAGGACAACAAGTGTTTTTGAAGATATTTAAACTTTTCATTGAAATTAGGCAAATCTTACTTTTGTATTTGGGCATAAAGATATCTATGGGTCACTATTTTAGTACCTGAGGTATAAGGTACACTTGAAGTAAAGATAACCGCAATTTAATACGTTTTAAAAAAATATTGATATGTTTTTAATTATGACTTAATCAACTAAAAACTCAATAACTTCGTCATCCGGAGCTATATGCACCTACATTTTTCGTCATTACCTAGCCTAATATATATAGGTCAAGTTCAAATTACTTGCGCACCCACCAGTTGAAAAATTCAGAATTTTAGGTAGTACAATATTGTTGCTAGCTTTGTCCTCTAGCTATATGATTGTTTTTTATGTTTGTACCGTTACTTTGAAAAATTGACTTTTGGCCGGCTAATTATAACAAATCGACCTATGTGCGTCGCATAGAAGAACAAGACAACGAACTCGGAAACAAGGACACTGGGGAAGCATAGAATCTAAATGGTTCCAAGAAAAACCATTATACTGGAGCTGTTTCAAAGGATAATGTGGAGACACCGCCAGTGCCCAAACGTATAGATGGTAAGAAGAAAATTGCAGCAGAGGCAATTATTGTTTAACCATCTACAATGACTACGAAGGAAAGGTTTGTGCTACTTACAAACATCGTTGAGAAGTCATTGGAAAAAGTTTCCGTGGAAATTGCTCACGGAAGAAACAATGCGTTCTGTAGAATAAAACTTAAATCCATAGAGCAGAATTGGGGTGAAACTATGGATCTCTTTAAAGGTATAGAAGAACACACTTCCGTTGAAGATGTTCAACTATATTTTGATATGCACGATCGTGTTGAGCTGCCAATCACTGCCACCATGAAGCTACCTAAGATAGAGCTTCCAAAATTTGATGGAAACTACCTCAATTTGCGGCATTTTAAGGGTCTCTTTAAGCAGCTAATCCACGATCAATCAATCCCACCTGCACCTGTTATAGGAGAGGCACATAGTTTAATACAGCATTTTCAACCCACTGACAAGAACTACGAAGTAGCTTGGAATACTCTTGTCGATCGATTTGACAATCGAAGGCTCTTGTTAACAGCTCAGTTAACAAAACTGCTGTCTCAATCTCCAGTACTTGCAACGGCTTCCAGCCTAAGAAGTTTGCATGACACAACAAAAGAAGGAATGCAAGCCATTTCGAACCTAGGATTTGATGTAAACAATTGGGACCCAATAATTGTTCATCTGATGCTGCAAAAATTGGACAAAGAAAGCAGAGCACTTTTCGAACAATCTCTGGATGATCCTAGAAGCAATCACACATTGGATGAATTTTTCAAGTTCGTTGAATCACGCTTCCAAGCATTGGAAGCTATTTGCAGTCGAGAGGAGAGGAGTGACAATAGAATCAATGGTATTATGTATAATTCAGGTAATCATAGAATATATAATAGCTCACAGTTTTTATCTCTTCCAGATGTTGACAAACATACAGCTGTTCGAAGACTTCAACATTGCAGAAACTGTCTAAAGGATGGTCATTTCTCCCAATCATGCCAGGAACATAATAGCAAGTTGAAAGTATATCAGCGGAATACGGTAACTGGTACAGCATCAGCTTCATATCTAGCCACTAGATGTTTAGTGAAACTAACTGAAGATAATGAAGAACAATATCCTCTTGCAGCCCAGGTTATAAAAAAAACAGTTTTTATGTGGATGATTGTCTCACAAAAACCTGTTAACAGACGTCAGCATCATCTTAAAAAAGGGTAACTTTGAGCTAAGAAAATTATGTTCCAATCATGCAGCTATATTGCAGAACATTCCTTAAGAGCATAAAGAGCAGCTTGTCGCATTTCACCAATCTGAGGTTATTAAAACATTGGGATTGATCTGGGATCCCTCATCGGATACATTTATATTTAAATTTGACTTTTCCGAAATCAATCAATATGAGAAAGTATGCAAACGAACATGAAGCTGAAGATCGCTGCATCGAAATTTATGTTTTCATTTAGGATAGCAGATCTCGATAAGTATCAAAGATATTGGATTATTTTAAACGCCAAAATGTTGGGCGCAAATTTTCCTAGGGGCGATGTCCGTTACTTTTTTTAAATTGTATCTCGTTATATTTTATTTTATTGAGTTTTAAAACTTTTAAGACAAAAAAATTTTTAGGAGAGGATATAGACCGCAATAATTTTTTTAGAAATAAAATAAATATGACCCAATGTAGAATATACGTTTCTCTAGGGGCGATGTTTCTCCTTTTTTTATTTTTTTTTATTAAGCTTATTTAACCATGATTTAACCATGAAATTAACAAAAAAAAAACAAAAAGTTTGGACCCTTATAACTTTGGATTGACTAATCGTAGGTAAAAAATCGGTACATGAAAAAATTAGAATTTCCAAACTCTAGGGGCGATGTTTTTTCTTTTTTTTATTTTTTTGTCTATTAAAGTTTTTTAAACATGAAAGTTAAAAAAAAAAAAAGTTTAGACCCTTATAACTTTGGATCAACTAACCGTAGGTATAAGAACGGTACATGAAAAATTAGAATTTCCAAACTCTAGGTGCGATGTTTTTTCTTTTTTTTTTTATTTTTTTGTTTATTAATTTTTTTTAAATATGAAAGTTATAAAAAAAAAAAAGTTTAGACCCTTATAACTTTGAATCAACTAACCGTATGTATAAGAACGTGTAATATTTTATGGGTATTTTAGCAAGCCCTATTGCTATATTGCGTAGCACGCTCTAAATTGCTGATTAAAGCGCAGCTCGCTTCAAACAATGGCTAGGGAGCCGCAGTTAAATAATTCAATCTGTTTCAAGTTAGGAATTAATTTTTATTTACAATTCTTACAGCTATTTATACCTAAATTATTTTACAAATTATTTGGGCTATCCCCACTTATTATCATTGATATTCTTTTCTTCTTCTAATATACAAATTATTTGTAACAATTTTATTACTCATAACTTTGCATTCTGGAGCAATGTAATAAAATACATTCTATGCCACTCATAATGCATCGTCACCAAAACGATGTCTTTGCACTCAATTTTGTTGGTCAAAGGGAACAACAACCTGTAATAGTTCTTGGAAAACTATTTCTGCAGGAGCTATGGAAAACAGAGTTATCGTGGGATGACCAGCTCCCTGAAGATCAAGCCAACAAGTGGATTCGTTACTTGAATAGTGTTTCGATGTTTGAAAGATATAAGTATCTCTAAATATCTTATCCTACTAATAAGAGTAACATTCAATTGCACGCATTCTCAGACAGCAGTCAAAACACCTTTGGTTCCTGTGCGTATCTTTGATCTGTTGATGATAATGGATTTATTCATTCACAATTGCTGTGCTCCAAATCAAGGATTGGTCCTCTAAAAACAACAACCATAGCGAGATTGGAACTGCAAGGAACTGTTCTCATGGTTGAATTAGTAGCTAGATTGCTACCATTACTGTCTGATCAAATAAAACGAGTGTGCTACTATATTGATTCAACTACAGTACTAGCACGGATAAGAACCCCCTCCTACATATGGAATACTTAAGTGTTGTTTTGTTGTGTAGCAATTGCAGAAAACACAAATCGTTCAGAAATGGAGGTCAATTAACAATAGATGAACTGCAGCATGGTACTCGAATGTTCTGGATATATGTTCAAAGAAAAGAATTCCCAGATGACTACCGTTCTCTTCAAAGGGGTTCAAACGTGCATAAAGGATCGAGCATAGCGTCTTTAGCGCCATTCCTTGATGAAAAAAACTAAATTAATTAAAGTCGGTGGAAGACTAAAAAATGCATCAATTATGGTTGATGCAAAGCACCAAATCTTACCACCAAACAATAATTGGATTACAAAGTTGCCTTTAAGAAATATACACCAAACTCATATGCATGCAGCACCTAGAACTCTAATTGCATTTTCGATGCAAAATTATTGGATTGTAAGTGTTGGTAGAATAGAACGAGAGACATTTTACAAGTGCGTTGAATGCTGTCGTTCAAGTCCCAAGCCGTTAGAACAAATCATGGGCAATTTACCATCCCGTCCATTTTATTACTCTGGAGTAGATTTTTGTGGGCCCATTAAAACACATTACAGTATTAGAGGAAAGGGCCCAACAAAGTCTTATTTAGCTGTATTCGTGTGCTTTTCAACAAAAGCGGTCCACATTGAAGTGGGGGTGGGGAGGAAATCTATCGTCAGAGTCATTCATTTATGCATTAGAGATTTATTTGCAGGAGAGGGTTGTGCTAAAAACGAATTGATGGATCTAAAAAAGGCATTCCCACCTCGGTCACCACATTTTGGAGGACTTTGGGAAGCTGCTGTTAAGTCTGCAAAGGTTCTTTTAGTTCGTTACCTTCGTGAAGCATCACTTACTTTCAAAGAGTTGCAGACAGTCGTGATACAAATAGAAGCGATTTCAAACTCAAGGCCTATCACTCCTATGTCATCAAATGCAAATGACTTAGGAGCCTTAACACCAGGGCATTTCTTAAATGGAGCCCCAATTCCAAAATTTAAAATAAAACTCAAAACCTTTTTAAATCGTTATAAAATTAATTTATTCGTGTCGTGTTGGATAGAAAGTTCTCGAACAAGTGATCTTTTTTTTATTACATTTATTACAAATACCAATATAATATCAAGAGTGTTATTTAAATGTGAAAAGCAATTCATTTGTATGATTAATTCACAATAATAAATTCAGTGTGGTGAAAAATATTAATTTAATATTGAATTTAAAAGTTATTTAGTTTATTGCTTTATATTTTTAATAATATACAAAATGTCGTAAACATAAGCGGTATATATTTTTAGGACATTGGAAGAATAGAAATTGCCAACAGCAATTGGAATATTTATGTGTACTACAATATTACAACTTATGTTCTGGAGTTGATTCAAATTAAATCCTGCCTCCACTGAATGGAAGAACTTTGCACTGAAGAAATAAGTCAACAGGTATACTGCCAACCAATTATTGATTTAGTTCATCATTGACTTACAATAATAGACCACAATAACGAACTTCTGGGCAATTACAACATGGGAAGAAATGCTAAAATAAGATTTCGTAGATCGCCGATGGATATTGTGGGAAAATTAGCAAGTAGTTTATTTGGTGTTATTGATCAGGATGACGCTAAATATATTCAGAATCAAATTAATAGTGTTAACCAAAACGAAGAGCATCTGAAAAATTTAATTCAAAAGCAAACTTCCATTGCCGATTCTACAGCAAATCTTCTCAAGCGCAATACACTTCAAGTTAATCAACAGTTTCAAAGTTTGAATGCTTATTTAGAAAAAATCACAAATGCAATTAGGCAAAGGCTAGACCTCGATAAAGTTAAGCATAGTATTGCTTCGTTGACTTCTTACTTGATTTTAATAATTTCCAGCTTTGAAAAGGTTCAAGATATCCTACTAAATACTCGTATTCTCCTAGATCTAAATCATGCGAGGATAAATCCACAGATAATAACTCCAAATCAAGTCTCCGAACAAATTATGTTGATCGAGGCACACCTTCCGTCAACACTGACACTGACAAAGGGATCAATAATCTTCATCATCAATCTTGTATTGATATTTTAACAGCCTGCGAATCGATTTTGTCAATAAAATCAAAATTCATGGGTGTGGACGAAATACACCCTGACTTCATCAAAATTCTGCTTCTGCGTCTGACTCAACAAACAAACTAATTTTCTCTTACATGTCCAATCGCTCTCAAGCCGTATCATGCAATGATAAACTGTCATCTTTTGTGAATCTCAGTAAAGGTGTTCCGCAAGGGTCATTGCTTGGACCTTTGCTGTTTTCCATGTTTATTAACGACCTACCATTAGTTTTATCTCATTGTAAACATCATATATATGCCGATGATGTCCAATTATACATAAGTTTTCAAAAAAGCGAAGTTTAAGCTGCCGTCGGAAAATTAAACATCGACTTAGCCGCCATCGCTGCATGGTCTCTAGAAAATAAACTTCTCATCAACCCATCAAAATCTAAAGTTATCCCTATTTTCAAACGAGATCCAGTATTCGATAATTTTACACCCATCATTATTAATAACTCTCCTATAGAAATAGTCAACAAAATTAAAAACCTTGGCATTATATTCAACAGCAATATGAATTGGAACGATCAAAGGGCACCCTTTTTACAGGAACAAACTCAGGCGATTTTTGACCCCTTCCTATCTTTAGTACCAATGAAGTCAGAAACTTAAAACTCCGAATATATGCTAAGCTAGTCAGGCACAGGCGCCTCACCAAATATCAATTTTCTGGCATAAGCGGTTCCTGAGATATATGTAAGACCTCAAAAATCACAAAACCCGTAACTGACTGACTGACTGACAGATCATCAAAATTATGGAGCACTTCCCGACATCGTAGAATCTTGTAATTTTGCACAACGGTAGGTCTTGTCATGCAACCAGAGGAAAAAATCGAAAATTTGAAATTTTCCATTCAGGGGGCGTGGGATCCGCCCACTTTCTCCGAATTGGTGTTGGTTGAATGGAGCACTTCCGACTGCTGAAAAACGATAAAATTTGGTGAACCGGTAGGGCTTATATTGCATATAAAGAACCAAAAATAAACACCAAGGTTTTCCTTTCAGGGGGCGTGGTATCCGCCCACGTTCTCCAAATTGGTGTTGGTTGAATGGAGCACATCCGACTGCTGTAAAACGATGAAATTTGGTAAAGTGATAGGGCTTAAATTGCATATAAAGAAAAAAATATAAAATTTGCGGTTTTCCATTCATGGGCGTGGTATCCGCCCACTTGCTCAGAACTGATGTAAATTATATATGGCGCACTTCCGATTGGAGTAGAACAATGAAATTTGGTAGAACGGTAGGGCTCAAATCGCATATAAAGGACCAAAAATAAAAATCGAGGTTTTCCATCCAGGGGCGTGGTATCCGCCCACTTTCTCCAAATTGGTGTTGGTTGAATGGAGCACTTCCGACTGCTGTAAAACAATGATATTTGGTAAAGTGGTAGGGCTTAAATTGCATACAAAGAAAAAAATATAAAATTAGCGGTTTTCCATTCAGGGGCGTGGTATCCGCCCACTTTCTCAGAACTGATGTAAATTATATATGGTGCACTTCCGATTGGAGTAGAACAATGAAATTTGGTGGAAAGGTAGGGAAATCGAGGTTTTCCGTTCAGGGGCGTGGCATCCGCCCACTTTCTCCGAATTGGTGTTGGTTGAATGGGGCACTTCCAACTGCTGTAAAACGATGAAATTTGGTGAACCGGTAGGGCTTATATTGCATATAAAAAACCAAAAATAAACACCAAGGTTTTCCTTTCAGGGGGCGTGGTATCCGCCCACTTTCTCCGAATTGGTTTTGGTTGAATGGAGCACTTTCGACTGCTGTAAAACGATGAAATTTGGTAAAGTGGTAGGGCTTAAATTGCATACAAAGAAAAAAATATAAAAGTAGCGGTTTTCCATTCAGGGGCGTGGTATCCGCCCACTTCCTCAGAGCTGATGTAAATTATATATGGTGCACTTCCGATTGGAGTAGACCAATTAAATTTGGTAGAACGGTAGGGCTCAAATCGCATATAAAGGATCAAAAATAAAAATCGAGGTTTTCCATGCAAGGGCGTGGTATCCGCCCACTTTCTGAGAAAATGTTTAATTTATATGGAACACTTCCGATTGCTGTAATTAAGGTAGGTTTGTTAGTGTTAGGTATCTTGCCAGGATAAGAAGAAATAATTGAAGCGCAAATCAAAACAACCATTAACAAAAAGAAAATATACCAAAAGAAATAGGAAGCTATAAACTAAGTTGATTTTAGTAGGTAGGGTCCACCCTTCTATCCTTCCGTATCTTTCGAGATTTTGACATGGCAAAATATTAAAATCTTTGCAAAAAGGAGTGAGATCAGACCAAAAAACATAAATGTTAAAAAAAGAGCCAAGTTCTTCTATACAAAAACCTTTGTGTAACAATTCAGCCGTGAAAAGTACTGAGATCTAAAAGTACGCCAAGTTCTTATTACTTGATGAAGGTTTAACACCGAATATTTAAAGTAGAATAATATTGAAATAGCTACAATGTAATAGAGAAATTTTATTATTTAATGACTACTGACTAAAATTTGATGGGCTTACTTGGCAAGTTTTTTCTTATGCCCAATTCAAAAGGTTTTGAAAACTTGACCAGTAAGCCCATCAAATTTTAGTCAGTAGTCATTAAATAATAAAATGTCTCTATTATATTGTAGCTGTTTCAATATTATTCTACTTTAAATATTCGGTGTTAAACCTTCATGAAGTAATAAGAACTTGGCGTACTTTTACATCTCAGTACTTTTCACGGCTGACTTGTTACACAAAGGTTTTTGTATAGAAGAACTTGGCTCTTTTTTTTAACATTTATGTTTTTTGGTCTGATCATATTAACTATATTGTCGCAAACATTTATCGCTCCTTACGAAGTCTCTCTATCAGTAGGGGTTATTTACCAACCCAAATCAAAATGAAGTTAGTTAATCTTATGGATGTGAAATATTTACCAATTTGGATGCTGCGTCTCAGCGGAAACTCAGAGTAGCTTTTAATGCTGCAACGCGATTTATTTTCAACCTAAGCAGGTATGACCACGTCTCTGCATATACTAATCGTATACTAGGTTGTAATCTTGAAGTATTTTTGAAATTCCGAACGTTAACCCTTCTCGTCAAGCTTATTCTAACGAAGAAACCTGAGTACTTATATGAAAACATAACTTTTTCGCGATCAACACGTAATTTAACAATAATACCACATACTTTCACTTGCTTGACTTCCTCCAGACAGTTTTTCGTTCATTCTATGTCCCTGTGAAATAATATTCCACTCTCTATTAGACGAAAATTTGAACAAAGAGATTTTCTAATTTCTGTCCTTTCTTACCTTAATAACGATCATTGAAAAATCCTCTTAAAGCTATTTAGTTTCTAAGTAATTTCTATTATGTAATTATGTACTTAATATAAGAGTAATCTTCCATGTACAGTTGATAAATGAATTGAATAAATCTAAATCTAAATAAATCTAAATCTAATGGATCTTTATAAGATGATGTCTGTAAAAGGGAGAATAATAGAACAAGTAGTGGTTTTTGAAATGCGATTCCCATTAACTGATACCGCAGAGTTCCAACTGTTCAATGTCCTTCCAATTCCAATTTTAAAGAATTCATCAAGTTATTTAGTTGAAACTTCATCTCATTTTTTGGCAATATCACTGACAAGAGATGCATTTTTTCCACTTTCCGAATTAGAACTAAGTCTTTGCAGGATTTTATCACTTCAGCACTATCTTTGCAAAAAACAACATCCCACATACACAAGGCAAGCTATTACGAGTAGATATGAAATAGACTTGCTAAGACTTTTTGCTAAACTATAAAAGCAATGCTTTGCATGAATGCAAATTGAAGAAAATACCTATCGCAGATTTTTGGAAGGCGCTAAAAAACTCGAACACTTGGGTATTTTCTACAGTATCCAATACAACAGATCATCTAGTGTGCGAAGATTTCACTAAGAGAATTTCGGTAGTAGGAAATGTCTTACTCGAATTTAAAGAACCATGCATGCTAAAAATGCCAACTTTGGCCATTAAAAGAGAACTTGAATACGCAAATGCCATCGCAATCAAAAATTATTTTATTCCAAGGACAAAAATAAATGCTTGGATAACAAACAACACAGAATACAACATGAGTAGTGCACCACAAGTAAATGAAATTGATAAAATTGAATTTGAGAAATTAAATCGACAATGTGATAAGGCAGTCGGAAAAGTTCCCAACAAAGGTCAATGCTCATACTACCAAACCTATGGACTGGGATACTAGTTGCTGTTGCTGGCTGGCATGATTGGGATTGGCATTGCATATTGCTACCAATGAAGACGACCAATACCAGCACCCAGGCGCAGCGTTTCCAGGTTCAATATAAATATTTAAGATAATTTTTTTTTATTTTTTATTCTATAACAGAACGAAGATTTTTAATTAAATTGAAAACAATTCAAAAAAAATCATAAATGTACTACTCGTATTTATATGGGTGATTCTACATGTTCTACAATGTTACAAATTTCGGCACAACATTTTTGGAAGCCAAAAAACGTATAAGTTGTTCTAGTTGATCATTTATTTATTTATTTACTAGCTGCCCCGGCAGAAGTTGTTCTGCCCTATTTTCTCTAAAACAACACAACATTGATTTTTTGTATTAATAGTTCCTCCCCGACATACATTTTTCTGTCAAAAGTTATTAGCCCTTCTCAGTAATAAGATATATTTCACAGTGATCACTTTATTTATATATTTATGTCTCCATAATAAACAACGATTACTTAGAAATATAAGTTTTTTATTTTGTACATTGAAAGACTTTAGTAGTAGTAGAAATAATGTGGTATTTTCGTTGAAATGCCTTATTGTACACGATATTTTTTGTTTGATTACCTGGCGCGTAAATATGTAAATAAAGCTGTCGGTTTTCCGACGCGAGAGCAGGCAACCTACAACTGTCCATGAGAGAAGCATGGGTTTTCCAGATTGACGCCGCAAACACTCAACGAATGACCCTGCTATTGCAGTCGTTTAAATTCAAACGGTACGTTCGTTGGTACCATTGGGATGCGGGATATCAACACATTCTCTCCCTTATATTTTCCCTTTAGAATGGGCTTCGATCACATTGTTCAGTAATTTTTTCACTGCTAGTAGCGTGCCGTTACAAAGTCGCGGCTGGTTGATATTTCGTAACATTATGACCACCGATCCTACTTTTAATTGAAGATTATGGGGAGGTAATCCTTCGAATGAACTTTCTTAATTTTGAGATTCGAACGAATAACATTCATTTGCGAAAGATAGCATAAAATGAACTTCAAAAAAGATTCATTTTAATTGTCAGCTGTTTGACATTTACTATATTTCTATTTGAATTAGTATGACCGTTTTACATTTTTTTTGTTTCTAAACATTTTATAGATGTTGGATAAATAATCAAGAAACAAAATAAAGAATACACTTTTTCATTTAAAAGTAAAGTTTAACCATAAACAACTTCATATTCATTACATTTTTTGTGTCAACTCAGCTGTTTTGAAACTATTCTTAAAAAAATAAGTTGTTCATGACGCGTTCTAAACTTTTATTTTTTTTCGTATACACTTGGTCACACTAAAATATCAAAAACAAAAGAGAAGTGTTTGTGAAATGTCTAAACCAAACAAAAGAGAAGTGTTTGTGAAATGTCTAAACCAAAAAGTGAACTCTTTGTTTATTTGCAATTGTTTTGTTTATTGTTTAATAATTTAATTTTCTTTGATAAAAACAAAATAATAAATAAAAAATTTGTGTTGTTTATAAATGAAGATGGTGTTTATTTAATTTCTCCGCGGTTTCGTTCCAAAATCTTTCCGTATCAACGCGGGTGATAAAAAACCCTTTGCTACCTCCGTGTTTTTTTTTCCATTATTTTGATTAACTTTTCCTTTTGTTCGCGGCTTGTCCAGTTAGAATGCGACCTTTAAACATAAAACAACAAAAAAATTAATAAAAGTAATTTATTTTCTATGAAATAATTAAAAACTTACATGTTTTGTTGCTTACTCGACAGAAAAATTCAAACGGCACAAAAATGACATTTAATTCTATTCTTTCGAATGTCAAAATTGAATTAGCTGTCGCAAATGAATGAACTTTCTATGGATTGGGTGAACTTTCGATTTGTTCGACTAACATTCTAATCGCCGAGTCTCAAAATTAAGTTTCAACGAATTCGACTCACTTTCGAACGAAAGAGAATGTCAAAATAAGCACCAATATATCTCGTTCACTCAACCAACAATGATCTCTGTAATTTTGAGCAACGTTTGGGAACACCTTTTCTATAAGCTAAGTTTTTGATTCTGTAAACTGACAAAAATTGACAGGAAATGTAATGCAGCCTGATATAACATCTACAGGGATTTTACCATTACCAATGTCAATGAACTGTGTTGAAAATATTTCTCCAGATCGATCATTTTGCAATTCGACGCGCATATTCTTGCTCAAATTTAGTATCTTAATTTTTTTCCACAAAATGGAGGACTTCAAACATGTATTCAGTTCATCCGCTGGTGTAGACCATGGAATAACTGGTAATGTTTGACGAAAATCTCCTGCTAACAAAATCATCACTCAACCGAATCGGTTTTGATTGTTTCGCAGATCTTTCAGAGTTCTGTCTAATGCCTCCAAAGACTTTTTATGTGCCATTGCACAGTTCTTCGAAATGTTACAAGTCCGATTTTCGTTGCTTTGAATATTCAATGCTAATTTTAGCGCTGAATGGGCTATTCGACAACCTTCCAACAATGAAGCTGCAATACCAAAGGAAGCAAGTGCGAGTGCAATTCCATTCTGTAAGCGAATTGTTGCTAAAATTAATGAAATTAAAATGTCTTTCCTGTACCACCAGGAGCATCCAAACCCTTCAGTTCCATCATTTACAACTTTAATAAGTGTATCAAAGACATACTTTTGTCGTTGGTTCAACAGCGGAACATAATATTCGAACCGATTCCCTTAAAGCATCGAAATCGAACAGTTTTTCACGTAGCAACTCTTGATTAAAAGGGTCGTGCATTGGGGGATTAGGTGCGGCCATGCCTAATTGAGATAATACTTTGATAATAATTGTTCGTATTTGTTGAGTTTTTGAAGAAATAACAGCATCATTTAAAGTTTGATCCCAATGAGCATCATTTTCTAACAGTTGCACACGCTGACAGGCCACATAAATCACCATTAACAGTTCGTAAATTGGAATGATGTTGGGCCTAAAACATTGACTAAGAGTAATTTATAAAAATAAAAATTAATCGGCAAATGTGTGGCTAAGCGTAAAACTCGACGTAGGTTTTACTAAAAGTGTTGTTTTTATTATTTTCCTTGTAATTTTTACGTTTTTTCTACTCATAAGAACCTTCCTTGTGCCTTAACAAAAAACATTATAAAAAATTAGCAACACATTTTGCGATTCATTTTTATTTATATAGATTTATTTATTGATCTACAAGCTTATGCTAATAGATATTAGAAATAATATTTGCAAATAAAAATATATAATTATATACAAAATAAATTACAATAAAAAACAAAAAGAAAAAAAAATGAAAATACATAAATGAATTATATTAAAATTTCAATATTAACAATAATTTTGTTTTGAAAAAATCTTTTGCCCAAGTTAGCTCAACACTCTGGCAAACTTCATTGAAATGCATTATACATCTACAAATTGGTTCATTTCTACCGTAGTTTGTTCTGTGGTATTGTTCAAAAAGCAAATCTCTGGAACGTAAAGCTCTTGAAGGAACATAAAATGATATTTTAGAGAGCAAGGATGGGCATTTAATTTGATTATTCAAAATATCCCTTACAAACACAATATCATGCATACATCTTCTGGATTCAAGTGATTTAATTCCCAATAGTAAACAACCATTTCATTTTATAAAATATAAATTTAGAAAAACGTCTTTGAACTTTTTCTATACGGTCAGAATAGGTTTTCAAATCAGGATTCCAGACAATATCTGAGTATTCAAGTATCGATCTAACTAAAGATGTATAGAGAGAGCAAGGCATAAGGATCGCAAAAATCATTACAATTTCGTTTGATGAAACCAACAAGAAGATTAGCTTTTGCAATCATATAATCAGTATGAACTTTAAATGAAAAAGATGAATCTAACATAATGCCAAGGTCCTTTATTTTTTCCACCCGCGAGAGGGGCAGTGGCGTAGATAGCTTTTCGCTAAGGGAGGGGATGGATCTAGTTCGCTCATTTTTTTTTCGACTTCACTAGGGGGACATTGCTCAAAATGTTTGTCACTTGTGTAACTTTTATTGTTTTTATTCTCAATGCTCACTACATCGGAACGAGGTATTTTTGAAACCGTTTCAATAGATGATGTTGGCTTAATTGGCACTAAAAATCTCTTCATTTTGAACAAAAATGCAACTTCAATCACTAAAACTTATCACTTCACGTACACAGTAGTTAAAATATTTCGACCGCTCCAGGTTAAATACAGTACATTTACATTAGTGATTCTGATTAGTATCATCATTCATAATATCGATACCTTCCCGTAAGAATGTATTAAGCGACACTTTTGTCGAAAATGACTTTTTGATGTGCAACTATACTAGAAGTTAAGCGCCACATTTTGGCCTAGGTTTCACTGCCCTATCATGTATGCAATAGAAACTAGAGAAAAAATAAAATTGTAGCAACCACCAAGTTTTCTCACTTGAAAAATCGGCCCTATCCAGGTAACCGTCGCACAGAGGAGTATTCGACCCCAAAATCCGGTCATAAGTAAAAAAAAATCGGATTCGACCCGTTAATTTTTGCTTTTGCATTCCTCAATACCCATGCTAACTAAAACCGGTTTCAAATAATAACTGTTGACCCCCTAATCCTCAAGATCTTAGTCTAAATCTAGTCAATTTTATAAGCTCACGCCACATAAGCTTATTTTGTTTTCTAATCATTAACACTGAAGTCTGTTTTTTTTATTGTGATTTGTGATAATTGTCAAAAATTTCTAATGGATGTCTAAGGTCAAGGTATGTACTTTATTTTAATACAAAAATTTCCATATATTTTGTTGATAAAGTATTAAAAATTGAGATGACAAGAATGCATAGAAAAACATGAAAATTTATGTAATTTTCGGTGGAAAAAAAAGTGTTTTTGTTATAGTTCCGGGTACGATCGGGCAAAAATTTTTCTTTTATATTTAACTGCACATTTTTGTCATCTCATGTACATAAAAAAAAGTCACCCATCTTGTCACATTTTTTTTTAATGGGGTTTCTTAGTCTTGAGGTATTTTTAGTCAATTTGCCCTTTGTTGTTTAAAAAATTATGTTTAATTTAGATATATAACCAAATTACATTCAAATGATCTTTAAGGAAAGCAACAAACGAAAAAATTTCATGTATATACTTAATTAAAAAATTTTATTTTTATCTAACCCGAAAATTTTTTTCAGTGTAACTTTTTAATGCATCATAAGTTATAAAATAATATTTTAGGCCAATTCCAATAGAAAAACAAAAAAAATATTTTTGACCGGATTTTGAGGTCGAATACTCCTCTGTGCGTCGGAGCGGAATTCTCTCCGATTTCCTACGAATTGGAGACATTTTGCTTCAAGGAATTTCTCCGATGAGCTGATCGGAAATTCTGTCCGACGAAATCCAACGCATGACATTTGTGTGCGATGAAGCACTTCCATTGGTCTTATTTCTGACACATACAAACAAAATTTTCTCCGAAATCCTCCAACAAGTTCTTGTTGCGGAAAGTGTTTTCTTTTTAGAGAAATAGTTAATTAAAATGTAAGTATGTAATAAGGAAATTAACCTTATTTGCGTTAACTTGTGATACCTATTTATAATAGACTTTTTGTTCTTAGGCAGAGCGAAAAAACCAGTTCGCAACAATATGAGCCGATAACACCAAAAGGACACCAGAAATTATAGCTGTATTTGGGAAGATCTGGCCCAATCAGTTAAATTAATTGGGACCAAGACAAATGGATGTTTCGATGGAAAAAAGTACCTATGTTCGTGATCTTTTGTTTTGTGCATTGATCCATTTCCATTGTGATTAAAGTACCTACATATCAGGGACGAAGCGTCCATACATTGAGTGGAATGAGTGCTTCCGTTAAACCATTTGAAAAAATCGTACCTAGCAAGGAATTAAATTCAAAATTCCAAATTGTATTAATATTTTTATTATTTTATTTGTATCTATTAATGAATCTTCATTTACTCTGTAAATTACATTCCAACATCATTATGACAACATTATCATCTTTTACTAAAATTACTAAAGGAAATCAAGATCTCTCTGGTTATTACAACTTAAAGTGCCACACTGCAAACCAACTGAGAATGCTCAACATCACTCCATTATTTATAATGCTCAATCTCATGAAAGTTCTTGCTAAAATGCTTAACAGCTATGCATTCCTTATTATCGCCTCCATTACTCAATTTCAAAATACCCTTCCACTCCAAGTCAACTGAAAATATACCTACAACATCACTCACCAATATTCACAAAATGCTCAAACAAAAATGATTCTCAAACAATATAGAATGCACAACAGCTGGGCATTCCATTATTTCGCATACTTAACTTAGATCTCAACCCAAAGTCAAAATAATTTTGTCTCGTTTCTTGCCTTTCGCACAATGTGTGAAGAATGAGTTGAGTGAATGCATTACGAGAATTTCTTACAAGAGAGATAGAAAAACAAAAATGTATCTATTGAGTTGCTTATTGTCTCAAACTGATAATGAGTTTAATTTCGTGGACAAAAGGGGTAGAAGAGTTTTATTTTAACATAATGTGTGTGCAAATTTAGGTGCAATTCATTCATAACTATCAGAAAACAAACAAATATGAATTTAAAAGCTGGTAGTTTTTTAATTATTTTCGTGGCGATAAATACAATCCACCTGTTTTCTGTTTATTTTTTGTTATTATAAAAAAAGTGGTCAAAAACAGTATTTCTTATATTCATATCTGAGGTTTCTTGACATTCCA
Organism: Chrysotoxum bicinctum; assembly: GCA_911387755.1. NCBI lineage: Eukaryota > Metazoa > Arthropoda > Insecta > Diptera > Syrphidae > Chrysotoxum > Chrysotoxum bicinctum. The sequence continues at coordinate 119,563,567 of OU426987.1, forward strand.
GCAGAAATATAACTAAAGGTTATTTTCAATTATGAGAATTTTAAATCAAAAAAAACTTCAATGAATCTTAAGATTTTTAATATCCCTTAATAATGGCATCTGTAGAGAGATCATATTCATCTTTTAAGAGAATTAAATATTTTTTTAGAAATAAATGTGGACAAGAAAGGTTATCTACTCGTAGCTTAGTTCTTATCAAATCGTACTTAGATAATTTTGCCTTAAAAGAAAAAGGATAAATCTTTGCGCAAGGCATCAAGCTTTTTTTTTAATAAGACTTTACTGTATATTATTTATGTATATTATTTTATGTGTATTACCATAAAGTGGAATTTAAAAGGTTGGATCTCAAAGGTCTTTCATTTTTGGTTTTATGTTCAGTGCTTCCACTATCGAAAAAATCACGCCTCGTGCCTGCTACATATGTATTAGTCAAATAAATATAAAATATCGTGTTTCAAAAGTTTTTTTTTTCAATTTATTATTATTTTTTTTTTTTTTGACACTTCAAATGGAAACAAAAAACATGTATGGAAATAGGTAGGGGACTTTATTCGATAGTTTTGATTTAAGAATCGGGGCATCTAATTACATTTCCTAAAAACGCTAGCGCGAAAAAAAAATACTTTGTATAAACAATAAATTACACTTTCTCACAGATTTGGCATGGTTTAAAATGCTTATGGTGTTTATTTTATAAAAAATTATCGAAAATATATCACATTTTCGATATATCGGTTAATTAGCACATCTCTGTCTGAAATTTATATCCATCGCAATGCGTCGTTGGATTTCTGTAAAATTTCTTCCGATAAAAGCTACTATGAACCGAAATTGAATTTCCGACGAAGGATGCGTTGCGGAGAAAGTTTCGCTCCGACGGTTACTTCGATAGGGTCGAATGTTGCTCCCTGAAATTTGTATTATCCGCCAGTAAAATTATGCTAAACGACATTTTTAAATATGTTATTGTCTTAAGCAACCAAACGTCTACAAAAAAAATTTGTTAGATCTCGCATAGTTTAAACGAAATGGTTGTCTTTGCTTTTAAATATTTTTTCTATCAAGTATGTTACTACTTTTTCCCATTTATTTTGTGTGTTTTTTTGTTGTTGTCATCGTTAGTTAATGAAAGTTAGTTAGTTAATGAAATCTTTATTTGATTGCATAAAATAGTATAACAATTATAGGATTTAATTTAAGATTAATTTGGTTTGGCCTTAGGCCGTCTACCAGATTGACAATTATTTTTATCTAAGCTTAATATTTCGAATATTCTTTAAATTTTTTTTTTTCTTATTTTATTTTAAAAGTCGCCTTCAATTATTTGCGATCTGTATCTAAGCGCTGTTACTGCATATTTATATAAAACTTCCCATCCTGATTCTCCATTCAAAACATACAGGACTTCGTTTACATCCATAAAAGTCTTGCCAAAGTATCTTAATCGAAATTCTCTTAGAATTGGACATTTTCCAATGAAATGGTACACGTCTTCTCTCTCCTTAAGATTACAAAGGTCGCACAAAATTGTTAGTTCAGGCCGATGTGGCATGTAGTTAAGTCTAATTATTTCTCCTCTTAATTTAAATATTAGATATCATGCTAAGAGGCATCCTGAAGTGTCCTTTTTGAATTTTCTTACTTTTATATAGATTTTTATTTATTTTATTGTTAAAAATTAAAAAATAAAAAAAGAATTAAACGACACAATTTATTTCATACCTTTATTTTTTGTGATCATTACAGTGTCTTAAGCGCCGTTTAACATTGTATCAAGCGCTAATGTTTTGACCACGAAAATGTACTAAAAATGTACTAAATGTACTTCTTATATGATTAAAATTTCGGTTTTGCAATGATGTCAGGTTTTGTATTGTAAAAATCCCTCTCCAAATCTGTTCCTTCCAATAAAATACACACAAAAATAACTAAATGTGAACAATTTTAAAAATGTCGCTTAATACATTTTTACGGGAAGGTATCGATATGTACATTCACACTTCATTCACAAAAAAATCATGCATCTCGTAGTCGTATACGTTTGTCATGTTTTTCTTATTTCTACTCCTACTGTGCCGGGTGTGCGTAAGAAGAAAAGCTTAAGGAGACATACATTTGACAATTTTTTTCAGCAAAATTGGTTTGACTTCGCACAAATGACCCGCAAAATTACGACGAATGACAGCCGCTTGGGTAAGTCATGCTTTATGTAATGGGTAATAGCGCATTTTGCTTTCTGGTCAAAATAAATGAGTGTGAGTTATCGTTACTGTTAGGATTTGCGTTAACTACACCGCAGTTGTGCGAACATTTGTGTTTGTGTGGATGAGTTAGCTACGTGTTTGGGGTGGTTTCTTACACCAACTTAACAATGTGACACGGTGCGAAGAAATCTAAATAATTTTCATTTTTTGTGTCGGTGTGGGCTTTTGTGCTATGTGATGGAAAGCTGGATGGAAGTTTTTTTTCTTGCACGTTTACCTATTATCAATTGGTGAGAGACGTACAAAAAATTTCAGACTGCGTTTCTTTAACTTATTTGGTTCATGACTGGTTATGTTGAACAATTAACGATCCTAATGGGGGGGATATATCCCCCTGGTTCCCCCCCTATCTAAGCCACTGGAGAGGGGAATTGAATCAATATGGTAGACAAAGCTTATGTTTGATTGTATTTTGAAGAATGAAATGACATTACATTTTTTTATGTTTAATTTCAAACAATTCAATTTACACCATTCAGAGATTTGATCCATATTACATTGCAAAAGGTGACAGTCATAGACACTGTTAATTTTTATAAACAATTTCAGGTCATCAGCATAGAGAAGGCAATGTGAATATTTTATAACTGATGTAATATCGTTTATAAAGATATTGAACAAAAGGGGGCCAAGATGGCTTCCTTGAGGAATCAGCAAGACTCAGGAAAATACTTGCTAAGGGACCTATTGTTCTGGGATCTCTTAAGGAACCCAATGGACATTGGACAGAATCGTGCAGCGAAACACTGGAACTCCTAGTAAACGCTCACTTTACTGGTTGCATCCCTAACTTGAATTACAACCCGCAAATGGAGCTCTGCACACAGAACGCGACACCAGCGGAGCTGATTACGGAAGAAAAGTTAAAATGGGCTATAAACTTTTAACCGTATAAATCACCTGGCTTGGATGGTGTCTTCCCCATGATGTTACAAAAATGTGAAAATCATGTCATCCCACACTTAAAAAACATATTTCTAAGCAGCCTGAATTGGGGATATGTGCCTAAAGCGTGGCGAGAAGTCAAAGTGGTATTTATTCCGAAAGCTGGAAAGCCTAGCCACACGACTAAAGACTTCAGACCCATTAGTCTGACATCTTTTCTCTTAAAAACGTTTGAAACACTAATAGACATATCTACATATACGTAGCACACTGAGCCCGGAGGTCATATCTCCAGCCCAGCATGCTTATACTAAAGGAAAAAGTGTTGAGACAGCACTTCATAGTGTCGTCTACACGATTGAAAGAACGCTCAAAAACAAGGAATACACCCTTGCTGCCTTCTTAGACATTGGAGGAGCTTTTAACAATGTCCGAAACGAGGCCGTTGAAGGAGCGCTCGTAAATCTTAATGTGCATAATACCATCATCAGATGGGTAATGTGTATGTTAAAAAACAGACAGATCAACTCGAAGCTAGGAGAAGTAAAGATTAAAGTGTCTACTTCTAGAGGGACTCCACAAGGTGGAGTGCTTTCTCCGCTTCTCTGGACACTCGTGATGAACGCAGTTCCAATGAGACTTAAATATAGTGGAGTCCAAGTAATTGCTTATGCTGATGATCTAGCATTACTAGCGACAGGTAAATTTCCCTCCACAATTAGCGAACAGATAGAGAATGCCTTATCTATTGTGAATGCATGGACTAAAAACTGCGGTCTAGGTTAACCCGCAAAAAACCGAACTGGTTCGTTTTACGAACAAAAGGAAACTACCGACTTTTAAAATTCCCCTAATTGAAGGAACCCAACTCAAAATCTCCGATCACGCTAAATATCTCGGCGTGATCCTGTTACGGATGTCGTGTAGAATTCCGCATCGAATTCCATACAAGTTCTCGTCACCCTGTATTCCTTGTGTCTTAGGATTTTCGAAGTCGAAAATTGTAACGCGAAGACACCTGTTTCACCGGATGTTATAAATTAAAATGTCTATTTTCGCATATTACAATGGTGCATCGTCATTCTGTCTTTTCTTCTGTGACCAGCGTCCAGCTCGGACTTACATATCTAAAATCTTAAGACAAAAGTAAGAAGACCATTTCAAAACGAAGTCCAAATACGTTTTGCTGTGTATCATCCAGTTTAAAAATCAATTCAATCATTTTATATAAAAGTTTCGGCTTTTCTCAGATATCCAGCCCGCCAAAAGTAAAGCTGATAAGAGATTCGATTGATGACATCGTCCGTGTAGGAGAAGACCAACACTGTTCTTTTCTCAGCTCATCACTTTTCAGTAAACGTAGAATCACCGCTTATCAGGAGTTCAAAGACACGAACTCACCACGAGCGCTATTGCGACAGCTCAGCTCAAGCACTTGCAACAGAACAAGATACAAAAAAGGCTTAGTTCGTGTTTATACGTCACGGAGGCCACTTGATAACTTCTCATTTAATACGTTGTTGAGCAAGGTGCGGTGGACGAGCAATACGCGGGTCGTGGTTTCTTCGTGGTGCGTGTGCGGGTGTGACGATAGGGCAGCTGGTTGAGACTCCCAAGAGCCAAACTACTTTTAGGCGGAAAGGGGGGTTTAAAAGGATAAATTTCTTGAACGACACCTTTAAGCGTTTAAATTAGCGAAAGCAATTTGGCAGTGCTATTTTATTAAGAAACTATCTAAGAAACTACTCGTATATATTTTTTTTTATCTATACATAACATAAATACCTAGTTCATGAAAAGAAAAGAAAGAAAAAAAAATCGTTAAAGTAAATTACATATATGTATATATAGTGTGGTGTGATTGAGCGGGGTACATATATGTGTCAAGACAGTTTGGCAAGTGATAACCGTTAGTGTTTATATACATGTTAATCAACAGCATCATATCATCAAGTTACGCACGTCGAAGAGGATTTTGTGCACAAAATTTCAGCCGACATGTGGTGAGTTTACCCTTAATCTTATTTGCATATATGTATACATACATTTCTTATTTTTTTTTATAAACTTAATTTTGCCACTCTGTAATGACATAACAAACGCATTCATACAACACACGATACACACATACAATACCTGAATTAAAATTTGCAATTACTATTATTTTATTTACATTATAACATTGCTTTAAAAGAAAAAAAATACAAATTTACTAGAATCTTAAGCTAAACATGCAACACAAGGATCTTGAACTTAAAGGTATAATCCTTTTGTTACCATTTTAAAATACCTACTAAAATATTATTATAGTTCTTAACAAAATACGAAATGTTTAAACTTAAAGCCATAATCAATAAATATGCATAGATGAACTAGAGAGGCATATTTCTTTTGGGGTCATGTGTGAATTGGTTTCGTGTCTTTCAGGGATTAACAGAATGATGTAAGCATTCTAATGGTTTTAGTTAAGGGGCAGCGACCTTGTTTTAGACTATCCGAGCAAGCTGCCAAGGAAAACACATCGTGTTAGGGGGAGGGATTTTAGTACAAGGTGCTCGAGGCAATCTACACCTATTGCCAAGTGGATAAAGTCTGAAATCGTGCGAAAGCGTCCGTCCGTAGTCTTCAACAAAAGAAAATCATGAATCTTGGCATGAATACAAAAAAAATTTTGTTTGCGTTTAGCTAATCCCGGACCAAGAACTACGCCCACCGACGTACCTAGCTGTGCCTCCGCAAGCATGCCAAGTGTGGTCCCGGCGAATAGCATCCAGAATTGAATATATGTGAAACGTCGCAACAATCCTGGATAAGAAATTAAACTGGAGTCTCAACATTAAGGATAGAACAAATAAAGCCATGTTCGCTTTCTACTCCTGCAAGAGAATATTTGGTAAAACTTGGGGACCAAGCACTAAAATTATCAAGTGGATGTATACGGCCATAGTCAGACCTGTACTGACATACGGTAACGTAGTCTGGTGGAATGCACTAGAAAAACCTACCAACCTTAAAATTATGACCAAGGTACAAAGAATGGCATGTATTGGAATTACTGGGGCAATGAGGTCCACCCCGACAGCGGGGCTGGAAGCCATACTCAATCTAAAACCCCTAGATCTATTTACACAAGAATCGGCAGCCAAAGCGCACTTCGACTTAGCCAGACGTGTAACTGGCGACATAGTGCGACAGGTCATGCGCAGATTTTACAGAAATACATAGGAAATAGGGTATGTACTGACTACATAACACCCCGCTTAGACTGTTACAAACCGTTCAAGACCGTCTTTCCTAGCAGAGAGGACTGGAAAATCAGCGAGCCATTTACCTGCGAATCGATGATATCTATATATACCGACGGTTCGAAGATGGAAACTGGTGTTGGTGCAGGATTCTTTTCAGAAACCCTTGGACTATCCAGCTCATTCAGACTTCCTGATTACAGCAGTGTCTTTCAAGCTGAGGTCCTGGCAGTGACGAAAGCTGCGAAACAAGTCTCAATGATGGCAATACCACAAGCTGATATCACCTTTTTCATTGATAGTCAAGCGGCAATAAAAGCGATTTCTGCCATTGAAATCAAATCGAAGCTTGTAACTTGCTGTCGCGAAGAGCTTAGGGTTCTTGGTACACAGCACAACATTAGACTTTGCTGGGTTCCTGGTCACAGTGGTGTCCCAGGAAATGAAAGCGCTGACGAGCTGGAAAGAATAGGATCAACACTTGATCCTAATCAAGCAGACAAAACAGTTCAAATCCCACCCTGCAATCTTAAACAGGTAATCAAGAGTAAAATTCTAGCCTTAGCAAACAAGAGATGGATGTCTCTCGATTCCTGTCTTACAACCAGAAAATTATGGCCTAGTTTCAGTAAACAAAAGACCGAAATTATCATCCAACTGAATAAAAAGTCTCTCTCTCTTCTCGTGAGCATTATCACAGGTCACAACCAACTCGGTTATCACAAGAAAAAGATGAAACTCAGTATGGACGACTTATGCAGAGGATGCGGTGACGAAGAGATACATGAGGACACTCCTCACTACCTGTGTCACTGCCCCGCGCTATATCATCTAAGAAACAGACATCTAGGGAGGCACTTCTTCAACGACTTAGAGGAGCTCTCTGACATTCCAAGCAAAATAATGTTAAAATTCGTTAATGATACCAAATGGCTTAAGAATTCCTGATCTATGAAAACCGCCTTCAACTACAGTACGACAGTGTAGTACGAACGTAAATGACAACGACGCACGTGTTTCTTGTGAGAGCAGCACCAACGGAGAATGGGCACCTCGCCTATACACCTGCGGTTGCCACTCCTACGTTGAGCACGAGCATCAGTGGGTCGATGGGGCCACATCTGCCTAAGATTGGTAAAATCCTCTTTGGTATGAAAACAACCTCTTCGACTTAACTAACGACCAAACAAACGAACATTTATACACCAAAAACTGACTTTTCAAACTCATCAAACAGGCGTTGCAAGGAGCCACATGCTCCTACGGGTCTGGTGGGGGGAATGATTTCTCAAGTGAAGGTAAAGGAAAGGAATACCCCCGAGAAGGCGTATACCTCTCCCTAGCCATGCTATTATGTGACGTTAGAAATTTCAACACTTTAGAAATACCCTCTGACATTTCAGGCTAAAGCTTGCTGTAACCCATCCATACTCTTAACGGGTTTGATCGACATAGGATTATCATAGGTTTCAATAAAAGCAGTCACAAACCCTAGGGTATCACAATGGATCTACATTGATCTAAGTGTGACAGTAACAAGATCAACTGTCAGCCCACTTACCTAACATAACCTAATGTGTTTTAAGCAAAAATTAGTTCACGCAAGAACAAAGTTATAATTCATTGTAGTGGTTTCTTAAAAAAATAAGCTTTTATATACAAAATTTTTAAAACATTTTTAAGAAAAAAATTTGGAACGCCAATTTAAAGTGTTTATTAATGTACGAATAACTATTGGGGGCCTTTACCATAAAAAAATGATCAAAATCAGTCGTACTGTTTTTGAGAAAATCAAAGACCAAAAAAATGGTTCCAGGTAGGTTACCAAAAATAACAATTTTTTGGAAAAATTTTTTTCAACCGTTAGCTAGCTTTAACTTAATAAATTTTTTTTAATTTTTTTAAGAAAATCTGTGGAACAGTTTTTGAGAAAAAAAAATAATTTATAAAATTTCGAAAAAAAAATCGTATGGCAGGTACTGTTATTTTTGGTCTTAACAAAAAAGAAAAAAACGTGTGGGGGGGAAAAATTCAAAAGGATATCTACCAAGTTTAACGAAAATCGGCCAAGCCGTTTAGGCTGTAGTCCAACAGACAGACAGACAGACAGAATTGCGAGACCCACTTTTTTAGTCTTCGCTATCATCGTAATGTCAACTTTGATCGTTCGTTTTTTTCGAATGCATAACTTGCCTTATAGTTGTTATGGACACCTCCTGTTGAAAACAAGCAAAAATGTATCAATTAGACACTTTGGTACTTTTTATATGTGTGAATTTAACTTACTGTTTGGTAATATCTTCCTTGATGTTGCTGCTTTCGGACAGAAGTTTCTAATATATATATAAAAGATTAAATTAATAAATAATTTTTTTTAACATGATAAAATTTACTTACTTATTTATTAGTGTTTCGTTCATCGGTTCGAATTGTTTTCATTTTGAATACACCGCCATGACATATTGTCAGTTTCTTCAATTCCATTTTGGCTCAATAGTGGGATGTGATATAAAAGGATCTTCGGTTTTCTTATACAGAGGTCGCGAAAGTCCTAATAATTTACACGATAAGAGTCTAAATTGTAAAAGTTGTAAGGGTGTAATTTCGGCATGATGGTTTGTCACTCGAATTAAATGAGAAACATGTTTTGAACAAATTTGTACTAACTAAACGGACATCAGTTGTGGTTGTCAGTCGTACCTGATATGTACCTTTCAAAAAAAAAAAAAAAAAAAGTATATGGTTGGGCGCGCACATTCAATTTTTAGTTTCGCAACTGTTTGGTTGCTTATAGAAAACAGATGAACTATTTGGCTGAATGTCCGCGCAGCTGCTCATAATTATATGTTACACAAAATAGCGAACTCATTTTAGGCAATCGTTTAGTTAGTTAGTGGAATAAGTGTCTACATAGAAAGCTTCTAAGACAATTTGGTTTCTGGGTGAAGTAGTACAAATGATTTCAAATTTGATCGGTGAGGTGGGCGATCTTGATTAGCTGGTAGCAATCGTATGTTTCAATCTTCTGACTAGACATTGGAACAGAAAAGATAAGGATCAAACAGAATATTCCAGGCTATCGACTCAAGAGGAGATAGAAAAATAGATATCCTGCTACCGCGTATCAAAATTTATAAAAAATTAACATAAAAATAAAAAAAAAAAACAAGAAAAAAGTAAAATTAACAGAAAAGAAAACGTTGTACAATAATAACAAAAAAAAAGAAGAAAAATAAAACTACAACATAAAATCGTCTACATTAGTTGAGAACAGGGACACTTGTGGATGCTCGCAGTGTTCAAAAAAACAAAAGGCCTCATCGCTTGACCACCCGATTCAGGATAAAAGCGATATCCTCACCAGAATCGCTAGATTCGCATGAGATTTTTGCCTCATCTATCAGTTGTAGTTTTTTTTGTGGGTCTTGGAAGACTTGGGTAAAAAAAAACCTTTTTGTTTAACCGAAGGGTCTTAAACTTAGGCGATCAACGACAATACTTAGCTCGAAAAGGTCGTGATCGCCCTCGTTTTTTTTTGTCATTTGCAATTACATCTAAGTGTTGCAAGAACTGATTTCAAGATAGCTTCAAGATTTCAAGATAGCTTCAAGATTTCAAGACAGCTTCAAGATTCAAGAAAGCTTCAAGATCCAGGAATAATTCAAGCACCGAGACAGTTTCAAGACCCAAGAAAGTTTCAAGACTCAAGAATGATTCAAGCTTTAGAGAAGAGACAGTTTTCTTTGTGTGTGGAATTTGTTAATCTAGTTTTTTTTGAAATAATAAAAAGACATAGTTCAGTGAAAGTTTAAGTTTATAAAAATAGTAAAAAGTTATTCTTTTTTTTATAAAGGCCCAATATTCTTCAATTTAGTTTTGTGGAATTTCCTTAGTGTAAATTTTTTTATTTAGTTAATTATTTCAAGAAATGAAATTTTGGTCCTTGTAACGACTATAGGAATGAATAAGGTCTCCTACGGTATAGTGGTCCCATTTTTTTTTTTTTGATACTTGTGTCTTTAGTTAAGCCAAAAAGTCGCTGAACCCTATGAAAAACCCAAATCGAGCTCAATATAGGTTATTTTCGTGAGTTGGTTTATGTTATTGTTTTTTTTTTTTTAAACTCATCTCAAGTGACAAAGGTGGGAACAAAATTATTGCCTATAGTTAAGAATCTAAAATTCCTATTCTCGAAATTATAAGATTATTTCAGAATAAACAAAGTATTTTTTTTATTTGTATAAAAAATATTTATAAACTATCATCTTGTTATATTATCCTTAAAATTTTGTGTCGATTTGTTTTTATGTCATCGTTTCTCTATTTTTGTTTATTGTTTCATACATTTAATGATCTTTTCGAGGAACTATTATCTAATTAAATAAAACATTTGTAAATTGCGCCAAAAATGGTTGCTTTTTTTCAAGCAAGTAGCTTGATGGCTTATTAAGATTATAATTTCAGGGGATGCGGATGGGGACTCAAAAGGATCGGTGAATATGACTATGAATATGACCCCAATCAAGGGAAGTTAAAAACACGGCCGAGAGAATTTCCAAGGTAGGGTGGGTCAGGCCAACGCTGAATAACATCTCAGCGCCCTCTAGTGGTAAACGTCCGTCCGTGTTGTCATTTATCTCAATCTTAAATTGATTTAAATTATCTTATTTATTTTTTTGTATTGGCATGATTTGTGTTTTGTGGCTGTTGAGAATTAAGTTGCGTGGACAAGTTCCCACACTTCCGGCGAGCTTAAGCCGAGCAACCACTAACATGCCGACTTCCATTGCGCTTAAAAACAAAGATTAAATTTTCAAAAAAATTCCCCCACTCAAGCCAGCTACATAGTACCTATAAGTCGTCGCAAGTAAAAAAACCTGCACCACAATCTGAATTCTGCGAGGAAAGACCAACTTTTACTATTCAACACATGCTTCAATACCCACACATCAACACAACCTCTTTATATATTTCTGGTAAACCAGTTAAAGAACTTTTAACTGCAATCTCATACAATAACATAAGACCTGTAAATGATACTTTTCTAAGACTGGAAATAATTATTTAATTTAAGTATATTTTAATCTAGCCTAAGGCCCTAGTGCAAAATCTTGTAAATTATTGATTTTTTAATTAAATTAAATTACATTTGATTTAGTCTTTCCAAATTAGCTATAATAGCGGCTACAGTAGTGTATATGTTTTGAAGTCCCATTATTTACAATTTTGGTTTAGGCATAATCGTATACATTTCTTTAATTTCCATCAACATTGCAATTTTATTTTAAAATTAAACATTTCAATTCTTTGGAATAGTAGAAATATAAAACAATTTTTTAAATTAGTACTCACTTTGCTAAAACTATTCGAATTCCTTGTACGACTAGTGTTAAAACCAAAAATAAAGTTGAAACTGCGGTTCCGAATAACATACTTTCAATTTTCACCTTATAAAATATAATAGGGTCAATGGAGAGCCTAGTAAAAAAAAAATATAATAAAAATTTATTTACAAAAACAAAAAAAGTACAAAAATAATACCGTATACTTGCTGAAGTACTGCCCATCAAATTGTATGCATAGCATGTGTATAAACCACTGTCTCTTCGTGAAAGATTCAATATTCGCAATGATCCATTTTCGTACAAAATGTAATGACTATAAATATATCGCTGCTGACTTGTGCTATTCAGACTATTCATTTCTTCAACGGGTGTGGCAAACTCATATTTAATCGGTTGTAAGCCCTTGTGCTTTAAGATTATTGGCTCTTTTTCTGGATCCGCACGGTGCCTAAGTATATGATGTGTTGGCGTGAGCCAAACAACATCGGGTGCAGGACTGCCCGTAAATGAACATTCCAAATTTATAGTTGAATGAAGCATATGCATTCTGTTATCATACGATTCAATAATTTTTGGTTTAAAGCAACGGAGACTTCTCAGTACGGGAATCATATCTCCAAGATAGCCTTGGTGGCATGTCAGATGGGAAATAGTATTCTTTAAGTCATAATCTCGGTTGATTCTTTTGGATTGATTATTACGCAACTCTGTTTTTCTAAGCCAATCGGTCAGCCAGTACAACTTGCAATCACATTTATAATTGTTATTGATAAAATTAAAAGATTCAATATGTTCTAAATTTTTTAAAGTGTTTGGCAGAGAAGTTAATAGGTTGTTTTTCAAATTTAGTAATCTTAAATTCTTAAGTTCGCCAATTTCAGGGGATAATTCAAGCAAAGAATTGTTTGATAAAAAGAGCTCCGTGATATTTACAGCATTTTTAAAAATAGATTTTGGAATTTTCATTAGCTTTTTATTATGTTGCATTGAAAGTATGTTAAGATTGTTAAGAACTTTATTATTTACTTCATCGTCAAAGTTGGAGATCCAGTTACCTATTTTTTCTAAGCTGGTTCCATCAATAAATAGCGCGTTCAGTGACTTTTGGTTCTTAAGCAAACCACTTGGAAGTTGAGTGAATCTGTTTTCACTTATGTCCACTTTCATTATATTTTGCAATGGATGAAATAGAGAGGCAGGAATAATGCTCAAATTGTTGTGACGGATGTTCAGTTCTATTAGGGTGCTTAGTGAATAGAATGCTCTCTTGTCAATATATGCTATGGAGTTGTGTGATAAATTTAATATTTTTATTTCTTTAAGCCCAAAGAATACGTTTCTCTCAATTGATTGTAAAGCGTTATGTTGCAGGCACAACTGCTTTAATTCTTTATTTAAAGCGAAAAAATTGTCAGGTAAAGATAAAAGACGATTATATGACAAGTCCAAAACACTAAGATTTTGCATGGATTTAAATAATTGAAATGGTAATATTGCTATGTTATTTCTACTTATATACAATTGCTCTAGAGTGATTGTTCCGTCAAATGTTTTCCTTGGAACATCTGATATATTATTAGATGATATATTGAGAATTTTTAAATGTGTAAAATTACTCAACAAAGCTTTGTTTATAGCGTGTATTCGATTTTGATCCAAATGCAATGCATGCAGATTGCTTAATTGACCCAAATACGAGAAAGTGCAGCTGTCAGTTTCGATTTCATTGGCAGTTAATCTAAGAATATTAAGGTTTCGGTTAAAATTCTGATATGTCCAATTTATACAACCGAGTGTGTTGTAAGACAAATCGAGAGATATTAAGTTTTTGAGAATATTTCCGTGTTGCGTAAAAAATGCCTTAAGTTGATCATCTGTTAAGTTGCTATAACTCCATTTAATGTGCTTGACGAATGGAAATTGATGGAACTGTAAGTCAACGTCATTGGTTCCGGGACAATTCAGAAGTGTGATGTTGTCAAAGTTTACGTGTTGTTTTGTCAAATAATGTTTGCTTAGTTCGATAAGTTTGGTATTTTCGCAATGTAATTTACACAAATTTGATGACCTTTCAGGAATCGATGTGGACGTGCACGTCGCATTTCGTTGTTGTGGTGCCTTTCCATTTTCATGACAATGAAAGACGCTTAACCACGCTAGGACCAAAGTGATTTTTGACAGAAGTTCCATTCTTCTGATTGATGTTTTACAAATCTACTTAGCATGATATTTATACTGTGCAAAATCATTGTACCTTAAAAGAAGAAAATTATTTTTTTGTTACTTGGTATATAAGAGCTTGACACCAAGTGTTCTTGTAAAATCCACATTTGAATATGATCAATTCACTTAATAGGTTATCCTTGCATCCATATATTTTCAAATTTTAAAAACGGTTTCTTTTTTCAAATAAGCACCGTTAATACAGGGAAAAATATATGGGAATAAATGAACATTAGAAACAAAATCAAGTTTGTACAACCATGACCATCATTTGTATTAAAACTTCAACTAAATAATATCACAAAAACAAAAAAATAAAAAAAAAACTGTCTTTAACATCCGGATACGCGTATTTTAAATTGCCGTGTAAAAATTAAACGTTTTCGTTTATTAGTTTTGCTCAAGTGCACTGCAGAATATTAGTTTCTAGACTTCAGAGTAAAATTAAAATTAGAAATGATTTATGATATAAGGCTAAGTATTAGACTGGGCCAAAAAAATTGACTATTTTTTTTTTGAAAGATATATCGAGAATATCATTCAGAATGACAAAAAAAAATTTTCGTAAAAGTTTGAGCCCTTAATATCAATTTTAAGAGGTCTATCATCGCTAATTTTGATTTTTAGTCATAATTTCATGTTTTGCGTCAGAACTGACAAAACATTGAAGTAAAAAAAATTCATTTTGACTTACTTTTATATAAAATTAAATTCCCTACAAAAAAGGTCTAACTGAAAATTTTCGTCAGACAAGCCGTTTTTGAGTAATTAAGCTTAATAAATTGTTATTTTTCTTCGATTTTACTTTTTTAATTTGGAATTTTGTAACTAACGAATCAATGAATATCTCAAAATGATCACAATGGATTTTTAAAGGAAATTAAATGCTCTACAAAAAAGGTCTCTTAATATTTTTGTCTAAATTTAATACTTCAAAAGTTATTCACAATTGAAATTGAAAAAAAATTGAAATTTCAAGTTTTTCTTTCTTAACTCAATTTTTTTTTACTTAAAGGAACAAATTGACTTTTTTGAACATTATTAATCATCATTCATCGAAAATCTCTTAATATTCACCATTATTCTAACAATATTATTACGAAAATATATAAATTTAACAATAAATATGAATTTATTTTTGCCTAATTGATCATTTCTCAACAAAAACATGGTTCTACTATCTTAAAATTATTTATTTATAATATTTCATACATTTGTGAATTTTTATGTTATTAATATACACGCTGGGGGGAAATCAAAAAAAGAACGAACTGGTAGTTTGCCGTATTAAAAGCAAGTGAATTTATTGTTTTAAATACCCTACTTTTACTCGTACACAAAATAAATGCTTATTTTACAATAAATTAATTCTAAATAAAATGTACAAATATACAAAAATGTAATGTAAGGAAATATGATTAATTTTATATTGCCACAGGTTGATTCGTGTATATCTGTTGGAGGTGTTGGGTGTTGGTCGTACTATTTTGTAAATGGTGTCATGTTGTTTATGTTGTTTTGTTTGTTTTGGTAATTCGATTTATGTTGTGTGTGGTGTTATTCTATTGTTGTTCGCAACAGTAAGAAATCTGACAATCATGTGTACGCTAGCTTACAATCGTGTAATCTTCCAATTAATTGTCAGAAAATGTATCTGACAATTAATTGTAAGACGGTAAATTATAAAGTATTTGATAATCGTGTACACACACAATTTACTGTCAGGCCTGTTAATTTTTATCGTTGTCTGATGTTTCTGACAATGAAGAAATTGTAAGACGTACGTATTTTAGTATCATACAATTTTTTTATTGTCAGACAATTTGCAGCCAAGGTTCAAATGAAGCAGTTTCCATAACCAACAAAAACTGATAATTAATTGTGTGTGTACACGGTTAGTAGAAAATCTACCAATCTCTTACAATTAATTGGTAGGTATTTATCTAGCTATCTGAAAATAAATTGTCAGCCAATTTATGACAATAAATTGCAAGAGATTTTAGATTTTATAACAACCATGTACACACACAACTTAGATAATTGTCAGACATTGTCAGGTGTTACAATATTAGTTGTGTTCAACCAAGAAAAGGCCAGTGTAGAGTAGTGTAGTGCAGTGCAGGTTCATGAAAACTGTCAGAGCAAACTCAAGCAGAAACGTCATACGTCAGATGTTAAAAAAAAGAAAACAAATTAAATTCGGCGCAAGTAAAATGCCTTATGCCTGCGCTAAAGTCGATGGTAAAGGGAAGAAATTCATTCCCACTGCTTGCGACGACGTTGTTGGCTTTTTAGGCACAAAATCTCTTCCTCCTCTCTTCACCTTTTTTCATCAAACTTTTAAACACTTGCGTTCGGAATCCTTCGTGCAAATATACATACATAAATATAGATTTAATTAAGATATTATTGGATTAATTGGAGAACACTGAATCACCAGAGATTGCCCTTCACTCGAAGTTAGCTCTAATCTATGCATTATTTAAAAACTTTAATCAAAAATACAAAGCGCGGAAAAAAATCAACTTTATTCGTTAAAAAAATATAATCGAATAATGACAACAACTGATTTTGACAGTTTTCACCAACCTGCACTAGCTCAAAAGGTAGTGCAAAATATTCTGAACTAGTGTACACTAGTTCAGCTCAATGAACGCTAATCAGTGTAAGTCAGTGCAGAAATTTTCTCAATGAACACATAAAAGTTACACTTTTCTGCCCAGAGTAGTCCAGTGCAGCTGGTTGAACAGAACTGATGTAAGATCTACCAATCGTGTACACTTAGCTTAGTAAAAATTATTTTGACTTGGCTTTTGACATCTGCCACATTTAAATTTGGCATACATACATATGTATTTTTTTACTCAATAGCTAGAGTTGTCAGTGAGCGTATGAAAAGGTCGGTCGATGTCCTCGTGCCGTGCTGTGCTTAAGTTCGTTTTTTTGCCTTCGTCTCTGTCCCCGTCGCAGACGCTCCACAAAATATAATAGTTTAATCAAACAAAAACAAAAAAAATAGGAAACAGAATTTTTTTTAATAAATACATACCTACAAAAAAAAAATTATAATCACCCAAACTCAAAATATAAAAAGAAACAAATAGCCACAACAACAAAACAAGAACAAAAAAAAAAAAAAAAAAATCAAGCACACAGGAATAAATAACAACAAAAAATACCTATGTCCATTGACATACTAGCACAAATAATCATATACAGATGTCTTACGCCTATGGAGCAGAGTGACCTATGAAATTGAAAAAGCTTTATTCTATAAAGCTTTTTAAAAAGCATTTTTTCTACGAGAATCAAAGTTCTTTTCGCAGGATTTTGTAGGATAGGATTTCTCTTCTCTCAATTATGTGTTGCTTCTCTTTTGTTCACCCTTTCCTACAATTTTTGTTTATATTTGCATTCGTTCACCCCTTTGTAACGATCAAGCCACAGACAGTTGATTTTTTTTGGGTTGTCTGAGGTTTGCGATAAATATAAAATGTGTGCTTCTTGGGTTTGACCGATTATTAAAGTTGGTTGATAATTAGAAAGATTTTTTCAATAAACTGTATCGTCGGTAGTTATGTATTTGTACATAGTTTAAATGACGGAAGGAATTTCTTTATTTAATTTTTTTTTCATTCGTCTGAAGTTGATTTTAATAAAGGGCACATTTTTGTTGCGTAATTATGTAGTTACATTCGCCTTTTCTATTTTGTAAGAGTATAGGAATATTATACAATATACATATTATATTTTTATAGTAGGTAATGTAGGTAGGAAGATACCTAGGTATTTTTAGGGTTTATTATTATAAATTTCAAGATTTTGGACAAGAGCTTGTTTAGTACATATGTAGGTATACTTAGCAGGAAACGAAATTAGCTTGGAAATTTTAAATACGCAATATTATATACCTTGTAAATTAATAAACAGTAACAAAATTCATTGGAATATAATAATTAAGTAGGTACTTATCAAAGATGTCATGGAAATGTCAGTCAACGCTCGAGGTTTGAAGCTAAATTTCGTTTTACAAATGCTACGGTCGCGCTTTTTGACACACAAAATCGTATATACGATCAAACGCCCATTTAACGCCGGACCGACGAACGCGAGATTGTGATTTGGCTATAATTGTCAAAACTGTCAACGAATTGACATTTCTAAAGCAGACGTTTGGAGAGAACGTTTTGAAGCTATTCGACTGCAGCGGGGGACTGAAGGTACCTACAGCTGGTGCTGTCACTGCATCAACCTCTCATGCATCATCATCGCCATCTATGTGGCAAATACAAAACAATATTCAACATCATTCACAATAGGGTGCACCTGCCGTCTGCCATACAAAAATAAATGAAGTAACTAATTTTAAAATATTGTCTTATAACATAACAGGTCTCAAAAGTAAACTTTTGTTACCAGATTTTTTAAATTTATATTAGATTTTGATATAATTATTTTATTAGAAACATTTATCGAGGAAGGAAATGAAAATAATTTTAATAAGTATATTAGCGGTTATAAATTAAAATGGGTTCCAGCCACTAGAAGTAATGTTATGGGAAGAGCTAGTGGAGGCATTCTATGTGGCATTAAAACAAGCACTCTTGGTAGTTTTGTTGAGTTTAAAAGTATTGAAAATAGAGTTTTTATACAAATCAATAATAATAATTCCAAGTATTTTATCATACCACTCTATTTAAATTGTAATAACTGGCAGAATGATTTCGATTACTTGTATAATTTGATAAATACCAGCTCTTTTGGAAATATAATGTTAATTGGAGACCTTAATGCTCGAATAGGTGAATACCAAAATCCCATTTCACATCATAGAGAATCTCAAACGGGCTTCAAAGTGAAAAGAAACTCTAAGGACGGTACAATTAACTCTAATGGCAGAACTCTGATAGATTTCTTCGAAAACTTTGGGTTCTTTGTTTTAAATGGAGTTTCTAAAGGAGATGATAAAGGCGAACTCACTTTCATAAGTGGTCAAGGACACTCTGTCATTGACTTATGTGCTGTGTCTGGTCTATGGATCGAAACCGCAGTTGACTTCGAAGTGCTTGCAGCTACATTTTCTGCTCATCAACCAATTGCAGTGAAAATCTGTTTCGAAAATATAATGCTTCAAAGACCCTCACTTAAGTTACAAAAATTAAAATGGTTGGAGAACAGACGTGTTCTTTATCAATATCGTCTTAATAGAAATATTAATTTCCTCCCTTTAATACAATCATCAAGATCATTTGATGAGATCGCAGAAAGTATAATGGATGCAATAAAGACTTCAGCTTCAGAATTTTATAAATTCGCCACTTTACCGTTCAAAAACTACCTGTTAAACTTCTTCAACCAACTCTACGAAGATGCCTCCGTTCCGATCTGTTTTAATAAAGCGATTATCTTTGCCATTTTTAAGAAGGGGGAGGCGAGCGTTGCTGAGAATTATAGGGGCATATCTATCCTAAATACTTTGCGAAAAGTTTTTAGCTCAATTCTCTATGAGAGGCTTATCAGATGGATTGAGTCAACAAACCGCTTAAGTATTTTTCAAGCAGGGTTTCGGTCCGGATTCTCTACTGTGGATCATATCTTCGCGCTGTCTAGTATTGCATCAAAATATTTAGAGAATTCTAAAAGGCTCTACGTTTGCTTCGTAGATTTTAAAGCGGCCTTTGACACGGTAAGCAGGCAAGCATTGATCTACAAGCTATCATCTATAGGTGTATCTAGGAAATTTCTTCTATTATACTCCAAATTCCTGGATTCAACAACAGCAGCAGTTTGGAATGGGAGGAGCAACTTATCGGAATGGTTTGGGACGTCTACGGGTGTTCCCCAAGGATGCATTCTCAGCCCAATTTTGTTTGCCCTTTATATTGATGCTGTCACTGACATTCTTCCGGGAGGTGTATTTTTTGCGGGCTACTTAGTCAAAGTCTTACTGTATGCTGATGACCTGGTGCTATTGGCTGATACACCATGTGCTCTGCAACTGCAAATCAACAGACTTCAAGACTACTGTTCAACTTGGGGCCTAAAAATCAATACAAGTAAAACAAAAGCTATGATTTTCGAATCTAGACACGGAAGAAGGCTACCGGAGGAATCATGGACCATCAACAATGAGTGCATCGATGTAGTAAAGGAGTTCAAGTACCTGGGAGTGTTGATAGCATCTAACCTTAACTGGAGCAAACATGCAAAGGAGAAAGGTAGGGAAGCCAAACTAGCTATAAATCTGATGTGGCCAACGTTTTTCAGCAACAGAAACATTGATATAGCATCGAAGTACCGAGTGTTCAAAGCAACAGTCAATACTTGTATGTGTTATGGGGTGCAAGCGTTTGGGTACGCACAACATGAAGAATTCGAAAGTATCCAGAGGTTCTTTTTCAAACGACTATTCCGATTACCTAACGCAACACCAACGTATGCTTTACATGTGGAGTCAGGTTTAGCACCGATTTACATCCAAAATCTTAAATCGCATGCCAACTATCTGACTACAATAGTGAAAAGAGAAAACGGACTACATAAGTCAATTTTGTTAAGGCAACTTCGAAGAAACGCAACACCTTTCAAGGAATGGAACCATCTTGCTGCGGCACAAAATGTAACGCTTCCTCTAACTGAAAATAACGTTATTGAATGGCAGAATTTACTTGATGACCTGATTGCTAAAATTGATAATGCGATATATTTACAATATCTAGAAAGAGCATCCTCTTCAGAAAGTAGAAACATTTACAGGAACCTGAACCACCAATTGTCATCCGATATGAATTATTTTTGCAAGGAACTGACTGCAGAAGCTATCGGTATCATTTTTAGAGCTAGAGTCGAACTACTTAACCTTAACTTTGTGCCTTATAGATCCGATTTATCACAAATCTGCACTCTCTGCAATTTAAGAGAACTTGAAGGTACTCACCATTTTATAGCAGTTTGCCCAATATTGCAAGAAATAAGGCGATTATATTTCCAAACCAGCTTTTTGACTTGGAACGAGCTTATTGATATTCTCAATGGATCAATTGGTTGGGTAAATCTCTTTAAATTTTGTAAACATGCTTTGTCATATCGCAATAGTTTTTGAACCTTAAGGAAATATTCTCCCAGTTAAAAAATATTTGTGTTTAAAATCACGTGAAAATTTTATACCTAGTATTTATGTTTCAAATCATTAAAATTGCATAAAAAGCATCCTTCAAATATTTGTGTTTCAAATCACGTAAAAATTGTATAGTATTTATGTTACAAATCATTAAAATTGCATAAAAAGCTTAATATCTTTCAAATATTTGTGTTTCAAATCACGTGAAAATTGAATAGTAGATATTTATTTATGTTTCAAATCATTCAAATTGCTTAAAAAGTTTAATATCTTTCAAATTTAAAGTTTAAAATGTATCTCAACATTATCTATCATTACTATGATCGGTTATAAACTAATTGTATTTTAAACAAAAACTATTCCCTTTTTTAAAGATTCGCTTTTTCTTTAATAATTTTTCTTTAAAAGTAGAATAAGTTGATAAAATAAATAAAAATGTAAAAAAAACTGTCTAATGAAGATTTAAAAACTTTCATATTTTACTTATATGTATGTATTTTATTTTAAAAAAAAAATGTCTATCAGGCAGACGGCAGCTTAGCCATGTCCTTATATTCTTAGCTTTAATAGAATGTAAAACTTATATATTGTAATAAAGAAATTTATCTATCTATCTATCTATCTATCTATCCTGAGAGTGAAAGTTGACAAAATTGATTTATGGCCACGTTTCAGGTCAAAATACCACACTGTGCGTCGGATGCTTTCTGGATGGAGAGAAACCGACCGACAAAGATATTAAACTACAAGCAGCTCCTGCGACAAGTGATCGGCTATTACTTCCCAGTCTAGTTTTCCATCTCAAGACAGCTATGAAAGAACTTCAACTATTCGAAAGGAAAATACTGAAGATCTACACTAGACTCTATTTCGACCGTCAACGACAGAAACACTACAGGAACGAGCATCTCTACACAGAAGCGAATTTAATCCCAGTGGAAAAATATCTAGTTCATTCAACGAACAAACTAATGCGGAACATCATCGACCACCCGAATCAGCTTATGAGAAGGATGACCACAGAACAACGACATCTCGAACCGAGGTACCTCAGTGGGATGGAAACTCTGGATGACAACGTAATCATGGATAACGAGGAAATAGCGTTCTACGCTGACATTGGGGCAGCCCACTACCGCGACTAACGCTATCTCTGACCACAACCCAGAAAAATCACCACTGACAACCAGGAATGAACACCTTAAAGACGGTACAGTCACCAACCTTTTAAATTTTGTTCGTCATGTAAATTTTATATAAAAATAATTAAACTTAAGTCACTGTATATAGTTAGGCTCCCTATGAGACAACAAATGTAAATTTTCATACATATGTAGTATCTTATTAGTTGTAACTTGTAAGCCAAACTGTAAATAGTATGTTCAATAAAACAAAATTGAATTGAATTGTGCTTCCCACATTTAACCAGAACTTTAATAACAATTTTTGGGGCCCTCAAACGGGGGTAAGCTTTTTTGTGAACGATTAAGCGTTCTTCGTACGCTCTTAATTTTCATATCTAATATTTTCGCGATTTCCTTCGATTTTCTTCTCAAGCGAAGAATTTTTTCCCCTACGGCCCATTACTGAAATTGAAATACTAAAATTGTCACAGTTATAGTTTCAAACTAATAAACAGAAATAACGAAGGCGTTTTTTCATACTTTTTCGGGTAAAACCCCTTACAGATTTTCTAAAACCAACCCATGCAAATGGTGCACTATAACACAGATTAGAACTAAAAATAAATGGTTGCAATCCATTTGTTTTTAGAAAAGTTACAGCATTTTGAAAAATATTTGAGTAAAAGATCGAATATTAATATATACAAGAGGTATGTATATGAAAAAGGAAATAAATAAAGTTTTTCGTTTCTTTTTTTAAACTATATATTGCTATAGGTCAAGTGTTAAGACTTATTTCAACTAGAGATGTCTTACTCTTTATACACTGCAGGCCAAAAGTTTGAGTCTACTCTCATTTTTCGAAGGAAAACCAAAGTCTAGCACCGAAAAAAAAAAATTAGTAAAAAATGAGTATGTAGAATTTATGAGGAGACAAAATAAGGAGAAAAATATTTTCATTATGTTGTTTACAAATAGGAATTTATTTTAAAAAAGAAACAATGATTTAAATCGATTTTTCGTCGAAAAAGCCTCCTTTACACTCGATTACTTTTTTACAATTCTTGGCAATCTACCTATGTTCTAGAATTTTTTTATTTGGTATATTGTTCCAGCAATCCTGTAATTTATTCCACAACGCAGATTTCGATGAAGGGCATTGATCCCGGACCCTTCTATCCAGCTCCTCCCACAATAACTCTATAGGGTTTATATCCGGTGATTGCGGCGGCCACGTCATGACTTTTAAAATTTCTTCTTCTCTCTGCTTTAGGTAATCCTGGCGAAGTCTCGCATGTGTTTAGGGTCATTGTCCTGTTGGAATACGAATCCTTCACCATTAAATCTTAGTCCAGAGATCAAAGCGTTTTTTTCAAGTATCTTCTTTTACGCCTCCTTGTTCATTTTTCCAATAATTCGAGTCAAATCTCCAACTCCACTTGAAGAGAAATATCCCCAGACCATCACAGAACCACCTCCATGCTTGAAGGTAGGGAACTATACAGTCGGGTAGCATCTCTAACCGTTTCAGCTTGTTTTGTGGTAGAAGAAGGGGTTTTCGAACAGCAACTCGTCCAAATAGTCCAGCATCTCTTAGCCTCCGTTTGACGGTTGTCAAAGACAGCGGCTTATTCCGTGTTGATTTCAGCACGTATTTCCGGTGCTGTTTTTCGCCTATTGCGTTTGCTTGTTGTTACTATTAACAGATCCTCGTGTTTAGTTGTAGATCTAGGCCGTCCTAACCGCGGTTTATCCTCAAGAAGTCCGGTTTGAGCGTGCCGTTCAATGGCACGTTGAACGCAGCCCTTCGATATCTTCAACTGCGAAGCAACTTCAGACTGCGATTCGCCTTCTTTAATAAGAATGATGATTGCAGAACATTTTTCAATCGTGGTTTCCGCAACTTTTCCCATTTTAAACTAGTGGTTTACTCAAAAGATGAAGAATCTCAAATAAATGCTTATGACTTCAAAACGTGGGTTTTATATAAAAAACTTGCAATCCAGGTCTAAAATGTTTTAGTTTTGAAAACCTTTTTTATGTTCGGCATCATAAAAAAGTGCTGAATCAACAACAGTCATAAAAATTTATAATTATGAAAAAAAAAAACAAATACGTCTCAATAATCCATATAATCGGTTTTTCCATATTTATTAAAAAAAAACACCCTTTTTAAAAAAAATCTGGATTCAAAATCCAACTTTTACTACCCTGAAGTTGTTGCGTATTGTTCAGGTAAAAAAATTAGGTAGAAAACCCACTCTTTAATTAAAAAAATCAACCCCCAGGCATTAATGAAGTCAGTTGACTATGTTGGACTCAAACTTTTGGCCTGCAGTGTATATGTACATTACTTCTTCGTTCATTGCAGAAATAAAGCAAAGTACTTGTACCAACGATGACAACATATTCACAAATTTGGTCTGTAATCGTGGGTGATAAATTTTGTTTCATTATTCGAATAGGAGCAGGTATGTAAATATTCAACATTAACACCTTTTTCATGGCTATTGTTTCTTATAAGTTATTTTCATACATAAATATGTACATAGTTTAACCAAGAACATTTTAGAGAACAGGTTTTTAAACTAATTATTTTAATCAATAATTTGTATATTTAATCCTACCAGATGATTGTTTTCTATGACCTTAACAGACTTAATTTGTGTCAAACGAAACTTAACAAAAACAAAAAATCGATCCGGTGTCACAAAATTTTATTATGGGAATGAACTTACCACCATTTTTCCTAATTGAATTCCCATCACAGATTTCTTAAAATTAACATTCACGATTTTATTAAATTTCACGAGAACAAATAACTATGCCATATTATGTGCATCTCAACAGCATAAATAGATTGCAATTCAAAAATTCCAAAAATATAAATAATTTGTTGATTTTTTAACTATACATTACAGTACAGAATGACCAATGACAGTTGCTTATTGTTTTTGCCAGAGATACTTTTAAGGGATATTATACATAAAAGAGGTAGTCAAATAAAAATGAAAACCTTATGATCTCTATCGGCCGCGTTCACTTCGTAGACCGATAGGGTATCTAAGATACTTTAGTATCCGATACGTTGGCGAACGACCAAAACCGGATAGGTAACATTTACTGTCAAAGTCAAAAAAAGACGTGAATCGTCCAGGGTTGGCCGATTCAACTATATGACTAATTTATTACAATTTGTTACGTCTGCTACATACGTAGTTAATTCATAAAATAAATAGAACAATGGAATCCAAACAATTTTGCACATTTATGATCTTATGAAGGTTTGTACAAAAACTGAAAATGTTTCATTTACCATAAGGATGAGGAATTGTAGGAATTATACATGATAGATGGGAAGTTTATTTTTGGAGACAAACAATTTTCTTTGGCATAATCAAAGGATTTGAATTATGAACACATAATTTAAAGATATTTTTTAATGCTGAATTTATTGTACAAGGTATGTTGCGACGATTTAGTTGCAGCAAGAGACCATTTGCTAATCCGCAAAACAAACAATTAATATTATATATGTACATATGTATACTGGATTACAAATCCTATGAATTTTTTTTTATTATAATAATTCAATAAATATTTAAGAATATAATATTGTATAGCCCTTATAAATATATACAACTGACAATGTCTATTAAGTTTTTAGTTCAAATATTTGATAATTTAATCAATGAGGAAAGGTAAATTGAAAAGGGCAGATTTTTTAACCACAATTTATCTCACGCCAACGAGGTTTCTTTTTTTATGATTTTAATTAGCGGTGAGCTTTAAGCCGACAGAGTTTGGCTACGATTTCTTTTAGTGCTTGTTCGCATTTGGTGAGCAGACGCTGTCGTTTCAAGGTACGTACATATAAGTATTACCAAAAAACTTTTTAAAAATAATAAAAACCAAGAACTGGTAATTATATTGAAACTGTTTATTTTTAAGGAGCGCAGCACACTTGTCGAAGAGAGTTCCGGTACGATCATTTTCCATTTTAATTGGAGTAAATCCACCTTCAGCCCAATAATTATGTAGTTTTTTGACCAGCCATTTTCACTTCGCTTATTAAAAATGAATAAGTATAACTAACATACCCTCCAGAGCTAAACTCTTGAAATCTGACAAAAAAAACCTCCCATACAACTCTCTTATATCCCATTGTTATACCTAAGTATTAATATCTTGTTATGAAACTGAACTGGGTTTCATAACATTTTTATTTTAAGAGTTAAACACTTTTCCAGCTTAAAACTACTTAAATCTTATAGCTAAACTATTTTCTCTTCTTGCAATAAGATTATATAAGCTTATAGTCTTAAAAGAATCCTTTTCTGAAAACTCAGCTCTAAATATGTCCATATAATCCCATAACAAGTCATGTTTAAGAGTTAAGATCATTTCATACTTCTATGAAAACCCTAAAAGAATTTGATTGTTAGATCATTGTCTGACAATTAATTGTAAGAATTCTGACAATCATGAGTACGCTAGCTGACAATGACGGAAAATTGTAAGGTTTTTGATAATCGTGTACACACACAATTTATTGTCAGGCCTGTCAATTTTTATCGTTGTCTGACGTTTCTGACAATGAAGAAATTGTAAGATGTTCGTTTTTAGCATCATACAATTTTTTCGTTGTCAGACAATTTGCAGCCACAAGGGGTTCAATTGAAGCAGTTTCCATAACCAACAAAAACTGACAATTAATTGTGTGTGTACACGGTTAGGTAGAAAATCTACCAATCTCTTACAATTCATTGGTTGGTATTAAGCCGGCTATCTGAAAATAAATTGTCAGCCAACTTGAGACAATAAATTGTAAGAGATTGGTAAATTTTCTACCAACCGTGTACACACACAACTTAATTGTCAGCTCATTGGTAGATAAATATTGTCAGACATTGTCAGGTCTTACAATATTGTAAGATCTACCAATCGTGTACACTTAGCTTTACGCTCCAGCCAAAAGTTTTTGCGGCATCAAGTAGCTTGAAGCTGTTTACAGTTATTAAAATGTTTTTTTTTTTTGTTCAGTTTGTCAACAAACTGTTTTTTTTTTTTTTTTTTCTTCCATCAAACTGTCAGATTCATTAGAAATGGAAAAGTGAATCCGTTCAGTACAGTAGATTTCAAGTAGATTTATTTGAAATCTCGAATGGAGATGATTAATTTTTTTATGGTAAATCTAGTGATTTCAAGAAGATTTCAAGTAGATTTGAGTAAATCTGAGAGTATCGTTCAGTGGAGACGTAGTATAACCCTTGTATATATATCTTATAACTTATAGTATTATCAATTGACGTGTTTTTATGTTAGAGTCCCTAGCTTGTGATGTCGCTGAAACCAGTCAAATTTGACAGTGGAGAGTAGGATAAGAGAGATAGAAACAAGTAGTAGTACCCAAGGGGGTATGCAAGATGAACAAGCCTTTCAATGTCCGCTTGCAGTTGTTGTAGAGTTTCGTCCCTCTTCTGAACTCTGGAATTGAGTTGCACTTTGAAGACTTCTTTCATGTGGCTGTTACCAAAGCGTTTGTCTATAGCCAAAACCAAGGAATTGAAGTCGCCGCTCTTATCTGCTGGTATGGTTTGCAACAACTCAGCAGCTGCTCCTCTAAGAGCAAGAGTTAAGGCTATATACTTGTCAGCCTCATCCCAACCATTTGTTGTGGAGGCTGCCTCGAATTGCTTCTTGTATATAGACCAAGAAGTTTGTCCATCAAAGGTTGGAGGTTGCATCTCCTTTTTCCTCAAGGTTTCTCCAGAACATTCCCGAATCTTTATATTTCGAATACGATCTAACTCTTTTGAAAATGTCTTCATTTTGTTGTCGACTTGATTCTCCAATAATGAAACACGTTCGGCTTGATTCTCCAACAATGAAACACGTTCATCAAGTGCAGATACATTCTTCTCGATGTTAACAAGCTTGCCTTCTAGCATGTTTTTCTGCTCTTCGAGAAGGTCTTTTTGTTCGTTATGCTGTTTATCAAGGCGTTCGAGAATATTCTTTTGATCGTTTTTCTGTTCATTTCTTTGCTCTTCGAAGCGTTGAAGCAGAAGACTAATCATATTTGAAACATCTGCATTTTTACTTACGTCTGCTTCCTCAGCGTCAGCTTCAAAGACAAAAATGTCCGGGTCTTCATTTTGTTGTTTCAAATATTCGGCCAAACGTAGAACAAGCTCATTTTTCGATCCTGCTCTAGAAAGTTCTCGCTTGCCTAATTCACTTTTTAGCTCATTACAATTGAGCTCTTTCAGTAACTTGCTCATTTTTATTCACTTTTTTTTTTTTTTTTTTTCTTATTATACTTAAGCACAATGGCCCTGAGTAATAGATCCGAATCTAGCCTAAGTTCGATTTTAACCAAATATTCGTAGAAATAAAACAAATTTCAATTATAAATACTTAAAAGCTGCTTTCCTGTAACTAAGTTAAATTTAAAATGATAGAATCACAATAGAACTTTACGAATCTGGTTAATAGAAATCTGTTTGTGTATCAGTTCACAATAACGAAATTATGAAAATGAGTCACAATTATTGGTATAAATAAGACTTTTGTAAATTTGATCTGTTACTACGAAATTTTAAAAGCAACTTTTCTACAACTAACAAAAAGTGACTTTAAAACCGATTCTATGAATGTCTATTACTAAGGGCCAATAAGTTTTATTCCACTTTTCTGACACCAATGTAATATTTTTGCTAGGTTCGTTAAATAAAACTTATTACTCTTTCTAATACTTCTTCTTTATTTTTACTTTCGAAATCACAACAATTAATCTCAACTTATAATCAACTCAAATACTTTATTCAAATAAAATCACACTTGTTTTACACTTCCACAATCCAATAAGCAGAGTTTTGCACACTTCCGTAATCAAAAATCAACTGTGTCGTGCTCACCGCGAGCACTCCCTTATATACTCATGTTAGTTGTTCTCGAAAATTCGCGAAGCTTCTCGTCTTGGAATGTTCTAGATGGTTGGAATAAGGGGAAATACGTTTGACATTGGAAAAGAGCTTTTTGTTTCTTCCATAAATTAGATATGTAATTTTCCAACAGATGGCGCTGTAGTAGTATAAAGCTCTGTTCACGACAATACACTCATTTCATTCTATTTTTATTAAAATTGTTGTTTAACTTACTGTTTTGTGTCCATATTTTTTATCCGAATGCAGATTTGTTCATTAAAATGGTCTACACAACTGCTTCGAACCAGTTGTCTGATTTTGACGCTTATTACAACTGAAGCACAACTCAACTTACTTACATAATACGAAGAGACAACTGAAAAGTCGACCATTTTGTTAGTTGTCTGCTAATCGACAACTGGTTGTGCTTTGACAGTCAACTGGTTGTGATCGATAATACCAATTTTAAGAATTAACACTAAAGTATAGTTGAGTTGTCTTCCATAATAGGGGGATTATTTGTTTAACACTTTTATCATTTTTTTTATGGTTTCTACTGTTTAAATTACGCTCATTGTAAGGGTATAATCAAACAATGCTTTGGTGTGCTAGTAAAAAATGTGCCTTTTTTGAAACAGTTACGTTTTTTACGTTCGTTTTGTTAACTTCATAAAATTTGTACATAATGAAGCACGCATTGAAGCCAAAGTTTTTTTTACTCTAGATAGCTTAAATAATGATGCAGACCATAAAAAAATGCCCCATGATCAATGTTAAAAAAATAGACACGAAAATTTGTGACAATTAAAGATTTACGAAAAATCACGCATGGCAGTTTTTTCTAAAATGTATATCATATAGGATTATTTATGAGGGCACGCACTCAAAATGAATGATTTCAATTAATTTTGAAAAAAAAAACAAAAATTGTACTAAGTAATCTTATGTTAAACATTATTTTTGCAATAATACAAAACGTTAATTATCCACGCACGCAGCCAAAAGTCTCAATATTCGATGATTTTTTCGATTTAAAACACTTTCGCACTATCTCGATGGTTCATTTTATAAATTGAATAGTTAAAACTCAATGATATATATAATATTATAAGTTCCAAAACCTGAATATTTATTAATAATGTCTATATATTTCGACGCATGGCAAAAGCTAAAATTTGCACGGATAAGCCCATATAATTAAAATTTGTAAATTATTATCGATTTTGCTATACAAAATTATCTATAATTCCAGAAATACTTAGGAGAGGCACCAAACAGTGTATTCGTTTTTATACTCGCTGCGTTCGCTGTATTCGGTGTGTTTATAACTGTTAGGCTTGTTCTGTTCTATTTGGTTCAAGCATTCAAGCCTAGGAGAGAAACCAAACAGTGTATTCGTTTTATTATAAAGGAATCGAATGGTGTGCAGTGTTTCTTCTTTTAGAATAGTGTATTCATTTTCAGTGTACACTACTTTCTATGCATGCAACGAACAGAATACACTGAAGTACTGTGCTTACTCAGAGAAGGTAAATGAATGTATTCATACAGACCTTTATTCTCAACTCCCGAGTTGAAAATCTAAAGTTGTTCAACTTGTGATTTGAAAAATATCCTGGGATATTTGTTAAA
Organism: Chrysotoxum bicinctum; assembly: GCA_911387755.1. Classification (NCBI taxonomy): domain Eukaryota; kingdom Metazoa; phylum Arthropoda; class Insecta; order Diptera; family Syrphidae; genus Chrysotoxum; species Chrysotoxum bicinctum. The sequence goes on from OU426987.1 coordinate 119,594,337, forward strand.
ATAAAATACAAACTGTCATTTTCAAAATTAAATTTGAGTTTATTCGGTCAATAAAATTTGGTTTTTGTGTGATGAAGTAATGAAATATGTTTTCCTCGATCTATTATGGGTGAAAATAAGTTGTTAAAAATCGGGAACGTTTTGTATTGTATGGAATTGTTGATGGTTCATTTGTGGAAGCTAACATGTCAACAAATCCGGGTATTTCTGGATAATTTGTATTTGAATAGCCTGAGTCCCCAAGTGAGATTCACCTATTTCAAATCTAGTTTTCAATCATTTTCTGAGCCCAATGTAATGAACATATTAATGCACTTGCTAAAACTCTATGTTTTATATATTATTATTATTTGTATAAATAAAAAACTAATAAAACCTGCCAGCTAGCTACAGTATAATTTATTTTTAAATTCGCGAAGGCACATTTAGAGAAAACCATCCCTTGCGATTTCTTAAGGTTTCTGCATCACTTCCGCCTGGTGATTGTATTCGAACATGTGTACAATCAATTGGACTAATTGTCCTACGAAACTTGGCTTTAGCGAAAAAGCCTTGTGATGCCTAAAGTTTTTCCTGATGCGTTTCCGGCATTCGAAATAACCATGGTGCTAGATTGACAATCGGCTCTATTGAGGTAACCGTCGGAGTGGAACTTTCTCCGCAACGTATCCTTCGTCGGAGATTCAATTTCAGTTCGAAGTAGCTTTCATCGGAAGAATTTTTACAGAAATCCAGCGACGCATTGCGATGGATATAAATTTCAGACAGAGATGTGCCAATTAACCGATAAATCGAAAATGCGATATATCATCGATAGTTTTTTATAAAATAAACACCTTAAGCGTTGTTCAGGATTAATCAACCTAAATTTAAATTCAAACATTCAAACAATTCATTCATAAACTAAGTTCATTTACAATTCCATTTAAAATTACTGCAATTTGATCAAATTTAATTTCATAAAATATTTTGTTAACTTGTCAAACATAGCGAATTATACCCTATGAAATTTTTGCTCTTAAAACCTTTAATCTATGCATATGCAGTTATGTTTTTTGCCTACATAATCTATTCTTGCAGTAACAAGTTGTTTGCACAGTTAATTTAGTTTCACTCAATTGTTTGTTATTCTCTTTTGTGCTTTTTTTCTTAACTTAACCAACAAGAACTTTTGTAAGAAATCTTTCTTTTTGAATTGGACCTGCAAGCTGTAAGCATCATTGGTAACATATTGTATCAAATTATAAGACAAATATACATAATACATTTAATTGAATTTTACACATATATATTTTTTTATTTCGACATTCAACAAAAGACAATTACGATAAAACATTTAATCAAACAACATTAACTACAGTCCATATACTCGATTATTTATTCGTAAACATTAACTGGTCCTTTGAGCCGGATATAAAGATTTTTTTTATTAAAAGTGTTTTTTTTTAAGCAGCGAATTACATATATTGATTGTATGATATTTGTATATATGTCTTTCGAGGCTCCTCATTCGCCGCATCTGTGAAACCTGTACAGTGAACTTGTACGACTCTTTTAATTGATTCGTTTAATCGTTTTTTTTTTATTTAATCGAATCGTTTAATCATTTGAAATTCAATGTGATTAAAGCATAATTTATCAGTCTGATTTGTTCTGCAAAAACATAATACTGTTTTATTTCGATTTATTTTGTTTCCTTTTTGCAAAGAACATATACTTTGGTTTTCGTTGACAAAAAAATTAATTGTGCCCTTTTCGATATGGCGAACGCATTGAAGGTCAAATGTGGTAACGCAAAGGGGCGTTTAACGCGAGCGGCAGCATTTGTGGAAACAATCGATGAGTACACATCTCTAGAAATGCTCGAGATTCGTTTAAATAAACTTGAGACCGCGTGGTCAGAATTTTCTACTCTTCATAACGAGATTCTTGAACAGTCTCAAGAAGATGAAGTCGGTGAAATTGAAAACGAATTTTCGACATACGAAGCAAAATATTTTGTTACCAACGCCCAAATAATTAAAGCTATTCGTGAAAGTGTAAATTCTAATGAATTATCGTCAAATACGTCAGCTATAGATCGGTTAGTTGACCAGCAATCGGTTTTTTTTGGAAAAATTAAACAATTCGTCTTCGTTGTCGACGAATAATTCAAATACAACCAAACTTCCAAATATCGTTGTGCCACCGTTCAGTGGAAGCTATAAGGATTGGCCATCCTTTCGTGATTTATTTCTCGGACGAATCTTAGCTCAACTCATAAGTTTCATTATTTAAAATCTTATTTACGTGGTGATGCAGCTAATCTCATTAAACACATTAGCATATCCGATGCTAATTATGCTGAAGCATGGGATCGTTTAGAAAAACGTTATGATCGTAGACAATTAATCGCTCAATCATTTATTGAAACGTTTTTGTCGCTTCCTACTACAAATGTTTGCAATGTTCAAACTTTAAGAAAAATTTCTGATGGTGCCGATGAAGTTGTGCGTGGGCTTAGTGCGTTGGGTAAATCGAGTCGCGACCCATGGCTCATTTATTTATTATTAAATAAACTTGACCCCGATTCAAAACAAGCGTGGGCAGAACATATCGGTTCTCGTGAAGACTGCACCATAGCAGAATTTTTAGAATTTTTAGAAGAGCGATGCGATGCTCTTGAGGCATGTCAGTCTCTTAATAGTCGTTCGGTCACAACGCGGACAAAGCAACCAACTAGCATTCGGGCTCATTTAACTGGTCCTTCAAATCCAAAATGTCCAATGTGTAAAGAGGATCATATCCTTCCGCAGTGTACCAAATTCGTGGCGTTAGACATTGACTCTCGTCGAAGTTTTGCAAAAACAAATTCACTTTGTTTTAACTGCCTTAGGGCTGGCCATTCGTCGCATAAATGCCATTCCTCGTTTCGTTGTCGAGTGTGTAAATCACGCCATCATTCGCTTGTGCATTCTGAAGAAGCATATAACAAATCTCAATCTTCTTCTTCGACTTTTTCGCTTCAATCTCAACCTCCGTTATCAACATCTACAGCTAGATCTTCAGTTACAACTGCAACTCCAGCTACTGCTCCGAGTAAGATCATTAATAACCATTCGCTTGAATTTAGCTGTCGAAAGAAAACGCTTTTACCAACCCTTTTGGCTAAAATTCAAGATATTCAGGGAAATCTTATAGACTGTCGTGTGCTTCTAGATTCCGGGTCACAATCTACATTCGTTGTTGAATCGTTCGTTCAGAGACTCGGGTATCATAGAACTCATTCAAGAATCCCTATTCTCGGTTTATCGGCTACGGAAATAGGATATACAAAAGGGCGTATATTGTTAAACCTTCGATCTCGTTTCAACACGTCGCATTTATGTGTTGATGCATTCATAATGGATAAATTAACTTCGAATTTACCACCTAAATCGATAGATGTGTCTTCTTGGCCTCATATCTCAAATCTCGAACTCGCTGATCCAAATTTCAATATCGCTGCTCCCATTGATGTTCTTCTTGGAGCTGATAAGCTTTGGAGCATTCTTAAGAGTGGACAAATTCGTGGTCCTGATGGGTGCCCAATTGCTCAAAGTACTTCGTTCGGTTGGGTCATAACGGGTCAATTCTTTGAATCAGAAGAATCGAATTACTTTACGTCTTTGCATTCTTTAGTCGGGAAGTATGTCGTTCAACTTCCATTCAAAACAACAGATCCATCTTTCGAAAATACTCTATCTTTTGCTGTGTCGCGTCTCTATGCAATGGAACGTCGTTTTAATCAAAATTCCAATTTGCGAGAGTTATATGCTAAGTTCATGCGGGAATATATTGACTTAGGTCATATGACTCAGATTCCTCGTGAAGAAATTGCCATTCCTGATGGCAAATGTTTTTATCTTCCTCATCACGCAGTTGTGAAGCCGGACAGCTCGTCCACAAAATTACGTGTCGTGTTTGATGGTTCAGCTAACAGTACTCTTTTGATAGGCCCTCCTATTCAACGCGATTTGATAGGAGTGTGTTTACGTTTTCGTCAACATTCGTTCGTGTTTACTGCGGACGTGGTTAAGATGTTTCGCCAAATCTGGGTTGATGATTCACACGCTGATTATCAGCGTATTGTTTGGCGTGAATCTCCTTCGAAAGAAATCGAGCATTATCGATTACGTACTGTGACGTACGGTACAGCATCCGCTCCATTTTTGTCCGTTCGAATTCTGAAGCAACTTGCAGAAGATTACAAATCGGACTACCCAAAAGCAGCCCGAGTTCTTCTAGATGATGTCTACGTCAATGACGTCATGACAGGAGCTAAATCAACCAAGGAACTCATCGAATTACAATCGGAACTAGTTGCACTTCTTTCCTTGGCCAAACTTCAGCTGCGAAAATGGAGTTCTAATTGTTCTTCTCTTCTAGCTTCGCTCCCCAATGAAGATTGTGAGTACTCTATTTTCGATACAGAACGTTCAAAGTCGTTTGTAAAGGTGCTCGGCATGCATTGGAACCCTTTAAATGACGAATACTCCTTTCGAATGTCAAAGAGTCTTCCAACCATCTTGCTGACGAGGCGATCTTTGCTGTCAGAAGTGTCGCGAATATTCGACCCATTAGGACTACTTGCACCATCCGTTGTTCTCTTCAAAATTCTATTTCAGGAACTCTGGTCATCGAACTTAAATCTTGGATGGGACGACCCGTTGCCTTCAGAATTAGCTGAAAGATGGGCAAAGTACAGACAAGAACTTTCGTTTTTCGAGCTGGTTCGTATCCCCAGAAATTTGTTTGCCTCTTCATCCGATGACGTTGAGCTTAATGGATTCTGCGATGCATCCGCACTCGCGTACGGTGCTGTTTTATACACTCGATGTAAGACCGCAGAAGGATACAAGGTAACCATCGTTGCAGCGAAGACAAAAGTTGCTCCGTTAAAACCGATTTCAATTCCTCGTTTGGAGCTGTGTGGAGCCTTGCTGCTAACTCGTTTGTTCAATCTCATAAAGTCGTCATTTTCGTATAAATTTTCCAAAACTGTAGCATGGTGTGATTCTGAAATTGTTTTGCATTGGCTTTCATCACCTCCTCGTCGCTGGACTACGTTCGTCGCCAACAGAACCTCTGCTATTTTGGAAAATGCTCCAAGGAATTGCTGGAAGCATGTTCGATCGGAGTCAAATCCAGCGGATTGTGCGTCGCGTGGTATCCTTCCGTCAAATCTTCCAAATCATCATCTTTGGTGGACTGGTCCACCGTGGTTATCGCTGGAGGACAGTGAATGGCCAAAACCGAAACTTGTGACCCTTAAACTGGAAGAGAACCAACTCTTACTCGAAAAAAGATTGTGCCCACCTCAAGTTCTTCTAACATCATCCAACAAATTCGATGTCATCGATCATATAATCAACAAAACATCATCGTGGTTTCGGATGCAAAGGATACTCGCTTACGTCATACGTTTCATCTTCAATTACTTAAGTGAAAAATCCAACAAACCTAATCGTCGTTCCTCTTACTTAACCCTAAAAGAAATAATCGTCGCGAAAACAACCATAATAAAATCAGTGCAACAAAACTCATTCAGTGAAGATATTCGCACCCTAATAAACAAAAATCAATTACCCTTAAAATCAAAACTTCTAAAATACTCTCCCTTTTTAGATAACAAAGGTCTTCTAAGAGTAGGAGGCAGGATAAAAAATGCTAACATATCATTTAATATAAAACATCCTTATATTCTGCCTAGTAACAATTTTTCTTCTCTTATTATAGAGGATATCCACAAAGGTAATCTTCACCCACGAATCTACGCAACCTTCGCCATTGTAAAACAACAATATTGGATCTTGGGCTCACGTAACATCATCCGTACCCAACTAACATTTCAGTTTCTATTAGCCTAGAAATATGAACATGCTGGAAATTTCAATTTATATAATGCTTCTAAAGAGCCTTCTTCAAAAATAATTTTCCTATAGAAGTCACGGTTTCAATATCATCTTCTTTTAAACCTTTTGCAAGTAAGATACAAAGTTTTTCAGAGACTAGAACCAATTTTTCGGATATGGTTTTATAAATGAAAATAGAGAAGCTGGAACTTGTATAAATATTGCAATGTGATATGATATAGAAGTTTACATCAGTGAGTTTTCAAAAGGTTTCTATAACAATTTCCTAAGAGCTATATAGAATACGTCTCTTAAGCCTAGCAGACTTTAATAAAAAGTCTTTAAAGAAAATGTCAATGTTCAAACTTCTAAGAACTCTGCAAATGAATCTTAACAGAAACCAATACATTTAATCTTAATTAAAATTAGGAATATTAAATTGCATGCATCAACTAATTATTTGTACACATTTATTGTAATCCATCTATGTACTTTCTAGATATTACTCAGGCAAGTATAAGAGTATAAATAGAGATCCCTATGATATATAGCATAGACAATTAGTTTGATTGTTTGCCTTGTGAACCTTAAGGCTAGGCGCGCACATTCAATTTTTAGTTGCACAACTGTTTGGTTCTTATAGAAAACAAATGTCCGCGCAGGTGCATATAATTATATGTTACACAAAATAGCGAACTCATTTTAGGCAATCGTTTAGTTTATGTCAAAACACAAACTTTTTAGTTGCTCGTTTAGTTGCTTAGTTGAATGTGCGCGCCTACCCTAAGAGTCTAGCGAAGATGAAGTTGAAGTGACGAATAACCAAAATTTAAGAAAAAATACCTTCGAAAGCAGGCAGCTGAATTTCAGATCAACCATTCGGCTCTTAAAAGTTGAATTGCAATTATAAACGAGCGTTTCGAAACAGGTGCGAAGTTATAACCTGAATATCCGAGAACTTTTTTGTTTTCAAACATATAATGCAGCTGCATTTATATGATTATCTTCATTTTGATCTTCTGTGCCCATATATTAGATATAAATGTGAATTTCTTTGGAAGAGGCATATATGTAAATCCAGCATGATATCTCTATATATCCCTCAAAGTGGAAATGCATAAAACTATAGATGGGTGAACTGATCAAAATGTTTGATGGTTTTATTACAAATAATATAAATAAATATTACATGAAAATAATTCACGATATTGAAGAAAGGCATAATGTATACTTAACATAACAAATGTCAAACTAAACAGAATACAAACATTTTACATATATGAATGAATGAATCGTTTTTAAGGACACAAATCAAAACAAAGAAAGAGTTAAGTAAAACATAAAACAAATCACTACGGTCAGCAATTTAAAGATATTTTGTGCGCTCCCATTAGGTATGAAGATTAGGGCTCAATACTGAAAATTAAATAAACATTTTGTAGGTAAACCCAACAAAGGAAACTTAAGACATTTGCTTAGGTTTTGTTTTTCTTGTGTGAACGTGGTCTTGGCAAAATTGTATATCGCAGTCTTGTGTTAATTTTGAAGTTTGAGAAAGAAATAGACTGATTAAGTTTTTGTATCTTCCAAATAATATTCAATATGGCCCAGTGCGTAGAGAGATGGACTATTACGCAAGAGATGCCGAGTTCGATCCCCAAATAAGGTATAATGTCATTCATGTTTTAAAATTATTCCAAATACATTAATTAATAACAATTCCAATGTGATACATAGTTTCAGGTTTAAAATTGATTAAATGTCGGAAAAACGTCTTCAAAGAAACATAAATTTACTTTTATTTTCGCATTTTTCAGGCTCGGTAAAAGTTCGAGTGTAAGCTTGTAATAGACATAAAAAGCCGTACGTTTGTAATTTTTGCGAAGCTTTATTGAAGTCATCTGTCAAAACTTGAACTTCAGTTCAATTTCGAATAGGACTCTGTTAAACTTCTAATAGTTCATACACGAAGCTGGCACTTTTAAAAGATCTGTGCATGGTACTTCTGAGAGGATTTTCAGAATCACTTATAGAAGTCCATAAAAGGTTTTGTGAGCTTGTGTAATATTCTCCTTTTTGTTCTTAAACAACCTTTACAAATGTATTAAAGAACTTCGAAAATATATTTAGTTAGACCGAATCGAAGCTGAAATGTTAGTTGGGTAAGGTAGTGTTTGATTGCAAAAGGTGTTACAAACTGCGAAAAGACACCACTACGCAGCTAATGGGTGACTTACCATCTCAAAGGATCACACAAAGCCGCCCGTTTTCACATACAGGCTGTGATTATGCTGGGCCTTTTAACATCAAGTTTTCGAGAGATCGTAATCCGAAAACTCCAAAGGTATACATATGTTTGTTTGTGTGTATGGCCACAAAAGCTATCCACCTCGAGCTAGTGAGTGACCTCACTTCCGAAGCCTTTCTCGCTGCTTTCCGTCGATTTGTTTCGAGACGTGGACTTTGTTCGAATGTTTATTCAGACAATGGAACCAACTTCCAAGGCGCGCGTCGGTGTCTCAACGAGATGCACAAGATGGTCCTATCAGAAGCATACAACGAGGCCGTGGCTACGGCACTTGCAAAGGACAATGTGGAATGGCATTTTATCCCCCCATCGGCACCCCATTTTGGTGGTTTGTGGGAGGCTGGTGTCAAGTCCGTCAAGTTTCACCTACGGCGTGTAATCGGATCAACCATACTTACTTTCGAAGAACTATACACAGTTCTTACTCAAATCGAAGCTGTTCTAAATTCTCGTCCTCTATGTGTTTTATCAGATAGTGATTTAAATCCTTTAAGACCAGCCCATTTCATTATAGGTGAACCATTTACTGCAGTCCCAGAGCCAACTACTTTGAATACACCAGTCAACCGACTCTCTCACTGGAATCACCTCCAAAATATGGTCCAAGGATTTTGGAAACGTTGGCATATGGAGTACATCACCACCCTTCAAGAACGTCCAAAGTGGAAGCGATCAACTCCAAACCTAAACCCAGGGGACCTGGTTATTATAAAGGAGCCAAATCTTCCACCAACAAAATGGCTTCTTGGCAAGATCGAAGCTACAACTCAAGGTTCTGATGGTCGCGTTCGAGTTGCAACTGTAAAGACGGCTGGCGGAACCTTCGTCCGTCCAGTCACCAAGCTGGCACGAGTGCCCATGTCCTGAAACTCGTTCCAGGGGGGCCGGAATGTTCAGGATTAATCAACCTAAATTTAAATTCAAACATTCAAACAATTCATTCATAAACTAAATTCATTTACAATTCCATTTAAAATTACTGCAATTTGATCAAATTTAATTTCATAAAATATTTTGTTAACTTGTCAAACATAGCGAATTATACCCTATGAAATTTTTGCTCTTAAAACCTTTAATCTATGCATATGCAGTTATGTTTTTTGCCTACATAATCTATTCTTGCAGTAACAAGTTGTTTGCACAGTTAATTTAGTTTCACTCAATTGTTTGTTATTCTCTTTTGTGCTTTTTTTCTTAACTTAACCAACAAGAACTTTTGTAAGAAATCTTTCTTTTTGAATTGGACCTGCAAGCTGTAAGCATCATTGGTAACATATTGTATCAAATTATAAGACAAATATACATAATACATTTAATTGAATTTTACACATATATATTTTTTTATTTCGACATTCAACAAAAGACAATTACGATAAAACATTTAGGTTCGTATTCACCGAGCGCTCCTAAACGGCTCTTAACTTTACGAGGCTCTTAACTTGAAATTTCTGTGCGGTATTCACCAACCACTCGCAAGTGTTTTTCGAAGTTCGAAAATGAGAGCCACTCTCTCTTGTTCAGGCATACCCAAACTGTGAAATGTTGTGTAATGTTGGTCTTGACAGCAAATGGATACTCTTCTACTTGGCATTGCTCACATGGATTCGAGTCAAATGCGTGCGTGGCACACGCACAAGCGAACAAATTTTCGAAGAGAGCGCTCGTAAGTTAGGAGTGGTCGGGACCACTCCTAACTTTTAAGAGCGCTCGTAGATCTTCACTAATATTGCTTGGTGAATACGTTTATGAGCTTCTTAAGTTATGAGCGCTCGGTGAATACCGGCCTTAATCAAACAACATTAACTACAGTCCATATACTCGATTATTTATTCGTAAACAAGCGTTTTAAGCCATTAAAAACCGGTGCGAGAGTGTAGTTTATTGTTTATAAAAAGTATTTTTTTTTCAATTATAATGCGCTAGCGTTTTTTAGAAATGTAATATTAGTTTTAAATTAAAACTATCGAATAAAGTGCCCTCCCTATTTCCAAACGTATGTTTTTTGTTTCCATTTGAAGTGTCAAAAAAAGAATAAATTGAAAAAAAACTTGAAAAACAATATTTCATATTTATTTGACTAATAGGTACTTTAATCACAATGGAAATATATCAATGCACAAAACAAAAGATCACGAAACTTTTTTTCCATTCAAACATCCATTTGTCTTGGTCCCAATTAACTTAACTGATTGGGCCAGATCTTCACAAACACAGCTACAATTTCTGGTGTCCTTTTGGTGTTATCCGCTCATATTGTTGTGAACTTGGTTTTTCGTTCTGCCTAAGAAAAAAATTTATTATAAATATGTAACACAAGTTGACGCAAATAAAGTGAATTTCTTTATTACTTACATTTTAATGAACTATTTCCCTAAAAAGAAAACACTTTCCGCAACAAGAACTTGTCGGAGGATTTCGGAGAAAATTTTGTTTGTATGTGTCAGAAATAAGACCATTAGAAATAGAGATGCCGCGAATATTCGGCCACTATTCGGTATTCGGCCTATTTTTTGATATTCGGTATTCGGCCGAATAGTTTACAACATTCGGCCGAATACCGAATATGAAATGGAGAATAAAAACAGATTTGATATCTTACAAAAAAAGCCTTATTTTTATTAATTTTAGTTATTTTAGTATTTAAAATCTACTAAGGGCAAGTTGTGGTGAATAAAAACTGCTTTTTCAGCATTCGTTTCAGCTTTTTCAGCTTCTGAAAATAGTCCCTCACTATATACACTAGTACAGGGAGATGAAAGGTAGATTTTAGCAAATAATGTTGTCAAATAGGGTTACTGTTTTGTGTCTGCCGTCCGATATTGGAGAACAGTAATTCTATTTCGTTTTCAATGGCAGTTTTTTCAACGGGCCTTATCAACAATCAAATTAAGAGACGACTTTAATATTTGAGTGAAATGGACCATTATGTAAAGAGCTCTATAAAGTTAGCCATACATGTTATGAACTTAATATTTTTGTGAACTCTAAATAAAAAACGAACTATTGTAAGGCACCTAAAAATAAAATGTAGCATATATTATGGTCAGTTATATAGTCCATTAAATAACGCTTCATTTTGATCAAATATTAAAGTCGTCTCTTAATTTCATTTTCATCATTTTTAATATTGTCCGTAGCAAAACATACCCAGAAACTTTTTTACCTTGTCAAAAGTCACATAGGAGATAGATAATCAACATATCGTTGGCCGAATGTTCGGCTGCCGAATATTCGGTATTCGGCCGACGAGCGTGGCCGAATATTCGGTATTCGGCCGAGTCACTATTCGCGGCATCTCTAATTAGAAGTGCTTCGTCGCACACAAATGGCATGCGTTAAATTTCGTCGGACAGAATTTCCGATCAGCTGATCGGAGAAATACCTTGAAGCAAAACGTCTCCGATTCGTAGGAAATCCGAGAAAATTCCGCTCCGACGGTTACCTCGATAGGGCCGAGTATCGTACTAAAAGAATTTCGTTAATAAATTGCTTCTAAACACACCTAAAATAATGACATTTCGTGTAAAAAAGTAAGTACACGTTACCAATGAGTTCACCTGGTTTAGAGGAACATGACACATTTAGGTCACATGTAGGGCTGAGGCCCAGGATGTTTCCCGTATGTCCCCTATTCGTTTCAACCTCCCCAGGAGCTTCCTTCACACCACCCAGGCCCGTAGGAGCAGGTGGCTCCATGCAGCGTCTGATTGGCGTGTCGGAAAGCTTCTTGGTTTGTTCCTTCATTGGGTCCGTTGCGTTCTGTTGCCCTGATAAAGAAGAGATAGACGCATTCAAGTTGCATTTGGGGCTATGGCCCTGAATGTTCCTCATGTGCGTTACCCCTGCATTTACCTCTCCCGGAGATATCTTACCACTCTTCAAACCCGTAGGAGCGGAGTGCTCCATGCAACGTCTGGCAGGTGAGTATGATATTCCGGTAGTTGGTTCTTGTTGTATGTCAGTTTTTGTCTTTGCTTTGTGTATTGATGAGGCCGCCCGCTCCTTGGTAAAGGTTTTAACGATATCCGAAGCAGGAGGTCCCATCAATCCACTCACGCTAGTGTTCCCCGCAGGAGTAGCCTCCGCCGATGATTGGGCAGGTGGCCCATTCTTCATTGGAAACTCCTTCTGCAGAAGAGCACGTGCGTTGTGCAGTCTTTTCCGTTCTGGGTCCGTTAATTCATCCCAACTCTTTGTGCCAAGTCGTTTGACTGTTTTCCTACAGTTGGAGATTTTACTCCTCCTGGAGGAAGTCGAAAGTTCGGAGAGATTGGAACTGGCAACGGAACAGCAGTCAATGACATCGTCACTGTCAACTGTACCGACGCTGGCCCCGTCCCCTACTCCGAGATTGGCAAAAGGGTTGAGGAGTAAGTCTTCATCCTCGTCTGTCATTGTGGTTGTTTTGCCTTTGTCCTCGTTAGTGTAGAGTGTTGTCACTGGCGACTTAGCTTCTTGCAAAGCCAAGCCCTCGCCGGCAGCCGTGACTTCTGCCGACACTTTAGCGTATATCCCCGCTAGTTTTTTGTTTGTTACTGTTGTATCTGTCATAGTTTGTCATAGGTTTGGGTTTCTTGGTTTGTTTTAAAACTACAGCTGGCCAGCTGAGAGTTTAAGGATGTAAATCTCCAGCTGGCCAGCTGAGGTTCTAAAACGTAAGCCTCCTCACCGCTTCAAGGTGAACCCTTCGAGGAGGTTTTTAGTATTTAGTTATTAGCATTATAAGGTTGGCAAACCTGTTTTATAAAGTTTTGTTATATTGTCCCTCTGACTGATTTCCGTCCAGAAACTTGTTATTAATAGATCTCCTCCCGTTTTATTAAAGTGTACAATTAAATAGTTACCAAAAAAAACACGTTGTTTTATTTTGAAGATTAAGTGTCCACGAAAAGACACCACACTTAGCAAACAAGAGATGGATGTCTCTCGATTCCTGTCTTACAACCAGAAAATTATGTCCTAGTTTCAGTAAACAAAAGACCGAAATTATCATCCAACTGAATAAAAAGTCTCTCTCTCTTCTCGTGAGCATTATAACAGGTCACAACCAACTCGGTTATCACAAGAAAAAGATGAAACTCAATATGGACGACTTATGCAGAGGATGCGGTGACGAAGAGATACATGAGGACACTCCTCACTACCTGTGTTACTGCCCTGCGCTATATCATCTAAGAAACAGACATCTAGGGAGGCACTTCTTCAACGACATAGAGGAGCTATCTGACATTCCAAGCAAAATCATGTTAAAATTCGTTAATGATACCAAATGGCTTAAGAATTCCTGATCTATGAAAACCGCCTTCAACTACAGTACGACAGTGTAGTACGAACGTAAATGACAACGACGCACGTGTTTCTTGTGAGAGCGGCACCAACGGCAACGGAGAATGGGCACCTCGCCTATACACCTGCGGTTGCCACTCCTACGTTAAGCATGAGCATCAGTGGGTCGATGGGGCCACATCTACCTAAGATTGGTAAAATCCTCTTTGGTTTGGAAGCAACCTCTTCGACTAAACTAACGAACAAAGAAACGAACATATACACCAAAACAGACTTTTCAGACTCATCCACCAGGCGTTGCAAGGAGCCACATGCTCCTACGGGTCTGGTGGGGGGAATGATTTCTCAAGTGAAGGTAAAGGAAAGGAATACCCCCGAGAAGTACATTTCAGGCTAAAGCTTGCTGTAACCATACCCTTAACGGGCTTGATTGACATAGGATTATCATAGGTTTCAATAAAAGGGGTCACAAACCCTAGGGTATCACAATGGATCTACATTGATCTAAGTGTGACAGTAACAAGATCAACTGTCAACCCACTTACCTAACCTAATATATTTCCTCTACGGTTGTAATGAGCGTGTGTCAAATAAAATACCAAAAAGTAAGAATTTATTACATTTAGCCTTAATAACACTCAGCTGTTTATCAAAGAAAAAAAAACATCTTGAATTTAAGGAAAGGAAGTTTTTATTTGATTTAACGTTTAATGCAACTGCGACGTTCCTTGACATACTGCAAGTCGTGATGGAACTCCCAGTTGTAAGCTTTCTTGGCGTACGCTGATCGACTTACTCTCATTTTACAATGAACCAGGACTTTTGAGCCTTCCGATTTAGCACGCGTTATGTATTTGAATGCGTTATCCCAATGTTTCAATAGATTAGTTTTTTCATCATCATACACACGGACATTGAAATATAATCAAACATACCAGAAAAAAGTTATCAATTTCACGGGTAACATTCAATATATATGTCGGCCTCCATTTCTTTGTAATTCCTCCAAAGTACTAGCATTCCATTCGGAACCAAGATATACGTGCTCAAAGATTTCTGTTAGAGCATCCATCTGGCCAAGGATCATAAGCATTTCTTCGTCAATAAATGATTTGTATTCGCCCAAGTCCATATCAATTTGAAGGGGTTTGCTTCTCCTGTTGCAATCTGTTCTCATTGCCACTCTGATTCTGATGTTGTTGGTGAAGGTGATAATCATGAGTTTTAGTGTCATTTATCTGTTGTTTGCCACATTTCGATTGACACCGAGATCCTGTTCGATGTTTTCTCTCGGAACCGTTTCTCAGACAACAACGAGATGCAATTACTGAGCCGGATGATGAGTGAGTGGTTTGACCATTAACAACAATCAATTGCCCAAGAGTCAGTTTACAGAAGCTAAAGTCGTTTTGCGGCATAATAGCTTAAAGGATTGCTTTGCTGTGAATGACCGACAGTTTCCATTTCTGTTGGACTATACTGACTATACTAGCACTCCACCGCCATCAAGTAAACGAATGGAGTTTTGCAACGAAATTTTGAGTGAGATAAGAAGAGATTGGTTACATTTTCGACCGAAAACACCTGCAATTGAGTTGGACGACTATAACGAACCGCTTGCGTCTGCGACCTCCACGACGGAAATTGGCTCTTACTTCAGCCGTTGGCTTCTCAGCCATGACACCGATTTCCATTGAAATGCAACGTTTAAGCCAATATGCAAGTCCCCCTTCGGTGATATTCCAAGAAACTGACAATACCAGGTTTGTGGGAGAGCGATTCTTATGATGCGCTCTTTGTAACAAATCCATTCACATACGCCGACCTGGAGCCTGACTCTCAGCTGCTTCCATCTGTGTTTGCGGCCAACTATCTTAATAAATCAATGTCCGAAAATAATCATCTCCTTCGCCACCACCCATTTCGCCAGCCTCAACAGCGGCATTATCGATATACCAGAAGACTGTGAAAACGAAGTTCAGTCACTCTTCAATGTTATATCTAATATACAAATCAATGTCAACTCAAGAGAGTAAATATTTTGCAAAAGGTTCTTGCCAAATATCCTGAGTTCCGAAGGAATCTTGGTGCTCAGGCCCTGATAAGAGATTCGGTCTTATTCAATACACTTCATCAACCTGAGGTTGTCAAGAATATTGCCCAAAAGTATCCAATTATTTGTGAGTCGGCTGCTTTCATTGCTCGCAATTCCAATTACATAACTGAAATAGTATCAGACACCACTACAAGCTCTGAGGAAGAGAACTCTGGTACACCTGCAAATCAATCTGAACAAGCTCGAATCCGCCGAATAAGTTGTCACCAGCTAGCAGCTGATTAACAACAAGCAGGGACGATATCTATGAATTCGTTGTCTAATATCGCACAACGGAACACTAGCACCAACGATTCCGTATCGGGCACAAATCCACCAACACCACAAGCGCTTAATGGAGGACGAATTCTCTCCTCTACTTTCAGAAATGCTCTTGCCAGAGCCCTTGACGGTGTTCACATTGGACTCACTCCACCGACTTATTTTGACGTCTCTGTGTTTTTTCTCATTCGCACTTCATGGTAAGAAAGAGACGAGACACACGAAGGTACAGTGTATCACACAAGTAAGTAAGCACTCATTAAAAAAAATATAATCAAACACTATTTGGAAAATAAATCGGAGTGCGAGAATGGTAAAATTGTTAACAAAAATCCACAAAATAATAACCAAATAAAAAAACATTGGAAGTTTGCAAAATGACCCTCTATCAATGACAATGACAAGCAGGAATGCCGTATTATTGTTAGGAAAGTGAAAAGGAATCCCAAAGTAAGCCCATCAGAGATATCAGCAGAAATAACCAAAGAAACAGATAAGTCATGTAACCCTCAAATTATTCGACGAGTGCTCTACCAATCCGGTTATCATGGTCGAAATATTAAAAAGAAACCCTACATAAGTAAAATAAATCGCCAAAAGGTGTTCTTCTTTGCAAAAACCCATGAATCTAAACAAGCAGAATTTTAGAACACAGTTGTTTTATTTGAAATGTTACTTTTTAGTTCGAAATACATATCAATTATAGACAAAAATATTAAGTTTTTGTTTTTAACATTACTATCGATTATTTAAAGAAAATAATCTTTAAACTAAGAGGTGCTTACTTACTTCTGTAATTCACTGTATATTTGTAGTGGCATAGTAAATGGCCAACAATTATGACAACTACAAGACGTCAAAGTGAGTCTGGATTGTTCACACTACTTTTATGTGTCTGAACACGATAGGGTAGCCTTACGTCAAAATAAATCGGTTGAGTAAAGGCTCGGTCAAACAGAACGCGTTTTTACGCCGCGTTTCACCGCCGCGTTCAAACGAAGCGTTGTATTACATTGCAATACATGTCCCATGTCACACTGAACGCGTTTTTGACGCCGCGTTGAATTCACCATGGCGTTGCAACGCGGCGGTGAAACGCGACGTTGTGTGAAATTACAGATTATTTCTAACGCTGCGGCAGTCAAAGGAATTTTAAATTTTTTCAAGATGGAAAAATTAATTGAATTGGTAAGAAATTACCCATGTCTATACGATATTAAATCGTATAAGAACATTGTTTTACATAGATATTTTTTTAATTATTATTATTGAAATATGAGACAAATTTGTCTCTCATCATAAATGCCGCATTGATAGGTCTTCTGTTTGTTGGCCTTCGAGATGTGCGACTCTTCTTTTTTTGTTAATTGGCATGTACCCAAATTCTTTTTCTTTTACGGGAATTTCGTAAAATAGCAAATAGAAGCAATAATTCCTCCTCCGAATCTGAGCTGCTTGAAATTATTTTTGTTAAGGAATTATTGTTTCGTTTGTTCATTGCTTGAAAGCTATCTGTTTGACGTCCTCTGACGCGGCGTTTGCAACGTCGCGTCAAAATAATCTTACCGTCGCGTTAAAAAATCTTAACGCGGCGTTGAAAACGCGTTCTGTTTGACCGAGCCTTAAGTCCAATGTGAACAGCGTCCTTGGTGCACTTGGAGCTAACAATTCCAACTCCACTAACACGGAAGGCACTGAAGCTAATAATGAGGCGATGCAATGGATGGACATGGACAGTGACCCGGATGAAGCAGGATGCGTGGAGAGAGATCACCAACAAGTATATTTATCTATTTAAGTCTAAACAATATTCAATTTATTTTAATATATTAGTATAACATTTTTGTTTCAATAAATAAAAATAACACAAAGTTTTAGTTTCAATATCAAGTCAAAGGCATTTTATTTTGTCGATAATCTTTACGAGTATAATTCCATGTGATGTTAAAGTGAATGTGACAGTTCAATACTAAAATGTCCTTATGTAGGCACTATTCAACCTACAAACGCGTTTAGCTTATAATGCCTCTATTCAACGTCACATAAGTTTTATAAATAACAATTTTGCGTTTAGAGGCATTATAAGGGTTGCATAGTCTTATGTACTCACTATAATGACTTTATAAATATGGCTGAAAGACTATAGCTCACACTACCTTACCATAAAAAGCCATCTGTAATAACTGATTTTTGGATCTTTGAAATAGATCCCGATAGAAAACAGGATCCCAAATTGTTTTTGTAATGCATGTTAAAACTTAATCCAGATCCGGATCCAGATAGATTTGTGAATAATAAAACGCACCTATTAATATTCAACTTGCCTGTCAGTTCTTGCCTATGTGGTCTCTGTGTTAGCCGATTCCATCCACTGATCTCTATAATACACTGGACAGCGCATTCATCCAAAAAAGTTGACTCCATTTGAACATTGTTATATTATGAAGCTGCCCACGGTGCCATATAACAGTATAACTGTATAAAATCTAAAACAGCATCATAAAGCGCGGAACAGATTGAACCAGCAACAGCACTGTCAACAGCAACAGCGGCCGCCGTTAATTTAAAACCAATGCATTTCAATTGTTCAGCACACATAAGAACAGCAACAGCAACGCCAACAGCGTCGTTAGGCCAAAGTCTTAAACTTGCTGTTGCTGGTGCAGTATTGTCAACTTTCCCACTGCAATATTTAGTGGCATCACAATGCAAAACAAAATAGAACGTAAAATAATTTTTCTATTTTGCTACTTTTTTATTTTGGTTGAAATTATCGTGTGAATAAAAAACAATAAATAATTTTTGATAAACTAAAATTGCAAAATTAAGTGACCAAAAAGTAATAAGGAATAAAAAACTATCGTGAGTGTTAAAAAATTGCTGAATAAATGAAAAAATTACTGTGCTTGCCAGTCTTTTGCCTAAAAAACAGAACTGAAACGACATTCCTTCAATTTTATTAAATTGTCAATTTGTCAATCACAAATGATTTTCGTCCAATTTTCAATTTAATTGACATTCCTTCAATTTTATTAAATTGTCAATTTGTCAATCAAAACAAATGATTTTCGTCCAATTTTCAATTTATTCACCCCTGTTCTGATTTTCGTTCCGAATTGAATTCGTTACCGAAATTGATTTTCGTACGGATTTGAAAACGACGTTCTTAATTTCGTACGAATTTGCCTTGCAGTGGTACCAACATTCAGACAGGTTTTCTGTTACACATGTGTCTTCCCCTTCATAAAAGACAAAAAAATAGTTTTTAAAGATATATTTTTAAAAATACTTACATACATTTTTAGATTTACGAATTCAAATTCTCCAGACAAAATCGAAACGAAATGAAAACGAAAGTATTACTTTCGTAAACGAAAATCAGAACAGGGGTGATTGTTTTATTTTTAATAATAAATATTTAAAATTTACAAATAATGCGAGAAATAAGAGAAACAGATTGACGGTGTGTCAATTTGTTGCTGTAACTTCAACAGGAACTTTAACAACCACGTCACTGTTTTTAGGGCCACTGTTTTAAATGGCTTTGATTACATTAAGGCTAGGCGCGCACATTCAATTTTTAGTTTCGCAACTGCTTAGTTCGAGCAACTAAAAAGTTTGTGTTTTGACACAAACTAAACGATTGCCTAAAATGAGTTCGCTATTTTGTGTAACATATAATTATATGTACCTGCGCGGACATTCAACGAAATAGTTCATCTGTTTTCTATAAGCAACCAAACAGTTGTGCAACTACAAGTTGAATGTGCGCGCCTAACCTAACACAGCAACTTCGATATTAACGTTAGACCTTAACCCTAAATTCGATGTCGCTGTGCAAAATGCTACTAACTTTTGAGGCGAAATTTGTCGGTATTATCAACACTTAAATGAAAATGTAACAATCATCTTTTTGATTCGTCTATTTATTTTGGTTTTGACAATGGAAGAATTGCTAAAATCAAATAAATTTTAGTACGACAAATTGTGCAAGTCGTATACATTGACGCAATTTACGTTAATTTTCATCGTTAAATGTACGGCAAAATCATTTCGCATTTGAATTTATTTTGATTATATGCTGTCAAAAACGCTGTTCACGTTGTAATCTATTTCACAAGACTTTTGATGTTGAAGTTTTCGTTGCTGTTAGACTAGGCGCGCACATTCAATTTTTAGTTGAACAACTGTTTGGTTGCTTATAGAAAAGAGATGAACTGTTTGGTTGAATGTCCGCGCAGGTGCAAATAATTAGATGTTACACAAAATAGCGAACTCATTTTAGGTAATCGTTTAGTTTGTGTCAAAACACAAACTTTTTAGTTGCTCGAACCAAGCAGTTACGAAACTAAAAATTTAATGTGTGCGCCTAGCCTTAAAGTTGCTGTTGAAGTTGCTGTGTCAATCTGTTTCCCGCATAAACAAGTGCAGTCACATTTGTTTTCCTCTTTGTAATGTCAAAATATTTTTTTTTTTTGTGAAAAGAAGAGGTCAAATTATGAAGCTGCCCACCATCTGTCATCTTCAATTGGAGTCAAAAAATCTGTTATACAATGTAGTGAATGCGCTATCCAGTGTATTATAGAGATCAGTGATTCCATCCCAGTGTGTATCATGCCTTAAGTTATATGTTAGTTAATTTTGGTGTTGAACGATTCTAAAATGGTTGTAATAAAAGTTTTCTTCATTTCCTTTTCCTTTATAAACTTCGTGTCGAAAAGTATAGGTGCGTGATAATTTTCTGTGAAAAATATTGGGATTATTTCTATCGCGACGAAGTATTTATCGTTGCGTTAATTAAATACTGTAACAATAACCTGATATCCTTATTTGTTTTAGATAAATAATTTAGTACAAAATGGGTAAGGGAAATAATATGATTCCAAATGCCCATTTCCACAAATACTGGCAAAGGCATGTAAGAACGTGGTTCAACCAACCCGCAAGGAAGGTAAGAAGACGTCAAAATAGGGTTAAGAAAGCCAAAGCTTTATTCCCTCGTCCAGTTGCTGGTTTACTTCGCCCGGTAGTAAGATGCCCAACTATTCGCTATCATACTAAGCTACGTCAAGGTAGAGGATTCACTTTGGAAGAATTGAAAGTATAAAGTGGAATTTGAAAAATCGTTCAAGGCAATAATTAATAATAATTTTAGGGTGCTGGTTTAACATCTGGATTCGCCAAATCGATCGGTATATCAGTCGACAAGAGACGGCGAAACAAGTCTATCGAATCTCGTCAAACAAACATCCAACGTGTGAAGGAATACAAGACAAAGTTGGTCCTCTTTCCTATCAACGAGAAGAAGATTGCCAAGGGTGAATCTTCTCTTGAAGAGTGCAAATTAGCTGAACAACTTAAGTCTAAGAGGATCTTGCCTTTGACTAAGGAAGTTCCTGCAATTACTTACAGGGAGGTTACAAAGGAAGAGAAGGGATTCGGAGCATTCGCCACCCTCCGAAAGGTAAAAACGCTATGGTATTACAGTTAATTTGTATACATTAAGTTTTTTGTAATCACAGGCACGTTCTGATGCTCGTTTGGTAGGAATTCGAGCCAAGAAGGCAAAGGAAAATTCTGATAATCCAGAAGATGCTGTTAAAGATGTTAAAAAAGCTAAGAAGTAAATAAATTAACATCCCAGACTTTTATCTGGTCAACTTAATGTATTTTTATCTTTTAAAACTAAATCAAATTTCATTAACAATTCGTTTATCGATGATGCCAAGAAATTCTTTTTGCAGACAATTTGCGTGTTTATTCTGCTTTTTGTCGCAGTAGTTTTTAACACGAATATTGTATTTTCCCGACGATTCAAGAAGTCTCGCTGCCTTCTTCAAGGCAATTTACTCAGATCCAAGTACATATTTAAAAAAAAGAATATTTTACATTACACAAGGAGGTGCAAGACTATAATTTTACTAATGTTCTGATGTCCTTTATTCGAGTCTGATCGCCGAGCTGCGATATTGGTTCAAATACGTACGTAAATGTCAAGTACACAGTACAAAGATGAATTTATCTTGAACTCGAGATGGCATCTCTATTCGAGAAGGTCGTGGATAAAACATCAACATTTTTGTACACTTATTCTACGATTTCTCAAAAACCTAGGTACCTGCTTCGTTCCTCTACAGTAAATATTAAATTCGCAGCTTTTTAATTTGTTCTATAGAGTTATAATAAATGATAATCCGACAATTCAACTATTTTTTGATTTATTACTGTGTAATATTGATTTCCTTTACACATGAGAAATCAATTTCTGTGTGAAGATTTCGATCTCTACAGATTTTACGTTCCTTCACACCAAAAATTCGATTTTTTTGGACAGAGATCAAATTCTTTGTATCGGCATTTGAAGAGGGATTTACATGTATACGAAATACGCACACTAAAAAAAATTTGACACGGGATCAAAATCCCTAGTGTGTAAAGGAAATCGACATAATTCTAAAGTAAATGTCAGCAATTTGAATTAATAAATATCCATTCTATGTCAAACGTGTTTGCCAACAACTGTATTAGTGTAAAGGAACTTTTCTGTAAATATTTAAATTGAAATTAAAAATCGTTAATTTTTAATAAAACTTAGCTCACACAATAAAGTTATAAAGATAGGTTACCCTTATCGAGAAAAATGAGATGGAAAATTAAATCGACAAAAAATTTTTTTTCTTTTTGAAACAAAAACGCGAGCCGCACATTGGAAAGCGAAAAAGGTGTGCAGAAAATCATAAGTAACCTTTTTGGTTTTATGTCTTAGTAGTCTAAGTTCTACGATAACTCGAGCGTATAACTTCCGTATAAATAATTAAAATAATTTCTGTAAATGAGATTATTTCATGATTTTATTTTTATTTATTAAGTATTTTGTAATATACCTATCGTTGTTTTTACGGCAGACTGGCATAAGTCGAAATTTGTAAATTTTCAGGAGAGAATTTTAAGGTTTTTTTCATACTGATAAAAAACTCGTTGTTTATAAAAAAACAAAACTAATGTTAAATACATGAAAAAATTGTATTTTTTGTTTAAGTTTTATAAAAAACGAAATTATTAAAAAAAAAAACAAAAATTGATTTATGCCGTATTTCGAACGTAGAAAATGAAGGATGTTTGTGAAAATTGAGAGCGGCGTTTTTTCATAACTCGGAAACTAGAAGAATTAGGTTAATGCCGATTACACAGAAAAATTGTGTTTTTTTCAGCTCAGTTCTGTGTTCTAAAATAAAAAGCGACAAATTTCGACTTATGCCACTCTGCCGGAAAAGCGACGATATATTATCCTATGATGTTTGCCCTAAAGCGGGTTCATGGGCAATTATTGATTGTGTTTATTTTTCGAGTTGTAACGTTTCGGGTGTGATTACAACCTCCAGACCTATTTATGAACAAAATTGTAATTAAAAAATATATACTCGTATACATTCACTCCAATTACTGATGCCGAAGAAACGACAGAGAAATATACGACGTGACACGATCTGCATTCCATAAGTTGTTTCCAACTTTTGTCACTCGTTTTGTTGTCGTCTGTAAACGTTAAACGTCGTTGAACCCTTTCGTTCTGCATTCTGTAAGACGAAAGGAAACGACGACTAAGAAAAAACGACAATATCTTGTTCAAAAATTTCCACGAGACAGACATGGATGGTCGCAAAACTGTAAGTATTTTTGTTAAATAATTTATTTTATGGAATTTATTTACGATAAATAAAACAAGTACATATTTGTCTACATTTGAAGTTGTAATTAACAAATGAAAACCAATTTCAGACGCGGGTATAGCTGATGCAGAGTAAGAGCAGTTAGGGATTTTTTGAAGGGGATACAGAAAACGTCTTCCAATAAGAGATGGAGATGCTTGGCAAAAGCTTTGAATCGCTTAATGTTTGCTCTTATTATGTTTAGGCCGATTTCAAATTTAAAGTGATGAAGAAAATGATCCATAATTTAAAGAAGTAAAAGCAACTAGGGAAGTGGTTAAACCCAAGTGGAAATCTAATCGGTGTTTCCCAGCCCAATTTGCTTCCACCCGTTACCAACTTCATCTGAGCCTGCATTAACACAAACTCAGGCAGATGCAGGCACTTCAGTATTTAGAAACAATCACTTTAAATACGGAAGATAGTTTCACCTGTTTGGCGGGTGAAGCAACAACATAAAACTGAAGAACCAGCAGGAAAGAAACGATGGTAAGATTCAGCTATTAAATAAAAAAGAGCTACACTTTTGGAGGAGCAGCGTGTACTCCAAAAAATAACCTTAAATGGTATTAACGAAAGTATAAACAAAGGAAGAAGAGAGGAATATAAGCAGTGGCGGCTGTACCTTAAGTGCGCTCGTGCGCTGAACCACCAATTCAAAAGATTTAAAAATTACAAAATATTACTGCATCTTTATTTTTAGATTACCATGTAAATATTTATTTTTTAAATATACAAGAACATAAACAAGTAAAATTTCCAATTATGACGAAACTATGTAAGCGCTTTGCTTTACTATTAAGACTTACTTTGCCTGCAAGTAAAAATTCTCGTGCGCTTCGGCGAGCGCACGAGGACTGCTAATATAACTTGTATGAGTTACAAGCAAGTATCCCTGGGGCCCTATTTTGTAAAACGATTATCGTTGAAATTACTTCGTTATCGTTAAAATGCGATTATGTTTAACGAGAATCGTTTAATTTTAACGATACTCGTTAGTTCTAACGACTGCAATATACCTATCGTTTAGCTTTCGTTTTATCGTTTCTTGATTTAAAATATTTTTTTTTTCAATTATTTATGTCAATTTTAGACATTCCTAATAGTCGAGAAGTTGGTTCCGCTTCAAAAAAAATGTTTTTTTCGGCTAAGCTTGGTAAAGTCTTTTGTACGCCTTTTTCGTTTTACTTAATCGCTCTTTGTCGTGACTATCGTATTCCTCAGTATCGTTGACTTGCCGCTCGTTTCGTAATACAAAATAGAGCCCCTGACGCGTGAGACAAAAGATATTTCATTGAAATTTATCGAGAAATTAGCCTGCTCTCGTGCAGCGCACGAGAATTGAAATGTTTGACTAAAATGCGCTGAGCCTGCGAATATGTAATGTTGTTTCGCTCTATCCGTTAGTAGTTAACAAGACAATTCCATCTCGACGTCACCAACACATTCCGCAGATAGCCGAGTGTTGTTTGCGATAACGATCTCACCATCTTTGTAGTTTCGCTAATTCATCAACCACTCTTCTCTCATTGTCATATGGCCAGATGCCCCTGAGTCAATGTACCAACTTTCAGAGTCGGCTCTGTTCACTAATAGTGAAGATATCAACACAGATTTCGTATTGACTTGCTTCTTCTTATGTGCCGTGGAGATAATTTTGTTCACGTACTCATCCACATTGTTGCAATCATCTAATCGTGTCATAATCAAATTTCGGTAAAAGACTCACCTTTCTAGTCAGACCAGAATCTTGAAACGCCTTTTCCAAATTATCCCAACTTCTTTTGCTGTGGTGGCTGACTGGATATGGATATAATTGACGGGATCCACAAGAAGGATTATTTTTCTCCTTGCCTTCGTATCTATACCCAATTTCTCTTCGTCATAAGCGATCACACAATCCCACAATCCTTCATGCTCCAAATACGTCTTCACTGCGAATTTCCATGTGTCGTAATTTTCTCTGCCAAGTAATTTTTCAATAGATGGCAAATTCACCATCTTGAGGTTGCAACAATTCAGAAAGTAATTTTTGAAAATCTAATCAATCCGGAGACTTTCTTCGGAAATTACTTTATAATTTTTGTCTTTAAACTTTAATCTTATTTATTTATTTATAACTAAATAATTTACAAAATTAATTTATAAACTATTTTTTGATGAAGACATCAGGGCAGCAGGGCCATATGATGTCATCTTTTTAAAGAAACAACTGATTCAAGTACATTTTAACACAATATTATCATAATTATGACATAAATAGATATAGATATTACGTACAAACAATTAGAAAAAGATAGATTTAAAATACAAAATCGAAGATGATAAATAGAAGAAGTTGAATTGGAATGTTTCTTAAGGCAATTAGATCTAAATATCGTTAAATTTATTGTGCAGTGATGTTGCTTCTTTGATGTTTTTAAGTGACTGCATACTAGATGGATCTAAGATTTCAGCGAGTTGTTGCTCAATAAGTTCTGGATCATTTATACGTTTGGAGATGGGACAAGTAACCAATATGTGCCAAATTGTAAGGGCAGTTTCACAGTTTTGGCATTCTTCTGGAGTTTCTCGGTTGTACATGTGCCGACTCGTGAAAAGGGTTTTGCCTACCCTAACTCTAAGCACTTTTATACAGTCGTCTCTGGTGAATGTTGTATTGTATGGTATATGGTTTGGAGAAACGTGGTGTTTACGAAGAAAGATTTCGGAGTGTTTCCAGTCCTCAGCAATTTGTGTTCTCTGGATGGATTTAAATATTTTCCTCGTGAGTCGATAAGAGACAGGGATTTGGATCGCCAGAGGATATTTACTAATTTCTTTAGGTGAGGTGTCTGCAAATTCGTTGCCAGTGATTCCTACGTGTGCAGGTACCCAAGCTAACATTATGTTGGTATGAGAGTTGATGTTGCTTCTGATGTGTTCTAGTGAAGGACATTTGTTAAGTCCACTGCGAAGTCCATACAGGATACTTAAATTATCGGTGAAGATAATAGTTTTTTCGTTAGAGCATTGGGCTATGGATATCGCTTTTTCGATAGCTGTTAGTTCTGAGATATAGCTACCAGCTAGGTCCAACAAGAGTCCTAGGTGAATAAGTTTCGTTTCTCCATTCTTCTTAAGTTCAATGACTGCATATGAAGAACTATTATCCTGGAAAGAGCCATCGGTGTAAAAGACACGATCTGCATTCACTGAAGCTAACATATCCTTGTGAAGCTTACGGTACTGTTCATCTGGGGTTTCATTTTTTCTAAGCTGTGCTAAACTAGTATCGATTTTAAAGAGGTTTCTCTTCCAAGGTGGCGGAGGGTTAAAACTCTCTCGTAAGCTGATTTCAGGAAAAGCTATTTGATTTGTGGGTATCAAGGATACCATCTTGGTCAAGGCTGATGTGGAGTTTTTTCGATTTGGTTTTTTGCTAAGGATCGTTTCTCTTAATGTAGCATGTAGGGGATGTAAAAAGCCAGCTATTCCCTTGCTAATTATGTTTACTGCTCTCTTTTTTCCAAGTTGTTCGAAGGAAGTATATCCCCCTTCGATTCGGAGTGCTGCAATTGGTGTAGTTTGTAATGCCCCTGTTGCAGTGCGGAAGCATTCATTGATTGCTGCGTCAATTTTTTCGATGTTCTTCTTATTGGTCCACATAAACACTGTCATACCATGCTGCAAAGTTCCTTCCACTAATACTTTGGCAATATTTATCGCTGTTTCTATGTGTGGTCCTCTTCTTCGAGAGCAAATCATTTTGAGTGCATTGTTCCTAGATTTCAATTGGTTCAGGAGGTTTTTAATATGTAGGTCCCATTTTAGATTACCGCTAAAATGAACTCCAAGAATTTTTAGTTGTTTTTGAGGCAAAATCGAACTGTCCCGAAGAATGAGCGGAGATTGTACACATTTTCTCTTTCTACAAAGGTGAAGCGCTTCCGTTTTGTTTGGTGGGACTATTGCACCCCTCTCCAGAGCCCAATTGTTTATTGCAGAGTCTGTTTTTTCAATTATTTCCTTAACGTGCATTGTATCACCTGAAGCTAAAGCGTAAATATCATCGGCGTAGATTCCAATGAAGTCAAGGTTGTATCTTGGAAGGGATAATTCTCTTATCAAAGAATCGATGTAAGCGTTATATACGACCACCGAAAGTGGAGAACCTTGAGGAATCCCGTTTTCCAGCTTAGTTAAGGACGAGTTGTGACCATCCACATTGACTTGAAATGTTCTTCCTGAGAGAAAGGAGATAATTGTTTGTAGGATTTTTTTTGGAACTCCCCATGAGTGAAGCTGATTGATGGCTGGGAAAGCTAAAACTCTGTCAAATGCCTTTTCTAGATCCCATGACATAACCATACTGTGTTTTGTTTCAGACAGATTTTCGGAGATTTTGTGTTCCATAAGCTGTATTAGTGTTTGAACTCCTCTATTAGGTCTAAATGCATATTGTGCCGGATGCAGTTTTTTTTCCATCATCCAACCAATTCGTTTCGCGAGGATTTTCTCAAAAATCTTAGAAAGAATTGAGAGGAGTGATATTGGCCGATATTCTTCATATGAATGGGACGTTCGTGTCTTTTTGGGTATTGGTTTAAGTCGTGCTCGCTTCCAGTCATGTGGAAAAATACCTGTGTCCATGATGTTGTTGTACAAAGCACATATTCTTATTTTAAGACTATCATCACAATATTTTACCATATTGTATGTAATCTTATCCTCTCCCGGGGTAGTTCCTTTTGTACCCTGTAGTATCAGTTTGAGGTCAACCGGTGTAATTGCTTCCATAAGATATTTCGATTGGTTCAGAATATTAGGGAGGTCGTCAACATTAAAGCTGTTTTTTCTTTGGATGGTAATATTTGGGTAAGAGATGTCCTCACTATATCCTTTCCATTTTTTTGCAAAAGTATTAGCTATAACACTTGGATCTATTTGTAAAGTTTCTTCCATAAACATGTAAGGAAATTCTTGAAATGGCTTCGAAGTTCGGAGTGACCTTATTCTATTCCATAGTGTTCTAGAGTCTAGTGTTGGGTTCATGGTATTGATACAATTTTCCCACGACAATCTTTTAGCTTGGATAGATTCTCTCCGAAGCTTCGAACAAGTTTTTCTGTAATGAATACAGTTCTCTGTTGTGGGGCTTCTTCGTAATTTTGACCAAGCAACATGTTTTTCTTTGACAAGAATGGAAATATTTTTGGTAAACCAAATAGGATTCGATTTGTGTCTCTTTTGGTTTGTTATAGGGATACTTTTTGCTGCAGCTGTTCTGATAATTTTTTTAATTTTTGCAGCTTCCTGATTAATGTTATTTGATGTTACTATTTCTGATGAGAGACTTTTCGTGGTTAATTCAAATAAACTCCAATCGGCTAAGTTTTCTTTAAACCGCGCCTGGAATTTTTTTGCTATTTTCTGTTTTGAAGTTTGTATTACTATTGGAATATGATCCTTGGTTTCTGAACCTGATGGTATGACCTCCCAATTAAGAAGGGGTGCAATATCCTCAGATGCAAATGACACGTCGATTGCTGTTAAAGTATTTTTTGTGCTAAAGAAGGTGGGTGAACCATCGTTTAGGACGACTAGATTCCTATCATTTGCAAAGTTTTCGAATTCCAATCCAGTAGGGTTAGTTGCATTTGATCCCCATAACGTGTTATGTGCATTCATGTCTCCTAATATTAAATGATGGTTGCCTGTTCTTAATGGAATATCCTCTAGGATTTCTGGAGTAATAACAACGTCATGCTCCCTGTATATATTCGTTATGTTAATTGTTCTGTTTGCTCTAATTAGGGTGAATCTGGGCCCATAACCTGATGAATTTATAAGTTTAATCGGAGACAAAAATAAAACAACCTATACGGTGAAAGAATAGAAAGCAAGAGATTTATTTAAACTTAAATAACGATCGTTTTGAACATGCAGTGATGACAATTTCGTTAATGAGTTAATGGTAATGCCAAGATAAACTTAATGGTATGTTTATACCTAAATCAAATTATGGTTAAATTTCAATAAGATGTGAAGAATTTGCAATCAACGGTGAAACATGGAGGCAGAAATGTTATGGTCTGGGGACCTATGGGGTGCAATGGTGTGGGAAATTTGGTTTTTATAGAAACAACAATGGATAAAAACAAATATGCATGTGGAATGCTCTACCCAGCTCTATTTTTCCTTCCCATTGTAATCTTCAAAAATTTAATACTAATGTGCATCGGTATCTCCTTTTAAACCCTTCCTTGTTTTCCTAACGCTCGTACTATGTTAATCATTTTAAGGGTAGTAATAACCCCTTGAGTGCGCGCTAATTATAAAAAAAAACAAAAATTACAAATTTTAAGGGAAAATTTGAAAGCCAGCGCTTTAAAAATTGGGTTAAAAGACGACTTTTTGTTAGTGCAGGACAATGATCCCAAACATTCGTCAAGGATAGTAAAAGAGTGGCTGCTCTATAATGTTAAATCCACATTGCCTCATCCTCCCCAATCCCCAGACCTTAATCCTATTGAGCATCTTTGGGATTATTTGGGGAAAAGGTTCCGAGAATCAAAAATCACCAATAAAAACCAACTCAAAGCCGTTATCTTAAAAATGGAACAAAATTTCTCCGGAAGTCACTTCAAAACTTGTTCTCTCTATGAAGAATCGCCTTCAGGATGTGATAAAAGCGAAAGGTTATCACACTCGCTACTAAAAATATAAATATAATTAAGTTTTTATCACTGTACGTGCAATTTTTTGACCTATGATTTACTATTTTGTCTAATTTTTTGTAGTTTTTTCTTTTCTATGAAGTTTGTATTAATGAAGTTCGTTTTATTTTGAGTTCTACAATAATAAACAATATAAAAAAATGAAAAAAGAATGGTTCAAAAGCTGTTTTTTTTAATAATTAAATCTTTCCTTTTGAAGAATCACCTGTACGTACAATTTTTTGATGTAGTGTAGACTTTACCCCCCTACTATGGAAGACAACTCAACTAAACTATAACTTAGTTGTAATTCTTAGAATTGCAATTGGTTTTATCGATCACAACCAGTTGACTCTCCAAGCGCAACCAGGGGCCTGGACCCATGTTCTGTAGCTCGGTCGAGTATTTTCGCAGTCGATTAGAGGTGGAACAAAAAATTTAATCGTTTTTTCATATTGGAAAATGAACTGTGTCTATAACATGATGCGAAAACAGCCCTGTGCGAAAACCATAGTTTCCAGTTTCCAATGGAAGAAATGTTTACATTTCCCTCAAACTGGCAGCTTCAATTTATTTCACATTTAACTAAAAATTATTTTTTCTTTTATACTGAAAAGGTTAAAGTGTTCAAGTTTCTATTTTGCAGTAATTCAAATTTTTAAAACAAGTAAAATGTATAGTGTGCTTGTAATTAGTGAACAAAGTGACAATAGAAATATGATATGCATTCACAGACGTAATATTTGAATTTGGTCCGCCGAATTGGCCTCTCGCGAACTCTAATTGTTTAGATTTTTGATTAAGAATTTTATTTTTCAATTTGTTTTATATACAATTTGACTTAAAACTAACTTATTACTAAATTAAATCATGTTGGCTCAACAATAGGGGCCCAACGTTCTTCATTTGGCTTTACATAATGCTATTTGCTTACAATATCATATTAATGTTTTCTTAATCTAATTCATGATTTTTTTAATATTAACTAAATAATAATTTTTGATGAGTGGGCGTTTTATCCCCTGTAGTATTGATTGTTGTTCTTCTCGTAAAAGGGTGCGTTGTCGTTATGGATGATGTCTTCAAATTGATCGTCAGTGATGGCTCGGGTGTATAGATACTTGTCACGAGGCTCCAGTTCATACTGGAGAAGTTGTTGCACTTCTGTGTTGGGATGATCTTCCAGGTTCCTGATGATTTTTCCGGAGAGCTGCAGTAAATACTTGTCCAATGGTATTAATTTTGCTTCTTTATACAGATTCCTTGTTGGTATATATTTCTTCGTCAGTGTGTTACGATACAGTCCAGTGCAAATGCGGAGCATCTTTCTTTCAAAAAGCTTCATCTTTTTCATTGCTGTAGGTGAAATAGTAAACCAGATGGGAAAGGCGTAGGTCAGAACGGGTCGGATAAGTTGTTTGTACACAAGCAGCTTGGTTTTCTTACTTAGTCCACTTCGCCTCCTGAGAAGCGGATGGACCAAGTGCAGAGAATAGTTGGCTCTCTTCAACATCAAGTCTGCATGCCTTTTGAATTTGAATTTATTGGAAAAGTTGATTCCTAAGTACTTCGTTGATGATTTGACTGTCACTTCAGTGTTGTCTGGAAGCTTTATTTTGATTGCATCACAGCGTGTTGCAAACGCTCGTCTTCGAATGACAGTCACTGGTGTTCGGAAGCAGATGAGTTCAGTCTTTTCGCTGTTTATCCTCAGTCCCCATTTGACATAGTATTCCCATAGGTTTTTAATGTGCTCTTGCACTCTCCTGGCAGGAATTTCTGGTGAAAAAGCGGTGGCGTATGTGATTGAGTCGTCTGCATAAAGCTTCGTCTTTGTACCTGATATGTTGGCTGGTGGATCAGCAGTGTAAATGTTGAACAGCAGTGGTCCAAGTTTTGATCCTTGAGGAACTCCAGCGTTAATTCCTTTGGTTGATGACACATGTTTTTCTACCTGTACATAAAAAAGTCTATGGGTTAGGAAATTTTTGATTATTCTTACCAGGTAATTAGCAAGTCCAAGTTCCGAGAGTTTGAATAGTAATCCTTTTATCCAAACGCTGTCGAAAGCTTTTTCGATGTCCAGCAAACACGCTACAGTGGTTTCCTTTTTGTTGAGTCCAATTGTAACATCAGAATGGAGTCCCAGTAATGGATGTATGGTAGAATGTTTATTTCGAAAGCCATACTGAAACTCCGGTATGACATCTCTTTCTCTGCAGAAAACGTTGAGTTTCTTCAATATCAATGCCTCCAGTATCTTACTCATGCAGCTGAGCAAAGAAATTGGCCGATATCCTTCCACATTTGCGCGGTTGTTCTTCTTCGGGACAGGGACCACTTTTGCGGTTTTCCAGGCTGCAGGGAAATAGCTGTTGTTCAGGCAGTTATTGAAGATTATAGTCAACAGGAGAACAGCAAGATTTGGTAACTTTTTAAGCACGTAATTAGAAATTTTGTCGCTTCCTGCTGATTTTTTGGAGTTTCCAGTGAAGATAATGTCAGCTACTTCTTCAGGAGAAGTGAAAACATCTGTCAGCGTCGGCTCCGATGATGGGTTTTCCTCATTGAACAGGGTCACGGTTTCGGTGTTTGCTGATATCTCTTGAAAGCGAGTTTCTACATCTTCGATAAAGTCAGGAAGGTGCACGGGAGGGCGATCTTTGAAACTATCATGAAAGTGATTTGCAAACGCTTCAGCTTTCTCTGCAGAAGTTGTTGAAACTTCTTGTCCGTGAAGGATGGTGTCTGGAATTGAGTTCGCTTTTCCAACAATCAGATTGATCTTTTTAAACGTGTCGGGTCCAGGTTTGATATCTTCGAGTCTCTTCCTGAAATCCCTTTCCTGATGATGTTTTATTGCCTGGTTGAACATTGTGTTAGTGCACTGAAGTTCTGAGTGTAGCCGACGGTATTCGACACTTTCCCTGTTAAAGGTCCTGTGGAATATTCTTTGGAGGCTTTTGCGGAGTCTTTGCCGGTGAGCATATATTAATTGTATATGTTGGGGTAAGTTTGCATATTTATCTCTGCTGGTGCGGGGTGTTTTCTGCCTGTCCAAAGCATTGTTGACAACTGTTTCAAATTGAGCAATGGTGTTATCGATCTCATTGTTGTTGAGATTGTTGACGCTGGAGACTTCTGGTAGGCGTTCTTCAACTTCTGAACGGAATCTTATCCAGTTCAGTTTTTCGTATTGGATTTGGAATTCGGGAATACGACGTTCAGTTGTAATCCTGTAATTCAATCTGACTCTCATCTCAACCGCCAGATGGTCCGAGTCACTATCGTGTGCAACACAAGTGAAGTTTTGGAACTCGGGAAGGATGTTCGTAAAATTGGACGTCACTAAAAAGAAGTCTAGCAACGACGGAGTTCTTGGAAATGTGGGCCTATGTTGTGATATAACCACCAATGAGTGAAGCTCAGGGTTGTCTTGCAGCCAGTCCACAATTGCTTTTCCTTGTGTAGATTCCCTGGTGTCCAGCCAGAGTGGGTGTCGTGCATTGAAGTCACCTCCAAGTACACAGTACGTATATTGGCTAGCCAGATTGTTGATGGCGTTGAGGTCATGTATGATGTCACATCTTGTTGCGTTACACTTGTTGTATACTGAGACGAGAAGCAGCGTCTCATTATCCGACATAATGATCACAACGGCTGTAGTCTCCATGCAGCGCAGTACAGGTACCCTAACGTACTCGCTTTTAAGGTCCGATTTCAAGAGGATGGCAGTTCCTCTGCCTTCAGATGTCTTGTCCTGTCTATAGGATGTGTAGCCTTCCGGTTTAAGGGTGTTTCTTGCGGTGATGTTTGTTTCCTGTAAAAAGATAATATCGGGTTTCTTTGATTTTAAAAAAAAGTTTAGTGAGATACGTCTGGCTGTAGAATAAATAGAATTAACGTTATATGTAATGAAAGATAGGTAGTTTCTTATATACATAATGAACAAATAAGTTTACCCAATATAACTGTCTTTTCTTTATCATTGAGACTACCGTAGTTGCTTGGAACTACCTCCTTTGCCTTTTGGAGAAGAGAAAGGAGATCTGTTCCAAACAGTCTTTCGGTATCATCAAATATGTTGAAAGACTGTGATTGTCCTTTTTGGCTTGATGTGTTGGATGGTGCAGTCCTCTTCTGGACTACTGGTTTGGAAAATGGCGTTGTAGCTGGCGCTGGCGGAGCTGGCTTATTTCCTGCTTTCTTAAATAGGGCTCCCAAAGGTTTTGAAGCTGCTCCAGATGTGGCTGCAACCCTGGCGTATGATAAGCCATTTACAATCGAATTTTTTGCTGATGTTACAGCAATTTGGTGATTTTCACGCTTCTGTGTTGCTGTCTTCGTTTTTTCGGCTAGTTTCTTCTTCCTTGCAGGACATCCACTGTAGCTGGCAGGGTGCCCAGTCTGTTGGCAGTTAACGCAGAATACCATATCGTCACTGACTTTGTGGAGGGTCCTAGAGCAGTTTCCTGGATTATGATCCTCCTTGCACTTTACACAACGGTATTTCATGCCACAGTTGCTAGCAACATGTCCAAACTTTTGGCAATTCTTACACTGTGTAATGGTGGTTGACTTAAACTTCTCCCAATGGACTTTTTGGTGCATAAGAAGTGTTTTTCCGTAAATTGCTGGGATATCAGATGTTTTGGAAACTTCAACGACGAAGCTATTATACTTCCTGTCCGATCGGGTCTTGTAGGGACTTACTGCTAAGACTGCGATGCCTTCCGCAATGAGCTCCTCCTTAACTTCAGTGGCTTCATAAGTTTGATGAATGCCTTTAAGGACCAGCAGTGTCTTCTTGTCTTCTTTGGCGGTATAGGTGTTGAATTCTGTCTTCTTCACCTTCAGGAAATCTCGAATCTTCTGGTGTTCCTCTTTGGTCTTTGTTGTGATAACAGATTTTTCACTATTGATGTTGTGAACTTTGAATACTACACCTTGAGCTTTCAAATGTTTACTGATTTCCGCCACGTTTAGCTTGAAGCACACAATTGGTGGCATTAGTGTAGATCGGGGTTCCTTGTTGGGTTTTTCGAGGTTTTGTTGTTTTGTTGTGTTTATTTTCTCTGCGTTGGTGACAGAAACTTCATTATCCATTGCAGGCTTTTTGGTCTTCTTTGGTGAAGTTATTGGTGACTCCGAAGGCTTTCTTTTTGATCTTTTTGTTTGTACCACCTCAAAATCAGAGTCTAAATTCACCATTTCTTCGGTTTGCAACATCTCTGAAGGTTCTTCTTCTGAAGGTTGCACGTTCAAGTTTTCCTGTCCTACAACTTCTTCGATTTGTTGTTCTGTAATTGGATCCATAATTTGTTGCGTATCCATTACTTCGTCCTTGTCATCTTCGTAAAGCTGGTCTATATCACCGAGCTTGGCGTGAATGTTGACCAGGAACTCTTTTCCGTGCGTTCTCATGCCTTCTTTGATGTGAGTCTTGAGTGCCTCGTAAGCTAAATTTACGTCACTCTTCCTTTTTTCGGCTTTTCCCATTTTTAACTGGGTTTCCAGAAAATAGATTTATTGTTTTTTAATTACTTAAAGGATTAAGATTAAAAATTGTAATTAACAAGAAGGATAATCCACATTCGGAAAAACCCTTCTTGTAATTAACTAGATTAATTTTAGCAGGTAGCGTAGGTAAACCTTTGCTAATCACTTTTTTCACTGAAATATATTATTTTATTACCGTTAGGTAGATTTAGTTTTTATTTTCACTACTTTTCTCCGCGCACTTGTGTACTCGATGAATGTCAACTGTGAACTGCGAACTCTAATTGTGTTGCCATGTAATCTACCAATTTTTCTTTTTGATCTTTTGAGATCCTTTGAATTTTCTACGGATAAAAATAATAATTTTCCTGATCAAACAACATACAAAATAAGTAATTTACCTTTTGTTTATTTTCCGTCATATTTGATTTTTATTATTATTGTCTTGTTCTCACTTCTCACTTGTATCAGAGTGATCGAATGATTTTGACAGAAAAATCGAAAGATTGTATCGACTTCAGACTTACAGATACAGTTTTTTTTCACATTTTTCCAATACATCCAATAATTTTTTCCATTTGGTTCTTGATCGAGTGAAAAAAAGTTACAGAAACAGTTGCGTGTGAGAAATAGAATTTTGTGTCATTCCGCATCCGCAGTGTTTTTGTTCTGATTCGCACCGTTTATGCGAAAACTCACTCGATGTGAGAGTTACAGAACATGGGTCCTGTTTCAGCGATACTACATCAAGTACAATGTATCATTTGCACTGTTGTATTACATCAATTCTGTTTCATAGGTACTTTCGATTTTCAGTTGTAGTACATCAGTGTAGATATGGACAACTTACTGGAATTATTGGAAAAAAAGTATGATTCTGTTTCACAGCTTTTTGAGCTACATTGTTGTAATACAACTAACATTAAATTCTTGCTACATTGATACAATATAAATGTTTGATGTATAAGATGTTGAAAATAGTTTAAAGGATATTACGTTATTAGAAAACAAAATATTTTAAAACATTATTTACGCAACGACATACGGATGCCTTTGAGACACCATACATAGGCCCAACATCATGATATTGGCTTTCATTTCCAAGCCAATGAAGAGTTAAAAGAATTTGTTGCAGGGGTGACATCGTAAATTGGTTGCAATTAATTGGGTGAGCAATAAATGCTCCCAAGCGTTCAACCAAAAATTCAATACAATTTCTTGGCATTCGAAATCGCTCCACAAAATATGGATCTTCCAAATTAAAATTTATTTTTTGTAAAAATACATTGCTTCTACTTTCAACGCATATATCAAATTCAAAATCATCATCGAAAATATATTTCAATTATTTTTGTTAAATTAAGTTTTTTTCCACGAGTTTTGAATTAAACAATAAAACATGAAAACTTAGCTCAAATAAAAATATGTAGAAGAAATGTCAAATGAACTACATCAACTATGTTTTCCAGGTACATCAATTAACACTTTCAGTTTTATGTGTGAAACAGAAAAATGTAACTGATGTAGTTGTAGGATGTACTTCTAAGATGTAGTTGATGTAGTTGGTGTAAAAGGGCTGAAACAGGCCCAAGGGGCCTGTTTCTCAGATCATACACATCATACATTTCATAACATACAACATTTTCATACATCATACAATTTTCTGTTTCTCAGATTTCACTGGAAGTGTTGTATGGTATGATATTTGTATTGTTGTATGATGTGTATAGGGGGGTTCACATGGAAGAACATGGTTGTACAACATGGTTCTATGGGAAAATAACTGTACACACTACTTTGCGTTCACATAGGATACTGATGTTGTCGAACATCATTATTTTTATATCTTAGAAGTGAACGGAAGCAGTATGGCAACACAAATTTTGGCAGCCGTAATTATGAACGATATTTTTGAAGAGGAAGAAAGCATGAAACTTGCATTTTCTTCCACTTCTTTATATTTTGTTAGGAGTTTTATTCTTAT
Organism: Chrysotoxum bicinctum; assembly: GCA_911387755.1. Taxonomy (NCBI): domain Eukaryota; kingdom Metazoa; phylum Arthropoda; class Insecta; order Diptera; family Syrphidae; genus Chrysotoxum; species Chrysotoxum bicinctum. The sequence goes on from OU426987.1 coordinate 119,632,071, forward strand.
AAAATTTATTCTTTTTAAATTTCAGTTTTAATTTTCCACAATTCTTGTAAATTTCTAATTGTAAAGTTCAAAAAATCTTTCATTTTTCCGTTGAATGTTTTATGGCCGAGACAATTTACAGAATGAACAAAAATATCAAAGTTGTCAACATCTGTTCACACAGGTTGGAACCACCCAGGGGCCTGTTTCAGCGATACTACATCAAGTACAATGTATCATTTTGACTGTTGTATTACATCAATTCTGTTTCATAGGTACTTTCGATTTTCAGTTGTAGTACATCAGTGTAGATATGGATGATACACTGGAATTATTGGAAAAATGTATGATTCTGTTTCACAGCTTTTTGAGCTACATTGTTGTAATACAACTAACGGTAAAATCTTGCTACATTGTGTTACGGACACCTGGCCAGATCTCACCGATAAAACCACGGAGCACATTATTATTGCAAATTATCGTTGAGAACCTCATCATTTTCTGAAGACATTTTCTATTTGTTGAATGGTTGCACATTTGTGTCTGAGTTGGTAGAAGTTCGTTTGATTTGTTGAACAGGCCTAGTGATTTCGGGGTCTAAGATCGTTATCACTCCTAGCGCCCTCTATTAGTCAAACTAGCTATTGGATATTCTCTGACATTTCCGAAATGTCAGAAACAGAAGAGTAGATGGTAGAACTTAACACATACATTGACACTTAAAAACAATAACAAATTATGAGGAAGTGGAATTTCTAGTAGAGGTTTAATGGGATCGGATGATACAAATAAAGTGGGAGGAGGAATAGCTGTACTGAAATGGGATGATTCTTGCACCGCAAGTGGATCTGGTGACTTACCATTAGAACGAAGATTTATTCTGACGGTTGAAGAAGTTTTTCCAGCCCTGAAGCTTTACTGGCTGGGCTATTATTAGCGTAATTTTACCTAAAAAGGTGTAAGAAAGTTGAATCGTTTATACTGTACGTGGTGATATTTTCTTTTAATTCAAAGTATAAAGATTCATTTTGTTCTTTTTTTTAAATTCAGATTAATATACTTACTTGTACATTGTTTAAGGCCAGTTAATGCCAGTTTTCCTTCTTAAAAATTAAATTACCTATATATCCATATAAATAAAATATTAGGGTGAGTTTTAAATGCAACAATTTTTATTTAAAGCGTATGCTAAAAAGTGGAAAAAACGTTTATAGGTTACAATACCAGAATTTTCATACATTCATGGCGGTCCCAGATTTTGAAGATACTGGGCCGCCACGCAAAAAAAAAAAAAAGGAACAACAATTTCGAAGAGACTATATTTTGGTTCCTGGATCGTTGTATGCTTGACACCTGTGGTAGCTGCCTTTGATAACCGTTTGTCATCACTCTTCCGCGGGTTTCTTGAAGGATACTAACCCTACGTTGACGAGAGTGCGGTTGCGATTTGAAGAGCCCTGAACCAAACAATATTGGATTCAGTTAAGACCATCTCAAGCTCCCAGGACGAGAAAGTTTCCACCCGGTTTGAACAACTGCGCAGTGAGTCCTATTTAACAAAGACAAAAAAAAAAAAAAAAAGAAGAAAAACAAGCATATCCCACTTAGGAACATACATAAACCTATATTAAAGTACGATATACATATATATACCAATAAATAAGAAATTATACTTGCTCCAATTTCCTGCATCGGCCAAATTGGTTAGTCAAGTAGACCCAAAAAGATTAGATACAATTACCACTGGAAACGCTTTTCAGCACTTGGGTATTTTGTATTCCAAGAATGTTAGATTTTAAGCGGCGTTGAAGTTTTCTTAGTTGTTTGTTAGTTTTTCTCTGTTAAATTTAGCTTGATTCAATTATTGGCTACATTTTGAATAAATTCATTAGTTTTAATAATTCTTGTGAGTGATAAGGTTGTGTTTCTAAAGTGTTTCGTTGTTCGCGAGCCATAAAAACCACCTTCTTTGGTGATAGTAATTCCCCCCTTCATAAGAGCTCTATTGAGGTAGGAAGATTTTAACTCGAGATTCCAAAGTCCGCGAGTATCATAAAGGGTACATCAGATATCTTTAGGAAATACCTCCGTCACAAAATTAATAATTAGTTTTTTTGTTAGCATGTATATAAATTTGTTGTTTTATTTTTATTTTCAAAGGATTATGTTAATACATACAAAAAAAAATAATTATACCAAGTTAAATTTACCTTTTTTATATATAGTAAGTTCATTATAATTTGAATAGTAACTTTTTGTCTACCTATAGATGTCAGTCATTTTGAATAAAACTTCGCAAACGCCTGTTTTTGGTTGAAAACTTTGTGTTTACTTGTTTCGATATTCGAAACATGAATTTTTGAAGACGTTTTCAGGGGGTGTGGACGGTAGCTGAATAATTTCAGTGAAGATGGTATAATCCGAAACTGGTCATCAAATAAATTAGGGGAATTCCGAGAATTGCCAAGGAATTTCATGGTAGGGTGGGTCGGCAACGCTGCGACAACACCAGCAGTGCCTTGAAGTGGTGATAGTCCGTCTGAGGTCTTTTTCCTTTCATTATTTTTTTGTTTACAGGCCTGATTTATGTATTTGTTGCTGGTGAGGTCAAGTTCCGCGGACAAGATCCCCCCCATTCCGACGAGCTAACTGCCGCGCAACCACAAGCAGGCCACGTCACACGGAACTCGACATTCTTGCCCCTCCATTCCAAGCACTTCCTTTCTTATTTTCCAACCTATTCCTTTTCCTAATCTACTCCTTTACCAACGATCCCACACTCCTCTTGCCACGCAACAAATTGGCGCCCAACGTCTTGGCGTTTATAGCTGAGATTTTTTTGTAGTTTTCGTTTTTGTGATAGTCGAACCAAAATTACTGTGAATTTTTAAACTCGTAAGTCTTTATTAAGAAGGTCCCTGACGAACTTAGATAAATCGCGACGAGATTTTGAAAATTCACAGTGACTGCAGTTCGTAGGTGTTTTTGTGTTTCTCCTTTGTAATTTTAAATCGCAGTGGATTTTTAAGATTCGTAAGTCTTCACCAGGAAGGTCATAGACGAACCTAGGTGAAATGCGACGAATTCTTGGAAGTTCACGGCGATAAAGGATTCGAAGGTCATTTCTTTGTTTTTTTCACTGAACTCATGGCAGATTTTAAGGTTCGTATGTCTTTACTCAGAAGGTCATAGACGCACTAGAGTAAATAGCGACGACTTTTGGAAGTTTGTAAAGAGGACAGCTACTTTTTCTAGGTAGTGTTTTCCTTTAATCCTTATTCCACAATTTTAATTTTTCCATTTATTTTTCTTTATAATTTTTTTCAATTTTGTCTCGTTTTTTTTTTTTTCTTTTGATTTGGACGCAGTGATCTAGTTTGGCGAGTTGTCAGACATCGATACACGGTCCAACTTGCTTTTTACAGTTTCTTTTACCATTCTTGTGTTTTGTTTCCCTCACCGTTTCAAGTCTTTTAGCAAAGTCCAAAGGGCTGACTAGAATCGCGGAAACGGTGAGGAAAACCACATTTTCTAGTTAATTGTCTACTTTTTGTTATTCCTCTGCTACCTCACCACTTCAAGGGAATTATTTCTTAGTCCGTCTGCAGTCTTATATTTCAAAGATGTCACTAGTAAGATTATACCATTTCGCTAAGAAACCACTGAAAACGCTACCCGAAGCACCCCGTATGCCTATGAAAAAACACAAATTACTTTAAAAAACAATTATAGCAGAACAGAAAAATAGAAATTTTCAAGTCACGCTTTTGTAAGAAAGTTTTCTTTGAAAAAAATTTATAATTTTCAGAAAATAAAAACGTTTTTTTTCAATTTGTCTGTGTTGTCAAATTTTTTTTTGTTGTTTATTATTTTTAGGATTTTTCTACATAACCATACCTATTCAAATTCTTATACTATTATTATATTGATTTATTTTCGTTTATGTAAGTTTCCTTAAGTTATACATAGGTTTTTTTTGAAAAATTCGTTTTGATTTCTAGTCGTCCTCTCGAATTTCATAGTGGCAAAATGAATCCCACCAGTAAAGATAAAGATGATCATATTAATAGGATCATTAGATAATCAGAAATAGAGGATAACGTCAGACTGACTAGGTCAGCCAGCCAGCAATTGAACAATGGTGAGAGACGCCGCGTATTGCATTCTCCTCTCACTTTTGACAGACCATTCCGATCTGCGTCCAACTTACCCGCTAGTTCAGGTATTCCCCTCGAAAACCTTCAAGCTAACAGTTCTATGGAATCAGTTCCTACCCCTCCTTATAGCAGTCTCAGTGAAAGTGGAGCGGAAGCTTTGCCACCTCGAAGTGAAAGTTTCAACTCTTTGAACGAAACGGTAATGCCTAAAACAGCTAGAGCCCCAGCGGCAAGACCCCTTAGTACAAGTTTGCTTAATTTGGGTGGTTCTAGGGACATTTTAGAGAGTTTATCTCAAAGACATCCGACAAACCATAGAAAAGAAAAGGGGTTACCTTCAGAAGACTTGAAAGCTTACATTAATTTAGCGGTGGTGGATGCTCTCTCCTCATACAAAGACTCCTTAAAAACAGAAGTTACCAGCACTTTGAAGATGGAGCTGCAGGCTCAGCTCAGAGGATTCTTTAGAGAGTTGAATCTGGGACAGCCTTCTCCGACAAATAATGAGCAAGTGTTGCGACCGACGGCGACGTCGTACAACATTCCCCCACCAGTCCATCCGCCACAGCAGCAACGCCATCAGACTGATCCAATTAGAAGTGCTTTCGTTTCAAATGTACAACAGCGTAAGAGACCGCAAGAGTCGTTTAGGCGAAGTCAGGATAGGATATACCAACCCAATGAATTCCGTGAAGTCCACACAGGAACTTCAAGAAATATACCTCAATCGCAAACGCCATACGCCCACCAACTTCATTTGGCACCTCAAACACTGTCCTCTGGATTTAAGGCTCCGATTAAGATCAATAAGTGGGGTCTTAAATTCGAAGGTCAACCAGCCACTCTTACCGCTGAAGACTTTATTTTTAGACTTGAGACGCTGCAGAGCCAATACGAATGTCCGTGGGCGGAAATACTCCGAGATTTCCATCTATTGCTAGGAGGAAATGCCCACGACTGGTTCTGGCAATTTCAGCGCGACAACTATCAACCCAACTGGCCTACTCTGAGAGATGCTTTATTGCGTCAATTCAAAAACCCTCGATCAGATTACGAAATAATTCGTGAAATAACTGATCGCAGACAGGGTTTCTCAGAAAAGATCAATGACTTCTTTATGGCTATCAACAAAATTAAATCGCAGCTGAGAATACCGATACCAGAAGTTGAGTTGGTAAAAATTTTGAAAAAGAACTTGAATGAGCGATTTGTGGGATTGGTATATCCCATGCCCATCTTTTCCCTGGATCAGCTGAGGAATGCCTGCAAGGATGTAGAAAGTGCATTTCCCAGAAGAGAAAGAGACTTCCCAAGACAAAATATTAGACCACCTGTGAAATACGCAGCCAATGAGCTGGAATATGAAGACTGGGAGCAGCCTTCTGAAGAACAGCTAGCGGCCTACCAATTCAGCGGAGCCCGCCCAAAATTTCCAAGTCGAAAATTTGCAGATACTCACAATTTAGTATGTTGGAACTGCAAGGATCCGGGTCATACATATTTTGAATGTGATTCAGATGTCCGTAATTTGTTTTGTTTTAAGTGTGGCCTGGAAGGAGTGAAGACTCCGCACTGTAAGCGTTGTAACCCGGGAAACCAATCGTTGAACCCGAAGGTTCCGGGGGATTCGCGTTCTACCCAAACCCAGAACCCCCAGTAAGTAACGAATCAAAAATCCCTACCAAATCAGACATTTCAAAGAGCCCTCTTACGGAAGAGGGCGACATCAAAATTCAAATTTTAAAAAGAGATACAACCATAGATTCAAATGTCAAAAAAGAAAATGAAAGGAAGATATACCAACTTAAACCACTTCACGTTAGGATAGCTGAATACTATCGTACTAGAGATAGAATTTTTAACGCGAATAAGCCGTCACCTTCTAAGAAAGTCCTCAAAGCTAGAGAGCGGTTTAGAAGGAGAAAAGAAATTAAGAACCGAATTGCTTCCACCGTCATAGATTTGTCGTCTGACCCAAGACCTTACGCTCAAATAAAAATAGGAAATAGGGATCTATTAGGATTGCTAGATAGTGGCGCGAGTGTCAGCATCTTGGGCAAAAATTGTATGAAGCTCATAGAAGAACTTAAACTTCCAGTTATTAAGTTTTGCTCAGGAGTTAAAACAGCTGATGGAAAAAGTCAGTCAATAGTGGGGAAAGTTCTAGCCAGAGTAAAATATAAGTTTCAGGAAGAAGCAGTAACTTTCTACCTGGTTCCAAACTTAGACCAGGAGCTCTACCTCGGAGTAGATTTTTGGAAAACGTTCCAACTAGCACCCAATCTAATAAGTTCGATAACGTTAGCTGATGAGGCCGACCTCTCGAACGCTCACCAGTTAAACTCTTATCAACAGGCCAGGCTCGATGCAGTCAGACAGAAATTCCTTTGTTTCGACCGAGATGGTCTTGGAAAGACGTCAATAATGGAGCACGTTATTGATACCGGAGATGCGATCCCTGTGAAGCAGCGTCACTACCCTGTTTCGCCAGCGGTACAAGCCATGCTGTATGAAGAGCTGGATCGGATGTTGAGCCTCGGAGTTATAGAGGAGAGCGAAAGTCCGTGGTGTTCACCAGTAGTTCTCTTACGGAAACCAGGCAAAAATAGACTTTGTCTCGTAAGGTGAACGCCCTGACGAAAAAGAATGCCAATCCTCTCCCCCATATCGAGGGGCTCCTCAGCCGACTCCCAAATGCATACTACATTAGTAGTATAGATCTGAAAGAAGCTTTCTGGCAAATACCGCTGGAGAAGCAGAGTAGGGAAAAGACTGCCTTTGCGGTACCGGGAAGACCCTTGTACCAATTCACTGTCATGCCCTTTGGGTTGTGTAATGCAGCCCAAAGGTTGTGCCAGTTAATGGACAAGGTTATTCCTGCACGACTCAGGGATCGGGTCTTCGTATATCTAGACGATTTGTTAATTATGGCTCCGGACTTCGAGACACATATCACCCTGATAAGCGAAGTAGCTGACTGCCTGCGCAGAGCTAATCTCACCATCAACATGAACAAATCCAAATTTTGCTTCAAAGAGCTGAAGTATTTGGGGTTCATTGTTGGTGGTGGGAAGCTTAAAACGGACCCTGCCAAGGTGGAAGCAATTGTAGACTTCCCAGTTCCCAAAACCCCGAGGCAGGTTCGGAGGTTGCTTGGCTTAGCAGGGTGGTATCGGAAGTTTATAAGGGATTTTTCGAGTCTGACTGCACCCTTGACTGATCTGTTGAAAAAGAGGAACGAAAGGTTCCAAATGACTGAAGAAGCCCTGAGAGCGTTCGAAGACTTGAAAAATACACTGACGACCGCTCCGGTTCTAACGCATCCCGATTTCTCGAAAAGATTTTACATCCAATGCGATGCTTCGGATGCGGGAATCGGGGCCGTGCTTTTCCAAAAAAACGCCGAAGAAGAAGAAGTTCCTATTTCTTACTTCTCTCAGAAGTTCAACAAAAGTCAGAGAAACTATAGTGTAACCGAGAAGGAGTGTATGGCTGCGGTGATGGCTGTGCAAAAGTTCCGGCCGTATGTCGAAGGCATGGACTTCACAGTAATAACAGATCACTCAAGTCTTCGCTGGCTAATGAGTATGAAAGATCTGAATGGTAAATTAGCCAGATGGAGTTTACTATTACAGTCATATGTCTTCGACATACAACACCGAAAGGGCAGTCTTAATGTCGTTCCGGACACTCTTTCTCGGGTGCACGTAGATTCTCTGGACATTGAGGAAGTGGCCCCTCTTATAGACTTAGACTCAGCGGAATTTAAATCCGATGAATATTTAAGCTTGATAGATACAATTAAAATGCATAAAGAAGAACTACCACATCTCAAAGTAGAAGACGGGTTTGTGTATAAGCAAGAGTTCAGAAGGTTAGGGCAGGAAGCAATGGTAGAGCATTCGTGGCTTTTGTGGGTTCCGTCGGCGTTAACCGAAGAGATTATATACAAAGCTCACAACCCACCTAAAGCAGCTCATGGTGGCGTGGCTAAAACCCTGCTTCGAATTCGTAACTATTTCCACTGGCCAAACATGACGGTACAAGTGCGTGAATACGTTGCTAACTGTTCGACGTGTAAAGAGAGTAAAGCCTCAAACCGAATATCTCGCCCGCCTATTGTCCAGTCTTATTGTTCCAATCGACCGTTTGAAAAATTATATATCGATTTTTTGGGTCCTTATCCCAGATCAAAATCGGCGAATGCCTTTGTGTTTGTCGTTCTAGATCATATGTCGAAATTTGTATTCCTTAAAGTCATGAAAAACGCAAACACGTTAAGCGTTATAAAGTTTTTACACCAAGAAATATTTAATATGTTCGGAGTTCCCCGTATAATCCATTCAGATAATGGAAAGCAGTTTCTTGCAAAAGAATTTCAAAATCTTTTGCAAAAATACGGAATTGAACATATGCTAACGGCAAACTATGCACCCCAATCGAATGCATCGGAGAGAGTCAACCGTACGTTGTTGGCAGCAATCCGCTCATATCTTAAATCGGATCAGCGAGATTGGGATTACCACCTAAACGATATTGCATGTGCCTTGCGTAGTTCAGTTCACAGCTCTACTGAAGTATCTCCATACTTTGCGCTGTTTGGCACAAACATGATAATGCACGGTAGCAGTTATAAATTAGCACGAAAATTGATTGCCATAGACGACAACGAGTTGTTGATTCTTCCTCGGCACAGTCGATTGGAGTGCATACGAAAACGAATTCAAGAAAATATTTTCAAATCCAATGAAAAATCAGCAAGGATATACAACACCCGCACACGAAACGTTAGATTCCTGCCCGGTCAAGAAGTTTACAAAAGAAATTTTATTCTGAGCGATTCCTCTAAGAACTTGTCCGCAAAATTATGTCCCAAATTTGTTAAGTGTCGTATAATTAAACAAATAGGAAGACAAATGTACGAAATAGAAAATCTTAACGGAAAGAAACTCGGTATATTCCACGCAAAAGACCTTAAGCAATAGCTGCAGGAGCCTATACGCGAAAATGATCTTCTAAAAGTACTTAACACGAATTTTCTCGTTACTAAAACTCCAAATATTTAGGCCTATTCGGCGAGATCTTTTATTCTTTTATTCTGTTATTCTGCTATGAATTTCCATACAAATGTTTGAGCTGTCAACAAATCTTTTATGAATTTTAATTTTGGTATTCAGCACGCTAAAATCTGTTATAAAATCTGCTAAGAAAACTTTTATGAACTGTCAAACGTTCGAACATAGAACAAATCTTTTACGAATAGCATTTTTGGTATTCAGCATGCCAAAATCTGTTATGAAATCTGTTAAAAATCATAAAAGAATAAAAGACAAACTTCGGTGACTTTTATCATAAAAGATTTCAATACATACACAGATACGAGTATATCAATGAAAAATTGATATATCATCGTCGTCCATTCTGCAATACAATATTTTGCAAATATGGCTGATCTGGAATGAATTAAATAAGAATTAAATTACATCTTTGTTAAGAATGGACGTTTCATAGAACGACGACGATATATTTTAAATTTCGTCAACGAAATCTTTTTAAAATGAGACAAATGAAAGAAAATATATTTACACACATACGAGTATTATATAAACATATGTATATGTAAGTAGAGTAGAGGACACCAATAATGTGTAAGAGAAGAGATTACTTTTTTGTTCGTCATCCATTTTAATTTTGTCAGATGAATTATTTTATTTAATCACAGCTGATTTTGATAGCAGATTTAGTTCAGTTTCATAACAGATTTCGTTTTCGAAGTTGCATAACAGACTTTTATAAAAGTTCGAGCCCCTGAATACCAATTATAAAAGATCTTTTAAGATGGAAATCTTTTATGATTCATAACAGAAAATCTATAGCAGAATAACAGATGTGGCAGAATAGGCCTAATTGTTCTTAAAACTCATATGTTATTCACTTCTTGTAAAATCTTTTATTATCATAGCGTTTCTTCGTAAAAATAAATCGTATGTATTTTGTTCAACAGTACTGTTAAAATTCCAAACATTTTTTTTTGTTTGTCGCTACTCGCTTAGTACTCGAGTTATGTACATATGTATATATATTTCGTATACAATTCCCGCCTTAAATCTTCTCGGCCCACCGAATATCAGTGCCCCATTCAAACTGTTTTTATTTCGTGATTAAAATTTATTTTATTTATTAAACCTTAATGTTACTCCCCTAATTGTTAAATTAATAAAGTATGTTTTTATGTTTACTCTTACGTTCTATTTCGTCTTATTTATTCCAATCCATTTAGTTTGACAAAAACATAAAAGCTTTAATCAAATTTCTTTAATATATGTATATCTTTAATTAACATCTGTGATAAATTTAGCTTTAAAATTGAATTTAATCGATAATTTAATTCTCATTTATGTGATCTATTCACATGCTTAAATCTATTTTTTTTTTTATATTGAAACCACGAATTTTTTTTTCGTATTTATTCAAATACTATACTGTTTAATATATTTGGGAACCCTAATCGTTAAAAGGTAAATCTTTAAGATTACATAGCACTCGACTCACCGATTCTTTTAGATTGAGTGAACGATGTTTTCCCAACTGCATACCAAGGACGCTGACCTTTTAATTATCCTTAAAAGTATCCATTTTGTAGGGTTTTATCCTGGTGTGTGGTTTTTGGTTGGAAATGCGTCGGGTGAGGTCATTCGTCACAAGATAAGCCGAACTCTACAACTGAAATACGAAGAAACAAACAAATAAAGAACTCAATAGTCTGTAATTAAAGAAAAAAAAAATTACCCGTAGGACAGAAAGGTCATCGCAAAAGAGTAAGCATCGCGACCGCACATAGTATTATTTAAGTATCTATGGTACAAAGAATGCTAAAGGTGAAATTGAATTATGTGAGGGCAATCTGAAAAGAACAAAAAAAAAATATATATAGATATATATATATATATATATTATATTTATAAACTGAGTTGACTTACTTGTAGAGAGTAAATGTATTTCCTCAGAGAGAAGGTAACGGTATAGGGACGCGCTTTTACCTAACCTCAAATGATCAAGCGCACTAAGATTAAGCCTTAGGTACGATGCCCGGCATGGGTATCATGGGATTACTCCCCACGTTCCACATTGGGTATCTTTCGGAATTTTCTTCTTCTTTTTATCTCTCCTTGGAGCGGTAGCAAAATATGTAAAGGTGCGTGTCCATTTGAGAGTTCTTTCGCTAGTAAACTCTCGAGAGTTGCTCTCGGGTGCCTGTCCATTTGAGAGTAATTTTTTTGAGATTTTACTATCGCGAGTTTACTAGTTAAGTTTTGGGAGATGATTTTCTGAGAGTACTTTCATAACCGTGTCCACTTGATATATTTTTGCAAAACTATAGTTTTGCCCGAACAAATAGAAACTCACGATGTACTGAATGGAAGCTGGCGTTTACACAACAATTTCGAAAACTCATTTTCCGATCTTCAAAATGGAATAAGGCACAACTATAACACTTCTTAAAAGGATTTCAGGGATGAATTCAAAAATTACTTTATGAGCCCATAAGGTGAAGTTCCTTGGCAGTACAGGCACATCACAGAAAATAATTAAGAAATCAAATACGTACCAGATTTGACTTAGTTGAAGCAGCCATTAAAAATGGAATAAAAACCTGCAAACCCCGAAAATATGGCCACCTAGTGCTATACTTCATCAGTTCCGGCTCCACTTTTCGTTTTTTATTTTTTTTCCTTAAATCTTGTGACATCCGTTAATATTTTCATGATTATTAATTAAATGTACATAATAGATTCAATATGATTGACAAAAATTATTTTCTTTACCTGGTTTCGCAAATTATGAAGCTTTCTCTTGATTTCATTTTCATAAGTTCGTTTGTCCCCTTCTGTTCAATGTTTTTACATGTCAACTCTCGGACAGATAATCGCAAAATACGAACTGTGTTGGAATTCTGCGAGCTCATCTCCGATAGTAATAAAAAAGTGTGTCCACTTGCGAGTAACTCTCAAAAAATTCGTATGTCGAGAGTGAAAAGTCAACTCTCCGCTAGCTTCTCTCAAGGCTGTGTACACTTGAGAGTTTACTCTATATCTCAACTAGGAAATTCCTAAACGGATGTAAACTGTGGTGAAACTTGTATGCAAAAGTATAAGGTATTTCATGGTTGCGTACCTGAAAAAAAAACCTTTATTATCAAGAAAACCCATTTAATTTCCCGTTATCCATTAAGGCCATGTATGGGTTCTTATAAATATATGTTTACAAAGTTAAATTGCTTGTAAATTTGACACTAATGAAACTGTGATAATACTTCTGTGATAATGATTAATCGACTGTGATATAGATTTAGAGATTTTATATTTTTTTATTTATACCCTAGAATTAAGCTTGTGTATTTATTTAAATGTTTGTCTCTTCCTTTAGTTATTAATGTGGTACATATTCGTCAGGCCCCATACACCGTTCGTGATTTAGATATGAGGCGTATTTTTCACCCATGCAATTCAATTGAGATTCGCGATGAGGATGAAGACGAAGATATTACTCCTTCAAGGATTAGTAAATTTATAATTAATATTGCCCGGCTCTTAGTGTGGGTTAAACTCCCCACTTAATATTTCCATTACCCAGGTGACCTGTTGCACATCTTTTCATTAAAGTTAATTCAATGAAAATATCGATACCTTCCCGTAAGAATGTATTAAGCGACATTTTTAAAATTGTTCAGGATACGAAAAAAACGTCTCATTTAGTTATTTTTTTGTGTATTTCATTGGAAGAAACAGATTTGGAGAGGGATTTTTACAATACAAATCTTGAAATCATTACAAAATCGAAATTTTAATCAGATAAGAAGTTTTTGTCGCTTAGTACATTTTCGTGGTCAAAGCATTGGCGATTGATACAATGTATACAATGTTAAATGGCGCTTACGATGACAACAACAAAAAAACACAAAATGGGAAAAAAGTAGCAGCCTACTTGATAGAAAAATATTTAAAAGCAAAGACAATTATATATGGAATATTATAAGCGACCAAAATGGATCAAGTTCTATTTGGATGAGTGTGCTAAGCAAAAATTTCGGTTAAACTAAGCGACATCTAACAAATTTTGTTTGTGGACGTTTGGTTGCTTAAGACAATAATATTTTTAAAATTGTCGCTTAGCATAATTTTAATGGCGGATAATACAAATTTTAGGGAGAAACATTATTCCAGTGAGAAAACTTGGCGGTTGCTACAATTTTATTTTCTCTCTAGTTTCTTTTGCATACATGATAGAGCAGTGAAACCCAGGTCAAAATGTGGCGCTTAACTTCTAGTATAGTTCCACATCAAAAAGTCATTTTCGAAAAAAGTGTCGCTTAATACATTCTTACGGGAAGGTATCGATATGTGCATTTGTTACGGACACCTGGCCAGATCTCACCGATAAAACCACGGAGCACATTATTATTGCAAATCATCGTTGAGAACCTCAGCATTTTCTGAAGACATTTTCTATTTGTTGAATGGTTGCACATTTGTGTCTGAGTTGGTAGAAGTTCGTTTGATTTGTTGAACAGGCCTAGTGATTTCGGGGTCTAAGATCGTTATCACTCCTAGCGCCCTCTATTAATCAAACTAGCTATTGGATATTCTCTGACATTTCCGAAATGTCAGAAACAGAAGAGTAGATGGTAGAACTTAACACATACATTGACACTTAAAAACAATAACAAATTATGAGGAAGTGGAATTTCTAGTAGAGGTTTAATGGGATCGGATGATACAAATAAAGTGGGAGGAGGAATAGCTGTACTGAAATGGGATGATTCTTGCACCGCAAGTGGATCTGGTGACTTACCATTAGAACGAAGATTTATTCTGACGGTTGAAGAAGTTTTTCCAGCCCTGAAGCTCTACTGGCTGGGCTATTATTAGCGTAATTTTACCTAAAAAGGTGTAAGAAAGTTGAATCGTTTATACTGTACGTGGTGATATTTTCTTTTAATTCAAAGTATAAAGATTCATTTTGTTCTTTTTTTTAAATTCAGATTAATATACTTACTTGTACATTGTTTAAGGCCAGTTAATGCCAGTTTTCCTTCTTAAAAATTAAATTACCTATATATCCATATAAATAAAATACTAGGGTGAGTTTTAAATGCAACAATTTTTATTTAAAGCGTATGCTAAAAAGTGGAAAAAACGTTTATAGGTTACAATACCAGAATTTTCATACATTTATGGCGGTCCCAGATTTTGAAGATACTGGGCCGCCACGCAAAAAAAAAAAAAGGAACAACAATTTCGAAGAGACTATATTTTGGTTCCTGGATCGTTGTATGCTTGACACCTGTGGTAGCTGCCTTTGATAACCGTTTGTCATCACTCTTCCGCGGGTTTCTTGAAGGATACTAACCCTACGTTGACGAGAGTGCGGTTGCGATTTGAAGAGCCCTGAACCAAACAATATTGGATTCAGTTAAGACCATCTCAAGCTCCCAGGACGAGAAAGTTTCCACCCGGGGCCGGCTCAAAAGTTGAAGAAAATACGGTTTGAACAATTGCGCAGTGAGTCCTATTTAACAAAGACAAAAAAAAAAAAAAAAAGAAGAAAAACAAGCATATCCCACTTAGGAACATATATATACCAATAAATAAGAAATTATACTTGCTCCAATTTCCTGCATCGGCCAAATTGGTTAGTCAAGTAGACCCAAAAAGATTAGATACAATTACCACTGGAAACGCTTTTCAGCACTTGGGTATTTTGTATTCCAAGAATGTTAGATTTTAAGCGGCGTTGAAGTTTTCTTAGTTGTTTGTTAGTTTTTCTCTGTTAAATTTAGCTTGATTCAATTATTCGCTACATTTTGAATAAATTCATTAGTTTTAATAATTCTTGTGAGTGATAAGGTTGTGTTTCTAAAGTGTTTCGTTGTTCGCGAGCCATAAAAACCACCTTCTTTGGTGATAGTAATTCCCCCCTTCATAAGAGCTCTATTGAGGTAGGAAGATTTTAACTCGAGATTCCAAAGTCCGCGAGTATCATAAAGGGTACATCAGATATCTTTAGGAAATACCTCCGTCACAAAATTAATAATTAGTTTTTTTGTTAGCATGTATATAAATTTGTTGTTTTATTTTTATTTTCAAAGGATTATGTTAATACATACAAAAAAAAATAATTATACCAAGTTAAATTTACCTTTTTATATATAGTAAGTTCATTATAATTTGAATAGTAACTTTTTGTCTACCTATAGATGTCAGTCATTTTGAATAAAACTTCGCAAACGCCTGTTTTTGGTTGAAAACTTTGTGTTTACTTGTTTCGATATTCGAAACATGAATTTTTGAAGACGTTTTCAGGGGGTGTGGACGGTAGCTGAATAATTTCAGTGAAGATGGTATAATCCGAAACTGGTCATCAAATAAATTAGGGGAATTCCGAGAATTGCCAAGGAATTTCATGGTAGGGTGGGCCGGCAACGCTGCGACAACACCAGCAGTGCCTTGAAGTGGTGATAGTCCGTCTGAGGTCTTTTTCCTTTCATTATTTTTTTGTTTACAGGCCAGATTTATGTATTTGTTGCTGGTGAGGTCAAGTTCCGCGGACAAGATCCCCCCCATTCCGACGAGCTAACTGCCGCGCAACCACAAGCAGGCCACGTCCCACGGAACTCGACATTCTTGCCCCTCCATTCCAAGCACTTCCTTTCTTATTTTCCAACCTATTCCTTTTCCTAATCTACTCCTTTACCAACGATCCCACACTCCTCTTGCCACGCAACAATTGATACAATATAACAGGCGAATCTATAAACAAATCTTAAAGGTTACTTAACTTTAAAATACCTCTAAATAGCTCTTAAGTATGAAATCGGTATCTATAATCAATTTTCACATTTAAGTAACGTTACTTAAAGGCCTCTTAACTTAAACGCCATCAACCGCGTTTAAGGATCACTTAAAGGCATTTTAAAATGTATTTTGACATATCAATTGTCATCTTTGAAATTTTGAAGTTTCAAATTGTGAGTTTGTATTGCTTGTTGTGATATTTTAGAATTAGAAAATGCAAATAATTAAGAAACCGAAAATTTGTATTGATTAAAGAACGTGTACGCGCAAAGAAATTTCGTCAACGCTTTCCGCTTAGCCTTTGAAGTGTTTGTATCGACACTAACTTTATTCCTCGTTGTTGGAAGAGAATCTGTGCATAAAATAATTTGTTTTGTAGTGTTGTGTATTATTGCAAATTCTAAAATAAAAAAGTTTTCTTGTCGGAAGCATTCCAATTTTCAGATGTTTTTCTTTTGTTTGTGGCGGCGGGTGTGGGTTTGTGTTCCATGGCCATTTTTTTTTCTATTTCACAAATAAAAAAATGTGTTCCAAATATTTACTGATTGAAAGTGGCACAAAACAGCTGTGTTGTATAAAATGAAGCAGAATTTGTTTTTTTTTTGTACTAGATTTTCACATTCTTTTACGTTACGTGACATAAGCATTGTTTAGTTAAGTACCAACGAAAAATCGATTATAGATACGAATTGAAGTTTCGTCATTTAAAGGCACATTAAATATTTAAGTATGCTTAACTAAATAACTTCTAAGATGCGGTTTAAGAAAATCTTATAGATACGGCTGTAAATGTTTGATGTAGAAGCAGTTGGACAGAGTTTAAAGGATATTGGATTAGTTATTAGAAAACAAAATATTTTAAAACATTATTTACGCCTTTGAGACACCATGCATGGCCCCAACACCATGATATCGGCTTCCATTTCCAAGCCAATGAAGAGTTAAAAGAATTTGTTGCAGGGGTGACATCGTAAATTGGTTGCAATTAATTGGGTGAGCAATAAATGCTCCCAAGCGTTCAACCAAAAATTCAATACAATTTCTTGGCATTCGTAATCGCTCCACAAAATATGGATCTCCCGAATCAAAATTTATTCTTTGTAAAAATACATTACTTCTTTTTCAACGCGTATATCAAATTCAAAGTCATCATCGAAAATATTTACATATTTTTGTTAAATTAAGTTTTTTTTCACGAGATTTGAATTAAACAATAAAACATGAAAACTTAGCTCAAATAAAAATATGCAGAAGAAATGTCAAATGAACTACATCAACTATGTTTTCCAGGGGGTTGGGTTGAAGTGTCCGAGAGTGCAGACGTGTTTCTGCGTCTGCACTCTCCAAAAAATAAAATTAACATAACCAAGTAAAAACGTGTTACGGTTTAAATAAAATGTTTTTCCGTTTTTAATGTCTTTTTTGACTAAATTTTATTCGCGAATACTAAAAGCGAACTTCCTAAACATCCTAAATTAAACTCAACGCCGGATGGAGCTGTGATTACAACGAAAAAACGGGATCACTTTTTAACCCAAAGTGCCCATAAGTTCTCCCCAGCGAAAAAAATGAGGCATAATCCTAACAAGTGGACAACAGAAAAAGGAAGCCTGATGCAGTCCACTAACTCCCTGCATTAAGCAACAGTGTAATACACAACACAAAAATCGACGACGCCGACACATAGCTCACTCCCAGCAGGAAGCGAACCTGCACAAAAATAAAAATCCGCAACTGCAGTTCTGCAGGCAATAGTCCGCCGAACAACAACCGATGTGTAGAACACAAAAATCGATGACGCCGACATATGGCTAATTCCCAGCAGGAAGCGAACCTGCACATTAAAAAGAAAAATCCGCAACTGCAATTCTGCGGGCAACAGTCCGCCGAACAACAACTTAATCTCAATCCTGGGTCTAGAACTGAAGATTCTCACGGCGCTAGCCAACAACTGGGGCTTACAAAATTACCACCAAATGCAGCAAGTAACGGAATTAATTTCAGTGTTAAAACCACTCCTAATAATCGTATATTTATATTATATATGTATAAGTATAGAGCCATCGTTCTCAACTTATTATCTCTGTCATGTGATATTAGTGTAATCGTATAATCTTCTCACTCAATCTAAATGTATACATCGATACCTTCCCGTAAGAATGTTCTAAGCGACACTTTTTTCGAAAATGACTTTTTGATGAGGAAATATACTATATGTTAAGGGCCACGTTTTGGCCTGGGTTTCGGCAACCTATTATGCATGAAAAGGAAACTAGAGTACAAATAAAAAAATTTATCAACTGCCATATTTTCTCATTAAAATAATGTTGTCCCCTGAAATTTAAATTATCCGCCAAAAAAATTATGCTAAGCGACATTAATAAAGATCTCATTGTAGTGAGCAACAAAAAATTTTGTTAGATGTCACTTAGTTTAACCAAAATTGTCTCTTAGCACGTTATGATTCAACTAGAACTTTCTTCGTTTTTTTCGTTTCCTGAACAATTTTAGAAATGTCGCTTAGTACATTCTTACGGGAAGGTATCGACATGTAAGCAGTATAGAGCTATCGCTCATATCTGACTATCTTGAACTAATTGTATATTCAAACATAAAGAGCGTTCTCGCTCTCATTTTCAAAAAAGACAAGAAATATCAACATTTTATGTAAAAATAGAAAAGATATAATAGCGTCCTGCGCTGTTTTTTTTTAGTTTTTAGTTCTTTAGTTTTTAAGTTAGTATTAGTTTATAAAATTTGTTGCGTGTCAGGATTTAAGCCACAGGGGCAACTTCGGGTGTTGGAAAAGCGCTGCGGCACGCTTGCTCTAGCTCGGCTCAGCTCGAAGGATTGGGGTGGTTCTTGCCCTTCTCCAACACCACTCCTACACAGCAAACAAAATATCTCGTGCCTAGGATTAAGGATAGGAAAAGGAGGGGAATTACTGGAATCGTAATTGGAATAAGGAAAGGACAATGAAGGAAAAATCAATCGCACAAATTTAGTCACCTGTACCACTGCATTGATCAAAGGGTGAATCTCCACTATCAATCTAGATGGAAATTGGAATAAGTTTAAAACTATTCCTAAACTATGCTAATCTATACTATAAATTTATTATATCAAATACTTGATATAAAACTAAAGCTAAACCTATTCTAAACTAAATCTAATATGTGAAACTTTATTCCAATTCCAGTCGAAGATTGTAGTCGAATTCACCATTGCATCAGCACAGTGGGTCGCCGAATCCACAAAGGTCTTGCCAGATGTTATCGGCAAATTTGGCCTACCCACCCTTGTATCGCTAAGATACAACCATCGGTATCTTCTTGGCCTGATTCTTAGTGAAGACACCCCCAAAAGATCGCTTTCAGTCGCTCTTTTATTACTTTCCTAGTGTAGTGTGTGTGTGTGTGTAGTCTGTATCTGTCAAGTCCTCATGTTAGTTAGTGGGTGGATCATAAGTTAGTGAGTCTCTGTGTATGTGGAATGTGTCGTAGCAGAAAAGTCAATTTTGTCAGCAAGTAAGTTAGTTTTGTCGAGAGTAATGGGTAAGTATGTGTATGGCATATGTCTGCAAAGTAAGTAGTCTGCATAGTTAAGTCATGTAGCTGTCTATGTTTATAGTTTATCGATGTCATGTTTTGTCGATTAGTTGCATCCATGTCAGTATATCCGTCTTTACGTAAATCTGCTGTTGTGTAAAGTTCGTTTTGTCAGTTAGTAGAGTAATATGTCGGTGATCCTGTCTATCTACAGCCCAATGGGTGAAACATCCCTTACCGCCGCCGGCTCAGCCGAGCCTCCACACACCTATAAATAAGGATTTCAGCAATACATCTTATCTGTACGAAACCTCGTCATGTGAAATTTTAAACAAACCAGAAAGTTCAATTTTCATGTATATTAATTAATACTTCTTTATTATGTTGATTTTTGTTGAAGTTAACAATTTTCAAAGAATTTGTGTATAATTTTTAAATGAAATTAAAAATGAGAATTTAAAAATAAAAAAATTAAAAATGAAAATTCAAAATGATGATTAGAAATAAAAAAAATAAAGATGAAAATTAAAAGAAATAAAATTAAAAATGTAAAAAAAAAATTAAAAAAATGCAATAAAAAAATGAAAATGAATAGATAATGTGTATAATTCAGTTTTACAAATCAACAGAAGAATTACCTAAATAAAAGTGAAATTTTTTGAAAAAAAGGAAGGGGAAAGAGAATTAAATTTATTATTTTTATGGCTTTGTTAGAATTGCCCAGAGTGTACATTTAACCTAGCGAAACCTTATTCTTTTTTTGTTTCTATTATATAAATATATGTAATATAAATATGTTATACGACAAAAGGTTAAAACTTCTTTTGTGTTTTCAATCTTAGTTCATATGAACGTAAAGAAAATGAATAACTTACTTGGCTTCATCCATCGCAGTCCTGCCGGCAAGCTTTGTAGGAATCCGCTTCTGTTAAGTATTTAAGTATCCTTTTTTTTTATATATAAATTATGTCCATAAGTATATGTATATGTATACATATATTTTTATAGGTTTAGGTTAAGAAATACGATAAACGCGGCAATTTAATTATCTTTCACCACTTTTACACTTTTCAATTACAAACTAAAATTATTAAAAATCCACAATTATTCAAAAAAAAAACAAATAAGAAAGAATTAAAAAAAAATTTTAAAGTATATCTTATTTATGACGATGAAAAAAAAAACTGCCGCCAAGTACAAGGCACTGTTAAGTTGTCTGCGGACCACCCAGCCAAATCCTAGTTTTGCGTCCTTCAGATACCCTCTGTGGAACTAAAGGACTTTTCTTCCTTGCACTGCCGTCGATTCTTTGATCTGGAGTTTTTTTCCTTTTTTTTTTATATTATTTTTTTTTTGTTCAATAACCCGTCTGAATTTAGCAAAAAAAACCCATCGCTTTATACATGTACTTCGGATTAAGCGATCAAGACTTCAGTGTAAATATATATTTTTTTTTTGCATGTCTTAGATTTCTTTATATTTAAATTTTAACTTCAAGTTTCTTATATTTAAACAAAGTTCACAATTTTGGAAATCACAAAAAAAAAACTATTCGCTGGATTTTTTTCCTTTTCAGTTTGAAAAATTTTTGTCTTTGATTTTTCTTTCTTTCTCGCGGAAAAATTCTTTTTTTTTTCTAGACGACTGTCACAATCTGTATCCCGCTTGTAAGTGTCCTGTTTTTTTTCTTCTGCTCTGCAGTCGTAATTGCATTTCAATTGCATTCGAAAGTTCGCAGTTCATTGACCTATCATCTAATTTCTTTACCTCTTTCGTTGCAGTGTGCAGACTGGAAGTTTTGAGAAAGCACATATACCATTACGAGATTTTCTTTCGTCTGTTTCCTACGTCAGTCTTTCTCTATCTAGTATGTATGGGTGTGGAATCTAAGACTACTCCTAATGTTGCAGAAACACTTAAAGCTCAATCCTTAAACCTAACTTATTGACTATAAATCTTAATAAATATTATCACAGTAACTTTAAACTTAATTAATAATCCCTACTTAATCTTATATTGCACTATTAAGACATAAAGATAAAAATAATTTAATAATTTAAACGTAACGGACACTTATTTTGATCAATTTCGGAGTGACTCCATCTTTTATTCCGAAATTTCTTTTTTTCCTTTCCTACTTTTTCTAATTCTTTTCTTTCTCCCTTTTTACTTTCTTGTACGACTGCAAACTGTCAAATTTTTGACATAAATTTTATTTCGCGTGTAGTTTTTTTGTAAAAAAATGTTTATTACTTCAAAGTTCTTTTTTTTTTTTTTATTACACTTAAAAGAACAAACTTTTCGTCAAAAAGGAATTTTTCGAATATTTAGCTGATTGTGCTTCATCAGCTAAATAAATCATGTCGCGGGATAAAAAAGGAGTTCCTTAACTCCAGGCTGTAAGAAATTTTACTACCCGGTAAGTAACATGTTAATCTATGTACATATGTTGGATTGACAAGTCTTATTTCATCCTTATTTCTCCTTTTTTCTTTCTAGGAACACCTTATCGGATACTTCCTCTAGGATTAAAATCTCTTTGGCATGAAATATCTTCAAGATAAGTGATTTTTGGTCACCAGAGATTGCCTCCAAAACTACCTCTTTGAAGCCAGCTTTTGGAACAGACTCTGGTGACAATCTCCCGCCCAAAAATCAATTTTTAATCATTTTTTTTCTTTCTTTTCAGGTGACGGTTTCTTTTTTTTTACTTGGTTTGTATCCAGGGCCGGACAAGCTATACGTGCAAGCTGTGCAAATGCGCAGGGCGCTGAACTCAAAAGGCGCCTTGGGCAAGCGTTAAAAAGCCACTACCTACCATCTTTTTTAAGTCTCATTTCTTTTTATAGCTCACTCCAATATTGGTATTTATTATATAACTAACAGCTAATTCTGAATTTAAAGACAGATATACATACATGTCATGTATGTATTACATGTGTATATATGTACATATATAGATACATATCTACTTTTCCAAAAATAAGTCGATGTTTAATTTCCTTTGCACACCCCCATTCCCACAGTAAAAAAAACTACATCACAAAATCTTTACAAAGTGCACAATTTCGTTATTCTTCACACTCACCATCGCGTGTATGAGTGAAGGCATTTATTTTATTTTGATAACCCTCCCCTATGCAGTGTAGAATAAAACAGAATTTCAACAGCAAATACAGACAATTAACAGTATGCATGTTAATAAAACTCGTAACATGCGCACGATGCCAATTCTTCTATATGAAATCGAAGTCAGCAATGTTACTCAAACAGAAATTCTGAGGTACAAAATTCATACTCACTGACATGTCAGTGCGCAGAATTAAAAGTTGAGTCTAGGAATTTAAACTCTTCCGGTTGAGTGTTTCTTGTACTATGTTTTAGTTTGGCACTGGCCTCTGTTTATGAGTGAAATTTTATCACTGTCGTGTGTCGAGAATGAGACAAAGGGTTGAAAATTGAAATATGGAAATACTTGAGTGATGATGATGCGGTGATTAATGTTGAGGTTTGTCGTTAATGAGTGAATCTGTTTTATTCAATTTCTCCTTTTCTCTATTTTTTTGTTCTTGCCAGTTATTGTTTTCATTTAAAAAAGGAATTTTTTGACTGATCTAATTACTTTATTTGTCTATGTATTATGGTAAAAAAAAACTCAAAACAAAAGAAAGGATAGGGAATCTATATTGACAATAAAACTTGCTACGCTACTATTTTAGTAGTGGATACGAGTATGTATAAGGTTATGATAATGGTTCAAACATGAAAGGAAAAGAGGCTGGTGTTCAAAACAAAATTAAGTGTTTTGAACCAAGAGCTTATTTTGTTCAGGCTGCTTGCATTCCTTTTGGTTGTTGTTGGTTTTTAATGATTCAGCTTGCTTTTCATTGGAAGCTGTTAAGTTTTTTGACATTGCTCAATGCATATAAAACTTTGTATCAGGTTCAACAATGGGGACATACATACATACATATATACAAAACATTTCGCTGGTTTGACCTTAAAACCCCTTTCTGAAACCAGATGGGAGTGGACTAAATGCTTTTAAACCATTCAAAAAAATCTTAGAAGCTATAATATGAAGCTCTTATTGAAATATCAGAGGCTGGAAACGTTGAGAATAGAAACATGCTGTCATTAGGTAGTAAAATTTTAGTTTCAAGTTTATATGTTGCATATTAATATAGTTTGATATTTAAGAAAAAAATAATGGCGCAAAATTTTAATTGAATTACGAGTAGTACGATGCTAAAGCTGTTTTAGTATAATACTACGTTAAAACAACAATTTTAATGGAATATAGCATCATACTTCTCTAACTTTTATTAAAGTTAAAATCATCGAACACCAACTTAATTTTTTTAGTATCTTGCTAGCTTCGTATGACTCTTACATTTGCAGACATCAAAAAAGGTTCGTGTACTTATTTTTTTACACGAAATGTCGTTGTTTTAGGTGTGTTCATAGCAATTTATTAAGGAAATTCTTTTAGTACGATACTAGTGAGAAAATGTTTAAAATTAAGAATGAGTTAGTAAACTACTATAAAGTTAGCAAATTGTTAAGTAGTATCATACTAATACCTTAATAATAGGCTGTTTAAAATTTTGCGCCAATATAACTAGTAAGTATTTACAAACTCCGTCTGCTAATTTATCTACTAAATATGCTACTAAAAACTCTATAGTGGAAATGCGATCAGAAGAACAATTCACTAACGTGCAATCAGCTGAAGCCATAGCTCTAAATCTATAAATACCATCACAGTTTCCTCAAATAACAGTTTTTTGAAACTAAAATTAATAAAAAACTACTTCAGGACCCCAATGACTCAGGAAAGATAAGTTGACTAGTCAATCATGGCTATAGAGAAAGAGCTTGTCAAGTCATTATATTATGATGATCTGTTAACTGAGTTGGCTAAAACAGAAGCCAGAAAAGTTAATCTATTGCAATAAATTCGGTTCTATTTATTTTTATTAAAATAATAATCTTATTATTATTTCCTACATGAACAACAATTAATGAGTTCATTATTTATTTGTATGTTGTTATGTTTTTGAATTAGTTTTTAAATATTTTTTACTTCAAAAAATACTTTTTTCAGTTCCTAAATTTTTGTGATATAATTTTTTACTATTATTTTTGTGATATATTTTTGATTTCTTAGTTTTTAATAAAAATCATATTTATTTTAATTAAATATAAGTATAATCTAGGAATAGGCCTCTTGGGGATCCCTCGTTAAAAAAACGCATTGCAAAGGGTACCCCTTGGGTAATGAGGAAATGACTTTTTCCGCCAATCCAATCCAAATGAGAGGCGCCACTGATAAAGCTTGCGCAGGGCTCTAATTTAGCTCGGGCCGGTCCTGTTTGTATCTATGAGATAAGAGGGAATTTTTAGATCGGAATCGATTGGGGTTTGTTTGTTTTTTTTTTGTTTGTTTTCTTTGTCATATTAAAGATCGGTGACGTCACAGGCTCGACGACGGTTTACGAGTGGTCGTGAGAAAACCGGCCTCGTAAAAAAAAGGATACGATCTTTATTTACCTAATTTGTCTCTTTTTACCTATCTCACATTGAATTTTCGTATAAGCCGTTCTCATCGTGTGGCACGTCTCACTCCCTGAGATACTTTTAGTATGAATAGGTCGGGCTTAACTTGTCGTTGTGCTTAAACTATCTATCAGTCTCATGTTTTCAATTATCTATGCTAGGTTCAGTCTTTTCTCATTATTCTTTCTTATCTTAAGAATCCTAAAATTAAGATTCTGCAACATTAGGAGTGGATGAAAGATAGTTATGGGTATGAGGAATGAAGATAACAGAATCAGTTAGATAGGGTAAGAAGGTTAAAGCGTAGATGGGGAAAATAGGTAGGTAGATAGATGTGATATATGTATGAATATAATATTTACAGTCCTGTGAATACATAATGGCTTAATAAATAAAATAAGTAGATGATAAATAAACAAATACGTACACTAAAAAAAAAACTACTTAAATAATTAAATAAATAAATAAATAACGAAATATAAAAATAAATAAATAAATAAATAATTTGGAATAAATAAATAAACAAATAAATAAATAAATAAATAATTTCAATAAATAAATAAATATAAATTGACATCACAAACATTGATATCACAGATTTCACACCAAGTGTTAGGTGAATAAATAGTCAAATAAATAAATAAGTATATGAATAAATAGATAAATAAATATAAATAAGTAACTAAAATAAATGAATATATAAATAAATAAATAAATAACTATACAACACATATATCACAGATAATTAGTTGCAACAGCAGCCGAGTGCGTCATTAGGTATGAATGTCCTTGGCATGGTACACTCCTACCTTTTCACCTCTCAAATTCCCTAGCTCGTAGAGAGAATTTCCTACTGTTTTAAGGACGATTGATTTTAAGAATTTAGGTCCTAATTTAGCATTATACTTGTCTGTGAGGTTACTTTGTTTAAAATTTCTCCTATAAACAATTTGTCCTACTTTATAGGATATGTTTTTGCTTCTTGTATTGTAAGTTTTTGTCGATCTTTGATGTGCAAGTTTCAAGTTTTCGAAAATCTGTTTTCTCAATAAGGCTTGCCTATCTGCCTTTTCAATGATTTGGATATTCGTATCTTTTAACATATCAAGTTTTCTTAACAGCTCGTAGGTTTCTCCGTTTTGGACCATTTGAGAACCAAAAACGGCAAAATATGGTTCATATTTTATGGCATCATGTAAGACGCTGCGGATTGAAAACGCGGTACTGCTCCCAGTTTCGTTGGTCACTATCTATGTAGGACCGAATTTTGGCTAAAACCGAACGATTCACTCGTTCTGAAGCATTCGCTTGTGGCGAATAAAAGGCTGTGCGTATGTGTTTAACGCCATATTTAGCTAAAAAGCTGGAAAACAATTCTGATACGAATTGTTTTCCGTTGTCAGAGTGGATGAATTCTGGAACTCCGAACATGTGGAAAACGCTCTCTTCAAGATATTTCACTACCTCAGCTGCTGTTGCTTTTTTTAAAGGTTTTAAGAAAACGTACTTACTAAAGTGGTCTAAAGCTATAAAGATGTGAGTATTTCTGTTCTTCGTCATTGGGTATGGTCCCAAAAAGTCGATGTATAGTCGTTCGAAAGGTCTTTCAGTTATAGTTTGTTGTCCCATGGGTGGTCTCGTAATTGAATTCGTTGGTTTATTGCACTTGCATATATCACAGTTTTTTACATAATCCTGAACATCATTCGTCATGTTTGGCCAGAAATACCTCTGCCGAAGTTTGGCTAGAGTTTTATGTATTCCTCCATGGCCTGCCGCAAAAGAATCATGAGCCGTTACCAAAAGGTTCCTACACAACTCCTTCGGTACCCAGAGTTTCCAAGCCCTGTCCTCTTGAATTGGGTCTCCAGTTCGTTTGTCAGTCCGTTTGTATACGAAGCCATCAGAAACACATACGTCAGGTAATTTGTCTTTGTTTTCGTTAATTGTCTTCTTTAACTCTACATATTCTTCTGACGCAAAATATGGAGAATTAAAGTCAACTTCGGGTGCTTCAGTCGTGATCTCGTCCATATGGATTCGTGAAAGCGTGTCCGGGACCACATTGAGAGTTCCCTTTCGATGCTCTATAGTGAAGTCGAAACCTTGCAGTTTCAAGCTCCAGCGAGCTAACCTCCCACTCAAGTCCTTCTGAGTCATCAGCCACTTAAGGTTCGCGTGGTCAGTAATGATCGTAAAAGGTAAACCCTCAATATACTCACGGAACTTCTTTATAGACAAAACAGCCGCATAGCATTCTAGCTCTGTTACGCTATAATTTCTTTGAGCCGAATTAAGTTTTTGTGATATGAATGCTATGGGCCGTTCGTTGTTCTCATCGTCCATCTGGAAAAGAACACTCCCTACACCCGTAGTTGATGTGTCACACTGTATGTAAAAGTGTCGTTTAAAGTCTGGGTGGACCAATATGGGTGATCTCACCAGTCGAGTCTTGAGTTCTTCGAAAGCTTTCAGAGCCTCGTCAGTCATTTTGAAGTCCTTACCCTTCTTGAGGCAGTCTGTCATTGGGGCTGATACAGACGCAAAATTTGGGATAAAACGTCTGTACCAACCTACCATCCCTAGAAAACGACGGAGTTGTTTAGGAGTGTTTGGTATTGGAAATTCTTCAATTGCTGAAACTTTTCCTGGATCTGTTCTTAGACCCCCATCACCGACGAAATAACCTAAGTATTTGAGCTCCTTATGGCAGAATTTACTTTTCTCCACGTTTATCGTCAACTTCGCTTCACGCAAACATCTCGCCACCTCTTTCAGGACACTCATGTGGGTTTCAAAGTCTGGAGAACAAACCAAGAGATCATCTAGATAAACAAAGACACTCTCCCTCAGACGAGTGGGAATGACCTTGTCCATCAGCTTACACATTCTCTGGGCGGCATTGCACAGCCCAAACGGCATAACCGTAAACTGATACAATGGCCGTCCAGGGACTGTGAAAGCCGTCTTCTCTCTTGATTTGAGCTCCAGAGGAATCTGCCAGAAGGCATCCTTTAAGTCGATGCTAGAAATGAAACGTGTATCTCGAAGTCGACTCAAAATTCCTGCTATATTTGGAAGAGGGTACGCAAATTTTTTCGTTGCTGCGTTCACCTTCTGTGAATCCAAGCAAAGTCTGTTTTTGCCTGGCTTCCTAACCAACACAACTGGGGAACTGTATGCGCTATTACTTTCTTCTATTACACCAAGATCGAGCATCCTGTCAAGCTCAGCGTACATCAACTTCTGTATGACAGGTGAGATTGGGTAGTGCCTCTGTTTGATGGGTATGTTTTCGTCCTCCATCTCAATGACATGTTCTTCCAGTGACGTTCTTCCCAATCCCAACACTGCATAGAAAGGAAACATGTGTTTGACCCGATCCAGCTCCTCAGTTTGTGCTGGAGAAAGTTTCATCATCGGGTCAGACTCTTGTCCTCCCGTCGGCAATGGAGTATCTAACGCTGCTATTACATTAGGAGCTACCTTGAATGTTCTCCAAAAGTCTACGCCTAAGTAAAGCTGTTGTTGTAGGCTCGGTACCACGTACAGTTCAAGTTTTTGTCTAATTCCGTTACATGTAATTTCTGTTCTAACTCGTCCATTAATGTTTTGGTTTTTTCCATCGGCTGTCTTTATGTTTAGTGTCATTTTTGTCATCTGTAAACCGTATTTCGTCAAAAATTCAATTGCCCCTTTACCCAGGCAACTAACAGATGCGCCACTGTCTAATAGGCCTAGCATCTCTTGACCATCTACCACAACTTTTGCATATGGCCTATTGTCGTCAGTTATAGCCAATACTGTTGACTCTATTTCGTTCTTAGTCCGTCTTTTTATTGCACATTTTTCTCTTAATTTACTAATTTTTCTAAACTTTCTTGTAGTCGGATTTGTCTCTAATGTCGCTTCTTCATTGAATATTCTTTTTCTCACTTCGTCATACTCTAGTTTCCGTTGATGAAGGGTTTTATATTGCACGTCATGTTTTGGTTTTTCGTTATGGTAAGTATTTGGATTTTCAGTCTTGTCTCTCTTTAAAATTTGTATCTTTCCAGGCTCTATTTCTCCGGAGTTGAAGTTTTCGTCGGCTGAGTGACCTCCGGAACACTTCCGACTTTCGGGTTTCCCTGGCATGACCCACATTTGAAGGATATGTTCCCTTGGCCGCAGCTAAAACAAGTGAGTGCGTGGAATGTCGAAGAACATGTTATCAGAGGACATGTTGTCGAGGTCGAGTTT
The DNA here is from genome assembly GCA_911387755.1 of Chrysotoxum bicinctum. Lineage (NCBI taxonomy): Eukaryota > Metazoa > Arthropoda > Insecta > Diptera > Syrphidae > Chrysotoxum > Chrysotoxum bicinctum. Next base: position 119,661,411 of record OU426987.1, read on the forward strand.
TTATTTGTAATATCCGTCCTTTTGTCTCTGTCGTTGTATTTGTAGTTTTGTGATCGATTATCTGTTTTAAAGTTTGTTTGTTGTTTGACTGCACGATTGTGCTGCATTGCTGCAATACAGGGTTCGTCGTCCGAGTCTGTAAAGTCTATCATGTTTTGTGTAATGTCACTGTTTTGTATTTCATTAGTTTGTCTAGGTACTCGTACTTCTCGCGTTGCAATGTGTTTCTCTGCCCTTCTGCACTCTTCTCGTAAATCGCGTATATCCTTTATACGACAACCAAAAATCATATTTGCAACTCTAAGCTTCAAATTTTGCCTTACCATATCTACTAATTCTTCCTCTTTAGGTCGAGTTTTCATTTGAAGAGTCAGACCTCTTATTTCTTCATAGAAGTCATCGAATGACTCTGTTGGCTGTTGCTGCCTATCTAAAATTGTTCTTAATATTTCGTGATCAGTTTTATTATTACGAAAACGTCTTAAAAGTTCCGATTTCAAATCGTAAAAATTAAGGTATTCATCACCCTCATTTTCTTCTAGATATTGCCAATACCATTTTTCAGCCGGCCCTGTAATAAAGTGGTGAAAATTGGCAAAAATCTGCTCATTAGAAACTTTATTCTTTTTCTGAAGAGTTTCGATTCTAAAAATGAAACTTTCCACTGACATACTTTTCAAAGTTCCATCGAACTTAATATTCCATTTGTGGATGTCAACTCGGTGACCTTGGCTGTTGCACCTGTGGACATGACATCCTCCTTTGGCTCCATTCTCTTCTATAATTTTGGGTCTACTAATATCCAGGTCCTCTATTAATACGTCTTCCCTACGTTCTTGCCTATCATATGATGCTAGGGTTGATTTCTCAACCACTCCTATTCTCTCACTCATGTTACTCATATTAGTCGTCAGTAATTGTATCATCGTATGCATTGTTGTCAGATTTTTAGCTTGTTCTGCAAGTAGCCTCATCGTTTTTTCTTGTGTCTCATTAACGGACTTAGAAATTTCAAAATCGATTACCTTTTTCAAGCATTCGTTTCTATTGGCAATCTCATTACTCTGCCTTAAATTGGTGACATTTCCTTCCTGGATTATTTGGTAACTCTTTCTACCTAATTGCTCAGTAGCCCTATTTACTGATTCCCTCGTTTCTATCTCATCTTCACCTATCATTTCACTTACGTTTGGATCACTAGCGCCCACACCTGTCTTCGTCTGGCTAACACTTGGTTCTGGCAACGCTTTTGCCCCTACTTGGTGATCATCTAAATCAGATCTCATGTTTTCTAGACTTCTTTCAAGGAGGTCGTCGAAAGGGTTTGGAAGGATTTCGTTTTGGTCCGGTTCTATAGGTGGTGGACTAAAAGTAGAACCGGCGGCAAGTGCAAGACGGGTTACCCGACGCTTGTTACCACCACGGTTTGGCTGGGTGTTCTTTTTCACAGCACCCGTGCTTCCTTCCATTTTTTTCTTTTTTGATTTCAAAATTCAAATTTCAAAAAAACTTAATTTAATGAATAAAAAAAATAAACAAATTTCAAAAATTCAAAAATTCAAAAAAAAATAAAAAAATTAAAAGTAGATATTGTTTTGATGTTTCAATGTAATTTGAATTTAATCAAAACAAAATCAATTCAATGATATATTTGTTAAAAAAACGATTTCAATTAAAAAAAAATAAAAATAAAAAATGAAACAAGAGTTGATAAAATTTCCAAATTAACTGAAATTCAAAAAAAAAGTATGTACTTGTTTTGTGTGATTTCATATGTAAATTAGGTGTGTGAGGACCCAACTAAGTATCCAAGCGGGTTGTTGAAAAGGGTGTTTCATCCTGGTTCTGTAGTATTAATATCGTCATTGTTGTCTCGTTGAGTCTATGTTCGCGTTCGTTTAGATTATCGTTAGGTCTTTTTGTAGTCAGGATTGCGACTGGTGCCTTTGTGGATTGACGAGTGCTTTGGGTTATTCCTAGCATTCCACCACTTCAAACTTTCTGGTATTGAACCTAAAAGGCAGTTGGCTAGAATGTAGAAATAATTCTCCACACGAGTAGGTTTCAACACATCCCACTTACGCCACACTCTGAGTCCCGCCGTGCTTGACTGCATGGTTGACAGTAAGTAGGCTGTATGTAGACTCTCCTCCGCTCCCCGGGTATGAAGGATCTTACTCTACCTCACTAAATCTACTGGTTCTGGACCTGATAGATCGGACAGCCGAGCTTAACCTCTTCATATCCAAAAGAGCAAAAACGGTTCCTAAACTTGTGCTATAGGTTAGGGAATATATAAATAAAAAAATGATAAAATTTAGGGCAGATTATTGTGAGTCCAAGGGAATGACCTTGAAAAAAACAAAATCATCTCCTTGGAGTCCCAATGGATCTGGAAGCCGTTCATTCGTTGGGCGCCATTGTTGCGTGTCAGGATTTAAGCCACAGGGGCAACTTCGGGTGTTGGAAAAGCGCTGCGGCACGCTTGCTCTAGCTCGGCTCAGCTCGAAGGATTGGGGTGGTTCTTGCCCTTCTCCAACACCACTCCTACACAGCAAACAAAATATCTCGTGCCTAGGATTAAGGATAGGAAAAGGAGGGGAATTACTGGAATCGTAATTGGAATAAGGAAAGGACAATGAAGGAAAAATCGCACAAATTTAGTCACCTGTACCACTGCATTGATGAAAGGGTGAATCTCCACTATCAATCTAGATGGAAATTGGAATAAGTTTAAAACTAATCCTAAACTATGCTAATCTATACTATAAATTTATTATATCAAATACTTGATATAAAACTAAAGCTAAACCTATTCTAAACTAAATCTAATATGTGAAACTTTATTCCAATTCCAGTCGAAGATTGTAGTCGAATTCACCATTGCATCAGCACAGTGGGTCGCCGAATCCACAAAGGTCTTGCCAAATGTTATCGGCAAATTTGGCCTACCCACCCTTGTATCGCTAAGATACAACCATCGGTATCTTCTTGGCCTGATTCTTAGTGAAGACACCCCCAAAAGATCGCTTTCAGTCGCTCTTTTATTACTTTCCTAGTGTAGTGTGTGTGTGTGTGTAGTCTGTATCTGTCAAGTCCTCATGTTAGTTAGTGGGTGGATCATAAGTTAGTGAGTCTCTGTGTATGTGGAATGTGTCGTAGCAGAAAAGTCAATTTTGTCAGCAAGTAAGTTAGTTTTGTCGAGAGTAATGGGTAAGTATGTGTATGGCATATGTCTGCAAAGTAAGTAGTCTGCATAGTTAAGTCATGTAGCTGTCTATGTTTATAGTTTATCGATGTCATGTTTTGTCGATTAGTTGCATCCATGTCAGTATATCCGTCTTTACGTAAATCTGCTGTTGTGTAAAGTTCGTTTTGTCAGTTAGTAGAGTAATATGTCGGTGATCCTGTCTATCTACAGCCCAATGGGTGAAACATCCCTTACCGCCGCCGGCTCAGCCGAGCCTCCACACACCTATAAATAAGGATTTCAGCAATACATCTTATCTGTACTAAACCTCGTCATGTGAAATTTTAAACAAACCAGAAAGTTCAATTTTCATGTATATTAATTAATACTTCTTTATTATGTTGATTTTTGTTGAAGTTAACAATTTTCAAAGAATTTGTGTATAATTTTTAAATGAAATTAAAAATGAGAATTTAAAAATAAAAAAATTAAAAATGAAAATTCAAAATGATGATTAGAAATAAAAAAAATAAAGATGAAAATTAAAAGAAATGAAATTAAAAATGTAAAAAAAAAATTAAAAAAATGCAATAAAAAAATGAAAATGAATAGATAATGTGTATAATTTAGTTTTACAAATCAACAGAAGAATTACCTAAATAAAAGTGAAATTTTTTGAAAAAAAGGAAGGGGAAAGAGAATTAAATTTATTATTTTTATGGCTTTGTTATAATTGCCCAGAGTGTACATTTAACCTAGCGAAACCTTACTCTTTTTTTATTTCTATTATATAAATGTATGTAATATAAATATGTTATACGACAAAAGGTTAAAACTTCTTTTGTGTTTTCAATCTTAGTTCATATGAACGTAAAGAAAATGAATAACTTACTTGGCTTCATCCAGCAGTCCTGCCGGCAAGCTTTGTAGGAATCCGCTTCTGTTAAGTATTTAAGTACCTTTTTTTTTTATATATAAATTATGTCCATAAGTATATGTATATGTATACATATATTTTTATAGGTTTAGGTTAAGAAATACGATAAACGCGGCAATTTAATTATCTTTTACCACTTTTACACTTTTCAATTAAAAACTAAAAATCCACAATTATTCAAAAAAAAAAAAACAAATAAGAAAGAATTAAAAAAAAATTTTAAAGTATATCTTATTTATGACGATGAAAAAAAAAACTGCCGCCAAGTACAAGGCACTGTTAAGTTGTCTGCGGACCACCCAGCCAAATCCTAGTTTTGCGTCCTTCAGATACCCTCTGTGGAACTAAAGGACTTTTCTTCCTTGCACTGCCGTCGATTCTTTGATCTGGAGTTTTTTTCATTTTTTTTTTATATTATTTTTTTTTTGTTCAATAACCCGTCTGAATTTAGCAAAAAAAACCCATCGCTTTATACATGTACTTCGGATTAAGCGATCAAGACTTCAGTGTAAATATATATTTTTTTTTTGCATGTCTTAGATTTCTTTATATTTAAATTTTAACTTCAAGTTTCTTATATTTAAACAAAGTTCACAATTTTGGAAATCACAAAAAAAAAACTATTCGCTGGATTTTTTTCCTTTTCAGTTTGAAAAATTTTTGTCTTTGATTTTTCTTTCTTTCTCGCGGAAAAATTCTTTTTTTTTTCTAGACGACTGTCACAATCTGTATCCCGCTTGTAAGTGTCCTGTTTTTTTTCTTCTGCTCTGCAGTCGTAATTGCATTTCAATTGCATTCGAAAGTTCGCAGTTCATTGACCTATCATCTAATTTCTTTACCTCTTTCGTTGCAGTGTGCAGACTGGAAGTTTTGAGAAAGCACATATACCATTACGAGATTTTCTTTCGTCTGTTTCCTACGTCAGTCTTTCTCTATCTAGTATGTATGGGTGTGGAATCTAAGACTACTCCTAATGTTGCAGAAACACTTAAAGCTCAATCCTTAAACCTAACTTATTGACTATAAATCTTAATAAATATTATCACAGTAACTTTAAACTTAATTAATAATCCCTACTTAATCTTATATTGCACTATTAAGACATAAAGATAAAAATAATTTAATAATTTAAACGTAACGGACACTTATTTTGATCAATTTCGGAGTGACTCCATCTTTTATTCCGAAATTTCTTTTTTTCCTTTCCTACTTTTTCTAATTCTTTTCTTTCTCCCTTTTTACTTTCTTGTACGACTGCAAACTGTCAAATTTTTGACATAAATTTTTTTTCGCGTGTAGTTTTTTTGTAAAAAAATGTTTATTACTTCAAAGTTCTTTTTTTTTTTTTTTATTACACTTAAAAGAACAAATTTTTCGCCAAAAAGGAATTTTTCGAATATTTAGCTGATTGTGCTTCATCAGCTTCTTTTCAGGTGACGGTTTCTTTTTTTTTTACGTGGTTTGTATCTATGAGATAAGAGGGAATTTTTAGATCGGAATCGATTGGGGTTTGTTTGTTTTTTTTTTGTTTGTTTTCTTTGTCATATTAAAGATCGGTGACGTCACAAATTGTAACAGCCGTATTAATAAAAAACGCTTATGCCACCTATATTCCATGGTTTTGCTAAACCATGGAATAGGAGTTAAGCCATGGCTTAAATATTTACATTAATAAAAACAAAATGTTCCCGGAATAGTAAAATGACATTTATCAAAAATCCTTTTAAGAAAATCTTCTACAAAAGTAAGCAATCTCTTTTTTATATTCTGTGGCTACCTAAATTGATTGTCAATTGCTTGTGTCTGACTGTGGACATTTCTTTTTCTTATTCCTTCGCTAAACCACCTACTTCGGTGGTTTAACTTTATCATAATTAGTAAACGTCACTTAACAGAAAATTTGTTTTATTAATGAAATTTCGCACTTAGTCCAGGACTTAACGATAAACCTCCACTAAACCATCTTTATTAATATGGATGTAAATATGTATATAGTCAACGAAACTTCCGTTTCACGCAAATGTATAACGCTCGCCCATGAGAACGAGCAGAACAAAACTATATTATTATATAAAAATTGACATGCCACGAGGCTTAACTCTAAATAAATAAGATTGTTAAAGAAGGCCATACGTTACAGCCACTTTTGTACTTTTGTTAAAGATAGAATAAGATGAAACAACTTTGTAAAAGACACCTAAATACTCAATAAAATTTTCATTCATTCATTCTATGTTTCCCAGGTACATCATACAACACTTTCAGTTTTATGTGTGAAACAGAAAAATGTAACTGATGTATTTGTAGGATGTAGTTGTAAGATGTAGTTGATGTAATAGCGCTGAAACAGGCCCCAGGTTTTCAAAATAATTTGAAAACCATGCAACATTGTTTGGTTTTGCGTTCATATGATAGAACATTGATGGTTATCGAACCATGTTGTACAAGATGTTCTTCCATGTGAACACCCCTTATGATTCTGACATTTCATTATTATTTGAGTGTTATACTACGTTTCCATATAGGCCTATTCTGCTAGATCTGTTATTCCGTTATAAATTGTCTGTAATGAATCATAAAAGATTTCCACCTCAAAAGATCTTTTATGATTGGTATTCAGAACTTCGAACTTTTATAAAAATCTGTTATGCAACTTCGAAAACGAAATCTGTTATCAAACAGAAAAAAATCTGTTATCATATAATCAGCTGTGAGTAAGTAAAATATATCTGACATAACTAAAATAGTAAAATGGGTGATGAAAAAAAAAATTAATCTCTTGAAAACTTTTTGTATCTGTACCATGGAATAAGATCTTACCACCTATATGTTTCAGGGAATATCATGACAATTCTATGCTGCGTATACTTACGCTGACCATCCGTCCCGTATTTCCCGGGACAGTCCCGTATTTTACTCGTTTGTCCTGGCTAAATTTTAAGGAAATCCGGGCCGTACAACTGTCCCGTATTTGATTTTTTGTCACGTATTTTTATATATTTTTATTATTCGAATAACGTTCAAAATTTTAAATTTTATTTTAGCTGAGCTGTTAGATGCTTTTCAAAATGTGTATTCACAAAAAAACACAATGCACAAATTTGAAATATATAAATCATCATTTTTTAAAATATAAGCTTATGTACATCTACCGAATTAAAGAAAAAATTTGAACATAAACTGGTTCAAAAAATGGAATTTGATTCTCTTAATTATTTACAAAAAATTTACAAATTTGTAAAATAACTCCAAAGAAAAAATGTGAATTCAACGATGATCTTCAAAAGAAATTTTTCTTCATACAAAGAAAAAAATGGAAAAAATCGCTTATACGTTTTCAATACGCAGTGGTGATATTGAACAGCACTTAAGAGCAAAACAAAAAAACACAAAGAATCGGACATTGCTGCCGTATCAAGCGAAAGTTTACAATGATTTTTTAGTTCATCAAATTTTCAAGGACCTGGAAAGAAGAATGCAATTAATGAAAGCACCTGGGCTTACCACACAATATAACATAACCACTCATTCAAGTTTAATTATTGCTTATCGAAACTTATAAAAACTTGTTTTGATCAAATGTATTTCCTTACACTCACAAAATGTGATCTTTTGTGCAATGTTGTTGCACCTAATTCCATCGAAGAAATTAAAACTTCTCTATGCAAAGTAAGTTTTGTAACCGTTTTTTTTTCTGATTGTTCCAATCATAGCTGTACAAAACTGTATCCGCTCTTAATTCGTTATTTTACACCATAACGAGGTATCGTTGTAAAGATTTTAGATTTTGAAAATCTTCCAGGGGAACCATCTGGCATCATTTTAAAAAATATGGCAACGTAAACTGTAGTTTTGGCGGGCCAGCAAGAAAAAACTTCAAGCCGTAACCGGTATCGATCTCATTGGAGTTAATTGTGCTGCTCACATTTTAAATAGCTGTAAACAAACTGGAGTTGAATGTTCTCCAATAGATATAAAAGTTGTCATCATCAAAATCCACACTGTTCGCGTAGAAAAATTGAAAAAAAGAAGACTGAATACCTTACTCTCAATAGCTAAGCTAGTAAAATAATAATAAAACTTTATAATCCCTTAAAAGAATTTGCATTTTACAATTTGCAAGAAATTTGCATTTCTAAAGTTGAAGAAGAAAAATATTAAATTGATGAAGGAAAAAGTCAAACAAAAATTAATTACTCAAAACGAATGGAAAGCAAATATTCAACAATTTTACATAACGTGTTAAAAATACTTAAACCAGTGGGATGTATCTTTCAAAGAACTTGAAGTTTTTAGTTGGGTATATTTTCAAAACATTACTAACTGGCCAGAAATAGAATCTTGGTTATCTTTTGTCAACGAAAAGCTGATAGGAATGATTAAAACTTGTTTGACTAATTTGTTTGTCTAAAATCATTCTTAACCTAATAAATTATAACAAAATGGACAGAAAACAAAACTACTGTTGTCCCAAAAATGGAGAGAAATTTTAGAGGAATTTCGTAAACAAAATATAAACTTCAAAAATCTTTTATTTATTGAAGAGTTCGACTTGTGTCTTCCAGGTTCAAATGGTCCAACCGAAAGAGTCATTTCCATAATGAACAATATTTGAACAAATGAAAAAACGCAACTGAGTGTTGGATGGAACTTAATGGTAAAATTAAATTATAATTTAATCTACCAGGAATTTAAAAAAATATTTTAAAGAAAATGGTAATATCATCTAAAAAATTTGTTAGGAAAAAAAAACAAACCATAATCTCTTGGACAATGTGTGATTAATGTTTATTTTTCAAAGTCTTGGTAAATAAAGACTGAATATTTAAAAAAAATGAAGGTTTTGTTTAGTTCTAAGCCTTTTGTGCTGTGATTTACAGCCCGATTCTCCCCAAAGTCAGTGATGCCTCACAAGTCACAAGAAGAGGTGAAATTGATTTTGTGATTTTTTCGAATTCTGCCGCTCAGTCACAACTTGTGAGAGTCACAAAAACAATCGAAACTGTGATCTCCTTGAGAGGAGGTCACAACTCATAAATTTTCAATGTTTCTTGGATTGGCATTCAGTATATTTTATAAGAAAATTTTCTAGATTTGTGAATAATTGTGAGTACACAAAAATGGAAGTGGACTTTGTTCTAGTGAATATTATTGCTGATCTTTCCTACGAAAATAAATAGTAACATTTTTACATAACCAATTTTTTTTTTTTAAGAAACTAATCGTATCAAGAAGTTTGCAACCCCGACGGCTTTTAAATACTTTGAGAGATACAAATGATCCATTCGCTCTCCAAAACAATACATTTATAAAGTAACTTATTCGTTTTGAATAATCAGCTATTCAAATAATGACACTTAAAAATCTCACCATGCTGTGGTGAGTTTCGTTGTGAGTTTTCTTGTGACGATTAGGGGGAGAATACCAAAATGTTATCGAGTCACAACAATCCTCACAAGGAATAGTCACAAGAGCTTGTGACTTGTGACCAGTGTTACCTTAGGATATTTTGGAAAAGTGGCAAAAAAAGTGGCACTCGAGAAAAAAAGGTGGCACTTAAAATTAAAAACAAAACAACACCATATATGTATGAAAATTGACTATAGTGAACAAATTTCACACTCATCTCAACGAATTTATAGGAGTTGAAGAAAACACATAATTTAAACAATCATTTTAAGGTTTATTGCAACGTAAGCTAAAAACTAAAAATTTAACAGTTCATTTTGTATTGATTATTCAACATAAATAAAAGTATGAATAAATAATAAATAATAATTTATTTAAAAGAATTCGTATCACATTTTACTTTCCTGTGATGATTTCCCTATATTTTTTTATGAGGAGCTCATCTGGACTCCACTCAGCTAAATCACAGTTGCTTACTAAATTTAAAGAAGGCAACATATTTTAGAAAGTTTCAGTGTTTAGTCTGTTGGTGAGTTTGTTTTTCATCAAAGTTAGCTTGGAAAAAACCCTCTTAGCGCAGCCACTGCCATGAGACAAGGTTAAAATTTTTGCAACAAATTCATATAAGTCGGAAAATAGGTATTTATTCAAACTATTTTTAATGTTACCCACTTTTTCAATGTGTGGGTTATGTTGAATTTTAAAACTTTGATGGTATAAGTATCGTACGCATGAAAGAAATATGAAAAGGTATGGAAAAATGGCATGGTGAACTGATAACTTTAGTTTTACTTGTGGGGAATAAAAAGTGGCACAGCCTGAAAAAAAGTGGCAATTTGACACTAAAGTGGCACAGCGGTAACGCTGCTTGTGACTCCTCACAAGGGGGAGAATCTGGCTGTTAGTATTCTTTTGTTTTTGAAATTTTTGTTGATTTCTTACAAAATAAAAGTAAAAAAAAGTATGTCCCGGGTTTTGCTTTGAGAAATATGGTCACCGTACGTATATTACGATAAGAATAATCTGTTAATCGCATGTTACGCACCTTGGAACTGCCATGGTATTTCCTGAAACATACATAAATGGTTTCTTCGTATTCCATGGCATAGTACACCAGCATTTTTGTCAGATCTATCTAATGAATGAGTTCCCACCTTACTTTATTGACATTTTCAGAGCGAAGACAACAAAAGGTTACGCAGGAGCAGAAAGAGAGTTACTGCTCCTTTATGGAGCAAAATCCAATTTTTAGCCAGACTCACAGAGTTGAAGAGTGGAAAAAAGTAAGTAAGTATTATTCCGAATTAGGCTTAATTTTTTTTAGGTTTTCGACAATTGGCGGTACCAATAGATAAGTTGGAGGAGAGGGCGATGGCCTGCTGGGGTCGCATTGTGGTGGATGGCCATAAAAATGTTGCTGTGGCAGGCTGTTCCAAGTTTGAACCCAGCTACGAATTGGAAGAGGCTGTAGCAGGTGATCAACAAATGGAGTTGGGTTACGAAGTGGAAAGCTTGGTCTATTTGGATGCTTCGAACGAAGGAGTTGGGACGAAAGAAAAACGTCAGCGTTTTTTGATTGAATTTCATGTAAGTCTTAGTTAGTTAGTTTGGATTATTAAAACGGTTCTGAGTTGCATATTTCGTGTTATGCTGAATTTAAAAAACAATTTTCAATTTTGACAAATATTTCAAAAAATTTTCATATAAAACTATTTTCTTCATGTTCAACAATGAAATTTCATTGAATTTCATGTAAGTCTTAGTTACAAAACGATGTCATTTCAAAACCATTTGGATTATTAAAACGGTTCTGAGTTGCATATTTCGTTTTATGCTGAATTTAAAAAACAATTTTCAATTTTGACAAATATTTCAAAAAAATTTCATATAAAACTATTTTCTTCATGTTCAACAATGAAATTTCATTGAATTGCATGTAATCTTAGTTACAAAACGATGTCATTTCAAAACCATTTGCCTTATTTGGATTATTAAAACGGTTCTGAGTTGCATATTTCGTGTTATGCTGAATTTAAAAAACAATTCTCAATTTTGACAAATATTTCAAAAAAATTTCATATAAAACTATTTTCTTCATGTTCAACAATGAAATTTCATTGAATTTCATGTAATCTTAGTTACAAAACGATGTCATTTCAAAACCATTTGCCTTATTTGGATTATTAAAACGGTTCTGAGTTCCATATTTCGTGTTATGCTGAATTTAAAAAAACAATTTTCAATTTTAACAAATATTATTTTCTTCATGTTTAACAATTCTGTGGCCACAATCAAAAACCGCTTAAGTCCAAAAATTCAATTTTCGAGGAAAGCGATAGGTATAAACCTCTTTTTAAGTCTGGAAAAAAATTACGCATTTGAAAAACAAAAACGGTACAGATTATAATAGAAGACTTCAATCTTATTTGTTTGAACTATTTTTCGTTTTTTAAATTTCTTTATTTTTAATTTTATTGCAAAAAAACGTTTTTAAGTTGTTTTTCCAAAAGTAATTAAACACCTATGTCACTTAAGCTGTTATTGCAAACTGAAAATTTTCGCCCATGTCTTCTTAAATAAGATAAGCTGTTTTTGAGCATCATTCTTCTTATTTGTATCAACTTAAGCGATATTTAATTTAAAATTTATTAAAAACGGATTTCACAGTACATAAAAAAGAAAAAACTCGTATTAAGTATAAAATAGCCAATTTAAGTTAAAAAATAATTAAGTGAAAAAACTTATAAAAAAGAAAAAGTATTAAAACTCCATTTTCGTCTGAATCCATTCATTAAGTCAGGATGTATTTTAGCTCCGGGTTGCATTTCCATGTCTAAGTTTTTTTAAAATTCACGAAACGAATGATCAATAAACGGGAAAAGTATTTGAAACATAGGTTTTTTACGCGTATTACATTAAAAGCTGGTAAGTGGGGAATTTCACATGTCAATAACATGTTTTACAACAGTGAGTGTTGAAAAATGCAGATTTTTACCTAAAGTTGTTTTGTATTCAATTTTACATACTTTATTCACTTTATTCCATATAAAATGGTCTATTCTGCACCACAAAAGTTTAAGTTTTGAAACACAGCCAAGGTCAAAATCGGACAAAATTAGACCAATCGCGAAGATGATGAACCGGTACCTGTTTTGGTTTCTTTTTTCTTTTTTTTTGTAATTCATGATCTACGCTACACTCCATATGAGTTTGGCATGACTATTAAAGCTTGTGATCTACAACCTCAATGCTGCCAAATGAACTATGTATATCAAATCAAATGTCCTACTTGTTTGTCGGCGCCGCCAACAACCGTTTGTTTGTAAAAATTACTGAATTTCGGAGGTATGTTGTTTGCAGACATTGTTGAAGGTCAAATCCAAAAACCGCATACAAATATTTACAAAATGTGTCAGATGTAATTCTACAAAACTTTCAGTATCATCGAAGCATTGTTTAAATCACTTTTGAGAGAAGGGAATCTTTTCTAGTAATAAATGAAGTAATTGTGGTATAAAGCCGTTGGTTTTGAGGTCGAATATGACTTTTTTTAATGTCTGTGATTTCTTATCTTTATTTCTATTTAACCCTGCAGTCGTAGCGCACTAAAAAGTTACACCAGTCGTCGCGCGGATTACATAATGTAATCCATTTTAAAATTAGAATAAAACCAGTATGCTTTAATTTTTTCAAATTTATTTTGCTCGAATATGCAAGTACATATTGTTTAAAGTTAAAAAATATAAATTATTACTTCGCTATTTAACTGTGAGTACTAAAATAGACAACAAGTCTCCACCACTAGTTTTCGGGAATTCTCCATTTTACACTAGGGTTAAGCACCGATACAAAGAATTCTTTGGTAGAACGTCCCTAATACCCAATATAATTTAAGGATTTCTTTCCGTTTTTTAAAACTAATTTTGTCGATATTGAGATGCTCACATTTGCTTGCCTCAATCGCTCCCGTTTTTTCGAGTTTATGATTCACCTCTGTTTTTTTTTTTTTTTGGAATCAATTTACTTGAATCATATTCCGCATCGTTTTTAACTGTTTTATATGGGAGAGAAACAATTTAACTTTCCTCAAATTGCCTACCAATCTGCAATAATTCTTCGTCAGGAAAATCTGAAGAAATGTCCATGTCTGCAAGTTTGAAATAGGGATCGCGTACAGTCACCTGTACTGAAATCATGTTCAGATTATTTGCTAATGTTGACACAAAACTATTCAAAAATTATATTCAGATTTTCATAATAAACTTCATTTGCAGATCACTTTATTTCGTTGATAACTACTTGGGGTTAGATCCTTATTGGCCAAAAAGCACAATTTATAATTAATGTTTGACGTTTGTATTCATTAGTATGAAACAGATAAGTAAGCTATAGCCGACCAATTTTTTACGTATTCAAAAACAAACATCTAAAAACACACATTAATAAAACTTTATAGGTATACGAAATTTAGTCAAAGCGCTTTCTTTTTTAAAAGTATCGATTGTCTTCTGCCGTTGCCGTTCGTGAAATCTATTAACTTCACGTTGCCTAACACACCTTTTCGAGTCGTATTCAAAATTTGTAAGGGTCAGGAGCTCATATTGTTGCACTTTCCTAATTATTTTTATTTAATTATCTTCAAAACACTTTTATCTCAACTAAATTAATTTACGAACTTGCCGTCCAAATCTCTTAAGTCAATTGATATTTCATCATTCTGCAGTTTGTAGAAAATACATTTTTTAAAAACCGCTTACTCTACATAGTCTCCATCAAAGTAACAAACAGAAATTTGCAATAACGACTTATCTCAGTTTGGCTATAGCGAAAATACCTTGTTGAGTTTGCAATAAACGCTTAAGTCGATTTAAGCTGTTTTCAGTACAATATGGTTGATTGATTTGTGAATAGTTTTTTATTTTGTAAAAGTATCTTAAATCCATATAAGCTATTATTGGATTACGAAATTTTGAAATTCACAAGTACTTATGTGTGTTAAGCGGGTATTGCAAATGCTTCTACCTATGAGAATGACTTAAGCGTTTTTTGATTTTTGTCTTAAGTCGACTTAAGCGGTTATTGATTGTTGCCACGTATGAAATGCCAAAATTAGTCATAGACGGAATTTTTTTTTATTTTGTTTAATCTGAAAACCGGTTTAAGAATCACCTAGAGGACTTAAATTAAAACTCAGAAACATCTTAATCTTCGAAAAGACGCAATTAGCTTTGAAGTGACAGAGTGTAAATGACTTCTTGAAATTTGCAGATATATCAAGCTTTGCTTCATAGATGGAATTATAAAATATAGCTGTTGTACTACATGAACATTTTCCTAAATTCTATACAATTATAGATGATGACTTCTATCAATTTCTCCGCACTTCTGAGGAAAGGAAGCAAGTGCAGGCTGACCTTATCTGCTCCCAATTGGACAATGTTGTCACTAGCATCGAAGCTCTCACTGTAGCATAAAATGCTACAACTGCGGCCATAGAAAAATTGACTATGGCAATTATAAGGCAGTAGTTATATGATAATTATAAGTCATACAAACAAATAAAAATATATGAACATATTATGTAAATGATATTTTTTTATAGTATTTTATATTATATTATAAAGGTATCAAGAAAGGGAACTTGGTTGATTAATTGATTGTTATTCAATTTTCAAGTTGCCAATGCGCTATTTGTTCTATCTCAAATTGGCGACATATCGTTCTCGAACCCGAGAACCAATGCTGGGCCATTCGGTGCGATTTCTTCGCTGGATTTCCTCGTCATTTTCAATTTCGTTTTCGGTTATTTCTTCGAGCTCATCTGTGTCGTCAAGAAATTGTTCTATGCCCATAGTATACAAATTGTGTATGGAAAATATTGCATAGATTATTTTGGCTGCTCTTTCTGGCGAATAGTGGAGAACTCTTTGGCGTGATAAGCACCTAAACCGGCTTTTGATAACCCCAAAAGATCTTTCCACAGAGTTCCTTGTGGACAAAAAGTGCTTATTAAAGACTGAATGAAGATAACCTTGTGGTGGGTTATTTATTGAAGTAAATAATAGTGAATCGGAAAATAGAAATTTAAGAATAAACATACGCATGATATATTGAAAAAGTATTTACCAATGATATGTGAACGTTGATTTTCTGCCGTTGTAAATGCAGCTTTGAGAAATCTCCTCACAGGTGAAACCATCCATATGGCGGAGTCGTGGACTGAGCCTGGGTATAGTGCATCGGCATAATATATCACTCTTAAGTTAGCATCCGTTATAGCTAACACATTTATGCTATGGTAGCCCTTCCTGTTTATATATAAATGCCCTGGTGCATCAATGTCGTTTTTAGGTGGAGCGACAATAGGTGTATGAGTGCCATCAATGACTCCAATTATACCAGGCATGTTGAATCTTGTTAAAAAACTGTCGAAAAAGACAAATCATTAGAAGATAAGAACTAAGTTTAATGAATGCAATCACTTACTCTCTTTTTATCTCTGCGGTGTCGAGAATACCACTAGGGAATTTAATTGCGTCGTTTAACAAATGCGCGCTAATAATACTGTCATGACATGAATGGCCCTCGACGTACTGGTTTGCGATAGCCCAAAAATGTGGCCGCTACCAATTGATGCCTGGTACGAACCGTACCCGTAAAAGTGAAGTGTTGAAAGAAACTATAATTACAAAAATATATGGGTAGGTATTACTATATAGATCATAAATGCATTCTTTTTAAATATTTTACCTGTATTTGAAATAGAATTGTCGTATTTGTGGCTCGCGCAAATAGTTGCAGTTTGTCCATCAAAGTTCTGGCACTCAATTTGTCTAGCCTAAACAACTGTATGAACCGCACATCGGGAAGATCAAAGGGATTACTTTTTAATCTTAGCTCAATTAAAATTGTCATGTGCCTTCATCTGCAAAAATAAATGTATTTTAATTTTCTTATTTGTTTATATGATATGTATTTTAATATATTTTCTTACATTTGTCTCCTTTTAAAAATATTTCGTTGACGAAATAAAAGATAATTATCCATTTTTGCTTTATATACCTTGAATCTTGAAATTTTTTATGATAAAAGTCACAGAAGTCTGTCTTTTATTCTTTTATGATTTTTAACAGATTTCATAACAGATTTTGGCATGCTGAATACCAAAAATGTGATTCTTAAAAGATTTTTTCAGAGTTTCTTAGCAGATTTTATAACAGATTTTAGCATGCCGAATACCAAAATTATAATTCATAAAAGATTTGTTGACAGCTCAAACCTTTGTATGGAAATTCATAACAGAATAACAGAATAAAAGAATAAAAGATCTCGCCGAATAGAATATTTTCCAGTTTGATTTAAAATAATCTAGTAGTGTTTCCATTGGACTTGTTAGATTTATTTTGACATCTAAAATCTTAATTACAAGCAGTGGGCGCATTCACTAACCTAGTCACTACGTAGTCAAAAAGTCAACTAGCTTTGTGAATGCAAAATTGCACTACAAAGCTAGTCAATTCAAACTGTCATATTAATGACAGATATAAACATATAAAATAAGAAAAATTCGTCGCTACAATGCAGAACTAGTCTAAGTCACAATTTCAAAAATTTTCAGTAGAGCAGTTTTAAAACATTAAAATGTGTTTACTCCTAAACTATTTTATGAAACACTTTGGCGTAAAAAACATATATATTATTTTTTTATTTGGATTTTAATGGCATCAGATCTTTAAAGAGACAATGTTACGTAATCTGGTTTTTGGACATAGGATTATTGTGCATATATTTTTTAAGTGTAAAGCGAGCCTATCTCATGAAAGTGGACATAGGTTTCACTCTTTCTGCAATTTTCTTTTCGTTGATGGACATAGGATTAACGATAGAGTACCCAAAAAAGAAGAATATAATAAAAAAAAGATCAAAATTTTTAGTGTTTTAAACAGTTTTATTCTTAATAAAACCATACGGAAGTATTTATAAACTTTTGTACCATATGTATATTCAGTCTAAGCAATTATTGTTTTGAATATAAACAAAATAAACAGTCTTCATTCTTAAACAAAAAATAAAAATTAACAAAAACGCTTTTATTCTTTGCATTAAAAGTAGGTTAATATTAAAACTAACTTCAACTTTTTACCATCAGGTTGTTTTGAAATATAAAAATTAAATATATTTTCATTAAAAAATAATAATAAATAAAAATCACATTTTCTTAAAAAGCAACTTAAAAATATGTATTTGATTAGAAACTAATCAGAGTCATTGTTGTCCACCTCCAAGACATCTGGCGATATAGTCCCTTTTTTAAGATGCTCGTAGAATGGATAATATATTTCGGGGATAACTTTTTCCCGACAAAGATGCATAAGATCCTTATACTTCAAAGGTTGTATTGGGATTTGGTTTTGCCTTAGCTGTACCAGGTTGTAGGTATCTAAATTTTGGAGAGTTCCTCTTTTTTTCTCCATTGTGTTGATAACTTTTATTTCGCTATCAAAAGCATACTTAAATTTTATTAAATTGGGAGTTTCTGGGAATGTTTGAACAACTTTAATTTTGCTCCATTTAACAATGTTTCCTTCTTCGTCTTTTTTCCAGTTTTTGGTTGTGTCACCAAGCATTTTTTTTAGGTCAAAAATGTCGGTCGCGTACATTTCTTTGACTATATACGGCCTAGACTTGCAAGCAGTCCGCGCAACACTGTACCACTGGTCTGGACAGTAAATTGGAACATTTTTTGTGGCTCTTTCTATTACACTATGCATCGAGTCGCCTTCGTTTTGTGTATGGCCAGGCTCTAGAAAATTATGCCTGATTTCTACCTTGAATTTAGCTGTGCAATGCTGATACAAACAAAACAAGTATCGGTTTCGATTTTGTCCGCTGCAGTTGTCGGAATAAAAACTAAAACTTTTTTTCCCTTCAGCAACTTTAGTTGCTATGAAAGAGAACACACAGCTTCCTATTTCACAAGCCCCTCTCAAAGCTATAGCTTCATGCCACATAAAACAAAAACCTTGACGGAAACCAATGTCATACACGGTGAGATTATAAGTAGACAGCTTGCGTCTGTAATATAATTGTGAAATTTCGGCTTTTGGGGACAGAAGTGCTTTTTGCAGGTCGAAAGCAGCAACGCAGAAATCTGGAAAACTTTCAGATCGTAGCTTGTCTTTGGATTTTTCGTTTCTTGCCAATTCTTTAGCCTTAATATGGTTCGCCATGATTTCTTCCATATTATCTTTGTCTCGGCCATGCGAGTTTTTAAATTTGTTGCATAGATCACATTGGTCTTTTTTGGGAATATGGAATGCCAAATTAAACTCATTTAAAAAAACCTGCCGATACACGGAAAAGGATGCCTTTCGAGGGATGTTTTCATTCTCTTGGTACATTTCATACAGTCTTGTTATGTTTAGTTCAGGTGGCAGATACTCCCTTTGTGAGTTGGACCTACAGTAATGGCTTTCTACTCTTTGGATGCTATTAAGATGTTCACGAACTGAGTTTTTTACAGAACTAGGAAGAAGAGAATTCAGATTTGTGCGCCCACGCTTATCTTCTTGTACTACAGTAATCCCTACTTTATAAGATTTATTAACTACAGTTTTAACCATTTGATGGCTTATAGATAGTGTATTTATAAAATATGTTTGACACACTTTAATTTTCTGATCAGTCTGTAGGGTTGGCATGTAGTAATAATACGAGAGATTTCTTCTACTTTCCAAATTTTCTTCATTACCGGAAGTCGTTGGCCTTACCCTTACTCTTTTTTTTTTGCTGAACTTCAACATATTTTGAAATGTAGTCTCTCTGCCGATTGATGTCTCCCAGTTTCCAAAATTCATTAAAAACGTGGTTTCTAGAAGCTTCGTCGATTTTAAACTTGCATTTGAGCCTGCATTTTTCGTGGCAAGGAGGTTTCATTATTCGTTCGCAAACAGTTTTGTTTTTAGAATTGACGTGCTTTTGCCCGCTGTTTCTAAGGACTTTTCTTTTGTTTCGAATCCATTCTGCTTCTTTGCGAACGCGTTTTCTGGAAACAATAGGATTGGACTCACTTGGATTTATGACTTTTTCTCTGGAATTGGGAACTGAGTTTTCCTCTTCGTTGGGGACTTCATGGCTTGATATTATGTCGTTATTATTACCGGGTAATGTGGGGTCTTGTCTTGAGATGTCAATTGAGTGATCATCGTTAATTGAAATATGTTGACTTGAAACGTTGTTAGCATTATAAGATGAGGAAAAACTGCTATTTGAAGGGCAATAATCGGAACCACCATCATCTGTTTCAAAAGGGTCGTTTTCGTCGTCGTCACTTAAGACCTCATGAGAATTATTACCTAAGCAAAATGAGACAGTTATTCAAAAATACATAATAAAATGCTTTCATTTCAATTGTACCATTTTTATTTGTAACATTCTCAAAAATGGGCTCATCTATTAAAGTTTCTTTAACTGATAACTGTTCTTCTTGTGCTTCAAGTAAATTTTCAGAAACTGAAGAAAATGATTTAATTATGATAACTATTCTTTTGTGCTAATAATTTCTTGTAGATTTAAAAAAAAAAAACACTTAAAAATATTAACTAGTATATCTTACCGTTTGCATTAGTTGTAATATTTTCAAAATTTGGCTGATCAATTGAGTTTTGGTCTAATGAACCTGGTTCCGCAAGTACTTCGAATGAATCTTTAAATAGTTAACACAAATTGGTTATTATAGGTTAAAACTGTTATTCTATACTTCTTGAAAATTAATTTTTTATATTTCAACAATTTTTTTTCACAAAATACCTTTTAAAGAAATATAAGTACATAATTTGAGTACAAACCTGTATTACCCCGCCGTTTTAAAACTAGGCTCAGCATCTTTTGACCTCTGGACATGTTGTTAAACATTTTATGAAAAAGCACAAACTATAAACCGTTTCACTTTACGCACTGGCTAAACTATCCTAAGTCGCTAAAAATAAAATACAAAAAGGAACATACATTATTTATTTTGTTTTTGCAGAACTAAACTATGTCCTTATTGAGGACTTAGGCTATTTGTTTTGTAAAGCACAAAAAGCCTAAGTCCATATAATAGACATAGGTTAGTTCTGCAAAATAAAAAAATAATACTTGGGACATAGGATAATTGTGTACGATTAAAACACTGAACGAACAACTGCACGTAGGAACACGGTCATCAAACAGACACGCGCATAATAGAACTGACTTTTTTCTCACGATAAAAATGAAAATTTCGAAATTTTGGACTTAGGCTAGTTCTGCATTGTAGCGACGAATTGTGTTTTGAGAACTTTAAATAAACTTTGTTTTACAGTTTAAATTAAATAACATCAAATATAAGATATAATATTAATTTGTTCAATAATTTCACTTCGAAAATATCTTCCACCAAAAATTAAATTTGTATTTTCAACGAACAGCTGACTGTGAAATGTCAACTAGCTTTGAAGCAGAAATTTTTACACTACGTTTGAGGGGAAATTTCAACTAAATTTTTAGTTGTCTTTAGCCAATCAGAACGAGTTGACTACGTAGTGACTAGGTTAGTGAATGCGCCCAGTGTCATTTATTAAAATGTTTTTTTTTTTTCAGTTTGTCAACAGACTGTTTTTTTTTCTTTTTTCTTCCATCAAACTGTCAGATTCATTGGAAATGGAAAAGTGAATCCGTTCAGTACAGTAGATTTTAAGTAGATTTATTTGAAATCTCGAATCGAGATGATTAATTTTTGTATGGTAAATCTTGTGATTTCAAGTAGATTTGAGTAAATCTCAGATTATCTTTCAGTGGAGACGCAGTATTAGGTTAATATAAATCTCAACTTTATTTTCTTGCGAAATAAAAAAGTTAATTGTTAGATAAGAAAATTAAAGTTTAACTAATTTAAAAGTAATATGGGAGATAATTTATGTATAAAACTATGGAATTACTAGGGGTATTCATGTAAGCGCGGAAAACCCTCGTAAACCTCGTAAACCAGATAATTTTATCTCCGCAGAAACGAGCTGTCAAAATTTGTATGGGAAAAAGTTTCTGCAAATCGCACAAATTTGCTGCGGAAAGTGCAGAAATAAACCTCGTAAACTAAAAAAGTATGGATTCTGACTTTTAATTTGACATTTCACAAAATATTTCCCACATTTACGCAAGTATTTCTTAGGGGGTGTTCATGAAAACATGCTGCGGAAAGTTATATCTTTCTATAAAGCGGAAAATTATCTCGTTACATGAATACCCTTACTATATTCATTAATAAATTAATAATTGTAATTGATTATATTAATAGTTGATTACAAAATTAAAATTATTGAAAAAATCAGAAAAATGCTTCGAAGGTTCTATTTATTATTATTATTATTTATTAATCAGAGCATAAATGAACAAATTAATTTTAAAAACTAACAGCACTAGCTTCATGGCTTAAGGCTGGGGGTTCTATTTATTTTGAGTCTTCTAGGTGGATTTTGCTTCAAACATGAAATTCTCTTGTTAAACTACGAGATAATTTGGATTTGTGAGTGTCAAGCCAGTGAACTTTCCACAAATAAAATGTCTTGTTTTCAAAGAAATGACTGCAGCACTAGAAGTTTTTGTTCTTTTGATGACTGTAGAAAAAAAAAAAAACAAAGAACATTAATTCAAAATTGTTATAATTTGATTAGTTCAAAAAATACTAACTTTTGTATATTTCCTTTTCATGTTGTACATGCAGTTTACAACAGAATTTTGTGTTATATTAAATGTATGAAAATTTGTAGGTTAATTTGCTGTATGATGTGTATGATAAATTTCTGAGAAACAGAATCATACAACATTCCAATATTTCCAGTGTAATCTTCGGCCATACACCCAACTAACAATTTTACTAGAGAAGCTTCTTATTACTATTTCTTGCACACATTTAAGGGTTGTATAAAACTTCAAAGAGTTAAAAGGGCGACTTTTTTTAACTCCTATTCCACCTTTATGGAATAAATTGTGTTACTCCGAAGAACATACTTATCGTTATGTTATAGAGGTAATATATGCTTTATTGCAGCAATTGCATCGATAGTGGAAATGAAAAGAAGATTTACTGTCACAAGAATAAAATACTTATAGGAGTATGTGGAAAATAAAAAAAAATATTTATTTGTGTGCTTATTTGATTTCATTTTTATTTTGATGCTTTTCTTGCATGTTTTTCGGCTTTTCCGCGTGATTTCTGTAAAGATCTTAGAGTTGATTATTTTTTATGATTTCATTTTTACTTTTATTTTTAAAATTAATTTAAAAATTACTTACACGTGAAGGCAGAATGTGGGAATCGAACTCGGGTCCTCTCGCACCAAATCTCTTGCTCGCTAACCGCTCGGCTAAACTAGCATATGTAAAACCTAGCGTTGAATTGGGATCACTTTTATCATGAATTATATCCTATAAAGCCACATAGGCTTTCTTTATAGGTGCTTTTAGGACTAAAATATTAGAAGATGGCGATAAATATCGCTTCGTACTCGTAATTTGCATAAGCTGGAGTTTTGGTATACCTAGCATATGTTTCAGTATTAATTTATTGATAAATTGATTATTCTCAGCTTCTTCATCGAAAATCTAGCTGTTTAAAATGTGTTAAAGCTAAAAAAAATTGTAAAACATAGTTTTTTCTTAAGAAACTGCTTGATTTATATGAATGAAACTTTAATTTATTTTTTCAAATAAACGGCACCTAGAATTCTAATATTTTTTTTTCGATTAATTTTAAAAATCTATAATTCGATAGAATATTGAAATTAAGATTTTTCTGGCTACCTACCATAGAATTTTTTTTTCTAATTTTGAATTTCTCATTATCGGCTTGTCAGAAAGGCTTGTTAAAAGTTGAAAAAACTTCTATCCAAACTTGAAAAAGAAAATATTTTTTGGATTAAAAAAAACAGGCCAATATTTTTTTTATATTCAATTTTTTTACCGTAAAATAATAAAAACTGAAAGTTTGTTGTTCTCAAAAATGTTTTAAAAACTTTTGTATATAAAAACTTTTTTTTTTAAGAATCCGCTACAATGACTTTCGTTTTTTGATAAATTCATATTTTCGAAAACAAAAAGAGTTTTTAAAAAAAATTTTTTTTTGTTCAAACTTTATTTTTTTTTAAATTTTCAGTCTTTACATTTAGGTTAGTTCGTTTGACCCAGTCCTACCCAACTAACAATTTTGCTTCCTATTTCTGAAATTAAGAATCATTCGTTGCTATAGTGCTCATATAACCATTCTTGCTGGAAGTCAAATAGCTATAGGAGTAAACTTTGATATAATTCATCGCCTAGACATTCTCTGGAGCACTTTCTATCACCTCTATAGGCGTAAAGACTCAATTTTCCTTTAATCATACTATAGAGATACTATAAAACCACAGGACAGTTTATGCTCCTATAGTAATCCCAACAAACTGCTATAAAAGTCTTTATTTATTATTCGTTATCTTTATAGAATCATTATTGGACAGTTTAAGTCAAGACTCTATAATCATGATCAATTTTTCTGTTGGACTCTTATAGTGCAATATAGTTCCTATAGTACTATTATAAAACTGTGCAATAGGAATAGTACACCACGTGCTTTTGCACATATAAGAATGAATTAATTACAACAACAAAATGCGGAAACCCCACACTGAGTAAATCCTTGTAAATGCAAAGTAGGATTGGGTCGAACAAACTTGCCTAAATTTAAAGAATGGCAATTTCAAAAAATTAAAGTTTATGGTCGAAACTGTTATTTAAAACATTTTTTTAGAAAAACATTTTATTACTGGATGGATACAAAATTGAATCTGAAAAAAAGATATCAAATTTTCAAAAAAGTTTTATTTTTTTAAAACCAAGAAAATATTTTAATCTTTTTCTTGGATAGAAGTTTTTTTTTAACCTTTTATCAAGCCTCTCTAAACAAATATTATTAAAATCCGGCAAGCCGATAGTAAGAAATTTAAAATTACAAAAAATAGTTGAATGCGGTAGGCACAGTCAGCAATATCTAATAATTTCAAAATTTTTATTGAATTATAGATCGTTAAAATTAATCGAAAGGAACAAAAATTATCAAAATTCTAGGTGAAGTTTTCGATAAAAATACAATTTAGAAAACCATTTCTTTACATTTTCAAAAAAAAATTTTTGTCATATATCTTGTAGATTGTATTATAAAATTTTAAATTTTAAGCTTTCCAAAAATTAAGCATCGTCTTATTTTTACGAATAGATAACTTGCCATATGTCTATATCGCAAGTAAAAAGTCAATAGTGCAATTTATTTTAAAAAATATATTAAGTTTCATTCATATTTCATATAAAATTTGAATCATGTTGTTTCTGAAGAAAAATACTATTTTTTACGAATTATTTTAGCGACAGTGATTTGTATTGTCGATTGATTGACGAGACTTTTTTACTGCAACTGCAGTACACGACACATTTTTAACAGCTAGATTTTCGATGAAGAAGCTGAGAATAATCAATTTATCAATAAATTAATACTGAAACATATGCTAGGTATACCAGAACTCTAGCTTTTTTCACAGCTTATGCGAATTACGAAGCGATAAATATCGCTTCCTTCTAGTATTTAAGTGTTAAAAGCACCTATAAAGGAAGCCTATGTGACTTTATAGGATTAAATTCATGATAAAAGTGATCCCAATTCAACGCTAGGTTTTACATATTCTAGTTTGGCCGTGCGGTTAGCGAGCAAGAGATTTGGTGCGAGAGGACCCGAGTTCGATTCCCACATTCTGCCTACACATGTAAGTAATTTTTAAATTAATTTTAAAAATAAAAGTAAAAATGAAATCATAAAAAATAATCAACTCTAAGATCTTTACAGAAATTATGCGGAAAAAGCCGAAAAACATGCAAGAAAAGCATCAAAATAAAAATTAAATCAAATAAGCACAAAAATAAATATTTTTTTTTTATTTTCCACATACTCCTATAAGTATTTTATTCTTGTGACAGTAAATCTTCTTTTCATTTCCACTATCGATGCAATTGCTGCAATAAAGCATATATTACCTCTATAACATAACGATAAGTATGTTCTTCGGAGAAACACAATTTACTCCATAAAGGTGCAATAGGAGTTAAAAAAAGTCGCCCTTTTAACTCTTTGGAGTTTTATACAACCCTTAAATGTGTGCAAGAAATAGTAATAAGAAGCTTCTCTAGATGAATATAGAAGTAAAATTGTTAGTTGGGACATTTAATTTATACCTAGATTGCACATTTTGTTGTTCTAATAAATAGTGTGGCATATTTCCCTCATGTGTACAAAAGCACGTGGTGCATTCTGGGTCAATGACTCATTTTGACTGCATACATTTGCACAGTTTTATAATAGTACTATAGGAACTATATTCCACTATAAGAGTCCGACAGAAAAATTGATCATGATTATAGAGTCTTGACTTAAATTGTCCAATAATGATTCTATAAAGATAACGAATAATAAATTAAGACTTTTATAGCAGTTTGTTGGGATTACTATTGGAGTATAAACTGTCCTGTGATTTTATAGTAGCAATATAGTATGATTAAAGGACAATTGAGTCTTTACGCCTATAGAGGTGATGAAAAACGCTCCAGAGAATGTCTAGCCGATGCATTATATCAAGTTTTACTCCTATAGCTATTTGACTTCCAGCAAGAATGGTTATATGAGCACTTTAGCTACGAATGATTCTTTAATTTCAGAAATAGGAAGCAAAATTGTTAGTTGGGCATTGTTGTATGACAGCGGATCATACAACAAATCTGAGAAACAGAAATCATACAGCAGAACTGTCAATATCATACAATGTATGATGTGTATGATTTGAGAAACAGCCCCCAGTTGTGATTTAAGCTAGCCCTAAACGACGAACATGCTCGCCGAACTTGTTCGTTTGCGTTATCCCCTACACGGCGAACACATTTGGCGAACATTCATTTCGTGTTGTGCGACGCACAGTGGGTCCTGTTCATACTAAGCAGTGCTCAAAATTCAGTCTTGTTTAAAATGCTAAAAACTGTTATAAATAGATACTAACTGCGCTGTTGAAAATCAAAATATTAGGTGTGTTTTTTTTGCAAGTCCATATAGATTTGTAAAAAAAAACGACATCGGGATTTAGGAGCTTTTTTTCCACATAGCTGGAAGCACTGTGTACGCTATGACATTTGTCAGCTTATTAACGACTAGCATCAACCAATCCAAAAACTTCACTTTTGACGTCTCTGAACAAATTATCGATAACATATAGTAAATACTATTTTGGCATCACCATTTTTATCGGGTCTTAGATTAACTCTCGATAATTATCTGGTCTTAGCTAACTCTGTATAGATTTAAGTAGTTGTTGCATTTGCATGTAAAGCGCTTAGTCCCGATGTCGTTTTTTTTTACAATTCTATATCTATGGACTTGCAAAAAAAACACACCTATTATTAATAATGAATATAGTTCCTACTTTTAAAAATTAAAGAAAACTGCACAAAATTAAAACTTTTGCATGTTTAATGAAAAAAAAAAATGACACAGAGTCAACTTAAATGTACCGTAACTTGCCCATTATAAAGAGAGGAAAGATAATACTTACGAATGACATGTGTTATAATATTTATATTGATTAGGCATTTTTATTTTGTTTTTATTGACAAAAATTAAAAACGATATTTTGAGCACTGTTATGTATGAAGAGGACTCACTGTGCGACGTTCACAGCAAAAATAAGATTTGCTCGCGAACATGGCCCTACACGGCGAACAGCGAAGCCAACGAACACGACAAAATCGAAATTTTTCGCCAACAGCGAGCGGCTCGCGAACCAGCCCCTACACGACGAAAACATAGCGAGCACGAACAAGTTCGGCGAGCATGTTCGTCGTTTAGGGCTAGCTTTAGCAGACAACTAACAAAATGCCCAACTTTTCAGTTGTCTCTTGGTATTATGTAAGTAAGTTGAGTTGTGCTTCGGTTGTAATAAGCGTCAAAATCAAACAACTGGTTCGAAGCAGTTGTGTAGAACATTTTAATGAAAGAAAATGGGGTGGAGTTGCGTGAGGTCATAGTTGACTATTAATTCGTTGATTGTCGTTTTTGACTATAGCTGTCTCTATCATATCAGTTAAGAATTATATAAAAGCGATGGTCAAAACGACAATCAACAAATTGATAATCAACAATCACCTTACGCGATTCCATCCCTGCATTCGGATAAAAAATATGGACACAAAATCGTAAGTTAAATAACAATTTTAATAAAAATAGAATGTAATGAGTGTATTTTAGTTTGAAAACTACATGACCAACACATTTTCAACAAATGAGTTCCTCAATCATATCTACCACTTTTTTAATACAACTGACACTATCGATTGAGTCAGTCCAAAATTAAAATAATTGCCACTACACTTTTGATAACTTCCTTCGCTCATGAAACGAAGAGCAGTAGCAAGTTTAACAATTGGTGGAATCGCTGAGGAACGCTGTGGTTGTTTTAAGAAAACTTTATTTCGAACCAAAAAAGTACATACTTTAGGAGTAGAAGTGTACATAAGTTTATTAAATATACGGATATTCTTTTTTATTTTGGCTACATTAAGGAAATTCTCATCTTCCAAATCACAGAAAAACAAATCGAGAGAACTTTCTATCAAACAATTTCTTATTATTGCTTTTGTATTTCATGTTGAGCAGCTGGTTTTGACAGCAAATCAACTCCTAAAAGACGGCAACGTATTTTTTCATTACAATTGATTTTAACATTCTAAGTGTCAGAATTTATTCAAATTCCCCTAGAAAAATAAAATTCACAGTACATTACTGCTATGAAATTTATAAGCGTCGCTAAACATCGACAAATAATAATTGCGTCTTAGAAGGGTACGACAGCATCTAACTGATGAGCCCCCTGTCGTACCTGGGCGAAACGCACTATGGAGTTGAGGTCGCAAAAAACTTTCAATTGAACAATTGATTTTAGTTGACTTGCATAATACTGTAATATTTTTACTAGATTCGTTAAATAAAACTTATTACTCTTTTTATTACTTCTTCTTTATTTACACTTTCCAAATCAAAACAATAAATCTCAGTTTAAAATCAACTCAAATACTCGTACTTTTATTCAAATTTAAATCACGCTTGTTTAATAACACTTTCCACAATCGAATAAGCAAACCTTTTGCACACTTTCATAGTCAAAAATCAGCTGTTCTGTGCTCACCGCGAGCACTCCTTTATATACTCAAGTTAGTTGTTCTCGAAACCAATTCGCGAAGGTTCTCGTCTTGGAATGTTCTAGATGGTTGGAATAAGGGGAAATACATTTTACATTGGAAAATAGCTTTTTGTTTCTTCCATAAAGTAGATATGCAATTTTCCAACAGATGGAGCGGTAGGAGTATAAAGCTCTGTTCGCAACACTGTCCCCTTCTTAAGATTGCTCATCCCGAACAATTCTATATCCAGCTTCGCCACTATATCGGTGCAGTCGATCGCTATGCACAACTTTTAACTTTCCTCTTGACCGTTTTTGAATTCGGTAAACGACATCATTGATTTTCGTGACGACAGTATAAGGGCCTTCACAGTTTTGTTGATGTTTCGGCGACAATCCCTTTTGACGATGTGGATTATACAGCCATACACGATCTACTACTTGGAATCCTGGGGTGTTTGCTCTTATGTCGTACCTTGTCTTCATTCGATAGCTGTAAGCGCTCATTCTTGTCCTGGTCCTTTTGTGGATGTCGATTAGCCTCTCTTTTAGGTCACTAACGTAATCCCCAGTTTGCTGAGACTTTTGTAATGGGTGTCAAAACACTATGTAGCCGTATACTTCTTCCAAACAGGATTTCAGATGGTGTTTGTCCTATTGAGCTATGTATTGCACTTCGGTAGGCCATCAAAAACAGTGGTATGTGCCTATCCCAGTTTCTTTGGTAGTCGCCTACGACTTTAGTTAGGTGCTCTTTTAAGGTCCTGTTGAATCTCTCGACCATTCCATCAGATTGCGGGTGAAGTGGTGTGGCTCTCTTTTTCTTAATGCCAAGAAACGCGCAGACCTCTTGGAATATGTTTGACCCAAAGTTCCTTCCTTGGTCAGAATGGAGCTCCATAGGCACACCGAACCTGCTTGCCCACTTAGACACAATCTGGTCGGCCACGGTCTTGGCTTCTTGGTTCGGGATAGCGTATGCCTCAGGCCATTTGCTGAAGTAATCCATTGCCACCAGAATGTATTTGTTTTCAGCATTCGTCTCCGGAAATGGGCCAGCTACATCAACAGCAATCCTTTCAAACGGTGAGCCCACATTATATTGCATAATTTTTCCTTGCAGTTTTCTACCAGGTCCTTTGGTTGCAGCACAAGCGTCACTATTTCGGCACCACTTTTCAACGTCGTCTCTTGCATGCAACCAATATAATCATTGTCTCTCTTTTTATAACGTCTTGTTGACTCCCAAATGGCCTCCTGAAAGTCCATCATGCATTTCTCGAAGAACCTCTTTAATTTTCGATTGAGGTAACACAATCTGCATCACATAGGATTTACCATCAGCGGATTCCCATTTTCGCCGAAGAACACCTTCTCGCACATGAAGTGAGTCCTATTGTGCCCAATAGGCGTTTAAAACTGGACTCCTATCGGAAATGTCATTCCATGCGGGTATTTCTTCTATTCCTTCCATGCGAGAAGAGGTTCAATGTCGGGGTCTTCTTGTTGAGCAGATCTTATTTTTTCATTGCCCCATCCACAAATGGGGTCAGCCCTTATTCGCAGAATGTTGATGGATTCCTTTTATTCTTGTCGCCTGCAATGCTTGCAATATATTTTACAAGGTCTTCGGGATAGTGCGTCAGCATTTGAGTACAGCTTTCCCCTTCGGTGTTGAATTTCGTAATCGTAAGTCTGCAGTCTTTCTATCCACCTTGCGACTTGTCCTTCTGGGTTCTTGAAGTTCAACAACCAGTTAAGAGCACCATGATTGGTTCGTAGAAGAAACTTCTGTCCATAGATGTATTTGTGTAAGTGCTTCGTTGCCAAGATGAGTGCCAAGAGTTCTCTTCTGGTCACACAGTAGTTCCTTTCGGTCTTCGACAGTACTTTGCTGAAATAGGCGACAACCTTTTCTTCGCCATTGTGGATTGTGCCCTTGTGACAGAACAGCGCCGACTCCCACGTTGCTTGCATCAGCATCGATGATAAAAGGCTTGCCTGGAGTCGGATAGATCAACACCGGAGCATTGCATAGACGGTATTTCAGTTCTTGGAAGGCTTTTTCACACTCACCTGACCATCTAAACTGCTTATTCTTTTATGTAAAAGAAAAACCTGAAAATGAAATGTCATTGAATGTCATAAATAAGTGTAAAGTGAAATTCAGGAAATTTTATTGAAGATATTGTTTATTGGCAAAAACGATTAAACAAATAAAACATGCTTAGCACTGTTGATTTGTTTTTCTATGATGAAAATGAAACCGAAAGAGAAGAAAAAACTATGATGTATGATGTGTAGACCAGTGTTGTCACTTCCATTTAAAAACCCGAGGTAGATTGGGACGAAAAACAATGGTAGATTTAGATTTTGTGTGGTAAATTGTAATTTCCCAAATGATAAATAATTCAAAAGGACAAAATCCAAACATATTAAATTATATGCTAACAAAATGGGCCGTTAATATTTATTGATATTATATAAAATTAGCAAAATAAGTGAGATATATTTTTTATTCAATATTTTGTATTTATTAAAAAAAAAAACGAAAAAAATAGAGCTTATAATAAATATTATAATGTATAGATTATAAATAAAAATAAATAAGAAAATATTTCGTTAAATCACATTTTTAGAGCACTTAAAGTCATTTATAAAGACAAAGTTTTACACTTTGATTTAAGTACCTAAATATATTTGTTGTGATATTTTGTTCTATACAAACATAGGGTAAACCGACCAATCATTGGCACCTTAAGGTTACTCACCACTTATTCGGCTTATATAACTTATGGGAATTAAGAAACGACAGTTTTTTTTAATTTTTTTTTTAATTTTAATTATATTTTTGTTTAGTGAAAAACATTAAAGACATTATTTTTTGTTAAAATTAATAAATAATTAATAAAAAGTAAAACAATGTCCTTTTACCAATGATTGGCACCATTTTCCAATCATTGGCACTGAACAAACCAATGATTGGCACATTGATTTTGTTTAATTTTTAAAGTTTATTAAAACCAATAAAAACAAAATAAACAAATAATATAACTCAATTATATAATTTAATAAATAAAAGGTAATTTATTTTTATAATTATATTTAAGTCATTTAAGTTACATTATGTTTAAATTAAGGCCGAGATTAGATAAGATTTTTATTGATTGATAAAAAAGTGTATTATCAACCTAAGGAAAAATGATACAAAATTATGAAAATCTATAACTTTTTCATTTACCAATGATTGGCACAGTGCCAATAGCCAATGATTGGCACTTTTTCTAATGATTGGCATGGCATCCAAAGATTGGTATAGTGCCAATCAACCCAGTGATTGGCACCTCATCCAATGATTGGCATGTGCCAATAAATGGAAATTTGATGGATTTACATTCCTATAGTTGACACCCCTTATAAAAACTATATTTTTAATAAAATATTAAAATAAAAAGAACTATCCTCTTTGTTATAGTTAATTTTTTTATAATAACTGCACTTGACAATGGTTTTCCTCTTAAATTTATTATTAAATTACACTACAATGTCACCACTTTCCTAACGGTTTTCACAAGTTTCACATTAAATTTGGCGCGAACTTGATTCTAAATTTTTAACAGCGTTTTTTTAATTGCTACTAACTTCAGATGCCAAAAGAAATGATGCCAAATCATTAGAAATAGACTAAGGCTAATATTTTTAAAAAGATTTTATTAGAAAACTTTTAAATGTTATTAATACGAGTAATTTAAACTGTAAGTGCCAATCATTGGGGGGGTGCCAACAATTGGGCAGTTTACCCTATTAAGTGCGTTTTATTATTCACAAATCTATCTGGATCTTCCCTTGAAAATAAAACGATACGGATCTTAGTGACAGCAGTGTTATAAGTCCGTCTCTTTTTAACCTTGGGTTTGTAAATTTTCAATTATTTCTTGTCTCTTTTCTTTACACTATAGATTACACTACCTTACCATAAAAAGCCATCTACTCGCCAGTGTAATAACTGATTTTTGGATCTTTGAAATAGATCCCGATAGAAAACAGGATCCCAAATTGTTTTTGTAATACATGTTAAAACTTAATCCAGATCCGGATCCAGATAGATTTGTGAATAATAAAACGCGCCTATTATATATGTATCTTTAAGCTTACCATCAACAAATTAAAATTTAAAAAAAAGCGAATCAATTCTGCTCAAGGAATACAAATATCAGATTTATTTGCCGTTTCTTTAGCAAAAATAAGACTGTTTATAGTTTTGACGTCAAGTTTGTTTTTTATTTCATTCATTTCTGAAGAGGCTATTTCTGCTGCAGCACTGCTATGTGGTAAAACAGCTAAATTGAACATATATTTACTAAAATTCGAAAACATGGACTCTTCGACTACATTCATCTCTTTGCTTAAATCAATCCATCCCCTTTGATATCATTGATTTGTTCACTATCAAAGAGCAAGAGTGGAGATCGCACTAGTTGATACCTTCTTTCGGAACATCGTTAAAAGGGAATACTCTTTTTAACGGTAATAGTTTGTTGCCGACCTTTTTGAAATTCTTTTGGACTTAAGAATTGAAGCATCTAGAGATTCACACTTGAAAAATCGAACCTTTTATTAGCTGATCACAAAGCTTAATGTAATACCCAAGAAGATTTTCTTTAATTTTAAAAATTTCAATTTCCTGGTTATATTTTTGGATGTGTTCAATTTAATCAGTAACTGCCTGCCTGCTCTAACTCTATCTAGCCAAATATACATAAATCAACCTATAAATGAAAACTCTTGCCAATCGGGAGATTTTTCTTTAATTTGCCTGCCCAAAAGTGAACAAAGTTTTAGAATTCGATCCTATCTAATTGGAGGTATTCATCAGAATGAGCCAAATGGAACTAAATAAAAAGCTGCGACAGACTCATTAATATCAGGGGGGGTGCCTTCGAGTTTTATTAAATTTCACATTGAAAGAACATGAAAAAAAAACGAATCCCTTAACTCTGGTACATTGAAGAAAACAAGAGATTCTTGCTGGTAACAGTCTGCGGATCAGAGTTTCAGCGTTCGCTAGAGTTCTCTGGCTATGTGACAAGATTTGTTTAATGTTACATGGCTTGTTTAACAATTATTCTTACATGAAAAAATATTAATTAATTTTTATATTCAAACAAAAATGTAACATAAAATGTATTGCTGAAAAGAGTAAAATATACATAAAATGAAAATGAAACAATCTTAATGAGTAAAGAAGTCTGTCCAGAAAATGTAGTAGAAGGCTGACAGCTGCATTCAGAAAAATTAAGACAAACAAATTGTGTTGTAATAGTAAAATAGCAGATTTTTGTTTTTAATATTTTAAATAGTGGTAGAATTTTGAACTACCGTGGTAGATGTGGTAGATTTTGTAAATCTTAAAAAGTTGTGGTAGATCTACCACAATTGTGGTAAAGTGACAACACTGGTGTAGACTGAGGAGAAGTTTAAGAGATACTTCCAACCCACTTCAATTACTAGATAATTTGTAAGAAGCAAATCAGTATAGCTTGAACCAATTCAGTTGGCCAACGGTCGGTTGCGTAGAGAGAGGATTTAAGAGAACAAAAATGGTGCGCAAGATATTTAATGAGTAAAGATTTTTCCTTAAATCTTACAGTGCCTAACTCAACTTTGCTTTGACAAATAGTTTAGGGATTATTGTTTATTTCTATGTTTTATGATTTGTGCCTTAGCAACAGAAAGGTTCCGGGGGCGTTATGTTTATATTTATTTTATGGTGTTAGTGTTTATTTGATATATGTATTTATTATTTGTTGACCTGTGGTGTTTTGGGATTGATTGTAGATTAGTGTTAATTAGTTAGATTAGTGTTTACGAGTTTGAATAATTTTTACCTACGAGTTTTTAAGAATTTATTTTACCTTAAAATAATTATTATAAATTTGTACTTCAGAAATAAATATTAAACATAATAATAATATAAAAACAATATAAATATGAATAATATAATTTAAATAATAAATGTTCATTTACATATACTTAGTTTTAAAAACTAATGTCGCTTTCATAGTCGGTTGAAGAATCGTCACCTGGAGTAATTATAATTGAATCCGAAATTGTGTCCCACGTCAGGTCGTGAGAAAAGTATTCTTCCTCAGTTCTTATGGCTTTCTCACAAACTTTTCGCCAGTCTTCATCCGTTATTTTTGAAAATTCTTCCTCTGTTAATTTTTGAACATCCAATAAATTGAATGTTGTGTTTCGTGAACCTACTCTTGCCTTGACAGTTGCCCAAATATTTTCGATGGGATTGAGA
The DNA here is from genome assembly GCA_911387755.1 of Chrysotoxum bicinctum. Lineage (NCBI taxonomy): Eukaryota > Metazoa > Arthropoda > Insecta > Diptera > Syrphidae > Chrysotoxum > Chrysotoxum bicinctum. Next base: position 119,696,522 of record OU426987.1, read on the forward strand.
TCTGGATGATAGGGTGGTGTTGTATAAAGTAGAATTAAATAGTATAAATTGTATAACACTTAAACTAATGTTGAATATCCAATACCTATATAAATAATATAGATATACACGAAGACACATAAATACTGAGATTACATTATATCCTATCGTAGTTATTAAGATAATATGATAAGTCAGTCTTGTACTTTCTGTCTTTGAATAAACTTCTTTTTCTTATTTAGTTTTAATACTAAAAGTCTTTTTATTTAATTAGAATCACATAACATGGTGTCAGGTGTGTGTCACTAAATTTAAAATAAAGTCAAGTCAGAAATTTAATTAAAATTTGAAGAAATAAAATGCCTGGTCCGGAAAAAACAGATGGAACTCAAGTGATTTCATTCTCATCAGAGACGCCTGTCTCCTCAGTGTCACCACTTAACCTAAAAAGCAATAATCTTCCAGCCACTTGGAGACATTGGTTAAGTCTATTTAAAATTTATTTACGGGCTTCTGGTCTTGAAGCTCAACCAGATAGCCGCAAAGTAGCATTGCTGCTACATTACATGGGCCCTGATTCATTGGATATATTTAATTCTTTTAATGAAGATCTGGACAAAATAAAATACGATGTGCTTGTCAAAAAATTGGACGATTACTTTCTACCAAAGGTTAATATAATTATGGAAAGGTATTCATTTTTTTCCCGGCGCCAAGGTTCAGACGAATCTATAGATGAATTTGTCACTTCGCTTAAGAATTTAAGCCTTACATGTGATTTTGGAACCTTGCGTGAGGACTTAGTACGCGACATATTTATCTGTGGTCTTCACAATAGGTTCTCTCACTTAAAAGAAAAGCTTCTAAATGAAGATAAGATTACTTTGGATAAAGCAGTCTTAACATCTCGAAGTATGGAACTCAATAAAGAGCATGTCCAGCAATTGCAAGCCCAACAAACAAGCAGTTTTATCGGTGCTTTGCAAAACCACAACTCGTCATCGGGAGCCTACAATCATCGTCATCATCGTCATCTTCCCAAGTCAACTCTCCAACAACATAATACGTCTACGTCATCGTCGTCATCGCCACAATCTCATATCAAGTCGTCACAAAATCTTCAAAACTCATCCCGTCATTCACGTCATAATCATCTAAACAGTCAAAAAAATAACCATCAGCAGTTTTCACAGTTTTCTTCGTCAAACCGTAATACCTTATGTAAAAATTGTGGTCAGATTCACAAATACACATGTCCAGCTATTGGTGTAACTTGCTACAGATGTAGAGGTAAAAATCATTTTTCTAAAATGTGTCGAAGGAACCTTCAAGTTCGCAACATCGAATTAGCGCCTAATGCGTCCGACACAGAATGCGTCATGTCAACATTGTTTATCGGCGTTCTACAACGTCAGAACGAGCATCAAAAACGTCATCAACAACAATTCATAAATCAACAACGTTATCAACATGATGAAGATGAGCCACAATGGTATGTTTCACTACAGATTAATAACCGCAACATTTCTTGTCAACTAGACACTGGAGCTCAAGGTAATGTCATGTCTGTCAATCAGCTACAAACACTTGGATTGTCACGCAGTTTAATTAAGTCAAGTAAACAAAATTTATTATCATTTAGTGGAGAAAAAATTTGTTCATTAGGATATTGCATGCTGAATTGTACTTATAAAAATATAGTCTATAATATTAAATTTATAATTGTCGAAATTAACTGCAAGTGTCTTATAGGTCTCAAAACGTGTCTTGAAATGAATTTAATTAAGAAAACTGACGAATTTAACTTAAATGTCAATACACTATGTTGTAAAAATAATGAAATTCAGAATTTGCCAAATTTTATTTCAAATTTTAAAGATGTATTTGAAGGATTAGGGTGCTTAAAGGAAAAGTGTCATTTGAAAGTTAAATGTGATGTCACTCCAATGGTTGACAGCCCTCGTAAAATTCCTTTCGCGTTGATGCCAGAATTTAAAAAAGAGCTTAAAAGATTAGAAAATCTCAATGTCATAAGAGAAGTTAAAGAGCCGACCCCATGGGTTAACTCTATTGTTTTAGTTAAAAAACCCAATGGCAATTTACGTTTGTGTCTTGATCCGCGTAATTTAAACAAAGCAATTCTTCGTCCACATTTTCAATTCCCAAATGTAGAAGAATTTAAAGCTCAATTAAATGGTTCGAAATATTTTACTGTTTTAGACGCAAACTCGGGTTTTTGGATGATTCAATTAGATGAAGAATCTTCAATGTTGTGCACATTTCAAACGCCTTTTGGCCGTCGTCGTTTCTTGCGCCTACCTTTCGGTATAAATGCGGCCCCAGAAATATTTCATTGCGAAATGGTTAAAAAGTTTAGTGATATACCAAACCTCGAAATCTATATTGATGACTTTTTAATTCATGCCAAGACCAAGGAACAGCATGACAAAATCCTGAAGCAAGTTTTGCAAAGGGCCAGAGAAATAGGTTTAAAATTTAACCCTTTAAAATCAAAATTTTGTCAAAATCAAGTAACTTTTATCGGTCATTTGTTTAGTCATGATGGTGTTCGTCCTGATCCATCAAAAGTAGAAGCAATTTGTGCTATACCCAGGCCAAGGTGCATGACAGAGTTGCAACGGTTCCTTGGTATGGTAAATTATTTAGGTACTTTTGTCAAGGGCATGTCTGCCGAAAATGTAAATTTGCGTAATCTTTTAAAGAAAGATGTTGAGTGGCATTGGTCCGAAGACCATGAAAAGGAATTTAAAAAATTAAAAGAGTTGATCTCTAACACGCCGGTCCTAACATATTTCGATGTCAACAAACCATTGACACTTTCAGTAGATGCGTCACAAAATGCAGTTGGAGCTGTAATTTCACATGAAGGAAATCCCATTGCATACGGCTCAGCTACACTCACAACGTCTCAACAAAACTACGCCCAAATCGAGAAAGAGCTTTTCGCGATTTTGTTCGGGTGTACAAAATTTCATTCTTTTATTTTTGGCAAGTCAATCCTGGTCGAAACAGACCATAAACCTTTGGTCCCACTTTTTGAGAAGGCGTTGTATAAAGTCCCAGCTCGGTTACAGCGATTTATGCTTAGACTCTTAGCGTATGACTTAAAAGTTATTTTCAAAACGGAAAAGTACATGTATGTCGCTGATACATTGTCTCGTGCCGCAATGCCAAACGAAACCTTAACGGAGTTTGACAAAGACATAAGTCTCCATTGCAATTTAGTCCTTTCTTCACGTCCTTTATCAATGTCAAAATCAAAGTATGAAGAAATACAAAATGAAACAAAGAAAGATATAGTGTTATCAAAAGTTATTGAATACCATTTTTCTGGTTGGCCGAATAGCAAAACAAAAATTATTGATTTTGTAATGCCTTACTACAATATTCGAAATGAATTTGAAGTCATAGATAATCTCTTATACAAGTCAAACCGTCTAGTGATTCCTTCAAAAATGGGTCATGATATTTTGATGCTTTTGCACGAAGGACACATGGGCATTGAAAGATGTAGAAATCTTGTCAAATGTTCAATATATTGGCCTAATATTGACCAAGATATTTTAAACGTCATAAAAAATTGCGATGTATGTATACGCCACCGTTCTAAAAACCAGAAAGAACCGATACAATTTCACAATGTCGTGTCCATTCCATGGTTCAAAATCGGAATGGATTTATTTGAATTCAACAAATCTATGTATCTATTGGTGGTTGATTACTTTTCAAAGTATATCGAAATCGCACAGTTAAATAAAAGTTATTCAAGTAATGTTGTTATAACTCACCTCAAGTCAATTTTCGCCCGTCATGGGATTCCAACCATAATGTTTAGTGACAATGGACCACCTTTTAACTCTGAAGAGTTCAAAAAATTTTCTGAACAATGGATCAATAGATCATGTCACCTCAAGTCCATATTTTCCTAGGTCCAATGGTTTAGCTGAACGATCTGTTCAGACCATTAAAAAATTGCTTAAAAAGTGTCATGAAACAAATTCAGATCCGTACATGGCTCTTTTGCAGTATAGAACTACTCGAAAGGGAAATTTAAATTCCCCTTCGGAACTTTTAATGTCTCGTCAGTTAAGAACAAAGATTCCAGTTTTAACTGAAAATCTAAAACCCATTAATGTTGACACTGAAGACCACATCAAGAAAATAAAACTTCAGCAAAATAAGACCCGCGACTATTACAACAAAAGTGCTAAGGCATTACCAATTTTGACGAATGGTCAAAATATTTTTTACAAGAAAACACCGATTTCAAATTGGGAACCAGGTACTGCGTCAAAGCACTGTACAGAACCTCGATTTTATATGTATAATAAGTTCAGATGATGGTTCCAAATATCGACGTAATAGAGAACATATTCTAGAGGGATCTTTAACGGAAACCGAAAAAATTAAATTGGAAGTTAATGACCAGATTCAAAATGAACTTAATGTTGAAAAAAGTCAACAAGAATCTTCAGAAATTAAAGGAAAAGGTAGTAATGAAGATGTACAACGTTCAAGTAATTCGCCCTGCCTCACTCCAACGCCTGAATATGTAACTCGTTTTGGAAGAACAGTAGCGCCACCTAATCGTTTTGCTTTTAATTAATAAAAAAGTAAATGACATTTTTCTAACAGCAGAAGTTATAATTTCTTATTAATAATTTAAAGTATTTATTTTTTGAATAGAAATCCAAATCTTTAAACTGTTTATAAACTATTCCTACTTTAAAATATTTAATACAAATTTCATAAGTCTTATATGAATTTGAAAAAAAAAAATGAATTTATTAAAATAAAAACATAATTGTATAAAAAGAAGATGTTGTATAAAGTAGAATTAAATAGTATAAATTGTATAACACTTAAACTAATGTTGAATATCCAATACCTATATAAATAATATACATAGATATACACGAAGACACATAAATACTGAGATTACATTATATCCTATCGTAGTTATGAAGATAATATGATAAGTCAGTCTTGTACTTTCTGTCTTTGAATAAACTTCTTTTTCTTATTTAGTTTTAATACTAAAAGTCTTTTCATTTAATTAGAATCACATAACAGGTGGTAAACGTAGAACCTCGTGTCCCATGCCGTGAATGATATCGTCAATCTTATGCTTTGGGTTGTGTGTAGCTCGGTGTCGTTTTATTACCTCATACAGTTCAAGTTTCAACATCTGTATAGTATGCGGAATATTGTTTTCGGTTAGCCATTGTATCATCTCGGATTTCTTGCTAGCAGAAGTAATTTGTTTTTCTTCCAATTTATTGTGGTACGAGGCGTTGTCCATTACAATAACTGAAGGTTCCTCCAAGTTATTCAAAACTTGTTTTTCGATCCATTTGCAGAAATTTTCGAAGTTCATGTCGTCGTGATAGTCTCCCGTTTTCGTTTCAGATTTGAATAAAAGTAAGGAGTTTTTCACGAAACCTTTTTCACCACCTGCATGCGCCATTATTACACTCTTTTCCTTTGAAATTGCCGTCTTCAACCCACTGCTATTCTTTTGTTCTGTATTCCGCATTTTTCTCAGATACTTCACTCGCATGAGTTTAATATCATTTCTTTCACAGAGAAGTTTCCACTTGTTTTGAGTTTTTTGTAGCTAAATCCGTTTCTTCTTAGAATCCTGTTGAGAGACGTAATACTTATGTTAAACTCCAGATCTTCCTCTCGTTGTCTCAACATTTTTAAGGATATCATCATTTTTACCTCCTTTCAGTTTGTCATTATATATCTTAACAACTTTATTACGCGCATGGCTTCCAATAGGTTTTCCTTTTGTAAATAGATCCATTAAAATTTCTTTTAAATGTATTTCAATGTATTATTCTTGGTTGTTTTTTTTAAACTGAATTGCAAAACAAAGCAAATATCATTTAAATACGTTGATTCCCTCTGATGCAAAAATTCATTCTTAAAAACTCGTTGGTAAAAATTGTTCAAACTCGTTAACACTAATCTAACTAAACACAGGTCAAAAAAAAAATATATCAAAATACACTAACGCCATAAAATAAATATAAACACAACGCCCCCGGAACCTTTCTGTTACTAAGCCACAAATCATAAAACATAGAAATAAACAATAATCCCTAAACTTTTTGTCATTAATCCTATGTCGCAGCTTGCAGGTAGTTTTTTTGTCTAACCCAATTGCATTTTGCAATAGACTTATTTTTTTATTATAGGTGCACTGAAATTTGTCGAAGTAAAGTTTACACCTAAAATCTTTTCTTTTTATCTCACCAGAGATGAAAAAGTTTTTTAGACATCAAGCTATGAAAGAAAAATAAACCATGATCATATCTTATTCAAAGAAAGTCCATCACTGGAAATTCATTTCTATTTTACTGTGAGCGAAGCTATAAACAAAACTCACCCTCCTAAGGCATTGGCCACGCACTGAGCGACGAGCGACTGAGCGTAACAAGGAATTTAACTTTATTTGCGTTAACTTGTGTTACTTATTTATAATAGACTTTTTGTTCTTAGGCAGAACGAAAAAAAAAACTTCACAACAATGAGCGGGCTACACCAAAAAGACACCAGAAATTGTAGCTGTGTTTGGGAATATCTGGCCCAATCAGTTAAATTAATTGGGACCATGACATGGATGTTTGGAAGGAAAAAAAGTATGTTCGTGATCTTTTGTTTTGTGCATTGATCCATTTCTATTGTTATTAAAGTACCTATTAGTCAAATAGGCGGATGGCGGTCAGCCATCAGACGAATAGGGGGAATAACATGTAGCATACGAAAACATGCACGTGCCGTAACTATTCGGGACTGGTGGAAGTCTGATCATAGCCTCTCCGTGGCGGCCGCTAGAAACAAGCCTTTAAAAAGGTTTGGCTAATATGATCAGGCTGGTTCCTCAGGTTGGCGACAAGTTAATTCCCTGTCCCGTAAAACTTTTGAATTACGAGACCGACAACAAGCCTCGGAAACGGACTGATCACACGACGACAACCAACGCAACGAAAACTGAAAAACGATTTACGAATTTTCTTATGGAACGTACGATCGCTCTATAGAGCTCGAGCTGCTCAGCAGCTAGCCGATGCCCTGTCAAAATATAAAGCTGACATAACAGCTCTTCAAGAAATCAGATGGACAGGGAATGGTGTTCTACAGAAGAAAGAATATGACATATACTTGAAATAACCCAAATACCCGTGCTTCCTGACTTTCAGGGAAGAGTGTATATGGGGAGAATTTAGTTTATTAAATAAAAGATAAAAATGATTAAAAAATGAAAGATTTATTAAAGTTTAAATGTTTTTTATTGTTGTTCTCGCAAGGCCCGCTGTCTCAATGCGTAGGCTGCAACCTTCGAGTTTAATGTATGGCTAAATTCTGGTTTTTCCTAATCATCCTTTGCTTATTTATACTGATTTTAAAGAACCAATTTCCATCCCCACCATTCAACCACTTGATAATGAAATTCGGCATTTCCATATGAAAATGCATTCTTACGCAACCTCATATGAAAAGAGCGTTTTCATCATAATTCCCAACATCCGTTGCCAACACGCATTGACACCAAATCAATATTGCATTATTATTATTGCCTAAGAGTTCAATGGATCATATTTCATTTATACTGGCCCAATACAAAACATATCCAATAGATACACGTATCCATTGTAGTTCCAGATACACACAGTCAATATAGTGACCTAGTGTATTGAAGTGCCATATGATGTCCATAGAACCCAAAAACAATGCATGTGCATAATTGTCATTCTTACTTTGCCTTACTTTTGGAACCTTCGTTCGTACCGGCTCATGTTATAGTCGTAGCTATAGTTATGACACAGAGCTGGCGACAATTAATTAATTGCCGTGGTGTTAGGTTTCACCAAGTGGGCTCTCGAAGATGACACATTAATGTGCCGCAGTGTTGTGGATCGGTTGCGCGAATTACAAAGAAAGATGATACCGTACAAGATCGTGTGTGGTATCTTGGGAATGGAAATGAATATTTATATGATATAAGGCTGTCAGAGTGGTCGCATGTAGTGGATCACTACATCCCGCTCCCCTTGAAGAAAGAAAATTATACCTTGAAGAGGTTAATTTTCTGTAAGGTTGCGAAAGGATGATAAGGTTACATTTTTGGTATAATTTTGATATGGTTTAAATAATATTTTTATAGTTTTTTTTTTTTTTTTTTTTTTTTTTTTTTTTTTTTTTTTTTTTTAAATTTCTTTTTGTTTGACATTTAAATTTTAAAATATTTATGTCTTAATTAATAACATAAAGTTTTATATTTGAAGTTTAAGCATTTTTTTTTTTATATAATTTTTTTTTTTTTTTTATAGATTCTTAAGTTTTACTTACATAATTTTTTTTTTTTTTTTTTTTTATTAAAAAATTTTCATTTGTTTCTTAAATTTTTAGATATGATTTTGAGTATGTTTAAATATATATTTTTTTTTGTACAGTAACATAATAATAAGTTTTTGTTCTTAAAGGTAGCTAAATTATAATTTGTAAATATTTGTTTCTTCAATTTTTAGAAATAATTTTATAATGTTTAAGTATATGGATATACTATTTTTTTTTTTTTTTTTTTTTTTTTTTTTTTTTTGTTTAAATAAAATATATATATATTTCTTTGTTTTTAATTGGGTTTAATTGGACCTAGGACAAATTTTGGAGAGGGTTCGGGTTTTGAATTAAAATTTGTTTCTACTATGGTATCTTTAGGTGAGGAGGTTTCATTAGGAAAATTGTCATGGGTCTGTAAGTCTGTTTGTATTTTGTCATTTCTGATTGTTTCTGTTTTTGTTTCTGTTTCCGACGGAATTGGTTTCAGTTTAATTTTATATTTGAGGATATAGATAAGAATGATGAGTAAGGCAGTTGCCATGCTGTAGATAAGAATGTAATGATGTATGTCGTGTTTGTTTAGTGGTTGTAATTTTTTGTTTTCTTCCCTTTTTAGGTTATCAATTTGTTGTGATAACTCTGTAAGACTATTATCGTCTTCATACTTAAGTAATTTTAATTGTTTCTTATTTGATAACTTTGGTGGGGGAGAGGAATTTAACAGACTTATATTGATTGGGGGAATAAATGAATTTTTCAGTATAGTATTTTCTGAATGTTGACCAAAAATTGTTAACTCTTTACTACGTAGGTAGCATTTTCCAGTGAATTCTATTAATCCTGTTCCCTTGAATTTATGGGATAGGGTAGGGGATAGTTATTTAGTCGGTAAAAAGTTTGAGGTCGTTGTTATGGATAACTTTTGTTTGATTTCGTACTTTTATTTCAGTCGTTTCGTCGGAAATTATTCTACATACCTCATGGGGACCTTCCCAAAGTGAGGAGAATTTGTTTTTTCTCGTATGGTTTTTTATGAGAACTTTGTCTCCTACATTAAATTTCTTTTGTTTCGAATGTTCATCATAATATTTTTTTTGACTTTTCTTTATTACCTATTAGAGTCTCCTTAGCGATATGAAATCCATGCTGCAGTCGGGACTTTAGTTCATTCGCGTAATTTTCGTAGTTGTAAGTTACTTGCGGATTTCTTCCCAAAATGGTAGGAATCCTAGCTGGATAACCATACAATAACTCATGAGGCGTATAGCCAGTGCTGCTATGGGGAGTTGTGTTGAACACGAAAATAGCGTACGGAATCCATGTGTTCCATGAAAGAGGATCACGGTTAACGTAATGCCTCAGGTATTCAGCTAATGTTCGATGGCTACGTTCGAGAGCTCCATTAGTTTGAGGGTGGTATGGGGTAGTTTGAATTTTTTTGATTTTGAGAAGCTTGCAAACTTCTTTGAATAATTGACTGAGGAAGTTTGTGCCCTGATCCGTAAGGATTGCCTCAGGAAATCCGAAGCGACACAAAATCTTTTCGACAAATTCCCTAGCTACGGTAGAAGCTTCTGCATTTTGTAGAGGCATAGCCTCGGTAAATTTGGTGAGGTCGTCTTGGAATGTAAGGAGATACTTATGGTTCTCGTAACTAATAGGTAGTGGACCAACAATATCCAAGGCTATTCTCTCAAACGGAGTTGAACTTGTCGTGGTGATTTTCATGGGAATTCGTGGATTTTGTATAAGCTTGTTTGTTTGACAGGATTTACATTGGAGTATGTAGTTTTTTATGTCTGAGTTCATGGTTGGCCAAAAATATTTTTTTTTTATTTTTTTCGTAGTTCTTGTTATACCTTGATGACCTCCGAGTGGGGAGTCGTGGAAATCATATAATACCGTTTTAATAGACTCGATATCATCCAAAAATATCTTTTCATTGGTAAAAATGTGAATGATTTTATTTTGTTTTTGAAAAATACCTGTAAGAAGTGTTTTAATTTTAATTTTTGATTCATTATCCATGCAGGGCAATGAGAATGCAATCGACTGTTCATTGATATTTAAGTTGCTAACCGAAGTGAGACATTTTTTTATTAGTTCCATATCTTTGTATGTTCTAATTGGGATAGGTAAAGTGATTATAAAAAATGTTTCTTTATTATGTGGGAATGTTGTGAGTTCTCCTATATCAGGTTTAATATAGTTTGGACATTTATTTTGTAGGTATTCCTCATCTGTTGATTCGATAATTGGAACTATTAATACTTTTATTTTAACTATTTTGTTTTCAAAGATTGATCCTTTATCTTCCAAAAGAGTGAATGTTGATAGGTGTTCTATACTATCTTCTCCGTTATCTTGCACAGTTTTGTGGTTATTCTGGTTTCTTGCTTGATTACGAGTTGTCACTAGGACTTTACTTTCATTGTCAAGCTTTACTCTACTGAGGGCGTCTGCAATAACATTGCATTTGCCTTGCTTGTGGATGATATTGAAGTCGTATTCTTCCATCAATATACGCCAACGTAATAATCTAGATGTGGGGTTCTTTTGCCCAATCAACCATAAGAGATTGTTGTGATCAGTATAAATGGTGAACTTTCGCCCATAAATATACGGTCGAAATTGTTTGAGAGCGTACACTATTGCTAGTAGCTCTTTTTCTGATGTGGTGTATCTGGTTTCTTGGTCATTTAGCGTGCGGCTTATAAAAGATATTGGCCTGTCTTGTCCAATTTGACCTTGGGAAAGAACTGCGCCTAATGCTAGATCGCTGGCGTCGGTAGTGACAATAAATTCTGCTGTGAAATCAGGGTAAGAGAGTATTGGAGGTTCTATAATTTTTTGTTTAAGATTTCTAAAAGATTCATCACAAAATGCATCCCATTTGAAAATAACATCTTTCCTTAAAAGTTTTGTCAATGGCTTGGCTAGATGAGCAAAGTTAGGAATAAATTTCCGATAATATCCTACGAAGCCTAGAAATGACTTAACATCTTTTGGTTTCTTAGGAATGGGAAAGGTTCTTACTGCCTTGATTTTTTCGGGATCGGGTTTGATTCCATCTTCCGAAATAATATGTCCTAAGTAAATTAATTCCTTTTTTAGAAAATTGCATTTATCTGGCTGGAGTTTTAGGTTATGTTCCCGTAGACGTTTTAATACAGTGATGAGTTTACCATTGTGATTGTCAAGATCATACCCATAGATAACTATGTCATCTACGTAAACAAAACATTCTAGGCCTTGTAGACCCATAAGGACGTTATTCATAAGTCGTTGGAACGTAGCAGGGGCGTTTTTCAACCCAAAAGGCATACGATTATACTCGTAGTGGCCAAATGGTGTACTAAAAGCAGTTTTTTCTTTGTCGGAGTCTGCCACCAATATTTGGTGAAACCCTTTAGCTAAATCCAAGGTACTAAAATATTTTGCTTTACCTAATTGGTCGAAAATGTCTGTGATATTCGGCAGAGGATATGCATCTCCGATTGTTTGTTCGTTAAGTTTTCTAAAGTCTACAACAACTCTCCATCTCTTTTCACCAGAAATGCCAGACTTTTTCGGAACTAAAAGAAGAGGTGAATTCCAAGGACTAAAACTAGGTCTGATTATTGAATCATTCAACATTTCTTTCACTTGCTTGTGAATTTCATTTTTCTGACTCTCGGGGAGTCTATAAGGTTTCAGAAATAATGGGGGATTAGTGTTATTTGTTATTATTTTGTGTTGTATTGTATTCGTGTGGGTGAGGTGGTCGCCCTTTAAAAAGAACAGATCATTGAATTCTCTACAGATTTTTAGTATGGACTTTTGTTCTTCTCGATTACAGTGGTCTAATTCTATCACGGCTTCCAAGTCTGAAAGTCTTTCCTGTAAACGATCTTGGTGACCATTAGGTGAAATAATATTATAATCGTTAAGGGTATCCCATTCTATATTTAAGTCATTATAGTTTAAAGTTTTCTCTTCATCCAAAATGTTCATTAAGAGTATTTTTATTCTGTTATTTTTAGGTGTTACTATTGATTCGCCCAGATATATTCCAGGGGTAATTTCCTTCTTTCTTATTATTATATCTTGTGAGTTTAAAAGTTTGTTCTCAAAAGGGATTTCTACCAATTTTTGACTACGTTGCTCAAGAGTAATGTTTATAATTTTCTTATTTTTTTCTTGCCCAGTCTTATTTTTTGCTGAGATGTCTTTTATCTCAGTCTTACTTTCTGCTGGTTTAAATGTATTTTCTGCTATGGTTTCTTTTACCATAGGCTTATTGTAAATTATTTTGCCTTTGACCTTCTTCGAATGAAGTTTTTTGCTAGCAACTTTATCGAAGTCTTTTTGTGGCGAATCTCCTGACCCGACCCGAAGGCAAGCGGTATCATTCAACGATTCCCATACCTTTTCTGTACTTCCTGCGTTGATGTCTGTAAGACACTGAGGGGAGTCAGAGTCAGTATTTTTAGACCCTTCCGTCGTGCAATCTTCTTGAAGGTTTGTTTTGGCTTTATTTTTGTATTTTTTCTTGAGCATTGTAGTTTGAGCTAAAATTTCAGATTTAGGTATGAAATGGATTTCTTGATTTGCTTCTGACACATAAGTTTTGTGATCAGGAATAGTACTCAGTACTTTCCCAAAACTATGCACCATAGCAGTAGAGTGGTTATCAATAAAAGGGAATATCTTTATAAAATTTTCATCGTAGTTAACTATACATGAATATTTCTTCAAAAAATTGTTACCGATGATGCCGTCAAAATCCATGTCAGTGCTTGTGTCTAGAATATGAAAGGGGTGAGTAATTTTTATTTTATCTTCATCAGAACCGATCAATAGACTCTCATGGGCAATTCCAGTACTTATTACCTTATGGCCGCCCATGGTTGAAATTGTCATATTTGTTTTTTCGTTTTTCATGGGTTGGGTGGTAGGTTTTTTTATGATACTGATTTCTGCGCCAGTGTCGATAACGAGATTTCTATTTTGACCGTCTGTGAAGGGAATTCGGATGATTGTTAGGTCGTTATAGGGAAGCAGTTCGATGACTACGCTTGCCACTATTCTTGTGTTTGGTGGATTTCGGCTTGAATGTGTTGTCGGGATGGATAGCCGGTCTGATCGTCCCGACAGTTTTCGTTTCCCGTACCGTTGACAGAAAAATGGCTTTCGGGTAATACGTGGTGGAAATTCACCTGTCGCTTTTCGCCATTTTTATTCCTGTCATTATTTTGGGTACCTGTAAAGAGGTTCTGCCTGAAAGGATTTTGGGGGTTTATTTGGTTTGATTGTGAGTGTATTTTTCGCAGTCTACACTCACTTTCCGTGTGATAATTTTTTTTGCAATAGTTGCATTTAACTATTTCTGTTTTAGGAGTAATATTAGGTAGGGTCTTATTGCGGTAACAGGTTTGGGCAGAATGTCCCAAGATCCCGCAAATTTGACAGGTGGGTCGGGAAGAAAAGTTTGAGGGTGAGTTTTGCTGGGTTTGTGTTTTATTTCTAAACGACGACATTTGTCTTTCCACTCTTGCAGCATAGTTTTCTGCAAACTCGATTGCTTTTTTTAGATTGGTTTCCCCATGGGCTTGAACCATTAACCTTAAATTATGGCTACTGAGGCCATCCTCAAAAGTTTGAAGAGCCAATTTTTCATTTTCTTCCACCAAATAGCTTCTGACGGATTCGTCGTTAGTATTAGCGAACGTCGCTGAGTTGAGGGAGGTTAAGAGTTGACAAACTTTGTCCCCGAATTCTTTGACCGACTCTCTAGCAGTTTGCCTAGCTAAGAGCAACTCATTTTGCGCGACGGTACGAGTTTTAGTTACTTTAAACTCATCCTCTAGTTTTGTAACCAGATCGCTCCATTTAGTGAATGAGTTGAACTGTATGAGTTCGAAAGCCGGACCTTGTAGCCTCGTTTTTACTATTTCGAGGAACGTACTATGTTCCTCTTTTTTACATGACGAGAACAGTATGTTCCCGCATGCGATAAATTTATTTAGGTCAGTGGGGTTACCGTTAAAAGTGGGAATGATATTGAAAATATCACTTATATTAATACGGAACTCCATTATATCGGATTCGGATTCAGAAAAAAAAGGTAGTTGAAAAAAAAGATCTAGTCTTTGTCGGTCTTGTCGTGTGGAGACAATTTTGGAAAAATTTTTTTATATATATTTTTTTCTTAAGGGAGGGATAAGGCAGAAATATATATATATATACAAATTTCAAAAAATAATTTCTTACTTTTAGGTTGTTGTTATTATTGCTGTTGTTTTGTGGTTGATGCCGCTGATGTTGTTATTATTGCTGTTATTGTTGTAGTCGATGCCGTTATTGTTGTTATTATTGCTCCAGATGCTGTGGTTGTTGTTGTTGTTGCTGCTGCTTATGTTGCCGTTGCAGTTGTTGTTCTTTGTTGCCAGGCAGGCTTCACGCCCTAAAGTTGAGGATTACGGCCTGGTCTTTTATCACTACCTACTGTCTGCCAAATGCTTAAGCTCTAAAGCTAGCAAGGTCTTACGCTCGTAGGATTTCTAACACTTTAATCACAAAAAAAAATTTTCACTTCACTTTTTAACGTTTTTTTCTGGTGTGTAGCCCCAGAACGCATCAAGAGAGAGGTCTCTTGTATTGGCAAGGCTAAATAACTATGGTAGGGGATTTTAAAAGAATCCCACCGCTGCCACCATGAAATAACCCAAATACCCGTGCTTCCTGACTTTCAGGGAAGAGTGTATATGGGGAGAATTTAGTTTATTAAATAAAAGATAAAAATGATTAAAAAATGAAAGATTTATTAAAGTTTAAATGTTTTTTATTGTTGTTCTCGCAAGGCCCGCTGTCTCAATGCGTAGGCTGCAACCTTCGAGTTTAATGTATGGCTAAATTCTGGTTTTTCCTAATCATCCTTTGCTTATTTATACTGATTTTAAAGAACCAATTTCCATCCCCACCATTCAACCACTTGATAATGAAATTCGGCATTTCCATATGAAAATGCATTCTTACGCAACCTCATATGAAAAGAGCGTTTTCATCATAATTCCCAACATCCGTTGCCAACACGCATTGACACCAAATCAATATTGCATTATTATTATTGCCTAAGAGTTCAATGGATCATATTTCATTTATACTGGCCCAATACAAAACATATCCAATAGATACACGTATCCATTGTAGTTCCAGATACACACAGTCAATATAGTGACCTAGTGTATTGAAGTGCCATATGATGTCCATAGAACCCAAAAACAATGCATGTGCATAATTGTCATTCTTACTTTGCCTTACTTTTGGAACCTTCGTTCGTACCGGCTCATGTTATAGTCGTAGCTATAGTTATGACACAGAGCTGGCGACAATTAATTAATTGCCGTGGTGTTAGGTTTCACCAAGTGGGCTCTCGAAGATGACACATTAATGTGCCGCAGTGTTGTGGATCGGTTGCGCGAATTACAAAGAAAGATGATACCGTACAAGATCGTGTGTGGTATCTTGGGAATGGAAATGAATATTTATATGATATAAGGCTGTCAGAGTGGTCGCATGTAGTGGATCACTACATACTATAGCTGTCATACAAAACACCATGTGCTCGGGGTAGGCTTCCTAGTCAGCGAAAAAATGAAGTCTACCATCATCGGCTTTAACGCTATAAGCGAAAGGCCATGCACCCTTCGCGTGCGAGGCAAATTTACGAACATCAGCCTCATTAACGTTCACGGACCTACGGAGGAGTCCTCAGACGAAGAAAAAGAGACTTACTACGAACAAGTCGAGAGGGCCCTCAATGCCTGTCCAAGGTACGATGTTAAAATCATCCTTGGGGATTTGAACGCAAAAATAGGTCGGGAGCCGGTATTCAGGCATTACACAGGCACCCATAGTTTGCATGAGAACACTAATGACAATGGACTTCGAGTCTTAGAATTGGCAGCATCGAAAAACATGGTCGTTGCGAGTACCAGGTTCCCGCGTAAAGATATCTACAAAGCCACCTGGGTATCACCTGATGGAGTCACTCGTAACCAAATAGACCACGTGTTGATAGACCGTCGCCACTACTTGAACTTGATGACGGTACGAACGTACCGAGGTGCCAATATCGACTCGGATCACTATCTTGTTGGTATGGTTTTCCGAGGGCGGATTGCCTTGCGAAGACGCATTGCATCCGCCGATCAGGTTCGAATCAACACGGCTGCCCTGCGCAATGAAAACACCAGTAACACCTTTGGTAATGCGTTAGGACTCGCCCTAGAATCACTTGATTTAGGGAGAGTAAGTCCTGGAGCCAGTATGCTGGGCGTAAATGAGAAGTGGACACGCCTTAAGAATATTGTCATTAGTACTGCCAACTCCATCTTAGGCAGCAGTCGTAAAAATCGGAACGACTGGTTTGATGATGAATGCAAGCTAGCGACTGAACGTAAGAATGTTGCGTACCGAGCAATGCAACAATCTCATAGAACGCGGGCACGCGAAGAGGAATATAAAGAGCTCAGAAGAATAGAAAAACGGCTACACAGACAAAAAAAAAATCAGCCTGGGAGAAGAACCTAATCTGTGAAATAGAAAATAGCCGAGAGCGAGGTCCGCACCAGGCGCGGAAGTTCTACCAATCCGTCCGAAACATGACGCAGTACACACCACGCTGCACATACTGCAAGGACGAAGAGGGAAATCTGATCACCGATCCTGAAAGCATACTGGAGCGATGGGAAGTGTACTTTAATGAATTGCTAAATGGTCAGCTCACTGCAGAAATGGAGGCTCCACTACTTCAAGAAGAATACTCTATGTTGCCGCCACCAAGCATAGAAGAGGTTGAGAAGGCTATAGGCCGGCTTAAACAGAACAAAGCCCCGGGAGCCGATGGCATACCAGCCGAATTATTCCATCACGGCGGGCCAGCCTTACGTCAAGCAATTCATGATATTATAGTACACGTATGGGAGCAGGAAGAAATGCCAGAAGACTGGCGAAAAGGTTTAATATGCCCCATACATAAGAAGGGAGATGTCACAACGTGCAGCAATTATAGAGGTATCACGTTGTTGAGTACCGCCTATAAGATACTCTCCTCTATCCTACAAGACCGGATAACCCCATACGCTAAAACCGTTATCGGACAATATCAGTGTGGTTTCATTCCAGGCAAATCAACAACTGATCAGATATTTACCCTTAGGCAGGCGATGGAAAAATGTCTAGAATTTAACATCCCAACATACCATCTGTTTATAGACTTTAAGGCCGCCTATGATAGCATAGCCAGGGTAGAACTTTACAAAGCCATGAGAGAATTCGGCATCCCAAATAAATTGACACGACTATGTAGGTTGACCATGACCAACGTAACAAGCCAAGTAAAAATAGCCGGATTGCTATCCAGACCAATCAACATCTTTAATGGACTCCGACAAGGGGACGGTTTGGCCTGCCTCCTCTTCAACCTGGCGTTGGAGAAAGCAATCCGTGACTCTGGCACGGCAACAAGAGGGACCATCGTCAACAGGTCCAGCCAGTTACTGGCTTACGCAGACGACATCGACATCATCGGAAGAACCGCACAAGCTGTACACGATTCCTTCATCCAGATTTACGATTTACGAATTTTCTTATGGAACGTACGATCGCTCTATAGAGCTCGAGCTGCTCAGCAGCTAGCCGATGCCCTGTCAAAATATAAAGCTGACATAACAGCTCTTCAAGAAATCAGATGGACAGGGAATGGTGTTCTACAGAAGAAAGAATATGACATATACTATAGCTGTCATACAAAACACCATGTGCTCGGGGTAGGCTTCCTAGTCAGCGAAAAAATGAAGTCTACCATCATCGGCTTTAACGCTATAAGCGAAAGGCCATGCACCCTTCGCGTGCGAGGCAAATTTACGAACATCAGCCTCATTAACGTTCACGGACCTACGGAGGAGTCCTCAGACGAAGAAAAAGAGACTTACTACGAACAAGTCGAGAGGGCCCTCAATGCCTGTCCAAGGTACGATGTTAAAATCATCCTTGGGGATTTGAACGCAAAAATAGGTCGGGAGCCGGTATTCAGGCATTACACAGGCACCCATAGTTTGCATGAGAACACTAATGACAATGGACTTCGAGTCTTAGAATTGGCAGCATCGAAAAACATGGTCGTTGCGAGTACCAGGTTCCCGCGTAAAGATATCTACAAAGCCACCTGGGTATCACCTGATGGAGTCACTCGTAACCAAATAGACCACGTGTTGATAGACCGTCGCCACTACTTGAACTTGATGACGGTACGAACGTACCGAGGTGCCAATATCGACTCGGATCACTATCTTGTTGGTATGGTTTTCCGAGGGCGGATTGCCTTGCGAAGACGCATTGCATCCGCCGATCAGGTTCGAATCAACACGGCTGCCCTGCGCAATGAAAACACCAGTAACACCTTTGGTAATGCGTTAGGACTCGCCCTAGAATCACTTGATTTAAGGAGAGTAAGTCCTGGAGCCAGTATGCTGGGCGTAAATGAGAAGTGGACACGCCTTAAGAATATTGTCATTAGTACTGCCAACTCCATCTTAGGCAGCAGTCGTAAAAATCGGAACGACTGGTTTGATGATGAATGCAAGCTAGCGACTGAACGTAAGAATGTTGCGTACCGAGCAATGCAACAATCTCATAGAACGCGGGCACGCGAAGAGGAATATAAAGAGCTCAGAAGAATAGAAAAACGGCTACACAGACAAAAAAAAAATCAGCCTGGGAGAAGAACCTAATCTGTGAAATAGAAAATAGCCGAGAGCGAGGTCCGCACCAGGCGCGGAAGTTCTACCAATCCGTCCGAAACATGACGCAGTACACACCACGCTGCACATACTGCAAGGACGAAGAGGGAAATCTGATCACCGATCCTGAAAGCATACTGGAGCGATGGGAAGTGTACTTTAATGAATTGCTAAATGGTCAGCTCACTGCAGAAATGGAGGCTCCACTACTTCAAGAAGAATACTCTATGTTGCCGCCACCAAGCATAGAAGAGGTTGAGAAGGCTATAGGCCGGCTTAAACAGAACAAAGCCCCGGGAGCCGATGGCATACCAGCCGAATTATTCCATCAAGGCGGGCCAGCCTTACGTCAAGCAATTCATGATATTATAGTACACGTATGGGAGCAGGAAGAAATGCCAGAAGACTGGCGAAAAGGTTTAATATGCCCCATACATAAGAAGGGAGATGTCACAACGTGCAGCAATTATAGAGGTATCACGTTGTTGAGTACCGCCTATAAGATACTCTCCTCTATCCTACAAGACCGGATAACCCCATACGCTAAAACCGTTATCGGACAATATCAGTGTGGTTTCATTCCAGGCAAATCAACAACTGATCAGATATTTACCCTTAGGCAGGCGATGGAAAAATGTCTAGAATTTAACATCCCAACATACCATCTGTTTATAGACTTTAAGGCCGCCTATGATAGCATAGCCAGGGTAGAACTTTACAAAGCCATGAGAGAATTCGGCATCCCAAATAAATTGACACGACTATGTAGGTTGACCATGACCAACGTAACAAGCCAAGTAAAAATAGCCGGATTGCTATCCAGACCAATCAACATCTTTAATGGACTCCGACAAGGGGACGGTTTGGCCTGCCTCCTCTTCAACCTGGCGTTGGAGAAAGCAATCCGTGACTCTGGCACGGCAACAAGAGGGACCATCGTCAACAGGTCCAGCCAGTTACTGGCTTACGCAGACGACATCGACATCATCGGAAGAACCGCACAAGCTGTACACGATTCCTTCATCCAGATCGAGCAGGCGGCACAAAATCTGGGGCTGCACATTAGTGAAGGTAAAACAAAGTACATGGTGGCGTCGAATGCGAGAGGAACAGTTGGTCAAACAATCAAGGTTGCGGAGCACGAATTTGAAGTGGTGCAATCCTTTAAATACCTTGGGTCAATAGTAGCAGCCGATAACAATATAGAAGAAGAAATACGCGGGCGGCTTTTCAAATCCAACAGAGCCTACTATAGTCTGTCAAAGCTCTTCAAATCCAGAAATCTCACCATAACTTCAAAACTGCTGCTGTACAGGACCATGGTCCTGCCAGTACTCACATATGGATCCGAGACTTGGGTGCTTAGCAAAAGGCACTCCGACCTCTTAGCTGCGTTCGAGAGAAAAGTCTTAAGGAGAATTGTTGGCCCCGTACGTGAGGAAGGACGATTCCGGAGACGGTACAATCATGAACTGTACGCAATCTACCTTGAAGCAGATATCGTGACAAAAATTAAGCTCGGTAGACTCCGGTGGGCAGGGCACCTAGCTCGCATGAGCGAAGAGGAACCTGCTCGGAAAATTCTTTGTGGTACATTCTATGGTAGACGACAGCGTGGTAGACCATGCTTGCGCTGGAGAGATGGCGTAGACCAGGACGCCCGAAGCCTTGGGGTGCGCAACTGGATGGCGTCGGCTAGAGACCGGGATAGGTGGAGAGATTTGTTGAAAGAGGCCAGGACCGGAACCCGGTTGTCGAGCCGATGATGATGATGATGATTGTGTTTCAAAAGTTTTTTTTTTTCAATTTATTCTTTTTTTGACACTTCAAATGGAAACAAAAAACATGTATGGAAATAGGGAGGGGACTTTCTTCGATAGTTTTGATTCAAGAATCGGTGCATCTAATTACATTTCTTAAAAACGCTAGCGCTTTATAATTGAAAAAAAAAATACTATTAATTAACAATAAACTACACTCTCTCACCAGTTTTTCATGGTTTAAAACGCTTATGTGTTTATTTTATAAGAAATTATAGAAAATATATCGCATTTTCGATATATCGGTTAATTAGTACATCTCTGTCTGAAATTTATATCCATCGCAATGCGTTGTTGGATTTCTGTGAAATTTCTTCCGATGAAAGCTACTTCGAACCGAAATTGAACCTCCGACGGAGGATGCGTTGCGGAGAAAGTTCCGCTCCGACGGTTACCTCAATAGAGCCGTCTGTCTCTTTAAGAATTAAAGAGTAGAGCAGAAAAATTTAAAGAGATCTGCGCAGTAGAATTGCCAACTGAATTGGTTCAAGCTATAATTCCTTTGCAATTTAACAAATATTTTTTCATAGGCTTGTGTCATATTTTCGGCTTAACAAGCATGCATTTCAATATGTTTTGAACGAAATTAGTTCAGGGTTTAAAACAATTCAAAGTTCTTCAATTCCACGCCTTTTAAAACTTGCATGCGCGCTGCGATTTCTCAGTAGTGGAAGTTATCAAAATGGTATAGGAAATGACTTTGAGCTGGGTCTCTCCCAACCTACAGTTTCAGTAGTTTTAAGCGAAGTACTTCATTTAATTGAAGCTAGAATTTGCTTAGCTTGGATCAATGCAGATATGTCCACCGCTGAAAAACAAGAAGCAAGAAATTACTTTTTTCAAAGAGCAAACTTACCCGGAAAAGTTGGATGTGTAGACGGAACTCACATTGGAATCATCGCCCCTGTTCAGTTACAACATCAATATTTAAGGGTAGGTGTCCACTGAAAAAATAGGTTAGACTTTTGCGCTAAGCTGTATAACTTTTACAATTCTACGAATATTTCAATGAAATAAACGGTCATCGATTAGAAAAATGTTAATCAAAATACTTTTGCAGTTTCGAAAAAAATATAAAAAAATTGTGTGCCTTAAAACTCCCACACAAGTGGAAAAATCATACATTTTAGTAAGGGCCTTATACAAATGATAGGGAAATTCCGAAAATATTACTTTTTTATTTTTTTTATATTTTTTTTACAGAAACAACATATTCCCAAATCATGTATCGGTCTTCTTTTTTTATTCTGTTTTATTATTTATTCAAAAAAAAATATACAAAACTATGAAAAACGAAGGAAATTTGCATAGTGGTATGAATGCTTTACTGGATAAAACTTCATAAGTATAAAAGATAACGAAGTAAAATTCACTCTTATACAAAGCCAATAAGTATGTGCAATTACGTTAATATTTTCTTTTATTTTTTTTTTTATTTTTACAGTAACTTTTTACTATCAAAAGTCAAAAAATATAAATTTTTTACAAATATTTTGTTCTCTACCCTGGGAAATTGAGAGTGATATTTTTTAATTTTTGGAAATAATTTTTTAATCAAAGATTTATATTCTCTGAACAGCGTATCGGTCTTAAAAATTTAATTAAACTCATCTAAAGTTCATAAAAATGCAATTCAATATGACAGTATTTGTAATGCATTTGCAAGAAAAGTATTGACAATACAGTTCTCACATATTTTTTTTATTTTTGTTTGAAATTTTATTTACTAAATTCAAAAATACAAAACACTTTTTTCGCTCAATATTTATTTAATTTTATTTTTATAAAAGAGGTCTATTTTGCATTTTTTAACAAAAAGTTCCTTTGCACACGCACACAAGTAAGTTTTCAGTTCACAAGAATGCCACTGCAATATCAGCGCTTTGAAAGAGGTTTCGTATTCTCTGTGCAAAAGAATTTTGTCCGCCCATCCGCTCTCTTGATTCTTTTTTTTTGTCTGGGCTCATTTAGATATTTATTCTTGTTTATGACTTGTCATCTTGCATCTCGTATTACAAGAACAGAAAAAATAAAAAAACGCGTGAGAAATTATTGTTTTTAGTAGGTATATGATGCAATAATGACATTGTCGGAGGTAGGGTGGAAAAATGTTCTTTGTGTATGTATAAAAAAGAATATAAGTAGGTTATCACACATTCGCTGTCATAAATTTTGTTTTTTTGTATTTTTTTATTTGCGATCTATCATCATTCTACTGGTTTTTTTTGTTTCTTCTATGGAAAACCATTTTAGGTACACACATAGTAATAAATTGCGATGCATAGTGATCTTCATTTTTTTTTTGTCAAAGGGTGTGTACATGATGGAAGAAAGGAAATCTGCGATGTTGTGTATAGAATAAGATACATATGCATATAAGTATCTACAATAGATTTTGTGTTGTTTTTTCCGATAGGTAATGTAGAGGTGCAACGCCTTGTATTGATTTGGTATCGTAAGGGTTGTTTTGATTTAATTTTGCGTAGGTAGGTAATGGATGTATCAAAAATATATTAGATTAGTACATGTTAATCCTGTAAATGAACGCAAATTGCATTTCACTGTAAGCGAATACGCAACAACCAAGGGATATGGCAAGTGGATGGCGCCAAATTATTATGTACAATATTATGCAGGTATCTATTAATCTAAATACCTATGTACATATTTATATAAATAAGTTAAGAAGGAAAATTCGATCACTTTTTGTTTTCGGTGGTGACATATTCCACTGGTAGAAGAATGGTGAAAGTATGTAGAAAGAATATGGGAAGTGCGCTTCTTTTATGTATTTTTGTTGGTTTTACATAGGAAGAGTTGTCTCCTTTATTTCAATATGTCATGGTGATAGATAATACTCTCGTTACAGTTATTTTCTGTTTGTTTTTATTGTGCAAATCTATTTTGTACATACCTATAAATATTTTTTTGCAACAACTGCCTCCAAAAACAAACAAAGGAAACAAAAAACTCAAGCAAAAAAAATTGATAAAAAGTAAGCAAATAGAGAATAGATACATATGTAATACCTACTTCGTTTTCATTAGGCCACATGATGTAATTTCGTTGAAGATTTCGAAATGAGATAATTTTTAACAAAGGACAATAGGCAAATCTGGCCTAGTTCTAATAAGACCGACCTTTATATAATATACATATGTATGTTCATATATTCATTAGATATCACTTAGTTTTTAATTTGCAAAAAAGAAAAAAGTATTAGTTTTCCAATAATGTTGTTGGTGTCAAAATTAAAAAATGATATAAAAATAAGAGCACATTTTTTTGTTTTTTTTTTTCGATGAAGATTTTGACATGTTTGAAAAACCAATATTAAGTTTGTTTTCATTAAAGCTTAGCCGGTTATCTGTACATATCTGCCCATCAACATTTTTTTCTAACACGTTTTACTTACGACCACCAATTGTTACGTTGGTAGTTGACAAATTGTGAATAATTTCGAAATGACTTAATGAAATTCGTTTTTTTTTTAATAAGATCAGTTTTTATATAAAATGCATTTTTAGTTTTTGCTTAATAAAATAGAAGCTTAAAATTAGTATACTAGTATACAAAGTAAAACTAAAATACAATGATGTTATTGGAAATAAAATTGACAAACTTTTTCTACAAAATTTTTTTCAGCTAATGGGAACCAGTGGCACCATTTTACTTCAATTATAGTAGATCTAGTTTTTTTTTCAAAATATTTAAAATCTACTTCTTACTTCGCACCATCAGCCAAATACTGAAATCTACCTCATTTTAAAAATCTCTGTTTCAACCTACTTCAATTTTACAAAAAAAAGTCCAAATCTACTTCTTTTTCTCTATTTCACTCTAGGTAGTATTTTTTTTATTTTTATTTTTTTTTTATTATTATCTTTATTTTTTCAACATATAAATTATAAACATTTAAATACAAAAAGATTTACAAGCATGGCTATAAAGCCGTCTGTCGGTATTATCAAGATTTAATTACATTGATAATATATACTAATATACTTGACAAAAAAAAAAAAAAACAGCAAAAGATTAAAAGTTGAATATATGTAAATTAATTAAGTAAAATGTTAAACAAAGGTTTTGCCAGTTAGTAAATATAGAAATTTCGAAAAAATTTAAACAATTATTTCATTAATAATATAAAAAAGAAATGAAAAACCAAAGAAAAAGAAAAAAACAAAAAGAGTAATTTGAAAGTTGCAGTATCGATTGAAAAGTGGGCTTTTAGTTTAGCTAAAACAAAAATAATAATAGATTGGATCTATAGAAGATTCACGTACATATTTCTATACGCGGTTGCTTGTGAGACAAATCGAATAAGATCTTTCCATCCACTCTCTCCATTCAAAATTAGGTAACACTCCTCTGTCGAAAGAAAGCTCCTGTTAAAGCATAAACGCCGTATTTCTTGCAGTATTGGACAACGCGCTAAGAAATGATAAACATTTTCGATTTGATTTAGGTTGCAGAGCGAACATTTGTGATCTATGTCTTCTCTGTGTGGTCTATAATTAAGTTCAATCATCTCCGTACGGATCTTAAACAGCAAACTGATCTCATTTACTGTAAATTCATTTCGAAAATAATTAGAAACACCTAAACATAGATTAAGTTTGCTATACACCGTTCTTGTCATGGATGCTTTCGCACGAGTAATAGAACTTTTGAATAGTTTTTCATCTATAATTGAAATACAATCGTAGAAATTATCTTTCCATGACTCAAGGTTATTCAAGGTCAAATTCAATGAACAATTGTATTCGACCGCCAAAACTTGCCATTCTTTAAATGGGGAGTAATTACGGCGAAGAGCAGTCAACAGCATTTTTCTTTGCAGGCTGTCATCAGACCTACTTAAGACTTTGACAATGTAGTCTGCGTTTGCCTTAAGGTTTTTCAAGAAAATAGGAGGTAATCCTGATTCAATATATATAGCATAGTTGGGCGTGTTCGAGGGGATTCTAAAAACACGCTTGAAGAAATATCTCTGGATTACTTCAAAATCTTCACACATTGTATGACCATATACTTCATTAGCATAGCAAAGTGAGCTTTTAATGGTTGCATCAAAAACTTTAAATTTGACAGTCGGATCTACATTTTTGTTATTAAAAAAACTTGACCAAATACAGTTAATTGCTGCTTTTGCAACCGACGATTTATCTTTTATATGAGGACCGAGACTTAAATTATTCGTTACGATAAAACCCAGGTATTTAAATTCCTTAACAACTTCTATATTAGCTCCATTAAGATTCCAAGACCGGTCGTTTCTGATACTGCGATTATGGGATCTAAAAACCATGATCTTCGATTTTGTACTGTTAATTTGAAGATCCCATAGATTGCAATAATTGCTCAGTTTATTAATTTGGAGTTGTAATGTTACCGGATTATCAGTAAAGACAACAAGATCATCCGCATATAAAAGAACCTTAATATTCAAATCACCATAGTATACACCGCCTGGTAAACTGTCTTCAATATCGTTAATAAAGAGTGAAAAGATTAAAGGACTCAGAATACAACCTTGTGGGACACCTAACTCTGTCTTGAATTTGTTTGAGGATAATTTACCATTTGACACTACAGCGCTTGTATTCAAAAGGAGTTGTTCATAAATTCTTAGGAATTTTGTCGATAATCCGATACCTGCTAATTTGAAAAGCAATAGCTTTCTGTTAATAGTATCAAAGGCAGCCTTGAAATCAACAAAAAAAGCGTATAAATTACTTTTATTTTCTAAAAACCGTTTGGCAACACTTGTCAAGGTGAAAATTTGATCAACGGTGGAGAGATTAGATCGAAAACCCGCTTGAAAGCAAGTAATTTTGTTGTTCGTTTCCACCCAAGACACAAGTCTTAAATATAAAATCTGAGTAAACAGCTTCCGTAAAGAGTTGAGAACAGAAATACCTCTATAGTTTTCAGGGAGATTAGGATCACCTTTTTTATAAACCGCAGAGATGGATGACTGCCGGAAATTATCTGGTATCGTTTCGTTGTTAAATATAAGGTTAAGTAGGTATAATATATGTTCTAAAAATTGTGAGCTGGCATTTTTATAGAACTCAGCTGGGATGCCATCTGAACCCGAAGCCTTGTTGTTTTTCATTTTTTTCAATGCAAACACTAATTCTGACATTGAGAACGGAATATCTAACTCTTCGACGTAAATGAAAGGTATCGCAAATCTAATATACGATTGATTAGGGTCCGCTAATGTAAGTTTTTCAAAATACGAGCCCATTTCATCCATACTGATTGGAAAAGCAACCGACCTATTCCGATTACCTAGAATTCGTACATTTTTCCAAAACTCTCTGGCATCTTTACATTCGATCAATTTCCAGGCCATATTATGCAAATATTGTTGTTTTTTATAGATGCACAGGTTCTTGTAAGCACTATTTGCCTGCAGGTAAAGAGATCTTAGCGCTGAATTGTTGGTTTTCCTAAAAAGCTTAAGCCATTTGAACGAAATATTCCTACTTCTCCTACAGTCTTTGTCATACCAGCTGCACTTAAAAGCACTATTTCTGTTGACTGAATAGGTGACAGCAGACTGTCTAACAGTAGCAATAATGGCATCAGTTGCTTCATCGATTGTGCTAGCAGAGGAGGTTTGAAGATCGAGTAGATGTTGATTCAGGTTTTGCTTATAGAGGTCAGATTTTTTTTCCACCCAACACAATTTTTGGATTCTACTTTCATTTTTTTGCCGAATATGATATTCTTTAGCATTAAACTCACATGAAACACAAATTGGGAGATGCACTGAGTAGTTAGCTGGAGTAACATTGAAATCTTTAACAATATCAAGCCAGTCACCTTTGATTAAGCAATAGTCGATAACAGAACAACCTTGATTGCTGATAAACGTTAAGTTTCCTACATTATCATTTTTCGATACTCCGTTTAAGACAAAAAAACCGAAATCCTCAATCAACTCAATTAACCGATAACCATTCGAGTTTATGCAATTATCAAGAGAATTTCTTTCGACCGAAAACTGATCACCACTCATAAAATTAGAATTTTGGAAATTTCCTATTCGACTGTTTAGATCACCAATAATTAGAACATTTTCGTCATTTTGGCTCAATAGAAAATGTTGAAGAGATTCAAAATCTTGATTCCATTTAGCATAGTTCAAGTAAATTGGAACAATAAGGAAATGTTTCATGTTAATGAAGCAATCTATTATTAGTTTGTTTTCACTTATTTTATAACTAATGTGATTATAAGTGGTACTACTTTTTATTCCACATAGAATGCCCCCACTAGCACGACCCAGACTATTATTTCTAGTTGCTGGTATCCATTTAAGATTAAAACCTTCAAAATACTTCAGATATTGTAACTCTTTTCCCTCTTCTACAAACGTTTCCAATAATATAAATAAATCGTAATTTGAAATAAGTTTAAAAAATTCTGGCATTAATAATTTGTTTTTAAGACCTGTAACATTGTAGCAAAAAATAGTTAAATTAAAAAAGATTTTAGAAAAAGAATTTAAGTGGCAGACGGCATCTGAATGCTAAGTTGAATAAAGATGTTGCGTTGACCCTGGACACGAACCATGTTGATACTTATTTTTGTGGCGTACAGATGACTCTCTGGGCGCATTAGAGTTGTTATTGATGTTTACGTCAAAAAAGCACATTGCTTCCTCGCCAAATGTTATTTTGACAAATGACAGTTCAGTGCTTGTTGTTATTTTTAAGCCTCGTAAAGAATCGTGTGAAAACAAGAAATCCGATATTTTTAATTTCGATCCTCTAATTGATATTTTGATATTCGGGTTAATCGCAAGAAGCTTTGATTTCAATTCGAAAAGTGCTTTCCTTTTGTTTCGGTAAAGAAAAGATTGTTCTCGGTGAACCACAACTCCGGTACCTTTCAACTTTGGCGCAGCTTTCAAGATTTTTTTTATATTAAACGCGCACTCAAGGTCAAGGGGTTATGAATAAAATTAAAATGTTAAACACAGTGCAAGAAATTAGGAAAGTAGGATAGGATGAGAAAGGAAATACCGATACACATTGGTTTTTAATGTCTGCACATTACAATGAGTGGGAAATATTGAGCCGGGTAAAGCATTGCAGATTCGTGTAGTGCGGCTAAAAAAAGAATCACTGTACTTGACAGTACGTCCGAAATTGGGCGAAAATGATGAGCAGTCCTAGAAGTACGGGTATTACGGTTGAATTGTTTGAGAGTTAGAACGCAACTGGCTACTTCACTAGAGCACTGTTTATGAAAATTGCGGCGGTGCTCGAGAGATTCAAATGTTTCAGTTAGACAACGGTCGCCTATAATTTTTAGAGCTCTCTTTTGAATTCTGTGCAAGAGACTAAAGAGGGTTTTTAGAGCACCTGCTTAGTGGGAATTGCACTCGAGCTTTGGACGCATATAGGCCTTATAGATTACAGCCAGATTAGTAGGTGTAAAAAATTTCTTGCAACGTCGAAGGAAACCTAAACACTTGGCAGCGTTTTTGGCCACGTCGAATATGTGATCATTCCATACAAGGTGGTCTGTAATGCACATACCGAGCACAGAGAGTTGTTCAGTTTCCTCAATGCAAGTGCCAAACAGCATTGAGTTTTCGAAGCTTTAAATTCTATACGTTTTTTGATTCCCCATTGGACAATGCTATCAAGATCAGAATTTTATGAGCTTATCATACGCTGCCGTTGGTAGTCCACATCCGAAGGACAAGGATGTGAATCTAAAACCGAATATGAAAAGCTGAAATTACTGTCGTCAGCAAAACAATTAAGCAGAGCAACAGTTATAGAAAGAAACTGTCGGAGACAAAACGGACCCCTGGGGCGCACCACCATTTATTTATTTATTTATTCATCAAGCAGAGACACAGCTCTTAAAGACTACTTAGAACAATAGTAAATTTATATAAATAATAATAAATAAAACAAAACAAAAATAGAATGTACAATTAACATTAACCACCGAAGTTTATTATTAATAACAATTTTTTTTTAAACAGTCCCTACTTACATATAAATTAAAATCAATAGCATTACAAACAGAATTAGCTTGTCTTAAACAGCGAGTTAAGAGGTCATTGATTCCATAAATTACCCTATGAAAGGGTACACAAAATAAACGATTATTACGTAATTCACGACAAGGAACATGAAAGCCAATCAACGAAAGCAAGTAAGGGCAATTGATTTTATAATTTATTAAATCTCTGACAAGCATTACACCGAAATAAATACGTTGTGATTCTAGGGATTGAATGCCCAATATCAGATTTGAAAGCGTCAAAAACTACTTTTAGTAAACGGTCCGAAAGGTAATTTCTAATCCAATGAAGAAGAGATTCATCGAATTACAAAAAAAAAGAATATCAAAACAATAAAAATACACAAATAAGTAAGTTTAAAAGCATAGGAACTCAATACACTGATGTGTACACGAATCCTATGTATGAAAATTTCGCTTGCATATGTGTTTTTAATTTAAAATTAAACTATATTTAAATATAGTAATTTTAATGTTATTTTTTATAAAAGAATGTTTTATTAATTAAATTAAATTAAATTTTTGTACACAATTTTCTTTAAAATTAAAAGAAATGTATTGACAATTTTAAGTATTTAAAAGTATACATTTAAGGAAAACATTTGTCGTATATAATATTATTTCAAAATCAAAGAATCTGCGATGTAAAAATTTTGATCGAAATCGGAAGAGTCGCAAATGAAAAAGTAGAAAATAAAAAGAAGGTTCTATGACAGTGGTACCGATAATAACATTTATTTTTTACCAAAGTGTGGACTGCATTGTTGGTACAGTTATCTATACATAATTAAAAAAAAAACATTAGAGCCGTTTTCAAAATAATTATAATATTTCATAATGGCTGTATGGAAGGAACCGAGCTAAAGTAAAACAAACCATTTCAATTTATCCTCTAGGCTGCAGATTGAGGTACAGAGTTGCAGATAGACGAAATCATTACTCTTTTGTGTTGTAATGTCATCTTATGAA
The DNA here is from genome assembly GCA_911387755.1 of Chrysotoxum bicinctum. Classification (NCBI taxonomy): domain Eukaryota; kingdom Metazoa; phylum Arthropoda; class Insecta; order Diptera; family Syrphidae; genus Chrysotoxum; species Chrysotoxum bicinctum. The sequence goes on from OU426987.1 coordinate 119,727,504, forward strand.
AATTCCCAGTTCAAATTTGTCTAAAAGCAAGTAAAAACTCATTTTAAAATCTACTTCGATTTTTCCCAATTTACTTCACTTTTTTCTTCAAATCTCCTTCCATTTTTTTCCGGAAGTGGTAACGCTGATAGGGACTTCAAGTCTAAGATATGTAACAAATGCAAAACTATGAAAATTGTTATCATTGTTTTTATTTTGATGATTAGGTACATAATATTCAGAACAATAGATAATAAACGAACGGTTTGATCAACCAATTTCAAAATTGATAATCTGTTTGTTTAAAAAACACTTTTCCACTTTTCTTAAATGAACGGTCAATTGTAAAAAATCAATTATGTATCTCCATAAATTGTTTCAAAGAGTCCATTATCTATAACGAATTTATTCATGTTTTCAAAATTGCCCAATTTACCTTTTATGTTGTCAATTTTTACATTCAATTAGTGGTCAAAGACGGAACCACTTTTTAATCTGAGGCTATATTTTTTTGCACTTATTAATTTTATTGAATCATAAATAATCTCAAGACAATGAAGCTATTAAAAAAATAAAAATTTAAAATGTTTAACTATGGATATTTTTTATTTTTAGAAACTCTGAAACAAGAAAAAGAAATATTTAAAACGCTTTTGGTTTCATCCCAATACGACCACTTTTCGCAGAGTTACAGCCCTTTGAAAAAGACTCAAAAGAACATTTATAGGTATAGGTACATAGTTACCATTATTATTCTTGAAAGTGTATTAATTTACTTGGGTTAGGAAATTTAATAATTTTTTTAGTTACGCAATTTTTGAATTGTGAACTTTTTCCTAAAATTAATTGTCTACATTAAAAATAAATTATGAATATCAGAGCAAATTCCCCGGGTTCCTAATGTCTAAATCTGTGCTCCCTTTTCTTTATTTTTTAAAATATCCTGAAAAGTAAAAGTCCTAGAACCAACAGATTAACCTTGTATAAATACGCAAAGAATAAAAACGCTATCTACCGAAATGCGAAAAGTTTCAATTCACCTGCAACCAAAAATAAAACAGAAAACAAACCGTCTATTATTGTGTCTAATTGTTAGCCTTTTCTAAACCTCAAACAGTCACGATTCACGAAAAATTATTTTTTCTACCCAAAATACAAAAGGAAAAAAAAAACTTTCATTTATCTTGTGCGCAATCCGAGTCAATTCAAAATCAAATGCTTGTGCGCTGCCTGTGCGGCTTGCCACTCGTGCCTTGTTCCCGTTTTCCGTTATTTTTTTTGATATTCTATTCCATCTTTCTCCATCTCTATGCGTGATGTGAAAAAAGAGGTATCCTGAAGAGACGAGCTAAATTTATTTTCTTAACACAAAAATTCTTAACTAAGAGAGCCATATTTGTACACCAATACATGTATAGCTTGAACCAATTCAGTTGGCAATTCTACTGCGCAGGTCTCTTTAAATTTCTGCGATCATACTGAAGCACTTAGGAGGGTGAGTTTTGTTTATAGCTTCGCTCACAGTAAAATAGAAATGAATTTCCAGTGATGGACTTTCTTTGAATAAGATATGATCATGGTTTACTTTTCTTTCATAGCTTGATGTCTAAAAAACTATTTCATCTCTGGTGAGATAAAAGGAAAAGATTTTTAGGTGTAAACTTTACTTCGAAAAAAAAAATTAATAATTTTTGTTTTTATTACTGGGACAAATTTCAGTGCACCTATAATAAAAAAATAAGTCTATTGCAAAATGCAATTGGGTTAGACAAGAAAAACTACCTGCAAGCTGCGACATAGGATTAATGACAAAAAGTTTAGGGATTATTGTTTATTTCTATGTTTTATGATTTGTGGCTTAGTAACAGAAAGGTTCCGGGGGCGTTGTGTTTATATTTATTTTTTCGCGTTAGTGTATATTTGATATATTTTTTTTTTTGACCTGTGGGGTTGGGATTAATTGTAGATTAGTGTTTATTAGTTAGATTAGTGTTTACGAGTTTGAACAATTTTTAACTACGAGTTTTTAAGAATGAATTTTTGCATCAGAGGGAATTAAGGTATTTAAATGATATTTGCTTTGCTTTGCAATTCAGTTTAAAAAAAACAACCAAGAATAATATATTGAAATACATTTAAAAGAAATTTTAATGGATCCATTTAGAAAAGGAAAACCTATTGGAAGCCAGGCGCGTAAGATAGTTGTTAAGATATATAATGACAAACTGAAAGAAGCAAAGAATTCGTTTCTTGAAAATCCTGTGAGTTACGCAACAACGCAAACAGTGAAAACTACTGGAATTTCTGAACGTTCAATCAGAAGGAATATTAAGGAATACGAAGAGACAGGAGTTGTGCAGTCACTAAATAAAAAAGTGCAGCATACGAAGTGGAAAAATGGACTAGACGAATTTGACATCGCAGCTATTCGGCGTATAATGCACAACTTCCACCAGGAGGAAAAAATGATGATATCCTTAAAAATGTTGAGACAACGAGTTCAGGAAGATCTGGAGTTTAACTTAAGTATTACGTCGTACTGTCAAATATAGAAATTCGTTTTTTAGTCGCACAACACGATTATGGAATAACTTACCCGGCACAGTTTCCCCTTGCCATTTCAATTTGAAAACATTCAAAACCAATGTTCATCGACACCTCCTTTCTCTTGTAACGGAACCTATGGTGTTCAAGCAAGGACTCATAAAAGAAAAAAAAAAATAAATTTGAAATCTCCCTTAGGGGAGGTACTATAACCTTCGAAAATTTTATACTATAAGTACGAAAAAACTTTAAAATTTTATTTATGAATGTCCTTGCACACCTTCACTCCCTATGCTCACATTATGAACTATGGCCTACAGGATTCCATAGTCCAGTCCTGAAAGCAGAAGCGAAGGGTGTTCTGTATCACTTCGGCTGGCATGCTTGCTAGAGGCCTAGGCTTAACTCGTCGAATGTGGATGGGTTCTTGCCGATGCTAACAGAACGTTTGTTACGTATATAAAAATCATGCCTAATCGTTGTACAAAAAAATCTGGTTTGAAAAAAAATCGAGACCCAAAATTCATCCGATTTGAAAGAAAACAGGATCACTATTCGCACTTTGATAATTTGAGAGATTTGAGTGAATAAAAAAACTAGAGATGGCAACCCAGGAGTTCTTTTAAGGACTGGATGTTAATGTCCTTATGAGGTAATCCCACCCACGCATCACTAATGTGGCACGTCCTTGGTTTCTGCACCCTCGTTGTCTCACAGCAGTAACCCCCTAATCCGATTCCGATAGATAAATTAAGAGCTTACCATGATGTTCAAAAAAGTTTCTTTGAAATGGTCACATCCACCCTAAAAATGTATTTTCCTAGCAATTCATGAAAATTTCACTAAAATTTCATTCAAATAAAAATTTATAAATCATACAAACTTTCATTTTGTTAATCGTTATAAAAATCCATTTATTTTATGAACTATTATTCAAATAGAATATACAAAAAAATATTATAAATACAAATCAAATTTATCTTTTAAAAGAAGTGTGCGATTTGTCAAAAAAAAAAATTATATAATTTCAAAAAAATTAGATATAAATTCCAAATAAAATGTTCCAGTAGTCTTGGATGCTATTCTATTTTAGACTGAAGCAATAAAAATTCAAAACTAGTCTCTAACCCGTATAATCTGTCCTTGCCTGATATATTTTGTTTTATTTTTAAAATTTTATTTGTAATTTGTTTCATAAATGTCTACTTTAAGTTTTACTTTTTGTTTTTCTTTCAATTTTTTTTTTGTTATCGCTTGTTATTTTAATTATAGTTATTCAATTCAAAAAAAACTTTAGCTCTTGGTTCCAAAAGAAAAAAAAAATCGATTTCACTTTGAATGAAGAGTAGTAGATCGTTATCTAATTATTGAATCGGCATGTAGCCTACTTTTAGATAAAATTTCTCTTTCGGTTTCAATCAAAATTATACCTATCGCTTCCGGAGTGAGAATCAGTGTTGGGACTTCTACCACTTAAGTGGTATTTCTACCACTTTTTGCTGTTCATGAAAACCTACCACCTAAAAATCTAATTCTACCACTTTTTGCAACTCAAGATTTCACCTACTCGTATATTTCTACTTTACCATATATGTATGTACCATACGACCAAAATCACTCCTAAAATTTATCCCAAATATTAATCCTAATATTTTAACGATTGCATGTCATAATTTAAGTTTGTGCTCCGCTTATGCTGCTAAATGTATACCGTGGCAAACAGAAAATTCTAAGGCTTCACAAATTTCTCATTCTTTTTAAAATAAAGGCAATTAAGTTTCTTGGAAATTTTTGTCAATAAATCTTAAAATTATAAATGAGTTGAGTTAAACAGAATATTTCAATCTGAGAACACAAAAATACACTTTTTGATCGAAAGTATGAATACTTAAAAAACTAAATATATAAAGAAAAATTTGGTAAAGTCAGAAAATCTTAATATAAACACAAATGTAAGAAACCCTGAAAACTATCTACCATTTTCTCATTTGTATTTTGGCCTTTACTTTGAAAGGTACTCATTAGAAAATGACATTTAAGTTTTTGGTTTGGAACGAGTTTAAAATGAAATTGTAAAATATGTATGTATGTGACTTTCTTCCAGATAATAATGTGATCTTTGAAACATAAAGAACCGAAATATTATTTCTTTTATTTTTGTATTTGAATTATTTTCAATAAATTTATTTTCAATATACGATTTGCAACATAAAAATGGCTTTTAATTTCTACCACTTTTTTGACAACCTTTCTACCACTCTTTAGCTTCTGCAAAGTCCCAACACTGGTGAGAATTAATAAATTTATCTTTTAACAATGAAACTATGCTTTACTTATTATCAATGCAAAAGTCAATTTTTTTTATTGCATACTTTTTCGATCAATTTGAATTTTAAAAAAATGTAAAAAGCTTTATAGTTAATAGCGTAGGTAGCAAATCTCGAAATCAAATTCACAATCAAATATAATCACAGATAATTATATATATTATTATTATATAATTATCTGTGATATAATCTTCAATCACTTACCGAGCTTTTTCATATGTTTTTTTTTTTTCTTGTACTTGCTGTTTGCTTAAACTTTTATCGATGATTCAGCCGTCGAGGTGGTGCACCGCTCCGACGCACGTTGATGATAATTATTTTGTTTGAACTATGATCACAGATAATTATATACAGATGTCGCATGCCCATAGAAAAAACTGACATATGAAAATGAAAATCTTCATTTGAAAGAGCTTTTATCTGTGCTATGATGATTGTTGTTTATTTTGTCATGTACCTGTTTTTAAGTAAATTAAATTTGAAAGGATTTAAAATCGAAATATGTATTTGCTTTTCTATTAGAAACCTAGTCGGAGTTAGTCTAGAAATCAAAAGTTTGAATTCACTTTACTTTGTTTTAATTTTTCTTGTTTGTTTCTTTTCCTATTTTTGGTAATCTCTAGTTATTTAGTTTAGTTCGTAAGTTTGAATTTAAACTTTATAAGTTATTTTAGTTTAAAAATTTGAAAATTAGGATTTTAAGATTAACTTTAATGCATGTGTAGTGGATAAATAATTGAACTAATAACTGGTATAAGTATAGATAATAAGTAGGTACTTAGCTTTTTAAATAAATAATAAATTGATGTTCTATAAACTGTTGATGTAATTGCTGTGTGTTCTTGTTGTTGGATGTGTTGAATTGTATGGTGTTGCTGTTATGAATGTTCTGTTTGATTGATGGTTGTATGATCTTGCTGTGACGGATGTTCAGTGTGATTTTATGGTATGTAGTGTAGATGGTTTTATTATTTCGTAGTTACAGATGAGTGATGTATAGATGGTCGAATGATCTTGCTGGATGTGATGTATAGATGGAGTCGTAAGTTTTTGCTGGTATGGATGGGTTGTATGGATGTATGGATGTGTAGTGTAACTGGTTCTATAATTTTGCTGTTATGGATGTTCTGTATGGATGGTTGAATGATCTTGTATTGTGGATGTTTGGTGTGGATGGTTGAATGATTTTGCTGAAGATGGTGTAGAATGAATGTTTGGCTTGGTCGGCTCGGTTTTGCACAGCTTGGCTCGGCCTGGCGTTGCTGGCTGTGACGCTCTCGTGTTTTTGCTTGGCCCAATGCTGGTGTTATGTTTCGAGCTCAGATGTTAGTTGTTGGTTTCTGCTGCGTGGGTATCAATTTTCTTGGCGTGGCTGGGTTAGAAGGGAAACAACATTTTTAAATATGCGTCGAATGAAATACTTAGTAAACGCATTTGTTACCTTTGAGTTTTCCGTTCAAAAAAAAAAACCTTTTTGCCTTTTTTTTTTTTTTTTTTTGGTTTTCACTTTAGTTTTTTTATGGTTTTCACTTTGATTTGATTAATAAAAAAAAAATGCCAGTTTTTACTTTACCCAAGAATGGCAAACGAATCACTTGTGATAACGACCACACCACTTACGCACCAGAAACCAACTGAAGATTTTTCTTCACTTTTGGAATTTCTCCGTGGCTGTCACACTTGACGAAAGCCTGGGTTTTTGAAGATGGAAGTGGATCCGGTCTCACCTTTTTCATTATTCCCAATAGAATTTTAACCAAAAAAATCCAATTCTGTTTTATAATGGATTTTTCAAATTTTTGACATATTAGTGTGACAAAATTTTATACTTTTGATCAAAATTCTGGAAAACAGAAAAAGGCGGGAAACAATATTTCACCCATACTAATATTTTACTTAGTATTAGTTAACGAATACAAAAACTCTTTAACTTCTCTTATACTGTTCCACGTAATTCTTGATAATTGTTTTTACTTCATCTTAGTTTGTCTTCTTTTTGCCTTTTTTTCCTTACGCCTAAGCGTGGTCCAGTGGTCTCGTTGCTGGTTCCATTTATCCCCTCTCCTATTCAGGTTCGAATCCTAGATTTTTCACATTTTTTTATATTATTTCAGCATATACCTTTTTTTATTTTTAACAACTACACGATTTCATATACATTTCTTTTTGTTTATTTTTTCTTATTTATCTTCTACAAAAAATTTAATATCGTCTGTCACTTGCATGTTCTAACAATCTGCATTGTGAATGTTATTTTTCTCGTTATACGATAAATTTAAATGCGAGGAGATTGTTAGCAATCAAATTCAAATCTGAACCGATTCGCAACGGTTGAACGTATCTACTATCCTATAAGAACCTAAAATTATGCTACCTACTTTAAATACCTACATCACATGAATCCATTCAAATTTTCCAAACTGTCCTACAACCTTTCCATTTAAATATATTAAACTGTTATACAGTCATTTCTCACAAACCTGCTTACTTTTCCGAAGGCAAACGAGGTAAAAGGAACAGGAAATAAAGAAATAAAAAGAAGTGTCTCATGCACAGACTGACTGCCGGGCATTCGCTAACAGATCCTTACCTACGTATGTCCTTACAATGGTATATTCCCACTCGTTTTCCGCTCATGTCCTCTAGTTCATAGAGATTGTTGCCTATAACCTTTCTTATTTTCATTTTCAAAAATTTCGGAGATAACTTCGCACTGATTTTCTTTGATGCATCACTCAATATGAAATTTCTCCTGTAAACAACTTCACCAACAGAAAATTTAATGGCTTTACTGCGGGTATTATACGAATTCTCATATTTGTTGTGTGCATTAGCCAAAGATTCCTTAATGTATGAGTGCAGTATGTTCATTTGTGAAGCCTTAGATAAAAGTTTAATCTCCGAGTTGTTGAGTCCATTAAGATCTTTCAGAAGTTGGTAGTCAGTACCATGTTCAACCATAGGTTGACCAAATAGCGCTTCGTATGGCGATACACCCGTGGCGGAATGAACCGTTGTGCAGAGAGCGCACGCGATTGAGGGGAGATGTAAGACCCAATTTCGCTGGTCTTGGTCAATATAAGATCTGATTGCGGCCAATATCGATCGATTCACCCTCTCGCTAGCGTTAGCTTGAGGGGAATATGTTGCAGTTCTTACGTGGTTAACACCAAACGAAACCATAAGCTTTTCAAATTCTTTGCTAATAAACTGCTTTCCGTTATCGGACAGAATAGTTTCGGGTACCCCAAACAAACATAAAACATTTTCTTTTAGAAATTTTATTACTGTCTCCGACGTCGCTTTTCTTAAAGGTTTAATTATCACAAATTTCGTAAGTTGGTCTAGTGCAATCACTATATGTGTGTTACCGGTCTTGGAACGAGGGTAAGGACCCAAAAAATCTATGTAAAGCATTTGAAATGGTCTCTCTGCCGTAAAGGCTTTCCCCATTGGTGGTCTAAGGATACTGTTCGGGGCCTTACACATTTAGCAAATATCACAACGAGAAATGAAAGTTTTGACCTGCGTTGCCATGCCGGGCCAAAAGAAACGAGTGCGTAGTCGGTACAAGGTTTTCGATATACCACCATGCGATGCTCGAGGCGGTTGATGAGCCAAAGCTATCAAACGATCAGTTAGCGCTTCAGGAACCCAGAGCTTCCAAATAAGGTCATCCTCTAACGGATTACCTGTACAATGTTGGGCCTTCTTATAAACGAAATTGTTCGAAACGTGAAGGTCCGGTAGCTGGTTCTTTTGTTTTATGACTGTGTCAATAATCTTGGAGTATTCCTCAGATTTAAAACTGGGGTCTTCAAGATCTATATGCAGCGCGTCAGAGTCTTTGTTCAACACCGAAGCATCGGGGCTCAGTGCTTCTATTTCAAATACCCTCGATAGTGCATCAGGGACTATATATTGTGAACCCTTCCGATGTTCGATTGTGAAGTCAAACCCTTGAAGTTTCAGGCTCCATCTCGCTAAACGACCGCTCAAATCTTTCTGATTCATCAACCACTTTAAGCTCGCATGATCGGTGATTATCTTAAACACTTGACCTTCCACGTAAGCTCTAAACTTTTTAACTCCGACAACGGCAGCTAGGCACTCACGTTCAGTAACGCTATAATTGCGCTGTGCCTTGTTCAGTTTCTGTGAATGGTAGAATACCCAACTAACATTTCAGCTTCGATTCGGTCTAACTAAATATATTTTCGAAGTTCTTTAATACATTTGTAAAGGTTGTTTAAGAACAAAAAGGAGAATATTACATAAGCTCACAAAACCTTTTATGTACTTCCATAAGTGATTCTGACAATCTTCTTAGAAGTACCATGCACAGATCTTTTAAAGGTGCGAGCTTCGTGCATGAACTATTAGAAGTTTAACAGAGTCCTATTCGAAATTGAACTGAAGTTTAAGTTTTGACAGATGGCTTCAATAAAGCTTCGCAAAAATTACAAACGCACGGCTTTTTATGTCTATTACAAGCTTAGACTGGAACTTTTACCGAGCCTGAAAAATACGAAAATAAAAGTAAATTTATATTTCTTTGAAGACGTTTTTCCGACATTTAATCCATTTTGAACCTGAAACTATGTATCACATTGGAATTGTTATTAATTAATGTATTTGGAATAATTTTAAAACATGAATGACATTATACCTTATTTGGGGATCGAACTCGGCATCTCTTGTGTAATAGTCCATCTCTCTACGCACTGGGCCATATTGAATATTATTTGGAAGATGCAAAAACTTAATCAGACTATTTGTTTCTCAAACTTCAAAATTAACACAAGACTGCGATATACAATTTTGCCAAGGCCACGTTCACACAAGAAAAACAAAACCTAAGCAAATGTCTTAAGTTTTCTTTGTTGGGTTTACCTACAAAATGTTTATTTAATTTTCAGTATTGAGCCCTAATCTTCATTCCTAATGGGAGCGCACAAAATATCTTTAAATTTCTGACCGTAGTGATTTGTTTTATGTTTTACTTAACTCTTTCTTTGTTTTGATTTGTGTCCTTAAAAACGATTCATTCATTCATATATGCAAAATGTTTGTATTTCGTTTAGTTTGACATTATTTGTTATGTTAAGTATACATTATGCCTTTCTTCAATATCGTAAATTATTTTCATGTAATATTTATTTATATTATTTGTAATAAAACCATCAAACATTTTGGTCAGTTCACCCATCTATAGTTTTATGCATATCAACTTTGAGGGATATATAGAGATATCATGCTGGATTTACATATATGCCTCTTCCAAAGAAATTCACATTTATATTTAATATATGGGCACAGAAGATACAAATGAAGATAATCATATAAATGCAGCTACATTATATGTTTGAAAACAAAAAAGTTCTCGGATATTCATGTTATAACTTCGCACCTGTTTCGAAACGCTCGTTTATAGGTAATTGCAATTCAACTTTTAAAAGAGCCGAATGGTTGATCTGAAATTCAGCTGCCTGCTTTCGAAGGTATTTTTTCTTAAATTTTGGTTATTCGTCACTTCAACTTCATCTTCGCTAGACTCTTAGGGTAGGCGCGCACATTTAATTTTTAGTTTCGCAACTGCTTGGTTGGAGCAACTAAAAAGTTTGTGTTTTGACATAAAACAAACGATTGCCTAAAATGAGTTCGCTATTTTGTGTAACATATAATTATATGCACCTGCGCGGACATTTGTTTTCTAGAAGCAACCAAACAGTTGTGCAACTAAAAATTGAATGTGCGCGCCTAGCCTTAAGGTTTACAAGGCAAACAATCAAACTAATTGTCTATGTAATATATCATAGGGATCTCGATACTCGATTTATACTCTTATACTTGCCTGAATAATATCTAAAAAGTACATAGATGGATTACAATATATGTGTACAAATATTTAGTTGATGCATGCAATTTTATATTCCTAATTTTAATTAAGATTAAATGTATTAGTTTCTGTTAAGATTCATTTGCAGAGTTCTTAGAAGTTTGAACATTGACATTTTCTTTAAAGACTTTTTGTTAAAGTCTGCTAGGCTTAACAGACGTATTCTATATAGCTCTTAGGAAATTGTTATAGAAACCTTTTGAAAACTCACTGATGTAAACTTCTATATCATATCACATTGCAATCTTTATACAAGTTCCAGCTTCTCTATTTTCATTTATAAAACCATATCCGAAAAATTGGTTCTAGTCTCTGAAAAACTTTGTGTCTTACTTGCAAAAGGTTTAAAAGAAAATGGTATTGAAACCGTGACTTCTATAAGAAAATTATTTTTGAAGAAGGCTCTTTAGAAGCATTATATAAATTGAAACTTCCAGCATGTCCATATTTCTAAGCTAATAGAAACTGAAATGTTAGTTGGGTATAGGTCTTTCGTTGCCTTCGTCATCGAGTTGACAAAGAACACAGCCAATGCCAGTGTTGGATGCGTCACAGAGGATGATGAATTCTTTGCTGTAATTGGGGTTAAGTAACACAGGGTCTGAAGTCAAAGTTGCTTTCAATTTTTCAAAAGCTTCTACAGCTTCCTCTCCAAATTCAAATTTCTTCCCTTTCTTCAGACAATCTGTAAGAGGACTGGCCAATGTCGAAAAGTCTTTGACAAATCTCCGGTACCAGCCAGCCATTCCTAAAAATCGTCTGACTTGCCTTGGTGTCGTAGGGACCGGAAAATTAACTATCGCCGAAACCTTCTCCTCATTTGTCTTAATGCAACAATGACCAACCACGTAGCCGAGAAACTTCAATTCTTTGAAACAGAATTTCGATTTTTGAACATTTATCGTCAGCCCTGCCTGCCTAAGTCTATCTGCCAAAATTCTCAGGAGTCTCATATGTTCCTCGAATGAGCTTGACACTACCAGCAAATCGTCCACATAAGGAAATATTTGTTCTCGCAGTGCAACAGGTACCACTTTGTCAATTACTTCACACATTGTTTGACAAGCGTTTTTAAGACCAAATGGCATTACCTTAAACTGCATTAAGGGTCTACCAGGAACCGTAAATGCCGTTTTTTCCTTTGACGATTTCTCCAGAGGGATTTGCCAAAACGCGTCCTTCAGATCGATGCTTGAAATAAAGCGCGTATCCGGAAGACGCAATAGCAAACCCTCTATATGAGTCATTGGATACGCATTTCCTTTCGTCTTGGAGTTAACCTTCCTGTAGTCGAGACAAAGTCGATTCTTTCCTGGTTTTCGAACCAGGACTACTGGAGAGCTCCATGCACTCGTACTCTCTTCTATAACTCCAAGCTTAAGCATACGATCCAACTCCTCATACATCAGCTTTTGCACTGCTGGAGAAATCGGGTAGAAACGCTGTTTAATTGGTTCGGCGTCTCCCGTATCTATCTTATGTTCAGTCAGCGAAGTTTTTCCAAGGCCTAAAACAGCAGAGGATGGAAACATGCTGATGACTTTCCTTAATGCTTAATGCTTCCGATTGCTTCTCTGTCAATTCATGTGCCTTAGGATCTTGCTCTTTTGGTGTCGTATCTAGCGTAAGTTCCGAAATGAGATTAGGGGCTATATTAAAATTTCTCCAAAAGTTTATATCGAGGTATAACTTTTGCTGAAGGGATGGTACAATATATAAGTACAAGTCTTTTGTAATACCCTTGTAAGAAACCTTTGCCAAGACTTTGCCTACTATGGCCTGGTTCTTACCATCCGCGGTTCTTATGTTTTGAGATATTCTAATACAGTGGATGTTTTTGCTGTTTAAAAAGTCAATACCTCCCTCTCCCAAGCAACTAATACTAGCCCCGCTGTCAAGCAAGCCTTGCATTGGCTCACCGAAAATTTTAACATTAGCGTAAGGTCTAGGATCTTCTGAATTGTAAAGCATTGAAGCTTCTATAGCTTTGAATTCTTCTCGTTTTTCTTTGAATTTTTGTCTTAGTTTTAGGACCTTTTCAGAAACTGGTGTTTTTGATTCTGGATTTCCAAAAATTCTATCTCTAACCCTATAGTAATTTTCGAGTCTTTCGTGCAAAGTTTTTCGATGTTCTGTAGGTTTTTGAGATTTGTCTGTTTCTATTGGTTTTTGTCTAGGTTCATGTTTTAAAATCGAAATAGGATGTATTTGTTCTTTTGTGGTATTTGTTTGAAGCTGTAAATTTTGTATCGGGTTTGATTGGCTGGTGGAAAAGTCATTGATCTGTCCGGGTTATATTTTTGAGAGCAGGGTCCCTTGGACATGGGGCTGCTCTTCGCTTCGTTTCCCGAACAACGCGGGCATTGAGGCACTGTAGTATTTTCGTAGCCACACTTATAACAAAAAAAAAGATTGTGTGTACTGACGTACGCGCGGTTGAAGTAAAACTTCTTTTTCCTCAAGCAAAGCTTCTGTAAAATTATAACATACGAACAAACATTTTGTATTCTAAAAACATGTCGCCGTCTTTGACGGATAACGTGACGTTTTGACATGTCACTGACAGCTGCATAGAAATTTTTTTACCCCAAACGCCGGAAAAGAAGTTTTACTTCAAAAAAACATCAAAAAGATATGTTTGTTTGTTTTTTTATTTAAAAGGATAATGGTTTCTGCTTGTTAAATTGGTCGACCACATAATTCACAAACATTTTGTATTTTTAAAACATGTCGCTGTCTTTGCCTGATAACGTGACGGTTTGACATGTCACTGACAGCTGCATAGAGCATTTTTTACCACCAACGCCGGAAAAGAAGTTTTACTTCAAAAAATTGAATGTGCGCGCCTAGCCTTAAATGAAATCGAGAAGAAAAGTACAAAACTCCCATGCCACTTGACAAGCAAGTTGCCTCGCTTTGTTTGTATTACCCTAGGGCTGCACGTGCAAGTATTGGCAAGCATGTTGTAATCTTGTAATGTACACAAGCATTTCTTATTAACCCGTACAAACCCGAGCAACTTAGTAGTCACCTGGCATTAATTCAGTATCCAGGCAACTTGGAAAGCAAGTACACTGACAGCGGCACTCTTGTTGTAAAATTAATTATTAAAGTATTTGATTGATTAGTCGGGTGACGTTCAAATTTATATGTAAATACCAAAACAAATGTCGGTAGCGTGTGCGATTAAGCGAATAAATATTATTAAAAAGTATAATTTCAAAACTTTCAGGCAACCTGATGGTCATATGGCATGCCGTCTATGACAGCAAGAATACAAATGGTAGTGGATATACCCAACTTTTTGGCCAGTACTTTGTATGCGAGGGTTAGGTGTTGGTAAAATTTATTTGGATTGCAATATGCTTGTCAATAATTATTCGGTTGCATAGCCATTGCGCGTCTGAACCTATATGTTTATCTTTGAATGCAGCCATTTGAAATATGTAAATTCTAAATCGTATTCAACTTCATGTTTTACTTTGCACATGCTAAAAACATGTCGCTGTCTTTGACGGATGGCGTGACGGTTTGACATGTCACTGACAGCTGCATAGAAAAATTTTTTACCCCCAACGCCGGAAAAGAAGTTTTACTGCAAAAGATTTCTTTGAGGCACTTTGGCACAAAATAAGTATGTCCTTTTTCTTTACAATTAAAGCAAATAAGGTTTCGAACATCCCTACTTGCGTTGAGCGCTTCAATGTTTGGATCACCTATACCAAGTTCATCTGTATCCAACTCGGAAACATTTTTACGGTCATAAGAGGGTTGCTGAAACTGTGGTTTGAAGGGTCTTTGTGAGTTAGGGTCCTGAGTGTTATTTAAATATTTTTCGATTTTTCTACAAACGTAGACCATCTCAGGCAAACTGGTAGTATGAAATGTTATTAACAATTCCCCTATACGCCGTTTAACGTTAAGTTTTAACAGCTCTACGATCTCTTTAGGTTGCTTCGGTACACGTAATCTGTGGTTAAGTTGCTGGATAGCAGTATAAAAATCGTCAAACGATTCTGAAGGCTGTTGTCGTCGATAGAAAAGTTTTCGTGAAAGCTCGGAGTCAGTTTCTAGACTGCGGTATTGCTCTATTAAAGCTGTTTGGAGCGCATTCCCGTCTGCAGTTGGGTTTGCCTTTATATACACCCAGAACCAACTTTCCACTGGCTCAGCCACAAAATGATGAAAATTCTGAACTATTTCTTCCCAACAAACGTTATAGCTACACCTCGTCCTATTCAACCTAAAGAGGAAATCTTCTCGTGGGTGTCGGTGCTAAAGTAGGTTGGTAAGTACTTTCTAAGGGATCACTTAAAGACATGTTATTAATCTGCCTCAAAAACTCATCAGCGTTTGAGGTGCGATTCTCGCCATGAAAATGGGTTGTAGAATGGATACGGTTATTCCCTACTGGATTATGGATTATGGTTGGGTTAATCGGAGGAGCAACTTCCGTTAGTTCTCTCCTCGGTTGCGCATTTAAAGGTGCTGAGAATTCGTCACGTTCAGCATTGAATCTTCCAGAGATTGGCGTTGTCGTAGTTGCCGCCAGTGTTCTGCGTACAATATTTTCGACCTGTTCCTCTAGATGCAACCTATTACGTTCTGCTTCAGCCCTAAATAACTCCATATCTTTGGCTCGGTTTATACCTATTGTCGCAGTCACCACTTGCTCAATATATCCTCCTATTATCTGATCCTCATCATCCTCATCTTCATTACCATCGACATCAGTTACTGGTACATCATTATCTTCAGGAGAATCCCCCAGATTCAAACCCTGAATCCTTCTCTCCGCTTGTGCCAACAAAGATTCTGCATCTTCTTCGGCTACTACCTGTTGACTACCCGATGGTAACTGTCCTCCGATACCTTTTTCATTACCACTGCCTTCTGTTACATTGGCTTGGTTAACTGTTTGGTTTCCTGCTTGGTTACCTGTACCGTTCGTATTACTACGCAGACCATGTATCTTCCGATACTTTCCTAACGTCAATCTCCGTTCGTTTCTCATCTTTATTTTTAAAAAGAATTATATTCCGTTACGAAATAAACAAAAAGGAATCTACCACCAATTTAAACCAACTTTTCAATATAAATTCCAATCCAAGTACTCTATAAAAGATTTTTTTTTTTTTTTTAAATTGCGTAGATATTTTGAAGAAACCTCAAACTCAAACAAATCTGAAAGCCAAAATTCCAAAAAAACTAAAGGAAACTAAACTATCGCAAATACTATTAAAGAAACTTTAATTTTCAAAACAAAAAAGGAGATAGAAAATTTTTATTTAAAAAAAAATCATTATAAAAAATTTATAAAATTTCAAATTTGTCCTCAGGGATTATTAAACAATCCTCAAGTAAATTAAAACTAATGAATGTATAAAATGAAAAGAATGAAAAATCTCAAAAAAATATCCAAATATTATTGTGAAATGCAATTTCCAAAATCGAAATTTAACTTTCTGTATCTATCATATAAACTAAGGGTGGATGTGCCAAATCAAAACTTTTTATCATAAACTCAAAGTAGTTCATCATGACTTTCTCTCCTCCAGGACGCTCTCTCCATCTTCCCCTCACTCAATCTTTCACATTACAAAATACAAACAATCGCCGCCGAAAGATAATAATTTCACTTTTGTTCAAAAAAGATTTAAGTTTTTTTCTTCATTCTATCTTTTCTTTTTTTTCATATTTATTTTTGTTTCAAATTCGCAAAGGTTTGAGATACGTTTTTCCTTAGTACTCGCTTCCAAATACCAGTGCTAAGACTTTTGGGCCGAGCACTGTATCGTACCTCCTTCATTCTAATATTCTATTACCAAAGTTCAACATCAAAAATCGAATTAACTCAATCCAAAATTTGGATTAACTTTAGAAAAACATAAGAAATTTTCTTTATGAAATGAACCATAACCATCGAAACTTAGGCTGAGCGCTACAGACTGAGCAGAGACATTATCGTCCACTCACTGGACGTCAACTATCAGCACTGATGAGTTCATCAATCACACGCTAATTAACAAAAAAAAATCTGAATTTTATCAAAAAAAGTATTTTCTTTCTTTGGCATATCCTTTTTCCTTCCCAAAAAGGACGAATTCGGGCCCCACGTTGGGAGCCACCTGTAACGGAACCTATGGTGTTCAAGCAAGGACTCATAAAAGAAAATAAAATAAAGTTGAAATCTCCCTTAGGGGAGGTACTATAACCTTCGAAAATTTTATACTCTAAGTACGAAAAAACTTTAAAATTTTATTTATGAATGTCCTTGCACACCTTCACTCCCTATGCTCACATTATGAACTATGGCCTACAGGATTCCATAGTCCAGTCCTGAAAGCAGAAGCGAAGGGTGTTCTGTATCACTTCGGCTGGCATGCTTGCTTGAGGCCTAGGCTTAACTCGTCGAATGTGGATGGGTTCTTGCCGATGCTAACAGAACGTTTGTTACGTATATAAAAATCATGCCTAATCGTTGTACAAAAAAATCTGGTTTGAAAAAAAATCGAGACCCAAAATTCATCCGATTTGAAAGAAAACAGGATCACTATTCGCACTTTGATAATTTGAGAGATTTGAGTGAATAAAAAAACTAGAGATGGCAACCCAGGAGTTCTTTTAAGGACTGGATGTTAATGTCCTTATGAGGTAATCCCACCCACGCATCACTAATGTGGCACGTCCTTGGTTTCTGCACCCTCGTTGTCTCACAGCAGTAACACCCTAATCCGATTTAAGAGCTTACCATGATGTTCAAAAAAGTTTCTTTGAAATGGTCACATCCACCCTAAAAATGTATTTTCCTAGCAATTCATGAAAATTTCTCTAAAATTTCATTCAAATAAAAATTTATAAATCATACAAACTTTCATTTTGTTAATCGTTATAAAAATCCATTTATTTTATGAACTATTATTCAAATAGAATATACAAAAAAATATTATAAATACAAATCAAATTTATCTTTTAAAAGAAGTGTGCGATTTGTCAAAAAAAAAATTATATAATTTCAAAAAAATTAGATATAAATTCCAAATAAAATGTTCCAGTAGTCTTGGATGCTATTCTATTTTAGACTGAAGCAATAAAAATTCAAAACTAGTCTCTAACCCGTATAATCTGTCCTTGCCTGATATATTTTGTTTTATTTTTAAAATTTTATTTGTAATTTGTTTCATAAATGTCTACTTTAAGTTTTACTTTTTGTTTTTCTTTCAATTTTTTTTTGTTATCGCTTGTTATTTTAATTATAGTTATTCAATTCAAAAAAAACTTTAGCTCTTGGTTCCAAAAGAAAAAAAAAATCGATTTCACTTTGAATGAAGAGTAGTAGATCGTTATCTAATTATTGAATCGGCATGTAGCCTACTTTTAGATAAAATTTCTCTTTCGGTTTCAATCAAAATTATACCTATCGCTTCCTGATAGATTACATAAACTTAGTATTACTGACCTGAAAAAGGCATTAATTGCCAAAATATTAAAATTATTAAAAAACAACACTCTCAATTCAAAGATATTTTTTATTTAATTTATCTTAAGATCGGTTCTGTGAGATTAAATGCATTAAATCAAAATATAATCTTTAGAACCCAAATAAACTTAGCCTGAAGACAAAATAACAAAAATAAAAGTGTAACACTTGTCAAATATATGGCTATGTTGAGAAAAATTTTAAGATCAAAACGCACTGCAAATTGGAACGAAGTGCATAAGTCCAATAACCCCGCATGCACTAGAAGGAAATGTTTTTTTTTTTAAATAAGAGAAATATGGCTAAACAAATGATTAATTAACAACCTTATTTTTTTCGCACTCAAGGGGTTATGAATACTCTTATAATGTTAAACACAGTGCAAGCAATTAGGTAAGTAGGAAAGAATGCAAAAGGAGATACCGAAGCACCATTGGTTTTGAATGTCTTCACATTGTAATGAGTGAGAAATACTGAGCCGGGTAAGGTATTCCACATTCGTGTAGTGCGGCTAAAAAAAATAATCTCTGTACTTGACAGTACGTCCGAAGTTGGACTCAAGTGTAAACTGATGAGCATTCCTAGAAGTGTGAGTATTACGGTTGAATTGTTTGAGGGGAGGAATTCAACTGGCTATTTCACTAGGGCACTCTTTATGAAAATGGCGGTAAAATAATGATAGACATGAAACATTGCGACGGTGCTCGAGAGATACAAATGTTTCAGTTAGACAACTGTTGCCTATCATTTTTAGAGCTCTCTTTTGAATTCTGTCCAAAAGACTCAAGTGGGTTTTCGGAGCACCAGCCTAGATATGGGAATTGTACTCGAACTTTGGACGAATGCACTAAGGAGAAAATAGCTTCAGAAACCGGACAAAAGTCCAAAAATTAAAATACGGTGGATGCCGCCCTAATTTTCCTAGAATGTAGTGAACACATCTATCAGAATACGGTTTTTAAATCAGTCATACCTCCGCCACTTCGCCCTAAAGTTTAGAGTGTGCAAGATATATATAAAAGTGAAGTGCAAAAAAAAGGTTATGGATCTTGGAGGATAGGGTATCATCATCATCATCATCGGCTCGACAACCGGGTTCCGGTCCTGGCCTCTTTCAACAAGTCTCTCCACCTATCCCGGTCTCTAGCCGACGCCATCCAGTTGCGCACCTCAAGGCTTCGGGCGTCCTGGTCTACGCCATCTCTCCAGCGCAAGCATGGTCTACCACGCTGTCGTCTACCATAGAATGTACCACAAAGAACTTTCCGAGCAGGTTCCTCTTCGCTCATGCGAGCTAGGTGCCCTGCCCACCAGAGTCTACCGAGCTTAATTTTTGTCACGATATCTGCTTCTAGGTAGATTGCGTACAATTCATGATTTTACCGTCTCCGGAATCGTCCTTCCTCACATATGGGGCCAACAATTCTCCTTAAGACTTTTCTCTCGAACGCAGCTAAGAGGTCGGAGTGCCTTTTGCTAAGCACCCAAGTCTCGGATCCATATGTGAGTACTGGCAGGACCATGGTCCTGTACAGCAGCAGTTTTGAAGTTATGGTGAGATTTCTGGATTTGAAGAGCTTTGACAGACTATAGTAGGCTCTGTTGGATTGAAAAGCCGCCCGCGTATTTCTTCTTCTATAATGTTATCGGCTGCTACTATTGACCCAAGGTATTTAAAGGATTGCACCACTTCAAATTCGTGCTCCGCAACCTTGATTGTTTGACCAACTGTTCCTCTCGAATTCGACGCCACCATGTACTTTGTTTTACCTTCACTAATGTGCAGCCCCAGATTTTGTGCCGCCTGCTCGATCTGGATGAAGGAATCGTGTACAGTTTGTGCGGTTCTTCCGATGATGTCGATGTCGTCTGCGTAAGCCAGTAACTGGCTGGACCTGTTGACGATGGTCCCTCTTGTTGCCGTGCCAGAGTCACGGATTGCTTTCTCCAACGCCAGGTTGAAGAGGAGCAGGCCAAACCGTCCCCTTGTCGGAGTCCATTAAAGATGTTGATTGGTCTGGATAGCAATCCGGCTATTTTTACTTGGCTTGTTACGTTGGTCATGGTCAACCTACATAGTCGTGTCAATTTATTTGGGATGCCGAATTCTCTCATGGCTTTGTAAAGTTCTACCCTGGCTATGCTATCATAGGCGGCCTTAAAGTCTATAAACAGATGGTATGTTGGGATGTTAAATTATAGACATTTTTCCATCGCCTGCCTAAGGGTCTGATCAGTTGTTGATTTGCCTGGAATGAAACCACACTGATATTGTCCGATAACGGTTTTAGCGTATGGGGTTATCCGGTCTTGTAGGATAGAGGAGAGTATCTTATAGGCGGTACTCAACAACGTGATACCTCTATAATTTCTGCACGTTGTGACATCTCCCTTCTTATGTATGGGGCATACTAAACCTTTTCGCCAGTCTTCTGGCATTTCTTCCTGCTCCCATACGTGTACTATAATATCATGAATTGCTTGACGTAAGGCTGGCCCGCCGTGATGGAATAATTCGGCTGGTATGCCATCGGCTCCCGGGGCTTTG
This sequence comes from Chrysotoxum bicinctum, assembly GCA_911387755.1. NCBI lineage: Eukaryota > Metazoa > Arthropoda > Insecta > Diptera > Syrphidae > Chrysotoxum > Chrysotoxum bicinctum. The sequence continues at coordinate 119,748,281 of OU426987.1, forward strand.
TTCTGTTTAAGCCGGCCTATAGCCTTCTCAACCTCTTCTATGCTTGGTGGCGGCAACATAGAGTATTCTTCTTGAAGTAGTGGAGCCTCCATTTCTGCAGTGAGCTGACCATTTAGCAATTCATTAAAGTACACTTCCCATCGCTCCAGTATGCTTTCAGGATCGGTGATCAGATTTCCCTCTTCGTCCTTGCAGTATGTGCAGCGTGGTGTGTACTGCGTCATGTTTCGGACGGATTGGTAGAACTTCCGCGCCTGGTGCGGACCTCGCTCTCGGCTGTTTTCTATTTCACAGATTAGGTTCTTCTCCCAGGCTGATTTCTTTTGTCTGTGAAGCCGTTTTTCTGTTCTTCTGAGCTCTTTATATTCCTCTTCGCGTGCCCGCATTCTATGAGATTGTTGCATTGCTCGGTACGCAACATTCTTACGTTCAGTCGCTAGCTTGCATTCATCATCAAACCAGTCGTTCCGATTTTTACGACTGCTGCCTAAGATGGAGTTGGCAGTACTAATGACAGTATTTTTAAGACGTGTCCACTTCTCATTTACGCCCAGCATACTGGCTCCAGGACTTACTCTCCCTAAATTAGGTGTTTCTAGGGCGAGTCCTAACGCATTACCAAAGGTGTTACTGGTGTTTTCATTGCGCAGGGCAGCCGTGTTGATTCGAACCTGATCGGCGGATGCAACGCGTCTTCGCAAGGCAATCCGCCCTCGGAAAACCATACCAACTAGATAGTGATCCGAGTCGATATTGGCACCTCGGTACGTTCGTACCGTCATCAAGTTCGAGTAGTGGCGACGGTCTATCAACACGTGGTCTATTTGGTTACGAGTGACTCCATCAGGTGATACCCAGGTGGCTTTGTAGATATCTTTACGCGGGAACCTGGTACTCGCAACTACCATGTTTTTCGATGCTGCCAATTCTAAGACTCGAAGTCCATTGTCATTAGTGTTCTCATGCAAACTATGGGTGCCTGCGTAATGCCTGAATACCGGCTCCCGACCTATTTTTGCGTTCAAATCCCCAAGGATGATTTTAACATCATACCTTGGACAGGCATTGAGAGCCCTCTCGACTTGTTCGTAGTAAGTCTCTTTTTCTTCGTCTGAGGACTCCTCCGTAGGTCCGTGAACGTTAATGAGGCTGATGTTCGTAAATTTGCCTCGCACGCGAAGGGTGCATAGCCTTTCGCTTATAGCGTTAAAGCCGATGATAGTAGACTTCATTTTTTCGCTGACTAGGAAGCCTACCCCGAGCTGTAGTATATGTCATATTCTTTCTTCTGTAAAACACCATTCCCTGTCCATCTGATTTCTTGAAGAGCTGTTATGTCAGCTTTATATTTTGACAGGGCATCGGCTAGCTGCTGAGCAGCTCGAGCTCTATAGAGCGATCGTACGTTCCATAAGAAAATTCGTAAATCGTTTTTCCTTTTTCTTTGCGTAGGTTGTCGTCGTGAAATCAGTCCGTTTCCGAGGCTTGTTGTCGTTCTCGAAATTCATTAAGTTTTACGGGACAGGGAATTAACCTGTCGCCAACCTGAGGAACCAGCCTGATCATATTAGCCAAACCTTTTTTAAAAGCCTTGTTTCTAGCGGCCGCCGCGAAGAGGCTATGATCACACTTCCACCAGTCCCGAATAGTTACGGCACGTGCATGTTTTCGTATGCTACATGTTGTTCCCCCTATTCGTCTGATGGCTGAACGCATAGGGTATCTATGTACTAAATTTGTGTGTGTTATTTGTTACATTATGTTAAATTTATTTCATTTTCTTTTACAAACATTGACATCACCACAAAAAAAAATTTTTTGTTTGTGTTTTTTTTTTACAAGTGAGTGTTTTTGTTTATGTTCCAAGGGTAGTCCAGTTAAATTTCTTATATCCTAATAAAATATAGATATTATAGATATTGTAACAAACATATTTCCCCCCCTTTCCCCATAAAAAAATATTTAAGTTGACAAGTTTTTTTTTCAATAATTTGGCTTGAGTTTCTTGTGGTGTTTTGTTTCCTTTTTGACAGCAAATATAATTAAGATACCTCGGCAAAGACTATTTATGCTTTTTAAACAAAGTACAGAAAGAAATTTATAAGGTGACTTTTATGGAACAAAAGCTTCGAGAAATGATAAAATGTCCCCAAAATTAATTTCAAACAATAAACCACGATTTAAAGCACGTCAAAATTAAAATATTTTCCTTTTTGTTAATGTTATCTTATTTTTTTTAAGTTTATGTCAAGTTAGCAATGATCCTTTCAAAATATAATCAAAGGGCACGGTAGTGCCCAGCCAAGTTCTGGCACTACACCCTTTTTACAGGAACAAACCCAGGCGATTTTTGACCCCCCCTATCTTCAGTACCAATGAAGTCAGAAACTTAAAATTCCGAATATATGCTAAGGTAGTCAGGCACAGGCCCCTCACCAAATTTCAATTTTCTAGCATAAGAAGTTCCTGAGATATAAGGCCTCAAAATCACAAAAACCGTAACTGACTGACTGACTGACTGACTGACTGACTGACAGATCATCAAAATTATGGAGCACTTCCCGACATCGTCGAATCTTGTAATTTTGCACAACGGTAGGTCTTGTCATGCAAGCAGAGGAAAAAATCGAAAATTTCAAGTTTTCCGTTCAGGGGGCGCGGTACCCGCCCACTTTCTCCGAATCGGTGTTGGTTGAATGGAGCACTTCCGACTGCTGTAAAATGATAAAATTTGGTAGAACGGTAGGGCTCAAATTGCATGTAAAGGAATAAAAATTGAGGTTTTCCGTTCAGGGGGCGTGTCATCCGCCCACTTTCTCCAAATTGGTGTTGGTTGAATGGAGCACTTCCGACTGCTGTAAAACGATAAAATTTAGTAAAGTGGCAGGGCTTAAATTGCATTCCAAGAAATAAATATAAAATTTGAGGTTTTCCATTCAGGGGCGTGGTATCCGCCCACTTCCTCAGAACTGAAGTAAATTATATATGGCACACTTCCGACTGCAGTAGAACAATGAAATTTGGTAGAACGGTAGGGCTCAAATTGCATAAAAGAACAAAAATAAAAATTGAGGTTTTCCGTTCAGGGGGCGTGGTATCCGCTTACTTTCTTCGAATTGGTGTTGGTTGAATGGAGCACTTGCGACTGCTGTCAGACGATGAAATTTAGTAAAGTGGCAGGGCTTAAATTGCATACCAAGAAATAAATATAAAATTTGAGGTTATCCATTCAGGGGCGTGGTATCCGCCCTCTTCTTCAGAACTGATGTAAATTATATATGGCAAACTTCTGACTGCAGTAGAACAATGAAATTTGGTAGAAGGGTAGGGCTCAAATTACATATAAAGGAACAAAAATAAAAATTGAGGATTTCCTTTCAGGAGGCGTGGTATCTGCCCACTTCCTCAGAACTGAAGTAAATTATATATGGCACACTTCCGACTACAGTAGAACAATGAAATTTGGTAGAACGGTAGGGCTCAAATTGCATATACAGGACCAAAAATAAAAATTAAGGTTTTCCGTTCAGGGGGTGTGGTATCAGCCCACTTTCTGAGAAAATGTTTAATTTATATGGAGCACTTCCGATTGCTGTAGAATGGTGAAATATGGTATTGCGGTTTCTTGCCTCACACTTTTTTACCGTTATTTTAACGGACTTTGCTCTAGTGAAATAGCCAGCTGCATTGCTCCCCTTAAACAATTCAACCGTAATACTCGCACTTCTAAGAATGCCTATCAATTTACCCTCGAGCCCAACTTCGGTCGTACTGTGAAGTACAGAGATTCGTTTTTTAGCCGTACTACGCGAATGTGGAATTCCTTACCACGCTCTGTCTTTCCCAGTCATTGCAATGTTCAAGAATTCAAAACCAATGTACACCGACACCTCCTTTCTAACCCCTCCCTTTTTTCCTTATGCTCACGCTGTGTCTCTGACATATTAAGGGTCTACAAAAAACCTCTGAGTGTGTGCTAATTATAAAAACAAAAAAAAAAGCTTAATGTCATTCAAAGCGAAAAATAGAAAATCTAAGATTTTTCATTCGAAGTGTCTTTTTATTGTCATTTTGAAACTGTACATGCATTTTGAAAATTCATGACATTTCTTAGAACTAGAGTGGTCGATTTGATACTTTATGTTATTTTAAAATCAATGAAAAAAGAAAACATTTGCATACCTGAAAAAATTATGAGCTTACATAAAAAGAATCTTAACTATGATGTGAACTATAATCATACTACTAATTAGGCTATTAATTAGTGGGCTACCTTCATTGTTTTTTTATGACTTTGAGCAGAGGTAGGTACTAGTATTTATAATTAAGGTAGGTATGTTAGTGTTAGGTATCTTGCCAGGACAAGAAGAAACAATTAAATCGCAAATCAAAACAACCAATAAAAAGAAAATATACCAAAAGAAATATGAAGCTATAAACTAAGTTGATTTTAGTAGGTAGAGTCCACCCTTCTATCTTTCCGTATATTCGAGATTTTTACATCGCAAAATATTAAAATCTTTGCAAAAAAGAGTGAGATCAGACCAAAAACATAAATGTTAAAAAAAGAGCCAAGTTCTTCTATACAAAAACCTTTGTGTAACAAGTCAGCCGTGAAAAGTAGTGAGATCTAAAAGTACGCCAAGTTCTTACTTCATAATAATAATTAATTAATAGCGAATATTTAAAGTAAAGTTTTCCTAACGCTCGTACTGTGTTAATCATTTTAAGGGTAGTAATAACACCAACATACAATTCAGCGATTTTGAAAAAGAATTATTGATGAGAATCTTTTGTGACCTACCAATTAAATAGGAAGATATCCAACTTAAGAATGAAGAATGGAAACCATATAATTTAAGTTTTTGTATTAAACTAAAATGGTTTACAGAATCAAAAGCCTTACTGAAATCAGTGTAGATTACATCAACTTGATTTTTCTCTCAATATTCTCAATAACATACGAAGAAAACAGGGCCAAATTTGTAGATGTAGATCGCCCAGACATAAAACCATGCTATAATTCAGAAATGGATTCGCGAGTTAAAAACTCTAATTTTGTTTTCACAATGCTTTCGAATAGTTTAGGGATAGCCGATAGTTTAGAAATTCCTCTGTAGTTATCAATTAAGTTCTTAGAACCTGACTTATGAATTGGAATAATACTCGTATACGAGGTTTTCCATTCTTTTAGGAAGATCCCTTCAGAGAGAGATTTGTTAAAAATACAGAACAGAGGAAGGCTAAGCGAATCAGCAGATCATTATTCTCTCATTGATCTCTTTTCACTGTTGAAAGCGGACAGTAAAAAAAATAATAAAAAATGACGATTTTAATGCCACTTTTTGAAAAAGGATGTTCAGGAGACTCAATTAATCTTTATTTTTTTTTGTACTTTCTCTTGGCATAAACATACAAATTCATGGTTAATACATATAACTTAGCATTTTATTAAAAGAATATAGTATATTATAATTAAATATTTTTTTCTACTTAGAATCAATTTAAAATAAATTATATTCTTTTTAAAAAAATTAATAATATTTCGCAATGAAGTTCGAAGTTCAACATAACTAAAAATTTCTCAGGTTTGTGAATAAAATATCATTTGTTCATTTATTAGCCAGGGGACTAAGGCCAGGGGACTGAGGTTTTTAATGGTTTTTGCGCAAAAAAAATATTAAGGTTTTACTTAAAAAAAATTAAAAAAAATATAAATTACAATTTTATTAAACCTATACTGCTAACACATATGCCTACTTACATACAAATTTGTTTTGTAAAACCTCACCAGAGGACTGATAAACTAAACAGACAATCCACGAATGTTTTGTCTTGTCAAATGTCTTTTTCACAATACTAACATAAAAAACAGAATCGAGTTGCACCACGATTTTATTGTAAGGAGACTTGGTACTTTAAATTGCCAGTACTGGAAACTCGATCGATATCCTAATTTTTGATTTTTTTTTTCAATATTCCAGGGGACTGATATGACAAAGTTTCACTAAATTTTTTTGTAATAATTACTAAAAAATGTTTATCTAATTCGTAGGAAAGATGTATTACTTGACGTGACTTCGGTGGAATTCATCTTAGTATGAGACCTGAAATAAGAGAACGGTAATAATTTTTCTTTGCCAAAACGCACTGGGGACACGTCATGTCAGGGTACTGAGAATCAGACACTTTGAAGAATTTTTTGAGCAAAATAAAATAAGGTCACCCCAATAATATTGTTAGGCCAGGTAGATATCAATCAGATTTTATTTTATATAAAAAAAAAAAAAAAACACATTAAATAATTGAACGGATTTTAAAATATTTCTTGGGCCGACGAAAATTCCATCGTTTGTAGGATCACCCAAGAGATAAAATTGAAATGTTTTTAAAAAGGGTCCACATTCAATGGACATTTAATTTTATTGTACACACTAGTCTTAAAGTATGAGAACAAACCAATGTTTCAAGGTTCACGCTTCTCGATTTCCAATAATTCAGATCATGGAAAAAGTTTGGTCTCACGCGTTAAGTAATTTTGCATGCTCGCAAATTTGTTCCTAGCCGTAAGAAAATTACTGTAAATAATTCTGAAATAAATTTCATTCGTTGTAAATCCACCAAAGTGTTGTGTCGTGTTATTAATTTATATATTTCTTTTGACATTTTCTGTTTTTGAAATTAACACACTTCGTCTTGAACAGTTTCTGGAATAATGATACGATTACCTATGAAGATAACTCCATCTTGTGATAAATAATCCGGGTTTTATATTTTTCCTTTACCTAATTCCTCTTTTAGTTTTGATATTTTTAGATCTTTTTCTATTTCTTTCGCTACTGATGTGGCTGTAATGGATATGGTTGATATTTGATTTATTATTCGATCCTGGAGGTCTTTGATTTCATCATCTATGAAAAATTTTAATTTTTGAAATGAACCAGAGGCTGGGCATCTTGACAAACAATCTACATGAAGATGTTCTTTTGCTCACTTGTGTTGAATTTTGTAGTTAAAACTTGGTAGAAAAGAAGTCCGTTTAATGTCATCGCTGGAATTTTCGTATGTTCATGAAATATTCTTCTTAGTGGCTTATTATCTGTAATGAGAATGAATTGAAGATAACGTACCTTCTAATCCTTGAAGTATTTGATATAATATTTTTTGATGTCAAATGATAAATCGATTCATTCGATACGTCCCTCTGTGTGTTGATATTGTCTGGATCTGGTTACTCTCCTCATCCACTCGTACATGTGCAGTCGACAAAAAATTAGAATTTCGTAATTTATTTAGAAGCTCTTCGATTCCTTAAATTGGGTAATGAGCAGACGCAAACCTTTCCATCGGGTCCAATCGCTCGTATTTACTTTTGATATTATTCCATCTTTTTCTATGTCATCAAGTTCCATTTCAACTTTATCGCATACTAGCTCGTATTTGGAATGGAACCCACTCTTTGTTCGAAAATTGTAGAGTATTTGCTCATTAATTCTGAAAACTTCGTTACTGAGATGTCGTGTCGGTTGATCAATCTGTTGTAAATTTTTGTTTAGATGTCGAATCTATACTTTGCCTAGGAGTAGTACGTTTCTTGAAGAAACTACATATACATACTGGTACATATATACGAGTACATCTGTGACGTTAACAATCAAAACGGTGCTAAAGGCACTTTTTTCAAAATACGGAGTGTGGTATACCAAAATTTGCGTATCAAAGAGAACTAGAGAATGGTGGAAAAATTGTATTTCAAAACGGGCTGGTTTAGAAGTTATTACTATTTTAATGTTGAGTTAAGGATAAAAACGAGGCTATTTGTTATTTTTTTAACAATTAAATGGGTGCTATTTTTCATACAATGCTTGTAATTTTCAAAACAGCTCTATTTTTCTCTAAATGAAATCAAATAGATAGGATTGTTTTTCAAAAGGAGCTAAATAATTTTGGGCGCTAAAATTGTTGATCCTTATAAAAGGATCTTTAGTTTACCTATCGTATTCTTTGTTATCATTGTTAAATAAGTTTTAATGAATTCCAATAAAAAGAACTTTTCCTTACTTAAATTTTCTCTTCTTTTTTAATTTTACAGACATTTGAGAATCAAAATTTAAGAAACTTATTTTCAAAACGCGCTAAATATATTTTTAACAAACAAAACTTCCTAAAAAATAAAAATTTCACTAAAGGACGAAAATAAAAGGTCCCTTTAGTATTTTTTTGGTCAACCTAATAAAAAAGACTTCTACAAATTTTACTAAATTTACTGCATTGAATTATCTTAAATATTTTAGGCATTATAGGTTTCCGCCCTTTTGCTCGGTTTCATGTTCATTTTTTTTAGCCTCTGTTTGATTGTTAACGTCACATCTATTCGTCCGTTTTTTTTTTTAATTCATTCATCTTATCTATCATTTAACTATCATACGCCTAGACAAAAATTCATAAAAACTAGCCTAAATACAGTGCCTTGCATAAGTATAACCGCACCTGTAAAAATGCGTTTTATAGAAAATTAAAATGAGAATGACACCTTACTATTTTTTTATTGAATGGCATTACTAATCAAGTAAATTGAGAAGAAATAAAAGTTCCGTTATTTTCTCTTCTGGTGTTTAAAAATTAAAAACAAATTTTCTTGTATTGCAAAAGTATAAGTAAAGTATATAAATTAAATTAAATTTTACTATTTAGTTAAAAAAAATATTTTTTCTGAGGCTGAACCTCTTTATTCCATTCTCAACTTAGAACTACCTACAAAAAATTTATCTTACAATAACTTAACCTACGTGTGCATCTGTGCTGTGGATGTTCGTTCCCACAGGTGGTGTATCGTTGCAGTCTCTGCTACGTGATGAATGTGCATCGTTGCAGTCTCTGCTAGTTGCGACTTTGTTGCCTGGACGCAGCGTCAGCGAAACTAGTGTGGGAAATGATTGTAAATCATTTGCACACTGTTTGGAATTTGTGTGGTGTTAACTCCTCCGCCTTTAAGTGCAAACGTCCACGTTTGCTGTTTAAAACAATGGGATTTGGTTTATGCGCGATATTTTTGGTGATGCTGTTTTTATTTGGACATTACGGGATGTTTCTGCTTCGACAGCTATTTCTTCCACTTCCATGTCTTCTTGGCGGTTTTGTGGTGTAGGCTTCAGCTGTTTGCACTTACGCCCCTTGGTCATCATATACAGGAATACTAGTAATACTGCTGTTATTACAGTGACGTTCATGATTAGCCCCTTGTTATTCTCCCTTTCTAGAGTTTTGATGGTTTCCGTATTCTTTGCGTTTAATTCCTTTATCATCCCTATAGAGAGATATTCATCTGTGGAATACGATGATGCGTCGATCTGCACTATTGCTGGTAAAGTTTTTGTTCCAGATGTTTCTTTGGAGGTATGTAAATGTTTGATTTGCTACTTTCACGGTGATGTTATGGTATCGTGTTAGAAAGATTCCATTCAGATTAAGAGGGTTGTCATCAACTTGTACTGTGCCGCTGAAACTATTTAAGAGCAAAGTGTCGGGAAGTATTTCCTCAACCTGGGGAACATGTTGATTGTTGATTTTGGTACAATTTGCTGGTCTGCTTTTTAGTAGATGTGTCGTGCACGCGTCTTGGCTTATATCTATGATATTATTTCTACTACAAATCATTAACTTATTAAAATTTTCGCATTTCTTTTTTATGCCTAAAGTTTCATTTTTACAATACAGAATGTTTTCGTATTCGATTTTATTAATTACGAGTACATTCTTTATTTTAATGGCCTTAAGGAGCATTGTTTTACATATTTCGTTATTTGTAGTTGGAAGACTCATAATATAGACAATCATAGAGACATTTGAGGCTACTTTAACTTCGGCTAGTTCGATAGATTCGTCAATATTTATATAAGGTATGTTTAAGTTTTCTAGATGTTTGTTTACGATATTCATTTCTTTGTTTGATAGAATAAATGAATTTACTACATTTGCTTTTGCCCAATTAATGGCGTATTCGACATTTATAATTTCTTCTTTTACAATGGCTAATTCTGCTTTTATTTTAAATATAAGTTCATTTTCGGTATTCTTTATATTATTTTCGCTAGTTACTTGTATTAAATTGTTAGTTACATTTTTTATCTCTTCAATTTTATTGAGTGTTACTTTATTGAAAATTACTTGATAGTTATTGTTTTGCAATACTTTATTAATTTTACTTTTTATGACTTCGAAGTCAGCGTGGTCCGGGCTACCGGCAATCCACTTCCAGGCGCTGCCAATGAAGTCGAGGGATCTTTTATTTCTTTCGGTTTTAGGAAATAGTCTTTTAAGGTGGTCTTTTAATAGACCGATATCGTAGGTAAGGAAAGGGTATAAGGAATGGTGGGGGTTGATTTTCTTCTCAATTATTGATTGTAATTCGTTAACAATCTTCCGGTATTGGTCCAATTCAATTATGTGGATCAGTTTTAATGTACCTGTTTGTATTTTATTTCCTGTTGGAATCTATTTGAAAGTTTGGTACCTAATCTTTTATTTATTTTTACAAAAATTAATTGACCTCTTGAATATTTTTTTGGTTTATGTTTTTTCCTATTGTGGTATTTTAAATCCTTTTTTTGTTTTTCTTGTAATTTTACAAGGTTTGACTTTCGGGTTTTTTCATAATCATTTGGTGTAAATGTAACATTTCGACCGAAAAATAGGTCAACCGGTTTTTTTCCGGTTGTCGAATGAATGCTATGGTTATATTCATTGACGGACCTTTCTAAAAGTTCTTCGAAATTTCTCTCGGTGCCATTTCTTTTTATACACCTCATGATTTCGGTAAGTGTAGAGTGGAACCTCTCTACTTGGCCGTTCGCTTCGCTATGATAGAAGGTACTTTGAAGGTATCAATATTTAGCTCGTCCTTAATCATGAATTGGATTGTTGGTGCATTTAGTGCAGGTTCGTTATCTAAAACGACCACTTTAGGGACGCCAAAAAAGAAAAGAATTTCACGCAGGGGTTTCCTTATGTCTTCTATTGCTCTACTCTTAATAATTCTGACTTGTGCGTATTTAGTAAATTTATCAAGTGCCGTTAAGCCTAATTTCCTTTCGGTTTAAAATATATCTATGTGGATTGTATGTCCTGGAAAGGTTGGGATTGGTGTTTCGCCTAACTTTGGCTGGTTGGCGTGCCTTTCGTATATGTTTTTCTTACAAATAGAGCATAATTTTGTAATTCTATTAATCTTGCTTATCATAGAAGGAAAGTAGTATTTCTCAAGAATTTGTAGACGATTTTCTATGGCATTCCTATGAGCGCGTTCGCGTGTTTGTATAATTATGGCTTCCTGTTTTTTTTTCTTGAATTATGTCTTCTACAAAAAGCTGTGTAAATTTGATTTTATATTTATTGAAATGTATTCTAAAAACTACTTGTATGAGGGCTTTAACTGGTTCTTTAGTTTTTATACAATTTATTACGCTTGGATTGAGGATTTTTTTAAGGACTTGCAAAATAATTTCAGTATTATAATGTGGTTCTATAATTAGGGGGCGATGGTATGTGGTGAAAACAATTTTAAATTTGTGGCTTGATGTTTCACCGATATCTAGAAATATTTGGTTTTTGTATACATTGATAGGCACATCTACACTCGGTATAATATCATCAGGAATACTTTCGTTATTGTGTAACGTGGAGGTCAAAGTATTTACATTCGTGTCGTAAGGTATTCTTGAGAGTGCATCTGCAAGCACATTGGCTTTGCCTGGTTTGTAGTGCATCTCATAATTGTATTCCTCAAAGATAGCCTTCCAACGCTTCATTTTCCCATTATTATTTTTATTGCTGAAAGTTAAGGTTAGTGGCTGATGATCTGTATAAATTTTTACCCTGGCAGAACCGTAGAGGTAGTTTCTTAATGAGCCTAAAGCCCATATTATCGCCATCGTTTCTTTTTCGTTAGCGGCGTAGTGCTCTTCTGCTTTATTAAGTGTTCTTGAAACGAACATAATGGGTTTTGATTCTTGAGACAATACTGCGCCGATTGCAAAATCTGAAGCGTCGGTTGTTAATTCGAAATGTTTGTTGAAGTCTGGGTAATGTAAGATAGTGTTATCGGACACGAGTATATTTTTAATTTTGTTGAATGCGTTCAATGCTGCTTCGTTTAAGCTTATGATTTTTTTCTGGGATGCGTTTTTTGATAAGCGTCCATCCTCCCCTCTTAAAAGGGTTGTAAGAGGTTTTGCCAGTATGGCAGCTCTTTGATATTTTTGAGACAAGGGAAGTTAAGAATGGCAGACACTTTAGCAGAATTTGTTCGAACCCCGCTGTCAGACACAATAAATCCGAGGAATTCGACTTCTTGCTTGAAAAAGTCGCACTTATCAAGTTGAACTTTAATGTTTGCTTGACTAAGTGTTTGGAAAACTGTTTTAATATGTTGTAAATGGTCGGATTTATTTTTGCTAAATATGATAATGTCGTCTATATAGACTAAACATATCTTCCCTATATGGTGACGGAGAGTCATCTAACGCCCTTTGGAAGATCGAAGGGGCTTTTTTGAGGCCGAATGGAAGCCTCGTAAATTCATATTTAGCATTATTTATTGAAAATGCGGTTTTCTCGATGTCAAGTTCCTTAAGAGGAATTTGATGAAAACCGCTTTTCAGGTCTAGTACAGTAAACCATTTATTTTTCCGTAATTGAGAAAGGACATCATTGATATTGGGAATAGGGTATCGATCTGGCATGGTAACGTTATTGAGTTTTCTCCTTTTCTATTAATGAGAAACTATCTGCATTTCTTCTTGAAATGTTTCGACTGATTTTACATGTTTATTTCTATTTCCAATTTATTTTTTGGGTTCCGCGTTATAACCATGACATTATCTTTTTGCTCGCTAGGTATACGACTAAGTGCGTCTGCATTTGAATTCATTTTACCACGTTTGTATTTTATCGTGTATTCATATTCAGAAAGTAAAATTCTCCATCTAGCTAATCTAGACATTGGGTTTTTTAATTTCATAAGCCATTCTAAAGGCTTATGGTCTGTACATATTATGAATTTTTTACCATAGAGGTACGATCGGAATTGATTAACAGCGGAGACAATGGCTAATAACTCTTTCTCAGTGGTAGTACGAGTATATCGGGTCTCATGATCGTTCAATGTTCGACTGGCGAAACAGATTGGTTTGTCTTGTCCAATTTCACCCTGCGAAAGTACAGCGCCTATGCCTACGTCACTGGCGTCTGTTGTAACTACAAACACTTTTTCGAAATCAGGATATATTAGAATTGGAGGATTAATAATTTGTTCCTTTAAGATCTTAAATGCTTCGTCACAAAAGACGTCCCATTTGAACGTGATGTTCTTTTTGAGCAATTTTGTCAAGGGTTTGGCTATACTGGAAAAGTTATAAATGAATCGTCTATAATAACTCACAAAACCCAAAAATTATTTAACTCCCTTTTGATTTTTCGGCGTAGGATAAGTTTTAACCACTTTTTGTCTGGATCGGGTTTAAGACCTTCTTTGGAAATAATGTGTCCTAAGTAAATCAATTCCCTTTTAACAAAATTACATTTATCAGGTTGTAGTTTTAGTTTGTGCTCACGTAGTCGGTCGAAAATTTTTGTTAGCTTTATATCGTGATCGTTTAGATCATATTCATATACAACTAATCATCGCCGTAAACAAAACAATATATTCCTTGTAATCCCATTAGTACGTTATTCATCGTTCTTTGAAAAGTAGCGGGTGCATTTTTCTGACCAAACGGCATACGATTGTATTCGTAATGTCCGTAGGGTGTACTAAAAGCTGTTACCGAAATTATTTAGTTTGGCACAAACGATTTTGCCAGTTTTTATTACGAATAAAAACAAAATGCGCGATGAAATATCAGCCAACACAACTTACATGGACACGGACGAAACGAATTATTTGTAGGTTTTGTTTTGATTGGAAATGTAAATTGAAATATCGTAAAAAGAAAAATGGAAGAAGGACGAAAATTTAAAAAAGTAATAGATTGTTGGTTCGATCTGTCTGTGGAATAGATTCCCATTTCCAAGTTTAGACATACTTTTTGCAGATCTCTCGATACAACTTTTGAGAGCAGAGCGAGTGGCTAGGGTTTCTGGAGTTTTTGACTCAAAAATGAAAATGTTGCTGGATTGGGTATGTGCTCCTGGAAAATGCGAGCTTTATCCAATTTCCATGGTGCAGCAGAGAGTCGAGAAAGGACTCGAAGACTTAATAATTTTAATTCAAATTAATATCCAGAGCGAACAGTCGTGTTTTGTATAACCAATATAAATTTTAAAATAAAAGAAAGCTCGTTTTAAAATTAAAAATCATATGGTAAATTTAAGTGGTTTATTTTAATAAGTAATTTACTGAAAAACCATACTACAGAAACTTATCTGTTTTATAAAAAGAAGATAACTAACGAGATAGTTTTACAAGCGAAGACTAAATTAAAGAGGTAATTACTTGAATTAAGTGCTAGATATATAGCGAAATTTTTTTTGTTTCTTTGAAACGCAAAGTTAATTTCCGTTGAAATTTGTTTCAATAGGATTTAAATAAATCTGGCGGTGGGAAATAAAATTCCACCAAACATCTTTTGCTTGGAGACTCCAAGGAATTAAGGATTGCCCATATCAATAGCCAACGGACTTGCTACCGTTTATTGCTGAAAAATTTGCTGTGAACAGTTCTGATTATACCAGCCGTTAGATATCCCAGTTTAACATCAAACAGTAGCCTGGGTGGTTAAAGCGGCTAAATTTGAGAAACACTGTACGAAGTTCAAATCATCAAAAGTTTAATTTATTTTTTTTTTTATTTTTTTTTATTGAATTTAATTTAAATTTTAACGTAACTTACTTACCTTGTAATATTTTAATCAAAGTATTAGTTTTTTTTTGATCAATTCGGTAAAGTAAAGAAATCGGTTTCAAGAGCATAAAGTGTAGTGCTAATTAACGATAATTTTCTTTGAATGAAGTATAAAAAGACATATACTTGTGTACATATATAAATTGGTATAATAGAGTGAATTAAGTGCATAAGAACGGAAAAAGGTCTCAACCAATCTACCCAGTTGCAGTGGCCACAGCATCCAGGAGTAAAGAGGGTGAGTTTTATATATAAAAAAAAAAGAATTATATTTGCATTTGATTTTTGCGCACAATTATATAGATTTATATATGTGAATAAAAGAAAAGAAAATTATTTTATCACCGAAGAGAAATAACGTTGCAGAATTAGAGTGATCTAGGAAAGAAAGAATTTTGATTAAAATATAGTTTTTTTATTAACGTACTATTAAAGTAATTTACAATAAAGTAACGTAATTTATGGAAATTTTTTATTTAAATAAAAATCAATTTGTGATCATTTAGTAAAAATGAAAAATTCAGTTTTTATTGATATTGAAATTGAAATGATGACAGGAACAATGTTTTCGGAGTAAATTTTTTTTTAAAAAAACGATGAGAGAAGGGATGATAGAAGGATGATTTAGGAGATAGAGAAGAAGCCTAGTCTAGGGGTTGCTTAGGCGAGAGAAGCAACCAAGGAAGGGAGGGTTAAGAAAAACAACTCGCGATATCCTACTTACACCCTGGATAACCAGAATAAAGCCTGGTAATTAAATAAATTTTTTTTGTAATGAGCAAAAGGGTCCAAGAACTCCCAGGACTGAGCTAGGGGTTTTTAAAGGCCAGTTAGGACCAAACGGCACAGAAGGCTCGTTACAAAGCAGTTTTTGGTTTGTCTTCCTCGCTAACCAGAATTTGTTGAAACCCCTTAGCGAGATCAAGTGTACTAAAATGCTTTGCTCTACCTTATTGATGCAAAATGTCAGAAATATTTGGTATAGGATATGCGTCTCCGACTGTAAGTTCATTTAATTTTCAGAAATCTACTACAACTCTCCATGGTTTGGCACCCTGGCTATCAGGTTTCTTAGGGCAATTAAGAGTGGGGAGTTCCAAGGGCTAGAACTTGGTCTAAGAATATCATCTTCCAACATTTCACTTACTTGTTTTTGAGTTTCCTGTTTTTGACTTTCAGGGAGGCTATATGGTTTAACAAATAGGGGTGGTTTACTTGTATCCGTTTTTATTTCATGATACATTATATCTGTATACCTGAGGTGGTCTCCCTCAAAGTGAAAAAGGTCATTGTATTCCCTACATAGTCCTAATATTGTAGTTTTCTCTTCCTCATTACAGTGTTCAAGTTGTATGGAGGAATTTATTTTTTTGTAGTCTATTTTTAACGGGATCTTTCTCTGACCTAAGGCTTACGGCATTGAAATTTGAAATGTCATCGTTTTCTGACGTATTCAGAATCAAAACTTTGACCATTTTTTGTTCAGGTCTCACGACAGTTTCGGCAAGATATATACCTGGACTTATTTCTTTTTTATATATAACCGCATCTTTATTATGCTTAAAAGGAATTTTAATTATCTGCTCACAACGTGGTATTAGAGTATGGTGTCCATAACGTGTTTGAAAAAAAAGAAGGACATTTTCGGAACTCCAAACATCTACTGTTATAACGCTTCCACCCCCTCTGCGCACAGCAGTGTCGTTCAAATAAAAGATATGACCAAAACTTCATTTTAAAAAAATATAGGTATATTTATAAAAGTAAAGTAGGTACACAAATAGTAGCAGTTGAGTTACTAATAGTTAATTTATTTTAACATCTTGATAAGGAAAACACATGACATAAATAGGTATGAGCGCTTAATTGCGTTAACTTCAAATTAACAAAACTAAAATAACAAATTCATGTTAATGTGGCAGGGTTAGAAGAGTACAGAGATGGTGTGGTGAGTTTTGCATTCATGACATTAATTGTTACACGTGCCGCCAATAAAAACATAATTTAAAAGGTTCGTCGCACTTTGCACCGAACCTCATTTCCGTTATACTTACAGATATACCTACTTTGCATTTTTTCCACGGAATCAGTTAACATATTTTTCTTTCCAAATATCATTTCACAGAACTGTTCCAAATATCATTTCACAGAATTATTTTATTTCATTTATGCAACTCTGCAACACAAATCAATTTTTCCATAGAATGTAATTTTTGCAAGCGTTACATACCTATTTCATATACATTGCTAGGTTTAATGCTTTATTAAAACACATTGTTACTTTAGTCTTAAGATAGATTCGATTCAATAAAGATTATTTTTTTATTCAAAATAAGATTTATTCATTTTTAACTGGCGCAGTCGGTAGGATACGGTATATTGTTATTTTAAGATAAATATACAGTAGTACGTATCAACGTTTCAACCGTGAACAAAAAAGAAAAAAAAAAATTACAATTAGTGATCAAGTATACACGGGCGTACCCATAATAAATTTCTTGTGCGCGACACCTAATGAACTAAAAAGAACAATTAAATCCGAACACGAAAAGTGCGTGTACATTCTAACGTGTGCTAAAAGTAATCGCTAAGTTAAAACAACAAATATAAAATCAAAAAGGAAGAAAAAAAAAAATAAATCTAACAAGAAAAACTAAAAACTTTTTAACAAAAAAAAAAAGAGGAGGAATAAACAACTTTAACTTTTAATCAACAACAGCAGCAAATAACTACAACTTGAGAAGGACAATCCTAAACAACTTTAACTTTTAATCAACAACAGCAGCAAATAACTAAGGTCTGACTATATATATGTATTTTTTTTTTATTATTATTATTATTTTACGTACATTTATATTTGAATACTTAATTTGAAATAATGAATAAACCCTTGTGTAGAATGTTATAA
This sequence comes from Chrysotoxum bicinctum, assembly GCA_911387755.1. Classification (NCBI taxonomy): domain Eukaryota; kingdom Metazoa; phylum Arthropoda; class Insecta; order Diptera; family Syrphidae; genus Chrysotoxum; species Chrysotoxum bicinctum. The sequence goes on from OU426987.1 coordinate 119,766,088, forward strand.
TATGTCTGAAAGTGGTTCTTCGGTAGAAGATATTTCAAAACAATTAGAACAAGCTAAACAGAAAAGTGATCAGATTTCAGAGATATTAGGAAATTTTTTTTCAGAAAGTAACCAAGGAAACATGTTGACTGTAAACATTGACCCCCTTAAATATATATCTAAGCTCCCCGATTTCAATGGAGATTTTAGGGACCTACAAAATTTCATAGACTTAGTCGATAAAATTCACCCGATCTTAACAAATTATGACGAATTATCCCAAAGCATTTTCTCGGATTATTTAAAGTCCAAACTAAAAGGAAAAGCTAGGGAAGTCATCGAAAATAACGTTCATATTACTTCATGGACCGAAATAAAAGCGGCCCTAATTAATAATTTTGGAGATAGTTTAACTCTCGAAGAATTATTCGATGAGTTGAGAGCAGTTAAATTTAAAACTAACAGTATAGACTTTTTTAATGATATAAAATCAATATTAAGACGGCTCAATGTTAAAACAAAGCAAATCTTCGAAAATTCGGAAAATACTTCAGGTTTAATTAATTCCAATATAGAAAACAACAAGTTGTCAGCTTTGGTAATTTTTAAAAATAAAATGCCTGAGCCCATGCGCTCACTACTATGTTGTAGGAACCCAACCGATTTAGAAGGCGCAATCAACATCTTATACGAATGTGGATACGAACATTATAACCCGTTCAACAAAGCTACACATACACACTTACAATCACATAACAATAACGGACCGTTGAATTCCAATACATTTCGGCAATCTAAGCAATCTGACAATTCAAATGGTAGAACTTCATTCGATCAATATCGATCAAATAATACTAGAACACCATCGCAATCAAGACCACCTAACAATCATTATGGATCGTATCATCCTAATACGTCGTGGCAATCTAGACCACCTAATAACAATCAGTACGTCAAACCTCCATTCGATCACTACAGATCAACGGGTACAAATAATAACAACATTAACAATTATAATAACCATACTAATAATCAGAACCACAACAATAATCAAAATCCTTTTAGAAATAACAATAATTATGAACCTATGGAAATAGGATTAACACAAAAAAGAAATAGAAGGAACGGCAATAATAGATATAATAGAAATAGTAACAATTTTTCAAACAACTACACTCAAAGCTATTTGACAGAAGCTGAAAATTTTCACTCAGTAGCCTCGGATGCAAGTTACCTTATATAACAGTGGCATCAAAGGGAAGACCTTTGAAATTTATAGTTGACACGGGCGCAACCCACTCAATTATTAATCCAAATATATGTCATCCTAAGTGGCATACTACTCTACCCGAACCCATAAGCCTAAAAACACTTAGTCATAATGTCACAATAAAAGAAAAAGTACAGATCCCTTTATTTAGTGAATTAGGTGATAGTAACGAAAGAATAGAATTCTTTATTTGTCAGTTTCACAACGAGTTCGACGGTTTGATAGGAAACAACATTCTGTCTCCTTTGAAAGCACACATAGATTATGAAAATAATTTGTTGAAAACCGGAGATAAAATAATAACACTCCATTTTAACAGAAATAGTGATGCGGAAATTAAATTAATTGATGTAGATATACCTGTACAACAAAAACAAGGAATAGGATATATAAGGGAAACAATATTAGGAAACAGATTAAGAGTAGAGGAAGGAATTTACAACATAGACAATTATGTCATGTTTGCAAAGGCAGAAAAAGTTGGAAGCAACACAGATTTGATCCCCTTTGAAGATAAAGTGGACATTGAAAGCGTAGATTTCAATAATTTCAACATAATAGAAGAACAAACAGAAGGTATATCGTTATTAGAACAAATAAGAATTAATCATTTAAACTGTGAAGAAGAAAGAGAGTTAATAAAATTAATAAAACAATACCATGATATTTTTTTCGAAGAAAACACAAAACTTTCATTTACAAGTGAAATAAAACATACAATAAGAACAACAGACAATGTTCCCATACAGAGTAAGAATTATAGATACCCTTTTATACACAAGGAAGAGGTTAAAAGACAGATTAACGAAATGTTAGATAATAATATCATTCGTCACAGCAACTCACCTTACTCGGCTCCTATATGGATCGTTCCTAAGAAGGTTGACGCCAGTGGGAAACCGAAATGGAGGTTAGTGATTGACTACAGAAAGCTCAATCAAGTGACAGTTGATGACAAATACCCAATCCCGAACATTGACGATATATTAGACAAGCTTGGCAGATGCCAATATTTTACCACACTCGATCTTGCAAAGGGATTTCATCAGATTGAAATTCACAAAGCTGACGTTCATAAAACCGCTTTTAGTATTGCGAATGGACATTACGAGTTTCTCAGAATGCCATTCGGACTAAAAACAGCACCAGCCACATTTCAGAGGCTCATGAACAATGTTTTAGGAGATTATATTAATAAAATCTGTCTCGTTTATGTCGACGACATAATCGTCTTCTCGACTTCGCTTCAAGAACACATCGTATCTCTGACAAAGATTTTTAAACGATTAAGGGAAGCCAACTTAAAAATACAACTTGACAAATCGGAATTTCTCAAGAAAGAAACCGAATTTCTTGGTCATGTTGTCAAACCCGATGGTATAAAACCAGACCCAAAACTACAGACGCAAGCAATTTTGCGATAGGCGCAGTTCTATCACAAGAAAACCATCCGATTTCATTTGCAAGTCGAACCCTAAACGAACATGAAATTAATTACAGCACAATTGAAAAAGAACTCCTTGCCATTGTGTGGGCAACCAAGTATTATAGGCCTTATTTATTTGGCAGAAAGTTCATTATCGAAACAGACCATAAACCTTTAACTTGGTTATTTTCAATAAAGGAACCGAATTCGAAGCTTATCCGTTGGAGATTGAAGTTATCCGAATTTGACTATGAAATCAAATATAAAAAAGGCACCACCAATAGTAATGCCGATGCCCTTTCACGTATTCCCCAAACGGAAGTAAATTTAATTGATAACAATTGCATTCCCATAAGTGAATCATGTATTAACATTTTCAAAAACCAATTCATAATCAGAAAATCTAAATCAGGAGCTACTCGAATGAAACATTTAAAAGTATTCAATAGGAATAGATGTACAGTACATACAAAAAGCCTAGTTGAACAGTCAGCCATAGTATTGCTAAAAAATCATTTTAAGCCTGATGCTTTGAATGCAATACTCATTGAGGATGATCAATTTTATAAAATCATTGAAAAAGTTTTTCAAGAACATTTTTCAAACAATATTAAATTTAGAATTATTCGGTGCTTCAAACTGTTAGAAGATGTAACAGATGAAACCAAACTAGTAGATATAATAGAGAAAGAACATTTAAGAAACAACCATAGAGGTATAACAGAAATATACAAAGAAGTAAAACTAAATTATTTCAACCCAAAACTACTAAAACGAATAACGCAGTATATAAACAATTGCGATGTATGTAATATTGAAAAATACGTTAGGAACCCTCCCAAACCGTTATATAAAATTACAGAAACTCCCTTAAAACCCCACGAAGTTATACATGTAGACGTGTTTTACAGCTTAGAAAAGTCATTATTTTTAACTATAATAGATAAATTCACAAAACATGCTTGGGCAAGTAAAATTTCCAGTAGAACTTGGATTGAATTTAAGAGAGCCCTCTCTTACTATTTAAGTCAATTTGGAAATGTAAGGACAATTATAGTAGATAACGAACTAGGTTTTAAAGCAATTCCAATGAAAGAATACCTAGAAAATTGTAACGTAGAAATCCATTACACATCTAATAGTAATCACACATCAAACTCTGACATTGAAAGACTACACAACACAATTAACGAACACATTCGACTTTTAAAACATAACGAAACAACTAAAGACGATACAGTCGAAGAAAAACTTTTAAAGATTATAACGTATTACAATAACACGATTCATTCCACAACCAATCGAAAACCCATCGATTTTGTTAATGGTAAAATACACCAAGACGAATATAAAGACATCCATGACATTATTTCTAAGAAAAAACAGAGAGTCATAGACAAACTAAACGAAAACCGAAAGGACGACATCCTGGAAAGTGGAAAGAATTTTATTAAGGAAGTTAGAGGAGGGAAAAACCACTCAAAATATCGAAAACTAAATACACACAAAATAGACGAAGACCATGTTATTGATTCGCAGAATCAAAACAAATATTATAGAACTCATATTAAATCAAGAAAAAAATACCAAACATAGACTTACCAACAGTTATGAACGAAATATAACGCATAATTTATTTACAGGATATAAAGATGACACTACCGTGGAATACGTTACTCGTATTACTTACATTACTGACGATAGCTAAAACTCAGGACATTCAACTTGCTGACCTTAATAGTAATAACGGATATGTTACTATAAACTTAGGACAGGCAAAAATATTTAAAAATTATATTAAAGTACTTCATATAATTAATGTAACAGAATTTGAGATTACTAAACAACATATTCATAGTAACATTTTAAAATTAGAAGACAAGACAGAATTGTTAGGACCCATGTTTACGACTATCAATCAAAATCTTCTACTATTAGAAGCAAAGATTGAAAACTTAAAACCCCATTACAAAACCAAGAGAGCACTCATGAACATTTTAGGTACAGGATTAAAATACATAGCTGGCACCATGGATCAAGAAGATGAAATCCAAATTAAAGAGAAACTTGAACAATTGAGTTCGGAAAGTAAAAAACTTATAAATGAAAATAATAAACAGGTTGTCATAAATAACTTAATAACAGATCAAATTGCTAACATTACCAACCACATTAAGAAACAGCAACAATCCATTGAAACATATTTGAACACATATAATCAAGAACTTATAGGAAAAGTACAAACAATTGAAACCGAACTAGAAGTCATGCAATATTTATATCAAATAAACAATGATATTTTACTCCTCAGAAATCACATCGATGATATAGAACAAATCTTATTTTCCAGTAAATTAGGAATCTTAACGAGAAATATTCTGAGTCAAGAAGAATTAGCTTTAGTTCCAGATTTAGAAAACTTAGCCGAAATTAAATTAACAGTTACAACCTACAAAGACCAGATCATTATTGTATTACTATTACCACAAATATCTGATCATAGATTTTCACAAATACGTATAGAACCACTTTCAGATAAAGAGAACATGACGGTGATGTTTAAAATTAAGGACGTCCTGATGGATGAAGATAACAATATTTTTGAATTTCCTGTTAAAGAAAATATCAAAAGAAATCTCGTTGAAATATCTGATGAACATTGTATTCAACAAATATTGCAATCTAAAGAAGCAATTTGTAATAAAATCAAATCAAACATAACAGAAATAAAAGAAATAACAACAGGCATTATTTTGTTAAGAAATATTAAAGAAAGCCACATTATACAGAATTGTAATAAGCAAGATATAAGATTAAAAGGAAACTACTTAATTAAATTTAAAAATTGTAAGTTAAGCATACAAAATAAAACATATCAAAACTTTGTAAAAACTATTCATGATAAATTTGTATTGCCAAATTTCATTACTAAAATAAGTGACAATAAAACTATACCATATTTGAATCTCGATGAATTATACCTTAAGCACATTGAAAATAGAGAAATAATAAAAAACATTTCAAAAAATAATAGAACTTTCAATGTTTCATCATTAAGTACAAACATTTTTGTAATACTATTTGCATTTATTGTAATAACAATTCTTATGAAAAAAATGCAAAGTAAATCCATTGTAGAAATTTCGCCGGAGCCTCAATCTAACGGTGGGGGTGTTACACGTGCCGCCAATAAAAACATAATTTAAAAGGTTCGTCGCACTTTGCACCGAACCTCATTTCCGTTATACTTACAGATATACCTACTTTGCATTTTTTCCACGGAATCATTTAACATATTTTTCTTTCCAAATATCATTTCACAGAACTGTTCCAAATATCATTTCACAGAATTATTTTATTTCATTTATGCAACTCTGCAACACAAATCAATTTTTCCATAGAATGTAATTTTTGCAAGCGTTACATATTTCATATACATTGCTAGGTTTAATGCTTTATTAAAACACATTGTTACTTTAGTCTTAAGATAGATTCGATTCAATAAAGATTATTTTTTTATTCAAAATAAGATTTATTCATTTTTAACTGGCGCAGTCGGTAGGATACGGTATATTGTTATTTTAAGATAAATATACAGTAGTACGTATCAACGTTTCAACCGTGAACAAAAAAGAAAAAAAAAAATTACAATTAGTGATCAAGTATACACGGGCGTACCCATAATAAATTTCTTGTGCGCGACACCTAATGAACTAAAAAGAACAATTAAATCCGAACACGAAAAGTGCGTGTACATTCTAACGTGTGCTAAAAGTAATCGCTAAGTTAAAACAACAAATATAAAATCAAAAAGGAAGAAAAAAAAAATAAATCTAACAAGAAAAACTAAAAACTTTTTAACAAAAAAAAAAAGAGGAGGAATAAACAACTTTAACTTTTAATCAACAACAGCAGCAAATAACTAAGGTCTGACTATATATATGTATTTTTTTTTATTATTATTATTATTTTACGTACATTTATATTTGAATACTTAATTTGAAATAATGAATAAACCCTTGTGTAGAATGTTATAATATGTCTGAAAGTGGTTCTTCGGTAGAAGATATTTTAAAACAATTAGAACAAGCTAAACAGAAAAGTGATCAGATTTCGGAGATATTAGGAAATTTTTTTTCAGAAAGTAACCAAGGAAACATGTTGACTGTAAACATTGACCCCCTTAAATATATATCTAAGCTCCCCGATTTCAATGGAGATTTTAGGGACCTACAAAATTTCATAGACTTAGTCGATAAAATTCACCCGATCTTAACAAATTATGACGAATTATCCCAAAGCATTTTCTCGGATTATTTAAAGTCCAAACTAAAAGGAAAAGCTAGGGAAGTCATCGAAATTAACGTTCATATTACTTCATGGACCGAAATAAAAGCGGCCCTAATTAATAATTTTGGAGATAGTTTAACTCTCGAAGAATTATTCGATGAGTTGAGAGCAGTTAAATTTAAAACTAACAGTATAGACTTTTTTAATGATATAAAATCAATATTAAGACGGCTCAATGTTAAAACAAAGCAAATCTTCGAAAATTCGGAAAATACTTCAGGTTTAATTAATTCCAATATAGAAAACAACAAGTTGTCAGCTTTGGTAATTTTTAAAAATAAAATGCCTGAGCCCATGCGCTCACTACTATGTTGTAGGAACCCAACCGATTTAGAAGGCGCAATCAACATCTTATACGAATGTGGATACGCACATTATAACCCGTTCAACAAAGCTACACATACACACTTACAATCACATAACAATAACGGACCGTTGAATTCCAATACATTTCGGCAATCTAAGCAATCTGACAATTCAAATAGTAGAACTTCATTCGATCAATATCGATCAAATAATACTAGAACACCATCGCAATCAAGACCACCTAACAATCATTATGGATCGTATCATCCTAATACGTCGTGGCAATCTAGACCACCTAATAACAATCAGTACGTCAAACCTCCATTCGATCACTACAGATCAACGGGTACAAATAATAACAACATTAACAATTATAATAACCATACTAATAATCAGAACCACAACAATAATCAAAATCCTTTTAGAAATAACAATAATTATGAACCTATGGAAATAGGATTAACACAAAAAAGAAATAGAAGGAACGGCAATAATAGATATAATAGAAATAGTAACAATTTTTCAAACAACTACACTCAAAGCTATTTGACAGAAGCTGAAAATTTTCACTCAGTAGCCTCGGATGCAAGTTACCTTATATAACAGTGGCATCAAAGGGAAGACCTTTGAAATTTATAGTTGACACGGGCGCAACCCACTCAATTATTAATCCAAATATATGTCATCCTAAGTGGCATACTACTCTACCCGAACCCATAAGCCTAAAAACACTTAAGTCATAATGTCACAATAAAAGAAAAAGTACAGATCCCTTTATTTAGTGAATTAGGTGATAGTAACGAAAGAATAGAATTCTTTATTTGTCAGTTTCACAACGAGTTCGACGGTTTGATAGGAAACAACATTCTGTCTCCTTTGAAAGCACACATAGATTATGAAAATAATTTGTTGAAAACCGGAGATAAAATAATAACACTCCATTTTAACAGAAATAGTGATGCGGAAATTAAATTAATTGATGTAGATATACCTGTACAACAAAAACAAGGAATAGGATATATAAGGGAAACAATATTAGGAAACAGATTAAGAGTAGAGGAAGGAATTTACAACATAGACAATTATGTCATGTTTGCAAAGGCAGAAAAAGTTGGAAGCAACACAGATTTGATCCCCTTTGAAGATAAAGTGGACATTGAAAGCGTAGATTTCAATAATTTCAACATAATAGAAGAACAAACAGAAGGTATATCGTTATTAGAACAAATAAGAATTAATCATTTAAACAGTGAAGAAGAAAGAGAGTTAATAAAATTAATAAAACAATACCATGATATTTTTTTCGAAGAAAACACAAAACTTTCATTTACAAGTGAAATAAAACATACAATAAGAACAACAGACAATGTTCCCATACAGAGTAAGAATTATAGATACCCTTTTATACACAAGGAAGAGGTTAAAAGACAGATTAACGAAATGTTAGATAATAATATCATTCGTCACAGCAACTCACCTTACTCGGCTCCTATATGGATCGTTCCTAAGAAGGTTGACGCCAGTGGGAAACCGAAATGGAGGTTAGTGATTGACTACAGAAAGCTCAATCAAGTGACAGTTGATGACAAATACCCAATCCCGAACATTGACGATATATTAGACAAGCTTGGCAGATGCCAATATTTTACCACACTCGATCTTGCAAAGGGATTTCATCAGATTGAAATTCACAAAGCTGACGTTCATAAAACCGCTTTTAGTATTGCGAATGGACATTACGAGTTTCTCAGAATGCCATTCGGACTAAAAACAGCACCAGCCACATTTCAGAGGCTCATGAACAATGTTTTAGGAGATTATATTAATAAAATCTGTCTCGTTTATGTCGACGACATAATCGTCTTCTCGACTTCGCTTCAAGAACACATCGTATCTCTGACAAAGATTTTTAAACGATTAAGGGAAGCCAACTTAAAAATACAACTTGACAAATCGGAATTTCTCAAGAAAGAAACCGAATTTCTTGGTCATGTTGTCACACCCGATGGTATAAAACCAGACCCAAAACTACGGACGCAAGCAATTTTGCGATAGGCGCAGTTCTATCACAAGAAAACCATCCGATTTGCAAGTCGAACCCTAAACGAACATGAAATTAATTACAGCACAATTGAAAAAGAACTCCTTGCCATTGTGTGGGCAACCAAGTATTATAGGCCTTATTTATTTGGCAGAAAGTTCATTATCGAAACAGACCATAAACCTTTAACTTGGTTATTTTCAATAAAGGAACCGAATTCGAAGCTTATCCGTTGGAGATTGAAGTTATCCGAATTTGACTATGAAATCAAATATAAAAAAGGCACCACCAATAGTAATGCCGATGCCCTTTCACGTATTCCCCAAACGGAAGTAAATTTAATTGATAACAATTGCATTCCCATAAGTGAATCATGTATTAACATTTTCAAAAACCAATTCATAATCAGAAAATCTAAATCAGGAGCTACTCGAATGAAACATTTAAAAGTATTCAATAGGAATAGATGTACAGTACATACAAAAAGCCTAGTTGAACAGTCAGCCATAGTATTGCTAAAAAATCATTTTAAGCCTGATGCTTTGAATGCAATACTCATTGAGGATGATCAATTTTATAAAATCATTGAAAAAGTTTTTCAAGAACATTTTTCAAACAATATTAAATTTAGAATTATTCGGTGCTTCAAACTGTTAGAAGATGTAACAGATGAAACCAAACTAGTAGATATAATAGAGAAAGAACATTTAAGAAACAACCATAGAGGTATAACAGAAATATACAAAGAAGTAAAACTAAATTATTTCAACCCAAAACTACTAAAACGAATAACGCAGTATATAAACAATTGCGATGTATGTAATATTGAAAAATACGTTAGGAACCCTCCCAAACCGTTATATAAAATTACAGAAACTCCCTTAAAACCCCACGAAGTTATACATGTAGACGTGTTTTACAGCTTAGAAAAGTCATTATTTTTAACTATAATAGATAAATTCACAAAACATGCTTGGGCAAGTAAAATTTCCAGTAGAACTTGGATTGAATTTAAGAGAGCCCTCTCTTACTATTTAAGTCAATTTGGAAATGTAAGGACAATTATAGTAGATAACGAACTAGGTTTTAAAGCAATTCCAATGAAAGAATACCTAGAAAATTGTAACGTAGAAATCCATTACACATCTAATAGTAATCACACATCAAACTCTGACATTGAAAGACTACACAACACAATTAACGAACACATTCGACTTTTAAAACATAACGAAACAACTAAAGACGATACAGTCGAAGAAAAACTTTTAAAGATTATAACGTATTACAATAACACGATTCATTCCACAACCAATCGAAAACCCATCGATTTTGTTAATGGTAAAATACACCAAGACGAATATAAAGACATCCATGACATTATTTCTAAGAAAAAACAGAGAGTCATAGACAAACTAAACGAAAACCGAAAGGACGACATCCTGGAAAGTGGAAAGAATTTTATTAAGGAAGTTAGAGGAGGGAAAAACCACTCAAAATATCGAAAACTAAATACACACAAAATAGACGAAGACCATGTTATTGATTCGCAGAATCAAAACAAATATTATAGAACTCATATTAAATCAAGAAAAAAATACCAAACATAGACTTACCAACAGTTATGAACGAAATATAACGCATAATTTATTTACAGGATATAAAGATGACACTACCGTGGAATACGTTACTCGTATTACTTACATTACTGACGATAGCTAAAACTCAGGACATTCAACTTGCTGACCTTAATAGTAATAACGGATATGTTACTATAAACTTAGGACAGGCAAAAATATTTAAAAATTATATTAAAGTACTTCATATAATTAATGTAACAGAATTTGAGATTACTAAACAACATATTCATAGTAACATTTTAAAATTAGAAGACAAGACAGAATTGTTAGGACCCATGTTTACGACTATCAATCAAAATCTTCTACTATTAGAAGCAAAGATTGAAAACTTAAAACCCCATTACAAAACCAAGAGAGCACTCATGAACATTTTAGGTACAGGATTAAAATACATAGCTGGCACCATGGATCAAGAAGATGAAATCCAAATTAAAGAGAAACTTGAACAATTGAGTTCGGAAAGTAAAAAACTTATAAATGAAAATAATAAACAGGTTGTCATAAATAACTTAATAACAGATCAAATTGCTAACATTACCAACCACATTAAGAAACAGCAACAATCCATTGAAACATATTTGAACACATATAATCAAGAACTTATAGGAAAAGTACAAACAATTGAAACCGAACTAGAAGTCATGCAATATTTATATCAAATAAACAATGATATTTTACTCCTCAGAAATCACATCGATGATATAGAACAAATCTTATTTTCCAGTAAATTAGGAATCTTAACGAGAAATATTCTGAGTCAAGAAGAATTAGCTTTAGTTCCAGATTTAGAAAACTTAGCCGAAATTAAATTAACAGTTACAACCTACAAAGACCAGATCATTATTGTATTACTATTACCACAAATATCTGATCATAGATTTTCACAAATACGTATAGAACCACTTTCAGATAAAGAGAACATGACGGTGATGTTTAAAATTAAGGACGTCCTGATGGATGAAGATAACAATATTTTTGAATTTCCTGTTAAAGAAAATATCAAAAGAAATCTCGTTGAAATATCTGATGAACATTGTATTCAACAAATATTGCAATCTAAAGAAGCAATTTGTAATAAAATAAAATCAAACATAACAGAAATAAAAGAAATAACAACAGGCATTATTTTGTTAAGAAATATTAAAGAAAGCCACATTATACAGAATTGTAATAAGCAAGATATAAGATTAAAAGGAAACTACTTAATTAAATTTAAAAATTGTAAGTTAAGCATACAAAATAAAACATATCAAAACTTTGTAAAAACTATTCATGATAAATTTGTATTGCCAAATTTCATTACTAAAATAAGTGACAATAAAACTATACCATATTTGAATCTCGATGAATTATACCTTAAGCACATTGAAAATAGAGAAATAATAAAAAACATTTCAAAAAATAATAGAACTTTCAATGTTTCATCATTAAGTACAAACATTTTTGTAATACTATTTGCATTTATTGTAATAACAATTCTTATGAAAAAAATGCAAAGTAAATCCATTGTAGAAATTTCGCCGGAGCCTCAATCTAACGGTGGGGGTGTTACACGTGCCGCCAATAAAAACATAATTTAAAAGGTTCGTCGCACTTTGCACCGAACCTCATTTCCGTTATACTTACAGATATACCTACTTTGCATTTTTTCCACGGAATCATTTAACATATTTTTCTTTCCAAATATCATTTCACAGAACTGTTCCAAATATCATTTCACAGAATTATTTTATTTCATTTATGCAACTCTGCAACACAAATCAATTTTTCCATAGAATGTAATTTTTGCAAGCGTTACATATTTCATATACATTGCTAGGTTTAATGCTTTATTAAAACACATTGTTACTTTAGTCTTAAGATAGATTCGATTCAATAAAGATTATTTTTTTATTCAAAATAAGATTTATTCATTTTTAACTGGCGCAGTCGGTAGGATACGGTATATTGTTATTTTAAGATAAATATACAGTAGTACGTATCAACGTTTCAACCGTGAACAAAAAAGAAAAAAAAAAATTACAATTAGTGATCAAGTATACACGGGCGTACCCATAATAAATTTCTTGTGCGCGACACCTAATGAACTAAAAAGAACAATTAAATCCGAACACGAAAAGTGCGTGTACATTCTAACGTGTGCTAAAAGTAATCGCTAAGTTAAAACAACAAATATAAAATCAAAAAGGAAGAAAAAAAAAATAAATCTAACAAGAAAAACTAAAAACTTTTTAACAAAAAAAAAAAGAGGAGGAATAAACAACTTTAACTTTTAATCAACAACAGCAGCAAATAACTAAGGTCTGACTATATATATGTATTTTTTTTTATTATTATTATTATTTTACGTACATTTATATTTGAATACTTAATTTGAAATAATGAATAAACCCTTGTGTAGAATGTTATAATATGTCTGAAAGTGGTTCTTCGGTAGAAGATATTTCAAAACAATTAGAACAAGCTAAACAGAAAAGTGATCAGATTTCGGAGATATTAGGAAATTTTTTTTCAGAAAGTAACCAAGGAAACATGTTGACTGTAAACATTGACCCCCTTAAATATATATCTAAGCTCCCCGATTTCAATGGAGATTTTAGGGACCTACAAAATTTCATAGACTTAGTCGATAAAATTCACCCGATCTTAACAAATTATGACGAATTATCCCAAAGCATTTTCTCGGATTATTTAAAGTCCAAACTAAAAGGAAAAGCTAGGGAAGTCATCGAAATTAACGTTCATATTACTTCATGGACCGAAATAAAAGCGGCCCTAATTAATAATTTTGGAGATAGTTTAACTCTCGAAGAATTATTCGATGAGTTGAGAGCAGTTAAATTTAAAACTAACAGTATAGACTTTTTTAATGATATAAAATCAATATTAAGACGGCTCAATGTTAAAACAAAGCAAATCTTCGAAAATTCGGAAAATACTTCAGGTTTAATTAATTCCAATATAGAAAACAACAAGTTGTCAGCTTTGGTAATTTTTAAAAATAAAATGCCTGAGCCCATGCGCTCACTACTATGTTGTAGGAACCCAACCGATTTAGAAGGCGCAATCAACATCTTATACGAATGTGGATACGCACATTATAACCCGTTCAACAAAGCTACACATACACACTTACAATCACATAACAATAACGGACCGTTGAATTCCAATACATTTCGGCAATCTAAGCAATCTGACAATTCAAATGGTAGAACTTCATTCGATCAATATCGATCAAATAATACTAGAACACCATCGCAATCAAGACCACCTAACAATCATTATGGATCGTATCATCCTAATACGTCGTGGCAATCTAGACCACCTAATAACAATCAGTACGTCAAACCTCCATTCGATCACTACAGATCAACGGGTACAAATAATAACAACATTAACAATTATAATAACCATACTAATAATCAGAACCACAACAATAATCAAAATCCTTTTAGAAATAACAATAATTATGAACCTATGGAAATAGGATTAACACAAAAAAGAAATAGAAGGAACGGCAATAATAGATATAATAGAAATAGTAACAATTTTTCAAACAACTACACTCAAAGCTATTTGACAGAAGCTGAAAATTTTCACTCAGTAGCCTGTAACGAAGCGTTCCATGCTTCTACCAATATTGAACACACTGGGTAATTTAATTTACCATGACTAAGCAGCCGCCGCCGCAGCACCGACCGACGACACCATACGACGCCGCAGCTTCCAGCGACACCAGTTACCTCGCCACGATAAAGGGATTTTATACCTTGTCTTAATATAATATGCAATCACAATAAGATTATGACGTCACAGTTGGTTGAGCACATTGAGTGATTTACATTCGACCAGTATATAATTCACACTCAGTTTTTACGAAAAATATAACAAGAGGACCTCCTTTTGGGAAGGAAAGTCACTTGTTTGCTACGGTCGAAGCTGACGAGCTAGATTATAGTTTACGAGTCGTCTGAAATTGTCCGGCAATTTCGTTCCATCAGTTTGGTTCGAAGAATAAAACGTCCTTGTGCCTACCAGGGCCTTAAACTGTTGATCTTGCGCCTACCAGGGCCTTAAACTGTTGATCTTGTGCCTACCAGGGCCTTAAACTGTTGATCTTGTGCCTACCAGGGCCCTAAACTGTTGATCTTGTGCCTACCAGGGCCTTAAACTGTTGATCTTGCGCCTACCAGGGCCTTAAACTGTTGATCTTGTGCCTACCAGGGCCTTAAACTGTTGATCTTGTGCCTACCAGGGCCCTAAACTGTTGATCTTGTGCCTACCAGGGCCCTAAACTGTTGATCTTGTGCCTACCAGGGCCCTAAACTGTTGATCTTGTGCCTACCAGGGCCTTAAACTGTTGATCTTGTGCCTACCAGGGCCTTAAACTGTTGATCTTGTGCCTACCAGGGCCTTAAACTGTTGATCTTGTAAGCGCCAGGAGCGTAGTCCGTAGCCCGTATTTATAAAGAGTGGCCCGATACCGAATGCCAGTTGACGAAGGAACCAGATGCCAGAATAAAGCAACCTAGAGGAAACCAGCAGGACCCCGATACAAGAAGAATAACCGATGTTACCAGATACACCAGCCAGGGTGTAATTAATTAAAGTCAAGAATATTTTAGTTGTTATATGAATTCAAGATTTGTTTTTCAATAAAGATTTTGTATAAGGTTCTAAAGACCTTCCTACTGAAGTTTCGTGTTTTTCTTCAGAACGACCCTGGAAATCCGGCGAGCAAAACCTCGGCTGGAAAGCAAAAAGCACATCACAAGCCTCGGATGCAAGTTACCTTATATAACAGTGGCATCAAAGGGAAGACCTTTGAAATTTATAGTTGACACGGGCGCAACCCACTCAATTATTAATCCAAATATATGTCATCCTAAGTGGCATACTACTCTACCCGAACCCATAAGCCTAAAAACACTTAAGTCATAATGTCACAATAAAAGAAAAAGTACAGATCCCTTTATTTAGTGAATTAGGTGATAGTAACGAAAGAATAGAATTCTTTATTTGTCAGTTTCACAACGAGTTCGACGGTTTGATAGGAAACAACATTCTGTCTCCTTTGAAAGCACACATAGATTATGAAAATAATTTGTTGAAAACCGGAGATAAAATAATAACACTCCATTTTAACAGAAATAGTGATGCGGAAATTAAATTAATTGATGTAGATATACCTGTACAACAAAAACAAGGAATAGGATATATAAGGGAAACAATATTAGGAAACAGATTAAGAGTAGAGGAAGGAATTTACAACATAGACAATTATGTCATGTTTGCAAAGGCAGAAAAAGTTGGAAGCAACACAGATTTGATCCCCTTTGAAGATAAAGTGGACATTGAAAGCGTAGATTTCAATAATTTCAACATAATAGAAGAACAAACAGAAGGTATATCGTTATTAGAACAAATAAGAATTAATCATTTAAACAGTGAAGAAGAAAGAGAGTTAATAAAATTAATAAAACAATACCATGATATTTTTTTCGAAGAAAACACAAAACTTTCATTTACAAGTGAAATAAAACATACAATAAGAACAACAGACAATGTTCCCATACAGAGTAAGAATTATAGATACCCTTTTATACACAAGGAAGAGGTTAAAAGACAGATTAACGAAATGTTAGATAATAATATCATTCGTCACAGCAACTCACCTTACTCGGCTCCTATATGGATCGTTCCTAAGAAGGTTGACGCCAGTGGGAAACCGAAATGGAGGTTAGTGATTGACTACAGAAAGCTCAATCAAGTGACAGTTGATGACAAATACCCAATCCCGAACATTGACGATATATTAGACAAGCTTGGCAGATGCCAATATTTTACCACACTCGATCTTGCAAAGGGATTTCATCAGATTGAAATTCACAAAGCTGACGTTCATAAAACCGCTTTTAGTATTGCGAATGGACATTACGAGTTTCTCAGAATGCCATTCGGACTAAAAACAGCACCAGCCACATTTCAGAGGCTCATGAACAATGTTTTAGGAGATTATATTAATAAAATCTGTCTCGTTTATGTCGACGACATAATCGTCTTCTCGACTTCGCTTCAAGAACACATCGTATCTCTGACAAAGATTTTTAAACGATTAAGGGAAGCCAACTTAAAAATACAACTTGACAAATCGGAATTTCTCAAGAAAGAAACCGAATTTCTTGGTCATGTTGTCACACCCGATGGTATAAAACCAGACCCAAAACTACGGACGCAAGCAATTTTGCGATAGGCGCAGTTCTATCACAAGAAAACCATCCGATTTGCAAGTCGAACCCTAAACGAACATGAAATTAATTACAGCACAATTGAAAAAGAACTCCTTGCCATTGTGTGGGCAACCAAGTATTATAGGCCTTATTTATTTGGCAGAAAGTTCATTATCGAAACAGACCATAAACCTTTAACTTGGTTATTTTCAATAAAGGAACCGAATTCGAAGCTTATCCGTTGGAGATTGAAGTTATCCGAATTTGACTATGAAATCAAATATAAAAAAGGCACCACCAATAGTAATGCCGATGCCCTTTCACGTATTCCCCAAACGGAAGTAAATTTAATTGATAACAATTGCATTCCCATAAGTGAATCATGTATTAACATTTTCAAAAACCAATTCATAATCAGAAAATCTAAATCAGGAGCTACTCGAATGAAACATTTAAAAGTATTCAATAGGAATAGATGTACAGTACATACAAAAAGCCTAGTTGAACAGTCAGCCATAGTATTGCTAAAAAATCATTTTAAGCCTGATGCTTTGAATGCAATACTCATTGAGGATGATCAATTTTATAAAATCATTGAAAAAGTTTTTCAAGAACATTTTTCAAACAATATTAAATTTAGAATTATTCGGTGCTTCAAACTGTTAGAAGATGTAACAGATGAAACCAAACTAGTAGATATAATAGAGAAAGAACATTTAAGAAACAACCATAGAGGTATAACAGAAATATACAAAGAAGTAAAACTAAATTATTTCAACCCAAAACTACTAAAACGAATAACGCAGTATATAAACAATTGCGATGTATGTAATATTGAAAAATACGTTAGGAACCCTCCCAAACCGTTATATAAAATTACAGAAACTCCCTTAAAACCCCACGAAGTTATACATGTAGACGTGTTTTACAGCTTAGAAAAGTCATTATTTTTAACTATAATAGATAAATTCACAAAACATGCTTGGGCAAGTAAAATTTCCAGTAGAACTTGGATTGAATTTAAGAGAGCCCTCTCTTACTATTTAAGTCAATTTGGAAATGTAAGGACAATTATAGTAGATAACGAACTAGGTTTTAAAGCAATTCCAATGAAAGAATACCTAGAAAATTGTAACGTAGAAATCCATTACACATCTAATAGTAATCACACATCAAACTCTGACATTGAAAGACTACACAACACAATTAACGAACACATTCGACTTTTAAAACATAACGAAACAACTAAAGACGATACAGTCGAAGAAAAACTTTTAAAGATTATAACGTATTACAATAACACGATTCATTCCACAACCAATCGAAAACCCATCGATTTTGTTAATGGTAAAATACACCAAGACGAATATAAAGACATCCATGACATTATTTCTAAGAAAAAACAGAGAGTCATAGACAAACTAAACGAAAACCGAAAGGACGACATCCTGGAAAGTGGAAAGAATTTTATTAAGGAAGTTAGAGGAGGGAAAAACCACTCAAAATATCGAAAACTAAATACACACAAAATAGACGAAGACCATGTTATTGATTCGCAGAATCAAAACAAATATTATAGAACTCATATTAAATCAAGAAAAAAATACCAAACATAGACTTACCAACAGTTATGAACGAAATATAACGCATAATTTATTTACAGGATATAAAGATGACACTACCGTGGAATACGTTACTCGTATTACTTACATTACTGACGATAGCTAAAACTCAGGACATTCAACTTGCTGACCTTAATAGTAATAACGGATATGTTACTATAAACTTAGGACAGGCAAAAATATTTAAAAATTATATTAAAGTACTTCATATAATTAATGTAACAGAATTTGAGATTACTAAACAACATATTCATAGTAACATTTTAAAATTAGAAGACAAGACAGAATTGTTAGGACCCATGTTTACGGCTATCAATCAAAATCTTCTACTATTAGAAGCAAAGATTGAAAACTTAAAACCCCATTACAAAACCAAGAGAGCACTCATGAACATTTTAGGTACAGGATTAAAATACATAGCTGGCACCATGGATCAAGAAGATGAAATCCAAATTAAAGAGAAACTTGAACAATTGAGTTCGGAAAGTAAAAAACTTATAAATGAAAATAATAAACAGGTTGTCATAAATAACTTAATAACAGATCAAATTGCTAACATTACCAACCACATTAAGAAACAGCAACAATCCATTGAAACATATTTGAACACATATAATCAAGAACTTATAGGAAAAGTACAAACAATTGAAACCGAACTAGAAGTCATGCAATATTAATATCAAATAAACAATGATATTTTACTCCTCAGAAATCACATCGATGATATAGAACAAATCTTATTTTCCAGTAAATTAGGAATCTTAACGAGAAATATTCTGAGTCAAGAAGAATTAGCTTTAGTTCCAGATTTAGAAAACTTAGCCGAAATTAAATTAACAGTTACAACCTACAAAGACCAGATCATTATTGTATTACTATTACCACAAATATCTGATCATAGATTTTCACAAATACGTATAGAACCACTTTCAGATAAAGAGAACATGACGGTGATGTTTAAAATTAAGGACGTCCTGATGGATGAAGATAACAATATTTTTGAATTTCCTGTTAAAGAAAATATCAAAAGAAATCTCGTTGAAATATCTGATGAACATTGTATTCAACAAATATTGCAATCTAAAGAAGCAATTTGTAATAAAATCAAATCAAACATAACAGAAATAAAAGAAATAACAACAGGCATTATTTTGTTAAGAAATATTAAAGAAAGCCACATTATACAGAATTGTAATAAGCAAGATATAAGATTAAAAGGAAACTACTTAATTAAATTTAAAAATTGTAAGTTAAGCATACAAAATAAAACATATCAAAACTTTGTAAAAACTATTCATGATAAATTTGTATTGCCAAATTTCATTACTAAAATAAGTGACAATAAAACTATACCATATTTGAATCTCGATGAATTATACCTTAAGCACATTGAAAATAGAGAAATAATAAAAAACATTTCAAAAAATAATAGAACTTTCAATGTTTCATCATTAAGTACAAACATTTTTGTAATACTATTTGCATTTATTGTAATAACAATTCTTATGAAAAAAATGCAAAGTAAATCCATTGTAGAAATTTCGCCGGAGCCTCAATCTAACGGTGGGGGTGTTACACGTGCCGCCAATAAAAACATAATTTAAAAGGTTCGTCGCACTTTGCACCGAACCTCATTTCCGTTATACTTACAGATATACCTACTTTGCATTTTTTCCACGGAATCATTTAACATATTTTTCTTTCCAAATATCATTTCACAGAACTGTTCCAAATATCATTTCACAGAATTATTTTATTTCATTTATGCAACTCTGCAACACAAATCAATTTTTCCATAGAATGTAATTTTTGCAAGCGTTACATATTTCATATACATTGCTAGGTTTAATGCTTTATTAAAACACATTGTTACTTTAGTCTTAAGATAGATTCGATTCAATAAAGATTATTTTTTTATTCAAAATAAGATTTATTCATTTTTAACTATTAATCGGTCTGTTCGTGTTCACGCATGTTAAATGTTCGAAACATTGTTCGGCGATGGCTCCCGAATGGATAGGTGCGTACTTCAATGTGTTAATGCTTCATTTTAGGAGACTTATGTATGGTTAGGTTAGGTTGGAGTGGCTGTCTAGCTGTTGTTGACTCACTTAGACCTCAAGGGTCCGTTGTGATACCACTAAAGAGGTTACTCATGGGAGAGTAATGAATTTAAACAAACCATTTCGTGCTTTTAATAAAGTTAGAGAGACATTTTGTGTCGATTGTTGCCAGTTCACTGGTATTATCGAAGAAGGGATTACCGAGATAATTATTCCTTCTATTGGAGAGTGCTGGACATGTACATAGAAGGTGTTGGACTGTTTCCTCTTCCTCCTCGTCCATGCAGCTTCTACAGAAGTCATTTGTGTAGACTCCTAGCCTCAAAGCATGTCTACCTATGAGGCAGTGTCCTGTTATAACTCCTATTGTAGAGCTTATATTTTGTCTGCTCAGGGAGATCAAACCTTTTGACCGTTTTAGGTCTATGCTTGGCCATATTTGTTTAGTTGCCAGGCAGGTGGTACCCTGTGACCATCTAGCATTTGTTGATTCTAGAGCATATTGTTTGAGAAGATGTTTGCATGTAGCAAGTGGTGTTCCTATGTTATGTTTTTGTCTAACAGTAGGCAGAAGTGTTCCGTTTTTGGCGAGCTCATCGGCCTTGCAATTTCCCGGAATGTCTCTGTGGCCCGGCACCCAAATAAGGTGAATATTAAACTGTTCTGTCATCTCATTCAGAGATGATCGACAATCGTGGACCAATTGAGAGTTAGTGGAGACAGACGCGAGAGATTTGAGGGCGGCTTGGCTGTCCGAGAAGATCCGTATATCCTTGCAAGATATAACGTTTTCTTTGAGCCAGGATAGTGCCTCTTTAATCGCCATTACTTCTGCCTGGAATACACTACATTGATTGGGAAGTCTGTATGAAAGACTGAGATTTAGTTGTTTTGAATAGATGCCACTTCCAACACCGTAATCGGTCTTAGAACCGTCTGTATAGAAGTGTACAGCATTGTCTTCCAGGGGTCTCTCTTCTTCCCAAGACGATCTTGAAGGGATGGAAACCAGGAAGTTGTTATCGAATACCATTTTTGGGGTGGTATAGTCTAAGCGATCTGGGATAGATCTGAAGTTGTCTAAGATGGTTGTATGACCAGTATTGTTACTGATCCATTGAGAGGTGGCTCTAAGTCTCACGCATGAGTTGGCTGCCACCATTTTGGAGAAGATGTCAAGAGGTGTTAGGTTTAAAAGCACTTCCAGGGCTGCAGTTGGTGTCGAGCGAAGTGCTCCTGTGATGCACATACCTGCTGATCGCTGGACTTTGATGAGTTTATTTAGATTTACCATCTTGTCCAGTGCGGTCCACCATATGACAACTCCATAAATGAGTATCGGTCTAATAACCGAGGTGTATAGCCAATGGGTTATTTTTGGGGAGAAGCCCCATTTCGATCCTATTGCCTTTTTACAAGTGAAAAGCGCTACGGTAGCCTTTTTTACTCTTTCATCAATATTTGCCTTCCAATTTAGTTTTTTGTCTAAAATGAGGCCTAAATATTTGGCTTGGTCGGAAAAGCTTAATGGTATTCCTTTAATCTTGGGTGGGTTAATCTGAGGAATTTTGTACCTTCTCGTAAAGAGTACTAATTCTGTTTTATGTGGATTGACGTCCAAGCCACACTGCTTAGCCCACTTTGTTAGCCTGTTTAAGGCATTTTGTAGGAGTTCTGAGAGAACTTGGGGATGTTTCCCAGATACAGATATTGCAACATCGTCAGCATAGGCAATCACCTTGAAACCCTCTGCTTCCATTGATGTTAGCAGTTCGTTTACTACCATGTTCCATAAGAGAGGCGAAAGGACCCCACCTTGGGGGGTACCTCGATTCACCGATCTGGTGGTAGTAAAACTTCTCATGCTGGAAGTTATTGTCCTGCTTTTGAGCATGAGACTTATAAGATCAATGAGTGGTTTCTCTAATTCCAGCTTGTTCATTGCTGTTGTGATCGCCTGGTAGCTGACGTTGTTGAAAGCTCCTTCGATATCTAGGAAAGCTACTAGATTATATTCTTTGTATTTGAGGGAATATTCAATACCACGTACCAGCGAATGAAGTGCTGTTTCTACTGATTTTCCCTTAGAGTACGCATGTTGAGCTGTGGAAATGAGACATGGTTTTAAATTATGTCTGATGTGAATTTCAATCAATCTTTCCAAGGTTTTAAGAAGGAAGGATGATAAGCTGATTGGTCGTAGATCTTTAGGGCTAACGTGAGAGGGTTTCCCTGCTTTAGGAATGAAGACTACTTTTGCCATTCTCCAGGCTTTAGGAATATATCTCAACCTTACGCAGCTCGTCAGAATGATTTCCAATGGTGGAATGATCATGTCAGAGCATTTTTGTAGTTCGGCCGGAATGATTCCGTCTGGTCCTGGAGATTTATATGGATCAAAGCTGTCTACAGCCCATTGCAGTTTTTCCCGCGTTATTAGATCAACTGTGTCGCTTGTAGCGGCAAGCAAGTAAGTTAAGCATACAAAATAAAACATATCAAAACTTTGTAAAAACTATTCATGATAAATTTGTATTGCCAAATTTCATTACTAAAATAAGTGACAATAAAACTATACCATATTTGAATCTCGATGAATTATACCTTAAGCACATTGAAAATAGAGAAATAATAAAAAACATTTCAAAAAATAATAGAACTTTCAATGTTTCATCATTAAGTACAAACATTTTTGTAATACTATTTGCATTTATTGTAATAACAATTCTTATGAAAAAAATGCAAAGTAAATCCATTGTAGAAATTTCGCCGGAGCCTCAATCTAACGGTGGGGGTGTTACACGTGCCGCCAATAAAAACATAATTTAAAAGGTTCGTCGCACTTTGCACCGAACCTCATTTCCGTTATACTTACAGATATACCTACTTTGCATTTTTTCCACGGAATCATTTAACATATTTTTCTTTCCAAATATCATTTCACAGAACTGTTCCAAATATCATTTCACAGAATTATTTTATTTCATTTATGCAACTCTGCAACACAAATCAATTTTTCCATAGAATGTAATTTTTGCAAGCGTTACATATTTCATATACATTGCTAGGTTTAATGCTTTATTAAAACACATTGTTACTTTAGTCTTAAGATAGATTCGATTCAATAAAGATTATTTTTTTATTCAAAATAAGATTTATTCATTTTTAACTATTAATCGGTCTGTTCGTGTTCACGCATGTTAAATGTTCGAAACATTGTTCGGCGATGGCTCCCGAATGGATAGGTGCGTACTTCAATGTGTTAATGCTTCATTTTAGGAGACTTATGTATGGTTAGGTTAGGTTGGAGTGGCTGTCTAGCTGTTGTTGACTCACTTAGACCTCAAGGGTCCGTTGTGATACCACTAAAGAGGTTACTCATGGGAGAGTAATGAATTTAAACAAACCATTTCGTGCTTTTAATAAAGTTAGAGAGACATTTTGTGTCGATTGTTGCCAGTTCACTGGTATTATCGAAGAAGGGATTACCGAGATAATTATTCCTTCTATTGGAGAGTGCTGGACATGTACATAGAAGGTGTTGGACTGTTTCCTCTTCCTCCTCGTCCATGCAGCTTCTACAGAAGTCATTTGTGTAGACTCCTAGCCTCAAAGCATGTCTACCTATGAGGCAGTGTCCTGTTATAACTCCTATTGTAGAGCTTATATTTTGTCTGCTCAGGGAGATCAAACCTTTTGACCGTTTTAGGTCTATGCTTGGCCATATTTGTTTAGTTGCCAGGCAGGTGGTACCCTGTGACCATCTAGCATTTGTTGATTCTAGAGCATATTGTTTGAGAAGATGTTTGCATGTAGCAAGTGGTGTTCCTATGTTATGTTTTTGTCTAACAGTAGGCAGAAGTGTTCCGTTTTTGGCGAGCTCATCGGCCTTGCAATTTCCCGGAATGTCTCTGTGGCCCGGCACCCAAATAAGGTGAATATTAAACTGTTCTGTCATCTCATTCAGAGATGATCGACAATCGTGGACCAATTGAGAGTTAGTGGAGACAGACGCGAGAGATTTGAGGGCGGCTTGGCTGTCCGAGAAGATCCGTATATCCTTGCAAGATATAACGTTTTCTTTGAGCCAGGATAGTGCCTCTTTAATCGCCATTACTTCTGCCTGGAATACACTACATTGATTGGGAAGTCTGTATGAAAGACTGAGATTTAGTTGTTTTGAATAGATGCCACTTCCAACACCGTAATCGGTCTTAGAACCGTCTGTATAGAAGTGTACAGCATTGTCTTCCAGGGGTCTCTCTTCTTCCCAAGACGATCTTGAAGGGATGGAAACCAGGAAGTTGTTATCGAATACCATTTTTGGGGTGGTATAGTCTAAGCGATCTGGGATAGATCTGAAGTTGTCTAAGATGGTTGTATGACCAGTATTGTTACTGATCCATTGAGAGGTGGCTCTAAGTCTCACGCATGAGTTGGCTGCCACCATTTTGGAGAAGATGTCAAGAGGTGTTAGGTTTAAAAGCACTTCCAGGGCTGCAGTTGGTGTCGAGCGAAGTGCTCCTGTGATGCACATACCTGCTGATCGCTGGACTTTGATGAGTTTATTTAGATTTACCATCTTGTCCAGTGCGGTCCACCATATGACAACTCCATAAATGAGTATCGGTCTAATAACCGAGGTGTATAGCCAATGGGTTATTTTTGGGGAGAAGCCCCATTTCGATCCTATTGCCTTTTTACAAGTGAAAAGCGCTACGGTAGCCTTTTTTACTCTTTCATCAATATTTGCCTTCCAATTTAGTTTTTTGTCTAAAATGAGGCCTAAATATTTGGCTTGGTCGGAAAAGCTTAATGGTATTCCTTTAATCTTGGGTGGGTTAATCTGAGGAATTTTGTACCTTCTCGTAAAGAGTACTAATTCTGTTTTATGTGGATTGACGTCCAAGCCACACTGCTTAGCCCACTTTGTTAGCCTGTTTAAGGCATTTTGTAGGAGTTCTGAGAGAACTTGGGGATGTTTCCCAGATACAGATATTGCAACATCGTCAGCATAGGCAATCACCTTGAAACCCTCTGCTTCCATTGATGTTAGCAGTTCGTTTACTACCATGTTCCATAAGAGAGGCGAAAGGACCCCACCTTGGGGGGTACCTCGATTCACCGATCTGGTGGTAGTAAAACTTCTCATGCTGGAAGTTATTGTCCTGCTTTTGAGCATGAGACTTATAAGATCAATGAGTGGTTTCTCTAATTCCAGCTTGTTCATTGCTGTTGTGATCGCCTGGTAGCTGACGTTGTTGAAAGCTCCTTCGATATCTAGGAAAGCTACTAGATTATATTCTTTGTATTTGAGGGAATATTCAATACCACGTACCAGCGAATGAAGTGCTGTTTCTACTGATTTTCCCTTAGAGTACGCATGTTGAGCTGTGGAAATGAGACATGGTTTTAAATTATGTCTGATGTGAATTTCAATCAATCTTTCCAAGGTTTTAAGAAGGAAGGATGATAAGCTGATTGGTCGTAGATCTTTAGGGCTAACGTGAGAGGGTTTCCCTGCTTTAGGAATGAAGACTACTTTTGCCATTCTCCAGGCTTTAGGAATATATCTCAACCTTACGCAGCTCGTCAGAATGATTTCCAATGGTGGAATGATCATGTCAGAGCATTTTTGTAGTTCGGCCGGAATGATTCCGTCTGGTCCTGGAGATTTATATGGATCAAAGCTGTCTACAGCCCATTGCAGTTTTTCCCGCGTTATTAGATCAACTGTGTCGCTTGTAGCGGTTTGAGACTCTGATGTTGAGTTGTAAAGTATATTAGAGCTACCTGGAAAGTGGGTGTCTAATAACAGATTAAGAGATTCTTCATCTGTGGTAGTCCATGTGCCTGCATCTGTCGTTAAAGCACTAGGTATAGTTGGACTTTTTGAGAGAATTTTCCTGAGTCTTGAGGCTTCTGAAGTATTTTCTATTTTTCCACAGAAGTTTCTCCAAGAAGACCTCTTGCTCTTCCTTAATTCTTTTTTATATTGCCTTAGAGCTTGTTTATATAAGTCCCAATCAGAGGGGGATCTAGTGTATTTAGATCTATTGAAGAGTTTGCGACAGCTCTTCCTGAATGGTTCTAGATCTTTGTGCCACCAATGAGGTTTCTTTTTACCCTTTATAATGGTAATAGGGCATGAAGTCCTCATTGATTCGTTAAGGGCTTCGGTGAGATGATTTACCGAGAGGTCTAGTTCATCTTTGGTGGAGGGGCTTTTAAGAAGGTTGTGGTCAAGCAGTTGTGCGAGTACCTCCCTATATCGTTCCCAGTTAGTGTTACGGTGATTGCGAAATCCCGTAGATATATTTGCCACATCACTGAGATCAAACTGAATATATCTGTGATCAGAGTAGGAATTCTCTTTTGAGACATACCAGTTTGAAATCAGGTTATGGATCGAGTCAGAGGTAAGTGTTATATCAAGTACCTCTTTCCTGTTCTTGGTTACAAATGTAGGTTCATTACCAATATTATTAATGAGTAGATTAGTGCTTAGTATGTAATCAAATAAGGACTCACCTCTCTCATTTATGTCAGAGCTACCCCATACCGTGTGATGGGCGTTAGCGTCCATACCGATTAGGAGACCCACTTTCTTCGATTGCGCGTCCGCAATTGCCTTCCTTAAGGTGTTTCCTGGAACTGGGCTGTCGTGGCCAAGGTAGGAGGACATGAGCCAGTAGGTGGCTTTATCCGTTGTTAGGACAGCGGTGGTAGTGTCCTTGTCGCTGTAATTGGGGAGTAAAAATACATTTAAGTCTTTTTTTTACTAATATGCATGACCTTGGTTCACCTTTCTCCGATGTATATAATAGAGTATAACCAGGAGTCCTGAGGCCCCTGATGATGGAGTTAGAGACCCACGGCTCCTGTATCAAGACGATGTCCTCTTTGTTGCTATGCAGTCGGAGTACCAGGTTATTCGTGGCCATGATGGCGTGATGGAGATTAATCTGAACTAATCGCAGCATTGCTACTTTTAGCCAGATCAACCTCCACCACTGTTTTGTCGGCGTTTTCATCGTCTGAGGAGGAATGAAGTAGGATTTCCTCACTCAGAGTGTTGCCTAAGGTCGAGTCTTCAGTATCCATGTCGGAATTGCTGTCGACTATGGAATTAGCCTCCGCGTCGGATGGCTTGTTCGGGGCTTTGGAGATCGGTGGTTCCTCGTGTGGTGTTGCATCGACCTCCATTATTTGGGGTTGTGAAGCGTTTCCTTCCGCTGAAGGGGCTTCTGTGGGGGGCGCGTTAAGCGAATCTTCATCTTTTTTATAGATGCGAACTGTGACTTCGTCGAAACCATACTTAATCACGCCTTCGGTCGCGGCCAGTGGAGCTAGCGATTCCCTATTGATCACCAAGAGAGCTGATCTATAGCGACCCACTGTCTCCTTCTCAACCTTTGGGACTTTCCAGTCGTGAGTAGGCAGGCTTGGATTGCTGGTTTTGATTAATTTCAAAATCATATCCGGGCAGTTATGTAGAGCCGGGACCATTATACGTGCTCTTGGTCGGCAAGGGATATTCTCCCTTGTAACAACTTCGAGCTTGGCACCCGGCCAGACTTCTGGCAAGCCATTGACAGCAGCCCTGTACAGATCGAAAGATCTCTGATCTCCACAGGCGATGAGTTTGAGACTTATGTATACAAAAGTATATAAATGAAAATGAAATATTTTGGAAAAAAAAGAGACAAAAAAGAGTACACAAATAAAAAAGAGTAAAAAAAAAGAATTTGATGAAAAAAGAAAAAAGAAAAAAGAAAGATCGGAGTAAAAAAAAGAGAACATGTTCTCTTTAAAAGAGATGTGCTGGAAACCCTATTTTAGAGTTATATAATTTTCGAACAGATTTTCCTTTTTTATTTTAGAATCTGGGTTGGTAGATCGTGATTCACATAGCGATTCATCACGGCTCTGGCTATAGGCCGCGTTTATAGAATTGCATGTTTCTCCTAGATGCTTACCTCCATTATCCGTAGATAATGGCTCCCTTTCCTCGACACGATATTCTGGAAGAGGAAGAAAGCATGAAACTTGCATTTTCTTCTAGTTCTTTATATTTTGTTAGTTTTATTCTTATAAAATGTATTCTTTATAGATTTCAGTTTTTATTTTCCACAATTCTGGTAAATTTCTAATTATAAAGTTCAAAAATTTTTTTTAAAACTCATTATTTGGTATAGATGCCATTTTTCCGTTGAATGTTTTATGGCCGAGACAATTTACAGAATGAACAAAAATATCAAAGTTGTCAACATCTGTTCACACAGGTTGGTTGGTTGCATAAACCACTCAGGTTTTCAAAATATTTTGAAAACCATGCAACATTGTTTGGTTTTGCGTTCATATGATAGAACATTGATGGTTATCGAACCATGTTGTACAAAATGTTCTTCCCCTAATGGCCTAGAATCTTCTGATTGACCCTTATACTTATTATTCCAATCTCTTACTACGTTTATATGAGGTATTGAAGCGAGCTTGAAGCTCACCATTTCAATTCACCTCCAAATCGAGCTCTCAACTCAAATGACGAAAAACCTGGGTCGAAAATTCGACCCTAATCCAACTCGATCTTTCGATACTGCATATAAACGTAGTATCTAATCAGAAGAGTGAAACATACGATTTCTAACAGCCAATCAAGATCGCCAACATCACCGATCAAATTTGAAGACATTTGTTCCATTTCTACCGACCCAATCAGGATGATCACACTTACAAAATAACCATGTCGGCGGACATGGTTGAAACTTCGTATTAATTTGCTCGGAGACCAAGGCTTTTTTTTTTTTTTTATAATCGGCGCACACTCAAGGGGTTTGTATACCCTTAATATGCCAGAGACACAGTGTGAGCATTAAGAAAAAAGGTAAGGGTTAGAAAGGAGGTGTTGGTGTACATTGGTTTTGAATTCTTGAACATTGCAATGACTGGGAAAGACAGAGCGTGGCAAAGAATTCCACATTCGCGTAGTACGGCTGAAGAACGAATCTCTGTACTTCACAGTACGGCCGAAGTTGGGCTCGAGGGTAAACTGATGGGCATTCCTAGAAGTGCGAGTATTACGGTTAAATTGTTTAAGGGGAGGAATGCAGCTGGCTATTTCACTAGAGCATAGTCCGTTAAAATAACGGTAAAAAAGGGTGAGGCAAGAAACATTACGACGATGTTGGAGTGACGTAAATGAGTCAATGATGTTATTATCACCAATCATTTTAAAAGCTCTTCTTTGAATACTGTCCAAGAGACTTAAATAAGTTACTGGAGCACCAGCCCATAGATGGGAGTTATACTCAAGTTTTGGACGTATATAGGTTTTATAGATTGTAGCCAGATCAGAAGGAGAGAAAAATTTCTTGCACCGTCTCAGAAAACCCAAACATCTTGCGGCATTTTTGGCAACATCGCGTATGTGAGTGTTCCACAAGAGGTGGTTCGTGATGCACATACCGAGAATATCGAGATGTTCAGTTTCATTGATGCAAGTGCCACACATAGATAGTGGCAAGGGGGGTATATCTCGCTTTAACGATATAAGACAGCATTGGGTTTTCGAAGCATTAAATTCGACACGGTTTCTTATTCCCCATTGCACAATGCTGTTTAGGTCGTAATTTAATGTGCTTATCATATTTTGTCGTTGCAGTTCCACATCCGAAGAGGAGGGATGTGAGTCTGAAAACGAATATGAAAAGCTAAGAGTACTATCGTCAGCGAAACAATTAATTGGATTAGAAGTTACAGACAGGAGATCATTAATAAAAATGAGGAAGAGGGTTGGGGACAAAACGGAGCCCTGGGGCACACCAGCATTTATATTGTGGGTTTCAGACTTGAATCCGTCTAGTACAAGTTGTATTGAACGGTTCGAAAGAAAATTTCTAATCCAAAGAAGTAGGGATTCGTCGATCCCGAAAGTACGCATTTTCGATAAAAGAGCAAGATGCCAGACTTTATCAAATGCCTTTGAAATATCAAGTGCAATAATCTTACTTTCTCCGAAACAATGTAAAGATTTGTTCCACTTTTCGGTTAGATAAACCATCAAATCACCTGTGGACCTATTGCTACGAAAGCCATACTGCCGGTCATTAAGAAGCTTTCGTTCCTCAAGATATTTCTTAAGCTGATAATTAATCAGCGTTTCCATGACCTTAGAAAGAAGGGACGTTAGTGCGATCGGTCGATAATTAGAGGGAGAAGAAGATTTGCCTTTTTTGGGAATTGGCTGAACAAATGCAGTTTTCCAACTACTCGGAACGAGCCCTGAAGAATAGGACAGATGGAAAAGCTTACGCAGGGGTTTTGCTAGCGTGGAAGAACACCTCTTCAGAATAACAGCGGGGATACCATCCGGACCAGCGGATTTATGAATGTTGAGATCTTTCAGGACTCTTGCCACGGTACGAGTGCGAAAAAAGATTTGTCCCATAGAATCACTAACGCGCTCAAGAATTGGGGGAGTCATGACACTATCCGGCAAGGTGGAATTTGCGGCGAACTGCCTTACAAACAAGTTAGCTTTATCAATAGAGCTAACGAAAGGAGTGTCATTGACAACAAGCGTAGGAACCGAGGAAGAGGAAGAATTCCTCATATTTTTTACAAATGACCAAAAATTCTTACTGCCTTTGTAAGGCTAGGCGCGCACATTCAATCTTCAGCCGCGCAACTGCTCGGTTCAACCAATTAAAAAGTTTGTGTTTTGACACAAACTAAACGATTGCCTAAAATGAGTTCGCTATTTAGTGTAACATATCATTATATGCACCTGCGCGGACATTAAACCAAATAGTTCATCTGTTTTCTATAACCAACCAAACAGTTGCGCAGCCAAAAATCGAATGTGCGTGCCGAGCCTAAATAGTCTGAAGTTTTCTATGTAGCCACTAATTCAAAAAAAAAAAAGGAACTCTTATTTAGACCTATTACGAGATTCACTTTCTTGTATCTAAATTTATCGAGTTAAGCAAATGCACTGTATTAAAAATGACGACAACATATTGAATGATAAATTATATACTCCACTTTATGTGATGATGTTCCTATCAAGTACGATTGACAACCACGATCGATGTCCATGTAGTTACTACAAATTTTTTCTTATTTAATTCGAGTGACAACCCATCATGCGGAAATTACACTCTTACAACTTTTTTAACTTAGACTTTCATCATGTAAATTATTCTGACTCTCGCGACCCCTGTATATAAAAAAAAAAACAAAGATCCTTTCATATCACATCTCAGTATTGAGACGAAATGGAATTGAAGAAACTGACAATCAACAATTCAAATGAAAATATGTCATCGCGGTGTTTTCAAAACAATTCACAACCGATGATAATGGACAATAACCATTAACAAATAGGTAAGTAAATTTGATCTTATTACAAAAATTATTTAATAATATAATCTTTTATGTATATATTTAACTAGCAACTTCCATCCGAAAGTGACCAGACTCAACACACCCTTCACCTCAACAACAATAATACGAAAATGTAAGTGCCCAGTTTTACATATATGATACACTTTTCTTTCATTTACTATTTTTCTTTATTTCAGGAATATCAAGGAAGATATTACCAAACAGTAAGTTGAATTCATATAAATAAGATACTAAATTGTCTAATTGATACATTTTTGTTGGTTTTCAGCTGGAGGTGTCCATAACAAAGGCTCAGAATACCAGCATCACTCACAACTACCTTTTTACTAAAAATAAATTGCACAACTGTGTCGCACGAACTTGCTCTTATGTAAACGACTAAGAATTTCAAAAATGAATGTTATTAGAGAAAACTGTTCCTAGGGATAAAATTCATTTTTTAAATGACTAAGGCTTATTTGCTGATACAAAACATAAACACTTATGTTCCACATAAACTCTTATGTGACAGTTTACGTAGAGGAAAAAGTAGAACATAAGCGCTTAGGTTGAACATAAATATTTAAGTTTCGTTCCAGCAAATGGCCCTAAAACAACTCCTTTAGTAGTTGGAGCTAAACACAGGATGCCTCGACGGGTTCACCTTGATGCGGTGAGGAGGCTTACGTTTTAAATCCTCAGCTGGCCAGCTGGAGATTTACATCCTTAAACTCTCAGCTGGACAGCTGTAGTTTAAAAACAAACCAAGAAACCCAAACCTATGAACAAACTATGACAGACACAACAAAAAAAAAACAAAAATCTAGCGGGGATTTACGCTAAAGTGTCGGCAGAAGTCGCGGCTGCCGGCGAGGGCTTGGCTTTGTAAGAAGCTAAGTCGCCAGTGACAATACTTTACACTAACAAGGACAAAGACAAAACAACGACAATGACATACGAGGATGAAGACTTACTCCTCAACCCAATCAAGAATGGGCCACCTGCCCACTCATCGGCGGAGGCTACTCCTGCGGGGAACACTAGCGTGAGTGGATTGATGGGACCTCCTGCTTCGGGTATCGTTAAAACCTTTACCAAGGAACGGGCGGCTTCATCAATTCACAAAGCAAAGACAAAAACTGACATACAACATGAACCAACTACCGGAATATCATACTCACCTGCCAGACGTTGCATGGAGCACTCCGCTCCTACGGGTTTGAAGAGTGGTAAGATATCTCCGGGAGAGGTAAATGCAGGGATAACGCACATGAGGAACATTCAGGGCCACAGCCCCAAATGCAACTTGAATGCGTCTATCTCTTCTTTATCAGGGCAACAGAACGCTACGGACCCAATGAAGGAACAAACCAAGAAGCTTTCCGACACGCCAATCAGACGCTGCATGGAGCCACCTGCTCCTACGGGCCTGGGCGGTGTGAAGGAAGCTCATGGGGAGGTTGAAACGAATAAGGGACATACGGGAAACATCCTGGGCCTCAGCCCTACATATGACCTAAATGTGTATTGTTCCTCTAAACCAGGTGAACTCATTGGTAACGATACTCTAAACAGTGACATAACTGACAAGACAGTTTTGGAGAATCCAACCTTGCAACGCAAGGCAGTGCCTGCAGTGCGGGGCACTGGGCAACTAATGGAATTTCGGATCCTTGATGAGGTAAATGAGGCTATCGTAAAGAGCCGGCCACCGTCACTCTTCAGTACTCTCAGTACCTTCCAGGGATTCAAAATGCTGACATGTGAAGATGAACACACTCTCACATGGCTGCAAGATTTCACAAAAAAAGCTGAAGCTCCGTTGCCTAACGCTGACCTTCGCCTCATGGGAAGGAAGGAAATCAGTGATTTTTCAAGACCCAGAGCCAAGCTTACTATGAAAAGACCGCTCATCCCGAAGGATCGTATTGAAAGATACCTCAGATCACTCAATACTGACCAACTTAGTCAGAATTGGGAAGTAGCTGAGATGGGTGAAAAAACAAAAGATGGCACAGAAGTGGTTGTGATCTTAAATCATAAATCAGTACCGCTTCTAAGGAAGATTGATTTTAAGGTGCGGGTCGGTACAAACCGATGCAAGCTGCGGCTGTTATCAACCAAGAAAAGGTAAACAAGGAGGTTGGGGTTTTAAAAACAATATGAAGTTAATTCAAATAAATCTCCACCACAGTAAAGCCGCCAGTGCCAACTTGGTCTACCTCATGGAGAGTAGACAGATAGACATTGCCCTGATTCAAGAACCCTGGATATCAGGTGGCAGAATAAAGGGCCTACACTCCAAAGAACTGACGCTGTACAAGACTACAAATGTAGGCATTAACAGTAGATTTAGAACATGTATTGTAGCTAGAAAACCGATTAAACTCTTTCTTCTATCCACATATAGTTGTTTAGACCAAACGACGGTCAAACTTGAACGCGCTGGCCTCCCACCACTAATCATAATATCATGCTATATGCCGGGTGACGGAGTAGAGGGACCACCAGCTGAGATGACGAAGCAGATCATACAACGGGCCGCACTGGAGAAATGGGATGTCGCTATGGGCTGTGATGCCAACGCACACCATTCTCAGTGGGGAAGTACCGACACCAACGATAGAGGTGAGTTACTTTTTGAATTTATTATAGAAAATGATATTTTAGTAGCGAATAGGGGCAACGAGCCCACTTTCATTACCAAAAATCGTAACAAAGTGCTCGATGTTTATTAGCTCGATAATTATTCGCAACTCGGACACTATTTCCATAGACCAGTGGAGGGTATTAAAAGACGAATCTTTCTCTGACCACAGGCTCATAGAATTTCTAATACCCGACACCAAAGATCCTCGAAAACCATTTAGAAATCTCAGGAAAACCAACTGGTACATTTTTAATAGGGAAGTAGTAACCGGAATACAAAAGCTGAATACTAATGCGATACAAAAACCCGAGAATATAGACAAAGCTACTGATAGTTTCACAGAGGTTCTTGGTAAAGCATTGGAAAAAGGCTGTCCAACGAAACCATGGGGACAGGGTAAGAAGAAATCACCCTGGTGGACAACTGAACTTGGCAACATCAGGAAAGAAACAAGGAGACTTTTTAATGTTGCCAAGCGCACAAGAGCAGAAACTGACTGGGAAACGTACAAGTCCAGTCAAAAGAATTTCAAGATGGAAACACAAAGAGCCAAACGTAGCTCGTGGAGAACATTCTGCAGTCAAATTGAGAGTGCTAACGAATTACCCCCCTATTATGGAAGATAACTCAACTATAGTTTAGTTGTAATTCTTAAAATTGGTATTATCGATTACAACCAGTTGACTGTCAAAGCACAACCAGTTGTCGATTAGCAGACAACTAACAAAATGGTCGACTTTTCAGTTGTCTCTTCGTATTATGTAAGTAAGTTGAGTTGTGCTTCAGTTGTAATAAGCGTCAAAATCAGACAACTGGTTCGAAGCAGTTGTGTAGAACATTTTAATGAAAAAATCTGCATTCGGATAAAAAATATGGACACAAAACAGGAAGTTAAACAACAATTTTAATAAAAATAGAATAAAATGAGTGTATTTTAGTTTGAAAACTACATGGCCATCACAATTTGAACGACTTGTTGCTCTATGTTAGCTGAGCATTTAGCCATTTTCCACAAATGAGTTCCTCAATCACATCACTTTTGGCAACTTCCTTCGCTCATGAAACGAAGAGCAGTAGCAAGTTTAACAATTGGTGGAATCGCTGAGGAACGTTGGTTGTTTTAGGAAAACTATTTCGAATCAAAAAAATGCATACTTTAGGAATAGAAGTGTACATGAGTTTATTAAATATACGGATATTCTTTTTTATTTTGGCTACATTAAGGAAATTTTCATCTTCCAAGCCACCGAAAAACAAATCGAGAACTTACCATCACACAATTTCTTATTCTTGGTTTTGTATGTATTTCATGTTAAGCAGCTGGTTTTGACAGCAAATCGACTCCTAAAAGACGGCAACGTATTTTTTCATTACAACTGATTTTATTTGACTTGCATAATACGAAAAATTTGTTTGGTTGGCTAGGAGTTGAGTTGAGTTGACTAAGTTGAGTTGTAATCCATAATAGGGGCATTCATAAATTTATCTTTTAACAATGAAAGTATGCTTTACTTATTATCAATGCAAAAGTCAAATTTTTTTTATTGCATACTTTTTCGATTAATTTGAATTTTAAAAAAATGTAAAAAGCTTTCTAGTTAATAGCGTAGGTAGCAAATCTCGAAATCAAATTCAAAATCAAATATAATCTAATCATAATCACTTACCGAGCTTTTTCATATGTTTTTTTTTTTTTTCTTGTACTTGCTGTTTGCTTAAACTTTTATCGATGATTCAGCCGTCGTCGAGGTGGTGCACCGCTCCGACGTTGATGATAATTATTTTGTTTGAACTATGATGATTGTTGTTTATTTTGTCATGTACCTGTTTTTAAGTAAATTAAATTTGAAAGGATTTAAAATCGAAATATTTGCTTTTCTATTAGAAACCTAGTCGGAGTTAGTTTAGAAATCAAAAGTTTGAATTCACTTTACTTTGTTTTAATTTTTCTTGTTTGTTTCTTTTCCTATTTTTGGTAATCTTTAGTTATTTAGTTTAGTTCGTAAGTTTGAATTTAAACCTTGTAAGTTATTTTAGTTTAAAAATTTGAAAATTAGGATTTTAAGATTAACTTTAATGCATGCGTAGTGGATAAATAATTGAACTAATAACTGGTATAAGTATAGATAATAAGTAGGTACTTAGCTTTTTAAATAAATAATAAATTGATGTTCTATAAACTGCTGATGTAATTGCTGTGTGTTCTTGTTGTTGGATGTGTTGAATTGTATGGTGTTGCTGTTATGAATGTTCTGTGTGATGGTTGTATGATCTTGCTGTGACGGATGTTCTGTGTGATTTTATGGTATGTAGTGTAGATGGTTTTATTATTTCGTATTTACAGATGAGTGATGTATAGATGGTCGAATGATCTTGCTGGATGTGATGTATAGATGGAGTCGTAAATTTTTGCTGGTATGGATGGGTTGTATGGATGTATGGATGTGTAGTGTAACTGGTTCTATGATTTTGCTGTTATGGATGTTCTGTATGGATGGTTGAATGATCTTGTATTGTGGATGTTTGGTGTGGATGGTTGAATGATTTTGCTGAAGATGGTGTAGAATGAATGTTTGGCTTGGTCGGCTCGGTTTTGCACAGCTTGGCTCGGCCTGGCGTTGCTGGCTGTGACGCTCTCGTGTTTTTGCTTGGCCCAATGCTGGTGTTATGTTTCGAGCTCAGATGTTAGTTGTTGGTTTCTGCTGCGTGGGTATCAGTTTTCTTGGCGTGGCTGGGTTAGAAGGGAAACAACATTTTTAAATATGCGTCGAATGAAATACTTAGTAAACGCATTTGTTACCTTTGAGTTTTCCGTTCAAAAAAAAACCTTTTGCCTTTTTTTTTTTTTGGTTTTCACTTTAGTTTTTTTATGGTTTTCACTTTGATTTGATTAATACAAAAAAAAATGCCAGTTCCAATAGGATTTTAACCAAAAAAATCCAATTTTGTTTTATAATGGATTTTTCGAATTTTTGACATATTAGTGTGACAAAATTTTATACTTTTGATCAAAATTCTGGAAAACAGAAAAAGGCGGGAAACAATATTTCACCCATACTAATATTTTACTTAGTATTAGTTAACGAATACAAAAACTCTTTAACTTCTCTTATACTGTTCCACGTAATTCTTGATAATTGTTTTTACTTCATCTTAGTTTGTCTTCTTTTTGCCTTTTTTTCCTTACGCCTAAGCGTGGTCCAGTGGTCTCGTTGCTGGTTCCATCCATCCCCTCTCCTATTCAGGTTCGAATCCTAGATTTTCCACATTTTTTTTTATATTATTTCAGCATATATACCTTTTTTTATTTTTAACAACTACACGATTTCATATACATTTCTTTTTGTTTATTTTTTCTTATTTATCTTCTACAAAAAATTTAATATCGTCTGTCACTTGCATGTTCTAACAATCTGCATTGTGAATGTTATTTTTCTCGTTATACGATAAATTTAAATGCGAGGAGATTGTTAGCAATCAAATTCAAATCTGAACCGATTCGCAACGGTTGAACGTATCTACTATCCTATAAGAACCTAAAATTATGCTACCTACTTTAAATACCTACATCACATGAATCCATTCAAATTTTTCAAACTGTCCTACAACCTTTCCATTTAAATATATTAAACTGTTATACAGTCATTTCTCACACTCTCCCCTGCTAATTTCTCCTTCGCCCGTGCTGTGTTTAAAACATTATAAGGGTCTCGTAACATACCCTTGAGCGCGAGTGAATTATAAAAAAAAAAAAAAAGAAGAAACGGATTTAGCTACAAAAAACTCAAAACAACCGGAAACTTCTCTGTGAAAGAAATGATATTAAACTCATGCGAGTGAAGTATCTGAGAAAAATCCGGGAATACAGAACAAAAGGATTTGATATCATTTATTTGGACGAAAGCTATATTCATAGCTCACATACAAGGCCACGGGCTTGGACTGATGACAATAGCAATTTCAAAGGAAAAGAGGCTGATAATGGTGCATGCAGGTGGTGAAAAAGGTTTCGTGAAAAACTCCTTACTTTTATTCAAATCTGGAACGAAAACGGGAGACTATCACGACGACATGAACTTCAAAAATTTTTGCAAATGGATCCAAGAACAAGTTTTGAATAACTTGGAGGAACCTTCAGTTATTGTAATGGACAACACCTCGTACCACAATAAATTAGAAGAAAAACAAATTACTTCTGCTAGCAAGAAATCCGAGATGATACAATGGCTAACCGAAAACAATATTCCGCATACTATACAGATGTTGAAACTTGAACTGTATATATTTGGGCAACTGTCAAGGCAAGAGTAGGTTCACGAAACACAACATTCAATTTATTGGATGTTCAAAAATTAGCAGAGGAAGAATTTTCAAAAATAACGGCTGAAGACTGGCGAAAAGTGTGCGAAAAAGCCATAAGAACTGAGGACGAATACTTTTCTCACGACCTGACGTGGGACACAATTTCGGATTCAGTTATAAATAATCCAGGTGACGATTCTTCAAACCGACTATGAAAGCGACATTAGTTCTTAAAACTAATTATATGTAAATGAACATTTATTATTTAAATTATATTATTGTTATTTATATTATTGTTATTTTATTATTACTAGCCGACCCAGCTCTCGAAATTCGACTGCCAATTTATTTATTATTTATTATTTATATTATTGGCAGTGTTTTCAAGCATATTTATTAAATTAAATTTTATTTTATGTAAGTAATATGCAAAGTGTTCGACAGTGCAAAAACAAAAATGACCCACAGTGTGTAAATGCGTGTCTCAAGTATATTCTGCACATCTCCGTAACTGTGGCTTTCCAACCATATAAAATTTATCGAAATCGGTTAAATACTTTGGGAGAAAAGTGTACCACAAAAAACATGTTTGCCGTTTTATTATATGATGTTTTATATTTATTTCTGAAGTACAAATTTATAATAATTATTTTAAGGTAAAATAAATTCTTAAAAACTCGTAGGTAAAAATTATTCAAACTCGTAAACACTAATCTAACTAATTAACACTAATCTACAATTAATCCCAAAACCCCACAGGTCAAAAAATAGTAAATACATATATCAAATGAACACTAACACCATAAAATAAATATAAACATAACGCCCCAGGAACCTTTCTGTTGCTTAGCCACAAATCATAAAACATAGAAATAAACAATAATCCCTAAACTATTTGTCAAAGCAAAGTTGAGTTAGGCACTGTAAGATTTAAGGAAAAATCTCTACTCATTAAATATCTTGCGCACCATTTTTGTTCTTTTAAATCCTCTCTCTGCGCAACCGACCGTTGGCCAACTGAATTGGTTCAAGCTATACACGTTTTTACATGAGATTTGAGTTTGCTTCTGCGGTAGACCTACCTTTAAGCATTATTTTGTATCTTAGATTTAAGTTAGTTCTTATTCACGTCTCAAATAAAGAGGATCTCTGAAGATCCATTTAAATCTTTTAATAATTTGTTGCGTTTTCATTTGTCCCTCCACGTTGAAGGAGAAGAATATATTTATATATTTTTTTCAAATCCCAGAGGATTTGCAACATAACTTGCGCGATTTAAAGGTTTGAAATTGGAAGCCTTTCTACTTACCATCTTAAAAAACGTGCTGCCGGCAGTACTTCGTGGGATGAGGAAACGTGAGTAATCTTTTAATGATTTCAATTGGTACATATACATACATAATAAATAGAAATATATATCATACATATTATATACATATATTAAATTGATCTTCGCGGAATAAGGCAGATCCAGAAAAAAAATAATTAAAGACCATTTTTGGGTTGTTTGGTTTCATCATTTACTTTTTTATTTTTATGATCCATTTTTATTGAATTTCTCTCCTTTAATTACTTTTCTTAATTTTAAATTTTTTTTTTTACTTTCCTTTTTTTATTACTTTTCATAATTTTTAAATTTGTTTATACTTGTTACATCTACGGCCTATGACCAATATTGAAACAATTAAATTTTTGTATTTTGAATTTTAAAATTGCGTTGTTTTGATTACATCAATGATGTCCTAATTTTCTCTTGCGGTAGTGTGTAGAGGCCAGGCCAAGCCGGCTTTCTAGAAGAGTAGAGAAAGAGACTATATGACGAATTACGAACGTTTGGTACTAGTACGCGACGCTACGAACATTTACCATGACTTAACAAGATGAATTACAAACTTTTTGGGAACTAGTACGCGACGATACGAACATCTACCATAACTTGACATAACGAATACGAACTTTTTGGACCAGGGACGCTACAACAGACCAAAACTACTATATGACATAAGATGACTAGAAACATGTAACGATACGTACATTTGACTATAATAGGATTATGAGTGGAGGTTACGTTAGGGGCTATCTCCAGAGATTTCGGCCAAGGAGATAGCAATGGTTGTATCTTAGATACAAGGGTGGGATGGCTAACCTTTGACACCAACATCTGTCAATGCTTTTGACGATCGGACGAACCACTGTATGGGGGAGACAGTGGGGTTGAGTTCCAATCTTTTTTTTGGAAAGAAGATTGTTTTTGGTTAGATTTAGATTAGATTAGTTTAGGTTAAGAAGCAAAAGACATTCTTATATAGAATTTCTTTATATCCAAAAGGATATACATTTAGTGAGTAGGGTTTTAGGTATAGTTAGAATTAAGATACTCAATCTTCTGTTCCAAGGGAAATCGACTCAAGCCTCATTCTTTCTCACATATAGTGGCATAGGTCACTAGATTTGTGTAAATCCTTTTTTTAGTTATTCCTGTCATATACTATATCCTTTCCCCTTCCCTTCCCTTTTCCTTTAACAAGGCATGGACATTTTGTTTGCTGAGTGAGAGATACTTGGAGAGGGGCAAGAACCACCCCATCCTTCGAGCTTAGGCCGAGCGAAGAGCAAGCATGCCACCGCCCTTCTCCAATATCAAAATAACACCCCCGTGGTAAAGCTCTACCTTTGATGGACAAACTTCTTGGTCAATATACAAGAAGCATGAGGCAGCTTCCACAATAAATGGCTGGGATGAGGCTGACAAGTATATAGCCTTAACCATTGCTCTTAGAGGAGCTGAGTTATTACAAACCATACCAGCAGATAAGAGTGGCGACTTTAA
This sequence comes from Chrysotoxum bicinctum, assembly GCA_911387755.1. Taxonomy (NCBI): domain Eukaryota; kingdom Metazoa; phylum Arthropoda; class Insecta; order Diptera; family Syrphidae; genus Chrysotoxum; species Chrysotoxum bicinctum. The sequence continues at coordinate 119,808,182 of OU426987.1, forward strand.
TTTATTGGTTGAGGCTATAGACAAACGCTTTGGCAATAGCTATATGAAGGAAGTCTTCAAAGTACAACTCAATTCCAAAGTTCAGAAGAGGGGGGAAACTCTACAACAACTGCAAGCGGACATTGAAAAGCTTGTTCATCTAGCATATCCAGATGTTGGAGAGGAAATTTGTAACCGGTTTGCAGTTGAGGCATTTATTCGCGCCATTTCCGACATACATTTTCAAAGGGCCGTGCGAACTGCTGGAAAACGAACGCTTTCTGAAACATTAGCGTTTGCCTTGACAATGGAAGCAGCAGAGCAAGCTTCTTACGGAGTACATCGACTTAGAGAAGCCATCGTCGAAGAATGCTCATGCCAAAGAACTGATGTCCAAAGGAACCAACGAAACGGACTTGCAAAGTGCTGGAATTGCAACAAGACCGGACATTTACAGCGTCAATGTCGATTACCACCAAGAAGAGCTTATCAACATTGTGGACACGGAGTTTCAAACTCAGAACAAGGTAACAATAACACCAGTGTTACTTCCCGAACAGTTTCCCAACAGGGAAACGAGTAAGAACCAACTTCGAGGGGCAGAAGCTGGTTTCTGGTATCGATGGCCCCAGAAACACCATCCAGGTCTCTCAGACTAAACGAGACAATAAAAGTCTGACTGTCGGGGCAACTTTAAATGGCAACAAACGTGTAGTCACAAGACCTAGTACACATGAATTGGCTACACAACACCAATAGCTACCGTCTAAGAACTGCCACAGGAGAAGCAGCTAGGGTTTATGGTGAAGTCCGACTTGGAATTCGAATTCCAGATCTACAATTCTCATACAAATTTTTGGTGGCAGATATATGTGACGAGTGCATCATCGGAATGGACTTCATGAAAGAACATCGTGTAGTTTTGGATATCGGCAACCAGGTACTCAAATACCAGAATACAGATATTCCAATGATCTATGGGCACGAAGGAACAACAACTCTAAGGACTGTCATCAAGGAAGACGTGATTATTCTTACTTCTTCTGAAGTATTTGTTTGGACAAAATTAGAAGGTGAGTGTGGACGCCATCGATACCTAATGGTGTAACCAGAGCCAGATTGTTCTTCCCAAAACGTCATCATTGGGAAGACACTTGTGGCTCCTTAGAACAATATGGTCCCCGTACGGATACTCAACACCAAACCGTACGATGTTAAGTTGACGAAAGGAGAAGTTATCGGTAAGTGCGAATCTGTCGCAGCTATAACACAAATTGACGCTGAAACACCGAAAAAGACATTAGACCCTGAGGAGCTCAATACCATCAAGGCAAAGATAATCAATTCATCTAACCTAGACCAACATCAGGTTAAAACGGCAGAAATCCTTCTGAATGAGTATGTCGACATTTTCGCTTCACCAAACGGGAAATATGGAAGGACATAAATGGTGCAGCATCAAATAAATACAGGAGATGCAAGACCAATTCGTCAGCCCGCAAGACGTATGCCCCTGGCCAAGCAAGGTGAAGCTGAGGAAATGATTACCACCATGAAGAAGGATGGTTTGATTGAGAACTCCAAGAGTCCTTGGGCGTCACCAGTGGTGCTAGTCAAAAAGAAGGACGGAAGTACACGGTTTTGTGTTGACTACCGAAGGTTGAATGATGTGACCAAGAAAGACAGCTATCCCCTGCCTAGAACCAGTGACACCTTAGATGCGATGGAAGGAGCACATTGGTTTTCAACACTGGACTTGAAAAGTGGATATATGATGTTATCTTTAATGGAAAAACATACGACCAACACTGCAAGAACCTAATAAGGGGTGTGTTCCAGAGACCTCGAGAGGCTAACCTTAAACTGAACCCAGAAAAATGTGCACTGTTCAAGATTGAAGTAAAGTATTTGGGACATATCATCTCGTCCCAAGGAGTCAAGACTGATCCTGAAAAAGTTGACACCATCAAAAATTGGCCAACACCACAGGACAAACATCAACTACGAAGTTTTCTTGGTCTTGCTACTTATTACAGACGTTTTGTTAAGAACTTTGCCGGAATTGCGAAGAGTTTGCATCAGCTTACGGAAAAGAACAAGCAGTTTAGATGGTCAGGTGAGTGTGAAAAAGCCTTCCAAGAACCGTCTATGCAATGCTCCGGTGCTCATCTATCCGACTCCAGGCAAATCTTTTATCATCGATGCTGATGCAAGCAACGTGGGAGTCGGCGCTGTTCTGTTACAAGTGCACAATGGCGAAGAAAATGTTGTCGCCTATTTCAGCAAAGTACTGTCGAAGACCGAAAGGAATACTGTGTGACCAGAAGAGAGCTCTTGGCACTCATCTTGGCAACAAAACACTTCCACAAATACATCTATGGACAGAAGTTTCTTCTACGAACCGATCATGGTGCTCTTAACTGGTTGTTGAACTTCAACAACCCAGAAGGACAAGTCGCAAGGTGGATAGAAAGACTGCAGACTTACGATTACGAAATTCAACACCGAAGGGGAAAGCTGCACTCAAATGCCGACGCGTTATCCCGAAGTCCTTGTAAAATAGACTGCAAGCATTGTAGGCGACAAGAAGAAAAGGAATCCATCAACACTCTGCGAATAAGGGCTGACCCCATTTGCGGATGGAGCAATGAAAAAATAAGATCTGCTCAACAAGAAGAACCCCCCGACATTGAACCACTTCTCGCATGGAAAGAACATGAAGAAAAACCCGCATGGAATGACATTTCCGATAGGAGTCCAGTTTTAAAGGCCTATTTGGCACAATGGGACTCAATTCATGTGCAAGAAGGTGTTCTTCGGCGAAAATGGGAGTCCGCTGATGGTAAATCCCATGTGATGCAGCTTGTGTTACCTCAATCAAAAATTAAAGAGGTTCTTCGAGAAATCCATGATGGACTTTCAGGAGGCCATTTGGGAGTCAACAAGACGTTAGAAAAAGTGAGACAACGATTCTACTGATTGCATGTAAGAGACGACGTTGAAAAGTGGTGTCGAAATTGTGACGCTTGTGCTGCAACCAAAGGACCTGGTAGAAAACTGCAAGGAAAAATGATGGAATATAATGTTGGGTCCAGCGTTGCCGCGAAGGAAAAAGTAGAGAGAGAGAGAGAAATTTTTTGGGGGCCATTTGACAAAAGTTGGGGCCAAATATTTTACTTACAAATCCGTCCTTAAAACATTAAACTACAATTTATTAACATTTGTATTTATTCTTATTTATTTATTGTTAATGCATTATTTATTTAATGCCTTCTGAAATCTATGTAGCAGGCAGCAGAAGCAAATCTTGACTCTGTCGTCTGATTTGATATGTTGGGAATTACCTTAAAATATCTTTAAAAAATATAAATCACTCCAGTAATATTATTTAAATATTTATATAACTTTTCCATATTTTAATTCAATATATGAATTGACAACGAACGTATAAACAACAAGTGGTGAAAAAAAACACATGTCTATACGATTTATTTATTTATTTTTATTTCATCAAGCAGATTTGTACAAACTAGCCTTTCGCCTTGTGTCGAAATTCGACAGAAAATGAAATCTAAAAAACCTAAGTTTTCTAAATTATTTGAAATTTAAAGTAAGTTTTTTGTTTAATATTATTTTTTTGAAATGTGCACAGTGTTCAACAGTGCAAAAACAAAAATGACCCACAGTGTGTAAATGCGTGTCTCAAGTATATTCTGCAACTGTGGCTTTCCAACCATATAAAATTTATCGAATTCGGTTAAATACTTTTGGAGAAAATGGTACTCGTACCACAAAATTTATTTAAGGCTATTTATATATAGATATAGATAATATATAATCTTACAGACTACCGAATCAAATTTTTTTATTGAAAAATAGAAAAACCAAATAATAAATTAATGGAGCAAACAAAATAAAATTATAAACTTAATATAAAAGAATAACTTAATACCCCCAAGCAATATGTGCTTCTTAAAAGATTCTCGACTTTGTTGAGAAAAAAATATCATCATTATTACAAATACTGTTAGATTCTCTAATGCATCGAGTTAAAGGTTCATTTAGATTATAGTGTACCCGATGATGTGGTTCATTAAAAAGGAAACGGGATCGCAGATGCATTGACGAAGCATACACATTCACAAGAAACAAAAGAAAAAGGCAATTTATATGGGATGTATTAAGATCGCGCAAAAATATTATCGCAACATTTTTACGACGAACGACAAGAGATTGTAGGTCAAGAAGTGTTTTATAAGTTGGGGTGTGAATATTGTATGTTTGGATGTTTTCAATCATATTAGAATAAACTTGAAAAAAATGGATCCCAAATCACACAGCAATATTCCAACGATTTTTTTTTTTTTTTTTTTTATAATCAGCACACACTCAAGGGGTTTTTTGTATACCCTTAATATGCCAGAGACACAGTGTGAGCATTAAGAAAAAAGGGGAGGGTTGGAAAGGAGGTGTCGGTGTACATTGGTTTTGAATTCTTGAACATTGCAATGACTGGGAAAGACAGAGCGTGGCAAAGAATTCCACATTCGCGTAGTACGGCTGAAGAACGAATCTCTGTACTTCACAGTACGGCCGAAGTTGGGCTCAAGGGTAAACTGATGGGCATTCCTAGAAGTGCGAGTATTACGGTTAAATTGTTTAAGGGGAGGAATGCAGCTGGCTATTTCACTAGAGCATAGTCCGTTAAAATAACGGTAAAAAAGGGTGAGACTAGAAACATTACGACGATGTTGGAGTGACGTAAATGAGTCAATGATGTTATTGTCGCCAATCATTTTAAAAGCTCTTTTTTGAATACTGTCCAAGAGACTTAAGTAAGTAACTGGAGCACCAGCCCATAGATGGGAGTTATACTCAAGTTTTGGACGTATATAGGTTTTATAGATTGTAGCCAGATCAGAAGAAGAGAAAAATTTCTTGCACCGTCTCAGAAAACCCAAACATCTTGCGGCATTTTTGGCGACATCGCGTATGTGATCGTTCCACAAGAGGTGGTTCGTAATGCACATACCGAGAATATCGAGATGTTCAGTTTCATTGATGCAAGTGCCACTCATAGATAGTGGCAAGGAGGGTATATCACGCTTTAACGATATAAGACAGCATTGGGTTTTCGAAGCATTAAATTCGACACGGTTTTTTATTCCCCATAGTACAATGCTGTTTAGGTCGTAATTTAATGAACTTATCATATTTTGTCGTTGCAGTTCCACATCCGAAGAGGAAGGATGTGAGTCTGAAAACGAATATGAAAAGCTGAGAGTACTATCGTCAGCGAAACAATTAATAGGATTAGAAGTTGTAGACAGGAAATCATTAATAAAAATGAGGAAGAGAGTCGGTGACAAAACGGAGCCCTGGGGCACACCAGCGTTTATATTGTGGGTTTCAGACTTGAATCCGTCTAGTACAACTTGTATTGAACGGTTCGAAAGAAAATTTCTAATCCAAAGAAGTAGGGATTCGTCGATGCCGAAAGCACGCATTTTCGATAAAAGAGCAAGATGCCAGACTTTATCAAATGCCTTTGAAATATCAAGTGCAATAATCTTACTTTCTCCGAAACAATGTAAAGATTTGTTCCACTTTTCGGTTAGATAAACCATCAAATCACCAGTGGACCTATTGCTACGAAAGCCATACTGCCGGTCATTAAGGAGCTTTCGTTCTTCAAGATATTTCTTGAGCTGATAATTAATCAGCGTTTCCATGACCTTAGAAAGAAGGGACGTTAGTGCGATCGGTCGATAATTTGAGGGAGAAGAAGAGTCGCCTTTTTTCGGAATCGGCTGAACAAATGCTGTTTTCCAACTGCTCGGAACGAGCCCAGAAGAATAGGACAGATGGAAAAGCTTACGCAGGGGTTTTGCTAGCGTGGAAGAACACCTCTTCAGAATAATAGCGGGGATACCATCCGGACCAGCGGATTTATGTATGTTGAGATCCTTTAAGACTCTTGCCACGGTACGAGTACGAAAGAAGATTTGTCCCATAGAATCATTAACGCGCTCAAGAATTGGGGGAGTCATGACACTAAACGGCAAGGTGGAATTTGCGGCGAACTGCCTTACAAACAAGTTAGCTTTATCAATAGAGCTAACAAAAGCAGTGTCATTGACAACAAGCGTAGGAACCGAGGAAGAGGAAGAATTCCTCATATTTTTTACAAATGACCAAAAATTCTTACTGCCTTTGGGACATTGCAGTATTTTTTGCCTTGATTTTTGATCGTGTAAAAATTTGGTCCGTCGAATATGGGCGTTGCAGGCCTTCCTGGCTTGTTTGAACTTTTTCCGGTTTTCTTCAGTTGGGTTGGCTCTAAAACAACGGAAGCTTACCTCTTTTTCCTTGATAACCTCTTTACAGCTCAAATCAAACCATGAATTATCCTTGGGTCTGATACTTTTAACCCTATTCGGGATAAAATGTTTCATTCCCAAAAGAATTATTTTAGTTATCATATCTGCGCTGGAGTCTACGTCACTATCGAGGAAGCATAGTGACCAGTTAAAGATCCTGAAAAAGTTATTCAAACCGCACCAGTTGGCTTTCTCGTACTGCCATACGGTTCTTCTAGGAGCTCTTTCTCTAACTGGGTTTGTTTGACACGAGAAATTTGCAGATATAACACTATGATCAGATGTGCCTAGAGGTGTCAGTACACTTATTGTGTATTTATCAGGGTCAGAGGTAAGGAACAAGTCAAGAGTATTTTCTGCTCGGCCATTAACGTCCGATATTCGAGTGGGCTCGTTGACAAGCTGAGAAAGGTGGCTAAACTCAGCAAAAATCTCAACACACATTCCTTCGGGTGTTGTCTGGCCAGAATGGCGAAGCCAAGAAGAATTGTGAACATTGAAATCGCCCGTAATAACGATTTCAGTGCGAGGATATAGGGAAACAATTCTTTGGATGGAGTCGGATAGAGCATCAAATTCGTGAGAAGTCGAAACTCTATTCAGATTTGGGCTTCGATAAACAAAACAATAGTGAATGATGTGCTTATTAATGGAAAATTTAAACCACATAAAATTGAAGAAGGAGTTGGTGCAGCGACCATATTGTGGTAAGAACTGGTAAGCAACATCATTCCTAATGTAAATGGCGAGACCGTGGTGGGAAAAGAATAATGGTACCAAGCTATACCCATGAATAAGAAATTCAGCAGGATCGGAATCCTCACCTACTTGGGTTTCGCTCAGTGCCATAACAGCTGGCCTGTTAGAAACAGTGTGGATATACACAGCCAGAAAATTCGCTCTCAGCCCACGAATATTACAATGGTCTACTCTAAAATAACCAGCCATTGCAATATAAAAAAAAATAACTAAAACCAAAACAGACGAAATCTAAGAAAATCACTGTAAAGACTAATTAAAAAGTCGTTTCAATACAACATCACTAAGAAGTGTTATGCCTTTAGTAGTGACGTTGAATCGATCCGAACCCTAACAGTCAGAACAATAATTCTCTATACATCCGTTATTGTATGACCTAGCAAATGCAAGCACTGAGAGAGCTTATATATAAGCTCAGCACAATGCATGCATCCACCAGGCCACACAACTGTAGGAAAAAAAGAAGAGGAGAAAGGAAAATGTCACTTACTGTGCTCCGACATACGTAGGTATTTTTTTGTTGTTATCTCCTGAGTGCTTGTTTATTTGTTGTTGTATATTTGGCTATTTCTTTCTTATTGAGTGTTATTTAATTTTTTTTTTGGATTTATTAAAATTGTCTATTGTTTTTTTTTTTAGATTTGATTTTTTTTGTTATATTGTTTGGTTTTATGTTTGTTTTTATATTTAAGCGCGTCAGCGACGACGGGAACGGGGACGGAGGCACAACAACGAACGGAGGCAGAGCGCGGCACCGATGACCTTACATACGCAAAGAAAGAGATCGAAGAGTAAAAGGATCAGTAAACTCTTTAGAGTTCCGATTAATGAATCGTAACATAACGTTAGCCTTAGCAATCACAGTCTATATGGGATTTAAAGCAGAGTTTCTAATCAAACATGATACCGAGATCTTTCTTTGCGTTAAGTATTGAGAGTTCCGTACCTTCTATAGAATATTGAAAAGAAATAGATGATAGGCTTCTAAAACATGATAAATATTGACACTTTGATACGTTCAAGAACAGCTGATTAGCTAAACACCATTCAGACAAGCGATGAAGATCAGATTGGAGTAAATGACAATCATTAATTGACGTAACACAACTGAATATTTTATTGTAATCCGCAAACATCAAACAAGAAACATTTTTTAAGAAATCAATGATATCATTGATCAGCAGCAAGAATAGAAGAGGGCCCAAGTGACTTCCTTGTGGTACTCCTGATGTGACCTCAATTACATCTGATAGTACGTCATTAATACGCACAACCTATTTTCTCCCATTTAGGTAAGATTCAAACCGCTTTAAAATATTTGAGTGGAAGCCAATAGATACATGATATACATGACATCTGTTTGGAAACCATCTTCAAAATTACTAATAATCTGATTACTAAATATTGCGAGGTTGGTCGTTGTTGAAATAGGGAAATAATTTCTTTAAGAACAAAAGTAAGCTTATCAGAGACAATTTATTCCAAAATTTTTGGTATCGTTGATAATTTGCTAATGGAGCGATAGTTAGAAACATCTTGCTTGGATCTTGATTTATGAATAGGAATAACGTACGAATTTTGCCAATCATCAAGAAAATAACCCTCGTCAAGAAAACTATTAAAAAATAAAGTTAATGGTCCCGATAGAGCAGCTGCCCAGTTTTTCAAAACAATCGGAGGAATACCATCGGATCCTGGTTGTTTATCATCAACAAAAAAGTTGCAAATTGTTGAAATGTTAGCAGATGTATTTCCAGAATATTGCATGAAATTGGGGATAACATTTGAACATTTTTTATCATTGATAAATGAAAAAATATGTATTGTTAAGTTTTAGACTCGATTCAGTTCGAATTAAGTAGTCCTTATACTAAAATTTATTTAAAAAATCAGATTCTTTTTGCAAACGCAAACATTTTATCAGAAGATCTTCATTATTAGGAAATTTACGATATAATTTGTAAGATTTATTTTCTTGTTATTTAAGTTAGATAAACGCTTTGGTAGATGACGAAAGTAAATTACGTGAGAAAAGTCAACACGCTGGACGAAATTGACGTGAAAAAAGTCAAATCATTAAACGAGATAGATGAATGAATTCAGTTCCATTTTAAAAATCGTTATTTGTATATGGTGGAAACACATTGTAGAGGCGATGCATCGCGATGGTTTATATTTAATTTTGTAAAGCTTTTTAATTATTATTAAGCACGATATGATGTGATGTTAAATCTTCTAAAATTTAGATTTGGGGGCCATTTCTAACTGGCCCGGGCAAAGGGCCAAAAAGTAAAACAGGGGGCCAAATGGCCCGATCGGGCACTTTGTGGCAACGCTGGTTGGGTCACCGTTTGAAAGGATTGCTGTTGATGTAGCCGGCCCATTTCCGGAAACGAATGATGGAAACATATACATTCTGGTGATAATGGATTACTTCAGCAAATGGCCTGAGGCATACGCTATCCCGAACCAAGAAGCCAAGACCGTGGCCGACCAGATTGTGTCTAACTGGGTAAGCAGGTTCGGGGTGCCTATGGAGCTCCATTCCGACCAAGGAAGAAACTTCGAGTCGAACATATTCCAAGAGGTGTGCGCGTTCCTTGGCATTAAGAAAACGAGAACCACACCACTTCACCCGCAATCTGATGGAATGGTCGAGAGATTCAACAGGACCTTAAAAGAGCACCTCACTAAGGTCGTAGGCGACTACCAAAGAAACTGGGATAGGCACATACCACTATTTTTGATGGCCTTTCGAAGTGCAGTACATAGCTTAACAGGACAAACACCATCTGAAATCCTGTTCGGAAAAAGCATACGGCTGCCTAGTGAGATAAGGTTTGGACACCCACCACAAGAGTCTCAGGAAACAGGGAATTACGTGAGTGACCTAAAAGAGAGGCTAATCGACATCCACGAAAGGACCAGGACTAGAATGAGCACTTACAGCGATCGAATGAAGACAAGGTACGACACAAGAGCAAACACCACAGGATTCCAAGTAGGAGATCGTATATGGCTGTATAATCCAAATCGTCAAAAGGGATTGTCGCCGAAGCTTCAACAAAACTGGGAAGGCCCTTATACTATCGTTACGAAAATCAATGATGTCTTTTACCGAATTCAAAGAGGGTTAAGAGGAAAGTTAAAAGTTGTGCATAGCGATCGACTGCACCGATACAGTGCCGAAGCTGGAGATAGAATTGTTCGGGATGAACAATCTTAAGAAGGGGCAATGTTGCAAACAGAGCTTTATACTCCTACAGCGCCATCTGTTGAGAATTGCATATCTACTTTTACTTTATAAAGGAACAAAAAAAGCTCTTTTCCAATGTCATATGTATTTCCCCTTATTCCAAACAACTAGAACATTCTAAACAAGAACCTCCATATGTATTTCCCCTTATTCTAAGCAACTAAAACATTCCCAGACAAGAACCTTCGAGAGCAACTAATTTGAGTATATAAGGGAGTGTTCACGGTGAGCGGAACAGAGTGTATTTTCGATTATGAAAGTGTGCCAAGCTGAATTATTGGATTGTGGAAAGTGTAATTAAAGAAGTGTGCTTTAAGTTTGAATAAAAGTATTGGAGTTGAATATAAATTGAGATTTATTGTTTTGATTTGAAAAGTGTAAATAGAACAGAAATTATAAAATAAGTAATAAGTTTTATTTAACGAACCTAGTAAATATATTACAATATAATAAAAGTTCCCATACACCAGCATGACTTAATTGCACGTGAGCTTCACTAAGAATCAATTTTGTAAACGGATAAACTTTTGGTAGGATAATGGCGTGTTTTACGCTTCAAGGAACATGAATTGTATTGATAAGTCTTCGCAAAAGCCCAACATAATCGAGAAATGGTGATAACGAAGAAAGTTTCGAGCAATTTGAGATACATTTTTCTGACTTTAGCGCTTGGATCTCTTCTTGGTACTCCTCTTGTGCCCACAAAAGACAAGTTTATTTTGCGGAGAACAATTCTGAGGAATTAAGAAAACCTGTCAAACGATAAGTTTTGGGAATTTTATAATTTCTAGCAAAACGAAGAACAGAAGCTACAATTCGGATGGCCCGGGACCATGAAAATACTCCTTTTCGAAATATTGACAACTTCTTCAGGCACTTCTTCTAGTTCCACATTTTTAGTGCAAATCGGCCAAGAATTGAACTCTATTGAAAGCCAAACTGGACTTTTCCACCAGATTCTCATATGCAGCAATTTACTAGACTCGACTCACCTCGATGCACAATCAGATGCGTTTCCCTCTGATCGAATATAGTTCCAAACGGAACGTGGAAGAAAATCAAGAATTTCTGCAGTACGATTGGCAATAAAGGTATTCCATCGACGAGAAGGAGAGGAAAGTTAAGCTAGGACAATTTGAAAATCACAAGGAACAAAAGTTTGGTCAGGTTGGTTATCCAAAAAAGAGCGAATCAATTTAACAAAGGCGACTTAACAGCATCGCCCCGCAAAGTTCAAGGCGAAGAATTGTTAACTGCCTGACAGACGCGACGCAGGTTTTTTCAGCAACAAGTTGTATTTCGATCCCGCCACTTTCAGACAAACTGCGAACATAGACGACCGCTCAATACGCTTTTCGCTTTTCGGATGCATCTGAAAATCTTATTAAGTCGAAATAGTTCGAATTCAGAGTTCAGCGTCTCAAAATTTTAATTCTTTCAATATAGAGTAAATCCTTTTATTAGAAGATCCATTTGTCAGCAATTTCTCTTGACAGTGGATCATCTCATCCGATCTTCGTTTCATGCACCCATAACCCCTCAAACATCATTTTAAATAAAATAGTGGCAGGTGACAGGAAATTCAAAGGGTCGAGTTATGGTTTTTCTACTTTTATCAGTAATAATTAAATGAAAGATATCGGAGTGATTTAGTGTCACTGCTTCGACGGGAGATTTCAAACTGAATACCCGACTCCCAACAATCATCCAACCAAGGTTCCAAATTAAAGGTTATCCACATATATATTCATACAGATATTCATATATCACCGAAGTGTGGGTAGCAAAGTATCTTGCCAGAAGTCGCATCCAAGCGACTTCACACAGAGTAATCAAAAATACATCAATTGATATCGCGCCTACGCAACTATTGAAAAGAGGCAAATCAATTCCTCGATGAATGAAATATGATGCTTGCATAAACAATTTGAGTGGAGCACAAGATCTTTTATGAGAATCTTGGACCGTGGTCTTTCACACCCAAATGCATACGTCAGCGAAAGTATTCGTTTTGAGATTCGAATATTAAGCCAACTATGACTATCGCTTAGAGATACGATAGAAGTATTGTATGCTGTTAATATAAACATATATAATAATTCAAGGGTTCGTTTTAAGATGCGAACACTTGAAGATCATTATATTTATGCAGCGTCGTATTAAAAATAAATACGAAAACAAACGGATATGTGGTAATTGAGATGAGTGCATTAATAAAGAATATTAATTCATCCATCCATAAGGAACCAAAACCAGGATAAAGAGGAGACGAGAGGCCAGCATAACACCTCCCCCCTAAGAGGAAATTTATTAATAAAAAGAGATAAAAAAAAATAAATGTTACATTATTTACATTTTTTCTTAATAAATTTTAGGTAGCTTAAAGGTTACTGGTTTATAATATACATATTTACAGATCGTAATTATATTTTCTCTGATTTATTACAACTTTCAGATTTTTACAATTTTCATTTAATTTTATTTCATCATCCTCAGGTTTATTTTTATACCTTACGATTGATGGTACAGTTTTAGTTTTTCTATTAAAACATTTGTTAAAAAGAGTAAAACTCATTCTATTAGTGAAACATCTATATGCAAAACATGAAATCAATATTATCATTATAATGCTTCCAATACCAATAAAAATTCCTTGTGTTCTTGGAGGCATTTCTTTAAGTTTTTTATTAACATAGTTTTCTTGATTACGGATCTCTAGAGTTAGATCTTTTAGTTCATTTAAATTTTGAAGTTTCAATTTAGGAAGGTTGGTTTCATCGTAATTTACTTCGTTCATGTTAACATTAATGCAACAATCTTCTATAAAATTATGGTAGACATCTTTATTTTGAATCATTAAATCAAAATCTTGAACATTTATAATGGTATCAATAGTTTCGAATTTACAATTATTTTCTAAGCTTAGAATACCAATTTCATTTAAAGTTCCTTCTTCTTGTGAATTGTTACATTTACATTTATAATTGGTTTCTTCATTAAGAACAAACAGATATTTTTAATTATTCAGCTGATGGAACACTTCTATTTTCCCAAAAACTTGCTTTAATTTACAATTAGTGCTTTTTCTTTGCATGAAATTATTTAATTCACAATCATCATTAAATTTAGCATTTTTGAATATTATATCTTTACATAAAAAGTATTTGTCAATAATTTTACAATTGTCTTTTTCATTTGTTATTAAAAATTCATCCTTATTCTCGGTTATAATAAAATATCTATATTTCAATTCTAGAACATATAAAAGATTATTTAATTTAAAGGGTATATTTATCATTTCAAAAATATCACCCTCAACTTTGTTTAAGACAGGAATGGAAAGAATGACGACTAACCTCTTATCTTTGATATAGATAGAAGATGAAACTTCTTTCATTATATTTGGAAAGTTTTGTAATTCCGAATTGAAGAGTAAAATACTATTCTCTTCACTTTCCTTCAATATTTGTATTAACTTTATAGGTTCAATTATTATGGGATGAATTATCTCATTTCTGAGAAACAAAACAGCATTAATGATTTCATTAATGAAAATTTCTAAATGGGTTAACATATGTCCTTATTTTGATTTCTATAAAAAAATCTCTTCAAATCGTTAATGCGATTTGCTTTATATTCTTCTGTGTTATAAAAGTTTTCATATTTTCTCGTAACTCGTTAGTTACATTTCCTAAATTGACATATGCTTCTTTAAGAATTTTATTTTGGTCATTTAGACTATCTAATACTTTTATCTCTTCCTGTTGGCTTTTATGTATGAATTCCATATTTTCTTGAGTTTTCATAATAGCCTCTTCATAATGTTCCGCGTCGGAACTGTCCATTGTGCCAAAAAGTACTTTTAATCCTGTACCTACAAAATTTAATACACCTCTCTTCTGCCTTAGTTTTATACCGTTTTATACCTAAAAGTTGATATATAACTCCGAGATTCTTTTCTAAGTTTGCTATATCAAATCTAGCTCTCTCTAAAAAGTTTTTACAATCTTCTACTTCGATTGTACATTCCCTGTCTACATATAAAATTTGATTCTTAATTCTATTAATATGTATTTCTACATCATTTAAATCTATGTTATTAACGATAGATATCTTTCCTTGGATAATTTTAACGTTTCCTATGTGTTTAAAATAAAACCCATTTGATGTTGTTATCCTTTTTATTTCAACTCCGAGGATCGACTGGATCATCAACAAAAGTCTGAAAATATGGTTTGATTAAATCTTTATTTACTTTTCTTACTCTCCCATTAGATCTGATCCAAACATTATCACTAGAACATCTAATGATTTTGAAAGAACCCTTAAATGTTTTTTCTAATTTTCTATTTTTTGAAAAGTTCTTTACTAATATTTTATCTCCGATTTTGTATCTAGGAGACTCAGCAGTTTTTTTTATCATATCTAAGTTTTGATTTTTCTTTTCATAACAATGTATTTTTTTTTGACTTTCTTTTCTATTGAGGACAATTTCTCTTTAATTTCGTCTACATAATCTCTCATATCCTTTAATTTTAAAGGATCAATATTACTTGGTCTATTGGCTTTTCGACCAAATAACACTTCATGTGGACTATATCCAATAGTGTTATGAATAGTAGTATTGTAACTAAAACTTGCAAACTTTATTGCATCATCCCAGTTATCATTAGCAAAATTAACAGTATTCAAATATTCTTTTAATCGACCATGAGCTCTTTCTATGCTACCATTTGACTGTGGGTAATATATACTTGTAGTGATATGTTTAATCTTAAATTCTTGACAAAGATGTTTCATTAATTCGTTACAGAATTCTGTTCCATTGTCAGATAAAATTATTTTGGGAATACCAAAATAAAGTATCCAATGTTCAGTGAAATACTTGGCTATAGTTTCAGCATTCTTATTAGGTATAGGAATAAATTTAATAAATTTCGTTAAGTCATCTTGAATACTTAAACCATATAAATTTCCATTTCTTGATAAAGGATATGGACCTGTTAAGTCTAAACTTACTTTTTCTAAACCTTCTTCAGCACTTGAAACCACTTTCATTGGTGTTTTAGTAGGATGTCTATCAATTTTTCCCAATTGACAGCTTTTACATTTCTTTACATACTCATTTACCATTGAATTTAATTTATTCCATTTATATTTCTCTCTTATTTTATTTATCGTGGCTTTCTGACCTACATGTCCTCCTACGATACTTTCATGATATTCTTTTATTATCTCTACCTGTAAATTTTTATCTGTAATTTCTTCGGACTTATTATTTTCTGTTAAAGATTCTACCTCCACTTCCTTGTGAACTCTTTTCTTATTTTCTTGTTCTTGTTTATTAATTTTCGTTTGTCTTCTCGTGACAATATTTACATTTCTACTTAGTTCATCAGCAACATAATTATCCTTTCCTTTTTTATACTCTATAATATAAGTATATTCTTCTAACTTCAATCTCCATCGAATCAATCTAGATCCCGGGTCTTTAACATTAAATAACCATTGTAAAGGTCTATGATCAGTTCTGATAGTGAACTTCCTTCCATACAAATATGGACGAAATTGTTTAATAGCCCATACTATACCCAAACATTCTTTTTCAGTAGTGTTATAATTTAATTCTGATTTGTTTAATGTTCTACTAATAAATTGAATAGGAAGATCTTTATCTCCTATTTCTTGTGAGAGAACAGCTCCTATTCCATTATTACTAGCATCAGTAGTAACAATGAATTGTTTATCAAAATCAGGATATTGGAGTGTTGTAAAGTTTGCTAGACTTTCTTTTAATTTTTCAAAAGCTATTTGTTGATCATGTCCCCATTTAATATCAACATTTTTCTTTAGCAATTTATTAATTGGTGAAGCTATTTTACTGAAATCTTTTATAAATTTCCTATAATAACCCATCATCCCTAAGAATGACTTAATACCTTTAGTATTAATTGGAGGGAGATAACTTCACAATACTTGAAATTTTAATCGGATCTGGTTCTACGCCTTTATCCGTTATAACATGTCCTAAGTAACTTACTTCTTTTCTTAGGAACTCACTCTTTTCGGCTTGAATTTTCAAATTAGCCTTTCTAAGTTGCTTAAAAACTTTAACAAGCTTATTATTATGTTCAGTAAGGTCTTTCCCATAAATAGCCACATCATCCATGTATACGAAACACTTTAAACCTTGTAAACCTGATAATACTGTGTTCATCATTCTTTGAAAAATACTCGGGGCATTTTTCAACCCAAACGGCATCCGAACAAATTCATAATGTCCGTAAGGAGTAGAGAAAGCAGTTTTCTCTATGTCCTTCTCTGTCATAAGTATCTGATGAAACCCAGATGTTAAATCAATTGTGGTAAAGTATTGAGCTTTACCAAGTTGGTCCAAAATCTCTGTAATATTAGGAATGGGATAACTATCAGCAATAGTTATGTCATTTAACTTTCTATAATCAATGACCATACGCCATTTGATTTTTCCTGAACTATCTTTTTTCTTTGGCACAATCCAAAGAGGAGAATTCCAAGGGCTTTTCGAGTCCCTTATCAATTCTTCATCTTTCAAATTCTTTATTTGTTTCCGAACCTCTTCTTCATGTATCTTAGGATACCTGTAAGTTTTCGTGAATATTGGACCTGCATCAGTTTTTGTTCTGATCTCACATTTCATTGCATTAGTAGCACTCAACTTTTCTCCTTCTAATAAGAATAAGTCACTATATTCTTGTATAATATTCTTTATACTTTTCTCCTCTTCTGAGTTCATGTGATCTGTTCTTATCAACTTCTGAACTTCTTTATTTCTATTCACAATATTCCAAATATTCCTTACATTTTTCTGATATCTGATATTCTCTGTACTTTCAGAGATAAAATTCTCTAAAGGTTCTGCTGATATTATAATATCATTTTTTATCATCGCATCACTTTTGTTCACGATTGACACAATACAACAACCTTATGTATCTATCTTTGGTATACATTCTGCTATAACGATATTTTCATTCTCATACCTTTGCATTTGCACCACTATATCAGTGCCCTTTCTATGATTCCCCAATACTCGGACAGTTCTATAAACTTCCATTCTGGGTTTAATAAAATCATTAAAGTTTTCAAAAATTAACTCGTACTGTTCCATATCCTTGACGAGAATTTGTTCTTTGTAGTTTATTAAAAATCCTCCTTGATTGAGGAAATCTGTCCCTAAAATTCCATCATATTCTCCTAACATATCATTATCTACAACATGGAATTTCCATCTTTTAAAACATTCATTCTCTCCTAGATTATGACAAATTTTAAACCTTAATCTACAAATCCCTTTAGATTCCCTAGTATATTTGTCTATTCCACTAAAGTGTATCTTCTCTTTTTCATTTAAGTCTTTAAAATTTACGCACTTACTTTTAATAAGACTCACACTTGCTCCTGTGTCTACTAATAATTTAAACCATTTATCTTTATAATCAATGTAAATATAGGGACTATTTTCTTTACACTTTGTTAAAGAAATGGCAACCCTATCTCTTACCATTCCTTTGAACGAAAATCCCTATTTCCTTTGGAATCATTCGATTTATAATTATTCAATCTTCCTTTACTATCCCCTTTGTTACCATAACTTTTATTATTTTTGTTATTCATTTTATCATTATTATTAATACGCGAATAGCACTCATTCGCTTTATGGCCTACCTTGCCACATTTATAACAAGTGATAACATTGATTTTCACCAGATTTCTATTTGAGAAATCTGTTTTTGGAGTTCTTTTTAGGTTTGATAACCGAGATTCCTCATGTTGTGCATGTCTTGCTGCCTCAGCAAGGGTTACTGGTCGGCAATTATTAACGTAATTACCTAGTATATCGGGTCTGAGACCATTTATAAAAATATTAAGGATAACTTTATTCTCAATATAGCTATGCACTACTTCCAAGTGTTTGGGATCTCGAATCCCCTGTTTGGCATCAGATCCAAGTCTTCTTGACATTGTTTCCATTACTTGTTCGAACTGTCTAACAGTTCTATTATCCTGCTTAGAAGTTATTAACTCTCTATAGAGTCCTAAAGTGCTTGTTGTTTCCTTGTATAGATTTTTTAGTTGGTCTTTTAATTGTGGCCAATTATCTATGACTTTATTTTCAAGGATGATTCTGGCGTTTCCAGATATCTGAACCTTAATAAATTTAAACAAAAAATCTTTTTGTTCTTCGGATGCTAGGCTCATAGCATCATCACACCCATTAATGAATGAATACAACTCTGAAGAGTCACTTTGAAATTTGGGAACAAGCTTTGCCAAGGTATTTATGTCTAATTTAAAGACATTATTGTCACCTGTGGCGTTTACAAACGCGTCATTAATTTCATTAGTTTCAGGCATTTTTATAAGTGAAGTGAAATCGGTGCCTATTTCTCAATCAAATTACACAATGAGTGAATGAATTTAAACTTTTATTTATGTTCGTAAATCAGAACCGAGTTAAACGGTAATCCATTACCGCAACGAAATAAAGGAACGAATTAAGTCAAAACAAAATTTATAAAGTCACACAATTTAAAGGATTGATTTATCAAAAGGACAATATCACAATCTTAAAAATTGAAAATTATTCAATTAATGTTGAAGACCTAATTTATTTGGCAGTTACTTAATTAACATAAAACTTTCTTTTTTCTTTTTTTTTTTATAAAAAATTAGAATTTAATAAATTCTTTCTCTTTTTTTTTAAATTTATATAGAGTTTACCAGTACCAAACTTAACTTACTCAATAATCGGAACAAGTATCATTTCTTTCCGCTTTTTTTTTATTGTGTTGTCTGCTGCTCTTTTTCTTCTTTCTGCTTTTATTGTGTTATCTGCTGCTCCTTTCTTCTTTCTGTTTTTTTTTTTGTATTGTGTTTGTTATATAAAAAGACGAATGAGTTCGATAATTATAGTTCTTTATTACAAGACGAGTAGCTTAAGACTAAAGCTTATAGGTATATATTAAGTTTTACAATTCATAAGTAAATACTTCTCAAGTATATAACTATTTTCATGTGTGTATAAGTATATGAGAGTGTTATACAAAGTATTCACTTCTAAGTAATACTTTCTGTAACATCTCCCTTTTTAACATATTTTTTTTTTTTTTTTTTTAAATTCATCATTTCATTTCATCAAAATATAACAGAAGAAAATTTAACATAATTTATTATTAATTCATTATTATATTATTATATGTTTTTTTAAGTTCGCTTAAAATAAAAAAACCATTCGTTAATATGTTAAAATTTAAGAACAAAAACGATTAGGCAGTGCTATCGTTCTTCCGAAACGAGTTACATACCCAGGTTTTGGAATACGGCTGGTTGAATCACTTGGAGGTGTTGCACCTTCCAGATCATTTGGATTCGTCAATGAAGAAGAAGATTCTTGAAATTTTTCTGCATCTTGAGATTCATTTTGATGCTCATTATCATATTCTGCTTTAATTTTTCCAGTCTCAAGAATATGTTCCCTATTGCGACGGTATAGAGAACCATCTTCAGAACTGACAATGTAGGATCTTGGCTCAGAACATTTTTGTAGGATTGTACCTGGTTCCCAATTAGAGTTTGGAGTTTTCTTATAATAAACACTTTGGCTATTTGTCAAAACAGGCAGAGCCTTACCGTTTTTATTATAATACTCTTGCGTTTTATTTTGTTTATTTTTTATTTTGTCTTCATGACAGTCCAGGTCAATGTTAATAGGTTTAAGATTATCGATTAAAATTGGTAGCTTAGTTCTAAGCTGACGAGACATTAAAAGTTCGGAAGGAGAATTTAAATTTCCCTTACGTGTCGTTCGGTAGTGCAAAAGAGCTACATAGGGATCAGCTTTTTGTTCACTACATTTCATAAGAAGCTTTTTGATGGTTTGAACCGAGCGTTCGGCTAAGCCGTTGGATCTTGGAAAGTATGGACTAGAGGTTATATGATCAATTCTCCATTGCTCAGAAAATCGTTTAAACTCCTCCGAGTTGAAAGGAGGACCATTATCACTCACCATTATGGCCGGAATCCCATGACGTGCAAAGATTGATTTCAGATGCATTATAACTGTAGAACTTGAATATTTTTTGTATAATTGTGCAATTTCAATATATTTTGAAAAATAATCAAAAACTAATAAATACATGCATTTATCAAACTCAAAAAAATCCATACCGATTATGTACCAAGGAATTGAAATGACATTATGAAATTGTATCGGTTCTTTCTGAGTTTTCGAGCGGTGGCGGATGCAAACATCGCAATTTTTAATAATGTTTAAAATATCTTGGTTAATGTTAGGCCAATAAATTGAGTTTTTTGCCAAATTTCTACACCTCTCTATTCCCATATGTCCTTCATGCAAGAGCATTAAAATACTATGACGCATTTTTGAAGGTATAACAAGGCGGTTTGATTTGTATAAAAGATTGTCATTGACTTCAAATTCGTTACGAATATGGTAATAAGGCATTAGCCCATCTTCGACTTTTAATTTGTTTGTTGGCCAACCACCGAAGTGATATTCGAAAACTTTTGACAATATTTTATCATTTTTTGTTTCACTTTGCAATTCTTCATATTTAGATTTTGACATAGATAGAGGACGACAGTTAAGATCTAAATTGCAATGAAGACTAACGTCTTTATCGAAATCCGTTAAGACTTCGTTTGGCATTGCCGCACGAGACAATGTATCGGCAACATACATATATTTCCCAGGTTTAAAAATAACTTTTAAGTCGTAGGCTAAGAGTCTCAGCATGAACCGCTGTAGCCTAGCTGGAACTTTATATAAAGCCCTATCAAAAAGGGGAACTAAAGGCTTATGGTCCGTCTCAACGAGAACAGAGTGATCAAAAATATAAGAATGAAACTTAGTACAGCCAAATAATATCGCAAAAAGTTCCTTTTCAATTTGCGCGTAACTTTGTTGAGACTTTGTAAGCGTCGCCGAAGCATACGCAATCGGATTTCCATCGTGTGAAATCACGGCTCCAACTGCATTTTGTGAAGCGTCAACTGACAATGTCAATGGCTTGTTGATGTCAAAATAGGTAAGAACTGGTGCGCTGGTAACCAACTCTTTCAATTTGTTGAATTCTTGTTCATGTTTTTCGAACCAATGCCATTCAGTATCTTTTTTTAAAAGATTTCTCAAATTGACATTTTCACTAGACATGTTCTTGACGAAACTACCCAAATAGTTCACCATGCCTAGAAATCGTTGTAACTCTGTTACAGACTTGGGTCTAGGTAGAGAGCAAATTGCTTCTAAAGGGTTTTCCAATAAGAGGTGTTATTTTGAATAGCCCGCTATTTCGGTAGCTGTCACTTTTGAAGCTGTCATTTTTTGACATTTGACAAGTAGAAACTACGCTATTAATAAAAATGGAACGATACACGCTTCAACAACGCATTGAAATTATTAAAATTGGGTCCTTGAAATGCATGAAAATGAACCGGAATTTCATCGAAAAATCATCTTGACTGATGAGACCCATTTCCACCTCGGAGGCTACGTCAACAAGCAAAACTGTCGCATCTGGGGCTCGGAAAACCCAAGAGTTATTGTTGAAAAGCCTCTCCATCCTCAACGCGTGACTGTTTGGTGCGGTTTATGGTCCCGCGGGGTCATTGGACCTTACTTTTTCGAAAATGAGGCTGGAGCAACAGTTACGGTCAATGGATTGCGCTATCGAGAGATGATTAATGATTTTTTATGGCCTGAATTGGATGGTATTGATCTGGACAACGTTTACTTTCAACAAGACGGCGCTACGTGCCACACAAGCAATGAAACCATCGATCTTTTACGGGAAAAGTTTCCGGACCGTGTTATCTCTCGAAGAGGTGATCATAATTGGCCACCGAGATCTTGTGATTTAACACCTTGCGACTTCTTCCTTTGGGGCCACGTGAAAGATAAGGTCTACGCCAACAGCCCAGCGTCGATTCAAGACCTCAAAGATGAAATTCGTGAGGCTATCGAGGACATAGGGCAGCCACTTTGCGATTTGGTTATGGAAAATTTCATGAAAAGGATATGGTCCTGTAAGCGTGGTCTTGGCGGCCATTTGGCTGATGTTGTGTTCCATTATTAACGGCATACCTTCCTCTTTATAATGAAATAAACATCCGATCATTTATCTCCAAAAATGCCATTTTCTTTAAATATCAAAATAACACCTCTTATTGGAAAACCCTTTACTTTCGACGGATCAGGACGAACACCATTCTGATTAAACACATGACCGATAAAAGTAACTTCACTTTGACAGAATTTAGACTTTGAAGGGTTAAATTTTAAACCTATCTCCCTGGCTCTTGATAATACAAGGTTAAGAATTTTGTCATGTTGTTCCCTAGTTGAAGCATGAATAAGAAAGTCATCAATATAGATCTCAAGATTAGGAATGTCATTGAAATGTCTTACCATTTCGCAATGGAATATTTCCGGTGCCGCATTTATACCAAAGGGTAGGCGCAGAAAACGATATCGGCCAAAAGGTGTGTGAAAAGTACACAACATCGAAGATTCTTCATCCAGTTGTAACATCCAAAAGCCTGAGTTCGCATCTAAGACTGAATAATATTTTGAGCCACTTAACCGCGCTTTAAAAAGTTCAATATTTGGAAATTGAAAATGTGGCCTGAGAATTGCTTTATTTAAATTTCGTGGGTCAAGACAAAGGCGCAAATTTCCATTAGATTTTCTAACTAAAACAATTGAGCTAACCCAAGGAGTTGGCTCTTTGACTACTTTAATGACGTTTAATTTTACTAATCGTTCGAGCTCTTTTTTGAAATCGGACATCAAAGCAAATGGAATTTTCCGAGGACTGTCAACTACAGGCGTGACATCGCAGTTAACCTTTAAATGGCATTTTTCTTTTAGGCAACCTAATCCTTCAAAAACATCATTATAACTCGTTAAAAATTTAGGCAATTTGTTATCAATAACTTTTTCATTAGCAGACATCGAGTTAACATTTATATTAAAATCATAATTTTTCTGAATTAAATTCATATCAAGACAAGTCTTAAGACCGATTAAACATTTGCAGTTAATATCCACAATTATAAATTTAATACTAAAAATCCTACTTTTAAAAACACAATCTAGCATGCAATAACCTAAAGAATAAATTTTTTCTCCACTAAATGTAAATAAATTTTGTCTATTTGTTTTAATTAAACTGTGCGATAATCCAAGATTCTCAAACTGGGTAAGTGACATCACATTACCTTGAGCTCCAGTGTCCAGTTGACATGAAATTTTGCGAGAGTTGATCTGAATAGATATATACCACTGCAGCTCACTATCATCATGTTGACGTAGTTCTTGTTTTTGTAAAACGCTAATAAAAAGTGTTGACAAAACCGACTCCGTGTCAGAAATAGGCTGCTCCAATTCAATGTTGCGAACCTGAAGATTCTTCGAACACATCTTCGAAAAATGATTTTTTCCTCTACATTTGAAGCATGTAACACCAATAGCTGGGCAAGTGTGTTTGTGAACCTGTCCGCAATTTTTACAGGTAGAATTACCGTTAGGTGATGAGAACTGTGAAAACTGCTGATGTGAAGCTCTTGAGAGAGCTGGATGATGACGTGGATAGCGGAATGCATTTTGGCGGTGATTAGAAGAAGACTTTGAGTGATGAACAGCGAGCGAAGATGATGATGTAGGCATAGGAGAATGATGTGGCTTGGAGAATTGACGATGACGACTGTTGGCTGACGAATTTTTAAGAAGGGCACCAATGAAAGGGCTTGCTGTACTTTGCTCTAATTGTTGGATATGTTCTTTGTTGAGTTCCATACATCGAGATATTGAAACGACGTTTTCCAAAGAATTTTTCTCTTCATTTAGAAGTTTTTCTTTCAAACGAGATAATCGATTATGAAGACCGCAGATAAACACATCACGTATGAGTTCCTCTCGAAGAGATCCAAAATTACAGGTTAGACTTAAATTCTTAAGTGATGTGACAAACTCGTCTATGGACTCCTCTGAACCTTGTCGCCTGGAGAAGAAACAATAACGTTCCATAACTATGTTCACCTTTGGTAGAAAATATTCATCCAGTTTTTTCAGTAAGTTTTCGTAGGATATTTCGTCCAGGTTTTCGTTAAACGAATTGAATATATCGAGCGAATCAGGACCCATGTAATGCAAAAGCAATGCAACTTTACGGCTGTCTGGTTGCGTTTCTAGGCTGGAAGCTCGTAAATATATTTTAAAAAGACTAAGCCAATGTTTCCACGTGGCTGGGAGGTTGGTGCTTTTGAGATTAAGTGGTTGCACTGCACAGACGGGACTCATTTGTAACTCAGACTTAACTTGACTTTTAGAAGTTGAAGTCATTATAATTTTTTTAATTTTTTGACAATTCAAATATTTTAAATTCTTTTATTTTAGCACTTTTGACTTTTAATTTCGAAATTTTAGACTAGGTCATCCACACCTGACACCATGTTATATAAAAAGACGAATGAGTTCGATAATTATAGTTCTTTATTACAAGACGAGTAGCTTAAGACTAAAGCTTATAGGTATGTATTAAGTTTTACAATTCATAAGTAAATACTTCTCAAGTATATAACTATTTTCATGTGTGTATAAGTATATGAGAGTGTTATACAAAGTATTCACTTCTAAGTAATACTTTCTGTAACAGTGTTGTCTGCTGCTCTTTTCTTCTTTCTGCTTTTTTTTGTGTTGTCTGCTGCTCCTTTCTTCTCGAATTTTGTTTTCCGTCTTTACCGATCTTTACCGATCTTTACTGATCTTTACCGCTGTTTACCGATATCTTTACTGATCTTTACCGATCTTTACTGATTTTTACCGTAAAAAATTTATTTTATTTCTCACAAATCTTATTGTAGAAAATTTATTTTATGTCCCACAAATTTTACCGTAGAAAATTTATTTTATTTCTCACAAATTCTACCGTAGAAAATTTATTTTGTGTCCCACAAATTATACCGTAGAAAATTTATTTTATTTCTCACAAATTTTACCGTAGAAAATTTATTTTATTTCTCACAAATTTTACCGTAGAAAATTTATTTTGTGTCCCACAAATTTTACCGTAAAAAATTTATTTTATTTCCCAAAAATTTTACCACTGAAAATTTATTTTATTTCCCAAATATTTTACCGCTGCCACCAGTTATGGTTTTTCTACTTTTATCAGTAATAATTAAATGAAAGATATCGGAGTGATTTAGTGTCACTGCTTCGACGGGAGATTTCAAACTGAATACCCGACTCCCAACAATCATCCAACCAAGGTTCCAAATTAAAGGTTATCCACATATATATTCATACAGATATTCATATATCACCGAAGTGTGGGTAGCAAAGTATCTTGCCAGAAGTCGCATCCAAGCGACTTCACACAGAGTAATCAAAAATACATCAATTGATATCGCGCCTACGCAACTATCGAAAAGAGGCAAATCAATTCCTCGATGAATGAAATATGATGCTTGCATAAACAATTTGAGTGGAGCACAAGATCTTTTATGAGAATCTTGGACCGTGGTCTTTCACACCCAAATGCATACGTCAGCGAAAGTATTCGTTTTGAGATTCGAATATTAAGCCAACTATGACTATCGCTTAGAGATACGATAGAAGTATTGTATGCTGTTAATATAAACATATATAATAATTCAAGGGTTCGTTTTAAGATGCGAACACTTGAAGATCATTATATTTATGCAGCGTCGTATTAAAAATAAATACGAAAACAAACGGATATGTGGTAATTGAGATGAGTGCATTAATAAAGAATATTAATGCATCCATCCATAAGGAACCAAAACCAGGATGAAGAGGAGACGAGAGGCCAGCATAACAGTCGAAGATTTTTGAAATTTCTGACAACAACTTTCGCTTAGTGGGTGACAACGACGATTTCTTTAAAATTTCGAAAACAAAGATAACACGATAAGGATTCCAAACGAGTGCCAGACCATTTGTAAATTTTTCAGCACTATCCAAATCAGGACAAAATGTTGGTTCACAATATAACCCTTGCAAAATTGGCCAACAATTTGAGCTTCACTTCAACCAATTCTTTTTTTAGCCCCAAAATACCTGATATAGAATCTGACCCCATCAAGATTTCATCCACATAAAAATCATCAAAGATGGAATGCGAGGCAATGGGGAACTAATGCTTATAATCAAGGGCAAGTTGTTTCAGAACTCGCATTGCAGGTGAAGTACCGTAAGTTACCGAAAGTAGCAGATAATGTCCAATGGGTTTGTCAGGACTTTCTCGCCATATTTTCCGAAACATATTAACAATATCAGCACAAAAAACATATTTATAGATTCGAAAACGCAAACAAGCGTTTACCAAATTACGCTGAAGGGGAGGTCCTACATGCAGCATCTCGCTTAAGCTAATACCGCCTCTATTCGATCCGCCGAAAACAACTCGTAATTTATTTGGTACAACAACGTAATGTGACAAATAGAAAATCCTTCCAGAAGTAGGTTCAATCATGCTTTATGTAATTCGCTCCATGTGCCCTAACTCCTGATAAATCTTTATAAAACGACAGTACTTAAACAAATATCCTTTTGACGAAAGGGTAGTTCAACAATTTATCTGCTATAAGGCGCACGAGCAAAGGTTTTACCAAAGTGAGTGTCTTTAGAATCCAATGAATACCTATACTGAGGCAGCTCTTCAGCTTCCCAAAATGATTTAAGAAGAACATAAACATGCTGTTCAACACCTTTATCCAAGGGCACGATTCCCCAGTCTGGAATGTTCCCTGTTATCACCCAACCAAACATGGTATTATGGGCAGCAAAATTACTGTTTTCATCAAAACGACGACCATTCGACCATCACGTAAAAAACTCTAGGCCTTGTCAGTTCATAGCGAAACATCAATGGACCGGGAATGTTATAGCCTGGGTCAACCAATTTCAAATTATCAATAAGCAAAGGGGTTTTTATTTTATCCAAAATGGAGGCGTAGAATTCCATTTCATTTAAATCGAAATGTGTTTTAAGCTTAAGTTTCACGGCGGGCGGCGCACAGTGGACCCAAATTAGTTTCGCGTCTTAAAAATCTGTAACTTTTTTGTCTCTTGGAATAATAATGTGAAATTTGGAACTTATTATCTTTGATATATGGGTGATTCTACAAACAATTGAATAAAATGTTACAAATTTCGGCACGACATTTTTGGAAGCCAAAAGACGTAAAAGTTGTTCTGGTTGATCATTAGAACGTCTCTTTGCATTGTTAAAAGCGGCCAGTCAAAAAAAAAAAAAAAACTGACGATTTTAAGGATATTTTTTGATAAACTGGTTTTCTTTAAGGGAACTGAATAAATCTTTATTTTTTTTTTGTTTTCTCTTGGGTACATATTGAAATATAGAATTAAATTTAATAAGTCTTCATAAATATAGAAATTCATGGTTAATACATAAAACTTAGTATTTTATTAAAAGAATATAATATATTATAATTAAATATTTTTTTTTACTTAGAATCAATTTCAAATAAATTATATTCTTTTTAAAAAGTTTAAAAATATTTCGCAATGAAGTTCGAAGTTTAACATAACTAAAAATTTCTCAGTTTTCTAATTAAAATAGCATTTGTTCATTTATTAGCCCAGGGGACTGAGGCCAGAGACTGAGTTTTTTAATGGTTTTTGCACAAAAAAGATATTAAGGTTTAACTTAAAAAAACAAAAAAAAATTATATAATATTACAGTTTAATTAAGCAAAGATGCTTACTTACACACAAACTTGTTTTGTAAAAACTCACCAGAGGACTGATAAACTAGACTTCTTGCACAAATGTGTTTTTTACAATACTAACATAAGAAACAGAATCGAGTTGCAACTCGATTTTATTGTAAGGAGACTTGGCACTTCAAATTGCCAGTGTTGAAAATTCGATCGATATCCTAGTTAGTGATTTTTTCGAATGTTTCAATATTCCAGGGGACTGATATGAAATGCGGGGGACAAAGTTTAACTAAGTTTTTTTGTAATAAAATAAATTACTAAAAAATATTTATCTAATTCGTAGCAAAGATGTATTATTTGACGTAACTTCGGTGGAATTCATCTTAGTATAAGTCCTGAAATAAGAGAACGGTAATAATTTTTCTTTGCGAAAACGCACTGGGGACACGTCAAGAGACTGAGAATCAGACACTTTGAAGAATTTTTTGAGCAAAATAAAATAAGGTCACCCTAATAATATTGTTAGGCCAGGTAGATATCAATCAGATTTAATTTTGTAAAAAAAAATTAGATTAAATAATTGAACGGATTTTAAAATATTTCTTGGACCGCCGAAAATTCCATCGTTTGTAAAATCACCCATATAATGAATCATTAAATACACAAGTTTTTAAAATCTATTTTGTTTTTTAATGTTTAATGTTTATTTAAAGTCAATAAATCCAATTTTGGCCAACTAAAATGTGGATTTTCATTATAAATTTTGTTTTTATTTATTTTTTTTTACCTATGTTATAGATACACATTAAGATAAATATATTAACAATAAAATATAATAACCAAAAGTAAAACAATCAAAGCAGTGAAAAACGTTACTTAAATAAAAAAAACCTTGCAAACTATCAACAAATAATTGGTTAAAATTAATAAATACAAATGTAAATAAAAATAAAATGCACGATTGGATCGCACGAAAAGTACTTTGGTTAGGTTAGGTTAGGTTAAAGTGGCTGCTGACCGGAAAAAGGTCAACACACTTAGACCAATATTTGGTCCGTTGTGATACCACAAGGATTTCAAAAATCACCCTTACTCGCTAAACCATTTTGAGCTAATAATGAAGCGTTTGAGACAGTAAATGTCGGAATTATTTAGATCACTAGGATCGTTATAGTAGTAGTCTCCCAAGTGGAGTCTACGTCTTTGCGCTAGGGCAGGACAAGAAAATAGAAGGTGAGGAACTGACTATTCTTCTTCTTCATCCATGCAGCTTCTGCAAAAATCATTTGCAGGAACTCCAAGACGAGAAGCATGTCTTCCTATTAGGCAGTGTCCAGTAAGGACACCTATAACGGAGCTAATATGCAATCTACCAGCGTCTTGAGCGTTTAGCATCAAACAATGGCCAAATCAGTTTAGTAGACCGGCAAGTTGGGGTGCTGGTCCATCTGAGGTTAGCTTTCTTCATGGTATCATGCTTTAGCATAAGTTTACAAGTAGCTAGAGGTATACCGATGTTAGATTTGCTATCCAACAAAGGTAAGATTGTTCCGTTTTTTGCAAGTTCGTCAGCTTTACAGTTTCCTGGAATGTCTCTATGCCCCGGCACCCATGTAAGGTGAATATTAAACTGTTTTGACATCTCCACCAGAGATGATCGACAGTTTTGGGCTGTTTGTGAGTTAGTGGAGACAGAGTCCAGTGACTTTAAGGCAGCTTGACTATCTGAGAAGATACGTACATATATCAGTAGTCGATATAACGTTTTCTTTTAGCCAAGAGAGGACTTCTTTTATTGCTAGAAGCTCTGCCTGGAACACGCTACAGTGATTGGGAAGACGAAAAGATAGACAGAGATTTAATCTATCGGAGTATACGCCTCCACCGACCCCGTCATCGGTGAGTGGCCAATATCATTATTGATCCACTGCGAGGAGGCTTTAAGTCGGATGGCTGTGTTAGCGGCCGATTGTTTGCTAAAAATATCTAGCGGTATGAGATGAAAAAGAACATCAAGTGCAGCAGAAGGAGAGATGAGCGGATGTTGCTGTTTCCAGCGCAGTCCACCATACTGTCACTCCATATGTAAGTATCGGTCTAATGACTGAGATGTATAGCCAGTTTGTTATATGAGTTTGTAGACCCCATTTGTTACCTACGGCTTTTTTGCAAGAGAAAAGAGCTATGTTGGCTTTGTTGGCTTTGTTGACTCTCTCTTGGGCTTCCAGCTTAATTTCTTGTCCAAAATAAGACCCAGATATTTTGCTTTGTCTGAGAATTTAAGCGGTATACCTTTGATGAGGGAAGGGTCTATGTGTGGGATTTTATATTTCCTGGTAAATAGGACAAGTTCAGTTTGTGGGGCTTGACACCGAGTCCACATTGATCTGCCCAGGTAGTAAGCTTGTTTAGAGCATTTTGTAGGAGTTCCTTCAGAGTGTTAGGATGCTTACCAGATATCGCTATCGCAACATCGTCTGCATAGGCAATCACCCTGTGCCCCTCCCCTTCAAGAATCACTAGTAGTTTATTTACGACTAGGTTCCAAAGGAGAGGAGAGAGGACGCCGCCTTGCGGCGTACCCCTACTGACAGTCCTTCGAGTAGTAAAATCGCCCAGTTTTGAATTTATAATCCTGCTTATCAGCATATGATTTATCAAATTACTGATTGACTTATCCACCTTCAGAGATGACAGCGCAGATGTGATTGCGGATGCGTCGACATTTTTAAAAGCTCCTTCTATATCCAGGAAAGCAACTAGGGTGAACTCCTTATGATGAAGGGAATGTTCGATAGTACGAACTAGCGTATGTAGAGCGGTTTCTACAGATTTCCCTTTGTTATGAGCATGTTGAGCATTGTATAGTAAGGACTTATCAATGTTTGCCCTCAATTGGATTTCAATCAGACGTTCAAATGTTTTAAGAAGGAATGATGAAAGGCTAATAGGTCTTAGATCTTTAGGATTAACATGGCCAGGTTGGGGATGAAAATAACATTTACTTCTCTCCATGACAAAGGAATGTGAGCCAGAGCGATACAACCATTTAAGATGTTTACCAGAATGGGTATTTGAATATCGGAATTTTCCTGTAATTCCACTGGAATTACTCCATCTGGCCCAGGAGATTTGTATAGATTGAAGCTGTTTATTGCCCATTTTAATTTTTCCTCTGTAATCAGACCTTGTGGAGGAGTTATGCTACTGAATATGTTGTTAGGATCAGTGTTATTAACGCAAGGAGAGCTGTCTGGAAAATGTACATCCAGGAGCAGATTGAGCGATTCTTTGCTTGAGTTTGTCCAGGAACCGTCATTGTTTTTTAGGCAACTTGGCATTACTGGATTTTTGGAGAGGATTTTTCTTAACCTTGATGCCTCTGAGTTAGCTTCTATATTGTTACAGAAAGTTCTCCAGGACATACGCTTGGTTTTCCTCAGTTCTTTTTTATATAACTTGAGGGAGTCTTTATATGAGTCCCAATCAGAAGCTTCTCTGGAGGTTTTCGCTCTATTAAAGAGTTTCCTGCAATCTTTTCTTAGTGAATCCAGCCCCGAGTACCACCAGTGTGGTTTATTTTTACCTATTATTTGTATAAGAGGGCAGGCAGTTTCCAGAGATTTGTTGAGGGCTGCTGTGAGGTCATTGACTTTAATATCAAGATCCTCAGTGTTGTAGGGTATGCTGTATAACTCAGGTCTGATTGACCTTAATAGAGTTGCCCTACGAGTATACAGAAGCCAATCTGTTTTTCGATGGTTACGGAAGGAAGATTGGCTAGGAGGTTCGTCCATAATTTCGAATTGTATATATCTATGATCAGAGAAAGAATGATCATTTGATACTTTCCAATTCGAGATAGTATGATAAATTTTATCTGAGACAAGAGTTATGTCAAGTACTTCCTGTCTGTTTTTAGTAACAAATGTGGGTTCATTTCTAACGTTACATATTGTTAGGTTAGTGTTTAATATATAATCGAAAAGAGACTTACCTCTGTCGTTTATATTCGTGCTACCCCACACTGTATGATGGGCGTTAGCATCACTTCAAATTATGAGGTCAGTCTTCTGCCTATCTGCTTCAGTGATAAGACTCCTCAGGGTGTCTCCTGGGAGAGGGCCAAGGTGGTCATGACCAAGATATGCCGACGCCAGCCTGAGATTTCCTTTGACTGTTTCCAGTCTTGCGACGGTTACATCTCGATCACTGAAATTAGGTAGTAAAAATACATATAGGCTACTTTTAACTAGTATGCAAGATCTGGGTTCACCTTTATCTAATGCATACAGCAAGTAGTAGTTTGGAGTCCTTAGTCCCCGAACGATGGATTTCACAATCCACGGTTCTTGGATTAGGACGATGTCTTCTCCGCTGCTGGATAGACGAAGAAGCAGGGAGGCCGAGGCCTTGATAGTGTTCGAGATTAATCTGAAGAAATCGCAGCATCTTTGCTACAACCCTCCCGATCAACCTCCAACACGATGACGTTGGAGTCTTCCGATTCCGAGGTTGAGCCCAGAAGATCTTCGTTATTGTGGTCATCGATCTCCATGTCGCTGACTGTTTTGATTGTCTCCACTGTTGTCGAAGATGACCTGGATGCCTCATCCTCTTCCAGTGATGGGAAGGTGATAGATGCACCAGGGTCTGCAGCAGCAGTTTCGACTACGTTGGAGGAAGTGGATGCACCAGTAACATCCGCGTCCTTTTTATACACCTTCAGTGTGATGGTCTCAAACCCAAACCTAATCACACCTTTGGTCTGCGCCAGAGGAGCAAGGGACTCCTTATTTAGTACAATAATTGCACCTCTGTAGGGTCCCTTTTTCTCTTCCAGTTTCGCAACTTTCTAGTTGTGAGTAGGAAGGGATGGATTCGATAGCCGGATCATCTGGAGTATTACATCCAGGCTGGAGAGTTCGGCTGTAACCATGGCGCGAGCTCTTGGTCTGCACGGGATTTTCTCCTTAGCAACAACCCCGAGCCTAGCACCAGGCCAGACTTCCCCTAACCGGCTAACGGCCAACGATAAAAGATCACACGATCTCTGATCTTCACAAACCATGAGCTTAACATGTCCTTGATGCCAGCCTCCATCGTTTGTAATTGGAGGTGGTCCTGGGTTCTCCATCATGATACTCATGAAGCTCAACTGGAGCTTCCCCTTGACCACCTGCCAATTTTCCACAGAGATCGTGCCATCGACGTCGTTCCCGTCAACGATCGCGACCACGATTTTGTCTTTAACCACATCACTGAAGGTCTTATTCCCTCCACAGGGATGTGATGGAGCGCTGATGTTGTGCACTTTGGGGCGTTTGGGTACTGAAATTGTGCCCTCCATAGACCTTTGACGCTTTGACGTGGAATCTCCGCTGGCCTGGACGCTATTATTAGCTAAAAAGCTTTTAGCCCACTTGATTTTTGCATCATGCTGAGAGTTCCCCCCGGCGCCAGGTTGTTCACCAAACACCCTGAGTATTCTCTTAGCATTGCAAATGTCCTTGTAGAATGTCTTAGAAGGGTTGGGCTTACGCCCGCTCCCCCCAGGGCCTTCTTTAGGATTTGTGGTGTTGTTTGAGGTGGAGGCACCATGCTTCACAGTCCTACCACCGCTGGAATGAGGCAAAGAAGTGCGGGGAGGTTTACTCTCCTTAGTGGTAGCAGGACCATGCTTCACAGTCTTACTACCACTGAACCGCGGTGTTGAAGTTTGGAGAGGTTTACTCTCTGAAATAGTAATAGAAGGGCCATGCTTCACAGCCCCCCTGTTACTGG
This sequence comes from Chrysotoxum bicinctum, assembly GCA_911387755.1. Taxonomy (NCBI): domain Eukaryota; kingdom Metazoa; phylum Arthropoda; class Insecta; order Diptera; family Syrphidae; genus Chrysotoxum; species Chrysotoxum bicinctum. Next base: position 119,842,109 of record OU426987.1, read on the forward strand.
AAGGAGGTATTTCTACCATTTTACTCCTGCTTTTGCTTTCGGCAATAGGACTGTGAGAACCCACAGTACTACTACTTCCAGCGCAAGCCGGAGAATTTTAAGTGTTTAGTAATATGGATTTTAGGAAATAATTTCAAAAAAAATAATCGTTAACACGTTTTCAAGATATTGATTTTTCAAAATATAAATTGGATTTTTTTTTTTCAAAAAACATAAACAAAATTTCTTTTGTAGACCACTTGTAAAAAGAAAGATTATAAAAAAGTATGAATAATCAATAACATACAAGATACAACGAATCCAAGCATGTAGAGTAGATGGTCCGTACCTGAATGCGTTTTCATTTTTAGGTTTGGATTTCACTTTTATTAATTAGTTCATTTCTTTGAGATTTGCTCCACACACTGTACAAACAGACAAGAACTTGTTTCCGTTGAGACTTGTCCAACTTTTCCGTCGATCATTGTTAAAAACAATTCATGTTGTATTTCTTCGGGTGTTTCTTTTGAAAACTTATGGTTTGAAAAGCCATAGTTCCATCCAAATAAAAAACAAAATAAATAACCGAATTATCAGCAGTTATCATCAACAAAAAAAAAAAGTATGTTATTAGTAAAAAAGGGCAGCTAGTACCCCTTTTGCTTCATGTACGTCCCTGGTTATCTTAAAACATTACATTCATTTGAGAAACATGCATATTTAACGGAATCATTTAATTGCGATTATAACAACTGAGTTTGGCAAAAAAAAAAAAAACACAATAAAGCTTATGAGAGTTTTTTCTTGCTCGTTTTTGTTGTGTCTTGTTACTAATATATTTAGGAATAAAATGCACTATGTAAGAAAACAGCGCAACCAATTAAAACCTTAATCAAGCTTAATCAAAGATGAAAACAAAGGAAAAAAAGCATGCTAGATTGAATATACTAAAAAACATTACATTCATTTGAGAAACATGCATATTTAACGGAATCATTTAATTGCGATTATAACAACTGAGTTTGGCAAAAAAAAAAAAACAAAATAAAGCTTATGAGAGTTTTTTCTTGCTCGTACTTTATGTAACATAATTGCCAATGTTCAAAAAGGGCATAATTGCAGTAAAAATTTTTTGTTGTGTCTTGTTACTAATGTATTTAGGAATAAAATGCACTATGTAAGAAAACAGCGCAACCAATTAAAACCTTAATCAAGCTTAATCAAAGATGAAAACAAAGGAAAAAAAGCATGCTAGATTGAATATACTAAAGAAATTATATTTTTTAAAATTATTTTCATTGATTCGAAAACTCTGTTAAAGACGTTCTTCATTTCCCCATTCAAACAGGGTAGTGTGTGGCGACCACTTCAGGTAGCCATATCCTTAAATCATGTAACTTAATCCATTAAATTTGAATTGCAGTACAAAATTTGACTTTTCCTTGAGTCATTTGCATATAAATTTCAGCTCCCACATTGATTTCGAAAAAAGCATTTTTGAGACGCTAAAGCCATTTGGGCCACTTTACGGCACCTCACAGTGGTTTGGTTTGTATGGGAGAGCGGATAAAAAGTCTGTTAAATCCAAACTGTTCAACGGATTTAAATAAAATTTGGAACACATGTTAAAATCAGTCTAATACGTATTTGATCGAAATTCAGTTAAGAAAAAATATTTACAAAAATAATAATTATTAACATTTTTATAAAATTGGAGGGTTTTCATGTTTGGATGGGAGAGCGGAAACAAATTTATAAAATCTAAACTTGTTAAACGGATATAATTGAAATTTGACACACATGTTAAAACTAATCTTATACATATTTGGTCAAAATTTGGCTTAGAAAAAATCATAAGTGAAAAAGCTATTGACATTTTCCAAAAAATTAAGTTGAAAGTTGAAAAATTTTGCAGGCAAAAATAAATGGTTTTACAAAAATCACATTTATCAGACCTGGGTCAATGAATTAATTTAATTTTATTTTTTAAATAAAGGTAAGCATTTCTTTTTTAAATAGTGGACTTAAGCAGTTCATTCTGACTATTAGTACCGAAACCGTGAGACAATTTTGAACATAACTCCCACATCTGCAAGTATCTGCAGCTGGGTTAAAAGTACGGAACACACGCTGGTATACTTCGTTGCTTGGAGTCTCTTGGAGATTTTTTTAAATCAAAAAGTAAAGAAAAAACAACATTTCTTCTTAGTACCAATGTTTCAGGCTTATTATAGAAGGCTTCTTTTATAAATTAAAATTTTTTTTAAATTTTAGATAGTCAAAATAGACAAATAAAATGATATAAAGAAGTGACAGAATTTATTTAAAGGAACTTCGGAAAAAGATACGTAAAAGTTTGTTGAAAATATGGTTCGCAACTTGAATAAAATTATTTTTCAACTTTGGGGGCTTCTAAATTAGAACATACAATATATATGTTAAAACATACTGTAATATTTTTGCTAGGTTCGTTAAATAAAACTTATTACTCTTTCTAGTATCTCTTCTTTATTTTTACTTTCCAAATCACAACAATAAATCTCAATTTATAATCAATTCAAATACTTTATTCAATTTAAAATCACACCTGTTTTACACTTTCCACAATCCAATAAGCAGAGTTTTGCACACTTCCGTAATCAAAAATCAACTGTGTCTTGCTCACCGCGAGCACTCCCTTATATACTCATGTTTGTTGTTCTCGAAAATTCGCGAAGCTTCTCGTCTTGGAATGTTCTAGATGGTTGGAATAAGGGAAAATACATTTGACATTGGAAAAGAGCTTTTTGTTTCTTCCATAAATTAGACATGTAATTTTCCAACAGATGGCGCTGTAGTAGTATAAAGGTCTGTTCACAACAATACTTTGAAAATGTTCAGGTTATCTTAGAGTACTTAAACATAAAGCTAAAATGGCTAGATATGACTTTTTCTAAAGACTTTTTCTAGGGAAGATATACTTGAAATAGGAAGACGAGCATGGTGACATCAAAAACCTAAACTTTTCACCAAACTTTCCGGAATAAAAGACGCTTGAGACCCTGTATCCAGCAACATACGACAAGGTTGAATTTTGCAAAACGAATATAAAACTTGAACCAAAACTGTGGGCAAAATACCAGAGAGATGAATTTAATTTTGTGGATGATTGCTGATAATCAACAAAGAAGTAGCATTAGATGTCGGAGGTGTTTCTGCATTCCAGTTGCCAGTTTCGACGAAGAATCTAAGTGACCTAGCTCATGATGACGTATACGGCAATGAGGGCAGCGGTTTTTCGAACGATATTTTGAAAACAAATGATTGCTTCCTAAGCAAATGTAGAACTATCTCTGGTCTCTAGCAAAACTACGACGAGATGTTATGGACAAAGTACACAAGCTATTTGAGACATCAACGCTTTTTATATTTTTCGAAGCACTACCCAATCCGAGTCCCGAACGCGACAAATGTCTATCCGCACGAAATTAAGCTTCACTCGGTCTTGTTTAACGTGCTTCTAAAGCGTCACATCTCAGTTGCAGAAAGTTTAGGAACTCCTCAACGGTTTTTCAAAATTGTTATTATGCCCAAGCCCTACGCATTGCAATGTCTATTTTATCTATCATAAATTCAAAGAGCTACGGATCTCTGGTTTCGCAATTCAACGCTTTCAGACCTTGTATAACTTCGTCCGATTTATCCGTTACCCAACGTTGGAATCTTTAAGAAACTTTCAATATTAGCGTTAATAATGTGTAATGGCTTATTGCATCTACGTTCGAGCTTTTCCACACTTGCTCATAATTAGAATCAGCGATTTCAGTACTGATTAAAAGTTTGGCAGCCTCATCGCGCGAAAACGATTTCAAATAATGTATTTTTTGGGCACAGGAAAGTTTCTTCTTTCAATCAATGCTGCCGAAGAACATATCACGAAACTCCAGCCATTCGCGATAATTTCCTCCAAACAGAGATATTTTAAATTGAGGCAATTCAATTCCAACAGATGCTTTTTGATGCGGCGAACTGATAGATGGATTCTTAAGAAAAACCTTCAACAAGACGGCTTGTTGCTAAAATAGTTCATCAGAAGAACTAACGGTAACAAATAACCCTTACGAACGCAATTTTTGCATCCATATACTTATTTTCGGTCGCTTAAATTTACCGTATCCTTCTTCTTCGACATATTGAAATAGTTCATATCGCAAAGCGCCTATCTTCTACTTCCAAAATGTAGGTATGTGCGCGGATTATCAAACCTTTTAAATGTCCGCGCGATTGCTTTAGAACATTCATGATAACCGAAAATTGCAATAAATCTATCAAACGCGATTTCACAAAACGATTCTCCTAAACAGCAAAATCACTATTTCAGCTTTCCAAAGCAGCTTATGTAGATGTATCCAACAAAAATTGAGAAAATCACCCAATTTTCCATACAATTTTACTTTGGTCCAATACTTGTATCTAGCTTGTGGGAGATTTGCGTACCTATTTTCGGTGAATTTGGTATATTTCACTGGTTTGAACCTCAGTGAATTTCCTGATGATCTTCGGTGATGTACTTTGGAAATGATCTGCTTCTCATGATCTTTTTTTATTTTATAGGTGATCTACTACAGCATACTTTCACTCTTGAATATAAGGCGTACAAAATAGCGAATATCTTTAGTTTAAAATGTCAATGTTTGTAAGAGTTTTCATAAACACTGATGTTTTTTTTTCTTAATCGATATACCTACATATATCTATAGTTTTAATAGAGTTTGTTATAAGTTAATTTATATTTGATATTTTTTTTATAATTAACGCGCACTTAAGTGAAAAAATTGTTTCGGAAATTGGTCTGTGACCTATCAACCTTAAAGCTCTATTCAGGATTCTGTCTAGTTCTAGTAGGGTGTGTCAAAGTGCTCAACTATGGTATTTTCAAATGTAATAGCTTTTTAAAGTTGCATTGCTTATTAAAATTAAATCCTGCGTTTACAATTTTCATTTTAATTAATATCTTTGGCTCGCTCAAAAATAGGATGAAATCCAAAAACTTTTGATTTTTCGAGATTTTTGAAATATGTTGTTCTTGCACTGGTTCTTTCTGTAAAAAATCCGGAAATTACAAAATAAAACAATTTTATTTAGAGATAATGTGTAATAAAGTATAAATTTTATTCACTATTGAAATAGGTTAGGTTAGTCTCCGAGCTTGAAATGGACTGTGTAGGATTAGGTGGTGAGAGCAATATTTTAGCATGAAAATAGTAGGGTAGGGTTGCCGCCTGAACATTCCGCCCACCAAATTATTTTTAAATTAATTTTCATCAGTATACTTTTGCAGTGGAAGTTTGCATAGCTTATGTACAGCTCTGCTTATAAATCCATTAGTAGTTTTGACTCTGACAGTTCGCACAAGTTGATCAGATCCGAGGAAAACTTCAGATATTCTACCCGTATTCCAATGAAGAGGTGGACGATTTTCATCACGAATCAGTACCATATCTCCAACTTGTAGATTTTCTTGCGGGGACTGCCATTTTGATCGTAGATATAGGGTTGATAAATACTCTTGTGACCAACGCTTCCAAAAATGTTGAATGCATTGTTGAATAATCTGCTATCTTGAAAGTCGATTTAGATTTGTGTTTATATAGTCTAGTTCTGGAATAGCCACCAATGATTCGCAGGTGTTAATGGCTGAAGGTCATTTGGATCCGAAGACTGTGGCGTGAGAGGCCGAGAATTCAAGCAGGCTTCAATCTGTACGAGTAATGTGTTGAACTCTTCGAACGTAAACGTGTGTGTCTTAAGAACACGTCGCAAATGATGTTTTGTAGATTTGATGCCAGCTTCCCACAAGCCGCCTTGATGAGGAGAGCCTGCAGCAATAAATCTCCATTCCATCTCTTCATTTCGGAAAAATTTTTGAATTTCTTCCTTGGTTTTTGTGGTTGAAAGTAAGTTAAACAGGTCCTTGAGTTCGCCCTTTGCCCCGACAAAATTTGTAGCATTATCGCTGTATATGCGAGAGCAGCGTCCGCGTCGTGAAATAAAGCGTTTGAGTGCAGCTAAAAAAGCCGATGTTGTTAGCTCACTCACAAGCTCAAGATGTATCGCTTTTGTTGTGAGGCACACGAATAAAGCAACGTAAGCCTTCGTTGATTTAGCACCTCTTCCCTTTGATTGTAGAATGGTAAATGGACCACCGTAGTCGATTCCGCAAATCTTAAATGCTCTGTTCTGCCGTATTCGATCTTCGGGTAAATCTGACATTAGTTGGTACGCTTTAGGTGGTTTTACATGAAAACAGTCAATACAATTGCGTGTTATTTTTCGAGCTAAGTTTCTTCCATTTAGTGGCCAGAATTTCAAACGAATCGATGCAAGCAGTGATTGAGGTCCTGCGTGAAGTAATCTTTTATGCTCCGCATCAAAAAGTAAGAGCGTGAATCGATCGTTTGATGGAAGTAACATCGGATGTCGACCGGGTACTCTACCGCCCACCCTGAGGACATCATGGTCATCCAAGTATAAACTTAATGATTTGAAACGTTTACTAACGCTGCGATGTGTAGAACAGTACGCGATGACTCCAGTTCTGTAGGCGATAAGTGCAGCGCCGAATAAGGTTTTTTGAAAACTCTTCGATCGATGTGCCGACGGATGTATGCAAGAACGTAAATAATGCGTGAGTACTCCGAGAGATTATTTATTAACAACTCGAGAAGCTACATGAACGAGAAATTGTTTTGCTGAACGTAGTTCTTGATTGACTATCTGGTTATCTAAATCTGAACAATGATTCACAGAGTCCGAATAGTCAAAGGTCGAGTCGAGAAGAAACGTGGGCCCATGCCACCATAAAGAATTTGTTGCGAGGTTAGTCGAATCATTTGGACGAGTAAGCAAATCGGACGGATTCTGGTCAGTTGAGATGTGATGCCATATATATATATATATACAATAGTTTACTTTTAATTACACTCAAAATATGTTCGTATGATATTTACAATAATTAATTTCTTAAGTCTATCTTATAAATCTGCGAGCACAAAACGGGCTCTGATTCGTTAGGTTGCTTATGTTTTCTTTTTACATTTGAATAACATTTGTGTCTTAGGTCTAAATTTTTTTCTTATTATTATTTATGATATTTACGTCAGCTTGAGCAGTGCTAACGGTCGTTGGCTCGTGTGGTAATGAAGCGGTGGATATGGGTCATTGTTGATTGCTGTCTGGTCTTTTGGTGGCTTCAACCTCTGTTGTGCTGCGTCTGTGCAACATCATAGAAGTTTGCGAAGCCGTCTTCTCCAGCTATTCCAAATGCATGGTCCATCATGGAGAGCACCTGGAGATATCGGTCGTCTGTGGCTGATTTACCTGTAATTAAATTAATAAGAGGACTGGGATGGGTTGGGATTTTTCTCAGCATCTTAGTGCTCAGATTGTAGATATATTTGTCAATCGGGACAATTCCTGAAGCTTCGTACAGCTTTTCATTGCTATAATAGCGGTAAGAGTTGGGTTTTCGGTGAAGGGAGGTGCAATGGCGGAGAGCTTTTCGCTCGAATAATTGCAATTTTTTCATATAAGTGGGGCTTATTGTAAACCAAATAGGGAAACAATATGTTAATATTGGGCGAATGAGTTGCTTGTATAGCAGAAGCTTCGTCCTGGTTTGGAGACCACCCCTCACTTTCATAAGGGGACGTAAAAGTGATAAGGCATAATTTGCCTTACGAAGTGTGAATTTGGTGTGTTGGTTAAACTTGAACCTTTCGAAGAAGTGAACTCCAAGGTATTTAAAACTTTGCTTGGGGGTGATAACTGTGTTATCAGGAAGAGTCAAGGAAAGGTTTTTGCATTTTGTTGCTAGGCCATTACGCGAGGGTCGTCTAAAACAGATTAATTCTGTTTTAGAGGGATTGACTTTAATTCCCCATTGGAGATAATATTCCCATAGTCTAAGGATGTGTGCCTTAACTCTTCGGAGGGCTACATCAGGGTTAATGGATGAGCTATATGTGATGGAGTCATCAGCGAATAGCAGAGTTTTTGTCATTGGCAGGTTTGCAGGCTGGTCGGAGGTATAGAGGTTAAATAGATCGGGTCCAAGGCGGGATCCTTGAGCGACTCCAGCTAAGATGTTCTTAAGGATTGAGTTAGTACTCCCCACGCGTACGTAAAACTTACGGTTAGTGAGGAAACTATGGATGATGAGGACAAGATGTCTAGGCAAGTGAAGAGACTTCAACTTGAAAACCAAACCATCTATCCAGACAGAGTCAAATGCTTTTTGAATATCAAGCAGACATGTTACAATGGTCTCTTTTTTGTTAAGAGCCAAAGTTGTATCAGCGCGGAGCTTCAACAACGGGTCGAAAGTGGAGTGGGATGCTTTGAACCCAAATTGGTTATGCTGCACTATTCCCATTGAAGAGCATAATGAGCGCAGTTTGAAAAGAATCAGCATTTCAAGAAGTTTGCTGAGGTTAAGGAGGAGGGAGATTGGTCGGTAGTTGCTTATATAATTTGCCCCTGACTTTTTTGGTATTGGGAATATCTCTGGAAAATAGCTGTTGTTGATACAATTGTTCAAAATAATTGTGAGAATAACAATTGCGGTTGAAGGGAGTTTTTTGATAACGAAATTGGAAATCTTGTCTGGACCCGAAGATTTTTTTGAATTACCATAGTGGATTGAGTCGTGAAGGTCTAATGGATTAGTAAAAATGTCATTGGCTGTCGTATAGACTGATGAATTTGCTTCAGAAAATCGTGTAATAGGGTCTGAGTTTTGAGTTATCAATCCAAATATTTCGCTATTGACGTTGGTGAGAAAGCCGGGTAAATGAGCGGGGGGATTGGGTTTGAAGTTTCCTTCGAAGAAGTCTGCAAAAGCATTCGTTTTTTCTTGGTCAGATACAAGAACGACGTCATTGTGTTGGAGTTCACCAAGTATAGGAGATTTCTTTCCCACAATTTGGTTAATTTGCTTGAAGGTGTCTGGTCCAGGCTTTATGACGTTAAGTCTTTTCCTGAATTGGGAATCTATGAATGCTTTGGTGTTTTGTTTGATGAGAGTATTGAGGCACTTGAGTTGGGAATGAACACTCTGGTATTCATCTCCGTGTGTACTTAAAGTACGATGAAAAATTCTTTGCAGAATTTTCCGAAGCTTTTGCCTATATTTATACATATTTTGTAAATGATGGGGAAGATCTATGTATTTTGATTTGAAATTTCGCGGTTGTGTCTGTTCAGCGATAGTATCAGTGATTGAGCTTTCAATAATATCGATTGTGTAATCGATTTCTTGGTTGCTAAGGTTTGCTGATGTGTTGGGCGTGTTATTCCGAAGCTTATCCGTTAAGGAACTTTGGAATACTTCCCAATTAATTTTTTTATAGTTTATGAATTCCTGCTGAGGAGTAGCAAGAGTATTAAGATTTGTCAGGAGATGAATAACTAGTTTTACCGCTAAATGGTCAGAATCTGATACAATGGCAGTGCAGGTGAAATTAATAAGTGAGGGAATTCTACAAATAAGATGTGGAGAGCACATGAAGAAGTCAAGTGTCGAAGGAGTTCGGGGGAATGTAGGGATTGGTTGAGATACAATCTCGAAGTTGTGGTTGTGCGAATTAGCACAGAGCCAGTCAGAGATAGCTACTCCTTGAGGAGAGCTTAAGGTATCGTGCCATAGTTGGTGGCGCGCGTTGAAATCGCCCCCAATTATAAATTGAGTGTAATTTTGGCAGAATGCGTTAAGCAAATCGAGATCGTGTTTGATGTTAGTTTGGGATGCGGAGCACTTATTATACAAAGATACCATAAGGATATTTTCGTTATTTTCGAGTGCAATGACTACACAAGTGACTTCAAATGTAGTCAAACCGTGGATAATGACCTTTTGGCATTGAAAACTTGATTTTACCAGAATGGCAGTACCAGTTCTGGCAAGATCTTTGTCTGTGCGGAAAAGAGTGTACTTATTGAAGTAAAGCCGATGCCTTGAGACTAGTTTAGTTTCAGAAAGCAAAACGGCGTCGGGTTTGTTTTTAGTGAGGAATTTTTCGAGGGAAATCCGTTTAGGATGAGATATTAAAGATCCAACGTTATAAGCGATAACGTTTAATTGGTTTATTGTCCTAGACATATTTTAAAGCAGAAGTCAAGAAACATATGTTTCTTGCCGGTTTCGTCGGGACAGGCCTCGTAAAGAGGGAGAAAATCTGTGATTTTTGAGAGAATTGTGACAAAGTCACAACCGAAGAATTTTTGCGAGTCGTTTAAGAATGAACTCGTTGTGGTCTTGGGAACACTAAAGGTTTTGACACCAGTTGGGTTCGATGATTTAGGCTTTGTTGGCTCAGGATGAGCAACAGGAGTGGGTTTGGTTTGGGGTTTAGCTTGAGGTTTGGCTTGGGGCTTAGGGATATTATTATTGTGTATATTGTTGTTAATTTTAAGTATATCAGCAAAGGACTTAGGTTAGGTTAGGTTAAAGTGGCTGTCATTAAAGCGTCTGACACACTTAGACCATTAGAGGTCCATTGTGATACCACGATCTAATAGGGAACAAAAAAGTTTCCTACTAGTTAAAACCATTTGGAGCTTCTGATGAAGCGAAGGAGACTTTTAATGTCTTTATTTTTGAGATCGTTTGGTTCATTATAGAAATATTCTCCTAGATGAAGTTTGCGTCTGTAAGAGAGAGCAGGGCATGTACAAAGAAGGTGTGGGATTGTCTCCTCTTCCTCCTCGTCCAAGCAACTCCTGCAAAAATCGTTTGATAGCACACCGAGTCGTGCGGCGTGTCTACCTATGAGACAGTGTCCAGTTATGACACCTATGACGGAGCTGATCTGAGATCTACTGAGGGACAAAAGACATTTTGACCGTTTCGGATCCAGTTTAGGCCAGATTTGTTTGGTCGCCATACAAGTGGTAGTATTAAGCCATCTTGTGTTTGATTGTTCCAGAGCGATTCGTTTCAGCATAAGTTTACTTGTAGCTATGGGCATACCTATATTTGCCTTTTCGGGTAAGATAGGCACTTCCGTTCCAATTCTGGCGAGTTCGTCGGCTTTGCAATTCCCCGGAATGTCCCTGTGACCCGGCACCCAGAATAGGTTAATGTTAAACTGTTTGGCCATCTCCATTAGAGACGAACGACAGTCTTGGGCTGTGATGGAGTTTACAGAGACTGATGCAAGGGATTTCAAAGCAGCCTGACTGTCTGAGAAGATACGGATATCCGTGTTAGATACCACGTTTTCTTTAAGCCAGGACAATACTTCCTTTATCGCCAGAATTTCCGCTTGGAATACGCTACAATGGTTTGGTAGGCGGAAGGAGAGACTAAGGTTTAGTCCATCTGAGTACACTCCACCACCCACTCCGTTTTCAGTCTTCGATCCATCTGTAAAAAAGTTTACTGATCTATTATCTGTCAAAGCCCCTTCCTCCCAAGCTGACCTTGAGGGAATGGTGACTTCAAAGTTTTTATCGAAGACCAAAAAGGGAGTGATGTAGTCAGAGTGACTTGGTAGAGTTCCGAATAAATTCAGAATGGTGGTATGGCCAATAGAGTTATTGGTCCATTGAGAGATGGCTTTGAGACGTATGGCTGTGCTCGCGGCCATTTGTTTGCTGTAAATATCTAGGGGTGTCAGGTTGAGTAGTATGTCTAGTGCAGCGGAAGGTGTCGAGCGGAGAGCTCCGCTGATGCACATGCACGCTGAACGTTGAACTTTGCTTAGTTTATCGCGATTAATCGCTTTATCTAAGGCCGTCCACCATACGGTCACCCCGTAAGTAAGTATCGGTCTGATGACCGCAGTGTATAGCCAGTGAGTAATTTGTGGAGACAAGCCCCACTTGTTCCCTACGGCTTTTTTACAAGAAAAGAGAGCTACCGTGGCTTTCCTTACTCTTTCCTGTATATTAGGTTTCCAACTTAACTTTTTGTCTAAAATAAGACCCAGGTATTTAGCTTGATCTGAGAAAGTGAGTGGAACACCTTTAATCGATGGAGGGTCTAGTTGAGGAATTTTGTATTTCCTTGTGAAAAGGACTAGTTCAGTCTTGTGGGGGTTAACACCTAAGCCACATCGATCTGTCCATTTTAGTAGCTTGTTGAGAGCGGTTTGTATAAGTTCTGTTAAAACTTGAGGGTGTTTTCCTGATACGGCAATGGCAATATCGTCAGCGTATGCAATCACTTTGAATCCCTCTTCTTCTAGGTCTATTAGCAGATCATTAACTACCATGTTCCATAGAAGTGGGGATAGGACTCCACCTTGTGGGGTTCCTCTACTGACTGACCTTCTTGTAGTAAAGCTACCTAGTTCCGCATTTATAATTCTGCTTTTCAGCATGAATTTTATAAGGTTACCAAGTGAGCTATCCACATTGAGATTCTGCAGTGTCTTCGCTATTGCGGTGCTGTCGACATTGTTGAAGGCGCCTTCTATATCTAGGAATGCAACTAGAGTGTATTCTTTGTGATCTAGGGAGTATTCGATTGCGCGTACCAAGGTATGTAGCGCAGTTTCTACTGATTTTCCCTTGCAGTAAGCGTGTTGTGCTGTAGAAAAAAGGTTTGGTTTTATAGCACTACGCAGATGAATGTCAATCAATCGTTCCAGTGTCTTGAGAAGAAATGACGATAGACTGATAGGTCTTAGGTCCTTGGGCGTAACGTGGGAGCATTTACCAGCTTTGGGTATAAAGACTACTTTGACTTCTCTCCATATAAGGGGAATATGGACCAGGTTTAGACAACTGTTCATTATTATCTCTAATGTGGGTAAGATAATGTCCAAAGCAACTTGCAGTTCGGCTGGTATTATGCCGTCTGGTCCTGCCGATTTGTATGGATCGAAGCTGTTAATTGCCCATTTTAGTTTGTCCCTTGTTATTAACCCTTGAATCTTTATACCTTTGTTATCCGACTCTAGTGAGTCAATGTTGCAAATGTTTTGCGAGCTACCTGGGAAATGAGTGTCAAGTAGCAAATTGAGTGATTCTTCACATGAATTTGTCCAGGAGCCATTTGACATTTTCAAAGAGCTTGGCATGACTGGATTTGTTGAGAGGATTTTCCTCAATCTGGATGCTTCAGAAGTATCTTCTATTTTATTGCAGAAGTTCCTCCATGAAGATCTTTTGCTTGTCCTCAATTGTTTCTTATAAATCTTTAAGGATTCTTTATATAAGTCCCAATCTGAGGATTCTTTTGTGTATTTAGCTCGATTGAAGAGTTTTCTGCAACTTTTCCTGAGCGGTTCTAATCCCGAATTCCACCAATAAGGTTTCTTTTTTCCTCTAACTTGCAGAAGAGGACAAGAAATATTCATTGCATTGTTCAGGGTTAGTGTCAGATCCTTGACTTTGTTATCTAGATCTGAGGTGTTGTAGGGGATATCTAAAGATTCGGCTGTAAGCGATCTTTTCAGAATATCTCTATACGTTTGCCAGTTTGTTTTCCTATAATTACGAAATACTGGCCGTGTGGTGGGTACATCATTTAAACTGAATTGGATGTATCTATGGTCTGAGAATGAGTGTTCCTCTGATACTTTCCAATTCGTTATCATTTGATATATAGTGTCAGAGACAAGAGTGATGTCTAGCACTTCTTGTCGGTTTCTGGTAACAAAGGTAGGTTCATTACCGATGTTACTGACTACGAGGTTAGTACTAAGAATATAATCAAAAAGAGACTCACCTCTATCGTTTATGTCCGTACTTCCCCAAACAGTGTGATGGGCATTAGCATCACACCCAATAAGGAGGCTGATGTTTTGCCTTTTTGCCTCAGCGATGATCCTCTTGAGCGTATCGCCAGGAGGGCCAGGGTTGTCGTGGCCAAGATATGCCGACACTATCCAGTACGTTCCATTTTTGGTGTGCATTCTGGCGGCGGTTATATCTCGATCGCTGAAATCAGGGAGTAAATATACATTAGAACTACTTTTAACTAATATGCAGGATCTGGGTTCACCTTTGTCCGATGCATACAGCAAGTAGTAACCAGGAGTCCTGAGTCCCTGAATTCCAGATTTGGCAATCCATGGTTCCTGGATCAGGACTATATCCTCTCGGTTCTTGTGCAGACGGAGAAGAAGTGAGGCCGAAGCCTTGATGGAATGTTGAAGGTTAATCTGAAGTAGTTGCAGCATTTTGGCTACACTCATCTAGACCAACCCCCAACATGGTTAGATTCAGGTCTTCCGATTCAGAGGACGAATCCAGTAGCTCGGCTTCAGAGTCCGAGCCAATGGGTTCGTCTTCACTCAGAAGAACCTTCCTCACGGAGTCTTCAGCTTCCTTCTCGGAGAGACTGTCGACATTTTCAGGAGCCTTTTCGGCGATATTTGTGGTCTTCACTTCAGTCTCAGAGCTGCTGGGAGCATCAATTTCCATTGCTGGGTCGATGTCTACCGCAGATTCTTCGACTGTGGAAGTACCTGTTTGTTGTGGAGGAACGGTGTTACCCTCATCTTTTTTATATACCTTCAGAGTAATCGAAGAAAATCCGTACCCAATCACACCTTTGGTTGCCAGTAGAGGAGCCAAGGACTCTTTATTCACTACAATAATTGCAGATCTTGAAGCGCCTTTTGGTTCCTCCACTTTCGCAACTTTCCAGTTATGAGTGGGCAGGTCTGGATTACTGCTTTGTATAATTTTAAGGATTGTATCCGGTCGAGAAGGTTCCTCTGAAATCCAGGTGCGAGCCCTTGGCCTTGTAGGGATTTGCTCTCTAGCAACAACCTCAAGCTTCGCGCCTGTCCAGATCTCTCCTAACTTGCTGACAGCAAGCTTATATAGATCGCAAGATCTCTGATCTCCACAAGAGATAAGCTTTACTTGGCCTCGGTGCCAGCCGTTATCTCTAATAACTGGGGGTGGTCCTGGATTGGCTTTCATGATGTCCAGGTAGCGTACCGAGAGCTCTCTTGTTACCACTGCCCAGCGATCTACTGAGATCTTGCCATCGATATCGCTTCTGTCGATGACTGCAACTATTAAATTTGATTTTAGCGCATCGCTAAAAGAAAGATCATCCTTCCTTAACGCAGTTGATACCGTGCTGGTCTTCTGCACTTTGGGGCGCTTGGGTTCCGAAGTGGTTCCCTCAATGGACCTTTGTCGCTTTGACGTGGAGTCACCGCTGGTCTCAGCATCTTGCTGTTTAGCAATGACGCTTTTGGCCCATGCTAGCGATGCTTCCTGCTTAGAGTCACCATTAGTTTCTAGTTTGTCACCTAGTCTTTTGATGATCCTCTTAGCATTCCGCAATTCGCGAACGCTTTGCGATAGGGGATGTCTCGTAGTGGTTACAGCAGACCCTTTTTTCAAGGGCGCCTTACCACTGAAATGGGGTTTACTGGTAGTACTGCCACTGACCATAGTGGTTGCAGCAGACCCTTTTCTCAAGGGTGCCTTACCACTGAAGTGGGGCTTGCTGGACGTACTGTCACTGGCCGTAGTGGTTGCAGCAGACCCTTTTCTCAAGGGCGCCTTACCACTGAAGTGGGGTTTAGGTTTGTTGGTAGTACTACCAATGGAGCGTAGCTTATCAGTCCTGCTACAGCCCGCGGACCCTGTCTTAACAGTTGTTCCGCAAACTGTGTCAGGCTTGATAGCCGCTTCGCCTTGTAAAGCTATTATAGTCGCTGGCGACTTATCCTCGTTAGAGGCCAAGCCCGTGCCGGCAGTCGCGACTCCTGCCGACATTTGAACGTATATCCCCGTTCGAATTTTCTCTTTTTCGTTAGCTTTGTTCATCATGGTTCATGGGTTTTTGAATTTTGTTCGTTGTCTCTGCTACCGCAGCTGGATTGCTGGGGAAACAGGACGTAAGCCTTCCCACCGCGTCAAGGTCAAATTCACGGGAAGGAGCAAAGCAAAGGACTTACCTGGAGTAAACTTCCTGGACGTGGGTTTCGCCGGTTGTTTTGCCATTAATCTAGCTGTTTCCTTCTCTTTTTTGGCGGCTACCACCTTCTTTCTGTAGGAACATCCTTCATAGCTTGCTGGGTGCCCTTCTACTTTGCAGAGAACGCAATACGGTTTACCAACCTTGGGATCGGTCCTCAAACACTTGCCTCGTTCGTGATTTTCACTGCACTTAACACAACGGTGCTTCATTTGGCAGTTAACACTGACATGTCCGAATGCTTGGCAGTTCCGGCACTGTGTGATGATGTTCGGTTGCAGCTTCTCCCATCTCACTGCTTCACCAAGTAGATTCCGGATCCGGCTAACGGCTACCAGGTCAGTGCCTTTTTGAAATTCAACAACAAAGGCGTTGAAGCTTGAAGTTTTGTCCCTCCTGGAACGGAATGGAGACGCTTTAACAGCTTGAAATTGTAGAGTTCCTAGGTGGCTTATGATGTCTTCTGGTTGGTGGGAATGGTGTATTTTTTTTAACAAAATTATGCACTTCCTGTCTTCCTTTGAAGTGAACGAGTGGTGCTGGATCTTGTTTTCCACAAGGTAGTTTTTGATAGCTTCGTTGTCTTCCTTTGTCGTTGTCTTCACAATTGTTTTTGTTTTGTTGACATTAACAATTGTGTACTTCACCTTTGTTTCCTTCAATTGGAAGTGCCGGTACATCGTGGCAGTTTGTAAATTGTAGCATACAGTTGGGGGCTGCATTTTTTCGATGGTGGCTGCTTGCTTGTCAGTTGATGTTCTTTGTGCTGTTGATGATGTTGTTGCTTGACTGGATGGTGCCTTACGCTTCTTTGCTGGGGCTACCATGGTGAATCCAGTGTCTTCGTCTTGGGCTTCCTCAGCAAGTTTTTGCCTTTTGCTGTGGTCAGCTTTGAGCTCAGCTTCTTTCATCCTTTTTTCGGTTGAAAGACCTCCAGTTGAAGAAGCAGTTTCCATCATGCTGATGTCTTCCGCTTCATTATCTTCGTTTATCAAACTTTGGTTGAGGTTAACTTCTACCTCTGGCGAAAATTGATTTAGGATTTTGCCCACCTCGAAATTGAGTCTCACTGCAAAGTCAGTTGACACATCTGGGCCGTAGAGGCTTCGCTGGTGCACGACTTCACTTTTTTTTATGCTGCTGATTAATTGCTCCCTGGCAGCTTTCACCTTCTCACGTTGACCCATTGGGACAGAGAAGACTACCTGCTTTGCGGTTAATTGTCTGGTTTTTTTTTTTTATTGTTCACTTAACACTTTAATCCTGTGTAATCCGGTTGTTAATTACTTTTTTGTGTTTACACTGCAGGTAACACGTTTTAAGGGTCACTTTTATTAATTACTTTAAAATTTCGGTTTAAGATAATCCGTACACGTCCGATCACTGGAAAGGTTCGTACAAGAATGAGATGTGATGCCAAGTAGATGGACTGCAAGTAGATATGAGTTCGTTAACTCTGTTCGAAACGAATGTTTTCCACCGACTAGTATCACCAGAGATCCATGCAAGGACAATTGTAGAATCAGACCAGCAAATTATGTCGTCAATAGCCAAGTTCAAACAACCCTTAACATTTTTTATTAACAACGCGAGTAAATGTGCTCCACAAAGTTCGAGACGTGGTAAAGAGGGACGTTTGATAGGTGCCACACGAGATTTGGAACACAGCAAATGAGACGAGACGAGACCATTATGGTTAAAAGCACGGACATACACACATGCACCGTAAGCTTTTTCATTGGCATCACTAAAGCCATGGAGTTCGAGTCGAGAACAATCTGGGAAATTCTTAACGTGACGAGGAATAACACAGTCAGAAGAATATGAAAGCATCTGTTGGTATGAGTTCCATTGATTTGAAAATTCTTCGGGTAAAGGATCATCCCAAGAGTATTTGGCTTTCCAAAGTTTTTGCATGAGTAATTTTGCATTTATAACTGTAGGACCAAGCAAACCTAACGGATCGAAGAGCTTCGAGATTTCTGATAACACGCTCCGTTTCGAGAGATTAAGCGGTGTTTGGGATGTGGTGAACTGAAATGTGTCTCTGGAAGGACACCATCTAAGACCCAAAGTTTTTATCTCCTCATCTAAATTGAAGTCCACATCGGATAATTCGCGATCTTCTAGTGGTATTTCATTCAACACCTCATGAGAATTAGAGACCCACTTCCGAAGATTAAAACCACCCTGTGCCAAGAGATTCTTAAGCTCTAGATGTATGAGCTTTGCCTGTTCTATTGTTGTACACCCCGTTAACACGTCATCTATGTAAACATCATTAAGCAATACGCATTTAGCCAAAGGAAATGTGTTCGAGTCTTCAGCGAGTTTAACGAGACATCGAGTAGATAAATATGGAGAACAACTAAGACCGTATGTTATTGTGTTCATCTCAAGAACATTCACGGGTTCAGATGAATTCAATCTCCAAAGAATCCTCTGATAAGGTCTATCCTTTTTTCGCACTAAAACCTGGCGAAACATTTTTTCAATGTCAGCCATTAAAACGACATTGTGCGTGCGAAATCGAATAATAATATTGAATAAAAGATCCTGACATGGACGTCCTACCATCAAGGCATCGTTTAAGGATACTCCTGTTGTTGTCTTTGACGATCCGTCAAATACAACCCTAAGCTTAGTTGTCGTACTTGATAATTTCCAAACTCCATGATGTGGCAGGTAGAAGGCTTCCTTTAAATCATTATCGTCGAGATTTCCGATTAGAGTCATGTGTCGGAGAGATATATACCATATTCTTGCATAAATTTATTGTATTCAAATTGTAAGTTCGAGTCGTGAGTAAATTTTCTTTCTAAATAAGACAGCCGTTTGAGTGCTTGCTCCTTAGAACTGCCCAGCTTTGTGGACTTATCATTAAAAGGAAGAGCTACTATGAACCTACCATCCGAGTTACGAGTCGTGTTTTCGAGAAAATGTTGTTCGCAAGAGTTCTCTTCTGAAGATAAGGATTTTTTAGTTTCGAGATTGAAATCTTCCTCCCAAAATTTTGAAAGTCGACTGTCGAGATCTTCATTAGAAACGGTTAAAAAGCTGTGAGTAACATTTTGAGTCTGATCAATTCTGCATCTTCGAGTAATGAGCCAGCCAAATAAAGAATTTTGTAAAATCGGTCTACCAACCCCTAGGTCTAATCGCTCTGGTTTCAGAATATTGTAGAAGAACTCAGCTCCAATCAACAAATCTATCGAATCGGGAACATTGAAATAGGGGTCTGCTAATACACACTGGTTTGGAATAATAAGATGGTCGAAATCTAGTTTAATTTGTGGAACTTCACTAGTAATACGATCTATAACTAGGAATTCGATATTATTATTAAATTCCAGAGCTCGTGAACGTACAATCAAGGTTGATTTTTTATTAATAGGTTTAGCAGACTGTCCAATGCCTTCAATCGAGAGCGTGACATGTTCGGTGGGTATTCCTAGTTTAGCGATGAGTGCTTTTGTAGCGAAATTGCTTTGCGAACCCGAGTCTAATAATGCACGATGAGAGTGAGGTGTGCCCTGACTGTCATATACCAAAACGATAGCCGTAGGTAGAAATACGTAATCTCGAGACGTTATTTTCAATGTGCTTGTAGCTGTAATAGTTTTCGATTCTTCAGCAGTCTGGTTTTTAGTTTCATTAATTAGTGGGGTCGAATATGACGTTGAAGGAGTTTGCGAAAAACATAACAAGCTACTATGTCGTTTTCCGCAATGTTTGCAGTTTCTTGACCTATGTTCGCGTTATGTGATGCCCTAAGGCAATTAAAACAAAGGTTCAGTTTCTTAACATGCAGCATTTGTTCGTCGATTGAGCATGATAGGAATTTAGGACAAAAGTAAATAGCGTGAAATTCATTGCAACCTAGTTTGCACTTCTCTGATTGGGTGACTAATGTTTTGTTTAGCGCTTGCCTAGGATTGTTACCACGAAAAGTCGAAATTGATGGAGCAGAAGATACGTTTTTTCGGATGATTGGCTCCTGACATGACTCCAAAGTAATACAGTGTTTTTCCAAAAAAGTTAAGAAAACGTTCCAATCGTAATCCTTATCTCCATTTTCGTGAGCCCATAAACGCTTCGTATCAGAATCTAATTTCTGTAATACTATGTGAACTAACCAGGCATCACGTCCATCCACCTTCAATGATTTTCAAGCTCTAACAACTTCATCCGACGTGTCATACAAGCGACGAATAGCAACCGCGTTACTTGCTTCTTTTATAATAGGCTGGTCTAGGAAACGTTGAATATGTTTTGAGACGATTGGAATTTTCTTACTATAACGTTGCTTAAGCTTTTCCCAAGCCTCATCATAGTTTGCCTCCGTAACTGTTGTGTGTTTAAGAATACCTGCCGCGTCTTCCCTAACTAAACTCATTAAATACTGGAACTTTTTTACCTTTGAGAGTCCTTCATTCTGGTGTACTAAACTAACGTATAAATCATGAAAGGATACCCAATCTTCGTATTTTCCAGTAAAGATAGGAATATGTAACGCAGGCAGTTTATGTTCTCTATCGTGTTGATTTGTGTTTGTTAATTGTAAAACCGATTCATTAAAATGTTCGAGAATTCTGTTTTGTTGTTCTACAACTCTTGAAAATTGATTGTTCGAGTCGAGTATGGTATTATTTGGCGCGGAAGTATTGTTCGGTGAAGACGACGTGAATTGTAGGGTCGGTTGGGGTAAATGTGGACAGTTTTTGTATTTTTTAGAGAAATATTTTTTCAGAAAATATAAATGTATTAAATTTTAATTTTTTTTTAACTTTTGAAAACGGATATTATATAATTAGAAAACTAGTATTCTACTTATTAAGTATAAATAAATGCATAAAAACAAAAACACGATTTTGGACAGTGTTTACATTTACCCCTTCCTTGTTTACATTTCCCCCAAAAGTTTTTAAAATTCTGGGGTAAATGTGGACAACTAACTCCTGTTCCCTAAGTGCTAGGAGATCGCCTATGGGGTCAAAGTAAACAGATATAAATTTCATTTGAATTATTCACTTGAAAAGTTGGTTACCGCAATGTTTACATTTACCCCATACAATGAATATTACCCATCAAAAAAGAATTGAAAAAGGACCTTAATATTTTTTTTAAATAAAAACAAAAGTATTTTTACTAAAAAAATTATATTTAATTTTATGCTTTCAAAGCTTTTTGTTAGGAACAAGATACAGGTACCTAGGTATGCAGTTATTAAAAGAAAATAATGTTTTCATTCTTCAATTTTCTTTTACATTGATGGTTTTCTTAAATTTGTAGTAAATACGTGCTTTTAACATATTAAGAGTTGGATTTGGTAGAATTCCAAGTATATCTCCCAAAAGAACTGTCCTTTTTTCAGTCTGCATCAATGCAAAAGTTGTTTTTGTGGTGTCCATACTTTTCAATAGCACCACTTGAATTTCGTTGTTTTCTCCAACGGACTCTATAACACAAACATTTGTGAAGGTAACTAATAGTCTGTTACTTCATTTTAATTGTATCAGGAGAAACTGGTCTTCATTAAGTGTTTTGGAACCAACAGGTTCTAATTGCTCATGGTCATCGTCGTCATCAAACTCCTCATTCCATGGGCTATCCTGATCATATTGATTTTTTCATTTTCTGACTCCTCAGAACTCGAGCTCTTAATTTTTGTAGATGTTCTGGTTTTTTTAAAGTTATCTCCGAGTGGCGCTTCATAAATCCCAAGTACCAGTCCTCACCTGGGGTATCGTCCTTGAATGGAGTTTTTATTCCGCTGTTTTTTACATGTTCTCCAACAAGTTCTTTAAGCTCATGTTTGTCACAGGGTAATCCCATGTTCGCACGAGTAATTATACATTTAACTATTTCATCTTCAGTCGTTTTTAGAAGTAAGGGTGCTCCCCCTGACCCAATTGCATCTAATGATGATTTTCGGCCATTAATTCTTTGAAAGATGACCGATTTCGGGATTTTGTATTTTTCCTCGGCTGCGCGGTATGTAATTTTTTTATTCAACACATCTCGTACAGCGTTGAAGATAAGATCGTTTGCACTATAATTTACTTGTGTTTTCTTCTTTGTATATGTTCGGGGCATTTTAAACGCTAGAAATAGAGTCAAGCGAAAAACAGATACAGGAAAAGCGACGTTTACATTTACCCCATATGCTTCAATTACTGGGGTAAATGTAAACATGCAAAAAAACGTACAAGGAATGACAAGAGCTTGGTGTTTTCACAGGAACTACTTCAATGCACTTTTATTTACATATATCTATAACAAGAAAATAATACTTACGTTTTCAATATAATCAACTTTTTTTCAAAATTACAAACACTCACAAACTTGAATTTCACTTTTCAGAGACAGCTTTTTTCCACGACTAAAATTCTCAACGAAATCCGAACAATCACTGAAAGACATAAAATGCACCGGTGTCGCGACATTCCATATTTTGATTTTTTTTTCGTCTGGGTTGCTACAATTTGTTTTAAAACGTGAAAATAACGACCGTTTACATTTACCCCATGTTTACATTTACCCAACTGACCCTACCGAGTTATGACGAGTCAATAAATTTGTTTTAGCCTCAAATAGTTTTGACTCAAAATTCTCCTCGTGACTAAAATCATCAGAGATAGTAGGATTGCCATCTGTAGTCACAATTTTCGACTGAATATCTTCGTACTTTTTTTTATTATCGGCTACTTGTTCTAAATGAACATCAATTTCTTCTTTAGAAATTATTCGCGAATCTTTATCTGCCTGCGCGAGTGTATTTAATAAAAGAGTGATCTTTCTAAAAATTTGACCTCTTTGTTGACGTAGGTTAGGTAGCGCCTCCATAGTAAGTATGTACATATATATGTATATATTATTTGAGTCCAACTATAATAATGTCTACTTACATGAACCAAACGTATTGCTTACGTTTCATGTGATGGGTATGCGGTATGTAATTTGAAAGTGCTACAACACTCATCAGAAAATATATACACTTCTCTCTTTTATATTCTCTTAAGTTTATAAGATTTTTTTTTTTTATGTAGAGAACCTAAAACTGTTAACACATTTTTTGTATATAAAGTAAACTGTTCACTGCGCCCGTTATGATTCGACACAATTATTACAAGACAATGTTTCATTTTTTTTTCTGGATTACATTACAATGCGACAGCACTTTAGGTTTTCTATGTTCTTTTATATTTAGACCGATATAATCCTCACCACCAACCGAGTAACACCATCGAGACCGAGCAGCGAATTGTATTGTTCTTACGTTGCGCTTTAGGTACCATGAGCGACCGCGACGATAACGAGACGAGATAAATTGTTTTAATTTAAATTATTACAGAAATCCGCGAGAAGTGACCAAAATGTTCCTGCACTGGTTCTTTCTGTAAAAAATCCGGAAATTACAAAATAAAACAATTTTATTTAGAGATAATGTGTAATAAAGTATAAATTTTATTCACTATTGAAATAGGTTAGGTTAGTCTCCGAGCTTGAAATGGACTGTGTAGGATTAGGTGGTGAGAGCAATATTTTAGCATGAAAATAGTAGGGTAGGGTTGCCGCCTGAACATATGTGTTGTTTTAAATTGCGCCGTGTGGATACAAAAAAAATATATAAAATATTTTTAGGCTTTCAAGTGAAAGATAAATGCAAGGAAACACTTTTAAGCTTATATTTGTTTAAATTGAACACTTGATAAAGAAGCTATGAAATAATAAAAGAAAGAAGGAAAATAAAAAATAAAAAAATAAAAATTTCAGCTTTCTTGGAAAAAAAAGGAAATTTAGTTTCAAATTCAGGTCAATTCTTAAATAAACTTAAAATCTCTAAACTAATTATTGGTTTCTAAACATGATGAACATATGTATGTATCTGGAATGGTCAGAACAGAAACATTTTTTATATCCGGTACAAAAACAGTTTGACAAAAATACTTACACCAGTCGTCGGTCGTGCGGATTACAATAGTAATCCACTCAACTTTACAAAGCTATCCTGACACAACTACACACGAACAGGGCTCGCGATTCACGGAACGCACGTGCAAACTATTTAACTGTAAGTACTAAAAGACACAATAAATCTCCAACACAAGTTTTTCGGGAACTCTCAATTTTGCATTAGTGGATTACAATAGTAATCCGCGCGACGCACAGTGGGTCCCCTTCATACTAAGCAGTGCTCAAAATTCAAAATCTTGTTTAAAATGCTAAGAACTGTTATAAATAGATACTAACTGCTCTTGAAAATGAAAATATTATTAATAATGAATATAGTTCTGACTATAGTAAATATTTTCAAAGTTATTGATAGATTTATCTTAAGAAAACAATTGTTCTTCGAGTAACATATTTATGACTTCAGGATAAAACATTTTTCGGTGAATGAATGTCGTTGTGCGCGATGTTATCAAGGGATTGGCAGAAATAAATAACCTATTTATAACATCCCACATGTTATCCTTCTTTTTTTTTCGTGATGTCTTCCCGCTGAATTGTTGCCGATATATGAAAATCTCTATTTCGCACCTCCTGGTCTTCTTCGCTTAACTGGCTAATTGGAAGTAGGGCATGAGTCATTATTTCACTTTCATTGATAAGGATTTGGTGCAGACTTGTGGTCATGGGATGCCAAGGACAGAGCTTCACGTAAAGTCGAGCTGTTTCTAGGAAAAAACACCTAAATCTTTCCGCATGTATCTGAAAACCGATCATATATTAAGCAAAAAATTAACAAAAAATTTGATATGACTCACTAAAAAGCTTATATTTTAAGTTCTATCAGTCGGATGGTCAAAATTCAGGTATGTAAGCTTAGGTTTAATTACAGAGCATCAAATTGCATTTTTAAATTTTATATTTATATAAGTGGTTACATTCCTGGAACAAAGATAAGACAAATAGATAGTTTTTAACTTCAACCCTACCCCCCACTCAAGGCTGAGAAAAAAACCTGCCGGAATTTTCGGATTTGATATCATGATAAACATACCTATAAACCCACATACTCATATTTTAGCTAAACATCCACTACCAATTTTTTTTGTCGGCCTTTGTATTATTTATTTATTGAACCGCGAACTCAAACAGTGATATTTCGAACTAGCGCACCTAACTTTTACTTCTGTCTTCGGATTTTTAATAACAAATATTTCTTCTTTCATGCTGTATCATCATCATCGGCTCGACAACCGGGTTCCGGTCCTGGCCTCTTTCAACAAGTCTCTCCACCTATCCCGGTCTCTAGCCGACGCCATCCAGTTGCGCACCCCAAGGCTTCGGGCGTCCTGGTCTACGCCATCTCTCCAGCGCAAGCATGGTCTACCACGCTGTCGTCTACCATAGAATGTACCACAAAGAACTTTCCGAGCAGGTTCCTCTTCGCTCATGCGAGCTAGGTGCCCTGCCCACCGGAGTCTACCGAGCTTAATTTTTGTCACGATATCTTCTTCTAGGTAGATTGCGTACAATTCATGATTGTACCGTCTCCGGAATCGTCCTTCCTCACATATGGGGCCAACAATTCTCCTTAAGACTTTTCTCTCGAACGCAGCTAAGAGGTCGGAGTGCCTTTTGCTAAGCACCCAAGTCTCGGATCCATATGTGAGTACTGGCAGGACCATGGTCCTGTACAGCAGCAGTTTTGAAGTTATGGTGAGATTTCTGGATTTGAAGAGCTTTGACATGCTGTATACTTAGATTTAAAAGTTCTCTGCGCCAGTTAAAAAAAATCATTTTAAAAATTTCATTGCCCGTGAGTAAAACCGTCATCTATTTATGTATTTTATACACTAAGTAACAACTTTCAAACGAAAATAAAAATGTATTTACAATCTACATGCCTTCTTGAACAAACAACATATTTTTAATTTTTTTTTGTTTAACGAAGTTAACTTTTAAAATTAAAATAAAACTGCACAAAATTAAAACTTGCGCATGTCTAATAAAAATCAACTTGAATGTACCGTAACTTGACCATTAGACAGAGAAGAAAGATAATACTTACAAATAACATGTGTTATAATATGTATATTAATTATGCATTTTTATTTTATTTTTTAAACAAAAATTAAAAACTGTATTTTGAGCACTGATGTGTATGGAGAGGGCCCACTGTGCGACGCCTACAGGGTTAATATAGCCTGTCCTAACAAGCGGCGGCAAAAATATTCGTTAAGTTTTTTATTTGTAGATATTTATGAAGATTTGTTTCGTTAAAATTCAAATTTATTTATTTGATTTAAAATACAATACGCCGCCGCCGCCACACCGCAACAGATTGTATATCTAGGTTTGGTTACTTGCAGTTTCTTACAAATTTTCACAACTTGCTGTAAAAGCCCACAATACTCAAGGGCTTTGTACAAAATTGCATGCAAACTTAAGTTTTCAGAAATATTCTTTTTGAAATCGAAAACGAAACAATGTTTCTATAGCTACAATATTTTGTTTATTTGAGCCCCTCCTGATTTCTGCTAGATGCCATCGTCTAGAAGCGCTACTGGCAACAGGAATGATCTAGGATCGATTGCCACCTAAAAACAAAATACCTACTTTTTTCAAAGATCTCATGTCATGAAAGAGTACTTCTCATCTTAGACGTTCGAACTTTGCAGGAAATTATAAGAATGGTTACGTGTTGTTACTTTCTAGGCTCTTATTCTCCTAGGAATACTTTTTGGGCTATCACCTAAGGATTTTCCCAAAATCTTATTGTTATAAAAAACAATATTCCTTAAGAATACTTATGTTATCCGATTTTCAAAAAAAAATGGTTTTCAATAATCAAATCAAATTGACCATTAAATGCCAACTATAAGGAACTTAGTGCAAAAAAGTTATTATCCAATTTTTGTATTGTTTTAGATTTTCTACCCCGTTCTTAATAAACAATTTGATTACTGAACGTTGAACGGAGCAGTTACTACCTAACAATTAATTTCATTGTTTTTGTAGATAAGCGTTGAAGGTAAATTAACTCACCCCTCAAAATGATTGACTTTGTTTTATTCAATTATTTTGATAACAACAGCTTTATGATTCACATAAATGAATATATGTATGTAGGAGAATGTGAGCTTATTAAATATGTTTCCTAATCGCATTTGTTTTACGAATCGGCCGTTTTTCCTAGATAAGTTTTTAGATTACACATTCATAAAAGCAATAAATTCTCTATATAGCTACTACTACTACCTACCAACAAATGTATGGATATATACAGATCCATATACATATATTCTTCCTTAAAGTTAATTTCAACAACAACCGCAACGTATGTATAGATTATTATGTACATATGATTGTATGTAATGTTGATTGTTTTATTTGATCTGGTTATATTCGTTCTAGCAATCGATTTTCTATACATATGTTAATATATTTGCTACCTATGTATGTATATTATATACAGATATATTCTTTACTATAGGTAATTTGAACTTTATAAGATCTGAACGTATGTACATGTGTACATATATAAAGAAGTAAAGTAACTGATTGATTGTTTTATCTGATCTGGTTATACTTTTCTTTTCTGTCGATACGAATAAGTGACATATTAATCATTTTACAAAGAAATCCCTGGAAAAGAGGTAGTCGAAGTATAGTTTTGCTCTGTTGTAAATGGTGCGATTTCATATAGCATTTAGTTACACTCAATTGTGAATTCAAAAAGTCGTACTCGTATAATTGAAAGTTACGATCATTAAATTAATTTCTGTCGAGAAAAAAAAAATAGTATCGTTCTGCTAAAAGTAAAAGTAAGTAGGTATACCTACATGCATCAAAGTATGTAATAATTTTGTGATAAGACTACAAACTAGTGCACTTAAAAAACCGGAATGGATTAAAATGGTTTGGCGAAAAATTAGTGTTTATGTCAGAAAAAAATAAAAAAATAAATAACCTATGTATATATGTATATGTTTAGCTAAACCCTTATTTAAATTCCAAGAAAGATCAGTAACACTTACATTATGAACATTATCAACTTATTATACAGGGTGTCCCTTAATTCGTGCATAATATTTTAGGGCGTGGTTCTTGGGTATATTCAGCCCAGGATTTACCCTTAGGCCAACCAGGCCCAGGCCTGGGGCATCACGAAAAAAGGGGCCACAAAAGTAAGTAGAAGCAACTGAACCTTTATTGCTCATACGAGCAAAATGGATAATAGATTTTCACAAATCTTCAAATTCGGCAAACGGCAACGCTCAATTATTTTCATATATGTACCTACAAATAAATACATTTCATTTTCAAGCAAACAATATACATAGCACCACATGTATTTGTTTTCTTAAATAACATAATCTGCTTTTACTTTTCATTCCTTGCTTGCAGTTTTCGTTGTTTCTCTTTTGGTTGTCTTACTATACAAGTACAACACGCATATATTGTATGCGGGATGCGGCTATGCTTCATACATAATACCATATATACAATAATAAAGGGTAGATTTTTAAAACTGTAATTTCGTAGTAACTGTTTGTTCATTTAAAACCACTGGCTAGTTGCAACTGTTTCATCCGTTTAAGGGCCCATACCCATAGACAGAGTATATTTAAATAGATATACTCTGCTCATATACAACACGAACACAAACACGTTTGCACACGTAAATTTCTGTTGGTTGTGGTCTCATTTTTGCACAATCTCCTTAAGTGAATTCATATAGTATGTTTGCGGCGACCGTCGCAACGGTATGCGCTGAGTTCAAAAGCGTTGTGTTCAGGGTTCGTACTTTACTTCGATCGAAGTAGATTTACTTCTGTTTTAGGAAAAAAAAATTTACTTCCTCACTCCTTTTTCTTCTTATTTTCACATTTACACTGAATCTGAAGTCCGAACCCTGGTTGTGTTTGAACAGCCATGCGTATGCTTCGATTTTTAGGCAGACGAACGAGAAGTTCAAACAACTTTAAATAACCGACAGAGATGGACGCTGTGGATTGCTGTCCTATCGCAGTTGATTTTTTTTCTGTCGTACAATCGCTTTACATTTTTTTTTCTGCATCCATCAACTAGTAGATGTCAAACGTTAAAATCTGCTCTTCAAAATGATAATGTGATAAAATCACTCTCAGATACACAGTGGGAAGCTCATGCTGCAGCTACTTTTGCCATCATTAAATCATATAATAAATTATTAGATACTTTAAACGACATTTCTGAAGATAATGCATTAAAAGGAGATGCTAGGAGGGAAGCTGGTGATCTACTAAACAAAATGAATAAACTAGAATTTGCCTTAATGCTTGTGATTTGGAACGATATTTTACAAAGTTATCAAAAAGTCAGTAAGGTTTTGCAAAGCGAAGACGTAACACTAACTGACATGCGCGAATTTGTATAGATCATTGTCCGATCAACTGGACAAAATGCGTGATAATTTCGACACTTTTGAAATGCGCTCTAAGGACCTTCTACCTGATGGCAGCTACATGATTACACGAAAACGAATTCGCAAAAAAATTGCTAACGATGGTAATGCTCCCGATGTAGATTTAAGCCCAAAGGATAAGTTTCGAATAAACGCTTTTTATATTATTATCGATAAGTTAAGAATACAAAAGGATTCCAGAGGTCAAATATATAAAGAAATTTCTTAACGATCTCTGCTCTGTATTGAGAGTGATTTGCTTCATGAAATAGATTTCGATGAACTTATAAAAGACTTCGCTTCTAAAAAAAACGAGTAAAAATCTGTAAAAAAAAGTCGTATACATATGTACAAGTACATATTCTTGTAACTACCATTATAAATAAAATTAATTTTAGTTTTATGGAATTCGTTGTAATTTGTTTTCTTAAGTAGGTATTTAATTTTGTATGAAGTAAACCATACAATATAAGAGAATATATGCAAAGGGGGCACCATTTACTCTTCAGGCCTAGGGCCCAAAAAAGCTAAATCCGGCGCTGGGTATATTCTAATAAAAAAAATCGTTCTACAGTAAAGGCCTATCTCTAATTTTTATATCATATATCGGGGATTTAAGAAAAGGCTTATTTTGGTGTACCCTGACCCATGTTACCGGTAATTGCGCTGTTAGTACTAACGATAGAAAATACTAGCCTTTGTAATTGCGTTTAAAAAAATATGATATCATATTTCAGTCTTTAGATATCCAGTTTCTAGCATGTTCCGCTTTTCCCGCCCTTCCTAATTTTTTGACTTTTTTTTCTACAGAAAATGCGTAATAAACATTCCGTTTTACTATTTTTTTGAATGAAAGTTACAATAATACAAATAAAACTCAATGACAAGTTTGCGGAAAATCCCATAGATTTTATGATACATGGGAAAACCTGAGACATGAAAATTTTTAAAAAAGTGTTTTTTTTTTTGCTTTAAGCTCCAAAGCCTCTATTAATAAAAATTATTTTGTGTGGGCTTAGATATTTTTTATTTTGTGTGTGTACTAAAACAGTTATAACATGTTTTCAAGGCGTCCTCCTTGGTGTGCTAGTGCCCGCTTTAGGATTTCACTGCGAATATTTATTGATGATAGCTACTGCTGGGTGATTCCATTATAGCGGGTGCAACATTTAGACTCATTTGAAGTACATTTAATAACAAAATAAGCAAAATATTTAATGACATTATTACTTGAAGGGATACATTTTCACATATTTATTTTTAATCCATTTAGAATTCTAAAATATAATAAATAATTTAGCAATAATAAAGTGCGAT
Source organism: Chrysotoxum bicinctum (assembly GCA_911387755.1). Classification (NCBI taxonomy): domain Eukaryota; kingdom Metazoa; phylum Arthropoda; class Insecta; order Diptera; family Syrphidae; genus Chrysotoxum; species Chrysotoxum bicinctum. Next base: position 119,872,735 of record OU426987.1, read on the forward strand.
CGCGGGTGTAACAGAATTGGCCCGACTTTTCTAGATCATAGTACAAAAAACACTAATTCTGTTAATTGTGAAACATTTATCATCCTATTCTTACATATATTGAACGACGTTGATTACCTAAATAAATAAAAATAAAGATAGAAAACAAAAGAAAGCAACGAAATATTAACTTTTAAATCAATCGCGGGTGCAACATCAAATTATCGCGGGTGCAACGCGTCTAACTTAAATTAGTAAACTGATTTAAGAAACTGGAAAAAATATAAAATAAGGCACATATGTAACAAGTCTGTACCCTTCTCTATTAATTATAATTTTGTTTTTTTCAAATACTTCAATATTTTTTCGAAAATACATATATGTATGTTAGAAGTACCTACTCCATCTTTATCGATATCGGTTGAGGATACCCCACATACTGATACTGTGATATTGCAGCCTACCTGTACAAGAACGTACAAACCTGCGGAAATAACTTTTGGCAATACTGCTGCTGTAAAAACAGAACGGTATTTTAGAGCATGGATCTACTGGTAATATAGGGGGTTCAAAAGGCCCTGTTGGAGATTTAGAATTTAATGCTTCGTCTTCTGACTCAATAAAAACATCGAAAACTTAACTTCATGAATGCTCATGGTCATTGTGCTTTTCTCTATTCCGACTTAATCGATTTAATATCTTTTATACCCGGCATTTGTCTGCTAATATTATCCTTTTTATGGAAATCACCTGCCATCCTTCAGTTTTTTAGACATTGTTTGGTGGAATCAGTTTTTTTTTAGATACATTTTTGACCTCTTCAACTACGTTAGTGGGACTCCTTGGGCGATTACGTTTCACTTGTGCGACTTTTTCAGTCTACAGGGACGATGTAATGAGTGCCTGTCTTTTTTTTTTTTTTGTTGCCTGCATTTTTTCGTTTTGTCTGATTCTGGTCAGAATTTTAAAATTTGTATCTGTCTCAATTTTCTCTTTCAATACATCTCTCCACATTAAATCAAGAGTCCTTTTTCTGCATGAAGCTCAGCGTTTTTGTTAAGTTTTTGTCAATTTTCTGTAAAGCAGTCTCTTTTCCTTGTTTCATTTCCATTTAACCATATATTTTTATATAAAAAAGAACACATTTAATTATATTACATAATTAAAAAAATAACTTGAACAGTAGAAATTATTATTCAAAGCATATTTTATTAATGAAATATAATAATTCACGTTATAATGTTAGTGGTCAATAAGTTGCACCCGCGATCTTAAACCCACATTAACAGACTCTTCCAATTCTACCAGAAATGGGGCAACCGAATCAATACTTCCAAATCGGAACTTGTCTGCTTCAGGAGACCTTCAACTGGTAGAGGCCTTCGCACCGCAACAATTTGCAGAAATCTGGTCTTAAGACTCCCTGACGGATCCTCCATAGTGGCAAAGCCAAATGTCAAGTACCTGGGAGTGCACTTCAATGAGTTGCTAAGGTTTAACCTGCACTCAAGAAATGTTCTGAAAAAGGCCAGCTGGGCCTTCAGCCGTTTGCACCCATTGCTGAAAAGAAGATCAGGTCTTAGCCAACCGACAAAGATATTAATCTACAAGAAGCTCCTGCCACCAGTGATCAGCTATTCCTTCCCAGTCTGGTTTTCTATCTCGAAGACAGCTATGAAGGAACTTCAACTATTCGAAAGGAAGATACTGAGGATCTGCACTGGACTCTACTTCGACCGTTAACGACAGAAACACTACAGGAACGAGCATCTCTACACAGAAGCCAATTTAATCCCGCTGGACAAATATCTAGTTCTTTCAACGAAGAAACTAATGGGGAACATCATCGACCACCCGAATCAGCTTATGAGAAGGATGACCACAGAACAACGACATCCCGAGCCGAGGTACCTCAGTGTGATGGAAACTCTGGATGACAACGTAATCATGGACAACGAGGAAGTAGTCTCGTTCTACGCTGACATTGGGTCAGCCTACCACCGCGGCTAAAACGCCTTCCCTGCCCACAACCCACAAAAATCACCACTGACAACCAGGAATGAACACCCTGAGGACAATACAACCGACATTTTAAATTTAATTTTTTTTTTCGTCATGTACATTTTATATAAAAATAATTAAACTTAAGTCACTGTATATAGTTAGGCCCCCTATGAGCCAACAAATGTAAACTTTCATACATATGTAGTATCTTATTAGTTGTAAGCCAAATTGTAAATAGTATGTTCAATAAAACAAAATTGAATTGAAAATTGAACGTTTTCTGTCGTTCAACGTACAATATATTCTGATTTAATTTAAGTTTTGTTTTCTTCTTACTTTTTGAAAGTTTAAAAACGCTAGCACTTTATTTCTGCCAAAAAAGTAAACTTTTATATCTTTTATGTCGCGGGTGCAACAAACTTACAATGGCTATTTGCAATCAATAATACTAAAAATATAATAACAAATTTGTACTTGTTTTTATGCAAACGATTAAATGGCATGTTGCTTCATGCGTCGTAAAGCATAACTTAAAACTGTCGGAAATAGCTATTTTGAGCTTATGTTACCAGTTATAATAATTACAGTTCGTACCGACTCTTCGTATGATAATGTTGCCAAGCGCAAACAAAAATGTTCTTTATAAGTTAGGTCTCAGTTTTTGTTTTTATTATTAAATATAGTATTTCTGCTTTGAATATTTATCAAGTAAAAAATATTGTAATTCAAAAATTGGTGTCAAAAATCGTCTATAGCGGAATCGCCCTGCTTCACTTTTGATGACGTTTCGAGAATACAGTCTTCTAATTCGCCTTAATTTCCAATTTCGGTTTAATAAACAAGTTCTTCCATTCTTCTCCATACGAAAAATCATATACTGTAAGGTCAGGAGATCTTGTAGGCCATCTAACCATCCTGTTGGAAATATGATGAAGCTAGTTGCGTAAGTCGAATGTCCTCCAATAGTTCCGGTAAATCATTGTGCAAAAACTTCAGATAGCTCGTAGAATTTAAATTTAGGGGAGTTTGAAGGGCCAATTAATTCCTTTCCAATTACGCCTTCTCGCGTTAGGTCATGTATTTAAAACTGCCCCCGTTTCTCGAAGCCTTCGAAATTTATTTCCGAAAACTCTAAACTAGGAAGTCGTCAGTTTGGATAAAGTTCCTGGTATCTTTGTCGCGGTCTAGTTGAAGTTCCACTGCACAGCCCTTAAACTAAACAACCGTTGGCTTGGCGTAAAAAAGTAAACCGATGAATAAATTTCGTTTTCTAATCTTTAATACTATTTTTGTAAAGTAGATTTTCCAAAGGGACCTTCAAAGCCCAAAGCTTTCTCTTTTTGAGAACTTTTAAGGAATTGGGAAAGGAATTGTGGGCTTTCACAGGCAGGGTTGCGAATTTTTGAATTAAAAAAAAACCATAAGTCATAAGTCTGTAGATGATTTGTGATTTAAAAAAAATCTAATTCATAAGTTAGTTAGTGACTTATGATTTAAAAAAAATCTAATTCATAAGATAGTTAGTGACTTATGATTTAAAAAAAATTTAATTCATAAGCTACTAAGTGACTTTTGAATTAAAAAAAAATAATTAACAAGCTACTAAGTGACTTATGAATTAAAAAAAAATTAATTCACTGCCTCTAAGTGACTTATGAATTTAAAAAAATTAATTCACTACCTATAAGTGACTTATGATTTAAAAAAAATTTAAGTCATGAGCAAGTTAGTGACTTATGAATTAAAAATAATTAATTCACAAGCTACTAAGAGACTTATGAATTAAAAAGAATTTAATTCATAAGCTAGTTGGTAAATAAAGCTTGTTTTGACTAGATTATTATTTAATTATTAACGAAAGTAGATTTCAAGCTTTTGTGTGTCATAAAATTATCATGCTAGCTTATAAATTTTCCAATTAATAATTTTTTAATCAGAATTTATATGTATATAAGCTTATGAATTAAATTTTTTTTAATTCATAAGTCACTAGGTAACTTTTGAATTAATTTTTTTTTTTAATTCTTAAGTCATTTACTTGCTTATGACTTAAATTTTTTTAATTCGTAAGTCACTTGGTAGGTTGTGAATTATTTTTTTTTTAATTCATAAGTCACTTATTTTCCCATGACTTAAATTTTTTTAATTCATATTCATTTAGTAGGTTCTGAATTAATTTTTTTTAATTCATAAGTCACTAAGAAGCTTATGATTCAAATTTTTTTAATTCAGAAGTCACCAACTGACTTATGAATTAAATTTTTTTAATTCATAAGTCAGTAACTAGCTGCTGAATTACATTTTTTTTAATTCATAAGTCACCCACTAGCTTGTGAATTAAAGCCAATCTTAAGCTAAAAAGTGACTTAAGCTTTTGCAACCCTGTTCACAGGTACTCAAATAAACGAGCACGTTTTAAAACCGCTGTTTTTTTGAAAAATATTTAAAAATTCGTGGAAAATTCTTGGAAACCACTCTTATAGTCAACTGTTGTTAGAAAAGTGTCCAAAATCAGAAAACCCTTTTCTTCAAAAAAAAAAAAAAAAAAAACATGACATGTTTCAGTTTATTCCAAGTATCATAAGATCTATAGGTTTTTCCGGAAACTTGTCAGTGATTTTGATCTTTATTATTGTAACGTTCATTAAAAATAAAATGCACGACTCGATCACACGAACTTGCTCTTATATAAAAGTACTTTGGAATTTATAATACATTTTATAAATATAAAACATGGATAAAAATATCGCCGACCCAGCCGACCCTCCACACACCTAAATTTATTTTTAGAACGCCATGCTGATATCTTTTTCACGGTATCAAAATATAATTCAATTCGTGTTTTACAAGAATTCGATTTAAGTTGTAAATTATCAAAACTTATCAAGAAAATTTTAATTCGGGACTTTTGTAAAAAGCACAATTAAAATCAAAGTTATTTTCTATTATTTGTTTCCAAATATTTCTTATACAGGGTGATTTGCATAAGGTGTGACAAAAAGCTAGGGCGTGTAGGTTGGACTTAGACAAGAAAAAAATCGTATGGGAGGGGGGTCTATTTCCCCCCGTTTAGGCGGGAGGGGAAATTTAAGAAAAAAATCACTTAAAACAGAAAAAAAAATATTAAAAAATAACGGTGATACCTACAGAGTAATGCTATAGCATTTTGAAAAGCCAGAAATACATTCTTTAATTTTGTTTTTAAAAAAAGTTGATCAAGTGAATAGTTTTTGAAAAATTAATTTTCAAAATCAAAATTTTGAAAAAAAAAAAAATGAAAAAAATTTGTTTAAACATTTTTTTTTCAAAATTTTACGTAATTAAGTATTATTTTTTTATTCAATATTCAATGCTCTTATTAATTTTTGATCAAACACAAAAAACCGGATGTTAAAATGTTTTGTAGTTTTCGAGAAAATCAAAAATAACAAAAACTACTTTTGTTCTAAGAAAAGCCTTTTATTTTAGTTTTTATACGTTTTTGGATTCTTAGGTGAATTTACGATTGGAAGGATTAACTTTCTTTTTACTATTTTTTTAATTAATGTCTTATAAACATACAATAATGTGACAAAGTACTGGATTAACCATATTTCACACATTTTTTCATTGAGAACACCTGCGTGAGAGCATTGGTTTAAAATTGACCTGCCACTTTTTTATTATGGTGCGGTCGGCTTGGCGTAGGTGCATTTACGAAAAAAAGGATTAACTTTTTTTGTAAATTTTTTTTATTATCAGCCTTATAAGCATACAATAAAGTGACAAAGTACTGGATTAACACATTTTTTCATTGAGAACACCTGCGTGAGAGCATTGGATTAATATTAACCTGCGAATGTTTTTTAAATAATTTTTTGTAATAAGCTTTAGTTAAAAAATAGTTAAAAATTTAAATAAACAGTAATTATGTATTTTATCTAAATATGCATGTATTTCTTATTTTAATTGATTTCAAGATTCAGGAACATTCTTGTTCTTATTTCACAATTGCACTTTTCTGTCACTGGTTAGGGCGTGTAACGTTGCATTATTTAAAAAACATTCGCAGGTCAATATTAATCCAATGCTCTCACGCAGGTGTTCTCAATGAAAAAATGCGTGAAATATGGTTAATCCAGTACTTTGTCACATTATTGTATGTTTATAAGACGATAATTAAAAAAATAGTAAAAAGAAAGTTAATCCTTTCAATCCTAAATTCACCTAAGAATCCAAAAACGTATAAAAACTAAAATAAAAGACTTTTCTTAGAACAAAAGTAGTTTTTGTTATTTTTGATTTTTTCATAAACTACAAAACATTTTGACATCCGGTTTTTTGTGTTTGATCAAAAATTAATAAGAGCATTGAATATTGAATAAAAAAATTATACTTAATTACGTAAAATTTTGAAAAAAAATTGTTTAAAAAAAATTTTTTCATTTTTTTTTCAAAATTTTGATTTTGAAAATTAATTTTTCAAAAACTATTCACTCGAACAACTTTATTTAAAAACAAAATTAAAGAATGTATTTCTGGCTTTTCAAAATGCTATAGCATTACTCTGTAGGTATCACCGTTATTTTTTTATTAATTTTTTTTCTGTTTTAAGTGATTTTTTTCTTAAATTGCCCCTCCCGCCTAAACGGGGGGAAATAGACCCCCTCCTCCCATACGATTTTTTTCTTATCTAAGTCCAACCTACACGCCCTAGCTTTTTGTCACACCTTATGTAAATCACCCTGTATACGATTTAAATTTTTACAAGAATAATAGAATAAAAAATAAAATGCACGACTGGGTCGCACGAACTTGCTCCTATGTAATAGACTAGGAATTATAAAAACGAATGTTATTAGAGAAAACTGTTCATAAGGATAAAATTAATTTTTTAAATTCTTTTAAAGTAAGAGACGAAAACAGAATGCTATGCAAATATGAATTTATGCAAGAACAAAAATTATAAGTCGTTTTAGTGGTTTCTTAAAAAAAAGTTTTTATATACAAAATTTTTAAAAAAAATTTTAAGAAAAAATTTTGGTACGCCAATTTAAAGTTTTTATTATTGTTCGAATAAAAATTAAATTTAAAAAAAAATATTGAGCCCTTTCTGAGATATCGAATTTTCAAAAAAAGAAAAAATATTTTTTTTTTTCAAAAATTCAAAAAATATTTATTTTAAAGTCTTGAAATGCAATGTGTTTTATGCCCGATTTCACGAAGGACTTTTAAACATTAAACAGGCTTCTAAACCTTAAAATGAGATGTTTTGGTTTCACCAAGCGCTTTTAAATTAAACAAGCTTTTAAACACCCTTATAAACTAAGTGCCCATTTTTGGCTCATTAAATTTTAAAAGCGCTTTTAAATTAAACAAGCTTTTAAACACCCTTATAAACTAAGTGCCCATTTTTGGCTCATTAAATTTTAAAAGTGTCATTGAAATGTCATCAGATGTAGATAACAACAATTGGTTATAGGTATAGCAGCTGAAATTATCGTTCTGTAAGGATTTAGTGTTCAATTTTTGAAGATACAAAATAAATAAATTAATGCTAAATATTTAAATGATTTGTTTCTTTATTTCGAAAAAAATATTGATCGTCTTCATCCAATAATAAAGTGCAACACAAAGTTATTCGCTGAGCAAGAATATTCCTGGTTCACAGAAATACATTATATGACTTCAAAATGTGGTTCCGACTTTCCAACGCATCTGTGGATGAGTTTGTTGAATATGTTTGGTCTTCATTTGGAACCAAATCAAACCCAACAATGCAATAAAAAATAAATTAAGTGGTTGTTACTTAACGATTTTATGCCACAGAATGTCAGTATCAGAATCTTTCCAAATATTTTGTGTGCATTTCTTTTTTTTTTCATTTCTTGGCATTTGTTTGAACACATAACGCTTTCTCATTTCTTCTCATACATTTCGCTTGTTAGAAAGAAAAAAGCAATTTATTTTTCCCAGGGATGTGAAGAGAACTCATTTTTAACAAAAATTTCCCCAAAATGTCCCTTTTATAGATTGGTGAAACTAAAAATTTTTAAGAGCCTGATAAAATTTAAGAGGATTTTTGATAAAAGTGCTTTTAGTGTTTGTTTATGAAATCGGCCATTAGACTTTTTAGAAGCTTCTCTATAAAAAATTTCATTAAGAACCGTTTTGTGGATAATGAGAAATTCAAAATTCGAAAAAATGGTTCTATGGTAGGTACAAGCTGTAATATCTTAATTTCAAATTTTTTTTTTAATAAATTAAAGATCATAAAAATTTATTGAAAGAAAAAAATTTTTATCAAAATTCTAGATGCCGTTTTCGAGAAAAATACGATTTTTGAAAACCATTTTTTTAAATTTTTTAACATTTGTATGGTGGGTACCTTTTGAGTTTGAGTTTTGAAAAAAAGATTTTGAAGTTTTTTTTAAAAATCCAAAAAAAATTTTTTGGAAAATTTGAATACACAATTCTATTTAAATTTTGGAAGAGCCTTTGCAAAAAAAAATGATCAAAATCGGTGGTACCGTTTTTGAGAAAATCAAAAACAAAAAAATGGTTCCATGGGGAGTACCTTACCATTTTTCGGAAAATTTTGTTTCAACCATTACCTAGCTTTAATTAAATGAAATTTTTTGTGTTTTTAATTTTTAAATCTGTGCAGCAGTTTTTGAGAAAAAAAAATATTTATAAAATTTCGAAAAAAAATCGTATGGCAGGTGCCGTTATTTTAGGTCTTAAAAAAAAAAGAAAAAAACGTGTGGGGGAAAAAAATCAAAACCCATATCTACCAAGTTTAAAGAAAATCGGGCTAGCCGTTTAGGCTGTAGGCGAACCGGCAGACAGACAGACAGAATTGCCAGACCCACTTTTTTAGTCTTCGTTATCATCGTAATGTCAACTTGGATCAAAATCTCGAGTTCGATTTTATTTACGAATGCATAATTTGCCTTATAGTACCTATAAGTCGCAAGTAAAAAGAAATGGATATGTTTTAAAAAAAATGTCAGACCAAGCGTATATCAGCACAGATAATTATATGTATAATTATATATAGGTATATTTATCTGTAGTCTTAGTGTGTTTATTTTGTATGTGTCAAAATATAGTACTGTCAGGATAGCTGCTAATTATCAAATACATATTATTTTTTTCTAAATATGCTACATGTTGATCCACACTACACACTTTTCACACTTCACTGTTCATTTCTTTTTTTTTTTTTTTTTTTTTTTGATTGAATCCAACAATATCTTAAAAGTCAATTATCAAAGTTTTCAATACAAAATATAGAAACCAATAACTTTATCAAACAACAAAAAAAATTGATATTAAAAGTAACAAAAAATCACAATTCTAAAAATTGATCAAAATGAAAGTTAACTTTGGATCCAGAAGGGACAAAAAAAAAAATTGATATTAAAAGTAACAAAAAATCACAATTCTAAAAATTGATCAAAATGAAAGTTAACTTTGGATCCAGAAGGGACACAAAAAATTTTAAACAGCAACCATGTACGATAGGTTTATGGTTCTCAAAGCGCTCTTTCCGATGGGCATAGATTTTATAGGCCAGCAGGCCACCAGAACACCAATTCCAGTTTTCCCTGGTTTCGAGCTCAACTCGCCACCAAGTGTATCTTGTAGAATAATTACTATCCACCCTCTTTTGATAAATTCATTAACTCTCGGTCAAAAAAACTAAGCAGAGGCTTAGATCGATTGTCTATAACAATCGTATGCAGGCTTCTTAGCATATATTTATACCTAAACCTGGGAAGTAAAAATTATTTTAGTGCCTACCTCTGCTATATCAGTACACTGACTCTTAGTTTTCTCCACTGCGATATCTCCACTATAACACTCCATCCTATCTCGTTTTGGTTTCTCAAAATGAACTTCAATTTGAATTTTAATTCCTAAATACAGGGTGTCCCACAGTCACCGCCCCAAACGAAAACCATAGATTCCTGAGGTCATTTTAAGTCGAAAAACCTAAGAGGTAATTTTCTCGTTTTCGTCCCGTTTTCGAGTTATAACGGTTTTTATGATTTTTGCTCTCTTTTCCCTTAACTGGCTTTATCTTTGCCAAACTACGTCCGATTCGTAAGATTTTTTTATAACCAATCAAGAATTTATTACAGTTTTAGTTTGTCTTAGAACTTTTTTTTCTGCGGGCAACCGTTTTTCCGCAATTTTGCATTAAACCCAATTTTTTCGTTTTTTAAGTTGTTTTTTTTCACTTCGATATCATTTTTTTCAAAAAAACACGTTAATGAGTATTAATTTTTTTCGTTAATTATTAAAGCCCAGTTCATTTTCTTAAAAAAAATATTTTTTTTTCCTTAAAAAGGATACCAAATGTAATTAACAAAAAATAAACAAACTGAGTGAATTTAAAAAAAAAAAATATTTTTTAAATACAAAATTAACTTTTTCTGAGCTATTGTGGTTAAGAAAAGGACAAATAGATAAAGTTGTCCCATTTCAGCGTATATTAATAACATTTCCAGATATTCTTGATTAGTGTAATCCGTTGTTCGCAAATAATTGAGAAAAAACTACAACTTGAATAACAAATCCAAAATGGAGTATCAAGTGAAAGAACACGACGCGGACACTAGTTCACGCGAGAAAGACATTTACAACCTTCAAATCATAATGCAAATCTTTACTGTTTACATTAGTTAACGGTCTTACTAATTAACTTTATCTATTTGTCCTTTTCTTAACCACAATAGCTCAGAAAAAGTTAATTTTGTATTTAAAAATATTTTTTTTTTTAAATTCACTCAGTTTGTTTATTTTTTGTTAATTACATTTAGTATTCTTTTTAAGGAAAAAAAATATTTAATTTTAGAAAATGAACTGGGCTTTAATAATAAGTGAAAAAAATTAATACTCATTAACGTGTTTTTTTGAATAAATTAATATCAAAGTGAAAAAACTACTTAAAAAACGAAAAAAATGGGTTTGATGCAAAATTGCGGAGAAACGGTTGTCCGCAGAAAAAAAAGTCATTGGACAAACTAAAACTGTAATAAATTCTCGATTGGTTATAAAAAAAATCTCACGAATCGGACGTAGTTTAGCAAAGATAAAGCCAGTTAATGGAAAAATAATAAAAACCGTTATAACTCGAAAACGGGACGAAAACGAGAAAATGACCTCTTAAGTTTTTCGACTTAAAATGACCTCAGGAATCCATGGTTTTCATTTGGGGCGGTGACTGTGGGACACCCTGTATATATTCCTTTTGAATAACAATTATTGACACATTGTCTTCTATATTTCTCACCTTTATAGAATATGTGTTAATATTCAGTCAGAGATTTAAAACGATTTTTTTTTTTTTTTTTTTTTTTTTGATTTCCAGATTATATCAATGTGTCGATTTATTAAAAAAAAAAAAAAAACTTAAAAAGCTATATAGCTATTCTTTAAAAAGGTTAACTTTTTCCTTAGCGGTCTAAAAACGGCAACTCTTCTGTTCTTTAATCGCACTTCGCTTTCTATAGATTGAATACAGGTTATTATACTCTGTCCAACAAAAATTGTCAGTACAGGGAAGACAGGACGTTTGTCTCTCATTCTGGTTGCATTGCCATGCATAAGTGTGTCGCCTTTTAAAGCTCTCACAGGGATTCCGTAGTTTAAATTATAAATCGCCGCAAATGAGAGTAAAAAACGCGTAGGGCTACCGTCTGCCGATTCAAAACGACTGAAAACAATATTCAATTTACCTTTTCCCACAACGCCAAGCGGTAAGATAATAGGCGCGTTTTTTTTAAGTTGAAAAGCATTACGACAACACTCAACATACTCATCTTCTTAAAATGTGTTCTCGAAAGCTTTAAATCCCAAAAGCTCCTTAATAAAAACCACTGCAAAAGCTCCTTGCTTGCAATTGAGAATGATAATGGTAACTCTGTTTTGATGTAAATAAAGAGCGCACGATCTTATTGAGTGACACTTGACACTCTTGAGTCTTGACAGTATCTCATCAGCATCAGCAGTGGGATACGACGGTCGTGTTGGGGTGTACAACTTTTTGCAAAGAATTACAACAACAATTCCTTAAGAAAAGTCAGTGGATTGCTCTTTTTTAAGTGGCATTTTTCTTAACGCATTGTAGTGAGGGTGCATCAGGCGCCACTGCTTTAGAAAAAGCTCTCCCATAAGGCCTGTACTGACAATTTTTGTTGGACAGAGTATAGGTCTTGTCGCACAATGGAGGCTGTGGCACCGGTGTCGATGGTGACTACACGTTTATTGCCATTTAAAGTTGCCTCGACGGTCAGACTTTTATTGTCTCGTTTAGTCTGGGAGACCTGGATGGTGTTTCTGGGGCCATCGATACCAGAAATCAGCTTCTGCCCCTCGAAGTTAGTTCTTACTTGTTGGGAAACTGTTCGGGAAGTAACACTGGTCTTATTGATACCTTGTTCTGAGTTTGAAACTCCATGTTCACAATGTTGACAAGCTCTTCTTGGTGGTAATTGACATTGACGCTGTAAATATCCAGTCTTGTTGTAATTCCAGCACTTTGCAAGTCCGTTTCGTTGATTCCTTTGGACTCCAGTTCTTCGTCATGAGTATTCTTCGACGATGGCTTCTCTAAGTCAATGTACTCTTTGAGATGCTTGCTCTGCTGCTTCCATTGTCAAGGCAAATGCTAATGTTTCAGAAAGAGTTCGTTTTCCAGCAGTTCGCACGGCCTTTTGAAGATGTATGTATGTCGGAAATGGCGCGAACAAATGCCTCAACTGCAAACTGGTTACAGATTTCCTCTCCAACATCTGGATATGCAAGATGAACAAGCCTTTCAATGTCCGCTTGCAGTTGTTGTAGAGTTGCACCCCTCTTCTGAACTCTGGAATTGAATTGCACTTTGAAGACTTCTTTCATGTGGCTGTTACCAAAACGTTTGTCTATAGCCAAAACCAAGGAATTGAAGTCGCCGCTCTTATCCGCTGGTATATTTTGTAACATCTCAGCAGCTGCTCCTCTAAGATCGAGGGTTAAGGCCAGAGTATATCTAATAATGAGTAGGGACACTCTCCACGTGTTTCTTATCAATTCGTATTTTATAGTCACACGGACACGAGAAATAGATGGTCATAAGCAGAGTATATCTAACAATGAGCAGGGACACTCTCTACACAAATGCAACGCCTACTACTACATTTAACAATGAACAGCAAAAAATAAAAAAATAAAATGCACGACTGGGTCGCACGAACTTGCTCCTATGTAATCGACTGGGAATTTTAAAAACGAATGTTATTAGAGAAAATTGTTCATAAGGATAAAATTAATGTTTAAATTCTTTTAGTAGTAACAGAATGCTATGTAAATATGAATTTATGCAAGAACAAAAATTATAAGTCCTTGAAGTGGTTTCTTTAAAAGAAGCTTGTATATACAAACTTTTTAAAAGCTTTTTAAGAAAAAATTTTGGTACGCTAATTTAAAGTTTTTATTATTGTTCGAATAAAAATTAAATTTACGAAAAGAAATATTGACCCGTTTCGGAGATATCGAATTTTCAAAAAAAAAGAAAAAAATAATTTTTTTTTCAAAAATTCAAAAAATATTTATTTTAAAGATTTGAAATGCAATGTGTTTTAGACTTTTTAGAAGCTTCTCTATAAAAATTTTCATTAAGATCCGTTATGTGGATAATGAGAAATTCAAAATTCGAAAAAAATGGTTCTATGGTAGGTACAAGCTGTAATATCTTAATTTCAAAATTTTTTTATTAAATTAAAGATCGTAAAAATTAATTGAAAGAAAAAAAAATTTATCAAAATTCTAGGTGCCGTTTTCGAGCAAAATACGATTTTTGAAAACCATTTTTTTTATTTTTTTAGCATTTGTATGGTAGGTACCTTTATTTTTAGGTAAAATAAAAAATTTTGTTTTACATTTTGTAGATCATATTGAGGAACTTTTATTTACAAAGTTTAAAAAAAATCTAGCATGGTGTTTTCGAAATATTGAGTTTTGAAAAAAAATTTTTGAAGTTTTTTTTTAAAAATCCAAAAAAACTTTTTTTGAAAATTTGAGTACACAATTCTATTTATGTTTTTTGGGAGCTTTAGCAAAAAAAAAAATGATCAACATCGGTTGAACCGTTTTTGAGAAAATCAAAAACAAAAAAAAAATGGTTCCATGGGAAGTACCCTCAATAACCATTTTTCGGGAAATTTTTTTCAACCAATACCTAGATTTAATTAAATGAAATTTTTCTGTATCTTTATTTTTAAAATCTGTTGAACAGTTTTTGAGAAAAAAAAATGTTTATAAAATTTCGAAAAAAATTCGTATGGGGGGTACCGTTATTTTTAGTCTTAAGAAAAAAAAAGAAAAAAACGTGTGGGGGGAAAAAATTAAAAATGATATGTACCAAGTTTAAAGAAAATCGGCCGAGTCGTTTAGCCTGTAGTCAAACAGACAGACAGACGGACAGACAGACAGACAGACAGACAGACAGACAGACAGAATTGCGAGACCCACTTTTTTAGTCTTCGCTATCATCGTAATGTCAACTTTGATCAAAATCTCGAATTCCATTTTTTTTACGAATGCATAACTTGCCTTATAGTACCTATGTATAAGTCGCAAGTAAAAAACGATAAGTGGAAGCAGGTCAAAATTATTCATAGTAAATGCAAGAAGGACACACAATAGGTTTTTCCAGCACCACACCATCCAACTTCGATCGTACGACACACGAACTGATCTTTTTTCACAATGGATTTTTAAATGCGTGTTGACTTGAACAAAAGTGTGTGTATGACTTTGTTGGGCTGCTTGATAACTTGGGTGACCCAACTCTCTCTTTTTGTGTAATACTAACTTATTTTATTATGTCTGATTTTTTTAATTGAATATGCTTTTAAGTATGTTTTTAAATGAGTTTATTACTCTGAAATATGTAAATTATGATTTGTTCTTTATTTTGGATTTTCTAAAAGTACAAATAAACCATGTTTGGCAAGGTATACAAAATAATATTTTCTACTATTGGGGTGCATATTTAATAGCAGGTGGTCATCCTAAAAAGTAATTAGGACTGCAACTGGGTTTGTTTACATTTTTTCACAATGTAGTTTTAAATGCGTGTTGACTTGATTTCTTATCATTTGAAGTGCGTCTTTCAATGAACAAAGAAAAGGGTGTCTCGTGAAAGTTAAAGTGTAGTGACTACAAATTGAAAAAGTTAAATGGGTGGTAAACACTTTTACAGGTGTTTGATATGCAGTTGCAAGGAAAAAGAAAATGCTGCTGTTAAATATTTTCGACTACCAAAAAATATAGAAAGGTAAGCAAAATATATTTTTTTGATCACTCATTTACTGCAAAACTGGAACTCAAAATTTTAAATTGTTTCGACATAAATGCTTGAAAAATAAGTTGATTGAATACGACATTGAAAAATTTTGATGTATACATAGAATTGATGTCCTTCGAGGATCTTAAGTGAAATTTTATTTGTTGTGAACTTAGCTGCGTTTAATTGGTAATGTTTTGAGTTGTGCCATAATTGCAACAAATGAGCGATATTAGATCTTATTGAAATCTCAATAAAATATCAACCTTTTTTTTTCTTTAGTTTAATGAAGTTATGCGTTCATTTTTTTTAGGAGAATAAAGTGGTTAACTGCTATACATAAACCTGACCTGTTGAACAAAAAAAAATCGGAAGACTTCAGAGTATGCGAAAGGCATTTCTCAGAAGACATGTATTTCACGTCTAAGTTTCGCTTAAGGTTTTCAGCTACACCTGACATAAATATTATTAAAACATCAAAAAACAACACAGAAAGTAAGAATTGAGAATCGAAAATGAAATAAAAATCAAAAAATTTTAATAAAATTTCTCTATTCCTAGGCACATTTCTATTTCTCGTGTCCGTGTGACTGATAAGAAACACGTGGAGAGTGTCCTTACCATGTATCAAATAGTCATGCATGTCTGTCTATTTATTATCAGAATGTACGAGGTCTTCGCACCAAAACCACCGAAGTTTATCTTAACTCACAAAAACTTCCATATAATTTGTTTGCCCTTACTGAAACAAATCTTTCCCAAGACATTGAGAGTAATGAGCTTTTCACCTCGGAATTTACTGTTTTTCGGAAGGATATCTTAGTTCCTGATAGTTCCAATTTAGGTGCTAATAACCCTGTAGGTCGTGGTGTACTTTTAGCACTCCATTCCGATTTGGATGCATCGTTAATTGTTATTCCCAATATTTTAAATTTGGAACTTATATGTGTCAAGATAAACCTGAACAATCGTTGCATTTACATCTTGTGTTGCTACATTCCTCCGTCTCAGCCCACAAGTGCATTATGAGCTTTTTTCTGATGCAGTTGATTTTATTGTTGATCTAACTAATCCTGAAGACGACATCATTATTGTTGGGGACTTTAATCTTCCACGATTGATATGGACTAATTCTGAAGACGAGATCCATTTGATCTCGAATAATGCAATCTCCGAAAAAGAAATTCTTTTCACTGACCGTCTTCAAGCCTCCGGCCTTGCTCAGATGAGCAATGTTAAAAATAACTTAGGAAGACAGCTTGATTTAATTTTTTCCTCAGACGCCGATAACACTGTAGCCTCGAATAGCAGTCATCTTCTTACCAAACTTGATTGTTATCATCCTCCAATCTCAATTATCTTCGCATACGTTAGCAACAATATTAATCCTGACGTATTAACACAGCGTAAATTCAACTTTCGTAAAGCTAATTTTGAAAAACTAAACGATCTTATTGGTAGGGTAAATTTCGATTTTATATCTGATTATAATACACATATCGACATAACTATCGCTACTTTTTATGCACATATTTTTGACTGTTGTTCCCAATCCATCCCAATACTTTCTCAAAAAAACATAACTTCTTCTCCTCCATGGTATAACAAAGAACTTCGCTCTCTTCGCAATAAACGTAACAAATTTTGGCAAACATTTCTAAGGTCCAAATCAGAGTCTGATTTTTCTAACTACACTTTAGCTTATAATAACTTCTCCGTTTTGTGTGAATACTTATAGACAAGATATCTTTCTCAAATGCAGTCTGACCTTATCTCTAAACCAAAGTTGTTTTAACAGTTTATTAATAGTAAAAAAAAATTTGATGGTTACCCCTCTGTATTAAAATTATACGATTCTTCGTCAATGGATCCAAAAACTATATCCAATCTTTTTGCAGAATTTTTCGGGGCGGCGCGGCGTTTTCGTGTGACAATTCTGAGGCTGACGTTAGCTATTTTAGTTATATGAACGGCTGCACCCAGACTTCCCTTACTTCCATTAATATTGACATATCATCGGTGATAAATAAAATGAATCTGCTCAAAGATGATTTCTCTTTTGGTCCTGACGGTCTCCCTTCTGTTTTGTTGAAAAAATGTACTGCCAACTTAGCCCAGCCACTTACTGCACTCTTCCAAAAGTCCATTTCAACAGGAATTTTTCCCCAGCTTTGGAAAGATGCTTTTATTATACCTGTGCATAAGAAAGGACCTAAAAATGATATAGTTAACTATAGACCAATTGCAAAACTTTCTTGCATACCGAAACTCTTTGAGAGTATTATATATGACAATATGTTCTTTTTTTGTAAGCCGATTTTTTCAACCAAACAACATGGTTTCCTAAAGGGCAGGTCCACTACCACTAATCTGGTAGATTTTGTATCTACTACGCTGTGTGCTTTAGAAGTAGGAAAAGAAGTCGATGCGATAGCTACTGATTTTAGCAAAGCTTTCGACAAAATATCCCATAATATAATATTATTTAAGTTAAAACAACTCGGCTTTCCGGCTTTAATTATTTCATGGATTCAATCATATTTATCGAAACGACAATACAACGTTATATTCAGGTCGTGTATATCTACCTCCATCCGTGCAACGTCTGGAGTTCCGCAAGGTAGCCACCTAGGACCACTTATTTTCGTTCTAACCACTAATGACGTTGAAAAAATATTCTCGAACTCTGATCTATTAATCTACGCAGATGACATGAGAATATGCCGAAAGATCTCTTGTGCCGATGATTCCAAATCTCTGCAAATCGACTTGGACAAATTCTACATATGGTGCCAAAAAAACCTCCTGGAACTCAACGTTAATAAATGTCAAGCCATAACATATACCCGTAAGCGTCCTCCATTAGCTCAAAGACAATATTTTATAAATTACGAACCCATTCCCATTGTTACTTCTATCCGTGATTTAGGTTTATTATGCGACTCCCAACTGAACTTTCGCTCTCACATTGATAACATTATAAACAAAGCTAACTCTTCACTTGGATTTATTAAACGCTGGTCCAAAGAATTCTCCGATCCCTATGTTACAAAGTCTCTCTACATGACTTTTGTCCGACCACTTTTGGAATATGCATCTCAGGTCTGGTCGCCTTATTATCAAGTTCACATTAATCGCATTGAAGCCGTCCAACGAAGATTTTTACGTTTTGCCTTGCGTGGACTTGGCTGGGACGATCCTTTTAACCTTCCTCCATATGAAGAACGTCTAAAGCTTCTAAGTTTACAATCTTTATATGCGCGCCGTAACACTTCTGATATTATCTTCGTTCATCAGTTATTAACATGTAACATTGACTGTCCCTGTTTACTACAACAGATCGGTTTTAATACTAACCAACATCGTTTTCGATCTACGACTCTTTTTCGACTCCAATACCATAGTACTGACTACGGACTAAACGAACCCCTGACAAGAATGTTGAGTAGGGTAAATAATTCTAACATATTTGACTTAAACCTTAGTAAATCCTCACTTAAACATGCCCTATTACGCTACCCCTCCTGATACTTATCCAAATTATCCTATTATTAATCAATTTATTAATTAATTAAGTACTTAATGTTAGACTTAAGATATTTTTATTGTGATATAGTATAAGTGGCTTGTATTAAGCTTAATTAAAAATTATGTATATTATTAGATATACTCTGGTCATAAGATGTGTTACGGTAGAAAAGAGAAAGAAGAGAATCAAATTTCCTTAGGGTTGCGACATAGGGTGTTCCAGCAAAAAAAGTCATACGCATATATTTTTTGAAAACATTTTATTGAAGTTTCATAACAATAACTAATTAATAAATAATAATAATTAAGTCTCACATGTGTGTTACACTAAGATATTTTTGCTTGTTACTTGATTTGTTCATGGTGGTATTAAAAGATTTAAGAATATGGTACACTCGTACTCGTATATAAAATTTTGTAATGAATTCTTTATTTTGGTTCTTACAAAAATTGTAATTGAATTAATTTTTTAACACTTCAAACATTTTCATTTCAAAATTCTTCAAAAAATACATATTTGAAAAGTTAGAAATAAATTTTTCTTCAAGTTTCTCTAACGCATTTAAGAAATCTTGCGTAGGTCGTGTCAATTGCGCATGTTCATATTCCTTGAAATCGGTGAAAATTGGAGAAAACATTAGGTTGCTGACTCAATTCCACTTCACACTTATGTTTTTGGCGGTATTTTTTTTTTTTTTAAATATAACCCGCAAAATAGTAAAAGGCATTAAATTCCAATTGAGAATCTTTTAAGTTTTCTTCATCAATATATTGATCAAATGTGCCTAGAAATAGAGAAATTTTATTAAAATTTTTTGATTTTTATTTCATTTTCGATTCTCCATTCTTACTTTCTGTGTTGTTTTTTGATGTTTCAATAATATTTATGTCAGGTGTAGCTGAAAACCTTAAGCGAAACTTAGACGTGGAATACATGTCTTCTGAGAAATGCCTTTCGCATACTCTGAAGTCTTCCGAATTTTTTTTTGTTCAACAAGTCAGGTTTATGTAAGATAAATGTTCTTTTTCGCGGAAAGATTTAAAAAAAAAAAACAAAAACACTTAGAACTCCTGTTGGAAGAAAAGATTATCTTTATTCACTGATGTCTCACTTAGAACTAACAAACTTTTGGTTACAAAATATATCATTCATTTTAATTTGCTTTCGTAAGCATATTTGGAAAAAGAAAGAATTATGGATCGTGGGAAATAAAATGAAATAGGATCTGGATTGCATTGACAAAAATCAAATGAAATTGGATATTTAAGATAAAGTAAAGAAAATACTAAGTTAGGAAAATATAGATTTGGTGGAGGAATGAGCGGGATATGTAACCTCTCCCCCCTTTAGGTTAAAATTCTCCTGAATTTTGGGAGTTTCTTTACAATTTTCTTCTAAGTTTTTAATATATTTTTCTTTCATATCTTTAATTGATATAGTAAGTGTTTTATGTTTTTTTAGAAATATTAATAACTACAAATATAAATACAAAGATAAGTACTATGGTTGTAAAACTTATAACATAATGGATGTTTTTATGCAATTTCAGCAGCTTTATTGGTTTAAGATTAACAATGTTCTTGAGAATAATTTCTTCAAAATTTAGTTGTTTAGTAAAATTATAATTTTCAGTTTCATCATAGTAAAATCTTTCAATAAAATATGTGTTTTTATTAGTTATTGTTTCATTAAATATATAAATGGTACAATTATTAATAGTTATTAAATAATTTCCATCCAGTTTGATATTTCTATCATCGCATTTGTTAAGAATGTTTTCATTCTTAATGTTTTTACAAATAATTGTGCTATCGTCTATTCTTTTTATTTCTGTAGTATAGTTTTCCTTAAGAGAACAATTTTTGTTTGTTATGCAATTATTAATAGTTATTAAATCTTTTTTATATTGAACATCATTTTGGTAAAAGTACATTGTTTTGTTTATTTCAATGAAATAGTATTCTTGTAGTTGAATTTCTAAATTTTGTTTATTTGGAATAGGAGTTATAAATTTCAAATCAACTTGTTCATACTGATTTGGAATTTTTATTGCTATAATTAAAGTTTCGTTATCATATTTAAGAGTTCCAACTTTAACATTTTTAAGTTTCAATAAATCAAGTTTTGTGTCTAAAATTTCTGTTGTTGTTAATAAGCTAGGATGTATTAGTCCATGTTTTATAAAAGCTATATTGTCTATGATCTGGTTTAATTTCTCTTCTAACATATTAAGTTTTATAATCTGATCTAATTTAATTTGTTTTAGTATAAACTGTTTTTCATTTTGTTTTAGTTCGGAAAAGGATTTAGATAAATCTATCCTATCTGTTTCTATGATATTTTTGAAATGTCTTATGCTTTCGTTAAAACTTTGATTTATTTCTATTTGTTTATTTACTGTATTAACCGTGTTTTCAGTGTTTGTTTCTAATATGTTAATGTGTTCTAGTATATTTTTTCTATCGTCGTCGTCCATTGTACCAAAGAGGAAATTGCTTGCCTTTCCTACAATATTAACTAATCCTCTTTTCTTTCTAATATTTGACGTTGGTTCTATTGCTTTTACCTTGGCTTTGATTGTATCTAATTGTCGTCTAATTATTGAATCGTTATATAATTGTAAATTTTGGATGTTTCTCTCAATTGCACTGATTGTGAGTTTTAAGTCCTGAATGTTGATTATATGGAGTATTATCTTTGTGTCCTGAATAATTTCTGTTTTACCCATGTTAATAACAGAATATCCGTTTTCTGTCGTTATTTTATTAATCGTTAGTGTGGGTGTTACTGATGTTACTTGTGTTAGTAGTAGAAACACTAAGATTATCATCTGCAAATAAACGAGGTCGTTTTATATTAATTGGGTGTTCCATTTCTAATTTTTTTATTCTATATCTGGGCTCGTTTTTGTAATAGTTTCTTTTGTAATTTTTAACTGGTATTACGTGTCTATTTTCACTATAATCTTCCCTATTTCTATTAAGCTTTTCTATTCTCTTTTCTTTTTCTGTTTTAATGTGATTTCTCAGAGTAGCTATGTCAGCGAACATTGCTTCCTCTGGAGACATTCTAATGGTTGAATGGTATCTATTATTGTAGTTGTGAATGGCTTTATGGACTTTTTGAATTATTGTAAGGTCTAAATTTCTCATTGTTACTAATTTTTCCTGCAGTGTTGAATGAAATCTTTCAACATCACTGTTACCGGTATGTGTGTTAGGTTTTGTTAGGTGAAGGTTCACTTCATGTGCGTTAAAAAATTCTTTTAAATTTTCGGACTTAAATTCGTTGTCAGCAATTATTTTATAAGGTTTTCCGAATTTAGAAAAATGTTCCTCAATAGTTTCTATCTTTTTTACCCAATTTCGATTCGGCAAATAGTATGCATATGCTTTCTTTGTTAATTTATCTACTAATGTCAGAAATGGATGTTTCATGAAGTAATAGATATCTATGTGCAAAATCTCGTTTGGCCTATTCGGGGTTTCACTTAGTTCAAATTTCTTTTTAATTGGTTTTCTTTCATATTTTGTTTGTAGACATGTTTTGCAATTATTAATGATTTTAGTTATTTCTTTTACTAATTTGGGGTAATATATTTTATTTTTTAAACTATGGTATGTTTCAATAATTCCACTATGGAGACTTTCTTGAGTATGGTACAATGATATTTGTTTCTGTGCTTCTTCTAAGTTACTTATTTCCTGTGCTCTCAATGTTGCTTTAATAAATTTGATCTGATTATTATGACCGAACAATTGTATTAACAATTGTTGTATTTTATTGTATTCGTGATATGTTAATTCTGTGTATATTCCTGTAATGCCTGACTTAATAAATCTTCTCAACACGTCTGTCCAATATTCCTTTCCTTTTGTCATATCAATATAAATAATTCTTCTACCATGTAAAATTTCTATTTCTTTATCTGCACTGTTTGCTAAAATTAACTGAGTTTTATATATATTTACTATTGATTCTTTTATAGGAATGTGATTAAGCTGTTCTTCTTCTACTGAATGTATTGTTGCATTATCTGATACATTATTGACTGATTGTTCTACATCTACCTTGTCCTTTTTATTATTCTCTTCTGGAATCCTACTTAGAAAATCGGCGATATTATTTAATTTACCTTTTAGGTATTCTATGTCATATTGATATTCCTGTAATTTTAATAACCACCTTTGGGTTCTCTGACTAAACTCTTTTCCAGAATATTTTTTATTTAAGTATTTTATTGGTAAGTGGTCTGTGATGATTTTAAATCGTTTACCCCATAAATAGGGTCTATAATAAGTAACTGCCCAAACAATTGCTAGGAACTCTTTATCAGTTGCAGAGTATTTTTTTTCATGATCATTTAATGTTCTTGACCCGTAACATACAGGTTGACCTTCCTGCATAAGTACTGCTCCTATCGCATAATTGCTTGCGTCGGTGAACAGTGTGAAGGGTTTTTCAAAGTTGGGAAATTTGAGTATGGGGTGTTTGATAATATTTGATTTAAGTGTTTCAAACGCTTGAATGTACTCAGGATCATTAAGGTTTATTTTCGTTCCCTTCTTCAAGTATTTCACCATGGGATAAGCAATTTTTGAATAATCCTTCACAAATTTTCTATAATACCCTGTGGTGCCTAAGAAAGATTTGATCTGCTTCTCTGTTTTGGGTAATTGGTATTCTTGAATGCATTTAATTTTATTTGGGTTCGGTTTCATTCCTTCCGCTGTTAATATGTGCCCTAGGAATTCTGTATTCCTTTTCATGAATGAACATTTATCAAATTGAATTTTTAAATTATGTTCAGAGAGCTTTTTAAAAATAAGGGATAAGGATTGAATGTGTTCTTTAAGAGTCGTTGAGAAAATTAGGATGTCGTCTAAATAGACAACACAAATTTTGTTAATATAGTCTCTTAAGATCTCGTTCATCAATCTTTGAAAAGTCGCCGGCGCATTTTTCAACCCAAATGGCATTCTAAGATATTCATAGAGACCATTGGGCGTCACAAATGCTGTTTTTGGAATATCGGCGGGATGAATTTGAATTTGATGGTACCCTTTTGCAAGGTCGATTGATGAAAAGTATTGTGCTCTACCTAATTTATCAAGGATGCTATCGATATTTGGTAGTGGATATTTATCATCGATAGTTATTTCATTAAGCTTTCTATAATCGACACATAGGCGAAATTTTTGTTGTCCCGAGTTATCTATCTTCTTTGCCACTACCACAATAGGCAATGCGTATCTGCTATTGGATTTTCTGATTATTCCCTGATTTTCCATATCTTCGATTTGTCTTCTAACTTCTTCTTCGTGTTTTGGGGGTAGCCTATAGAGTTTAGCATGTATTGATTGATCTACGGTAGTTTTTATCTCGTGCATGATCGTATCTGTGTTCGTCAGTTGATCACCTTCATGATAAACTAAATGTTTGAATTTACGTAATAATACTTCAATTTCTTTCCTTTCTTCTTCGTTTAAATAGCTTAGATCCAGTTCTTTCCCTTCTCCGATAAGTTCAAAGCAATCGAAAGTGGCAATGTGTTTTTCAGAGTATAATGGGATTATTGTGTTATTTTTTAATACGAGAGTTTTATTGTCGAAATCTAGAGTTTTGACGATTTTACTTAGTAAGTCCATACCTATTAAAATATCGTAAGGTTTTGGACCTAAGTTCCTCTTATACCATCTTGTCGCTGTTTTGCAATCATAATTAAATTCTTCCGGAATATTAGTAATAATTCTTTCCACTACCTCATTCGTTATTTTATTTATTGTTTGCAGTTGCATATTTATTTTGTCGTATACTTGAAACCTACTACAATCTACTACACTGGAATTGATTATACTCATAGTTGACCCAGTGTCAATGAGTGCTCTATATATATTTTTATCTATTGTTAAGTTTACAAATATTTTATTTCCGAGGCTTAATTTAGAAAAAACTCCAGATTATGAATTTCTTCTTCTCGTTTTTCAGTTTGATTTACCGACATCGGTGCCGGGTTTTGTACTGCATTCCGTATTTGTCCAGAGGGGTTAAAAACGGGTTGGGCATTCTGCCTATATTGATCTGATGTACTCTGTCTATGGACATTTCTATTAAAGTTATTTTGTCTGTGATAACTTGGATTGAAATTATTATTATTTTGCCTGAAATTATTATTATTTTGTCTGGTATAATTTGGATTAAAAAAACTATTACCATTTTGCCTATGAAAATTGTTATTAAAATTGTCGTTATTCTGTCTGTTGAAATTTTGATTTGAGTTATAATTGTTTTGTCTAAAGGGATTATTATTATTATCTCTCCAATTCCTACTGTTCTGGTGATTATTATTTGAATTTTGTATACTACGCCTATCTTGACTTATAAATTCTCTTTCTATGTTGTTATTATCATATCCTACATAGGAGTATAGGATGTCTTTTATTAAATGTAAGTTATAGAGATCTTTTATTTCTCTAGATAAATTTCCTGACACTAACTGCTTGATTCTATTGATTAATAATGTATAAAAAGTTTGTTTTGCTTCTATAGGGTTAGATTCATAAGTAGCAAATTGATTGATTTCTTGTGTTATTGTTTCAATTTTTTCATTTAAATCTTGAATTGAACTTACTTTAATATTACAAATTTTCTTAGATATATCTTTGTAGCTGCATATCGGCCGGAAGTGCTGCTTCAGGATTACTTTAGTTGCTTCCCATCCTTCAGGTCTGTTGTTCAGAAGTAGCTCCTTTGCTCGTCCTATAATTTTGGTGTTGTAAATAGCCTGCCAGATTTCAGCTCTTAGTGGTTCCTCTACAGATTTAAGATGAGTTTCAACGCTTGCAAAGAATTGGCTCAGTGTTTCGTTTTTTCCTTCGAATGTTGGGATGTGTTGAATTTCCTTCATTAAGTAGACTATTCTACTCGGTCTTTGGGTGTGGGGTGCGGCTAGAGCTTCCAGCACGTCCGCT
This sequence comes from Chrysotoxum bicinctum, assembly GCA_911387755.1. Classification (NCBI taxonomy): domain Eukaryota; kingdom Metazoa; phylum Arthropoda; class Insecta; order Diptera; family Syrphidae; genus Chrysotoxum; species Chrysotoxum bicinctum. Next base: position 119,898,536 of record OU426987.1, read on the forward strand.
AACCGGTTCATCATCTCTTCATTCATGATCTCTTCGATTTCTTTTCTCCAAAAGTCTAGTGCTCTTTTCCGACGAATTGTTATTTTTTTTTTTCAACGATGATTTAAAAATTATAGCGTAAGGGGTTCACAATATTCGTTTGTTTGATACGCACTAACTAATTTTTTTTTTTTATCAACGATGATTTAATTATTATTCGCGGGGAGAGTACGATAACTTGGCCGCCAAGATTTGATAACGGGTTTTTGTAGGGGGGTCAAAAACAAGCACTTTTTACTATGGGAGGGGGGGGTCTATCTCCCCCCGTTTAGGAGGTAGGGGCACTTTTAGAAAAAATGGTTTAAATTGAAAAAAAAAATATTAAAAAACAACGGCAACACCTACAATAAAGTGCTATACTGCGTTTGAAAGCCAGAAGATTGTTCTATAATCCTGCATTTAAATTTCATTACTCATATCAATAGTTTTTGAGAAATTCGCATTTAAAGTCCAAATTTTGCTAAAAAAAACGTGAAAAAAAATGTTTAGACCGGTTGTTTTCAAAATTGTGAAACGAAATTGTAAATTAACTGATATGTGTTTCATGTATCTATCAGTTCTTAATCGAAAACAAGAAACCGCATGGTTCTATGTCTTTTGGTTTTTGAGAAAACCTCCGTTTAAGAGGTAGGGGCACTTTTAGAAAAAAATGGTTTAAATTGAAAAAAAAAATATTAAAAAACAACGGCAACACTTACAATAAAGTGCTACACTGCGTTTGAAAGCCAGAAGATTGTTCTATAATCCTGCATTTAAATTAAATTACTCATATCAATAGTTTTTGAGAAATTCGCATTTAAAGTCCAAATTTTGATAAAATAACGTGAAAAAAAAAGTTTAGGCCAATTGTTTTCAAAATTGTGAAATGAAATTGTAAATTAGCTTACATGTGTTTCATGTATCTATCAGTTCTTAATCGAACACAAAAAAACGCATGGTTCTATGTCCTCTAGTTTTTGAGAAAATCGAAAATTACCAAAACTACTTTTTTTGATTTTTGGTGGTGACGGTGATTCCATTTTAAGGATTAATGTTAATAAACAAATTGAATCTTTGTTAGTTCAGTACCGCAATTCATTTAGCGTTACCCAGAATGCACCATGAGGAGGTAGAATTGCATCTGGGTCAGTTATTTTGTCAGTTAGTCAGGAGTTAGTCAGTCATAGTTAGTTAAAAATGGTCAAAATGTATTAAAAAGGTGTGTAAGTCTCGTCAATAAAGCCATCGTCCGTACTATAACTGTCGAGTCGTTGAGTTACTCTTTTATGGTGGGAAGCCGAGGATGTTTTGGCGGTAAAACACTTTCTAAATTTTCGCTCTGAAGGGTGGGACGATCGATGTCTTTTAACTGTAAACCCTCACATATATCACCATCGGTATAACAAGGGTAAACCGTCCTTATATTTCCTTTCTAGGCAGTATTTTCGATAGAAAAATAGTGCCATGTATTGGTGAACATGATCGGAAGTTTGTTTTGGTTTTCAAGATCGTTTATTGTATTTTATATGTATTTAGTGGACATTGGATAAATAGAATAAATTTGATTTTTTTTAAATACAGATTCTGTGAATGCGAAAGAAACTTTGCATGCACCCAACCTCGCACCTACCCCAAATCCTATAGTGTGCCCAAGCAGGGGGGTTGCAGGGGGGCAGCATGCCCCCCCATACATACTTTACTGTTTATATATTGTAATGTTGGAAGCTAGCACTGATTTATTTATGTAAGGAAGAAAAAAATATCAAACATTTTGTAGGAAAGTAGTTTTAGTTATTTTCGATTTTCTCAAAAACCAGAAGACATAGAACCATGCGGTTTTTTGTGTTCGATTAAGAACTGATAGATACATGAAACACATGTAAGCTAATTTACAATTTCATTTCACAATTTTGAAAACAATTGGCCTAAACTTTTTTTTTCACGTTATTTTATCAAAATTTGGACTTTAAATGCGAATTTCTCAAAAACTATTGATATGAGTAATTTAATTTAAATGCAGGATTATAGAACAATCTTCTGGTTTTCAAACGCAGTATAGCACTTTATTGTAAGTATTGCCGTTGTTTTTTAATAATTTTTTTTTTTTCAATTTAAACCATTTTTTCTAAAAGTGCCCCTACCTCCTAAACGGAGGTTATCTCAAAAACCAAAAGACATAGAACCATGCGGTTTTTTGTGTTCGATTAAGAGCTGATAGATACATGAAACACATATAAGCTAATTTACAATTTAATTTCACAATTTTGAAAACAATTGGTCTAAACTTTTTTTTTCACGTTATTTTATCAAAATTTGGACTTTAAATGCGAATTTCTCAAAAACTATTGATATGAGTAATTTAATTTAAATGCAGGATTATAGAACAATCTTCTGGCTTTCAAACGCAGTATAGCACTTTATTGTCGGTGTTGCCGTTGTTTTTTAATATTTTTTTTTTTCAATTTAAACCATTTTTTCTAAAAGTGCCCCTACCTCCTAAACGGGGGGAGATAGACCCCCCCCTCCCATAGTAAAAAGTGCTTATTTTTGACCCCTCTACAAAAATCCGTCATCAAATCTTGGCGGCCAAGTTATCGTACTCGTGCCTTATTCGCGTTAGGGTTAAACAATATTCGTTTGTTTGATACACTTTAACACGATTTATATTTTTTTTTCGAATAGATTCGTTCTCATATGGATTCCTACAGTTTATAGGAATCCTACCGACTGCGCCAGATAAATGTTCTTTTTCGCGGAAAGATTTAAAAAAAAAAAAACAAAAACACTTAGAACTCCTGTTGGAAGAAAAGATTATCTTTATTCACTGATGTCTCACTTAGAACTAACAAACTTTTGGTTACAAAATATATCATTCATTTTAATTTGCTTTCGTAAGCATATTTGGAAAAAGAAAGAATTATGGATCGTGGGAAATAAAATGAAATAGGATCTGGATTGCATTGACAAAAATCAAATGAAATTGGATATTTAAGATAAAGTAAAGAAAATACTAAGTTAGGAAAATATAGATTTGGTGGAGGAATGAGCGGGATATGTAACCTGTATAGCAGTTAGACACTTTATTCTCCTAAAAAAAATGAACGCATAACTTCATTAAAATAAAGAAAAAAAAAGGTTGATATTTTATTTAGATTTCAATAAGATCTAATATCGCTCATTTGTTGCAATTCTGGCACAACTCAAAACATTACCAATTAAACGCAGCTAAGTTCACAACAAATAAAATTTCACTTAAGATCCTCGAAGGACATCAATTCTATGTACATATACATCAAAATTTTTCAATGTCGTATTCAATCAACTTATTTTTCAGGCATTTATGTCGAAACAATTTAAAATTTTGAGTCCCAGTTTTGCAGTGAATGAGTGATCAAAAAAATATATTTTGCTTACCTTTCTATATTTTTTGGTAGTCGAAAATATTTAACAGCAGCATTTTCTTTTTCCTTGCAACTGCATATCAAACACCTGTAAAAGTGTTTGCCACCCATTTAACTTTTTCAATTTGTAGTCACTACACTTTAACTTTCACGAGACACCCTTTTCTTTGTTCATTGAAAGACGCACTTCAAATGATAAGAAATCAAGTCAACACGCATTTAAAACTACATTGTGAAAAAATGTAAACAAACCCAGTTGCAGTCCTAATTACTTTTTAGGATGACCAGCTGCTATTAAATATGCACCCCAATAGTAGAAAATATTATTTTGTATACCTTGCCAAACATGGTTTATTTGTACTTTTAGAAAATCCAAAATAAAGAACAAATCATAATTTACATATTTCAGAGTAATAAACTCATTTAAAAACATACTTAAAAGCATATTCAATTAAAAAAATCAGACATAATAAAATAAGTTAGTATTACACAAAAAGAGAGAGTTGGGTCACCCAAGTTATCAAGCAGCCCAACAAAGTCATACACACACTTTTGTTCAAGTCAACACGCATTTAAAAATCCATTGTGAAAAAAGATCAGTTCGTGTGTCGTACGGTCGAAGTTGGATGGTGTGGTGCTGGGAAAACCTATTGTGTGTCCTTCTTGCATTTACGATGGCCCGAAAGGGTTACTATGAATAATTTTGACCTGCTTCCACTTATCGTGTTTTTTTTTTATTTTTTGCTGTTCATTGTTAAATGTAGTAGTAGGCGTTGCATTTGTGTAGAGAGTGTCCCTGCTCATTGTTAGATATACTCTGGTTAAGGCTATATACTTGTCAGCCTCATCCTAGCCATTTGTTGTGGAGGCTGCCTCGAATCGCTTCTTGTATATAGACCAAGAAGTTTGTCCATCAAAGGTTGGAGGTTGCATCTCCTTTTTCCTCAAGGTTTCTCCAGAACTTTCCCGAATCTTTATATTTCGAATACGATCTAACTCTTTTGAAAACGTCTTCATTTTGTTGTCGACTTGATTCTCCAATAATGAAACACGTTCGGCTTGATTCTCCAACAATGAAACACGTTCATCAAGTGCAGATACCTTCTTCTCGATGTTAACAAGCTTGCCTTCTAGCATGTTTTTCTGCTCTTCGAGAAGGTCTTTTTGTTCGTTATGCTGTTTATCAAGGCGTTCGAGAATATTCTTTTGATCGTTTTTCTGTTCATTGAAACGTTCGTTTTGTTCATTTCGTTGCTCTTCGAGACGTTAGTTTCTCTAATGTGTGGGCTTATTTTGAGATATAAAAATGGGCTAAGTTTACTAAAATTTGATTTGAAATGTTAACTTCCGGTTTTATATATATACAAAAATTCCATTTCCGGTTTAGATTTCCCAAATAAAAAGAACATTGTTTTACCATTTATTCAACTATTAAAATTATTTTTATATTGCTTCATTTATTTTTCAACATTTTTCTTAAAAACACTTACTCATTGCTTGTCGAAAGTTTACAAGCCCATAACTAGATTACCAGACCTCAAAGTTCAAAATCCTTCTAAATGTAGTTTTAGATTCAAATCAAGTATAAATAACACAAAGATGAATGAATTTCAAAACCCATCACTGTTTTCGTTGTCCGCTTCACGTGAAATGTCCCTAATGTACGTTCTTTGAATATAAAGACAAGAAAACAATATTAACGAACAATTTAAAACAAAAAATAATCATACATAACCGTAATTGATATGACACATATTTAACCGGAAATAATGTGATACATTTTTTAAAATTCAAATTAAAAATTAATGAAGTAAGTTATAGACCGTAAATGAAAACTATCATACCAAGTTTTATTTAAATAAAAATATGTCCAATCACATTTCTTTGCCAGAGTTACATTTTAAAAAATATAGAAAATAGAAAAATTATGGAAGAAATAAAATACATTCAAAAATCTTCTTCAGTACTAATCTTCATCCTTTATAAAAGTTTCTCATATCAAATCCTATTTTAAGAAATAAAAATTTAAATAAGAAAACATATTGTAATATTTTTCCTAGGTTCTTTAAATAAAACTTATTACTCTTTTTATTATTTCTTCTTTATTTTTACTTTCCAAATCACAACAATAAATCTCAATTTATAATCAACTCAAATAATTTATTCAAATTAAAATCACACTTGTTTTATACTTTCCACCATCCAATAAGCAGAGTTTTGCACACTTCCGTAATCAAAAATCAACTGTGTCTTGCTCACCGCGAGCACTCCCTTATATACTCATGTTTGTTGTTCTCGAAAATTCGCGAAGCTTCTCGTCTTGGAATGTTCTAGATGGTTGGAATAAGGGGAAATACATTTGACGAGCTTTTTGTTTCTTCCATAAATTAGATATGCAATTTTCCAACAGGTCTGTTCACAACAATATAAATAAAAGTTTTTTATGTAAACAACTCTCAGTGGTAGAGAATTAAAAGATTCTATTTTTTCCCAAGCGTTGGACCATAGACATAACTATAGATTTTAGTGATTTTGAAGTTTGTGTTGATATTTTTTCAAGGCAATTGCTAATCGAGCTCAGTGAGCTCAGTAGCTGATTGGCCTATATAGTCATGGCATAAAGAATCCTCGTTAGGGAAAAAACAAAAATTGAAGCATCAATTAGCTAAATTTAGGAAATAATTAAATGGTGGTAATTTTTTAAGATATAAGTTTCGTGACTTTGTTTTTTTAAACCTGAAAATATATCTCTCAGATCATTAGGAGAAAGCACACTTTCTTGAATGTCAACTATTTTTGAACTGTACTTAAAGTATCAAAGGACTTCAAGAACATTATTTCTCCCTGGTAAATAAATGATTTGAAAAGAATGCATCTGCTTTCTTAAGGCTTAACAGCATACCTAACCTTACTTCCTATCTCAAACGCAAGAATAAAACAATTTTTCTTCTTAATAAACCTTACGATATTCTAGAAGGGTTTGCTTGTCTTATCCAAGTTCATTGTACCATGTTTTGTTTGTGTATTCTGTTACTAAATTCTTGATTTTATCATTTAACAAATCGATTTCCTATCTGTATCAATTTCTAATTTATATGAAATTTATGTATACATATAATATATATGTACATACAGCGTGTCCCTTAATTCGTGCATAGTATTTTAGAGCTTGATTCTTGGGGATATTCTAAAAAAAGGTTACCTCTACAGTAAGGGCCTATTCCCAATTTTCATATCACATATCGGGGATTTAAGAAAAATTTTACTTTGGTGTATTGTGGCCCATGTTAACGGTAATTGCGCCGTGAGTACTAGAGATGCCGCGAATAGTGACTCGGCCGAATACCGAATACCGAATATTCGGCAGCAGAATATTTGGGCAACGAAACGATGTGTTGTGTATCTATCTCCTACGTGACTTTTGATGAGGCACAACAGTTTCTGGGAATGTTTTGAGGAAGTTGCTATAGACAAATTGATAAAGATGTTGGAAAAACTGTCATTGACGAATAGGCCGAATGCCGAATAGTGGCCGAATATTTGCGGCATCTCTAGTGAGTACTTATAATAGAAACTTCATTCAGGCCTTCGTTTTTAGAAGAAATACTAGCCTTTGTAATTGCTTTTAAACAAATTTGATATCTTATCTCGATCTACTAGTAGAGATATCCAGTTTCTATCATATTCCATTTTCCATTTTTCCTGCCCATGCTCTTTTCTTAATTTTGGGCTCATTTTTTCCAGAAAATGCGTAATAAATATATGGTTTTACCATTTGTTTTTAATGAACAATAAAATAATAAAATAAAACTCAATGACAATTTTGCGGGAAAACCCATAGATCTCATAATTTTTGGCAAAACCTGGAACATGTAAAATAAAAAAAAAATATGGTTTTTTGTTTCCAGTTCCAAAGATTTTGAAACTGTGTGTGTTACGATATTTTTTATTTTATGTGCACTAAAACAGTTACAACAGGTGTTCAAATGTGCTCCTTGCTTTTGTATGCATGCTAGAGCTCGTTTTTGGATTTCAATATCTATTGATGATATTAATATATGTACATATTTATTGATTAAAGCTGCTGCTTCACTTTTGATAGCGCTTCGAAAATACGTTCTTCTAATTCACCTAAATTTGCTACTTTGGTTGAATAAACAAGTTCTTTCATTCTTCCCATTACAAAGAAATTCATTACGGTAAGGTCAGGAGATCTGGCAGGTTATTAAACTGGTCCATTTCTTCCCATCCAACGATTACCGTACTCTTCATCTAACCAATTCTTAACCTCTCGGACATAGTGATGAAGCTTGTTGCGAAAGTGGAAGGTCCTCCAATAGTTAAATCATTGCGAAAAAAAACTCCAGATAGTTTGTAGATTTGAGCCTTGGGGTAGTTTGAAGGGACCGATTAATTTGTTTCCGAATACGCCTGACGCTGAATCTGTGTTGAAATGATTTCTGTCTTTTTGTATGTGGATTTTCCGACACCAATGTATAAAAATTGTGAACATTTGTGATCCCATCTATTGTTAATTGAGATTCATCCGTCCATAGAATTCTGTTAGTAAACTCGTTGTCATCCATGCTCTGCTCCAACAACCTGTTAGAAAACTCTAGTCTCTTTTCCAAATCATCGGGAAGCAGTTATTGCTTTCTCGTTGTCTAATCTTTTATACCATTTTTGTGTAAATTTTCCCGATAGGCCTTTATACCCTAAGCCTAACTCTGTTTGAGAACTTTTAGGGAAAGTGGAAAGAAAATGAGGGCTTTGACAGGTACTCAAATAAACGAGCACGTTTTAAAACCGCTATGCTATTCGAAAAAATATTGCGAAATTCTTGGATAACCACTCTAATTATCAACTGTTCGTAGAAAGTTCCAGGTTTTCCCAAGTATCATAAAATCTATGGGTTTTTTTGCAAACTTGTCATTGAGTCTTATTTTTAGTATTGTTACTTTCATTCAAAAATTTTGTAAAACGTCATGTTTATTACGCATTTTCTAGTGAAAATTGAGCTCAATGTTAAAAAATTGGCATGGGCAGGAAAAATGGGGGTAAAACGTATCTTGTAAAATTTGAAGTGGTGTTGATAGATTTCTTGAATTTTTCCCATTATTGCTTCGTCAGTGTAAAGTCGATTTATAACACTTGGGTTAAGAAATCGCTTGAACAATGCGATGAGATCTTTTTGAGTATAATTAGATTTGTCTATGGTAGGTGGGAAAAGAGATTTTAAACTGGTATGGTTACTCGTTTCCAATGAGCAATGTTAACTGATTTTTAAATACGTTAATCAGGGTTTCTACTGCAGAGATAAGATCATGAGAAGAACTCTGATCGCTATGCTGAGAGACAGATAATTAATTAACTTGCGAGAACTGTGGCGAACGACAAAGTGCGTCCGCTACTACGTTACTTTTTCCAGGCTTATATTGTAACTCGTAATTATATTCCTCCAGAATCGCTTTCACAGCGTTCCATTTAAGCATTATTATTTTTATGATTTAGAGCGTAGGTCTATGGCTAGTGACCTGTGAAGATCTTAACGTGTGCTGTAGTATAAAGGTAATTTCGTAGGGAATTGAGTGCCCAAATTATGGCGAGCATTTTCTTCTCGTTGGCCGAGAAATGTTCCTCAGTTTTACTCAATGACCTAGAAATAAATAGGATAGGTCTATCGTTTTGCGATATTACGGCACCTATAGCTGTATTAGAGGTATTTGTGGTCAGTTCAAAGCTCTCTTTGTAATCAAAATAGGCTAGAAGTAAATCTATGGAAGTTAGTGATTTTTTTATTATCTGATTATCTGAAAAGCGGCGAGTGAATCTGCCTTGAGGGTAATAGGAATTTTCTTTGATTGATTTTTAGGTAATCTACCTTCTTTACCACGTAACAGTGTTATAAGTGGTCTTGCTATTTGAGCATAATCCTTGACAATCCTTGACAAATCTTCTGTAATACCCACATAGTCCAAGTCAAGATCTAAGTTCCTTAAGGGTAGTAGGAGTTGGGAAGTTAACGATAGCTTCTACTTTAAACGGATTTGTTGTTACTCCTTTTGGCAATAAAATGAAGCCCCAAAATTCAACTTCTTCTTTAAAGAAGCTGCATTTGTCCAATTGTACTCTCATATTGGCTTCTGCCAAAGTTTTGAATACCTAACTCATATGCCTAATATGTTCTTCTTCCGTTCTACTAAAGATGATAATACACTGCCGCTCATCTGAATAGGTTCACTGTTTTTCGTAACTTACTGTAAGACTCTCTGCATATATATGGCAATGACACGTCTGTGTTATGTATGTAATGAAAGAGAATTATTTTGCCCTTAGTTTGGGAGAAAAAAATTTCACTTTAAGCTTACCGTTATTCTCACACGCTTCCTAAACTTAATTCATTAAGAAAAATTAACGTTTTTTTTTGGCTCATCTGAATGGGTTCAAAAGAAAAAAAATCATTTTTAATTGATGTGCGCGGGTGATGTGTACTGAAAGTTAAGTTTTTTGGTAAATCGAATTGTTTTAACAAGGAAAATGGGTCGCGGAAAATTTTTAAACGCGAAGAGAAAGGCAAAATAAAAGCATTTCGTGAATTAGGGCTTAGCCAAAGAAAAATGGTAAAAAAAATTAAAGAAGCCAAAACTTAATCGGTAAATATTTGCGGAACATCGAAAACTACGGGAAAAATATAAAAGTTGGAACTTAAAATGCCAAATTAATGACCAATAGACCCGCAATCATAACAGCTGCTTCTAATTCATTCGCATGATTTCGCGTCAAAAATTAGACTCAAAACTGGTGTTAAGTGTAGTTTGTCGACGGTGGAACGCGGTATTAAGAGTACTAAACATTTAAAAAGGAAAAAAATACAGAAAAAAACACGTTTGAAGGAAAAACGAAAAGAAATTCGTCTCCAATTTTGCAAAAAATACATGTCGTAAAAATCGCAGTGGAGCCGAGTTATATTTTCAGATGAAATAAAATGCACGACTGGATCGCACGAACTTGCTCTTATGTAAAAGTACTTTGGAATTTGAGATACATTTTATAAATATAAAACATGGATTTAATGAGATAATAATGTTCAAATGCATAAAATTGCCGTCTGGATTCCGGAAAAGTATGAATTTATGCAAATAAACCTTAAAAAATCGTTTTATTATTAAATAAATTTTTTATATAAGAAATTTCTCTAAAATTTTTCAAGAAAAAAATGTGGGATGCGAATTTTAAGTATTTAATAATATTAGTTTTAGGAAATAATTTCAAAAAATAATCGTTCATAGGTTTTGAAGATATTGATTCAAAATTTTTTTTTTTTTTTTTTTAAACCCAATAAATATTTTTTCGAATATTTTTATATACAATATTATTTTAAACTTAAGAGGACTCCTGCTAAAAATTTTGGGTTAAAATCCTTAGAGCCGTTAATGAGAAAGTCGAAAATCAAAAAAACGGGTCTATGGCAGGTACCCCTAATAACATTTTGCCCCAAAATTTTTTTTGACCAAAATGTAGTCCATGCCCATAATATAACACTTAATTTTTTTTTATCAAAATCGTTGGAGCCGTTGTCGAGATAAATAAGATTTTGCATTACGGGTGTATGGGGGGTACCCTTAGTTTTGGAGCTAAAAAAAAATTTCAATTTTTCCTCTAGGGAATCACCGAAGACCCTTAACTACCGAGTTTGAAGAAAATACGTTCGGTAGTTTAGGCTGTAGTTCGAGGTACAGACATACAGACATACAGACATACAGACAGACAGACGGAATTGTCGGACCCACTTTTTTCGTCTTCGCTATCATCGTAATGTCAACTTTGATCAAAATCTCGAGTTCGATTTTTTTTTCCAAATGCAGAACTTGCCCTATAGTACCTATATCGCAAGTAAAAAATACAACTTAGAGGGCCCAGATGGCTGCAACTGTTACTTTCATGACCTTTGTAAAGAAGAACATTATATAAGCCTTCTAGAGCTGTGTAAATCGTTCATTTCAAATGATCGAATCGTTCAACAATCGATTACGAAAATGATCCGATCTTTTAAATCAATCGATCATTCGATCATTTTCATTTCACTGAAATGATTCAATACTGTTCCTATTCGATATTAATTTCGATTTCGATGATAAGATTGACTTGTGGCTTTGATAGTTCTCACAAAATACTCTATGATGAGGCTACTTCATGGATTAAAAAGTGTCAAAAAATTCAAGAAAAAGAGATTTTATTTGTTGCTTCGGAAAAGAGCAATTTTAGGGCTTTCGGCTAACATTTGGTACGAAATATACTTTGTACGTCATAACTGAATTCGTCCTCTATTCGTCAAGTCATAAACTGTCAAATTCCATCAAAGGATGGCTACGATGTCAATGGATTAAAAAACGTCTAAAAATGCCAAAAAAAAAGAGATTTTATTTGTTGCTCTGGAAAAGTGCAATTTTAGGGCTTTCGGCTGACATTTTGTACGAAATATACCTTGTACGTCATAACTGAATTCGTCCTCTATTCGTCAAGTCATAAACTGTCAAATTCCATCAAAGGATGGCTACGATGTCAATGGATTAAAAAAACGTCTAAAAATGCCAAAAAAAGAGATTTTATTTGTTGCTCCGGAAAAGTGCAATTTTATTGCTTTCGGCTGACATTTGGTACGAAATATACTTTGTACGTCATAACTGAATTCGTCCTCTATTCGCCAAGTCATAAACTGTCAAATTCCATCAAAGGATGGCTACGATGTCAATGGATTAAAATACGTCTAAAAATGCCAAAAAAAAGAGATTTTATTTGTTGCTCCGGAAAAGTGCAATTTTAGGGCTTTCGGCCGACATTTTGTACGAAATATACCTTGTACGTCATAACTGAATTCGTCCTCTATTCGTCAAGTCATAAACTGTCGAATTCCATCAAAGGATGGCTACGATGCCGATGGATTAAGAAACGTCCAAAAATCCACATTAAACATACCGGATCCTGATACATCAAATAACATCAGTTCAACCCAACAATTGTTTTTGCGGCCTACAACATCAACGACCAACCCGATCAATCATGTTGTTCAATGCCGAGTTCAAGCCAGAAGTTCCAGTCCACCGTCCGTTTGGCGTTCATAATCCACGTTGATTGAATCGGAAGAAATGGAATCAAGTAAATCATGATTAATCGAGTCAACTGATATCGAAAATCGAGACTCATTGAAATGATTGAGATTGAAATAGAAAATCGAGAATCCAGAATCGAGAATCATGTAAATGATTGAGATTGAGATCGATTAAAATGATTGATTTCGATCATCAATACTTTTCGATGATCGGATCAAAAAAATCGAATCGATCCCGATTGACACAGCTCTAAAGCCTTCTGCATAGCTGTGAAGGCAGTGTCATGGTGTGGGGAGCAATTTCATATTATGGAACTTTTGAGCTGCAATTTCTTACATCGCGAATCAATGTCAATGTGTACAAAGGTGTCCTGGAAAAGGTGTTCCCACAAATCTCTAACCTTTTAGAACCAATACCATTGCCATTCCAGCAGCATAATGCCCCTATCCATACAGCGAGGTCGGTAAAACAATGGATCGAGAAGCAAAATGTAGAGGTATTGGTATGGCCTCTATACTCACCTGGCCTTAACATAATTGAAAATGTTTGGAGACTTCTTTCCCGTAAGGTGTATGAGTCAGAGAGACAATATGAAGACAAGTTGTCCTTAATCGAGGAAATTAAGAAAGCGTGGGCAGAGATTTCGCTGCAATATCTAGAAAAACTGCATGACTCCATTCCAAATCCAATTTTCGAAACAATTTAAAAAAAAACATGGCAATACACATAATTAATATAAATTATTATGTCCCTGCCTATTTAATGGGCAAAATAAATCATTTAATTACAGTTATTTTTCTTTTTTCATCCATTTTTACTTGCGATATAGGTACTATAGGGCAAGTTCTGCATTTGGAAAAAAAATCGAACTCGAGATTTTGATCAAAGTTGACATTACGATGAAAGCGAAGACGAAAAAAGTGGGTCCGGCAATTCCGTCTGTCTGTCTGTATGTCTGTACCTCGAACTACAGCCTAAACTACTGGAGGTATTTTCTTCAAACTCGGTAGTTAAGGGTCTTCGGTGATTCCCTAGAGGAAAAATTGAAATTTTTTTTTTAGCTCCAAAACTAAGGGTACCCCCCATACACCCGTAATGCAAAATCTTATTTATCTCGAAAACGGCTCTAACGATTTTGATAAAAAAATTATTTAGTGTGATATTATGGACATAGGCTACACTTTGGTCAAACAAAATTTTAGGGCAAAATGTTATTACGGGTACCTGCCATAGACCCGTTTTTTTATTTTCGACTTTCTAATTAACGGTTCTAAGGATTTTAACCCAAAATTTTCAACAGGAGTCCCTTTAAGTTTAAAATAATATTGTATATAAAAATATTCGAAAAAATATTTGTTGTGTTTTTTGAAATTTTTTTTTTTTTTAAATCAATGTCTTCAAAACCTATGAACGATTATTTTTTGAAATTATTTCTTAAAATCAATTTTATTTAATACTTAAAATTCGCATCCCACATTTTTTTCTTGAAAAATTTTAGAGAGATTTCTTATATAAAAAATTTATTTAATAATAAAACGTTTTTTTAAAGTTTATTTGCATAAATTCATACTTTTCCGGAAACCAGACGGCAATGTTATGTATTTAAACATTATTATCTAATTAAATCCATGTTTTATATTTATAAAATGTATCTTAAATTCCAAAGTACTTTTACATAAGAGCAAGTTCGTGCGATCCAGTCGTGCATTTTATTTGCTTTTGAACCTATTCAGATGAGCCAAAAAAAACGTTAGTTTTTCTTAATGAATTAAGTTTAGCAAGCGTGTGAGAATAACGGTAAGCTTAAAGAGAAATTTTTTTCTCCCAAACTAAGGGCAAAATAATGCTCTTTCATTACATACATAACACAGATGTGTCGTTGCCATGCAGAGTCTTACAGTAAGTTACGAAAAACAGTGAACCCATTCAGATGAGCGGCAGTGTATAATCAATGTAGACGAAACATATTTTCCCTATGTATTCTCTCAAAATGTCATCAACTGATTGTTGAAAGATCGAATGTGAATTTTTCATTCCAAACGGGGGACGAAGAAGTTCATACGGTTTTTTTCAGTATCGGATGCTTTTAGTCGAAATTGATGAAATGATCTAGGACAGTGAAGAATTGTCCTAATTACAGCAGGAATCGGATATTTGTCTGACATAATAATGCTATTCAGCTTCCTATAGTCTATAACGAGTCTGTATTGCTTGTTTCCGTTCACGTCAACATTCTTAGGTACAATCCACACCGGGAAATTGTATGGGGAACGAGATGGTTTAATAATGTTATCATCGAGCATTTTGTGAATCTGCTTTTCCACTTCCTGTTTAAGTGAGGTAGCATATGGGTAATAATTTGAATATACTGGAGAGTCTGTATTTGTACGTATTTCGCCTACTACTTTCGTAGTATATGTGAGTTTTTCATTTGGTTCAGCAATTAAAAAATAAAATTTTTGAACTAGAGTACCCATAGCATTTTTCTGTGAGACTGACATATCTTTGACAGATCTTTGATATGATATGATTGACTGAAGGTGATTCAAACTGCCTGATTTTTATTCTGACTCTGCCTGGGAGAGACATGTAATTATCTTTTGTATGAATTACGGCTGAAAGTAGCTTGAGGCGGTCATTTCCCAAAATTCCGTGAAAGGATTTAAGAGATGAGAGAAGGTAAAATTTTAGATTAATAACTTTTTGATTGAAGAGGTCAATATATTCATTCGAAACGCATATAACACCTTAGGCGCAGCAGAGCTAACCATGACAGTTTTTTCGTTCCTAACCTACTTATTCCTCCACCCTCTGCTACACATTATCAAAAACTCCCTCTTTCCTTCTATTACCAGAATGTGAGAGGTCTTCGCTCTAAATCCATGTATTTTTGCAACAAGCTCATTGTCAACCCTTTGATATATACGCTCTAACGAATCTAATCCCTGGTATTAGCAATCATGAATTGTTTCTTCCTTTAACGTTTATCGCGATGACGATCACAACCGACCTACTGATGATTCCCCTTGTCGAGGTGTACTACTAGCTATCCAAAACATACTAGATTCATCCCTGATTGCAATATCCTCTTCCCCTAATATCGACTATGTTTCAATAAAAATAACCCTTCCCCAGAAGTCACTTTACGTTATATTTTGCTACATTTTGCCTTCATAACCTATTGAATCCTATGAACTTGCCATAATTGCAATTGATCATATAATAAGTCTTTGTGACCCCCATGATGATATCCTACTTTTCGGTGACTTTAACCTCCCTAATCTTGTATGAACCATATCTGACGATGCATCGTATATCTGCAAAAGAATGTCTCTTCGTAGAAAGCCTTGCTGATTCAAGCCTCTGTCAAGTTAGTGGCATTCCTAATTTTATGAATAGGCAGCTAGGCTTAATTTTCACAACATATCCAATTTTTTTTTTTCAATTTTGTTTTATTGAATATACTATTTACAATTTGGCTTACAACTAATAAGATACTACATATCTATGAAAATTTACATTTGTTGGCTCGTAGGGGGCTTAACTATATACAGTGACTTAAGTTTAATTATTTTTATATAAACTTTACATGACGAAAAAAATTTAATTTAAAAGGTCGGTTGACTGTATTGTCCGCAGGGTGTTCATTCCCGGTTGTCAGTGGTGATTTTTGTGGTTTGTGGGCAAGGATGGCGTTTTAGCCGCGGTGGTAGGCTGACCCAATGTCAGCGTAGAACGAGACTACTTCCTCGTTGTTCATGATTACGTTGTCATCCAAAGTTTCCATCACACTGATGTACCTCGGTTCGGGATGTCGTTATTCTGTGGTCATCCTTCTCATAAGCAGATTTGGGTGGTCGATGATGTTCCGCATTAGTTTCTTCGTTGAATGAACTAGATATTTGTCAAGTGGAATTAAATTCGCTTATGTGTAGAGATGCTCGTTCTTATAGTGTTTCTGTCGTTGACGGTCGAAGTAGAGTCCACTGCAGATCCTCAGTATTTTCCTTTCAAATAGTTGAAGTTCCTTCATAGCTGTCTTCGAGATGGAGCACAACATATCCCATTAACTCTTTAGTTTCACTCAGCCCCCTTTCTCTATCTTCTATCGATAACTATTATCCCCCTCTCAATTTAAATTTTTATCACGAAATTTTTGCACTGGCACTGAGGGCATCGGTTTTAGACAATACAACAGAGAGAGACACACATAAATAAAGAACAACAGAAGAAACAGAGGTCAACAGCACACGGTTAGTATTTGAACGGTCCCCCATCCAAGTACTAACTGCGCGCAATGATGCTTGACTTCGCTGATCGATGGGAAGCGATGCTTTCATCAAAGCCAAGGCCGTTGACTCCCAAAATCCTTGAAAGCATTTTGTATGATATTTTAAGTTTTCGTTTTAATCTCTCATTTCCCCTAGACAACACGTCTTTGTCAAAGGTAGGTCCACAACGACTAACCTTGTTGAATTCATATCCTTTAGCATCTCAACTTTAGAAAACGGAAATGAAGTCGATGTTGTCTCAATCGATGTCAGTAGGTCTTTGACGAAATCTCACATAAGCTTATTCTATTCAAACTGTCCACCCTTGGTCTTGAACCTATCTTCTTAAGATGGATTTCTTATGACCTAAGCACCCCTTACTACAAAGTTCGATTCAAATCTTCCTTCTCTGATGATTTCTTAGCTACCTCCCGGGCAGCCACTTAGGACCTCTCCTATTTATTCTTATTATTAACGATATTGAAATGGTCGTTAAACCAGGGTTGCAAAAGCTTAAGTCACTTTCAAGCTTAACCTTGGCTTTAATTCACAAGCTAGTGGATGACTTATGAATTAAGAAATATGTAATTCAGCAGCTAGTTACTGACTTATGAATTTAAAAAATTTAATTCATAAGTCAGTTGGTGACTTGTTAATTAAAAAAATTCAAATCATAAGCTACTTAGTGACCTATGAATCAAAAAAATAATTTATTTAGAACCTACTAAGGCCCCAGTTATAGCTATCATTGAAATGCATCATTGGAACAAATCAGTGGAATGCTGACTTCATTTTTTTGACAAGCCAGTTATAGCAATCATTGAGAAATTTGTTTCAGTAAAAGATCCTGTCAGTGGTTGATTACAACCAATTCTATGCATTTGAGATTAGAATTGATCATTGAAAGGAAAACTGACATTTGAGAATAGAAAGAGAATCAAACACAATCAGTGGAACGATTGTGTTCCATATGAAAGAAACGAAAATTAGCTGTTTATTGAAATTGGTTTCTATCAGTGAAATAATGAAAGTGGATTTAAAAGAAAGTTTAAATCAGAATTTTTTATTTTTAGAGTAAAAAAAATTCTACTACCCATTAGCTTCATTTTGGTACCAATTATAGCCATTGCAATTTGTTTAATCGTCTTAAAAATGCAAATGAGAATTTTCAATGATGCATTTCAATGATAGCTATAACTGGGGTCTGACTTATGAATTAAAAAAATTTAAGTCATTAGAAGGTAAGTGACTTATGAATTAAAAAAAATAATTCACAACCTACCAAGTGACTTACGAATTAAAAAAATTTAAGTCATGAGCAAGTAAGTGACTTAAGAATTAAAAAAATTTAATTCAAAAGTTACCTAGTGACTTATGAATTAAAAAAAAATTTAATTCATAAGCTAATGGATAAATTCTGATTAAAAAATTATTAATTGGAAAATTTATTAGCTATACTCTGTTTAACAAAAATTGTCAGTACAGCGAAGATAGGACGTTTGCTCACTCTGGTTTCATTGGTTTGCATAAGTGTGTCGCCTTTTAAAGCTCTCACAGGGTTTCCCTAGTTTGCATTATAAATCGCCAGTACTCAACATACTCAACTTCATAAAACTTGTTCTCAAAAGCTTCAAATCCCAAAATCCACTGAATAAGCTCCTTGCTTATAATTTAGAATGATAATAGAAACTCTGTTCTGATGTATAACAAACGCACGATCGTATTGATTTGACAGTGAGTACTATAAAAAGTGGGGTATCCGAATAAACACTGCCAAATCGGAGCTTGTGTGTTTCAGGAGACCTACCACCAATGGCAACCGATGTCGTTCAGCAGCCACTTGCAGAAACCTGACCGTGAAGCTCCCCGATGGGCCAACGATAGCAGCCAAAAGAAATTCTAAATAAATCCGAGTAAACTTCAACGAGCTGTTCAATTTCAACCCGCACAAGCAGCTAATCAGAACCGTCATCAGTTACAATTTTCCTGCATGGTACACCATCTCGAAGACAACAATGCTGAAGCTCCAAATCTTCGAAAGAAAAATTCTAAGGATAAGCACCGGACTTATCTTCGATCGACAGCGAAAGAAGCACTTCAGCAACGAAAGAGTCTACGAAGAAGCCAAAATCAAGCCACTGGACCAGTTTCTCGTGCAATTAGCGAAGAAGCTCATATCTAGCACCACCAACCACCCAAACCCGCTGATGAGAAGGATGACCACCCAGGAACGACATCCAGAGCCTAGATACCTTAGTGCTCTGGATATGATATAAAGGATGCCAGCCGACAACGAAGCAGCAGTTCGTTTCTACGCTGACACCGAGTCAGCATATCACCGTGGCTGAAAATATCAGAAAACAAACCCCCAACAAACCCACCAACTGGACAACCGGGACTGAACAACCAGAGAAATAAACCATGCCATCATTTTAATTAAAATAACAAGTCATGTATATTATAAATGCCTTAATCTTAGAAAAATGTCATAGCTTAAGTTAGGCCCCCTATGTGCCAACAAAATTTTGGGGGAGAGTACGATAACTTGGTCGCCAAAATTTGATAACGGGTTTTTGTAGGGGGGTCAAAAGCAAGCACTTTTTACTATGGGAGGGGGGTCTATCTCCCCCGTTTAGGAGGTAGGGGCACTTTTAGAAAAAATGGTTTAAATTGAAAAAAAAAATATTAAAAAACAACGGCAACACCTACAATAAAGTGCTATATGGCGTTTGAAAGCCAGAAGATTGTTCTATAATTCTGCATTTAAATTTTATTACTCATATCAATAGTTTTTGAGAAATTCGCATTTAAAGTTCAAATTTTGATAAAAAAACGTGAAAAAAATGTTTAGACCGGTTGTTTTCAAAATTGTGAAATTAAATTGTAAATTAGCTGATATGTGTTTCATGTATCTATCAGTTCTTAATCGAACACAAAAAACCGCATGGTTCTATGTCTTCTGGTTTTTGAGAAAACCTCCATTTAAGAGGTAGGGGCACTTTTAGAAAAAAATGGTTTAAATTGAAAAAAAAATATTAAAAAACAACGGCAACACTTACAATAAAGTGCTATACTGCGTTTGAAAGCCAGAAGATTGTTCTATAATCCTGCATTTAAATTAAATCACTCATGTCAATGGTTTTTGAGAAATTCGCATTAAAAGTCCAAATTTTGATAAAATAACGTGAAAAAAAAAAGTTTAGACCGATTGTTTTCAAAATTGCAATTTTCCTGCATGGTACACCATCTCGAAGACAGCAATGCTGAAGCTCCAAATCTTCGAAAGGAAAATTCTAAGGATAAGCACCGGACTTATCTTCGATCGACAGCGAAAGAAGCACTTCAGCAACGAAAGAGTCTACGAAGAAGCCAAAATCAAGCCACTGGACCAGTTTCTCGTGCAATTAGCGAAGAAGCTCATATCTAGCACCACCAACCACCCAAACCCGCTGATGAGAAGGATGACCACCCAGGAACGACATCCAGAGCCTAGATACCTTAGTGCTCTGGATATGATATAAAGGATGCCAGCCGACAACGAAGAAGCAGTTCGTTTCTACGCTGACACCGAGTCAGCATATCACCGTGGCTGAAAATATCAGAAAACAAACCCCCAACAAACCCACCAACTGGACAACCGGGACTGAACAACCAGAGAAATAAACCATGCCATCATTTTAATTAAAATAACAAGTCATGTATATTATAAATGCCTTAATCTTAGAAAAATGTCATAGCTTAAGTTAGGCCCCCTATGTGCCAACAAAATTTTGGGGGAGAGTACGATAACTTGGCCGCCAAGATTTGATAACGGGTTTTTGTAGGGGGGTCAAAAACAAGCACTTTTTACTATGGGAGGGGGGTCTATCTCCCCCCGTTTAGGAGGTAGGGGCACTTTTAGAAAAAATGGTTTAAATTGAAAAAAAAATATTAAAAAACAACGGCAACACCTACAATAAAGTGCTATATTGCGTTTGAAAGCCAGAAGATTGTTCTATAATTCTGCATTTAAATTTTATTACTCATATCAATAGTTTTTGAGAAATTCGCATTTAAAGTCCAAATTTTGATAAAAAAAACGTGAAAAAAAATGTTTAGACCGGTTGTTTTCAAAATTGTGAAATGAAATTGTAAATTAGCTGATATGTGTTTCATGTATCTATCAGTTCTTAATCGAACACAAAAAACCGCATGGT
Source organism: Chrysotoxum bicinctum (assembly GCA_911387755.1). NCBI lineage: Eukaryota > Metazoa > Arthropoda > Insecta > Diptera > Syrphidae > Chrysotoxum > Chrysotoxum bicinctum. The sequence goes on from OU426987.1 coordinate 119,919,532, forward strand.
TCTATGTCTTCTGGTTTTTGAGAAAACCTCCATTTAAGAGGTAGGGGCACTTTTAGAAAAAAATGGTTTAAATTGAAAAAAAAATATTAAAAAACAACGGCAACACTTACAATAAAGTGCTATACTGCGTTTGAAAGCCAGAAGATTGTTCTACAATCCTGCATTTAAGTTAAATCACTCATGTCAATGGTTTTTGAGAAATTCGCATTAAAAGTCCAAATTTTGATAAAATAACGTGAAAAAAAAAAGTTTAGACCGATTGTTTTCAAAATTTTGAAATGAAATTGTAAATTAACTTATATGTGCTCCATGTATCTATCAGTTCCTAATCGAACCCAAAAAACCGCATGGTTCTATGTCTTCTAGTTTTTGAGAAAAACGAAAATTACCAAAACTACTTTTTTTGATTTTTGGTGGTGACGGTGATTCCATTTTAAGGATTAATGTTAATAAACATAATGAATCTTTGTTAGTTCAGTACCGCAATTCATTTAGCGTTACCCAGATTAAGATTAAGAATTTTATTTTTCAATTTGTTTTATATACAATTTGACTTAAAACTAACTTATTACTAAATTAAATCATGTTGGCTCAACAATAGGGGCCCAACGTTCTTCATTTGGCTTTACATAATGCTATTTGCTTACAATATCATATTAATGTTTTCTTAATCTAATTCATGATTTTTTTAATATTAACTAAATAATAATTTTTGATGAGTGGGCGTTTTATCCCCTGTAGTATTGATTGTTGTTCTTCTCGTAAAAGGGTGCGTTGTCGTTATGGATGATGTCTTCAAATTGATCGGCAGTGATGGCTCGGGTGTATAGATACTTGTCACGAGGCTCCAGTTCATACTGGAGAAGTTGTTGCACTTCTGTGTTGGGATGATCTTCCAGGTTCCTGATGATTTTTCCGGAGAGCTGCAGTAAATACTTGTCCAATGGTATTAATTTTGCTTCTATATACAGATTCCTTGTTGGTATATATTTCTTCATCAGTGTGTTACGATACAGTCCAGTGCAAATGCGGAGCATCTTTCTTTCAAAAAGCTTCATCTTTTTGATTGCATCACAGCGTGTTGCAAACGCTCGTCTTCGAATGACAGTCACTGGTGTTCGGAAGCAGATGAGTTCAGTCTTTTCGCTGTTTATCCTCAGTCCCCATTTGACATAGTATTCCCATAGGTTTTTAATGTGCTCTTGCACTCTCCTGGCAGCAATTTCTGGTGAAAAAGCGGTGGTGTATGTGATTGAGTCGTCTGCATAAAGCTTCGTCTTTGTACCTGATATGTTGGCTGGTTGATCAGCAGTGTAAATGTTGAACAGCAGTGGTCCAAGTTTTGATCCTTGAGGAACTCCAGCGTTAATTCCTTTGGTTGATGACACATGTTTTTCTACCTGTACATAAAAAAGTCTATGGGTTAGGAAAGTTTTGATTATTCTTACCAGGTAATTAGCAAGTCCAAGTTCCGAGAGTTTGAATAGTAATCCTTTTATCCAAACGCTGTCGAAAGCTTTTTCGATGTCCAGCAAACACGCTACAGTGGTTTCCTTTTTGTTGAGTCCAATTGTAACATCAGAATGGAGTCCCAGTAATGGATGTATGGTAGAATGTTTATTTCGAAAGCCATACTGAAACTCCGGTATGACATCTCTTTCTCTGCAGAAAACGTTGAGTTTCTTCAATATCAATGCCTCCAGTATCTTACTCATGCAGCTGAGCAAAGAATTTGGCCGATATCCTTCCACATTTGCGCGGTTGTTCTTCTTCGGGACAGGGACCACTTTTGCGGTTTTCCAGGCTGCAGGGAAATAGCTGTTGTTCAGGCAGTTATTGAAGATTATAGTCAACAGGAGAACAGCAAGATTTGGTAACTTTTTAAGCACGTAATTAGAAATCTTGTCGCTTCCTGCTGATTTTTTGGAGTTTCCAGTGAAGATAATGTCAGCTACTTCTTCAGGAGAAGTGAAAACATCTGTCAGCGTCGGCTCCGATGATGGGTTTTCCTCATTGAACAGGGTCACGGTTTCGGTGTTTGCTGATATCTCTTGAAAGCGAGTTTCTACATCTTCGATAAAGTCAGGAAGGTGCACGGGAGGGCGATCTTTGAAACTATCATGAAAGTGATTTGCAAACGCTTCAGCTTTCTCTGCAGAAGTTGTTGAAACTTCTTGTCCGTGAAGGATGGTGTCTGGAATTGAGTTCGCTTTTCCAACAATCAGATTGATCTTTTTAAACGTGTCGGGTCCAGGTTTGATATCTTCGAGTCTCTTCCTGAAATCCCTTTCCTGATGATGTTTTATTGCCTGGTTGAACATTGTGTTAGTGCACTGAAGTTCTGAGTGTAGCCGACGGTATTCGACACTTTCCCTGTTAAAGGTCCTGTGGAATATTCTTTGGAGGCTTTTGCGGAGTCTTTGCCGGTGAGCATATATTAATTGTATATGTTGGGGTAAGTTTGCATATTTATCTCTGCTGGTGCGGGGTGTTTTCTGCCTGTCCAAAGCATTGTTGACAACTGTTTCAAATTGAGCAATGGTGTTATCGATCTCATTGTTGTTGAGATTGTTGACGCTGGAGACTTCTGGTAGGCGTTCTTCAACTTCTGAACGGAATCTTATCCAGTTCAGTTTTTCGTATTGGATTTGGAATTCGGGAATACGACGTTCAGTTGTAATCCTGTAATTCAATCTGACTCTCATCCCAACCGCCAGATGGTCCGAGTCACTATCGTGTGCAACACAAGTGAAGTTTTGGAACTCGGGAAGGATGTTCGTAAAATTGGACGTCACTAAAAAGAAGTCTAGCAACGACGGAGTTCTTGGAAATGTGGGCCTATGTTGTGATATAACCACCAATGAGTGAAGCTCAGGGTTGTCTTGCAGCCAGTCCACAATTGCTTTTCCTTGTGTAGATTCCCTGGTGTCCAGCCAGAGTGGGTGTCGTGCATTGAAGTCACCTCCAAGTACACAGTACGTATATTGGCTAGCCAGATTGTTGATGGCGTTGAGGTCATGTATGATGTCACATCTTGTTGCGTTACACTTGTTGTATACTGAGACGAGAAGCAGCGTCTCATTATCCGACATAATGATCACAACGGCTGTAGTCTCCATGCAGCGCAGTACAGGTACCCTAACGTACTCGCTTTTAAGGTCCGATTTCAAGAGGATGGCAGTTCCTCTGCCTTCAGATGTCTTGTCCTGTCTATAGGATGTGTAGCCTTCCGGTTTAAGGGTGTTTCTTGCGGTGATGTTTGTTTCCTGTAAAAAGATAATATCGGGTTTCTTTGATTTTAAAAAAAAGTTTAGTAAGATACGTCTGGCTGTAGAATAAATAGAATTAACGTTATATGTAATGAAAGATAGGTAGTTTCTTATATACATCATGAACAAATAAGTTTACCCAATATAACTGTCTTTTCTTTATCATTGAGACTACCGTAGTTGCTTGGAACTACCTCCTTTGCCTTTTGGAGAAGAGAAAGGAGATCTGTTCCAAACAGTCTTTCGGTATCATCAAATATGTTGAAAGACTGTGATTGTCCTTTTTGGCTTGATGTGTTGGATGGTGCAGTCCTCTTCTGGACTACTGGTTTGGAAAATGGCGTTGTAGCTGGCGCTGGCGGAGCTGGCTTATTTCCTGCTTTCTTAAATAGGGCTCCCAAAGGTTTTGAAGCTGCTCCAGATGTGGCTGCAACGCTGGCGTATGATAAGCCATTCACAATCGCATTTTTTGCCGATGTTACAGCAATTTGGTGATTTTCACGCTTCTGTTAAATTAATGTTAAATAAACATAATGAATCTTTGTTAGTTCAGTACCGCAATTCATTTAGCGTAACCCAGAATGCACCATGAGGAGGTAGAATTGCATCTGGGTCAGTTATTTTGTCAGTTAGTCAGGAGTTAGTCAGTCATAGTTAGTTAAAAATGGTCAAAATGTATTAAAAAGGTGTGTAAGTCTCGTCAATAAAGCCATCGTCCGTACTATAACTGTCGAGTTCGTTGAGTTACTCTTTTATGGTGGGAAGCCGAGGGTGTTTTGGCGGTAAACACTTTCTAAATTTTCGCTCTGAAGGGTGGGAGGATCGATGTCTTTTAACTGTAAACCCTTACATATTATCACCATCGGTATAACAAGGGTAAACTTTTTTTACATCTGATAAAAACTCTCTTTGCGAACCCCAGTCGTCCTTATATTTACTTTCTAGGCCGTATTTTCGATAGAAAAATAGTGCCATGTATTGGTGAACATGGTCAGAAGTTTGTTTTGGTTTTCAAGATCGTTTATTGTATTTTATATGTATTTAGTGGACATTGGATAAATAGAATAAATTTGAATTTTTTTAAATACAGATTCTGTGAATGCAAAAGAAACTTTGCATGCACCCAACCTCGCACCTACCCCAAATCCTATAGTGTTCCCAAGCAGGGGGGTTGCATACATACTTTACTGTTTATATATTGTAATGTTGGAAGCTAGCACTGATTTATTTATGTAAGGAAGCAAAAAATATCAAACATTTTGTAGAAAAGTAGTTTTAGTTATTTTCGATTTTCTCAAAAACCAGAAGACATAGAATCATGCGGTTTTTTGTGTTCGATTAAGAACTAATAGATACATGAAACACATGTAAGCTAATTTACAATTTCATTTCACAATTTTGAAAACAATTGGTCTAAACTTTTTTTTTCACGTTATTTTATCAAAATTTGGACTTTAAATGCGAATTTCTCAAAAACCATTGACACGAGTAATTAAATTTAAATGCAGGATTATAGAACAATCTTCTGGCTTTCAAACGCAGTATAGCACTTTATTGTAAGTATTGCCGTTATTTTTTAATATTTTTTTTTTCAATTTAAACCATTTTTTCTAAAAGTGCCCCTACCTCCTAAACGGAGGTTTTCTCAAAAACCAGAAGACATAGAACCATGCCGTTTTTTTTGTTCCATTAAGAACTGATAGATACATGAAACACATATAAGCTAATTTACAATTTCATTTCACAATTTTGAAAACAACCGGTCTAAACTTTTTTTTTCAAGTTTTTTTTATCAAAATTTGGACTTTAATTGCGAATTTCTCAAGAACGGACGGATATGGACTAGATTTTCGTTTGCTGTTAATAAAGTTCCAAAAGGATTTAGGATCCATTTTTAAATTACTTTGAACCTTTTGTATGTAAAAAAGATACTTAATACTTGATTCTCTGTTGAAAATATTTCTGGCCTCACAATAAATATTAAAATCGGTAACTAGTCCAGTTTGTTTGTATTTAAACCATAGTTTATTTCTACGGTTTTTTAATTTTCGCAGTTCACTATCATACCAGCTAGGAGCAAGCGATTTTGATTTAATAGATACTAGAGGAACAGATGCTAAAAAACAATCAAATATTTTGTCATAAAATTTTAAAACCATTGAATTATTATCTGAACAAGAGTAAAGGCATGACCAGTCAATTAAAGATAGCAAGTTATTTAATTTAGTATAATCAGTTTTTTTAAAGTTAAATTTAAAAACATTGTCAGGATCTTGATTATTCATTTCAAAGTTTTGAATAGATATGGTAAGTGCTGGGTGATGAGAGTCTTCGTTCACTAGAGGATCAGTTGATCTGTCAAGTGAAATACCGGCATCAATTGTTGTGTAAATTAAGTCGAGGATCTTGGCGTTAGAATTTTTGATGTCGTTTATTTGGTGAAGACCAAGTGACGTTAGACTGTCAAGAGTTTGAGAATCATCCATTGATAGATTTCCTGTTGGAACCATCGCGTATGTATCGGGACAACGTTTCCAAGATACATTGGTTAGATTAAAATCGCCAAGGCAGATAACTTCATCATTATAACTCATTATCTCAAAAATGTAGTTCAAAAAAGAGAAGGCTTCATTGTAAGTATTAACTGGGCTCCCAGGAACAATGTACATAGTTACAAGATAGATAGTTTTGTGTGAAAGAATCATCTTTACACATAGGAACTCTTCATTCAAACAAACAGGAACATTGACTAGTGACGTCACAAAACAAGATTTAACAGCAATAAGGATCCCACCGCCGACAGTATTGATACTCGAATCGGAGTGTCTATCTCTACATCCCTGGATAACAAGATAAGACAGAGATAATAAATATTGTTTCCTCTTTTTAATTTATCAAGTGCGAGCGAGATAGTTAAATCGGACTTCGTTCAATAAATTGACCGTTTCTAAAAAAATACAAATTGATCGTTACAAAGCAAAAAAGTACAGATGAAAGTTATTTCGCAGTTTTTCAGACGAACATTTTGTTAAAAAAAGAAATATCAACTTACTCTAGAGAATTGATTGATTGATTGATTAAACATTTTATTTATTAAAATCCAAATAAGTACATTATTTATAATAAGAAAGAAAGAAATAAGTGACAAAATTATTTTTATAAAAATAGAGTTATTGCCACTCTTAGTAGAATGATTTAACATGTATTATTTTAAATGGCTGGGGTGACCCTTAAAAAAGAAATGTTAAAAAAGAAAGTTAAAATACCATTAAATAAATAATGCCTACAAAAATTAAATTGAATTAAGTTAAATACTTATTTCATGAAAACATCAGGTAAAACCATTTACAAATAATTCGATACTCTCCATTATCAAGACTAAGGAGCCAGTTTTTAACTTGTTTCATAAATACAAAATGAAAAGTTTGCATCCTGATAGAATTAGGGAGTCTATTAAATATTCGACATGAGGAAATATTATAAAAATTTCGAAATGCGGTTGTTCGAAACACCGGTATAGACACTTGGTTCAAAAAATGACCACGTGAACTATAACTATCAATTAATCTAAAATTAAGATTACGATCTTTTAAAGAAAATTTTTAGAACCTTATAGCAATACATATGTCGCACTGGAAGAATTTTCAAATCCCTAAATAGTGGAAAACTAGGGTACAAAGGAGGCTTACCACATATTTTCTTCAGAACAGTTTTTTGTAAAACTAAAATAGGCTGTATTTTGTTGTAATAGGAACCTCCTCAACAAGAAATTACATATTCTAGTTTGGAATGAAAAATGCCATAGTAAATTTTAAGAAGCAGTTTAGAAGAGTAAGCTTTACGCAAAAAGAAGAAATTACTAAGAGTGCACCGAAAATACTGTCTAAGATTTTCTGTGTGGTTCTAAAAACGTATTCTAGAATCAATAATCAATCCCAAATACTTGAATTCATTTACTCTTTCTAATTTAAAACATTTATCACTACAGCTCGTGGAATCAGTAAAGTTTGTAGAAGTATCCATAGGACTACATGTACAGTTAAAAAGTTTAAATTTTTGACACTCAGTAGCATAGAAAAAGAGATCAGCATCAACAATCTTTTGGCCAGACAAACTCAAAAACATTACCTTAGTTTTAGAACTAATTATCAGTTTGTGCTCTGCAAACCAGATTCTTAACCAGCTGAGATCCCAATTTATATCAGATATATGTACCATGTGAAAAGTCCACATCATCTGCAAAAGCTGTCAAAGAACCCCTAAATGGCAATCTTAATAAAGAATTGATATATACCAAAAAAGTATTGGTCCCAAAGCCGAACCTTGTGGCACTCCCAAATCGAATGTCTTTGTATCACTCCTAATACCATCAAATTTCACTCTTTGGGTTCTTACATTTAAATGTGATCTTAACCAATCACTTATGAAACTTCGAAGCCCAGCACTTACAAGTTTGCTTATCGAAATTGCGTGATTAACCATGTCAGCTCACCATTCTATTTTTTACAGCTTTTTCAAAAATCTTACTAATCGAAGGCAGGAGAGATATAGGCCTATAGTTACCCTAGTTCCTTTGGTTGATCTCTTCCCAAATTTAGTGGATGAGTCCGAAGTTGAGAAGCTTGATAATGAATGGCATATTTTAAGAAACCAGTCATTAATTTCAAAGGATTTAGAATTTGCCGAATTTTATAGGAATGTATTTACTATTAAAAACGGATTAACTGAATTCATGTTTCCTCATGTACGTTAATTTATTGGAACAATTATTGGTCTTCGGCACAGTAATGCAACAGCATAGAGAAAATTTTCTGATGTTAGCCTTATAAAGGACAAGAAGCGGAATTGCCTGCATGTGAAAACAGTAAATACCATACTTACTGCCAAAGAGCTTTTGAACGGCAATTTTGCAGAAAAGTGAGAGCCATCAAAAGACTTGATCGAAAAATACAAAAAACATATTTAAGTTTTAATTTTGACTTTTGTTTTTCTTTTGTCAAATTCTTGTTTAAATAAACAAAATACAAAATTTAATATTAATATTAATAAGCAATAAGTTGCTTGAAAATCAATGTACAGTATATATCTACTCGTACATAGTTTAAGTTAGAGTTAATTTATTATTAAGTCTCTGTTTATTAATGTTAAAAAAACCCAAGTTTTATTGTACTAATATACGATTGCTGCGCCACCTTACAAATTAATTTATCACTATATTAACGATAATAATGTGTTACAATTTGACGACACTATGATAACTTGTAACTTAACTTCCTTTTACATTTCTTCTTCTTGAATTAACCTTAATAAAGATAAGTCACTTTGAATATATATAAAGAGTAATCTTCTTTTATTTCGACCAGCAATTAAAAAACACAAATATTGAAGTTCCTATTTTTATTATAAATGAATTAAAAAAAATTAATTTATAGAAAACATTTCTGTGTTTTTTTCATTGAACTAATAATTTTCTTGATATTTTGGCGATACTCCTCAACTATCGTAAATACTCCCCAAAAACACAAAAAATACTCCTCTGGAAATTTTTAAAACGGCAGCACTGATCCCCATACACATCATACCGATCGAGACAACTTGAGATCAACCAAATTATTCGGATTCGTTACACCTTCTTCACCACAAGCGTTTCCTAAATTTTTCCATTTCGGGGCCACCAATCTTCGTTTCTTATCTCATACATTGCCATTTTTTTCGTCAGTCGGATCCTGATGAGACAACACCTTTACGATGTAGTCGGCTTGTGACTTTAATGTGTTAGTTACTACGTTTATATGCAGTATCGAAAGATCGAGTTGGATTAGGGTCGGATTTTCGACGAAGTTTACCGCTCACTTTGGTGATATTTTTTCTGAGCAACCGTGCTGTCTATTTTCACAGGTGCACTATTCCTTTTAATGCACAAACACTGACACTGACACTGGTAATTGGCCCCTGATTTGAGCTATTTGATTTGTTTTATTTTAATTTATTATCGCGACGCGATTTAAATATTGATAACTAAATTTGCAGTGATTTGGATGTATATTTACCGTACAGGTCTACATATGGATGTACAAAATTGAAAACTATTATTTTATAAGTTTAGTATTCGGTGAGAAGCAATTTATCTGCTTTCCTTCATGTGTCATCACGAGCAGATTAAAATCGATACTCCAAAATATTTTTGTTCTAAAATGGATTAAATTGTAATTTAATTACTTATGAACTTTTTATTACAAAATAACTTGAAGTAACCAAAGTTTTTTGTTTTCTTCCATTCACTGTTTCACTTTTAATCTACTTATCTACAAAACCATCGCATGGCATTGTTCTTTAAAATTGTATATACCTCTGTGCCAAAATATTTTTAAAATTAATAACCTAAAATTAAGTACCTGGGCGAAACGCGCTTTGTAGTTGAGGTCGCTCAAACTTTCTATTGAATTAAATTCAATCAAGCCACTTAAAATTGAAGTAATTCTTATTTCATATAAATATATTCGTTGATTAAAAAGTCTGACCACGGACATTAAGATTCTAGGCGTCTGACTTTATTCAAATTCCCCTAGAAAAATAAAATTCACAGTATATTACTGCTGTGAAATTTATAAGCGTCGCTAAACATCGACAAATAATAATTGCGTCTTAGAAGGTTACGACAGCATCTAACTGATGAGCCCACTGTCGTAACTGGGCGAAGCGCGATTTGGAGTTGAGGTAGCAAAAACTTTCTCTCGGTGTCAGTTAATAGCAATATCAAACACGATGAAATCTAAATCCTATTTCAAAATTAACAAAAAAAAAAAATAAACAATTTAAAATTCCTTTTTTCCTTGAAATAGCGAAGCTGTCCATGATTTGTTGTCCATTGGCAATGTCTTTGTGAAACATTAAAGACAAAAAACTGGAAATTTTATACCCATGATCTCCCAGCTTTGAGATCATTCAAAGTGATGTTATATAGAGTTATAGAGTGCGCGCTAATTATAAAAAAAAAAAAAAAAAAAAAAAAAAAAAAAAAAATATTGAAACAGCTACAATGTAATAGAGAAATTTTATTATTTAATGATTACTGACTAAAATTTGATGGGCTTACTTGGCAAGTTTTTTTTGTATGCCCAATTCGAAAGGTTTTAAAAACTCGACCAGTAAGCCCGATCAAATGCCAAACTCTATTAAATGCCTTTGAATTCATTTATCACACAAAAGCTCGGTGCCAACTGGGGCACCAACAGATATAAAATAAGAATATGCTATTTCTTTCCCAAACTAACACAGCACACTCTTTTATATGAAAGAAATTTAATTCTCTGAAACCACAGATGACCACACTTCTCGGTCAATGCAAATCCAAACAGGTCAGTTCAATTGTATTTCATAATTAGCACAAGTATTTATATGCAGGTAAATAATAAATAAAAATAAATTGTTGAAATGCTAGAGGCATTGGATTTATATCTTTAGATTTGTTTTGCTTTTCTATGTAAGATAATATAAGTACTCGTATGTATAATACTGATGTTATTCTAGTAAATAAGACATGGCTAGATACAAATAAAGAACTTAAATGTTGCTTTTTAGATTTTAAATGTTGTCTGTTAGATAGAGAAGGGGTAGGGGAGGAGGTATTGCCAAATGGCCTTTCTGTAGTCATTACAACACTAATTGAGAATATTGCTATTGAAATAGCATTTGAAAATTGTCGTTCAGTTAAAATAATTTCAGTCTATTTCCCGGGAGGTAATACCTCACTAAGTAAAAGATCTGACATAAGAAATACATAGAGGAAGTTAGGGTATTGTGGTATACATGTTTGTTTTTTTGACTTAACGGAAAAAGTTATGAAACAAATGCTCCTAAATTTGGTAGATTTTACAAAAAACATATAAGCTACCAAGTGATTTCTTTTTGTCGAATTCTAACAAAAACTAACAAAGATTTAGACAAAATATTGATATAACCTCTAAATCGTCACTTTTGAAAGTTAAAGGGTAATGTGGTACACTATGCTGTCTATTATGGTATACTTTACAACATTACCCAGTAGATTTTTTAAATGTGTGTAAAATCTCAAATTTTTAATTTTTTTCATTCCTCACAGTATGATTCCATGTCCTTTGAATCTCATTTTCTTACTTCAACCCTTTTAGACATTTTAGCGAATTAATCTTTAAAAAAAACACAAAAAGCCAAAAAAAGAAATAAACTTTTATGATGGGTAAAGTGGTATACTACCACAGTAGCCACGGCTAGTATACCACATTAGCCGACACTGTATATTTTTACAAAAATAAATAATAAAATATAAAATAAACACCTTTGAACAAAACTAACAGTTGTTTCTCGTAGATGATTAATTAAGTTTTGTAAAGAATTTATAAACTAGCTTGAAGCACAACTTTTGAGAGCACACAAACACTTTTTGTTTGACCCAAAAAAAAACTCAACTTCACGCAATAACCATATCAAATATTTGCTTGAGATATACGAAGATTTTTGACTGGATTGAATACGAGTACTTTAGTTTTATTTATATTACCGTCCGCTAAGGTAAAAACCGTTGAAGAAACATGCTTAGTTTTTGAGAAAACTGCCTATACCACATTACCCGCCTATACCACATTACCCCAAGTTACTCTATATAAAATACTCGTATATTAAAAAAGAAAATATTTAAAAAAAATTATTTTAGACTATTTCCCGGGAGGTTATACTTCACCAAGTAAAAGATGTGACATAAGAAATGATATTCTAAAATTGGTCAGAATTAACAATTTTTTCCTAATTTAAGGAAGTTTGAAGGCATATAAGTTGGGGTTGCGTTCGAGCGAATGCATATGCGGCAACATTCTATCAGATTTAAATACCAGATCCTTTTAGTATCTTATATTCACCTCATCCTACCTGTATGCCTCCTAACATGAAATCAAACCGACCAACCAAAGATCTATTTTTAACAAATATACCTAAGCTTTTAAGTCGCCCTATGGTTTTAAATAAAATTTTGTATCAGTGTATCAGTGGTATGTAATTTTTACAGGCCAGCTGTTCAAAATAGTAATTGGGTAAACACTAATTGAAAAATTTCTAGTGAAACTTGATGAAAGAACGGAACTTATCCCTTTCGAAGTTATATGGGACGAAATGGATGTAGCCGTAACTGTAACTTGAAAGCATAGAATAATCCAAACGCAAAAAAACATCGAACTTGTGAACCACAAAATACACTTTCTCGGAAAATACCGGATACCCCTTAATTCGTGTATAATGTTTTAGTGCTTGATTCTTGGGTATAAGTAAACAACATTTACGCTGCCACGTGCCGCCTTACTTCTCCAGTTCATTGTTCATGTTCATAACACCTTATGCTGAGTTGCACTCCCACAGTCAATACCACACAAAACAAAACAAAAGCTATTCCTGGAAGCAACATCGTTCCAGACAACAACGTCAGCAACTTTGATGGGATACCCATTGTCGCACCATAGGTAGTAATAAATTATAAATATCAATGAAACAGTAGTCTTAAGTTTGAGTTTTAATTTAAAAAACAAAGTAAATAAATAAAGCAAGTGCTGTGAGAAAAAAAACGATTCGCTTATCCCGAAGAAAAAAAGGTAGGTACTGTGAACAGGCTGAGAGACTCATTAATATCGAGTTAGGAAAAACAAATGCAACATATTTTAAAACTCCTCCGGAGAAATCTCAAGGCCCCCGAGTAACTGTGGAAGTACAGTAAAAAGGAGACAGTTCCGCTGCCAGTCGTTCCGGAATCCAGAATGGATATTGTTATAATTTTGTATGTATAATTCTGTAGTAAATGTCTATGTCGTCTTAATTCCAATAAAAACCTTCTAAAAATTGTCATGAATGCGTTGCTGGCTTACTCATTATATGTTGTTCAGGCATAACACTAACAACATGTGATTGATTTAAAACTAGTATGCCCATCAAATATGAATAAAATAATGCGAATTATATAGGACATACAAATAAAACACAGCATATCTCCGCATTAGTTCAGCCGCCATCCCTGGAGATAAAAAATCTGAGACAACCACTTTCAGTCTTAGAACATCGTGCCACACATCTTTCCTATCCTTCTTTCTCTTCATTAACATCACGCCCGCACTGTGTTGAAACATTTAAAAGGATAATCATAATCCTTTGAGCGTGTGTGGATTATAAAAAAAAAATCAATAAGAGAAATTATATGTTTGTGTGAATTAAAAAGCTTAAAGCATAAAGTCGAATCATATTTAAAAAATAATTCGTGAAAATTAAAAAAACTTAAAATAAAAATAGAAACAAAATTAAAAAATAAATTCCTAAGAAAATTCAGAATTAAAAAAAGAAAGAATAGATTTAAATTTTAAAAGCAATTAATTTAATAAGAAAATATTCGTGAAAATTAAAAAATTTAAAGCAACAAAGTATCTAGAATCAAATTTAGAATTAGAACAAAAAAATAGAATAAGAAAGCATAAAAATTATTTTATTAACAGAAGCATTTAATCGAACAAACCAGTCGTACAATACACACTTCTAAGTTGCAATTAACAATTGCTAGGTTAATTTAACATTTAATTAAACAGATTTATATTTTCATATTTTTGTTTTTAAAGTAAATTTAATATAATGTCCAATCCTAATAATCAAGCACAAATCCCCATAATCCCTTCTCCGGAGTTAATTATGATTATTGCAGGTGTAGTTAACTCTATTGTTAGGCCAAACTTCGACGCAATTCCCATATAGATCAAAATAAAAGCCCTGAGTTCAGAGCAAACATTGCGTTTTTCAGGTAAACCCGGACAGCCTTATTTATTATTTTTCACTAATACTGGGTTCAACCTCGGAATAGTTAAACCGAGCCGAAGCACTTACTTCGGGCTTACGCCACGTCAAACAAATCCTTATTTAATATATATTTTCTTAGCCGTATTAGCTACGCCTTCCTTATGTCAAATATACTGGGAAAAAAAGTCACCAATCTAAAACTCTGGTAATTATACACAAACAAAAACCCCTGCAAATCCCAGCTGATTTCCATTATTATTCATTCTATTATCATTGTATGCATATTGGAAATTGGATACATTTAAAATTAGATTGAATAAAGTTCAAATCCACTAAATGAATATACCAACCACATTGCATTCCCAATACCGTGCATCTGTTAGAGCGTTTGGAAAATATAAATAATTTGTTAATGCAAAATATCTATCCTTTTTGTCTTAGTAAGAAACGAAAAAAAATTGCTTACACTCCTTTTTGTAAATTTCACAAGATGTCATATCAAAATGACATTTAGGTACTAAAACGGCCTTAAACCTCATATGGACCAGTTTTAGCTTATTCCACCGCTATTCCTAGTGAATTTTCATTATAAATAAGGTTTTCAGGATTAGAGCCGTTGTAAAGTCGAAGTAACTTTACTCCGTCACTAAAACGAATTAATAAATAAGGCTGGGAGAGTTCAGCTCCTGGCGTTAGAGCGTGGAACGTATTCTTAAAATATACGAAGCACTACAAGGTACTCCAAAATACTACGGTATCCTAAGTATTATAAGGAACAAGGTAGTAGGAAATGTGGATGCAGTATTGGAATCGTATAACACATCCTTGGTTTGGAAAGCTATTTCCAAATGCTTTTTGCTCCATTATGTGTATCAAAGAGACTTAGTCACTTTAGAGTGCCAAATGGCTTCGCTAATCCAAGCACATATCTTGACAAAACCACGTTCATACGTGGACTAAATGGAGATCTTCCAAGGCTCTTGGGTACGCGGGAACTAACCGATCTACCCGACAACTAAATTTGTGTCAAAAAATTGAGAATCAGAACTTAGGTCATAGTACGCAAGCAATCATCGAAACTATCCGAAAAAATGGCAACAGCCAACACCTCGAGCTCCACTGATAAAACAGAGGTATTCTCCCCAATCTCCAACAGAGACTTCCTCAACATAAACAATATTTTTATCCTGAAATAGCATATCAGACCAAAAACATTATTTTACTTATTCTACTTTAAATATTCGGTATTAAACCTTACTTTTAGATCTCAGTACTTTCACGGCTGACTTGTTACACAAAGGTTTTTGTATAGAAGAACTTGGCCTTCAATTATTTTTTCTTGTCCTGGCAAGATACCTAACACTAACATACCTACTTTAATTACAGCAAACGAAAGTGATCCATATAAACTAAACATTTTCTCAGAAAGTGGGCGGATACACCGCCCCTGAATGGAAAACCCCAATTTTTATTTTTGGATCTTTATATGCATTTTGAGCCCTACCGTTCTACTAAATTTCATTGTTCTACTGCAATCGGAAGTGCGCCATATATAATTTATATCAGTTCTGAGAAAGTGGACGGATACCACGCCCCTGAATGGAAAACC
Source organism: Chrysotoxum bicinctum (assembly GCA_911387755.1). Classification (NCBI taxonomy): domain Eukaryota; kingdom Metazoa; phylum Arthropoda; class Insecta; order Diptera; family Syrphidae; genus Chrysotoxum; species Chrysotoxum bicinctum. Next base: position 119,935,210 of record OU426987.1, read on the forward strand.
TCAAATTTTATATTTTTTTCCTTGTATGCAATTTAAGCCCTACCACTTTACCAAATTTCATCGTTTTACAACAATCGGAGGTGCTCCATTCAACTAACACTAATTCGGAGAAAGTGGACGGATACCACGCTCCTTAATGGAAAACCGCAATTTTTATTTTTGGTCTTATATATGCAATTTGAGCCCTACCGTTCTACCAAATTTCATTCTTCTACTGCAATGGGGAGTGTGCCATTAATAATTTACATCAGTTCTTAGCAAGTGGGCGGATACCACACCCCTGAATGGAAAACCTCAAATTTTATATTTTTTCCTTGTACGCAATTAAATCTCCATCTCTTTACCAAATTTCATCGTTTTACAGCAGTCGGAAGTGCTCCATTCAACTAACACCAATTCGGAAAAAGTGGGCGGATACCACACCCCCTGAATGGAAAACCTCAAGTTTTATTTTTGGTCCTTTATATGCAATTTGAGCACTACCGTTCTACCAAATTTCATTGTTTTACGGCAATCGGAGGTAAGCCATATATACTTAATTTATATCAGTTCTGAGAAAGTGGACGGATACCTCGCCCCTGAATGGAAAACCTCAAATTTTATATTTTTTTCCTTGTATGGAATTTAAGCCCTACCACTTTACCAAATTTCATCGTTTTACAGCAGTCGGAGTTGCTCCATTCAACCAACACTAATTCGGAGAAAGTGGACAGATACCACGCCCCCAGAATGGAAAACCGCAATTTTTATTTTTGGTCCTTTATATGCAATTTGAGCCTTTCCGTTCTACCAAATTTCATTGTTCTACTGCAATCGGAAGTGCGCCATAAATAATTTAAATCGGTTCTGAGGAAGTGGGCGGATACCACGCCCCTGAATGGAAAACCTCACATTTTATTTTTTTCTTTGTATGCAATTTAAGTCCTACCACTTTATCAAATTTCATTGCCAAATTTCATCGTTTTACAGCAGTCGGAAGTGCTCCTTTCAACCAACACCAATTCTGATAAAGTGGGCGGATACCACGCCCCCTGAATGGAAGACCTCAACTTTTCAATAATTTCCTCTACTTGCATGACAAGACCTCAAGACCTACCGTTGTGCAAAATTACAAGATTCTACGATGTCGGGAAGTGCTCTTTAATTTTGATGATCTGTCAGTCAGTCAGTTACGGTTTTTGTGAGTTTTGAGGCTTTATATCTCACGAACTGCTTAAAATTGCCTGAGTTTGTTCCTGTAAAAAGGGTGTAGTGCCAGAACTTGGCTGGGCACTACCGTGCCCTTTTATATCAAAACTGAGATAAGTCGTTATTGCGAATTTTTGTTGGCTGCTCTGATGGAGATTATGTAGAGTAAGCGGTTTAAAAAAAAAATATTTTCTACGAACTGCAGAATTAAGTTGATTTAGGTCGTTATCTTAATTTTAAATGCAAGGATGAAATATCAATTGACTTAAGAGTTTTAGACGTGAAGTTCGTGAATTAATTTAGTGGAGATAAAAATGTTTTGTAGATAATTAAAGTAAAAATAATTAGGAAAGTGCAACAATATGAGCTCCAGACCCTTACAAATTTTGAATACAGCTCGAAAAGGTGTTTTAGGCAACGTGAAGTTAATATATTTCAAGAACGGCAGAGGACAAGCGGTACATTTGAAAAAGAAAGTGATTTGAGTAAATTTTGTATATCAAGTTCTATGAATGTGTGTTTTCAGATTTTTGTTTTTGAATATGGAAAAAAAATTGGTTGGCTATAGCCTATAGCCCACTTACCTGTTTCATACTAATTAATACAAGCATCAAACAATAATTATAAATTGTGCTTTTTGGCCAAAAAGGATCTATTTCCAAGTAGTTATCAACGAAATAAAGGGATCTGCAAATGAAGTTTATTATGAAAATCTGAATATAATTTTTGTATAGTTTTGTGTCAACATTAGCAAAGAATCTGAACATGATTTTAGTACAGATGACTGTACGCGATCCCTATTTCAAGCTTGCAGACATGGACATTTTCCTGACGAAGAACTATTGTAGATTGGTAAGCAATTTGAGGAAAGGTAAATTGTTTCTCTTCGACATAAAACACTTAAAAACGAATTGGAATATGATTCAAGTAAAGTGATTCCAAAAAAAAGAAACAGAGGTGAATCATAAACTCGAAAAACGGGAGTGATTGAGGCAAGCAAGATTGTGAGCATCTTAATATCGACAAAATTAGTTTTAAAAAACGGGACGTTCTACCAAAGAATTCTTTTTATCGGAGCTTAAATAGAAATAGAAGATAAGAAACAGACATTGGAAAAAGCCATATTCGACCTCGAAACCGACGGCTTCATATAAAGTACTTAATTTACATATTACCTACTAGAAAGAAAAGATTCGTGTCCATCGAAAGTGCTTTAAACAATGCTTCGATGCTACTGAAAGTTTTCTAGAATCCCATCTGACACATCTTGTAAATATTTGTATGTGGTTTTTGGATTTGACCTTCAATAGTGCCTGCAAACAACATACCTCCGAAATTCAGTAGGCTTTTACAAACAAACGGCAGTTGGAGGCGACGCCGACGACAAACAAGACATTTGATTTTCCATAGTTTATTTGGCGGTCAAAATAAGAATTTATTTGTGAGCACGATGTTGTTAACATTTTGAAAGCCAAGTCCAGCATTGAGGTTGTAGATCACAAGCTTTAATAGTCATGCCAAACTCATAAGGAGTGTAACTTAGATCATGAATGACAAAAAAAAAGAAACCAAAAAAGCTACCGATTCATCATTCTCACGCTTGCTTTAATTTTGTTATATTTTGACTATAGTTGTGTTTCAAAAACAAAACTTTTGTGGAGCAGCCGAGACAATTTTGTATGGAATAACTTGAACAAAGTTATTAAAATTGAATACAAAACAACTCTGGGTAAAAATCAGCATTTTTCAACACCCACTGTTGTAAAACATGCTATTGACTTACTCAAATGGTGTAAAATTCCCAACCAGCTATAAAAAAGCTGCGCTTCAAAGACTTCTTCCGTTTATTGATCATTCGTTTCATGAATCTTATAATAACCTAGACACAGAAATGCAACCTGAAGCTGAAATACATCCTGACTTAATGGATCGAAACAAAAATGGAGTTTACTTAATACGAGTTTTTCCTTTTTTGTTACTGTGAATTAAGTTTTTAATACATTTTAAATCATATCCTTTTTGAAAAGAAATATCGCTTAAGTTGATACAAATAAAACAAATTATGACCAAAAATAGCTTATCTTATTTAAGAAGACATGGTCGAAAATTTTCAGTTTGCAATAATGGGTTAAGTGATATAGGAAAGCAACAAGGCGTTTAATTACTTTTGGAAAAACAACTTAAAAACGTTTTTTTTTGCAATAAAATTAAAAATAAAGAAATTTAAGGAAGGAAAAATAGTTTAAACAAATAAGATTGAAGTCTTATATTATAATCTGCACCGGTTTTGTTTTTAAAATGTGTCATTTTTGTAAAGACTTAAGTTTCAAAGGGCTTTCCTCGAAAATTGTGTTTTTGGACTTATGCGGTTTTTGCTTGTGGCCACAGAATTTAGCTCCTAGTATTTAGTATTTCTTTATTGATGAATGCTTACACATTAAGACATAGTATATTATTAACTAGTGATAAGCTTTAATATGAAACAGTTTAGAAATGAAAGATTAAGAATAAGTAAGAATAAATGAGAACTATTATAGAACAATTTTATATAAGTAAAATGTACATTATGTATGTTTATAAATTATGAATTTACGAGTACCTGATATTACCGAATCAGTAAAAAATTAATATATAATTAATTAATCATGCTTATTTTGAAATTCTCATGAATAGTCTATTCGTTAGAATGATTCTATTCCTTCGAATGAACTTTCTTAATTTTGAGATTCGAACGAATAACATTCATTTGCGAAAGATAGCATAAAATGAACTTCAAAAAAGATTCATTTTCATTGTAAGCTGTTTGACATTTACTATATTTCTATTTGAATTAGTATGACCGTTTTACATTTTTTTTGTTTCTAAACATTTTATAGATGTTGGATAAATAATCAAGAAACAAAATAAATAATACACTTTTTCATTATAAAGTAAAGTTTAACCGTAAAGAACTACATATTTATTACATTTTTTGTGTCAACTCAGCTGTTTTGAAACTATTCTTAAAAAAAAATAAGTTTTTCATGACGCGTTCTAAATTTTTATTTTTTTTTCGTATACACTTGGTCACACTAAAATATTAAAACCAAAAGAGAAGTGTTTGTGAAATGTCATAACCAAAAGGTGAAATCTTTGTTTATTTGTGATTGTTTTGTTTATTGTTTAATAATTTAAATTTCTTGGATAAAAATAATAAATAAAAAATAAAAATATGGCATTTGTGTTGTTTATAAATTAAAATGGTGTTGAAGAAGTGCAGAGGAGAAGGATAGTGGATGCTTTCTTTCTTTCAGTATCAACGCGGGTGGTAAAAAAAAACGCTTTGCTACCTCCGGGTTTTCTTCCATTATTTTAATTAACTTTTCCTTTTGTTCGCGGTTTGTCCAGTTGGAATGCGAGAAATGCGACCCTTTAACATAAAACAACAACAAAAAATAATAAAAGTAATTTATTTTCCATGCAATAATTAAAAACTTACATGTTTTGTTGTTTACTCGACAGAAAAATTCAAACGACACAAAAATGTAGTGTTAATAAAACATCGATAGTTTAATCGATTAATCGATGGTTTTGAACTATCGGGACTATCGATAGTTTGAAGAAAACATCGATAGTCTGTACAGTTGATGTGCTTTTGTTTTATAAATGATTCGTTGGCTGAAAATTGTCTTTGAATGATAAAAATGACAGTTGCAGCTAAATGTTTAGATTTCTTTAGAAATGCAAGTAGTTTTTTTGTTCTTCTTATTTGGTTATAATTTATAAGGCATACATTCGGCTTAAGCTTGAGTATGACTCCCATATCTGGGCAGGTGATAATAAAACCCATCTGCACATCTTAGATAGAATCTAGGAAAGAGCCCCTAATTGAAGACAGTTCTATTACCGAAACATTTGTTTCTCTTAAACACCGTTCTAACGTCTTTTGTTTTACTTTGTCTATCGCTTCTTCTATAAACAGTGCTCTAATGTTATAGCCAGCTGCATTCCTTCCTTCAAAAATGTGCGCATAATTCCGGGTGTACTGTAAAATACAGAGATTCTTTCTTTAGCCGTACTACTCGAATGTGGAATACTATACCCCACTCGGGTTTTCACACAGTTTTATTTTTTGACATGTCAGCTTACCGTCACCGCTTTAGTAGGGAAGGTCCCGTATCAGCATTTCATTACAGAGTATGTTTACATGTTCTTTCGAGTTTACAATTTCCTCGTTCTGTGTTTTGTTTATTTGTAAAATTAAGTTTGCGTAAAAAAAACCCATATTCGTTTCGGACTTCTATCAACAAATTTGCCAATTTTTATTGAAATACATACCTCCAATTTACGAGACTATTTTAAAATATTATCTATAAATATAGTAGGTGAGGGTTCATCCTCTGATGCAGATGGAAATCAAATTGCACCAGTGCAAATGCTAATGCCCTCCAAAGCTTCGAGAAATTGGATCACATAATACCTCAAAAGGATTTTTGCCTACAAATCACTACAATAATAAATATATGAATACAAATTTTGCTCATTGAGGTACAGCAATTGTGAAATTTTTTTTTAAATTTACACAAAATTCGATTATTTTTTTTTTTTAATTTTTCTTAAAAGATTTGAAATTTGTTTTTTTTTTTCAATTAATTTTATTATATATTATTATCAAAAACACAATCGATTGTTTATCGATTAATCGATAGTTTTTTTTTAAACTATCGATACTATCGAAAGCTCGAACAATCGATGTTTTATTAACACTACAAAAATGACATTTAATTCTATTCTTTCGAATCTCGAAATTGAATTAGCTTTCGCAAATGAATGCACTTTCTATGGATTGGGTGAACTTTCGATTTGTTCGATTAACATTCTAATCGCCGAGTCTCAAAATTAAGTTTCAACGAATTCGACTCACTTTCTAACGAAAGAGAATGTCAAAATAAGCACCAATAATTAGTATAAAAAAAAGGGTTATATTAGCCAGAATATGATTGAAAGTAGATGTTTAGCTCTTTACGAAAGTTTTCAATGCCCTGCACCCTCGTGACATGCCGTGGTAAGGCGTTTCACAAGCGGATTGCATTGATGAAGAACTGACGTTCGGAGGTCAGGCAAGAAAAACGAGGATGAATGAGCTGTTCCGATCTATAAGAAGAGGTCACACGTAATCTGTCAAGTAGATAACAAGGTTGGTGTGTTTGAATCACATTAATAGCCAAACCACAATCTCGCGTTTGGTCGGTCGGGCTTTGAAATTTTGAATAAAAACAATAGACTCTTATGAGGCAATCTGAAATGTTACCTCCGGCGTTGCGACCGCTTTATATCGTAATATCGTAAACGTCAGACCAACGCCAGGCCAAAGCAAAAGTAGATCTATTTTCTATTCGGTCGGGCGTTTGACAGTTCATTGTCGGCCGTATTTTGTATTTGTTTTGAAAGTTGAAAATTGAAGTGAAATAAGAAGTAAGTAATTAAAGTTCTATTTTTTTATAAATAATTAAATCAAAAAAAGTGTGGTTCTGTTTTTATTTAAATAATTATATTGTTTCAGAAATCTTTAACCCGGCTGTATATACCCTATTAATCGGCCATATCCACCTCTTGTTTAAGAAAATAGCTTTACAAATTAACTATTTTAAATGCCCAAAATTTAAAATACGCAATATTATATACCTTGTAAATTAATAAACAGTAACAAAATTCATTGGAATATAACAATTAAGTAGGTACTTATCAAAGATGTGATGGAAATGTCAGTCAAAACGCTCGAGGTTTAAAGCTAAATTTCCTTTTACAAATGCTACGGTCGCGCTTTTTGACACACAAAATCGTATATACGATCAAACGCCCATTTAACGCCGGACCGACGAACGCGAGATTGTGATTTGGCCATAAATAGTAAAATTAAGGTTCTGTAGCGCAACAAGTTGTCAAAGGAGAAATTATAAATTCTTTTTGAAAAATTTGAAATGTGGTCTTATCTTTTCAAGTCATAAATATAACGAACTATGTTATTGTAGGCCACATTCATTTTTCGTCTACTGGCTGCGTCACTTTTGCAGAATAGTTCACATCCGCAGGTAAGGACTAGAACAGGAAGAACAAGAGTTTTTGCCAGCAACAATCGCGTTTTTAATGGTGTGAAATATTGTGTGGGTCTTAGCATGCGAAGTATACCATAAACTTTCCCAACTGCCGCATTGATGTGGGTATCCCAACTTAGTGTCCTATTAAAAATTATGCCAAGGTTTTTTGCAGTTTGAACATATTCAATGGGAGAATTATTTAAGAGTATGGTGGGAAAATACGAAAGATCTAGAGGCTTCCTACTAATAACTAAACATTTCGACTTCTGTGGATTTAAAAACAACCCATTTCTTAAAGACCAAGAGAAAATATTAAGCAGATCAAGATTTATAGAGTTAGCGCAATCTTCGATGAGACCGAGGGGACAACTTTTGAATAATTGGACATCGTCTGCATACATTTGAACCGATGAAGTTAATATTTGTTTTGGAAGCTCATTAATGTAAAGCGAGAAGAGAAGAGGTCCAAGTATTGAGCCCTGTGGGACCCCGCGAGTCGTACTAAGAAAAGCAGATAACTTATTCGCGACAGAGACAGCTTGTGTTCGCAGAGATACGATTGCAACAAGCTCACTGAAGAAGGAGAAAATTGGTATAACGACAAGAGCTTATTGCAGAGATTAATGTGATTTATCGTGTCAAATGTCTTAGAAAAATCGAGAAGCACTATACGGTCTTCATCAAGGGCCTGTCTGATATCTTCTACGATATTAATGAGAGCAGTGACGCAGCTATGCTTAGATCGAAAACCAGATTGCATCGGTGAAAGAATATTTTGGGATCTAAGATGAACATTAATCTGTTTCTGCATAATTTTTTCGATCACTTTAGAAAAGAAAGAGAGAACTGAAATCGGCCTGTATTCATTACTATTGGGACTTTTGGGTAAAGGGATTACCTTAGCCAACTTCCACTGGCTAGGAAAAACACTTGTCATTAGGATAGTGTTAAATGTATGTGTAATAAAGGGTAGGATAACTGGAAGAATTGATTTAACAAACACAAGATGAATTCCATCTATCCCAACAGCATTTGATTTAATAGAAATAATACTCTCTACTACATCAGTACTTTCAACTCGTGAAAACTGGGAAAGTCGTTGCTGCAAATCTAAAGATTCAATATCTAAGTTATGTGTCGAATCGTCTGAAGAGACACCATACAGAGACGGAAACAGCAGTGTAGTAAAGTTATGGTTGAGTAGATTTACATCAACATCATCATGAACTCGGTTTTGTTTACCAACTCCTACTTCTCGCAAGTTCCTCCACAGTCGTCGCCCACTCATAGACAAATTTAAGCGACTACTATACACGCGAGTTTTAGCTGCCCGGATTTTGCATACAACTTTGTTCCACAGAACGCGATACATGTTGTGAAGCGCGTTTAACTTGAAGCGTTTCCATCGAATATAGAATAGATTGCGCTGTTTCAGAAGTTGTCGAATTTCATCAGTAAACTAAGAGCGGTGATGGTTGTTAACAGTTTTGGTAACAAGAGGGACATGGTGGTTGAAAAGGTTGAGGATATTGTTGTTAATGAATTTGATTTGCTCGGTTGAAGATGTTATGCCGTAGACTCTTTCCCATTTTTTTTTTTTTTTTTTTATAATTTACCCGCGCTCTAGGGATTATGATTACCCTTTAAATGTTTTCAGCACAGCGCGGGCGTGAAGTTAATGAAAGAAAGAAGGATAGGAAAGATGTGTGACACGATGTTCTGAGACTAAAGGTGGTTGTCTCAGATTTTTTATCTCCAGGGATGGCGGCTGAACTAAAGCGGAGAAATGCCGTGTCTTATTTCTATGTCAATTATAATTCACATTATTTTATTTGTATTCATCCTTGTTGGGCATACTAGTTTTTAACTCAATTACATGTTGTTAGTGTTATGCCTGAACAACATGCAATGAGTAAACCAGTAAACCCATTAATGATAATTTTTAGAAGATTTTAATGGAATTATAGCGACATAGACGAAGGCAGGGATCGAACCTGTCATCATGAGGTTGACAGGCGAGCACACAACCATCGCGCCACGGCCACCCCCATTTCATTTGTGATGTAATTAATGAAATAATTGACTCACTTTGTGTACGAAGCCTTTCATCCATTTTCTCCCACATCTTGCTGTCATCGGCTGTCATGTTTTGTTTCTGGATCTTTGAAGAGTGTGGTGTTCGAGGTGAGTTGAATTGGGAAGGGGAATCGTTGTTTGTTACTAGGTTCGAACGGGGGCGTTTGTTGGCAGAGTAAGATAGAGAAGGGGATTTGGTTTTAAAGTCTATTTCGAGATGAGGTCTATTGCGTTTATTTGTGTGTGACATGTGTGTGCGTGTATTATTGTTAGAATTATAGTTGTATTGTTAAATTCGGAATAAGCACAAACAAAGAGCACTGATTCACTTTGAAGAATAATAAACTTAATATTTAAATAATAAAAATATTTTATTTTACTAATCGTTGGCGCAATCAATTTTCACTTCACTTAATGCAGTTTTTTTGTTTAAACTATATGTATATGGTTTGAAAGCTGATGGAAATTTATATGCCCTTAAAAAATCAAACTAAATTGCCCGCCAGACAAACACGTCTACACAGTTCTCATTTAACTCACTCACTCACTCAGCTCCTCCACGCCACTTCCACGGTCTATAGCACACAAAACAAATCCGAAGCTATTCCTGGAAACAACAACGTTGCAGACAACAACGTCAGCAACTTGTCACACCATAGGTAGTAATAAATTATAAATATCAATGTAAAAGTAGTCTTAAGTTTGAGTTTTAAATTAGTGGTGGGCGCATTCGAATGATATAATTAATTATAATCGATTTAGACAACATCTTGAGATATTTCGATTCTTCACACAAATCATTCGAATACTCAAATCATTCGAATGATTTCTCACATCTTCTTACTCTAAGGCTAGCCGCGCACTAGCAATTTTTAGTTGCGAAACGGCTTGGTTCGAGCAACTAAAAAGTTTGTGTTTTGACACAAACTAAACGATTGCCTAAAATAAGTTCGCCATTTTATTGAACATATAATTATCTGCAAATTCACGGACATTCAACCAAACAGTTCATCTGTTTTCTATAAGTAACCAAACAGTTTCGCAACTAAAAATTGCTAGTGCGCGGCTAGCCTAAGCGAAATGGGGACTCGACTCGACACTCGAGTGCCTGTTTGAGACTTAGGCTAGGACCGCACTTGTGATTTTTCGTCGAGGCGATTAAAAAATCGTAGACGCTACAAATTATTGTCATGCACGCACTTGAGATTTTTTTGACGCGCGATTATTTAATCGCGAAAAATAAAACACACTACTTTAACAATGAAGTCAGAAATTTAAAATTCCAAATATTTGCCAAGCTGCTCAGGCACAGGCGCCTTACCAAATTTCAATTTTCTAGCATAAGCGGTTCCTGAGATATAAGGCCTCAAAAACCGCAAAAACCGTAACTGTCTGACTCTCTGACTGACTGACTAACTGGCAGATCATCAAAATTATGGAGCACTTCCCGACATCGTAGAATCTGTAATTTTGCACAACCGAGGTCTTGTCATGCAAGCAAAGGAAAAAATCGAAAATTTGAAGTTTTCCATTTAGGGGCGTAGTATCCGCCCACTTTCTCCGAATTGGTGTTGGTTGAATGGAGCACTTCCGATAAAGGACCCAAACTAAACATTGAGGTTTTCCATTCAAAGATCGTGTTATCCATCCACTTCTTAAGAACTGATGTTAATTATATGGCACACTTCCGATTGCAGTAGAACAATGAAATTTGGTAGAACGGTAGGGCTCAAATCGCATATAAAGGACCAAAAATAAAAATTGAGGTTTTCAATTCAAGGGGCGTGGTATCCGCCCACTTTCGTTTAATTTATATGTAGCTCTTCCGATTGCCGTAGAATGATGAAATTTGGTAGAGTGTACATTCAAAGCGAAAAATAGAAAATCTAAGATTTTTCATTCGAAGTGTCTTTTTATTATCATTTTGAAACTATACATGCATTTTGAAAATTCATGACTTTTCTTATATCTAGAGTGCTCGATTTGGTATCTACTCTATGTTATGTTTATGTTAACATGAATGAAAAAAGAAAACATTTGCGTACCTGAAAAAATTATGGGCTTACATAAAAAAAATCTTAACTGTGATTTGAACTATAATCAAAACACTAATTAGGCTATTAATTGGTGGGCTACCTTCATTTGTTACGGTACAAATTCACCGCAACAATCTTCATTCTTTCTATTTCCTTTTCCTTGCGTCCTTCCAAATTTCCTTTTAATTACACAGGTGTTCGTTTTGCGATAGTACGAGAGAGCAGGGCGACCATGGTCCATCAGCCAGTGGTTCTCTCTCTCAGTATCGTAAAACAAACAAATCGTCGATGAGTACTGACAGACGGGCGGTCTGTTTCAGGGGTTTCAATTCGAAAACGTTGAAGACACTTGGTCTTTAAACGTAGATGTCTCGCTCTTAAAGGAGAACGGCCGAGTGCCCAGTCTAAAACTAAAAACTAAAAATTAACTAATTTGTAAAAGATGGAACGTTAAGTGTGAGTTCCCAAACCCCTCCTTGTCTGAGTTGGAAGCCAATTACGACCTACAAAGTAAATGTATTCAACTTGATCGATTCCTCTTTCTTTTGCTTTCCTCTCTAATTATTATTATTATTGGAAATGCGGTGGGGACGAATGTGCCCGAGTGCTTATTAATTCTACTTGAGGTTTTAAAAATTTTTTTTCTATCAGCGCAAAACTGTGGGGATAATTGTGAACTAACCAAAGGAAACGTACGTTGAATGCTCTCGATTCTGCAAATATGAGTTTGTTGATAAGGGGACCACACTTGACAGGCGTATTCAAGAAGCGGGCGAACAAAAGTTATGTATAAAGAACGGGTCACGTAGGGGTCAGAGAATTCTTTGGACCACCGTTTCACAAAACCTAGTGTAGAGTTTGCTTTGAGTATAATCTCGTCAATATGTGTGAGAAAGGTGAGTTCTCTATCACATAAAACACCAAGGTCTCGAATTGACTCAGTGGTGGATATGGGTTGATAATGTAGAAGATATCGACGGGGAGTAGATCGGATGCGTTTTCGTGGAAAAGTTATTGATTGACATTTTTAAATATTTAGTTCTAAGCAATTTTTTAGGCACCAGACAGAGAAACTGTTGAGATCAAGTTGTAGGAGAGTGGCATTATGTGTGGAAGAAATGGTCTTGAAGAACTTTGTATCGTCGGAGTAGAGTGAAATACGGCAATGTTTAATGCAGAGTTGCGAATTTTTGAATTAAAAAAACCATAAGTCAGAAGTCTGTAGATGATTTATGAATCAAAAAAAAAATTAATTCATAAGCTACTTAGTGACTTATGATTTAGAAAAAATGTTATTCATAAGGTACTAAGTGACTTATGAATTAAAACAAAATTAATTCACAAGCTACTAAGTGACTTATGAATTTAAAAAAATTAATTCACTACCTATAAGTGACTTATGAATTTAAAAAAACTTAATTCACTACCTATAAGTGACTTATGAATTTCAAAAAAATTAATTCACTACCTTTAACCTATAAGTGACTTATGAATTTAAAAAAAAATTAAGTCATGAGCAAGTAAGTGACTTATAAATTAAAAAAAAAATTAATTCACAAGCTACTAAGGGCCATTTGCTGATACGAAACTTAAATATTTATGTTCAACTTAAGCGCTTTATGTTCTACTTTTTCCTCTACGTAAACTGTCACATAAGAGTTTATGTGGAACATAAGTACTTATGTTCCGTATCAGCAAATGGGCCTAAGTGACTTATGAATTAAAAAATTTAATTCATAAGCTAGTTGGTAGATTGGAAATGTTTGAGCTTGTTTTGACTACATAATTTATAAAAAAAAAAAAAAAAAAATTATTAACGAAAGTAGATTTCAAGCTTTTGTGTCATAAAATTATCATGCCATACTCTGTTCAACAAAAATTGTCAGTTCAGGCCTTATGGGAGAGCTTTTTCCAAAGCAGTGGTGCCTGATGCACTTATCACTAGATACACTACGTTGGGAAAAATGCTACTAAAAAAACAGCAAGCCACTGACTTTTCTTAAAGAATTGTTGTTGTAATACTTCGCAAAAAGTTGTACACCCCAACGCGAACGTTGAATCCCACTGCTGAAGGGATACTGTCAAATCACTCAAGGTTTTTTTCAAGGTTTTTTACAAGGTTTTTTATTGAACTCTATATATATACAATTTGGAAAACTTAAACTTAAGGGTAGGTGTCCATTGAAAAAATAGGTTAGACTTTTGCGCTAAGCTGTATAACTTTCACAATTTTACGAATATTTCAATGAAATAAACGGTCATCGATTAGAAAAATGTTATTCAAAATACTTTTGCAGTTTTGAAAAAAATGTAAAAAAATTGTGTGCCCAGAAACTGCCACAGAAGTGGAAAAATCATACATTTTAGTAAGGTCCTTATTCAAATGATAGGGAAATTCCGAAAATATTACTTTTTTATTTTTTTTATATTTTTTTTATAGAAACAACATATTCCCAAATCACGTATCGTTCTTCTTTTTTTATTCTGTTTTATTATTTATTAAAAAAAAAAATATATAAAACTATGAAAAACGAACGAAATTCGCATAGTGGTATGAATGCTCTACTGGATAAAACTTCATAAGTATAAAAGATAACGAAGTAAAATTCACTCTTGATCAAAGCCAATAAGTATGTGCAATTACGTTAATTTTTTTTTTATTTGTTTTTTTATTTTTACAGTAACTTTTTACTAACAAAAGTCAAAAAATATACATTTTTTTACAAATATTTTGTTCTCTACCCTGGGAAATTGAGAGTTATATTTTTTAATTTTTGGAAATAATTTTTTAATCAAAGATTTATATTCCCTGAACAGCGTATCGTTCTTAAAAATTTAATAAAACTCATCTAAAGTTCAAAAAAATGCAATTCAATATGACAGTATTTGTAATGCATTTGCAAGAAAAATATTGACAATACAGTTCTCACATATTTTTTTTATTTTTGTTTGATATTTTATTTACTAAATTCAAAAATACAAAATACTTTTTTCACTCAATATTTATTTAATTTTATTTTTATAAAAGAGGTCTATTTTGCATTTTTTAACAAAAAGTTCCTTTGCACACGCACACAAGTAAGTTTTCAGTTCACAAGAATGCCACTGCAATATCAGCGCTTTGAAAGAGAAGGTTTCGTATTCTCTGTGCAAAAGAATTTTGTCCGCCCATCCGCTCTCTTGATTCTTTTTTTTTTATCTGGGCTCATTTAGTTTTTTATTCTTGTTTATGACTTGTCTTGCATCTCGTATGTCGTATTACAAGAACAGAAAAAATAAAAAAAAACGTGTGAGAAATGATTGTTTTTAGTAGGTATATGATGCAATGACCATTCCACATTTTCGGAGGTAGGGTGGAAAAATGTTCTTTTGTATGTATAAAAAAGAATATAAGTAGGTTATCATCACACATTCGCTGTCATAAATTTTGTCTTTTTGTATTTTTTTATTTGCGATCTATCATCATTCTACTGTTTTTTTTTTGTTTCTTCTATGGAAAGCCATTTTAGGTACACACATAGTAATAAATTGCGATGCATAGTGATCTTCATTTTTGTTTGCCAAAGGGTGTGTACATGATGGAAGAAAGGAAATCTGCGATGTTGTGTATAGAATAAGATACATATGCATATAAGTATCTACAATAGATTTTGTGTTGTTTTTTTCCGATAGGTAGGTTCATAGGTAATGCAGAGGTGCAACGCCTTGTATTGATTTGGTATCGTACGGATTGTTTTGATTTAATTTTGCGTAGGTAGGTAATGGATGTATCAAAAATATATTAGATTAGTACATGTTAATCCTGTGAATGAACGCAAATTGCATTTCACTGAAAGCGAATACGCAACAACCAAGGGATATGGCAAGTGGATGGCGCCAAAATATTATGTACAATATTATGCAGGTATCTATTAATCTAAATACCTATGTACATATATTTATATAAATAAGTTAAGAAGGAAAATTCGATCACTTTTTGTTTTCGGTGGTGACGTATTCCACTGGTAGAAGAATGGTGAAAGTATGTAGAAAGAATATGGGAAGTGCGCTTCTTTTATGTATTTTTGTTGGTTTTACAAAGGAAGAGTTGTCGTTTTTTTGTTTTTTAATAAGATCAGTTTTTATATAAAATGCATTTTTAGTTTTTGCTTAATAAAATAGAAGCTTAAAATTAGTATACTAGTATACAAAGTAAAATTAAAATATAATGATGTTATTGGAAATAAAATTGACAAACTTTTTCTACAAAATTTGTTTCAGCTAATGGGAACCAGTGGCACCATTTTACTTCAATTATAGTAGATATAGTTTTTTTTCAAAATATTTAAAATCTACTTCTTACTTCGCACCATCAGCCAAATACTGAAATCTACCTCATTTTAAAAATCTCTGTTTCAACCTACTTCAATTTTACAAAAAAAAGTCCAAATCTACTTCTTTTTCTCTATTTCACTCTAGGTAGTTTTTTTTTTTATATTAAACGCGCACTCAAGGTAAAGGGGTTATGAATAAAATTAAAATGTTAAACACAGTGCAAGAAATTAGGAAAGTAGGATAGGATGAGAAAGGAAATACCGATACACATTGGTTTTTAATGTCTGCACATTACAATGAGTGGGAAATATTGAGCCGTGTAAAGCATTCCAGATTCATGTAGTGCGGCTAAAAAAAGAATCACTGTACTTGACAGTACGTCCAAAATTGGGCGAAAATGATGAGCAGTCCTAGAAGTACGGGTATTACGGTTGAATTGTTTGAGGGGGAGAACGCAACTGGCTACTTCACTAGAGCACTGTTTATAAAAATTGCGGCGGTGCTCGAGAGATTCAAATGTTTCAGTTAGACAACGGTCGCCTATAATTTTTAGAGCTCTCTTTTTAATTCTGTGCAAGAGACTAAAGAGGGTTTTTAGAGCACCTGTCTAGTGGGAATTGCACTCGAGCTTTGGACGCATATAGGCCTTATAGATTACAGCCAGATTAGTAGGTGTAAAAAATTTCTTGCAACGTCGAAGGAAACCTAAACACTTGGCAGCGTTTTTGGCCACGTCGAATATGTGATCATTTCATACAAGGTGGTCTGTAATGCACATACCGAGCACAGAGAGTTGTTCAGTTTCCTCAATGCAAGTGCCAAACAGCATTGCGTTTTCGAAGCTTTAAATTCTATACGTTTTTTGATTCCCCATTGGACAATGCTATCAAGATCAGAATTTAATGAGCTTATCATACGCTGCCGTTGGTAGTCCACATCCGAAGGACAAGGATGTGAATCTAAAACCGAATATGAAAAGCTGAGGTTACTGTCGTCAGCAAAACAATTAAGCGGAGCAACAGTTATAGACATAAACTGTCGGAGACAAAACGGACCCCTGGGGCACACCAGCATTTATTTATTTGTTTATTTATTTATTTATTCATCAAGCAGAGACACAGCTCTTAAAGACTACTTAGAACAATATTAAATTTATATAAATAATAATAAATTACACAAAACAGAAATAGAATGTACAATTAACATTAACCACCGAAGTTTATTATTAATAACAATTTTTTGTTAAAACAGTCCCGTCCCTACGTAAATATAAATTAAAATCAATAGCATTACAAACAGAATTAGCTTGTCTTAAACAGCGAGTTAAGGGTTCATTGATTCCATAATTGACCCTATGAAAGTGTACACAAAATAAACGATTATTACGTAATTCACGACAAGGAACATGAAAGCCAATCAACGAAAGCAAGTAAGGGCAATTGATTTTATAATTTATTAAATCTCTGACAAGCATTACACCGAAATAAATACGTCGTGATTCTAGGGATTGAATGCCCAATATCAGATTTGAAACCGTCCAAAACTACTTTTAGTAAACGGTCCGAAAGATAATTTCTAATCCAACGAAGAAGAGATTCATCGAATTACAAAAAAAAAAGAATATCAAAACAATAAAAATACACAAGTAAGTAAGTTTAAAAGTATAGGAACTCAACACACTGATGTGTACACGAATCCTATGTATAAAAATTTCGCTTGCATATGTGTTTTTAATTTAAAATTAAACTATATTTAAATATAGTAATTTTAATGTTATTTTTTATAAAAGAATGTTTTATTAATTAAATTAAATTAAATTTTTGTACACAATTTTCTTTAAAATTAAAAGAAATGTATTGACAATTTTAGCATTTAAAAGTATACATTTAAGGAAAGCATTTGTCGTATACAATATTATTTCAAAATCAAAGAATCTGCGATGTAAAAATTTTGATGGAAATCGGAAGAGTCGCAAATGAAAAAGTAGAAAATAAAAAGAAGGTTCTATGACAGGTACCGATAATAACATTTATTTTTTACCAAAGTGTGGACTGCATTGTTGGTACAGTTATCTATACATAATTTAAAAAAAAGCATTAGAGCCGTTTTCAAAATAATTATAATATTTCATAATGGCTGTATGGAATGAACCGAGCTAAAGTAAAACAAACCATTTCAATTTCTCCTCTAGGCTGCAGATTGAGGTACAGAGTTGCAGATAGACGGAATCATTACTCTTTTGTGTTGTAATGTCAACTTATGAAAATTCCCAGTTCAAATTTGTCTAAAAGCAAGTAAAAAGTCATTTTAGAATCTACTTCGATTTTTCCCAATTTACTTCACTTTTTTCTTCAAATCTCCTTCGATTTTTTTCCGGAAGTGGTAACGCTGATAGGGACTTCAAGTCTTAGATATGTTACAAATGCAAAACTTTGAAAATTGTTATCATTGCTTTTATTTTGATGATTAGGTACATAATATTCAGGAACAATAGATAATAAACGAACGGTTTGATCAACCAATTTCAAAATTGATAATCTGTTTGTTTAAAAAACACTTTTCCACTTTTCTTAAATGAGCGGTCAATTGTAAAAAATCAATTATGTATCTCCATAAATTGTTTCAAAGAATCCATTATCTATAACGAATTTATTCATGTTTTCAAAACTGCCCAATTTACCTTTTATGTTGTCAATTTTTACATGTAAATTAGTGGTCAAAGACGGAACCACTTTTTAATCTGAGGCTATATTTTTTTGCACTTATTAATTTTATTGAATCATAAATAATCTCAAGACAATGAAACTATTTAAAAAATAAAAATGTAAAATGTTTAACTATGGTTTTTTTTTTATTTTTAGAAACTCTGAAACAAGAAAAAGAAATATTTGAAACGCTTTTGGTTTCATCCCAATACGACCACTTTTCGCAGAGTTACAGCCCTTTGAAAAAGACTCAAAAGAATATTTATAGGTATACATAGGTACAAAGTTACCATTATTATTTTTGAAAGTGTATTAATTTACTTGGGTTAGGAAATTTAATAATTTTTTTAGTTGAGCAATTTTTGAATTGTGAACTTTTTCCTAAAATTAATTGTCTACATTAAAAATAAATTATGAATATCAGAGCAAATTCCCCGGGTTCCTAATGTCTAAATCTGTACTCCCTTTTCTTTATTTTTTAAAATATCCTGAAAAGTAAAAGTCCTAGAACCAACAGATTAACCTTGTATAAATGGGTCATTTTTTAAAAATTGACATTTTTTATTGATCGTTTGAAAAAAATTTTTTTTTCAGTTTTTCTTGGGTTTTAATTTCTAAATCTATAGTAAACAAGTAGAAAAGGAGTTCTCCGAGTTGCGCAAAAATAATTTCAAATATTTTTTATTTTACGAGTATTTTTCGATAAAAATGAAAATGGAAAATTTCGAATGTATTAAAAATGTTCTTTTCTTGCATAAAATAACAATAATCCACAAAATAAATAGTAACAATAAATAGTTGAAATTTTGTGGAAAGCAACTAAATTTAATAAGATAATTAATAAAAAAGTTGTTTGTTTACGAAATGATTTTGTTTAAAAGCATGAACTTTTACGGTACCAATACTGTAAGGAATGATGAAATTCAGTATATTTATCTAGAATATAAAAAAAAATAATAATAATATGAGCCATTATAAACTAAAAGAACATATTTAAAAACAAATACGAAAATGGCCACAGAGATTACAGGCCACGGAGATTACAAAATCGACTGAGTATTTCTTAATTTTAATATAGTCAATGTAATTCAATGTCATCCAAATTATATTAGGTTCAAGTATGATTAAATACCTTTCTTTTGGCGGTGGTTAGTCTAAAAAATATTAATATGGTACAAAGATAACAAGGCCACGGAGATTACACTGAATTTTTACTTGGATGAAAAAATTATTTTGTATGAAAATTTTAAAGGAATTAACTGCAATAATTAAATTATAATAAAACATGAAATTGAAGGTTTTTTGACGTACTATAAGATGATGCATCGTAAAAAATTATTAAAAATTGTTTAATTGTGTGAAAAAGCGAAAATGTTTAATAATGTTTTTTTTTTAAATCTTGTCACACTCACTCAACTAAGTATTGGGACAACAAAAAAAATTTTTTTTTTTTTTGCATATCAAAAAATTGAAGTTTAAGAGAAGGCCTTTAAAACGACAAAGCCCAAAATTAAAAAAAAAATCATTTTCACCAAATAAAAATATTAATAAAACTGATTAAGCATCAAAATGACATCCCAAAAAGGCCACGGAGATTACACATTATTAATTACCATGGCTATTCGTTACCATCAATCGATCTGCAAATTTGTTCTTATAATGCTGACATATAAACACAGTTCCATACCAAATTTTAAGTCTTTAAATTAAAATGCAAAAAAAATAGAAACTATAACGCTAAAAATGTAATTTTTTTAAAACGACCCAAATACGCAAAGAATAAAAACGCTATCTACCTAAATGCGAAAAGTTTCAATTCACCTGCAACCAAAAATAAAACAGAAAACAAACCGTCTATTATTGTGTCTAATTGTGAGCGCTGAATGCAAAAAACTCAATTTGCCTTTTCTAAACCTCAAACAATCACGATTCACGAAAAATTATTTTTTCTACCCAAAATACAAAAGGAAAAAAAACTTTCATTTATCTTGTGCGCAATCCGAGTCAATTCAAAATCAAATGCTTGTGCGCTGCCTGTGCGGCTTGCCAGCTTGCCACTCGTGCCTTGTTCCCGTTTTCTGTTATTTTTTTTTTGATATTCTATTCCATCTTTCTCTATCTCTATGCGTGATGCGAAAAAAGAGGTATCCTGAAGAGACGAGACGAGCTAAATTTATTTTCTTAACACAAAAATTCTTAACTACGAGAGCCATATTTGTGCACCAATACATGTACACGTTTTTACATGAGATTTGAGTTTGCTTCTGAGGTAGACCTACCCTTAAGGATAATATGAATATGACTACAAAATTTGGCACGAGTACGATAACTTGGCCGCCAAGATTTGATGACGGATTTTTGTAGAGGGGTCAAAAATAAGCACTTTTTACTACGAGAGGGGGGGTCTATCTCCCCCCGTTTAGGAGGTAGGGGCACTTTTAGAAAAAATGGTTTAAATTGAAAAAAAAAAATATTAAAAAACAACGGCAACACCGACAATAAAGTGCTATACTGCGTTTGAAAGCCAGAAGATTGTTCTATAATCCTGAATTTAAATTAAATTACTCATATCAATAGTCAGTCTTTGGAGGATTACTTCTTCCAGTAATTTGCTGATGTTGTTGAAAAGTGATATCGGTCTATAGTTGGAAATTAGGTTGGAAGCACCTTTCTTCGGAATTGGCACAATCTTCGCTGTTTTCCACTTCTGGAGGAAGTAACAGTTGTTGATGCAGTTGCTTAAAATGATTGCGGGGGAAATCATTACTGTGTGTGTAGCCTTTTCAGGATGTAGTAGGAGACACCATCTGGTCCAGCAGACTTTTTTGGCTTAGAATTGCGGATGATTTCTACATATAACCTCAGTGTTTGTTGAACTGTTGCCTCAACTTTCTGTAAGAAAATTGGGTCAGCAGGTGGGTTCCGAGTGAAGTTTCATTCAAAGGAGTCGCCGAACGCTTCCACCTTGCCCTGGGCCGAGGTAGCTCCAGTATCATTGCTGATGAAGGTTTCCGGTATTTTTGGCTGTTTATATGATACACCTAGAAACAGGTTGCTCACTCCTTATCTTGGAAACTTTCAAAATGCACTTTGACTATGTATTAAAAATCGTGGAAATGGAGGAGGAAATGCCTATCGAAAATTGTTCTGAAAGAACAATCATGGTAGATGGAAAACAGCATTTGACCAGCCTGTCCCTAAAAAAGGCGAATCTTCCTCCCCTTCTTATTATAGTCCAATAAAATTATTTTGCTGACGACAACTCTCAGCTTCTCATATTCGTTTCCCCATATGGTCACGGCCACGAGAAATGAAACCAAGCCATAAATTTTTTTTTTTAGAATTTACCGCTACTATGCTCATTTTTAGAAAGAATATATCTCATACTAATGGTTGATATCATTATCAACAGCAAAAACATTTTTGGTGTGTCCTAAGCCACACTTCAAATTAGCTTGTTGATCTCTTCACACATAGCCGGAAATTCAAGTACTCGAAAAAAGGTAATATAAATTACCTTTTATTTATTTTTTTGTTTACCTTCAACTATAAATTTTATGGAAAAGTTTTACTTTAACTAAATATCTCGTTTTTTTGGTAAAAAAAAAAATATTCAAACTTGTAAATTTTACAAAACAAAAGCGCTCTACTTTCGTGTAACGTTATAAGACCAAATTTCTTAAAAGTTTTCTTACTTATGATATGAAAGTTTTAGAAACTGAACTTTTAGAATTTTATTGAGTATTTTGTATTTATTTAATAAAACTATTAAAAAATCATTCAAATTAAGCGACCATTTTTTTTAAACAATATTGAAAGACGTGTAACGTTATAAGACATTTTCTGCTGAAACCAATAAAGATGAAGTTATGTATCTAACTTTTGAAACTCTATTGACTTTAGGTGACCTTGAGTAGGGCTGAAGGTAATAAGAAATACTTCAATATTCATTAGACTCATTTCCACTCTAAAAAGTTTCTGAAACACAGTTTTATCAAACGTGAATAATCAGAAACATTCAATAAACACGATCGCCATTTTTCGCTTTATCCTTATTACCAAAGCAAATCGAAGTAAAAATGTTTATTTATGTTTTATTTTTATAAAGAAAAAGAACCACATTACTTAAAAGAGTTGTCTAACGTGTTTAAAATTAGGAAAAAGTTAGACGAAGTCTCCAAGCTAAACGACTGCGTTAAGCAGAGCCGGATTTATTCCTTAAGGTACTAGTACGGTCTAGAATTCCAAAAAAACGCATGATTTTGGGAATTTTTTTCTCGGAAACCCAATTAGATATTAACATAATTTTTGTTTTAAATAATGAATACATGCGTCAAGAATACAAAAAAAATTGTTTTTTTTTAATTTTCGAATTCTGGCCGAATTATAGAGAGCACCAACGTCGACTCATCAAAAAACACATTGTCCCATGGCGGACAGTTAATCTCCGGATCTACTGAACCGATTTTCAAAAAATTTGTTGCAACTTTATTGTTTTTATGTTTTCCAAGACAATTTACCACAATTTGACCAAAAAGTTATGAACAAAAAAATGGTGACCCAAAAATGGCCAACAAAATTGCCAAACAAATTTTTTTTTTCAAAGCTTGACATTTTTTTTTTGTTTTTGACTTTTTAAACAAATTGTGGTAAATTGTCGCGTAAGAAACCTTCCTTTAAATAACCCACTTTGTTTTTTTGTTTCAGTTCAGCCAATCCTGAGTTTAACTGTCCGCAATGGGACAATTTATCTTTTGATGAGTTGGCGTTGGTGCCCTCTATAATTTGGCCAAAATTAGAAAATTTAAAAAAAAAAAAAATTATGTTAATACTTAATAAGGTTTCCGAGAAATAAATTCCCTAAACTCGTGCGTTTTTTTGGCATTCTAGACTGTACTAGTACTTTAAACGAGCACTGTTTAAAATTTTGCGCCACTTTGTTTATTTCTGTTTTTTATTTCAATGAAAATTTTCAATCGCGCGTTTTTGTAACAGACAATTTGACGCATACTAAAGATACCATTATCCCGTATTTGTATACAAACTTCTTTAACACTTCCAAGTAAGTTGAAAGTTTTTAGAATTTGGAGCGATTTGACCATCTTCCCACTTCAAAAACAAATTCTTTGCAGCCTTCTGTCTTTGAATCCAAATTTAGGATAACATTTTCTTGGAACTAGTTTGCCACTTTCCATGGCAAAGGATGCGTTGAAGGAATTGGTGCCATCGCAAAAACTGTCGTGCGAAAGCACGTACGGGCTCGAGACTGTATTGTCAAAAACGCATCCGATTTGTGCAAGCTCTTAGCCGCACTTCTTCAACAATTTACGTTGAAGAAGTCCACAATGATGACATCTTGAAAATTAATAAAACTTTGAAGTCATCAGCCATTTTAATAATGGCAAAATAAAAACTTACCATACTTCAAGATTGGGATATAGTATTTATTTTTTTTTGTTTATTTATGGATTAATGTTATTACAAATGAAGTACTTACCTTATAATAAATAAATTAACTTTGTTCTATTTGCTTGCTTTTCGTTTTTTTTTATGTATTTATATTACTCTTGGCCATATTGTTCCCATTTTTCATACAGAAATTCGAAAGGACTTTTTTCTGTAACGTTATAAGATACACATTTGAGTTGAAATAACCTAAATAATATAACTTTTTCTTTAAAAAAAAAGTTGTAAGCTATAATTTGGAATTTCATCTCAATTCTCTAAAAAGAAAAACTTAACTTAGCACACCAAATTCGCAGAGTTTTCAGAATATATTCAGCAACCTCAAAATCTACTTCCAAAAAATGTAACGTTATCAGCGAATTTGAACGGCAATATTTACAAATCTATAAGAGATAAATAAAAACTTTTTTTTACACTATCTATCACATGTATATGTTTAAAAGTTAAACTAGCATTGCAGTTTTCGAGTAATAAGTAAAAAACACGTACAATGTAACGTTATAAGACCATGGCCGTGACCATATACGTTCTACTCTTTCAGATGTGGATCTGGAACTACAGCATTGTCAATTGGGAAACCAAAAACTACTTAGAATTTGCTTCAAAAATCTTATGCTGTCTCCTCTCGTTAAAGCGGAACCCACCCCACATGCCGCTATTCATCTGCAGCACTTGCCTTTAGGAAACAGAACAGATTTCAGTTTTTGGTATGTGCATATCAGACTACCTTGTATGGAATGACCACATACTGATGTTGCCAAAAACGCTGCGAAGTGCTTAGCGTTCCTTCCACGATGAAAAAAATGTTTCACCTATTCTGATTTCGCTATAATAATCAACAAATCATATATTCGTCCAAGGCTCGAGTATAATTGCCATATTTGGGCAGGTGCTCCAATAACCCACTTGAGTCTCTTGGATAAAATCCAAAAAAGGTTTTTAAAAATGATAGGTGATAGAACTATAACCGAGACATTTGAATCTCTCGAGCACCGCCGCAATGGTTCTTGTCATTTATTATATTACCGTTATTTTTATAAACAGTGTTCCAGTGAAATTTAAAACATTTAAAATCAATATATTTTGGTATTTCCTTTTAAATCTTCTACAACTTTTCTAAACGCTCGTACACTAAACGTTTTAAGGATATTTAAAATCTCTTTACTATGCGAAAAATATAAAAAAAAACTTTTTGAGATCTTAGAAATTTTTTTTTTAAACTGTTCAACAGATTTAAAATAAAATCATTTAGTAAATGCTTGAAAATGGTTGAACAAAATAGTTATTAATAGTACCTGCCCTTGAAACATTTTTGGTTTTCGATTTTCTCAAAAACGGTATAACGGATTTTGATCAATTTCTTCTTCTAAGGCGCCTAAAAAGTTTCAATAGTATTTTGTGTTCAAATTTAAAAAAAAAAAATTGGATTTGAAAGTCAAATAAATTTAGTTTTTTTGCAATTTGTGAATTTGTAAAATATTTTTCAAAATTAAAGAAAAATATACCATACAAGTAATCAATAATAAATTTAGAGCACTACCTGTTTTTGAAGAATTAAAATAATTTAAGAACTATAACAAATTTGAATTTTGGACTGAAGTAATCCAGATTAAAAATCAATGTATTATTATTATTATTATTAAAACTTTATTGAAAATATAAATAAATCATGTTAATAATAATTAAATAAATATAGCGCTAGCTACCAGGACTTTTCGCTATTATGGATTATAAAATTAACATTATATTAATCGATCTAAATGAAGTTCTTGTAAGATAGTAAAAACTAGTTTAATGTTGATTTCTGAGATAGATGATAAATAGTTGTTGTAGGGATTTGCCGGAGATGGTTTTACAGGTCTTGTTGATGTGTTCACATTGTAACATGTGTGTGATAGTTAGTGTAGGTTTTTGCTTGCAAAAGTTGCAGAGATTAGCCGATAGTTTGGTGATTAGATGCTCATGGGTGATTTGAGTATGACCCATTCTGAGTCTGATGAATTTTTTGAGCATTGAAGTAGGTAAGTGCATAGGATATAGAAGGCCTTGTCGGCTCCAGGATTGAGTATTGAGTAATGATATTGATACCCAGATCAGTCGTTTTTAGTCCTTGCTGACATGATTGACTTAATATGTTTGTTAAGTCCTTAGAGTTGGAGTAGTAGAACTCGATAAGGGGTTATTTCAGCGCTCGTTTAGCTTCTGAGTCGGCGATTTCATTTCCAGCGATATCCTTGTGGCCTGGAACCCAAACCAGTCTGAGGTTTCTCTTTTTGGCAATCAGTTTGTCACGGATCACAAAAGCTATGGTGGAGTAGTTGTTAATATTTTTGATCGCGTTGATTGATGATATCAGTAAATATGATGGTCTTTTTATTTTTTGCAGCTTCGATTGCTTTTAGGATGGCAAAAGCCTCAGCCGTAAAAATTGATGAGGTGTAATGGAGAAGACCCTTACTGATTATGGAGCCACTTTCACTGACAACCGCGAATGAAGCTCCGTCTGTTATTTTGGATGCATCAGAGAAGTACAGTTGCCAACCTCGTCTTTTGTACTTTTCTTTTGTTTCAGTAAATATGGTTTTGTAAATTTCCTTATTAGTGGTGGCTTTAGGGAAATCTGTGAATATTGAAACGATGGATTCGCTAGACAGATTCCAAGGAGGGTGATTGCTTTTGGATTTTTTGTCAATGATTATGGGGATGTCGAGTTTAGTGGCGTCTTTGATAAGTTTTTGGGGGGTGGAGGGGTATTTCGGTGTTCTTTTCCGTTTTAATATTTTTGTTGCATCATCATGAATTGGTGTAGGGAATGGAGAGTTGATCTTTTGAAGGATTTGCCAGGTGAGAAAATTAATCCTGGCGTTTAAATTAGGAAGTTCGGTTTCCGCTAAAATGTTTTTTATGGGAGTTGTGCGGAAAGCTCCGATGCTGGTCCTTATAGCTGCATGATATGGTGTTGCAATTAGTTGTAAGGAAGATTTGACACAGTTACCATAAATTGGGAGGCCGTAATCTATTTTAGAAAGTATTATAATAATAGAAATAATGGTATTTATATTACAATTACTTTTCTTAGAGCTTAGGTACTTAATTATGTTCACTCTGGTAGTTAGGCTTTTTTTAATATATATACAGTGGTCCTTAAAACTATACAATTTTTAACATTTTTTATAAGAACATTATTAAGGTACACATTTTCAATACATTTTAGACATTTATGTTTTCGGCAAATATGTAATAGTTCACATTTTGAAGTGGAAATTTTAGATCCTGATGTATTACCCAAATTAGATAAGCTTGTAATTACTTCTGAGAATATTGTAGCTAAAATTGTTAAATCTTTACATTTTGAAAACAAAATAAGGTCATCTGCATATAGTACCATACATGATTAATTATTGGGTAATTTTGAACAATTTTACTTATCTCATTAAATGCAATTATAAATAGGATTACTGATAAGGGCGATCCTTGTGGGATGGCGTTTTTTAAACTGTGAATGCTCGAATAAATGTTGTTAGTTTTTACACGGAATTTACGGTTTGAAAGAAAAGCCTTAACATAATTAAAAATGTTTGGACCAATTTTCCAATGAATTAATTGTTTAAGGATGACATGTGGACCAATATTATCGAAGGCTTGAGCAAAATCGATTGCTAAGATCGAAGCATGGTTTTTTTAGAAAGGGCTGAAGATATGAAGAGGAGAGTAATTTGTTGTTTTTTTTTCGATATACCAAAAGATTCGTTTGGAAATCATTTTTTCTAAAATTTTTGATGCGCATGGAAGAAGGGATATAGGTCGATATCCTGATAAAGTTGATTGGTCTTTGTTCGGTTTTGGGATAGGTATAACGTATAATGGATGCAACTTTTCATGCTTGGGGGATTATACCACTGCAATAAATGTTATTGTATAATGACATAAGCTTAGGTTTTAGGCGGGTCGGAGATTTCTTAAGCATTACATAAGAAATCCTGTCGAAGCCAGGAGTTTTTCCTTTTGAGGAGAGTAAACAGCTTTCGAGTTCAACGAGGGTTAAAAGAGGTTTCAATTATATTAGCAGAAGGTGAAATAGTGTGATGTGGAAAACTCATCGATAAATACTCGTATTTATGTTGTAAGTAAGATAAATGGAAATTAGAATCTGATTCAGAATTTTCCCAAGACTCTGCGAAATATGAGTTTATTTCTATTGGATTTGTTAAATTCGAATGTTCGGTTTTAAGAACTTTAATTGTGTGAGGAGTATAATATCCAGTGAGACATTTAATATCACTCCACATTTGTTTAGGGTTAAGAATTTTTGTTAATTTCAGAGGTAAACTTATTGAAATATCTTGTTTTTTCTATTTTTGCTGCCTTTCGAAACTCGGCGTTTAATTTACGGTAAGTTATGTGGTTTGATTCAGAAGGTGACTTTCTAAAAGCCTTGAATGCTATTTGTTTACTTTGTCGCAGGCTGTTAAGATGTGGATTCCACCAGGGGACGATTTTATTATGCCGTTTTTGTGTGGTTTGGCGAATACTAAGGTTGGCTGCGTAGCGTATTGACTTGGTGATAGAAGCGGCCTCTCTGTTGACCTCATTAAAAGTTAGTTGATTGGAGTTGAGATGTTGCTAATAATATTTTCAAGATCACTGGAATCAAATTTTTGATCAGGAGGAATATAAAGTGAAACGATAGTTAATTTGTATTTCAATTCAATTTTGACAGCGACTGCAGAGATTGGTGAATTAATGTTTATGAATCTCTGAGGGATTGTTTTTTGAACACGGAAGCAAGTCCCTTGCTTAGAAGTTGTGTTGGAGACAAGGTTGTGAAAAATGGCTGAGTAGTTTTTTGGTGGAAATATTTGTTGGTTGTATTTTAAATGAGTTTCCTGAAGAGATATTACTAATGCATTTAATTCCTTAATTAGCAATTGGAGTAAATGCAGGTTATTAAAATAACCTTTTATATTCCATTGCAGTATTGTTAAATCATTAAAGGCGGTGGAGTCGCTCTTATTATCCGTACCACTAGGAGTACAGATAGAAGAACGAGTTCTACCTGGTAGTGTAGTGTTCCCGCGCCCCCATCGGTGGTGAGGGTCCCCACCATTTTGTTGGGGGCTGCCACCACCGGCAGGGGCGCGGGTTGAGAGTGAAACATTGATTTTATTATGAGATGTCATAATCATTGTCAATGTTCATAGAGGATTGAGTTTGTGTTGAAGCGGTAGGAGTTTGAAGTAATTTATTTGGGTTTGAGCTAGTTGGAGAAATTGGTGTTTGAGTGCTTACAAGAGAATGAGAGCTTTTGTGTGAATTGAGTGAATGCTGTTGAGTTGGATATTTTATCATTAGCATTATGCTTTGAGATCGATTCGTTGTTGATTTTAACATGTTCTGTGTTAATTGTTTTTTTATTTTGATTAGAAATTTGTTTTTGATGTAAAGTTTCGTTTGGTTTAAGAGAATTTTGTTGAGTTTTGTTGTCGTTGATTGTTTGAAGGGAAGTGGAAGAGGTAGATGGTTTGGAAATTTTAACTGTATCAAGAGAGGGTTTTTTTAATTTGTCGGAAAAGAGATCCGAAGAGAAGGTTGAAGGATTTTGGTATCGTTCTCTTTGCATACGTCTAGCTTCAGCTAGATTGCATTTATTTTTGGTTTTTATTTCGAGTACTTCTTTGCTTTGGATGTACCTTGGGCAGGTCTTAGACGAAGTGGGATGAGGGCCAGAGCAATTGGCACATTCAGTGCGAGTACAGTTTTTACCGTCGTGAATGGGGAAATTGCATGTTACGCATGAAGAGGGATTTGTACACCATTTCATTGTGTGCCCAAGCCGTTATCATTGGCGACATCGCATTGGATTTGGGACATACTCAGATATTTTAGTTTTGTACCAACCTATTTCAATGGAATCTGGGATCTTAAATAATTCAAATGAAAAGATCATAAGGCCTGTACTTTAGTTACTTTCTGTTCGTTTTCATTGATTATGGTTTTTGTGAATTTGTACACGTCACAAACATATTGGCTTTTAAGTTCTGAAATTATTTCTGATTCGGGGACATTGATAAGGCAGGGAGCGTATGCTATACCTTTTGATAGGTTGAGGTTAGAATGAAGTTTAATATTAACAGGGCAAACGCTATCTAGAACTTTCGAATTTATAAATATGTCGGCTATGTTTTGGTCTTTTGTAAGGATGAGGATGGAACCATCTCTTAATTGTGAGATTTTTTCATAGTGAGTGCTGATGGAATCGATCATTTTTTTTAGGATAAACACACTGACTTTGGTTAAGGAATTAGAATAATCTTTGGGAGTTTTATGAATAAAACGGGGATTTTTGAGGGTCGATTTAGTAGGCAGGGGGGAAATTCACTAAACAAACTGTTCGATGGCTTATTTCTTTTCGGTGGAGACGGCGGAGGGTCAGGAGGATCGGAAAGGGAATATTCCCCGAGAATATCGAAACGGTTACCCGAACGGAGTGGCTTCGGAGCCATCTTTGGAGGAGGTTTACGTTTGAGGATAAATAATACGGTTATTTGAATTAAAGTTTTCGGATGGGAAAGAAAAAGGTAAATAGGTATGATTGTAACGGAGAGGAAAAAAAGAGAATCACGAGAGAACGCTATTTACTCTGCTCGAATACAGGTCTGGACGGTTGGAAGGTCAGCCGATGACTAAAAAAAATCAATGTAATAAATACATATACATACGATTTATCATTCACAGATTCATCAGCAAATGTCGAAAGAATGTTTTCATGTTAATAAATTATAAAAACTAAATGTAGAAATTATTTACAAGTTGACAATAATTGTTCTTCTCTAATTATCAGACAAAGAATCTAAAACAAAATTATTCTTGCCAGTTTCAACATAGACAATTATGTATATTATCGAACAATCACAAGAACTTCTGGGGCCTATTCCACCAAGTACAAATTACAATCACAAATTTGTGACTTGTAATTCACAAATACAATTTTCAAGAACAGGGGCCTATTGCACCATCTTACAAAATTGTGATTACAAGCATTTTTTTAACAAATTTGTAAAAAATCGAGATTTTTTCATTTGTAATTTTTTTTGTTAAGCACAAATTTGTACTTGTGAAATGTGAATTACAAGTCACAATTTTGTTGACAAATAGAATTTTTCGTTGCACAAAAAAAAAGTTGTAATTGTTAATGTGGGTTTCGGTTGCACCATAATAAAGCGATCACAAATTTGTTTCAGTTTGTGAAAAAATTCTACAGATAAAAGACCGTGTGTAAATATTTCTACAAATTTGTTAACACACTCATTTGAACATGGTGCAACAAAAAATCGTATAAAGGATTTGTATTTGTAGATTACAATAACAAATTTGTGGTTATAAATTGTAAACTGGTGCAATATGCCCCAGAACTCGGTTTCACAAAGTACAAGTAACTGTTTCACAATTTTGTGATTTTTGTAAAAAAAAAAAATTACAACTAGCTTTGGAAAGCAACAAGTTTGTGAAAATACCGTTTCACCAATTTTTGTTCTTTCTTGTAAACAACAAGTTTTCCTCATTAACCTGTAAAGCTCTTTAGAATGATGTCTACAATGGATAAGCAGACTAAATTGTTTTTTGCATCCTTAGTGGACTGGAAATGTACATATAATCGTAGGTCTATTATTAGATGTTTATTATTTTTTATTTTTATTTGTATCAATTTTTGTAAATTATGCCACTTTTAAATCAAACTTTGTTAAATACCTTCAAATTAACCTTAATATTCTAAGTATTGCAAAAAAAGGCACTTTGTTTTAAAATACTTATGTTCAAATAAATAAATACAAATACAAAAATATCTCTGCGATATTAGTTGGCAAAATGTCAAGAGAGGAACCATGGTAAGAAAGAACCTAGTCAAATTGAAAATATCTCACTATTACTTTCTAACAATATATCATCAATCGCTGAACAAACCCAGTTAACGCATCGGCATACTGCGGTTTTTAAGATACTATGCATATCGGAAACACCATGATACTGCCCACCATTTCCAATCCAGTGTAAGATAGTAAGTAATTGCTGCCTTGGAGACAATGCACAATTTTTGTTTGTTCTTTGACTAATCCGGCCTCCAATAAGCAAAATTATTTATTCCACCTTACAGAAACTCACACGAAAACACTCATTAAAATAAAAACACTCCGAAATATTAAACACTCATTAAAATAAAAACACTCCGAAATATTAAAGTTTATCCGCAGACGATAAACTCTTCTTCTGCTATTCAAGACAATATACATAATTGCTTGCACTATTATCGCTTTCACTACTACTATGCTTCGGCGTAAGGCCATTTTAAACACCTAAAATATTATTTTCAAAAACTTGTATCAAAAATAACTTACGTCTTGACTAGTGTAGAACTTTTTTACAAATAAAAGAAAACTTGTAATTTTGTTTTCTTTAATGAAACAGAAACACACAAGAAACTATAAAGATCACCAATTTTTTACTTGTAAAACACAAATCTCGATGAAACGGAAAATTACTTTTTCACAAATTTTAAATTGTAATTTACAATTACAATTTTGTAACTACAACAAACTGGTGAAACAAAATTTATCGAATTTTCACAAATTTTGTGAAAAAATGCTTTTAATTACAATTTTGTAAGTTGGTGAAACAAATGAAACAAATTTGTAATTCCAGTACGTATTTACTAGGGTGTGTCAAAGTGCTCAACTATGGTATTTTCAAATGTAATAGCTTTTAAAAGTCGCATTGCTTACCAAAATTAAATCCTGCGTTTAAAATTTTCATTTTAATTAATATCTTTGGCTCGCTCAAAAATAGGATGCAATCCAAAAAAATTTTATTTTTCGAGATTTTTGAAATATGTGTTGTCTTAAATTCCGCCGTGTGGATACAAAAAAATTATATAAAATATTTTTAGGCTTTCAACTGAAAGATAATTGCAAGGAAACACTTTTAAGCTTATATTTGTTTAAATTGAACACTTGATGAAGAAGCTATGAAATAATAAAAGAAGGAAGAAAAATCATTTTTTATGTAAAATCCTTTTTTTTTTCAAAAAAAAATTCATAAAAAGACAAAAATTCTTTCTGTATTTTGTTGAGTTATTTTTTTAATATACGTAAAAAAAAAATTACTGTAAATTAATTTTTTTTTCAACTTCAACCGATTTGAGCGAGCCAAAGACGAACGATATCTTATTTTTTTTACATGTTCTTAAATCTCAGACCCTAATACAACTTTTGAGCACTATTACATTTAAAAATAAGTGCACTTTTTTGCGTCTATACAAAAGTGACACACCCTAGTATTTACTATCTTGTTTTGTATAAAAAACTTAAATTATTAGCTTTTTTTTTTGTATGCTCTGGAAGTTTTTTTTTATTTTTATTTATAATTTATTTTACGTGATATGATGCAATTATTATTTTTACTTTTATTAAAACAATACATTTTTTGTATCTTAAATAAAAGTTGTTTATATTGAAAAAAAAATCAAAAAATACAATTCGATACACTTTTTATTTTGATATTGATACAATTCTGAAAGACGAATTATCATCCCTATCATAGAGTATAATTAGATTAATGCAACCAGCAGTATTAGGCAGTACATAATGGATCCTAAAAAATGCTCCTAGTCTTGCTTCTGCGTTAAATAATAAATGTTCCAAATATATTTTAATCTCTTACCTTTATTCGTTCACAGTAGTGCTTAGATCTACAGACGTAAAATGCTTGTTGCAAGGGAAGCATTCCTTGCTGGAACAGAAATTTCCTCAATAATGGGAGGCATGGAAGATGATAATGACATATCCAAAACAACTATTGATACCTTAACTTCGGTTCAGCGCGGTTCTCAAACAATTGATACATATTTTAACTCAAATTTAATGCCAATCGAAGCTAAAAAATTGGAAACAAATTCTACGAGAAATGAGCCCTTCTCAAATTTACCACCACGAGAACCCACAGACATGGAGTTCAAAAACCTTTCCTTATCCGTGAATTTGGGTTTTCGAAAAGGTGAGTTTGTACAGAAAATTAAAGTTTACCTCTATGTAGGATAAATCAATAAACTTAAACTAGTTGAACAAACATGGTTAATCCTCAGATTATGAGTTTATAAGATTATTTACATGATTTTTGATGCGAAATGTTTTCTTGTACATGCTTTATGTCACTAAAACAATTTGAAATCTTGATCCGAGGGAGAACCACCTTTGTTTAACTCTGGATTATCATGATATATTATGTATGCTTAAACTGCTTTGAAGGAGCGAAAGAAATTCTGCATTCTGTTTGTGGTAAATTTCCTGGAAATCAGTTGATTGCAATTATGGGTCCCTCTGGAGCAGGAAAATCTACACTTCTGGATGTATTATCTGGCTTTAAAACAACAGGAGTAGATGGATCAATACTTTTGAACGGAAGAAGGAGAGATTTGAGTAAAATCTTATAATTAAGTTTAATTTAACGATCTAGATAACTGATTTATTTTTCAAATAGCTGCTTTAAGGAGAATGTCCTGCTACATAACACAAGACGATCGCCTTCAACCTTTGCTTTCTGTTTATGAAAACATGCAGATTGCTGCTGGACTAAAGTTTGGACCAAATATTTCCCCAGAAGAAAAGGCTGAAAGGGTTCGTTATTATATTTGAAACAAATTCTTAATATTTTGATACGTAGGCTTGCGCACCGTTGCCACTTAAAAAATAAACCAAAGTTTCCTCCAAATTCTAACCAAAACCTTGAAAGTTAAATTTTGTGTTTTTTTTTTTTTTTTGATCGGGACGAATATAAGATTTGATCAAAGATATATTACAAATAGTTTCTTTAAGAAGAGTTAATCTTACAAACTTTTAAATGTAGATACATTCAAGAAAAAAAGATGCTTTTATTTTTGATTTTATTTTCTTCTACGTTTGCACTACTCGCATAAAAAGCCAAATATCCGTCAAAGAAATTTCCGTTCAAAAAAGCACTTTTTTGGCTATACTTTTCTAATCTTCTTTTCGACCAACACCTGGAGCCGTAAGACAGGAATGGCAGTAAAAAGGTTTGTAGATTGTTCACTTCGTCTTACAAGTGAGAACTGAGAAGCTTTCTTTTCACTTATTTTGCCAAACCGAAGTAGCAGCGTTTTCTAAGATAATTTTTCTTCAGTTTTTCACTTAGGAATCATTTGAAGACTTAATGTTTACTCTATTGTTGATAAAATTATTTCTTCAAAGTTGCTGCTTAAATAGTGACGGTTTGTCCTGGTTGGTGGTTTCTAATTTTTTGTTAGCATATATTTTAAACTAGATGACCCGGTGAACTTCGTATCACCCACATATATTTTTGAAAAATATGGTCAAAACTTATTACAAAATTTCTATCTACCATCGGTATACGCAGAATCAAGACATCTCCTTTGTATTTTCCCTTGATGACCTTGGCCTATTCATTAGCTTTTTTACAGCCTCATTCCATTGCACAGTCGTGGTTGAATAATTTTACGCAGCATAATAACAGCTAATCCAATTGTAAATTGTGATACGGTAGTCCAAGCAAATCCAGGGAATTAAAAAACTCTGTGGGATAGTTGTCTACGTCATGCTGGTTTGTAACAGTCTAAACTGATTTGTGCGAAAACAGCTCTCCGGGAAAAAAAATTTCTGAATGGTTGCATTGAGATCATCGACATATATGTTTTTGGCTGCCAATATAGCTCGTTCACTCAGCCAATTATGGTTTCTGAACTCTTGTTCTATGTCCGTAAAAACACGCTGAATAAGCTGCTCTTTTGAGTCGACGAAGTGACAAGAATCATTGAGTTGCGTATTAATCCGGCCGAGGTGTCAACTGCTACCTTACCATTTCCAATATCTAATAACTGCTTCGAAAACATAATCGCAGTTTGATCTTGTTTGCAAAAACGCTCGCATATCAGTTGGTAACTGGAGTGTCTTTACATGCAGCCACAAATAATTGTAAGAATCTGACGAAAATCACCTGATAACATAATAATGGCTCCACCAAAAATTTCTTGGTTGTCACGAAGATCTTTTAACATTCTGTTAATGGCCCTTCAGTAATCTCTTGTGGTCCATCGTATATTCATCCCAGACGATCAATTTGTATATCTGTAGAATCTTCGCCATTGTGCCGTTTTTGGCGATGTTGCAAACGGTGTTTCGTTGATTTACATGTTTAGTGGTAATTTCATGGCAGAATGTGCAGTTCGTCCACCTTCTAACAGCTATTTCAGATGAAGCCAATGCTAGGACTACTTCATTTAGCTATCTGATCTTTGCCAACAGCAATTAAATAAGGAACGTTTTTCCAATCCCCCGGGAGCATCAAGGAAGTGAATTCCACTAGATCAAATGTTCATAGCTTCAATCAAAGTATCGTAAGCAATTTTTTGTTGTTCATAGAATTGCGGAACATTTGAACGAATTGTTTGGGCCAATACTTCAGTATTGTATTGTTGTTCTCCTTGCAACTCATGGTTAAATGCCATGCTCATAGGACGATTGGGTGCTGTCATGCACAAACACGACAAAAATTTATCTACCATCAATAAACACATATGTATGTATCTTCTATCATGATCAATGTCTTTTCCTGATATTCCACAAATATTTCAAGACCAAAATTAGCAAAATCGGTCCAGCCATTCTCGAGTTTTAGCGAGACAAACGAACAGCAATTGATTTTTATATATATATATTAAATTCCTTAACTTCAAAACCAACAAGTTTCATCACTTCTTTAATCACTGTGAAGTTATATTTTATTCCACGTTCGGATCTGCCTACTCTGTGCGCAATTTATTCCAAAACGTGATCGAAGAATTCAAATGAAAGTGTATCAACTTATATAAGATCCTGTGTATTTTAAGAATTACAAAAATGCTATTCCCTAGTTGCTCGAATTAACACCACACAGTTAATAGTCCACAGATATGATTATTTATTTAATTGTGTAACTAAAGTTAATCTAAAACTAGTTTTTATCGAATTCACTAAAGTATTTGATGCAATCGAACATGCAACAATTTGGCAGACAATAAAAACCAGGGTGTAAATAGTAAATTACTAAGAATCATACAAATTATATACACGAACAGATATTATAAGCGCACTCAAGGGGTTATTAATACCCTCATAATGTTAAACACAGTGCGAGCAATTAGGTTTTGAATGTCTGTACATTACAATGAGTGAGAAATATTAAGTCGGGTAAAACATTCCAAATTCGCTAAAAAAAAGAATCTCTGTACTTGACAGTACGTCTGAAATTGAGCTTAAGGGTAAACTGATGAGCATTCCTGGAGGTACGGGTATTACGGTCAAATTGTTTTTTTTTTAATTCATTTTTATTTTCATTAATCTCAAAAATAACTTAAACTCTTAAAACTATCTTAAAGCTAGACAAAAATTCATAAAAACTGGCCTAATTATCCAATAACTTAAAACTAACTTACTGGCCCTATGCGGGCGCTCTAAGCTAAACTATATCTTAAATCTAATATGTACCTTTCTATTCTATTTTTAATTTACACTATATCTATTTTTTTTGTTTTCTCGAGAAAAATTAAAAAAAAACTCCGATTTTGTAACTTTTAAAATTTTATGTATAAAACTTACAAGCTAAAGTAAAACTAATAAAAACTACCTAAAACTACTTAAAATAAACTAAAACTACTAAAAACCTTTTTTACGGTTGAAGATACAAATGTTTCAGTTAAACAACGGTCGCCTATCATTTTTATAACTAAGACTCAAGTGGCAAGCTTCGGAAGAATAAAGGCCTTATAAATATACAATAACCAGATCAGATGCGGTAAAAAACTTTTGCATCAGCGGAGAAAACCTAAGCACTTAACAGCCTTTAATACGGGAAGGTTGTTCAGTTTGCTCAATGCAAGTGCCACTCATAGAAAGTGGCATTGGGGAAAGTTACGCTTGTAACGAAGTTACACCTTTTAATATAACTAGTATCGCCTGTTAACTGCACTTTTTCCCAGTAAAATACTTACATTTAAAATTGATTACACAAAAATAATCGCAAATGAAAATTAAACAAGGTTTGAGCATAAGCATTCATATCATATTGAAAAGGCATAACTAAATGAAATCGTTCGATTCACATTTCTCTCTACATGTGTTTTAACAATTTTGAGTAGGGGGAGAGATGGAGCATTGATAAGATTTTCATTCGATACCGAAAAAATTAACTTTTCGCTTGAGTTTTGGGTAACGTAATAGATCCATTTTGAATATCTACTTACTATTTATCTTTTTGTTTTAAACTGATTTTTTCTTAAATAATGTTTAATTCCGATTCTACATCCTTTTTTAAAAACACAAATATTGTATCAATGTACCCCAGATACGGGGTAGATTGATGTGAAAATGGGGCACATTGCTTCAAAAATTTCTTAAATTTACCATTTAAAAAATATTCTTAATTTTGTCTTTAAACGATTTAATTTTTAACTGTAAAATATTTACTTTTCATAAAAACTATTTAAAAGATCAAAAACCAGAATTTCAATATTTTTTTTTTATTTATGGTATACAAATAATTATTTTTTTAAGTAAAAAAACATTTAAAACGAAAATAAATATTAATTCAAAGAATGTTAAAAAAAAAGAACTATAAAAAAAATAATATTCACGGTTGCACCTGAAATATAATTTAAAAAAACTTAATAAAAATTAAATTTGAGTTAAAAATAGCGTGTTACCAAGGTGATGAAATGGTTTTTACAAGGTTCATCTTGAATTTAAATAGAGATGTCATTCTTTTAGTACCTTTTATTATCGAAGGCAGGCTTTGGTAGCAGTAATACAATGTCAGTTAAATTAATAGAAGCTTCATCAGACCAAAAACATACTCGTAAATGTTAAAAAAAGAGCCAAGTTCTCCTATACAAAAACCTTTGTCTAATAAGTCAGCCGTGAAAAGAATTGAGATATAAAAGTACGCCAAGTTCTTACTTCATGAAGGTTTAATACCGAATATTTAAAGTAGAATAATATTGAAACAGCTACAATATAATAGAGACATTTTATTATTTAATGATTACTGACTAAAATTTGATGGGTTCACTTGTCAAGTCTTTAAAACCTTTCGAATTGGGCATAAAAAAAAACTTGCCAAGTGCGCCCATAAAATTTTAGTCAGTAATCATTAAATAATAAAATTTCTCTATTATATTGTAGCTGTTTCAATATTATTCTACTTTAAATATTCGGTATTAAACCTTCATGAAGTAAGAACTTGGCGTACTTTTAGATCTCAGTACTTTTCACGGCTGACTTGTTACACAAAGGTTTTTGTATAGAAGAACTTGGCTCTTTTTTTAACATTTATATTTTTGGTCCGATCTCACTCC
Organism: Chrysotoxum bicinctum; assembly: GCA_911387755.1. Lineage (NCBI taxonomy): Eukaryota > Metazoa > Arthropoda > Insecta > Diptera > Syrphidae > Chrysotoxum > Chrysotoxum bicinctum. The sequence continues at coordinate 119,974,487 of OU426987.1, forward strand.
TTTTTGCAAATATTTTATTATTTTGCCATGTCAAAATCTCGAAAGATACGCAAAGATAGAAGGGTGGCCTCGTCCTACTAAAATCAACTTAGTTTATAGCTTCCTATATCTTTTGGTATATTTTCTTTTTCTTATTGGTTGTTTTGATTTGCGCTTCCATTGTATCTGCTTGTTCTGGCAAGATACCTACCTAACACTACCATACCTACCTTAATTATAAATACTAGTACCTACATCCGCTCAAAGTAAAAACAAAGCAATAGTTGTTGAGGATGCGATGTTGTTTTTGTTGCAATTTTAACTCATTTTTTTAAATGAAGGTAGCCTACCAATTAATAGCCTAATTAGTGGTTTGATTATAGTTCACATCACAGTTAAGATTTTTTTTATGTAAGCTCATAATTTTTTCAGGTATGCGAATGTTTTATTTTTTTATGCATGTTAAAATAACATAGAGTACCAAATCGAGCACTCTAGTTCTAAGAAAAGTCATGAATTTTCAAAATGCATGTATATTTTCAAAATGACAATAAAAAGACACTTCGAATGAAAAATCTTATATTTTCTATTTTTCGCTTTGAATGTACATTAAGCTTTATCACTCTACGGAATTTCATCATTCTACGGCAATCGGAAGTGCTCCATATAAATTAAACATTTTCTCAGAAAGTGGGCGGATACTACGCACCCTTGAATAGAAAACCTAAATTTTGTATTGTTGGTCCTTTATATGCGATTTGAGCCCTACCGTTCTACCAAATTTGATTGTTCTACTGCAATCGTAAGTGTGCCATATAATAAACATCAGTTCTAAGGAAGTAGGCGGACACCACGCCCCTGAATGGAGAACCTCAAATTTTATATTTTTTTCTTTGTATGCAATTTAAGCCCTGCTACTTTACCAAATTTCATCGTTTTACAGCAGTCGCAAGTGCTCCATTCAACCAACACCAATTCGGAGAAAGTGGGTGGATACCACGCCCTCTGAACAGAAAACCTCAATTTTAAGTTTTGTTCTTTTATATGCAATTTGAGCCCTACCGGTCTACCAAATTTCATTGTTCTACTGCAATCGGTAGTGTGCCATATATAATTTACATCAGTTCTGAGGAAGTGGGCGGATACCACGCCCCTGAAAAGAAAACCTCAAATTTTATATTTTTTTCTTTGTATGCAATTAAAGCCCTGCCACTTTACCAAATCTCATCGTTTTACAGCAGTCGGAAGTGCTCCATTCAACCAACACCAATTCGGAGAAAGTTGGCGGATACCACGCCCTCTGAAAACAAAACTTTGGTGTTTATTTTTGGTCCTTTATATGCAATTTAAGCCCTACCGGTTCACCAAATTTCATCGTTTTACAGCAGTCGGAAGTGCTCCAATCAACCAACACCAATATTCGGAGAAAGTAGGCGGATACCACGCCCCCTGAATGGAAAACTTCAATTTTTTTCCTCTGCTTGCATGACAAGACCTACCGTTGTGCAAAATTACAATACTCTACGATGTCGGGAAGTGCTCCATAATTTTGATGATCTGTCAGTCAGTCAGTCAGTTACGGTTTTTGTGATTTTTGAGGCCTTATATAACAGGAACCGCTTATGCTAAAAAATAGAAATTCGGTGAGGCGCCTGTGCCTGACTAGCTTAGCAAATATTCGGAATTTTAAGTTTCTCACTTCATTGGTACTGAAGATAGGGTGGGGTCAAAAACCGCCTGAGTTTGTTCCTGTAAAAAGGGTGTAGTGCCAGAATTTGGCTGGGCACTACCGTGCCATTTTACTTATCATCTGACGAATCTGATGTTGATGAGGTCCCTCATACACACCTGCTGACTACAGAAAATATTAATACAGATGATTTTGTCCTGGTAAAGCTAGAGAATTCAAAAAAAATCAAGCACTTTGTGGGAAAAATCATTTTCAAATAAGATTGTGGAGATTATCAAGTCTCCTATTTAAGAAAAAAACCGTCAGGAACATTTGTTTTTCTTTTGTTTTTTTTTTCTTAAATAGGAGACTTGATAATCTCCACAATCTTATTTGAAAATGATTTTTCCCACAAAGTGAATTTTTCCCACAATCTACGAATTTTGTACGTAAACTTAAATTTAAGATCATTGTTTGCAACTAAATTTATTCTTAGGGTAAATTACATCCTACTTGTTGAACAACTAGACTAGCTACCGCTATGGCGTGTTGAATGCATTTCGTCAGAGGACATCCCTTGAGATACGAGTGTAAAAATCCAGCTACAAAAGAGTATCCAGCGCCTGTAGAATCAACCACCTTAACCATGGGCACCGTAAATGAATCAAACACCACCATTGGCGTCTCTCAAGTTCTATTGTTTCTTATGAGTAAAACACTTTGTTTATCATTTGTGATGACAAATACTGTCGTTTGTTTTTGAGTCAGTTCTTGTTTGGAGAAGTCTTCGATTGTTCGAAAGCCACATTTTTTGCTGAGTGTTGTAAATTCTTCTCGTTTGCCGAAGACCACTTGGGCACTGTGCACTAGGAACGTCATTATGTCGAAATTCTCTTCGATAATGTACATATGGTGCGCTGAGATTAAGGACTAAGATTTTTCGCTCTCCCAGATAGTTGCGGGCAATGTGTCTTACTACGTCTGTCTTTTGGGGCAGGAAAAAACCTTCGATGTAGAAAATTTGGCGCTTTTTACATTTGTGCATTAGGTTTTCTTGGACTTCGGCATGTTTAAGGTATTCGAGGCTAAATTTAGATGATGCTCCAACGTTGGCGTAAAGGGCATTCTTTCGTCCATATACAAAGCAAACACACTGTCCTGTTGAGTCATCGGGAATCACTTCTAAGCTTGCATGTACGACCGTCTTTTTGAGGATACCCTTCAGGAAGTCCGCCACTGGGTCTCCGCCAACGGCAATAGACAATCAGTCCCTAGCTGCTTTAATATGCGTGTTGTGTTAAGAGCGGAACCACCACAGTTCACTAGTGCCATTAAGCTGCCACATATTTCCTCCGAAATTTTTGTCAAAGTCTGAATATGGATTTCGCCCTTTGTATCCAATGACATTTTATAACGTTTGAGAATCTCCAGATCATTTAGCTGGACCGTTGCATCGAGTAAAACATTAATATCATAAATATAGCATAGCATAGCGCTACATATCTTGTCTGAGGAAGAACAAATGTTTGAGGAGCGAGCACTTCGAAGGAATTTAAGGGATCACTCTAATCCTTTGGAGATGCGTGAGTGTGAAAAGGAATTAATCCTTATTTTTTTCAGATTTACAGGCAGAGGGTTTCTTTGCAGAGGGTGGGCACCAAAAAGGAGTTGGCAAAGGCCATGATGTTGATTTGGCACAATCCTCTTTTAGCCTTATTCTTGCTTTTTTTCACTCAAACTCACTCTTCACTTCTTCCAAAATTCGGCCACTTTCTCCCGATTGGCTTTAAGTGAAGCTTGGCAATTTCAGGATTCTCCTGCATTTTATTAAGCAGCATACCGTTTTGGTCTTTTTTTTTATTGTTTTGCTCCTGCATTAAAAAAAAAAAACATGAATTTTAAATTTTCTTATCTTAAAAAAATAAACAAGCAACTTACATTTTCCTCCTTATTGTGCTCTTGTTCGCCTAATAAAAATAAGTGAAAATTATGGCTGTCAATGGCATATCATTCCGCCCGAAATAATTGTTCACAATAAGAGGAATTTTTCGAACATGAATAATTTTTCGGGCGAAACTCACAATAGGCGAAAAGTAAAATGTCAAATTTTCCGGGTGGAATGTTGTTCGGGTGAAACTCACAATAAGGCTGAATATTTGTGTTTCTCCTACGAAATCCTTTAGCCCACTCAATGCCAGCGCATTTTGCTTCATCCCAACACGCAGGGTAGTGGCATTCTAATTTTTTTGGCAAATTCGTATGCCAACTTATGCACTTGAATTAAGTCAAGGCTTTAGTGGATTTTGCTGCATTTAATAATGTATTTATTTAGCTGTTTTTCTTGGTTTAAATCAAACACTTGGTTCGAACAATATTTCGAAGAAAAATTTTGCGCTTTTATTTCACATGTCTGAATTTTTCTTCTTTTATCTATCCGATGTTGCAAAGTGGCTGGTTTTATGTTGTAGCGTTCAGCTGATTTCCTTATGGAAAGTTTTCCAACTACAACGTCGGATATTGCCATGTCAACGTCCTTTTCGTTTACATTGGCTCGATCAGTTTTTTTTTGTAGTTTCTAACCATTTTCCATAAAACAACGTAAACACTTTGCATAAATATTTTCTAATAAACATTATGTTGCACACTAATACATCTCTGTGGGGCAGATACATATATACACATCAATGTGCCCCACACTTGGTGAATGAATCTGCCCCATTGCTTCGCTTTAAAAAAAAAACTATTTATATAAACAAAACAAAAGGTATCTTGAATATCTACTGGCACGGGAACATTTTGTACTGTGCCTGTGGATTCAAAAATTGGACGTAGCGCTCTTAACGTTGAGGCCACTGACTCCAAATTTCGGTAGTAAATTTTAATAATTTCGACTCGTTGTTAGCTCGTATATCTATCCATCATGAAATGGCAAACCTTACTGAAGAGAAATGTCAAAAGAGCGGCAAGAAATATGGCGTCGTTTGCTGTCCCTATCGCTCTACTTTTGTAAAACCCTTTATATATTTTTTGTCGAAATGTTAATTTAAATATTCTTTTCTGATATTTAGTTTGTATTATCAATCCTGTATTTTATATTAGATAACATTTTTGTTATAACTATAATATATTAACTGAATAAATTAATTACAAAAAAATTAATATTAGCTTTCAAATGGTATATTATTTTTTGTCGTGCGTTCTACAAAAAAATTGTTAACGATTACACCTTTTATCACCCAAATAATGCGAAACACCATGCTTCTACTTCATTTATTATTCCAAGTGAAATGGCCAACAACATCGAGATTCAGATTCTTTTTGCCACCGTGTCTTTTTGTACCAATCCAGTGTACAAGGTGAAGATCATCTCAATCCACACTTGAATTGTTCACAATAAAAAAAAATTATAAATTTCCCTAAATTATATTATAATTGTTGCCCATGCACCTCTCCGCTTAACACCGTAAACATTACCGAATATAAGAACGCCATTTTCTACCCTACTCGAAGAAAGTTAAAGCTTTTTCTTTTTGGATACAAACCTCGACACGATAGGATCGCTGGGTAGAATAAAACACACAAATTTAAAAGAGAATAAAACTAATTTTGTAAACCTTAACACAGATAAATAAAGTAAAACTTTATATTGAAGGATTAATTATAATATTTTTTGAATACTAACTTCTTTGTGAACAAAATTCTTCCCAACAATTTTACAAAATTATTTGACACTTTGCTCAATAATATGTCTACCATCACCGATGAATTCATAATACAATTGCCAATTGTACAACGATCCTGATTCGGAAGATAGCATGGTTCCGTGTGGCATTTGTGAAAACTGGTTTCGCTTCATGTGCGCTGGAGTCGACAGCTTCATAAAAAACCAAGATTTTGCATGTGCAGCCTGCGCAGGTGCTCAGTATTTGCCAAAAAGGAATTCCAAACCCACCTTATCCAACACTTCGATAATTTTACTGCAGGCGATGGGTAACGATCCATTTCTGAGTCGCTTGGGTCCAACCCATCCACCGACTACGGATATATGCGTAGAGAAAGCAAGGTCAACTCAAACAAATGAGATTGTAAACACATTCACTGGAGTCCCACGAATATCAGCAGATATGTTTGAAAACGGCGCTTGTGATTCAAACTTTTTGTTCATGATCAATGATGCGCCACGGCGTCAACGAGTTCATTAGTTTCACAAATAAGAACAACGATGGCGATGGCACGAGGTAATCCAACGTCAACTATAGTACATCACAGTTCAATTGAACCCACTAGAATCCATTATAGCCCAGTCAAATAAGCCAGAAAAAGGGGCAAACCTAGGAATGGAAGCGAATAAGCTGAAAATTTGCATCAACCTTTATTATGATGTTCTAATGACTGACAAAAAAGTCTCATATCATATCGTGTCCGCGTCACAAGTTATTCGAGGTCAAAGGTCAGGTAAATCGTGTTTTTGCAATTACATATTTCGTTTTCTATGCGAAATACTGCGTTCAAGGTTATTATGAATTTTGTAGGCCATACACTTATCTACAATTTTCATTTCAATCATTTTTTTATAACTCCAACCATTCTCGAGATATAGCACGGAGAGTGACTGACCTTTGACCTCGAATAACTTGTGACGCGGACACGATATGATATGAGACTTTTTTTTCAGTCATTAGAACATCAAAATAAAGGTTGATGCAAATTTTCAGCTTATTCGCTTTCATTCCTAGGTTGAAGGCTAATAGGACGGGGTATTAGGAAATGTCCAGAGGCTCGCTTGTTTATGCATTACTGGAGCAATACTAACTTGTCCTATATCAGCAATCGAGGTTATTCTTCATCTGTTCCTATTACACGAAGTAGTTGGCAGTGCTGCTAGGGGATTCATTATGAGATTTGCCAGGGAACGGACTGGGTCCGGCAAATGTATATGTCAAAGGGAAAGGGAATGCCTTTTAAAGTCGGCAGTAACTAACCTTATCGACATTCCTAGGGATGGAATGATTACAAAATACAATTTTTTTAAAAATTATAACACGGAGTTAAGCTGCAAAGAAGAGTGGGTAGGCAAATAATAAAACTACATACTCAAACTCAATGCCATTAAATGGTACACGGATGGCCTAGAACCAAACTTTCCATACAAATGGATCAATCCACTAGCGGAAGTCAATGCAATGCTTAGCGGAATATTTAGATTGAAATCTCGAAAGGAATTACCAACCAACGAAAGGAATTAAACTTCATCTTCTCCGAAGATATAGCTGTAGAGCATAATTAACTAATAGCCTAGCAACTAAACGACGCCAAGGGATTAAGCTCTTTCTTATTAAGTCTAGTTGTTTCGTCTTATCATTAGTCAATCTAAGCTTAGTTAATAAGTATTATTAAGTTCGTATAACTTCTTCTCTGTTCTTTGTTGAAGACGCGTCTTAAAGAATTATAAGTTTGCAAAACAAAGTGTTGTATTACTAATTAATGTTCAATATTATTAAAACTTCAAATTGAACTAAATAAAACTTAAAATAGTGCTTCCTTGTGTTTTCAACAAAACACATATAATTGACGCAGTCGGGAAAAACAAGTGCGGTGTGTGAAGAAGAAAGAAACAAAAAAAAAAGTTAATATTCGTACAGTTTCCCCAAAAACTTTCCGTTCAAAAATAAAAAGAAGAACGAATACGAACGACTACAAATAGTGATGTGTTTTCAAACAAAAAACTTTCGAAAAAACCTTGATACATTAAATTAACAAAAAGAACAAAATCAAATAAAAAGAAAACAAAAAATTGATCAAACAAGAAACAAAATCCTACCACCCTGCTAAAACGCTTCCACCGCTTTGGAAAAAAAAAATAAAGGTTACATTCGATAGACAAAAAAATGAAAAACGTACAAAATAAAATCTTTTAAACATTAAATAAAGTTGTTGAAGTTCTAAATCCAAACAACGCTAGTTCCAAAAATCAGTGAATTAAAACGAGAGAAGACATTCATCAGTGAATTAAAACGAGAGAAGACATTCATATAAGAAAACATTTCGTAAGACCTGCACAATAAAAGTATTATAAAGGAATCAACTATACCTCAACTGTCAGACTAAATCAGGAAAGTCCAAATAATGCCCGAAGAAATATTGCAGCCGAGTGAGTATCCGCACTTATTTTCCTTGGATCATCAAGATGGAAGTCTTAAGCCCACCGGAAAAATTAAAGTTAGTTTTAGATTTAGTTACAAAACTTCCTGAATTCGATGGTAATAATAAATATTTAATAAATTTTCTGGAAAGGGTAGATGCAATTACTTTTATTATAAACTCTTTTGAAGAATCTGCTAAATTAGTTCGTTCTTACAGGGTATATAAAAGATAAAATCTTAGGTAAGGCTAGGTGTCAACTCCAAAAAAATGCAGACTTACAACTTGGTCTGATATTAAGACTGTTTTAAAAACCAATTTTGGAGAACGGTTGTCCATTGACAAACTCATTGATAATATTCGAACGGTAAGGATTGTAACTAATATAGAAGACTACTACAATGAAATTAACAACTTCCTTAGTAGAACTAATAATGTTTACCTGTTAGAAAACAGTTCAGATGAAATAAATCAAATTATCGAGTCCAATAATAGGATTGCGTTAGATGTATTTAAAAATAACCTTCCAGAACCAAACAAATCCATTATACTTAGTCGAAACCCAAGATCATTGAGTGATGCTTTCAAAATAATCCTTGAAATCAACCACCAACGTTATGGTCCTATAGCTCGTTTTAATGAAGTAGGGAGGGGTCAAAACAATTATAATAACTACCAAGGTAATACTAGGTGCGTTTTATTATTAACAAATCTATCTGGATCCGGATCTGGATTAAGTTTTAACATGTATTACAAAAACAATTTGGGATCCTGTTTTCTATCGGGATCTATTTTAAAGATCCAAAAATTAGTTATTAAACTGGCGAGTAGATGGCTTTTTTGATAAGGTAGTGTAAGCTATTGTGTAAAGAAAAGAGACAAGAAATAATTTAAAATTTACAAACCTAAGGATAAAAAGAGACGGGCTTATAACACTGCTGTCACTTAGATCCGTATCGTTTTATTTTCAAGGGATGATCCAGATCCGGATCCAGATAGATTTGTGAATAATAAAACGCACCTACTCTTTCCAGAGCACAAAATGGCCAACACACCAATAATTTTAATCAGAATTATCAACCAGGTCAAAATTTGTCTGTCGGTAATGCAGGACATTCCCGTCAAAGTACCTACATATTTTAACCAAAGTGGGCAATCACGACAGAATAACAGTTATAATCATAATCAGAGTAGACAATCGCGTCAGAATAGCAATAGTGGTCAATCGCGACGCACAAATAGATACTGGAAACCTATGGATATTTCTATAAATGAACGCAGGCAACGTGATGAAGATCGTTTTGAACATAAACGAAATTTTTTTTCGGAACAAAGAAACAGCTACCCTATATAGTTATTAAAAACCGCATAAGGTCCCTTAGGTTTATAATCGATTGCGGTGCAGAATACAGTATCATAAATAAAAATGTGGAAACAAGTATTGAGTACCGCATCCCCATTTTTGATGAATTTAATAAACCGGCTAATTTTTTTAATTTTATAGAATATAATTTCCATGATTATTTCGATGGCTTGATAGGAAATAATATTCTCGTTGACCTCAATCCTGTGATTGATTACAAAAATCGTGTCTTAAAACAGACTCTGCTATTATTCCAATGTATTACGATAAGTATGAAGAATATTAAGTACGCAAAATGATGTTTTGAGGATGAATCGTTGAATGTTTTCTGTAATGAATTTTCAAAATCTAAAGTAGAAAACAAAATTTTTGCGGAACATTTAAGTTCAAACGATGTCTTCAAACTTAAATCATTACTTCGTTCCTTAAACACAGTTTTCTATGAGGAAGGAGACGATTTTACTTTTACGAACCAAATAATGCATCAAATAAAAACTAAAACAGAAATTCCAATTTATAGTAAACTTTACCGTTATCCCGAAATCCTCACTGAAGAAGTCGACAGACAGATCAGCGAGATGCTACGAGTAGGACAAAAAATAATTGCACCAAGTAATAGTCCTTACAATTCGCCAATCTGGGTCGTACCAAAAAAAGACGAATATGATGGTAAAAAACAATGGCGAATTGTTATAGATTGTAGGAAACTTAATGAGCAAACAGTCGATGATGGATTTCCTATGAATAACTCGGACGAAATTTTCGACAAGCTTGGTAAGTGCAATTATTTTTCGGTTTTAGATCTTGTTAAAGGCTTTCATCAGATCGAAGTCAACCCATGCGATAGAGCAAAAACTGCTTTCTCGACGAAAACGGTTCATTACGAATTTTTAAGGATGCCTCTTGGACTTAAAAATGCCCCAAAGACGTTCCAACGTCTGATGAACCACATCCTTAAAAATTTTATTAATGTCACCTGAGTTGTATATTTGGATGACATCCTTATTTTTTCAACTAGTTTTGAAGAACATTTGCAATCTCTAAAAAAAATCCTTCAAGTCCTTAAAGATTCCAATTTGAAAATCCAGATGAATAAATGCCGTTTTGCTGATCTGTCCACGTCCTACTTAGGACACATAGTAGGAAGCATGGGTATTAAAGCAGATCCGATTAAAATTAAATCTGTTGTTGAAATGAAACTTCCAACTAATGTTAAGGGGATAAAACAGTTTTTAGGTATAACCGGGTGTAGGTGTAACCGGGGAAATTTATCAAGGATTATGCTAAAGTAGCCCACCCTATGATAAAATTTCCTAAAAAATCCGAGAAACTAAATGTATCGGACCCGAAATACACCAAGCATTTACAAATCTGAAAACATTACTTACTTCCGATCCAGTATTAAAAAGTCCAGACTTCAACAAACCATTGGTTCTTACCACTGACACTTTGAACTATGCGCTTGGAGCAGTGCTCAGCCAAAATAACCGCCCAATTTGTTATGCTTCTCGCACTTTAAACAAGCATGAGCGCCAATACTCAAAAATTGAGCAAGAACTCTTGGCAGTTGTTTGGTCGGTTAAGTATTTTCGAACGTATTTGTACGGTAGGAGGTTCACAGGCAGAACGGACCATAAACCATTGGTTTGGTTCAGTGGGATTAAGGAACCCAACATGAAACTTCAAAGGTGGAAGATTATGTTGAACGAGTACGATTTCAGTATCGAGTACCTTAGAGGGAAATAGAATTTTGTAGCGGACAGATTGAGTAGGTTTATTGACCAAATTCAAGATCTTGGTTCTAAAAATAACGCAGAAGTTAATTTAGAAAATAATTTTGAAAAAAAAATAGGTGTTGTTGACAACTTTTCAGATCATAATGAAGAAGTTTATTTTGGAGAATTGTTCAACAACGAGGTAAGCTCCAATGTGAATCAAAGCGTAAATAACAAAGATGTTATAACCGCTGGTACAGCTATCGAGAATAACAACGATGTATTTTCTACTAGTGCAACCATTCACAGTGCTATTGAAGACGAGTCACTTCATATTTTCATAACAGAAAAGCCTTTTCAAAAACCAAGTTTATTTGTCTTACAGTTCAAAAGAAAAATGCACATTAAAAATTGTTCATAAAAAAATTGAAAATCACATTCAAATTAATAAAAACAAAACAAATTTATTAGATATTATGAAAAATTCTATTTTAAATAAAAGACTCATCTGCATTTTCTGCGCCAATTTACAACTATTTTCGGATTTTCAAAACTTTTATGTCAAATATTTTTCATTGAATAAGAATCTAACAGCCTTATTTATTATTTTTCTCTAATACTGGATTCAACCTCGGAATATTTAAACCGAGCCGAAGCACTTACTTCGGGTTTACGCCACGTCAAACAAATCCTTATTTAAAATTATTTTCTTAGCCGTTTTAGCTACGCCTTCCTTATGTCAAATAGAAAAAAAGTGACAAATCTAAAATTCTGGTTATTATACACCTAAATCAAACCCCAGCTGATTTCCATTATTATTCATTTTATTATCATTGTATGTATACTGGAAATTGGATACATTTAAAATTATATTGTATAAAGTTCAAATCCAATAAATGAATGTACCAACCAAACCACATTGCGTTCCCAATACCGTACAACAGTTAGAGCGTTTGGAAAATATAAATAATTTATTATTGCAAAATCTCTATCCTTTTTGTCTTAGTAACAAACGAAAAAAAATTGCTTACACTCCTTTTTGTAAATTTCACAAGATGTCATCTCAAAATGACATTTAGATACTAAAACGGATTAGAGACGTTGTAAAGTCGAAGTAACTTTACTCCGTCGCTAAAACGAGTTAGTAAATAAGGCTGCCTATGAACCAGTTTTAGCTTATTCCACCGCTATTCCTCGTGCATTTTCATTATAAATAAGGTTTTCAGGATTAGAGCCGTTGTAAAGTTGAAGTAACTTTACTCCGTCGCTAAAACGAGTTAGTAAATAAGGCTGTAAAAGTTTTACGATCAACTATAACACTAAAAGTCATCACGGATAAAAATAAAATACTTACAATTATTAAAAACGAACACTTGACAAAAAACCATAGAGGCATAAATGAAATCTTTTCCGAATTAAAACAAATGTTTTACTATCCAAACCTTCACTGCGATATTTGCAATTTTACAAAACACGATCGCCATCCGATTCCAATACCATAACAAGTAACTGAAACTCCGCAACACATAAATGACATCCTTCATGTCGACATGTAGTTTCCTGAAAGAGGAAAAATGTTTTTCACTACAATCGACAAGCTTTCCAAATACGCAACAGTTCAGCCCTTAGGAGACCGAAACTGGATTGCTATCCTGGATGCAATTAAACAGAGAATACAGTTCTTAGGCAAACCGAACAAGATCGTTTACGATGGTGAAACTTGCATTTTGCATTCCGCGGTGGAATAGTTCTTAAAAGAAAACAATATTGTCTTTCACAAGACTACAGCCTCAATGAAAATTGGTAATGCCGATATTGAAAAACCTCACGGGACATTAAACGAACATCTTAGAATGTTCAATGCCAAAAAGGATAATTCTGAACTAAACGATGAATTGTTCAAAATTATAAACACTTATAACAACACTATACATTCCACTACGAAATTGAAACCGATTGATTTTTGTAAAAACATTAGTAGGGACAGGGGCGAACGCAGGTAGGGGTTTTAGGGGTTCAAACCCCCCCCGAAACGACCACAAAAATAAGGGTTTATTTTGTTAAAAAAAAACAGTGTTATTTTCGTGCCATAAATTCTTCTGCTAGTGTTGTTTTTTCTTACGACTTATAGGTACTACTTGCCTTAAGTAATGCATTCGTAAAAAAAATCGAACTCAAGATTTTTATCAAAGTTGATATTATGTACTATGATAGCGAAGACGAAAAATGTGGGTCCCAAAATTCTGTCTGTCTGTCTGTTCGACTACGGCCTAAAAGGCTGAGCCGATTTTCGTTAAACTTGGTAGATATCGTTTTGAATTTTTTGCCCCCACGTTTTTTTTTTTCCTTTTCTTTTTAAGACCAAAAAAACGGTAGCTGCCATTAGATTTTTTTTTTTCGAAATCTTATAAATATTTTTTTCTCTCTCTTCTGTCCCACAGAATTTTGAAAAAAAAAATCATAAAATTTCATTTTGTCATTTTTGGTAATGGTTGAAAAATTTTTTCCAAAAAATGATTATTCTTGGAAACCCCCTTGGGACCATTTTTTAGTTTTTTGATTTTCTCGAAAACAGTACAACCGATTTTAATCATTATGAAGCCCCACCAAGATTTAAATATTTTTGCGTATACAAATTTTAAAAGTTTTATTTTTTGATTATTCAAAAAAAATTCAAAATTATTTTCTGGAAGCTCAATATTTCGAAAACCCCATGCTCGATTTTTAAAACTTGATAAATAAAAGTTTTTTAATATAATCTACAAGATCTGAGGAAAAAAATTTGTTTTACCTAAAAATAAAGGTACCCACAATACAAATGTCAAAAAATGGTTTTCGAAAATCGTATTTTTCAAAAAAATGGCTCCGAGAATTTTGATAGTTTTTTTTTTGTTTCGATTAATCTTTACTTTTAGAGAAGCTTCTAAAAAGTTTAAAAAAACATTGCATTTTAAGACTTTAAAAAAAATATTTTTTTTAATTTTTGAAAGAAAAAAAATTATTTTTTTTTTTGAAAATTCGATATCTCAAAAACTGCTCAATATTTTTTTGTAAATTAAATTTTTATTCGAAAAATAAGAAAAAAGTTTAAATATGCGAACCAAAATTTTTTCTTAAATATGTTTTAAAGATTTTGTATACAAAAGCTTATTTTTTTAAGAAACCACTAAAACGAATTACAATTTTGTTCTCGCATAAACTAATATTTGCTCAAAACACATGTGATCCTGTGCTTAGCTCCAACTACTAAACGAGTTTTAGTCATTTAAAAAATTAATTTTATGCTTTTTCTCTTAGCATTAATTTTTGAAATTCTTAGTCTTTTACATGAGAGCAAGTTCGTGTGACCCAGTCGTGCATTTTATTTTATGTGTCTTCGTATTTTAACGCAACTGTCTTAATTTGAATTGATGATTAAAAAATAGAGACGAATCGAACAGCAGTTGCGTTTTTGATAATTAACATTATGTATAGGGCAGAAAACGGACTAACGGAGCAAATATACCGATACATATATCCGTGTTAATCTTAAGGGCCGATTTATGGCTAATAAATGATTTCGATTTATATAAGTTTGAGTTATTGATGGCTCCAAGGTCGGAGTTACAGCAATAGAAAAAACTCACTCATTTCGTTTGTGTGAAAGTTACAGTTACAGATGAGTAGCACATAGCACCCTCTGAGAGCGTTTTGGTTATAATTATGTAGTATATGTATAGTTAACGTAGGTACCAATTGAGTGTTGATGGTGTCCTAATGTTTTCGTATAACTCTTTGTCCTATGATCACAAAAGTACAACAAGTTATAACTTCACGTACTAATATATACCGGATTTAGTTTTGCAGATTTGGACCACTAGGCGGACCTAGAACTTATTATAACTCTATTGTTAGGTACACTTATGGAATCACTTACACTCTTTTTCTTCTTGTTGCATTAATGATATTTTACGAACCAAATGATGGCCTCCATCACAGGGCCCGTAGTAAAAGTCTTTGTCTAAGAATTAATTCCGGAATAAAAATGCCCGAATGGGAAGCACCAAAAAACGCCCTCGTAGTGAATATTTTCCAACTTTTGGTAACATTATTCAAATTTGCCAAATAGGTATCCGTTGCAACATCTTTATGATGTTTTGTTTTTGCGATTAGCTGTATGAAATTGTTCCGATAGGTCCTATCCCTAAGAGCAAATATTATTTACTTATAAAATATTTATGATAATTACAATAAAGAATATGTAATTAACAAGTACCTACAGTATAGTAATAAAATAATATATTTATGAAAATCTCATATTTTTTTGAAAACCCCCCCGAAATTATTTTCTGCGTTCGCTCCTGAGTAGGGAAGATATTGATAAATTTGCAGAGAATTTCAAACGCGAAAAGCAAGCTCGGATAGCGAAAATAATTAGACACACACACAATAGTAAAACATCGACCCAATGCCTTGACCTAGTCCAAAATCGAACCGTTATGAAAAGCAAACCTAAATACAAAAAATTAAGGCCCATTTGCTGTTTCGGAACATAAATCTTTTACATAGCTAAGTTTCACATAGATTCTATGGCGCAAAATTTTAAACAGTTCTCGTTTAAGGAATAAAACCGGCTCTACTTAACGCAGTCGTTTAGCTTGGAGACTTGGTCTAACTTTTGCATAATTTTAAACAAGTTAGACAACTCTTCTAACTGATGTGGGTTTTACAACAGAACCAAAGCGAATTTGCGTTGAACAACCCTTAATTTGACAGATGCATAACTCACACAACTACAAAAACACAAAAAAAAGTAAAAAGAACAGCCAACATCGTAGAGAACTTTCGTACGATTATTTCGAATTTATAATATGTATTCAGTTATTCAGTCTATTTACAAAAAACATCTTTAAAAAATTGAATAAAACATCAGTAAATTGACCATTGTCAATATGGATAAAGTATACTTTTAAAAGATATACTAGCTATTTGCTGCTGTAAAAGTAAGACGAGCTCTTTAACGTTAAAGTATAGTTTATGTCCTTTAAAATTAACAAAAAGTCGGTTCTCGTTTTATACTCAAAATTTAGAGTCGACTCCCATTCTAAAATTGATTTAGAGTAGGTTTTAAATGTTTAAATTTTTGCACCTATGTGTTTAACATAGTAAGCGACCACTTTTGCATTCTAGCTCACTTCAAGTCGATTTGCGCAAATGTCAAAATATTCTGAGTTTTTGAGTGTTTACGGTATTTATTTTAACAATATTAGCAAATAATAAAAAAAACAAATCCAAATTTTTCATAAAATGAAAAAAAAACACCTCTTCTTCATCATTGTGCTTTTGATGAAAAAGAAGTAATAGAAAACAAGAAAACCGATGGTGCGACGTGGAAAGATAAGGAGAATGCATGGAACAGAATCGAAAAAGAATTTAACAGCCAGTCCGGATCATGTTATAGGAATAGCGAGTCGCTCAAGAGGTTCTACAATAACTACGAAATAAGGAAGGAGCGGCAACAGAAAAAAATTCTAGTTTGCAAACAGGAGGAGGAAAGCCATTCACACCTTCTGACCCTAATTTTGAACTGGCTGTAGCAATTATGAACCCAAAAACGGTTTATGGTCTGGAAAACGAATTCGATGGTGACTCCTGTGTGGAACAGCAAGAAAGCGAAAAGGTAACCTAAAAATAAACTTTCAAAACTTTAAACTGTTTACTTAAAATTTAAATATTTTGCATCGCGATGAGAACGGAAAAACAAATAATGACTATAATGACTGGAGTAATTATAAACCATCAATGCTAAAAAAAAAAAGTTCATCCGAAGTTAAGAACTCCTCCCGACACAGCAGATGGAGATGACATAATTTTTGAGGATGAAACTTCGCCTGAAATTGCAAAAGGCTCTGCGCCACAAATTGTCATGACAAAGGGCTTTAAAAAACAATTTAGCAGCTCCGAACAATTGGATAATACTCCATGGACTTCAAGAAGAAGACCAGTCGCCTCAACATTGCAATACAGCAAGATATCTGAGCCTTATTCTGAGCTTTCGAAGATTAAAATCGAACTAGCCAAACTGCAATATGATGCTTATAAAGAAGAAGCAATTCAAAAAAACTATCAAAGCAATGTTGAGCATGAGTTGAAGCGAAAATCTTTGGAGCTAGACATCGCAATTAAAAGTAAAGTCTTAAAAAAGAAAGAAAACAGCACAACAAAAGATGCCCACAATGTTTTAAAAGACATTGAATTGTTTTTCAAAGATATTAACTGAAAATTGTTTGAACTATTGATTCTTTTTTCCATGTTCCTATGTTCTTTTAAAATGTTATTTTTATTAAAATTGATAAAATTATGACTGAATTAAATATGATTTTATTTTTAAATGAAATTTTGTTTTATTTGAATTGAGTTTTGATGTATCAAATTTTATATAATGTTTATAATCCTGCAAAATAGTTATTTATCAAATCTGTACGCTTTTGCATATACAAATTCAAGGAGTTTGAGCTTGAATTATTGTTAATTTGAAAAGGGTTTTCATTATGTATCTCTCTATTAATAATAACACGTTGTAGATCTTCTTCACTGAAATCGAAGCTTTCAGGAGGATCATCACGTATACCTACCATTTTCCCTCAATATATTGTGCAAAGTACATGTCGCAATTATAATTGTTAATACTGTACTCAGTTTTAACCGGGCACCATAAGCCAAAACGGGAAATCTTCTTTTTAAAATCCCAAAAGCTTTTTCTATTACACCTCGAGAACGAATTTGAGACTTTGAACTTCTTGGATTGAGAAGAGGTGTCTTCAAATAAGATCTTTAAGGATAAGCCGAATCTTCTGTTTAAATAAATTTAAATGAAAAACAAAACATATTTCTTGTACCTACACAAACAAATTTAAATGAAACCTACCCAAGAGAAAACATTCTGCATTTGCATTTGACTGTCTCTCCAAAACATTTTTTATTCTACAATTACTGAAAATTGTTGCGTCATGTGTAGTTCCGGGCCACATTAGTAAATATCATTTTAGCGTTGCAAATAGCTTGAACGTTTATTGAGAAATAACTATTGTTCAGCATAACTGTACCTGTTGGATGGGTATTCTAAAGAGCTTTCTATTCGATTCAAAACAAGTAGTGTTATTTCCTTTGTTGAACGAAATTTTTTGTAAAAAGATATTCAATTCAAGTTATTTATAAAGGTGCACAATAAGACATGGCGCAAAATTTTAAAGAGTTCTCGTTTAAGCAATAAAACCGACTCTACTTAACGCAGTCGTTTAGCTTGGAGACTTTGTCTAACTTTTTCATAATTTTAATCACGTTAGACAACTCTTCTAACTAATGTGGGTTTTACAACAGAACCTAAGCGAATTTGCGTTGAACAACCCTTAATTTGACAGATACATAACTCACACAAATACAAAAACACAAAAAAAAGCAGACAACTTCAAACCAAATAATTTTTCGCCAAAAAAAATACATTTTATATATTTTCTCGGTACAGATTTTGATTGTTTATAAGTTATTTACAATATTTTAGATGGAAATAAAGTATAAATCGCAAATTCATCTCATAAAAACTAAATTTGTTGTTGCAAGGTGCAGAGATTCATTTAGCTATACACGTCTCGGCCAGCGCGCATACATAAGATATGTACATTTGTATGTACGCATTTGTTAATCGTAGAGCACTTTCGTACGATTGTTTCGAATTTATAATATTCAGTGATTCAGTCTATTTACAAAAAACATCTTTAAAAAATCGAATAAAACTTCAGTAAACATTTCTTCGATTTGCTTTGATATGAAATGACCACTGTCAATATGGATAAAGTATACTTTTAAAAGATAAACTAGCTATTTGCTGCTGTTAAAGTAAGACGAGCTCTTTAACGTTAAAGTATAGTTTATGTCCTTTAGAATTAACAAAAAGTCGATTCTCGTTTTATACTCAATATTTAGAGTCGACTCCCATTCTAAAATTGATTAAGAGTAGGTTTTAAATGTTTAAAATTTTGCGCCAGTCTTTTATAGTACTTAAAGCTAATACAAGTTAGATTGGATAGATTGATGTTACAAATGAGTGATAAAAAAAAATTAAAATAAAGAGCTAATAATTACAAAAATAGTAAAAATAATATAATAATACAAGCAAAAACAAAAAAAAATTTAATGATAATAATAAAGAGATATTGAAGACAGGTATAAGAATTTTAATTTACTTTTGATTTCATTTTAATCAAGTTAGACAACTCTTCTTCTAACAGAACCTAAGCGAATTTGCGTTGAACAACCCTTAGGCTAGCCGCGCACTAGCAATTTTTAGTTGCGAAACTGTTTGGTTACTTATAGAAAACAGATGAACTGTTTGGTTGAATGTCCGTGAATTTGCAGATAATTATATGTTCAATAAAATGGCGAACTTATTTTAGGCAATCGTTTAGTTTGTATCAAAACACAAACTTTTTAGTTGCTCGAACCAAGCAGTTTCGCAACTAAAAGTTGCTAGTGCGCGGCTAGCCTTAATTTGACAGATACACAACTCACACAATTACAAAAACACAAAAAATAAAATGCACGACTGGATCGCACGAACTTGCTCTTATGTAAAAGTACTTTGGAATTTAAGATACAGAAAAATATAAAACATGGATTTAATGAGATAATAATGTTCAAATGCATAAAATTGCCGTCTGGTTTCCGGAAAAGTATAAATTTATGCAAATAAACCTTAAAAAATCGTTTTATTATTAAATAAATTTTTTATATAAGAAATTTCTCTAAAATTTTTCTAAAAAAAAATGTGGGATGCGGATTTTAAGTATTTAATAATATTGGTTTTAGGAAATAATTTCAAAAAATAATCGTTCATAGGTTTTGAAGATATTGATTTAAATTTTTTTTTTTTTTTTAAAACCCAATAAATATTTTTTCGAATATTTTTATATACAATATTATTTTAAACTTAAGGGGACTCCTGCTAAAAATTTTGGGTTAAAATCCTTAGAGCCGTTAATGAGAAAGTCGAAAATTAAAAAAACGGGTCTATGGCAGGTACCCCTAATAACATTTTGCCCCAAAATTTTTTTTACCAAAATGTAGTCCATGTCCATAATATCACACTTAATTTTTTTTTATCGAAATCGTTAGAGCCGTTTTCGAGATAAATAAGATTTTGCATTACGGGTGTATGGGGGGTACCGTTAGTTTTGGAGCTAAAAAAAAATTTCAATTTCTCCTCTAGGGAATCACCGAAGACCCTTAACTACCGAGATTGAAAGAAATAGGTCTAGGGGTTTAGGCTGTAGTGAGAGGTACAGACATACAGACACACTGAATCATGTTTTTTGTGTACTAAATTTTCCTTAAAATTTTTATAAAAAAAATTGATATGCAAATTGTTAGTATTTAATAAAATACATTTTTAAACGTAATTTAAAAATTTAATCGTGTATCGGTTTTCAAGATATTGAATTTTCAAAAAAAAATTTTTATTATTTTTTTAAAAATCCAAAAACTATTTTTTCGAAAAAATTTTTAGTTTATATTTTTTCAAATGTAAAGCAGCTCTTGCATAAAAATTTTGATTAAAATCGTTAGAGCCGTTGGTGAGAAATTCGAAAATCAAAAAAACCGTTCTATGACAGGTACCCCTAATAACATTTCCCCCCAAATTTTTTTTTCACCAAAATATAGTCCATGTCCATGGTATCACACCTAATTTTTTTTATCAAAATCGTTAGAGCCGTTTTCGAGATAAATAAGATTTTGCATTACGGGTGTATGGGGGGTACCCTTAGTTTTGGAGCTAAAAAAAAAATTTCAATTTTTTCTCTAGGGAATCACCGAAGACTCTTAACTACCGAGATTGAAAGAAATAGGTCCAGTGGTTTAGGCTGTAGTGAGAGGTACAGACATACAGACACACTGAAACATGTTTTTTGTGTACTAAATTTTCCTTAAAATTTTTATAAAAAAAATTGATATGCAAATTATTAGTATTTAATAAAATACATTTTAAAACGTAATTTAAAAATTTAATCGTGTATCGGTTTTTAAGATATTGAATTTTCAAAAAAAAAATTGTATTATTTTTTTAAAAATCCAAAAACTATTTTTTCTAAAAAATTTTTAATTTATATTTTTTCAAATGCAAAGCAGCTCCTGCATAAAAATTTTGGTTAAAATCGTTAGAGCCGTTGGTGAGAAATTCGAAAATCAAAAAAACCGTTCTATGACAGGTACCCCTAATAACATTTCCCCCCAAATTTTTTTTTGACCAAAATGTAGTTCATATCCATAATATCACAATCGTTAGAGCCGTTTTCGAGATAAATAAGATTTTGCATTACGGGTGTATGGGGGGTACCCTTAGTTTTGGAGCTAAAAAAAAAAAAAAAAATTTCAATTTCTCCTCTAGGGAATCACCGAAGACCCTTAACCACCGAAATTGAAAGAAATAGGTCCAGTGGTTTAGGCTGTAGTGAGAGGTACAGACATACAGACACACTGAAACATGTTTTTTTGTGTACTAAATTTTCCTTAAAATTTTTATAAAAAAAATTGATATGCAAATTGTTAGTATTTAATAAAATACATACATTTTAAAACGTAATTTAAAAATTTAATCGTGTATCGGTTTTCAAAATATTGAATTTTCAAAAAAAAAATTGTATTATTTTTTTTAAAATCCAAAAACTACTTTTTCGAAAAAATTTTTAATTTATATTTTTTCAAATGCAAAGCAGCTTTTGCATAAAAATTTTGGTTAAAATCGTTAGAGCCGTTGGTGAGAAATTCGAAAATCAAAAAAACCGTTCTATGACAGGTACCCCTAATAACATTTCCCCCCAAATTTTTTTTTGACCAAAATGTAGTCCATGTTTATAATATCACACTTAATTTTTTTTATCGAAATCGTTAGAGCCGTTTTCGAGATAAATAAGATTTTGCATTACGGGTGTATGGGGGGTACCCTTAGTTTTGGAGCTAAAAAAAAAATTTCAATTTCTCCTCTAGGGAATCACCGAAGACCGTTAACTACCGAGTTTCAAGAAAATACCTCCAGTAGTTTAGGCTGTAGTTCGAGGTACAGACATACAGACATACAGACATACAGACAGACAGATGGAATTGTCGGACCCACTTTTTTCGTCTTCGCTATCATCGTAATGTCAACTTTGATCAAAATCTCGAGTTCGATTTTTTTTCCAAATGCAGAACTTGCCCTATAGTACCTATATCGCAAGTAAAAAGGAAAAAGAACAGACAACCAGTGTTGTTCCATGTAGACAAAAAATGTAGACTACACGATTGTCTACGTGTAGACAATTCAATGTATACAATTCCTGATTGTCTACATGCCAATGTCAACAATGTAGACAATGTAGACATTCAATTTTTCTTATTATGTTTCGTCTAATAAATCAGAGCTCGAGCCAAAATCATTGTCATCAATCAAAATAATCATAGAGACATCGCCGGATTAAGATGTCGCAGGTGATTGGGATTGCTTACAGGCATTGCTTTCGTAAATGAATGTGAAGGCATTATTATTAGGATATGAATATGCTTTTTTTAACAAATTTTTATTTACCTGTACAGTATTTTGTAGATTTTTGTTGCACACTGTACAATATGCTACAAATTTGTTATTGTTTTCCATTAAAAGAACACCTAGGTGATGGAAACCTTTATTTTTTCGTCGACCAATATTTGAATAAAAACTCAAATTAACACCTGAAATTTTCTTAAATGAAGTAAACAATGTGACAGAGAAATCAAGAATGACAGATTGGCTGGCATGCTTTGTCTACATTGTCGACACCATAGTCGACATTGTCTACATTGTCGACACAATTGTCTACGCATTAATGTAGACAATCAAAGTCGACACGTAGAGGAACAACACTGCAGACAACTTCAAACCAAATGATTTTTCGCCGAAAAAAGTGCATTTTATATACTACCACGGTACAGATTTTGATTGTTTATAAGTTATTTACATTATTCTAGATGGAAATAAAGTATAAATCGCAAATTCACAGCATAAAAATTCAATTTGTTGTTGCAAAGTGCGGATTCATTTTGCTATACCTACTCGTCTCGGTCGACGTGCATAAATAAGATAAGTACATACCATATGTACATTTGTATGTAAGATTTGTTAATCGTAGAACACTTTCGTACGATTGTTTGGAATTTATAATATTCAGTGATTTACAAAGAACATCTTTAAAAAATCGAATAAAACATCAGTAAACATTTTTTCTTCGATTTGCTTTGGTATATAATGTAATGACCATTGTCAATATGGATAAAGTATACTTTTAAAAGATAAAATAGCTATTTGCTACTGTTAAAGTAAGACGAGCTCTTTAACGTTGAAGTATAGTTTATGTCCTTTAAAATTAACAAAAAGTCGGTTCTCGTTTTATACTCAATATTTACAGTCGACTCCCATTCTAAAATTGATTTAGAGTAGGTTTTAAATGTTTAAAATTTTGCGCCATTGCTTTGATGCCGACGTGTCTGGGTATCCATAAAAGTTTTAGTTTATCCTTGTTTGCAGTGAGTTTATCTCTTATGCGTCGGATGGTTGGTGAGTTGTTGTTTATGTTCTTTAGAGCATTAAGTGTGGAGAGGCTATCCGTGCATATAATTGTTTTTTGGCTGCTGCTTGATTTTGTTGGTGAGAGGATTGCACTTGCTTCGGCGGATAAAAGAGATGAAATATCTGGAAGTATACTTTTATAAAGTATATGTTCCGATCCATCAACTACTGCAAAAGCGGTACCATATTCGTTTGTTGTGCCGTCGGTATAAACAAAATACCAATTTTCATCTTTATACTTGGCGGTTAGTTCTCAAAAAGCAGATCTATAGGTTTATTTGCTGGTCGAGGTTTTAGGTAGCTTATTGAGATTGAGCTTTGTGTCAGGAACCATGGGGGATATGTTGAATCTTTGGTTGTGTTGAAGGTTATTGGAAATCAAGTTGTTTTGCGAATGAGATTATATTATTTATTGTTGAGGGACATTTAGGTGTTCTTTTGCGATTCAGTGTTTGTTTTGCAGCTTGTGTACTTGTGTAATTGGAGAATTGCGTGTAGATGTAATTTTAAATAAAAGCTGTGCAGTAACCATGTTGTATCTTTGTTCTATAGTAGGTAGGTCGGATTCAATCAACATGTTCATAATTGGAGTTGTTCTGAATGCTCTGATTGCGAGTCTTATTGCTGAGTTGTATTTTGGTTTGAAAAGTTGAAGAGAAGATTTGGAGCATTTACCATATATTGGAAGTCCATAGTCTATTTTCGATAGAATAATTGATTTTATAATTCTTAAAACTGTATGAGTATGTGAACAGCTAGATTTATTTGTTAGATATTTAATAATATTTGTCTTGGTAGCTAAGTTTTTTTAAGATATATACAATGGTTCTTAAAATTAAATTTATTGTCAAAAATGACGCCAAGAATACTTAAGTAGTCTACATTACGAATATCGATATTATTAAATTTTACATTTATGTTTTTTGGCAATTTGTTTTACGGCATATATGTATGTAGGATATTGCTTTTATCAAATGATACGGTCGATCCTGATTTTTTACACAAGGTATCGATGTCTGTAAAAATATAATAGAAATAATCAATAATTTTTGGAATTTCTTTGGTTTTCACAAGAATAATAAGATCGTCTGCATACAAGGAGTGCCGTACTGTTTGGTATTTAGATAATATGTCACTAATTTCATTAAAGGCTATAATGAAAATTATCACTGAAAGTGGTGATCCTTGGGGGATACCATTTTCGAGGTTGTTGAGAGACGAATATTCATTGTTTACCCTGGTACGGAATTTCCTGTTTGTTAGGAACGATTTGATGTAACCAAAAATTTTTGGTCCTACTTTCCATTTTTTTAATTGGTTTAAAATAATGTGAATCCCAATTCTATTGGAAGCCTTTTCAAAGTCGATTGATAGAATTGAAATGTGATTTTTAGTTGAAAGCGATGTTGCAATATATTCATCGATATATGTATAAAAGAGCGTCAGTTGTGCTACGTCCTTGTTTAAAAACAACTTGATTTTTGCTAGTTAGGTTATTTTTTTCGATGAACCACTGGACTCTCTTAGCTATTATTTTTTCTAAAAGTTTCTTCATGCAAGGGAGCAGGGATATTGGGCGATAGCCATTTATATCAAGAGGATTTTTTTTTGGTTTTGGTAATGGTATGATAGTAGTTGTTTTCCACGTTTGTGGTATAATACCCTCACCAAAGATGTGGTTATAAAGGGATACGATACGTAATTTGAATGGCAATGGACTGTTTTTTAGCATTGGATACGATATCCGATCAAAACCGGGTGTTTTGCCTTTAACTAGGTAAAGGCAGTTTTCCAGTTCAGTTAAACGGATTGGTAAATCAATTAGTTTTGCCTAAGGAGATGTGTCCGAGATGGGTTGGTACGTTTCCATTGAATGGTACTTGGCTTGTAAAAATTCTAAAGAGAAGTTACTATCATCAGATTGCTTAGCCCAACAGCTGGCAAAATATTTGCAATGTCTGAGGATTCAGAAAGTGTCTGTGAGTCAGTTTTAATAATTTTAATGGAGTATGGTGCGTAATTACCCGTGAGGGTTTTAATATCACACCAGAGTTTTCTGGGTGAGGAGTCAGGTCTGATGTTATTAGTAAATGTCTCAAAGCAGATTTTTTTAGCAATCTTCGCGCCTTTACGAAAACGGACGTTGGCTTTGCGGTAATCTATAAGATTAGCATCTGTCGGACGTCTTTTAAACAATTTCCAGGCATTTTGTTTGTTGGTCCTTAAATCGCTTATTTCTTTGTTCCACCAAGGGACGTGCTTTTTATTGAAATTATTGCGAGACTGTGGGATTGAATTATTTGCTGCATTTTTAATGGTCTTGATAAATCTAGCTGCCTCTTGATGTATGTTTGGTGAAACTTGTCTTGAGGACATAGATTTCAGAATGTTTGCATTGAATAGATCCCAGTTGGCTTTGTCAGTTTGAAATTTTGGACGAAATTTATTAGCGTTATTTTGTGGAAGCAGTGTTATGGTTCTTACTATCGGGAAGTGATTGCTCCCACATAAATCTGAAAGGACTGACCAGGTTGTTAATGGGTATAATTGAGTTAGTGATTTATGAGTTGAAAAATTTGTGGGGCTACCGTTGTTAAGTATTATAAGATTTGAATTTGTTAAAAAACTTTCAAGAATTTTACCTCTAATATTGCTACTATAGGCGCCCCATAACGGACTCCAACTATTAAAGTCACCGGTTTGAAAGCCATTGACAATTTGATCTAATTCGGAAGCAGAGAATGTTTGGTCTGGGGGATATACATATCGTCGCTGTAGATCGAATACCTCGTAACCCAGAAAAGTCGATTTTTCAGGAGAGACAAAAAACTTATTATCAAATCAATGAGAGGCAATGAGAGACGTGTTGTTAATTATGCGCGTGGCTCTGCAATTATAGTTTTTAGGTTCACAGGATATTTTTCATTAGATCCGGAATTTTTTTCACAATATAATTGCATCAGTACCTAAAAATCGGTTTTTTCTGGGTTACGAGGTATTCGATCTACAGCGAGGATATGTATAAACTTATTATCGTCATTTTAATTTTTAATTCCATTTCAACGGCTATTGGAGATAAATTGGAGTTTATTTGGATTTGTTTGTGATAAATTGATTTGTGTACTAGAAGACCGGTCCCCTGCTTAGCCGTGGCATTCGCGGGGAGATTATGAAAGTATGTACTGTTTTGTTTAGGAGAGTAATTTGTGAAATTGTTTGGATCTGAATTGAATGGTATGAGGGTTTCTTGAAGTGAAATGACTGTTGGATTGTGATCTTTTATTAATAGTTGCAGCTCATGGTAGTTATTTAAAAAACCGTTCATATTCCATTGTAGAACTTTGACTATAATATAATGAAAAAGGCCCTTAGATACGATACCGGTGTATTTTTACTTGTTATATATACTGTGCAAAGGGTAAGAAAAAAAAAAGATTTAAAATTAAATATTTTTGTTTAAGGTGAGCTGGTTTTGTAGGCGTAGAGCCTTATTTCAGGCCGTGCGACATGTGCAGGAAAAAAAATCTCTGCTCACGTCGCACGTCCGGAAACGCGGCTTTTGTTTTAATATACTTATTAATTAATTGGTTAGGTCTTGTTTTCATCGTTAGACGATGGGTTTATATAATATTTATTCATATTAATAAGATTTGAGGTTAAAAGAAATATTTTGTATTTTAAAGTTCGCGAAAAAAAAACAAATCTTTTGGTTTTTCTTTTAATCGACCTTTATTTTTTTGAATCCAACTTAAGACTAACTTATTGAATATCTTTTACAAATTATTATACCTACGAAACTTAATACATAATAATTTGCTTGTCAGCAATTTGGTACACATGAAATACATTTTATGAATGTGCTTGTCAGCAATTTGGTGCATTTGAAATACATTTCATAAAATTCATCGGAATTGTTTGTTTGATGTGATTAGTTGCAAAATGAAGAGTAATGAAAAGAGTTGTTGGGATGCGGAATTGATCCCGGTAGTAAAATAGAAAAAAGAAAAATACCAAATGCAGAAATAATAACACAGTAGAAAATTAAAATAATCAAAATTTATTATTTCTTATACTTAGCGACGATGTCTTACCTCGGAGAGGGTTAGTAGAAAAAAGAGAATGAATAAAAGTAAAAGGGCCACAGGAAGCATCGTTTGACTAGGTTATCACACGATAACAGATGTATTTGCAAGTCAAACTGCCCCCTGCGGTTTCATAACGTAAAATAAAGTTAAAGCTGATAACAAAATAAAGGTAGATAATGTAGTTTATTTTTGGCTTAAACATTGCCGCCCGCCTTGCAGTAATATAACTGCAAAAATTCGCTCGTCTTACTTTAACAGTAGCAAATAGCTAGTTTATCTTTTAAAAGTATACTTTATCCATATTGACAATGGTCATTACATTATATACCAAAGCAAATCGAAGAAAAAATGTTTACTGATGTTTTATTCGATTTTTTAAAGATGTTCTTTGTAAATCACTGAATATTATAAATTCCAAACAATCGTACGAAAGTTTCTACGATTAACAAATCTTACATACAAATGTACATATGGTATGTACTTATCTTATTTATGCACGTCGACCGAGACGAGTATAGCAAAATGAATCCGCACTTTGCAACAACAAATTGAATTTTTATGCTGTGAATTTGCGATTTATACTTTATTTCCATCTAGAATAATGTAAATAACTTATAAACAATCAAAATCTGTACCGTGGTAGTATATAAAATGCACTTTTTTCGGCGAAAAATCATTTGGTTTGAAGTTGTCTGTTCTTTTTCCTTTTTACTTGCGATATAGGTACTATAGGGCAAGTTCTGCATTTGGAAAAAAAATCGAACTCGAGATTTTGATCAAAGTTGACATTACGATGATAGCGAAGACGAAAAAAGTGGGTCCGACAATTCCATCTGTCTGTCTGTATGTCTGTATGTCTGTATGTCTGTATGTCTGTACCTCGAACTACAGCCTAAACTACTGGAGGTATTTTCTTGAAACTCGGTAGTTAAGGGTCTTCGGTGATTCCCTAGAGGAGAAATTGAAATTTTTTTTTTAGCTCCAAAACTAAGGGTACCCCCCATACACCCGTAATGCAAAATCTTATTTATCTCGAAAACGGCTCTAACGATTTCGATAAAAAAAATTAAGTGTGATATTATAAACATGGACTACATTTTGGTCAAAAAAAAATTTGGGGGGAAATGTTATTAGGGGTAAGGTAGGGGGGCCAAATAAGGCCCTGTTCCCAATAAGGCCCACTTGTCAGAAAACACAGAAACGAACAAATAACGGGACTTTTTTTGCTTTGCATATTTAAACCATGTCTACAAGAACACATACAAAGGAAAAAAAAGCCAGCTGCGCGATTCAGGTCTTGACCTATAGTTCAATGAAGTTCGTCTGGGGGTGAAGAACTACCAAATTATAAAAAAGTAGTGTGTTTTGTGTTCTTTTTTTACAAATTAAAACCAAGTAAGTACCTGTTTTTGATTTTTCCCGTATAATATATAATATTTTGAGTAAATTACCACAATTGTTTGTAAAAAATGTTTGATCGTTAGTTTTAAATAATTTTTTTTTTAAGTCTTGCATGTTCCTAATAAGGCCCACAAAAATAAGGGATGGGCCTTATTGGGCACACACAAATTTGCTTTTAATTTATTGGGTTTTATATT
Source organism: Chrysotoxum bicinctum (assembly GCA_911387755.1). NCBI lineage: Eukaryota > Metazoa > Arthropoda > Insecta > Diptera > Syrphidae > Chrysotoxum > Chrysotoxum bicinctum. Next base: position 120,003,650 of record OU426987.1, read on the forward strand.
ATATTTTTAATGTGTTTCAGACCAAATGCCAACTTTTCCCAAAAAAGAGCTTCTAATAGAACAGTAACCAACATAAAAAACGCGTTGCAGGTTAAAGAATATTTTAGTTTTATTTTTTTACGAAGAAGTGAAGTTTAAATTTTTTTTGTTTAAGTTTTTTGCTAAAATTAAGTTTTTTTTTTAATTTGTGTTTTTTGTTAAACTGAAGAGACTATTTTTTTTGAAATAAATTTAAAACAAAATGTTTGTTAAAAGATATTGATTTTGTGTGTGTGTTTTTACTTGCGAAAATCTTAAGGAAACTGAGTGGGCCTTATTAAGACCCCATGGGCCTTATTAAGAACAACGTAAGCTTTTTTTAAATGTCAAAAAAATGAACTTTTCAATTTAACGAAAACAATAAAATCTATGTTTTCATGTAGATAAAATGACAAAGAATCGTAAACTTTTAAGTTTACTCGGATACTCTCAAAAATCTAGCAGATATTTCGAAAAATCCGTTAGGTGGGCCTTATTTGGCCCCCCTACCTTACCTGTCATAGAACGGTTTTTTTTGATTTTCGAATTTCTCACCAACGGCTCTAACGATTTTAACCAAAATTTTTATGCAAAAGCTGCTTTGCATTTGAAAAAATATAAACTAAAAATTTTTTCGAAAAAGTAGTTTTTGGATTTTAAAAAAAATAATACAATTTTTTTTTTGAAAATTCAATATTTTGAAAACCGATACACGATTAAATTTTTAAATTACGTTTTAAAATGTATGTATTTTATTAAATACTAACAATTTGCATATCAATTTTTTTTATAAAAATTTTAAGGAAAATTTAGTACACAAAAAAACATGTTTCAGTGTGTCTGTATGTCTGTACCTCTCACTACAGCCTAAACCACTGGACCTTTTTCTTTCAATTTCGGTGGTTAAGGGTCTTCGGTGATTCCCTAGAGGAGAAATTGAAATTTTTTTTTTAGCTCCAAAACTAAGGGTACCCCCCATACACCCGTAATGCAAAATCTTATTTATCTCGAAAACGGCTCTAACGATTGTGATATAATGGATATGAACTACATTTTGGTCAAAAAAAAATTTGGGGGGAAATGTTATTAGGGGTACCTGTCATAGAACGGTTTTTTTGATTTTCGAATTTCTCACCAACGGCTCTAACGATTTTAACCAAAATTTTTATGCAGGAGCTGCTTTGCATTTGAAAAAATATAAATTAAAAATTTTTTCGAAAAAATAGTTTTTGGATTTTTAAAAAAATAATACAATTTTTTTTTTGAAAATTCAATATCTTAAAAACCGATACACGATTAAATTTTTAAATTACGTTTTAAAATGTATTTTATTAAATACTAATAATTTGCATATCAATTTTTTTTATAAAAATTTTAAGGAAAATTTAGTACACAAAAAACATGTTTCAGTGTGTCTGTATGTCTGTACCTCTCACTACAGCCTAAACCACTGGACCTATTTCTTTCAATCTCGGTAGTTAAGAGTCTTCGGTGATTCCCTAGAGGAGAATTTGAAATTTTTTTTTTAGCTCCAAAACTAAGGGTACCCCCCATACACCCGTAATGCAAAATCTTATTTATCTCGAAAACGGCTCTAACGATTTTGATAAAAAAAAATTAGGTGTGATACTATGGACATGGACTATATTTTGGTGAAAAAAAAATTTGGGGGGAAATGTTATTAGGGGTACCTGTCATAGAACGGTTTTTTTGATTTTCGAATTTCTCACCAACGGATCTAAGGATTTTAACCAAAATTTTTATGCAAGAGCTGCTTTGCATTTTAAAAAATATAAACTAAAAATTTTTTCGAAAAAATAGTTTTGGGATTTTTAAAAAAATAATAAAAAATTTTTTTTGAAAATTCAATATCTTGAAAACCGATACACGATTAAATTTTTAAATTACGTTTAAAAATGTATTTTATTAAATACTAACAATTTGCATATCAATTTTTTTTATAAAAATTTTAAGGAAAATTTAGTACACAAAAAACATGATTCAGTGTGTCTGTATGTCTGTACCTCTCACTACAGCCTAAACCCCTAGACCTATTTCTTTCAATCTCGGTAGTTAAGGGTCTTCGGTGATTCCCTAGAGGAGAAATTGAAATTTTTTTTTTAGCTCCAAAACTAACGGTACCCCCCATACACCCGTAATGCAAAATCTTATTTATCTCGAAAACGGCTCTAACGATTTCGATAAAAAAAAATTAAGTGTGATATTATGGACATGGACTACATTTTGGTAAAAAAAAATTTTGGGGCAAAATGTTATTAGGGGTACCTGCCATAGACCCGTTTTTTTTAATTTTCGACTTTCTCATTAACGGCTCTAAGGATTTTAACCCAAAATTTTTAGCAGGAGTCCCCTTAAGTTTAAAATAATATTGTATATAAAAATATTCGAAAAAATATTTATTGGGTTTTTTAAAAAAAAAAAAAATTTAAATCAATATCTTCAAAACCTATGAACGATTATTTTTTGAAATTATTTCCTAAAACCAATATTATTAAATACTTAAAATCCGCATCCCACATTTTTTTTTAGAAAAATTTTAGAGAAATTTCTTATATAAAAAATTTATTTAATAATAAAACGATTTTTTAAGGTTTATTTGCATAAATTCATACTTTTCCGGAAACCAGACGGCAATTTTATGCATTTGAACATTATTATCTCATTAAATCCATGTTTTATATTTATATGTATCTTAAATTCCAAAGTACTTTTACATAAGAGCAAGTTCGTGCGATCTAGTCGTGCATTTTATTTTTTTGTGTTTTTGTAGTTGTGTGAGTTGTGTATCTGTCAAATTAAGGCTAGCCGCGCACTAGCAACTTTTAGTTGCGAAACTGCTTGGTTCGAGCAACTAAAAAGTTTGTGTTTTGATACAAACTAAACGATTGCCTAAAATAAGTTCGCCATTTTATTGAACATATAATTATCTGCAAATTCACGGACATTCAACCAAACAGTTCATCTGTTTTCTATAAGTAACCAAACAGTTTCGCAACTAAAAATTGCTAGTGCGCGGCTAGCCTAAGGGTTGTTCAACGCAAATTCGCTTAGGTTCTGTTAGAAGAAGAGTTGTCTAACTTGATTAAAATTATGAAAAAGTTAGACAAAGTCTCCAAGCTAAACGACTGCTTTAAGTAGAGCCGATTTTATTGCTTAAACGAGAACTCTTTAAAATGTTGCGCCATTAAATCTAGATAAGCTTATTTAATTTCATAAACTTGTATAAATATATCCTATTTTATTCATATTTTTAGCTGATAGTCCCGGTAGCTATAGCTTTAAATTGTATTATTTTGTAATTAATTACACTGTAATAAATATAATAATAATAATAATAATATAATTTTTTTTTAATAGATTGAAAGTATTCTTCTTCTACTGGGCTTATACCAACATGACGTTACACTTACAAACCGTTTATCAGGAGGACAAAAGAAAAGATTATCAATTGCAATGGAGCTGATCAACAATCCAACAATCATGTTTTTGGATGAGCCCACAACGTATGAATGAATCACATATAAATCTGAAGATTCGTCATTAAATATTTCTAATTTCTTAGTGGATTAGACAGCAGCTCATGCTCCAAGGTATTACAACTCTTAAAAAAATTGGGATCCCAAGGAAGAACGATCATTTGCACAATTCATCAGCCAACTGCAAGGCTGTTCGAAGAATTTAACCAAGTTTACGTTCTGTCAAAAGGGTATTGCGTCTACCAGGGTAGTACGAAAAATATAGTACCATTTTTACAAACAGTACGATTACCATGTCCCATGTACCATAATCCAGCAGATTATAGTAAGTTTTATTTATAAATTATTATTATTTCCTTAAAACTAACAAATTATTATAGTAATTGAGCTTGCATGTGGCGAATATGGTAATGATAAGGTCGATATTCTGAAAGCAGCCACACAAAATGGAACAATTTTGGTATGGTTGGATAAGTCGGACGAAATTTTAAATGCTGAAGCCTTAATAAAAAAATATCCCATACAAAAAAGAGCCAACACGAAATCTCTTGAGGATACTACTTTCTGGAACCAGTTGGATGTTTTGATCAAGAGGGGATTTATTAAAACTAAGAGGGATACAACTCTGACACATTTGCGAATTGCTGTGAACCTGTTTATGGCGGTGATTTTAGGACTTCTTTACTATAAGGCTGGCAATGAGGGATCAAGGGTTTTGGATAACTATAATCTGCTTTTCGCAATATTAATGCATCACTCAATGACAACAATGATGCTCACTGTACTAACTTGTTTGTAATCGCAGTTTTAGTTATTGATATTTTATTAAAATAACGCTTTTATTTTAGTTCCGATTGAGATGTCAATATTATTAAAAGAACATTTTAACAGGTGGTACTCATTGAAAGCTTATTATGCTTCAATAACAATACTGGACCTACCACTTTCAGTAAGTTTACTTCTTTTCTTTTTTTTTTAAATATAATAAATTTGCTATTATGATGGCTTGTGAAGAACCTTATCCATTTCCGTGTGAGTAATGAAAGTCTACAGGAAAGGTTAAGATGAGCACATCTTTTTGGTGACAAGAGATACTTTTGGAGAATTTGTCACTGTCTCATAAAAGAGCAGTACACACAAAAATGTGTTTGGGTTTAGTACTAATCATTATGGCAAGGGGGATCATAGTCTCTTAATTTCCTAATGTTATTTGAGAGTTATAAAAGTTGAAAAATGTATTAAAGTTATAAAGAAAATCTGAACATTGTTTTGTCAGAATTCAAACAAGAGGTGTCAGGGTCTGTTACGCACTTTGAAAACAATGGCATTGTATATACGAAATTTAAAAAAAAATTACTAATTCAAGTTTGTTGCCTCTACGAACTCGAGAGTAATCGAAAAAAAATGGGATGCTATAACTCACTGCCACTACTGCTCGTAACAATAAATAGAAAACGATTTTGATGTGTGAAGTCTAGCGCTAGATTGATAACCAGTTGGTTTTAAAAAGTTAGGATAAGTTAAGACTTTAAGAGGTAGATGTTGTTTAGTTAAATTAATGCACACAATATAAGAACAGTTACGCAAACAACAGCCCTTGAAATCTAAATGATAATTTATTAAAACTATTTAGTGATAAGGATAACGCTAGCGATCTGAAAATTGAAATACCTTTCTTTCAACTGGTATTGTTTATTTTGGAAGTAATGAGTGATAAACGAAAAAGGTAATTACAAATAAATTTTATGTTTTTTTTTATGTGCTCTTTCGTCACGTGCAGCTAAACACTGACATACAGTGATCCACTGCGTACAACGATAACATCAGAAAAAAGAGGCATTGCTCACAAAATGTAAGTGATAAATTTTACTTGTAAGTAAATTTCAATAAAACAATGTTAAAAGGATCAATTTATTCAAAAATAAGTTCAATATTTGTATGTATTTTTATTTATAAATAACAAAAAAATTTGTTAAATTCGTTCTACAAAAGATTCCGTTCAAAAAATAATATTATTTCAATACACACTGTGCAAATAACTGTTGGTTCACCTAAACGGCTCGGCTGATTTTCTTTAAACTTGCTAGATATCATTTTGAAATGTTTCTCGCCACATGTTTTTTTGTTTTATGACCAAAAATAACTGTACTATACTACCAAAATGTAAATGGACTTCGGACAAAGACCAACATGGTCTACAAAAATATAAACAATCTACCACACGATGTCATTATATTAACTGAAACCTGGCTAAACACTTCTATTCTTGACTCGGAGCTTTTTGATGCTTCCTATCAAATCTTCAGGCGCGATCGCCATGACAACGACATCTCTGACAATGTAGGAGGAGGAATTCTTTTCGCCATCAAAGACTCGCATACTTGCTACCTGATTGACGATTTTCGATCCCTGGGTATCGAAGTAATTTGTATAAAAATTAAGTTGGTATCCGGATATTTGTTTATTGTATCGACTTACATACCTCCGAGTTCTAACAATGACATTTATGAAAAATTTAACGACTGTATAGAAAGCCTATATGTTCTTTTGGAGCCGGAAGATGAGATTTTGATTGTAGGTGACTTCAACTTGCCGAATCTAAATTGGATACAAATTGATGACGACAATTTCTACCTTCCAATTAACGCGTCTAGCTCAAATGAGCTTACTATGATAGATGGTATGTCTTCGTGTGGTCTTAATCAGTTTAATGGAGTGAAAAATCGTTTGGGAAGAACAATCGATTTAGTTTTTTTCTCCGATACAGTTTGTGCTGAAACTGCAGTACTAGCTTCTGCTGTTAAACTATTAGAAGAAGATCGACATCATCCTGCTTTAGATATTGCACTTAATTTAAATATGTCTTCTCCAAATAATAATTATTCTTATGACAAACTTGAAGTTAACTTTTGCAAGTGTAACTTTGTAAATTTGTTTGAATTGTTAAATACCATCGACTGGAACCAATTATTTCTAAATTTAAATATTGATGATATGTGTAACGTTTTTTACAATACACTCTTTGACTGTTTCAGTAAAACTATTCCATTTAAAAAAGCTCATAAAAACGCGCAGGCACCACCATGGTTCGATTCTGATGTCAAAAATTTAAAAAACAAAAGAAACAAAGCTTGGGTAAAATATAATCAAACAAGAACGGATGATGATTATAGAACGTTTCTTATTCTTAAGCAATTATTTAACGAATATTCAAACTCTTTATATGAAGAGTATATTCATAAAATTGAAACTGATCTTAAATCTAATCCAGATAATTTCTGGAAGTTTGTCAACCGTAAGAAAAAAACTTGTGGATACCCTAATTCTATGTCAAATTCAACATCATCTAGTCATGAACCAAAAGTCATTGCAAACATATTTGCAAGCTATTTCAAAGAAGCGTTTCATGAATCACACACAGTAAACTCTTCTTGTTCTTTTTCTTCAGTTTTAAACTTTCAACATCTAAATAATATTAATTTTGAAATAAGTGAACATACTGTTGCACAAAACATATTGCATCTAGAAGAGTGTTTTAGTCCTGGTCCTGATGGTGTGCCATCCTCTATTTTGAAAAAATGTGTCTCTTATTTGTCGTATCCTTTATGCGTTCTTTTTAACACGTCCTTAAAAAGTTCGCTTTTTCCAATTATCTGGAAAAGCTCATTTATCATTCCAATACACAAAAAAGGTCCTAAAAATGAAATTTTGAACTACCGACCTATTGCTAAGCTATCTGTGATACCTAAACTGTTTGAGTCTATCGTATGTAGTGTCCTTACATTTCATTGTAGTTCAATTATTTGTGATAACCAGCATGGTTTTGTCAAAAAACGGTCTACTGTTACTAATTTGTTTAATTTTACGTCCTTTTGTTTAGATGTTTTTGAGAAACGTGAACAAGTAGATTGTGTATTTACTGATTTTAGTAAAGCGTTTGACAAGTTGTGTCATAAAACACTTATTTTTAAACTGTCTCGTCAAGGTTTAAACGATAATTTCTTAAATTGGATTTCATCATACTTAAAAAATAGACAATATAGTGTAATATTTCGTAATGAATGTTCGAGTCCGTTTATTGTGAACTCTGGTGTACCCCAGGGTAGCCATCTAGGCCCAATTTTATTTATTTTAATTATAAATGACTTGATTTCGATTATAAAAAATTCGTCTGTCCTTATATATGCTGATGACATTAAACTTTTCAAAAGAATTAACTCTACATCTGACTGCCTACTTTTACAAGAAGACTTAATATTATTTAGGGAATGGTGCAATAAAAATCGTCTTGTTTTGAATGTTGACAAATGTAAAACCATGAGTTTTACACGCAAGAAAGTTCCAATTATTTTTGATTACATGTTTGATTCTTGTCCCTTAAGTAGAGTATCTGTTTTTGCTGACTTGGGAGTAGTTTTAGACTCGAAACTTACATTTACTGAGCATATTAGTTTTATTGTTAAAAAAGCAAATAGAGTCCTTGGTTTCATCAAGAGATTTGGGCGCGATTTCCGTGATCCTTATGTTCTCAAACTACTTTTTGTTTCATTTGTGAGACCAATTCTTGAATATGCCTGTGTAGTGTGGGCACCTTATTATTCTATTCATATAATGAGAATTGAAGCGATTCAGAAGAGATTCTTGCGCTTTGGCTCCGTTTTCTTCCTTGGCTTCCTGGAAACGTTCTGCCCCCTTATTCACAAAGGCTTACTTTTATTAACCTTCCTTCGTTGACTAACCATAGAAAATATTTACAATTTTGTTTTATTACGGCAATAATAAATGGAGCAATAACATCACCATCGGTTCTTGTTCGTTTTAACTTTAGTTTTAGTCGATCGAGTATACGACTCCAAAAACCACTAAATCAAATTTTTAGTAGATCGAACTATGGTGCTCATAGCCCTATCAATCAATTAATCGAAATATTTAATAAATTTTATTTTCTAATAAGTTCACCATATGACAACTTTAAAAATCTCAAATTTAAGACATTGTTTTATAGTATGGTAGTTTGGATTAAATTTTAATGTTAAGTAATTTTTAAGCATTCATTTATAAGAACTGTTCACGTTAGCATTTAACGAATTGTAATAAATAATACTTACCACATAATTTTTTTTTAATTTTATAAATAATCAGAAATTTTTCCACAGATTTAAAAAAAAAGTTCAAAAAGTTTCATATAGGCAAAGCTAGTAGTTAATGCTTGTAAAAAATTACGAAAATTGGTTACTTATGGTACCCCAATTTTGATAATTTTTTGTATGTCAAATCTCCCCAATATGTAGTTTGAATAGTATTGTATATTCAAATTCAAAAAAAAAAAAAAAAATTTGCATTAAAAAAAAACATTATTTTTTCAAAACTATATACATATTTCGAAAACTTTATGCTTGATTTTTTTAAACTTAACAATTGACGGTTTTTTATTATAATCTACAAGCCGTAAGAAAATAATAGTTTAAATAGTATTGTGTATTCAAATTTTCAAAAAAAAAAAAAAAAAAAAAAATTGGTAACATTTTTTTTTTTGATTATTTCTTACGATATATAATTCAATAAAATTTTTTGAAATTAATACTCGTATAGTACTGATTGTACCTACTATAGAACTGTATAAGTATAAATAGAACCGACAATGCAAAATTGCATTAACTAAGTCGTGAGAACATCAACCAGTCGACTCAACGTAAATTATTAAAATTGATGTTCCCACGAGTTTGGTTCTTGATTGGGATTTAACACTACATTCGCTTTTAACCCGATTTGAATGGACATTCTGTTGACCACCAAAGAGACTTGTATTATTCTCACAAATTGGCGTAGCCGCAAAACATAAACAAAATATAAACTTTATTTCTTTCTCTCCCAAACGCCGAACTTTAACTCGGCCAATTAATAGAATAAAATATTATACAGAACGTCCAAAAATTAATGAGCTAATTTATTTTTAAAACAATACAAAATATTTACCTACAATTTGATTGAGAATTTTTGTTTGCTTTTCATTTTTGAAAGTATACCCTTTGTGTATCATCATGCAAAGTATCTTGGTGTGATTCTAGATAGGAAATTAAACTGGAGTCTTAACACTAAGGAAAGAGCAAAAAAAGGAATGATTGCATTCTACTCCTGTAACAGAATCTTTGGGTAATCCTGGGGACCTAGCCCAAAAATTATCAGGTGGATGTATTTAGCGATAATCAGACCAATACAAACCTATGGTGATTTGGTATGGTGGAATGTAACGGAAAAAAGCACGAACCTCAAAACTCTGACAAAAATACAGAGACTTGCGTGCATTGGAATTACGGGTGCCATGAGATCCACACCAACGGCAGGGTTAGAGGCGATACTCAACCTGAAACCCCTAGACCTTTTCGTACAAGAATCCGCAGCATATAGCGCAAATCCAATGAAAGGTTGAGTCTACTTGACACCTGTCATACCACTAGGAAAATATGGCCTTGCTTTAACAAGCAGAGGACTGACAAAATTATGCAACTTAGTAAGAAGTTCCTTCGCTCTCTTAAGGTGTGTCCACACCAAAGAAACATTTTAGGAAACATTGTTTAAAAAACGTTTCTGAAATGTTTCCCATTTGTTTAAAAAACATTTCAGAAATATTTCTGATTTGTTTTTTTTGGTGTAGACGTTTTGAGAAACATTTCTGAAATGTTTCTTTGTTTCCCATTGTTTCCAGATTGAGTTGTCTGTAAATTTTTTTCTCGCCTGTGTTGTACTTTAAGCGCATGATTTTTTTTTCTACTTCATCTTTATCACAATTTATATTTTCGCAAATTTCAGATACATCATTGGCTTTTTTGATTTGATTTTTAAAATTTTCGTCAAGAGTGGATCCGAGCGTCCAGACCAAAGAAAACATTTCAGATACATTTCAGAAATGTTTCTCTGTTTCTGAAATGTTTTTTAAATGTTTCTGAAATGTTTCTTAAATGTTTTTGAAATGTTTAAAAAATGTTTCTTTGGTCTGGACACACCTTTACGAGCATAATTACCGGACATAATTTATTGAAATATCATAAATTTAAAATGAAAGATGACCTATGCAGAGGATGTGGTGATGAAGAGGTACATGAAGACACATCACACTTTCTCTGTCATTGCCCGTCACTATGCCACCAGAGAAGGAATTCACATATTGAACTTCGTCAATGCCTCAAAATGGCTTGACTGATTAATAGAATACATGGGTTTTATCAGGAAAGAGTGATTACACTCACGGGTAACACAAAGGATCTACATTGATCTAAGTGTGACGATAGCGACATCAATTGTCAGCCCAACAACCTAACCTAACCAGTGCCGCCGCTGGGTATTCGTGCGCCCTTGTGCAAGAACCTTAAATTGCCGTCCCATGTCTCGGGTGCACGGGGGTACTTACGTTGAATAAGTGAAAGTTTTATTTATTCTTCAGTTGAAAAATTTAAGCAAGCGTGCATTGTTGTTGTCGCGTTCCGAGCTACACCAAATTCTTATACAATGAACGTAGTCATTAAAGCATATACATACATACCTATGTACAGTTTTTGCATCTTTTTAAGATTATTTACTCTTTTTACTTGAGACTCATAGGTACTATAAGGCAAGTTATCCATTCGTAAAAAAATCGAACTCAAAATTTTGATCAAAGTTGACATTACGATGATGGCGAAGGCGAGAAAAGTGGGTCTCGAAATTTTGTCCCCACACGTTTATTTTTCTTCTTTTTTTTTAAGACCAAAATATTGTACCTGCAATACGATTATTTTAGAAATTTTATATTTTTTTCCTTAAAACACCTGCAATACGATTTTTTTTAGAAATTTTATAATTTTTTTCTTAAAGCAATGTCCAACAGATTTAAACAAAAATCAAAAAATTTAAAGAATCGATTTTGATAATTTTGTTTATGCTAAAATTTAAAATATTCCTGTGCATTAAAATTTTCAAAACTTTTTTTTTGGATTTCAATTTTTTTTTTCGAAATTCAATATTTCGAAAACCCTATGCTTGATTTTTTTTAAACTTGATAAATAAAAGTTTTCGAAAATCGTGTTTTTCTCGAAAACGTCTCCGAGAATTTTGATATATTTTTACGTTCTATAATTAAACAAAAAAAAAATTGAAATCAATATATTACTGACTGTACCGAACATAGAACTATTTTGACGATTTTTGAATTTCTCATTACCGGCTGAACGGATTTTAACGATCTCTTAATTTTCCGCCCCTAGACGTTGGCGCCCTTGTGCGCCGCACATTTTGCACATACGGTAGCGGCGGCCCTGAAACTAACCTAACCTATACCCTTTCAGCCTTATTTACTAACTCGTTTTAGCGGCGGAGTAAAGTTACTTCGACTTTACAACGGCTCTAATCCTGAAAACCTTATTTATAATGAAAATGCACGAGGAATAGCGGTGGAATAAGCTAAAACTGGTTCGTAAGAGGTTTAAGGCCGTTTTAGCATCTAAATGTCATTTTGAGATGACATCTTGTGAAATTAACAAAAAGGATAGATATTTTGCATTCATAAATTATTTATATTTTCCAAACGCTCTAACAGTTGTACGGTATTGGGAACGCAATGTGGTTGGTACATTCATTTATTGGACTTGAACTTTATACAATCCAATTTTAAATGTATCCAATATCCAATATGCATACAATGATAATACTCGTAAAATGAATAATAATGAAAATCAGCTGGGGTTTGCTTTACGTGTATAATAACCAGAGTTTTAAATTGGTGACTTTTTTTCCAGTATATTTGACATAAGGAAAGCGTAGCTAATACGGCTAACAAAATATATTATAAATAAGGATTTGTTTGACGTGGCGTAAACCCGAAGTAAGTGCTTCGGCTCGGTTTAACTATTCCGAGGTTGAACCCAGTATTAGTGAAAAATAATAAATAAGGCTGTTTGTGTTTTTTGTGCATAAATTGTGAATTAAGATGACATGCCTATTAGTGCTCGCTGTTGATAAATAACAATAAAAAAAGGAAAACAAATTTATGATTAAGTTGTGACTTTTTGTATAAAATTAAATGTGGAGAAGATTTAACCAAAACAATATTGCAACATTGAGCCGAAATACACAGAGGCTTAATAAAATTATGAGAAGACAGTTGCGGAGAGGACATAATACACATCAGAAGACTGATATCAGAACTAGCTGCCCCGAGAAACAACAGAAGGGAGCAAACTCTTAATTAAATATTTGAGATACAAGCATTTTTGAACTGCTGCAGGCAGGTTAAAGCATGCCTAACATTAGATCAGGAAACAACTATCTGACAGCTAATTCTTACTAAATTGATAGGCAATACTGACTTAGCCATGCAAAATTGCAATTACAAAACTTTTGAAGAGTTTGAAAAATTGCTTCTTAAAAAAAAAAAAGAAAAAAAAAACGTGTGGGGGATAAATTTAAAAACGTTTCACGAAAATCGGCCGAGACGTTTAGGTTGTAGTCGAACAGACGGAAAGAATTTCGAAACAAACTTTTTTCGTCTTTGCTATTATCACAATTTCAATTTTGATCAAAATCTCGAGTTCAATTTTTTTTACAAATGCATAACTTGCCTTTTAGTACCTTTAAGTCGCAAGTTAAAATGGTTCAATAATAATAAGTTTAGCGAACCTTAGCACTGATGAAATAATTTTAAATGATAACATCATTCAATTCATTCCACTAAAACATTATGTTCTAAAAAAATTAAAAAAGGTTGAAAGTGAAAGGCCACAAAAATCCACATTTTATATTAGTAATCAATTTTCAGGAATTAGTAGAGATGAAAAACGTACCAAAAATACAATACAATACAAGCTAATATCATACATATGTACCTAATATCTTCCATCTTGAAGGAGAACAACTTCCGCATACAACTACAATTCATCACAAAAGTCTAACTGAAAATAACAAAGTCCCTACAAATACAAAACAACACCAAAACAGTACCTACCAGGGGCCTGTAACACAAAGCTACAATTCTACAAGTCAATAGGCACTTGTAGGATTATGTTAATCTTACAAGTGTAGATTATTTCTGTAACACAAAAAAAAACTTTACAGTTGTAAAAAACAAAAATTTCCTTACACTTGTAGGTATTCTGCTTACAAGTGCTCATTGAAAGAAAGATAAGCAACAAGAAAACATCTTAATAAACATAAAATGCACGACTTGATCGCACGAACTTTCTCTTATGTAAAAGTACTTTGGAATTTAAAAATTATGCATGTATAAATATAAAACATGGATTTAATGAGATAAAAATGTACAAATGCATGGAATTGCAGTCTGATTTCCTCAAAAGTATGAATTGATGCAAACGAAGTCTAAAAATCGTTTTATTGTTGAAGTAATTTTTTATATAGGTAACAAATTTCCTTAAAAATTTCCAAGAACCAAATTTGGGATGCCAATGTTAAGTATTTAGTAGTATAGATTTTAGGAAATAACTTCAAAAAATAATCGTTCACATGTTTTAAAAATATTGATTTGTCAAAAAAAAACTTGGAATTTATTTTCAAAAAACCCAAAAAAATGTTTCCAATATTTGTATACAATATTATTTTAAACTTAAGGGGGCTCCCGCTGAAAATATTTGGTTTAGATCGTTAGAGCCGTTAATGATTAAGTCGAAAATAAAAAAAAGCGGTTCTATGACAGATACCGTTAATAACATTTTGTCCCGAAATTTTTGTTGACAAAAATGTAGTCCTTGTATATAATATCGACATAAATAAGATTTTGCATTACGGGTGTATGGGGGGTACCGTTAGTTTGAGAACTAAAAAAAAAAATTTTTCCGCTCTTTTCCGAAGACCCTTCAGAAAATAACTGCAGTGGCTTAGGCTGTAGATCGAGGTACAGGCATACAGACAGACAGACGGAATTATCGGACCCACTTTATTCGTCTTCGCTATCATCGTAATATCAACTTTGATCAAAATCTCGAGTTCGATTTTTTTTCCAAATGCAAAACTTGCCCTATAGTACCCATATCGCAAGTAAAAAGGATAAACAATCTGTTCAAAAAAAAAATTGCCGTCTTGGTAAAAACCCAAGAAAAAAAAAAACATTCTTTGTGGTGCCTTTTCGGATTGGGATTTAATTTTTATACAATTATGCATGTTCTGCTCCTAGTTCATTCCTAGATCATTTCCTTGTATATAAATTCTTATAGTAGTCTCATGACTTACTCAACCGATTTATTTTGACGTAAGGCCACCCTGTCGTGTTCAGACACAAAAGTAGTGTGAACACTCCAGACTGACTTTGACGTCTTGTAGTTGTCATAATTCTTGGCCATTTGCTATGCCACTTTAATTATACATTAATTACAAAAGTAAGTAAGCAACTCTTAGTTTAAAGATCATTTCCTTCCAACAATCGATAATAATGTTAAAAAAAAATTTAATATTTTTGTCTATAATAATTGATATGTGTTTTGAACATTTCAAATAAACCAACTGTGTTCTAAAATTCTCCTTGTTTAGATTCATGGGTTTTTTCAAAGAAGACTGCTTTTGGCGATTTATTTTACTTATGTAAGGTTTCTTTCTAATACTTTGACCATGATAACCGGATTGGTAGAGCACTCGTCGAATATTTTGAGGGTTATATGACTTACCTGTTTTATTTGGTTATTTCTGCTGATATCTTTGATGGGCTTACTTTGGGATTCCTCTTCAGTTTCCTAACAATAATACGGCATTCCTGCTTGTCATTGCCATTGATCGAGGGTCATTTTGCAAACTTCCAATGTTATTTTATTTGGTTATTATTTTGTGTATAGCAGATGGACTTTTGTTAACAATTTTACCATTCTCGCACTTCGATTTATTTTCCAAATAGTGTTTGATTATATTTTTTTTAATTAATGCTTACTTACTTTTGTGATACACTGTACTCGTTTCTTCGTGTGTCATATTATGACACAAGACAAATGATTTATAATTTTGACCAAGTTTATGTTTATGTTTGATTTGAGAACAATTGAAGTGTTGATTCTCATCGGCTTTGTTGGTCTTTTTGATGATTAAATGAAAACAGTTTTCATCTGATTTTTCCCAACGTTTCGACGGTGATTGCCGTCTTCTTCAGGGGATGTCTTTATTCACAAAAATGATAAAAATGTTTATTTAACACATACGAATATTATATAAAGCGTACAAGTATGACTTACATTGATTTGAATATTACAAAAACATTAAAAAACAATTAAAACAAATAAAGCGCTTCCGATTTGAAGACTTGTCAACTGTTAAATGTAAACTGTTGAATTGTTTTTGTCTGAAACTAAGGAACAGTAAACGGCGGATATGTTTTGAGTGTCTTGTTTGCGGTTCATATTATTTTTGTTGTTTATTATGTGAAGTGTTTCTAATGTATAGCGTTTGGATGTATGTTTCTCCGTTGCAAGAATTTGGACTCCTTCAAAATCTGGTTGATGTCCTGTTTCGATGGTGTGGCATGCTAGTGCTGTCTTTTCCGGGTTTTTTTGGCGAATGTCTGATTTATGGTTAGCCATTCTTTGTCGAAGGAGTTGTTTAGTGGTGCCAATGTAACAGAGATTGCATGGTTCGTCCGGTTTTCCTTTGCAGTTTATTTTGTAAACTACGTCTGAGCGGCGATCCTTGTCCGTTTTCGTCTTTAGGCATGTAAATAGAGATGCAACTGTCTGGTTTGACTTCCCGGGTAGAAAATTATCTAGGAAACACTATCGAATAGCGTGGCCCTAGCTAGATTGGCCATTATATAGTAAATCCTATGCTGGGCCTAGACAGATGCAAGCCTGGTGGATCTTGAATAATTTATGCTTATCCTGGCTTTATATTGAACCTGGCTAGTACTGCCTATTTATTGGCTTTTCCAGGAGTATCTTAGACTGGGCCTAGATATGTTTAACTTGATGTAGCTTAGATATGAAACTTTTTCTTGGCGATATCTTGGCTATAGATAGTATCGCATCTTTATTGGCAAACTACAAGGGACCTGGATAGTTTTTACTTGGTGTAGCCTAGATAAGGAATTGTATCTGGGCGTTATATTGGGCTTAGCTAGTGTCGCCTCTTTATAGGCGTTCTCAGATTTTACTTGGCAAGATAGTTTTTACTTGATGTATCCTAGATATGAAACTTTTCCTTGGCGATATATTGGCCGTAGATAGTATCGCCTCTTTATTGGCATTGTAACATATAAACTGCAAGGGACCTGGATAGTTTTTACTTGATGTAGCCTGGATAAGGAATTGTATCTGGGCGTTATATTGGCCTTAGCTAGTCTCGCCTCTTTATAGGCATTCTCAGATGTTACTTATACTGGGGCTATATAGTTTTTACTTGATGTATCCTAGATGTGCCTATACATATGTCTCTATAAAAGGCTATCCATTATCCTTCTAAAAACATAACTTTTTTGTTTTGGTCCTTAATCGGTATTTTTCAGATTCATTAATACGTATTTAAGTCTTTTAAACAGTATAATTAAAAGAGAGCTATTTGAGTAGCACTTTGAGACACGATATTTTATATATCACAGTGGCGCAATAGGTAGCGTACAAGCGCGGCAAGCGAGAGGACTCTGGTTCGAATCTCAGTGGAGGTAAATTAAAAAAAAAAAAATTATTATTTCATTCCAGCAAAAAATCACTTAAAGAGTCGAATATAGGGAGGCAAAGAAAAAATGAAAATAAACAACAATAATAAAAAAAAAAATTTTTTTTTTGTTTCTAATAATTTTTTAAGAATTGCCGTAGCTCTTGTGCTGCTTGTGAAGACCCATCTAGGGCCCATATAGGATCATCTAGCAAGGCCCATTATATACAGAGCATTAACAAATTAGCGAGGGACAAGCTAGATACTGCTCGGTAGGGCCATGATTGAAACTAAGAAAAACTAGCTGGGACCTTGGCATTATCGAGTCGAAAATTCTACCCGGGTTATATGCTAAGTTCACGTCAGGGTTGTTTTTGGCGACAACTTCTTTGAAATTTTCCGAGAGTTTGGGAACATACACAACACTTTTATAAACACCTTTCTTCTCTTCCAACTTATTTCCGGAAGAAACTTGATGTTTTTGACGAAGTATCAAGTTTCTTATGATTTCTGTAGGAAAGCTATTGTCAATGAGTATTTGTGTGACTTTTTTCTCATTGGCGGAGTGGTATTTTGGGTCACTCAACGCAAAGACTTTATTTATGAGATTGGATGCTGTGTTCATACGTATGTGTTTGGCTTGATTAGATCGGAAATTGACAAGTCTTCCAGATGCCGTATCCTTCTGATACCAGTCGAAAGATAGACGGTCGTTTTCCCGATAGATTTTAAGGTCTAAGAATGCTATTGACTCACTTTCTTCCTTCTCTACGGTAAACTGGATCTTTTCGTTGAATTGGTTGAGGCATCGTAGCACATTATCAATTTCTTCTCTTTTAACAATCGCGAAAATATCATCAACGTACTTTGCTATAAACTTAGGTCTGTAGTTTAGTTTAAAACATTCTTCAAGCAAATAGTCTAAAAGCAAGTCAGCAATCGTCGGGGAAAGAGGATTTCCCATTGGCATACCATGTATTTGTTTGTACAAATTGTCTTTAAACTGTAAGTAGTTATTGTCCTTTATGCAAAAATTAAACAATTCGAGAAATTTGCTTTGGCTCAACCTTGTGTTTTCGCTTATAATTTCCCATTTCTTTTTAATAATGTTGACTGCAAGTTGAACAGGAACATTAGTAAACAGAGAAACAGCGTCGTAAGAAACTAAAACTTCATTTTTATCGATTATTAAATCTTTCGCTTTGCACTTGAACTCTAACGAATTTCTGACTGAGTGGGGGGATTCTTTCGTGACACATTGTAATATTCTACCAAGAAACCTGGAGAGTTCGTAACAAGGCACTTTCATCGATGATGCTATCGGGCGGAGAGGCATGTTTTGTTTGTGTATTTTCGGTAGTCCATATATAGCAGGTATTTGTGCTGTGTAGTTGGTCATTTTTGTTTTCTCTCTGTCATCGATGATCTTGTTAACGTGTAACCATTTAACAAATTCATTGTTTTTGTTTTGCAGGGTGGTGAGGGGGGTCGTTCTCATGACTCTATATGTAGAGCGGTCAGACAGAAGTTCTATCATCTTATCTTCATACTCTTTCCTATTCATCGCAACTGTGACATTGCCTTTGTCAGCTGCTACAATGATGATGTTTTTGTGTTTTTTGAGAAAATTTACAGCGTCTTTGTGTATCTTCATAATGTACTTTTCGAAAATGTTGTTGTGGTGGTGACGTTGAAAAGAGTTAAGCATATTGCTGTACTTGGCTCTGGTTGTTTCTTGTCTGGTTTCGTCTTTTTCAGTTCTTATAATTTCTTCACCATCAGCAATGAGTTGGAAAAGAGGGAACGTATTTTTTCCAATTGGCAATGCAAATTTTTTCCCCAGAGAGAGAAGCCATTTGATTTCAATTGGAAACTCTATGTCACTTTTATTAACAAACCAATTTTCATGCATTTTGATGTTAAATTTTGTCCAAAAAGCATATTTTAATTGATTGATTTTTTTCGTGTGGATTTGTTGTTTTTTCTTGCAAATGTTAATAAAGCTTTGTTGTTGTTGAGTTATGAATTGTTTATGTTCTTCCGATGTTATATTTTCATGTATTCGTTTGTTAAGCATTCTGAGTGTGTTGTTTGTTTGTTTTATTTTGTGGTAGGTTTCAGTAATTTCTAGGTTAAGAATTTTTTGATGGAATTTGAGTTCAATTTTGTCATATGAAGCGAGGGATTCTTTGCTGGAGAAAAGTGCTTTGGTGTTATTTGTGGATCCAAAATACCACTCCGCCAATGAGAAAAAAGTCACACAAATACTCATTGACAATAGCTTTCCGACAGAAATCATAAGAAACTTGATACTTCGTCAAAAACATCAAGTTTCTTCCGGAAATAAGTTGGAAGAGAAGAAAGGTGTTTATAAAAGTGTTGTGTATGTTCCCAAACTCTCGGAAAATTTCAAAGAAGTTGTCGCCAAAAACAACCCTGACGTGAACTTAGCATATAAGTCAAACCAGACAGTTGCATCTCTATTTACATGCCTAAAGACGAAAACGGACAAGGATCGCCGCTCAGACGTAGTTTACAAAATAAACTGCAAAGGAAAACCGGACGAACCATGCAATCTCTGTTACATTGGCACCACTAAACAACTCCTTCGACAAAGAATGGCTAACCATAAATCAGACATTCGCCAAAAAAACCCGGAAAAGACAGCACTAGCATGCCACACCATCGAAACAGGACATCAACCAGATTTTGAAGGAGTCCAAATTCTTGCAACGGAGAAACATACATCCAAACGCTATACATTAGAAACACTTCACATAATAAACAACAAAAATAATATGAACCGCAAACAAGACACTCAAAACATATCCGCCGTTTACTGTTCCTTAGTTTCAGACAAAAACAATTCAACAGTTTACATTTAACAGTTGACAAGTCTTCAAATCGGAAGAGCTTTATTTGTTTTAATTGTTTTTTAATGTTTTTGTAATATTCAAATCAATGTAAGTCATACTTGTACGCTTTATATAATATTCGTATGTGTTAAATAAACATTTTTATCATTTTTGTGAATAAAGACATCCCCTGAAGAAGACGGCAATCACCGTCGAAACGTTGGGAAAAATCAGATGAAAACTGTTTTCATTTAATCATCAAAAAGACCAACAAAGCCGATGAGAATCAACACTTCAATTGTTCTCAAATCAAACACAAGACAAATGTCAAAAAAAAATCCATTAATTTTCAATTTGTTTTAAAAATCCTGCCTCACTTTGCCGTCTCTTTCTTACCATGAAGTGCGAACGAGAAAAAACACAGAGATATGAAAATAAGTCGGCGGAGTGAGTCCAATGTGAACTAGAGCTGTAAAAGTAACGACAAAATGAATACCCGTATGCATACGTTGCTTTAGGTATGAGTACCCGTTACAAAAGTGTCGTTACTCGTTACTATCGTTACTTTAGGTATTCCAATAAAATTCGTATGTATCACGTTATAGTATTAGCCAAATATGAGTATCGTTACTGTAACGAAATACGTATAGGTATCATACGCAATGTTGGTTGGTTTTATTTGAGTCAAATAAGAAGTTTTTTTTAATTAAAACACTACTCCTTGCCAAAAAATGTTAATTTGATTTTAATCAAAGTTGACATTACGATGATTGTTTCGGAAAGGTGTATACTGGGATGTACTGGAATGCATCTTTTTTTCTCAGAGATTTTTATTAAGTCAGACATTTGGAAATAAAGCTTCATGTCTATTTTGTAAAAGACGTACAAAAAATCTAAAATGTCATTTGATTGAAAAACTTCTGAAAAATCTTAATTTTTTGGATTTTTTTTGTCCCGGAAAATTGCGATTTTAGGACTTTTTGAAAGCATCTAGAAAGAAATACTCTAAGTAGGTCAAAATATAGTATATTACCCATCAACCAAGGCATAAACTGTCAAATTCCATTGGAGGATGGCTGAGATCTCGATGGATTAAAAAACATCTAAAAAATCTAATTTTTTTCAACGAAAAATCGATTTTTTTTGATTTTTTTTTTGTTGTTCAGGAAAATTGCGATTTTGGGGCTTTTGGAAAGCATCTAGAAAGATATACTCTAAGTAGGTCAAAATATAGTATATTACCCATCAACCAAGGCATAAACTGTCAAATTCCATTGGAGGATGGCTGAGATCTCGATGGATTAAAAAACATCTAAAAAATCTAATTTTTTTCAACGAAAAATCGAAATTTTTTGAATTTTTTTGTTGTTCAGGAAAATTGCGATTTTAGGGCTTTTGGAAAGCATCTAGAAAGAAATACTCTAAGGGCCGTTTTCTTCACTATAGCTCAACTTGGGGCAAACTCTCAAGTTGATCAACTTGAGAGTTGGATTCAACTCGAGAGTTGAAACGCAAGTTGAAATTTCGTTTTCTTCACAATTTTTTTTCTCAACTCCCGAGTTGAAAATCTAAAGTTGATCAACTTCTGATTTGAAAAATATCCCTGGGATATTTGTTGTGACAAGTGACAAGCTGTCACTTTCAAAATTAAATTTTAATTTATTCGGTCAATCTAATTGAATTTTTGTGTGAAATTTGTGATGAATGATTTTCTCTTCGTTCTACATAGGGATAAAAATAAGTTGTTACCAATCGCGAACGGATGTTTGTCATGGATGTTGCCGTTTACCCAAAGATACATGGTAAATATGTGTCAGCTAAATCAGCAAATCTGGGAATTTCTGGAGCAGGTTCTATAATTTTCCTTCAATTGCTTTGTTGTGAATAACAGCGCAATCGATGATGATGAGTTTTGCCGTCTCTATTTTCCACCTAATGTCGGAAGCCAACACGGGAAATCTGCTTTTCTAAACGCCATATGAACGCTCAACTCAATCGCGAGTGCCTATTTGCAATTCTTTGTACAAATTCTCATCAGCGTTTGTTACAATGGTGATAAAGTGATTTTTGTGATTGGCCACGAGATTAATTTAAAGGGGAACTTAGGTTTTAATTCAAAACTATTACCGTCTGGCGTTGCAAGGAAGTGAATCCTTTATTAATTCTATCAACATCACTGCTGTCGGTTTTGAAAAACGAAAACAATAATTGAAGTCACGGTCGTCCCACTCTTCAACTCCAATGAGCGGCAACATTCACTGCTCGACGAAGTTGAAGTCCAATTTTCCCAAAAATAATTGCTGCGGAAAATTATGCCAATATTTTTTTTTCTGTTGTGAAAACTCAATTAAAAAAACTTTTGAAGCAAAATGCATGTATTTTATTAAAAAAAAAACAATGTTTCATGTCAACTCTCACTTTTTCTCTCTCAACTTCTAGTATTTTCGGAAGTTGAGAAAACCAGAAGTTGATCAACTCGAGAGTTGAGAATCGAAAGTTGAAACTGTCAACTTTGAGTGAAGAAAAACAAAATCACAAGTTGAGAATAAAAATCCTAAAGTTGAGGTCAACTTCTAGTGAAGAAAACGGCCCTAAGTAGGTCAAAATATAGTATATTACCCATCAACCAAGGCATAAACTGTCAAATACCATTGGAGGATGGCTGAGATCTCGATGGATTAAAAAACATCTAAAAAATCTGATTTTTTTTTTACGAAAAATCGATTTTTTTGCTCATGACAATTGTGCAGAAAATATGAACGTCCAACGCGAGCTCATCTTGTGTGTATGCTTTACGCATATTCCGTATGTCGTACCTGTGGATACTGAATTTGTGCCAAAACAAAAGTAACGACGTTCGTCGTGCGAGTAACGACATCGTACGAGTAACGACTCTGATTTGTGTGTATACTTTTCGCATTCCGTATGTGGTATCTCTTATGTAGTATCTCGTATGTGGTACCTGCGTGCGTTATTAGATACTGAATGTGTGCCAAAAAAAAGTAACGACATCGTGCGAGTAACGACTCTGGTTTGTGAGTAACGTTTCGTTACTTGGTATTTCATTGAATACCCGTTACTCAGTAACGATTACATATGATTCGCTACAGCTCTAATGTGAAAACCGTCCATGACGAGGAACGCCACGTAATTTACCAAGCGGCAGAGATATAGCTTGAACCAATTAAGTTGACCGATCCACTGCGCAGGTCTCTTTAAATTTCTCTGCTCTACTCTTTAATTCTTAAAGAGACAGAAAAATCACTGAAAAAAAGAAAAAAACAGATGTACGTCCCGGTGTTGTTGTCAATGACGCTGCTGCGATCATACTATACTGAAGCACTTAGGAGGGTGAGTTTTGTTTATAGCTTCGCTCACAGTAAAATAGAAATGAATTTCCAGTGATGGACTTTCTTTGAACAAGATATGATCATGGTTTACTTTTCTTTCATAGCTTGATGTCTAAAAAACTATTTCATCTATGGTGAGATAAAAGGAAAAGATTTTTAGGTGTAAACTTTACTTCGAAAAAATAAAATTAATAATTTTTGTTTTTATTAGTGGGACAAATTTCAGTGCACCTATAACAAAAAAATAAGTCTATTGCAAAATGCAATTGGGTTAGACAAGAAAAACTACCTGCAAGCTGCGACAGAGGAATAATGACAAAAAGTTTAGGGATTATTGTTTATTTCTATGTTTTATGATTTGTGGCTTAGTAACAGAAAGGTTCTGGGGGCGTTGTGTTTATATTTATTTTTTTGCGTTAGTGTATATTTGATATATTTTTTTTTTTGACCTGTGGGGTTGGGATTAATTGTAGATTAGTGTTAATTAGTTAGATTAGTGTTTACCGATTTTTAACTACGAGTTTTTAAGAATGAATTTTTGCATCAGAGGGAATTAAGGTATTTAAATGATATTTGCTTTGCTTTCCAATTCAGTTTAAAAAAAACAACCGAGAATAATATATTGAAATACATTTAAGAGAAATTTTAATGGATCCATTTAGAAAAGGAAAACCTATTGTAAGCCAGACGCGTAAGATAGTTGTTAAGATATATAATGACAAACTGGAAGAAGCAAAGAATTCGTTTCTTGAAAATCCTGTGAGTTACGCAACAACGCAAACAGTGAAAACTACTGGAATTTCCGAACGTTCAATCAGAAGGATTATTAAGGAATATGAAGAGACAGGAGTTGTGCAGTCACTAAATAAAAAAGTGCAGCATACGAAGTAGAAAACTGGACTAGACGAATTTGACATCGCAGCTATTCGGCGTATAATGCACAACTTCCACCAGGAGGAAAAAATGATGATATCCTTAAAAATGTTGAGACAACGAGTTCAGGAAGATCTGAAGTTTAACTTAAGTATTACGTCGTACCGTCAAATATAGAGATTCGTTTTTTAGTCGCACAACACGATTATGGAATAACTTACCCGGCACAGTTTCCCCTTGCCATTTCAATTTGAAAACATTCAAAACCAATGTTCATCGACACCTCCTTTCTCTCCCCTGCTAATTTCTCCCTCGCCCGTGCTGTGTTTAAAACATTATAAGGGTCTCGTAACATACCCTTGAGCGCGAGTGAATTATAAAAAAAAAAGAAGAAACGGATTTAGCTACAAAAAACTCAAAACAACCGGAAACTTCTCTGTGAAAGAAATGATATTAAACTCATGCGAGTGAAGTATCTGAGAAAAATCCGGGAATACAGAACAAAAGGATTTGATATCATTTATTTGGACGAAAGCTATGTATATTCATAGCTCACATACAAGGTGGTGAAAAAGGTTTCGTGAAAAACTCCTTACTTTTATTTAAATCTGGAACGAAAACGGGAGACTATCACGACGACATGAACTACAAAAATTTCTGCAAATGGATCCAAGAACAAGTTTTGAATAACTTGGAGGAACCTTCAGTTATTGTAATAGACAACACCTCGTACCACAATAAATTAGAAGAAAAACAAATTACTTCTGCTAGCAAGAAATCCGAGGTGATACAATGGCTAACCGAAAACAATATTCCGCATACTATACAGATGTTGAAACTTGAACTGTATATATTTGGGCAACTGTCAAGGCAAGAGTAGGTTCAAAAAGTAGCAGAGGAAGAATTTTCAAAAATAACGGCTGAAGACTGGCGAAAAGTGTGTGAAAAAGCCATAAGAACTGAGGACGAATACTTTTCTCACGACCTGAGGCGGGACACAATTTCGGATTCAATTATAAATAATCCAGGTGACGATTCTTCAACCGACTATGAAAGCGACATTAGTTCTTAAAACTAAGTGTATGTAAATGAACATTTATTATTTAAATTATATTATTCTTATTTATATTGTTTTTATTTTATTATTATGTTTTATATTTATTTCTGAAGTACAAATTTATAATAATTATTTTAAGGTAAAATAAATTCTTAAAAACTCGTAGGTAAAAATTATTCAAACTCGTAAACACTAATCCAACTAATTAACACTAATCTACAATTAATCCCAAAACCCCACAGGTCAAAAAATAATAAATACATATATCAAATGAACACTAACACCATAAAATAAATATAAACATAACGCCCCGGAACCTTTCTGTTGCTAAGCCACAAGTCATAAAACATAGAAATAAACAATAATCCCTAAACTAGTTGTCAAAGCAAAGTTGAGTTAGGCACTGTAATATTTAAGGAAAAATCTTTACTCATTAAACATCCTGCGCACCATTTTTGTTTTCTTCAATCCTCTCTCTGCGCAACCGACCGTTGGCCAACTGAATTGGTTCAAGCTATAGTGGTGGGGGTGGAAGTGCGGAATCTGAAACCTGCTCTGCAGAGACAACCGTGGAGGTTGTCTACCTAGTCCTAAATGCTTCCATTAAACGACTGCATGATGAATCGATAGCAAACTCTGGGCAATTACACACAGATTCAGAAGTAATGGGCAACGCGTACTTGGAAAGACATTTCATTGTCGATCTGACAATAATGTCTTTAGCATGGAAATGCTTTTCACACATCTTGTTTCGGTAAATTCTTGGTGTGTGAAATATTCGCATGCTTTAACCAAACCGCCCTTCTATGGTAATTTGGTATCAAAAAGAACGAAATATAAGCGTACAACTTTTGCTGCTCACCGCAGTTTGCGTAGGCGCAGACAGACATTATATAATTTATATATTACAATATATCTAATATAAAAAAACGAGAAATAGTATTAAATAAAACTTACTAAAGGTAAGACTTTGGTAATACCCGAAAAAACCTACACTATTAAATCAAAATTATTGAAAAAACTGGAATTGCCAAATGAAAAAACTACACTTTCTGGCAATTTTAATTATTTAATTAATATTGAAAACACTACACATGAAATGGAAAAGTTCCTTGCAATTCAATTTTTTTTAATATTGAAAAAACTACACTTGAATGAAAAAACTACACTTTCTGGCAATTTTAATTTTTTAATTAATATGGAAAAAACTACACATGAAGTTCCTGGCAATTCAATTTTTTTAAATATTGAAAAAACTACACTTGCCAAATAAAAAAACTACATTTTCTGGCAATTTTAATTTTTTAATTAATATTGAATAAACTACACTTGCCAAATGAAAAAACTGCACTTTCTGGCAATTTTAATTTTTTAATTAATATTGAAAAAACTACACATGAATTGGAAAAGTTCCTTGCAATTCAATTTTTTTAATTATTGAAAAAACTACGCTTGCGAAATGAAAAAACTAAACTTTCTGGCAATTTTAATTTGTTAATTAATATTTAAAAAAACTACCTTAAAAAAATGAAAAACTTTACGGCAATTTATGTAAATATTTTAAATATTGAAAAACCTGCACTCATAAAATATAAAACTTCCTGGCAATTTTATTTTTTTAAATATATTGAAAAAAACCACTTATCACATGAAAAATTTTTTTGCTATTTTAATTGTTGAAATACTTCACTGATATCCAATAATTTATTTTCACAATAAGAAATCACTGAATTTTAAAGAGCACCAAATCGAATCGAAATTTTCAATGACTCTGAAGCTGAATAATAAAAAACTTCTAAAGCTACTTCTGTCATCCCACTCATACCCCTGCCTTATACGCATAAGAAACAAACAAGCGCATATGTATACTCAATTTCAGTTAAAAAACCGTTACCAAAAAAGCAAGATTTTATTGACAATTTTGTTAAATTTGTATGAATTTCCACCAGTGGTAGATACTACTTTACTTCAATTGAAGTAAAAATTAAAATCTACTTCCTACTTCGCACCATCAGCAAAATACTGAAATGCAATTCATTTTAAATATCTCTGTTTTAACCTACTTCAATTTTACAAAAAAATCTCAAATCTACTATATTATTGTGTATTGAAATTTTCAAACAATTTTTTTTTGATTTTAAAAAAAAATTGAAACATTTTTTTTTGAAAACTCAATGATTCGAAAACCCCATGCTCGATTTTTTTTAAACTTCATAAATAAAAGTTTCTTAATATGAATTACAAGATGTAAGAGAATGTATTTTGCCTAAAAATAACTGTACCCTTCACACAAATGTTAAAAAAGGGTTTTCGAAAATCGTATTTTTCTCGAAAACTGTTCCGAGGCTGAAATTTGTTTCTTTTTTTTAATTTTTGTATATAAAAGCTTATTTTTTTAAGAAATCACTACGACTTAAAATTTTTGTTCTTGGAGGATGCCGTTATTTTTAGGTAAAATAAATTTTTTGTTCTTATACTTTGTAGATTATATTAAAAAACTTTTATTCATCAAGTTTGAAAAAAAATCGAAATATTGAGTTTTCAAAAAAAAATTTTGAAATTTTTTTTAAAAATCCAAAAAGTTACTTTTTGAAAATTTGAAAACACAATAATATTCAAACTATTATGGACCTTTAGCAAAAAAAATGATCAAAATCCGTCGTGCCGTGTTTGAGAAAATCAAAAACAAAAAAAAATGGTCCCAAGGGAGGTACCAAAAATAACAATTTTTTGTAAAAAAATGTTTTGTTTTTCTTTTTTTTAAATCTGTGGGACAGTTTTTGAAAAAAAAAAAATATTTATGAAATTTCGAAACAAAATTCCAAAGAAAAAAACATCCGGGGGGGAAAAATTAAAACCCATATCTACCAAGTTTTTTTTTTTTTTTTTTTTTTATAATTTACACGCGCTCAAGGGATTATGATTACCCTTTATATGTTTGAACATATCCAATAATTTATTTTGAATAATTTAGTTTGAAGAAAATCGGGCGAGCCGTTTACCTGTAGTCGAACTCAAATTTTTATTAAAGTGGTTTATTGATAATAATAGTTCTTCATAACTTAGAAACTAAAAGAGATAGAAAGAAATGCATTTCTAACTAAATTTCGCCAAAAATGCTTTTTTGAACAATATAGAACTCAGACGACAATATGCACAGAAATAATTTTCTTCTATCCCCAAAAAATACGTAACTGCCAAAAAAAAGTATTGAAACCTCACCTTGAAAATATTTGCCTACAGAAAATAACAACTACCAAATCCCCACACACACCTACATCCTACTCCAATGTACATAGTATGTTGCTTTGTTCTCCTATTTTATATACAGTATTTCTATTTCTGTTATGTATTAAACGTCTATCTGTTAAAAATCTGCCATAGGCACCTGTGCTAGTCACAGTTTAGTAATTATTGTGCCGCTTGGTTCGTTTAGTCGCGTTCCTCTTCATGATAGTACTATAAAAATTTATATACAAAGTATAAAATGAGGAATATACAAATTAAACTATTTTACCTTTTATTTTATAAAAAAATATTTTTTTGAGGTATGAACCTCTTTATTTGCAATTCACTTAATAACTAATTACAAAACTTTATCCTACAAATAACTTAGCCTACGCGTGCATCTGTTCTGTCGATGTTCGTTCCCACAGGTGGAGTATTGTTGCAGTCTCTACGTGATGGAATGTGCATCGTTGTAGTCTCTGCTATTGTTGCCTGGACGCAGCGTCAGCGAAACTAGTGTGGGAAATGATTGTAAATCATTTGCACACTGTTTGGAATTTGTGTGTTGTTAACTCCTCCGCCTTTAAGTGCAAGCGTCCACGTTTGCTGTTTTAAAACAATGGGATCTGGTTTATGCGCGATATTTTTGGTGATGCTATTTCTTTCACTTCCATGTCTTCTTGGCGGTTTTGTGGTGTGGCCTTCAGCTGTTTGCACTTACGCCCCTTGGTCATGATGTACAGGAATACTAGTAATACTGCTGTTATTACAGTGACGTTCATGATTAGCCCCTTGTTATTCTCCCTTTCTAGAGTCTTGATGGTTTCCGTATTCTTTGCGTTTAATTCCTTTATCATCTCTAGAGAGAGATATTCATCTGTGGAATACGATGATGCGTCGATCTGCACTATTGCTGGTAAAGGTTTTGTTCCAGATGTTTCTTTGGAGGCAAATGTTTGATTTGCTACTTTCACGGTGGTGTTATGGTATCGTATTAGAAAGGTTCCATGCAGATTAAGAGGGTTGTCATCAACTTGTTCTATGCCGCTGAAACTATTTAAGAGCAAAGTGTCGGGAAGTATTTCCTCAACCCCTCCTCCATATCCCTCCTTATTTTCCTAATGCTCGTACTGTGTAAATCATTTTAAGGGTAGTAATAACCCCTTGTGTGCGCGCTAATTATAAAAAAAAAAACAAAAAAGTATTTCCTCAACCTGGGGAACATGTTGATTGTTGATTTTGGTACAATTCGCTGGTCTGCTTTTTAGTAGATGTGTCGTGCACGCGTCT
This sequence comes from Chrysotoxum bicinctum, assembly GCA_911387755.1. NCBI lineage: Eukaryota > Metazoa > Arthropoda > Insecta > Diptera > Syrphidae > Chrysotoxum > Chrysotoxum bicinctum. The sequence goes on from OU426987.1 coordinate 120,033,432, forward strand.
TGGCTTATATCTATGATATTATTTCTACTACAAATCATTAACTTATTAAAATTTTTGCATTTCTTTTTTATGCCTAAAGTTTCAGTTTTACAATACAGAATGTTTTCATATTCGATTTTATTAATTACATTCTTTATTTTAATGGCCTTAAGGAGCATTGTTTTACATATTTCGTTATTTGTAGTTGGAAGACTCATAATATAGACAATCATAGAGCCATTTGAGGCTACTTTAACTTCGGCTAGTTCAATAGATTCGTCAAGATTTATAGAAGGTATGTTTAAGTTTTCTAGATGTTTGTTTACGATATTCATTTCTTTGTTTGATAAAATAAATGAATTTACTACATTTGCTTTTGCCCAATTAATGGCGTATTCGACATTTATAATTTCTTCTTTTACAATGGCTGATTCTGCTTTTATTTTAAATATAAGTTCATTTTCGGTATTCTTTATATTATCTTCGCTAGTTACTTGTATTAAATTGTTAGTTACGTTTTTTATCTCTTCAATTTTATTGAGTGTTACTTTATTGAAAATTACTTGATTGTTATTGTTTTGCAATACGTTATTAATTTTACTTTGTATGACTTCAAAGTCAGCGTGGTCCGGGCTACCGGCAATCCACTTCCAGGCACTGCCGATGAAGTCGAGGGATCTTTTATTTCTTTCGGTTTTAGGAAATAGTCTTTTAAGGTGGTCTTTTAATAGACCGATATCGTAGGTAAGGAAAGGGTATTGTAATTCGTTAACAATCTTCCGGTATTGGTCCAGTTCAATTATGTGGATCAGTTTTAATGTACCTGTTTGTATTTTGCCTATGCCTGTCTCTAGTGCTATTAGTTGAGAGTTCGAGTAATCAAGTATTTGAGCCTCTGCATTAGCGTTTGGTAGGATCCTAAAAGAAATTCGAAATCAGTTCCGGATATGAGATTTATAGATTATTCTACCGCTCTCTGTTAACACGGTAGTGTTTCTATCTTCCTTTACTATTTCCTGTTTGAATCTATTTGAAAGTTTGGTACCTAATCTTTTATTTATTTTTACAAAAATTAATTGACCTCTTGAATATCTTTTTGGTTTATGTTTTTTCCTATTGTGGTATTTTAAATCCTTTTTTTGTTTTTCTTGTAATTTTACAAGGTTTGACCTTCGGGTTTTTTCATAATCATTTGGTGTAAATGTAACATTTCGACCGAAAAATAAGTCAACCGGTTTTTTGCCGGTTGTCGAATGAATGCTATGGTTATATTCATTGACGGACCTTTCTAAAAGTTCTTCGAAATTTATCTCGGTGCCATTTCCTTTTATACACCTCATGATGAAGTGTAGAGTGGAACCTCTCTACTTGGCCGTTTGCTTCGCTATGATAGGGGGGTACTTTGAAGGTATCAATGGTCGCGTTCACCTCGTAGTCCGATAGGGTATCTAAGATACTTTAGTATCCGATACGTTGGCGAACGACAAAAACCGGATAGGTACCATTTACTGTCAAAGTCAAAAAAAGACGTGAATCGTCCAGGGTTGGCCGATTCCACTACATGCCCAATTTACTACAATTTGTTACGTCTGCTACATACGTAGTTAATTCATAAAAAAAATAGAATAATGGAAACCAAACAATTTTGCACATTTATGATCTTATGAAGGTTTGTACAAAAACTGAAAATGTTTCATTTACCATAAAGATGAGAAATTGTAGGAATGATACATGATAGATAGGAAGTTTATTTTTACAGACAAACAATTTTCTTTGGCATAATCAAAGGATTTGGATTATGAACACATGATTTAAAGATATTAGTTGCAGCAAGAGACCATTTGCTAATCCGCAAAAAAACAATTAATATTATACATATGTATGTATACTGGATTACAAATCCTATGATTTTTTTTTATTATAATAGGGGTATTCATGTAAGCGCGGAAAACCCTCGTAAACCTCGTAAACCAGATAATTTTATCTCCGCAGAAACGAGCTGTCAAAATTTGTATGGGAAAAAGTTTCTGCAAATCGCATAAAAGTATCTCACAAATTTGCTGCGAAAAGTGCAGAAATAAACCTCGTAAACTAAAGAAGTATGGATTCTGACTTTTAATTTGACATTTCACAAAATATTTCCCACATTTACGCAAGTATTTCTTAGGGGGTGTTCATGAAAACATGCTGCGGAAAGTTATATCTTTCTACAAAGCGGAAAATTATCTCGTTACATGAATACCCTTAATAATTCATTAAATATTTAAGAATATAATATGGTATAGCCCTTATAAATATATACAACTGACAATGTCTCTATTAAGTTTTTAGTTCAAATTTTTGATAATTAAATCCTGCAATGAGGAAAGGTAAATTGAAAAGGGCAGATTTTTTAACCACAAATTTTCTCACGCCAACGAGGTTTCTTTTTTTTTGAGATTTTAATGAGCGGTGAGCTTTAAGCCGACAGAGTTAAGCTACGATTTCTTTTAGTGCTTGTTCACATTTGGTGAGCAGACGCTGTCGTTTCAAGGTACATACATATAAATATTACCAAAAAAACTTTTTAAAAATAATAAAAACCAAGAACTGGTAATTATATTGAAACTGTTTATTTTTAAGGAGCGCAGCACACTTGCCGAATAGAGCTCCAGTACGATCATTTTCTATTTTAATTGTGTATTAAATCCACCTTCAGTCCAATAATTATGTAGCTTTTTGACCAGCCATTTTCACTTCGCTTATTAAAAATGAATAAGCCCAACTAACATACTCTCCAAAGCTAAACTCTTGAAATCTGACAAAAAAAACTCCCATTCAACTCTCTTATATCCCATTGTTATACCTAAGTATTAATATCTTGTTATGAAACTGAACTGGGTTTCATAACATTTTTATTTTAAGAGGTAATCACTTTTGCTGCTTAAAACTACTTAAATCTACTTAAATCTTATAGCAACACTATTTTCTTTTCTTGCAATAAGATTATAAGCTTATAGTATTAAAAGAATCCTTTTCTGAAAACTCAGCTCTAAAATGTCCATATAAGAGTTAAGATCATTTCATATTTCTATGAAAATCCTAAAAGAATCTGAGTTTAATACCTCCTATATCAAGAAATAATCTGAAGTTCAAAGAATAAAAGCTTTGCAGTAGGATCCGAATGAGATCTTCAATGCAACAAACTTTACTTTTCTCAATTAGTAAATTAGTACTAGACGCAACAAATGTTAAAAAGTTATAGTTCGGCCAACCCTGTACTCGACACAAAAGAAAATAAATCAGCTGAAATGTCAGCTGTTCTTCAAAATTCCCCTTGGATAGTTTAGTATACCAAAAATTTTTGGATAGCTTTAGATTTCTGCTTGACATCAGCTGTTTCGTTAATCAGTTGTTTTTTCCTATGGGATTACAACAACACCAACAAATCCGGATACCTTTGGATACGTACCCGAACGCGACCAATATTTAGCTCGTCCTTAATCATGAATTGGATTGTTGGTGCATTTAGTGCAGGTTCATTATCTAAAACGACGACTTTAGGGACGCCAAAAAAGAAAAGAATTTCACGCAGGAGTTTCCTTAGGTCTTCTATTGCTCTACTTTTAATAATTCTGACTTGTGCGTTCTTAGTAAATTTATCAAGTGCGGTTAAGGCTAATTTCTTTTCGGTATGAAAAATCTATGTGGATTGTATGTCCTGGAAAGGTTGGGTTGGGATTGCTGTTTCGCCTAACTTTGGCTGGTTGGGGTGCTTTTCGTATTTGTTTTTCTTACAAATAGAGCCTAATTTTGTAATTCTATTAATCTTGCTTATCATAGAAGGAAAGTAGTATTTCTCAAGAATTTGTAGACGATTTTCTACGGCATTCCTATGAGCGCGTTCATGTGTTTGTATAATTATGGCTTCCTGTTTTTCTTCTTGAATTATATCTTCTACAAAAAGCTGTGTAAATTTTATTTTATATTTATTGAAATGTATTTTGAAAACTTCTTGTATGAGGGCTTTAATTGTTTCTTCAGTTTTTATACAATTTATTACGCTTGGATTGAGGATTTTTTTAAGGACAAAATAATTTCAGTATTATAATGTGGTTCTATAATTAGGTGGCGATGGTATGTGGGGAAAACAATTTTAAATTTGTGGCTTGATGTTTCACCGATATCTAGAAATATTTGATTTTTGTAGACATTGATAGGCACATCTATACCCCTATAATATCATCAGGAATACTTTCGTTATTGTGTAACGTGGAGGTCAAAGTATTTACATTAGTGTCGTAAGGTATTCTTTAGAGTGCATCTGCAACCACATTGGCTTTGCCTGGTTTGTAGTGCATCTCATAATTGTATTCCTCAAGGATAGCCTTCCAACGCTTCATTTTCCCATTATTATTTTTATTGCTGAGAGCGAAGGTTAATGGCTGATGATCTGTGTAAATTTTAACCCTGGCAGAACCGTAGAGCTAATTTCTTAATGAGCCTAGAGCCCATAATTATCGCCAGCATTTTTTTTTCGTTAGCGGCGTAGTGCTCTTCTGCTTTATTAAGTGTTCCTGAAACGAACATAATGGGTTTTGATTCTTGAGACAATACTGCGCCGATTGCAAACTCTGACGCGTCGGTTGTTAATTCGAAATGTTTGTTGAAGTCTGGGTAATGTAAGATAGTGTTATCGGATACGAGTATATTTTTAATTTTGTTGAATGCGTTCAATGCTGCTTCGTTTAAGCTTATGATTTTTTTCTGGGATGCATTTTTTGATAAGCGTCCATCCTTCCCTCTTAAAAGGGTTGTAAGAGGTTTTGCCAGTTTGGCATAATCTCGCACAAACCGTCGGTAATAACCTGATAAACCAAGAAATGAGCGAAGCTCTCTAATATTTTTGGGACAAGGGAAGTTAAGAATGGCGGACACTTTAGCAGTACAGTACAGTACAGTACAGTACAGTAAACCATTTATTTTTCCCTAATTGAGAAAGGACATCATTGATATTGGGAATAGGGTATCGATCTGGCATGCTAACGTTATTGAGTTTTCTATAGTCAATAACGAGACGATACTTTTTCTGGCCACTTGAGTCCAACTTCTTCGGTACAATCCACACGGGTGAATTGTACGGAGACCGAGATGGTCTTATAATTTCGTCATTGAGTAGTTGTCTTACTTGTGTTTCTACTTCATCTTTTAGCCCCATTTGGTAAGTATAGAATTTTGTATATATGGGTCTGTCGTTAGTTGTCCGTATTTCACCTTTAACTGCTGTCATAAAGGTGAGTTTCTCGTCTGGGTCTGCGAAAAGGTTAGAAAAGTCTTTAACTATAGATTCGATAGATTGATTCTCTTCAATGTTTAAGTTTTTGGTGGCAATTTCTAATTTATTGACATCTTGGCTTGCTTGATATTTAATTCGAACTTTCACTTAATCTTGGATAACCATATGGTCACTATGTGTATAAATTACTGCTGAAAGTTCCTTTAGTGTATCATGGCCAAGAATGCCGTGGAAGGATTTTAGTGATGGGAGCAAGAAGAATTTAATTTTTTTAGGGAGACCGAATAGGTTGAGGAAAGTATAATGAGCTATTTTTGTTCGACCTCCTACAGAGTTGGCATAAAATTGAGTTTCATTTAAAAGTGGTTTTGATACCAGATTTGGCTGTAAATAGTTCTTATTTGAACCTGTATCAATTAAGAATTTTAGTATTTCACCGTTCTTCGTTCTACACTCAAAGTATGGTAACGAAGAACTCGTTAATCTAAAAAATGAATATCGGAGAAGTCATTAATTAAGTCAGAAGTCAATTCTTCTTGTGTTGGACAAGAATTTTCATAGGTTTCATAACCTCGTTCTATATATTCGTCAAGGGTTTGGTCATAATCTGCATTTGCTTGTTCTATTGCATTATTGTAGGTTTCTAGCGTATTATTTTCTATCGATTGCTTATCGTCAGGTTGAGTGTTTATTTGTTCCGTATAGTAATTATGTTGTTGTATGTATGGAGGTTTGTATTGGGTGTTACAGTTATAGGATGTTTGATGTGGTCCCTGATATGGTCTTGCTGGGAAAGGTTGTTTTTGACCCTGGGATGGTTTTGGTTGAAAAGTTTGTTTTTGACCCTGAAATGGTCTGGGTTGAAAAGGTTGGTTTTGACTCTGAGATGGTCTGGGTTGGGAGGATTCATTTGGTTCAGTTTTTATTTGCATGTTTGGATTGTGATAACTGTATCCAGGATGTGGATACGTAAAGCGCGGTGCTTGTATAAGTTTTTGGCTGTATTGAGGACGGAATTGTTGGCTATTTCGGATTGGATGAGGATGAGGATTTTGAATTCTTTTCATGTTGGATTGATGTTGATGAGCGTGAGTTGTTCGAAAATTTTGGTTCTCCAATTTCAAACAGAAATGAAGAGCATGCGGAAGGTCGAGAGGCTCTTTCATAGCGAGTAATTTTGGCAAATCTCCCCTTAGTCCCCTTATGAATGTATCTAAGGCCTTGTCGCGATATGTTTGCTTTAAAAGGCTCATAGATTCTGGGCTGACATCCATGCAGGATAATCTGTCAAGTATAAGCGATAGGTGGGAGAATACTGTTTGGTAATACTCTTGCACTGTTTTACCTCCTTGTATCAGAAGGGACATTTGATATTCGAGAGTACTGAGATCTCGTTTATCAGAGTAGTGCATGACGAGACATCTTGATATATTTTTCCAATTTAACGGAGTGTTATAGGACTCCAATGCTATGTATATCCGCGTTGCCGATAATTTTGTTTCTCACAGTGCTTAGAATGGCATAATACTTTGGTGTACCACTGATGGGTTCATATATGTTGAGCACTCTCTCAACACTTTTCTTCCATGAACTAAATTCTCCAGGATCTCCGGAGAATGTCCTAAGATTTCGGACAATGTCTGGTATTTTGTCCAGATCGGATAAGTCGTTCCTGTATTCAGGCGAAATTGTTTCATCGATATCTTGATAAAGATTGGCATGTGGGTTAAGTGCATCTTGCACTAAATTCCGGCTTTGTTCTTTGAAAACTCGGCGGATCATAGAAGAAATTAAAAATTCGAATTCGACGGTTGTTTGAGGTTGTTGAAATTGATCTGAAAGGCGTGATGGATTGGTAAGATCAATTTCGGCATGTTGTTGGAAAACATTAGAAAGGCGTTGAGGATTAGTAGGTTCAGGAATTTCGGCGTGGGTAGCACCTGACGGAAGAGGAGCACCCGGATCCTGCAGACCTTGGTCCTGATTAGCATTTGATCTAAGTGATCTTTGCATATTTTGTTTTTTAATAATGATAGGTAAATATCTGTATTTAGTTATTTTAAAATAAGGAATAGATTTTTGTAATTATATTTGTTAAAATTTTATGAACAATTTTATGTATTTTCTTAGTTTTTTGGGAAATTTTATTGTTTAATCCAAAGAAAAAAGGAAAAAATTTTTTTGTATTCTTTTTGTAAATGATTCCTATTAGGGCTGATGATTCTACCCGGGTAATCAACTTTAATCAGTGCATTTCATTGTGTACTTGCTAAACCTCTTAATCTTAACCATACTAGAAACGAATAGCGGTATTGATTCGGATATATTTAATTTAATAGAGTTTAACTTCAATGTCTTTTATTTTGCTGTACCCGGGTACCCGGGTAATCGGGTAATCAAGTGATCGGGTAGTCGGGTACCCGGGTATTACCCGGGTACCCGGGTATCATCAGCCCTAATTCCTATTCTTTGTTATGTTTGTTTATTTATTTTTCTAAAACATTCTTTTGTTTAACTAATTTTTATATTAACCAATATTGTAATACCCGGGTACCCGGGTATCATCAGCCCTAATTCCTATTCTTTGTTATGTTTGTTTATTTATTTTTCTAAAACATTCTTTTGTTTAACTAATTTTTATATTAACCAATATTGTTTTTATATATGTATTTTTCATATGATTCTTGTGCTTAGTTTCTTTAACTCAATTTGTTTATGAACGCTTATTCCTATTACTATTTATCCTTGTTTAATCATTTATTTAACCATTAAAATGTATTTTAATTAAATTCTAAATTCTTAATTTTTCTTATTTTCTTGATTTCATAAAATTCATTTTATATTTTCTTACTAAAAATTTTCTTTTTTTTTTGGATTTTTTCACTTATTCAATAAATTCTTACATTAAAATGGTACAGATAAGGAACGCCATCTCCCACGCTGGCTGGTTATTTGATAATTTTCTTTGATGAACCCGAACGCGTATTTTCAAGAATTGTAAAGTTACCGGATGCACAGATGCCGGAGGAACTACTTGAGGACACTACTTTTTCAATTTTTAATTTCCGCGTTGGGTCCCTGCTGCTCGGGCGCCAATTAAACTATTTTATCTTTTATTTTATAAAAAAATATTTTTTTGAGGTATGAACCTCTTTATTGGCAATTCACTTAATAACTAATTACAAAACTTAATCCTACAAATAACTTAGCCTACGCGTGCATCTGTGCTGTCGATGTTCGTTCCCACAGGTGGAGTATTGTTGCAGTCTCTACGTGACGGAATGTGCATCGTTGCAGTCTCTGCTATTGTTGCCTGGACGCAGCGTCAGCGAAACTAGTGTGGGAAATGATTGTAAATCATTTGCACACTGTTTGGAATTTGTGTGTTGTTAACTTACATTCTGTTTCATGTCCATTCCTATTTGGTATTGTAAAATGATTGAGAACAAGTTGAATGAACGAAACATAATTTTTTTTCGTTCGTTTCGTTCATCGGTTTCAGTGGCAAGAGATTGACATTAGGATTGATTGATTTGATCTACTTTGCTTGGTGAACAGGTGTTACGGAGATAACTTACCCTTTTGATGTGAATGCGCTGCTTACACAGTGGGTGGCAGTGTCTCGTCGATGGCCCGACGAAATGTTGATTATTAGACACTGCCATAACACACAAAATTTTCTTCTTTTGAATTACTGCTCCTAGAGGAAGCAGCAAGTCCTCCAATAGTACCTCCAATTATGCGAGGAAAACCAAAAGACGCTGGTTTCCCACCTTGGCTTTACTTCTTTCGTGTTGCGAGGAATTTCCATTCCTGCAGACAACACACAACCAGGAATTGTTAAGCCCTTGTTTTTTTTTTCCTTTTTTTTTTTGGTTCCCCAAATTATAGTTTCCTGTAGTTTCCTGCAAATAAATTAAACGAAAATTAATATTTTTAAACAAAAGGAAAACAAATGTATGGTAGGATAAAAATAATACCTACATACATACCTATGCACATATTTTTTTTATCACAATTTACACACTTTGGATTTGACCACTTACCATATTTATATTCCTAAATGTTCATCATAATCTGAAAATGAAATAATAAACAAAAAAACATAATTAATATAATTAATGTTAATGAAATTAGAAAAGTTAAAAAAACTTACCATCGAAAAAGTGTTGTTCCGCCATGCTAGTTGTTTACCTTTGACATTTCATTTAAATTTGTATTAGCAATTCACAAATAATACTTTTTTTTCATGTTTTTTAAATGAAGATTTTTAATAAAATTATAATTTGAAGTTTATTAATTTAAAAATAAAATGGAGTTCTAATTTCAAAGCTAAAGGTGTGTGGAGGCTTGGTAAAGCCGTTCAGATGTGATCTTGGTTAGAGGACGAGACATGAACAGACTTTTCAATACAGACTAACTCGTGACTAGTTGGGTTACATTAGGGGCTATTTCTCTAAATATATGGCCAAGGAAATAGCGAAGGAAGTATCTTTCTGATACTTGGGTGGGTTGGCCAGGCCGAACGTTCGAAATTCAGTATGGCGGTATCTGAGGGCGATGAAAAGTAGGTGCTTTAGATATAGGATATAGGGTATTAGTTTTTAGGATTTATTTAATTTTTTTATTTCTTTTAATTCATTTTTTTTATAATTTTTTTTAAAGTAATTTTGGTACTGGGTTTTTAGTTTAATAGGTTAGCTAGATTAGATAGGTTAGATTTTTTTGATTTTTTTTTTAATTTTCTTTCATTTTTTTATTGAATCGAAGCACCAACTATCTTTCCTCTCAGATATAGTCATGGTCTCTAGATTTGTGTCACATTTTGTCATCATAACTTTAGGCACGAATTAAAAATTAATGTTTAGTCGAGCAGGAGGTGCACTAGGAGGTGGCAAGAACCACCCCAAGCGACGAGCGAAGCCGAGCACCCGCAAGCGTGCCGTAGCCACTTCTAGTGTACCGAAGATGTCCCCCGTGGAAACCTGGCTCCTCACAAAGACCGAATCAACCGCGATTGACACAGCTCTACTGTCAACACAGGAATACTCTTGCTCGACGAATAACTATGTGTTACACTTTATCGTTGGATGAAGATTTATTTTATATTTTATTCTAAATAAACAACAGATAATTTAAATGTAAGTATTTGTATGGTAAAAAATTGAAAACTAAAATATTACAAAACAATAATTTCAGCTGCTATATCCAATTGTTGTTATCTACATCTGATGACATTTTTAAAATTTATTGAGCCAAAAATGGGCACTTAGTTTATAAGGGTGTTTTAAAGCTTGTTTATTTTAAAATTTTAAGGTTTAAAAGCCTGGGGGTCATTCTGTAACTCAATTATCGTCAGACGATATCGTTTGAAAGATAGCGTTGCCTTTTTTTGATTCACGTAAGTCGATAATCGTCAAGACGCTATCGTCAAAACGGTAGCGTTTGGACGATAGTTAAATAGGTATCGTTTTGCATTAATTTGGAATTTTGTAGGTGACTGTAGTTGAGTGATTGAGTTTCCACTGTAAATTGACATTTTGTATTGTTTTATATTGAATTGACAGATTGACTACAGTTTGAGTGTTTCTGAAATGCATACAAATCTCTAAACCTGTGATCGATAGACGAGACGATAGAAGTCGAGTTACGTGAAGCAATTCATGGACGATATCGTCGACGATTATCGTTTTAACGATTATCTTTTAGAAAATTACGGAATGACTCCCCTGTTAAATGTTAAAAAGTCCTTCGTGAAATTGGCCATTAAAGTTGCGTACCAAAATACTTGATTAAAAAGATTTTAAATATTTTGTATATAAAAGCTTACTGTTTCAAGAAACCGCTACAGCGACTTGCATAAATTCATATTTGCTTAAGAAATTACATGGTATTCTGTTTGTATCTCTTAAGTGCTAAACACATGAGCTGCGACCTGCGAATGCGAATAAATCTTTTTAAGCAATTTTCACAGTTAATATCAATTTTTGTTTTGTTTTACGACTAATTGAATTAATGATCGAATCAACAAAGCAAAGAAAAACACTGCATAAAATAATTATAAATTGAAATATTTTGTATTTTAATATTTTTGCGCGACCAACAACGTATCTTCTGCAAACTGTCAAATGTAAATTCGAAATACAAAATATTTCAATTTATAATTATTTTATGCAGTGTTTTACTTTTAAATAGTTGATTCGATAATTAATTCACTTCGTCGGTCGTTAAGTTAAAACAAAACACAAAATGATATTAGCTGCTTAAAAAGTTTTATTCGCATTCGCAGTTCGGACTTCATGTTTTTAGCACTTTACTACTAAAAGAGTTTAAAAATATAATTTTATGATTATAAATAGTTTTCTCTCATAACATAAATTTTAAAAATTCAACCAAAAAGAAGGTTCGTGTAACCCAGTCGTGCATTTTATTTCATTTCTCTTACAGCTGTACGCAGACTTGATCTGGCGACACCAACAATTGTAAGATTTGCGTACTCATGATTTTATGTTTTTGGTGTAATTAAGGGGCCCGACAAACAGAAAACCGACTGCTGCAGGCTCACCCGTGGTGGGTTGATTTACTGTGAATTTTTGAAGTTGCAAAAAATCCGTAAATTTGTCTAAAATGCGTACTCATGAAACCTAGCCAAAACGTCCCCCTGATGACAAAAAACCAGTGCTTACACCTGGACAGTGGTGGGAAGTACCGCTGCCAAGGGCCTAAAGTTGCAAGAAACACAAAAAATTTGACTAAAATGCGTTTTCATTGAAACCAGTGACATATGTTGTTTAACATTTTAAGCGATGAAAAAACTTGTGCTTCCATCTTGGGGGTGGTGGAAAGTACCGCTTCCAATTAAGGGAAGTTGGGACCCCTCGTAGTGCACTGTAACCTAATTATTTTTTTTCTGGACTTAAAAAAAATTTTGATTGAATTTCATGGGTAATTATACTCTGTTCAATTTATATTTGCAGTACAGGCCTTATGGGAGAGCTTTTTCAGAAACACTGGTGCCTGCTGCTGTTTGCACGACACCTTAACTTAAGAAATTGCCACTGAAATAAGAAAGAGAATCACTGAGTTACATTAAAATTATTTGTGTAATCTTCTTTGAGCTCACGTACAACCCACCATAACCTATCAGCACCATGGGGTGAAAGGAGACTGATCTGGATCATCTATTTGCAAATTGCAACCAACCCTTATTGTGTTTATTAAAAAAAACACTGAATCAGAGTTACCCTTACCATTGCCAAGTTCATGGAATTTCATATGGCATTTTCTTTGGTTTGTGCTATGTAACTTTCAGGATTAAAGCTTTTTCGAGCTTCTGCTAGGAAATATTTTTCTGAGATTTGCGGCAATTTTTAATGCTAACTACGGCAATCCTGTAAGAGCTTTAAATTAAAGATAGCTTATTGAAATCCATTATGGTCAGACTGAAAGGCAAATATCCTATCTTCCCTGTACTGCAAATATAAATTGAACAGAGTATAGACAAAAAATCCGGGAAAAATAGCACGTGCTTTAAAAAGTCATAAGGGGGATGCAAACTAACGTTTTGGCTAGGTTTCATGAGTACGCATTTTAGACAAATTATCAATTTTTTTTTTCAACTCCAAAAATTCACAGTAAATCAACCCACCACTGTCCCAGCTCCAGCATAAAAATTTTGGCTAAAATCGTTAGAGCCGTTGGTGAGAAATTCGAAAATCAAGAAACGGTTCTATGACAGGTACCCCTAATAACATTTCCAACCAAATTTTTTTTCGACCAAAATATAGTTCATATCCATAATATCACAATTAATTTTTTTTATCAAAATCGTTAGAGCCGTTTTCGAGATAAATAAGATTTTGCATTACGGGTGTATGGGGGGTACCGTTAGTCTTGGAGCTAAAAACAAAATTTCAATTTCTCCTCTAGGGAATCACCGAAGACACTTAACTACCGAGTTTGAAGAAAATACCTCCGGTAGTTTAGGCTGTAGTTCGAGGTACACACATACAGACATACAGACAGACAGACGGAATTGTCGGACCCACTTTTTTCTTCTTCGCTATCATCGTAATGTCAACTTCGATCAAAATCTCGAGTTCGATTTTTTTTCCAAATGCAGAACTTGCCCTATAGTACCTATATCGCAAGTAAAAATTTAATTCACTATACCTATAAGTGACTTATGAATTACATAAAATTTAAGTCATGAGCAAGTTAGTGACTTATGAATTAAAAAAAAAAAATTCACAAGTTACTAAGTGACTTATGAATTAAAAAAAAAATAATTCATAAGCTATGGTAGTTGGTAAATTAAGCTTGTTTTGACTACATAATTATTTAATTATTAACGAAAGTAGATTTCAAGCTTTTGTGTCATAAAATTATCATGCTAGCTTATAAATTTTCCAATTAATAATTTTTTAATCAGAATTTATGCATTAGCTTATGAATTAAATTTTTTTTAATTGATAAGTCACTTTTTTATTTCTTAAGTCACTTACTTGCTCATGACTTAAATTTTTTTAATCATAAGTCACTTGGTAGGTTGTGAATTATTTTTTTTAAATTCATAAGTCACTTATTTTCTCCTGACTTAAATTTTTTTATTTCATAAGTCACTTAGTAGGTTCTGAATCAATATTTTTAATTCAAAAGTCACTAAGAAGCTTATGAATAATTTTTTTTAATTCACAAGTCACCAACTGACCTATGAATTAATTTTTTTTGATTCACAAGTCAGTAACTAGCTGCTGAATTACATTTTTCTTAATTCATAAGTCACCCACTAGCTTGTGAATTAAAGCCAAGCTTAAGCTAAAAAGTGACTTAAACTTTTGCAACCCTGCTGCCTATTCGGCGGCGTCTTACAATGCCACTATAGTAGGTGTATGCGTAATAAACACGAGTAAGTGGACTGTATACTTAGTTTTTTAACTAGGATTTTCAATAATTTTCCGATCGAAATAAAAACGCGTGTTTCTTCGTAGTCGTTAACCAAAAAAGTAATTTTTATTTAACTTAAGAAGGACAGAGACAAACAATTATGACAATCCTTTGACTTTTCTTTTGTTGCCTCCTATGCTGCTTCGGTCTAGGGTGCGAACGCATTTAGGCTGCAGCGTAAACATCCTCCCGCCGTTGAAGGCTACCTTCAACCAAGTAATAGAGGACATAGTTTGCAAATTGGACGCTTAAATTCACCCTTAGCTGTAACGACGGACGCAACTCGTACAAGTCCATCTTGTCCAGGATATGTTTTGACGATTCTTCCGGTAAGCCATCGGCATGGCGGCTGATTTTCATCCTTTATAAGGACTACATCGTCTATTTCGATATTTTTAGATTTCTCTTGCCATTTTGGCCTCTTGCGCAATTGGTTGATGTAATCTTGAGACCATTTTTGCCAAAAACCATGAACAAGAGATTGCAGGTATTGCCACCTATTCGATAGTGAAATTTTGCAGTTTATATCGATTGGATCAGGCACAGTCATCAAAGGTCTTGAGATCAGAAAATGCGCTGGGGTCAAAGGGTCAACATCACCTTCAAAACGAGCGCACAATGGCCTTGAATTTGCACATGCCTCGATTTGGCACAAGATCGTTGAAAATTCTTCATAGGTCACTGATGTGTTCGCCATCACTCTTCGTAAATGAAATTTTAGTGTTTTAACGCCGGCCTCCCAAAGTCCACCGAAATGTGGGCCATGAGGTGGTGAGAAGATCCAATTAATTCCGTTGGTTGTAAGTTCGCCTGTGACGTCAGTTTGAAAGCTGGCCGAATTGAGAAGATTCGCCCATTCGCGAAGGGTTTGATTGGCGCCAATAAAATTTGTGCCGTTGTCACTAAAAATAGTATAACATTTACCACGCCTGGCTATAAATCTTCGCAATGCAGCTATGAAGGCTACTGATGAAAGCTCGGTGACTACATCCAAATGTATGGCCTTCGTTGCCATGCAAATAAATAAGGCCACGTACACCTTATATTGCTTGGCACCTCGCCCTCTCCACGACCTGGCCGTAAATGGCCCAGCATAATCGACGCCGGTATTGCCGAAAGTCACGCCTGGTTCCAATCGTTGCTGGGGCAAATTGCCCATCTTCTGTTGATAAGGTATTCCTCGTTGTCGTACACATGTAGGGCACTTATATACGCATCGCTTAATTAAATGATGAACGCCGAGAATGAAATAATTAAGATGCAGAAGGTGAGTCATCTGTCGTATTCCGGCATGCATATTGCTTATATGACAGTCGCTGACAATAAGCGTCGTAAAATGATCATCCTTGTGAAGAATGATTGGATGCTTCTGATCGAACGGTATTGAAGCGTTTTTCAATCGCCCTCCTACACGGAGTATTCCGAATTCGTCAATAAAAGGATCCATAAATCGATATTTACTCTTTTTTGAGACCGCATCAAAGTTTTTTAAATAATTTATTTCTTCGAGAAAGTACTGGCCTTGCGAGATCCGAACGAGAGCGATTTTTGCCAAAAGTAGATCTTGCAGTGAAAGAAAGTGAATTCGCGATGGATTTTGTATTTGTCGTCTTCGAAACAAAAGAATACATCGCGTAACAACGCGCAAAAGACGGTTAAGATTCGAGAAACGTGTAGATATTTCAAAGTTTTTAATGTTCAGAGTTTCAGTTAAACAGACAAGTTTGCAGTCGTTTGCACTTTCACTATATTCTGGCAAGGTAGAAAACGTAATCACCTCATCGCGTAAAAACCGCGGCCCGTTCCACCATAAGTTCAAATTAGTCAGGCAATGTGGCATTATACCGCGGGTGGCACAATCTGCGGGATTTTCTGCCGTTCGTACGTGATGCCATATGGATACAGGAAATTTACTGACGATTTGAGAAATTCTGTTATCAACAAATACGTTTCGCGGTCGGGGGAATCCGTGAATCCAATGAAGAACGGTTGTTGAATCCGTATAGGCAAAGCATTCGGTTTCATGAACCATAAGGGCATCTTTCACCTTGCTAAGTAATTTCGTTAGCAATAAAGAGCCACATAGTTCAAGGCGCGGTATTGTAAGTGTAGGTTTCGTTGGCGCAATTCTTGTTTTCGCGCAAATGAGCGCAGTTCGAATACCGTCGGGTCCTAACACTCTGGAATATACTGCAGCAGAATATGCTGACTCTGACGCGTCAGCAAAGCCGTGCAATTCCATAACCTTCCCCTCAATTGAATGCAGCCAACGCGGAATTTGAATGACATGCAGGGAATCCAGATCCGATCTGAATTCTGACCACTCGTTGTAAAGGTCCATAGGGATAAACTCGTCCCACCCTATTTGTCTTAGCCAAAGATGCTTCATGAAAACCTTCATTTTGAAAACAGTTGGCGAAAGCCATCCTAAGGGATCGAAGACGCGCGCAATGTCCGATAACACTTCTCGTTTTGTAACTTGTGCACGTAGGGTATTTAACGATGCATGGAACTCAACGCAATCGACTTCAACGTTCCACCATAACCCTAATGTTTTTACACCAGTCTCGCCAATACACAACTCGGTTGCTGTCTCTTGATGCTCGGCATCGATTGTATTTAAAAATTCTCGCGAGTTCGAAGACCATTTTCGAAGGTCCATTCCCGATTGTTTCAAAATATGACAAAGATCATTTTTAACACTTGTGGCATCTTCAACGGAATCGAAAGTAGACATAAAGTCATCTACATAAAAGTCATTAATTAGGCTGTCCGAAGCCCGCGGATATCTCGCTATATTATTGATGCCGATTTGTTTTAGGACCCTCGTGGCCAAAAAAGAGGCGGAAGCCGTTCCGTATGTAACTGTTTGGAGTTGATAATCATGCGGCTCTTCACTAACGTTGTTCCTCCAAACTATACGCTGAAAATGTACGTCGTTCACGTTTACCAATATCTGGCGGTACATTTTTGCAATGTCAGCCTTGACCGCAATTTTAAATTTTCGAAACTTGACAAGGTTTGTAATTAAATCGTTTTGTATCGTAGGTCCGACGCGCAAATAATCGTTTAAGGAAAATCCATTCGTGGACTTACATGACGCGTCAAAAACGACCCTTAACTTAGTCGTAGTACTAGTGGGTTTTAATATCGCATGATGGGGTAAGTAGAATGCTGAACGTTCGCGTTCACTTTCGGGCACAACGGACATATGACCTAGCTGCTCATACTCCTCCATAAATGCTGCATATTCGCGTTTTAGATTCAAGTCCTTGGAGAATCGTCTCTCCATTGCAGTAAGCCGTTTTAATGCTGCATCTCGGGAGTTTCCAAATTCGATTGGTGTTTTTGAAAATGGCAAACTAACTACAAATCTACCATCTGAATTGATAAAATGTGTAGATGCAAAATGATTTTCAATGGTTTCACTTACCTCGCACTCGGTAGAGTTACCATCAACCATATTTTCGTGCTCGAGAATTTTCGTAGAAGCGTATCGGCATCGACCGTGGAGTGGAAAATTCCTAAACAATGTTCTTGGGTCAACGAAACGTTTCCGGCAAGCACCCAACCAAATATGGTATTCTGCGCAACCGGTGACCCTGAGGGATGCGTAATTCTTCCCTCTGCGATAATGTCAAAAAATATATCGGCGCCCAATATAATATCGATTTTTTGTGGGCGGTTACACGTTGGATCTGATAACGTCAGATTATTAAAGTACGATAAATTAACACTTGGAATTTCTACGCTCGGCAAATCGTTTGTAAGGGACGAAAGAATAAATGCTTGCACCGACAAGCTAAATGTATTAAGATGCGAGGAGATATCGAGCTTTACTTTTCCTCGAGTGCCGTGAACACTTTCGCACTGCCCTAGACCGAGAATAGGAATTTTAGCGTGAATACGTTTGAGGCCTAGCCTTTGGAGACACGACTCCGAAATAAGAGTTGCTTGCGAACCCGAGTCAAGTAGAGCTCTACACATTTGCAATTCGTTGCGCTCATCCCTGACCATTACCAATGCCGTTGGTAACATCGTAAAGCACTCCCGATAAGAATGTTGCATCGTATTAACCACTAGACCGTTCGAGGAACCTGGTGATTGTTGCTGAAACCGAGAGCTACCACTCGAGGTAGCTTGTGAAATGTTATTTGAATTAGATTGAGAGTGGGACTTGTAATGAAAACTTGCACTCGTTTAAATTGTGCTTTGCGCGAATACAGTTTGGACATAAATTGTTAGATTTAACGAATTCAAAACGAGCCGGTATGGCTAAATCACGAAATTGTGGACACATATATAAGAAATGCTTGTGTTTACATTTTGGGCAGGAAGGAACAGTACCGTTCATAACTCTTTTTCCCGTATCTTTGGCAACCGATTTATAAGCATTTGAATGACCGATATTCGATAAATTGAGGCTTTCTAATTCGTTAATACGTTCGCCTAAGAACCGATTAAAATCTGACAATGTTGAATCTGATTTATTTTTAATGAAACGAATCCATAGCATTCGATTCCCGGAATCTAGCTTTTTGGATAAGAAATACACCATCAGCACATCCCACGCATCAACCGGTAGTTTTAATGCCCGCAACGCGTTAATATTTTCACTGGTGACCATAAATAAGCGTTTAATTTCACTGAGTGATCCTGTTTTAAGGGATGGTTGATCGAAAATATTATCTAAATGGGCGACCATGATAAACTGCGGTTTATCATAACAGGCCTTCACTAAATTCCACGCGACATTAAAATTCTCGTTGCTTGGGGTAAGGTGCTTTATAATCGATAATGCATCTCCCTTGAGCCATGTCTGGAGATATTCTAATTTTTCGACGCCCGTGAGTCCTTCTTTTGATGCAATCAACGCCGTAAAAAGATCGCGAAATCGAACCCACTCGTCGAATTTGCCATTAAATTCTGGCACTTTCAAATCTGGAAGCCTTGCCATCGCTTCGTTTGTGTTTATCGTAATTGAACGCCGTGAAGATTCGGATAGCGACTTCACAACATCGTTTAACGCGCACTGATTTTCCATTAGCGATTTGAGGGCTTTACCGAAATCATTTTCTTCTTCGAACCGCGAATCACTCGATCTTTCATTTTGTAACAATTCTGTTAATTTTGTGTGTACCGAGAAAAATGTATTTTCGAATTCTACGCGATACTGTGTTTCATCTTCCAAATGCTCTTCTTCGACGACGGCTTCAATTTCGTTTTGGATGCGCTCAAATGATTGCATATATTGTTCCAACTTAGCCTGTCGTAGAGTGGATTCAGCTAATGAAGTGGCCGATGAATCACAGTATGTAGATATCCTCGTTACTTGCCCTTTCAGAGCTGCCCGTTGACGTTTTAAGGCCTCCATGCTAAATAAATTATTCCCACCGAAGAATATTCAAAACAAACTCGAACCAACAACAAAACAACGAACAACTGCGAGCAACAACAGCAACAGCGATTCAAAGATGACAGGAGATAGAGAATACAAAAATGTACCACTATCCCTAACTTGCTGATTTTTTGTAAACGGAATAATTTTTTTGATTTCGAACGGAATATATTTTATTGTTTTTGGTTATGAACGGAATATTTTGTGCATGTATGTGTGTCGAACTGAATGTAATGTACCGTAAGCGAGGTGCTTCGCAAACCTTAACCGCAAGAAATGGGTACTGCTTTTAAACGATTCACAAATAGATAAAAACGCTGGATATCTTTTATGTGTTTAATTGGTAGCACAGTATAAATGATTATGTTTACTGGAAAAAAGTAATTTCAGACATAGTACGATACGATATAAGATTCCGTCACCCTCACGATATCAATAGTGATATTGAAAAACAAAACTATTATGAGCGAAAATCCAACTATTTAATTAATTCGGCTCGAATTGACCAAATTTTGTATGCGTAATAAACACGAGTAAGTGGACTGTATACTTAGTTTTTTAACTAGGATTTTCAATAATTTTCCGATCGAAATAAAAACGCGTGTTTCTTCGTAGTCGTTAACCAAAAAAGTAATTTTTATTTAACTTAAGAAGGACAGAGACAAACAATTATGACAATCCTTTGACTTTTCTTTTGTTGCCTCCTATGCTGCTTCGGTCTAGGATGCGAACGCATTTAGGCTGCAGCGTAAACAGTAGGAATCATAGCCAAACATTTTGTTTTCAATAATTAAATGCATTAACTTTTATTCGAAAATAAAAAAGTTTATGGAACATTTTACAGACGAAGCACGTTACATTATATATGCAATAAACTCTAATTAAATTATTCTAACACCAAATCTCTTGAAAAAATAGGTTAAAATTTTACGCAAAACTGTGTAGCATTCACAATTTTCCGAATTTTTGAATGAAATAAACGGTTATCGACAAATGGAAAAATCATAAAATTTAGTACCTACAATGATTACGTCAACCAATGGGAAATTCATTAAATATAGCTTTTTTATTTTTTTGCATATTTTATTTCTAAGGACAACATGTTACAAGACAGTATTTATTTTTTTTTTTATTCTGTTATTTATTTCCAAACAAAAATTACAAAACTATGAAAAATGAAGGAAGTTTACAAAGTGGAGTGCACTACATTTTATAACTTCTAAAGTTATAGAGGTAACGAAGTAAAATTATCTTTTTTTACAGAGCTTACATATATGAGAAGTAACATTAATTTTTTTTATTATTATTTTTACTGTAACATTTTAGCGATACAAAAATTTTCCTTTTTTTTTAATATTTTACAATTGGCCGGGAAATTAAGGGATAGATATTCTTTCAAATGTTCAAGTGTTCATTAAAGCTTATGGGCAAAAATAATACGTTTGGTTTATAATGTAACATATTAGTATTTATTTATCAATAATTTAGAAAAAAGAAGTGACTTCCGCGTATGAGTAATACATATGCAATGTACACTGTTTAAAAACGATGTTTGCTCAATGAGCGCGCTTTTTATTAATAAGAAAAGGTCATGAAGAAAGGAAAAATGTATGCACTGTATAGTTACACATTATATTAGTTAATTAATTATATATTAATAAGATACATTATTTAACCATTTTTAAAAGCAATCAATTCAGCGTTTCTCGCCACATTTATTAAAAAAAAAACCCGAAATCCATTGCTCATAAGTGTCTTTTTATATTTTCTTCAACAGCGCAAGAAAATCTCTTAAAAAAATTACATCTCGGTCTTGAGATATCCAGTTTCTAGAATGTTCTGTTTTTGTTTTCAAATTTTTTACTTGCGATATAGGTAGGGGAGACCGGGGATAGTAGACTCAAAATTTTCTTATATATTTTTTTTAAGAAAACTAAGAAAGATATCAACGCAAATTAAATGCCCTTTTATAAAACATCTTTTTTGCTTTATAAAAAAAATATGTTTTATAAAATTAGTTAATATTAAGACCTTTTTTTCCTAATTTTACAAAACGACCTCAAGTGGGTCAAATAACCCCTGAACCGGGGTAAGTTGGCTAAGGCTATGGGGTCAGTTGACTATATTCTTATTTCCAGCTTTTTAATACTAAGACTATAAGCAAATAGAATTAAAAATTAATTTTGTTTGAAACAAAAAATTATTATTATACACAAAATATAAAGCGATGCATATAAAATAATTAAATAAACAAATTAAATTTTTGCACATATTATCTTTGCATGGTTTTATATGGAATACCATAGTCATGAGCAAGAGATCGTATGCTTTTTCCTTTTCCACAAATAAGCTGGCACGCACGTTTCAAAACTGTTATTTTAGTTGCCCCTCATGATGTTTTTCTTACATATGTCCTCATTTTTCTAGAAATTACCAAACAAAAAATTAGTCAATTTACCCCCAAGAAAAAATGTCAACTTACCCCGATCGGTCTTTCAGCATTCAATGATTTTTTTTCGGTTCTCAGAAATCAAATGAACATAAAACTACCTGGTGTTATGAATACAAACACTTACTTGCTCTTTTTCCTAAAAAAAATTTGACGTTAGGCAAAAGCACCCTTACGAAAGAAGAAAAAGAAAACAAAACAAAAAAATTACTCACGAAAGCAAAAAGTTGTTTTTTCGCGATAACCTCCGAACGACGCCGGACTCTGGCGGGAGACAACACGAAACTAAGCAAGCAGCTGTGCTTGATGTAATAAAAAGAATAAACTTGAAAAAAATTGTTTTGTTTTGAAGTTATTGGCGGTTAGTCTACTTGCCCCTGGAGCCAACTATCCCCGGTTACCCCTACTATAGGGTAAGTTCTGCATTTGGAAAAAAAATTTGTATGCCGGAGCTGCTTTGCATTTAAAAAAAATGTAAACTAAAAACTTTTTCGAAAAAATAGTTTTTGGATTTAAAAAAAAAATAATGCAATTTTTTGTTTTAAAATTCTTGAAAACCGATACACGATTAAATTTTTAAATTACTTTTTAAAATGTATTTTATTAAGTACTAACAATTTGCATATCAATTTTTTTTATAAAAATTTTAAGGAAAATTTAGTACAGTTTCAGTGTGTCTGTATGTCTGTACCTCGAACTACAGCCTAAACCACTGGACCTATTTCTTTCAATCTCGGTAGTGAAGGGTCTTCGGTGATTCCCTAGAGGAGAAATTGAAATTTTTTTTTTAGCTCCAAGACTAACGGTACCCCCATACACCCATAATGCATAATCTTATTTATCTCGACAACGGCTCTAACGATTTTGATAAAAAAAATTATTTGTGATATAATGGACATGGACTACATTTTGGTCAAAAAAAATTTTGGGGCAAAATGTTATTAGGGGTACCTGCCATAGACCCGTTTTTTTTTGATTTTCGACTTTCTCATTAACGGCTCTAAGGATTTTAACCCAAAATTTTCAACAGGGGTCCCCTTAAGTTTAAAATAATATTGTATATAAAAATATTTGTTGGGTTTTTAAAAAAAAAAATTTTTTTTTAATCAATAGCTTCAAAACCTATGAACGATTATTTTTTGAAATTATTTCCTAAAATCAATTTTATTTAATACTTAAAATTCGCATCCCACATTTTTTTCTTGAAAAATTTTAGAGAAATTTCTTATATAAAAAATATATTTAATAATAAAACGATGTTTTAAAGCTTATTTGCATAAATTCATATTTTTCCGGAAACCAGACGGCAATTTTATGCATTTGAACATTATTATCTCATTAAATCCATGTTTTACATAAGAGCAAGTTCGTGCGATCCAGTCGTGCATTTTATTTAATTTTGGGCTTAATTTTCTTCAGAAAATGCGTAATAAAAATACCGTTTTATTTTTTTCTCAGAATGAACGTAACAATAATAAAAATAATACTGAATGGCAAGTTTTCGGAAAAACCAATTGATTTTATGATAATTGGGAAAACCTCAAACATGTAAAATTAAAAAAAAAAAGTGTTTTTTGGTTTTTTGTTTGGGTAATAAAGGGATTTTCTGATTTGGGACACGTTTCTAAAAACAGTTGACAATAAGAGAGGTTTTCAAGAATTTTTCAATGTTCTTACTTGCGACTTGCAGGAACTATATGGCAAGTTAAGCATTTGTAAAAGAAATCAAACTCGAGATTTTCATCAAAGTTGACATTACGATGTCTGTCTTTTCGACTACAGCCTAAACAGCTCGGCCGATTTTCTTTAAACTTGGCAGATATTATTTTTGTATTCTCCCCCACCCGTTTTTTCCTTTTTTTTTCTTAAGGCCAAAAATAGCGGTACCTGCCATAAGATTTTTTTTTCGAAAATTTATAAATATTTTTATTTTTTTTAAACTGTTCGCCAGATTTCAAAAATAAAAATTCTAAAATTTCATTTAGTTAAAGCTTTGTAATGGTTGAAAAAAAAGTTTAGAAAAATGGTTATTATATTAATAATACCCCCTTTGGACTTTTTGATTTTCTCAAAAACAGTACAACCTAACTTGATATTTCTTTTTATGCTTCCCAATAGTTTGAATACTATTGTGTATTCAAATTTTCAATTTTTTTTTATTTTAAATTTCAATATTTTTTTAAAAGCTCAATATTGACTTGACAAATAAAAGTTTCTCAATATAATCTACAAGTTGTGAGAAAAAAGTTTATTTTACCTAAGAATAACGATAATCACCATGCAAATATTAAAAGATGGTTTTCAAAAATCACATTTTTCGTAAACGGCGCCTACATTTTTGATAATATTTTCCCCAAGCTAAATTCTACAAATTATCTGAAGATCTTGCACAATGGTTTACCAGAACTATTGGAGGACATTCCACTTATGCAACTAGCTTCATCATATTCCCAATAGGGTGACGCTTCAGCCCACTATAGTCGTGAGGTTAAAAATTGGTTAGATGAAAAGTACGGTAATCGTTGCATAGGAATTTATGGCCCGGTTCAGTGGCCTGCAATATCTTTTGACTTTACAGTATTTTATTTCTTTTTATGGGGAAGAATGAAAGAACTTGTTTATACCATATAACCGAAATAGCAAATTTAGGTGAATTAGAAGACCGTCTTCTCGAATCGACATCAAAAGTGAAGCAGCAGCTATAATCAATAAATATTCGCAGTGAAATACAAAATTGGGGTCTAGCATGCATACAAAACCAACGAGGAGGATTTGAACACAATGTTATATGTTACTGTTTTAGTACACTCATGCCATAGAATAAAAAATATCTAAACCCACACAAAATCTGGATCCTTAAGCAAATAAACGTTTTTTTTTAATTTTATATGTTTCAGGTTTTTCCAAGTATCATATATATAAATCTATGGGTTTTTCCGCAATCTTGTCATTCAGTTTTATTTTTATTATTGTTAGGTAGGTACCTAAGTCAGTGGCGTGGCGTGGATAATTTTAAATGGGAACCCGTTATAAAATTTCGTCACCTGTAAAAATGAAACAAAAATCTTAGAACCTTAAAAACAACATTTCTAGTAGGGATATGGTATCTACAAATGCATTCCACATTGACTTAGCAAAAAATGTGTAGCTATATTTTTATACTTCAAGACATTAAATATTTCAATCAACAATGAGCTTGAAACATAATAAAAAAGGACCTCCTTTTAGACACCACCCCCTTCGTCGGACATAACTGCGGCACCTTCCTAGGAATGTTCTATTAACTTTTACTTGCAATCATATGTGTCAAGAATATAAAATATATGATGGGACAACTCATCTGCATTAAGACTCACGCTAACGTTAAAAATTACAAGATATTTTTCTCTGACAAGAACCGAAATATGGCACTCAGTTGTCCCCTATGACTCAAATCTGATGTTTCGTCGATCATAATCGACACGAACCGAGCTTCTATGATTTCTGTTTTAATTTCAGATTTAATAACAGCCGCGATACTATGTATCAAGTCATTTTGAATATCGTTGTCCTACACTATTTTAAATACGATTCCATTTGACATTTCCAAAACAAAATCTAGAACTGCACTAAAATTACGAAGCAATTTTTTTTTTATCACTATAGTGGGTAATAAAAGGAATTAAATCTTCACTTTAACATCTTCTAACTTTTCAATATTTTTAATTAAGTTCAAATTGGCTTTTCAAAACACTAGATTTATTGGAAGTTATTGAACCTGTGCAACACAGTCTTTTATTGAATGCCAATTGAATCTAAATTTACATTCCTATTTGTCCAGAGTAGCAATATGCTAAATTTACACTGCTGACAAATTGCCATATATTCTACCATGATTTATTTCATAATTCAAAATTATCACAGTAAATTTGCAAAAATATCAATCGTGCATTTTACATTAGCATGCAAATCAACATCAAATTCAAAATCAAGAATCAACAATACCCACATGCCATACATATTTATATTTATATGACATATTAAAGAAAAAAACAAATAAGTTGAAGAACACCGTCTTATTTCTTACACATGGTTGAAAAAAGGCGAGCACCTGAACTCCTGCAATGTATTATCTTCCTACTGAAATGCAATGCTAATTGCTAAAAGGAGAATAGAATACAAATAATTCCAACTCCTACTGGTATACATTTTGGTCGAAAGACGGAGCTTGCTATAAGCTTTCTTCGACCAATTCTGATAGTGAAAAAAAAAAATTTTATAAGACGGAATGTAGCGTCTTATTTTTTGAATATAAAAGCGGATGTTGAACAAAGAGGATCCGAAAAACAATGCTTGGGAAAGAAAGGGATATAAAACAAATAAATAAGACCGTAATTGAAAAGTTTACGTCAGAGTATTTTTGTGACTCTCTTGATTAATGTTGGTTGTGGATTGTTGAATGTGCTTATAGGCGGAGAGGCGACCGTCGGATCACTTAGCTCATCCGCTCAATGGATCTAATACCTCTTACCCAATAGAGATACTCTAGAGAAAGATAATGCACCAGGGTTGCCTATCAGATTTTGGACCGAAGACGTCTAAACCGGGGCACTTCCGGCGCGTTTTTTTCACCATGACTTAGCCCATCCAGTTAATGGCAGAAACTAGTGCCAAACTATAGAGCTCGACGAGATAGATCGAAATATATAGGGTTGCCTAACTAAAAGTGGGCCGAAGCGCTTGGCAGCCCTATTTCAAGGTGCGTATTTTTCGACCATGACTTAGCCTATCCAGTTAATGGTTAAATTTCGTATCAAAAGAAAGGTCTGAGTCTACTGATTATGAATATATAGGGTTGCCATGTCTTAACTGGGCCGAACCCCTCGGCAGCCCCGTTATAAAAAAAAAATCCACCAAATATGTAATGCCTTATAACTTAATAATTTGGCTGGCTTTATTCATCGAATTTTATTGTATTTTATGTATTGTATATCAAATGAATGCTCAGAGCCTGTAGAAAATTAATAAAATAGTTTTACATTTATAAAAAATCTATATATGTCAAAAAAAGATTTACTGCAGTTTTCCTTAAAACATTCATTTTATTTAACCAACAACATTACTTTATCTATTGACGTAAATAAAAGATTTGCTATCAAATGAAATTTAGGACAAAAAAGTACAGTGGCAACAATAATTGCTTTTGCTATTCAAAAAGTATAAGTTGCCTTCTTTTACATAGCTAGATGACTTACTTTTAAAATTGACTTAATAAATCATTAATTCTTTTTAATGAGAGATATTTATAAGTAAAGAGAGTTTATATATATTTTTATATATATATTTTTTTTATATGAGCAGTGTTTTTATTCAACTTTTATTTACCGTTAAACAAAAAAATCACAATTTAAATACTTTTTCATTTACAAATTTAAGGAACAAAGTTTTTGATATACTTATATTCAATTACAATAAACTTAACAATACAAAAATTAAATAACATGATATCTACGAATATATTTTACTTTCCAAAAACGGAATAACAAAAGTTTACATTTACAAAATAAGATAAAAATAAAAGCATATATACATTCTTTTTTCAATTTATCGTTTAGTTATCGTCATCAGAATAAAAACTATCTTCTTCTTCTTCGATATCATCATCAATAACTATTTCTTCGACAGATATAGGTGTAGCATCTCCTACGAACCAAAGCGGTTCTATTATGTCGTCTTTGACTAACCAACCACACTCATTGCGATTTAATTGACTGCATTGAGGTTCAGTAGCATTTTGCCACATGGCATTGACGTAAATCGTCCTTAGAATTTTTTGTTTTAAAGATATCCAGCATGGTGGTAACATACTGGAATCGAAATTTTTAACTTTTTTTATAAAGCGATCTTCATTGCTTTTCGTTGAAAATATTTTTTGAAAAATAATAAAGCGAGAAAGATTCACACTTTTGCATTTTGTGGAGTACAAATTGCATGTGAATTCTTGTAGTAGTTCCATGTTTTCAATGTTGTTAATTTGGTTCGGGGTGTTTAAGGACGCAAATATTTTTTGAACTTTCTCATTTTTTATCAACTGTTCAAAATGCTTTGCCTTTCCTTTCCGATAGAAACTGGCGGTATAGTCACTTCCAGTGAAGGCATGGAAACCCGGTTAGGATTAACAAAGCCTATCGCCAAGTTTTTTTTGAAACCTCGGTACAATTTAAGCAATGCGGTGCGGAACCTAGTGTTGCTAAAAATATCTCAAAATTTTGAAGTTTATGGATATTTCCAAGCAAAATAATTAAAATGTCAGTATCCGACGATTTTATCATTACTTTTAAGTTGTTTGATAATTTACTTAAATGATAGACAATTCTCGTATCGGCTTCCTCGTGGTGACATAAATAGTCCTTTTCAAGAGTCTTAACAATATTTATTGTTCGAACATGTAAATGAGAAACACTGCTCTTCAACAGTTAGGAACAGTTTCTTATTCCCTAAATGCGAGCAGATACTACTACTTTCATAGTGACTATATAAAAATGCAACTAAAGCTTCTTTGAATTTTTTGTTACGCAAATGTTTTAAAAAGTCATTTGGCCTTATTTGTGATGGTCCACGAATTGTGTAGTTTGCACTGATTTCATGGCGGTTATTTCGCTCGACATCTTTGATTGATGGAGTAAAATAACGATCAAATATCAAGTGGATCTGAGTAGCACTGGTGTTGCAAATTTTTTTTAAAATAAGCTTTTGTCAAACCTCTGAGGTAAAGAAGGCTTTAAGTGATGCAGGAGATAAAACCCATCTATTAAATCAACATCAACGTTAGAAGGAGGATTAGATACATGGAAGGAACGTAATTTCTTTGCAAGTACTGACTTATCTGTCTTGAGCATTTCTCCCGTACAATGGCACAATGACGGTGGTGCTGGTGATAATGGAAATGAAAGACAGTACTCCATATCAATTTTCTTTTCTAGAGCAATAGCAAGCAATCTTCCAAATATATCACGCTCCATTTTCAACAAAACGTTCTCAGTGCCATCTTTGCTTTTAAGTGTTTTTTTCAAACACTCCGAAGCAAAATTTTGTAAGTTTATTCTTTTGATGGGTTTTTCAAATCTTTCAGGATTTTTATTACATTCAGCTATGAACTTATGTTATTTGGTTTCTCCCATTTTGTTTAAATTTAAGAGGAAATTCATAGTCTTTTCCGAAACAGCCCTTCCTGTAACTACGTTAAATAAACTTTTTTCGTCTACCGATTTATCGAATGGATTGATGTTATTTTTGAAAGTTGAAATTATGTTCTCTAAGGTTTTTCTGTCTTTTGAAATCCTAAAACTTTCGAGTTCATGAACTGTGTCATCGTTTTTAGTTAAATTAATTTCGCCAAGCATAGTTGACATTATTTTTGTTCGCAGACTATGACTTAAAGCCCAACGCTGGCGCGTAGAAATGGAGTTTGTAAAATGGCTTATACCAGTTAAAGAGCTTACAGCATCTGCATTTATCGTCTGCTCAAGTGTCAAATCAACAGGTGTCCTTGAAAAATTAGACTTAGTTCTTTTTACACCAAAAGCTCCTTTTCTAAAATCTTCTAAAAGTGGGGAGTTGTTTTCTTTTAATAACATCAAGTTGCTTAGATAATGCAAAATCCATCTTGCATAATTTTGTTGATTCAAAGAAAAAAACAAATTCGACAAATCGTATAGAGATTGAAGGTATAATTCAAAGTCATTGGTCCTTATACTACGAGATAGTGAAAAAAAGGTGTTCATAAAATAAATATATTGCATGTAATATTGGGCAGTTTTTCCGTGACTCCCAGATAGTGTGGATTCTGAATATCGCTTGTACTCTGCAAGTGTATGGTCTAGCAGTGGAAGTGGTTCCAAAGGCTGACAATTTTCTTTCGGTGGTTTTTGGACAATTTTCAATTCTTCTATTAAAAATCAGCGGTCAATATCATATTCATTCAAAAATCGATCAAAGTGCAGATATTGAAGAGCAGCTGAAAGCAAGGGATGAATTCTTTTACATCGGGTAAAGTGTAAACCACCAACTATACCATTGATAGACCCTTCCGCTATAGCTTCTGATTGAATTAATATATCAACAACACCTGAGGAATCAATATACTTTCCCAGAGCCTTAAAAAAAGCCAATTCTATGTGAAATGCTCCAAGATTAATGAAAAGATTGTCAAATTTTGGGCTCTCCGCTATCTGAATTTGCATTGCCATTTTAGCTATAGCCAAATCATAGCTAACAACGATCTTCTCTTGATTACATTCTTTTGCAATTTTTTGAGAATGAAACATTGTTTCCTGAACAACAGAGTATGATGTTGGTGACAAATTTATCTGTGGAAGATAATCTATTTTTTGCAATTGGCTATTTTCTATCGTTGTTAAGGAGTTGTATCCTACCCACATTGGAGTTGTTTTTATGAGAGATAATGAAAGAGCCAAAATCAAATTTCGTGTTTCAGAATTGGATTTACTAGTCAAACAACCACTTATTATTTCAGAAATTGCATCTAAATTCATTAAGCTTGTTTTACCGCTGGGTTTCTGTAAATAGGGTTGTATCTCACGTTGAATTTCTTCAAAACGACGTCTTTTTTTGGTATCGCCTCACTATTTGTACTTGTAGATGGAAATTCTGCTGACGATACGCATTTCAATTGGTTGTTTTGAAAAGAATTATCACCGTTTGAAACAAAGTGATAGATGATACCTACAGTATCATGCAGAGTATCTTTTCCAGTGAAAGTATTCACAAACCGATCAAAATTGTCAAACGCTACGTGTGTACTTAGATCGTTGGCAATATTTATTCCTGATGGAATAAGTTGGTTTTCCTCGACAGATGTATAGGTAATTTCGGTTTCTAGTTCTTCCGCTACAGTGTAAGAAATAGAATGGCCGTATCTATGTATTTAAAATATTTAAAACCTTTCTGCTGCTGGACAATGATTTTAATGCTAATCCTAACATTATATATTTAGCTGGCTTAATTCTGCCCTTTGAAATAATATAAATTATATCCTGACATATTGACTTTATTTTTACGAAATCTTCAACCGAATTTTTGCGCCTCAAATCAGGTCCTTGAACTAAATCGCATACAAAATCAAACAAAACCTCTGGAATGTCGCATTCACCTTCAGTTAAGTTTTCAACCTTAACATTTTGAGAAATTTTCTTTTTTTTAATTGATTTAACAGTATTTCTTATATTGTATGCTACGTCTTGAAATTTTCTTTTTTCTGAGTTTTCATAAAAAAACGAATTATTAATAATTGAATGTATGTATAACTAACCCCTGTTTGTAAACTATTTTTCTATTGTTGCTTTGATTCGAATTACATATAATTATTTTATCACCATAAGTGCCAGATAACTTATTTTGCAAATTAGTTGCAAGATAGTACTTAAAATCATTTTCTGTATAACTGGAGTTAACTTCCAATAGTAAGGATTTGTATCTTAAATACAGATCCTGCAAATAGACAACTTTGCTTTTTAAAAAAATATTTTCTTCTATAAAAAGTGAAAGTGATTCAAATGCCTCTTTGTGAACTAGGCCTACTTCATGCCATTTTGTTTGGGGTTTACTTTTTTTTACTTTTCTTTCGTATCTGGTTGTAAACAAAGCCTTGCAAAAGTGATGGTATAAAAAACTGTTACAACTAAATAACTTTTCTATCAGTTTGGTATCACCGATTACTTCTGCTTGATGCTTTGTTGCCTCCATTGACATACTAGATATGGACTGCTAGTAGCTGATTACAGAATGGTCCAACGGATTACCAAACGACACTAGCCCTCGTGCCGACACTGACGGAAAATTTGAATACTATGAAATGGAACCAGTGCTAAAGGGGCTAATGTGCAAATAGTCCCATTGCCAAATCTGAAAATTTCCCTTTTTAATTTTTGTTTTCAACGTATAAATATATACTCCAACACAGTTTTCGTTGCATTTGCTTGTACTATCTATTAACAAATATTATTATTGTTTGTTAAAAATACTTTTATTAAAGCAATTAGTTTCACTTTTACAAATAATTTTAATTTTTATACTAGAAATCAAGAGATAAGCTAAGATCTTTTTGGCTAGAGCGAAAATATTTGCAAAAAAATTAGTTATGCAAATAAATCCTAATTTTGATTTAAATTAACAACTCACTTTAGAGAAAAACCAATCCTACAATTTGTATCAAATTTACAAAAAACTTTCTTTAGGTGCTTTTTATTATTCACAAATCTATCTGGATCCGGATCTGGATCTTCCTTTGAAAATAAAACGATACGGATCTTAAGTGACAGCAGTGTTATAAGTCCGTCTCTTTTTATCCTTGGGTTTGTAAATTTTAAATTATGTCTTGTCTTTTTTCTTTACACTATAGCTTACACTACCTTATTACCATAAAAAGCCATCTACTGATTTTTGGATCTTTGAAATAGATCGCGATAGAAAACAGGATCCCAAATTGTTTTTGTAATACATGTTAAAACTTAATCCAGATCCGGATCCAGATAGATTTGTGAATAATAAAACGCACCTTATCTTAAACTAGAACTGTAAGGCTAGGCGCGCACATTCAATTTTTAGTTTCTCAACTGCTTGGTTCGAGCAACTAAAAAGTTTGTGTTTTGACACAAACTAAACGATTGCCTAAAATGAGTCCGCTATTTTGTGTAACATATAATTATATGCACCTGCGCGGACATAAAATCATTAAGTAAACCAAAATGATTCATAAAATATTTTAAAGGGGATTTTTTTTCGAGATCCCTTAGCACTATTCTCAGCCGATTATCTCTCTAACCATAGACTAGCACCGTTTCTTCAAAGCAATGTCAATAGATGTCCTTAGTTTCTATGAGTAAACATTTCTGTTGGCACTAGTAGAACAAGAGATGGCGCTAAATATGTTGTTTATTTTTGCCACTAGTGTCGGCACGAGGGCTAGTTTCGATTGTATCCGTTGGACCATTTTGGTTGCAAATTTTGTATGAGAATTATACACAACTAGCAGTCCATATATAATAAGTCAATGGTTGCCTCAATCGCATCTTTAGAGAAGCATGTTGACATTGGTTTTTTTTATTTGTTTTGATTTTTTTTATCTAATTTACCACAAAAACGACAAACCGATTGATTTGTTACCTGAGATAGTGCCGGTGACGGATTCAATAACTCTTGGGTGGAACTAGTTCTCCGATTTGCAATATTGGAAGATCTGCAAGCTTCAACTTCGGCCTGTTAAGTGGATTCAGTACAGTTAGACTATCAATTTAATATAATCCTAGCGAAAAATTATACACACCACATTGGCTAAAAAAGAAGGTTCAAAGCTAGGTCTAGAGTTTGTTGTTTCACTGCGTTGGTTGAATTCACGTTCATGTAATCCTTGGTCAAGATTAGGAGAAGAAGGAACAGAAGTGCTTGATTGAGCCTAAACATTTCATACGGTATTAGTTATAACACATTTTTGGGGTTGCAATAAAACAAATTTAAATAAAATTATAGCTTACGTGTTGGTTTTGAATTATATCTTGATACTCCAGTTTATATTTTTGATGGAGCGCTGTAAATTTTTTGTAACATTTTGTGTGATAGCCAGACAAGGACATATCATCATGTAAACAAATATCAGCGTACTTCAATTTTTTTAATTCACGTATTTTTTTGTTGAAATACATTTTTCAAAAATTTCGTTATTGAAAATTATTAAATTTTCTAGTCCACCACACAAAAAAACAAACCAACATTTTTAAACTCTATAGCAATTGATCACTACTAAGCTGAAAAAAACACGCACCTATTTAGCAACTAACAACTCAAGTAATGCTTAATATCAATTTTTACACTTGACAACTGCAGTAACAAAATAATATAATAATAAGAATCTGTAAAAGCTTAAGTAAATTTTGCCTTCTCCCCAAGTGCGAAAAAAAATATTTCTTTTATCATTAATAAAAAACTAGTTTATTCAACTTAAGAATTAGCATGCTAAGTTCACAGCTGAGGCCTAAAAACATTGGAGAAAGCTTGATGATTATAAAGCTTTGCTTATCAATATCAATTCGAACTTTATTAAATGTATGTTATATGTTATGTACCCACTTGTGATTACAACTTTTAAAGAGAAGTTTGAGAGGATTAACTTCATGTTGACCTTGATGTTGATCAAACGTTATAGTCTTTGCTAAAAAACACATTTCTTATGTTTTTCAGAAATTAATGAGCATCACCGGGTATTTTTAACAGTGCGACGAATGTATGCTTATATTTTAATAGAAGAAATAGTCTTTTTACGTCAATAGATAAAGTAATGTTGTTGGTTAAATAAAATGAATGTTTTAAGGAAAACTGCAGTAAATCTTTTTTTGACATATATAGATTTTTTATAAATGTAAAACTATTTTATTAATTTTCTACAGGCTCTGAGCTTTCATTTAATATACAATAAATAAAATACAATAAAATTCGATGAACAAAGCCAGCCAAATTATTAAGTTATAAGGCATTACATACTCGTATTTGGTGGATTTTTTTTATAACGGGGCTGCCGAGGGGTTCGGCCCAGTTAAGACATGGCAACCCTATATATTCATAATCAGTAGACTCAGACCTTTCATTTGATACGAAATTTAACCATTAACTGGATGGGCTAAGTCATGGTCGAAAAATACGCACCTTGAAATAGGGCTGCCAAGCGCTTCGGCCCACTTTTAGTTAAGCAACCCTATATATTTCGATCTATCTCGTCGAGCTCTATAGTTTGGCACTAGTTTCAGCCATTAACTGGATGGGCTAAGTCATGGTGAAAAAAACGCACCGGAAGTGCTCCGGCTTAGACGTCTTCGGCCCAAAATCTGATAGGCAACCCTGGTGCATTATCTTTTTCTAGAGTATTTCTATTGAGTAAGAGGTATTAGATCCATTGAGCGGATGAGCTAAGTGATCCGACGGTCGCCTCTTGGACTATTAGATAAAGTATAAGATACAAACGAGAGGCAGAATGGATAACTTAAACTTATTCGATGTTTATTTGGTAGATTGTGTTCTTTGTGGATTTTCTAAAAGGGAAGACGATACCTATGTATGTTTATTAAAAAAAAAATATTAAAACGGCATGTTTATAACGCTTTTCTGGAGAAAATTGAGCCCAAAGTCAAAAAATTAGCATGGGCAGGAAAAACGGAACATGCGAGAAACTGGATATTTTTTTATTAGAATATACCCAAGGACCACGCCCTAAAATATTATGCACGAATTAAGGACACGCTGTATAAACTATATCGTACTCTTATGGAACAGAAAAAAAAGTCGTTGGAGACTAAGAATTAGCACTGGTTTATGTATTGAGAGATCGAGTTGGGTGTGTTTATTAATTTTAGTGGAAGTTGAAGTGTAGCGGTCATTGAAAGCAAAGGAAATTACATAAGAGGAATTTGGTTGTTTGGTTGTGGTGTAGTGGCAATGGATAGGGTGATGAAAAGGTTTGGGGGCAGTGCCGCCGTAAGCGGGCGTGCAATGAGTGCGGCGCACAAGGGCGCCAACGTTTAGGGGCGCAAAATTAAGAGATCGATCTAACTCAAGCTATTGAGGATGCTCCAAGAGCCCACAAAACAAAAAAAAAACAATTGTTTCCTTAGGCTATTGGAACCTGTTTTCATTTGACCGTCCACTACATAGTGCTCACACACAATCTACTCCAAATTTGTATATGTACATATTTTGTTCGTGACTGTCGCCTCTCACACCAACTTACCTCTTCGATTGCAGTCACAGTCTTAACTACTCAACCCCATGCCGCCGTAGATTGACACTTGGGAAATAGCTTTCCATCAAAACAATTTTTTTTTCAAAATCTGTTATATTGTTTTCTTACCTTACATTAACTTAGTAGTTCTCAATGGAAAATAACGTACAACTGACTCTAATTTGTATCAAACAAAATAAACTCTTGAAACATTCAAATAAACCTAACTGTATCATGTCTTGACTCGCAACACAGGAAAAAGGAATAATAATGGGAAAATTTAGGCTGTAGACGAACAGACAGAAAGACACACAGAATTTTGAGACCCACTTTTTTCGTCTTCGTTATCGTCGTAATGTGAACTTTGATCAAAATCTCGAGTTCGATTTTTTTA
This sequence comes from Chrysotoxum bicinctum, assembly GCA_911387755.1. Taxonomy (NCBI): domain Eukaryota; kingdom Metazoa; phylum Arthropoda; class Insecta; order Diptera; family Syrphidae; genus Chrysotoxum; species Chrysotoxum bicinctum. The sequence continues at coordinate 120,069,638 of OU426987.1, forward strand.
CGAGAGCGTAATGGAAGTTTTAAGATACCGTCCTCGATGATACCGTTTTTTTTTTTAAATACCGCTTTTTAAAATCCTGTCTTATACCGGTTATCCCGTTTCTTAGAATACGTAGCTAAAACTTATTAATTTTATATTGATTATTTTCCACATTCTTTTAAAGAAACTTTGCATACACCCAACCTCGCACCTACCCCAAATCCTATATTGTGGTCAAGCAGGGGGGTTGAATACGCTTACATACCTCACTGTTTATACTTCGTAATAAGAAACGGGATTATAAGAGACGGGATTTCAAAAAGCGGTATTATAAAAAGCGGGATTTAAAAAAAAGCGGGATTATAAGAAACAAGATTATAAAAAACGGGATTATAAAAACGGGATTATAAAAAGGGGGATTTCGTACCCAACCCATTTTTTACGAATGCATAACTAGCCGCGCACTGGCAACTGTGATCGAAATCAAATAGTTTAATCACCAGTTGATAGAATACCGCGCACTGGCAACTCTTTACTCACGCTCACACTCTTTTTGTTCTTGCGCTTATAGAAAACAGCTCAACTGTTGTGAATTAATTTTAGGCAATCGTTTAGTTTGTGTCAAAACACAAACTTTTTAGTTGCTCGAATCGAGTTGCTCTAAGTGCGCCCATATGTTTCATTTTAGCAACTAAACAGTACCTATAAGTCGCAAGTAAAAAGAGTAACTAAAGCTAAGTGTACACGATTGGTAGATCTTACAATATTGTAAGATCTTACAATGTCTGACAATTATCTACCAATGAGCTGACAAATAAGTTGTGTGTGTACACGGTTGGTACAAAATCTACCAATCTCTTACAATTAATTGTCAGAAGTTGGCTGACAATTCATTTTCAAATAGCCGGCTTAATACCAACCAACTAATTGTAAGAGATTGGTAGATTTTCTACCAACCGTGTACTACACACACAATTAATTGTCAGTTATTGTTGGTTATGGAAACTGTGACAATTGAACCTTGGCTACAAATTGTCTGACAATGAAAAAATTGTATGATGCTAAAAAACGAACATCTTACAATTTCTTCATTGTCAGAAACGTCAGACAACGATAAAAATTGGCAGGCCTGACAATAAATTGTGTGTGTACACGATTATCAAATACCTTACAATTTACCGTCTTACAATTAATTGTCAGATACATTTTCTGACAATTAATTGGAAGATTACACGATTGTCAGCTAGCGTACACATGATTGTTAGATTTCTTACAATTAATTGTCAGACAATGATCTAACAATTAATTGTCAGACAAATTTTCTGACAATAAATTGTAAGGCTACACGGTTGTAAGACATTTTAAGCATGTTTTTCACTGACAGATCTGACAATATTGTAAGATCTACCAATCGTGTACACTTAGCTTAATCTTAAAAGGATGCAAAAACTGTATATCTACAGTTAAAATTGTACACAAAATAAATCATATAAACGAAATGACCAGGTAGTCTAGTTTCTAAAACATATACCCGCTCACTCGCAATCACACTCCTTTTGGTCTTATTTTGTGTGGTGAAGTTTCAAATTCAGTTGAGTGGTCGTGGTAAAAAGAGAGTCAATCGAACATAAGTCCAAACTCGAATGCCAGGGATGTAACATCATCACATGTTCTTGCAGAAAGTCACTAGAAAAGTCGCTAGAATTATCTAGTGACAAAAAATAATTTTTTGTCGCTAAGCTTTTGAAAATTCCGCTAAATATAGTGACAAAGTCACTAAAACGGCAGCACTGACGTTCATGGTATAAGAATTTGGTGTCGATTGGAACGCAACAACAACAATGCACGTTTGCTTACATTTTTCAACTGCGAAACTGAGAATATATAATAGGCGTGTTTTGTTGAGCTTCTTAATGTACACATTAAGAAATGTTACACATTAAGCTTATTTTGCACATTTAAGCACAACAACAGCAAGTTAACAGCACATTCGTTGTTGTTGTATTTACATGTGCAAAATATGCTTAATGTGTAACATTTCTTAATGTGTACATTAAGAAGCTCAACAAAACACGCCTAATGTTTCGGTATATTTTCTTCAAACTTCCACTTATTCAACGTAAATACCCCTGGCACCCGAGACATGGGGTGTCAAATCAAGGTTCTTGCACGCGGGCGCACGAACAACCAGCGGAGGCACTGCATGGGGTTTTAAATTGTTTGTTGAATTGTTGCTGAGTTCGCATTGTGTTGAATGTTGCTCCCGACACAATGGTGAGCAGTTTTTGTGGGAAACTGCAGCATTTATTACATTAACATTTTAATTGTTCAGAAGTCTTTATTTATTTTTGAAATAATTTACAAATAATTTACACAAGATTTTTTAAAACTGTTATTCTGTTAATTCTTACAACATTTTTTTGTAAGATTTCGTATTTTTTTTTTTGACTGGTGTAGGTAAAGTGAAATAAAGTGAAATCGTCGTCGTTCTATGAAAACTCCCTAAGTCCATTTAAAAAAAAATTTTATGGAATTTTTATTTAATTCATTCCGGATAAACCATTTGCAAAAAAATTTATTGTACAATGGCTACGCCAAACCCATTTTACAATTGAAGCTCAGGATCGTGCTATTCTGATAATTTTTGGATTTTTTTATATTAATTTCCAAAACACAAAAAATGGACTTAGGGAGTTTTCATAGAACGACGACGATATACTCTTTTTATTACTATCTAACTAAATCATTTGGAAAACACGACCCTGCAAAATTTAAATTATAATAAAATCAAAAAAAATAGCTTGAAGATATTTAAAATACTCTAATTTTAGATTTTTTGCTGTTTTATTTTTACTGCAATGATCTACATCTGGAGCCACCAACCAATGGAAATATCACGATTTAGTATGTTTTTTGGTATAAGTATTATGGTGGTTTTAGTCGGCCATAGTTTCGGATTAATAGTCGGTGCATGGTTTAATATAGTGGTAAGTCATTGAGAGACATAAAATAGTTTTATTTTCCATTAGTTATTACCTATATATCACTTAGAATGGGACATTCTTAGCACCTGTTTTAACGATTCCTATGATGATGTTTGCCGGTTTTGGAGTAACACTTCGAGATCTACCATATTATCTTGAATGGGGAAGTCACATATCCTATTTGAGATACGGACTCGAAGGATTCGTAGGTGCAATATATGGACAAGATCGGGAAACTCTGGCATGTAACGAAGCTGCCTATTGTCATTACAGGTAAGATTATTGCTATTAATTGTAATGCTTAAAATTTCAGTTATTGATTTATTTTCAGATATCCCAACAAATTTTTAGCCGAAATAACCATGCAGGGAAATTTATTCTGGTACGATTTAGCTGCGTTATCAGGAATCGTCCTTTTATTTAAGATTGTAGCATACTTCACTTTGAAGGCAAAAATTACTTCTGTAAAGTAAATAAGCAAATGTATTATGTTGTGGTTAAACTGGTTTTAATTTAGAGAGATATATATTTCATATACATACATATATGTATCTATATAATATTATATGTAAATGTATATATTTCAATATATCAGCGTGTAATCAAAAATAAATTGTTTCTTTTTATACACTCTATGGTTGTGTCATGTTCCACTTTTAACTGACTCTTACGATGCAAAATTATTCTAATAAAAACCAGGTGAGTTGAGGAGCATCAAAAAAAACCCAACGTTGTGAAAAAAACTGTCAAAGTGTAAGTGTGAGTGCAGTAAACATGAAGAAACAAGTACACCCAGGGGCGAACGCAGAAAATAATTTCGGGGGGGGGTTTTCAAAAAAATATGAGATATTCATAAATATATTATTTTATTACTATATTATAGGTACTTGTTAATTACATATTCTTTATTGTAATTATAATAAATATGTTATAACTATCTAAATGATATTTGCTCTTAAGGATAGGACCTATTGGAACAATTTCATACAGCTAATTACAAAAACAAAACATCATAAAGATGGTGCAACGGATATCTATTTGGCAAATTTGAATAATGTTACCAAAAGTTGGAAAATATTCACTATACGAGGGCGTTTTTGGTGCTTCCTATTTGGGCATTTTTATTCCGGAATTGATTGTTAGATATAGAATTTTACTACGGGCCCTGTGATGGAGGCCATTATTTGTTTCGTAAAATATCATTAATGCAACAAGAAGAAAAAGAGTGCAAGTGATTCTATAAGTGTACCTAACAATAGAGTTATAATAAGTTCTAGGTTCGCCTTTAGTGGTTCAAATCTGCAAAACTAAATCTGGCATACATATATTACTACGTGAAGTTATAACTTGTTGTCCTTTTGCGATCATAGGAAAAAGAGTTAAACGAAAAGATAAGGACACCAGCAACACTCAATTGGTACCTACGTTAACTATAGTACTACATAATTATAACCAAAACGCTATCAGAGGTTGCTATGTGCTACTCATTTGTAACTGTAACTTTCACACAAACGAAATGAGTGAGTTTTTTCTATTGCTGTAATTCAACACACTCCGACCTTGGAGCCATTAATAACTCAAACTTATAAAAATCGAAATCATTTATTAGCCATAAATCGGCCCTTAAGATTAACATGGATATCTGTATCGGTATATTTGCTCCGTTCGTTTTCTGCCCTAAACATAATGTTAATTATCAAAAACGCAATTGCTGTTCGATTCGTCTCTATTTTTTAATCATCAATTCAAATTAAGAAAATTGCGTTAAAATACGAAGACACATAAAATAAAATGCACGACTGGGTCGCACAAATTTGCTCTTATGTAAAAGACTAAGAATTTCAAAAATTAATCTTATTAGAGAAAAAGCATAAAATTCATTTTTTAAATGACTAAAACTCCTTTAGTAGTTGTATAAAAAAATTTTAAAACATACTTAAGAAAAAATTTTGGTACGCATATTCAAACTTTTTATTATTGTTCGAATAAAAATTTAATTTACAAAGAAAATATTGAGCAGTTTTTGAGGTATCGAATTTTCAAAAAAAAAATAATTTTTTTTTCTTTGAAAGTAAAGATTAATCGAAACAAAAAAGAAAATATCAAAATTCTCGGAGCTGTTTTTGAGAAAAAAAACGATTTTCGAAAACCATTTTTTAACATTTTGTATTGTGGGTACTTTTATTTTTAGGTAAAACAAATTTTTTTCCTCAGATCTTATAGATTATAATAAAAAACTTTTATTTATCAAGTCTAAAAAAAATTGAGCATGGGGTTTTCGAGTTTCCAGAAAAAAATTTTGAAATTGTTTTTAAGAATCAAAAAATAAACCTTTTAAAATTTGTATACGCAATAATATTTGAACTTTGGAGGGGCTTCATAATGATTAAAATCGGTTGTACTGTCTTCGAGAAAATCAAAAACTAAAAAAATGGTTCGAAGATGGCTTCCAAGAATAACCATTTTTTGAACAATTTTTTTCAACTATTACCTAAAATGACGAAATGAAATGAAAATCTAACTAAATCATTTGGAAAACACGACCCTGCAAAATTTAAATTATAATAAAATCAAAAAAAATAGCTTGAAGATATTTAAAATACTCTAATTTTAGATTTTTTGCTGTTTTATTTTTACTGCAATGATCTACATCTGGAGCCACCAACCAATGGAAATATCACGATTTAGTATGTTTTTTGGTATAAGTATTATGGTGGTTTTAGTCGGCCATAGTTTCGGATTAATAGTCGGTGCATGGTTTAATATAGTGGTAAGTCATTGAGAGACATAAAATAGTTTTATTTTCCATTAGTTATTACCTATATATCACTTAGAATGGGACATTCTTAGCACCTGTTTTAACGATTCCTATGATGATGTTTGCCGGTTTTGGAGTAACACTTCGAGATCTACCATATTATCTTGAATGGGGAAGTCACATATCCTATTTGAGATACGGACTCGAAGGATTCGTAGGTGCAATATATGGACAAGATCGGGAAACTCTGGCATGTAACGAAGCTGCCTATTGTCATTACAGGTAAGATTATTGCTATTAATTGTAATGCTTAAAATTTCAGTTATTGATTTATTTTCAGATATCCCAACAAATTTTTAGCCGAAATAACCATGCAGGGAAATTTATTCTGGTACGATTTAGCTGCGTTATCAGGAATCGTCCTTTTATTTAAGATTGTAGCATACTTCACTTTGAAGGCAAAAATTACTTCTGTAAAGTAAATAAGCAAATGTATTATGTTGTGGTTAAACTGGTTTTAATTTAGAGAGATATATATTTCATATACATACATATATGTATCTATATAATATTATATGTAAATGTATATATTTCAATATATCAGCGTGTAATCAAAAATAAATTGTTTCTTTTTATACACTCTATGGTTGTGTCATGTTCCACTTTTAACTGACTCTTACGATGCAAAATTATTCTAATAAAAACCAGGTGAGTTGAGGAGCATCAAAAAAAACCCAACGTTGTGAAAAAAACTGTCAAAGTGTAAGTGTGAGTGCAGTAAACATGAAGAAACAAGTACACCCAGGGGCGAACGCAGAAAATAATTTCGGGGGGGGGTTTTCAAAAAAATATGAGATATTCATAAATATATTATTTTATTACTATATTATAGGTACTTGTTAATTACATATTCTTTATTGTAATTATAATAAATATGTTATAACTATCTAAATGATATTTGCTCTTAAGGATAGGACCTATTGGAACAATTTCATACAGCTAATTACAAAAACAAAACATCATAAAGATGGTGCAACGGATATCTATTTGGCAAATTTGAATAATGTTACCAAAAGTTGGAAAATATTCACTATACGAGGGCGTTTTTGGTGCTTCCTATTTGGGCATTTTTATTCCGGAATTGATTGTTAGATATAGAATTTTACTACGGGCCCTGTGATGGAGGCCATTATTTGTTTCGTAAAATATCATTAATGCAACAAGAAGAAAAAGAGTGCAAGTGATTCTATAAGTGTACCTAACAATAGAGTTATAATAAGTTCTAGGTTCGCCTTTAGTGGTTCAAATCTGCAAAACTAAATCTGGCATACATATATTACTACGTGAAGTTATAACTTGTTGTCCTTTTGCGATCATAGGAAAAAGAGTTAAACGAAAAGATAAGGACACCAGCAACACTCAATTGGTACCTACGTTAACTATAGTACTACATAATTATAACCAAAACGCTATCAGAGGTTGCTATGTGCTACTCATTTGTAACTGTAACTTTCACACAAACGAAATGAGTGAGTTTTTTCTATTGCTGTAATTCAACACACTCCGACCTTGGAGCCATTAATAACTCAAACTTATAAAAATCGAAATCATTTATTAGCCATAAATCGGCCCTTAAGATTAACATGGATATCTGTATCGGTATATTTGCTCCGTTCGTTTTCTGCCCTAAACATAATGTTAATTATCAAAAACGCAATTGCTGTTCGATTCGTCTCTATTTTTTAATCATCAATTCAAATTAAGAAAATTGCGTTAAAATACGAAGACACATAAAATAAAATGCACGACTGGGTCGCACAAATTTGCTCTTATGTAAAAGACTAAGAATTTCAAAAATTAATCTTATTAGAGAAAAAGCATAAAATTCATTTTTTAAATGACTAAAACTCCTTTAGTAGTTGTATAAAAAAATTTTAAAACATACTTAAGAAAAAATTTTGGTACGCATATTCAAACTTTTTATTATTGTTCGAATAAAAATTTAATTTACAAAGAAAATATTGAGCAGTTTTTGAGGTATCGAATTTTCAAAAAAAAAATAATTTTTTTTTCTTTGAAAGTAAAGATTAATCGAAACAAAAAAGAAAATATCAAAATTCTCGGAGCTGTTTTTGAGAAAAAAAACGATTTTCGAAAACCATTTTTTAACATTTTGTATTGTGGGTACTTTTATTTTTAGGTAAAACAAATTTTTTTCCTCAGATCTTATAGATTATAATAAAAAACTTTTATTTATCAAGTCTAAAAAAAATTGAGCATGGGGTTTTCGAGTTTCCAGAAAAAAATTTTGAAATTGTTTTTAAGAATCAAAAAATAAACCTTTTAAAATTTGTATACGCAATAATATTTGAACTTTGGAGGGGCTTCATAATGATTAAAATCGGTTGTACTGTCTTCGAGAAAATCAAAAACTAAAAAAATGGTTCGAAGATGGCTTCCAAGAATAACCATTTTTTGAACAATTTTTTTCAACTATTACCTAAAATGACGAAATGAAATTTTATGAATTTTTTTTTTCAAAATTCTGTGGGACTCTTTTTGAGAAAAAAATATTTATAAGATTTCGAAAAAAAATCGTATGGCAGGTACCGTTATTTTTTGGTCTTAAAAAGAAAAGGAAAAAAAAACGTGTGGGAAAAAAAAAATTCAAAACGATATCTACCAAGTTTAACGAAAATCGGCCCAGCCTTTTAGGCCGTATTCGAACAGACAGACAGACAGAATTTTGGGACCCACATTTTTCGTCTTCGCTATCATAGTAATATCAACTTTGATACAAATCTTGTGTTCGATTTTTTTTACGAATGCATTACTTGCCTTATAGTACCTATAAGTCGTAAGAAAAACAACACTAGCAGAAGAATTTATGGCACGAAAATAACACTTTGTGTTTTTTTTTTTTTTTTTTAACAAAATGAACCCTAATTTTTTTGGTCGTTTCGGGGGGGGTTTGAACCCCTAAAACCCCTACCTGCGTTCGCCCCAGAGTACACCCATGGAAAAACAAATGAATTGACTAACACAGTTATACTCTGTTCAATTTATATTTGCAGTACAGGCCTTAAGGGAGAGCTTTTTCAGAAACACTGGTGCCTGCTGCTGTTTGCACGGCACCTTAACTTAAAAAATTGCCACTGAAATAAGAAAGAGAATCACTGAGTTACATTAAAATTGTTTGTGTAATCTTCTTTGAGCTCACGTACAGCCCATCATGACCTATCTGCTCCATGGGTGAAAGGAGACAGGGGTGCCAGCACGTAACTTGATACAATCGAGTCTAGTCGATATAATCGAGTATAGGGAGTTTCTTATTTGATTCAATCGAATCGAAAACAATCGGCTGCTCACAAGAAAGAACTGCCTTTTCTCGATTGTATCGACCTAACTCGATCGTATCAAGTTACGTGCTAGGGCCCCTGATCAATCACCAATTTGCAAACAATCCTTATTGTGTTTATCAAAAAACACTGAGTCAGAGTTACCATTGCCGATTTGATAGAAATTCATATGGCATTTTCCTTGGTTTGTGCTATTTGTCCAGTCATTTTAGGTTTTATCTGCGGAAAAATTCCTAGTGAGCTGAATTTTTGTATACACCTTTATTACGGCATTGTAATGAAGATGTGAAAAATCGACATTGATATCGTGCCGAAAAATATCTCGCGATCTATTGATCAGAGGTCAATAAAGGTCATTATAAAAATTGTTTGTCGTGAAATTGTCTACAAAAAATGTCTCTTGCATTTTTCTGTAAAATTAACCGTTTTCGGAGTAGAGCGCTGAGAAAGCGAATATATTATGACGATGCACTCGTTTCCTCACCACCTTCGAGGTAGAATGCAGGGCGCGTTTATTTGAATACAGAAAAATTAACTTTAGTATATAATTTTTTTGTATCATTCATTGTCGATATCATTGCATACCGCAATCTTCGATATTAAAAATGGTCTTCAGCTGTGAGCGGTTAACTCGCTGATTCTATTCAGCATTTACACCAACGATCTAATAGGTAGTCTAACTCGGGCAATTGTGTATGCCGTCGACCTAATAGTGTACAGAGCAGCTCCCAAAGTCGAGGTCATCAGAATTCTTTTGCACTGTGACTTCAACAAGATTCAGTGATATTGCGATGATATGGAAGTCAGTTTCAGAAATCTGAAACTATTCTGCTTAGGACTCGATCCATCAGTATGCCACTTGATGATATTTGTTTAGAGGATCTCAAGATAACTCCCATTGCCGCACTTCTGATGGCCTCGTGTAGAGGGGATAGATAGAGGAGAACCTCTATAGCTGCGGTAGGGCAGGTTCTCATTGCTCCTGTAATACAGATACACGCGAGCCCTTAGACTTTTTCTAGATCTTTCCTTGTTCTTGATAATTCGGTTCTCTTGTGCCATGCAACCGCCTCATATGTAATGATTCGTCTTACCATCATAGTGTATATCCAGCTAAGGATGTTCGGTTTGCATCTGCATGACTTGCCTGCAAGTCTCTTGCAAATAATTAGAGCTTTTGTGGCTTTCCCGACTATAGCTTTTAAGTGTTTGTTCAAAAGGAGTCTACTATATGGTAGAATTGCTAGATATTTTACCCCTCTCTGCGTTTCAATCACTTCACCAGCTAGATGGATAGGTTTCATATGTGGCAGAAGTTATTCTTTGTAAATGGTATGATTGTCGTCTTGGAGGGGTTTATTGATAATCCTACAGATAGACACCATTTCCGTGTAATTGGGGCGGTCGAATGTCTTTCTCTAACAAGGTCGTCCACGTCCCTCAATCGTGGTGGCTTTTCAATTTGAGCTAGAACCATGAGTTGTGAATTAAATTCTAATTATTATTAGTCCTCTTTGGATTACCTACGGCTATGATAGCAACATCATCAGTAAATCCAATGGAGAATATACCTTGGGAGGTAAGATTTTCTAACAATTCATCCACTACAAGACTCTTCAACAAAGGTGATAATACACCACCCTGAGGACAGCCTTTTGTTGTGATTACTTTTTTTTACATTTTGTCCTTTTTGTGACAGTATTTTTAGTGCCTAACATTTCCATCTAGTTATGGTGATTGACTTCCTAACAAAAGCTGTGCCTACAGCCTCGTGGGATGTGTTGTCGAAGACTCCCTCTATGTCTAAGAATGCATCTAATATTGTATGTTTTTTTCTATATTTTGGGAATAAATATTAGCTTTCCTGTTCTCCATATACTTGGTATATACCCAAACGCAATGCTACTACGAAGAATATTAGTGAGATATGACATAAGAGTTTACGCCTTGATATACGGCGTACGGTATACAATACCGTATGTGAGTGCATTCTAGTCGTTTTCTCTACTTCAAAAACGGTTTATTTTACAGAAAAATGCAAGAGACATTTTTTGTAGACAATTTCACGACAAACAATTTTTATAATGACCTTTATTGCCCTCTGAGCAATAGATCGCGAGATATTTGCGAAAAAACTGATTTTCGTGACCTTTTGACCCTTATAACTTTTTTATCCGGCACCATATCAATGTCGATTTTTCACATCTTCAACACAATGCCGCAATAAAGGTGTATACAAAAATTCACTCACTTGGGGTTTAAAATGCCTAAAATGACTGGACTATATGTAACTTTCAGGATTTAAGCTTTTTCGAGCTTTTAGTAGCAAATATTTTTCTGAGATTAGCGGGCAATTTTTAATGCTCCTACAGTCCTACGGCAATCCTGTAAGAGCTTTAAATTAAAGACAGCTTATAGAAATCCATAATGGTCAGACTGAACGGCAAATATCCTATCTTCCCTGTACTGCAAATATAAATTGAACAGAGTATAGTAAATATGTAGTAAATATCCTTCTTTCTCAATAACACAGTTTGTTTTGCCATTGCATACATTGTTTCGGTAACGCCATGCTTGTGTGTTTTAGATGGATGCAAATTCTTGACTTCTAATTTGCTTGGTTCAAGAAAAAAGAAAGAAAGTTAATTGAAATAAAAAACCACTTCAGCTTCCTTGGCTTACAAAATTCTTTTGTTCTAAATAAATCCTTCGTTTTTAAAGTTGGTATGAGATACGAAAAAATATGACTGTCACTGTCGAGAGCTGTCTCTTTCTTTATTTACGCTTTGTTAAAAGTCGAATTAACACCTCTTAATATTTAACATTCCCCCAGCAATGACAACATGGTTGTTATAAGCAAAAATTAATCTATATAAATAAGAATGAATCGCAAAATGTGTTGCTAAGCGTAAAACTCGAGAACAGCTCGACCAATTGGCCTAATTTTTTGTTAAGGTTCAATGAAGGTTCTTATGGAGAGAAAAAACGTAAAAATTACTAGGAAAATAATAAAAACAACACTTTTAGTAGTAATGATGAGTGTTTTTATTTGAGATAATCTCAATGTTCGAGGCCCAACATTATTCCAATATTTACGAACTGTTAATGGTGAATTATGTGGCTCTAACAGAGAAGCCTGTCAGCGTTTGCAACTGTTCGAAAATGATGCTGATTGGGATCAAACTTTAAATGATGCTGTAATTTCTTCAAAAGCTGAACAAATATGAACACTAGGGGCTATCATGAATAAAATTTCCAATTTTCGAAAAATCACGATCGTGAATGAATTCGAAATATTCTCGCGTAATTTATGGCTATCCTGATTTTCTTCCGTTTCTGAGGGATTTTAATGTTATTGGAAGCCTTAAAATACATACCTAATTCAAAGGTGTTTTTCGATAACAGATGTATGGTACTTCTTTTTATCGGAAGGGAAAAGTTGCGAGGCAGATTCACGATTGACGAAGAAAATTCCGTGGAAACAAAAAATTTCTAGGGAAACAAAATTTCTAGGGAGATTCACGATAGGCCCCATTGTTTTCTATAATTATATCTGTAGGGTGCGACACACATGGGTTGGTCAACCCTGCCAACAGATGAAGAAAACAACATCCAGTTAATCCCTTTTCTAATCCACATCGTATGATTTAACATTGCTTTTGACTATAACTGAAGTCAAATGAGTCAGTCTCTATCGTCACCTTCTAAAATTAACATCAATAACATTTAACTTATTTTCTAAACTGATATGTTTTTTTTTATTATATCTTAAACTTAAATACTCTGAATTAAAGCTAAACATTATACTAGTAGTTTAGATATTCTGACTTTCATTTTCCAACATAATTGGGGGCTCAACCAATTGTTAAATTAATAAAATTTGAAGGTGACGATACAAACCAAGCAAATTAATTAATCAGAAGTTTCTTTTTTTTTTACTTAGTAAGAAGAATCTGAGAGAGCTGTTGTTGCCGGTTGCTGGAGTTGTTGTTATTGCCATTTGCTGATCGTCAGATCTTATACGTTTGAGGTTTTGGTGCATATATTGCTGCAAAATTAAACGTTGACTATGGAAGGTGCAAATGAAATTCTGAGCAAGACAGAAAAACTTACACTCGATGATCTTCGATCTCTTCTTGAGAGTTATGGTCTGTGTTCAAAGAGAATACGGCCTGTGTTACAGAATAAGCTGAGGAAACATTTGCTTGGTGGAATAGCGAACAACGACGGAGATGATATCACAAAATCTGAAGCTGATAACAAAGAATCAGATAGGGGCAAAGATGCTAAGGGTGGTGGCGGAGCGCTTAATGGCACGGAACAGCACGCTAAGAAGCCAAAGGATGACGGATCAGTAATCCATTATGTAATCAACGGAATAGCGGGTGATGAGACGCACAAAATGGTTCTCTACGGGGCATCGAATTTCAGGGAGTTCAAGGTTAAATTGGACTGTTTTGAGAAAATGAAATCAAATCGCAGTGGTACAAGCGGAGGAAGCAGTAAGAAATTTGAGCGTGGTGGCGGTGGTAGTTGTTCGTTTAATACCAGCAGTACATCAGACCCAAAGGACAAAAAAGCAGATGATGCAAAGGATGGTCGAGCACGAGGCAGATGCTGGAAATGTGGAGTTAGAGGTCATTTTGTTTCGAAATGAATCGCAAATACTGAAGTCAATACGACAGAAACCAAGCAGGTAATTGCAAAAGAGCAACAAAGTTATACGAGTGCTGTTCGTGATAAAAACAATTTTCACAAAATGGTGTCTATAAATGAGAAGAGTTTTGAGGCTTTGATTGACACTGGTGGCTCTTTAAATATTCTTACCAATGAAGTTTATCTCATTCTAGAAAAAAAAAAAAGAAAAAGTTCCACTTGGCTTCATAGAAATATAAATTAAAATTGATTCTGACACTTTAATTGGCAAATTTTATGTCATTCCAGATGCAGCGTCTCAGGTTAAAGTCATTGTCGGACGGGAACTTCTTGAAAACGCAGTATTGCAGGTAAGCCCTGAGGAAGTAAAAATTTCCAAATGGGTTACCAAACAGGAAGAAGGTGTAGACAATCCGGTGCATGAAATAATGAACATATCCTATGTCGATGAAATGGAGCTAAACGGGGAGCTGAGTATATCTGAAAGAGCTGAAATTATTAATATTATTAAGAACTACAAACCGAAGAGAAATATCCAGACACCAATAGAAACCAAAATTATACTTACTAATGAAATCCCAGTCTACTCCAGGCCACGGAGGTTGGCGCCGAAGGAATCAGCCGAGTTGAAAAAACAGGTAAATGAATGGCTTGCTAATGGTATTATTGCTCCAAGTACGTCCGAATATGCTAGCCCAGTGGTGATGGTCAAAAAGAAGAAAGGTAGCATGCGCGTCTGTATTGACTATAGGAGGCTCAACAAGAAAATCGTGAAAGATCGTATTCCTATGGATTTAGTTGAGGATCAGCTAGATCAATGTGCCGACTCATTAGTATTTTCAACACTAGACCTTCGCAACAGATTTTTCCATGTTCCTGTTGCAAAGGACTCTCGAAAATATACAGCTTTTGCTACCGGGAACGATTTATACGAATTTTTGCGAACACCTTTTGGTTTGTGCATTTCGCCGGCAACTTTCAAGCGCTTCATAAAATATGTTTTCAAGAAACTGTTAGCAATGAAAATTGTGGTGATTTTTGTTGATGAATTTGTGATCAAAGGTAAGGACAGAGCAGAGGCTATGCGAACTTGAAATCAGTTTTGCAAACGGCGGAGGAGGATTGCTTGGAGATAAATTAGGAAAAGTGTAGCTTTTTAAAAAGCCGCATCGAATTCCTTGGCCATGTTATAGAAGATGGTAAGATCCAACCATCTCCCACTAAGATTGGTGACCAAATTCCAAGCTTATCTGCTGGGAACGAAGTTTAAGTTGGTGACAGAATGTGAGGCGTTCACAAAAACTTTGCAGAAAAAAAAACTTTCAACAAAAATTGCTAGGTGGGCAATGTTTCTCGAAGATTTCGATTACGTCGTGTAGCATCGGACCGGAGTGAGAATGAAGCATGTGGATGCGCTTTCTAGAAATCCGATAATGTATGCTGAGACGACACTGACAAAAGTTATTAAGGAGTCCCAGAATTCAGATGAAGCGATAACGGCAATAAAAATGGTAATTCGATCGCAGTCGGATTACTATGGGTATGTTTTTAAAAATGACGTTTTGTATAATCAGATCAGAGGAGAGGATTTGTTATTCGTCTCTCAAGATTTACAATCTGAAGTTATTCAGAATGTTCATGAGAATGGACACATTGGTTCAAAAAAAGTAGAAGATATTCTCAATAGAGAGTTTTATATCAAAAATGTACATGATAAGATTATTCGTTGCGTTAATTCTTGTGTTCTATGTATTCTTTCAGAGCGGAAACGAGGTAAAAAAGAAGAGCTCTTGAGTCCAGTCGAGAAAGGAGATGCACCCCTCTCGGTCTATCATATTGATCATTTGGGACCTTTGACAGCAACAAGTAAACAATACAAATATATATTCGCAGTAACGATGGCTTTTCAAAATTTGTCTGGCTGTATCCTACAAAAACGACAAACGCAGCAGAAGTTTTAAGCAAGTTAAAAGCTCAACAGACGGTGTTCGGGAATCCTGATACAATTGTGACAGATCGAGGAGCGGCATTCACCTAATTTGCGTTTAAAGAATTTTTCGACTCTGAAGGCATTAAACAACACCTTATAACCACTGGCGTACCACGTTCAAATGGACAGGTGGAAATGGTTCATCAAATCGTCATCCCGATGCTGAAGAAACTTTCAGAGGAGAATGTTGTTCATTGGTATAAGCACGTCGAAAAGGTGCAACGAGTTCTTAATTCAACTTTTCAAAGATCACGGGGACGTGTTTTCCCGTTTGGAGTGTTAGTTGGAGTGAAAATGCGACAAAAGAAGATGTAAAATTATTGGAGACTCTTCACCAGGAATCAGTGGCTGAGTTCGAGAAAAGCAGACAGGTAATAAGAACGGGTGCCAAAGCTCAAATAGGTAAAGTACAAGATGAAATGAAAAAAACATACAACTTGAGAAGGAAGAAAGCAAATCTGTTTGCTGTTTATGATATTGTCGCCATAAGACGGACTCAATTTAGGCCCGGTAACAAATAAAAATCTCTGTTTCTAGGCCCATACAAAATTGTCAGCTCTGATGGCAGAGACCGGTATTCCGTGGAACGCATTAGAGATGGTGAAGGGCCAAGACATACAACAACCTTAGCTGAATTTATAAATCCTTGGAACTTTTCCTCAAGCCGAGACGGTTGAAAGAGGATGGCCTAATGTTGGTTGCGACACACATGGGTTGGTCAACCCTGCCAACAGATGAAGAAAACAACATCCAGTTAATCTCTTTTCTAATCCACATTGTAAGATTTAACATTGCTTCTGACTATAACTGAAGTCAAATGAGTAAGTCGCTATCGTCACCTTCTAAAATTAACATCAATTACATTGATCTTATTTTCTAAACTGATATGATTTTTTTTTTATTATATCAGAATTAAAGCTAAACATTATACTAGTAGTTTAGATATTCTGAGTTTCATTTTCCAACATATCAACATGCTTTCCGTCAAATTAATTGATTTATAGATCAAATACAAAGATGATATGTGTAACGATATCTTGCATCAAATGCGCAATAGAACAGGAAATCAGCATTTACAATTCACAGAAGAAATTTACAACGAGGCATTGATATTAATTGAAGACATTTGCTTGATGATATCGAATAAAGTATTATCTCAATTAGGCATGGCCGCGCCTAATCGCGCAATACACACGCTTTTAGTCAAGAGTTGCAACGTGAAAAACTGTTCGATCTAGATGCTTTAAGGCAATCGGTTCGAATATATGTTCCGCTTTTGAACCAACAACAAAAGTATGTCTTTGATGCACTTATGAAAGTTATAAATGATGGAGCTGGAGGGTTTTACTTTTTGGATGCTCCTGGTGGTACAGGAAAGACATTTTTAATTTCATTGATTTTAGCATTTTGCTTACAGAATTGAATTGCACTCGCACTTGCTTCCTTTGGTATTGCAGTTACATTGTTAGAAGGCGGTCGAAAAGCCCATTCAACGCTAAAATTACCATTGAATATTCAAAGCAACGAAACTCCGACTTGCAACATTTCGAAGAACTCTGCAATGGCAAAGGTTTTGCAGCAAAGCAAGTTGATAGTATGGGATGAATGCATGATGGCACATAAAAAGTCTTTGGAAGCATTAGACAGAAATCTGAAAGATCTGCGAAACAATCGAAACCGATTTGGTGGAGCGATGATTTTGTTAGCAGGAGATTTTCGTCATTTTCGTTATTCCACGGTCTACCACCAGCGGATGAACTGAATGCATGTTTGAAGTCCTCCAGTTTTTGGGAAAAAATTAAGATACTAAATTTGAGCAAGAATATGCATGTTGAATTGCAAAATGATCGATCTGGGGAAATATTTTCAAAACAACTCATTTACATTGGTAAAATCCCTGTAGATGTTATGACAGGCTGCATTATATTTCCTGTCATTTTTGTCAGTTTATAGAATCAAAATCTGAGCTTATAGAAAAGGTTTTAAAAAACGTCGCTCAAAATTACAAATTCATTGTTGGTTGAGTGAACGATTTATATTAGCTGCCAAAAACACGGATGTAAATGAAATAAATTTCATAATCCAAAATTAAATTGCCGTTGAATTAAGGACATACAAATCAGTTGATTGCGTAACTAAATAAGATGATGTAGTCAATTATCCACCAGAATTTTTAAACTCACTGGATTTGCCAGCATTACCTCCCCATAATCTTCAATCAAAAGTAGGATCGGTGGGCATAATGTTACGAAATATCAACCAACCGCGACTTTGAAACAGCACACGGCTAGTAGTGAAGAGGATGTGTTGATACCCCGCATCCCAATGGTACCAACGAGTATTGTATATAAAAACTATAGTAATATCATCATGACGAACGATTGTGGCGGCATCTTCAGGCTATGGACCCCATTTGTAAGATTTGTCTCTGCTAAATTTTGGAGACTACAAAATATGGGTGTAGAGATAATAGAAGAATGAGAAAAAATAAATTGTGTTGAGAATGTGTATAGAAAGCAAAAATAGGAATAATAACAGAATGAGAAAATTATATACATGGATGTACATATATTAGGGCTTTTCAAAAAAAAAAAAAAAAAAATTTTCTCGGAACCAGGCTCAAAAGTTTCGTTTGCATGCCAAAATAGGCCTCTGAAAATATGAGCCCTTAATATTAAGATTTAGGTTGTCCGCATCGCACTTTTCGATTTCCCATAAGAATAACACAGGAAAAAAATCTCATGAACGATAAATTGCATTGCAATACCCTTTATGTATTTTGTAGAGAATTGAACGCTCTACAAAAAAGTGCGATGTCATTTTTCGATAAATCAACTCAGTCAAAAGTTATTCAAGGTCAAAGTTTAATTTACCCTTAATTTAGCCGTTTTTCTGAATGATTTGTCAAAATATCATGTTTTTAGAAAAAATTTGACCCAAAAATTTTACAAAATATAAGTAAAATATAAATAAGACTTCTGAAGACTGTTACCCATTATTTTCTGCTAAATAGTAAAGATCGACGAGGTACTTTAAACGAATTATCAATTACAGTTAACTTCAAATTTGAAAATTCTTTTTTTTTTAAATTAGCAAAAAAAAAATGACATCATACTTTTTTTTGTAGAGCGTTCAATTCTCTACAAAATACATAAAGGGTATTGCAATGCAATTTATCGTTCATGAGATATAAAAATCAGAAGAAAAAAAATGTTTTTCCTGTGTTATTCTTATGGGAAATCGAAAAGCGCGATGCGGACAACCTTCTTCTTCTTCCTTTTCTTCGGCGCTGTTATGATCTCGATGTCGAGGGGATCATAACTCTCCCACGTATCTGCTTCACACTAGTGATCCGCCTGTGGGGTTCGCCGGGTTGACCTCAGAAATCGGCGGCAAGCCTCCCGGTTTTGTATTGTTCCATTTCTGAGGCCAACTGAATGCTGGTGTTTTTGCATTTGTTTGTACCAGGAGTGTTTAGGCCTACCTTTCTTTTTATTCCGAATTGGAACGTTGTATGATATTGCCTTTTTGACGGGGTTCTCAGGATCTCTCCTTTGAACATGGCAATACCAACTGAGTCGGTCGTGTTCAATTTTTTGGGAAATGGTATTCTTTACATGAAGGCTTCCTCGGATCTTCGTACTTCTAATTCGATCAAGCTTTGTAACTCCTGCTGTCATACGAAGCATCTTCATCTCAGCTGCCGTAAGCTTACTCTCATACTTTTTGTACATTGTCCAACATTGTGAACCGTATGTGAGTGCTGGACGCACAACTGAAGTGTAGAGCTTTCCTTTCAGCTTAGGGGGCATTTTTCGGTCACAGAAGATAGCAGAATTTTCCCGCCACTTCATCCACCCTACGCTTACGCGATGATTGATATCGTCATCACAAGTAGCTTCGTTATTTATCATAGACCCCAGATATTTAAACTTTTCACACTTGGGAAGCACTACTCCATTCAAATAAATGTCTGGAGTAGGCCTGTGTGGATCAGAAAATGGGCAGCATAGGTATTCTGTCTTTTTCGCGCTTATGCGGTACCCACTTCCTTCTAGAACATCCACCCATACGTCAAGTGCTCGTTGTAGGGATATCGGGTCTTCACTTATGATGGCTCCATCGTCAGCAAAGAATAACTGATGTACTTTTGGATCCGTCACTTTGCCTTCAAGCAGGTAATCAAGAACTGTAATAAAGAGCAGGGGACTCAAGACACTTCCCTGGTGTACACCTACTGTGATTTCGAATTCTTCGGTGACTCCAGCTGCGCATCTTACTTTGGTAACTGCTCCATCATACATGTCCATAATTATCCGCACATAGGTTTCTGGAACTCCTCGTTGCCTGAGGGCCACCCATATTAGATCTCGTGGTTGCCGATCGAATGCTTTTTCAAAATCAACCAATACGACATGCAAATCCTCCAAAGAATCCCGATGTTTTTCCATAATTATTCTTATACTCTGGATTGCATCCGTGGTTGACTTACCCCCGACAAACCCGCACTGGTCATCAGATAGCCTAATTATTTTTCGCAGTCGGCTACCCAAGACTCGCTCAACGATCTTCATGGTGTGTGACATCAGCTTAATCGAACGGTAATTATCACAGCTTCGAGTATCACCCTTTCCTTTATAAATTGGAAGAAGGTAACTTTCCCTCCATTGATTAGGCATGCGATCACCTCGTATAAGTTTGGAGACAAGAATCATGAGCCATCTAAACCCGATGTCTCCCATCTTTTTCCAAAACTCTGAGGGTATTTCGTCTGGGCCAACAGCTTTTCCCTTTTTGGAGTATTTTACCGCCTCACTAACTTCTTCGACTGTGACGTCGGATACTTCGCTTAAGTTAGGTGAAGCTATTGGAAAGTATAGCCTTGGAAATTGTTCGTTTAGAAGTCCGTCACAATACTGTCGCCACCTGTGAAGAATTTCGTTGTCTTCCACAAGTAGTTGGCCTTGAGCATTGTTAATGAACTTTGGCGAACAAATCTCCTGGGCATTTCTTCTTCTTTGAGCGGCTATTTTAAAGATAGTTGCGCCCTTATTCGTGTTTTGCCGTAGCTCTTGAATAGCACCAGCTGTCGGGGTAGAAATTTCATCCAGCTCCCGATACAGGTTTTCTGTATTCTTTGCTTGAATTTGGGCGCACTTCTTCTTCGCCTCTTTCTTGCAGTTTCTATATTCCACTTCGAGGCGTGACTTTTGCTCTGTATCATTAGAGGGGCACTTCGACCAAGCCTTGAAAGCCATTTTCTTTTTACTTATAACTGATTTAGCTTCATCATTCCACCACCATGTTTCTTTGCCTTGTTGGTTGTGTCCTTTTGAAACCCCTAACAGTGTTTTGGCTTTTTCTTTGCAAGTTCTCTGTAGGAGATCCCACATACTTTGTGCTGTACTCTCTTCATTTCGAACTATATCGGTGTTGTTATACAGAACGTTTTGCATATTCGAAATAAAAGCTTCGCCTTTTTCCTTATCCAGATTATACCATTTGATCTTCCCAAAAGTTTTTGTATGTTTGTTGTCGTTCACTGTCTCCATAAAAAATTCTGTCAGTAGGAGACGGTGTTGGTGGGCGATCGCTTCTCCTAGTATCACTTTGCAATCTTTTACCCGGGGTTTCATGAAACTAGATACCAAATGGTAATCAATCTGGGCTTCATTTCCACCACTGCTGTAAGTGACCAGGTGTCGGTTTTGTTTGACGAACATGGTATTTAGCACGATAAGACCGTATGTTTTGCACATGCTCAGGATGTCTTCACCAGGAGGGTTCCTGGTGCCGTATCCGAGGCCTCCATGGCAATCTTCATAGTCTTCGTTTGTCTTCCCGACATGTCCGTTCAAATCTCCGCCCACGAACAAAAACTCTTCCTTTGGGATGTCCTTAAGTAGATTGTGAAAGTCTAGCCAAAATGCATCTTTTTGTACCTGCTCACATCCAATTTGGGGAGCATATGCAGTGCCAATATTCCACAACTTTCCTTTAATCACCAATTTAAGGGACATCAAACGGTCGCTGGATTTCGAAATGGTCAATACGCTGCCTAATAGATGTTTTGCAAGGATGATTCCGATTCCGTTTTTACCCTTTTCCGTTCCATAGTAGAACATCTTATAGTTTTTTGTCCTCGTATCCAAGAAACGGGCCCTGTTTCCCGTGTTTCGCCATTTTGTTTCTTGAACACATAAGATGTCCACTCGCCTTCTTTTCATCATCTCTTCCAACTCGAAGCTTCGACCTGTCATACTGCCAACGTTCCAACTCGCAACTCTCAGATTTTGTATAATCTGCGGCATTACTTTGCTAGCCCCCGGAATCCGTCTAGCTCTGACCCGAGCATTGCTGCTCGGTCCAGGATCAGTACCATGTGTAACAATGGTAGTGCCTGGCGGGGTAGTGTCATTTTGGACGAGTACTTCCATAATGCTTGAATCCACAAAATCCGTTGTAAGTATCGACGTGTGCATGCTCCAGTTTTGTATTTGATCTCTCTTTTACGGCACCGGTGATCTCCAGTCGTGCCAACCCAGGGACTGGCATGCACACTTTTGGGAAAGTTTATAGGTGTTACGTGTCGCTAGGTTCACCTTGCTGTTTGTGGCCTAGATGTATTTACTCCTTTAGTCGCCTTATACGACAAGCGGGGAGGCGCTGCAGGAATATTCTAACCCGTCCCTGCACAGGGAGCGATGCGGACAACCTAAATCTTAATATTAAGAGCTCATATTTTCAGAGGCCTATTTTGGCATGCAGACGAAACTTTTGAGCGTGGTTCCGAGAAAAAAATATTTTTTTTTTGAAACGCCCTAATGTATATGTGAGGTTTTGTGGGAATAGGAAAAATATATTTGTATGAAAAAATATAAATCTGTAACCATGGTTGCCACACATAAATAAATATCTATAAATATAAAGTGTAATCATGGAATATAGAATTAAAGAATGTTTTTTATGTTTTGGTTAACCTTATTTTACTAAGTACCTTAAATACTTGTAAATAAAAATAAAATATATATGAATATGTGTACAGTACATTATTAGGATATACAGTACAAACTCGTACAGTACAAATATGAAATAAGAAAAAAAAAATAGTACACCAACCTAAAGCTTCTATTATTGTACGAATAAACATAAGTAAAATATTGAGCCGTTTTTGACATATCGAATTTTCCACAAAGACAAGTAATTTTTCAAAAATTCATAGAATATTTTTTTTAAGTTTTGTAATGCAATATTTTTCAAACTTTTTAGAAGCTGGTTCTATGGAAGGTACAGTCAGTAATATCTTAATTTCAATTTTTTTTATTAAATTATAGATTAGGCATCCTGTTTTTAGCTCCAACTGCTAAAGGAGTTGTTTTAGTCATTTAAAAAATAAATTTTATACTTATGAACAGTTTTCTCTAATAACATTCGTTTTTAAAATTCCTAGTCTATTACATAGAAGCAAGTTCGTGCGACCTTGTCGTGCATTTTATTTTTGTTAATCCACCAAAAACGATTACTTTGATAATTACTTCATAAAAAAGGTACAAATGATGTGTGAAAAAGGTAAGTTTTGAGATAAATTGTTATTATTTTGAATTGTAAAAACATGAAAAATCAACATTTTTTGTATGATTTTTGTTTTAATTTGTTTGTTTTTTTTTGTGTAGATTATAAGATAAGATTGTAAAATAGTTATCAACATACGTGAAAAAGTGCGTTTGTATGAACATTTGAAGCCCTGAAACTAGTATAAATTAACTTTTTTTAATCCTCTAGAGAAAAAAAAAATATTTTATAAAATTTCTAAAAAAAATTGTATGTATTTAAAATTAAAATAGTTTAATTACTAATTTCCATAAAATGTATCGCCAATATATTTTTTATAAAGTTTGTCATTGCAATCAATATGCTTTCTAGAACACACTGTATCTTTGTAGCATTGGTTGAGAGTTAATAGCTAGGTACAGATAGTTAATATTTGATTTTTCACCAGAATTGAAAATTTCAAATCAAATGGTAGGCATATCTCTTTATTCTAATACCTACAAAAACCATACAAACAAGAAAATGTATTCAGACAAAAAAGTTCAAGCTAAATATACCCATAGGAAATTTGCTCCTCAAGGAAAAATAAAGTTGAATTCCTCGTGGAAATCACGTGGCACTTTCATTGAGTAGAAGGGGTGCATTGGTTTCATTCATCGAAAGTCATGCAATGAGTCAGTAGTTTGCAATCCCAGTAGCATCTTGTGCTTTGTTCTCGAAAGAAGGTAAAGAAAACATGAAAAAAAGCAATATCCTTCTTACACTTCCTTAATGTTAATGAATACAATGCTGAACACGTTATAATTTTTCCTGCATCTTTTCAGTGGTTATTCTAATCCACAATTGAGTGTTTAATGCCTGCGATGTGAAAGAGAAAACAACCCTTTCTTTTCTTTGGAATTGAAAATCAGTAAACAACCTTTCAATAAAGCAAAACTATGGTGATCAGGTGATATTGCTAGGGAAAAGAAATGTATTTTTTCATTAACTTGGTTTGCTGGGCAAAATAGTCTACGAGCTGAGAGGAAAAAGAGAGAGAGATTTTGACCTGCAATAAACAATCCTTTTTTTTTTGGGTTTTTCCCACCATGGGTTGGCGACGCTCAATAGGTCTTTTTTTGTCATGAGTTATTTCTTTTGTTTTGGAATGATTTAGTGTCAATTTTGTGATAAAAAAAAAACGGTTGTGCGGGGTTGTCTGTGTTTTCAATAAATTTACTCAAGATTAAATAACAACCATGGAGAAGGAAAACAATTCACCAACGGTAAATTCCCTATATTATTTTGAATAATTTGCAAAAAGTAAATATTCCTCTTTTTCTTAGATCTCAAATGAACAGAAGAATGAAGATGATTAATCCCTAAGCTGCTCCCCAAATTCTACCAAGTGACGAAGGAGAGTTTTTCGACCAACTGATTGTGTTACATCTTACAACAAAACAATGTAAGATATATGTATACATCTACTAACTTCTTTAAAATGTACTATAATAGTTAATAAAATAAATACGTACATAACACAAATTTAATTTGTTTTTTTTTTATAAATTTGCCTATACATTTCAGGCGCTTTTTCTATTGATGAAATAAGAAAAGAAATGAATAATGATTTCATTCATATTCCTTCTCTTAATAAAACATCGCCTAAATGCATTCCTTTTTTCAAAACTGAAAAAAACGAGCTTCAAATATGTACACAATTCTGTAGTGAATAATTAGTATTTTCAATAATTCTTTCCCTGAGGCAATTGATTAAAAGTTGACTCACTTTTCATTAATTTATTTCCATTGAGGAAAGCATCACATCAATAGAACCAGTTTTTTCAGACACAAAAATTACCAATGAAATCGAAGATGCCGTGAGCATAGTGATTTCACAACAAAATATGCATCGAGAAAGTGTGTACCTCCTTCCAATGACAAGCCTGTGTTAAATTCCTCATAGGATTCCGTAGGAAATTCATGGGTGCAGCTCCTTTTCCATGATGAAACACCTACTTCTTCATTAGTGAATTTTTGGAAATTTCCTACTGGGTATCTACCTCAATACATACTCACAAAAACAAACAAACAAGAAAATATATTCCAACAGAAAAAGGTCAAAAAAGAACATTTTTTTTTTCTCATTTCCACCACTCGGAAATCTCCCTTACTCTGCCTTTCGTTGAATAATGAAAATAATAAATTTTCTCTTTCTTACTACTTGTTTCTATCTTTCTTATCCTACTCTCCACTGTCAAATTTTGCTGATTTCAGTGACACCACAGGCTACGGACTCTAACATAAAATCACGTCAATTTTCTCTAAAACAATATAACATTGATTTTTTATGTTAATAGTTCCTCCCCGACATACTTTGTTTTGGCAAAGGTTATTGGCCCTTCGCAGTAATAAAACATGTTTCAGAGTGATCACTTTATTTATAGAGTTATGTCTTCATAATAAACAACGATTACTTACAAATATAAGTTTTGTGCATTTCAAGACTTTAGTAGTAGTATTAATAATGTGGTATTTTCATTGTAATGCCTTATCGTACACGATTTTTTTTGTTTGATTACCTGGCACGTAAATAAATAAAGCTGTCGGTTTTCCGACGCGAGAGCCGGCAACATACAACTGTCCATGAGAGAAGCATGGGTTTTCCAGGTTGACGCCGCAAACACTTAACGACTGACCCTGTGATTTATTTATGGTCATAGCGAAAGCAAGCTAGTACCCTTGTATATTTATGCATATCTTATAGTATTATCAATTGACATGATTTTATGTTAGAGTCCCTAGCAGCGCTGCAGCTGAAAAAAAATATCAGTGCCACCAATTACTTTTTGGAGTGCCAAAAAGTGCCATAGAGTGCCAAAGAAAAAAAATCAATATTCAAACAAAAAACTATAAATATTCTTTATTTTTCACTAACAAAATTAAATTATAAAATAAATAAGAAAAAAAAAACAATAGAAAATTCATTTACATATTTTTTTTTAAATAAGATATACATACATACATTAAATTTGTTTGTTTATATCAAAAATAATACACATGTTTTATTTTAAATGGCTTCAATAAGTCAATTTATAATTTTTCAAAAGCGATCTTGATGGGTTTCAACTACTCAAACTTTCATCGTTTAACATTTGTTTTGTTATTAATAAAGCATTAATAGTTGTGATTTTTAAACAATTGCAGTTTTTTGTTTTTATATTATTAAGATCGGAAAATATTCTTTTCGCCGCTGCACTGCTGTGTGGAAAACTAAGAAGGTCACCGATAAAATGTTTTAGGTTTGGATACATCAAACTATTTTTCAACTTCAAAATGCTTCCCCAAAAGTCTACGGTGTCTTCATTATTCGAAATAAATTGTTGATGGACAGACCGCCATTCATCTTCAATTTCATCAATTTTACCTCCACATAATTGCGGAAACAAATGAAACAGAGGAACCATACCATCACCAAATTTTTTAGGATTTAGTTTTTGCACCTGAATTAAAGTCTCATCCTTATAATTAAACCGTTTCAAAATTTCACTACATAACTTAATATGGGTGATTCTACAAACAATGCAATAAAATGATACAAATTTCGGCACGATATTTTTGGATTCCAAAAGTCGTAAGAGTTGTTCTAGATGATCATTAGAACGTCCCTTTGCGTTGTTGAAAGCGGCCAGTTAAAAAAAAATAAAAAATGACGATTTTAAGGACATTTTTTTGAAAAAGGATTTTCAGGGTACTGAGTTTTTTTAAGGGAATTGAATAAATCTTTATTTTTTTTCTTATTTTCTCTTGGGTACACATTGAAATATAGAAATTAAATGTAATTAGTCTTCATAAACGTAAAAACTCATGGTAAATAAATATTATTTAGCATTTTATTAAAAGAATATAATATATTATAATTAAATATTTTTTTTTCTAAGAATCAATTTTAAATAAATTATATTCTTTTTAAAAATTTTAAAAATATTTCGCAATGAAGTTCGAAGTTCAATATAACTAAAAATTTCTCAGGTTTCTGAATAAAATATCATTTGCTGATTTATAAACCTGAGGTTTTTCATGGTTTTTGCGCAAAAAAAAATTTAAGGTTTTACTTTAAAAAATAAAAATATATATATAATATTACAGTTTTATTAAACCTATACTATACTTCTTACAAATATGCCTTCTTACATACAAATTTGTAAAACCTCATCAGAGGACTGATAATCTAAAGGGACAATCCACGACTTTTTGCACAAATGTCTTTTTCACAATTCTTACATAAGAAACAGAATCGATTTGCACCACAATTTTATTGTAAGAAGATTTGGTACTTCAAATTGCCAGTGCTGGAAATTCGATCGATATCCTAATTATTGATTTTTTCGACCATTTCAATATGCCAGGGGACTGATACAAAAAGCGAGGGACAAAGTTTAATTAAGTTTTTTTGTAATAAAATAAATTATCAAAAAATATTTATCTATTTCGTAGCAAAGATGTGTTATTTTCCGTAACTTTGGTGCAATTCATCTAAGTATGAACCCTGAAATAAGAGAACGGTAATCATTTTTCTTTGCAAAAACGCACTGGGGACACGTCAGGGGACTGAGAATCAGATACTTTGAAGAATTTTTTGAGCAAGATAAAATAAGGTCAACCTAATAATATTGTTAGGCCAGGTAGATATCAACAAGATTTAATTTTATAAAAAAAAATCAGATTAAATAATTGAACGGATTTTAAAATATTTCTTGGGCCACCGAAAATTCCATCGTTTGTAGAATCACCCATATAATAATTTTTGCAGTGTAGTTTTATATTACTTATTTCTTCAACATATATTTTTTCGTTATTTTTCAAAACCATTTAAGCTTTTGGCCCAATATATGTAGATATATATTTGTATCTTGTACAAAAATTTAATTTTTGAAATTAATTTCGTTTAAATTGTTCTCATCAATAAATTCGCTTTTAATGAAATTATGCAAAACAACTAACAAAAAACTTTTAACTGTAGGGAGTAATTTATAAATCTTAGGTGATTCACTTTGGAATTCCTTATTTACATTGTTGGTTAATTTTCAAATATAATATAAAAATATGCCTTATTACAATCATTTAAATTAAATTTTCTGATATATCTGAGGCTAAGTCTGAATTACTTTCGAACTTAGAAAGTATAAAATAATGTTGAAGTGGTTGCCAGTGTTCTAAGATTCGATTCGCAAATTCGCAATTAGTTTGAAAATCTTTGAACTCATTTTGTCGCTTTGAAGTGCATTGAATGACACGTACATCCAAGGGCATAAACAAATGGATTTATTTGTTTAAAC
Organism: Chrysotoxum bicinctum; assembly: GCA_911387755.1. NCBI lineage: Eukaryota > Metazoa > Arthropoda > Insecta > Diptera > Syrphidae > Chrysotoxum > Chrysotoxum bicinctum. The sequence goes on from OU426987.1 coordinate 120,098,233, forward strand.
AACGCTTGAACCCCACTTTTTTCCCCATCATTAAACTAGCGTTATCCGCGCTTGTAATTTTTATAAGGAACATTTATTTTTAATTGAAATTATTGTTTGATAAAAAATAGTGCCAAATTTAAAATTTTTGAGTGCCAAAAGGTGCCAAAGTGCCAAACTTCCTTGAAAGTGCCAGTTTGGCACTTAAGTGCCTGTTTCTGCAGCGCTGGTCCCTAGCCTGTGGTATCGCTGAAATCAGCAAAATTTGACAGTGGAGAGTAGGATAAGAAAGATAGAAACAAGTAGTAAGAAAGAGAAAATTTATTATTTTCAGTTTTCAACGAAAGGCACAGAGTAAGGGAGATTTCCGAGTGGTGGAAATGAAAACAAAACTTATTTTTTGACCTTTTTCTGTTGGAATATATGTATTTTCTTGTTTGTATGTTTTTGTGAGTATGTATTGAGGTAGATATATTTTGCTTGAACTTTTTTGTCTGAATACATTTTCTTGTTTGTATGGTTTTTGTAGGTATTGGAATAAAGAGATATGCCACCATTTTTGATTTGAAATTTTCAATTCTGGTGAAAAATCAAATATTAGTTCTGTTCAACCAGCTGCACTGGACTACTCGGTGCAGAAAAGTGTAGCTTTTTTGTGTTCATTGAGAAAATTTCTGCACTGACTTACACTGATTAGCGTTCATTGGGCTGAACTAGTGTACACTAGTTCAGAATATTTTGCACTACCTTTTGAGCTAGTGCAGGTTGGTAAGAACTGTCAAAATCAGATGATGTCATTATTTGATTATATTTTGTTAACGATTTTGATTAAAGTTTTTAAATAATGCATAGATTAGAGCCAACTTTTAGTGAAGGGCAATCTCTGGTGATTCAGTGTTCTCCAATTAATCCAATAATATCTTAATTTAATCTATGTATGTATATTTGCACGAAGAATTCCGAACGCAAGTGTTTGAAAGTTCGATGAAAAAAGGTGAACAGGAGGAAGAGATTTTGTGCCTAAAAAGCCAACAACGTCGTCGCAGGCACTGGGAATGAATTTCTTCCCTTTGCAATGGACTTCAGCACAAGCATAAGGCATTTTACTTGCGCCGAATTTAATTTGTTTTCTTTTTTTTAACATCTGACGTATGACGTTTCTGCTTCAGTTTGCTCTGACAGTTTTCATGAACCTGCACTCCACTACACTACTCTACACTGTCCTTTTCCTGGTTGAACACAACTATTAACTATCTGTACCTAACTATTAACTCTCAACCAATGCTACAAAGATACAGTGTGTTCTAGAAAGCATAATACATAATTGCAATGACAAACTTTATAAAAAATATATTGGCGATAAATTTTATGGAAATTAGTAATTAAACTGTTTTAATTTTAAATAAGTAGATATCTGCCATAAAATTTTTTTTAGAAATTATTTTTTTTTTCTCTAAAATGTTTTTGTTTTATTTTCATATTTACGGCGGATTGATTAAAAAAATTTCGAGGATGAAAAAAAGTTAATTTATACTAGTTTCAGGGCTTCAAATGTTCATGTAAACGCACTTATTCACGTACAGCTGCGGTAAAAAAAATAGCACCATTACGAGAAAAAAATTTCGTTGCAAAATAAAATGTATGCCAATATATCGAGGGAAATTTTGAATATGCAAAAAGTTTATATTAAGTTAAAACAACACATTTCAAAAAGAATTTTTATTTTTATTCATCAACTTTTTGAAAAAACTTATATTTTCTCCAACAAATCAAACAAATAAGCGGTAAAAATAATAGCACCATTGCTTAATCGTACAACTTAAAACTAAATCATCGTAAAAATCCAAAATCTTTTTCTATGATTTTATTCCTTAGAGGTAGTCCAACAAAATTAATATTTCTTTGCATAGCCTTTGTTGGCTATTACCGCTTCACAACGTCTCGTCATTGAATTAGCTAAATTTTGACACCTTTCAACCGGAATATTCTCCCAGGACGCCTTAACTGCAGCCCAGAGTGCTTCGTTGCTGGTAGGCTAATATCTGAGACTGCTTTCTTTACGTCGGCCCACAGATTTTCGATGGGATTTAGGTCAGGCGATTGCGCTGGCCACTCCATTACATTAATTGAATGATCTCCAAACCATTTTTTTGCCTTTTAACTGGTGTTCTTGGGGTCATTAATTTGTTGGCAGACCCACAAAAGCGGCATTTCTTCATCTGCATACGGGAGCATAACATTTTCCAAAATATTCACGTAGACTTGTTGATCCATGATGGGTTTAATCCAGTATATGGGTCCAACTCCATAGTAGGAAAAACAAGCCCACACCATTATGCTTGAACCTCCGTGCTTAACCACTTTATTTGTGCATTTGGGTTTATATTCCGCTTTTGGAGGTCTTCTTACGTAGGAGTGAGATCCTTTACCGCCAAACAACACGATTTTGCTCTCATCCGTCCATAAAACGTTGCGCCATTTCGCTGCTGGCCTGTTCAAATGCTGTCTTGCAAACATTAAACGCTTTTTTGCATGTTTTGCAGTTAAAACAGGGACTTTTCTGGGACTACACGCTGTTAAATTATGTTCTCTCAATCTTGTGGCGAACGGTTTCAACGCAAGCTGTAATATTCAGGTCTTTTTTGAGCTCAGTTGCAGGCTTGAAAGGATTTTTTTGGCTTTCTCGAACTAGGCGTCTGACAAGAGTTTTCGACAAAATTGGTTTTCGCCCACGAGTTTCGGTTTTGGGTGCGTATATTATTGAATTTCGAATCATTTTGTTGGAACAGCCAACAAAACGTCGAACTTCTCCGTAAGTTTTGCCTTCTGAAATCATTTTTTTTTATAATTTCACGTTTTTCGTTTGTGCAATGTTTTCCACGGCCCATTGTCTATGAAAAACTGTATTTTTTTTGTTTAAAATGAAGAAACCTATTCAAAATTAACAAATCTTAACATTTGGTTACTTTACCTTGAAATATGACACCAAAAAATGCTTTTTTTTAGCGAAAACTGCGATCAGTGCTATTATTTTTACCGCAATAAAAAAGGGTTTTTCGCCAATATGGCCTCGTAAAAAAAGAACCGTTACCATTTAAGTGCCAGAGATACACAATACAGAGAGTTAACACTTCAAGCAATAACAATATACAGTTAAGGCTGGAAATATGTGTCCATTTACTAATTTAAAAAAAGTTAAAATGAAACTTGTACCGGTGGTGCTATTTTTTTTACCGGCACTGTATGTTGATAACTATTTTACAAGCAATCGAATGAAGTTTTTACATTATATTCTTATATTTTTATATTATGTTTTTTCAGTCTACAAAAACAAAAAAAAATTAAATAAAATCATACAAAAAATGTTGATTTTTCATGTTTTTACAGTTCAAAATAATAACAATTTATCTCAAAACTTACCTTTTTCACACATCATTTGTCCTTTTTTTATGAAGTAATTATCAAAGTAATCGTTTTTTGGTGGATTAACAAAAATAAAATGCACGACAAGGTCGCACGAACTTGCTTCTATGTACGAGTAATAGACTAGGAATTTTAAAAACGAATGTTATTAGAGAAAACTGTTCATAAGTATAAAATTTATTTTTTAAATGACTAAAATAACTCCTTTAGCAGTTGGAGCTAAAAACAGGATGCCATGTGTTTTAAGCAAAAATTAGTATATGTAAGAACAAAATTATAATTCCTTGTAGTGGTTTCTTAAAAAAAATAACCTTTTATATACAAAAACATTTTTAAGAAAAAATTTTGGAAGTCCAATTTCAAGTGTTTATTAATGTACGAATAAAAATTAAATTTACAAAATAAAAACTATTGATCCGTTTTTGAAATATCGAATTTTGCAAACACAAATAGAATTTTTTTTTAATTCAAAAAATATTTGTTTAAAGCTTTGAAATGCAATGTTTTTTAAACTTTTTAGAAGCTTGTCTATACAAAATTTCATTGAAATCCGTTAATGAGAAATTCAGAATTCGAAAAAATCATTCTACGGTATGTACACTGTAGTCAATAATATCTTGATTTCAATTTTTTTTATTAAGTTAAAGATCGGAAAAATTAATCGAAAGAAAAACAATTTTAGAAAAAATTGCGATTTTCGAAAACCATTTTTTAAGATTTGTATGGAGGGTACCGTTATTTTCAGGTAAAACACATTTTTTTCTCATATCTTGTAGATTCTATTAAGAAACATTTATTTATCAAGTTTTAAAAAAAATCGAGAATAAGGTTTTCGAAATATTGAGTTTTCAGAAAAAAATTTTGACTTTTTTTTTTAAATCTAAAAAATTATTGTTTGAAAATTTAAATTCATAATAATATATATTCAAACTATTGGGGGCCTTTAGAAGAAAAATCCTTCGTACTGGTTTTGAGAAAATCAAAAACCAAAAAAATTGCTCCCCGGGGGGTACCAAAAATAACAATTTCTTGGAAAATTTTTTTCAACCATTACCTAGCTTAATTAAATGAAATTTTTTGATTTTTTTAATCTGTGGGACAGTTTTTGAAAAAAAAATATTTAAATATACAGCTATAGCACACTTATGAGCAAAATCTCGTGATTAAAATGTCCGTTATGTCCAATGTTTGTGGTAAGTTTGTTCTCCAGGCATAATGGTCTTCATTAATTGATGTAAACAAAAAAGTTTTAATAGTCCCGTTACCTTTGATAGATTCTTGCATATGCCTTTTGATTATATTCTTTTCTCTTTTACTCCTGGACACAGAAATAGCACATATTATTTTAACCGTTGAATTTTTATTTCGCGATCGAAAGTTATGAGAGATAGTGCTTATTTTATATTGTTTATAGTTTCATAAAAAAAAGTTTTTAACAAAATGGGCCGAGGAGCGCATTGTAATCCCGAAAAGAGGAAAATTATTTTCGATCGTCATACGCAAGGTAAAAATCCTACCCAAATAGCCAAAACACTAAATTGTTCGCGCAAAATGGTTTATAATGCCATTGGTTTAGTGAGAGCGAATCGAGATATGACAACAGAAAATTAAATTCGCAAGCCGCCACCCCGCAAAACATCGTTACGAATTGACAGAGCCATTGCTAGAAAGTGCAAATGTGACCCTTTTAAGTCATCTCGAGACATTATGGCGGAATTAAATGAAGAATTTGGTGTTGATGTCTCAAGCAGATTGATAAGAAGAAGACTCAACGATGCTGGGTTGTTTGGACGTGTGAGCAGGAAAAAACCGTTACTTTCCAAGAAGAATATCAAAGCTCGTTTAACTTTTGCTAAGACTCATAAAAACAAAAACGTGCAGTTTTGGAAGAGAGTGGAATGATGTTAAGGTTAAGATTGGGCAGAAAAAATTCAAAAATTCGAACGATCTTTGGGCCGGTATCAGGGAAGCGTGGTATTCTATCCCACAAAGAAGATGCCAAAAATTAGTTGAAAGTTTACCAAGAAGGTGCCAGGAAACTTTGAAAAATCGTGGTCATCCAACAAAGTACTAACTTGGTAATATTGTTAGATTTGAAAATCTAAGAATTTTTCGCTAAAAGGTTGATTTTTTTACAATTCTAGGAATGTGTGCTATTTTTTTGTCCACAAGAAATAACGTCACCACAAATTAAAATAATTTTTAAAAATCTACTTTATAGCTTATAATTTTAAATTAATATTTAGATGAAGTTTTATTTGTTGTAAGAGGTCCTGAAATAAAAATGAAAATGTTTCAGTTCATAAGTATAAAATAAAACTAATGTTCATACAAAACATCATAAGTGTGCTATTTCTTTGTCCATAGCTGTATATTGAATGCGTGTATTCTTTTCCACATCACCCAGTGGCCTCCCCAGGAGGCCTATTCCTCGTTGTATTTCTAATTCAAACTACTGTTTTTTCATGCATGGCCTAGTCCTAGTAAATATAAATATACATGTATTCACAAATCCACAAAAAACCGTTAAAATTTGCAGAGGCAAAATCAGACAGACAGTCATGGTTACCAAATTAATTGCTTTCAATACATTATGTTTCGAATCGTTTATTCGATTTGATTTTGAGATTTTGATTCATTTTTTCATTTTCACAAAATATTGTAATATTTTTCCAATGTTCGTTAAATAAAACTTATTACTCTTTTTAGTATTTCTTCTTCATTCACACTTTCCAATTCAAAACAGTAAATCTCAATTTATAAACAACTCAAATACTTTTATTCAAATTTAAATCACACTTGTTTTAAATAACACAATCCAATAAGCAATACTTTTGCACACTTTCATAATCCAAAATCAACTGTCTCTCGCTCACCGTGAACACTCCCTTATATACTCAAATTAGTTGTTCTCGAAAGTTCTTGTCTTGGAATGTTCTAGATGGTTGGAATAAGGGGAAATACATTTGACATTGGAAAAGAGCTTTTTGTTTCTTCCATAAATTAGATATGCACTTTTCCAACAGATGGCGCTGTAGTAGTATAAAGGTCTGTTCACAACATTGCCCCCTTCTTAAGATTGTTCGTCCCGAACAATTCTATATCCAGCTTCGCCACTGTATCGGTGCAGTCGATCACTATGCGCAACTTTTAACTTTCCTCGTGACCCTCGTGACGACATCATTGATTTTCGTGACGACAGTATAAGGGCCTTCCCAGTTTTGTTGAAGTTTCGGCGACAATCCCTTTTGACGGTGTGGATTATAGAGCCATACACGATCTCCTACTTGGAATCCTGTCGTGTTTGCTCTTGTGTCGTACCTTGTCTTCATTCGATCGCTGTAAGTTCTCATTCTAGTCCTGGTCCTTTCGTGGATGTCGATTAGCCTCTCTTTCAGGTCACTCACGTAATCCCCTGTTTCCTGAGACTCTTGTAATGGGTGTCCAAACATTAACTCACTAGGCAGCCGTATGCTTCTTCCGAACAGGATTTCAGATGGTGTTTGTCCTGTTGAGCTATGTACTGCACTCCGATAGGCCATCAAAAATAGTGGTATGTGCCTATCCCAGTTTCTTTGGTAGTCGCCTACGACCTTAGTGAGGTGCTCTTTTAAGGTCCTGTTGAATCTCTCGACCATTCCATCAGATTGCGGGTGAAGTGGTGTGGTTCTCGTTTTCTTAATGCCAAGGAACGCGCAGACCTCTTGGAATATGTTTGACTCAAAGTTCCTTCCTTGGTCAGAATGTAGCTCCATAGGCACACCGAACCTGCTTACCCAGTTAGACACAATCTGCTCGGCCACGGTCTTGGCTTCTTGGTTCGGGATAGCGTATGCCTCAGGCCATTTGCTGAAGTAATCCATTAACACCAGAATGTATTTGTTTCCAGCATTCGTTTCCGGAAATGGGCCAGCCACATCAACAGCAATCCTTTCAAACGGTGAGCCAACATTATACTGCATCATTTTTCCTTGCAGTTTTCTACCAGGTCCTTTGGTTGCCGCACAAGCCTCACAATTTCGGCACCAGTTTTTAACGTCGTCTCTTGCATGCAACGAGTAGAATCTTTGTCTCACTTTTTCTAACATCTTGTTGATTCCCAAATGGCCTCCTGAAGGTCCATCATGCATCTCTCGAAGAACCTCTTCGATTTTCGATTGAGGTAACACAAGCTGCATCACAAAGGATTTACCATCAGCGGACTCCTATTTTCGCCGAAGAACACCTTCTTGCACATGAAGTGAGTCCCATTGTGCCCAATAGGCTTTTAAAACTGGACTCCTATAGGAAATGTCATTCCATGCGGGTTTTTCTTCATGTTCTTTCCATGCGAGAAGAGGTTCAATGTCGGGGTCTTCTTGTTGAGCAGATCTTATTTCTTCATTGCTCCATCCACAAATGGGGTCAATATGTGCAATATTTTTCCGAGATTTAGGAAGAATTTATTGATGATTAGGATGACGATTAGGTACTTAAAGACCGCGACTTTGGATTAGGCGAGTCCAATTATAATTATAACAAAAATATCAAAACGAATTAATTATTATCAAATTGTGCAACCGGCACACGCGAGAGATGAGATCGAATTGACGAAATGTCAAAACGATCAACGATATGAGAGAGATTAGAGATTACAAAATATTGCAACAACAACTGCGATGTGTTACGACGCAGCTAACCGGCTAGTCAGCTGGGGGTGGGTTCTTCGAATTAGATTTTCGATAAAAAAAAAGGTAAACAGCTCAGGTCGAATAAAAAGACGAATTTGGGTATTCAAAAAAGGCAATTAAATAAATGTAAGTACTGGGGCGTACTTACGTGGGAGGGGTGGGCGCCAGGAAACTTTTTATGGTTGTTTGCCTTAACCAGAATGCTGTAAATTGTTCTTCAAAAATATGAAGGAAACGCAATTTTACAATGGGGAGTAAGAATATTTTGTTTAAAAATATCCAGGAAACCGTGGCTTACGCCTGGATTAAAACCTGGAATTTTTTCAAATATAATAAAGTACAAAATTGAATTAGATGAAACCAATTGAAAATAATTGAAATTATGAAATGAAAATGAAATTGAAATTATATAAAATTAAGGAAAGAAAATTTTGAAAACGTAGACCGCTAGAATGGACCGCTATCACTCGGTCCCGAAACAAACAGATAATTCAGACTACAGTAAAGGGGCTCGCGTCTCACAGTTTTGAGATTATGAAAACGAAACAAAGGCCAACCGACTCTATATTCAACAACACTTTTAACAAACGAATAAAACTCAAAAAAAAAACTAGCACTCTACTTATCTTTTTAAATTCCTGTTTCCTTTTCCTTCCTGCTTCTTTCCTCTCAGATTTCAATCGCCCCGTCCTGGCGATTAAATGCTTTCTAATTATGCTCCTTTTCCGAATCCTTCTTAATATAAATTTCTCCAAACACTTTAATTCTATTTTTCTTTTCCAAAACTATTTTTCTGTCTTCAACTTTTTATTTTTCCTTTCTTCTTTCTCAAATCAAAAATTTCCAAATTGCCTATCGGCTTCAATAGTCAACCAAGAATTAGTTAAACCATTTAGCCTTTTATTTCTCTTGGCCTCCTCTTTCACTCACACATTCACACTCTCAATCAAAAGCTTTCGTGGAACTCGGTTACGGTACCACTCCGATGTTGAGTTCCAACGAAACTCTCATTCACCCACACAATCAATGAATTCCCCAAGTTGTTGGTGCTGTCCCAAAACTTAGCGAATCCAAGGCCGTACCCTAACATTTTTATAATAACTATTTTTGAGAAAAATAAAAAGAAATAACAAAAAGTTGAAGATAATATTCTGAGCATTCTCTCAGTTACTCTACTAATTTTACTATTCTCAACTAATTCGAAAAAGGAGCCAATACTAGTATTTAATCTTTAAACAATTTTGAGGAACCGAAGAAGGAAGGCAAATATTCAACTTAAACAACCTAACGCGTAATCTACTATTCGGTGGACCTTTGTGCAGATTTGGGGATATTGAAGGGATAGCGTTTAGCGTTCCATTCTTTTATGCTGGTCTGTTCTTTAAGTTAAGTTTAAAGAAAGAATTTTAGGATGGACTTAAAGTCGTCTTCAAAATGTTAAGTTAAAATTGTTAAGTTATATGATGTTGTTGATGTTGTGTTGTTCTTATATCCACTTTAAGTGTATGTGTGTGTTTCGTTCTGTCGTTTTCTTCCAAAATGTTACGAGCCTCGTTCCCTGAATAGATGGCGTGTGAGTCTCCAGCCCATCCGCTGGCTCAACACGATCGAATTATAGGGTACCTATTTTGTCATCCTCTCTGAGCTACTCTCAGGCTCCATGAGGACAACGGACTTAAAAGGTGGGTCGAAAAAAATGGGAATGGTTGGGGTGGAGGGGAAAACAGATATCGAGAGTCAGACTATGACTAAACAACATAGTCGAAGAAGGTTTGAAGAACCAAGATTAAGAATGGTTTTTGTTGCGGTAAATCTTACCGTAACAAATTCCACCCTTACCTACCGAGGAGTAAAAACTGGCTTTCAGAAATGAAAGCGAAGTAAAAAGGGATAAGAAAAGGTAAAAAAAAATACGAAAATGGAAAACATACACTACTTTACAACACAACTAGCAACAACTCGATCGCTCCATGCGAGAGTAAATACGTCACAGAGCTCGAAGGCTCTCAGTATCTCTTAGCGCAGCTCCTCCGCTACGCGACTAATTTTCGGGTCCTTCAGGGTCGTCGCAGTAAGGTTTCAAATCCTTAACATTCCAGGTTCCTCTATTTGTTCCTCTGTCATCTACGAGAACATATGTCCATGGCGATACTCGTTTCTTTATTAGAAATGGGCCTACAAACTTAGGCGCTAATTTCGCCGAATAATAATTTGCTGCCTCTGATAGGGCGAAGTTTCGGCGCCAAACCAATTCGTTCGGGAGGAATTGGACATCTCTCCGACGAAGGTTGTAAGTTTTCGCTGCCTTCTTGGTTGCCGACTCTAACTTTTTCCCTATCTCTTCCCTAAGCTTCCTAAACTGTTCCCTAGTATCGTCCGTATTATCACTCCTACCGCTCGGAATAGTGCCTAAGGATTCGCCTCCAAAAGTCACCATTCGTCGACCAAAATTTGCATAATACGGCGACACACCTAACACCTCATGCTGGGCCGTGCGTATGCTGCACGCTACTTTCGCCAACTGCGAATCCCAAGCCCTATGGTTTTCTGAAACATAAGCCCTAAGTGTTGTCTTTATAATCTGGTTTATCCGCTCTGCCGGATTGGCCTGCGGATGGTAATGTGCCGTAAACTTAATCAAAGACCCATAGCTATCACACAAAGATTTCAATTCCCTACTTTTAAATTGCGGACCGTTATCGCAAACAACGAATTTGGGGACGCCGAATAATAAAAAGACATTGTCTTCCAACTCCTTACAAACAGATTTTGCCGTTGCAGATCTCAACGGGAACAACAAAGGGAACTTTGTGAAATAATCCACGACAGTGAGAATATAGATAAAACCCCTACTCGATTTTGGAAGTGGACCAACTAAATCGACACATAACATCTCCCACGGATTGGTAACCCCTTTCCTTTCCGTCATCAACCCAGCCGGTTTTTCATTAATCGGTTTCACGCTTTGACAAACCTTGCAACTCCTAACGTACCTAGTAATATCTGACCTCATTTTTGGCCAGTAATATTTTTCTCCTATCCTAGCAAAAGTTTTCTTCACCCCCATATGCCCTGCTAACGGATGGTCATGATTTTCCTCTAAAATCTTTTTCCTATCACTCTTTGGAATCACTAATTTCCACTCACTATTTGAACTATGCACTAAAATATGATTTGCTTTTACAAACTTAAATAATTTTCCCTGTTCCACTCGCCATGATGGAAAAGACAATGGCTTCTTTTCCACTTCTCCTAACATTTTCCCTATCCAAGGATCGGTTGTGGGCTCCGAAATCCCAGATAAAACCGGTACGCTTCTCGAAAGCATATCTGGCACCACATGATCCTTTCCTTTGCGGTGAACAATGTCGAACTCGAACTGCTGCATACGTACAGCCCATCGAGCCAGCCTACCCGCTGGGTCCTTCAACTTGCTCAACCATATCAAAGAGTGGTGATCGGTAATCACCTTAAATCGCACCCCCTCCAGATATGGCCGCAACTTCTCTATTGCCCACAGAACAGCTAAGCACTCTTTTTCTGTGGTCGAATAGTTCCTCTCATTCCTATTAAGTGATCTGCTCAAATAGCAAACCACTTTCTCTCCCTCCTCAAAATCCTGAGTTAAAACAGCACCAATCCCGAAATCAGAAGCATCCGTCTGAACTACAAATGGCTTCGAAAAATCCGGACACGTCAGGATGGGTGCAGCAACTAAACACTCTTTAGCTTTTCTAAAGCTATCCTCGCATTCCCTACTCCAAATAAACTTCCTATCCTTCTTTAAAAGATCGGTCAACGGCTTTACCAAACTCGCAAAGTTTGGTATAAATCTCCTATACCAGGATACCGTACCGAGAAAACTCCTAACCTGCTTGACGTTCTTTGGCGATGGAATCCCTAACATGCTTTCTATCTTTTCTGGATCCATGTGTAGACCGTTTCTGTCTACAACATAGCCCAGAAATTTCAAAGATGGCCTAACAAAACTACATTTTTCCCTACCTACTTTTAAACCTGCCTTAATTAATCTTTTAAAAACCTCACTTAAAACTTCCATATGCTTCTCGAAAGTGTCTGTCACGATGATGATATCATCGAGATAGACGAAGACATATGGCTCTAACTCTGCTCCTAAAACTGTATCTATAAATCTTTGCCATGTTGCAGGTGCATTGTGCAACCCGAACGGCATCCTCAAAAATTGAAATAAACCCCTACCTGGAACTGTGAAAGCAGTATACTTTCGAGAATTTTTCTCAACTGGAATCTGCCAATATGCAGACTTTATATCCAGTGAACTCAAAAACCTAGCATTATTTAATTTATCTAAGATGGCCGTAATATACGGAAGGGGGTATGCATCCCTAGCCGTAACCTCATTCAACTTCCTATAGTCTACACAAAACCTATACGAACCATCTTTCTTCTTAATCATGACAATGGGAGAAGCCCATAGACTGTCAGATTTTTCTATAACGCCATCTTTCAACATCTCTTCTAATTCCCTATCTATGAAAGTCTGAACCACAGGGGACACCGGATAGTACCGTTGCTTGATTGGTTCAGCTTCCGTCCTAATTTTGTGCTCCACCATCTGTGTGCATCCTAACCCTTCTGGCATCTCACTAAAAACTTTTTCTAAAAACTCATCTAACACTTTTCTCTGTGTCTCGTTTAATTCCGTTATATGATCCGCCACGGACATCGAAGCCAACGAACTTTGGTTCGAAAAAGTCCACTCCCCTGATTTCAAATCCGGGACCACACCCGATAGAGCCCAAAAGTCTGCTCCTAAAATCAGTTTATGGGGCAGGCGCGGAATAACGAGACATTCTACTAAAACTACCTTTTCTTTAATCCTAATTGGAAGTGAAACAACTCCTTCCACTCCAATGCCTGTACCATCCGCTAAAATAACTCTACCTAAGTTTGATTTTTCTAAACCTATCCCTAAATCCTTTAAAATTTCCCATCCGTCCCTACCTATAATTGTGCGTGAAGCACCTGAATCTAAAAGCCCTAACATCTTAACACCGTAAATTTCAACACCAACATATGGTCGTTGATCCCTACCATCTTGCTCAAGCGTGAAACCTAAATTAATTTTGGCCGACTGGTTACCAGTAGGCGACCTAACAGACTTTAACGGAACTCTCGTCCTACTGACCCGAAAGTTCGTCTTCCGTTTCCCGAACACTGTTGGCAGTTACTCCGATTAACTCCAACTCTACCACAACCATAACAACGCCTAACAGCGGAACACCTATTTGCAAAATGGCCTTCTCCATTGCAATTATAACACCTAATTATCCCTACACTACTATTTTTAAAAGGGTTCGAAGTCTGTCTTTGTCGAACAATTTCGTTGTTCTCCGCAACAACCGAAACTGTTGGAGTCTGTTCATGTCGAACAAGTTGTTTATTTTCAGAAACAACCGAATGTTCTTGAAAGTCTACACCTACGTATGCTAGATCCGGCTCTAGCAAGGTCCTATTTCTACTATTTGGAGGTGGAATATACGATTCCACATTTGCTCTCACTGCCTCCAAATCTCTACCTAACGCTACCAAATCAGAAATACAATTTGGTCTAGCCAAACCAAGTTGTGTCTGGTAGAAAGGTGTCAAGTTCCGCTGAATCATTGACAGCTTCTTCCGTTCTGATATTGGCTCTGAAAGCCGACCGAACAAATTTTGCATCGTCGCCACATAGACACCGATGGACTCATCGTGGCCTTGTGTGCGATGCCTTATCTCCTCTAACAACAAATCATCATAATTCGGTGGCAAGAACTCCAGTTTCAACTCTCTGACGAGTTCTGGCCACGAATTAATAAAATCCTAATTGCCCTAAACCATATCAACGCTTTTCCTACAAAAAATTCCACCGCTGACCTAAAAATTTGCGCTTCCGTTACGCCACGGGACAGACGCATTTCCTCAACCCTCTCTAAGAATGCGTTTACGGAAGCACCACAACGCTCACCCGTAAATTTCACATCCCATTTGTGAACCTGCTCAAACTTTTGTTGTTCAATAAAAACCCTATCTTCATTTGAACCCTGCATCCTAAAATTATCCCTACTACTAACTAATCTACTATCTGCCACTCCTAAGCCCGTCGATGTACTGGCAGAAGTTATCATCGACCTGCTATTATGAGGTTCAGCTGAACGCTGCTTTTCAACCTCCAAATCCTTTCTCTTTGCATCTACTCTATCTACTTCTTTCTCAAAATAAATTTCCTCATCACTATCACTATCCTCGTCTTCTTCTAGTTCAGCCATTGCCATTATTAATTTATTTTTGAGAGCCTGTCTGCTCTTTTCCTGCACCTCATTTTCTATTATAGACCTATCTAACCTACGTAGTCCCCACTCTACTTTAGTCAAAATCTTCAAATACTCCTTTGAAGTTTCTGACTTTGGAGGATTTTCCAACAGTTTCCCTAATTCGCCTAACTTTTTCTCAACCGCTATTTGATCCTGTTCAAAACTGAACGGATATGCGGGAGCTGCAAAGGAATCCCTACGTGCCAACTTGGTGGCAGCCCTAAGCGCCTTGCGCATCTCATCTACCGACCCTATTGGTAAACCTCGCCACTCCATCTCGTAAGCGAGTTCGTCTTGTGACAATCTGTTTACCTCCATACTAAGATATTATTATATGAAAAACTAAAAAAAAACGTGAAAAAAAAAAACTAAATACCTATGTAAAGAAAAACTTGCCTACAAGTGCGTTTATTGCACTGAAAATATTTTCTTAAATTAATTAAAATGTTCTTAAGACCGTTTAAGAACGAAGAAAATTTCAAACAATTTATACAGAAAAAATCCAAAAAACAAAATAAATTATTAACTTCGAAATTTATTTCCTAACGACAATACTTATGAATTCAAAGCGCAGAAAAAAAATTATTTCTCAATAAAATTTTTCTAAAAAAAACTCTAAAATGTTCGTACGGAACAAATCCACTTTGGCAAAGTGGGAACACTGTTTTTCCTTCTGAATTTAACAAAAATCACTCAATTAAAAACTCACTCAAACTAAATCATGTACCCGAAAGAGAAAACACTATGATTCATATACCTATGCACACAAAAATTAATAATGGATAATAAATCAAAATCAAAATAAAAAAAAATAAAATGATAACGAAAACGAAAACCACACAAATTATATAAAAAGAATATGAATTGATAATAAAAATTATTTGATCAATAATAACACCTTACTCGTTTTAACTTTGTTTAGGTACTCCCTTCTCTGCACACTCTTGAAGACGAACCAATAAAAAATAACACAGGAGCACAGCTTTCTCACAATTATTGTGGCTTTTGATATTAAAATTCCCAATTCAATTTAGAATAAACCTAGGGATAAAAACCAATTAATAAAAGAACCAAACAAGTTATAAAAAGGAACAATTAATTTCACCAACAATGAACACTTAAACAGACACTTCCAAATTCAGATTTTTTTTTCTACAAAAACACTATGTAGATAGGTATTATATTTTTTTTTTCCAGATAACAACACGTATGGGCGCCAAATTTGTTGCAATATTTTTCCGAGATTTAGGAAGAATTTATTGATGATTAGGATGACGATTAGGTACTTAAAGACCGCGACTTTGGATTAGGCGAGTCCAATTATAATTATAACAAAAATATCAAAACGAATTAATTATTATCAAATTGTGCAACCGGCACACGCGAGAGATGAGATCGAATTGACGAAATGTCAAAACGATCAACGATATGAGAGAGATTAGAGATTACAAAATATTGCAACAACAACTGCGATGTGTTACGACGCAGCTAACCGGCTAGTCAGCTGGGGGTGGGTTCTTCGAATTAGATTTTCGATAAAAAAAAGGTAAACAGCTCAGGTCGAATAAAAAGACGAATTTGGGTATTCAAAAAAGGCAATTAAATAAATGTAAGTACTGGGGCGTACTTACGTGGGAGGGGTGGGCGCCAGGAAACTTTTTATGGTTGTTTGCCTTAACCAGAATGCTGTAAATTGTTCTTCAAAAATATGAAGGAAACGCAATTTTACAATGGGGAGTAAGAATATTTTATTTAAAAATATCCAGGAAACCGTGGCTTACGCCTGGATTAAAACCTGGAATTTTTTCAAATATAATAAAGTACAAAATAGAATTAGATGAAACCAATTGAAAATAATTGAAATTATGAAATGAAAATGAAATTGAAATTATATAAAATTAAAGAAAGAAAATTTTGAAAACGTAGACCGCTAGAATGGACCGCTATCACTCGGTCCCGAAACAAACAGATAATTCAGACTACAGTAAAGGGGCGCGCGTCTCACAGTTTTGAGATTATGAAAACGAAACAAAGGCCAACCGACTCTATATTCAACAACACTTTTAACAAACGAATAAAACTCAAAAAAAAAACTAGCACTCTACTTATCTTTTTAAATTCCTGTTTCCTTTTCCTTCCTGCTTCTTTCCTCTCAGATTTCAATCGCCCCGTCCTGGCGATTAAATGCTTTCTAATTATGCTCCTTTTCCGAATCCTTCTTAATATAAATTTCTCCAAACACTTTAATTCTATTTTTCTTTTCCAAAACTATTTTTCTGTCTTCAACTTTTTATTTTTCCTTTCTTCTTTCTCAAATCAAAAATTTCCAAATTGCCTATCGGCTTCAATAGTCAACCAAGAATTAGTTAAACCATTTAGCCTTTTATTTCTCTTGGCCTCCTCTTTCACTCACACATTCACACTCTCAATCAAAAGCTTTCGTGGAACTCGGTTACGGTACCACTCCGATGTTGAGTTCCAACGAAACTCTCATTCACCCACACAATCAATGAATTCCCCAAGTTGTTGGTGCTGTCCCAAAACTTAGCGAATCCAAGGCCGTACCCTAACATTTTTATAATAACTATTTTTGAGAAAAATAAAAAGAAATAACAAAAAGTTGAAGATAATATTCTGAGCATTCTCTCAGTTACTCTACTAATTTTACTATTCTCAACTAATTCGAAAAAGGAGCCAATACTAGTATTTAATCTTTAAACAATTTTGAGGAACCGAAGAAGGAAGGCAAATATTCAACTTAAACAACCTAACGCGTAATCTACTATTCGGTGGACCTTTGTGCAGATTTGGGGATATTGAAGGGATAGCGTTTAGCGTTCCATTCTTTTATGCTGGTCTGTTCTTTAAGTTAAGTTTAAAGAAAGAATTTTAGGATGGACTTAAAGTCGTCTTCAAAATGTTAAGTTAAAATTGTTAAGTTATATGATGTTGTTGATGTTGTGTTGTTCTTATATCCACTTTAAGTGTATGTGTGTGTTTCGTTCTGTCGTTTTCTTCCAAAATGTTACGAGCCTCGTTCCCTGAATAGATGGCGTGTGAGTCTCCAGCCCATCCGCTGGCTCAACACGATCGAATTATAGGGTACCTATTTTGTCATCCTCTCTGAGCTACTCTCAGGCTCCATGAGGACAACGGACTTAAAAGGTGGGTCGAAAAAAATGGGAATGGTTGGGGTGGAGGGGAAAACAGATATCGAGAGTCAGACTATGACTAAACAACATAGTCGAAGAAGGTTTGAAGAACCAAGATTAAGAATGGTTTTTGTTGCGGTTCACACCCTTATTCGCAGAGTGTTGATGGCGACCATGCGTTTGTTGCCATTTGACGTTGCCTCGATAGTTAGACTTCTATTGTTTTGTTTGGTCTGAGAAACCTGGATGGTGTTTCTTGGGCCATCGATACCAGAAACCAGCTTCTGTCCCTCGAAGTTGGTTCTTACTCGTTTCTCTGTTGGTAAACTTGTTCGGGAAGTAACACTGGTGTTCTTGTTAACTTGTTCTGAGTTTGAAACTCCGTTTCCACAATGTTGACAAGCTCTTCTTGGTGGTAATCGACATTGACGCTGTAAATGTCCAGTCTTGTTGCAATTCCAGCACTTAGCAAGTCCGTTTCGTTGATTCCTTTGGACATCAGTTCTTCGGCATGAGCATTCTTCGACGATGGCTTCTCTAAGTCGATGTACTCCGTGAGAAGCTTGCTCTGCTGCTTCCATTGTCAAGGCAAACGCTAATGTTTCAGAAAGCGTTCGTTTTCCAGCAGTTCGCACGGCCCTTTAAAGATCTACGAGTATGTCGGAAATGGCGCGAACAAATGCCTCAACTGCAAACTGGTTACGGATTTCTTCTCCAACATCTGGATATGCAAGATGAACAAGCCTTTCAATGTCCGCTTGTAGCTGTTGTAGAGTTTCGCCCCTCTTCTGAACTCTGGAATAGAGTCGTACTTTGAAGACTTCTTTCATATGGCTATTACCAAAGCGTTTGTCTATAGCCTCAACCAAGTAATTAAAGTCGCCGCTCTTATCTGCTGGTATGGTTAGCAATAACTCAGCAGCTGCTCCTCTAAGAGCAAGGGTTAGAGCTAAACACTGGTCAGCCTCATCCCAGCCATTTGCTGTAGAAGCTGCATCGAATTGCTTCTTGTATATAGACCAAGAAGTTTGTCCATCAAAGGTTGGATGTTGCATCTCCTTTTTCCTCAAGGTTTCTCCAGAACTTTCCCGAATCTTTATATTTCGAATGCGATCTAGCTCTTTTGAAAACGTCTCCATTTTGTTGTCGACTTGATTCTCTAGCAATGAAACACGTTCATCTAACTCTTTTGAAAACGTCTCCATTTTGTTGTCGACTTTATTCTCCAGCAATGAAACACGTCCATCAAGTGCAGATACATTATTCTCGATGTTAACAAGCTTGCCTTCTAGCATGTTTCTCTGCTCTTCGAGAAGGTCTTTTTGTTCGCTATGCTGTTTCTCAAGGCGTTCGAGAATATTCTTTTGTTCATTTTTCTGCTCATTGAAACGTTCGGTTTGTTCATTTCGTTGCTCTTCGAGACGTTCGAGAACATTCTTTTGTTGTTGGAGCAGAAGACTAATCATATTTGAAACATCTACATTTTTACTTACGTCTGCTTCCTCAGTGTCAGCTTCAAAGACGAAAATGTCCGGGTCTTCATTTTGGTGTTTCAAATATTCGGCCAAACGCAGAACAAGCTCATTTTTCGATCCTGCTCTAGAAAGTTCTCGCTTGCCTAATTCACTTTTCAGCTCATTACAGTTGAGCTCTTTCAATAACTTGCTCATTTTTTATTTTACTTCTTTTTTTTTCACACTGCACTGCACAATAAGTTTTATTCCACTTTTCTGACACCAATGTAATATTTTTCCAAGGTTCGTTAAATAAAACTTATTACTCTTTTTAGTATTTCTTCTTCATTCACACTTTCCAATTCAAAACAGTAAATCTCAATTTATAAACAACTCAAATACTTTTATTCAAATTTAAATCACACTTGTTTTAAATAACACAATAAGCAATACTTTTGCACACTTTCATAATCCAAAATCAACTGTCTCTCGCTCACCGTGAACACTCCCTTATATACTCAAATTAGTTGTTCTCGAAAGTTCTTGTCTTGGAATGTTCTAGATGGTTGGAATAAGGGGAAATACATTTGACATTGGAAAAGAGCTTTTTGTTTCTTCCATAAATTAGATATGCACTTTTCCAACAGATAGCGCTGTAGTAGTATAAAGGTCTGTTCATAACAATATGTTCTTTACTTGCGCAAAACTATTAATTTCAATTTATTTAACGAAAAAATAAGGATACCCACCATACAAATGTTAAAAAATGGTTTTTCGAAAATCGTATTATTCTCGAAAACGGCACCTAGAATTTTGATAATTTTTTTTTTCTTTCGATTAATTCTTACGATCTATAATTTAATAAAAAAAATTGAAATTAAAATATAACTGACTGTACCTGACTGAACCAGCTTCTAAAAAGTTTGAAAAATATTGCATTTCAAAACTTAAAAAAAATATTCTATGAATTTTTGAAAAATTACTTTTTTTTTGTGGAAAATTCGATATCTCAAAAACGGCTCAATATTTTACTTATGTTTATTCGTACAATAATAGAAGCTTTAAATTGGTGTACTAATTTTTTTTCTTATTTCATATTTGCATAGCATTCTTTTTTATCTCTTATTACTTAAAGAATTTAAAAAAAATTATTTTTATAGTGCAACAACCTCGGTTATTGCAATTGCCTTAATTTCTATTAGTTGCGTAAATCGAGTTTGTACTGTATATCCTAATAATGTACTGTACACATATTCTTATATATTTTATTTTTATTTACAAGTATTTAAGGTACTTAGTAAAATAAGGTTAACCAAAACATAAAAAACATTCTTTAATTCTATATGCCATGATTCCATTTTATATTTATAGATATTTATTTGTGTATGGCAACCATGGTTACAGATTTATATTTTTTCATACAAACATATTTTTCCTATCCTCACAAAACCTCACATACACATCCATGTATATAATTTTCTCATTCTGTCAGTGGCGTAGCGTTGGGGGCGGGGGTGCGAAACTGAAAGGGAGCGTTCCGAAATATATGTGTGCGAGACCGCTGGCGGGGGCGCTGCAAACGGACAGACTTTTGACCACGTACATATACATATATAGGTATAAAGTATGTACAGTAGGTAAAGTAGGTAACCGCTAGCGCGGATTCATCTCAAACTTTCCGACACAAAATCGGGAGCCAGTTTCGGTCTTTTAAAATGAACGATTGGCACAGCTCTAGTTCGCACAAAATTTCAACCTTTAATTATACTGCAACTTAAATTGCCTTAGTTGCTATCGGAAGTCCCGCTAATCCACGAAAAAAGAGAAAAAAAAAACAAAACAAAAAAACAAATTTAAGTACTCCAAGGTGTTCCAGAACAGGTTTAGAGCTTAAAACAAAGAAATTGCATTTTTATTTTTTTTATTTTTGTCCACTAGTCGACGCACTGTGCAACGTTTGGTATCAAGGCAAGTTTCACGATTGGTCTTTTCAAAAGACCAGCAGGTGTTTTGGCTTTAACAACTCGAACGAGATTGTCGATGCCTTGCTGTAATGAAATGACACGACCCATGGGCCAATGACCAACTGGAAAATTGATCGTCTTTGATTATTACTAAATCGTTTTCCTTGATGTTAGGTTGCTTGTTTTGCCATTTTGGCAAATTTGTGAATAAAATGGCGAGCGAAATTGCGCACATCTAGAATCCAATAAATTTGCCTAATTTGATTGACCGTGTAACGTAAGACGATGATTAACGGTGATTAACGTTCCAATATGACTTTTCGAAGCTAAAATTATTGGAAATTTTTCTTCAAATGACATGAAAGCATTTTGTAAACGAACGTTGACACGAAGAATGTTGTTGTTGTCGATAAATGGATTAAGCCGATACAATTTGCTGGTTTTCGTGATTGGTTTTTGATCTTGAATCGTTTTGAGTTCAGTCGAGAATTCATTGAATTGTATCCAGCGAATAATTGCATATTCACTGTGAGCGGGGCAACTTGTTGGATGAGTTGTCTTGTTGGAATTGATAGTAGAGCTGTAGCGAATCGTATGTATTCGTTACTGAGTAACGGGTATTCAATGAAATACCAAGTAACGAAACGTTACTCACAAATAAGAGTCGTTACTCGCACGATGTCGTTACTTTTTTTTTGGCACACATTCAGTATCTAATAACGCACGCAGGTACCACATACGAGATACCACATACGGAATGCGTATACACAAATCGGAGTCGTTACTCGTACGATGTCGTTACTCGCACGATGTCGTTACTCGCACGACGTCGTTACTTTTGTTTTGGTACAAATTCAGTATTCACAGGTACGACATACGGAATATGCGTAAAGCATACACACAAGATGAGCTCGCGTTGGACGTTCTATTTTCTGCACAATTTTCATGAGCAAAAAAATCGATTTTTCGTTAAAAAAAATTCAGATTTTGTAGATGTTTTTTAATCCATCGAGATCTCAGCCATCCTCCAATGGAATTTGACAGTTTAT
Source organism: Chrysotoxum bicinctum (assembly GCA_911387755.1). Taxonomy (NCBI): domain Eukaryota; kingdom Metazoa; phylum Arthropoda; class Insecta; order Diptera; family Syrphidae; genus Chrysotoxum; species Chrysotoxum bicinctum. The sequence continues at coordinate 120,120,259 of OU426987.1, forward strand.
ACCTTGGTTGATTGGTAATATACTATATTTTGACCTACATAGAGTATTTCTTTCTAGATGCTTTTCAAAAGCCATAAAATCGCAATTTTCCTGAACAAAAAAAAAATCCAAAAAATTAAGATTTTTCAGAACTTTTTCAATCAATTGACATTTGATATTTTTTGTACGTCTTTTACAAAATAGACATGAAGCTTTATTTCCAAATGTCTGACATAATAAAAATCTCTGAGAAAAAAAGATGCATTCCAGTACATCCCAGTATCAACCTTTCCGAAGCAATCATCGTAATGTCAACTTTGATTAAAATCAAATTAACATTTTTGGACAAGGAGTAATGTTTTAATTAAAAGAATCTTCTTATTTGACTCAAATAAAACCAACCAACATTGCGTATGATATACGTATTTCGTTACAGTAACGATACTCATATTTGGCTAATACTATAACGTGATACATACGAATTTTATTGGAATACCTAAAGTATAACGATAGTAACGAGTAACGACATTTTTGTAACGGGTACTCATACCTAAAGTAACGTATGCATACGGGTATTCATTTTGTCGTTACTTTTACAGTTCTAATTGATAGCATTGAAATCGGTGGTCGTTGCAACTTGAGCATCCTTAAAGAGCGAATAATTTAAACAAAACGAAGGGCGTATGCAACGGCACGACGAAGGCGATTAAAATTTGAAAAACGTTGGATGAGTCTGTTGACACTGGACACTTCTTTGATGTTGAGGTTGATTGACTTAAACTTAGAACGAAGTTCGTTTTGATCATCTTCATGAAGTTCGAATGGTGAATCTGGCCAATCAGATTGAGCCATTGAAAGAAATTGTGGTCCATGCCACCACAGTTGTGAATCACGCAGCTCAGAAACGTTTAGACCACGGCTATTAAGATCAGCTGGATTTTCATGCGTCCGGACATGGTGCCGTTGTACAATTTTAGTTGACGAAAGGATTTTATGAATTCGATTACAAACAAAAACTGGCCAACGGTTTGGATCTCCTCGAATCCATGACAAGGCCACGCTGGAATCGGAAAGTTAACGGAAAATGTAAATAAATCTTTGTTGCTTGACCATCCTAAGCCTAAGCTTTGATGGCGTCTTCAGCATTGAATAAACCTGTCGTGTTTTGGTCATGATATTAGGTGGGAATTTGTCGTAGAATTTTAGGCGAATTGCTAGCCCATTACGAAGTTCGAAACCGGCATTTCTCAGAACTTGAATTAAGATTTGAATCATTTTTATGGAGCTTTTGATGGTCTCGCTACCGGTAGTTACGTCATCCACATACGTTTCAAGTTTAAGGGCTGTGTAGACGGCTGGTGAAATAGCTTTTATCTGTTCATCTACTATATGAATGGTTTTGATTGCTTGATACGGTGATGATGCATGTCCAAACGTGACAGTTTGAAGAGCGTATGTCTGAATTTTTGAATTCTCGTCATCTTGCCACCAAACGTATTGATAGTGAGTGTCGTCCGGGTGTATATAGATGCAAAGGTAAATTTTTTCCATATCCGCAATGAAAACATGTTTGTAGGTTCGCCAGTTTAGAATGATTGAAACTAAATCGGCTTGTAAAACGGGACCGGTAGTCAAAATATCATTTAATGATTTTCCATTTGTCGATTTAGCCGAACCATCAAACACTTGACGCAGTTTTGTCGTGATACTTGTTTATTTCATTACGGCATGGTGGGGCAGATAGAAATGTTTTTCGTTTATCTTACGAACGAGTTTGACTTGATTCAGCGTTTTGTATTCGTTGAACACTTTGAAGTATGCTTCCTTGAATTTCTCGTCTCGAGCGAAACGACGTTGTAGCGACTGAAAACGTTTGAATGCCTTGTCATATGACGTCTCCAAGTGAATTGATGAATCAAAATATGATTTAAATGGAAAAAACACCATGAACTTTCCATTTGATTGGCGTGTGGTCGTTTGCTCATAAAACTTCTCTATCCATTCATCCTCTTTCGACAATGTCTTTTTTGTTAGTACTTCCTCTAGTTCATGGAATTTTGTTAAATATCCACCAATTACTATTGTCGAGAGGTTATGACATTCAATTTGTCAAAAAATCGATGTAAGATGAACTGAATTTAACAAAAATTGCGTATTGACAAGGTCCTCACAGTCAACTGATGAGTGGACTAAAGGCCAAAAAAGCAATTTTGAATCATTCAACCAATAGCAATGTAAGAACATGATTTGTTGAAACAATTCTCCAAATAATATCCATCCCAAAAACGTGCATTGAGCGACGGGTTCAGCGAATTCCCCATTGCTTAGACCTTCCCCTATGATTTTCCTGTAAACATCACCAGCTAACAATAGATCGATTTGACCAGAATTCGCATAATGAGGGTCAGCGAGTGGCAAGTTTTGAAGATGGGGCCACGGTTTTGTTATAACTGAGTACAAGGGCAATTCTGACGTGATCAATGGAAGAACAGCAAAATTCGAAGTAAAATTAAACTTCGGATTGATGATTGAATAAACATTGAGATTTGAGACTCAATCCCTTGTCGGCGATTTTGTATTGAGTTTCCCCCATGGAACGATAACCAATACAGAATGGGATGAATGCTTATTTTAATCGCTGAGCGGCACGCACTGTTATAATTGATGTACATATATTTAAACAAGTACTCTAAATGTTTATAATGAAGTTTATTTATTAGTACATTGATCAAGATAGACTGACTAGCAGAGATCAGCTAGCCACAAGTCGAACTTAATACCTACTTATAAATTGATATATTTTGTGTTAATATAAGTGCATGTATATTCAATATACATTACATATTATATTCCAATACATCACCTTCTTCCTTTAATTCAATACTTATAACTAAATGTTTAATTCAATATTTAAGTAAACAGAAAATACTTAAAACTAAAAATATTGTTATTCATCTTTGAATTACATAGATATAATTATTTTGTAATCAGTAAACAAATAAAATTCAAAATAAATTCATTATTATATAACGGGTGATTTTTTAAGAGCTTGAGAACTTTTTTTAAAAAAAAAACGCATAAAATTTGCAAAATCTCATCGATTCTTTATTTGAAACGTTAGATTGGTCCATGACATTTACTTTTTGAAGATAATTTCATTTAAATGTTGACCGCGGCTGCGTCTTAGGTGGTCCATTCGGAAAGTCCAATTTTGGGTAACTTTTTCGAGCATTTCGGCCGGAATAGCCCGAATTTCTTCGGAAATGTTGTCTTCCAAAGCTGGAATAGTTGCTGGCTTATTTGTGTAGACTTTAGACTTGACGTAGCCCCACAAAAAATAGTCTAAAGGCGTCAAATCGCATGATCTTGGTGGCCAACTTACCGGTCCATTCCTTGAGATGAATTGTTCTCCGAAGTTTTCCCTCAAAATGGCCATAGAATCGCGAGCTGTGTGGCATGTAGCGCCATCTTGTTGAAACCACATGTCAACCAAGTTCAGTTCTTCCATTTTTGGCAACAAAAAGTTTGTTAGCATTGAACGATAGCGATCGCCATTCACCGTAACGTTGCGTCCAACAGCATCTTTGAAAAAATACGGTCCAATGATTCCACCAGCGTATACAAACCACACCAAACAGTGCATTTTTCGGGATGCATGGGCAGTTCTTGAACGGCTTCTGGTTGCTCTTCACTGCAAATGCGGCAATTTTGCTTATTTACGTAGCCATTCAACCAGAAATGAGCCTCATCGCTGAACAAAATTTGTCGATAAAAAAGCGGATTTTCTGCCAACTTTTCTAGGGCCCATTCACTGAAAATTCGACGTTGTGGCAGATCGTTCGGCTTCAGTTCTTGCACGAGCTGTATTTTATACGGTTTTACACCAAGATCTTTGCGTAAAATCTTCCATGTGGTCGAATAACACAAACCCAATTGCTGCGAACGGCGACGAATCGACATTTCACGGTCTTCAGCAACACTCTCAGAAACAGACGCAATATTCTCTTCTGTACGCACTGTACGCATTCGTGTGGTTGGTTTAATGTCCAATAAAGTAAACTGAGTGCGAAACTTGGTCACAATCGCATTAATTGTTTGCTCACTTGGTCGATTATGTAGACCATAAATCGGACGTAAAGCGCGAAACACATTTCGAACCGAACACTGATTTTGGTAATAAAATTCAATGATTTGCAAGCATTGCTCGTTAGTAAGTCTATTCATGATGAAATGTCAAAGCATACTGAGCATCTTTCTCTTTGACACCATGTCTGAAATCCCGCGTGATCTGTCAAATACTAATGCATGAAAATCCTAACCTCAAAAAAATGACCCGTTATTTGTATTATGTAGGTACATAGATTTATTTAAGTTGGTCGAAAGAAGTCTCGCCTTTTGATATTGCGTCCAAATCTAGTAGTGTATGTTGTTTCTTTTACATTTCGTTGCTCATTCATATTTTTTGTATAGTTACCTCGTTTATTGAGCTTTAGTGGTGGAGAAATGGACTCGGACACATTTATAGGAGCATTGTTATTCTTATAGACTAAGAGCCCACAGTTTTGGGGTGTGATTGATAACAAAAAATGATTAGTACCATTAGATAGTCCTTGATTAGTTATTTACAAATGTGAGCGTCTTGCATGCTCTAGTGGGAGCAATAGTGAGTAATACTGCATCAAAAATGCAGTTTTTTCCAAAGTCTAAATAATTGTAATAACAAGTTTCCTATAACTTCAAAATGTAAAGCCAAGTGCCCTGATTGCAAATATCGAGGTCCAAGACGTTTCGCTGGCGGCCTTCTGCCTGCAAGACGCGCTCAAAGTATGACAAAAACCGACTTTTTAGATAATTGTGATAACAACTTACCCATAACTTCAAAATGTAGAGCCTGTTAGTATAAACATGAATTATGTATAGGTATACTAGGGCGTTTCAAAAAAAAAATTATTTTTTCTCAGAACCACGCTCAAAAGTTTCGTTTGCATGCCAAAATAGGCCTCTGAAAATATGAGCCCTTAATATTAAGATTTAGGTTGTCCGCATCGCACTTTTCGATTTCCCATAAGAATAACACAGGAAAAAAATTTTTTTTCTTCTGATTTTTATAACTCATGAACGATAAATTGCATTGCAATACCCTTTATGTATTTTGTAGAGAATTAAACGCTCTACAAAATAAGTGTGATGTCATTTTTCGATAAATCAACTCAGTCAAAAGTTATTAAAGGTCAAAGTTTAATTTACCCTTAATTTAGCCGTTTTTCTGAATGATTTGACAAAATATCATGTTTTTAGAAAAAATTTGATCAACAAATTTTACAAAATATAACTAAATGTAAATAAGACTTCTGAAGACTGTTAACCATTATTTTCTGCTAAATAGTAAAAATCGACGAGGTAGATACTTTAAACGAATTATCAATTACAGTTAACTTCAAATTTGAAAATTCTTTTTTTTTTTAATTAGCAAAAAAAAAAATACATCATACTTTTTGTGTAGAGCGTTCAATTCTCTACAAAATACATAAAGGGTATTGCAATGCAATTTATCGTTCATGAGATTTTTTTCCTGTGTTATTCTTATGGGAAATCGAAAAGTGCGATGCGGACAACCTAAATCTTAATATTAAGGGCTCATATTTTCAGAGGCCTATTTTGGCAGGCAAACAAAACTTTTGAGCGTGGTTCCGAAAAAAAATATTTTTTTTTTTTTTGAAACGTCCTAGTATATACTTTGTTATAAAAATACTTTGTAATTCTAATTTAATTTTTTGTATAATATCACAAAAATATTGAAGTTTGATATATGTTTTGTAATTATTCAATCATACAATTTTGTAGAATAAACATCTTATTTTTGCTAAAAAATATTTTCTTATTATTCTGGATTTATCAAGAACTCTTAGGTCCTAGAAATACTAATAGGTTATGGGCCCAGAATTCCAATACATAATAAAAAGAAGAAAGTTTTAATTATTATTATAAAAAAAAATCAATCTTCCATCTTCCATTTTGCAAAATATTTTCTTTCCTTTTATAATAATAAATTAAAACTTTCTTCTTTTTATTATGTATTGGAATTCTGGGCCCATAACCTATTAATATTTCTAGAACTCTTAAGTCCTAGAAATACTAATAGGTTATGGGTCCAGAATTCCAATACATAATAAAAAGAAGAAAGTTTTAATTATTATTATAAAAGGAAAGAAAATATTTTGCAAAATGGAAGATGGAAGATTGATTTTCAAGAAGCTGAATAACAATAACTATCAAACATGGAAGTACAGGATGGAATTATTACTCATCAAAGAAAATCTTTGGACTGTAGTCAATACAGAAAGATCTGTTACTGTTGATGAAAATTGGACTTTGAAAGATGGAAGGGCTCGTGCTACAATTAGGACTTGCAGTGGAAGATTCTCAACTTATACATATTCGGAAATTGAATACAGATAGAGAATGCTGGTTTGCTCTGAGGAAAGCACCTGAGAAGTCAACACTTTCAAATAAAGTTATGCTTTTGAAGAAGTTATGTCGCATGCAGCTAAAGAACGGAAAATCAATGGAAGACCACATTTGTCAAATGCTAGACATTGTGGATCGTCTTCTTGGATTAGGTGAGAAATTAGCAGATCATCTTGTTGTCGCCTTTCTTTTAGGAAGTTTGCCAGATGATTACAACTCATTAGTAACTGCTCTTGAGGTTAGAAAAGATGAAGATTTAACTTTAGATCTAATAAAAGAGAAACTGATTCAAGAACACAGAAGGAAAACTGAAGAAGTTTTAAAAGAATCATCGGAAGACGCAGCATTGAAGACAAGAAACTTTAAAATTAAATATTATTTTTGTGGGAAAATTGGACACTTAAAAAAGGATTGCCCAAACAATAAATTTGAGCAGAAGAAATTTAAGTTCAAAGCAAAGAAAACTGAAACCGAATCTTCAAAATCTGACGCTGGTGAGTACAGAGCAAATAATTTTGAATTATGTTTTAGTTCCGCGTCAAATAAGATGGATTCTGCATGGTATATTGACTCAGCCGCTACATGTCATATTATGTGCAATGATGAAAATTTCTTTAAGAATTTAAGTAACAAATCTAGTGATAGTATCTATTTAGCAAATGGACATAAGATTGAAGCAAAATGTTCGGGCGATGGTATCTTATACTGTCAAAATAAACCAATATCTATTAAGAATGTGCTTTATGTTCCTGAATTAGATGGTAATTTGCTTTCAGTCAGAAAACTTGTACAAAATGGTTGGCAAGTTCTATTTAAGAACGAAATTTGTAAATTATCGTTTCAAGGTATAATTTATGCAACGGGCAGCATACATAAAAATCTCTATACACTAAATAAAGACAATTATGTTAGAAAAGTAATTGAAAATGAAAAGGAATACATTCATACTTTTCATCGTCGATTTGGTCATCGCGAGAAAAATTGCATAAGAGAAGCAATTGAAAATAAATATATAACCGGACTTAACCTTCTAAGCTGCAAATGTTTGGATCATTGCGATTCTTGTTTACTTGGTAAAATGTCAAGCCCAGAGTTTCCAAAACAGAGCAAGAACAGATCAAATAATATATTGGACCTCATTCATGCTGATTTATGTGGAGCTATGAGGGAGACCACTCCAAATGGAAATAAATATTTCTTGACCATGATTGATGACTACAGTAGGTACTGTTTTGTTTATTTCTTAAAAAACAAGAGTCAAACGATGGACAAAATAGTTGAATTTATAAATCAAGTTGAAAACTATTTTCGAAAAACAGTAAAAATTTTACGAACTTACCGGGGTGGAGAATTCGCTAATAACAAACTAATAGCGTATTTAAAAAGTAAAGGTGTTCAACATCAAATAACAGCGCCTTATACGTTATACCCCCTAACGGAATGGTGTCGCAGAACGAAAGAACCGAAGTTTAATGGAAATGACACGATGCATGTTAATAGAATCTGGATTGGAAAGAAAATATTGGGCGGAAGCTTTGAATACCGTTAATTATTTACAAAATAGATTGCCATCAAAAGCTACAGTGAAAACACCATATGAACTATATTTCTCAAGACCACCTGCAATGGAAAATATACGAACTTTTGGTTGTTTGGCATATCATTACATTAACAAGAAACTTCGACATAAGCTGGAAAATGTATCGAAGAAATTTGTGCTTGTTGGATTTTGTGATGAATCGAAAGCTTACAGATTATTAGACGTAAAGACAGCACGTATAATCGTATCAAGAGATGTCAAGTTTAATGAAAAAATAAATGCAAATTTTAAGAAATACCCGGATATACTAAAAAATGATTATATTGATGATATTTTCAAAATCAATATCACTAACAACCATAACCCAACAAATGACAATTCAGCAAATAACGCAATTGAAAATGATGAAAACACTGAAAATTCTGAAAATGTTACTTTTGAAGAAAATAATCAAGATCTTGAAAATGGTATTATAATTAATGATGAAGAGACAAGATATTCTGAAGAAAATAAAAGAACATCGTTAAGAGAAAACAAGGGTAAACCTCCTGAAAGATATGGATATTTGGCAGCTTGCCCAACTGAACCTACAACATATAAGGAAGCATTAGAATGTACTGACAGTGTGCGATGGATTTGTGCTATGGAAGAAGAATTGCATGCTTTATATGCAAACAATACTTGGGAGCTTGTGGAATTGCCTAAGGATAGGAAGGCCATAAACTGTAAATGGATATTCAAGATCAAAACTATGGCTGATGAATCAAAAAGATACAAGACAAGACTTGTAGCAAAAGGGTTTTCACAGAAATATGGTGAAGACTACGACCAAGTTTTTGCACCTGTTGTGAAACAGTCAACACTACGAACTTTTTTGGCGATTGCATCTATGGAAACCATGATACTCGTAGTACACCACATTGACGTAAAAATAGCATTCTTATATGGTGATCTAGAACATGAAATTTATATAAAGCAACCTACAGGATTTATAAAAGATGGAAATGAAAAATTGGTATGTAAACTTAACAAAAGTATTTACGGTCTCAAGCAATCAGCAAACTGTTGGAATCAAAAAATTAATTCAACTTCGATCAATTTTGGATTCAGAAGGGGAAAGGCTGATTGTTGTTTGTATGTAAAAGGCCAAAAGGACAAATTTATTTATGTATTAGTTTATGTTGATGACATCCTGGTTGTTGCAAAAGAAAAGGATTTGGTTTTAGAAATAATTAATGAAATAAGAAAACATTATGAAATAACTGACATGGGAAATTTAAAATTATATCTTGGAATGTAAATTGAAAAGAAAAGTGGAATTTATTATATGCATCAAGAAAAGTACATACAGCAAATAGTAAATATATTCAATATGTCAAATGCAAAAATATCCAAAATACCATTAGATACTGGATATTTCACAAGTTCAACAAAAGAAGATAAACTTTTAGGTGACAATGAACTATATCGAAAAGCTATTGGTTCACTTCTGTATCTTTCGGGAAATACAAGACCAGACATAGCAGCAGCCGTTTCAATTCTAAGCAGAAAAGTATCCTGCCCCACTCAACGTGATTGGAATGAAGTTAAGCGAGTTTTAAGGTACCTAAAAGGATGTAATAAAGAACAATTAAAACTTGTTGGATATGCCGATTCAGATTGGGCTGCAGATATAAATGGCAGAAAATCTACAAGTGGATATATATTTAAATTGGGTCAAGTGCCTTATTGAAAATATCGAGGTCCAAGACGTTTTGCTGGCGGCTTTCTGCCTGCAAGACGCGCCCAAAGTATGCCAAAAACCGACTTTTTAGATAATTGTGATAACAACTTTCCCATAACTTCAAAATGTAGAATCAAGTACCCTGATTGCAAATATCGAGGTCCAAGACGTTTTGCTGGCGGCTTTCTGCCTGAATACAACTTTACCATAACTTCAAAATTTAGAGCTAAGCACTCTGATTGTATATATATGACTTATGACCATAGCTGGGCACTGTTAATCAAACAGTTAACTTCGTTAATCGTTAATCCGCTACTAAAAAAGTTAGCTTCGTTAAACGTTAAAACGTTAAATTTCGGAAGAATTAACGCAAGTTAACGTTAATCGTTAATCCGTTAACATGTGATAAAAATTGCATTTTTTATATTTTTTTACTCTGAGTACCGGCGCTAAGTAATGCCGGTCGTCCACTAGGCGATCAACGCACAAATTTCGAATTCAACGCATTCAACTCTAATGTACGGTGCCTTCAATTCTGTTCAACTAATGGGTTGGATCTAGTTGTTGGCCGTTGCTCAACGAATTGCGCAACAAGTGTACGGGTAGTGTACGAGGACGAGCTCGTGTTGCTCCTTAAAAATGTTCGATCAACACGTTGAGCAACATTTTCAAGATAATGTGTTGCACATTTATTTGTTCAGCGCGTTGATCAACTTTTTAATTTTCTTTGGGATTTCTTGACGTAATATTGTGTTGCGTTGCGTTGGCTGCAGTGAAATGTGTCTACGTGGTTGAACTATTGCGTTGCCATGAACTTGCAGTTGTTGCAACTTGCAAACTGTAGTTTATTATGGTTTTTCGTCATGGAAGGTGATAAAAAATCTGAGTGGACCACGGAATTAATTTTGCAAATGATTTCAACAATTGAGGAAAAGCCCAATATATGGGATATTAAGAGCCCCTCTTATAAAAATCGAGATGCCAGAGAATTGGCTTGGTTTCAAATTTCCTCGAAAATGTAATTGCCTAAATTGGAAGTAAATGACAAATGGAGACTTTTGAGGTAACAATTCATTTTCTAATATTATTAATGCGGCAGCCACTTTTTTTTCTTAGAGGAAATCATACTCATACGGAACAAATTTAAGAATATTTTAAAGCGAAGGCGTGCGTCGACAGTAAATGTATGTACCGAACTGAAGTCAAAACTATTTCAGGTTTGACGTTGGAGTTTTTTGTTTATTGTGGTGCGTTCAACGCGTTCCCCAACGAGTGATCCTTGGTTAAGTGTACGAAGGTATCAACTCGTTCATCAACTGGTTGAGCAACAATATCTAAAACGCAGTTGATCAACTCGAAAAAAAAAATTTATTTTTTTTCTGTCAAAATCGAACAAGTTTATCAATTCAACTAGTGTACGAGGTTATTCAACATTTGAGTAAGTTGGTCAACTAGGTGTACGGAGCTCTTCAACACTGGAATAAGTTTTAAGAGTTGATCAACTAGGTGTGCGGGGTTAATCAACATATGGGAAAGTTGGTCAATTATGTGTACGGGGTTCCAAACGCATTTTGTTCAACTTTAGTTGCTCAACGTGAATTACGTAAGTTGCTGCACTAGTGTAAGAGCTTATAAATTCGTTTATTCAAAGAAAGAGTTGAATAAAAAGTTGAACGAAGTTGGTTGAACTTATCGCGCACATAGTGGACCACCGGCATAATGAAATGATCAAACGAAACGAATCTCTTCGCAGTTTTCTCACTCGCACGCGCCGTTAAAATATAATACGTACCTAGCTGTTTCTGTTTCACCAGCGGCACGCGCCGCACGGCATTTGTCTCTACTTGTTTTTTGCGCCGCGTGGTAAATAGTAGGCATTGGATTAACGATAAACGGACTTAACATGGATTAACGGATTTAACGTGTCCGTTAACATTTTTTAAAGTTAACTTAAAAGTTAATCCGTTAATCAAAATTTTAACTTCGTTAATTAACGATTAACGGATTAACGAGTTAATGCCCAGCTATGCTTATGACTCACTAAGAAACTTAATTATTTATGGTAATCTCTGCCGTAACCATGAGTGAGAAGTGTGAAAGTTTGAAATGCGTATTTCATATTGAAACTGATAATTCAAATTTAAATGCAAAAATTAAACTTGTTACGGAAAGCACTTTTAAAAAATGTAGTAATGTATTAAAATATCGTGAAAATAAGAAGTTTAAGCTCTGTACCATTAATCTTCCAAAAGTGATTGATAGTGTAAGTGGGTACCATAGTACATGCTATAGACGCTTTACTGCTATTCCTAAAAATGTGATTTTCCAAGAAAACAATTGTGAAGAACGTAAGTACATATTAGATATTAGTTAAATCGAGACAGTTCGGATGTGTAATATCACTGAGCCGGTAAAGAATACTAACTTCTCTGCAGCAGCTTTATCATGTTGCAAGACTTAATATTTATCGACTGCAATTTCAATAATATTGTAGCAACATTGATTGAAAGTTGTTTATTTTGTAAGAGCCTGACAAAAAGTTTAAATAAAAAAAAAATAAGCTTACAAGCGGGACAAGAGCTAGCTAGAGCATATTGTCTGCACAGCTGTACTACTGGAAAATGATGATGTGTTCTCAAAATTAGTAAATAGCAACAGTAATGATCATATAAAATACCACAGAGTGTGCCTTGCGAGGTTTCTTCAAGAAAGTAACAATTTAGAAAGAAAATTATCCATATCGCAGCCCGGATTTAAAGACGCACACAAAACTGCACTTTCAATAGTTTGTGCATTTATTGACGAACATATTTTAGAGTTAAAAAAATGTCATACCTTTAGTGAAATTTGTGACATATACGAAAAAAAATTATGTGAGAAAACTGATACAGTATAACGTTCTCAAAAGAATCATTAGAAAAGAAGCTTAAAAGTATATATAAGGAAAATATTGTAATCAAAAAAGTTGCGAACGAATTAGTTGTTTTGGATGCAACGATAAGTGAAAACCAAGAAAGTTTGTTAAATGATATGCTAAGAACTGAAAATCTTAAATCAAGTTTGAGGTACCTATAACTATACGAGTAATATTGCACGATGTTTCGCACTGTTTTGTATGTTATTATATTCATATTTGTAGGTCCATAGCTTACAAACTGAGGGACGAAATAATGCAAATCGATGATCAAACTCTTCCAGATATTTTAACACTAAAATCTGTGGTAGATAGTGAAATAAGAGTACCTGATAAGCTAGTAGAGTTTTTCCAGTACCTTCTTCTGGGCCCTGACCCTCGTTATGGAAAAACTGAAGATATAAATAGGAGAATTAAGTCTCTTTTAAATGATAAGATTTACTGTGTTACCAAGGGTCGGATTAAGCCTGTAAAGCATATCCAATTAGGTTATTGTTGGTATACATACATATGCTTATGTTCTTTTAGCATGTAAAATAAATTGTCAGGTCTAGCTATGAAAAGTCTTACCAGCAGTAGACGTGTTATTGATATACTTAACAAATGGGGCCATTGTGTGAATTATCACTTTATTAGGCGTTTTTCTTTTTTAGCCCCGAGCAGGACACAGAGCAGGGTCTGAGCGCTTAGAGCTCGCTCCGAACCGAGCGTGACCTGAGCGCTCTGAACTATTTAAGAAACACATCTAAGCACTGAATTGTCTTTGTGTCATTTTTCAAATAAACTGTCAAAATTCTCAGCTTTGTTTGTGAAATTTGTGTTTTCATATTCTTGAAAACTTGTTTTTAATTAATTTCTAATTAATGAAAATGGAAAAAGCAATTATTTAAGGGAAGCGTTAAATTTGTTTTTTGATGATGAGGAAAACTTTGAGCAAAATTCGCGAAGAATCCAAAAAAACGAAAACTATGCCGAGGAAATTGTACCCCGATTTAGCGACAGAACTTTTAAGCAACATTTTCGTGTGAACCCAGACATTTTTTAATCTTTTTAAAGATTCTATCAAGAACAACGTTATCTGATTCGTCCACTTCACCCCTTCGAAAAAAATATTATACTTTGCTCATAATTATATTTATTTTTCCTTACCTTCACTGGGAGAACAACCAGCTTCGCCCGCCATTTCCATTGTTTTGATTTTTTATTTCTTTTTTTCTTTTACTACGAGTATCATCCCTTCCAAAAAATTTAATTAAGTTAGCCGCGCTCAGCTTTTTGCTCGGTCTGCTCGGTCATTTATTATCGAGCTCATCGAGCTCCGAGCTAAAAAAAGAAATGCAAGATGAGCGCCTAGGGCGCTCTGGGTTAAAAAAGTAACATAGTTCTTTTTTTGACAGTTCAGTGCCCCGCTCGGAGCTAAAAAAGAAAAACACCTATTGAGAAGTTGGAAACCGAACTTGCTTTCTCGAGTGACATTTTGCAGTCTACTTTACTTCCACAAGGAATGTCAAATGAAGAAATACTTTGCACTGGCCTTGTTTTTGATAACTACGATTGTTTTGTGGAAACCAGCAATGGAAAAAGTACCCTCCATGATACTGTCGGGATAGCGTATCAAATAATGTCACCGTATTCATGTACGTAAAATCAGAAATTTACAGTTGTAATTATATAGAAAGGATTATTTTATTAACAGGTGAAATTCCACCAGCAGAAAAAATTGCATTTATCAGAGATAGGAAAAGAAGAGCTTACGCCTCCACAAACTTAGAAATCGAACCTTATTTTAAAAAACCGAAGATCATATCAACTCTTTCCGAAGGTGTCATTTCTAATATAGACTCTTATAATACATATGTGCAGAAAGCAAGACAACTTGACTATTTATGGCTGTTTTCCTTAAGTTGTGGACGAGAGAAAACACCAATGTGGACTGGGTGGAACTCAATTAATGTTAAAGATAATCTTCCACAGAAACAAGTTTTTTATTTGCCTCCAACAAATTTGTCACCCACAAGCCATTCTGTCGTCATGGAAACTCTGAAAAGAACCATAGAAATCGCGAAAAAATGTCACAAAAATACGGTAAGTCTTTTAATTTTACAACATGAACTGAGACTTAAAAATGTTTGTACTTGAGTATAGGAACTCATTACAACAGATGTAAACGGTTACACGTCCTTTTAAGTGCTGCTATACAGATGTTACATTTCCAAAGATTCTTGGAAATGTAAATTATTCCAGTTGAAAACATTGAGTCCGATATCGAAATTTTGTATAATTCGGGAATCGAAGCAGACCTGCCATCTAGTCTTGCTTTGGTTTTATCACAATATACTGTGTATAGAAAAAAAACATTAAGAGGCGAGTATGGCCCAACAGCAGCATATTGGATGAAATACGTTGAAATGGTGCATTTAAGAAACAATTTTCAAAGAAGCATTAGAACTGGTGATTTACAATTATATCTCAGTTCATTAAATGAAATAAGTGCATATTTTTTTGCATTAAACCATCCCAACTATGCTAGGTGGTCTATTAAAGCATTAGAAAATTTAGGTAACATAAATTCAACTCATCCTGATCTCTTGGATCATATAAAAAAATGCGGATTTGGTGTCAAGAGAACTAACAAGAATTTTTCTATGTTATCTATAGACCTAACCTTAGAAAAGACCATAAGCGCCGATGCTGCAAACAGATTGACTGGTGTTTCATGGTTCACAAATTCGATATCTGCAAGAGAAAAATGGGCAAAAACACATACGGACAGAACTGCTAATATTTCAATGCTTAATAATTTTTTGGGACTTTCTAATATAGACGATGTTACGCGCTATTCAAAGCCAGGAGAAATTAAACGGTTTACCAAACACTTGAAAAGTATAATTGAAGAATTTAAAAAATTCAATACGCCTTTCACAGTCGATGCAAATAGTAGCAGTCTTATTAACATATGTACTGGGAAATATGTATCGGAAAAAACGCAAATGTTCCTATTAAACGTGAAGGAATATGGTGAAAATAAAAAGCAAAAATTTATAAGGGAATGTCAAGCTGATGCAGCAAGATTTGAGAATACGATTTCAAAAACCAAAATTCATAATTTTCCTGGTGAATATCTAAGTAATAAAACGCAAAAAAATTTTGCTGGTGGCAAAATTTCAGAGCTCAAAATGGAAAGAAATTTAATTGGAAGAATTCTGTGTATAGCATCGGAAAATTCAGTGGATATGAGAGAAATTTTCAAATACACCCTAACTCCTATACCTCAGGCTTTTGGTCATTTAGATGGGACTATCGTGAAAACTGATAAGTCTGCTTTTCTAAGACATTTAGAAAAAATCGCTATTCACTCTTCTCCAAATGAAGTTAATTGTATTATAGTGGATTGGTTTTTTTTGTTGCATATGTTAGGGGACTTACCTTTAACATTTAATAAAATCGCTATGCACATTCTTAGAAAGATCTCTCGAATGAATGCGAAGACTATTCATATAGTTTTTGATCGCATAATGTCTCCTTCCATTAAAGACATTGAGAGAGGTAGACGAAACTGTTCACAAGATCAAGTTCAGTACAGCTCTTTACAAAAGAAGCATTTCTGGTCAAGGAATGGTGCGAAGAAGAATATTCCTATGTTTTTGGAGAAAAAAATATTTATGTAACAAATGGTCCCGATTGTTTTTCATTTATGAATGAAAATGGTAAAGTTGTTCGAGAAGTTGTGAAAAACCTAATCAGTTTTCAGAAAGAAGCAGACACCCGCATGATCTTACATCTGTCGTCTTTGCCCGAAGCTAGTTCTGTGGTGATTAAGTCTCCAAACACGGACGTATTAATAATATGTACTTCTTTGCAACCTACCTAACCTAAAAATTATGTTAAAGTATGGGTTGAGGTAGGAACAATGTCGAAAAATACCATAAGATACATAGATGTGAATTCAATTTATAATAAATTGGGTTCAGAGTTGTGTGCAGCATTACCTGGTTTTCACAGTATTACTGGATGTGATTACACTCCGTCTTTTTTTAACAAATGTAAAATTAAACCATTTTCGATTATTCAAGAAAACCCTGAATTACAACTGGCTTTATCTAATCTTGCGAATGAAACGATTTGTATGTAGCATGTACCAAACTAAATCCAAAAATGTAGATGAAGCAAGATACTCGTATGTATGAAGTGTTTTATAAAACTTGTAAGCCGACAACTACAAAGAATGTTTTTAAAAACATCAAAAGTAAGTTTAGAATATATCTGGCGGATAATACCTAACATTCGTTAAAGTTTTAATCGCCTTTACAAATGTTTAAAAATAATTGTTTGCTCTCATTAATTTTTAGGTTTTGAAGGAAGCCTTTTGCCTCCAATAAGTCCGTTCTTCTGCAGCAAGTAAAAAGGAGCAATTATATCTGCACGATTTGGAAAAATGCTGCCAAAAATACGGAAGTCCAAAGCACACCTGCGGAAAGTGGTTGGAGAGTAACAAATAATACATTTATGTTATTAATTGGTTTGAGGGTCCAACTAAACGAGAAAAGTTAGAGGACATATCTGAAAGTCCTGTAGACGGATTTGATAGCGACAACGACGACGTTCGTTGTAGCGATTCATCTGACGAGGATGATTTTGAATAAAAATACAACCTTGTTTTTGCTAGACTGTTGAAATTTTTCATTATTGCATATACGTAATTCTAATAAATTATTAAAAAAAAAAATTTATGCAATATTATTATCGCGTCTTGCAGGCAGAAAGCTGCCAGTAAAAAGTCTTGGACCTCGATATTTGCAATCAGGGTACTTGATTCTACATTTTGAAGTTATGGGAAAGTTGTTATCACAATTATCTAAAAAGTCGGTTTTTGGCGTACTTTGAGCGCGTCTTGCAGGCAGAAAACCGCCAGCAAAACGTCTTGGACCTCGATATTTTCAATCAGGGCACTTGGCTCTACATTTTGAAGTTATGGGTAAGTTGTAATCACAATTATCTAAAAAGTCGGTTTTTGTCATACTTTGGGCGCGTCTTGCAGGCAGACGGCCGCCAGCAAAATGTCTTGGACCGCGATATTTGCAATCAGGGCACTTGGCTTTACATTTTGAAGTTATAGGAAAGTTGTTATCACAATTATTTAGACCTTGGAAAAAACTGCATTTTTGATGCAGTATTACTCAATATTGTTCTTACTAGAGCATGCAAGACGCTCACATTCGTAAATAACTAATCAAGGACTATCTAATTGTACTTATCATTTTGCGTTATCAATCACACCCAAAAATTGCTGTGGGCTCTCGGCCTATTATTATTGTCTAGCGAAATAGGTTCATTAGATGTTAATATCTGTGGAGCATTGGAAGACTTTCTTAAATGAACAGTTTGTCGTCGAATGACATTATTATTTTCATTGCGAATGCAATATGAACGAGGTGTTTCATGTTGTGTAACTACTTTTGCAGGTTCCCATTTTCTGTTGTGAAGATACACTACATTATCATCCTCCTTCAGCACAAGATCTTTTCTCGGCTGTTTAACGTTTGTCATGTGGTCCTGTTTGGTCTTCAAATGTAATTGTAAATCTTTGGGTATCTTTTGAGCTAACTGTTTGGTGTTTATAGGCAACTTAGTTCTTAGCTTTCGAGACATAAGCATTTCTGCAGGAGAATAACCTATACCTGAGATTGGTGTTGTACGATAGTTTAATAAAGCTAGATCTAAATCCTAAAGCTGGTTTGACTTTCTTAGCATCATCTTCGTTATATGAACAGCTTTTTCTGCCATACCATTGGCTTGTGGGTATCTAGGGCTGGTATATTTAAAATCAAAATTCATTTCATTTGCAAAGGTTTTCATAGAATATGAATTAAAAGGCTGATTAGCTATAATAAGCTTTGGAATTCCATGTATTGAAAAAATTTTCGTCAAAAGTTTTATCATTTATTTGATGTTTTATCCCGAGCTGGAAGTAGTTCTATCCATTTAGATAAATAGTCTATTGCTACCAGATAATATCGACCCCCATACTCTAAAATATCAACGCCTATTTTTTGGAAAGGTACGAGTAATTTAGGTATAGGACTGTTCTTTTAGCAAATTTTACACTGCAAAATATAATTTTCAATGTCTTTATACATTTGTGGCCAATACATAATTTGCTTAGGTCGCATAATCGCTATTGTTATATCCGAATGGGACTCATAAAGTAAATGCAACATTTGGTTGATTAGGTTATTAGATATAAAAACGCGGACTTCATAAAAAACTAAATTATCTTCTACGTAGAGTTTATCTTTAATTTGCCAAAATTGCTTTAAATCGGTATCCAGTTTGTCTTTTGTTAAAGGCCAACCACTTATATAAATGTTTGTTAGTCTTTTTAAAATACAATCTTTTTTAGTTTCCTCTTGAAATGACTGTTTCTTAGAATCACTCATATTCATTGTGTGAACAAGATCTCTCAATGATTTTTCAGTATCAACAGTATTATCAACCATTGAGTTTCGTGAAAGTAGGTCCGCTACATGTAAAAAATTCCTTGTGACATATAGTAAATCTAGCTCATATCTAGCTAGTTTTTACTTCATTCTTTGTAGCCTATGCGAATGAACTTTATTAATTTTTTTTGTACTAATAGAGACTAACGGTTTGTGGTCCGTATGAATAATTACTTTGTGCCCATAAATATATCTGTGAAATTTTTCGCATGCATAGACTATGGCTAGAATTTCCTTTTCTATTTGGGCATATCCAATTTCTGTTTTTGAAATGCTTTTTGATGCATATAAAGGGTTTTCCAATAAGAGGTGTTATTTTGAATAGCCCGCTATTTCGGTAGCTGTCACTTTTGAAGCTGTCATTTTTTGACATTTGACAAGTAGAAACTACGCTATTAATAAAAATGGAACGATACACGCTTCAACAACGCATTGAAATTATTAAAATTGGGTCCTTGAAATGCATGAAAATGAACCGGAATTTCATCGAAAAATCACCTTGACTGATGAGGCCCATTTCCACCTCGGAGGCTACGTCAACAAGCAAAACTGTCGCATCTGGGGCTCGGAAAACCCAAGAGTTATTGTTGAAAAGCCTCTCCATCCTCAACGCGTGACTGTTTGGTGCGGTTTATGGTCCCGCGGGGTCATTGGACCTTACTTTTTCGAAAATGAGGCTGGAGCAATAGTTACGGTCAATGGATTGCGCTATCGAGAGATGATTAATGATTTTTTATGGCCTGAATTGGATGGTATTGATCTGGACAACGTTTACTTTCAACAAGACGGCGCTACGTGCCACACAAGCAATGAAACCATCGATCTTTTACGGGAAAAGTTTCCGGACCGTGTTATCTCTCGAAGAGGTGATCACAATTGGCCACCGAGATCTTGTGATTTAACACCTTGCGACTTCTTCCTTTGGGGCCACGTGAAAGATAAGGTCTACGCCAACAGCCCAGCGTTGATTCAAGACCTCAAAGATGAAACTCGTGAGGCTATCAAGGACATAGGGCAGCCACTTTGCGATTTGGTTATGGAAAATTTCATGAAAAGGATATGGTCCTGTAAGCGTGGTCTTGGCGGCCATTTGGCTGATGTTGTGTTCCATTATTAACGGCATACCTTCCTCTTTATAATGAAATAAACATCCGATCATTTATCTCCAAAAATGCCATTTTTCTTTGAATATCAAAATAACACCTCTTATTGGAAAACCCTTTATAACAGGTTTTTCGTTTTGGATTAAACAACACCCGAGACCGTTTTGTGAGGCATTTGCTTGTACTACTATAGGTTTAGTAGGATCAAACGTATGCAGAATTGCATTTTCTCTAAGAATGTGTTTAATTTTTTCTAATATATTAGAGTGACTGTCAAGCCACAAAAATTCGACATTTTTTAATAATTTACGCAAGGGAGCATTCAGTTCTGCAAAATTAGGAATGAAACTATGCAAGTAATCTAAAGTACCCATGACTTTTTCTAAATCTTTTTTGTTTTCAGGATTTTTGATTTGCATAATAGCTTCAATGCGGTCAGGGTCGACGGCTATAGTTTTCCCTGTAATAATGTGTCCTAAATACCTCACACTTTCTAATCGGTACTGTAATTTTTCTTTATTAAATTTGACATTAATGCTTCGCGCCCTATCAACTACCCGTTGGATATTGGCATCATGTTCCTCTTTTGATCTGCCACCTACCAGGTAAACCTCTAAAATACTTCTAATTTAATTTTTGAAATTTTTCTGGGGCTATTTTTAAGCCGAAAGGGAGGACATTCCACTCCCAAGTACCGAAACCAGTGCTGAATGTCGTAAACTCTTTGGAATCTTCATCTAGTTTTACTTGCCAAGAACCTTCACGCATATCAAAAACTGTAAAATATTGCATCCCTGCTGTTGCCTGGCACATTTCTTCAACGGTAGGAATGAGGCAGTGCTCATCTTGTGAACGTTTATTTAGCTCACCTGGATCTATACATAAACGCAACGAACCATTCGATTTTTCAACTATATCCTATTGATGGCACCATGCAGAAGATTTGTCTTTTCTGCGAATAAGGCGTCGTTTTCCCATTGCACTTAAAGTGGTTTTAACTTTGTCATATAAACTATACGGGATACGTCGAGGAGGTTTGCTAATCGGTTCTGTCCCTGGCTTCAAAACTAATTTACAAGCTTCGGGAAAACAGCCATGACCCTCAAAAACATCTATCTTTTTCTCGATATATTTTTTCTTATCATCTTTAGTTACCTCATGAACCTTCCGAATGAGATCAAAATCAATGCATGTTTTCAATCCTAATATTGGTTTCGAGGACCTGAAACTACTATATATTCAACATCTAATTGTTTTCTTATTAAATTCAGTGGGAATCTTAACTGACCCTAACGTTTTAATTGGAAACCATACGCCTCTATTTTAGTTCCATTAGGCTTAGTAACAGCTCTGTCCGCTACATTTTTCACTATTTCATGCGTAATAATGTTCACTTCTGCACCACTATCAAGCTTAAATTCAATCGACGATTTGTTAATTTTTAGTTTTTGATACCAACTATTAGTTTTGCTCGTAACGTTATGTACTTCTCCAACATACAACACTAATTAATCCTCAGAATCATGGTCAACATCACTATCATAATTAACCTCATTAACTTTCTTTGCAAACTTATTTATATTGCTTTTACAAACATTTGCATAATGGTTTAGCTTACCACAGGCCAGACATTTTTTACCTTGCACGTGGTTAAGATTACACCTTGTACACTTAAACTGATTTTTACCTAGCTTGGTACTTAAACTTGTGTGTGGCTGCTGATCCCCGGCCTTCTTAACAAATCTGGAATTATAATTTACATTTTCAGCAGTTTTATAATTTTTATTATTTCTGGCACTACTTCCCGATTGTCTTCTTATAGCTGCGACACAACCCCGTTCTCCTTCCATTCGTTTAGCTTGTAAACCAGCCTCCTCAGCAACTCGATATGTCTCCTTTGTCTTTCCAAGGTCTAACTTATCTGTCTTGAGTAATTGTAACCGCACAGTATGATCCGTTATTCCAATAACTATACGGTCCCGTATTATCGATACTTTTTGTGATCCAAATTCACAGTACTCCGTTTGCTTTGTTATATCGGAGAAAAATTGCTCCGCCGGTTCTCCTTCCTTCTGATAACAGGAGAAGAACAGATATCGCTCATAAACGAGATTACTTCTGGGAACACAGTAATTTTGGAATACATTGA
Organism: Chrysotoxum bicinctum; assembly: GCA_911387755.1. Lineage (NCBI taxonomy): Eukaryota > Metazoa > Arthropoda > Insecta > Diptera > Syrphidae > Chrysotoxum > Chrysotoxum bicinctum. The sequence continues at coordinate 120,142,632 of OU426987.1, forward strand.
TAACTGATTCGATTTTCTTTCGGCTTTCTGAAGATAACGAAAGAGTACTGAAGATTTCTATTGCCTATTCCCCTGCACATGACAAAAATCTCGCAACTTGTACCTCTTGGCTTTCCGTGTTTGTTTTTGATGCCACTGTATAAATGTCCCACATGTTTTTAAATTTTCTCCAATTTTCTTTAATATTTCCATCCAATAACACTGAATTGGGTTTTATATAAAAAATTTCACTTTCAATTTTTTGTCTGGCCATTTTGTTTTATTTATTTTCCAATAAGTTCTTTTTATTTATTATTTTATAGTCTGTCTGTAATAATGTAACAGTTAAGTACCTATGTAAATGTAAATTTAAGCCAAGCACCACCAACACCATTATAATGTAGGCATTGTATATACAGAGTTATCGCTCTCTTTCTTTAGTACACAGTAGCTAGTATGTATTGCACAATGTTAATCCTTCAGTTGATCTGAAACCTTCGAAGTGAATAAAGCTTAAATAATAAAAATAATTATTTTACTAACGTATTACATGGTGTCAGAAGTAAACTTAATAAAAAAATATAAGTTAAAAAACTTTTTAAAAAGCTAAAAACGAAAAAGTGTATTAGTTTTCGAACGAATAAATAAGCAATCTAAAAAAGAAAACGTTCAAAAGAATAAAAAAAAGTGACATTCCATTAACGATTATTATATGTGGGCACGTGCTTTTGTGCATAAAACCATAAATAATCGGAAAATATACAATAAAAGATCAGTCATCCATCTGAATTGAGAACAGCATAGAATAAAAAATAATATTCACCACGGAAAAAACGTAATATTTTTGGAATCTAAACGGAATTTAAACAAAAAAAAAATAAAGGAAAAGCAAGAGATATGTCTAACGATCGTCTACCATGTGAGCTGGACTGCAGCAACCTAGCTTCTGAATGGGTAAATTGGAAGAGGAATTTCCTTATGTACATGATAGCCACAAACAAAATCGAGGAGACTGAATCGCGGAAAATAGCTACTTTCCTGTGGCTTGTTGGACCAAAAGCAACGCGTGTTAAAAAAGTTTGATGAGTACTGTCTACCCCGAAAGAACACCACAATGGAAACTTTTAAATTCAACACTATTATGCAAAAGGAAAAACAAAGTTTCTCGGAATTTAAAACCGAACTCCGCAAGCAAATCAGTTATTGTGAATTTAGTTGTGTGTGTGGCGTGTCATACGAAGACCGAATGCTCAGGGATCGCATCATCATCGGTGTGTGCGACAAAAATTTGCAACTTAAACTACTAGATGGGAAAAATGATCCGTTAAGAGATGTAGTGGAAAAGTGCAAAACATATGAAGCGGCAACTACAAACAAAAATATTCTCGACAAAGGTGTTAAGGCGATCAATGAAGTGAAGACAGACAAAACTGAATCTGATGGTCAAGCATGTGCAGTTTATCGAGCATGCTTCAACTGTGGTGCAGCTTATAAATACGGACACATGGAGGAATGTCGTGCAAAGCGGGTAACCTGTAACAAATGCTCCAAAGTTGGGCATTTCTCTAAATTCTGCAGAGGAAATCGTAAAACACAAGCAAAAAAGGACGACTCGAACCAGACCGGGCTACCAGAAATAAGCGCAACCCATTTGAAAAAAAATGGAAACAACAAAGAAGTTAATACTTTAAGATGGAATAGCTCAGGTAATTTAGGTCAATATAATGGTGAATTGGTTGGTTTATTAAGTTTTGAAAATGCTTTTAGAATAAATACTGTTGAAAAATTGAACCAGTGGACCAAAACATACTTGATTGGCTCAGAATTTGTAAAATTTAAGATAGACACTGGATCCGATGTAAACTGTATTCCTATCGATATTATCAAGAAAATCAAAGAACAAATTAACAACACGAATATAAATTTCTCGATTTTCGATTATAGCAATAACAAAATCAAAATTTATGGCACTGTTGTACTAACATGTATTGATTCAATTTCTAAAATTAAAAATAAAACTGAATTTCTAGTAGTAGATAATTGTTTTACACCATTGCTTGGTTTAAAGACCTGTGTTGATTTTGGGCTCATTAAGCGACTGGATGTTTATAATATAAAAAAACTTCCTAGCACTGAATGTGAGTTTTTAAGTCTTTTTAAGGACATCTTTGAGGGGCTAGGGCATTTAACTACGGTGTCTATTCATTTAAAAGATAATGCTAAACCTGTGTTGCACTATAAAAAACGAATTCCTCATAGTTTAGTTGATCAACTCAGACTTGAACTAGATAAAATGGAATCTGAAGGAATAATTTCATCAGTAGAGTATCCTACTGACTGGGTTAATAATATACAAATAGTTGAAAAATCTAACAAAAAATTACGGATTTGTTTAGATCCTAAGCCACTCAACGAGTGCATAAAAAGGGAACATTTTTTAATTCCTACCGCTGAAGACTTATTCTCCAAAATATCTAATAAAAAAATGTTTACGGTTCTTGATTTGAAGAGTGGATTTTGGCAAATGGAGCTTGATAAAGCTAGCTCTGATTTAACGACTTTTATGACCCCTTTCGGTAGGTACAAATTCAATCGCGTCCCGTTCGGATTGAACTGCGCTCCCGAAATATTTCAAAGGGAGATGGTGAAACATTTCGGTGATATACCTGGAATAATCATCTATTTTGATGATATCTGTATTGTAGCTAACGATGAAAAGGAACATGATGAAATATTATTGAATGTAATCAATCGTGCGCGTGCACATAATGTCAGGTTTAATGCCGAAAAAATACAATATCGAAAGAAACAAGTTAGTTTTATGGGTCATCTTATATCTGCCAATCAAATCAAACCTTGTCACAAGCATTGTGAAGCAATTCTTAAAATGCCTAAACCACAAAATAAAGGAGATGTTATGAGATTTCTTGGTCTTGTCAAATATCTTGCAAGGTTTATACCCAACCTATCGAAAATGACGGCTAATCTTAGAGAGTTAATAAAAAACGAAACTATCTTTAGTTGGAATGAAAAACACGAAAGCGAAATGTCCTCATTACTTAGAATTATTTCATCTGAGCCAATTTTGAAACCCTATGATCCAAAAAGGGAAATACTGATTCAAACTGATGCGTCCAAAGATGGCTTAGGCTGTGTGTTGTTGCAAAACGGACACCCGGTGGCTTTTGCATCACGTACGTTGGCTTCCAATGAACAAAAATGGGCTCAGATAGAAAAAGAACTTTTAGCTATCGTCTTTGCTTGTACCCGCTTCCATCAATTTTTATACGGTCGTGAGTTCACTGTGCATAGTGATCATAACCTTTGGAAAGTCTAGTTAAAAGGGATATTGATGATGTGACTCCTAGGCTTCAGAGGATGTTCATGTTTTTACTTAAATATCCGTATATGAAAATCACTTACAAACCCGGAAAAGAAATGTTAGTGGCTGATTGCCTTTCTCGTGCACAGCTTCCAGAACAAGAAGAAATAGTTAATCTTAATGCGATTATTCACACTGTCTCTAGAAATGTTTGTTTGTCAGAAGAAAATTTTGATCTGTATAGGCATATTTTAGAAAAAGATAACACTTTGAAGAATATTTGCAATTATGTAGAAAAAGAATGGCCCCCGCATAAGCGGTTAAGTGAATTGGAAAAAAAATTCCATAAATATAAATCGGAGTTACACTTTGAAAATGGACTCCTGTTTAAGAATCACAAGCTTGTCATCCCCTCAGATTTACAAAAAGTTATTATCAGTTGGGTACATGCACCCCACTTAGGTATAGAAAAAACTCTAGCAAGAGCACGAATGCTCTATTTTTGGCCGCATATGACCGAAAACATTAAGGATGTTATCGAAAAGTGCACTACTTGTGAAAAATTTAAAAGAAATAACACTAAAGAAACCTTAAAGCAGGACGAGTCGCCAGCCTATCCATTCAAAAAAATAGGTATTGACATATTTGAATATGCTGGAAAATATTTCCTATCTGTCATGGATTCTTATTCCGGTTATTTGATTGTTGAACACTTAAAATCTAAAACGACAGAACACATAGTTGAGCGTTTAAGGCAAGTGTTTGATCGCCTAGGATATCCAACAGTTATCAGATGTGACAACAGTCCATTTGGTTCAATGAATTTTGAAAAATTCGCGGAGGAATGCAACATAAGAATTAGCTTCTCAAGTCCGAGATACCCACAAAGTAATGGTCTTGCTGAAAAAGGCGTGGCAATTGCTAAGAATTTACTAAAAAGATGCTTTGAAGAAGGCAAAGTTAAAGAATATCAATACAAATTACTTGAATACAATACAACTCCAGTCGCGTCTATGGGTCTAACACCAGCACATTTGTTTTTTGGTCGATTAATTAAATCAAAATTACCTATAACAGAACAACTTTTATATAGAATGAATATAAATGAAGATATCATTGTTAAAAAAATGGAAAAGAAAAAAGAAAAGCAAAAGTTTTATTTTGACAGGAATGCAAGAAACTTGCCTGAATTAAAAATCGGAGATAGGGTTATTTTTCAAAAAACTAAACAAGAATGGAGCTATGGAATTATAATAAGAAATTTTAATAGTAGATCATATATTATTAAAGATAACTATGAAAATTATTTTAGAAGAAATAGAAGATTTATTGCAAAAACAAAAAATAATGACTATAATCCAAGTGAAACACTTTATGAAGATCACATTAGTAAAACTTTTGCACAAAATGATTGTAATAAGTTAGAACCTATCATCATCACCCCATCCACAAACGTAAAGGTAGAAATACCGCAATTAGACTCAGGGTTAGAAAACAGTAATAAATCAATATCGAATGGAAATCAATATTTGAGCAATAATTCGTCTACAAGTACAACGTCTGATACTGGTGAATTGGGTGATGATGGTAATGCTGACAATGAAGAACTCCCGAGGGTGAATGTGCCTGTAAATCTTACAAGTCCATATCGCACAAGAAGTGGTCGTGCAGTTGTACCACCTAAGCGATTTAGTTTTGATTAAGCCATTAAAATAATTTAAAATTTATTTACTCGTAAAAAAAAAAAAAAAAAAAAAAAAAAAAAAAAAAAAAAAAAAAAAAGCGTGTAATAATGTAACAGTTAAGTACCTATGTAAATGTAAATTTAAGCCAAGCACCACCAACACCATTATAATGTAGGCATTGTATATACAGAGTTATCGCTCTCTTTCTTTAGTACACAGTAGCTAGTATGTATTGCACAATGTTAATCCTTCAGTTGATCTGAAACCTTCGAAGTGAATAAAGCTTAAATAATAAAAATAATTATTTTACTAACGTATTACACTGTCACTCTATTTTTTTTTCTCGTATTATGTACTTATATTTCGCGGAGTTCTTTTTATTTATTATTTTATGTATAGTCTATCACTATTTTTTTTCTTCGTATTACTTATATTTCACAGAGTCTTTGAATTAAACTTCGACTGCGCTATGATGTACGAGTACATTTATGTATATTTAAGCAAGTACTCTAACAGCCGTATTAATAAAAAACGCTTATTCCACCTATATTCCATGGTTTTGCTAAACCATGGAATAGGAGTTAAGCCATGGCTTAACTATTTACATTAATAAAAACAAAATATTCCCGGAATAGTAAAATGACGTTTATCAAAAATCCTTTTAAGAAAATCTTCTACAAAAGTAAGCAAACTCTTTTTTATATTCTGTGGCTACCTAAATTGATTGTCAATTGCTTGTGTCTGACTGTGGACATTTCTATTTCTTATTCCTTCGCTAAACCACCTACTTCGGTGGTTTAACTTAATCATAATTAGTAAACGTCACTTAACAGAAAATTTGTTTTATTAATGAAATTTCGCACTTAGTCCAGGACTTAACGATAAATTTCCACTAAACCATCTTTATTAATATGGGTGTAAATGCTTATAATGAATTTTATTAGTACATTGATCAAGATAGACTGACTAGCAGAGATCAGCTAGCCACAAGTCGAACTTAATACCTACTTATACATTGATATATTTTGTGTTAATATAAGTGCATGTATATTCAATATACATTACATATATTCCAATACATCAATAATTGATTGTTGTGCACCATTATCAACTAGTACCCGAAGTCGAATAAGTTGACCCCATGCGTCAAATACATTTACAATTGCTGTAGAAGAACCGTTAAGTGAGTGCTCACCAAATTATTTGAGACGATTTGCGGATTAACTGTTGGTGCATGATTCAGTTGAGATGAAGTCAAGGTCATATTTGGATTTGGAAATGGAGCTGAATTTGATGAAAAGTTTGATTTACTAAAATGTAAAAGAGTGTGATGTCGACCACCGCAAGTGAAACAGGAATTTTTGCTAGTGCATTGCGCTGATGTTGAATGACTAAGACAATTGAAACACAATTTCTTTTGAATAGCGAAATCTTTACGCTCAAATGGTGACCATTGATTTTTTTTGAGACATGAAAATTTCGTATTTTTTTTCGACTGAAAGATTTATTAGATGATTGAATTGATTGTTGATGTGGCGATGACGACTTAGAATCGATGTTGTTCCTGGTGTGTGCGGCGGCATCAGCAATAAGAAATGTTGATTTAAGGAAATCGAGCAATTGGAACTTTTTGGAACTTTCTTTGGAACTTTGCGGTGTTTTTCAAAGTCGAGATGCGTAGCTGGAGATAGCTTTTCGAGCAGATAAAATGCGAAAAACTCAAAATTTTCCTCGGTATGGAATTTGAGGTATTTTAGTTGGAAAATGTATGCCCGCACAAATTCATGCAACGATTTCAGTTCAGCAGCTGACTCGCGTTGAGAATATTTTTCATATTTCATAAATTTTTTCATAAGGCCAGGGAACAGTGCCGATCTGCATTTATTCGTAGTGTTATTTTTTTCAATTTAACAATAGAAACAAAACAAAAAATAGATCAAACAATAATACACAACAAAAATAACAAATAACAATATAAAAACCATCTAAATAAAAATAGTGTTTAACCATCAATATTAACTACCGCGCCGCGCCGCCGGCCGCGCCGTGTTAACAAAAAAAATTATAAATAAAAATATAGTGTAATATATTAAAACTTCATACTACCCATTTACATACAACATAATAATAACACAGAGAGCTTCAACTGTGCTCCCTCCCTCTCCGTTCCATCACCGCTCACAGTTGCTCAGTGTAGCTATTGTATACATTGTATGGTAAACATCATACAGTGTTGCAATAGACTATACAGCGTGATTTGCATAAGGTGTGACAAAAAGCTAGGGCGTGTAGGTTGGACTTAGATAAGAAAAAAATCGTATGTGAGGGGGGTGTCTATTTTCCCCCGTTTAGGCGGGAGGGGCAATTTAAGAAAAAAATCACTTAAAACAGAAAAAAAATTATTACAAAATAACGGTGATACTTACAGAGTAGTGCTAAAGCATTTTGAAAAGCCAGAAATACATTCTTTAATTTTGTTTTTAAATAAAGTTGTTCGAGTGAATAGTTTTTGAAAAATTAATTTTCAAAATCAAAATTAAAAAAAAAAATGAAAATTTTGTTTTTAAACAATTTTTTTTCAAAATTGTACGTAATTAAGTATTATTTTTTTATTCAATGTTCAATGCTTTTATTAATTTTTGATCAAACACAAAAAACCGGATGTCAAAATGTATTGTAGTTTTTGAGAAAATCAAAAATAACAAAAACTACTTTTGTTCTAAGAAAAGCCTTTTATTTTAGTTTTTACATTTTTGGATTCTTAGGTGAATTTACGATTGAAAGGAATAACTTTCTTTTTACTATTTTTTTAATTATCGGTCTTATAAGCATACAATAATGTGACAAAGTACTGGATTAATCATAATTCACACATTTTTTCATTGAGAACACCTGCGTGAGAGCATTGGTTTAAAATTGACCTGCCACTTTTTTATTATGGTGGGGTCAGCTTGGCTTAGGTGCATTTACGAAAGAAAGGATTAACTTTTTTTGTAATTTTTTTTTATTATAAGTCTTATAAGCATACAATAAAGTGACAAAGTACTGGATTAACATATTTTTTCATTGAGAACACCTGCGTGAGAGCATTGGATTAATATTGACCTGCGAATGTTTTTTAAATAATGCAACGTTACACGCCCTAACTAGTGACAGAAAAATGCAATTGCGAAATAAGAACAAAAATGTTCCTGAATCTTGAAACCATTCTATTGGACCTCCTCTTCCAATCCAACGGTCACTAAAATGTTCATCAAGCCAGTTCCTTACAGTGCGGCTGTAGTGTGCTGGAGCTCCATCTTGCTGGTAGATTAAATTGTCTGCTATGGCCAAGGGAACGTTGTCATTCAAATCGGGCAGAAGGTCTCGTAGTAACTGCAGATAGGATTCTCCATTTATGACTGAATTCAGGAACCGTGGTCCAATAACTGTTCGTCCAACAATACCAAGCCAAACATTACAGCTAAAGCGGTGTTGAGATTTGGTTTGTTTCTTGTTACGCGGATTGCTGTTACTCCAGTGATGTAAATTGTGGAATTTGTTACTCCATCTCTGGTAAACTGAGCTTCATCCGTCCAGAATATCCTTCCAAAGTAATATATGTTCAGTTTCATCTCTTAGCAATAATGTTCGACAAAATGCAGCTCTCAGTAACTTGTCGTTTGTGGTTAGCTCCTGAACTGGTATAGTGTGGTACGGGTGTAAATGCTCGGTATGAAGCACTGCCCATACTCTAGTTTGGGGCAACTGAAGCATATTAGCTATTCTCCTTGTGCTAAGGGAGGGATTACGTCGGACCATATCCAAAATTCTTTCCTGTATGTGTACTGATGCAGAAGATGAACTTTGTCTCCGTCGCACTGTGGTCCAAAATGACTTTTTTCGTTGCAAAAATCATAACTTTTGAACACGTGAAGCTATCGCAACAATTTTTTTTCCCTTAAAGGTAATTTCCAAGGCTATACAAATTGTGAATTTTAAGAAAATTACTTTACAGGGTGTTTCAGAATAATTGGTTGATGTAAGATTTTCTTAGAAAAAGGAGTTAACAGAATAAAGTCTGAAAGTAAACCTTTTAAAAACAGTCCTAAGTTTTTAAAACTTTGTAAAATAAAAGTTTTTGACTATTCAAGTGAATTCATAACAACAGTGGATGCTTAAAGTTAACGCACCAATTTCAGAAATATTTTTTAAGGAGTATTATAAAACAGTATTTTTTCACATGTTGTGGGGCATCAGTTTATTCTATAAACTGTTTGATTTATATATTTTATATGAAACAGTGTAGGAGAAAAGTAAACGGACGAAAAAAAATAAAAAAAAAAATCAAATAGAATATAAAATTTATATTAACAAAATAAAATAGAATACTTTATAAATATTTGTTTACAATTAACTACTATAGATCTAATTTTCAGAAAAAAAATTCATCGGCATCGTGATCATTTTCAACAATTAATAGACCTATTAGTTCTGGGCAGTAACTCTTTTTCAGCTCTTTTTTTGATCTAACGTGTCTTAAAGATGAAACAAGTGTATCTGATGATATAGCTAGCATATTAAATAAATCTTCATTTTGTCGTTTCCGTGAGACTTTGCATGTATTTGAGTATCGATATGGCTTGTAGTCCTTATTACTTGATTCCTGTGCTTCTTCTGAAAGCTCCCCGATTGGCAAAATTTGATGTCTTATAAGTTCCCCTCCATATGGTCCAAAATTTTGTGCCGAGTTGGTGTCAGGAGTTTGTAGCTGTACTTGGCTTTTAAAAGATCCGAAGTGGCTTTGGTATACTCGTTGAATTTATCTACATTAATAGATTCTTTTGATGACTGCGCATTTAAAATAACTTGTAGTTTCTTTATAAGATCCTTGTCTACTCGGGTTATAGCTGACGTAACTTCTGGATTTTCAAAAAATCTTCGTGAAGTATTTCCATCATTTGTGTTACCGAATCCTTGTTTTGGCGTATCAATGATTAACCCGAGTTGTTCCCTAAATTCTTTTTGAATATCCGCTTTTCTTCTTCTTTCGGCTTCCTTCTTGGCGGTTGTCTCATCTTCTTGGTATAGTCCATAAGCTGGTTTAAGAACGAACTCCATACATCTTATTCTAGCGTGTAATGGTGAAATTCCAAATTCGTAGTTCCTCTCATCTGCTTCGGCTGAATCGTCTTCTTTTGGAAATTTTTTTTGTGTCCTTTTGCAAATTGGACATGACAATGTTGATTTTGTATTTGTTAGTTCATTTAACACTTTCCCGTCTATCATGGTTAGAAAAAACTCATCGAACCATCACATTTTTTTCTTCAGCAACAGTCACTACAGTTGGCCTCAAATTTTCTATTTGATTCCTTATATTTCTGACAGTTGTCTGAATAATATCACTTGACTCCTTTGCATATTTAAAAAGAATCGGTCTGCAAAAGTGAACTGATGACGGCCTTGGATTTTTCCAATATTCGGTTGATTCACCTTTTATACGAAGTGGAACAAGTGATGCCATGAACATGTTCGCATCAGATATTACCTGGCCATCTTCTGAAACTATTGTTTGCTTATATGTACTTTGTCCGGAAGATCCATCGCATCCCCATTTGCTCATCAAAGTAAGATTTGTTGGAAGTAAAAGAAGATCCTGATTGACTAGGCTATTTAAAATCCTCTTTGCTGTATGGTCCACCAAATCTTGGAGATTCACTTCAACAGAAGTTTCTGTTACTATCAAATTTGATGGAGTTGCTTGTATTTTAGCTTCCATTAATAAATTGTAGCTCGGAAACACATCAACGTTATGGCTTCTTAATGATTTTCTCATCAAATTATATTTTTCTTTAGAAAGCCCCATATCCAAGAACAAGGCTAGCGCAGTGGGACCATCGTATTTTATTGGATCCCTTTGAGGTGTGGGAATACTCTCCTTTATCCGTTGCACTCGCAAAGGGTTTGCATTAAAAACTGCTTTTGTGATATCCGCTTTTATCTTTTCGTGTTCCTTTTTATATTTTATACTCAGAGCTGTGGAAACATTTTCAGTCGAAATATGGCCCGTAGTTTCCAATAGTTTCCTCCTCTTGGTATATACTGAACATGTATCTAAGGATTTCGAAGGCCTTCCTCTTGATGTACTTGGCACGTCACTGTCTTCAATTTCATTACAGTGGATTGTAAATGTTCCATTCAAAAATTCTTCATATTTTGAGAGAAATCTTGTTTTAACTCTAAAACAGTCAATCCATTTTTTTTTTAAATGATGCGTATAATCTTTGGAGTTTCTTTTTCGTTTCATCGTTGTCACTTATATCTTCGTATTGGTTTTGGATCAGAATTACAAATTCTTCAGAATTCGAAACATTGATAAAATGTTCAAAAATTGTTCTGTTTGAAATATTCATATTGATATTTAATTTGCAAACTCCACTTGTCAGTAAATCCTCTTGAAAACTAACAACATAATCCATTGTCATAATTTGTATATACCTCCATAATGTATATGCACAAGGATTATTTTACCTGTGAAATTTAAGCTTTACAATATTGGGTATCGGAAGAAAATTATTATTCCTACCTGTTTTATTAGATCATAAAATAATAATCCAAAATTAAATAATTCTTTCAACTTTGTATATGGAGTAGGCAATAAAGCTATTAATCCTTTTCTTTTGGCAAGTTAATCTATGTTTAGGTACTATTAGAAAAAGATCAATAAATATTTACAATAATTTAAGTTAAGGGGAATTTATTCAAAGAGGGTCGTTAAAGTGGGCGGATTAAAAAATTTAATGTTCAATAAAGTAATCAATAGTTTGTGTACAATATTTTATATTTTTTTTAAATAATAATTGGCATAGAAGTGGGCGTAGAAGTGGGCGGTTTTTTTTTGTCAGAATCAAGATAGTAATAAAACGATTTTTAATTAAAAAGAAAATTTCACGTTCTTAACTATTTTAATTAATAGAATAATTGAAATTTTCCATAAGGGAATTCGCTTTTAAGACCGAAAGGTCAGCACTGGGAACACGACTTTTTTTTAAACAAATTACAATATCTCTGAAGGTTGCAAATAGTTGCAGCTACAATTTTGCGTATGGTTTAAGAAATAGTTAGGATAAACTATCATGGTCAATTTTCCGCGCGAACTCGCGAGTATTTTTTTGTAGCTCTATTCAAACCGAAAAAATCTGCTAAAAAAGGGTGTTTTTTGTTTTATTTATTAAAAATATTAAATATTTTTTTATTTTTTTTTTTAATTAAAATTTTGATTTACGCACAAATAATAAAACTAGAATAAACTATAGAAAATTAATATTTTACATTTAATATGCCAAAATTTCAAATACGAAAACAAAGAAGTTAGTTTTTTCTGTTTTTTTTTAACTCTAGAACAAAATTGACCAACTTTGAAAAGCTCTATAAGTCAAACTAGTTAGCGGAAAATTTTTTTGTTTGCTGTTTTTGAAGCTCCGTTTATATTTCTATTAGAAATAAAAAACAAAACTTTAAAAATAAAACATCGAAATTAGTATTTTTGCCACGAAATTTCCCTTTTTGGACCACAGTGCGTCGGTGCTCCAGTACTCCGTGTTCTCGAAGACGTTGATGGATTCTTGAAAATATCGTATGACTGGGACACCTCCTTTCGGGATACCTTTCAGCGTAGAGTCTTTGCGCCTCACGACTTCGACCATGAGCCATACCGTAGCATCGTGATATGTTGACGACTTAACATTCAAATTAGAAATAATTTGTACAACAAAACAGGTCGCGTCGCCAAGCCGACCCCACCGTAATAAAAAAGTGGCAGGTCAATTTTAAACCAATGCTCTCACGCAGGTGTTCTCAATGAAAAAATGTGTGAATTATGATTAATCCAGTACTTTGTCACATTATTGTATGCTTATAAGACCGATAATTAAAAAAATAGTAAAAAGAAAGTTATTCCTTTCAATCGTAAATTCACCTAAGAATCCAAAAATGTAAAAACTAAAATAAAAGGCTTTTCTTAGAACAAAAGTAGTTTTTGTTATTTTTGATTTTCTCAAAAACTACAATATATTTTGACATCCGGTTTTTTGTGTTTGATCAAAAATTAATAAGAGCATTGAATATTGAATAAAAAAATAATACTTAATTACGTAAAATTTTGAAAAAAAATTGTTTAAAAACAAAATTTTCATTTTTTTTTTAAATTTTGATTTTGAAAATTAATTTTTCGAAAACTATTCACTCGAACAACTTTATTTAAAAACAAAATTAAAGAATATATTTCTGGCTTTTCAAAATGCTATAGCACTACTCTGTAGGTATCACCGTTATTTTGTAATAATTGTTTATCTGTTTTAAGTGATTTTTTTCTTAAATTATCCCTCCCGCCTAAACGGGGGGAAATAGACACCCCCCTCCCTTACGATTTTTTTCTTGTCTAAGTCCAACCTACACGCCCTAGCTTTTTGTCACACCTTATGCAAATCACCCTGTATATAGCAATATTGGATAGATTGCGATTGTTAATTTTGGTTGTACAGGAGCAGATCAGTGTGATTTTCCATTTAGGCATAACACTAATGGTAAATTGCAGTGAAGTTTTTTGATGCCCAAAATTAATTACCTGCATAGATAATTGTCTAGTTTTGTTTTTTATTTTTTGTGTTTGTTTATTGCAATGGCTGGTAAGTTTTGTGTCGAGTATTGTTACATTCGGGGGCTCCGAAAAAATTCTGTTTTAAACAGGCCAGATGTTTTGGCACTAAGTGAAACCCAGGTTGGTGAAAACACCGATCATACGGAGTTAAACCTACATGGGTATAGTTTAGTGCCATTATTTTTTTCTCACCGTATACATACGTAATGTTGTTGCCTATCATCTTCTTCCAAAGTATGGTCCCTGTATAAATACAAATTTTAATTCTATGTGGTTAAAATTCACTGTTCAAAGGCGCATCATTCATACATGTTTTATTTATCGCAGTCCAAGTTTGGATAGTAATTCGACTTCTAATGAATTCGATGCCCTGTCCGACTCTATTCAAAGAATTGTTTCCCATTTTCCACAGTGAAATCGTTGTTACGGGGATTTCAATGTACATAATTCTTCGTGGCTGCGCTATTCTGGTCAGACAACACCCGAAAGAAGGTATGTCGAGGTTTTTGCTGAGTTAAACAATCTGACTCAGCTTGTTGACGAGCCAACTCGGATTCCTGACGTTGCACGTCAATCGGCCAACACCCTAGACTTGTTCCTAACCTCTGACCCTGATAAATACGCCATAAGTGTTTTATCGCTTCTAGGCACATCAGATCATTGTGTCATTTCTGCGAATTTCTTGTGTCAACAAACACCACTTAAAGAAAAAAACCCTGTAAGAACCGTTTGGCTGTACGAGAAAGCCAACTGGGACGGTCTCAACGATTTCTTCGGGAAATTTAACTGGTCACTATGCTTCCTCGATAGTGATGTAGATTCCAGTGCAGATATGGTCACAAATCTGATTCTTTACGGTATGAGAAATTTTATTCCGAATAGGATACAATCTAACAAGCCGAAAGAAAACTCCTAGTTTGATTCGAGCTGTAAAGAGGCAATCAAGGTCAAAGATGTATGTTTCCTTTGTTTTAAAGCCAATCGTACTGAGGAAAACCGGACTAAGTACAAAGAAGCTAGAAATACCTGTAACGTGCATATTCGACGAACTAAATTTAAAAAGTTTAATATTTGGTCATTTGTAAAAATCGCACGAAACAGTAAAAAATCCTCAGTTCCAACGCTCGTTTTCAATGACACTCCTGTTGTAAGCTCGATAGATAAAGACAATTTGCTTGTAGCACAGTTTGCTCTAATTCGACGCTACCAGAGAGTGTCATGACTCCTCCTGTACTTAAAAGCGTAAACGATTTTATGGGATAAATCTTCTTTCGCACTCGTGCAGTTGCTAGAGTACTAAAAGATCTTGACATTCACAAATCCGTAGGCCCGGGTAGTTTCCCTGCTACTGTTCTGAAGAGGTGTTCTTCGACGCTGGCAAAACCAATGCGTAAGCTTTTCCATCTACCCTATTCTTCAGGGCTCTTTCCGAGTGGATGGAAAACAGCATTTGTCCAGTCAGTCCCTAAAAAAGGAGAATTCTCCTTCCCCTCTCTCCAATTGCACTTAAATCCCTTCTTTCTAAGGTCATGGAAACGCTGATCAAATTTTCAGCTTAAGAAATATCTTGAAGAACGAAAGCTCCTTAATGACCGGCAGTATGGCTTTCATAGCAATAGGTCCACTGGTGATCTGATGGTATATCTCACCGAAAAGTGGAACAAATCTTTACATCGTTTTGGAAAAAGCAAGATTATTGCATTTGATATTTCAAAAGTATTTGATAGAGTTTGGCATCAAGCTCTCTTATCGAAAATGAGTGCATTGATGAATCTCTTCTTCGTTGGATTAGAAATTACCTTTCGGACCGTTTACGACAAGTAGTTTTGGACGGTTTCAAATCTGATATCCACAAAATAAATGCTGGTGTGCCCCAGGGCTCCGTTTTGTCTCCGACACTCTTCCTAATGGCATAACACTAATGGTAAATTGCATTGTGAAGTTTTTTGATGCCCAAAATTAATTACCTGCATAGATAATTGTCTAGTTTTGTTTTTTTATTTTTTGTGTTTGTGTATTGCAATGGCTGGTAAGTTTTGTGTCGAGTATTGTAACATTCGGGGGCTCCGAAAAAATTCTGTTTTAAACAGGCCAGCTGTTTTGGCACTAAGTGAAACCCATGTTGGTGAAAACACCGATCATACGGAGTTAAACCTACATGGGTATAGTTTAGTGCCATTATTTTTTTCTCACCATGGTCTCACCGTATACATACGTAATGTAGTTGCCTATCAGCTTCTTCCACAGTATGGTCCTTGTATAAATACAAATTTTAATTCTATGTGGTTCAAATTCACTGTTCAAAGGCGCATCATTCATACATTCGATGCCCTGTCCGACTCTATCCAAAGAATTGTTTCCCATTTTTCACACAGTGAAATCGTTGTTACGGGGATTTCAATGTACATAATTCTTCGTGGCTGCGCTATTCTGGTCAGACAACACCCGAAAGAAGGTATGCCGAGGTTTTTGCTGAGTTAAACAATCTGACTCAGCTTGTTGACGAGCCAACTCGGATTCCTGACGTTGCACGTCAATCGGCCAACACCCTAGACTTGTTCCTAACCTCTGACCCTGATAAATACGCCATAAGTGTTTTATCGCTTCTAGGCACATCAGATCATTGTGTCATTTCTGCGAATTTCTTGTGTCAACAAACACCACTTAAAGAAAAAAACCCTGTGAGAACCGTTTGGCTGTACGAGAAAGCCAACTGGGA
Organism: Chrysotoxum bicinctum; assembly: GCA_911387755.1. Classification (NCBI taxonomy): domain Eukaryota; kingdom Metazoa; phylum Arthropoda; class Insecta; order Diptera; family Syrphidae; genus Chrysotoxum; species Chrysotoxum bicinctum. The sequence continues at coordinate 120,158,975 of OU426987.1, forward strand.
CGGTCTCAACGATTTCTTCGGGAAATTTAACTGGTCACTATGCTTCCTCGATAGTGATGTAGATTCCAGTGCAGATATGGTCACAAATCTGATTCTTTACGGTATGAGAAATTTTATTCCGAATAGGATACAATCTAACAAGCCGAAAGAAAACTCCTAGTTTGATTCGAGCTGTAAAGAGGCAATCAAGGTCAAAGATGTATGTTTCCTTTGTTTTAAAGCCAATCGTACTGAGGAAAACCGGAATAAGTACAAAGAAGCTAGAAATACCTGTAACGTGCATATCCGACGAACTAAATTTTTACATGACAACAAATTACGGCCAAAGGTAGTTTAATTTTTGGTTATTTGTAAAAAACGTACGAAACAGTAAAAAATCCTCAGTTCCAACGCTTGTTTTTAATGACACTCCTGTTGTAAGCTCGATAGATAAAGACAATTTGCTTGCAGCACAGTTTGCTCTAACTCGACGCTACCAGAGAGTGTCATGACTCCTCCTGTACTTGAAATCGTAAACGATTTTATGGGATGAATCTTCTTTCGCACTCGTGCAGTTGCTAGAGTACTAAAATATCTTGACATTCACAAATCCGCAGGCCCGGATAGTATCCCTGCTATTGTTCTGAAGAGGTGTTCTTCGACGCTAGCAAGACCACTGCGTAAGCTTTTCCATTTATCCTATTCTTCAGGTCTCTTTCCGAGTGGATGGAAAACAGCATTTGTCCAGTCAGTCCCTAAAAAAGGAGAATTCTCCTCCCCCTCTGTCCAATTGCACTTACATCCCTTCTTTCTAAGGTCATGGAAACGCTGATCAAATTTTCAGCTTAAAAAAATCTTGAAGAACGAAAGCTCCTTAATGACCGGCAGTATGGCTTTCGTAGCAATAGGTCCACTGGTGATCTGATGGTATATCTCACCGAAAAGTGGAACAAATCTTTACATCATTTTGGAGAAAGCAAGATTATTGCACTTGATATTTCAAAAGTATTTGATAGAGTTTGGCATCAAGTTCTCTTATCGAAAATGAGTGCATTGATGAATCTCTTCTTCGTTGGATTAGAAATTACCTTTCGGACCGTTCACAACAAGTAGTTTTGGACGGTTTCAAATCTGATATCCACAAAATAAATGCTGGTGTGCCCCAGGGCTCCGTTTTATCTCCGACACTCTTCCTTATGTTCATAAATGATCTTTTGTCTGAAACTTCTTATACACTTAATTGTTTCGCTGACAACAGTACCCTCAGCTTTTCGTATTCGCTTTAAGATTCACATCCTTGTCCTTCGGATGTGGACCTTCAACGGCAGCGTATGATAAGCTCATTAAATTCTGATCTTGACAACATTGTCCTATGGGGAATCAAAAACCGTTTAGAATTTAATTCCTCTCGAAAACTCAATGCTGTTTACTGTCGCTAAAGGGTAACTCTCCCACAATGCCTCTTTCTGTGAGTGATACTTGCATCGAGGAGACTGAACAGCTTTCAGTTCTAGGCATGTGCATCACAGACCATCCTTTGTGGAGTAATCACATATTTGACGTCGCCAAAAACGCTGCTAAGTGCTTAGGCTTTCTCCGCCGATGCAAGAAATTTTGTACCCCATCTGATCTAGTTGTTATTTATATAAAACCTTTATTCTTCCGAAGCTCAAGTACAATTCCCATATCTGGGCAGGTGCTCCAAAAACCCACTTGAGTCTCTTGGACAGAATTCAAAAGAGAGCTATAAAAATATAAAATAGGCGACCGTTGTCTAACTGAAACATTTGTATCCCTCGAGAACCACCGCAATGTTTCATGTTTATCATTATCTTACCGATATTTTAATAAACAGTGCTCTAGTGAAATAGCCAGTTGTATTCCTCCTCTCAAACAATTCAACCGTAATACCCGTACTTCTAGAAATGCTCATCAGTTTACCCTTGAGCCCAATTTCGGGCGTTCTGTCAAGTACAGAGATTCTTTCCTTAGCTGCACTACACGAATGTGGAATGCTTTACCCGGCTTTGTGTTTCCCACTCATTTCAATGCGCATACATTCAAAACCAATGTGTATCGGTATCTCCTTTCTAATCCTATCCCCTTTTCCTAATTGCTCGCACTGTGTTTAACATTATAAGGGTATTCATAACCCCTTGAGTGCACGTATAATATCTATACAAAAAAAGCAATACTTGTTCATTGCTATAACGATATTTCAAATCTTCCAGAGCTTCATCATATGTATCATTTGTAACATCCAAATGAGCTATATATGAGGTCATAGTTTGAGTTTGAAACGATTTGAGATATACGAACTTTTGGTGTTTCGAATGTCTTGAGTTGTTGTGAATTGCTTGAAACGATGAATAGAATGTTGGCCACTCAGTGGGCTCACCGTCAAATTTTTCAATTTTAAATTCAGGTGGTCTGAAAGAGCTGTCAGTGTAGACCTCAGGTATAATCGTATTGGTTGCATCGCTTGTAACTGGAGCGGATGGCGTGAAAGAAGCTGGACTCGTTGTGACGTGGCGGTCGGGATGAACTTGATCGAATGTGATTTCGATGTTATCAATGGGATCCGTATATTCGGATTGAAAGGATCCAAAAATATCGTTTTTGAAATACACATCGTCGCGAAATAAATTTAAACGAACTAACTTTCGATGATTTTCATTAAATTTTTGAAGGTTTGTGGCAATTCGATTGAGACGTGTCATAAATTGCCCTTTAGATCTTCGATTAGGGCCATCTTATCGAAATTTGGGCATTCTTTTCGCAGTTGTTGGAGCAAGTCAAGTTGTTACGCCACCAATTGCTGTTGTTCGGTGGGGCAGACTGACTTTTCTATTTCGTCCTCGGGCATATCGGTCTTAATTTTGCCAAACAAAAAATTTAAAGTCACTTACCTTTGAAATTGGGGATTTTTTAAGTCCTGAAAAACCAGCTGCTCGCACGATGGTTCCTTTGAGCGGTGTGCTCGTGTCTACTTTAATGTGATGTGGATAATTTTTATCGGAGATACTATGCGGGTTGGCATGATCTTTGAGGTTAGGATGCGACACAATCGATTGGTGCCGGTGTTTAAAATTTGCAAAAAATTGATTTTATATTGAAATTTGATGATAATAATCGCGGATTGAATAACCAATGTTTTAGATAGATGCAAATTCTTGACCTCTAATTTGCTTGGTTCGAGAAAAAAAAGAACATTAATTGAAATAAAAAACCACTTCAGCTTCCTTGGCTTACAAAATTCTTTTGTTCTTTATTTAATCATTCGTTCTTAAAGTTGGTATGAGATACGAAAAAATATGACTGTCACTGTCGAGAGCTGTCTCTTTCTTTATTTATGATTTTTATTAAATGCGAATTAACACCTCTTGACATTTAACATTGTTTGTAACTGATTAAACCAAAGGTATATCAGATAAAGTGCTGTTTAAGTGGCAGCAGTTTTGGCACTTAGCAAAACCCAAAAAAAACGAAATGATGGCGCTTATGAGCTTCAACCACGATATGGCATTTGATTCAATACAAACTTTAATTTCGTGTGGTTTAAATTCACAGTCCATAGGCGCATCCTTAATGTATGCTTTATCTATCGCATTCCAAGTTTAGAAAGTTACTTGACTTCTTAAAAATTCGATGCGCTGTACGACTCTATCCAAAGAATTATTCTCATTTTTTGCGCAGTGAAATTATTCTTACGAAAGATTTTAATGAATGTAGACCATTTTCCATGGCTGTCTTATTCTGGTCAGGAAACACCCAGAGGAATGTAAGTCGAGATTTTGTCAGAGTTCAACAACTTGACTCAGCTCGTTCACACGAATTCCTGACGTGGCATCTCAATTCATCAACATTCTTGATTGATTTGGCAATACGCGGAAGCCAAATGGGAATGTCTCTAAGATTTTTTTCATGAACTTTAACTGATCACTATGCTTGCAGGTATGGTTCCAAATTTAATTTTTTTCGGACTGAAACAATTTATAGGGAACAATCTATCAAACCGAAAAAGAGTTAAATGTTTTACTCGAGCTGTAAAGAGGTTATTAGGGTCAGAGAGTAGTAAGTTTCCGATATTATAAAGCTAATAAATAAAATTTGGTGGTCCAACAGCTCGAAGTGAACCAAGACCTAGTGACTTACAACTCTCAACCATTCCTTTGTGCGTGTTGCCAGGAACGGAGGGGACTTACAATTTTCTGCTGATTCCGAAAGGCTAATGAGCATGGCAAGAGATTTTCTTAGAGGATTTGTCAATTCCTCGCAAGAGGCAGTACACCGCTGAAAAACTTTTTGCAGCGGACAAGAATCGAACTCGAGACCCATTGACAGTCCAACGCCCCAACCATTATGCAAAGGGGTGCTGCTTATATAGTTAACCCTATTGCTTGCAGTACAGTTTGTTGTTAATTCATCACTCGCAGAACATGTCATGATTCCTCCTGTATTTGAGAGTGTAAACGATTTTATGATTATGATACGATTTTACTGAACGATCTCGATATACACAAATCCGCTCGGCCAGGTATTATACCCCCACTGTTCTGAAAAGGTTTTTGTCAACGTTGGTAAAACCATTGCGTAAGGTTTTCCATCTGTCACTCTACTGTGATGCTTTTTTACTCAAAGGCTGCGGTAGCGTCAGCTTGTCCAGGGTCAGACCGAAGAACTTTCCAAAACCGATGCTTTTTTACTCAAAGGGTTAGTCCGAAGAAAGCACAAAACTCGGTTTTTGAAAGTTCAGAACTCCAAATAATGTCCGACTTTATTCAGTTTTAACTTAATTCTAACCAACAATTTATTTCATATACTCATACACTAGTTTCAAATTCTTAAATAACTAACACGGTATTTCATATAGTTCACAATTTTTCATATACCTAACTAATTAACACGGTATTTCATATACAAGGGCGAGACGGTGGGATTAGATCCCTAGCCTTGACTGACGTTTAGGCAAAACGCAGGTGGGATTAAATCCCTAGCCTTAAACGACGACAGGGCACGGACGGAAGCTTAGATTGAATGCCGGGCAAAACGGTTCGTGAAATTAAATCTCTAGCCCCAGCTCAAATCGTCGCAAAGTTTAAATTTTTGGGATTAAATCCCTAGCCTCAAAACAAACGTTCGGGGCAAAACAAGTGGGATAACTTCCCTAGCCTTGACTGAAGCTATAGGCAGAACGCAAGTGGGATTAGATCCCTAGCCTAAAGCAGCGAAGGGCACGGTCAGAAGGTAGGATTAAAGCCTTAGCTTTGATTGAATTGCCTGGCAAAATCGGTAGTGAGATTAATCTCTAGCCTCGGCTCAAATCGCAGCAGGGTACAAACGGAGTAGGATTAAATCCCTAGCCTCAAACAAACGTTCGGGGCAAAACAAGGCGGCGGCGGTGACAGTAAGTGGGATAACTTCCCTAGCCTTGACTGAAGCTATAGGCAGAACGCGAGTGGGATTAGATCCCTAGCCTAAGGCAGCAACAGGGCACGGTCAGACGGTAGGATTAAATCCTTAGCGTTGATTGAATTGCCTGGCAAAATCGGTAGTGAGATTAATCTCTAGCCTCGGCTCAAATCGCAGCAGGGTACAAACGGAGTAGGATTAAATACCTAGCCTCAAACGAAGTTCGTGACAAAATAAAGGGGAGGTACCGAGAAGGCAAAACAACACACACACACAGTTTACGGCGAGAGCGTGTTTCAAGGGATAGTCTTCTACCTCGGTACTCGGTTTTGGTACATCCACAACAATAGGCGAGAAGAAATCCGATTTTGTATCGATTTTCCACCTTCCTATATCATATCCATGGCCATCAGCAAATGTGAATATATAAAATTAAACAAAATGTACTCCTCATATTTTGTTGTTGTACCACCGACGACTAAACTTCAATGTATGTTGTATGTACATCTCCGTGGGCACCTAATGGTATGCAATGGTTTTGGTATGTTAGGTGGTTCGGCAGAAAGCGCTGCTTTAGTGCTGAGTAGTTGCGTCGGCGTGCGGCGGTGGGTGAAGTATGTGACTTCGTTACACTACTGTGTCTCTTTCCGAGTGTATGAATAATACCATTAGTCCTGATGGTATATCTCACCGAACAGTGGCCTAAATATTTATGTATATCGTTTTGGAGAAATTAAGATTATTGCACTTAATACTCTTATCTTAAAAGCATTTGATAGAGTTTAGCATCAAGCCCTCTTATTGAAAATGCGGGAATTTGGTATTGATCAATCTTCTCTTTTTAGATTAGAAACTACCTTTCGAATAGCTCAATACAAGTTGTATTGAACTGTTTTAAGTCTCTAATTCATAAAATAAATGCTGGTGTGACACATATTCATCACATATTCACATCACATATTCTTTTATTTGAATCTTCGAATCCAATAATTTGTTTAGATACCACAGAAGTCTCAGCTTCTCTTATTCGTTTCCAGATACACGTCCTTGAACTTCAGATTTGACCTGATAAATGTCAAATGGGGAGACATAAACCGTGTAGAATTTAATGATTCCATGAGCGGCACTTGCATTGAGGAAACTAAACAGCTCTCAGTTCTCAGTATGTGCAATGTCCATCACAGACCACCTGTTAAATTCAGAGATTCTTTCTTTATCACGCTACACGAATGTGAAATGCTTTACGGGACTCAATATTTCTCCCATGATGATATTCAGATAACAAAACCAATCGGTATCTCCTTTTAAATCCTCTCCAACTTTCCTAAACGCTATCAAATTAAAATTATAAGAAAATGTGTGGGTACGATAAAAAAATTTAATTAAAAAAGCACATTTATTACAGCTCGTCCTCGTAGAAAGTCTAAACCTAGTCGCTAACTCTCAATCATTTTTGTAAGCGTATTAGTAGAAATGGAAGGGATTTAAAATTTTCTGCCGATTGGTTTTTGTATAGAAGAACTTGGCTCTTTTTTTAACATTTATGTTTTTGGTCTGATCTCACTCCTTTTTGCAAAGATTTTAATATTTTGCCATGTCAAAACCTCGAAAGATACGGAAAGATAGAAGGGTGTACTCTACCTACTAAAATCAGAAGTGCTCCATATAAATTAAACATTTTCTCAGAAAGTGGGTGGATACCACGCCCCCTGAATGGAAAACCCCAATTTTTATTTTTGGTCCTTTATATGCAATTTGAGCCCTACCGTTCTACCAAATGTCATTGTTCTATTGCAATCGGAAGTGTGCCATATAATTTACATCAGTTCTGAGGAAGTGGGCGGATACCACGCCCCTGAATGGAAAACTTCAAATTTTATATTTTTTCCTTTGTATGCAATTTAAGTCCTACCACTTTACCAAATTTCATCGTTTTACAGCAGTCGAAAGTGCTCCATTCAACCAACACCAATTGGGAGAAAGTGGGCCGATACCACGCCCCCTGAATGGAAAACCTCAATTTTTATTTTTGGTCCTTTATATGTAATTTGAGCCCTACCGTTCTACCAAATTTAATCGTTTTAAAGCAGTCGGAAGTGCTCCATTCAACCAACACCAATTCGGAGAAAGTGGGCGGATACCACGCCCCCTGAATGGAAAACCTCAAATTTTCGATTTTTTCCTTTACTTGCATGACAAGACCTACCGTTGCACAGAAGAGTATTCGACCTCAAAATCCGGTCAAAAATATGTTTTTTGTTTTTCTTATTGGAATTGGCCTAAAATATTATTTTATAACTTATGATGCATTAAAAAGTTACACTGAAAAAAATTTTCGGGTTAGATAAAAATAAAATTTTTTAATTAAGTATTTTTTTTTTTCAATTTTATTTAATTCATTTTAATTATTTATACATGAAATTTTTTCGTTTGTTGCTTTCCTTAAAGATCATTTGAATGTAATTTGGTTATTATATCTAAATTAAACATAATTTTTTAAACAACAAAGGGCAAATTGACTAAAAATACCTCAAGACTAAGAAACCCCATTAAAAAAAATGTGACAAGATGGGTGACTTTTTTTTATGTACATGAGCAGCGCTGCCGAACTTACTCCCATTGTAGTATTTTACTCCTTTCGTGGAGTCGATGCTCCTATACTCCCCATGTTACAAAAATACTCCCCAACAAAATAAATAAAAATTAAAAATAAAACAAAATTGCAACAAACCAACTTAAAGCAAACATATTGTTTTTTCGACAAATTGCACATCTCTGTTCTTTTTTCCATACAAGATCGCATATCGTTGAACTTGCAAACATCCCGGGATAACAAGATAAAAAAACAGAGATAATAAATATTGTTTCCTCTTTTTAATTTATCAAGTGTGAGCGAGATAGTTAAATCGGACTTCGTTCAATCAATTGACCGTTTCTAAAAAGATACAAATTGATCGTTACAAAGCAAAAAAGTACAGATGAAAGTTATTTCGCAGTTTTTCAGACGAACATTTTGTTAAAAAAAGAAATGTCAACTTACTCTAGAGAATTGATTGATTGATTGATTAAACATTTTATTTCTTAAAATCCAAATAAGTACATTATTTATAAAAAGAAAGAAAGAAATAAGTGACAAAAGTATTTTTATAAAAATAGAGTTATTGTCACTCTTAGTAGAATGATTTAACATGTATTATTTTAAATGGGTGGGGTGACCCTTAAAATAGAAATATTAAAAAAGAAAGTTAAAATATCATTAAATTAATAATGCATACAAAAATTAAATTGAATTAAGTTAAATACTTATTTTATGAAAGCATCAGGTAAAACCATTTACAAAAAATTTGATACTTTTATTATCAAGAAGACTAAGGAGCCAGTTTTTAACTTGTTTCATAAATACAAAATGAGAAGTTTGCTTCCTGATAGAATTAGGGAGTTTATTAAATATTCGACATGAGGAAATATTATAAAAATTTCGAAATGCGGTTGTTCGAAACACTGGTATAGACACTTTGTTCAAAAAATGACCACGTAAACTATAACTATCAATTAACCTAAAATTAAGATTACCTGATCTTTTAAAGAAAATTTTTAGAACTTTATAGCAATACATATGTCGCACTGGAAGAATTTTCAAATCCCTAAATAGTGGAAAACTAGGGTACAAACGAGGCTTACCACATATTTTCTTCAGAACACTTTTTTGTAAAACTAAAAGAGGGTTGTGTTTTGAAATTCCATATTCTAGTTTGGAATGAAAAATGGCATAGTAAATTTTAAGGAGCAGTTTAGAAGAGGAAACTTTACGCAAAAAGAAGAAATTTCTAAGAGGGCACCGAAAATACTGTCAAAGATTTTCTGTGTGGTTCTAAAAACTCATTCTAGAATCAATAATCAATTCCAAATACTTGAATTCATTTACTATTTCTAATTTAAAACATTTATCGTGGAATCAGTAAGGTTTCTAGAAGTATCCATAGGACTACAGGTACAGGTAAAAAGTTTAAATTTTTGACACTCAGTAGCATAGAAAAAGAGATCAGCATTAACAATCTTTTGGCCAGACAAACTCAAAAACCTTACCTTAGTTTTAGAACTAATTATTAGTTTGTGCTCTGCAAACCAGATTCTTAACCAGCTGAGATCTTAATTTATATCAGATATAAGAAAAGCCCATATCATCTGCAAAAGCTGTCAAAGAACCCCTAAATGGCAATCTTAATAAAGAATTGATATATACATACCAAAAAAAGTATTGATCCCAAAGCCGAAGCTTGTGGCACTCCCAAATCGAATGTCTTTGTATCACTTCTAATACCATCAAATTTCACTCTTTGGGTTCTTACATTTAAATGTGATCTTAACCAATCACTTATGAAATTTCGAAACCCAGCACTTTCAAATTTGCTTATCAAAATTTCGTGATTAACCATGTCAAAGGCTTTTGATATGTCAACAAATAACGCGGATGTATTCTATTTCTTATCAAGGCTTACAAATATTTGAGAACTGAAATGTAACAAGGCATCTTCGGTTGATTTATTACTTTGAAAACCAAACTGAACATCACTGAAAAATTTCGTTCTCGTTAAAAAGCTCACCATTCTATTTTGTATAGCTTTTTCAAAAGTCTTACTAATCGAAGGCAGGAGAGATATAGGCCTATAGTTACCCTAGTTCCTTTGGTTGATCTTTTCCCAAATTTAGTGGATGAGTCCGAAGTTGAGGAGCTTGGTAATGAATGGCGTATTTTAAGAAACCAGTCATTAGTTTCAAAGGATTTAGATAGACTGCCGAATTTTATAGGAATGTATTTACTATTAAAAACGGATTAAATGAATTCATGTTTCCTCATGTACGTTAATTTATTGGAACAATTATTGCTCTTCCACATAGCAGTGCATCAGCAGAGAGAAAATTTTCTGATATTAGTAAATACCATGCTTACTGCCAAAGAGCTTTTAAACGGCAATTTTGCAGAAAAGTGGGAGCCATCAAAAGATTTGATCAAAAAATACAAAAAACAAATTTGAGTTTTAATTTTGACTTTTGTTTTCTTTTGTCAAATTCTTGTTTAAATAAACAAAATACAAAAATTAATATTAATATTAATAAGCAATAAGTTGCTTGAAAATCAATGTACAGTATATATCTACATTATAGACTGGGCCAAAAAAATTGGCTATTTTTTTTTTTGAAAGATATATCGAGAATATCATTCAGAATGACAAAAAAAAATGTTCGTAAAAGTTTGAGCCCTTAATATCAATTTTAAGAGGGCTATCATCGCTAATTTTGATTTTTAGTCATAATTTCATGTTTTGCGTCAGAACTGACAAAACATTGAAGCAAAAAAAATTCATTTTGACTTACTTTTATATAAAATTAAATTCCCTACAAAAAAGGTCTGATTGAAAATTTTCGTCAGACAAGCCGTTTTTGAGTAATTAAGCTTAATAAATTGTTATTTTTCGTTAGTTACAAAATTCCAAATTAAAAAAGTAAAATCGAAGAAAAATAACAATTTATTAAGCTTAATTACTCAAAAACGGCTTGTCTGACGAACATTTTCAATCAGACCTTTTTAGTAGGGACTTTAATTTTATATAAAAGTAAGTCAAAATGAATTTTTTTTACTTCAATGTTTTGTCAGTTCTGACGCAAAACATGAAATTATGACTAAAAATCAAAATTAGCGATGATAGCCCTCTTAAAATTGATATTAAGGGCTCAAACTTTTACGAAAATTTTTTTTTGTCATTCTGAATGATATTCTCGATATATCTTTCAAAAAAAAAAATAGTCAATTTTTTTGGCCCAGTCTAATCTACATAGTTTAAGTTAGAGTTAATTTATTATTAACTCTCTGTTTATTAAAAAACACAAATATTGAAGTTCCTATTTTTATTATAAATGAATTAAAAAAATTTAATTTATAGAAAACATTTCTGCGTTTTTTTTTCATTGAACTATAAATTTTCTTGATATTTTTGCGATACTCCTCAACTATCGTAAATACTCCCCAAAAAATACAAAAAATACTCCTCTGGAAATTTTTAAAACGGCAGCACTGTACATGAGATGACAAAAATGTACAGTTAAATATAAAAGAAAAATTTTTGCCCGATCGTACCCGGAACTATAACAAAAACACTTTTTTTTTCACCGAAAATTACATAAATTTTCATGTTTTTCTATGCATTCTTGTCATCTCAATTTTTAATACTTTATCAATAAAATATATGGAAATTTCTGTATTAAAATAAAGTACATACCTTGACCTTAGACATCCATTAGAAATTTTTCACAATTATCACAAATCACAATAAAAAAAACAGACTTCAGTGTTAATGATTAGAAAACAAAATAAGCTTATGTGGTGTGAGCTTATAAAATTGACTAGATTTAGACTAAGATCTTGAGGATTAGGGGGTCAACAGTTATTATTTGAAACCGGTTTTAGTTAGCTTTTTTCTTTGGTACTGAAGATAGGGAGGGGTCAAAAGTCGCCTGAGTTTGTTCCTGTAAAAAGGGTGTAGTGCCAGAACTTGGCTGGGCACTACCGTGCCCTTTGATTACAAAATAATTACAAGTTATTTAGTTCTTCACTATAGGAGTATTATCGATCAAAGAAAACCTACATACATAGAATCCATTTGTACTGAAATTCAAATGCTATAGCAAACTGTTATAAAGCTCATCAAATACTATTTGTGAACATAGTACAGTAGAACGCCGATTATCCAAATTAATTGGGACCGGCGTCGATTCGGATAATCGAAAATTCGAATAATCGGACATAGACTGTTAATAAAGAAAAGCGAACTGTTACACATATAGAATAAATTTTATTAAGTTTAACAAACACAGTGTGAAAAGTTTAAATATCTGGGGTCTATGATTAATAACGAAGCTACTTGTGATGACGATATCAATCATCGCGTAAGCGTAGGGTGGATGAAGTGGCGGGAAAATTCTGCTATCTTCTGTGACCGAAAAATGCCCCCTAAGCTGAAAGGAAAACTCTACACTTCAGTTGTGCGTCCAGCACTCACATACGGTTCACAATGTTGGACAATGTACAAAAAGTATGAGAGTAAGCTAACGGCAGCTGAGATGAAGATGCTTCGTATGACAGCAGGAGTTACAAAGCTTGATCGAATTAGAAGTACGAAGATCCGAAGAAGCCTTCATGTTAAGAATACCATTTCCCAAAAAATTGAACTCGACCGACTCAGTTGGTATTGCCATGTTCAAAGGAGAGATCCTGAGAACCCCGTCAAAAAGGCAATATCATACAACGTTCCAATTCGGAATAAAAAGAAAGGTAGGCCTAAACACTCCTGGTACAAACAAATGCAAAAACACCAGCATTCAGTTGGCCTCAGAAATGGAACAATACAAAACCGGGAGGCTTGCCGCCGATTTCTGAGGTCAACCCGGCGAACCCCACAGGCGGATCACTAGTGTGAAGCAGATACGTGGGAGAGTTATGATCCCCTCGACATCGAGATCATAACAGCGCCGAACAAAGGAAGAAGAAGAAGAACAAACACAGTTCTACATTATGTACTCGTATGTAGTGCACTAAAAAAAGAGAGAGAGAGAGCATCAGCATCGCGGCAGATAATATACGATATACGAAACCCCGTGAGCTCTTACTGCAGTATATATACATATGTATGTACATACTTGGTTTTAATTTTTCATATTACGTTTAGGACCGATTCGGATAATTGGCGATTCGGTTAATAAGCGTTCGGATAATCGGCGTTTTACTGTATATTCTTTATTGCAGCATTTGAGTTGATAGTGGCAATGAACAGAAGATTTAGTATCACAAAAATAAATTGCTTATAGGAAAAATGTAGAAAATAAAAAAAAAATATTTTGTAATTATTGATTGTATTTCTATTTTGATACTTTTCTAACATATGTTTTTCAGCTTTTTTTCCGCGTGTATATCTGTACAGATCTTAGAGCTAATTATTATTTTATTGTTCATATTTTTACTATATTGTTATTATGAAAATTATTTAAAAAATTACTAACACGCGTAGACAGATCTGGGAATTGAAGTCGGCTCCTCTCACACCAAATCTCTTACTCGCTAACAGCTCGGCCAAACTGGAGTATGTCAAAGCTGGCGTTGAATCGAGTTCACTTTTATCATGAATAATATCCTATAAGGCCTATGCTTATAATATTAGTATATATAATCGTTATAGAAGATAGCGATAATCTTACGAAGGTAATTCGCATAAGCTGCGACAAAAAGCTAGAGTTCTGGTACACCTAGGATTTCATTATTCATTACATGCGGTCTCCACTAGCGATGAATCCAGAGCATGCTTTAAATCATGCGTTCATCATCGCAAGTAGAGACCGTCATCGCAGCTATATTTTCATCGCTTGCGATAGAAAGTATGCTCTCATCGCATACCATTCATCGCTTGCTTTATCGCAAGGAGAACTGTCATATTTTATTTTGACATTTTTAAATTTCATTTGCTTTTGCTGATTGTAGTGATTGTTTGAGTTTGATTTTTGCGCGCTTGCATATTTTTTGATTCGATTTTGTTTTGTTTTATCCTAAAATGTCTGATTGGAAATTATCTCAAGAAGAAATAATTAAACTAATAAATCATTATCAAATTCGAAAGCTTGTGGAATATCAAAAGCAACGAATATAAAAGACTCGATTTAAAAAAAAATTAAATATTTAAGGAACGCTTACGTTTCCGAAAAAAAAAAGTCGAAAGTTCCAAAAGATCTGGAACTTCACCCTGTTCCATTTATCGCCCTAATTTGTTTTATTATGAGGAGTTCAAATTTCTAGATTCGGTAATTATTTTGCGAAAAACTCACTCTAATTTAATGCCGGTAAGAATGAATAATCTGCTCAACTGTTACGAGATTTATTAAAAATGTTTTTGCGTAGGATGTCCTCGATGAATCTTTAGAACATATGCGACCACCTCAAACATCATTGCCTGCGATTACATTGGCTTCGGGGTCATCTTTAACATATACATCTAACTCCATAAGTACATCTGCATCTTCATCGGCATCAACATCTGCCCAGTCATCCTTCAATCGAAAATCATTTAAAAAACGTCAATGCACTTCCTCGTCTCCAGACTTTGCGGAAGCTATTGACGCAATTGTAAAGCATGCGACAAAAGAACCACCAGAGGAGTCAAGGTATGCAGTTTTTGGTAAAACAGTGGCTTTTCAACTAAGCCAGCTGACGTCTTACGAAGCTACAATTAATATGGACAAAATCCATCAACAGCTTTCCAGAGCAGTACTAGATTCAATACTCAAAAAAGAATTGTATTCAACGACGATTGATCCGGATGATGACGGATCCGACAAACTACAGTCGGCACTTATAGATGCTGACATTTTTTTTGAATAATTAAGTTACTTTATTTTAATCAAAAATACATGTGTATCTACTTGCCTAAATAAATGAATTCATAAGATAAATTATTAAATACAAAGGTAGTATAAAGTTTTCAGACTGCGTACATACATTTTGCTCAATCCCTCAATCAACTGACGGACGATTCAACATTCTTCGTTTCTCGACTGCCACAAGGAAATTTACTATATCGTGAGTGGCAGCTGGAACACTGGAAGACTTTTCTGTACTTTGTTCATCGTGGTTGATTACTCTCCTTTTTTTATTGTCCAACGTGTGTTGTTTCTTAGTTATAATTAGTCTGTGAACACCACTTAGAGCGCTATATAGGACAAAATTATTTCGCGTTCGTTCCAACGCAATTTTTTTAATCTTCCATTGTGTTAAACTTGTTTTGTGTTAAAATTCTTTTCAATTTGAGAAACTATTGAATATCATTTCAATATTCTCAATTTTAAAGGAAAAAAACAAGTAGAGCAAACAACTTCCGTCGTGTTTGGCTTATGTAGTTGTTGTCGGTAGAGTCTCAAGTTAAACTTAAGGATTAGATTAGATTAGATTAAACTTAAGGCATTTGGTTGTAGCAAAAGTGGACCCAGAAGTGATAAAAATTCTTGAGTGGCTCGATATTGATACAACTCAAGTTGAACAGCATTCTCAATTCTCAGTGTTCGAACATGAAAACGTCGATAGCAAAGAAGTGAAAATATCGGAAAATCTTTGGAGGGTAGGAAACCTCTGAAAAAGTTCCAGAAGAAAGCAGCCATAATTCAATGTTAGAAACACCAATGTCTTTCACAAATGCGCTCTCGCCAATGTCTATTGATAAATCACAAACTGACCCATACAAAGTGAATAATAACTTTAATTATGGTGAGCTATTCTTCGATGTTGTGGAATATCAAAATTGTATTTTGGATTATTCTAGGAAGACCAAGAAAAAACATCGCCCTTACCCAACCTACATGAAACATCAGACGGATATTAGCTCAATGCGCAACTCGACACTAAAAAATTCCACCTGGCCGTTTCAAATATCGATAGATTCTTAGTCAAAAGTCTTTGGTACGAGAAAGTTAAAGCTCGTTGCTACAGCTCAAATACACATTACATACATCAGTCTCAAGAAATATATCTAGCAGATATTGGTAAATTTGTATTTGAACCCGACGATCTATTTACAAAAGGTCAGGTATTACGTATGGAGCAGATTAGATTTTATCTTTTGACTGATTGAGCAACGAAAGTGTGCGGATATGATATGATATCTTTGCTGATGTTTTGTCATTTTAGAGCCTTTTCAATAAATTGCCACAGTAAATGTTGAATGTCAGTTACAGAAAATACAATAATAAATAGATAATAAAAAGAAATATGTTCACTAAATAGATTTCTTGTTTTATGAAAAAGAAAAGCTGTACTTATTTAATAATTATATCTTCTTAATATATGTATATAAACATATATACTACATAGATTGATATGAAATTAGAGAGTAATATATTAGTTGTGATTAAATTTGTTTTTAGACTAACTTTAATTTTAGTTTTTATTCAAAAAGTCGAAAATACAACAAGCAGAGCCAATGGTCCTCGCAGCTAGGCTCCCTACTTTGTATGTACATTCATTACCTTGTAATTTTAATTACTAGCTAATAAATTATAATAATAAAACAAATAAACGTCGTAATTTATAGATTAGTTAAATTGTTGCAGTTACTATTTAATTCTTTTCAATATTTTTTTCGTTGTTTTTCAATTCAGAACTTTCTAGATAAAGTTATCTGAATATGCATACATATCAGCGGCCAGTACCTAGTACATAAACGGATACTGAACCCAACTCAAGTAAAAAAGTAACCCATTTGCAAATTGGAATTCGAAACTGGAACTTGGACTATAACAAGGATGTTATTTACTTACATACATAAATTGACAAACATCTTGCCCTAGGAATTTTTGTCTTTTCAAAGATGTCAATATCTTGTGAATATAAGGACGAGGCGTTTGCCTGCTTTTTGAAAATTTGAATAAACAATTCTTTACACATTTTGACAAAAAAAAAAAAAACACAAAAATTTGTTTTTTAATGAATTGTTTGTTTTTTTTATTTTATTCCATTGGAATTCAATGTCACCATCTGTGACACAATAGGTGCGTTTTATTATTCACAAATCTATCTGGATCCGGATCTGGATTAAGTTTTAACATGTATTACAAAAACAATTTGGGATCCTGTTTTCTATCGGGATCTATTTCAAAGATCCAAAAATTAGTTATTACACTGGCGAGTAGATGGCTTTTATGATAAGGTAGTGTAAGCTATAGTGTAAAGAAAAAAGACAAGAAATAATTGAAAATTTACAAACCCAAGGATAAAAAGAGACGGACTTATAACACTGCTGTCAGTAAGATCCGTATCGTTTTATTTTCAAGGGAAGATCCCGATCCGGATCCAGATAGATTTGTGGATAATAAAACGCACCTAATATTTGCACACATTTTTGCGCACTTCGCATGCATACTTATATCTATTATGGTCCTGTTTTGGCAATGGTGTAATAGTCTTTGGAAGCAGTATTGGCTGGCATTCTTGTTCCACGTTGTGACAGACGATTTTTCGGGAGAGATAGTTGTGTAAAACGCAGCATGCTCTTACCAACACATCGCAGCTGTCTAAAGAAATTTCAATTGGCCTATGAAACACTCGAAATCGTGCCGCTAGCCTCCCAAAAGCCATTTCAACTGTCAAGCGAGCCCGACTCAAGCGGTAATTGAACACTTCTTGGGCAGTTGTTAAATTTGCATTTTTGTTGTAGGCTTTCAAGAAGTTCCGGTCCTGTCCAAAAATGTCGTCACCAATAAAATAATAAGGGGTGTTCTTTTCCTGTCCCTTTAAAGGGCTTGGTCATGGTATGTTCAGGTTTTCATTCATTAAAGCTTGATATATAGTCGAGTTCTTTATAATTATGACGTCTGATGCTCTACCGTTTCCTCCGACATCAATATAAATGAACCTGCTATGGGCATCTACCACGCCCAACAGAACAATAGAGAAATACCCCTTGTAATTATAGAAATCCGACCCGGAGTGGGGAGGTGCCTTTATCCGAATATGCTTGCCATCAACTGACCCGAGTGTATGCGGAAATTGCCAAAAATTTTCAAAATCGTTTGAAATTTCAAGCCATTCACATTCAGAGCTTGGTGTCTAAAAATATGCTTTGAAAAAATATATTACAGATTATTGAAAAAAAAACAAACCTTTATATAATCCCTAGCCTCAGCAATAGATGTTAAAACTTCCGGAATAAATTTGCTCATTGTTTTACGTGAGACACGAGATAAAAACTCTAGCGATCTGTATGAATCCCCAGACGCTATAAATCTCAAACAGATCGACAAACGAACCCTCGGTGTAATCGCCAGTCTCATGGATGTATCGCACTTTTTGATTTTTGGCTCAACCTATAAAAAATGCATACCAGAACCTTCAAATTATCCACTTGTACCAATGTTTTTTTTACTCACAATTGCTAAAATGTTTTCGAATTGATGAATCGTCATTCGACAAAAATTATTAAATTCGGGTCCATCTTCCCACATCAAATCTTTTAACAAATGCGCTTCCATGTCGTGAAGCGTTCTTTTTTCTAAAAACGGATTTACCCAAAATCTATGTTTTCTTTTTTTTTCAACTTTGCGAGCTGTTTAAGCTGGTTAAGCGCAATAATGCTTTGTTTATATTTCTCCATTGATATTCTTCACTATACTAAAAAAGTATGCGATGAAATGCCCAGCCACAAAAATCTGACAGTTCTTCTGCTCTCTGCTTTCTGCTTTGGCTATTGCGATTGCGATGGATTTATCGCTAGTGGAGACGGCGTGTTAGCTTCTCCATTAAAACTCTAGCTGCTGAAATGTGTAGGGTGCTACAGTTGCAGTCTATGAAAATTGTCAATCAATCGGCAATACGCGTCAGCCTCGCTTAAAAAATTCGTAAAACAGTTGATTTCCTTGAGAAACTGCATGATCCCAGTTTTATACGAATCAAAATTTAATTTTCAAATAAAGTTCACTTTTGATATGTATATCAACACTTGAAAAATAAAACATACTTGGGGATTTTTTAAAAAAATATTTTTGTTTTGAAAATTTGATATCTCAAAAGCGGGTCAGTATTTTTTTCAAATTCAATTTTTATATGTACAATGATAAGAACTTTAAGGTACCGTACCAGAAATGCTTATTTTTTGAGAAACCGCTACAATGACTTTAATTTTTGCTTTAGCATAAATTCATATTTGTTACGGAGAAAGCTTACCTGGAGTCGTTGCGCATGAGGTGGGTGGCAGCGTCGCGTCGATGACCCGACGGATGGCAACTTTCAACACTGCCACAACACACAATTTTTCCTTTTTTTTATATTGCTTCTGAAGGAAGCAACAAATCCTCCAAGAGAACCTCCACTCCAAGGAGGAAAACCAAGTAAAGGTGTCTTCTCACCTTAACACAAAAAATTTTGTCTTGTATTGGAAGGAATTTCCATTCCTTCCGACAAAACACACAGCAAATCCTTTTTTTTTCTTTCTTCATATTTTTTTTTCTTTTTTTGTCCTGTTGTGGCCCTTTCCTTAGGAACATGTCCTTCAAAATCATTATTATCTGTAAAGAAATAAACAAAATTTAGTATATTTAATCAGAAAGAAAAAAACAAAAAAAATTAGGACGAAAATCATACCTATGTACATACATAATATGTACATACATATGTTGACAACAAATGATTTTTAATTACAAATTACACTATTCTGAAGTAAGCTACTTACCTTTTTTGTATTCCTAAATGTTCATCATGACCTAAAAATAAAATAAGAAAAAAAAAACATAATTATTTTCAGTAAAATATATCAAATTCGTAAAATAAAAAAAAACTTACCATTAAAAAAAGGAACATTCCGCCATGCTGTTTGTTTAGGGGCAAGTTATAGCTCATCAGAAAAGTCCATCAGAAAAAATTTTGTCTTCCAAATTTGACCATATTACAACTCGATTTTGAGTAAAATTTGAATGCAATTAGACGAATACTTGCTTTGACTAATTTTTACAAAAAGAATTACAACATTTTGTTGCTAAATTTACTCAGAAAATGGATTTAAATATTTTTTCTGATGGAATTTAATTTTTCTGAACAGCTGATTGCCAAAACTCAAAATATATTCCATTTCGTTTTTCTTTTGTGTTCCGATTTTTTTGTGTTCCGAATGCATCAGAAAAATTTTTTCTGATGAGAAAAATTTTTTCTGATGATATGACAGCAAAAAATTGTTTGTTTTCTGACGTAAAATTATTGGTAGCTATAACCGGCCATCAGAAAAATGTTTTAAATTTCGATTGTTTCAATTTTTCTGATGGACTTTTCTGATGAGCTATAACTGGCCCCTTACTTATGACATTTCTTTTAATTTTATTAGCAATTCGCTAATAACACCAATCTCCTCTGCGCATGTGGAAATGGGTTTGTCTCTTTTTACCCAAAGGTAAAGGGGTGCAAAATAATACCACGACACATGCGCAGAATGATTTCGCGGAGTTTTTGTAATGAATTAAATTTTTTTTTTTTTTTTTTTTTTTTCGTGGGTAGGTGAAGAATCTTCATAGACACTATGAGCCCGGTACTCATAGTAGTGTGAGATTTTTACTCACTAAAAAACACCTCCCTTTTGTTCTTCCGACTACAACTAAGTTACCTTATCAAGTAGTTTTAATTTCATTATATTATAATCACGTTTGGCAGGAAGCTCCCCACTGAGAGGACCTGCGGATACCACATTTGAAAGCGGATAATCCTTATGGCGCTAGGTCGAACGGTCTCGTTCTTTGAAGTCGGCGCACAAGGTTTGTCTCATCAATTGTTTGTCGAATAATTCTATTGCTATGATTATTTAAGTGAGTTCGTAGCTTTCCAGCGAAAACTGCTATTTCATCTTCAACAGTTGGCAATCGTAAGTCTCTGTGTAAATCACTGTTTCTAATGTACCACGGAGCATTAACGATTTCTCTGAGAACTTTGCTCTGAAAAGATTGTAGAATTTGTCTATTGCTTGGTTTAGTACAACCCCAAAGTTGTATACCGTACGTCCATACTGGTTTTATCACTTGCTTATAGATAAGCAATTTATTGTTGATGCTGAGTTTGGAATATCTTCCAATAAGCCAATTCATTTCACGTAATTTATTTTCAAGTTGATCTCGTTTCTTTTTAACGTGAGTTTTCCATTTAAGTTTAGCGTCTAGTGTCATTCCTAGGTACTTTGCTTCATTAGCATATGGTATTTGCACCGAATTAATGTAGGTGGGCAGATTGGTAATTTTTTTGTAAGTAAAATTAACATGTGTTGATTTGGACTCATTAAGAACAATTCGCCATTTCTTAGTCCATACCGAAATTTTATCTAGAGCTCGTTGGAGCTTCTCGGTTGCAGATTCAACTGAATCGGATATTGCAAGTATAGCCGTATCGTTTGCAAAAGTACCTATTATGGTATCTTCTTCTTGAGGAATATCGCTAGTGTATAGTACGAACAGAATCGGACCGAGAACACTTCCCTGGGGAACACCAGCATTGATTTCCTTAAAATCCGAATATTCCCTCCCTTGCTTAACTCGAAATAGCCTATCTTCGAGGTACGACTCAAGAATGTAATATATTTGATCTGGAAAGACCTGTCTTAGTTTAAACTTTAGGCCATCGTGCCAGACCTTGTCGAAGGCTTGAGAGACGTCTAGAAATGCGCTTGAACATACATTTTTTTCCTCTAATGATTTCTCAATTTCATTGGTTATCCTGTACACCTGATCAATTGTTGAGTGGCTTTTCCGGAAATCAAATTGATGGTCAGGAATAAGCCGCTTTTCTTCGATAATAGGAAGCAGTCGCTTTAATAAGATTTTCTCAAATACCTTCGAGATCAGTGGCAAGAGGGAAATTGGTCTATAAGATTTCTTTTCATTCGGAGACTTTCCCGGTTTTGGAACCATTAAAACTTCTGCGACTTTCCACTGGCGTGGAACGTATGAAAGCCTTAATGCCGCATTCATAAGGTGCTGAAGTTTAATTGCTGCTTTTCTGGGTAGCTCTTTAAGCACGCGAGCATTTATTAGGTCGTACCCAGAAGCTTTATTATTTTTAAGATTTTTAATAGCTTGATAAAGTTCTGATAACGTGATATTCCGAATAAGAAAGTTTTCAGATGGCCATTGGATATCACCATGTTCATTTATCAGCGCCTGACCATCAAAAGGTTTAAAGGTTTCCTCAAGATGTTCAGCAAATAAATCGGCTTTTTCTCTATCGGACTTAGCCCATTCACCATTATTTTGTCTGATTGGTGCTGAATGTATTTGCGGCTTTTTAACATCTTTTATAGCTTTCCACAATGAATAATTCGTATTTTTATCTGCGGTCAGACCTTCAAGATAGGTAGAAATCTTCCGATTTTTTGATTCGCGGATAGCATACTTGAGCTCATTCGAGAGGCGGTTTAAGATCGTTTTGTCCTGAGGTGCTCGTGATTGATGCCATCTTTTCCGAACAGTTCTTTTTTCGCGAAGCAGATCTTTTATTTCCGGTGGAATTGTATCTGGGCTTCTAATTGGATCTCTTAAGTTGTGTGGAGTGTTTTTCCATGCAGCGTCTTGTATGACTTTAATAAATATATCGACTTCATCTTCTAGCTCTAAAGGCGTTTTCAAAGATATATTAAGCGCAATATTGTTTTCGCAATGTTCTCTGAATTTATCCCAGTTAGTTTTGTTGTTACATAAAAATGGAGCTCTTTCCTTTTTGACTAGCTTTCCACTTACTGTCAATATGACTGGTGAATGATCGGTGGAAAGGTCAAAGTTTTCCTCGATTTTAGTGTTGGCCAGTATGTTGGTTTACCGGTCGAGAAAAAATCAACACAAGATGCCATACAAGCTTTGAAAAGCTGCCTGCCTTTAGTTGAGATGCACCTCGATCCCCAGAAAGTGTGTTTCGAATTGAAGTCCCCACCAATTATAAATTTCGGCCCGAGAACTTCAAATAGATCTACAAAGTCGTTTTGCACAATTTTACTTCTAGGAGGACAGTAGATTGACGCAACATTATAGTATGAACTTCTAAATTTAACAGTTACTGAACTTATTTGCATTATATCGATCTCAATTATAATTCTAATTGAATGTTCGATAGTATCCTTAATAAATAGAGAGGATCCGCCTCTTGCTCTGTCAGATGGATGAAATGCATGATAAGCACAGAATCCTTTAATTTTTACATCGCAATCTTTTTTTAAATGCGTTTCGGTAATCAAGCATATGTCAATTTTTTCATTTTGTAGAAGTATTTCTAGTTCGTCTATTTTTGATGATAATCCATTCGCATTCCATGTAAAAATTTTAAACAGCTCATCCATTTTCATAATTTATTCTGGGATGTATGAGCCTTAGGCTCAAGCATGCTTAATTTTTCAAATATAAGTTTATTCGTCCTGCTTTGCTCTTCAAGTCTGGCAAGAATCAAAGAAAACACTTGGGAAACTGGGTCTGGTATATTTGTACTTTGTTCCTGGTTTTGTGACTCCACTTTGGCATACGTTTTTGTATGACTTGGTTTGGGTTTTGCGTTTTGAGGTTTAGTTTCCTTGGGTTTCATTTTCCCTTTGATAGACTTACTAAACCCTGATACCACGTGGGCATACGTATTCGTAGTACTTGGTTTGGATTTTTCGTTTATATCTTTAGTTTCATTGGGTTTCGTGTTTTCGTTGATAGACTTACTAGCCCTTTTATCAATTAAATTAATTTGGCTTGTTTTAGGTTTATCTTTGTTTGGTTTTTGATTCGGCCGTACACTTTTCTTCAGTGTATCACGCCTTTTTTGAATTTCTTTAGCAACTTCGCATCCTCGATAGTTTGCAGGATGGTTTTCCTTGCAGTTGACACAAGTTGCTGGAGATTGCTTGTCAAGACGGCATTCGTCTGATGAATGTTTCCCCGCACATTTAACGCAACGAGGATCTTTCCGACAGAAGGTTTGCGTGTGATTAAAACCTTGACAACGCTTACATTGAGGAATCAATCGAGTGCTTTTACGCAGAGGTTCTATTTTAATTACCATATTCAGTATTGTTTTGATGTTGTAAATACTCTCAAGATTTTCTGCTTTGTCAAAGCTTAGCATAAAAAGAGGAAGTCCACGTCTGACATACTCATTTTTATTCTCTTGCGATTTTTGTTTCTCTTTCTTGATAATGTTTGTTGCATCCAGAATCTTTAAGCCTTTTTCTTTAAGGTCATTTATAACGTCCTCTTTTGTACACGAGGGATGAAGACCTCTAGCTACAACACGTATTGGCCTATCTGATTTATTAGAGAAAGTATACCATTCGATCTTTTCGGTATTTAATTTCTTAGACAGTGTCCGGTAACCATCAGAATCATTTACATTGATTTTCCACGTATTATTATGTAGCGAGGTAACCTTAAAATTCGTTTGCAACGTTTCTTTAAGAATTGGTAGCAATTTACTATAGTCCGATTGACCAACGATGTTAATAGGTGGTGGAGGACTTATCTTAACTGGTGGTTTCTTCCCTTGAGGTTGACTCGTTTTAACTTTTGGCTGGATGACCTCAGGTGAGGAGCCAGCCTTACGTTTTTTGGTAGGTCTTCTCTGTATTCCTTCCGTTTCACGCGAGTTAAGTTGTATTGTATCTAAAGTAAAGTGAAACAACCGGATCGTTTTGCTGTCCGTCAATGACTGACTATTTTATTCTTTATTTACATACCTTGTTCTTTTTAATTACAAAACTGCTAATCAGCGAATTATGGTGAACGACATGAAGTGATATTTGATTCTATCATTTCCGTTCCCATGATTATGATTTCTTAAAACCTTGATGTTTTGGTTTTACTTTTTACGATGTCATCTTTATGTTGTAGAATAATATTGCCATCGTTTACATTTATAACATCTTCACCGCCAGATTTTGAATTCTCCTGAATTCTTCTATTTACATCTTTATTTACAATTTTAATATTTACATTATTTCTTTTAAACCATATTATTATTATGACTACAAATATTCCAGCGATGACTAAAATAGTTAAATTAAAAGCATAAGATACATTCTTGTGGAATTTTAATTCTTTGATTTCTTTTATATTTTCAAAATGTTTAACCATAATACTTTCAAAATTTACAATTTTTGGTAAAGTTTTATTTATTTCACTACTAGGATAAAAGTACTTTGCTTGAATTTTTGTTATCTTATTATAAAATTTTTCTTGAGAAACTTCAACGCTGCAATTATAAAAATTAATTAAATTATTTTTATTTAACACTATCTTTCGATCATCACAATCTTGGATCAAATGTTCTTGAACAGCGTTTTTAATAATTAATGTTTCTTCATCAACTATTTTAATAAATGTCTTGTTACTAAATCTAAGTTTACAATCATTTGTCCAAATACAGTTTTTACTCATTTTTAATTCATTTAACAGTTTATTGTCTTCGTATACAAAGTTTTTATTTTTAACAGTTACAAAATAGGTATCCGTCTCATCAATCTCATAGCCTTCTGAGTTCGGTAGAGGAAATATAAGCTTAAGGTCTACTTTTATATAATTTTTTGGGATCTTAATGCCTATGACTAGTGACTGATTGACATATTCCAGTACACCAACTTTAATTAACTTTAATTTATAGAAGTCAACATCGTATATTCTTATTTCTTCTGCAGTGAGTATACTAGGATGAAAGATATTATTCTTAGCAGCTGCAATACTATCTTGTATCTGATCAATTTTATTTTCTAAATATCTCAGTTTCAGCATTTGATCTAAATATATAGACTGTTCTGTTATCTCATCGTTGTGCTTTGAAATTGAATTAATGAATCTTAATGTTTTGTTTCTATCTTCTTCTACGGCTTTTTTAAGTACATTAAATGTTTCATCAAAATGTTTGTTAATTAAAATCTGTCTGTTCGAATTAACGATAGCATTGTGACTGTTTTCCTCGTTAATTTTTAAATGTTCCAAAATCTCCTGTCTATCATCTTCATCCATGGTTCCGAATAACCATTTTTGTCCAGTGCCTACCAAATTTATCAAACCTCGTCTTTTCCTAGTCGCTTTTGGGATTATTGACCTAATTTTGGATCTGATATCATATACTACTGTTTTTAATAATTCTTTATTATTCATATCTAAATTTTGTATGTTAGTTTCAATCTGCGAAAGTAATTTGTCTATGTCGTTTATATTAATTAAATGAAGGATGGTGTTCGTCTGGTTCACAATTTCAACTTCTTTCATCTTGATTGTAGTGTATCCTATTTCCTCGTTAATTTGACTTACTTGCAGTAGCCCCTGTGCTACTGGTATTAAAATCAGGCATATTATCACGTTGATTAATATCTGTAAGTTTGAAAGGTCTTTTAATATTTGCAACATGAACATTTTTTAAAGGATTTAATCTGTAATATGGTTGATCTTTATGTCTAAGCCTCTTATAATTCCTTATATGTCCCATATCTCTATTTTCTATGTATTTTTCTCTGCATAAATTTCGTTTAGAAATTATGTGTCGTTTTGTGTTTTCTAATCTCGTTGCTAACTCTCGACTATCTTCTACGCTTTTTGCTTGTCTAGGAGAACATTTTATAGTTGAGTGATATCGATCGTTATAGTTTCCTATAGCCATCTGTATCTTCATTTCTACTGAGAGTTCACTTCCCTCTATTCCTGTTATTATTTCTAATAAAGTTGAGTGAAGTCGCTCTATGTCTGCATTCCCTGTGTGACTATTTGGTTTCGTTAAATGGACTTCAACACCTTCGGCATTGAGAAATTCAATAAGTTGTTCAGCTCTGAATTCATTGTCCATTACAATTTTTTTTGGCTTCCCAAACTTTGCAAACTGTTCTATAACTATGGTCTTCTTGGCTCTCCAATTGCGGTCGGTAATCTGATATGCAGCAGCGAATTTAGTTAACTTATCTATTGTAGTAACAAAAGCATGTTTTTTTTAAAGTGAAATATATCAAGATGAATAATTTCATTTTTCTCTAACGGAGTTTCAGTTAACTCAAACTTAGCTTTGATAGGCTTTCTGTCATATTTTATTTCTCTGCATTTGTTACAATTACCTATTATAAGACTAATCTGATCTCTTAGTTTCGGGAAATAGATTTTATCTTTCAAACTATGATAACATTCATTTATACCGCTATGCATTGATTCTTTAACATGATACAATGACAATTGCTTATGCAATTCTGCCTCCGTCTTAATTTCTTGTGCCCTTTTTGAACACCTGATAAATCTGATATTTGTATCTGACGAAAACATTGATATCAAAATCAATTGAACTTTATTATAATCCGAGTCATTTACTTCTGAGTAAATTCCGATTAAACCTTTCTTAATATATCTCTTTAAAAAATCTTTTATTACATTTTCATCTTCTAATGGATTTAACTCTAAGATGGTTCTTTTGTGAAGTGTTTGAGTTTCATGTTCTGGACTATACGTTAACAAAATCTGCATTCTGTACTTATTTACAATTTCATCCTTTATACTTATGTGATCTAATCTCTGTTCGTCAACTGAATGTTGGGTTTGACCATCAGATATTTCTAAATTTGATTCTTCATCGTTATTTTTGTCTATTTGTTCAGATTTTTCTAGTCTACTTAAGTAATCTGCAACCTTATTTTCTCTACCCCGCAAATACTCAATTTCATAATTAAACTCTTGAAGTTTTAGCAACCACCTTTGATTGCGTTGTGAGAATTCTTTCCCTTTATATTTTCCGTTAAGGTACTTGATTGGTGCATGGTCTGTCACAATCTTAAATTTATTCCCATATAAATATGGTCTAAAATAGCTAACAGAATACACAATTGCTAAAAATTCCTTGTCCGTCGTACTATAATTTTGTTCATGGTTATTTAAAGTTCTTGAGATAAAACATATTGGGTGACCTTGTTGTGATAACACCGCCCCTATGGCATAATCACTAGCATCTGTCGTTACAACAAATGGTTGGTCATAGTCCGGATACTTTAAAACTGGGTGTGTTAAAATAAGAGCTTTTAAGTTTTCGAAAGACGCAATGTACTGTGGATCTTTCACATTTATTTTTCTTCCTTTCTTCAAGTACTTAATCATAGGGTATGCTATTTTTGAATAATCCCTAATGAACTTTCTATAAAATCCAGTTGTTCCTAAAAATCCCTTTAGCTGTTTTTCCGTCTTAGGAACATCAATTTCTTGAATGGCTTTTACTTTTTCTGGGTTTGGCATCATGCCATTTTTAGTTAATATATGACCCAAAAATTCTGTATTCTTCTTCAAAAAGCTGCACTTATCCGCTTGGATTTTTAAATTGTGTTTTTGAAGTCTTGCAAAAATTTTTCTTAAAGATCTTATATGCTCTTCTAACGAAGTTGAAAATATTAATATATCATCCATATATACAACACATATCGTATTGATATATTCACGGAGAATATCATTCAACATTCGTTGAAAAGTTGCTGAAGCATTCTTCAGTCCAAATGGCATTCTAACATATTCATATAGACCACCAGGAGTAACAAATGCAGTTTTCTCGATATCCTTTTCAGCAACCATAATCTGATGGTAGCCTTTTGCTAGGTCTACCGTACTAAAGTATTGGGCTTTTCCTAACTTATCGAGAATACTGTCAATATTTGGTGTTGGATACTTGTCGTCCACCGTAAATTGATTCAATCTCCTGTAGTCTACTACGATTCTAAACTTCTGAATCCCTGACTTGTCTTTTTTCTTTGCAACAACTATAATTGGTGAGCTATATCTACTTTTACTCTTCCTAATTATCCCATTTCTTTCCATCTCTGCCATTTGTTTCCGTACTTCCATTTCATGTACTCTTGGATACCTATAGAGTCTTGAGTTTATTTGTTCGGCGGTTGTAGTTCGAATTTCATGAACTATTGTATTAGTCTTTGTTAAGACATCCCCTTCCCTGTACAGAAGATTTTTGAATTCATTAATTACTGGTTCTATTTCTCTTCTCTCAAATTCATTTAAGTGATCTAATGGAATATCTTGCACTTCGCTTACTTCCAGCACATTGACTTCTTTTAAAATAGTTTTTGTCAAGAATGGAAGGCTCACCCCATTAGTCATTATAACTTCTTGGTTTTCTAAACTAATTTCTTTGACATTTTTAGACATCCAATCCATACCTAAAATTAGATGATAGGGTTTTTCTATTCCCATGGCTATCCACTTCATTCTAGCATTACCTGGATACTTAAATTCGTCTGGGCAAATTGTCGCTACTATTCTATTCGGCTTACTTACTTCTCCCTGGATCGTCGTTATCAAAGTTGGATCGTTATCCAATACACTATATTCTAGTTTACAATTATTTTCATTTAATAAACTAATTGTGGATCCAGTGTCCACTAAAGCTACATATTTTTTTTCTTTGAAAGTCAGTGTCAATATTATTTTACTGTCCGAGGCTAGTTTATAAAAAAACATGTCGTCGACAGCATTAACTTCGTCGCTTATAGCGTCTACAGACATGTAATCAGACCCTTTCCTCGCATTGTATCTTTTCGTCTCAGATACATTTTTATTATTACAGCCACTTGTTCCTGGCCGCACTTGCTGTGAATTGTTTTGTAAATACCCTTGACTTCTGAAATTATTTGGCATCCAGTTACGACTTCTATAATTCTGGCTAGGTTTCCAACTATTGTTCCTATAGTTCTGGTTATATGTTAATTCATTTTTTTGTCTATTGTAACTTGATTGTCTATTTGTATAGTTTTGACTATAGCCTACATTCTTTTCCTGACTAACTTTCTTATGTTCTATATGTTTCACATTTAAATTTGTGTAATCTTGTCCTATGAAGGACGCAACTATTTTCCGTACTTCACTAAAGCTCGTCTTATTCATTATGCAATAACCTAAAGACCCTGAAACTATCGCTTTTACTCTCTGAATTGCTATACCACTAAGAATATCTGCCATCGTTGTACCATCACTACAAAATGCAACATATTCTGCGATTTCCTCAGCTATTTTTGTTAACTTATCACTTAATTCTAAAATACTACTTACTTTCAGTGACATTATTTCATTGGTTAAGGTAATCTGATCTTTTCTTGGCCTGAAATGTGTCTTCAGCCTTTCCTCGCATTCTTCCCAATTCTGAGGTGGGCTGACCCTCAAAAGGTTTTTAGCTGCTCCAGATATCTTCCAATTGTATATAACATGGAAAGCCGATTTTCTATCTTCCACAAAATACTTTCCTTCAGCTTAGTGTCTTCACGATTTATAAATTGTTTTTAAACCGCTGCGTATCAACTTTTCGGAAAAAAATATTGTATTTTTTTTTTGTTCGCGTTTTGGTTCTTTTTTTTTTCGTCGACTGCGCCAGTTAAGTTGTATTGTATCTAAAGTAAAGTGAAACAACCGGATCGTTTTGCTGTCCGTCAATGACTGACTATTTTATTCTTTATTTACATACCTTGTTCTTTTTAATTACAAAACTGCTAATCAGCGAATTATGGTGAACGACATGAAGTGATATTTGATTCTATCATTTCCGTTCCCATGATTATGATTTCTTAAAACCTTGATGTTTTGGTTTTACTTTTTACGATGTCATCTTTATGTTGTAGAATAATATTGCCATCGTTTACATTTATAACACGCGCTAGCTCTTCTTCGTCAGTTTCATATTGAGAAATATTTGGAGGTGGTGGACTAGCGTTTCTGTTTTGAAGATGTGAGGTTTTCAACATCATGTTCTCTTCACGCAGAAGATCAACTTCTTTTTTCAACTCTTGGTAGAGTTTCTCCATTACTTCAAGCTTTGTTCGAAGTTCATTATTGTCCTCCGCAAGGCTTTTTGATTTCGCTGAGTCGATTTTTACGCTCGCTGGCGTTACCGGGGGACTCTTTTTCCCGGAGACATTCGATCTAGTTGGTGGTGATCGATTAACCCTTGGTTTTCTTAAGAAAGGGTTTATCAAATGCAATAATTGGCTCTCCCCAGAATCCGTAGAGCCGACCTCCGAAGAGGGTGGATTTTCCAGTGTATCTGGACTGCCACCTGGGGTACTATATCTTTCCGTTTTGTTCATTGCATATTTTGTATACTTTACACTCGGTATACGGAGGGTGGATTTTAGTCGCCTCTTACGACAGGCATGCCTACCTCGGGTAAATTCTTTGAACCCCTACCCGAAGGGTAGGTGTAGGTGTAGGTTAATGTATTTAGTGTTAAGTTAGGTAGGGAAATTTATATAAAAAGGTATATTACTGTGATAATAGATAGATAAGTAGATTAGTATTAAATTGATTAGATTTATTATAATTAGATATATATATTCAAATATAACTAAGTGTTAGGATAGGGACAGAGAAAAACATATAAAAGGGATAGGTATGAATGTGTGTGTGGAATTTTTGGTTATAAATGAGGGGGGGAAATAATAATAGTGATAAGGATGGATAATAATAGTTTTGATTTTTTTGTTATATTGAAGGGTTGAAAATAGTGATCTCACTTAGATGTAGTGGTAACTATTTACTTATGTAATTTGGCAGAGACCAAGACCTAGCTCAGAGGATTTTATGGTCATTATTGTGGTATTCGAGAATAAGAAGGAAAGTTCGTAAACGGTTAAACCGTCGGCTATTTCAATTCGAAATTTAAATTTTTAGTTTTTTTGATTAATAAATTTAAAATAAAAGCAAAAATTAAATTAAATTAATTTTTAAGAAAAGCTCGTATAAAGAGGAGAGTTAAATTAATAAACAAAGAAGAAAATTATAGGTAAATTTAAAGTGAAGTGCAATTTTTTTTATGATATATATATATGTTTTAAATATATGTATACCCAGGATCGATAAAATCGAATCGCAGAACTACGTCTTGGAGACAAATTCTCGAAAATTTTCATTTTTGAATGCCAATAGGATTTTTACAGCAGAGGTATGTGAATGAAATTTGAAAATTCGAAATTCCGAAGTTTGATGTGTGATTTTCTTATCAGGCTTAGGCTTGATTTCTTCAATCTAGAAAAATCTACCGCAGGAACCTAGGTCTCTGCTAATTTTTTTATTACTTGCTGTAATTTTGGGAGCGGAAGACTTTCTTTGTTCCAGGAGGACAAAGAAAAATCTTTTGGGAGACAAAAGTCCAACGTAGATAAAAGGACTCTATACGTATATTTAACTATACAAATAGAAGTCATAGCTACAGAGCATTTTTGTGAAAGAAAAAAAGGTGCTTCGACAAGTGAAAATAAAGGGAAATACAAAACCGTGAAGAATAAGAACAAGGAAGAAAAGAAAGACCAAAGACAACAAAATCAAGAAAACAAGAAACTAATTAAGTGTTTTAAAAGAATTTTTTTTATTTTTGTTTAAAGAATTTTAAAGTAGAGTAAAGAGCTTAAACAAACTAGTGTAAAGATTCGGGTCTCCAGATCGTTTTTTTTTTTGGTTAAATTTGATTTCTTTATTATAAAAAAATTTAAATCTTTATTACAAAAGTGACTTTAAAGATAATAAGAGAAATTTTGAAGCATAGTATAACTGCGAACCTGCGCCTGTTTCTTGAACATGCTGCCGGCATCACATATCATAATAGCACGTCATCAACTGAAACACCTAAATACATATCCACACAATATACAAATCTACTACCACAAATCTTAAGAAATGCTTTTAAAAAACAAAAAATAATAATTTCATTTAAAACTAATAATCATCTTTATAAACAATATCAACCAAAAACAAAACAAAAACAAGTACAGGTGAATACAAATTAAAATGCAACGACTGCACTAAATATTACATAGGTCAAACGGGGAGAGCATTCCTGGACAGATTTAACGAACACAGACCAAAACAAAACACAAAATCAAATTTCGCAATACATTTAATGGAAACGAAGCACAATTACACCGACTTTGACTCCAACCTCGTCCCCCTAAACCACTGCAGAAAAGGAAAATTACTTGACGAAGAATACGAAATATACTACTTAACGACAAATTAACACTAAAGACCAATACATTATATGACACCTTATTTAAACAAACAAATTGCTAAAAGAAGACAACATAAAAAAAATATAGTAAGAGACAAAGGCACACCACATCAAAAGTCAATATTCAGTTTAAGTAGCCCGAAGATGGAATTTAATTCCGAAACGCGTTGCTAATTAATTTTTAAAAAATAGTTGTGTAAACAAAATAAAACTGAAAATAAAAAACTAATTAAACTAAAATTAATATATATTTTTATTTATTCAATTATCCGTCATAATCAACACAACAGGAGACGAAAATCCAACAATATGATAATGTGAGTTATATACGGAAGCAAATACGGTAGTATAGCTTTCATAAAGACCGGATGTACTCCATCTATACCAACTGCATTAGCTTTTATAGTTAAAAAACTTTCGACTACATCCGTGGTTTCTATTCTTTTGAAGAAAAACGGTCTATCAGTAGGTGCTACAGGACTCCTACATGAGACTCTATTACCAGAGGTGATATTAGTATCTGGAATCGATAAAAAATTAAGATTCAATTCATTTATATCCATATCACTTTTGCAGGTCAACTTCTGCTTGCCTACTCCTAATGCACGAAGGTTATTCCACAGCTTTCTCCCATCTATATTAGTATTAAGCTTATTAAAATAGAACTGTGTTTTAGCAATTTTTATCTCACGAACAACTTCTTTTCTTTTATTTTTGTAAGCACGAAGGTACTCCTCTATACGGAAACGCTTCCATCTATGATAAGCATAATCTCTTTGTGTTATTAACAAACGAATTTCATTGGTGAACCAAGCATTTGTCTTAGCCCTTACCCTGCCGGTTGATAAGGGAATATGTGTATCAAAAAGATAATTTATATTATTGTGAAGAAAATCAACTTGATCATCATCAAGGTCATACCATAAACAAGACTCCAAGGAATTGAGCGAATATGGTTTTCAAGAGCAGCACTATTTATATTCTTAAAATTTCGGTAATTATAAGTTGTGCTACTAGTATTTATGTTAATATTGAAATCAAAAGTAAGAAAGATGAGGTCATGTTTTGAAAAAGCAGGTGCAGAAATTTGATCATAAAAAAATACTTTGTTAATATTATTAACAAAAAACAAATCTAGAAGGGTACTTGAGGTGTTAGTGAAGTGAGTAGGCATTTGGGTATTTACTGAATGTAAATCAAACGCCTCCATATTTATGCTAAGTTGACTTTCAACCAAGATATTGCTGTTAAAGTCACCACATACAATAACGTTTATGGCTGTGGTTGAAAATTCATCCATTAATGAATATACAGCTGTTATTTAAAAGATGAGTGCTTCAAAAACAAAGAATTCTATTGACAACTAAAATAAAAATATTTGTATTCCTTTCAGGTGCTCGCATGTCTTTGAAAATGCACTTCCTGCACAGCCATTTGGAAACTTTTCCTTCGAATTTAGGAGCTAAAAGCGATGAACAAGGTGAAAGATTCCACCAGGATCTTGCTATCATGGAAAAGATTCAACGCCACATAAAAGAAGAAGTGTAAACAATACTTCATATTTTCAATAAAAATTATAAAAAAAAGAAAAAAAACCTGAAATGATCTGCCTTCACGTAATGTTTTATAACTTCCACATTTATTATTCGATTTCATTGATCTTAGGCGTTTTAGCTTTGTAAAAACAATATCTTTCACCTGAGATCTTAAAACTATTTTAAATATTTTTTTTCTATCCTTACGGAATGACTTAAAACAATCGATTTTCAAAAAACGGCGAAAAATTGTGTTTTTTGAAACTTTGAACGGCTTTTTCTTGATGATTGTTGGGCCGATTTACACAAGTCGTATACTGTTGGAAAGACAAACAAAATATCTATTCAAAACTATAAAGTATATGTTAATTAAATCGACCGTTTTTGAGAATTAGGCTTATACATGGAAAAGGAGCAGAAAAACACGGTTTTTGATCATATCTCGAAAACGCTTCTTTGGAAAAATAAATGATTGCCATTTTCGTGTTCAGAGAGCCATAATTAGTCTAGAAAATACTTTTTTGTTGAGGTACTCGCCAAAAACCGAAAATTTGTAAACTAGTGTAATCTACCCATGCTCATCCAAGATGTGTAAAAACAGAAAGCAGCTGTTTGTTATGTTTGAGACGTGAGGCTTTGTGATAAAGTGAGCGGTTTTTGCTGGTCATACTGCCATACATATGTTCTTATTGTTCTCTGCTTTAATACCAACGTCTTCGAGACATAATTGCCTTTTATTCTTGCAAAAAAGAGCAACTGATTGTAGAACGGTGTTTCTTTCGTGTGAAAGTGAAATTTAACTATAATGGGTGTGTCTGGCTTGTCCCTTTTAGTCAGTCCGTTGCCTCGTTGAAGCTTCTGGCAGCGAAAAATTGCTTTTAGTGTAGGCGGAATGCATTCAATAATATGACAAAGGTTATGAAAAGTTGTCTTCAAGTTTTCGTTTTGCATCTGCGGTACACCAAAAATAATTGCATCGGCTCCAATTTCCCGTCGCTCAAATGCATCGAGTTCATGTGCATTAGCAATGTGCGTCTCAATCGATGGTAGATTTTGAAGAGATTCCTCTGTCTCTTTGATCTTTATCTCTGCTTTCTGTTGTCGTGCTTCTAACCTTTTAAGAGTAGCGTCGACATCTTTTGTGTGTGTAGTTAAACGGTCTTCAATAAGTGATATTCGTTTTATAATATTATCACGCAAAAGATTTATTTCCATAGCGATTTGATTAGTTATTTTTTCGGTTAGCAAAGAAAATCTTTCTTCCAAATCAATAAATGACACAGCTGTGACAGATTTAGAGGAATCTGAAGTGGAACTGCCTTTGCTACCTGGTTTTCCGATAGGTGTATTCAATTGCTTAGGTGTATGTGCACGTTCTTTATTTAGGCTTTGTATCCCTCTAACTCCCCCCGCTCCTGGTGTAGCCGTTGACTGCTTCTCTTTATCTGCAGATCGCGTTTTACCCGCCATCGAACTTATATGAAATATTTTATTTATTAAATATTACGTTATTAAATCAATAAGCCGATGAAACTGATAAAAGAAAAATGCAACGCAATGGTACAATAATAAAGATTTGTATTTTAACTTGATTTTTACGGCGGGATTCAGATACAAAATTGAAAATCAGCCGGACGAGATTATCAACACGTCTATTCGCAAAAAATTATAACAAAAAATTTGCAGATCGATTGATGGTAACGAATATCCATGGTAATTAATAATATGTGGCCTTTTTGGGATGTGATTTTGATGCTTAATCAGTTTTATTAATATTTTTAATGATGAAAATGATTTTTTTTTTAATTTTGGGCCTTGTCGTTTGAAAGGCCTTCTCTTGAACTTCAATTTTATGATATGCAAAAAAAAAAAATTTTTTGTTGTCCCAATACTTAGTTGAATGAGTGTGACAAGATTTTGAAAAAAAAAACATAATTAAACATTTTCGCTTTTTCACACAACTAAACAATTTTTAATAATTTTTTACGATGCATCATTTTATAGTACGTCAAGAAACCTTCAATTTCATGTTTTATTATAATTTAATTATTGCAGTTAATTCCTTTAAAATTTACACACAAAATAATTTTTTCATCCGAGTAAAAATTCAGTGTATTTAATCTCCGTGGCCTTGTTATCTTTGTACCATATTAATATTTTTTAGTCTAACCACCGCCAAAAGAAAGGTATTTAATCATACTTGAACCTAATATAATTTGGATGACATTGAATTACATTGACTATACTAAAATTAAGAAATAGTCGATTTTGTAATCTCCGTGGCCTGTAATCTCCGTTTTAATTTTTTTTTACATATATTCTAGATAAATATCATTCCTTATAGTATTGGTACCGTTAAAGCTCCAAGAAAGTTATGTGTCGTTATTTAAAAATATTTTTTTGACTCTTTCATGCTTTTAAACAAAATCATTTCGTAAACAAACAACTTTTTTATTAATTATCCTATTAAATTTATTTGCTTTCCACAAAATTTCAACTGTTTACTGTTACTATTTATTTTGTGGATTATTGTTATTTTATGCACGAAAAGAACATTTTTAATACATTCGAAATTTTTAATTTTAATTTTTATCGAAAAGTACTCGTAAAATGAAAAATATTTGAAATTATTTTTGCGCAACTCTATCTATTCTATCCTTACGGAATGACTTAAAACAATCGATTTTCAAAAAACGGCGAAAAATTGTGTTTTTTGAAACTTTGAACGGCTTTTTCTTGATGATTGTTGGGCCGATTTACACAAGTCGTATACTGTTGGAAAGACAAACAAAATATCTATTCAAAACTATAAAGTATATGTTAATTAAATCGACCGTTTTTGAGAATTAGGCTTATACATGGAAAAGGAGCAGAAAAACACGGTTTTTGATCATATCTCGAAAACGCTTCTTTGGAAAAATAAATGATTGCCATTTTCGTGTTCAGAGAGCCATAATTAGTCTAGAAAATACTTTTTTGTTGAGGTACTCGCCAAAAACCGAAAATTTGTAAACTAAAGTGTAATCTACCCATGCTCATCCAAGATGTGTAAAAACAGAAAGCAGCTGTTTGTTATGTTTGAGACGTGAGGCTTTGTGATAAAGTGAGCGGTTTTTGCTGGTCATACTGCCATACATATGTTCTTATTGTTCTCTGCTTTAATACCAACGTCTTCGAGACATAATTGCCTTTTATTCTTGCAAAAAAGAGCAACTGATTGTAGAACGGTGTTTCTTTCGTGTGAAAGTGAAATTTAACTATAATGGGTGTGTCTGGCTTGTCCCTTTTAGTCAGTCCGTTGCCTCGTTGAAGCTTCTGGCAGCGAAAAATTGCTTTTAGTGTAGGCGGAATGCATTCAATAATATGACAAAGGTTATGAAAAGTTGTCTTCAAGTTTTCGTTTTGCATCTGCGGTACACCGCATACAAAACAAGTTCTTTGTATTTTTTAGTTTTATTTTGTTCTTTATTTTAATTCACTTTTATTAGGTACTTTATAAATGTCTTTGGATTTTTAACTTTTTCTAATTTAATTTTTTTTCTTTTAATATTGAATTTTCACTAGGCAAAAATTATGGCCGACCTCCTTGACTGATTTTACAAGAATGAATAATTAAATGTGCAAAAGCACAAAATGTCCTCCACGGTTGAAGGCACCAATAACCGGTATTTGTAAATACTGGGAAACTGGGATGCGTTCAACCGTGGAGGTATTTATAAAAGGCGCCAGATGTGTTCATGAATACTGAGATTGTTGGCCCTCAGCTGAATGCGGAGTGCCGACAAAAAATATGCATGAACATCACTGCCCCCCTTGGCGAGATGCGCCAAAGAAGAAATTAATCAGATAATTGATTTTAGGAAAAAATTAATTCAATAAAAAAAGTAAAGATTAAGAAAGATTTAAAAGAAGATGTAGTATTAAGCTCTAAAATATTTGAAAGGCATATACATATATAGGAAATATTATTTTGTTACTTTGTGGGCAACAGGCAAAGCTTTACGATTGGGCGACAAATTTCTCCATTTTGGGTTCTTAGAGTCGCGACTCTCACTCTTCCGTCAACGCCGGGGTGTACATTTACAACACGCCCTAAGCGCCATTCAGTCGATGGTAAATTTTCATTTTTAATGACTACCAGGTCATTTATCTTGATATCCTCTTCAGGCGATTGCCATTTTTGTCTTTGATGAAGTTCTTTTAAGTATTCGTCCTTCCATCGACGGCAGAATTGTTGCTGAAGGCACCGAATTCTTTCCCAGCGGTTAATGAGTGACAAATTAGCATCAGCCAAATTAGGTTCGGGGAATGCTAAAAGAGGGCCTCCGCGCAAGAAGTGACCGGGCGTTAAAGCCAAAAGATCACACGGATCATTGGACATAGACGAAATTGGACGCGAATTTAAGCATGCTTCAATGCGTGCTAGAACAGTGGAAAATTCCTCGAACGTAAACTTTGTACCGGTCCCCACTTTCCTCAGATGACTTTTGAAACTTTTAACACCGGCCTCCCATAGGCCACCCATATGAGGGGCACCCGGAGGAATAAAATTCCATTTAAGACCCTGGATGCCATATAAGGCACTAACCTCCGTTGGTACTGAAGTAAGAAACTTTTTAAACTCTTTTCGTAAGATAGCATCAGCTCCAATAAAATTGGTACCGTTATCCGAGTACACTTCTCTTGGCAAGCCTCTCCTTGACGTAAAGCGCGCAAAGGCGGCTAAAAAAGCTTCGGACGATAAGTCACTTACAGCCTCAAGGTGAATTGCTTTTGTCGAAAAGCAGACAAACACGCAGGCATACCCTTTTGTCAATCGACAGTTGCGTGCATTAAAACTTTTAAACACAAAGGGGCCTGCAAAATCAATTCCTGTCACAGTGAATGGTAATGAAAAAGTGCATCTTTCTGGAGGTAGAGAAGCCATCAATTGCTTGCTAAATTCCTTCCGATAAATAGTACAAGTTTTACACTGTCGTATGCACAATCTAATAAGATTTTTTAGTTTTGGGATCCAAAAACTTTGTCTCAGAAGCCGAAGCATCAGTGAATTGCCACCGTGTAGTGAGATTTCATGAGTGAACAGAGTGAGTAGATAGGAAAGTCGTGATTTATAAGGTAAAATAATGGGATATCTCTCGTTGTACGAAAGATCAGACTGAGATATTCGACCATTGACTCTAAGAAGATGATTTGAATCTAGAAATGGATTAAAGGAAATAATAGTACTTTTGGAGGGAATGGGTTTACCTTCGAGCAAAAGTGAATATTCCTGAGGAAAAGAAATCCTTTGAGAAAGGAGAATTAAACGATTTCTAACGAAGTTCATTTCTTGTGGTATTATGTTGAGTGAGGTGTATTCGTGATTGTTTCCTTTTGCAAGTTTAAAGTAAAAACGAAATATATAACAGATAACACGCATCGCGCGGGGTAAAGTAGAAAAACGTTCGAGAATATCTTCTTGACTTTGCTGAACTACTAGGGAGTTGACAGTTTTTTGCTCGAGATCTTCGACACATGGGTCAATTACACTTGGCTCGGGCCACTGAGAGATTGGTTGGCAGAGCCATGAAGGGCCTTTCCACCAACGCATGTTATGCTGCAAGTCTGAGGGCGTTAAGCCTCGAGTAGCTAAATCTGCAGGATTTTCAGCCGACTTAACATGTCTCCACGGTACGTTGCCAACGTTATCTAATATTTCGCTGGTACGGTTCGCAATAAATGTTTTCCATACGCATGGTGGTTTTTTAAGCCACGCTAAGACGATGGACGAATCTGTCCACAGAAAGGTATTATAAGAGTGTACTGGGAAATTTGAAATATAGGATCTAATCAGTTTAGAAAGTAGGAGTGCTCCACACAACTCAAGGCGTGGCAACGACACGGATTTAATTGGAGCCACTTTTGATTTTGCACAGAGCAAATGAGAAGTTATAGTTCCATCAGATTGACGGACGCGTATGTATAACGCTGCAGCGTATGCTTTTTCGGATGAGTCACAAAACCCATGAAATTGGACTTCCGATGAGGGAGAATATTCTACCCAGCGAGGAATTTCGATTTCTTGTATATCTGTTAGCGATTCTGCAAATCTTTTCCAAATTTCATAGGATTCAGATTTTAGTGGCTCGTCCCAAGCAGTATGTTCCCTCCAAACTTGTTGCATCAACATTTTTGCAATGACTACAACTGGGGCTAACCAACCCGCAGGATCAAATATTCGAGCAATTTCGGAAAAAACTCCTCGTTTAGTGGGATTCTCCGGTAAAACAATTTTTTTCGCGGAGAAGTAAAAATTATCTCCTTTCGCGTTCCACCGGATACCTAGAGTTTTTGTATTGCTATCGGCGTCAAGTTTCAAAAAATTCTCATTCAGAATATGGTTTCGAGGCAAATCCTCGAGTAAGTCAGGATGATTAGAGGTCCACTTACGAAGTGCAAACCCTGCTGATTCAAGAAGATTGATCAACTCTGATTGGGCTCTTTTTGCGGAATGTATGTTATGAGCGCCAGAGAGAACGTCGTCGACGTAGAACTCTGACTGAAGAATTCTTGACGCAAGAGGAAATTCCGCTTTGCCTATTGTAGCAAGTTCGAGGAGGGTGCGAATAGCCAGATAAGGAGCGCAATTAACACCAAACGTGACGGTCAATAATTCGAAGTCTTCAATTTCTAAATGAGGAGATGTGCGGAAGAGAATTCTTTGATAAGGGGTATCTTGGGAATCGATTAAAATTTGACGATACATTTTTTCTATATCTGCATTGAAAACAAACTTGTAAAAACGCCATCGAATAATTAATGATGACAGATCCTGTTGTAAAATTGGCCCTGGATATAGTATATCATTCAAGCTTACACCGGTTGAAGAGGCATTGGAGGCATTAAAAACGACGCGTACTTTGGTTGAAGTACTTTCGGGTTTTATGACGGCGTGATGTGGAAGATAGAAAGACTTTACTTTGCCGTTTTCTACGTTTTCCAATGGAGCAACCTTTCGCATATGATTAAGGGAAAGGTACTCAAAAATGACGGTTGAATACTGGGATTTTAGTTCCGCTTTAGAAGATAACGTTTTTTCAGTTCTAGAAAACTGTTTTAGCGCAATAAATCTAGAGTGGCCTAAAATTGAATTGGAATTTTGTGGTTTGAAAGGAAGGCGTACAACGAACCTACCATCCTGACGTCTGTAAGTCGTTCTTTTATATAGTTCTTCGCAAAAGCAATCTTCTTTTGAACGAATAGCTGTAGAAGGTAATTCTTCTAATTCCCAAAATTTTCGTAGTTGCATATCCAAAGTGCTAGAAGAACTTTCGGGTGTCAAAGTAACGTTAAATGATTGAAAAGTCTCAGAAACTGGTCCCGTCAAAATCCATCCAAACATGGTATTTTGTGCGAGAAGTGAATTTGATATATGTTTTACGCCATTGCGAATGATTAAAGGATATAAATCAGCGCCTATAAGAAGGTCTACTTGAGAAGATTTATTAAAAGTTGGATCGGCCAGTGTATGACCTTTGAAACAGTTAGGATCTAACATTGCGAAGGATGAACATGGAAGGTTGTTTGTGAGGCTTTTTAAGACAATGGCATTAGCTGAGATAGCGATTTGAGGATTGTTAATGCAAGTGATTGAGAAGGAGCAGATTTTTTTTGAAGTTATCGCAAGGTTTCCGCTTATTCCAGAAATTGTAGTGTTTCTCTCGAAGCAAGATAAATTGAGACGTTTTTGGACAGCTGCTGAAATGAACGATATTTCGGAGCCCGGGTCAATCAGTGCCCTAACTGTATGTCCGGTTTCTTTTCCAACAATACTGACTAATGCAGTTGCTAGAAGTATCCTTTTACTAGACGTCACCATATAGTTTTGAAAGGATGTTTGAGGAATGAATGACTGCGCAGTAGCAGATATTTGGGATTCTTGTGCACCTTGCGGTTGAGGAGTGGACTGTATATTAGAATTTCGCGGAGGAGATGTAAGGTGCAAAAGTGTGTGATGACGTTTCTTGCATAAGCTACAGGAATACTTGCTAGAGCAAGAAGACTTTTGGTGATTGGTGCTCAGGCAATTGTTGCACATTTTGTTCTGTCGTACTTTTTCGATTCTAGATGGGACAGGCATTGATGAGAACTTCGCACATTCATATATAGAATGATCTGCAGAGCATATTTTACACTTAGAGCCTCCCGCCTTTGCAAGAAACGTATTCACTTTATTAGTCTTTGGGGCTACATTTTTTCGAGGAATTTGTTGGTAGCTCCCGATAGGCTTTGATGACGTAGTATCAGAGATTGACTCTAAAGTTTGGAAGCGAGAACTTAAAAATTTGTTTAACTGTTTCCAAGATGGAACTTTTGTAGGGTCTTCTAAAGACTGTTCCCAAAGGGCAAGGGTAGTTTTAGGTAGTTTGTTACAGCAAGCAAAAACTAAAATCGGATCCCAGTTACTGGTGTCGATGTGATGTGCTTGAAGTGCTGTTAGGGAATCATTTATCTTGCTTTGAAGAGTTCGAATGGCCTTGGAGGATTCTTCATGTGCTGTAGGCAAATTGAAAATGTTTTTGACTTGATTATTCACGAGGATGCGGGTGTTTTCATAAGCGGCTCGCAACGCTTCCCATGCGAGAGAAAAACTAGCGTTGGTTAATGGAAACTGACAAACAGTCCTCGA
Source organism: Chrysotoxum bicinctum (assembly GCA_911387755.1). Lineage (NCBI taxonomy): Eukaryota > Metazoa > Arthropoda > Insecta > Diptera > Syrphidae > Chrysotoxum > Chrysotoxum bicinctum. Next base: position 120,202,122 of record OU426987.1, read on the forward strand.
CGCCTCGCCCCGCGTTTTGCAACGGAGATGAAAAAGTTTCTCTACTTCAACTAGCTTGGGATGTTGTATATACACCGCCTCAAACATATCTCGAAATGCCGGCCAAGAAAGATAATCTCCATGAAATAAATCTGTATCGCATGGCGGAAGCTTAATACAGTGAGAAAATGCAGACTTTTGAGGGGGATTGCTTGTTTCGTGGTCGGTGTGTTTATCTGACGAAATAATGGGCTTTAATTTTTGTTGCAGCTCTAAGAACAGAGCCAAACAACTCACATAAGTCTCATTACTATTTCTAAACTTAGACTCGATTACATCCATGTCTAGGGGATCTTCTTTTGGGGAAGGTCGAAAACGAGCACAATCAGCATATCTGTCTTTAACCTCCTGCCATAAATCTCTTAACTCAGTCTTTCTTGCTTCTAACGTCATGTGAGTGTGGTTTTGGTCCGGAACTTCTTTGGCGGATGCGTGAAATTTCACTAGCAAATCCGCGGCATAAATTAAGTCATCCAAGATTGACATGTTTGAACAACCACAATTTATTTGAAATGACTGCAAAAGCACGAATGGGAATGGAATTTACCCTTAAAGACCAAAGAAAAGTCAATGTAGAATCAAAAACGATTCTAAAATTTATCAACTTAAGCCAAAGAGACAAAAGTCTAAGATTCACAGAAGAATCTCAAAGAGAAAAGTCAATGTAGAATCAAAAAGATTCTAAAAATTTATCAACTTTAGCAAAAGACAAAAAATCTAAGTGTCAAAGAAGAACCTCAAAGAGAAAAGTCAATGTAGAATCAAAAAAGATTCTAAAAATTTATCAACTTAAGCCAAAGAGACAAAAATCTAAGATTCAAAGAAGAACCTCAAAAGGAAAAGTCAATGTAGAATCAAAAAAGATTCTAAAAATTTATCAACTTAAGCCAAAGAGATAAAAGTTTAAGATTCAAAGAAGAATCTCAAAGAGAAAAGTCAATGTAGAATCAAAAGATTCTAAAAATTTATCAACTTTAGCAAAAGACAACAAATCTAAGATTCAAAGAAGAACCTCAAAAGGAAAAGTCAATGTAGAATCAAAAAAGGATTCTAAAATTTATAAACTTAAGCCAAAGAGACAACAAATCTATGATTCAAAGAAGAACCTCAAAAGGAAAAGTCAATATAGAATCAAAAAAAATTCTAAAATTTATCAACTTTAGCAAAAGACAACAAATCTAAGATTCAAAGAAGAACCTCAAAAGGGAAAAGTCAATGTAGAATCAAAAAAGATTCTAAAATTTATAAACTTAAGCCAAAGAGACAACAAATCTATGATTCAAAGAAGAACCTCAAAAGGAAAAGTCAATATAGAATCAAAAAAGATTCTAAAATTTATCAACTTTAGCAAAAGACAACAAATCTAAGATTCAAAGAAGAACCTCAAAAGGAAAAGTCAATGTAGAATCAAAAGATTGTAAAAATTTATCAACTTTAGCAAAAGACAACAAATCTAAGATTCAAAGAAGAACCTCAAAAGGAAAAGTCAATGTAGAATCAAAAAAGATTCTAAAAATTTATCAACTTAAGCCAAAGAGACAAAAGTTTAAGATTCAAAGAAGAATCTCAAAGAGAAAAGTCAATGTAGAATCAAAAGATTCTAAAAATTTATCAAATTTAGCCAAAAACAACAAATCTAAGATTCAAAGAAGAACCTCAAAAGGAAAAGTCAATGTAGAATCAAAAAAGATTCTAAAAATTTATCAACTTAAGCCAAAGAGACAAAAGTTTAAGATTCAAAGAAGAACCTCAAAAGGAAAAGTCAATGTAGAATCAAAAGATTCTAAAAACTTTATCAACTTTAGCAAAAGACAACAAATCTAAGATTCAAAGAAGAACCTCAAAAGAAAAGTCAATGTAGAATCAAAAAAAGATTCTAAAATTTATCAACTTAAGCCAAAGAGACAAAAGTCTAAGATTCAAAGAAGAATCTCAAAGAGAAAAGTCAATGTAGAATCAAAAAGATTCTAAAAATTTATCAACTTTAGCAAAAGACAAAAAATCTAAGTGTCAAAGAAGAACCTCAAAGGGAAAAGTCAATGTAGAATCAAAAAAGATTCTAAAAATTTATCAACTAAAGCCAAAGAGACAAAGGTCTAAGATTCAAAGAAGAATCTCAAAGAGAAAAGTCAATGTAGAATCAAAAAGGATTCTAAAATTTATCAACTTTAGCAAAAGACAAAAAATCTAAGTGTCAAAGAAGAACCTCAAAGAGAAAAGTCAATGTAGAATCAAAAAAGATTCTAAAAATTTATCAACTTAAGCCAAAGAGACAAAGGTTTAAGATTCAAAAAAGAATCTCAAAGAGAAGAGTCAATGTAGAATCGAAAGATTCTAAAAATTTATCAACTTTAGCAAAAGACAACAAATCTAAGATTCAAAGAAGAACCTCAAAAGGAAAAGTCAATGTAGAATCAAAAAAGGATTCTAAAAATTTATCAAATTTAGCCAAAAAGGACAAAAATCTCAGATTCTAAGAAGAATCTCAAAGAGCAAAGTCAATGTAGGATCAAAAAGGATTCTAAAATTTATCAAATTTAGCTAAAAAGACAAAACCTAAGATTCGAAGAAGAATCTCAAAGAGAAAATTCACTGTAGAATCAAAAGGGATTCTAAAATTTATCAAATTTAGCTAAAAAGATAAAAAATCTAAGATTCGAAGAAGAATCTCAAAGAGAAAATTCACTGTAGAATCAAAAAGGATTCTAAAATTTATCAAATTTAGCTAAAAAGACAAAACCTAAGATTCGAAGAAGAATCTCAAAGAGAAAATTCACTGTAGAATCAAAAGGGATTCTAAAATTTATCAAATTTAGCTAAAAAGATAAAAAATCTAAGATTCGAAGAAGAATCTCAAAGAGAAAATTCACTGTAGAATCAAAAAGGATTCTAAAATTTATCAAATTTAGCTAAAAAGATAAAAAATCTAAGATTCGAAGAAGAATCTCAAAGAGAAAATTCACTGTAGAATCAAAAAGGATTCTAAAATTTATCAAATTTAGCTAAAAAGACAAAATCTAAGATTCGAAGAAGAATCTCAAAGAGAAAATTCACTGTAGAATCAAAAAAGGATTCTAAAATTTATCAAATTTAGCTAAAAAGACAAAACCTAAGATTCGAAGAAGAATCTCAAAGAGAAAATTCAATGTAGAATCAAAAAGGATTCTAAAATTTATCAAATTTAGCTAAAATGACAAAATTCTAAGATTCAAAGAAGAATCTCAAAGAGCTAAATCAAGATAGAATCACGAGGATTCTAAAATTTATCAAATTAAGCAAAAATATAATTTTTTAAGATTCAAAGAAGAATCTCAAAGAGATAAATCAAGATAGAATCAACGAGGATTCTAAAATTTATCAACTTAAGCGAAAATACAAACTTTTAAGATTCAAAAACGAATCTCAAAGAGATAAATTAATATAGAATCGAAAAGGATTCTAAAATTTGTCAAATTTAGCAAAATCCAAAAATTCTAAGATTCAAAGAAGAATCTTAAAGAGAAAAGTTAATGTAGAATCAAAAAGGATTCTAAAAATTTGTCAAATTTAGCAAGAATTAGGTACAGGAAGATGATTCTTGTAACTGTATCAAGTCGAGGACCGGTATCAAAGTAGCGGGAGAAAAAAAAACCCGTTGTGTTGCTTCAGCAACGCTCTCGTGATCACAAATTAACCGATAGAAAAAAACGGTATCGAAAAAACTGTTTTTTAAAAAATTATAACGCGACTTGAAAGAACGGTTATGGAAGCATGAATTAAAAAGAGAAAGAAAGACTTCTAAAGCGTTTGCCAAAGAAGGACCAATTTAAATGACTTGGAGAGGAAAAAAAAAACCAACAGGAAAGTTATTTGAAAGGAAAAAAAAGTGAAAATGCGACGCCAAAATTTGCCCGATTTTTGTATTATAAAAAGGGATAATGCCATTCAAATATTAAAAAAGCTCAATACTCACCTTGTACAATACAAGTTTTTTTTTGATATAAAAGCAGCTTCTGATGATCTCCTGATGGGCTTGGCTTCTGTCTTGTTCTACTTCCTTCTGTTGCACCAATCGAAGCAATGGTGTTCACTTTTTTGCGTTGCACCAATCGAAGCAATGGTGTCAACTTTTTTTTTTTTTTTTTGTATATTTCCAAATTTGCTGCACCGCAATGTTCGGTGCGCAATTCAGAGTGGCGCTTTGAGTTTGCTTCACTCAAACAAGCACGTGCGATGCCACTGATGGCTGTAGACTGGCGACACACACAAAAAAAACTGGTGGCAAGAGCAAGCCACGTAGTATCAACGGCTGTGGATGTGAGATGAAAGTGGTCACACCCAGCCCTGGTTGCAGCGTAGGAGCAGTGGTCGTTTCGCAACCATAAAAACTTGTAAAATAAAGTTTCTGTTGCATCCAGAGGATGGATGGTGTCACAAAGTAATTGCGAACATGCGACAAGACGTCGTCGGCACCCAAGAAACACCAAAAAAAACGTGCGCCGTATATACGTATCGGCAGCGTGGTTTTCTATTTTCCGTTCTCCAAAAGGCTGGGTAGAAAAATCCGGCTCGCTGGACCAATGTCTTCTCCGCATACAAAACAAGTTCTTTGTATTTTTTAGTTTTATTTTGTTCTTTATTTTAATTCACTTTTATTAGGTACTTTATAAATGTCTTTGGATTTTTAACTTTTTCTAATTTAATTTTTTTTCTTTTAATATTGAATTTTCACTAGGCAAAAATTATGGCCGACCTCCTTGACTGATTTTACAAGAATGAATAATTAAATGTGCAAAAGCACAAAATGTCCTCCACGGTTGAAGGCACCAATAACCGGTATTTGTAAATACTGGGAAACTGGGATGCGTTCAACCGTGGAGGTATTTATAAAAGGCGCCAGATGTGTTCATGAATACTGAGATTGTTGGCCCTCAGCTGAATGCGGAGTGCCGACAAAAAATATGCATGAACAATTGCATCGGCTCCAATTTCCCGTCGCTCAAATGCATCGAGTTCATGTGCATTAGCAATGTGCGTCTCAATCGATGGTAGATTTTGAAGAGATTCCTCTGTCTCTTTGATCTTTATCTCTGCTTTCTGTTGTCGTGCTTCTAACCTTTTAAGAGTAGCGTCGACATCTTTTGTGTGTGTAGTTAAACGGTCTTCAATAAGTGATATTCGTTTTATAATATTATCACGCAAAAGATTTATTTCCATAGCGATTTGATTAGTTATTTTTTCGGTTAGCAAAGAAAATCTTTCTTCCAAATCAATAAATGACACAGCTGTGACAGATTTAGAGGAATCTGAAGTGGAACTGCCTTTGCTACCTGGTTTTCCGATAGGTGTATTCAATTGCTTAGGTGTATGTGCACGTTCTTTATTTAGGCTTTGTATCCCTCTAACTCCCCCCGCTCCTGGTGTAGCCGTTGACTGCTTCTCTTTATCTGCAGATCGCGTTTTACCCGCCATCGAACTTATATGAAATATTTTATTTATTAAATATTACGTTATTAAATCAATAAGCCGATGAAACTGATAAAAGAAAAATGCAACGCAATGGTACAATAATAAAGATTTGTATTTTAACTTGATTTTTACGGCGGGATTCAGATACAAAATTGAAAATCAGCCGGACGAGATTATCAACACGTCTATTCGCAAAAAATTATAACAAAAAATTTGCAGATCGATTGATGGTAACGAATATCCATGGTAATTAATAATATGTGGCCTTTTTGGGATGTGATTTTGATGCTTAATCAGTTTTATTAATATTTTTAATGATGAAAATGATTTTTTTTTTAATTTTGGGCCTTGTCGTTTTAAAGGCCTTTTCTTGAACTTCAATTTTATGATATGCAAAAAAAAAAATTTTTTTGTTGTCCCAATACTTAGTTGAATGAGTGTGACAAGATTTTGAAAAAAAAAAACATAATTAAACATTTTCGCTTTTTCACACAACTAAACAATTTTTAATAATTTTTTACGATGCATCATTTTATAGTACGTCAAGAAACCTTCAATTTCATGTTTTATTATAATTTAATTATTGCAGTTAATTCCTTTAAAATTTACACACAAAATAATTTTTTCATCCGAGTAAAAATTCAGTGTATTTAATCTCCGTGGCCTTGTTATCTTTGTACCATATTAATATTTTTTAGTCTAACCACCGCCAAAAGAAAGGTATTTAATCATACTTGAACCTAATATAATTTGGATGACATTGAATTACATTGACTATACTAAAATTAAGAAATAGTCGATTTTGTAATCTCCGTGGCCTGTAATCTCCGTTTTAATTTTTTTTTACATATATTCTAGATAAATATCATTCCTTATAGTATTGGTACCGTTAAAGCTCCAAGAAAGTTATGTGTCGTTATTTAAAAATATTTTTTTGACTCTTTCATGCTTTTAAACAAAATCATTTCGTAAACAAACAACTTTTTTATTAATTATCCTATTAAATTTATTTGCTTTCCACAAAATTTCAACTGTTTACTGTTACTATTTATTTTGTGGATTATTGTTATTTTATGCACGAAAAGAACATTTTTAATACATTCGAAATTTTTAATTTTAATTTTTATCGAAAAGTACTCGTAAAATGAAAAATATTTGAAATTATTTTTGCGCAACTCGAAGAACTCCTTTTCTACTTGTTTACTATAGATTTAGAAACTAAAACCCAAGAAAAACTGAAAAAAATTTTTTTTTTGAAACGATCAATAAAAAATGTCAATTTTTAAAAAATGACCCATATAATTATGGTATAAAAATTTATTGAGAAAAGAAAACTCTTTCCTTAATCGAAGTAAGTTTTCACGGTCATCTAAGTTTCCTGTAAGCTTAGAACGCTTAAAGGCTTTATTTTTTGCATTTTTCAGGTTTTTAAGCGTTTTATTACACCACGGAAGCTTTAAAGATTTTTACTTACGATATAGGTACTCGTACTATAGGGCAAGTTCTGCATTTGGAAAAAAATCGAACTCGAGATTTTGATCAAAGTTGACATTACGATGATAGCGAAGACGAAAAAAGTGGGTCCGGCAATTCCGTCTATCGGTCTGTATGTCTGTATGTCTGTACCTCAAACTACAGCCTAAGCTACCGGAGGTATTTTCTTCAAACTCGGTAGTTAAGGGTCTTCGGTGATTCCCTAGAAGAAAAATTGAAATTTTTTTTTAGCTCCAAAACTAACGGTACCCCCCATACACCCGTAATGCATAATCTTATTTATCTCGAAAACGGTTTTAACAATTTTGATAAAAAAAATTAGGTGTGATATTATGGACATGGACTATATTTTAGTAGAAAAAAAATTTGGGGGGAAATGTTATTAGGGGTACCTGTCATAGAACGGTTTTTTTGATTTTCGAATTTCTCACCAACGGCTCTAACGATCTTAAGCAAAATTTTTATGCAGGAGCTGCTTTGCATTTAAAAAAAATATACACTAAAAAATTTTTCGAAAAAATAGTTTTTGGATTTTTAAAAAAATAATACATTTTATTTTTGAAAATTCAATATCTTGAAAACCGATAAACGATTAAATTTTTAAAATACGTTTTAAAATGTTTTGTTTTTTAATTACTAAAAATTTGCATATCAATATTTTTTATAAAAATTTTAATGAAAATTCAGTACACAAAAAACATGTTTCAGTGTGTCTGTGTGTCTGTACCTCTCACTACAGCCTAAACCACTGGACCTATTTCTTTCAATAGTTAAGGATCTTCGGTGATTCCCTAGAGGAGAAATTGAATTTTTTTTTTTTAGCTCCAAAACTAACGTTACCCCCATACACCCATAATGCATAATCTTATTTATCTCGAAAACGGCTCTAACGATTTTGATAAAAGAAATTAATTGTGATAGAATGGACATGGTCAAAAGAAATTTGGGGCAAAATGTTATTAACGGTACTTGTCATAGAATCGTTTTTTTGATTTTCGACTTTCTCATTAACAGCTCTAAGGATCTTAACCAAAATTTTTCGACAGGAGCCCCTTTAAGTTTAAAATACTCATACAATATAAAAATATTTTTCGAAAAAAAAATTTTTTTTGAAAAATCAATATGTTCAAAACCTATGAACGATTATTTCCTAAGTTTAAATTAAATTATTTATATCAATAGTTTTTGAAAAATTCGCATGCAAACTCAAAATTTTGTTAGAAAAAATGAAAAAAAAAAAGTTTAGGCCAATTTTTTTTCAAAATTGTGAAATGAATTGCTTAATTGGCTGTTTTGGTCAATGCTACTATTAATTCTAAATCGAACACAAAAAACCGAATGGTTTTATGCCTTCTAGTTTTTGAGAAAATTACTAAAACTACTTTTTATGAAATTTTTGATTTTTAGTATATACATACCTACGGTGATTTCATTTTAAGAATTAATGTTAATGTGGTTCATTTGTAAGTAAAGTACAGCAAATCATTTAGCGTTACCAAGAATGCACCAGGAGGAGGTAGTATTGCGTGGCATTCCGCGTCTCAGTCAGTCAGTTTGTGAGTAAGTCAGGTGTTAATTAAAAATAGTCAAGTCAATTTTTCAATGTTCAATGTATTAAAACAGTGTTTACAGACATTTTGATCACAAAAGAGATAATTATAGCAAGCACCTCCCGCACCTAGCCAATATTGAGGCCCATGGAAAAATGTGCCGATAGATGGGTTTATTGTATTCTTACAATTTTTGTCACCTTTTTTTAGAACTTTTTTCGGAGCACCGCCACATTCAACCGAACTTGAAATTTTTATATTTTTCTACCTTTATCGGTAAGTTGCAACACAGTGGGGGAGTTGACGTTTTAATTGGAATTAGACCAATTTCTTCTAAGAACGCAATGCTTTTGAAATATTTTTTTTGAAATATTGAAAAGTTATTTAATTTAGGATGAACTAGTGGATGCTTAGTCCGCCATTCTTTATTCAAAGAAAAAAATACTTCTCTCTTACAAAGGTTGAATAACGAATGACTTTGGTAAACAATAACCTGTACCACATTAGCATTAAGGATGTTAGACGCAAACAATAAACATACATATTAATTTGCTGCATTCGTACAGTAGTACCTAGGTAATGTGAATTTTTCATAATGTATTAAATTTTCATGTCAGAACTTTTTAAATGTGCAACTTTGGGCTGCGTATATGTATGTATGTATATATTTAGTTGAAATTGGATATAGGCCATAGGGTAAACTCTAAGTTTCTTTAAATCCAGATTCTGTAAATGCAAAAGAAACCTTGAATACACCCAACCTCGCACCTACCCCAAATCCTATAATGTGCCCAAGCAGGGTGGTTGCAGGGGGGCAGCATGACCCCACATACATACTTCACTGTTTAGTATACGCCGTAATAGAAAAGTATATAATAAAAAAGTAGTTTTAGTTATTTTCAATTTTTTTCAAAAACTAGATGACAAAATCATCTAGTTTTCAGTTTTTGATTAAGAATAAATTAGAGCAACGAATTTTAAGGAAAAAATAATAATATATAACTTTGCAGTTTTGAAAAATTAAACTTTAAACTTTTTTTTATGTTGTTTTTTTTTCTCAAAAGTTGAGTTTAAAACTCCTTTTTTTTTCAAAAACTGTGCATAAATTTCACTGGATTTAAAAATTATCTAATAGAACAGAGTATTGGCTTTAAAAACAGGTATAATACTTAATTGTAAGTATTACCGTTATTTTTTAATATTTTTGTTTCCATTTTAGTACCTTTTTTGTAAAATTGCCCCTCCTGCCCAAACGGAGGGAGATAGACCCCCCCTCCCATAGTAAAAAATGCTTGTATTGAACTGTTTTACAAAAAACCGTTATAATTTCTTGGCGCCTAAGTTATCGTACTCTTATTAGCCTTATTATCTCATTAAATCCATGGTTTATATTTATACACCCATATTAATAAAGATGGTTTAGTGGAGGTTTATCGTTCAGTCCTGGACTAAGTGCGAAATTTCATTAATAAAACAAATTTTCTGTTAAGTGACGTTTATTAACTATGATTAAGTTAAGCCACCGAAGTAGGTGGTTTAGCGAAGGAATAAGACATGGAAATGTCAAATTCGTTTTTTTTTTATCATCGTTATTTAGGTATGTCCAACAGTCTTTTTTTTTATTTGTGTTGGTGTCAACACATTTGTTTTCGATAATTGTGATTGCCTCCGTACACAATTCTCGAAGTATGTTCTAAAATAATCAATAAATGGGTTACTATATTAAAAAAAAAAACATACTTTGTCTTTTATGCTCCAATTCTCACTCCTTTTTCTTTTTTTTTTTTTTTGTGATATTGTTCATAATTGATTTTTCAATATAATTTACAAACCAAAAAACAATTAACATACACAATTAGACACAAGCAATTGACAATTAATTTAGGCAGACACAGTATATAAATATGAGATAGCTTACTTGTTGTAGTAGATTTTTCCAAAGGATTTTTGATAAACGTCGCTTAACTATTCCGCGAACATTTCATTTTTATTAATGTAAATATTTAAGCTAGGACTTAACTCCTATTCCATGGTTTAGTTAAACCGTGGAATATAGGTGGAATAAGCGTTTTTTATTAATATGGCTGATAAAATGTATCTTCAATTCCAAAGTACTTTTACATAAGAGCAAGAGCGATCCAGTCGTGCATTTTATTTCTTCTTAGATACTGGCACAAATCGTTTTATACCATCAAAAATAATTTTTTTAAAAGTGTCATAAACGACTTCTAGTGAACCACCCTCAAATAACTCATTCCAATTAAAATGTCTGTAGAAACTATCTAATGCAGTGAAATCGGCCTTTGGAAAGTTAAAACTTTTCTTTTGATTATGCAGAACTGATGCAAAAGAATAACAATCAAAAACTAAACATAAGGCCTTATGGTGTATTGAATTGTTAACATATGCAAAATCTGCCAATTCTAAATGATAGGTACCTCAAATAATTTCTGATGAATATTAAATCTAGTATTCTACATAAATCATTCCTGACATAATTTACTTGATTTAAATCTAAAGAAGTTAATGAATCAGCAATTAATGATTCAACATCTCTATTAACGTTAAGGGTAGGTCTACCTCAGAAGCAAACTCAAATCTCATGTAAAAACGTGTACATGTATTGGTGCACACATATGGCTCTCTTAGTTAAGAATTTTTGTGTTAAGAAAATAAATTTAGCTCGTCTCGTCTCTTCAGGATACCTCTTTTTTCGCATCACGCATAGAGATAGAGAAGGATGGAATAGAATATCAAAAAAAAATAACAGAAAACGGGAACAAGGCACGAGTGGCAGGCTGGCAAGCCGCACAGGCAGCGCACTAGCATTTGATTTTGAATTGACTCGGATTGCGCACAAGATAAATGAAAGTTTTTTTTCCTTTTGTATTTTGGGTAGAAAAAATAATTTTTCGTGAATCGTGATTGTTTGAGGTTTAGGAAAGGCAAATTGAGTTTTTTGCATTCAGCGCTCACAATTAGACACAATAATAGACGGTTTGTTTTCTGTTTTATTTTTGGTTGCAGGTGAATTGAAACTTTTCGCATTTAGGTAGATAGCGTTTTTATTCTTTGCGTATTTGGGTCGTTTTAAAAAAATTACATTTTTAGCGCTATAGCTTCTATTTTTTTTGTATTTCAATTTAAAGACTTGAAATTTGGTATGGAACTGTGTTTATATGTCAGCATTATAAGAACAAATTTGCAGATCGATTGATGGTAACGAATAGCCATGGTAATTAATAATGTGTAATCTCCGTGGCCTTTTTGGGATGTCATTTTGATGCTTAATCAGTTTTATTAATATTTTTAATGGTGAAAATTATTTTTTTTTTTAATTTTGGGCTTTGTCGTTTTAAAGGCCTTCTCTTAAACTTCAATTTTTTGATATGCAAAAATAAAAAATTTTTTTTGTTGTCCCAATACTTAGTTGAGTGAGTGTGACAAGATTTAAGAAAAAACATTATTAAACATTTTCGCTTTTTCACACAATTAAACAATTTTTAATAATTTTTTACGATGCATCATCTTATAGTACGTCAAAAAACCTTCAATTTCATGTTTTATTATAATTTAATTATTGCAGTTAATTCCTTTAAAATTTTCATACAAAATAATTGTTTCATCCAAGTAAAAATTCAGTGTAATCTCCGTGGCCTTGTTACCTTTGTACCATATTAATATTTTTTAGACTAACCACCGCCAAAAGAAAGGTATTTAATCATACTTGAACCTAATATAATTTGGATGACATTGAATTACATTGACTATATTAAAATTAAGAAATACTTAGTCGATTTTGTAATCTCCGTGGCCTGTAATCTCTGTGGCCATTTTCGTATTTGTTTTTAAATATGTTCTTTTAGTTTATAATAGCTCATATTATTATTATTTTTTTTTATATTCTAGATAAATATACTGAATTTCATCATTCCTTACAGTATTGGTACCGTAAAAGTTCCAAGAAAGTATTGTGTCGTTATTTAAAAATATTTTTTTGACTCTTTCATGCTTTTAAACAAAATCATTTCGTAAACAAACAACTTTTTTATTAATTATCTTATTAAATTTAGTTGCTTTCCACAAAATTTCAACTATTTATTGTTACTATTTATTTTGTGGATTATTGTTATTTTATGCAAGAAAAGAACATTTTTAATACATTCGAAATTTTCCATTTTCATTTTTATCGAAAAATACTCGTAAAATAAAAAATATTTGAAATTATTTTTGCGCAACTCGGAGAACTCCTTTTCTACTTGTTTACTATAGATTTAGGAATTAAAACCCAAGAAAAACTGAAAAAAAAAAAATTTTTTTCAAACGATCAATAAAAAATGTCAATTTTTAAAAAATGACCCATTTATACAAGGTTAATCTGTTGGTTCTAGGACTTTTACTTTTCAGGATATTTTAAAAAATAAAGAAAAGGGAGCACAGATTTAGACATTAGGAACCCGGGGAATTTGCTCTGATATTCATAATTTATTTTTAATGTAGACAATTAATTTTAGGAAAAAGTTCACAATTCAAAAATTGCTCAACTAAAAAAATTATTAAATTTCCTAACCCAAGTAAATTAATACACTTTTAAAAATAATAATGGTAACTTTGTACCTATACCTATAAATGTTCTTTTGAGTCTTTTTCAAAGGGCTGTAACTTTGCGAAAAGTGGTCGTATTGGGATGAAACCAAAAGCGTTTTAAATATTTCTTTTTCTTGTTTCAGAGTTTCTAAAAATAAAAAAAATCCATAGTTAAACATTTTACATTTTTATTTTTTAAATAGCTTCATTGTCTTGAGATTATTTATGATTCAATAAAATTAATAAGTGCAAAAAAATATAGCCTCAGATTAAAAAGTGGTTCCGTCTTTGACCACTAATTTACATGTAAAAATTGACAACATAAAAGGTAAATTGGGCAGTTTTGAAAACATGAATAAATTCGTTATAGATAATGGATTCTTTGAAACAATTTATGGAGATACATAATTGATTTTTTACAATTGACCGCTCATTTAAGAAAAGTAGAAAAGTGTTTTTTAAACAAACAGATTATCAATTTTGAAATTGGTTGATCAAACCGTTCGTTTATTATCTATTGTTCCTGAATATTATGTACCTAATCATCAAAATAAAAACAATGATAACAATTTTCAAAGTTTTGCATTTGTAACATATCTAAGACTTGAAGTCCCTATCAGCGTTACCACTTCCGGAAAAAAATCGAAGGAGATTTGAAGAAAAAAGTGAAGTAAATTGGGAAAAATCGAAGTAGATTCTAAAATGACTTTTTACTTGCTTTTAGACAAATTTGAACTGGGAATTTTCATAAGTTGACATTACAACACAAAAGAGTAATGATTCCGTCTATCTGCAACTCTGTACCTCAATCTGCAGCCTAGAGGAGAAATTGAAATGGTTTGTTTTACTTTAGCTCGGTTCATTCCATACAGCCATTATGAAATATTATAATTATTTTGAAAACGGCTCTAATGCTTTTTTTTTAAATTATGTATAGATAACTGTACCAACAATGCAGTCCACACTTTGGTAAAAAATAAATGTTATTATCGGTACCTGTCATAGAACCTTCTTTTTATTTTCTACTTTTTCATTTGCGACTCTTCGATTTCGATCAAAATTTTTACATCGCAGATTCTTTGATTTTGAAATAATATTGTATACGACAAATGCTTTCCTTAAATGTATACTTTTAAATGCTAAAAATGTCAATACATTTCTTTTAATTTTAAAGAAAATTGTGTACAAAAATTTAATTTAATTTAATTAATAAAACATTCTTTTATAAAAAATAACATTAAAATTACTATATTTAAATATAGTTTAATTTTAAATTAAAAACACATATGCAAGCGAAATTTTTATACATAGGATTCGTGTACACATCAGTGTGTTGAGTTCCTATGCTTTTAAACTTACTTACTTGTGTATTTTTATTGTTTTGATATTCTTTTTTTTTTTGTAATTCGATGAATCTCTTCTTCGTTGGATTAGAAATTACCTTTCGTACCGTTTACTAAAAGTAGTTTTGGACGGTTTCAAATCTGATATTGGGCATTCAATCCCTAGAATCACGACGTATTTATTTCGGTGTAATGCTTGTCAGAGATTTAATAAATTATAAAATCAATTGCCCTTACTTGCTTTCGTTGATTGGCTTTCATGTTCCTTGTCGTGAATTACGTAATAATCGTTTATTTTGTGTACACTTTCATAGGGTCAATTATGGAATCAATGAACCCTTAACTCGCTGTTTAAGACAAGCTAATTCTGTTTGTAATGCTATTGATTTTAATTTATATTTACGTAGGGACGGGACTGTTTTAACAAAAAATTGTTATTAATAATAAACTTCGGTGGTTAATGTTAATTGTACATTCTATTTCTGTTTTGTGTAATTTATTATTATTTATATAAATTTAATATTGTTCTAAGTAGTCTTTAAGAGCTGTGTCTCTGCTTGATGAATAAATAAATAAATAAACAAATAAATAAATGCTGGTGTGCCCCAGGGGTCCGTTTTGTCTCCGACAGTTTATGTCTATAACTGTTGCTCCGCTTAATTGTTTTGCTGACGACAGTAACCTCAGCTTTTCATATTCGTTTTTAGATTCACATCCTTGTCCTTCGGATGTGGACTACCAACGGCAGCGTATGATAAGCTCATTAAATTCTGATCTTGATAGCATTGTCCAATGGGGAATCAAAAAACGTATAGAATTTAAAGCTTCGAAAACGCAATGCTGTTTGGCACTTGCATTGAGGAAACTGAACAACTCTCTGTGCTCGGTATGTGCATTACAGACCACCTTGTATGGAATGATCACATATTCGACGTGGCCAAAAACGCTGCCAAGTGTTTAGGTTTCCTTCGACGTTGCAAGAAATTTTTTACACCTACTAATCTGGCTGTAATCTATAAGGCCTATATGCGTCCAAAGCTCGAGTGCAATTCCCACTAGACAGGTGCTCTAAAAACCCTCTTTAGTCTCTTGTACAGAATTAAAAAGAGAGCTCTAAAAATTATAGGCGACCGTTGTCTAACTGAAACATTTGAATCTCTCGAGCACCGCAGCAATTTTTATAAACAGTGCTCTAGTGAAGTAGCCAGTTGCGTTCTCCCCCTCAAACAATTCAACCGTAATACCCGTACTTCTAGGACTGCTCATCATTTTCGCCCAATTTTGGACGTACTGTCAAGTACAGTGATTCTTTATTTAGCCGCACTATAGGAATCTGGAATGCTTTACACGGCTCAATATTTCCCACTCATTGTAATGTGCAGACATTAAAAACCAATGTGTATCGGTATTTCCTTTCTCATCCTATCCTACTTTCCTAATTTCTTGCACTGTGTTTAACATTTTAATTTTATTCATAACCCCTTGACCTTGAGTGCGCGTTTAATATAAAAAAAAACTACCTAGAGTGAAATAGAGAAAAAGAAGTAGATTTGGACTTTTTTTTGTAAAATTGAAGTAGGTTGAAACAGAGATTTTTAAAATGAGGTAGATTTCAGTATTTGGCTGATGGTAAGAAGTAAGAAGTAGATTTTAAATATTTTGAAAAAAAAACTATATCTACTATAATTGAAGTAAAATGGTGCCACTGGTTCCCATTAGCTGAAACAAATTTTGTAGAAAAAGTTTGTCAATTTTATTTCCAATAACATCATTATATTTTAATTTTACTTTGTATACTAGTATACTAATTTTAAGCTTCTATTTTATTAAGCAAAAACTTAAAATGCGTTTTATATAAAAACTGATCTTATTAAAAAACAAAAAAACGACAACTCTTCCTTTGTAAAACCAACAAAAATACATAAAAGAAGCGCACTTCCCATATTCTTTCTACATACTTTCACCATTCTTCTACCAGTAGAATACGTCACCACCGAAAACAAAAAGTGATCGAATTTTCCTTCTTAACTTATTTATATAAATATATGTACATAGATATTTAGATTAATAGATACCTGCATAATATTGTACATAATATTTTGGCGCCATCCACTTGCCATATCCCTTAGTTGTTGCGTATTCGCTTTCAGTGAAATGCAATTTGCGTTCATTCACAGGATTAACATGTACTAATCTAATATATTTTTGATACATCCATTACCTACCTACGCAAAATTAAATCAAAACAATCCTTACGATACCAAATCAATACAAGGCGTTGCACCTCTGCATTACCTATGAACCTACCTATCGGAAAAAAACAACACAAAATCTATTGTAGATACTTATATGCATACATATGTATCTTATTCTATACACAACATCGCAGATTTCCTTTCTTCCATCATGTACACACCCTTTGGCAAAAAAAAAAATGAAGATCACTATGCA
Source organism: Chrysotoxum bicinctum (assembly GCA_911387755.1). Lineage (NCBI taxonomy): Eukaryota > Metazoa > Arthropoda > Insecta > Diptera > Syrphidae > Chrysotoxum > Chrysotoxum bicinctum. The sequence continues at coordinate 120,219,034 of OU426987.1, forward strand.
TCGCAATTTATTACTATGTGTGTACCTAAAATGGCTTTCCATAGAAGAAACAAAAAAAAAAACCAGTAGAATGATGATAGATCGCAAATAAAAAAATACAAAAAAACAAAATTTATGACAGCGAATGTGTGATAACCTACTTATATTCTTTTTTATTCATACACAAAGAACATTTTTCCACCCTACCTCCGAAAATGTGGAATGGTCATTGCATCATATACCTACCTACTAAAAACAATCATTTCTCACACGTTTTTTTTTATTTTTTCTGTTCTTGTAATACGACATACGAGATGCAAGACAAGTCATAAACAAGAATAAAAAACTAAATGAGCCCAGATAAAAAAAAAGAATCAAGAGAGCGGATGGGCGGACAAAATTCTTTTGCACAGAGAATACGAAACCTTCTCTTTCAAAGCGCTGATATTGCAGTGGCATTCTTGTGAACTGAAAACTTACTTGTGTGCGTGTGCAAAGGAACTTTTTGTTAAAAAATGCAAAATAGACCTCTTTTATAAAAATAAAATTAAATAAATATTGAGTGAAAAAAGTATTTTGTATTTTTGAATTTAGTAAATAAAATATCAAACAAAAATAAAAAAAATATGTGAGAACTGTATTGTCAATACTTTTCTTGCAAATGCATTACAAATACTGTCATGTTGAATTGCATTTTTTTGAACTTTAGATGAGTTTTATTAAATTTTTAAGAACGATACGCTGTTCAGGGAATATAAATCTTTGATTAAAAAATTATTTCCAAAAATTAAAAAATATAACTCTCAATTTCCCAGGGTAGAGAACAAAATATTTGTAAAAAAATGTATATTTTTTGACTTTTGTTAGTAAAAAGTTACTGTAAAAATAAAAAAACAAATAAAAAAAAAATTAACGTAATTGCACATACTTATTGGCTTTGTACAAGAGTGAATTTTACTTCGTTATCTCTTATACTTATGAAGTTTTATCCAGTAGAGCATTCATACCACTATGCGAATTTCCTTCGTTTTTCATAGTTTTATATATTTTTTTTTGAATAAATAATAAAACAGAATAAAAAAAGAAGAACGATACGTGATTTGGGAATATGTTGTTTCTATAAAAAAAATATAAAAAAAATAAAAAAGTAATATTTTCGGAATTTCCCTATCATTTGAATAAGGACCTTACTAAAATGTATGATTTTTCCACTTGTGTGGCAGTTTCTGGGCACACAATTTTTTTATATTTTTTTCAAAACTGCAAAAGTATTTTGAATAACATTTTTCTAATCGATGACCGTTTATTTCATTGAAATATTCGTAAAATTGTGAAAGTTATACAGCTTAGCGCAAAAGTCTAACCTATTTTTTCAATGGACACCTACCCTTAAAAGGAACCAATACGTAATCATCATCAACACAACTCCAGGCAACGTCACCAATATGTTGAAGTCGCCGAATATAAATGGAAACTGATTAGTTGTTGATTCACTCACTAAAGAAACTATATTAGAAATATGGTTAGAATAAGTTTCAAAATCACTTCTAGGACGAATATAACTAACTACGAAAAATAAATCCATAAAAATTGAAGAATTACTATTATAACTTATATTGACGCAAAGTTGTTCGAGGTCATCTGGATCGTTCTTTAAATTACAGCGCTTACTGTACAAAGATGACTTTAGAGCAAGTAAGACTCCTCCACCCAAATTCATTCCAAAAAACACAGATCTATCTTTACGATAAACAAAAAAGGATGAATCAAATAGCTTAGAAGATGAAATGTCTGAGTTGAGCCAAGTTTCAACAAGAACGATAACATCATACTCATGCAAAGAAGACGATGAAAAAAAATCCTTAGTTTTGGTTCGTAGACCACCCACATTTTGGAAATAAACACGTAGTTCTGATAAATGAGCCGATGAATCTCCTACACTTTCTGTATCTCCTTTTGTCTGTTGTCGTTTTTTGACGAGTTGACGAATTTTTTTATTTGAACACCAATAGGCCAGAACGAAGAATCAAACGCAGTAGAAAACGAATTATAAGGTAACCCCATTTTAAAATTAACGTAACGAAGAGTTGACACATCAACACCTTTTTTTTATTAAACAGGAACATTTGAGAAGGTTTTGCGGGATGTTCAACTTTCTCGCGGCAAAATCAATGACATTATCAGCTGTTAAGCTCTTGTCCAAATGAGAGACGCTAGCGGCATTTGCAGAGGCGGCGTAAGGCGTTGGCGGTGTGGGCCACCGCCCACGGCCTCGCGGTGCAAAGGGCCTCGCGCCTCACAGCCGAAAATAAATTTGAAAAAGTATGGAAAATCCAAAAGTACACGCCACAAGGTTTTTCTTATAATAATTGGAATTAATTCTCAACTTAAAGATATTCCACCATTCGGCGCACGAAATGAATGTCAATGAAATAATCAATATTTCTGACAAACTACTTATATTATGTTATATTAATTAAATACAAAATTTCATCTCTGCCGTTTCTGATCATTCGTTTATATTTTAGTCTGGCAACATAAGTTGGCATTATAATAGAGCTTCCAAATTTTTCGTATACCTACTCATTATTTTTATTTTATGGGTTGCATTTTAAAAGCAAGAAACAAACAAAAAATACTTACATATCCGTATCCAAAAAAAAAAATTAAATTCGCAGATGGTTTAGGTACCTACCACGACCACCTATAGGTACCCTATATGATTATTAGATATATTATATATAATTATGATTTGCCAAAAGATTTTAAAAATAAAAGAGTAGCCAAAAAGAAAAGGATGTTTGATTATGAACGTAGCGATCAACCTACAAAGTCTGCTAAAAGCCGGTATCAAACAGATTTTTTTAATACCATGATTGATTCTGTGTTAAGTAACATAGAATCGAAATTTATGTCTTTAAATCAACATTTTGAAAACTTTGGTTTTCTCTGTGACTTAAACAAGTTAAAAAACATTTCAAAAGAGCAAATATTGATAAACTGTCAGGATTTACACACAGTCCTGGAAGAAGGTGAGAGCAGTGACTTCCAACCATATGAGTTGTATGAGGAGTTACAAAATATGAACCCAAATTTACCGAACTCTATTAAAAACGTAAAAGATCTGCTCCAATTTATCATAGAAAACGATTTGAAAGAAATTTACTTACATAAATGTTTACATTGTCATTAGAATTCTGTTAACAATACCTATAAGTACTGCTTCCGCTGAAAGGAGATTTTCAAAATTGAAACTAATAAAAAATTATTTAAGAAATACTATGGGTCAAGAAAAACTTTCATCTTTGGTAGTTTTATCTATTAAAGCAAATATAGCATCTAAAATAAATTACGAACCAATAATTAGGGAGTTCAGTAAAACCAGAAGTAGAAAGTTTCTGTTTATTTTTTTCTTTTTTTATTCATTTTTGTTTAATATTCCAAAGAAGTATGAGTATAAATTTAGGTTTGTTTCTTAATAAATAAAAAAACTGTTTAATTAAGTGATTTTTTAATTTATATTGCCTTTTAAGGTGCGTCCAGACCAAAGAAACATTTTTGAAACATTTCAGAAACATTTAAGAAACATTTCAGAAACATTTAAAAACATTTCAGAAACAGAGAAACATTTATGGAATGTTTCTTAAATGTTTCTGAAATGTTTCAAAAATGTTTCTTTGGCCTGGACGCTCGCGAAACATTTCTGAAAATTTCCCGAATGGGAAACTTTATTTGTTTCCCAAGAATTTACATAATTATGTAGAAAGTGCGTGAGTAATTATTAATACAAATATAAAATGTCACGAAAAGTGTGGAGCAACGAGAATGTTATCCAATTCATAAAAATTTATGAAATAAAAAAAGTTTTGTGGGATCAACTTGTCGAAAATTTCAAAAATAAAATCAAAAAAAGCCGATGAAATATATGAAATTTGCGAAAATATAAATTGTGATAAAGATAAAGTAGAAAAAAAAATTCATGCGCTTAAAGTGCAACACAGGCGAGAAAAATAAAATGCACGACTGGGTCGCACGAACTTGCTCCTATGTAAAAGACTAAGAATTTCAAAAATGAATGTTATTAGAGAAACTGTTCATAAGCATAAAATTCATTTTTTAAATGACTAAAAAAAACTTCTTTAGTAGTTAAAGGTAAGAATAGGATGCCATGTGATTCAAGCAAATATAGATTTATGCAAGAACAAAAATTATAAGTCTTTGTAGTGGTTTCTTAAAAAATAAGGTTTTATATAAGAAAATTTTAAAACATTTTTAAGAAAAAATGTTGGTACGCCAATTTGAAGTTTTTATTATTGTATGAATAAAAATTAAATTTACAAAAAAAGTATTGAGCCGTTTTCGAGACATTGAATTTTCAAAAAACAAAAAATTGATTTTTTTTTTTTCAAAATTCAAAAAAATATTTTTCTTAAAGTTTTGAAATGCAATGTTTTTTAAACTTTTTAGAAGCTTCCCTCTACGAAATTTCATTAAAATCCGTTGTGCTAATAATGAGAAATTCAAAATTTCAAAAAATCGTTCTATGGTAGGTACAGTCAGTAATATCTTGTTTTCAAATTTTTTTTATTAAATTACAGATCTTAAAAAATAATAGAAAGAAAAAAAATTTAAGCAAAATTCTCGGAACCGTTTTCGAGAAAAATACGATTTTCGAAAACCATTTTTTAACATATGTATGGAAGGTACCGTTATTTGTAGGTAAAATTAATTTATTTTTCTTATATCTTGTAGATTATTTTTCCAAACTTTTATTTATCAAGTTTTGAAAAAATCGAGCTAGGGGTTTTCGAAATATTGAGTTTTCAAAAAAAAATTTTGAAAGTTTTTTTAAAAATCCAAAAAAATTGTTTTGGAAAATTTGAATACACAATAATATTCAAACTGCTGGGAAGCTTTAGCATAAAAAAACTGATCAAAATCGGTAGTACCGTTTTTGAGAAAATCAAAAACAAAAAAAATGGTCCCAAGGGGGGTACCAAAACTATTCATTTTTTTGAAAATTTTTTTCGACCATTAACTAGGTTTAACTAAATTAAATTTTTTGAATTTTTTTTAAGAAAATCGCAGGGACAGTTTTTGAGAAAAAAAAAATATTTATAAAATTTAGGAAAAAAATCGTATGGCAGGTACCGTTATTTTTGGTCATAAAAAATCAAATCAAAAAACATCCGGGGGTAAAAAATCAAAACCCATATCTACCAAGTTTGAAGAAAATCGGCCGAGCCGTTTAGCTGTAATCGAACAGACAGACAGACAGACAGACAGACAGACAGACAGACAGACAGACAGACAGAATTGCCAGACCCACTTTTTTCGTCTTCGCTATCATCGTAATGTCAACTTTGATCAAAATCTCGAGTTCGATTTTTTTTACGAATACATAACTTGCCTTATAGTACCTATAAGTCGCAAGTAAAAATTACAGAGAACTCAATATGGAAACAATGGGAAACAAAGAAACATTTCATAAATGTTTCTCAAAGCGTCCACACCAAAGAAACAAATCAGAAACATTTCTGAAATGTTTCTGCAATGTTTCTGAAATGTTTTTTAAACAAATGGGAAACATTTCAGAAACGTTTTTTAAACAATGTTTCCTGAAATGTTTCTTTGGTGTGGACACACCTTTACATGCACCATCAGAGGGCCTCGCGAAATGTATCTTTCCCACATTAAGTTCAGGTCTTGCGCCGCCACTGGGCATTTGCATCTGTGCCAAACGTTACCTTAGAGGAGCGATGACCCCTTCTTCTTTGCCCTCGTTCATTAGAAGTGTTGTTATTCTCCAAATCAACTGTCTCACCACAGTCGTCATCGCCAACAAGCACTTCACCAACAGTATTTACAGGCAGCAGAGTGATTGACATTCTTTGCTCACATTGGTTTTTGTTGTTGTTGTTTTCTGCCAAGTCCATATCAGCTAATTGCACTTGACCATGCCCGGCTGATGTAGAAGCAGGTTGGTCTGAGACATTTGTTGTTTCATTTGCTCCCAAAGATAACTTTAACGGCTTTGATAGAGAAGTGACGTCATCACTCACCGATCCAGTCAATAAAGTTGTTGTTGTTTGTTCTGTTTCTTCTGTTTTATTAATTTGGTTGTTGTTTATTGTTTTTTCTTGTTTTTTTGCTTTTTTATATGAATTAGTTTTTTTGTCACTAATATTATAAGAAAGATCAGAATCAATTCATAACTTTAATTTAAAATCGGCAACGTCATTAACCAGCTTAGAAAGCATTGAGAAGAAAAAATCATCAATAGCAACACAATTGTCACATCTCCACTGCAAATAGTGGTCGGCAGTCAATGCATTTATGGAATTTTCAGACACCAAAATGCAATTTTTATGAAACTTTTGATTACAAATGCCACTGCATAAAATAAATCTGTCACGCACAATTCTAATATTGCAATAAGGTTTCCCACATTTAGTAGAATCAGTAATTTTTACAATAATAACTAAGGAAACAGATAACAAAATTAATCCGAAATAGAACTTGTATTGAACGCAGATGCTGCCATCTGCAACGATAATTTTGCGTTAGGATTATCACTTATTACTCTAAAAACATATTTCTTTAGTCAAAATCTTAAACGCGGGCCAATTTGTTCCAAAATACAAAAAAAAAACACAAACCAAAAAAAAAAAACTTTTTTCGTAGTGTAGAATTAACCACTATTCAAAGGTTTATCGAGGCTCATAGTCTTAATTTCAACCACGTATACCTATAATAATTAATAAAAATAAATAATAAAAAATACCAATTTCATATTTAATATTTATAATATTAAAAAAATCTGCAGCACTTTACAATTTAGTTCATATTACAATGTAACTATATCCCATTATTTACCAAAATTCAACTTTCGAATGAATTTTTAAAATAATTCAACAAAATTATTATAAACGCTTTAATATTTAGAATTGCATTACTATATCGTTAAAACATTACACTTCCTAATATATAATTTTTCTAATTTTTATTTTTGTTTGCCCACACTCCATGTAGAAAGCGGAGCCCCCTAACAGTTTTAGTGATAACTTACCTATGAGAATATTCAACTGGAATCTAATTAAATATTATCAGAGCATTCAACAATCTGCCAGTGTTATTCAAAACTTTTATTTCCCAACCCTTTGTCAAAAGAATTTGTGTGCGTAAATAAAATTTTATCTTAATGTAAGCAACTTCACATTTTATTTTTCAAATAATTATAAATTAAATAAAGAACACAATCCATATCTCCACTTTATTTGTTGTTTCTCTTTCTAGTCCAGTCAAAGCGTCATTTGACCTTGCGCGGAGAGGCATTGCCTATTTTTTTTTCATGGATCGATAGGTGCTTATGAGAAAAGCTTAAAACCAAATTTGCACCACATGACAACTTTTTTTACAAAAGTTATTGGTAAAAAATGTGTTTTGTGTCATTTTTTTGTCATTTGCGAATATCTCAGCTCCACTATCTCGTACAAACAAAAATTAAACATATATTTATTCCTAATAACATTATCTATTATGTTAAAAAAAAAAAAAAAAAAAAACAAAAAAGTTATAGTAAGTTAAAATAGTTTGTTATTGTTAAAAAATCACTTTTTCGTGATTATTAAGAAAAAAGCTCATTTAACGATGAAATTTTTATTTTTTATTATTTAAGTTCTTGTAATTCCCTACAATTTAAAAAAAAATCAACACTACGATGAACGAAAGCCGAGTAATAAATTATTGAACATAGGTAAGTCAGCACAGCCATGCAATTTTATGTTTTTATGTTTTAATTAATATCTCAGCTCCAGTATGTCGCAAAGTAAAAATAAAAAACTGTATTGCTAATAACAATATTTTCTATCAACTTGCATTTAATTTAATATGTTTAAGCAAACACATAAAAAGTTACCGTTGGTTTCAACGTTTTTTTTCTTGTTTTTAATACCTTTTTTTCATAGTTATTGAGGACGTACGAACGTACGCACGTACGAACGTACGCACGTACGAACGTACGCACGTACGAACGTACGTACACACACACACAGACATATCTCTAAAAGTCATTGATATAGCCTCTAGGGACCTTGAAACGTCGAGAAATGTCAAAAATTCCAATTTGACAAATCGGACCGATTACAATAACTCCCTATGGGAAGTTAAAAATAATTTGTTTTTTTCAGGCGGTATAATTCATTTAAGGTTCCGAACGTCCTGGAGCATTTGATCGCTCGAGATGAGTGTCAAAAGCTTTTTATGAACTAAAAATTTACATGTTTCAAGATTCAATTTTAATATGACTGTAAGAGAGAAATAGGCTATAAATAGAAACGCACTTTTCAGTGTGTCCATTTAGATATTCAGGTGGTATGAAGCCTCCTTTCCAAAAATCGATTTTCTCTTTAATACGATAAATTTTGAGATATACATTTCTAAGTATTTATGGTATTTATCTCAGGAAATGATTGAGCTTATTTGATACAAATCTTGAAATAAACACAAGATCTAAAATGGTAACAATTTTGAAAATAAATAGTTGTCGAGTTGTAATAATATCGTGAAAAATTAAGAAGTTGTTAATGACGTTGCGGAAAGAGAAGAAACAAGCAATAATACTTGAAATTAAAAAGCATCGAAAGAATATTGCGAACGCAAATAAACAAACAATTGTCGATGCCATTGAAAATATTTAAGTATTTAATCAATAAAATGTTAAAAACTGTAGGCATACGTTTTACAATAAATTACTAAAATAATGCTTATTTCTAAACTAAAGATCTAGTTTTTTTTTCGGTTTGTCTTTTTTGTATTTTAGAACAAATTGGCCCGCGTTTAAGATTTTGACTAAAGAAATATGTTTTTGAAATAATAAGTGATAATCTTAACGCAAAATTATCTTCAAGATTTTTGGCGCCTATTTTTTCTAAGCCCTCATTTCTTTGATGTTACCATAAGAAATTGTACAAAATGTATTCCAAAAATACATTTCCAAACATTTTCTGAAAATTTCACGCCTCTAACTTTAAAACTCGAAAAGTTATTCAATTTTGTTGGGAAGTAATCCGATTTTTAAGCAAAAAAAATGAAAAACCGCTGGTAGCACTATCTAAAACTTGTCCGATTTTGATAAAATCTTGGGGAATTTTTTTTTCCGAGTTAAGCTTTAATATTTTGGGGTACTCGTATGTATTCCTCCTTCAAACTCGTTGAATATTAAAGTGGATACAAAAGCACGTGGTCAATTAATGACCCATTTTGAATGGGGAAAAAAACAAATTATCTCGTTTGAAAGATGCCGTTATGTATACATTAGTATAGTAATAGTACTATAGAAACTATATTCCAGTATAAAACTCCGACAGAAAAATTGAATATGATCATAGCACAGATAATAATTACACAGGTCTACAAAAAAAAAAAATGTTTGGTGCCTTGAGTTTTGCAGCTGATTTTATTTATACTTCTAACGCTGATTTCAAAACTGAAAACCATTTTTCCCTAGCAGCTCTAGTGTTTGAGTTACAGAAATATTCAATTTACGCTAATTTAAAAAATTCATATGCAAGAAATTCATATGAAACAATGTTCGAAGGGGAATTATTAGCCCCTCTACCTGTCATAGAAGGGTAATTATTACCCCCTCTACCTGCCATAGAAAGATAATTATATAATTAAAATAATAGAACCTAAATTTTGCTATATAAGATAACTGTGTTGCCGACCTGGACACAGTTTGTTTTTAATAGTAAAAGGGTAAAGTTGGTTGTAAAGAGATAAGTAAATTGTTTTCGAAAATTAGTTTCGGTATATTTGAATGTTGAACAATAAATTGTTTGGTTGTAAAAAAGTGAAGTGTTTTATTTACGAAATAAATAAGTGGAAGTTTTAAACAAAGTGAATAAGTTTTATTTATTACGAACCCTTGGTAAAACATTACAATACTTTAAGGCTCGTATTCACCGAGCGCTCCTAAACGGCTCTTAACTTTACGAGGCTCTTAACTTGAAATTTCTGTGTGGTATTCACCAACCAGAAACTCATCAAAGTCCAGCGGTCAGCAGGTATGTGCATCACAGGAGCACTTCGCTCAACACCAACCGCAGCCCTAGAAGTGCTTTTAAACCTAACACCTCTTGACATCTTCTCCAAAATGGTGGCAGCCAACTCATGCGTAAGGCTTAGAGCCACCTTTCAATGGATCAGTAACAATACTGGTCATACTACCATCTTAGACAATTTCAGATCTATCCCAGATCGCTTAGACAATACCACCCCAAAAATGGTATTTGATAACAGCTTCCTTGTTTCCATCCCTTCAAGATCGTCTTGGGAAGAAGATAGACTCCTGGAAGACAATGCGATACACTTCTATACAGACGTGTATAGAACAGTAACTACAGATCCTCTAAAAGATTCGTGAGTGTTACGGAGAAAAAGGACCCAACTTCTCTCAGTCCAAGAGACAGGGCCCTTTTAAAGAAACATAGAAAGTTGATAAAGAACTATGAAAGTCAGATGGCAAAGACTTCCACTGCACCCATAGCTTCCTCCAAACAACAGAAAGAAACGAAAACAGTCAGCGAAAGAGTAGTTGCTTCCACATCGAAGTCTATCCCTAAAAAGATAAACCGAGAACAGGACAACAATAACTCAACAGCTCGTACCGGCAAGGATACGAATAAGACTTCCCTCAAGAAACAGCAAACCATCGCTAAATCGAACCCGAAAGGGAACGACAAAGCAAAGGTAGGCAACTCTTCTGGGACAAAGTCAGTTTCGTCCAAGAGGGCAAGATCGGAGGAGACAGCCAAGGCCGATGGTTCTAAAAAGTTTAAGACCAACAGCTTTGACAACACCCCGATCGATCTTCAAGTGGCCATTATTAGTCGAGAGGATCCGGATGGGAAAATCACGGCCAAGAACTGGTTACTCGTGGAAAACGAAATCCTAAAAGCCATGATGGCGACATCCGAAGACGATAGTGCTGAGGACTATACCTTCGACGGAGCTGGTTGGCGGAAAGGAGTAAAAGTGGTTTGCTGTGGAGACCAGAAATCCTTGGAGTTCCTCACTCATACAATCGCCAAAATTGGTGAACTGTGGGAGGGTGCATCTCTCGGGGTTCTTCCTGTCACGGCTCTACCACTTCGTCAGCAGATTAAGATATGGATTCCTCCTCCTGCCACGCATGAGGACTCATCCATTATTAAACTGATGGCAAAACAAAATAAGGAGCTCCCCATATTGGAATGGAAGCTCTTGAATTCCAGAAAGAGTCTCAACGGGGAAGGAAAGGACCTTTTGTTCGCTATCGACAAAAAATCTGACCTCCTCCTGAAAGAAAAGGCAGACGTGGTGAGATATGGTCTCGGTACCGTAAGGGTAAAGAGGCATGAAGGCAAAGGGGAGTCAAAAGCTGCTGGTGGTGCAAAGTAATTTGCAGCACGCTAAAGCAGCAACGCACGACCTAATGCTCTACATGTCTCAGGAGAACGTGGATGTGGCCTTAATTCAAGAACCTTGGATTTGTAAGAATCAGGTGCTAGGGTTGAGGTCAAAAAATTACAACCTTTTCCACTCCACGTCAGAAGGTGATATTAGAAGTTGTATTCTAGCCAAAAAATCGATTAATGCTTTCTTTTTATCTAGGTACAGCAACAGGGATAACGCGGCAATCAACGTTGAATCCAAGGAAGGCAACTTCGTCTTGGCGTCAACGTACATGCCGGGAGATGAAGAAAATCCTCCATCAAAAACGGTCCGCGATCTTGTGGATTACACCACAGCAAGAGGGACACCTTTGGTGATTGGATGCGACGCCAACGCCCATCATACACAATGGGGTGGCAAGGATATCAATAAAAGGGGTGAGTCAATTTTTGAATACATTCTCTGTTCTAATCTTATGTTATGTAATAGGGGCAATCACCCTACATTTCGTAACAAAATCAGGGAAGAAATTCTAGACCTCACTCTTATGAGTAATAATGATAAGATCTCTGTAGGGAATTGGAGAGTCTCTTCTGAGAAATCCTTTTCGGATCACTTAAGGATACTCTTCACCTTAGATAGGAGAATAAATGATATTAAACCTTTTAGGAACCCAACTAGGACGAATTGGACAAAGTATTCAAAATGGTTGATTGAACGAATCGATCCTCCAGAGGAAGAAACGCTTTCGGCAACCTCAATCATTGACGATACTGTTCAAAATCTTACTAGTAAAATGATAAAGGCATTTGAAAAACACTGCCCCATATCTCGTAACATTAAACCCACTAATCCACCATGGTGGAATAGCGATCTTAAGAAACGAAGAACAGGGGTCAGAAAACTTTTCAACAAAGCCAGACTGAGTAAATCGGAGGAAGATTGGAATTTATATAGATCCGAACTTAACTCATACACCAAAGAGTTAAGAAGGGCCAAAAAGGATTCATGGACAAGACACTGTGAATCCATTGAGAACACAAGTGAGGCTGCGAGACTTCGAAAGATCCTTGCACACAATCCCACGATTCCGGGATACATTAAGCATCCCGATGGATCATGGTCGAACTCGAGCCAAGAAACACTTGAACTCTTTATGGAAACGCATTTCCCGGGCTGTAAGAATCATCAAGGACCGGGTTTTACACAACCACACACCTTAGATATCTTACAATCAGAACCAGAATTGGAACAGGTTATCACAGAGCAGAAGATTATGTGGGCAATAAACTCGTTCAAACCCTACAAATCAGCAGGACCAGATGAGATTATTCCGGCATTTCTTCAATATGCTCTACAGATAATCACCCCATGGCTTAGGGTAATCTTCAAAAGTTGTATCAAATGGAGATACGTCCCTATCAGTTGGAGGAGAGTTAAAGTAGTCTTTATTCCAAAAGCTGGAAAACCGACACACTCGACTGCAAAAGATTACAGACCGATAAGTCTCTCTTCGTTTCTCCTCAAGACACTAGAGAGAATTATTGATCTGCATGTTAGGGACCTACTCAAACCAAGCAACCTGTGCAACTACCAACACGCTTACCTTAAAGGTAAGTCAGTGGAGACTGCGTTGCACGAGGTCGTCTCACAAATTGAGAAAAGTCTCGAGCACAAAGAATACACCATGGCAGCATTTTTGGACATCGAAGGAGCGTTTAACAACGTAAAAACGGAGTCCATTAAATCTGCTCTAGAAGAAGTTGGCGTTGAATCTGCTATTGTGGACTGGATTTATACCATGCTCAATGGCAGAATCATTAGCTCGCAACTTGGGGATAGCAAAGTAGAGAAATCGGTTACAAGAGGCACTCCACAAGGAGGAGTAATTTCACCTCTTCTCTGGGTCCTGGTTGTTAACAAAATTCTCACAAGATTTAAGAATCAGGGCATTAAAATAGTAGCCTATGCGGACGACATAGTAATTCTGATATCGGGTAAATATCTTACCACCATCAAGGATATTATGGAATCTTCACTTAAAGAACTATCTTCTTGGGCAGGACAAAACGGTCTCGGGGTTAACCCTTCCAAAACCGAACTAGTCCTGTTTACGAAGAAAAGGAAATTGGAGGATTTCACTCCTCCAAAACTCAACGACATTCCTCTGAAACTTTCCAACGAGGCTAAATATCTTGGAGTAATTCTTGATTCCAAGCTAACATGGAAACGGAACACAGAGGAAAGAATGAAAAGAGCACTATGCGCTCTCTACACATGCAAAAAAACCTTCGGTACACGGTGGGGCATGCGACCGCAGGTCATCCAGTGGATGTACACGGCGATAGTTCGTCCCATACTTACCTATGGGTCGATCGTGTGGTGGAAAGCAGCAGAAAAAAGTAGCTATCTCAAAAACCTGAATAAGGTACAGAGACTAGCCTGTTTAGGAATAACGGGGGCACAGGGTTCTACGCCACAGGCAGGCCTGGAAATTATATTAAATCTTCCAGTCCTGGACGAGCACATAAGATGCACAGCAGCCAAAAGCGCAATTCGGCTTAAAGAAATGAACTTTTGGAAGCACAGTAATTATGGTCATGGGTCAATACTGCATAGGTATGACACAGTGGCAGGGCTTAATGTGACGACTGACTACTTACCACCCAAAATAGATTTTAACAAACAATTCTCTACTACAATACCCCAAAGGCAGGGATGGGAATCCAACTCACTAATTAGTGAACAAGGTATCTCCTTCTACACCGATGGGTCAAAAATGGAAGAGGGAACAGGAGCTGGGGTGTTCTGTGAAGCTCTAAATATTAAAGAATCATTCAAACTCCCAGATGAGTGTAGTGTCTTTCAGGCTGAGATCTATGCTATTGAAAAGGCGGCAGAATTGGTACGCACGAAAGAATTGAACTCGTCTGAGATCACATTTTTCGTGGACAGCCAAGCTGCCATCAATGCCTTAGCTAGTGAGACTATAAGATCCAAGTCAGTAACAAAATGTCGAGACATGCTGAACAATATTTGTAGCACTAACCAAGTCAACCTCTGCTGGGTTCCCGGACATAGTAATATAGAAGGGAATGAAATAGCAGATGAACTGGCAAGGAAAGGATCACTATCAAATAAAAACAGCAGTAGCCATTTAAATTTAGAACCAAAAATCCCGATTGGAGTGATTAAAAGGAAAATAGACCTAATAACGAAAGAGCAAATCAACAACTCCTGGTCCTCCAGGGACGACTGTGTTATCTCTAGAAGTTTATGGCCTAGAATTAATGAAAAAGAAACTCGGTATATCTTATCGCTGAGTAAAAAGAACATCAGAATCCTGATAGGTGTACTAACGGGTCACTGCGCCATTGGCACAATGGCCACTAGAATGGGTGCATTTGCACCCGATTTCTGTAGGAGCTGCCAGGATGTCGAGGAGACTGAAACCATTAAACACTTGCTCTGTGACTGTCCGAACCTCCAAACAAATCGCCTTCGCTACTTCGGAAACAGGTTTGTTGGAGAACTAGACGATCTAACGCAGGTCTCAATGGCAAATATGAGAAAATTCATTGTAAGCTCAGGCTGGTTCGAAAATGAACCAGTCTACATAAGGAATTAGTTAGGAGCATCTCTGCTTTTATTAATAGGGGATCACAATGGACCAATAGGCCCCCGTGTACGCAACAGCCCTTGGGCTGTGCACACCCCTCCTAACCTAACCTAACCTAACCTCTATACAGACGGTTCAAAGACCGATCACGGCGTTGGAAGTGGTATCTATTCGAAACAACTGAATCTCAGTCTTTCATATAGACTTCCCAATCAATGTAGTGTGTTCCAGGCAGAAGTAATGGCGATTAAAGAGGCACTATCCTGGCTCAAAGAAAACGTTATATCATGCAAGGATATACGAATCTTCTCAGACAGCCAATCCGCTCTCAAATCTCTCGCGTCTGTCTCCACAAACTCTCTAATAGTCCACGATTGTCGAACATCTCTCATTGAGATGACAGAACAGTTCAATATTCACCTCATTTGGGTGCCGGGCCACAGAGACATTCCGGGAAATTGCAAAGCCGATGAGCTCGCCAAAAACGGAACACTTCTGCCTACTGTTAGACAAAAACATAACATAGGAACACCACTTGCTACATGCAAATATCTTCTCAAACAACATGCTCTAGAATCAACAAATGCTAGATGGTCACAGGGTACCACCTGCCTGGTAACCAAACAAATATGGCCAAGCATAGACCTTAAACGGTCAAAAGACTTGATCTCCCTGAGCAGACAAAATATAAGCTCTACAATCGGAGTTATAACAGGACACTGCCTCATAGGTAGACATGCTTTGAGGCTAGGAGTCTACACAAATGACTTGTGTAGAAGCTGCATGGACGAGGAGGAAGAGGAAACAGTCCAACACCTACTATGTACATGTCCAGCACTCTCCAATAGAAGGAATAACTATCTCGGTAATCCCTTCTTCGATAATACCAGTGAACTGGCAACGATCGACACAAAATGTCTATCTAACTTTATTAAAAGTACGAAATGGTTTGTTTAAATTCATAACCACTCCTAACTTTTAAGAGCGCTCGTAGATCTTCACTAATATTGCTTGGTGAATAGGTTTATGAGCTTCTTAAGTTATGAGCGCTCGGTGAATACCGGACTAAGTGATTAAGAGCTAATTTTCAAAAATGTCATCTAGCCGCAGAATCTGTGTAAATCATCCCGAGCAATTTTCTTATGTATGTGGTGAATACACGGCAAATCAGAACAGAAAATCCATTACTGAATTTGTGAAGAAAGAATACAGCTATAGTCTTGGAAAAGATTAAGTATCACGAACATGGGTGGGTCATATGTGTTGACTTGAAAATGGTTAACTTTCTCCTTGGACAGCAAGGTGGATACACAAAATATCCTTGCTTCTTGTGCCTTTGGGATAGCAGAGCTAAACACGATCACTGGGTAAAAAAAGACTGGCTTGAAAGAGAGAACATGGTTGTTGGAGGAAAAAATGTAATCCTGCCTCCACTTCATATAAAACTTGGCTTAATGAAGCAATTTTTTAAGGCTCTAGATAAGGATTCATCATGTTTTAAATTCATATCTACAAAGATGCAAGGATTAAGCATTGAAAAAATAAAAGCTGGCATATTCGATGGACCTCAAATCAGACGGTTAATAAAGGACACCAATTTTGTTGAATCTATGAATGAAAAAGAGCGAAAAGCGTGGACATCATTTGTGTCAGTTGTCGAAAACTTTCTAGGCAACAACAAGGCTTTAAATTATAAGGATTTAGTTCAGAACATGCTGACTGCTTTTCGTGAGCTTGGATGCAACATGAGCATCAAGGTGCATTACTTGCAAAACCATTTGGACCGGTTTCCTGAAAACCTGGGAGACTTGAGTGAAGAGCAAGGTGAACGATTTCACCAGGATATAAGGACAATGGAAGAACGATACCAGGGTAAGTGGGATACGCATATGATGGCAGATTACTGCTGGAATCTGCTAAGAGATTGTCCGAAAAAACCACATTGCAGATCAAGCAAAAAACGAAGCTTCTTGGGTTCCAGTACATCAAATCAGCAGTGAAAAATATATTGTATATGAAATGTACTCGCTAGTATCTTGTTAATAAAATTATTATTTTATTATTTTTTTTATATTTATATGTAAATATCACTAAATGAGCTTGGATTTTAAAAGAAAAAATGTTTTACTTTCTTCTTTTCCCAATTATTTTGGGTATTTCTAAGTGGTGTCAGGTTTGCAACACCCTACCCCATAACATGAAAACGGGAGCTGCTAGGCAAAAACCGATTACAGATTCGCTTTCAGGAGGTCAAATTTACTAAAGAACAGTTCAAAAAGTATCGGCACCAAAATGTGTGTATACCTGTGTTATATACAGATGTCGCAGGCCCATAGAAAAAGCTGACATATGAAAATGAAAATCTTCATTTGAAAGAGCTTTTAAAAAAGCTGTTTTCAATTTATTATTTTAAGATATGTGAGAAGTGCTTTTTCTCTTTAAAAAGTGTGCTCTCTGAATTCATGAATAAAACCTATTTCGTCTGTTGCTCTTGCGTATTCAACTCTGTATACTGTATCTGTATTCTTCGTTTTTTTTAATACCGCCAGACCATTTTTTTTCAATAGATTTGCTATGAACACAAGAGCACATTATTCATAGAAGAATCTTTGCAAGAAAAATGATATTTTGTGTTTATCTGGAAATCTAAGGCAATTTTGTTCATAAAAGGGACACTTATTTAGATATTTTGTTGCATTTATGTAGAAGCAAATTAGGAACTTATGTAGGTATGTTAAAGCCTTTGGATTGATTTGTGAAATAATATTATTCTCTATCTTTTTTAGGTAGGTATACCTATTTGTTCTTTGCAATTCCCATACAAAATATTCTAATTTCGTTGCTCAATTTTGTCTATCAGAGCCAAAAACAGATACAATATTGTTTGTTACTCCTAGTCCTAGTTCCTACATACGTAGATACACTATGTATATGTGCGTATTTTGTATTCAGGTTCATGAGGTTATGATGACACCTGCAGGCAGGAAGGTTGGTTTCATTTGATTTGGTGCGATCTTTTGATGATGGCGAGAATAGGGTGGTTGACTTTTTTGGGTTTGATAAAAATAAAAACAATCTGAAAAAAAATAATTAAATTAAAACTTCAATTTGAAATAGGGCGACAAAGAAGAAGAAAATAAAACCCTAAGAAATTGTGGATACAGATTTTTTTACGGGTTAGGTACCTATTTATTTTATACAAATAAAATTATCATTTTCCATAATTTTCGAAGTGTTTATGGGTATGATAGGTTGTATGTTTTCATGAAAAAACGCAACCAGAAGAATAAATGTAGGTACGAGAATACACATTGTACAGACGTATATAGGTAGTACATACAATTTTTTAAAAACAGGTATGCCCAGGAATTCATTTTTATTAAAAGGTGACAATTTTCCAGTTATCAATTAGATACAAACATACCTTTGTAGCAGAAGTTAATTTATAAATGTTACGAATTGTCAAACGAAACGATTTATAGGTAAATATCTACCTACCTACTACGATTTTCAAAATCATTTCATTTCAGCATAAATAAGAAAACGTAGTATATACATACGAAGGTACATATCTAAGAACGGTTTTTCTGTTTTCTAATTTTTTGTTTGTAAGTGAAAAAATAATGAAAGTTTTATTGAAGAAAAAATGAGTATTTTTTGAATAGGTATTTTCTGCTCTTAGCCTGTTCCATATGAAATGTCTGAAGCATTTAAATTTAAATTGCGTAGGTATTTGCTTAGTTCACCCACCCTTCATCCTATTTTACATTTATTATTTTTACAATCCATTTTTAGTTTTTCATACTGTTTAATTTTTCATGCATTCACTAGTTCTGTAGCTTCTTGTTTTTATATTAAGGTTTTAAATTTTTCTAACGTTCTTGGCATAAGTCCATTTACAAATTTCTGAGAGAAAAACAATTATCAAGAAGTTGACTGTATCAAGTCTGTGTGTACGGCATTCAAACCAATTTGAGAAATATTATTTTTTGTTTAAATAGGTATATTAATGCAAAATCTTAAGCATTTAAGTCATTTTAGTAAGTTATTAAGTTAAAAAGAGGATTTCGCTAACTTTAAACGTGGCGCGATGGATGTATGCTCGCCTGTCAACCTCATGATCACAGGTTCGATCCCTGCTGTCGTTTATGTCGCCTTAATTCCATTAAAACCTTATAAAAGTTGTCATCAATGGGTTGCTGGTTTGCCCATTGCATGTTGTTCAGGTATAACACTAACAACATGTGATTTAGAACATCGTGCCACACATCTTTCCTATCCTTCTTTCTCTTCCTTAACTTCACGCCCGCGCTGTGTTGAAACATTTAAAGGGTAGTTATAATCCCTTGAGCGCGTTGTAGATTATAAAAAAAAAAAAAAAATCTTACTATCTCTAAACATTTTACTTAAGTTAATATAACAAACTGGTTACTTTAACTTTTAGTAATTTACTAAATTAATATAAAATCTGTCATTTTCCTCAAAAAAAATCTTTTGGCAATTTTATTTGGAAGAGTTAAATTGTGTTTTATTTTGTTTTTTTTTTTTATTTCGATTCGTGAGTTAATTGTTTTTAAAAGTAAATAAAATAATATAAAATGTTTTCGGAAGACGAATATTTTGATATATCATATGTATATGATTGAGGACCCAGCTTTATGGAGAATTTTACTCCAGACATTATGTAGGTTTGACAAGATAGCAGATCAGTTTTTAATCGAAAAACTTAAAGATCCAAGATCGAACTACAAGCCGTTGGCTTCAGATTGCACCAGAATTTCAAGTACCTAATATTTAAATTACACTTTTTTGGAAGAAGACTGGAATGGTCCAATCCAAAGTGGCGAAATAATAAAAAAAACATTTCGCAAAAAAGTTGTCAAAAATAAACAAATAACAAAATAAATTTAAGGTTGTCCTTTTGACTTTTGAGTTTCCGATATTTAAAACTATTAGGCCCGTTCCCCAGATTTAGTTTAGTTTGATTTGTTAATTTTAACGAACTGTCATGATTTAAATGTTTTCAGATCCACCGTTTTTAATAAAAGGGAATTAGTCTATTACTAGTTAGTAAAACGAAAAAAAAAAGTTTAAAAATTTCTAAGAGCTAGTAAATTACTAAAAGTTTAACAAATTGCTAACTAATAAAATGCTAAACCCCTAAAAATATGATGTTTAAAATGTTGCTCCTATGTTTCTATCATCACGTGTGAACGTTTGTTTCCTATTAATGAATCATATAAACTATTTATTAATCTAATACAGTTTTCTGTTGGGCTTGCATAGGTATTCAACTAAATGTTGTGAAAATTTGTGTAAAAGCTGAAATAATTCTCTTCTAATAGCAACCGATCCATTTATTGTCTTAACCGCCATTCCGACATTAATTTTTTTGAAAATCTGTATACACATACATATGTGCCAGTTTGTAAGCTTTTGGTATATTTTTTTTATTTTTTCATTGTTGAAGATAAATTCGATTACCTTTGAGCTAACAATTCCATCAGGTGGTTTTTAAAATAAAAAGAAACTTCAATCAACGAAGGTATATGAAATAAGAAAAATTGAAAAATAAATATATTTTTGAAAAACCTGTCTATCCTTAATGTTTGTTTAATAGAATCAGGTTCTTATTCCAATCTCGTATACCACCTCCAATCTCGCATACCACCTACTTAATTAAGAAAAAATACTTTTAATTACTAGTCGTATTCGACTAATATGTGAAATTCAACCGAATGAAAAAATCAAAGAAAAAAAAATATATATATGTATTTTGTCTAGGGCTTATTTAAAGATATCTATAAAACTCGTATTTGAAAATTGTAATTTCTGAAAAGCACAATCAATCATTATTTTGGTGCTATCATTAATTTTTTTAATTTTATTTGTACAATCATTTCTTCTGGCCCAGAAATTATTTTAACCAACCTTCCACATAAAATCAATTATTATATTTAAATGGCTATTGGTATGTAATTCTTATTTTAAATTTTCGGATTAGCCGCGTATATAAAAGATATTTAGCGAGTGCAATATGCAATACTGTAACCACCCCGAACGTTTCTCTACAAATTTCACTGAGCGTGGTCCCGGTATATAACGCGGCTAATCCGAGAATTTAAAAGTTCTTATTTCGCTATAAAATAGTTCATAAAAAAAAAGATTAATTTTAATTTTGACATATAATAATTGATGATGGTGTTTAAAAAGTGAATACAAAAATATAAGTCTAAATTTTCAATGATGAGTTTTAATTACAACCTACTTAGATTCATCTGTATGTATGTACATATGTATTTATAAAGTCTAAAGTCAAATTATGTGTTTTCTTTAATATCAAGATTTATGTGTTAGACATATGTTGCGATTTTTCTGTTTAAATACGAAAACATTAAATTTCGATATCTTTAAATAAGAGTGTAGGTATAATTAACACTTTATAATAACATTAAAACCTTCCTGTGTTATTTTATTTTATCTTTAGAAAACTCTTTCCTTGCTTAGAAATTTGTATGAAGACAATAATTAATTTTATTTATTTTTTTATTCGTTCTTTTAATAGAAGCTATTAACGTTTTGTGAAATGAATTCGCAATAAAAATATACCGTTTAGAAATTATGGCGTAAAATTTTAAACAGTAAAACCGGCCTTACTTAACGCAGTCGCTTAGCTTGGAGGCTTTGTCCAACTCTTTCACAATTTTAAACACAACAGAAGTTAAGCAAATTTACGTTGAACAAATCTAATTTGAAAGATACATAACTCAAACACAACAACACAAATAAAAAAAAGAAGCCAAATAAAGCAAATAATTTTTGGTCGGAAAAAGTAAACTTCATATCTACTACCTCCGTACAGATTTTGATTGTGTATAAGTTATTTACATTATTTTACATGAAATGAAGTATATATGCAATAGTGGCGTAACCCACTTTTTTTCAAAAATGAGTTTTTCATAAAAATGGGTCCCTTAATATATATATTTTAATACAAAAATTGTTTTATGCAGCTACCTTTAATTAAAATTACCTCTGCCTTAAAATTTATTAAGTTAGACTTTATATTTATTCGGATAGACGACTACCGTCAACCTATCCTCCTTTGGGCCACTTAAATCCACTTTCTTCGGAAAATTTATATATATACTTGTATGTACATATACATATGTACATATAATCTAAAAATTATTAAATTTCAGTTTAAATCGAATTACACTTAATTTGCAAATCTTCACCTCAGAATAAGTTATTGTAATGTATCGCAATAATTCTCCTTTTTCACCAATGTCTTTAGAGATTTAAACAAAAAAAAAAATCAACTTAGTAAAAAAAACTGATTTCTTTGTTCCGGGCGTATTGTTTTCAAACCGTACTGTTACGATAGATGTCGAAGTTTTCATATGCACTTTCAGTATGACAAAAAAGTAATCATTTTTTTGTCATACAAGTTCAACGAACTATTGCCCCAATTTTCATCTTCTCTTTAAACGTTCTTTCTTCGTTCTGTCAACTGGAAAGAATAAACTTTCTTCCAGTCTCTAATCTAGTACGTAAACATAGCTGTCGCTCTTGAATTTACCTAATACTTTCGGGATATCGTAAGCTTATGTCCACTACTTAGTATTATTTGCTATTAAAATTAATGTAAATAAGATCAAAATACACTTACTTAAACTAACTATATTATTAATAAAACTATCCTAATCAGACTAACTCTCACTTAACCTACTTATACTAATAATATTGCACAAAAACTTATCACAGATTTTCTACTACGTACTATTTCGTACTTTTTAAGTGTCCTACCTAAAGGCTTCCTCTATTCGCCAAACTATCGCGTTACCTAATTTCGTTAATTTTGTTGTCGTTCAAATTTGGCTTGTGTTTGACATTTCATCAAACATTATTAAATGTGCAAACAAGTATTGTGTCTGAAAAAATTTTTATAATTGTGAATAAGAAGGAGATAATTAACAAAAAGAAACTAAATAAAACTCAAACAACTAAACTGGAATGGAAGCTCGAACAGGACAGTGAACTTTTGGTTACCCTTAATGGTGCGGAGTAACAAAAAAACGCCCTAAACACCAAAAGGTAAGTTTATTTACATCTACACATTTATTGATTGTTAAGACTTATCTTTTCTTTATCTTTTGTTGCCCATTCCTTGTACAGTTCCTACAACGATGCAACTACTCATAAGGATAAGTCATTATTTGTCGCTGAGAATGATTCTGGACACTTTTATTTATTTATTTTATTTTATTTATTTAACTATACATCAATTCACAGTAAGAGTACACTTTTAAGCTTGTGAAAAGTTAACAATTATAAATTACAAAAAGTATTTAGAAATAAAATAAATTAGAACAAAAAAAAAAATTAAACAAGATAATGAGCTGACAAAATTGAAGTTAAGATTATAAATTAATTAACGATACATTATTCTTTGCCTTATAATTTAAGGAAATTATATCTTTTAAAAAGTTAAATTTGAATTTTCCAAAAACTTGATAAAATAAATTTTAAAAGTTGAATTTGCTTGATGAAAGGTAAGTGGGAGAGGGGGTCGGGGTTAAAATAAAAACTAGTTGCTTTGGTTAGTGAAGAACAGCCTTAACTCGTTCTTAAATCGATGTGTGTCATTTAGTTCTCTCAAGCTGCGCGGAAGTGTATTCCAAAGGCGGATAGCTGAAATAAAGAATTGTCTCTCGGATGTAAGGCAGGTAAATTGTGGTAAAATCAAACAAGCAGATCTGTTGGATGCCGAAAACCGGATTTTATCGTAAAGATATGAAGGCTGCATAGTTTTTATAATTGAAAATAATAAGAGAATGGAACGAAACTTTTTGTAATTGAAAAAGGACATGCCCAATAAATTGTTTTCCAAATGTGATATATGGTCGAATCTTCTTAGATTATGAATATAGCGAAGAGTACTATTGAAAGCTACTTGAAGCTTTCTTTTGCATTCAGTATCACAGTTATAAAATATTTCACAACCATATACAAGAACTGGTATAACCAAAGCCTTAGCAAGAACTAATCTCGTTTTTGGTGGTGTAAACTTTTGAGCAGTCCATAAAGTTCGAAGAACTCCATATGTCTTACCCACAACCTCATTTATATGGTTATTCCATGTTAGGGTTCGGTTGAATACCAATCCCAAGTTCTTTGACTTATCTACGTATTCAATTGAAGATGAATCAAGCATAATTGAGGGAAAATAAGAAAGGTCTAGCTTCTTTTTCGAGATAACCAGACATTTACATTTTTCCGGATTGAGCGAGAGACCATTGATTACCGACCACCTCAAGATCCTTTTAAGATCTTCGTTCAGATCATTGGCACAGTTTTCTATAAGCCCAAGAGGGCAGCTTTTATAAATTTGAATATCATCAGCATAAAAATGCTTCGATGAGTTCAAAATTATATTTTGTATATCATTGATGTACATCGAGAATAAGAGGGGGCCCAGAATCGATCCTTGTGGAACACCTCGTAGTAAAGGAAGCAATTCTGATAAAACAGTTTCTAAGCAAACAGCCTGTTTTCTACCTTTAAGATACGATGAAAACAACTTTACAGCAGAAGAAGACATGTTGAAACGTTGGCTCAACTTATCAATAAGGATAGAGTGGTCAACCATATCAAATGCCTTAGAGAAGTCCAGTAAGACAAGAAAAGTAACATGGTCTTCATCTAATTGCGCTCTTATGTCTTCAACTACTTTCAAAAGTGCGGTGGTACAACTGTGCTTAGCACGAAATCCAGACTGAACCGAAACAAGTAGATCGTTACATACAAGGTACTCATTAACTTGCTTATGCATAATTCGTTCGCAAATTTTGGACAGGTAGGGTAGAATTGAAATGGGTCTGAAATCCTCACCTGTTGAGTTTTTAGGTATAGGTATAATTTTTGCCTTTTTCCTTCAGAAAAATAATAACTAATATTATTATATATAGAACAAAAATAAAATACAAATTGTCATTTAATATCATAAACCCTTAATGTTTATTTTTAATGCCCAAATCCAACTCAAAACCCTACCAAAAATTTACCAGATTATTCCACAGTCTTAATTTTATTCCTGAGAGTGTTGAAAACGACAACATGAACAACAATATAACCAATCCTGTTACTTCACCAGAAGTCCAGAATATTCATAACGGTCTTTCTAACAATGACTCAGCTTCTACTTCCCCAGCTGCATTAATTTTTAACTCAAAAGCTATATTTGAATCTTTAAGAATCCCAGATGCGGTAAAAGACTTACCACATTTTGATGGCAACCCAAGACTTTTGCATGATTTCATCAACAATGTTGAAGAAATATTGATGCACATGAGAGGTTTAACTCAAACCCCTTATGCAAGCATAATTCTTAGAGCCATAAGGAATAAAATTAGTGGACAAGCCAACGAAGTTCTCAACATGTATGGCACAAGTCTTATATGGGAAGAGATGAAAAATAACCTCATCCTCCACTATGCGGACAAAAGGAATGAGACATCTCTTATTAGGGATTTGCACTTGCTCAAACAAGGCGCAAAAACAATCGAATGTTTTCACTCTGAGATAGTAGAACTTCAAGCAGGGCCGGACAAGCTATACGTGCAAGCTGTGCAAATGCGCAGGGCGCTGAACTCAAAAGGCGCCTTGGGCAAGCGTTAAAAAAGCCACTACTTCATAACCACTACCTACCATCTTTTTTAAGTCTCATTTCTTTTTATAGCTCACTCCAATATTGGTATTTATTATATAACGAACAGCTAATTCTGAATTTAAAGACAGATATACATGTGTATATTATATAGATACATATCTACTTTTCCAAAAATAAGTCGATGTTTAATTTCCTTTACACACCCCCATTCCCACAGTAAAAAAAACTACATCACAAAATCTTTACAAAGTGCACAATTTCGTTATTCTTCACACTCACCATCGCGTGTATGAGTGAAGGCATTTATTTTATTTTGATAACCCTCCCCTATGCAGTGTAACATAAAACAGAATTTCAACAGCAAATACAGACAATTAACAGTATGCATGTTAATAAAACTCGTAACATGCGCACGATGCCAATTCTTCTATATGAAATCGAAGTCAGCAATGTTA
Organism: Chrysotoxum bicinctum; assembly: GCA_911387755.1. Taxonomy (NCBI): domain Eukaryota; kingdom Metazoa; phylum Arthropoda; class Insecta; order Diptera; family Syrphidae; genus Chrysotoxum; species Chrysotoxum bicinctum. The sequence goes on from OU426987.1 coordinate 120,245,195, forward strand.
CTCAAACAGAAATTCTGAGGTACAAAATTCATACTCATTGACATGTCAGTGCGCAGAATTAAAAGTTGCGTCTAGGAATTTAAACTCTTCCGGTTGAGTGTTTCTTGTACTATGTTTTAGTTTGACACTGGCCTCTATTTATGAGTGAAATTTTATCACTGTCTTGTGTCGAGAATGAGACAAAGGGTTGAAAATTGAAATATGGAAATACTTGAGTGATGATGATGCGATGATTAATGTAGAGGTTTGTCGTTAATGAGTGAATCTGTTTTATTCAATTTCTCCTTTTCTCTATTTTTTTGTTCTTCCCAGTTACTGTTAACATTTAAAAAAGGGATTTTTTGACTGATCTAATTACTTTATTTGTGTATGTATTATGGTAAAAAAATTCAAAACAAAAGAAAGGATAGGGAATCTATATTGACAATAAATCTTGCTACGCTACTATTTTAGTAGTGTATACGAGTATGTATAAGGTTATGATAATGGTTCAAACATGAAAGGAAAAGAGGCTGGTGTTCAGCTTGCTGTTCATTGGAAGCTGTTAAGTTTTTTGACATTGCTCAATGCATATAAAACTTTGTATCAGGTTCAACAATGCATTGGGACATACATATATACACAAAATTTCGCTGGTTTGACCTTAAAACCCCTTTCTGAAACCAGATGGGAGTAGACTAAATGCTTTGAAACCATTCAAAAAAATTTTAGAAGCTATAATATGAAGCTCTTATTGAAATATCTGAGGCTGGAAACGTTGAGAATAGAAACATGCTGTCATTAGGAAGTAAAATTTTAGTTTCAAGTTTATATGTTGTATATTAATCTAGTTTGATATTTAAGAAAAAAATAATGGCGCAAAATTTTAATTAAATTAGTACGATGCTAAAGCTGTTTTAGTATGATACTAGGTTAAAACAATAATTTTAATCGAATATAGCATCATACTTCTCTACCCTTTTATTAAAGTTAAAATCATCGAATACCTACTTTATTTTTTTAAGTATCTTGCTAGCTTCGTATGACTCTTACATTTGCAGACATCAAAAAAGGTTCGTGTACTTATTTTTTTACACGAAATGTCGTTGTTTTAGGTGTGTTCATAGCAATTTATTAAGGAAATTCTTTTAGTACGATACTAGTGAGAAAATGTTTAAAATTAAGAATGAGTTAGTAAACTACTATAAAGTTAGCAAATTGTTAAGTAGTTTCATACTAATACCCAGTGCCGGATTAAACCAGCGCGGGGCCTGTAGCAAATTCTATCAAGGGGCACTTAGACTGTTTTAGGTTAGGCACTTATCAAGTTTATGGTATTAAATAAAACAAAACTGTTACAAACAAACTTTTCTTGATTTAATTTGGGAAAATTTATAAATAATGCTGTTGATATCGACTTCTCGGAGTAAATCATGTTCAATATTCATTAAAGTGAGGAGATTAAGACGTTTTTGGCTCATCGTGTTCCTCAATTCATTTTTAACACGTTTTAATGTTGAGAAAGATCGTTCACCACTGCAGTTGGTGATCATGAGAGACAAATAAATGCGCAAAGCAATTTCAACGTTCGGGAAACAAGATTGTAAAGAATTATTTATCAACAGCTTGTAAACCTGCATTTACAGAGCCTCATGATTCCTGCTGTCAATAATACCAGCCACATCAGAATTGAGCATTGAAGCGAATTGCACTGATTCGTTGCCCAGACTGTCCTCCAAATCATCTGCGTAAGCACTTACTATGGTTGCAGATTTTTAATTTCTTCTGGTGGAAGAGATTTTTTATGAAGGTTTTTATAATATAAATTCTATATACTACTGAAATAAATCAGCCAAGTAGAAGACTTAGCACTATAAATGGACTTGTTGAATTATTGATTCAAAATAGCTTTTTTGGCCTTTAGTCCAAAAAAACTTCCAACGTTAATAATTACAATTTTAATCTTGGTTGGATATAGTTCACATTGGATTTTTGTCAAAAAATCGATGTAAGATGAACTGAATTCAATAAAAATTGCGTATTGACAAGGTCCTCACAGCCAACTGATGACTCCATGAGCGATCACCCGGACGAAACGCCAGTTTTTGTGGACTAAAGGCCAAAAAAGCTATTTTGAATCAAGAAGAGATTTTAGTTCTCGGAATATTCCGAAAATGCCAGCAATTTTATGATAACTGTTCATATACGTTTACCTAAAGAAGTGAGTACGTTATCAATGGTGACAATAAATATTTGAATTTCATACCGTTGTCCAATTTGCGTTTGGTGCGGTGCGAAACATGATTTTTGGTAAGACCAGCAGATAGAAAAATAAAATTTTAGTTGATCATTTTGATTTAAATATTTTCTTCTTAGTAATTGTGACTAAATCTAATATGTAAATAATACTTTTTTATGGTCAGAAAAGGTTAGTGCGCGGGGCCCCCAAATGCGCGGGGCCCGTAGCATTTGCTACTCTTGCTTCGTGGCTAATCCGGAACTGCTAATACCTTAATAATAGGCTGTTTAAAATTTTGCGCCAATATAACTAGTGAGTATTTACAAACTCCGTCTGCTAATTTATCTACTAAATATGCTACTAAAAACTCTATAGTGGAAATGCGATCAGAAGAACGATTCACTAACGTGCAATCAGCTGAAGCCATAGCTCTAAATCTATAAATACCATCACAGTTTCCTCAAATAACAGTTTTTTGAAACTAAAATTAATAAAAAACTACTTCAGGACCCCAATGACTCAGGAAAGATAAGTTGACTAGTCAATCATGGCTATAGAGAAAGAGCTTGTCAAGTCATTATATTATGATGATCTGGTAACTGAGTTGGCTAAAACAGAAGCCAGAAAAGTTAATCTATTGCAATAAATTCGGTTCTATTTATTTTTATTAAAATAATAATAAGAAGAAGAAGAAGAAAATAATAATCTTATTATTATTTCCTACATGAACAACAATTAATGAGTTCATTATTTATTTGTATGTTGTTATGTTTTTGAATTAGTTTTTAAATATTTTTTACTTCAAAAAATATCTTTTTTCAGTTCCTAAATTTTTGTGATATATTTTTTGACTATTATTTTTGTGATATATTTTTGATTTCTTACTTTTTAATAAAAATCATATTTATTTTAATTAAATATAAGTATTATCTATGAATAGGCCTCTTGGGGATCCCTCGTTAAAAAACGCGTTGCAAAAGGTAGAGTAAGATCGTGTAATGTGGAGTACCCTTATTGTTTTCGGCTATATTTTTCAAACTATAGCCTTTTTTGAAGTACTAAAAAGGCGTTTTCGTTCATTGAAACATTGGCAATAGTATTTACTAACCCTTGTTCTTAATTTTCCTCAAATTAAATAAATATTTGCAGAAGTTTGATAGTAGTGCAAAACTGACCTTTTGCAAAAGTGGCGGGTAATGTGGGCCCCATAGTGCGGGTAATGTGGAGTAGTGCTCCACATTACCAGAAATTGAAATTGGTATAGATTTTTCCTATTTCATCAATGAATTAGATACATTATTATTAAAAATAACATAAAAGAATTCAATTTCTATTTTAATACATAAGTTTTATGTTTTTCGGCATTTACGTATCCATTTAAATAAATATAAATAATATAAAACTCAATAAATGTATCATTTATTTCTATATAGTCTCAATTTTAATGAAAAAATAAATAAAAATCACATTTCTTTAAATAAATAAACGTTTAACCCTTATTTAACTTTTACTAAATGATAACGTAAAACAATAAGTCTTCTTTATAATTACTTAGATATGTAAATTAATATTTAATTAAAACAAACTTAAATTTTACTTTAAAATAAAAATAAAAAATGTAGATAGCATTTCTTGAAATAAATATCTATATAAACGTTTAAAGCTTTAGGAACTTCAATTAACTTTAATATTTATTAAAATAGACAAGAAACAAAAAAAACAGCCTTTTTATAAATAATTAAGGTTAGGTAACATAAAAATTGCATTTCTTTTAGGAAATTCAATTGGCTTTCTTTAGATAGATACATATCTATTAAAATAAACAATAAATTCATAAAATACAGTAGATATTTTAAAATGTATGCAAAGTCTTTGTCACGGAACTGCAAATAAAAATAGCACTCCTTTTTGGGAGGCATTTTTCATGAGCCCAAACAATGTCGCATTGGAGACATTGGACCCATTTGTCCCCAGTCAAATCATCACCCCAAGACAAATCGCAGAAGTTACATTTAGTATTTCTTGAATGCGGAATTTCACCAATATCATCTTCAGAATCAGCAAATAATATTTTATAAGGAGCAAGGCTATCATCTGATGATGAAGACTGATGGCGGCTGCGTCTCGATGTAGATGGTTTATTTAGCTGGGTGTTAGTTAAAGCTGACTTTTGCTTTTTAATTTTTTGTGGTTTTTCATTTTTTGCTTGCTCTTTTACAGTTGGGTTCTTACAAGTTTCAATTTTACCAGGCTTTCGAAGTTTATTAAGACTTTCTTGCAACTGATTCTTATACGGTGAAACAGTTAAAATTGCGGCTTCAGTTTTTCTTCCCCTGTTTGTGGTGACCACCCTTTTTAGTTTTGGAGGAGGAGAAACTTCCCAAGGAGTAAAATGGGCCTCAGTTTGGCTCAAAATTGGAATTGGAATGAGTGTGCTTTGGCTATTTACTTCTGCCAGGTTTCGATTTTCAATTTCAACTTGTGGTAGTGGCTCAGGCTCGCACGCTATAAAATCAGTCTCCGAGAAAATATTCCTATTGAAGGCAAAAATTTCGCTGCATTTGAATCCACTAACAGCAACTTGGCCTGTTTGTACTTTAAGGTAGGCGTTTTTGAATAGTTGAGCTATATCACCTAAAGCCACTTTTCGCCCAGCCTCTCTCATAAATCTTCGGATTTCTTCATTATAGTACGTCTTAAGAGGCCTCATGAATGTCCTATCCAAAGGTTGCATCTTATGGGTACAATGTGGGGGTAGGGAAATGATTATAACAACATTTTAACGCGCCAGGTCAATTACTTCCAGGTTTCTGGTATGGCTGTAGTGACCGTCTAAAATTAAAAGAACTGGCTGCTCTTCTGAAGGCTTGGAAAACTCCAGGAAATGCCTGAACCACTCCGTAAAAATGGGCAGCTGAGTCCATCCAGAAATATGGAAAGTGGCCTTGGAGTCTACAGGAGCGTTATTCATGTAGATTGGGTTTTGTCTTTTTCTTGGAAATACAAAATATGGTGGAATAAAATTTCTACCTGCGCTCATACAATTGACAACCGTTACCAGAGAACTACGTTCTGCTGACGTCAAAGCCCCTATTTGCCGTTTTCCTTTCTTTGCTAAAACCTGTGGCTGCTTGCTTTGAACTATCGTTAGACCAGTTTCATCCACATTCAATATCCTGGATGCTAAGAAGTTATATTTTTCATAAACCCCTTCCAAAATATCGAAAAATTTGTTTACGCTTTCTTTATTAAAACCCTTAGCTCTATCGATAGAAGTGCCTGTTGGTACCCGAAAGCTTAGATCATTTTTGTGTATTTTCAAAAAGCCATGCAGCCAGGCTTTTCCTGCAGTTTTATGCAATAGCGAAAATTTGTTGGGGGTATTATTTTTTTGAGCCATTTGAAAAGCCAGACTTCGGACATTGCTCCTTGTTAAACCCCAGAAACGGTTTTCCATTTCATGCAAATATTTTACGAGCTCTTCTTCTATTACATTATTTAAAATCGGTTTTCGACCCAAGGGAATGGACTAATAGGCTTACCGGATCGTGCCATACGTTGCAACGTTGTTTTTGGAACGTTATATGTTTTGGAAGTAAGCTTCACACCCATTTCTTTATTTTTGATAGCAAGAAGTGCCTTATCCATCCCAGAGTGGTCCCATTTTCTTACTTGGATTCCCTTTTTCGGCATTTTTAGATGAATCTATAATATTTGCATAAGATTGGACCTCTACAAAAACAGGTGGCTAATGTGGAGCACTACTCCACTTTGCCCGCCTGTGCCTACTCCACATTAGCCGACAGGTATATAAAGTTAAAAAATCTAATTTATTTGTAAAAAAATAAAGCAAAACAGTAAAACTTACCTTATGTATATGTATATAAAACAATATATTAGAAACGCGAATAAGAAACACTTTTTAAAATTCAGCCTTTATTTTTGAAGTATAAACATTAAACGCGCAGCAAAAAATTACATCGACCACACATCAAAACAAAAATCATGTCACTACGCAAAATCAACAGCTCTTGAACACGTGGCAATGAAAGATTTAAATCTATTTTTAAGAGAACTATAGTGTATAAGCAATAACAGATCTCTCACTCTCTCAGGAAAAAGAGAAATGCAGGGGTCCACACTAACCGCCTACTCCACATTACCCGACCTTACCCTACCCCTTGGGTAATGAGGAAATTACTTTTTCCGCCAATCCAATCCAAATGAGAGGCGCCACTGATAAAGCTTGCGCAGGGCTCTAATTTAGCTCGGGCCGGTCCTGACTTCAAGCTGCATTAAATAATAACATATTAATTCACGACACAGACCACAACGTCATTTTGGCAAAAAGAAAGCTTTTTGAAGAAATGTGCCTCAACGCATTCCTTTCAGGCTTAAGAGAACCATTAGGTTCAAGTATAAGAGCCATAAAACCAGGAAGTTTAGCTATGGGCCTTGCATATTGTATACAAGAACAGAACATGTTTTACATGAAGTACGATTACAAAACACCAATTCAAAAATACTCTTACAGTCAACAAAACAATAGGACAAACTATCCTCAAATCCGAGCTCAATACCCTAGACCAACAAATAACTCAGCAAATATAATTCCCTTCCGCAACATGAATCCTAACTTACCATTTACACAAACACCCACTTACAATCACAATCTTTATCGTGATCGTCAACCAAATTTCCAATTCCAAAATTCCCAAAACCATACAACCAATACAATAATACTAATGCCAACTTTCAAAGGAACCAAAACCTTGTCAAACCAAATTATAATTCCCAAAACCTTGTCAAACCAATTTACAATTCCCAAAACCTTATTCCACCAAATTACAATTCCCGACCCATTAACCAAGCTCTACCACCTCCCGAGCCTATGGAATTAGGATCAGAACAATCCAGATATAGACAACCAACTGCTGGAAAACCTTCTAATGGTACAACCCAGACCAGACGAAGTAACAGGTAACAGCTCTCGCTACTTCGGAGAAATGCACAACATTGACTTAAACAGCCCAGACAACTATGAACCACCGACATACTTACCTGACCTAAACCAACATTACAGATATGAAAACCAGGAACAAGACTTTATCGAAGATCAACAAGCCCTTCAAATCACACAAGAACTAGACGACGAAAATTTTCAACTACACGCCTCGAACAACCTTTCGGATACCTAGACATAAACAAACATGGCTTCATATTGCCTTACATTAACATCTCGTCACCTTTTGGCCGACCCTTAAAATTTTTAATTGATACAGGATCATCTGCATCCTTCATCAATCCAGAATTCACAGACAAATTAAATGTTCCCCCATAAAAATTACAACGGTCCTGAATAGCCATCAACTATTTATTTATTTATTTATTTATTTAGCTTAATACAAGCGTGCAAATCTAAACTTAAATCTAAACTTAAAATCTATGGTGGGTTTTTTTTTTTTTTTTTGTTTTTTTTTTTTTTTTAAATTTTAATTTTAATATTAGTCTGGGCCCGTAGGCCCACCCACCAGTTTTTTATTAAAAAAAAACTTTTAAAAAACTTAAAATGAAGATGAATCGGGCTTTGAATTGAGAGCGGTTAAGAAGTGGAGGGATTGTGTGGTTAAGGTTGGGAATATAGCGACATTTTGAGAGAGTGTTTGGAGGTGTGAAAGTCGAAAGAATTTTGCATAATGTTGGAGGAACGAAGCATGCGTGTCAATGGTTCATTACTACCATAATTAGTTCGATGAAAATTGACATCAAAGAGAGACACCAATCTAAGATTTCTAGGGTTAGTATGCAATGAGATTTTTTGGAGAAGTGTAGGACAATCAATATTACCGGCTAAAATTTGATGAATGAATACAATGTCGGCTACTTTGCGACGTTTATCAAGAGGTTGCAGATTAATAAGTTGAAGACGATCAGCATAGGGTGAAAGGTGAAACGAATCAAGCCAGGGAAGCCCGCGAAGTGCAAATCGAAGAAATCTTCGTTGAACGGCTTCGATACGAAGGGAATGGGTATTATAAGAGGGTGACCAAACCTGGCTGGCATATTCAAGAAGGGGCCTAACAAATGTGTGGTAAAGGGATTTTGTAACGTAGGGGTCTGAAAATTCTTTTGACCAGCGCTCAACGAAGCCAAGTGCAGAGTTAGCTCTATTAATAGATGTGGTAATATGAGATCTAAAATTAAGTTCTTTATCACAAAGAATACCTAAATCACATAGTGAGTCAACTGCTGTGACTGTCTCATTGTTAATAAAGTATGTTCGAGGAGGGAGAGGTGAGCGTTTACGGTAGTATGTTATAGCTTGACACTTACTAACATTAAGTTCAAGAAAGTTCTTCTGGCACCAGATAGAAAATCTATTTAAATCTTGCTGAAGAAGAATGGAATCGGAAGGTGAGGAAATTTTTCTGTAAATTTTTTTATCATCAGCATAAACAGAAATCATAGAATCATTGATGACGCAGTCTACATCGTTAATGGTCAAAATGAAAATCATAGGGCCGAGATGGCTTCCCTGCGGAACGCCAGAGGTTGCAAGGATGGGATTTGATTCGATACCTCTAAAAAGGATTGTATACTGCCTATCGCTCAGATATGATTGCGTCCATACAATGAAGGATGCAGGGAAGCCAAGTGCTTTGAGTTTGAAGAGAATAAGGGAATGAGAGATTTTATCAAAGGCTTTGCTGAGATCAGTAGCGATGACGTCAACTTCATTCCCAGCCTCCATGGTGCATATAGTACCAGAGACAAAATCAACTAGGTTTGTAGTAGTTGATCTACCGGTAAGAAAACCATGTTGATTGGGGGAAAAAATTTGTTTACAGTGGAAAAGCAAAGTGTCATAGACTATGCTTTCAAAAAGCTTAGGAATACACGACAGCTTAGCTATGGGGCGGTAGTTACATATTTCTTTTTTAGGGCCTTTTTTATGGATCGGGATAATATAGGAATTTTTCCAACGAGAAGGAAATATTCCTTGTGAGATTGAGAGCTGAAAAAGAGTGGTCAATAGACCTGTGTCAATCGTGATTGATTCGGTCTTTGTGACCCGTTCACCAAAAAGATTGGTTGATTGCAATCAAAGTTAACCAAACCAATCAATCCTCTGTCAATCTCGTTCTCTTGGAACTTGAACGAAACGAAATAGTTTGCGGGTAGTAGATATTTATACAAGACAAGTATGTTTCGTTCATTCAATTCATTCTCAATCAAATGATTGTGAATGATCTAATTTCAGAATACTGTATAGGAATTATATGGATAAAAATCCAAACAGAACAGAGACGAAGAGCGTACATACGTGAGAAACTTCAGAGTTCAGGCACAATCACAAATTGGAATGGAAATGAAACAGAATAGAGTTGTTGGGACGGTTCACATTTTTATTTTTTTTTTGAAATTCATACAATGCTTTTAAACGATGCAATATTAATTTGCGGTTTTTAAGCCCGTAGGCGAGAAATGTATGTGGAAGGGGGTCAGAAAAAATTTCGGGAGTTCGAAAAATTGCATAGATAAAAAGAAACAAAGATTAAAATTTACTTTCGTGCAAAAGCAGTCATAGCATCATTGGCTTGATTTTAAGAATGTGAACGCTCCATCCATGCTTGATGGAAATCAAAATATTTTGATATGCATGACACGAATATTTGAAAATGTGAACGCATGCTTGTTAAATTTAAAACAAATTTCATTTTCAAGGTTCTCATGCTGTGCCACGTTTTTGAAATATCAAATATTCTAAAAAAATGATTTCTTCTTTTCAAAAATTCAAAAAATAATTTCTTTTAAGGCTTTGAAATGCAATGTTTTTTCAAATCTTTTTGAAGCTTCTTTATAAAAAAAATTCATTAAAATATATTATGCCAAAAATATGAAATTCAAAGTTATAATTATAAACATCTTAATTTACAAAAAAAAATTATTGAATTATAGATCATAAAATTTAATCAAATGAAAACAGATTTTACTAAAGTGCTAGGCGCTGTTTTTGAGAAAAATACGATTTTCGAAAATCAGTTTTTAACGTTTGTATGCTGTGTACCGTAGTTTTTAGAGAAAATACAATTTTGCTCTCAAATCTTTTAGATTTTATTAAACAGCTTTCTTAAGAAAGAAAATCGAGAAGAGGTTTTCGAAATATTGAGTTTTGAAAAAAATATACAATACTATCCAAACTTTTGGGACGCTTTAGAATAAAAAATATCGGTTGTTTTGACAAAATAAAAAACAAAAAAAAAATGGTTTTAAGGGGGTACCATTAAGGCTAGGCGCGCACATTCAATTTTTAGTTGCACAACTGTTTGGTTGCTTATAGAAAACAGATGAACTATTTGGTTGAATGTCCGCGCGGGTGCATATATGTAATTATATGTTACACAAAATAGCGAACTCATTTTAGGCAATCGTTTAGTTTGTGTCAAAACACAAACTTTTTAGTTGCTCGAACCAAGCAGTTGCGAAAATAAAAATTTAATGTGCGCGCCTACACTAATAACTCTTTTTTTTTAGAGAATCTTTGGAATAGTTTTTACAACAGAACCTAATCGAATTTGCGTTGAACAACCCTTAATTTGACAGATACATAACTCACGCAACTACAAAAACACAAACAAAAAGTAAAAAAAAACGAAAACTTCAAACCAAATAATTTTTCGCCAAAAAAAGTAAATTTTTGCGTTTAAAAGTTATTTACATTATTTTAAATGGGAAAAAAATAAAAACTCAATTTTTTGTTGCAAGGTGCAGATTCATTTAGCTCTACTCGTCTCGGCGCGCGTGCATACATAAGATATTTACATTTGTATGTACCTACAGATTTGTTAATCGTAGAGCTCCTTCGTACGATTGTTTCGAATTTATAACATTCAGTGATTCAGTCCATTTACAAAGAACATCTTTAAAAAAAAATCGAATAAAACATCAGTAAACATTTTAACTCCGATTTACTTTGGTATGAAATGACCATTGTCAATATGGATACATTATACTTTTAAAAGTTAAACTAGCTATTTGCTGCTGTTAAAGTAAGACGAGCTCTTAAACGTTAAAGTATAGTTTATGTCTTTTAAAATTAGCAAAAAGTCGGTTCTCGTTTTATACTTAACATATAGAATCGACTCCCATTCTTAAATTTATTTAAAGTAAGTTTTAAATGTTTAAAATTTTGCGCTAATATCTATACGTTGCAAATAAAAATTGAAAGCAAATGGAAGAAAACATTCGTGCTCAATTTTTCAATTTGCAAAATTGAACTTATAAAATAAGATTTGCTGAAATTATTTTCTAATTCACAATTTCTTTTTTGTTTGTTCGATTTTCTAAATAATAACTGATGGCCGAATAAATTCTGAAAAAAGTGCCACTATTTTCCATCCGTCTGCCTCAAAAATATGTACCCAGGTGATGTTGGAAAACATTTGTATCCATATGAAGGCAAAGTTTCGCTTACAGTTTTTTATTTCAGAAACCTATGGTGTTAAACATGATGGCCCATGTGAACCTCCCTATTCCGAAAGATACTTTTTTACTTGCGACTTATACATAGGTACTATAAGGCAAGTTATGCATTCGTAAAAAAAATCGAACTCGAGATTTTGATCAAAGTTGACATTACGATGATAGCGAAGACCAAAAAAGTGGGTCTCGCAATTCTGTCTGTCTGTCGGTTGGACTACAGCCTAAACGGCTCGGCCGATTTTCTTCAAACTTGGTAGATATGGGTTTTAATTTTTTACCCCCGGACGTTTTTTTCTATTTTTTTTAAGACCAAAAATAACGGTACCTGCCATACGATTTTTTTTCGAAAGTTTATAAATATTTTTTTTTCTCAAAAACTGTCCCACAGAATTTTTTAAAAAAAATTCGAAAAATTTCATTTGGTTAAAACTAGCTAATGGTTAAAAAAAATTTTACAAAAAATTGTTATTTTCGGTAGCCCCCCTGGGTCCATTTTTTTTGTTTTTGATTTTCTCGAAAACAGTACAGCCGATTTTAATAATTTTTTTTATGCCAAAGCTCCTCCAAAGTTTGAATATTATTACATATTCAAATTTTCAATTTTTAATTTTTTGGATTTAAAAAAAAAAAATCAAAAATTTTTTTTGGAAACTCAATATTTCGAAAACCCCATGCTCGATTTTTTTAAAACTTGGCAAATAAAAGTTTCTTAATATAATCTACAAGATTTGAGAAAAAAAAATTTGTTTTATCTATAACTAACGGTACCTTCCATACAAATTTTAAAAAATGGTTTTCGAAAATCGCATTTTTCTCGAAAACGGTTCCGAGAATTTTGCTAAAATTTTTTTTCTTTTGATTAATCTTTACGATTTATAATTTAATAAAAAAAAATTTTAAATCTAGATATTACTGACTGTACCTACCATAGAACGATTTTTTCGAATTTTGAATTTCTCATTATCGACATAACGGATTTTAATGAAATTTTTTATAAAAAAGCTCCTAAAAAGTTTAAAAAACATTGCATTTAAAAACTTAAGAAAAAATATTTTTTCAATTTTTAGAAAAAAAAGTAATTTTTTTTTTTGAAAAATTCAATATCTCAAGAACGGCTTAGTATTTTTTTTGGAAATTAGACTTTTATTCGTACAATAATAAAAACTTAAGGTTGGCGTACCAAAATTTTTTCTTAAAAATGTTTTAAAAATTTTTTACATAAAAGCTTATTTTTTTAAGGAACCACTACAACGACTTATAATTTTTGTTCCTGCATAAATTCATATTTGCATATCATTCTGTTTTTATCTCTTACTACTTAAAGAATTTAAAGAAATTCATTTTATCCTTATGAACACCCAAGAAACATTTATAGCTGTATTAATGCTTGAAAAGCGCTTTCAGAGCTAATATTAAAGCTCGTTTATTCAAAAACACGCTCTAGATCTACCTTTAGAGCAAACATGGAGCCCACTTCCAGCTAATTCATTGAGTTTGAGAGCACTTTTTAGCTCCTTAATAGTGCTTGTAAGTATGTTTTGTCAGCTGAAAGCTTTAATATACACTCTAAAACTGCCATAGAGCCGCGTGCTTTTACGTGGAGTTATAAACTTTATTTTGTATTAGTATTAGTAAATACAAATCATACTATTGAACACGAAGAGAAATTATTATTTTTATTGGTAAATCATCTTAGCATCAAAATGTATTTAAATAGAATAATGAGTAAGGGTAATAATTAAAAGCCATAATACGTTCAATGCGGGGTGATTTCTAAGTGCGACTTCATTTTTATCAGAAATGTTGACATTGTACTTCGAAATATTACAACGCCCTTCTAAAATAATTTGTTTTAAGTGGATAGTATTTTTATTTTATTTTAATTTTGAACCTGAGAAAAATATATTTATTTGGCTCGTGCACTTTTTTGGATAAAGCTTCTGTGTTTTCCATGATTCTTTTCAAAATGCAGTCATCACATCACTGTTAGTTTTAAATGACTTTTATTTTAAATTAATAAATTACATTGATTAGATAAACTAAGTCTATTTGGTTTGGCCTAAGGCCGTCTACCAGGTTGACAACATTATATCTTATATATTATTTTTAGAAACAAAAATTGATTAAAATAGTACAAATTTATTAAAAATCTCCTTCTAAAATTCGCTTTCTGTATCGAAGTGCAGCTACTGTATAATTGTATAAAACATCCCATCCACTTTCACCGTTTAAAATCCTTATTGTTTCACCTTCTTCTAAACTATATTTTGAAAACACCCTAACCCGAAGTTCCTTCAAAATTGGGCAAACAGCAAGAAAATGGAACACATCTTCCCTCGTTTTCATGTTGCAAAGTTCGCAGAGTATTGGTAGATCAGTGCGATGGGGTATAAAGTTTAAATTAACTATCTCACCCCTCATTCTGAAGATCGTGCTTATTTTGTCCACAGTGTAGCAGTTGAGAAAGTAAGTATTTTCATTTAGCTGATAATTAAGTTTGCTGTAGTAGTTCCTAAACAGTGAGGCTCCAGCATCCTCAGAATATCTTTTATAAGAAATTTGGCTCACTTGGCTTAACAAAAAATTAAATTTTTCTCTTAGAGAAGTCGGTTGTTCGTTTGCCTGAATTAGAAGATCTATTCCACAGTCCGATGCAATTTCCTTCCAAACATTACAAATACTTCCACTCGTTCTTATTAAATTTCTTAGTATTATGTTTGGTATTCTTGTTTCTTTCATCTCCAATACTTTTATAACGTAGTTGAAGTGCATACTCAATGTACGCAAGAACATAGGTGGAGTACCAGTTTCAAGATGTAGCATATAATTTGGAGTATTTTTTGGTAGTCGGAACATCCTCTTTAAAAAATAACGAAGGAGCTTTTCAACAGCTTCATAAGATCTATAACCCCATACTTGAGATCCGTACAGTAGTATTGATGCAGCAGTAGACTGAAATACCATTTGTTTTGCACTATGAGAAACATAATTGTTTTTAATGCAACGTTCCCAAATCGATGAAATAGCTCGTTTGGCATCAGCTAACTTTTCTTCTAGATGTACGTTAAAATTTAAGTTTGCTGATATTTGCATTCCAAGATACTTATATTTGCGTACGATCTCCACATCTTCGCCATTTGATTTCCACTTTTCCAGATTTGAGTACCGGCCACCTCCATCTCTAAATATCATAATTTTGGATTTCTGCAGATTGACGGTAAGATTCCAACTTCCACAGTACACATTGAGCCTATTAATCATTCGTTGAAGTCCATCCACAGAATCACTCAAGAAGACAATGTCGTCCGCGTACATTAAAGCTGGAATTGTTGCTCCGTAAAAATGTATACCACCCTGTACAGTATCGGTTATATCATTAATATACAGAATGAAAAGTAATGCGCTGAGTATGCATCCCTGTTTAACTCCCATTGTGGTCTCGAATTCCTCTGAGATAAGATCTCCATCCCACACAAGTGCAACATTATTCTCATAAAGTGCTTTCAAAATACGAATTATTTTAGTTGATACTCCGATTTTGTAAAGTTTATAAAAGAGTGCTTCCTGCGATATCGTGTCGAATGCTGCACGAAAATCGACAAAAAAGGCATACAATTTTCTATGTTTATCTTTATATGTGTTAGCAATGTTGGTTAGTGCAAATATTTGGTCAATAGTGGAATAACCCTTTCTAAACCCAGCTTGTAACTCTGTAAGTATATTCTTTTCATTTACCCATTCACTGAGCCTTTTGTATATTAAAGCCGAAAACAACTTGGCTGAAGTGTTCAAAAACGAAATACCCCTGTAGTTTGCAGGGTCTTTGTAGTCACCTTTTTTGTGTAGCGGGAAAATGATAGATTTTTTGAAATGATCGGGAACCTTAGCCGTGTCGAAGATCCTGTTGAATTCTACTGTTAGTGCATGTATAAACTCGTTTGTAGCGTTTTTATAGAATTCAAATGGGATTCGGTCATTGCCAGGGGCTTTATTTTGTTTTGAGTTATTAATGGCTTCCAGAATTTCTTGGAATGTAAACGGTGCATCCAATTTGTCATCTATAAACATTGGTGCCGCATACTGAAATAAAGGTGATGTTAGTGGCGCGTTAAGAAGTTTATTAAAGTGAGTTTTCAGTAGAGGAGCTTTCAATGACATGGCGATGGTGTTAGTGCGTCCATTTACGTACTTCA
The DNA here is from genome assembly GCA_911387755.1 of Chrysotoxum bicinctum. Lineage (NCBI taxonomy): Eukaryota > Metazoa > Arthropoda > Insecta > Diptera > Syrphidae > Chrysotoxum > Chrysotoxum bicinctum. The sequence continues at coordinate 120,261,089 of OU426987.1, forward strand.
CGGCTTTCCAAAATTCAGCTGAAGATCTGGTGTTATTTATAACAGTGATATTTTCTTGTTCTAATGTTGCTTTCTTTTTATAGCAAAGCCGTTTATACTCCTTGTTGGCCTCGTTGTAGAGCACTTTAAAAATACTGGCGTTGTTTGATCTCAAAAGATTTAAGAGATTAAAAGATTTATTTCGGGCTTTCAAGCATTCTGAATCAAACCACTTTTGTTTCAAGACGGTATTAGTAAAACCTCTTAGTTTTTTGATAGGTGGTATAGCTTTCTTTATGGTTTCTGTTAGGTTTTCGATGTCAGCTGGATGATTTCGTGCTTTCAGATCTTCAAGATATGTGTTTAAGTTATGTTGATAATTTTCACGTATTCGATCATTCCACACAAATTTCGGTAGCAGTCCTAATTGTTTTAATTCCACATCATTTACACTTGCAGATACGGAAAATGTTATTTCTAAGGGCATGTGATCAGAAAAAATCGCGGCTCTAACTCTGAAGTCTTCCAAAAGGTTATTCCATTTACCAGCTATAAAACAGTAATCAATAACTGAACATGATGAGCCTCGAATAAACGTAAATTGTCCTTCAGAGTCTCCAACACAGCTTCCGTTAAGAACACGACAATCATAAGCATCGGCAATTTCCAACACTTTTGAACCTTTACTGTCACAAACTGAGTCCTTGGATCTGCGTGATCTGTTCAAATATGCTCCATCATATCCAGTTACGAAATTATTTTGAGAGAACCCTATCCGACCATTAAAATCTCCGACAAGCATTATGTCACTCGTATCCAAGAATTGGAGAGAGTCACATAGTTTTTCATAATCACGTTGCCAGTGGTTGCAGTTTAGATAAATTGGTACCAAAGTTAAGTTGCAGTTGCTTGTTTTAATATCTAAGATTTGTGATTCACCCATACTTTTAAAGTTAACAGAAACACCTTCAACATTTTCACGATATCCATATAATGTACCCCCACTTCCTCTTCCAAATATAGATGTTTTAATTGCAGGTATCCATTTAAGTTCATAATTCAAAAATATATTTTTAAATCTACTTTCATCATTTTCTAAAAGATGGGTTTCAAATAATACAAATATATCAAAGTTCTTAACATAATTAAAAAAATCCACAAAATTTAATTTATTTTTTAAACCTGATATGTTATAGCTTAATATTTTTATTTTCTTATTTACTAAAAGATTCTTGATTTCACTCTGGTAGACTGGAACATATCATGCATCGTGTAAGGGCGCCTTAGAGCATGTGGCCACACCCAAAGAATTTCCATTAGACGGCAGCATTAATCGAGTTTTGGCATCACTAGTCGAAATGACATTTGACGTCAAATTTGAAGTTTCGTTTCTACTATTTGTAAATGTGGTTTCATTCATAAATATTTTATGGTTTATTGAAATGTCTCCAAAAAGTGTCTTAATTATTTCAACCCCATTAAATTCACCACATCTCAACCCTTTCGTGGAATCCCAGAAAAATACCTTGCCTTCAACAAGAAGTTTATCGTCTCTTAAAGATATTCTTGCTTTGGGAACCTTAAGACGGAGCTCCTTCATTATCGGAATCATTTTCGCACGACGCTGCCGAATATTGAATGGCAGATCCTTATGTATGCTTATTTTTGACCCTTTGAGCCTATTAGCATTCCTCAACACACCCCAAGCCGCTTCCTTGGATCTCATTTTTACAATGAATGTTGCACTTTTTGGATTACGACTGTGGACTCCGTAAGCTGACTCAATTACTTGTTCCGGCGCGACATCTAATAATCCTGCGCAGGTGGATTTCGCCCTCTCACCCATGTCAGTTTGGCTAACAACAGGTAGGTGTATTACAAGGTTTGCCTCCGTATTTTTCTGTAGAACTTTTTCCAGCTGCTCTTCAAGTTGTTTGTTTCGGTGCTCCAGGTAAGATACTTTTTGGGAAATTTGATCATGGCGTAAATTCAGATCAGAGATCTGGTTGTATAGAAGCTGCAAGTCTGATTTCGATGCAAGTTGTTCGACGAGCTTCTTATTATTTTCAATCAGAATCTCTTGCATTTTTTCAACACTTAAACCAGTAGCAGTTCCCATAGCGAGTTCTGTTTTTGTATTACTCAAGCTAAGGTGGCGTTTTTCGTTTCCTGGATGTTCTGGAGAAGTATCAGATATTCCTCTTTTTACCATTTAGAGGTTAGCTTTTTCCCATGCACTTTTTCTTTGACTTACAGAGCCTTAAAGTTAAAACTTACTCAGTATTTATTTTCTTCTGGTAGTGTTTGTATTTATTTAATTTTCTATAATTTTTTTTTCAATAATTTGCACTTAATCGCACTCTTTTTCTTTGTTTTTATTGGGAGATATAAATTTCACTTCCACTTTGACAGATGACCAATTGCCAATCATCACATCACTGTAAATAGTTTTCTTTTTCTGTTTTATAAAAATTCTTAAATATTCGCCATTTTCTTAAACATGCATGAAGATATAGCTTACAGCTCTTAAAGAGCTATTTTAAAGAGTTAAGTATCAAAATGCTAATATGCTTTCCGGCAGCTGATAAAAACATTATTATGGAGCATATTTATCGAGCAGAAAGCTTTTAAACGTAACGAAGCTAAAGATTGTTAAGAAACTCTATTACAGAGCTAGATTTTTATATTCGTTTACCAAGAGCTGTAATCAGTTTTGAAATAGAGCCAGAGCCTTGCATTTAACTCTCTCAGAGCAATTTAAGAACATTTAAATAACATTTAGCTCCAACGATGTTACTTGGGCAGTTTTCTCTAATAACATTCGTTTTTAAATTTCCTAGTCTATTATATAGGAGCAAGTTCGTGCGACCCAGTCGTGCATTTTATTTTTTGCTGTAGCAAGCACTCCCTGTTTTAATTTCATATAGTTTCCCTAGTTTTCAAATTTCCATGTGTCAAAAATGTGCGGCTTGCCAGCTTGCCACTCGTGCCTTGATCCCGTTTTCTGTTATTTTTTTTTTTTTTTTTGATATTCTTTTCCTACCCTTAAGGGTAGGTGTCCATTGAAAAAATAGGTTAGACTTTTGCGCTAAGCTGTATAACTTTCACAATTTTACGAATATTTCAATGAAATAAACGGTCATCGATTAGAAAAATGTTAGTCAAAATACTTTTGCAGTTCTGAAAAAAATATAAAAAACTGTGTGCCTTAAAACTGCCACACAAGTGGAAAAATCATACATTTTAGTAAGGTCCTAATTCAAATGATAGGGAAATTCCGAAAATATTACTTTTTTATTTTTTTTATATTTTTTTTATAGAAACAACATATTCCCAAATCATGTATCGGTCTTCTTTTTTTATTCTGTTTTATTATTTATTCAAAAAAAATATACAAAACTATGAAAAACGAAGGAAATTTGCATAGTGGTATGAATGCTCTACTGGATAAAACTTCATAAGTATAAAAGATAACGAAGTAAAATTCACTCTTATACAAAGCCAATAAGTATGTGCAATTACGTAAATATTTTCTTTTATTTTTTTTTTATTTTTACAGTAACTTTTTACTAACAAAAGTCAAAAAATATACATTTTTTTTACAAATATTTTGTTCTCTACCCTGGGAAATTGAGAGTTATATTTTTTAATTTTTGGAAATAATTTTTTAATCAAAGATTTATATTCTCTGAACAGCATATCGGTCTTAAAAAATTAATTAAACTCATCTAAAGTTCATAAAAATGCAATTCAATATGACAGTATTTGTAATGCATTTGCAAGAAAAGTATTGACAATACAGTTCTCACATATTTTTTTTATTTTTGTTTGATATTTTATTTACTAAATTCAAAAATACAAAATACTTTTTTCGCTCAATATTTATTTAATTTTATTTATATAAAAGAGGTCTATTTTGCATTTTTTAACAAAAAGTTCCTTTGCACACGCACACAAGTAAGTTTTCAGTTCACAAGAATGCCACTGCAATATCAGCGCTTTGAAAGAGAAGGTTTCGTATTCTCTGTGCAAAAGAATTTTGTCCGCCCATCCACTCTCTTGATTCTTTTTTTTTGTCTGGGCTCATTTAGTTTTTTATTCTTGTTTATGACTTGTCATCTTGCATCTCGTATTACAAGAACAAGAAAAATAAAAAAAACGCGTGAGAAATGATTGTTTTTAGTAGGTACATGATGCAATGACCATTTACATTATCGGAGGTAGGGTAGGGTGGAAAAATGTTCTTTGTGTATGTATAAAAAAGAATATAAGTAGGTTATCACACATTCGCTGTCATAAATTTTGTTTTTTTGTATTTTTTTATTTGCGATCTATCATCATTCTACTGGTTTTTTTTTTGTTTCTTCTATGGAAAGCCATTTTAGGTACACACATAGTAATAAATTGTGATACATAGTGATCTTCATTTTTTTTTTTGCCAAAGGGTGTGTACATGATGGAAGAAAGGAAATCTGCGATGTTGTGTATAGAATAAGATACATATGCATATAAGTATCTACAATAGATTTTGTGTTGTTTTTTCCGATAATTAGGTTCATAGGTAATGTAGAAGTGCAACGCCTTGTATTGATTTGGTATCGTAAGGATTGTTTTGATTTAATTTTGCGTAGGTAGGTAATGGATGTATCAAAAATATATTAGATAAGTAGATGGTAATCTTGTGAATGAACGCAAATTGCATTTCACTGCAAGCGAATACGCAACAACCAAAGGATATGGCAAGTGGATGGCGCCAAAATATTATGTACAATATTATACAGGTATCTACTAATCTAAATACCTATGTACATATTTATATAAATGAGTTAAGAAGGAAAATTCGATCACTTTTTGTTTTCGGTGGTGACGTATTCCACTGGTAGAAGAATGGTGAAAGTATGTAGAAAGAATATGGAAGTGCGCTTCTTTTATGTATTTTTGTTGGTTTTACATAGGAAGAGTTGTCTCCTTTATTTCAATATGTCATGGTGATAGATAATACTCTCGTTACAATTATTTTCTGTTGTGTTTTTATTGTGCAAATCTATTTTGTACATACCTATAAATATTTTTTTGCAACAACTGCCTCCAAAAACAAACAAAGGAAACAAAAAACTCAAGCAAAAAAAATTGATAAAAAGTAAGCAAATAGAAAATACATATACATATATGTAATACCTACTTCGTTTTCATTAGGCCACGGCCACATGATGTAATTTCGTTGAAAATTTCGAAATGAGATAATTTTTAACAAAGGACAATAGGCAAATCTGGCCTAGTTCTAATAAGAACGACCTTTATATTATAATATATTGTTGCGAAATCGCGAATTTTAGGGCTCTCAATGAAAGGATGGCTACACAATTTAAAGATTATTAGAATAAAAAAACGAGGTTTACTTAAAGAATGACTTTATTAAAACACAGCTCAAGTGTCGCGCTTTTACATCTGATCTTGTCTCGTCAATGTCGATGGTTCTTGATTAGAACGTCAGCTGTTACTTCCGTGGAGAGTTAAGGTATGCGTTGGTGAGTTCATAAATGCGTAACAATATGTACATAATATGTATGTTCATATATTCATTATCACTTAGTTTTTAATTTGTAAAAAAAAAAACAAGTATTAGTTTTCCAATAATGTTGTTGGTGTTAAAATTAAAAAATGATATAAAAATAAGAGCACATTTTTTGTTTTCTTTTTCGATGAAGATTTTGACATGTTTGAAAAACCAATATTAAGTTCGTTTTTCTTAAAGCTTAGCCGTTTATTTGTACATATCTGCCCATCAACATTTTTTTTCTAACACGTTTTACTTACGACAACCAATTGTTACGTTGGTAGTTGACAAATTGTGAATAATTTCGAAATGACTTAATGAAATTCGTTTTTTTTTTTTTTTTAATAAGATCAGTATATAAATAAAATGCATTTTTAGTTTTTGCTTAATAAAATAGAAGCTTAAAATTAGTATACTATATACAAAGTAAAATTAAAATACAATGATGTTATTGGAAATAAAATTGACAAACTTTTTCTACAAAATTTGTTTCAGCTAATGGGAACCAGTGGCACCATTTTACTTCAATTATAGTAGATATAGTTTTTTTTTTCAAAATATTTAAAATCTACTTCTTACTTCGCACCATCAGCCAAATACTGAAATCTACCTCATTTTAAAAATCTCTGTTTCAACCTACTTCAATTTTACAAAAAAAAGTCCAAATCTACTTCTTTTTCTCTATTTCACTCTAGGTAGTATTTTTTTTATGTTAAACGCGCACTCAAGGTCAAGGGGTTATGAATAAAATTAAAATGTTAAACACAGTGCAAGAAATTAGGAAAGTAGGATAGGATGAGAAAGGAAATACCGATACACATTGGTTTTTAATGTCTGCACATTACAATGAGTGGGAAATATTGAGCCCGGTAAAGCATTCCAGATTCGTGTAGTGCGGCAAAAAAAAGAATCACTGTACTTAACAGTACGTCCGAAATTGGCCGAAAATGATGAGCAGTCCTAGAAGTACGGGTATTACAGTTGAATTGTTTGAGGGGGAGAACGCAACTGGCTACTTCACTAGAGCACTGCACATACCTAGAAGCTGTTCAGTCTCCTCGATGCAAGTGCCAAACAGCATTGAGTTTTCGAAGCTTTAAATTCTATACGTTTTTTGATTCCCCATTGAACATGCTATCAAGATCAGAATTTAATGAGCTTATCATATGCTGCCGTTGGTAGTCCACATCCGAAGGACAAGGATGTGAATCTAAAAACGAATATGAAAAGCTGAGGTTACTGTCGTCAGCAAAACAATTAAGCGGAGCAACAGTTATAGACAGAAACTGTCGGAAACAAAACGGACCCCTGGGGCACACCAGCATTTATTTATTTATTTATTTATTTATTTATTCATTAAGCAGAGACACAGCTCTTAAAGACTACTTAGAACAATAGTAAATTTATATAAATAATAATAAATAAAACAAAACAAAAATAGAATGTACAATTAACATTAACCACCGAAGTTTATTATTAATAACAATTTTTTTTTTTAAACAGTCCCTACTTAAATATAAATTAAAATCAATAGCATTACAAACAGAATTAGCTTGTCTTAAACAGCGAGTTAAAGATTCATTGATTCCATAATTGACCCTATGAAAGGGTACACAAAATAAACGATTATTACGTAATTCACGACAAGGAACATGAAAGCCAATCAACGAAAGCAAGTAAGGGAAATTGATTTTATAATTTATTAAATCTCTGACAAGCATTACACCGAAATAAATACGTCGTGATTCTAGGGATTGAATGCCCAATATCAGATTTGAAACCGTCCAAAACTACTTTTAGTAAATGGTCTGAAAGGTAATTTCTAATCCAACGAAGAAGAGATTCATCGAATTACAAAAAAAAAAGAATATACAAAACAATAAAAATACACAAATAAGTAAGTTTAAAAGCATAGGAACTCAACACACTGATGTGTACACGAATCCTATGTATGAAAATTTCGCTTGCATATGTGTTTTTAATTTAAAATTAAACTATATTTAAATATAGTAATTTTAATGTTATTTTTTATAAAAGAATGTTTTATTAATTGTACACAATTTTCTTTAAAATTAAAAGAAACATTTGTCGTATACAATATTATTTCAAAATCAAAGAACCTGCGATGTAAAAATTTTGATCGAAATCGGAAGAGTCGCAAATGAAAAAGTAGAAAATAAAAAGAAGGTTCTATGACAGGTACCGATAATAACATTTATTTTTTACCAAAGTGTGGACTGCATTGTTGGTACAGTTATCTATACATAATTTAAAAAAAAAGCATTAGAGCCGTTTTCAAAATAATTATAATATTTCATAATGGCTGTATGGAAGGAACCGAGCTAAGGTAAAACAAACTATTTCAATTTCTCCTCTAGGCTTCAGATTGAGGTACAGTGTTGCAGATAGACGGAATCATTACTCTTTTGTGTCATTTGTCAACTTATGAAAATTCCCAGTACAAATTTGTTTAAAAGCAAGTAAAAAGTCATTTTAAAATCTACTTCGATTTTTCCCAATTTACTTCACTTTTTTCTTCAAATCTCCTTCAATTTTTTTCCGGAAGTGGTAACGCTGATAGGGACTTCAAGTCTAAGATATGTAACAAATGCAAAACTATGAAAATTGTTATCATTGTTTTTATTTTGATGATTAGGTACATAATATTCAGGAACAATAGATAATAAACGAACGGTTTGATCAACCAATTTCAAAACTGATAATCTGTTTGTTTAAAAAACACTTTTCCACTTTTCTTAAATGAACGGTCAATTGTAAAAGATCAATTATGTATCTCCATAAATTGTTTCAAAGAATCCATTATCTATAACGAATTTATTCATGTTTTCAAAACTGCCCAATTTACCTATTATGTTGTCAATTTTTACATGTAAATTAGTGGTCAAAGACGGAACCACTTTTTAATCTGAGGCTATATTTTTTTGCACTTATTAATTTTATTGAATCATAAATAATCTCAAGACAATTAAGCTCTTTAAAAAATAAAACTTTAAAATGTTTAACTATGGATATTGTTTATTTTAAGAAACTCTGAAACAAGAAAAAGAAATATTTAAAACGCTTTTGGTTTCATCCCAATACGACCACTTTTCGCAGAGTTACAGCCCTTTGAAAAAGACTCAAAAGAACATTTATAGGTATAGGTACATATGTAGTTACCATTATTATTTTTGAAAGTGTATTAATTTACTTGGGTTAGGAAATTTAATAATTTTTTTAGTTGAGCAATTTTTGAATTGTGAACTTTCTCCTAAAATTAATTGTCTACATTAAAAATAAATTATGAATATCAGAGCAAATTCCCCGGGTTCCTAATGTCTAAATCTATGCTCCCTTTTCTTGTATAAATACGCAAAGAATAAAACGCTATCTACCTAAATGCGAAAAGTTTCAATTCACCTGCAACCAAAAATAAAACAGAAAACAAACCGTCTATTATTGTGTCTAATTGTGAGCGCTGAATGCAAAAAACTCAATTTGCCTTTCCTAAACCTCAAACAATCACGATTCACGAAAAATTATTTTTTCTACCCAAAATACAAAAGGAAAAAAACTTTCATTTATCTTGTGCGCAATCCGAGTCAATTCAAAATCAAATGCTTGTGCGCTGCCTGTGCGGCTTGCCAGCTTGCCACTCGTGCCTTGTTCCCGTTTTCTGTTATTTTTTTTTATATTCTATTCCATCTTTCTCTATCTCTATGCGTGATGCGAAAAAAGAGGTATCCTGAAGAGACGAGACGAGCTAAATTTATTTTCTTAACACAAAAATTCTTAACTAAGAGAGCCATATTTGTGCACCAATACATGTACACGTTTTTACATGAGATTTGAGTTTGCTTCTGAGGTAGACCTACCCTTAAGGGAAAATAAATTTAGCTCGTCTCGTCTCTTCAGGATACCTCTTTTTTCGCATCACGCATAGAGATAGAGAAAGATGGAATAGAATATCAAAAAAAAAATAACAGAAAACGGGAACAAGGCACGAGTGGCAAGCTGGCAAGCCGCACAGGCAGCGCACAAGCATTTGATTTTGAATTGACTCGGATTGCGCACAAGATAAATGAAAGTTTGTTTTCCTTTTGTATTTTGGGTAGAAAAAATAATTTTTCGTGAATCGTGATTGTTTGAGGTTTAGAAAAGGCAAATTGAGTTTTTTGCATTCAACGCTCACAATTAGACACAATAATAGACGGATTGTTTTCTATTTTATTTTTGTTTGCAGGTGAATTGAAACTTTTTGCAAGGTAGATAGCGTTTTTATTCTTTGCGTATTTATACAAGGTTAATCTGTTGGTTCTAGGACTTTTACTTTTCAGGATATTTTAAAAAATAAAGAAAAGGGAGCACAGATTTAGACATTAGGAACCCGGGGAATTTGCTCTGATATTTATAATTTGTTTTTAATGTAGACAATTAATTTTAGGAAAAAGTTCACAATTCAAAAATTGCTCAACTAAATTATTAAATTTCCTAACCCAAGTAAATTAATACACTTTCAAAAATAATAATGGTAACTATGTACCTATACCTATAAATGTTCTTTTGAGTCTTTTTCAAAGGGCTGTAACTCTGCGAAAAGTGGTCGTATTGGGATGAAACCAAAAGCGTTTTAAATATTTCTTTTTCTTGTTTCAGAGTTTCTAAAAATAAAAAATATCCATGGTTAAACATTTTAAATTTTTATTTTTTAAAGAGCTTCATTGTCTTGAGATTATTTATGATTCAATAAAATTAACAAGTGCAAAAAAATATAGACTCAGATTAAAAAGTGGTTCCGTCTTTGACCACTATTTTACATGTAAAAATTGACAACATAAAAGGTAAATTGGGCAGTTTTGAAAACATGAATAAATTCGTTATAGATAATGGATTCTTTGAAACAATTTATGGAGATACATAATTGATCTTTTACAATTGACCGTTCATTTAAGAAAAGTGGAGAACTGTTTTTTAAACAAACAGATTATCAATTTTGAAATTGGTTGATCAAACCGTTCGTTTATTATCTATTGTTCCTGAATATTATGAACCTAATCATCAAAATAAAAACAATGATAACAATTTTCATAGTTTTGCATTTGTTACATATCTTAGACTTGAAATCCCTATCAGCGTTACCACTTCCGGAAAAAAAAAGAAGGAGATTTGAAGAAAAAAGTGAAGTAAATTGGGAAAAATCGAAGTAGATTTTAAAATAACTTGCTTTTAGACAAATTTGAACTGGGAATTTTCATAAGTTGACATTACAACACAAAAGAGTAATGATTCCGTCTATCTGCAACTCCGTACCTCAATCTGCAGCCTAGAGGAGAAATTGAAATGGTTTGTTTTACTTTAGCTCGGTTCATTCCATACAGCCATTATGAAATATTATAATTATTTTGAAAACGGCTCTAATGCTTTTTTTTAAAATTATGTATGGATAACTGTACCAACAATGCAGTCCACACTTTGGTAAAAAATAAATGTTATTATCGGTACCTGTCATAGAAACTTCTTTTTATTTTCTACTTTTTCATTTGCGACTCTTCCAATTTCGATCAAAATTTTTACATCGCAGATTCTTTGATTTTGAAATAATATTGTATACGACAAATGTTTCCCTAAATGTATACTTTTAAATCCTTAAAATTGTCAATACATTTCTTTTAATTTTAAAGAAAATTGTGTACAAAAATTTAATTTAATTTAATTAGTAAAACATTCTTTTATAAAAAATAACATTAAAATTACTATATTTAAATATAGTTTAATTTTAAATTAAAAACACATATGCAAGCGAAATTTTTATACATAGGATTCGTGTACACATCAGTGTGTTGAGTTCCTATGCTTTTAAACTTACTTACTTGTGTATTTTTATTGTTTTGATATTCTTTTTTTTTTGTAATTCGATTAATCTCTTCTTCGTTGGATTAGAAATTACCTTTCGGACCGTTTACTAAAAGTAGTTTTGGACGGTTTCAAATCTGATATTGGGCATTCAATCCCTAGAATCACGACGTATTTATTTCGGTGTAATGCTTGTCAGAGATTTAATAAATTATAAAATCAATTGCCCTTACTTGCTTTCGTTGATTGGCTTTCATGTTCCTTGTCATGAATTACGTAATAATCGTTTATTTTGTGTACCCTTTCATAGGGTCAATTATGGAATCAATGAACCCTTAACTCGCTGTTTAAGACAAGCTTATTCTGTTTGTAATGCTATTGATTTTAACTTATATGTAAGTACGGACTGTTTTAAAAAAAAAATTGTTATTAATAATAAACTTCGGTGGTTAATGTCAATTGTACATTCTATTTTTGTTTTGTTTTATTTATTATTATTTATATAAATTTACTATTGTTCTAAGTAGTCTTTAAGAGCTGTGTCTCTGCTTGATGAATAAATAAATAAATAAATAAATAAATAAATTAATAAATGCTGGTGTGCCCCAGGGGCCCGTTTTGTCTCCGACAGTTTCTGTCTATAACTGTTGCTCCGCTTAATTGTTTTGCTGACGACAGTAACCTCAGCTTTTCATATTCGTTTTTAGATTCACATCCTTGTCCTTCGGATGTGGACTACCAACGGCAGCGTATTATAAGCTCATTAAATTCTGATCTTGATAGCAATGAGGAATCAAAATACGTATAGAATTCAAAGCTTCGAAAACTCAATGCTGTTTGGCACTTGCATCGAGGAGACTGAACAGCTTCTAGGTATGTGCATCACAGACCGTCATTTGTGAAGTGATAACATGTTTGACGTAACCAAAAACGCCGCTAAGTGTTTAGATTTTCTCCGCCGATGCAAGAAGTTTTTTACACCTACTAATCTGGCTGTAATCTATAAGGCCTATATTCGTCCAAAGCTCGAACGCAATTCCCACTAGGCAGGTGCTCTAAAACCCTCCTTAGTCTCTTGCACAGAATTCAAAAGAGAGCTCTAAAAATTATAGGCGACCGTTGTCTAACTGAAACATTTGAATCTCTCGAGCACCGCCGCAATTTTCATAAACAGTGCTCTAGTGAAGTAGCCAGTTGGGTTCTCCCCCTCAAACAATTCAACCGTAATACCCATACTTCTAGGACTGCTCATCTTTTTCGCCCAATTTCTGACGTACTGTCAAGTACAGTGATTCCTTTTTTAGCCGCACTACACGAATCTGGAATGCTTTACGCGGCTCAATATTTCCCACTCATTGTAATGTGCAGACATTAAAAACCAATGTGTATCGGTATTTCCTTTCTCATCTAATCCTACTTTCCTAATTTCTTGCACTGTGTTTAACATTTTGATTTTATTCATAACCCCTTGATCTTGAGTGCGCGTTTAATATAAAAAAAAATACTACCTAGAGTGAAATAGAGAAAAAGAAGTAGATTTGGACTTTTTTTTTTGTAAAATTAAAGTAGGTTGAAACAGAGATTTTTAAAATGAGGCAAATTTCAGTATTTGGCTGATGGTGCGGAATAAGAAGTAGATTTTAAATATTTTGAAAAAAAACTATCTACTATAATTGAAGTAAAATGGTGCCACTGGTTCCCATTAGCTGAAACAAATTTTGTAGAAAAAGTTTGTCAATTTTATTTCCAATAACATCATTGTATTTTAATTTTACTTTGTATACTAGTAGAGTAATTTTAAGCTTCTATTTTGTTAAGCAAAAACTAAAAATGCATTTTATATAAAAACTGATCTTATTCAAAAAAAAAAAAAAAACGAATTTCATTTAGTCATTTCGAAATTATTCACAATTTGTCAACTACCAACATAACAATTGGTTGTCGTAAGTAAAACGTGTTAGAAAAAAATGTTGATGGGCAGATATGTACAGATAACCGGCTAAGCTTTAATAAAAACGAACTTAATATTGGTTTTACAAACATGTCAAAATCTTCTTAGAAAAAAAAAAAACAAAAAATGTGCTCTTATTTTTATATCAACAACATTATTGGAAAACTAATACTTGTTTTTTTTTACAAATTAAAAACTAAGTGATAATGAATATATGAACATACATATGTAAATTATATAAAGGTCGTTCTTATTAGAACTAGGCCAGATTTGCCTATTGTCCTTTTTTAAAAATTATCTCATTTCGAAATTTTGAACGAAATTACATCATGTGGCCTAATGAAAACGAAGTAGGTATTACATATGTATGCATTTTCTATTTGCTTACTTTTTATCAATTTTTTTTGCTTGAGTTTTTTGTTTCCTTTGTTTCTTTTTGGAGGCAGTTATTGCAAAAAAATATTTATAGGTATGTACAAAATAGATTTGCACAATAAAAACACAACAGAAAATAACTGTAACGAGAGTATTATCTATCACCATGACATATTGAAATAAAGGAGACAACTCTTCCTATGTAAAACCAACAAAAATACATAAAAGAAGCGCACTTCCCATATTCTTTCTACATACTTTCACCATTCTTCTACCACTAAAAGTGATCGAATTTTCCTTCTTAACTTATTTATATAAATATGTACATAGGTATTTAGATTAATAGATACCTGCATAATATTGTACATAATATTTTGGCGCCATCCACTTGCCATATCCCTTGGTTGTTGCGTATTCGCTTACAGTGAAATGCAATTTGCGTTCATTCACAGGATTAACATGTACTAATCTAATATATTTTTGATACATCCATTACCTACTTACGCAAAATTAAATCAAAACAATCCTTACGATACCCAAATCAATACAAGGCGTTGCACCTCTACATTACCTATGAACCTACCTATCGGAAAAAACAACACAAAATCTATTGTAGATACTTATATGTATATGTATCTTATTCTATACACAACATCGCAGATTTCCTTTCTTCCATCATGTACACACCCTTTGGCAAATAAAAAAAAAAGATGAAGATCACTATGCATCGCAATTTATTACTATGTGTGTACCTAAAATGGCTTTCCATAGAAGAAACAAAAAAAAAACCAGTAGAATGATGATAGATCGCAAATAAAAAAATACAAAAAAACAAAATTTATGACAGCGAATGTGTGATATCCTACTTATACACCCCTATTACAGAATTCGGCGAATGAGCTAAAGTGACAATTTCAATTCATTTCCAAACTTTTGCTATTACTGAATCCGACGAATGAAAGTTGAACGAATGTCGGTAACAATCCCTGCACCACTGAAATTTCGTTCAACTTAAATGGTATTACAGAATACGCAATCCATGCGCACTCCATACAATTTCTATCATTTTACATTCGCACCAATTTCGAGACGAATCTGAAGTGAATTTTTGATTAAACGAAAATAAACAATGGAGAGTACAAAAACTTAAGTCAAAAGCTTATCATACTGAATACTAAAGTGTTTGTTTAACAAATTTTAATAAAAAACGCACAAATAGCAACGCAACCAGAGAGCAAGAAATCTAAAAAAAAAAAAAAAAAAAAAGAGCATACGGTTGGTTTTGAACCGTCCCCCATCTTCGTACTAACGACTCTCAACGATGCTTGATTTCGTTGATCGAAAACGATACTTTTATCACAGCCTAGGCCAGTTGAATAAATGTTTGTTGCTGACAGTGTCGATACGAAAGTTCATAAATGATAAGGTAATTTTAGAAATCGACAATGTAGTTCATCCGACGAATTTCATAATTGAGTTTTACAGCGGATGCGAATCAAGTCAACTCACCGGGAGTAAAATTCTGCGAATTCTGTAATCGACATGATATTCTTTTTTATACATACACAAAGAACATTTTTCCACCCTACCTGCGACAATGTGGAATGGTCATTGCATCATATGCCTACTAAAAACAATTATTTCTCACACGTTTTTTTTATTTTTTCTGTTCTTGTAACACGAGATGCAAGACGACAAGTCATAAACAAGAATAAAAAACTAAATGAGCCCAGACAAAAAAAAAGAATCAAGAGAGCGGATGGGCGGACAAAATTCTTTTGCACAGAGAATACGAAACCTTCTCTTTCAAAGCGCTGATATTGCAGTGGCATTCTTGTGAACTGAAAACTTACTATTGTGTGCGTGTGCAAGGGAACTTTTTGTTAAAAAATGCAAAATAGACCTCTTTTATAAAAATAAAATTAAATAAATATTGAGTGAAAAAAGTATTTTGTATTTTTGAATTTAGTAAATAAAATATCAAACAAAAATAAAAAAAATATGTGAGAACTGTATTGTCAATACTTTTCTTGCAAATGCATTACAAATACTGTCATATTGAATTGCATTTTTATGAACTTTAGATGAGTTTAATTAAATTTTTAAGACCGATACGCTGTTCAGAGAATATAAATCTTTGATTAAAAAATTATTTCCAAAAATTAAAAAATATAACTCTCAATTTCCCAGGGTAGAGAACAAAATATTTGTAAAAAAATGTATATTTTTTGACTTTTGTTAGTAAAAAGTTACTGTAAAAATAAAAAAAAATATTAACGTAATTGCACATACTTATTGGCTTTATATAAGAGTGAATTTTACTTCGTTATGTTTTATACTTATGAAGTTTTGTCCAGTAGAGCATTCATACCACTATGCAAATTTCCTTCGTTTTTCATAGTTTTGTATATTTTTTTTTGAATAAATAATAAAACAGAATAAAAAAAAGAAGACCGATACATGATTTGGGAATATGTTGTTTCTATAAAAAAAAATAAAAAAGTAATATTTTCGGAATTTCCCTATCATTTGAATAAGGACCTTACTAAAATGTATGATTTTTCCACTTGTGTGGCAGTTTTAAGGCACACAATATTTTTATATTTTTTTCAAAACTGCAATCGATGACCGTTTATTTCATTGAAATATTCGTAAAATTCTGAAAGTTATACAACTTAGCGCAAAAGTCTAACCTATTTTTTCAATGGACACCTACCCTTAAGTTTTAAGACTAGGAAGCCAATCAGTTAGTAAAGCAACATTTGTAAGAGATTCAACAAAAAGAAAATAGAAAAATTAATATGGCGGAGTTAAGCTTAAATAGTTTAATTAAATTCGTGCCGGATTTCTCGGGACAACCCGAAGAAGTTTTTAGGTTCCTTGAGGCTTGCTCTGATGCAACCTCACTTTGTTCTGATGTACAGAAACCAGTCCTATTCAAATTTATAAAATCAAAAATTAGGGGTAATGCAACAATTGCATTAATGAAGAACAATTTTACCACTTGGGAACAGTTGAAAGAAAAACTGATTTCAATTTACTCTGATAAAAAAAGCCTTAATCAATAAATTAATGTAAGAATTACATCAACTGAAACAGTATCCAAATGAAACGGTCATTTGTTTTGGCCAAAGGACTGAAACGGCTATAAGGAAAATCTTAGAGCAAATAAGACTTGAAAATTCGGAAAATAGATGAAAGAAGGGCACAGTCAGAATTTATAATGAAATTAGGTTTGACATCTTTTTGTAATGGACTAAGACCGCAGTTGTCAACGTTTATTAGGACACAGAATTGTAAGGAATTGAACGATGCAATAAAACTTGCACAAAGCGAGGAATTGTCCCTAAATATATATAAATATACGCCGAGCAATCGACCCTATATTCCCTTAGAATACGAAACGTGGTTCGCCATGTGAATAACGAAGTTATAAAATGTTATAATTGGGCCACATAAGCAAGGACAGTCGGCAGCCTAGAACTAACCAATCAACTTACCATAATAATAATTACAACTTTAGGGATGATAACGTCCGAAATGGATATGTTAGGAATAGTAATGTCAATAGCAATGATAGAAGGAATAGTTTTCATGGAAATCAAAATAGGAATCCATTTAATAATAATTTAAACCAAAGGCCGAGGGTCAATATGTGTCAAATGACTCTCGAGGAGAGTACAATTTCGGCACAACAAGAAATGTAAGTGAGAATCCGCATGTTCTTATCGTGTATAAAAAAGCTTGTTTTAAGTTTTTAATAGATACAGGGGCTGAAATATCTATCATTAGTAAGGACATCGTTGGGGAAGAATTAATAAATAAAGCAGAAAATACTTTCATAAATGGAATCAATGGAGATTCCATGACATTAGGGAAAATTAGAGTTTCATTTCGGTTTCGTTACAATTTAAAGAATTCAATTCAAGATTTTTCACATGATTTTCATGTATTAAATGAGGTTCCTAATTATAATGGAATTTTAGGAAATGACTTCTTCAGGGCTAATAAATTTTCAATAAATTATGAGGAAGAAAAATTGATAAATCACTTTGTTGAAACATATCTTATGTATGAAAACAATAAACTTATAATCCTACCTGAACGAAGTGAGAATATTTGCAAAATTAAACTGGGCGAATCAAAGCCGAACACTGAAGTTTGGATAGAAAAATGTGAGATTTTTCCAAACGTTTTCATTAGTGAATGTTTGACGAAAGTGAACGAACAAAAAGAAGTTTTAGTATGCTATTTAAATACAAGAGAGACACCAGTTAGATTTCGGAACTCAGGAATAGGACCAAAGTTTGAAGAATTAGAAAGTAAAAATATTTTCAAGTGTAATATTGGAACAAGACAAGAATATAAGAGATATTTTAAAGTTAAGGAAAGCTTGAGATTAGAACATCTGAATGAGGAGGAAAAGGAAAATATTTTAAAAATTATTCATGAATTCAGTGATGTTTTCAGTGTAGAAGATGAAGCCTTAACGGCAACAACTAAAATAGAACACGTTATTCCACTACTTCCTAATATAAAACCTTTTCAGTCCAAGACTTACAGATACCCGAAGGTTCACGAAGATGAGGTGAATAATTGAACTACTAAACAATGATATCATTCAACCTAGCCAAAGTCCATGGTCAAGCCCGTTATGGGTGGTACCAAAGAAAAACTGGATTTCACCAGATTCCAATGAAAGCCGAAGATATGGGCAAGACGGCTTTTACTCGTAGTACACCTTATGGACATTTTGAGTACAAAAGAATACCTTTTGGGTTGAAAAATGCCTCCAGCTGTTTCCAAAGATTGATGAATACCATCTTGATAGGATTACAAGGCATAAAATGTTTTGTATACGTTGACGATATTGTCATATACGCAAATAGTTTGATGGATCATGAATTTAAATTGAAAGAAATTTTGAATAGGTTACGAGAAACTAATTTAAAGATAGAACCGAATAAATGTGAATTCTTGAGGAAGGAAGTAGTATATTTGGGTCATATTATTTCCGATGAAGGTGTAAAACCCGACCAAAAAAAGTGGAAGCTATAACAAAGATAGTAAAACCCAAGAGCGTAAAAGATATAAAGTCATTCTTAGGCATGGTGGGCTATTATAGAAAGTTTATCGAAAACTTTAGTAAGAAAGCTTTACCATTAACGCACCTATTAGAGAAGGATGTATCATTCCATTGGACGGACGAACAAGATAAGAGTTTTGAGTGTTTAAAAAACCAATTAATTACCAAACCGATTTTACAATACCCTGATTTCAACAAAACTTTCAATGTGACGACCGACGCAAGTGGCTATGCGATAGGCGGAGTACTATCACAGACATCTAATAACGGTACGGAGCTACCTATTAGTTTTATAAGCCGAACTTTGAACAAATAGGAAAGGAATTACAGCACTACTGAAAAAGAGTGCTTAGCCATTGTTTGGGCCGTAAAACAATTCCGGTGCCGTGAAATAAGGCCAAGTGAAATAAGGCCAACTTTCAAAAATTGGCCTTATTGCACTTTTATAAAGTGAAATTACGCCAATTTTCAGCAGTTGGCCTTATTGCACTTTTACAAAGTGAAGTAAGGCCAAATTGGTCTTATTTCACTTTCAACAGTTTTATTGCACTTTGACAAAGCGAAATAAGGCCAAACTGCATTTTTATATTTATTTCATTTATAAGTATTATTTATTCGTACAATACATAATTTATTGTTTATTGTGGGCCGACGTTCTGGGTTTTCTTGACCAACAGTACCTTGGGTGGCCCGCTTCGCGGGTTTTCAGGATTTTAACTCCCTTTTCGGGGCTCACACCCGCTCACGCAACTCCGTTGCTCCGCTTAGGGTATGTTCAGTCGCCTCACAGTGGGGCAAAATGGCGAAAAGATGGCATTAAATCAACCAAAAGGTCTAGAACCTTCAAATTTGGCACAAATACTACTGATAACAATGTTAATACATGGCCAAAGTTTCTAATGGCCACGCCCATTTCTATGGTTACCACCCATACAAATTTCATTAGTTTACGAAAGTACTTAAAAACGGCTCAAACGATTTAAATGAAACTCTGCGTGTATTGCATCCTTCGTGATTGTAATACAACTAAATTTATAAAAAAATTAAAAAAAAAATTATAGGGTTACCATTTCGGGATATTTTGTGTTACTAATTTTTGTTTGCTAAACTTAGTATCCTTTCTTCAATAGAAATAAATTATTTGCTTTTCAGCTACATGTCCTTTTAAAAATTCATTTTTAATAGGTCTACAATATCTATTTGAGCTTGGACGTGAATTTTTGTATATTATTATAACACCAGAAACTAAGCGAAGTGGAACAAGGCAAGTAAGAAAAACAGTCGATTCTACCTGATGGTTCAATTCATAAAAGGCTTGCTTACTTGAATAGTGACCAAAACTCCTATCAAAGTCCCATTTAGAGTACAAGCATACATTTATCAATTCTTAGTGAAGTGAATTAATCTCGTCTTTTTGGAGAATAATTAAGCCTTTAACTGTTAAGTTTAACAAACTTTGTAAACTTGTACTCACAGAAGTTTTCGAAACAATGATATATGTTCAGGATCGGAATAGCAATTTTTTTAACACTATTGAACTATTTTATACAAAGGAAATACTTAAGAAGCTTTTGATCTGATAATTTCATATTGAAATTTAGATAAGCCTGCTTCGAAAATTAACGTAAAAGCTTCTTCACCATTCATCGAAGTAGGTTAAATGGACTCTCTTAAAGCTTTCCTACACTGTTTGACTTTTCTAGGAACTTGGGGTACTTCGTGAATTAGTTTTGCAGCTACCGACTGCCAGTGTTGTTCCTCTACGTGTCGACTTTGATTGTCTACATTAATGCGTAGACAATTGTGTCGACAATGTAGACAATGTCGACTATGGTGTCGACAATGTAGACAATGTCGACTATAGTGTCGACAATGTAGACAAAGCATGCCAGCCAATCTGTCATTCTTGATTTCTCTGTCACATTGTTTACTTCATTTAGGAAATTTAAGGTGTAAATTTGAGTTTTTATTCAAATATTGGTCGACGAAAAAATAAAGGTTTCCATCACCTAGGTTTTCTTTTAATGGAAAACAATAACAAATTTGTAGCATATTGTACAGTGTGCAACAAAAATCTACAAAATACTGCACAGGTAAATAAAAATTTGTTAAAAAAAAAGCATATTCATATCTTAATAATAATGCCTTCACATTCATTTACGAAAGCAATGCCTGTAAGCAATCCCAATCACCTGCGACATCTTAATCCGGCGATGTCTCTATGATTGTTTTGATTGATGACAATGATTTTGGCTCGAGCTCTGATTTATTAGACGAAACATAATAAGAAAAATTTAATGTCTACATTGTCTACATTGTTGACATTGGCATGTAGACAATCAGGAATTGTATACGTTGAATTGTCTACACGTAGACAATCGTGTAGTCTACATTTTTTGTCTACATGGAACAACACTGCCGACTGCCCACATGTTCTCAAACTAATTTCAGATGCACATGCCAATTCAGAAAGAATGTATGTCATATCAAAAGTTACCCAAGTATTGAGTTTGCCTTACAATTTCTTCCTTTAAAAAATCCATCTGGCTATTAAATCCTTGGCAACTTGACTTCTTCTTTATATTAAAAAGATCTTGCCTGGTTATTGGTAGTATTTTTGATTTTGTTGGGCATAAGAAATGTCAAAAATACAATAATATTGACGAAAAATATCTTTTTCTATAAAGTGACGTCACCAACAAAAATGTGCTCAACACACAGGGGAGCAGATTGGAGCAAGAAAATTTTGCATATTCTGAAAGGAGAATGTACACTTAACAAAATGACATATAAAACTTATTGGCACCTTACGGCGAACACAACTAAACGTCTAAGGATTTCAGAGAAATGCAAAAAAACAAGCAATTTTTTAACTTTTTTTTATATTCAACTACGAATTAAAATAAAAAGAATTTATTTTTTATAAAAAAAAAAAAAATACAAAAATGCTCCTCAGCTTACTGATTCTATTGCAATTTAATTTAATTTGATACACGCAATAAATAATAAACTGTACACAATTTACTTAACCAACTCGAAATGACAAAAAGAGGTCTGCGATCGGCTCAAAACGTGAACTTACTCTTCATTTGAGACGATCTGCAGAAGATTACGTGATTCAAATAAACTTTCTTTCTCTCATTTCTAATTCTCTATCATATTTGGAAGAGAAATAGAACGGTTATTTAAGACAAAGCTCAACTTCATAATTTGATTAAATGCCAGCTTTTTTACGTTTTGCCCCATTGTGCGCCTGTAGCAACAGTTTTGTATTAATTGGAGTAAACAACAACAGTTATGTACTGTTTCCCAAGAAAACTGTTGCCACAGGCGCCTGCCTGGCGACTGAACATACCCTAAGCGGAGCAACGGAGTTGCGTGAGCGAGTGTGAGCCCCGAAAAGGGAGTTAAAATCCTGGAAACCCGCGAAGCGGGCCACCCAAAGTACTGTTGCTCAAAAAAAAATAGAACGACGGCCCCCAATAAACAATTATGTTTTATACGAATCTAACGGCAAAAACTACTTTTTTATTTTAAAGAAAACATTTTATGTTTGGCCTTAAGTCACAAACAAATTTGGCCATATGTCGCTTTTGTAAAGTGACATAAGACCAAATTTTTTAATTTGATCTTATGTCACTTGACCTTATGTCACGGCACCGTTAAATACATTCAGTTGCTCTTATTACGCTTTCAAAAAGTGAAATAAGACCAATTTGGTCTTATTTCTCAAAATAATTTGGCCTTATTTCACTTTGTCAAAGTGAAATAAGACCAACTACTGAAAATTGGCCTTATTTCACTTTATCAAAGTGCAGTAAGGCCAATTTTTGAAAGTTGGCCTTATTTCACTTGGCCTTATTTCACGGCACCCATTTTGGTGCCAATTATATCTATCCAGCCTCTCTTAAAGCGTTTTGGTTTTCCAATTAAATTAAAAAGATTTTCGTGACTATTTTTCAATAAAACTAATTTATTCTTGAAAAGGAATTCTTCTTGTAAACATAGCCCTTTAGAAATTTCGGTTAACTTAATAGAAGTTGTATTTTTGCAAAGTCTTAACAAACTAGATTCTATATTGATTAATGTATCATATCTTAGATTAATGTAATTAATATCGATAAAACTAATGATGCTAAATTTTCCATCTTGAAAATATACATCTCCTATGTTTTCGTAAAATAAACCAGGTGATTTTTCAATTGGTTCAATAATTATTTTACCTTTTTCTACAGCCTTATCGGGTGCAAAAATAATATTACTTTCTTCAAACCAGACTTGTCCTTCACAAGCTATGATAAGAGTGGCAATGACGCCGAGAAACATTGTGGACCTAAAAGAAGATGAGATTATTATCAGGCCGGTTTTGTTATATTAAAATTGTATTTGTTTAACTTTCTCTTAACTCTAACATATATATTATTGTTGAAAACCTTTTCTATTTTGTAAGGACCTTTATATACCGGAGATAATTTACTTCTTCTATTTGCGCATTTTATGTAGACGAAATCGCCAATTTCATATTTTACTTAATTTATTTCGGGTTTTTGTCTGTTTCTAGATTTTTCCTTACTTTTGATAACATTTTCTTTTGCAATTTCCTGTAACTTTTTTAATCTTGCTTTTAAATTTGAAACGTAATCATCATAACTGTTGAAAGTTGTTCTGATGTTGGAGAATAAAATAAAGAAAACGTGTTCAACTTAATTTTTGGCAAGCATTTTCATTTGGTTTAACTTTTTTTTATTTTCTGACCGAATTTCAATAATATGTATAATGGAATGAAGACAAGTCTTACTACTTACAAAAAATATGTTTTAGGGTTTTTGTTTTCAAAACATGACATGTCCATAACGGTTTTTGATTTTTATCTTTTTTTATTACCATTCTTAAAATCCGTAACGAACGGAATCCTGCAAGAATTCTCAAGACCTAGGCTTTTCTTTTTTTTGTTTAAGTTAAACTCCTACGCAAACCTAAAATAAGCAGTTTTTTTCGTTTCCTGAAAAATTTTAAAATGTGGACATGACACGTTTTGAAAATAAACGATTCAATTTGAAACGTAATCATCATAACTGTTGAAAGTTGTTCTGATGTTGGAGAATAAAATAAAGAAAACGTGTTCAACTTAATTTTTGGCAAGCATTTTCATTTGGTTTAACTTTTTTTTATTTTCTGACCGAATTTCAATAATATAATGGAATGAAGACAAGTCTTACTACTTACAAAAAATATGTTTTAGGGTTTTTGTTTTCAAAACATGACATGTCCATAACGGTTTTTGATTTTTATCTTTTTTTATTACCATTCTTAAAATCCGTAACGAACGGAATCCTGCAAGAATTCTCAAGACCTAGGCTTTTCTTTTTTTTGTTTAAGTTAAACTCCTACGCAAACCTAAAATAAGCAGTTTTTTTCGTTTCCTGAAAAATTTTAAAATGTGGACATGACACGTTTTGAAAATAAACGATTCAATTTGAAACGTAATCATCATAACTGTTGAAAGTTGTTCTGATGTTGGAGAATAAAATAAAGAAAACGTGTTCAACTTAATTTTTGGCAAGCATTTTCATTTGGTTTAACTTTTTTTTATTTTCTGACCGAATTTCAATAATATAATGGAATGAAGACAAGTCTTACTACTTACAAAAAATATGTTTTAGGGTTTTTGTTTTCAAAACATGACATGTCCATAACGGTTTTTGATTTTTATCTTTTTTTATTACCATTCTTAAAATCCGTAACGAACGGAATCCTGCAAGAATTCTCAAGACCTAGGCTTTTCTTTTTTTTGTTTAAGTTAAACTCCTACGCAAACCTAAAATAAGCAGTTTTTTTCGTTTCCTGAAAAATTTTAAAATGTGGACATGACACGTTTTGAAAATAAACGATTCAATTTGAAACGTAATCATCATAACTGTTGAAAGTTGTTCTGATGTTGGAGAATAAAATAAAGAAAACGTGTTCAACTTAATTTTTGGCAAGCATTTTCATTTGGTTTAACTTTTTTTTATTTTCTGACCGAATTTCAATAATATGTATAATGGAATGAAGACAAGTCTTACTACTTACAAAAAATATGTTTTAGGGTTTTTGTTTTCAAAACATGACATGTCCATAACGGTTTTTGATTTTTATCTTTTTTTATTACCATTCTTAAAATCCGTAACGAACGGAATCCTGCAAGAATTCTCAAGACCTAGGCTTTTCTTTTTTTTGTTTAAGTTAAACTCCTACGCAAACCTAAAATAAGCAGTTTTTTTCGTTTCCTGAAAAATTTTAAAATGTGGACATGACACGTTTTGAAAATAAACGATTCAATTTGAAACGTAATCATCATAACTGTTGAAAGTTGTTCTGATGTTGGAGAATAAAATAAAGAAAACGTGTTCAACTTAATTTTTGGCAAGCATTTTCATTTGGTTTAACTTTTTTTTATTTTCTGACCGAATTTCAATAATATAATGGAATGAAGACAAGTCTTACTACTTACAAAAAATATGTTTTAGGGTTTTTGTTTTCAAAACATGACATGTCCATAACGGTTTTTGATTTTTATCTTTTTTTATTACCATTCTTAAAATCCGTAACGAACGGAATCCTGCAAGAATTCTCAAGACCTAGGCTTTTCTTTTTTTTGTTTAAGTTAAACTCCTACGCAAACCTAAAATAAGCAGTTTTTTTCGTTTCCTGAAAAATTTTAAAATGTGGACATGACACGTTTTGAAAATAAACGATTCAATTTGAAACGTAATCATCATAACTGTTGAAAGTTGTTCTGATGTTGGAGAATAAAATAAAGAAAACGTGTTCAACTTAATTTTTGGCAAGCATTTTCATTTGGTTTAACTTTTTTTTATTTTCTGACCGAATTTCAATAATATGTATAATGGAATGAAGACAAGTCTTACTACTTACAAAAAATATGTTTTAGGGTTTTTGTTTTCAAAACATGACATGTCCATAACGGTTTTTGATTTTTATCTTTTTTTATTACCATTCTTAAAATCCGTAACGAACGGAATCCTGCAAGAATTCTCAAGACCTAGGCTTTTCTTTTTTTTGTTTAAGTTAAACTCCTACGCAAACCTAAAATAAGCAGTTTTTTTCGTTTCCTGAAAAATTTTAAAATGTGGACATGACACGTTTTGAAAATAAACGATTCAATTTGAAACGTAATCATCATAACTGTTGAAAGTTGTTCTGATGTTGGAGAATAAAATAAAGAAAACGTGTTCAACTTAATTTTTGGCAAGCATTTTCATTTGGTTTAACTTTTTTTTATTTTCTGACCGAATTTTAATAATATAATGGAATGAAGACAAGTCTTACTACTTACAAAAAATATGTTTTAGGGTTTTTGTTTTCAAAACATGACATGTCCATAACGGTTTTTGATTTTTATCTTTTTTTATTACCATTCTTAAAATCCGTAACGAACGGAATCCTGCAAGAATTCTCAAGACCTAGGCTTTTCTTTTTTTTGTTTAAGTTAAACTCCTACGCAAAACTAAAATAAGCAGTTTTTTTCGTTTCCTGAAAAATTTTAAAATGTGGACATGACACGTTTTGAAAATAAACGATTCAATTTAAAAGCAAGATTAAAAAAGTTACAGGAAATTGCAAAAAAAAATGTTATCAAAAGTAAGGAAAAATCTAGAAACAGACAAAAACCCGAAATAAATTAAGTAAAATATGAAATTGGCGATTTCGTCTACATAAAATGCGCAAATAGAAGAAGTAAATTATCTCCGGTATATAAAGGTCCTTACAAAATAGAAAAGGTTTTCAACAATAATATATGTTAGAGTTAAGAGAAAGTTAAACAAATACAATTTTAATATAACAAAACCAGCCTGATAATAATCTCATCTTCTTTTAGGTCCACAATGTTTCTCGGCGTCATTGCCACTTTTATCATAGCTCGTGAAGGACAAGTCTGGTTTGAAGAAAGTAATATTATTTTTGCACCCGATAAGGCTGTAGAAAAAGGTAAAATAATTATTGAACCAATTGAAAAATCACCTGGTTTATTTTACGAAAACATAGGAGATGTATATTTTCAAGATGGAAAATTTAGCATCATTAGTTTTATCGATATTAATTACATTAATCTAAGATATGATACATTAATCAATATAGAATCTAGTTTGTTAAGACTTTGTAAAAATACAACTTCTATTAAGTTAACCGAAATTTCTAAAGGGCTATGTTTACAAGAAGAATTCCTTTTCAAGAATAAATTAGTTTTATTGAAAAATAGTCACGAAAATCTTTTTAATTTAATTGGAAAACCAAAACGCTTTAAGAGAGGCTGGATAGATATAATTGGCACCGGAATCAAAACAGTCTTCGGAAATTTAGATAGTGCTGATGGAGAATATTATGGAAAAATGACCGATAATTTAGATAAAACCCAACATAATGTAGTAAAATCCATGCAAGAACAAATACTTTTGACTAAAAAGACAATTGAAAATTTAAATCACACTAATTTTGAAATAGAAACTATAAGATTTAAAACTAATGAAATAATACAAGAAATTGCTAAAATGTCAAAACTAAAAACAGAAAAGGAAAGAGCTATTAAGCAAGAAATCCACATAAGTGAATTGTCACAAATGCTAAACTTTGTTATTTTAGATACAGAAAGAGATTTAAACGAAATTATAATAGACATAATATTATTTGCAAAACAAAACATATTGCACCCAAGAGTTATTTAATAAATATACATTTATATTATAAGATCGTAGATCTAGCAGTTGTTCTACATGAAAATAAAATATTATTTGTTGTTACAATACATTTAATTTTAAATGAAAAGGCTCAGTTTATAATCTGGTTGCTTTGCCGGAATTAAAAGGATATCATTTTTATTTAATCAAACCAAGAATGAAATTATTAATTGTAACCAATAATAAAGAAAAATATTCGTTAACGAATGATATGAATTGTAAAATAATTGATGATTTTAAAGGTCCAAGGATATGTAATGAATTATCACTACAAGAAGTTTTTGTATCTGAAGAATGTGAAATAAGTTTGTTTATGGGAAAACCTTATTCAACAGCTTGCAATGTAAAACAAATACAACTTTCTGAAAATTTCCATAAGTTATCTACTAAAAATAAGTGGATTTATTCTACTATGTATAAAACAAAACTATTTTGTAAATGTAATAATATGGAGAGTTCAAAGACTATTGGCCCAGGAACAGGGTTCATTACTATAAATGGAAATTGCGAGGCAAAAACCATTTCAAATAATCTTAAACCTGTAAAACAACACTTTGTAAATTTCACTGATAAAATTATATCAAAAAGTATTTTTGAAGATAATTGTTACTTATTGAATTCTGATAAAGAAGAAAGTAATATTGTATTAAATCCTGTAAATAAGAAAATAAATTTTGAAGAATTAGCTGAATTAGCAAAAGATGCAACAAATATTGAGAAAAATATATTTGAAATATTTTTTAGCGAAAATCCTGTACGGAAAAGCATAAGTTATAGTTTGACACTGATTATTTTTATAATTACAATATGTTTATGTTGTTGTTGTACTAAATTCAAAAGATGCATGAGCTTACCTTGCGTTCGTTTTAAGAATTGTTTTAACGTAAAAAAAGATATAAAGCATATCGAATATGATTTACCTTTAGAATCCTTAAGATTTCGTGATGTTAGACCGAAATCTTTCATAAGGGGGGAAATGTTATAGATATCCCCCTATAGAATTAACAAAAGACAATATTGCCTTCTGCAGCATTGCATAAATTAATCGTATTCCTTTCCATTCAAAGACAATGTTGCCTTCTGCAACATTGCAGAAATTAATCGTATTTCTTTTCATTCAAAGACAATGTTGCCTTCTGCAACATTGCAGAAATTATCATATTCCATTTCATTCGTATATGTATATCTTATCTAACAAAAGACAATGTTACCTTCTGCAACATTGCAGAAATTAATCTTATCTATTCTTTTGTGCATAATCGACCACCCAAGATGTGATTGATCGCACATGGGTGTAGCTTTAAGGAAGATCATAAAATAAAGACAGTATTAATTTTGGACTCGAAGAGAAATGTGTTTTATTTCAATTAAGAAGAATAAACGGTATAACACGCTGGACCATCTTCGCTGACGCTGCACATGCCATCACGTAGCGACGACTGTAAGAGGAGACTATCTGCGGGAACATTGAAATCAACATATAGTCTTGGCCAAATGCATTAGGCACCTCCAAAAAGATGCCATAATTTTAAAACCAAGTAAAATTTAAAAAAAAACAAGTATGCAGAAATGTTGTAAATTTTTTTTGTTAAAGAAAATTTAATATTTTGTATGGCCACCCCTCGCTTTTATGACTGCTGCTATTCGTTAAGGCCTAGAGCTTACGAGCTTTCGGCATTCGTCAGAACTTATTTTGAGCCATTCTTGCTCAAAAACCTTTTTGAGCATCTCTTTTAATGTTTTTGGGTATTGTCGGACTTTACGCTTTAAAATTCCCCATAGATGCTCAATTGGGTTCAGATCTGGGGACTGGAGTACTGGACAGGCCATGGAAGCAGGTCAATGGCATTTTCAGCAAACCACTTCATTAAGAGGACGAACTTGTGACAGGGTCCATTGTTTTGCTGGAACAACACGCCCCGTATATTTGTATCACTAAAAATATGCTGGAAGGATGGCATCAGCGTGTTTTCCATCAAATTAATGTATTTTTTTGAGTCCATGCGACCCTCACAAATGAACATTTTGCCCACTCCGTCCGCAGCCATGCTACCCCAGATCATAACGCTTCCTCCTCCGTGTTAAACGGTTGGAACTACACATTCTGGATTGTATTCCTCACCAACTCGCCGCCTCACAAAGGTTACACCAGGGTTTCCAAACACCTGTAAAAATAAAAAAATAACTTTTTCAAAATAACTAAGTGAATGACAATTTAAAACAGTTTTTAAAGTTTCCGAGCTCTGCGCTTCATTATAATGCTTACTTTAAAGTTTGATTCATCTGACCACAAAACGTTACTCCAATCTTGTTCAGTAAAGTTTTGGTATTTTTTTGCCCATTTTAGCCGCAACTTTCTGTTTTTTTCTGAGAGCCATGGCTTTTTCCTCGCCTTGCAACCTTTCAATCCAACTTCTCCGAGTCTCTTTCTAACGGTTCTAGCCGAAATCTGTTTCCGACAATGTTTTATTATGTCAGCAACTAGCTCATTTGATGTTTTTTTTTACGATTTTTTTTATAGGTTCGTATTAAAAACCGATCTTCTCTTACCGTGGTTACTTTTTTCCTGTTCAATATAACCTACGAAAACAAAAACTATAAGTTCTTTATTTTTCGTTTTTCTTTTTCTTTTAATTTGAAAAAATTAATTTTATTTAGATTAAGTATTATCTTTGTATATACATATAACTTATAGTATTATTATGGAGCGCGATTTTGTGGTACCAACGCTATCGTGGTGGTGGCGCTGAAATTAGCCCAATATTTTCCAGTGGAGAGTAGGATAAGATACAAAACAAGTAGTAAAAAAAAGAATATTTTATTATTAAATTTAGCAGAGACAAATCTAACAAGTACTACGAGTATCACTATGCTTAAGATGTCGCCCAATCTTTCGTGTTCATGAGAGTACTATAAGTTTTATATCAAAGGTATAATTAAACAAACGTCCGCAAACTAAGTATGGTTTTGAAAATTTAAATTTATCATATGGCGTTGTGGTCTTCTTTGCAACATCTTCATCCTGAAATTTGAGTTCTGGCCTTTTCGAGTTCACATCAAGATTTTGTCAATTTTAATAAGAGGCAGGCTTGAATTTCGGATTTTGGTCATTTGTGAAATGTTGCATCGTAACGTATTCCTTTTTCTGCTACAAGACCGTTTCTTTTTATAGCCTTAAACATTTCTCAGAGTTGTTGCCCGCTGGTATAGTGTATTGCCCATTCTTTCCATAATTTGTTTTTTATTTTGGAATTCTGTTTGAAATATCAGACTGGTTGACAAAACCAGCTAAAAGTTAATAAACCATCGATTGAGAATCAAAGTCATTATAGTTTTTTGTTCATAATAACTCACCCAGAAAATCACCATACAATGTCCGTGTTCTAAAGTTTCAAAATTATTTGTATTGTATTTAAACAATTTTCGGATTTTATTGGAAAAAATTTATTTAAATATAATTAAAATGTAGAACGAAAATTTCATTTCTAGGAAAACTAGAAGTTAATAAATTAAGATTTAACAATTGTCTACACTCACAAAATAACAGAAATTAAAGTTAGACAAAAAATATTCCCCATATTTGGTTGATTAGTGATGGAAATATTGCTTTTATGCGTGTTCTTTTTCCATTGATATTACAATAACAATAGTCAACAATCAGGAGGAATTCTATGGGACCTCAGAACTTTACTAGCCTGAAAAAAACACACAATTTAAATTCAAAAATGTACATATGTATGTATATTTGTATCATCTCGAAAATATGAACTCTTAAGAAAACTATTACTATTTTTTTCCATTACAGTTTGTATTATATAAGAGAATATGATATAATTAATATTTAATTGAGCGATTTTCTGTTCGAATCAAAAAGAACTCAAATAAAATTAGCTCCTTGGTGTCAGAATCAAAACAAAAGACATTTTAATATCAAAGGGCACGGTAGTGCACAGACAGGAAAAAACTCAGGCGATTTTTGACCCCTCCCTATCTTCAGTACCAATGAAGTCAGAAACTTAAAATTCCGAATATTTGCTAAGCTAGTCAGACACAGGCGCCTCACTAAATTTCAATTATTTTCTATCATAAGCGGTTCCTGAGATACAAGGTAGAGCTGTGTAAATCGTTCATTTCAAATGATCGAATCGTTCAACAATCGATTACCAAAATGATCCGATCATTTCAATCAATCGATCATTCGATCATTTTCATTTCACTGAAATGATTCAATACTGTTTCTATTCGATCTTAATTTCGATTTCGATGATAAGATTGACTTGTGGCTTTGATAGTTCTCACAAAATACTCTATTATTGTAAGCCATAAATTGCCAAATAACATCGAATGATAGCTACTTTGTACATTAATTAAAAAGTGTCAAAAAATTCAAGAAAAAGAGATTTTATTTGTTGCTCCGGAAAAGAGCAATTTTAGGGCTTTCGGCTTACATTTTGTTCAAAATACACTTTGCACGTCAAAACTTAATTCGTCCTCTATTCGTCAAGTCATAAACTGTCAAATTTGATCAAAGGATGACTACGATGTCGATGGATTAAGAAGCGTCTAAAAATACCGAAAAAAAGATATTTTATTTGTTTCTCCGGAAAAGAGCAATTTTAGGGCTTTCTGCTGACATTTTGTACGAATTGCACTTTTTACGTCAAAACTGAATTCGTCCTCTATTCGTTGAGTCATAAACTGTCAAATTTGATCAAAGGATGGCTACGATGTCGATGGATTAAGAAACGTCTAAAAATACCAAAAAAAGAGATTTTATTTGTTGCTCCGGAAAAGAGCAATTTTAGGGCTTTCTGCTGACATTTTGTACGAACTACACAAAATGTACATATGTATGTATATTTGTATCATCTCGAAAATATGAACTCTTAAGAAAACTATTACTATTTTTTTCCATTACAGTTTGTATTATATAAGAGAATATGATATAATTAATATTTAATTGAGCGATTTTCTGTTCGAATCAAAAAGAACTCAAATAAAATTAGCTCCTTGGTGTCAGAATCAAAACAAAAGACATTTTAATATCAAAGGGCACGGTAGTGCACAGACAGGAAAAAACTCAGGCGATTTTTGACCCCTCCCTATCTTCAGTACCAATGAAGTCAGAAACTTAAAATTCCGAATATTTGCTAAGCTAGTCAGACACAGGCGCCTCACTAAATTTCAATTATTTTCTATCATAAGCGGTTCCTGAGATACAAGATTACAAGGCCTCAAAAATCACAAAAACCGTAACTGACTGACTGACTGACAGATCATCTAAATTATGGAGCACTTCCCGACATCGTAGAATCTTGTAATTTTGCACGACGCAAAGTGCGGCCGAAAGCCGCTTTGTGCGGCCAAAAGTCGAAAAACGTAGGGAATGATCCACACATTGGTATATAGGGGTTTTTGGGGTCGCTGATTACGAATCTGTTATCAGAATCAGCAAATTCAAAATGGCCGACCTAATATTAAGTGGTTTTAGAGGTAACTCCCGACAACTAGATATTAATGGATCGGGTGCGATTAGGAATCTTTTAAAAATATATTTTGACGATAATGGTTTCTTGCGAAATAAGCTTGAAAGATTTAAAAAATAATTATTACATGCTTCTTGAGCATCTTCCGACATTTGACAGATAGGTAACACTGAATAATTTATTATTTCGGGGCCATGAATTAAAAGTTTGTGAACTAACATGGGCATGCAACACCAGTAATATTGTTGTAAATTAAGGTACTAGTACGCCAAAAAAACGCACGATTTTTGGGGATTTTTTTCTCGGAAACTTTATTAGATAATAACATAATTTCTTGACGCATGTATTCATTATTTTAAAAAAAATTATGTTATTATCTAATAAAGTTTCCGAGAAAAAAAATCCCAAAAATCGTGCATTGTTTGGCGTTCTACATCGTACTAGTACCTTAATGTACAAAAAAAACTCAACGGGCAGCTACGGGCAGCTAAATTTTTTTTTATATGGTACACAATACTTTTATCAACTATCTTAAATAGCTTTGAGAACAAGAATCAGCAAGAAAAAAAAGTTTTCACTCAAACAAATATTTTTTTTAAGTAAATAAATAGTGTTGACATAAATCTGTCTAACAATGTACTATTCAGGAATTTTTATTCAGAAATTCTTTAACTTATTTTACGCACCTGCAGCTGTTAAATCCATTTTATTGCAATAGATTTGCTTGGAAATAAAAACTTACACGTGTTTTGATGGAAGTGTCCATTAGCCTATCTTAACGACACGTGACTACGTTAACTTAGCAGCCACATTCAGGCTAAGATTATGGGGGGATGTGCGACAAGAGATTCTACTACGAACATTTTTCGTTTCCTAGGGGTCTCCTTTAGACAGCCTGATGACAAAAAACCCCTAACTCAAAACTTTTATTTTGGACTTTTGGCCGCAAAAAGATGCCTTCGGCCACACTGTGCGACGGTAGGTCTTGTCATGCAAGCAGAGGAAAAATCGAAAATTTGAGGTTTTGCATTCAGGGGGTGTGGTATCCGCCAACTTTCTCCGAATTAATGTTGGTTTAATGGGGCACTTCCAACTGCTGTAAAACGATGAAATTAGATAAAACGGTAGGGCTTAAATTGCATATAAAGGGCCAAAAATAAAAATTGAAGTTTTGCATTCAAGGGACGTGCTATCCGCCCACTTTCTCCGAATTGGTGTTGGTTGAATGGAGCAGTTCCGACTGCTGTAAAACGATGAAATTTGGTAAAGTGGTAGGGCTTAAATTGCATACAAAGAAAAAAATATAAAATTTGAGGTTTTCCATTCAGGAGCGTGGTATCCGCCCACTTCCTCAGAACTGATGTAAATTATATGGCGCACTTCCGATTGCAGTAGAACAATGAAATTTGGTAGAACGGTAGGGCTAAAATTGCATATAAGGGACCAAAAATAAAAATTGAGGTTTTCCATTCAGGGGGCGTGATATCCGCCCACTTTCTGAAAAATTATTTAATTTTTATGGAGAACTTCCGATTGCTGTATAATGATGAAATTGGGTAGAGCGGTATAGCTTAATGTCCATTCAAAGGGAAAAATAGAAAATCTATAATTTTTCATTCGAAGTGTCTTTTTATTGTCATTTTGAAACTATACATGCATCTTGAAAACTCATGACTTTTCTTAAAACTAGAGTGCTCGATTTGCTACTCTATGTTATGTTCATGCAACATGAATGAAAAAAGAAAACATTTTTGCATCTTCTTCTTCCTTTTCTTCGGCGCTGTTATGATCTCGATGTCGAGGGGATCATAACTCTCCCACGTATCTGCTTCACACTAGTGATTCGCCTGTGGGGTTCGCCGGGTTGACCTCAGAAATCGGCGGCAAGCCTCCCGGTTTTGTATTGTTCCATTTCTGAGGCCAACTGAATGCTGGTGTTTTTGCATTTGTTTGTACCAGGAGTGTTTAGGCCTACCTTTCTTTTTATTCCGAATTGGAACGTTGTATGATATTGCCTTTTTGACGGGGTTCTCAGGATCTCTCCTTTGAACATGGCAATACCAACTGAGTCGGTCGTGTTCAATTTTTTGGGAAATGGTATTCTTAACATGAAGGCTTCCTCGGATCTTCGTACTTCTAATACGATCAAGCTTTGTAACTCCTGCTGTCATACGAAGCATCTTCATCTCAGCTGCCGTAAGCTTACTCTCATACTTTTTGTACATTGTCCAACATTGTGAACCGTATGTGAGTGCTGGACGCACAACTGAAGTGTAGAGCTTTCCTTTCAGCTTAGGGGGCATTTTTCGGTCACAGAAGATAGCAGAATTTTCCCGGCACTTCATCCACCCTACGCTTACGCGATGATTGATATCGTCATTCGTTATTTATCATAGACCCCAGATATTTAAACGTTTCACACTTGGGAAGCACTACTCCATTCAAATAAATGTCTGGAATAGGCCTGTGTGGATCAGAAAATGGGCAGCATAGGTATTCTGTCTTTTTCGCGCTTATGCGGTACCCACTTCCTTCTAGAACATCCACCCATACGTCAAGTGCTCGTTGTAGGGATATCGGGTCTTCACTTATGATGGCTCCATCGTCAGCAAAGAATAACTGATGTACTTTTGGATCCATCACTTTGCCTTCAAGCAGGTAATCAAGAACTGTAATAAAGAGCAGGGGACTCAAGACACTTCCCTGGTGTACACCTACTGTGATTTCGAATTATTCGGTGACTCCAGCTGCGCATCTTACTTTAGTAACTGCTCCATCATACATGTCCATAATTATCCGCACATAGGTTTCTGGAACTCCTCGTTGCCTGAGGGCCACCCATATTAGATCTCGTGGTTGCCGATCGAATGCTTTTTCAAAATCAACCAATACGACATGCAAATCCTCCAAAGAATCCCGATGCTTTTCCATAATTATTCTTATACTCTGGATTGCATCCGTGGTTGACTTACTCCCGACAAACCCGCACTGGTCATCAGATAGCCTAATTATTTTTCGCAGTCGGCTACCCAAGACTCGCTCAACGATCTTCATGGTGTGTGACATCAGCTTAATCGAACGGTAATTATCACAGCTTCGAGTATCACCCTTTCCTTTATAAATTGGAAGAAGGTAACTTTCCCTCCATTGATTAGGCATGCGATCACCTCGTATAAGTTTGGAGACAAGAATCATGAGCCATCTAAACCCGATGTCTCCCATCTTTTTCCAAAACTCTGAGGGTATTTCGTCTGGGCCAACAGCTTTTCCCTTTTTGGAGTATTTTACCGCCTCACTAACTTCTTCGACTGTGACGCCGGATACTTCGCTTAAGTTAGGTGAAGCTATTGGAAAGTATAGCCTTGGAAATTGTTCGTTTAGAAGTCCGTCACAATACTGTCGCCACCTGTGAAGAATTTCGTTGTCTTCCACAAGTAGTTGGCCTTGAGCATTGTTAATGAACTTTGGCGAACAAATCTCCTGGGCATTTCTTCTTCTTTGAGCGGCTATTTTGAAGATAGTTGCGCCCTTATTCGTGTTTTGCCGTAGCTCTTGAATAGCACCAGCTGTCGGGGTAGAAATTTCATCCAGCTCCCGATACAGGTTTTCTGTATTCTTTGCTTGAATTTGGGCGCACTTCTTCTTCGCTTCTTTATTGCAGTTTCTATATTCCACTTCGAGGCGTGACTTTTGCTCTGTATCATTAGAGGGGCACTTCGACCAAGCCTTGAAAGCCATTTTCTTTTTACTTATAACTGATTTAGCTTCATCATTCCACCACTATGTTTCTTTGCCTTGTTGGTTGTGTCCTTTTGAAACCCCTAACAGTGTTTTTGCTTTTTCTTTGCAAGTTCTCTGTAGGAGATCCCACATACTTTGTGCTGTACTCTCTTCATTTCGAACTATATCGGTGTTGTTATACAGAACGTTTTGCATATTCGAAATAAAAGCTTCGCCTTTTTCCTTATCCAGATTATACCATTTGATCTTCCCAAAAGTTTTTGTATGTTTGTTGTCGTTCACTGTCTCCATAAAAAATTCTGTCAGTAGGAGACGGTGTTGGTGGGCGATCGCTTCTCCTAGTATCACTTTGCAATCTTTTACCCGGGGTTTCATGAAACTAGATACCAAATGGTAATCAATCTGGGTTTCATTTCCACCACTGCTGTAAGTGACCAGGTGTCGGCTTTGTTTGACGAACATGGTATTTAGCACGATAAGACCGTATGTTTTACACATGCTCAGGATGTCTTCACCAGGAGGGTTCCTGGTGCCGTATCCGAGGCCTCCATGGCAATCTTCATAGTCTTCGTTTGTCTTCCCGACATGTCCGTTCAAATCTCCGCCCACGAACAAAAACTCTTCTTTTGGGATGTCCTTAAGTAGATTGTGAAAGTCTAGCCAAAATGCATCTTTTTGTACCTGCTCACATCCAATTTGGGGAGCATATGCAGTGACAATATTCCACAACTTTCCCTTAATCACCAATTTAAGGGACATCAAACGGTCGCTGGATTTCGAAATGGTCAATACGCTGCCTAATAGATGTTTTGCAAGGATGATTCCGATTCCGTTTTTACCCTTTTCCGTTCCATAGTAGAACATCTTATAGTTTTTTGTCCTCGTATCCAAGAAACGGGCCCTGTTTCCCGTGTTTCGCCATTTTGTTTCTTGAACACATAAGATGTCCACTCGCCTTCTTTTCATCATCTCTTCCAACTCGAAGCTTCGACCTGTCATACTGCCAACGTTCCAACTCGCAACTCTCAGATTTTGTATAATCTGCGGCATTACTTTGCTAGCCCCCGGAATCCGTCTAGCTCTGACCCGAGCATTGCTGCTCGGTCCAGGATCAGTACCATGTGTAACAATGGTAGTGCCTGGCGGGGTAGTGTCATTTTGGACGAGTACTTCCATAATGCTTGAATTCACAAAATCCGTTGTAAGTATCGACGTGTGCATGCTCCAGTTTTGTATTTGATCTCTCTTTTACGGCACCGGTGATCTCCAGTCGTGCCAACCCAGGGACTGGCATGCACACTTTTGGGAAAGTTTATAGGTGTTACGTGTCGCTAGGTTCACCTTGCTGTTTGTGGCTTAGATGTATTTACTCCTTTAGTCGCCTTTTACGACAAGCGGGGAGGCGCTGCAGGAATATTCTAACCCGTCCCTGCACAGGGAAAACATTTTTGCATTTTTGCATACCTGACAAATTATGAGTTTACATAAAAAAAAACTCTTAACTGTGATGTGAACTATAATTATAGTTATAGATTATAATCAAACCACTAATTAGGCTTTTAATAAGTGGGCTACCTTCATTTAAAAAAAGGAGTTAAAATTGCAACAAGAACATCATCGCATCCTCAAAAATTATTGCCTTTTTAATACCTTTGAGCGGATGTAGGTACTAGTATATACCAAAAGAAATAGGAAGCTATAAACTAAGTTGATTTTAGTAGGTAGAGTCTACCCTTCTATCTTTCCGTATCTTTCGAGATTTTGACATGGCAAAATATTTAAATCTTTGCAGAAAAGAGTGAGATAAGACCAAAAGCATAAATGTTAAAAAAAGAGCCAAGTTCATATATACAAAAACCTTTGTGCAACAAGTCAGCCGTGAAAATTGATGAAATTTGATGGGCTTACTTGGCAAGTTTTTTCGTATGCCCAATTCAAAAGGTTTTAAAAACTTGACCAGTGAACCCATAAAATTTTAGTCAGTAATCATTAAATAATAAAATTTCTTTATTACTTTGTAGCTGTTTCAATATTATTCTACTTTAAGTATTCAGTATTAAACTTCATAAAGTAAGAACTTGGCGTACTTTTAGATCTCAGTACTTTTCA
This sequence comes from Chrysotoxum bicinctum, assembly GCA_911387755.1. Taxonomy (NCBI): domain Eukaryota; kingdom Metazoa; phylum Arthropoda; class Insecta; order Diptera; family Syrphidae; genus Chrysotoxum; species Chrysotoxum bicinctum. The sequence continues at coordinate 120,299,964 of OU426987.1, forward strand.
CGGCTGACTTGTTGCACAAAGCTTTTTGTACATAAGAACATAGCTCTTTTTTTTTAAATTTATGTTTTTGGTCTGATTAATATATACATTCACAAACTGAAAAGAAAAATAAACTAATCCGCTACATGCAGCATAACAAATAGGCTTCAAGAAAGGTGATGATTTTCTGAAACTTTGCAGAGGTGTGCGATATTTATGTTCAGGTATGTGTTTTAAGCGTTTTAAACATACGCACATACACGTATCATTTAAATTATATGCATACATACATAATCTTACTTTTTTTGATAATATGTAATAATATAACATATAACATATAAGATGTTAAGGACTATTAACATGAGAGCGACCAATGACCAACAAATAAAAAAACAAATGGGATTTAAAACATAATAAGCCTAAATTCTTCACAAAAACTTTACAAAATGGTAGTAATCTAGTTTAATTTTCTCAAATTTCTCTCATTTTAGCAATTACAACGCAAATTTAAATAAATTAACATTAAATTAAACTAGATTGCTATCCTTTTGTAAAGTTTTTGTGAAGAATTTAGGCTTATATATATACATATGTTATAAATCCCATTTATTTTTTTATTCGTTGGTAGTTGGCCGCTCTCATGTGAATATTCATTTAAAGACGTTCAGCAGTTTAAAAAAATCTTCCGCAATAAAAACATATTTTAAAATGACATATTGTTATTTTATCAGTTTCAAGGACAACTTTGTCATTTTGTTTTTTTTTTCAATGAAATAAAAGAAAAATGATCGAATATGGCTACATAAATACGGTGAAACCGTTTGAATAAACTTAAACTTTGTTTAACTTTTAGGTGGGGGGGGGGGGGGTAAACATGTTTAGATTTAATACCCTTGATGTTTATTTTAATAGGTTTACTGAGTCATATGGGCATTAGGTTTTAACAAAAAAAAATGTATTCATTAAAACCTGCAATTTAATATATCAAGATTTGTAATGATGTTCTGAAGTAAAGAGACCATACATAACATTTTAATTATTTTTGTATTTTGATACTTTATCTAAAAGATTCAATTTGAAAACATTCATTGGTATTTTTGGTCCTTATTCTCCTGAATAATTTGATGTTTTTTATCAACAGCAAACACTCTTTTATCGATTCGTTAAAAAAAAGTTCATTTTGGTGGGGGGGGGGAATTCCGAATAAGTGCCAACAGTACTGGGGGTGGTCCGCTTATACTTCACTTTTTTACCATAAAAAAGTGTTTGTCCTGCATAATTTGATGTATTTTTATATAAATTTTCGAAAATCAGTCTTAATAATTTCTTTGCGTACGCAAAGGGAAATTTTGCACATGCGTATTGACAATCACCTTGGTATATGAAATTTAAAATACTATTATAATACGGAATTATACGTCCGTCGTTGCGGAGATGCTGCGCGGCGCTGGTGTCGTCAAATATATGAATGGTGTGTTAATATGGAACATACTCGTATATACAGAGCGAGATAGTTAAATTATCAACAGCTTCAACAGTCGATCGAAAAGTCGTATTTTTCTTTCCTTCGAAGCATTTGTTCTATTCAAATTATACATATTTTCCCTGCCCTGGCGCAAGCCACTCTGTCATCAGTTATAATTATGAATTTTATGTGACATATGTACATTTAATGAAAAAAGTGCTTTTTTTGCTCCTCCTCTGTTCCAATAAAAATAAAATGCACGACTGGATCGCACGAACTTGCTCTTATGTAAAAGTACTTTGGAATTTAAGATACATTTTATAAATATAAAACATGAATTTAAAATGAAATTGCCGTCTGATTTCTGGAAAAGTATGAATTTATGCAAACAAACTTTAAAAAACCGTTTTATTATTAAATAAATAAATTTTTTATATAAGAAATTTCTTTAAAATTTTTCAAGAAAAAAATGTGGGATGCGAATTTTAAGTATGTAATAATATTGATTTTAGGAAATAATTTCAAAAAATAATCGTTCATAGGTTTTGAAGATATTGATTTTTCAAAAAAAATTTTTTTTTCAAAAAAACCCAACAAATAATTTTTCGAATATTTTTATGTACAATATTATTTTAAACTTAGGGGGACTCCTGCTGAAATTTTTTGGTAAAAATCGTTAGAGCCGTTAATGAGAAATTCGAAAATCAAAAAAACGGTTCTATGACAGGTACCGTTAATAACATTTTGCCCCAAATTTTTTTTTTACCAAAACGTACTCCATGTCCATAATATCACACTTAATTTTTTTTATCAAAATCGTTAGAGCCGTTTTCGAGATAAATAAGATTTTGCATTACGGGTGTATAGGGGGTACCGTTAGTTTTAGAGCTAAAAAAAAAATTTCAATTTCCCCTCTAGGGAATCACCGAAGACCCTTAACTACCGAGTTTGAAGAAAATAGGTCCAGTGGCTTAGGCTCTAGATCGAGGTACAGACATACAGACAGACAGACAGACAGACAGACAGACAGACAGACAGACAGACAGACAGACGGAATTGCCGGACCCACTTTATTCGTCTTCGCTATCATCGTAATGTCAACTTTGATCAAAATCTCGAGTTCGATTTTTTTTCCAAATGCAGAACTTGCCCTATAGTACCTATATCGCAAGTAAAAAAACTGTATCTACCCAACATTCCAAACTGTGACAAAAATATAGTGTGAAATAATCAAATCCAAAATCAATAATAAAAATATTATTATTAAATAAAAAAAGTAGCCGACCTACATATGTGCTATATTTGAATTAAATTGTGTAAGCTGTTCCTGACGAACTGAGTTAACAATGTCATCTAAGTGTGGTCTCCTGTTTGCTTTCCGCCGTTGCCTCTGACCTAGTTGCATGAATGGGATTTGTAATCTGCAGTTTTATCCTGTACGCATTGGCTTTAGCCGTAGCTGTAAACCATTCTTGGGTGCATTTCATAAAATTTTCTTCAATTTATATAAGGATTTTGCTTAAATTTTACTAGCTTAAATGATGTGTGTATTCAAATGCAACAACGATCTTTTTAGTTCAATCAGTGACTCCATTTCAGATCAAAAATCTGAAATTCTTTATGGCCATATGGCTGCGTACAGTCGATCGAAGAGAATTTGGAAGTGATAAATTCATCAATGGAAAAATTTGATCATAGAATTCAAGGAACATCTAAATACAACGACTCTCCTGCTGTCTTCTTGGCGATCTCAAACTCCATGTTATCTTTTGATGTTAAAAAGCCTGAAAACTTCATTAAAGAATTGCCGTCGAAAGGTTCATCAGCAATTTAATCATTAAACAAAATTCCTCTTCCAATTATGACAGGAAGATGATGTCGACAGAATCAGATGTTAGGGCAGTAAAAATCCATCACGGTGATTGGCGGCCACCGTCTCTACTCCCATAAGTGAAGGAGTAGATATTAATTCATCAATTTGGGACATCATGAACTTCATCCGAATGGACCTTTCGTCTAAGAAAGCTTGATGCAAAGAACAATAAATCAGCATTTTTTCTTAAAAATGCTCCTCGTAACTCAGACAAAACCTGGATCGGTTCCTTTTTCTACCGAAAATTTAAGACGTTGAAACCTATGCCGTTTGTCCCAGACGTTTAAAGTTTCTTATCGCCAAGAAATATGAATGGATCTTACAGTAAAATTCAGTTGGAGCCTATATTTATTACGAAATGGATTGAAAAACTCTAGAGTGCATCCGAAACGAAAAATGTCTTCATATCAGCACGAGCTAAGTACCTAAACGTCTAATCAAATAAATAATTATAATTTAAGTGACCCTACCTTAATCTCCCGAATTATTGGAGTTTCAAAACAAACCTTTTACCAAACTTTTCTCATCCCTCAATTTCAAAATTTACACAGCTTCTCCAAAGCATCAAAGAAATCGATTTCAACCCAACTGCATCCACACATTCTATCTCTCTGTCTACCTTTGTCGGCACGAGTACGATAACTTGGCCGCCAAGATTTGATGACGGATTTTTTTAGAGGGGTCAAAAATAAGCACTTTTTACTATGGAAGGGGGGGTCTATCTCCCCCCGTTTAGGAGGTAGGGGCACTTTTAGAAAAAATGGTTTAAATTGAAAAAAAAAATATTAAAAAACAACGGCAGCACCTACAATAAAGTGCTATACTGCGTTTGAAAGCCAGAAGATTGTTCTATAATCCTGCATTTGAATTAAATTACTCATGTCAATGGTTTTTGATAAATTCGCATTTAAAGTCCAAATTTTGATAAAAAAAATGTGAAAAAAAAGTTTAGACCGATTGTTTTCAAAATTGTGAAATGAAATTGTAAATTAGCTTACATGTGTTTCATGTATCTATCAGTTCTTAATCGAACACAAAAAACCGCATGTTTCTATGTCTTCTGGTTTTTGAGAAAATCGAAAATAACTAAAACTACTTTTCTACAAAATGTTTGATATTTTTTGCTTCCTTACATAAATAAATCAGTGCTAGCTTTCAACATTACAATTTATAAACAGTAAAGTATGTATGGGGGGGCATGCTGCCCCCCTGCAACCCCCCTGCTTGGGCACACTATAGGATTTGGGGTAGGTGCGAGGTTGGGTGCATGCCAAGTTTCTTTTGCATTCACAGAATCTGTATTTAAAAAAATTCAAATTTATTCTATTTATCCAATGTCCACTAAATACATATAAAATACAATAAACGATCTTGAAAACCAAAACAAACTTCTGACCATGTTCACCAATACATGGCACTATTTTTCTATCGAAAATATTGCCTAGAAAGGAAATATAAGGACGACTGGGCTTCGCAAATAATAGAGTTTTTATCAGATGTAAAAAAAGTTTACCCTTGTTATACCGATGGTGATATATGTGAGGGTTTACAGTTAAAAGACATCGATCCTCCCACCCTTCAGAGCGAAAATTTAGAAAGTGTTTTACCGCCAAAACATCCTCGGCTTCCCACGATAAAAGAGTAACTCAACGAACTCGACTGTTATAGTACGGACGATGGCTTTATTGACGAGACTTACACACCTTTTTAATACATTTTGATCATTTTTAACTAACTATGACTGACTAACTCCTGACTAACTGATAAAATAACTGACCCAGATGCAATTCTACCTCCTCATGGTGCATTCTGGGTAACGCTAAATGAATTGCGGTACTGAACTAACAAAGATTCATTATGTTTATTAACATTAATCCTTAAAATGGAATAACCGTCACCACCAAAAATCAAAAAAAGTAGTTTTGGTAATTTTCGATTTTCTCAAAAACTAGAAGACATAGAACCATGCGGTTTTTTGTGTTCGATTAAGAACTGATAGATACATGGATCACATATAAGTTAATTTACAATTTCATTTCAAAATTTTGAAAACAATCGGTCTAAACTTTTTTTTTCACGTTATTTTATCAAAATTTGGAATTTAAATGCGAATTTCTCAAAAACCATTGACATGAGTAATTTAATTTAAATGCAGGATTATAGAACAATCTTCTGGCTTTCAAACGCAGTATAGCACTTTATTGTAAGTGTTGCCGTTGTTTTTTAATATTTTTTTTTTTTCAATTTAAACCATTTTTTTCTAAAAGTGCCCCTACCTCCTAAACGGAGGTTTTCTCAAAAACTAAAAGACATAGAACCATGCGGTTTTTTGTGTTCGATTAAGAACTGATAGGTACATGAAACACATATCAGCTAATTTACAATTTCATTTCACAATTTTGAAAACAACCGGTCTAAACATTTTTTTTCACGTTTTTTTATCCAAATTTGGACTTTAAATGCGAATTTCTCAAAAACTATTAATATGAGTAATAAAATTTAAATGCAGGATTATAGAACAATCATCTGGCTTTCAAACGCAGTATAGCACTTTATTGTAGGTGTTGCCGTTGTTTTTTAATATTTTTTTTTTCAATTTAAACCATTTTTTCTAAAAGTGCCCCTACCTCCTAAACGGGGGGAGATAGACCCCCCCTCCCATAAAAAAAATGCTTATTTTTGACCCCCCTACAAAAACCCGTTATCAAATCTTGGCGGCCAAGTTATCGTACTCTCCCCCCTTTGTCTTATCCTCATCACTTTCCCATTCTTATAATTTCAACTCCGCCTCAATCAAACCTAACCCGTATCAAAATCAATATGTTTTCTTCTCTCACCTCAAAACTCATGCGTCCCCTCATTCAATTCCTTTTCTCATAGCTCTTATTACCCTAATTTCAAACCCTCTCAAATTTGCAATCTTATGTCTTCATCTTCTTCACAAACTACCCACTAGACGTCCTCTCTTTCAACATCCAATTCCAACAAAAAAATCTCCTCCAGTACTCCTCCTTCTTCAGACTCCACCCTCAGACTTTTTCCCTCTTGAAAAATAAAACAGAAAAGATATTACAAGCAATAGAAATCTTTTTGACCCAACAGCTCCGCAACCAGAAACAAGTTCAATGATTGTTAGGCCAATTGAATTTCGCAACGTTTGTAGTTCCAAGAGGTCGACTGTACTGCCGTCAATTGCAAATATTTTGTCGCCGCTTTAATCGAAAGCCAATAAAGAAACAAAGTGCTCCACCACAAGTAGTTGTCGACTTAAAATGCTGGTGCGGAACCATTCACATGAAGTCAGACTTGCATCCAAAGCTCTACACCAATTTCTTGACAACGGATGCAGCGGATATAGGTTAGGGAACGCAGATAGAAGAAAAACTGTTGTCCAGCCTCTGGGCCAAAGAACGGAAAAAGTGGCATTCAAACCGAAAAGAATTGTATTCGGTTTAAGTGGCCTTGAGCGCAGAAAAACATCATCTGAGGAAAGCCAACATTCTTGTTCAGTCAGACAACAGAACATTAGTAGAGTACATTCGAAAAGAAGGCAGAACACACTCTTTAAGACTACTGGCACTAAGACGAAAATTATTTATTATGATTTTTTGTTTTCCTCCAATTCTCGTGGAATGGGTTTTGGATGAAGTAATATTAAATGCTTTAAATAAAATAGATTTTGAGCCACAATTTTGGATAGCATATGTAGATGATCATTTAACAGCCATTCCAAAAAACAAAATTGACGAAGTAAAATCTGCTCTGGAATCTTTTGATAAAAATATTATTTTTACATATGAATTGGAAGACACACTTAAAAATGAAATAAATTATTTGGATGTTACAATCAAGAGAAACAATGATGGTAATATTATCACAAATTGGTTTCATAAACCAATTGCATCAAATCGATTATTAAATTATTATTCAGCTCATCCTACTCAAATGAAATATAATATGGTTAAAAACTTTATTCGTAAAGTATTCTCATTTAGCCATAAGACCTATTTTAATAATAATATAATAAGGATACAAAATATATTAAGAAAAAACAACTATCCAATTAATATAATCAAAAAACTTATTTCATCAGTTAAAAACGAAAATCTACAAGCCAAAATTATTTCACCTCAAAGATTTGACCAAAGTAACTACAGCTTTCTATCTAACAATGATGTTCGGACAAAAGATTCATCAAATACAGATAAGAAAATTTATTCAGCGATGACATATGTACCAAAATTAAGTGAGTCCTTAGCAAAAGTGTGCCAATATTTTATACCAGATGTTAAAGCAGCAATGAAGCCAACAGAACAAAATTCAAAATTCTTTCTAAATACAAAAAAAAAATTAATAAAACAGAAAACAGTGCATTAGTTTACTCTGTAAAATGCAATGATTGTGAAAAAATATACATTGGAGAAACTATTCAAAAACTGGGATCAAGAATGAATCAACACAATACCGAATGTCAAAAAGTTAACGAAGGATCAGCAAACAAAAATATAGCTGCTTTAGCTGATCACGTTAAGAAAAATGGACATTCTTTTGATTTTAATGGTGCTAAAATTTTTTAAATTAGAAAGAAACAAATTTAAGTTACAAATTCATGAAGTTAACCAAATTATAAAGAATGAGGGCATTGCGTGTAACTACAAAACAGACAAAAAAGTCTATACTAATACATACTACAATCTAATAGTTAATGCAAATTTACAGAACAATCAAGTTCAAAATTAAATAAATGTATACACTTTAAATACTTAGTAACTTTATAAGAAAATTTGTTCAATGATTTTTAATTTTTAATTTTTTAATTTCAAAAACAAATGTCTAAAAAACAGATTGTTATCAAATAATTTTCTATAAAATAATCTTGGTAATTTTTATATATAATTAAATTTCGTATATATTTTTGTTAATACAAAACGCATGTATTTATTTTTAGGTACTGATGATGAAGCAAATAAGTCCTCGAAATATATATACATATAAAAACTAAATAAAAAAAATGCGTTTTTAATTGAATCAAATGAAGAAAAACAAAAGGTAAAATAAAACGAAAATTATTGATTCTGGCAGACCGTTTGAAGATTCGTCTGTCAGCACAATACCTTCCGGGGAGGTATACAATTGCATTGCGGACAATCTGTGTTGGGGACGACGCACAATGGGTCCTCGCCATAGAGAGCAATGATAAAAAGGTCATTTTTAAGTATTGAACTAACAGGAAATATGTGTTGTTTTTCTCAAAGCTAACTATTTTTTGGATTAGGAAGTGTAAGTATTTTTTTTTTTTTTTGATACCTAGGCTAAGTTCACCACGCATTCAAAGTCGAAGAAGATGGCGATTGAAAGCACGAAAAAAACGTGGGTCAAAATTAGAGTTTTTAAATCTTAATTTATTGTGTGAAAATTTAATTAATACAATTTTAAGTGATATTATTGAGATGGGTGAAGGTGTGTATTTTAAGTTCCTAAAATAAAAAGTTGAAAAAAAATAAATAAGTATTAAAATATAAGGTGAATAAAATTACCTCTTTTTTTATGGTCGCCTTAAATTTTTACTTATAAATTATGTTGAGGCAAATATTTAGCAGGTCTGTAAATGGGGCATATTAAACAAATACGTCAAGAATATGAACCTCAAGGCCGTTTATTGGATAAGCATTTCTGGCCGGAAAACATTATCATCCACGAGTTCGTTAAGCGAAATACTATGAATACTCCTTTTCGAAAGACTTTGACAAGACCAACATACCGTCGTTGCAACTAATTGATATACTCTATCAAAATGTAAGAGGCCTACGGACAAAGACTAATAAGGTCTACTACAGCTCTTCAAACTCTTCTTACGACATCATATCTTTGACTGAAACATGGCTGTTTAGCGGGATAAATGACTCGGAACTTTTTGATTCTTCGTTTAATCTATATAGACGAGATAGCCACTCCGATCCGAGTATTAATACTGTCGGCGGTGGTATCCTTATTACTGTTAAATCTTGTTTTGTGACTTCACTAGTCAATGTTCCTGTTTGTCTGAACGAAGAGTTCATATGTGTGAAGATGGTTCTTCCACATAAAAATATCTATCTTGTCATTATATATACATTGTTCCTTGGAGCCCAGTTGATACTTACAATGAAGCCTTCTCTTTTTTTAACTGCATTTTTGAGTTAATGAGTTATAATGATGAAGTTATCTACCTTGGAGATTTCAGTCTAACCAATGTATCTTGGAAACGTTGTCCCGATACATACGCAATGGTTTCAACCTGAAATCTATCAATGGATGACTCTCAAACTCTTGACAATCTAACGTCACTTGGAAATTGTCCGTTTTATATTTTGACTATAGTTTCAATGGCGTAAATATTTTAAATGTAAATGATGTACTCGTATCTATCCTTCGTGTATTGTTTGATAGAAAACTCGAATTCACACAGCATATCAATATGACATGTAATAAAGCCAATTCAATATTAGGTTGGATTAAAAGGGAATCACGTCAGTTTTCTGATCCTTATGTTATCAAACAACTATTTACCACATTTGTCAGAACTATTATAGAGTATGCTTGCCAGGTATGGACCCCTACTACTGTTGCCACAAAATAAGAATTGAACAAATTCAAAAAAGGTTACTAAAATTTGCTGCTAGAGGCTTAGGCTGGCAGAATCAATTGAACCTTCCTTCCGTCTAAAACTCATACACTCAAAAAATTTATTAGTAAAATGGCTACGAATGATATTCGTAAAGAAAATATTCGTGCATTGTACAGTGGTACATATATCTACGAATGCATTCGTAAAATTTTACTAATAACTGTCGTACTATCTACGAATCTATTCGTTTAATACACTAATTTCATTCGTAAACAAGAAGTAAACAATTTGTTTGAGTACATTGTACGAATTACTGTGTACATATAACTAATAACATTCGTTAATTTATCGTACGAATGACTTCGTACTTTAATCTTTTGCATTCGTAGTATTTACTAATAAATTCGTACTATTTACTAAGTAAAACTAATATTAGTAGACAGAATTAATTCGTAGGTTGACCGTACGCATTATGCGTAGAATGTACTAATAACTTCGTATTTTCATGAAGTGCATTAGTATTATTTGCTAATCATAAGTAAGAAAAATAATATGTATTCAATTCTAAAAATTAAATGTATTCCATTAGTCAACACGTTCAAACGTGATATTATTTATAAAGTGCTGCAGTGGTGGATCAGACCTAGACATATGTACATACATATGCTTTAAAGCTTATTTTATATTTAATATACAGCATCCAGAAGCAGCAGAGCATACATACATATGTGGGAATTTTATTCATAAAAGAATTTCAATGCAAGTACAATTTTTTTCCGAAGTTTTCAATATTTTAAATGTTAAATTTATTTTCAGTGGCCCTAGTACATAAAATGGAGCTGTATAATTTACGAATGAATTACAAGGGCATTAGTAAATATTACAATGATATTCGTACAATATACGAATGGCATTGGTGAAAATTCGTACATTGTACCAATGGTATTCGTACAATATACGAATGGCATTGGTAAATATTAGAATAATATTCGTACATTGTACCAATAGTATTCGTACAATATACGTTTGATTTTCTACGAATACTAATAAAATATTAGTAATATGTACTAATAAACCTCCATTCTACGAATACTATTCGTGGCTGAAAACCACGAATAAAATTCGTAGAATGTACGCATGAATTAGTAATATTTACACATGAAATTTTTTGAGTGTAGATTTACCCAGTCTGGAGCGCAGACATTCTTATTTATGTTTTGTTTTTATTGTTAATCTTATTGATGGTAATATCGATGCTTTGAACCTTTTGTCTCGCGTTAATTTTAATGTTCCAAATCGTAATCTAAGAGGTTTTCGTGGCCCAATTTACATAAAACACTATCGTACCAACTATGAGCAGAAAGTTTGTGTTTTTTTGCCATTTTTTTTTTTCAATAAAAAATAGTAACTAAATAAATAAATTTATAAATAAATAAATAAATTAATTAATATAAATAATCTATCCTATCAATATTTAGTAATTTTATAAAAGACGATAGCTCTCATTTGATTTTTCTTTAACATTTTTAACCTAGGGCTTTTTCTCTTGTTTTAAATTAGTTAAGTCAAATATGGTTACATTTTAGGAATCAAGACCGATTTTACCAATGTTCATTTGTTGTCGTTGACATTTTTTTCCAAAAAACAAAAAAAAAAAAAACCTTGACGAAAAGTTTGCCGCCGTCGAAACTTTTTTAAAAACCAAAACTTTTTGTCCTGATAACCATATAAATATTTTAAGATTAAAGTTGAGAAACTTTAAACACCAGCCTCTGGGCCAAAGAACGGAAAAAGTGGCATTCAAACCGAAAAGAATTGTATTCGGTTTAAGTGGCCTTGAGCGCAGAAAAACATCATCTGAGGAAAGCCAACATTCTTGTTCAGTCAGACAACAGAACATTAGTAGAGTACATTCGAAAAGAAGGCAGAACACACTCTTTAAGACTACTGGCACTAAGACGAAAATTATTTATTATGATTTTTTGTTTTCCTCCAATTCTCGTGGAATGGGTTTTGGATGAAGTAATATTAAATGCTTTAAATAAAATAGATTTTGAGCCACAATTTTGGATAGCATATGTAGATGATCATTTAACAGCCATTCCAAAAAACAAAATTGACGAAGTAAAATCTGCTCTGGAATCTTTTGATAAAAATATTATTTTTACATATGAATTGGAAGACACACTTAAAAATGAAATAAATTATTTGGATGTTACAATCAAGAGAAACAATGATGGTAATATTATCACAAATTGGTTTCATAAACCAATTGCATCAAATCGATTATTAAATTATTATTCAGCTCATCCTACTCAAATGAAATATAATATGGTTAAAAACTTTATTCGTAAAGTATTCTCATTTAGCCATAAGACCTATTTTAATAATAATATAATAAGGATACAAAATATATTAAGAAAAAACAACTATCCAATTAATATAATCAAAAAACTTATTTCATCAGTTAAAAACGAAAATCTACAAGCCAAAATTATTTCACCTCAAAGATTTGACCAAAGTAACTACAGCTTTCTATCTAACAATGATGTTCGGACAAAAGATTCATCAAATACAGATAAGAAAATTTATTCAGCGATGACATATGTACCAAAATTAAGTGAGTCCTTAGCAAAAGGGTGCCAATATTTTATACCAGATGTTAAAGCAGCAATGAAGCCAACAGAACAAAATTCAAAATTCTTTCTAAATACAAAAAAAAAATTAAAAATTAATAAAACAGAAAACAGTGCATTAGTTTACTCTGTAAAATGCAATGATTGTGAAAAAATATACATTGGAGAAACTATTCAAAAACTGGGATCAAGAATGAATCAACACAATACCGAATGTCAAAAAGTTAACGAAGGATCAGCAAACAAAAATATAGCTGCTTTAGCTGATCACGTTAAGAAAAATGGACATTCTTTTGATTTTAATGGTGCTAAAATTTTAAAATTAGAAAGAAACAAATTTAAGTTACAAATTCATGAAGTTAACCAAATTATAAAGAATGAGGGCATTGCGTGTAACTACAAAACAGACAAAAAAGTCTATACTAATACATACTACAATCTAATAGTTAATGCAAATTTACAGAACAATCAAGTTCAAAATTAAATAAATGTATACACTTTAAATACTTAGTAACTTTATAAGAAAATTTGTTCAATGATTTTTAATTTTTAATTTTTTAATTTCAAAAACAAATGTCTAAAAAACAGATTGTTATCAAATAATTTTCTATAAAATAATCTTGGTAATTTTTATATATAATTAAATTTCGTATATATTTTTGTTAATACAAAACGCATGTATTTATTTTTAGGTACTGATGATGAAGCAAATAAGTCCTCGAAATATATATACATATAAAAACTAAATAAAAAAAATGCGTTTTTAATTGAATCAAATGAAGAAAAACAAAAGGTAAAATAAAACGAAAATTATTGATTCTGGCAGACCGTTTGAAGATTCGTCTGTCAGCACAATACCTTCCGGGGAGGTATACAATTGCATTGCGGACAATCTGTGTTGGGGACGACGCACAATGGGTCCTCGCCATAGAGAGCAATGATAAAAAGGTCATTTTTAAGTATTGAACTAACAGGAAATATGTGTTGTTTTTCTCAAAGCTAACTATTTTTTGGATTAGGAAGTGTAAGTATTTTTTTTTTTTTGGATACCTAGGCTAAGTTCACCACGCATTCAAAGTCGAAGAAGATGGCGATTGAAAGCACGAAAAAAACGTGGGTCAAAATTAGAGTTTTTAAATCTTAATTTATTGTGTGAAAATTTAATTAATACAATTTTAAGTGATATTATTGAGATGGGTGAAGGTGTGTATTTTAAGTTCCTAAAATAAAAAGTTGAAAAAAAATAAATAAGTATTAAAATATAAGGTGAATAAAATTACCTCTTTTTTTATGGTCGCCTTAAATTTTTACTTATAAATTATGTTGAGGCAAATATTTAGCAGGTCTGTAAATGGGGCATATTAAACAAATACGTCAAGAATATGAACCTCAAGGCCGTTTATTGGATAAGCATTTCTGGCCGGAAAACATTATCATCCACGAGTTCGTTAAGCGAAATACTATGAATACTCCTTTTCGAAAGACTTTGACAAGACCAACATACCGTCGTTGCAACTAATTGATATACTCTATCAAAATGTAAGAGGCCTACGGACAAAGACTAATAAGGTCTACTACAGCTCTTCAAACTCTTCTTACGACATCATATCTTTGACTGAAACATGGCTGTTTAGCGGGATAAATGACTCGGAACTTTTTGATTCTTCGTTTAATCTATATAGACGAGATAGCCACTCCGATCCGAGTATTAATACTGTCGGCGGTGGTATCCTTATTACTGTTAAATCTTGTTTTGTGACTTCACTAGTCAATGTTCCTGTTTGTCTGAACGAAGAGTTCATATGTGTGAAGATGGTTCTTCCACACAAAAATATCTATCTTGTCATTATATATACATTGTTCCTTGGAGCCCAGTTGATACTTACAATGAAGCCTTCTCTTTTTTTAACTGCATTTTTGAGTTAATGAGTTATAATGATGAAGTTATCTACCTTGGAGATTTCAGTCTAACCAATGTATCTTGGAAACGTTGTCCCGATACATATGCAATGGTTTCAACCTGAAATCTATCAATGGATGACTCTCAAACTCTTGACAATCTAACGTCACTTGGAAATTGTCCGTTTTATATTTTGACTATAGTTTCAATGGCGTAAATATTTTAAATGTAAATGATGTACTCGTATCTATCCTTCGTGTATTGTTTGATAGAAAACTCGAATTCACACAGCATATCAATATGACATGTAATAAAGCCAATTCAATATTAGGTTGGATTAAAAGGGAATCACGTCAGTTTTCTGATCCTTATGTTATCAAACAACTATTTACCACATTTGTCAGAACTATTATAGAGTATGCTTGCCAGGTATGGACCCCTACTACTGTTGCCACAAAATAAGAATTGAACAAATTCAAAAAAGGTTACTAAAATTTGCTGCTAGAGGCTTAGGCTGGCAGAATCAATTGAACCTTCCTTCCGTCTAAAACTCATACACTCAAAAAATTTATTAGTAAAATGGCTACGAATGATATTCGTAAAGAAAATATTCGTGCATTGTACAGTGGTACATATATCTACGAATGCATTCGTAAAATTTTACTAATAACTGTCGTACTATCTACGAATCTATTCGTTTAATACACTAATTTCATTCGTAAACAAGAAGTAAACAATTTGTTTGAGTACATTGTACGAATTACTGTGTACATATAACTAATAACATTCGTTAATTTATCGTACGAATGACTTCGTACTTTAATCTTTTGCATTCGTAGTATTTACTAATAAATTCGTACTATTTACTAAGTAAAACTAATATTAGTAGACAGAATTAATTCGTAGGTTGACCGTACGCATTATGCGTAGAATGTACTAATAACTTCGTATTTTCATGAAGTGCATTAGTATTATTTGCTAATCATAAGTAAGAAAAATAATATGTATTCAATTCTAAAAATTAAATGTATTCCATTAGTCAACACGTTCAAACGTGATATTATTTATAAAGTGCTGCAGTGGTGGATCAGACCTAGACATATGTACATACATATGCTTTAAAGCTTATTTTATATTTAATATACAGCATCCAGAAGCAGCAGAGCATACATACATATGTGGGAATTTTATTCATAAAAGAATTTCAATGCAAGTACAATTTTTTTCCGAAGTTTTCAATATTTTAAATGTTAAATTTATTTTCAGTGGCCCTTAGTACATAAAATGGAGCTGTATAATTTACGAATGAATTACAAGGGCATTAGTAAATATTACAATGATATTCGTACAATATACGAATGGCATTGGTGAAAATTCGTACATTGTACCAATGGTATTCGTACAATATACGAATGGCATTGGTAAATATTAGAATAATATTCGTACATTGTACCAATAGTATTCGTACAATATACGTTTGATTTTCTACGAATACTAATAAAATATTAGTAATATGTACTAATAAACCTCCATTCTACGAATACTATTCGTGGCTGAAAACCACGAATAAAATTCGTAGAATGTACGCATGAATTAGTAATATTTACACATGAAATTTTTTGAGTGTAGATTTACCCAGTCTGGAGCGCAGACATTCTTATTTATGTTTTGTTTTTATTGTTAATCTTATTGATGGTAATATCGATGCTTTGAACCTTTTGTCTCGCGTTAATTTTAATGTTCCAAATCGTAATCTAAGAGGTTTTCGTGGCCCAATTTACATAAAACACTATCGTACCAACTATGAGCAGAAAGTTTGTGTTTTTTTGCCATTTTTTTTTTCAATAAAAAATAGTAACTAAATAAATAAATTTATAAATAAATAAATAAATTTATAAATAAATAAATAAATTAATTAATATAAATAATCTATCCTATCAATATTTAGTAATTTTATAAAAGACGATAGCTCTCATTTGATTTTTCTTTAACATTTTTAACCTAGGGCTTTTTCTCTTGTTTTAAATTAGTTAAGTCAAATATGGTTACATTTTAGGAATCAAGACCGATTTTACCAATGTTCATTTGTTGTCGTTGACATTTTTTTCCAAAAAACAAAAAAAAAAAACCTTGACGAAAAGTTTGCCGCCGTCGAAACTTTTTTAAAAACCAAAACTTTTTGTCCTGATAACCATATAAATATTTTAAGATTAAAGTTGAGAAACTTTAAACACCAACTTAAACAAAAATGGAAACAATCAAACAGAACTATAAAAAAGTTCCATGTCTAACGAAGGAAAATGGATTGGAGAAAAACATTTCTTTTAAAATATATTGAGTTTCCATTGGACGCCCTTCAAACAAATGGTTTATGCCGCTCAAATGAGCTTGCAAGCTACTGGAAAGAAAAAACAAGCCGATATTGTAAGAGCCGCAACCTCATATCCAGAAATTTCTGAGAACCTGACAAGTTCCGATACCAAAAATTTAATATCTGGGCTAACTGCATTATCAATGATTATATTGAAGCCAAACTCTCAAGACATCAATACATATATTAACATAAATATATTAACATTGAAGAAACATTTGCAGAGGTTTCATTACAAGATCTGCTTAATCACACAAGTGAAAAAATTTTAAACAATCAATGTCCTGGAATCTCTTGATCCATAGAAAACAGATCTAAAGATGGTATCAAAATGGGGTTTCGATGGTAGCTCCGGACATAACCAATATCACCAAAAATTTTTGGAGAGTAAAGATGCTAGTGACAAATTTGTGTTTATGAAATGTTTGGTTCCATTGCAAATTACTGCAGAGGAAGACAACAAAATTATTTGGAAAAATCCATTAAACAAAATATTAATTACAAAGCGAAGCATGAGACAATCTTATCTATGATCGATGTGAAACTTTGCAACAGCTTCACTGATACAAAGTCTTCGCAGAGGTGCTATTTATGCATGCCACTAGCAAGGCATCGACATCGACAAAATGATGCAACTTCCGGTGGCCGAGAACTATTTATCTTTTGGAATTTCTACATTGCATGGGGTGGATTCGCTTATTTAAATGTCTCCTTCACGTTGCATATAAGCTTTCTGTAAAGGAATGGGGAACAAATAAAGCGACGGAAGTAATTGTAAAAGAAAACAAAATACGCATTAAAAAAGAATTCAAGAAAAAAACTGGATTGATTGTCGATAAACATAAGCCTGGCTACGGGAACACCAACACGGACAATGTGACAAGAAAATTTTTTGAAAATAGTAGTTTATCTGCTTTAATAACAGGAATCGATGAAGTTTAATTGAAAAGTTCCATACCATCATGCAATGTTTGTAAAGTGGTTTCAATCTCAATCCAACAAAATTTCAATGATTTACTGAGGTAACAGCAAGGTTTTTTGTGTCGTTTTATCCGTGGTATTACATGAGCACTACTGTTCATAAAATATTGATTCATGGGCAGCTAATTGCCACAAACTGTTTACTTCCAATTGGACAGCTAAATGAAGAGGCACTGGAGTCAAGAAACAGGGATTTCAAGGTTTTCAGGGAACAATTTAGCCGGAAATCTTCTAGGAAAGACACATTAACATATGTTTTTAATCGAATGACGGTTTCTTCTGATCCTTTAGTGTCTAATTTCCGTAATAGATATGTAAATGTTAACAAAAAAAAAATTTTCATCATGATGCGATTCAAATGTTTGAATTTGAAAATGTTTGTTATGATTCAGATTGAATCAATGTAAAAAAAAAAACTATAAAATATGTACGTATGCACATAGTAAAAGTTTTATATAATTTTTAATGCATTTGTTTTATTTAATGATTTGCATGCTATACAAATAATATTTATAAGTTTTATCTAATGCTTAAAAGTTTTTTATAAATTTTAAATTTTTTTCGATTTCACATTTTATTAGCATGTCAATAGCAAAGAAATATTTTTGTAATCTCTTTTTCATTTTTGTCACTAAAATTTAATAAGAGCATTAGGTTTTGCCAAAATAAACCCATCTCACAACGCAGTTTTTTGAAAAAAATATAACTTTAATATCAAAATTAACAATTTGTATTCGAAGTTTGGACTTTAAAATTTTATTTCACAAAAACTATTAGCTAAAACAACTTAATCCGAAAAACATGTGAAAGAATGCAAAATAAGCTTTCAAAAAAGCACACTATTCTAACTCTTTTTATTGATTTTTTGTAATTTGTTTTTATTTAAGATTAGATTTTCAGAAAATTGCCCCTCCCAACGGAACGAGGGGTGATAGATCCGCCTTCCCATAATATTTTTTTCTTAGATTAAACTCGAGAACTATTTCTCAAAATATAGTTCACTTTTTAAACAATTAAATAGTTCAGAAATATACTTCAAATCGATTAATGTTTGGTGTCCTATCTTCATTTCCTCTAGAAAAATAAATTTGGTTTTGGAAAAAAATTTATAAAATTGAAGAATACTGTTAACTTTAACTGTAAAACCAAAAAGAGTGATAAAAAAGCTTATTATTATTAGTAAAAGTAGTTAATATCACTAATCGACCTATTCTGCTCCACTGAGCTTCGCGACGTCCGCCAGAGTGGCTGCTGTTGTATCCGGCAACAAATAAAATTTTTAATCATTGGGGCACTCCAGACGTCGATTTGTTCGCGTCTGCAGAAACAACCTTCGTCAGCAGCTAAATCTCATTAGACTGCAAACATCAATTAGCTCTCTTCTCAAACGCTGATATCTGAAGCATCAGTGGGACTTCCCACTGGGTTGGATATTTCCACCACCCAATAATGTCCAAGGTATTAGATCACTTGAATTCGACAAAAGGGCGCTACATTATAGTGACATAAGTAGTTTTGGGAGAAAACGTTTTGAATGGCAGATTTGAGGTCACGAGCCCTAGCAAATCCGATGGAAATAAAAAATCTACAAGAAGTTTTAGTGGATGTGTCAACCATACACCATCTCGCCTTTCAGGCTTGGTTAGTTGGAGGTGGGGCAGACTAATAGACAATGAACTACTCCTGAACTAGACCGGTGCGAAGAAAATACAGTACATCCGAATTCACCACAATCTCAACACATTGCGAGGTTTCTACCGCATTTGTTTTCAAACGAAAATCTATCCTACCGTACAATTTCGGTTCACAAGTCCGCCATAGCTACTTTCTGTGTCCAGTTACCTGAAGAATCCGAAAATCGTTTGGTTAAACAAGTGCTTAAAGCAATTTCATCTGCTCAACAGGGAAATTACAATGGCCAATTTGGGATCCCCAGATTGTATTTGAATGGTTGGCTTCATCCAATGCTAACAATACGTTATTTGAGGCATCTCGAAGAACAACTACAATTTTCTTGTTAATATCAGGTCGCAGAGTGCTCGATCTGACGTTCCTGCGGATTTCAAAGGATAATATGTCTTCAGCGTATGGGGATGTAATATTTTGGCCGGTATTCTGATCTAAAGCTGATTCTTCTACTCATAGGCAATCCGGATGGCTTTTATCCAAGCATCATAATCAAAATGTCTCTCCAGTATTTTGGATTAATAAGCTCATAGCTGTTTCGGACAAAAGAAGAGCAAAGGTAAACGGATTGGCAAATCTTTTTATAACCTTAACAAGTGATTTAAAACCAGCATCTAGGACTGTATTTGGTGGATGGGATAGATCACTTCTCAGAGATGCTTCAGCCAGTTGGGTAGAAAATCATTCTATTTAAGACATATTTGCCAGAGACAATTGGAAAAGCGAAAACACCTTCAAGAAATTTTACTGTAAGGAGATACAAAAGAAAGATAAAAATAAATCGAAACTTCTATTTTCGAATTTTCGTCCAGATTAAAAATGTATTCTGGATTATTATAGACTAAGAGCCCACAGCAATTTTTGGGTGTGATTGATAACAAAAAATAATTAGCATAATTAGATAGGCATTTTATAGTTATTTACAAATGTGAAAGTCTTGTATACTCTAGTGGGAGCAATAGCGCATAATAGTGCATCAAGTATGCAGTTCTTTCCAAGTCCAAATAATTGTGATAACAACTTTGCCAAAATGAAGATTTAAGCCCCCTGATTGAAAATATTGAGGTCCAAGACGTTTTACAGACAGCCTTCTACCTGCCAGACGCGATAAAAATAGGCTACTTCTTGTACTAAGAAGGCCACCTTCAAAACGTCTTGGACCTCGATATTTGCAATTAGGGCACTTAGCTGTTCATTTTGAAGTTATGGCAAATTTTGTATCACAATTTTTTAGAATTTGGAAAGAACTGCATACTTGATGCACAGGGTTGCAAAAGCTTAATTTGTGAATTAAAAAAAATTTAATTCACAAGTCAGTTGGTGACTTGTGAATTAAAAAAAATTAAATCATAAGCTTCTTAGTGACTTATGAATTAAAAAAAATTAATTCAGAACCTACTAAGTGACTTATGAATTAAAAAAATTTAAGTCATGGGCAAGTAAGTGACTTATGAATTAAAAAAATTTAATTCCCAAGCTACTAAGTGACTTAGGAATTAAAAAAAATTAAGTCATGAGCAAGTAAGTGACTTATGAATTAAAAAAATTCAAATTATCAGCAAGTAAGTGACTTATGAATTAAAAAAATTTAATTCAAAACCAACTTAGTGACTTATGAATTAAAAAAAATTTAATTCATAAGTTAATGGATAAATGCTGATTAGAAAAATTATGAAATGGATAATTTATAAGCTAACGTGATAATCTTATGATTTAAAAACTAGATTTGAAAGCTTTCGTTAATAATTAAATAATTATGTAGTCAAAACAAGCTTAAAAATTTCCAATCTACCAACTAACTTATGAATTAAATTTTTTTTAATTCACAAGTCACCAACTGACTTGTGAATTTAATTTTTTTTAATTCATAAGTCACTTACTCCCTAATGACTTGATTTTTTTTAATTCACAAGTCACTTAGTAGGTGGTGAAATAAATTTTTTTTAATTCATAAGTCACTTTGTTGCTCATGACTTAAATTTTTTTTAATTCATAAGTCACTTACTCCCTGATGACTTAATTTTTTTTTAATTCATAAGTCACTTGGTAGGTGGTGAATAAAATTTTTTTTAATTCATAAGTCACTTAGTAGCTTAGGATTTAAATTTTTTTTAATTCATAAGTCACTTTGGGGGTTGTGAATTATTTTTTTTTTAATTCATAAGTCACCCAATATCTTATGAATTAAATTTTTTTAATTCACAAGTCATCTATAGACTTATGACTTAAGGATTTTTTAATTCAAAAATTCGCAACTCTGTTGATGCACTATAATGCACTATTGCGCCCACTAGAGTATGCAAGACATTCACATTCATAAATAACTATAAAAGGCCTGTCTAATTATGCTAATTATTTTTTGTTATCAATCACACCCAAAAATTGCTGTGGGCTCTCGGTCTGTTATATTTTAATGAGAACCTAATTGTTTAAAAAAAATATTAAATAAAATGGATAACTTTTGGTTAATTTTTTAATTAAAATAAAACTTTTTCACATAGCGTTTTGTGCCTTATCACCAGCAGATATCAAACACGTCTTCAAAGCGACGCTGTGTATTTTTCGAAAAGCACATAACATGAAATTTTGAATTACAACAAAATCGTTATTATGTGGTGGAAGAACAAACAGCGTCGCAGGAATATCTTCCTATTGAAGACGCTATGAGATGACAGACACATACACTTGCTTGTAACTGAAACAGGTTGCGTTGCATGTGATAGGCAGAACATTTATAAGGGGTAAGTTACACTAACCCTTCTTCAAAGCGACGCCGCACATAAGAGTATTTGAATGATCTAAGCGGGCAAAAGTCAATTTATAAAAACAGTAAATACTTCTGCAAAAATAAAACTCACTAATACTTTTACAGTTACCTGAAATCCGATCATGTCACCACGTGTTCGTTATCTGTTCACGCGCTCTTACAAAAACTACACATTGAAAGTGAAATTTTATGTTGACAAAAATCATGAATTCTGAAACAACAGGTTAGTAGTTTGTAAAATATATAAATAATTATATAATTTTTTCGTTGAGGAGTTACTTTTGAAACTCTATTGGTATACCCGTTTTTTTTATTTTTAAATTGTTTTTTTGTTAATTTTTAATATTAGCCGTGTTTTTTTGAAAAAGTTATCCGTAGTACAGTAGGATTTTATATGAATAACAAATACAACATCCGCAGTAGGATCAATGACCACCTTATACAAATTGCTTGCTAGGATCTTCTCTAAAGCAATATATCAACGCTAGAAATTGCATATTACTACATAATATTATTGTCAACAAGACTCCGTTTTATTTATATGACAAACTTATTTTCTCACGTTCCCCTAGGACATTTTCCCTCATTGCACCTCGATATCGTTACCTTAACTCATCCCGTATGTTTTTTATACATGCAATTAAACTATGGAACTCCTTGCCAATAAATATAAGGGCAATATCAAGTGCCACTCATTTTAAAAAAGCAGTATTACTCTATTTCTCAATCTCGATGTAAAAACTAACTTTTCATACTATTTTCATTCTTCTTATTTTTCCTATACTTATTTTTCTTTTCTTCTTACCATATCTACTGAAATAAATTTTATAAATTAGTTTCTAAGTTCTTCTATATCTCAATGTATATATTATAAAAATTCGTTGCTTAATTTTTTAATTCTAAGTACTATAAAAGATATTAATCTTAATGTACCATGTTATTTATAGTAATAATAAATTGAATTGAATTGAATAAAGAAGATGTATTTCTTAAATACAATCATTCTTGCCTGGAAGGGACCTTTGCAATTCCCATTGCCAACCGTCCGGATAATCGACCAGGCCGACCGCGTAAATCTTTTGAAGATCTGAGCGAAAGAAGTAAAGGAAGAAAGACTATGGTTATTCGCTCTAACTTTGACGAGCACATCATAGCACATGCTGCACAAGTAAAACTAAGCAAAACAAGAAACGCTTCAAATGTGTTCAAAGAAATAATCAGGTCGCCAGCTTGTGCAACAAAATATAAAAAGGCATATCACGCAAAGTCTTCATAAAATAAAAGTAGCCCTTTAACCGCCCAGGAAGCAAGTCAAATGTTCATCGATGCAGACCTAACACGAGCGCAATATGAAATTATAAGGAGCACTAATAAGAAATTCTTTCCGTGTTAGTCTTTTGCAAAAATAAAAAAAAAACTTTTATCCTTCGCCAGAAGCGTGCACGGTAACTAGCACCATTGTATATATGTATATCTTATAGTACGAGTATTATCAATTGACGTGATTTTATGTTAGAGTCCCTATCAGGGATGGAAAATTCGGTACAATTGTACCGAATTCGATACAATTGAGTTTGTACAAGTACAAAAGTACAATTTGTATCAATTCAGTACAATTTCAAAATTTCTATGTTTTATGTTTTTTACAAAAAAAAAAAACAAAAGCACATAAAAGGGAATGGAAAGTTTAATGTATCATCCTGGCCTGAATGGATTCATTTTCATACCAGAACAATAACTCTCCGCTGTAAGCCCTTATAACTCTTAATTAAAGTTTTCACTTCTAGATGGCATCTTGCTTAGAAGCTTAAGAACAACAAGGTTCTCAAACTTTTTACAATTTACCTCACCACGTTGCTACGATGCATGTGTCGAATCATCAACTTACTAAGTATGAGTGAAAAATGCTTTCACGATGACTCCACATCTCATTTTTATATCCTTCAAGAAATGCGCATGCTAAATATTTTCCGACATACTGCCTCAACTTCTTAAGCCGTAATGCAACATTAACATCAACTTTTTAATTTAACTTAGGGCCAGTAAGTTAGTTATAACTTTATAAGATATTGATAAGTAAGCTAGTTTTTATAAATTTATGAATATATATAAAAATTATAAGATTAATGTTAATAAAAATTAATTTAAAAAAAACATCAACTATAAATGAAATGTTTACACTGAAATAAATCCAATAAATAATCATGTACACACCCAATTTATTATCAGGCCTCCCAATTTTGATCGTTGTCTGATGTTTCTGACAATGAAGAAATATTAAGGAGTACGTTTTTTAGCATCATACGATTTTTTTCATTGTCAGACAAATTGCAGCCAAGATTTCAAAGGAAGCAGTTTCCACAACCAACAAAAACTGAAAAATCTATCTGAAAATAAATTGTCAGCCAACTTTTAACAACTAATTGTAAGAGATTGGTAGATTTTCTACCAACCGTGTACACACATAACTTAATTGTCACCTCACTGGTAGACATTGTCAGGTCTGACAATATTGTAAGATCTACCAATCGTGTACACTTAGCTTCACAAATAGCGCTGAGTGCTTCCCTTATATCGATTGTGCTATAAAAATGAGTAATACTATATCGAGCACCTGCTAAACTAATTTCTTATATTAACTTATAGTAGTTATGTAAATACTTTTAAACTGAAGATAGTATTTTTTCTGTGGAGCTATTGATATTTATTTAAATTTTTCATA
Organism: Chrysotoxum bicinctum; assembly: GCA_911387755.1. NCBI lineage: Eukaryota > Metazoa > Arthropoda > Insecta > Diptera > Syrphidae > Chrysotoxum > Chrysotoxum bicinctum. Next base: position 120,324,951 of record OU426987.1, read on the forward strand.
AGAAGACAAACTGATCATTTCTGCTTTAATTGTTTTTTAAATAAAATACTTTTGAAAACTTTTAAATAGTTGAGTTATTGATTTTTTTTATACAAAATTCGTTTTCGGTACAATTGACAACATTTCAGTACAATTTTATTCCAGATTTCAGTACAATTGGAAAATTTCATTTTCCATCCCTGGTCCCTATCCCTAGCCTGTGGTGTCGCTGAAATCAGCAAAATTTGCCAGTGGAGAGTAGGATAAGAGAAATAGAAACAAGTACCTAGTAAGAAAGAGAAATTTTATTATTTTCATTTTTCAACGAAAGTCAGAGTAAGGGAGATTTCCGAGTAGTGGAAATGAAAAAAAAAATGTTTTTTTTTATCTTTTTCTGATGGAATATATTTTCTTGTTTTTATGTTTTTGTGAGTATGTATTGAGGTAGATATATTTTTTGCTTGAACTTTTTTGTCTGAATACATTTTCTTGTTTGTATGGTTTTTGTAGGTATTGAAGTAAAGAGATATGCCTACCATTTGATTTGAAATTTTCAATTCTGGTGAAAAATCAAATATTTACTATCTGAAGCGAGAACTCTCAATCAATGCTACAAAGAAACAGTGTTTTCTAGAAAGCATAGATAATGATTGCAATGACAAACTTTACAAAAAATATATTGGCGATAAATTTTATAGAAATTAGTAATAAAACTGTTTTAATTTGAAATAAATATCTGACATAAAATTTTTATTTTTGTAGGTATTTACGGCGGATTGACGAAAAAAATTTCGAAAATATGAAAATGTATACTAGTTTCAGGGCTTTAAATGTTCATGTAAACGCACTTATTCACGTATAATAAATTGTAGATGACTTTTTTTACAAGCAATCCAATGACGTTTTTATATTATATTGTTATATTGTTATATTTTTATATTATGTTTTTTCATAATCTACACAAAAAACCACGACAAGGGCGCATGAACTTGCTCCTATGTAATAGACTAGGAATTTTAAAAATGAATATTATTAGAGAAAACTGTTCATAAGCATAAAATTTATTTTTTAAATGACTAAAACAACTCCTTTAGCAGTTGGAGCTAAAAACATGATGACATGTGTTTTAAGCAAAAATTAGTTTATGTAAGAACAAAATTATAATTCCTTGTGGTTTTCTTAAAAAAAATAAGCTTTTATATACAAAAACATTTTTAAGAAAAAATTTTGGGAGTCCAATTTAATGTGTTTATTAATGTACCTACGAATAAAAATTAAATTTCCAAAAAAAAATATTGATCCCTTTTTGAAATATCGAATTTTCCAAAATAAAATTGATTTTTTTTTAATTCAAAAATAGGTATATTTTTTTAAAGTTTTGAAATGCAATGTTTTTTAAACTTTTTAGAAGCTTCTCTATACAAAATTTCCAAATTCAAAAAAATCAATCTACGGTATGTACAGTCAGTAATATCTTGATTTCAAATTATTTTTTTTTTAATTTAATTATAGATCGTAAGAATTAACTGAAAGAAAAGAATTTTAGCAAAATTCTCGGAACCATTTTAGAGAAAAAATGCGATCTTCGAAAACCATTTTTTAACATTTGTATAGAGGGTACCGTTATTTTTAGGTAAAATACATTTTTTCTCATATCTTGTAGATTATATTAAGAAAATTTTATTTTTCAAATTTAAAAAAAAAAAATCCAGAATGAGATTTTCGAAATATTGAGTTTTCAAAAAAAAATTTGAATTTTCTTTTAAGAATCCAAAAAATAAAAACTTGAAAATTTGAATAATTATGTAATAATATTAAAACCTTGGAAGATCTTTAGCATAAAAAAATGGTTTAAATCGGCTGTACCGTTTTCGAGAAAAGCAAAAACAAAAAAAGGACCCAGGGGGGGCTACCAAAAATAACTATTTTTTGGACATTTTTTTTCAACCATTACCTAGTTTTAACTAAATGAAATTTTTCAAATTTTTCTTAAAAAATTCTGTGGGACAGTTTTTGAGAAAAAAATTTTTTTTATAAAATTTCGAAAAAAAACCGTATGGTAGGTACCGTTATTTTTGGTCTTAAAAAAAAAGAAAAAATCGTGTGGGTGCAAAAAATTAAAACCCATATCTACCAAGTTTGAAGAAAATTGGCCAAGCCGTAGTCGAACCGACAGACAGACAGAATTGCGAGACCCGCTTTTTGGTCTTCGCTATCATCGTAATGTCAACTTTGATCAAAATCTCGAGTTCGATTTTTTTCCGAATGCATAACTTGCCTTATAGTACCTTTAAGTCGCAAGTAAAAAGCGGGAAAATTATTTGCAAGAAAATATTTTGATATGGCATACATATGTATGTATGTCTAAATAGTAAACAAAAATATACATGTACTCACAAATCCACAAAAAACTGTTAAAATTTGAAGATGAAAAATCAGACAGAAAGTCATGGTTGTCAAATTGACTATTTACAATGCATTATGCTTCGAATCCTTTATTACATATAATTTTGAGATTTTGATTAATTTTTTTCATTTTCTTAAAATGTGTTCCTTTACTTGCGCAAAACTACTAATTTCAATGTATATAACCAAAAAATAATACGAGCCCAAACGCAAAATAGTTGGACTACCTATGATAAAAAACAAAAATCTTCTGATTCTTAAATTCCATCGGAAATAAAATCAATATTTTGGTATTTTTCTTAAGATATATTTATTTTGAATAGGAATAAGTAACAAAAACAAAATGACTTCAATTAAATAACGGTATAGAGCAATCTTACAAAATAAAATAACGATTTAAACATTTTTTTAAGTGCAAAATAGTTGGCCTATGGGTCTTAATTTTTATTTACCATGGTACTACGTCGCCTTTGGCCTTGATAACTGCTTCTATGCGTCGTGGCATTATGTCAACTAATTTTGGACATTCTTCGGTGCCAAAAGATTCCCAAATATTTATGATTTTAGCTTTAAGGTCTTGAAGAGGTCCGGCATGGTTCTTTTCGCGGTTTTTGTTTCATTTTATGCCAGACAGTTTCAATTGGTGAAAGGTCAGGGCTGCTGGAAGGCCATTCCAGTAAAGGAATAGCTTCAGCAGATAACCACGCCACTTTAGACCTTGCTGTATGGCAAGAAGCTCCATCCCGTTGGAAAATATAGTCTCGATCACTAGCTTAAAGTCGTGGTATTGAGGGGAGAAGCTCATTTTCCAGAATATCCCTGTACCTGGCAGCATTGACACTTCTATTTACAAAATGCAAATTGCCCAAACCCCGCCCCGACATGCATCCCCATATCATTAGAGATGCTGGAAACTTGACCGTTTTTTTAAGGCAATCTTTGTGAAAAACCTCTTGAATTTCTAATGACTCGTTTTCGTTCGTCGCCCACGCAAACTTCAAACCTGGACTCATCACTCCAAATAACGGACCGCCATTGACTTAAAGTCCAGTTTTTACGTTGTTTGGCCCACTCTAGCCGCTTTTTCTTTTGTTTAGGTGTTAAAAGTGGTTTTTCTTTGGCCTATGTTTTTAACGAATTAAAATTGCTCTAATTTAAATAAATCTAAAACAAACCTTATAAAATTTGTATCCAATTTTTTTCATAGTCCGTTTGCAAGTGTCGACCGAAACACTTTTTTTTATTCTTTCCCTCCATTGAACAGTTATTGCAGCGGCCGTTTGACGTCGATTTTCTTTTATTATTTTTTTTAAAACTCGGCAATCTCGAGGTTTTCCAATTGGTGGGCGTCCCGTTTTTTTACCGATCTCCACATTTCCACTATTTTTGAACTTTGAGATAATGTTTCGAATTGATGAGCGCGGTAAATTGAATTGTTTTGCGATTTTATAGCTCGATAATCCCGTTTCGAAGGCTTTATTTATGGATTCCCTAAGGTCTCTTGATAATGCAACGCCACGCACCATGGTTGACATTAAACTGTTGCTGGCTTGCATAAAACAAGAGATCAATGAACAACAAAACAAGTGCATGTCATTTTTTTAATAACGGTTAACTGAAAATCTATTTAAATCTTCATAGGCTAACTATTTTGCATCCCAGAGAGAGTAGTCCAACTATTATGCTCTATCTTTGTTTGAGGGAATGCAAACTGGAGCCATATGTGCTTTCTCGAATTTAGTTCTGTTTGGTCTAATTTACTTATTAAATGTAATTTATTACATCGACAAAAAAAAATTAAAAAACAACTGCTTGGGGACCAGAAAATATAGGCACATAAAAAATGTTAATTTGTTAATTGATGAGTAGGCCAACTATTTTGCGTTTGGGTCGTACTACCCACCATACAAATGTTAAAAATGGTTTTCGAAAATCGTATTATTCTCGAAAACGGCATCTAGAATTTTGCTAAAATTGTTTTTTTTTTTTTTGCGATTAATCCTCGATCTATAATTTAATAAAAAAAAATGACTCTAAGATATTACTGACGGTACCTACCATAGAACCATTTTTATAAATTTTGAATTTCTCATTATCTACATAATTGATTTTAATGAAATTTTGTATAGAAAGGCTTTTAAAAAAAATTGAAAAATATTGCATTTCAAAACTAAAAAAAATATTTTTTGAATTTTTAAAAAATATAATTTTTTTTTGGAAAATTCGACATCTCAAAAACGGCTAAATATTTTATTTATGTTTATTCGTACAATAATAGAAGCTTATTTCATATTTGCTTACTTTTTTATCTCTTACTACTTAAAGAATTAAAAGAAAAATAATTGGTAATTTTATACTTTCGCGGTCCCCTCGTTTTTTGGCTCTATAAAATCGAAAAATCATCCGATTTCGATGGATTTTTTTTTAAATCTTCCTTTTTACGGCGGATTTCTGAAAAAAATTATGAGAAATATTTTACCTGAAGATATCATATAGTTTTATGACTTTAAATGTGATTATAAACGCACTTCTTCACATACAATCGTTCATAACTTTTTTACAGAGCATCAAACGCAGTTCATATATTTTTTTTGTTAATCTGCACAAAAAAACGAACATTTTCGGGGACCAAAAAACGAGGGGACCGCGAAAGTATAAAATTACCAAAAATTAATATAGGCCATATGGTAAATTTAAAGTTTCTTTAAATCCAGATTCTGTAAATGCAAAAGAAACCTTGCATACACCCAACCTCGCTCCTACCCCAAATCCTATAGTGTGCCCAAGCAGGGGGGTTGCAGGGGGGCAGCATGCCCCCCCATACCTATATTTCTCATAGTTTAAAGTCTCACATTTAAAGTCATAAAACTATATGAAATCTTCAGGTAAAATATTTCTCATAATTTTTTTCAGAAATCCGCCGTAAAAAGGAAGATTTTAAAAAAAAGCCATCGAAATCGGATGATTTTTCGATTTTATAGAACCAAAAAACAAGGGGACCGCGAAAGTATAAAATTACCAAATAATTTTATGCTTATGAACAGTTTTCTTTAATGAAATTCGTTTTTAAAATTCCTATTCTATTACATAGGAGCAAGTTCGTGCGACCCAGTCGTGCATTTTAATTTATTTAAAAAAATATATATATAACCCAGTAAGTGCAACAAACTAGGTTATTGCAACTGCCTTAATTTCTATTAGTTGCGTAAATCGAGTTTGTACTGTTTATCCTAATTATGTACTGTACACATATTAGGGTGCGCCTTATATTAGGTAAAAAAAAAAATTTGTTAATTTGGACCGTCCCAACCCGCCAATTAGTTCTTTGTCATGAAATAAAAATTGTCTGAAAATTTTATAAAAATTGAATAATATTTAGGGGTCGCTACCGGCAATTATTTATTACAGGGTGCTCCATGTAAAGTGAATTTGTGGAACTAATCCCAGAAACAAATGATTGAAGTTTTGTTTAAAGATTTTGTATTATATATATAATAAACATAAAAACATATAATAAATAAACATAAAAATTATGGTTTCTTTACTTAAGCAATGTACATTTCTTCCTGTCAGGATATTTCTTTCTATGTTCCTTAACTGCTAATAAGAGGAACTGTTCTTCATTGTTAGTATGTAGCTTGTTGTATTCATCCATAAGCTTTACTCCTCGCTCAGCGATGTCGTTAACCACTCTCATATTACGCACTAAATGTTTTACTTCATTGTAGACCTTGTCCTCACGCCACTCATCCACATCTTAAGTCAGGAACTCCGACGAAAATCCAGTTATATTAAAGAACCGGCGAGTATTTGCACTTACAAAATCTTCCAACCTTTTGGTCTGAATATTGCCAATGTCAATAGTTATTCGTTTTAAGGGATTCTCTACTTCTTCTATGTCAAGGGCTGAAACCATCTTTCTTTTTGTTTCATTGGAGACCCCATCATCGAAAAATCCAAAAGCGACAAGTTCTTCGGACAAGTACCAGAGGTGCCCAAGAAACTTTTGGAGAGCAACTTTTGAAACAATTTCATTTATTTTCTTGTGATTGTCAAGGTTTTTGAGTAGTTCCAGATCATTTCGTGGAGCTGACGTCGAATCGGAAGAAGTTATCCAGACCTTTACATAGACTCACACAACAAATAGGCAAATATCGAGTATTCCTTGTTCTTCTCTCTTTGTTAATTTGAACTGACTCCGAAACATCCATATCTTTAGAGAGTAGATTGCTTTTGACATCCACCTAGCACGGTGGAGTCCAGCTGGAGCTTTGAATGACATTTCTTTCTGAGAAACTCCTCCCAAGAAAATAATAGTCAGTTCCAAAAGTTCCTTGTAGTCATCGCGAGGCTGGAACTTTTGCAGCTGAGATTTAGAAAAGGCAATTATTTCGTCCTTGATGTCTGCAGAAATTTTATTGGACAAGGCTGTTTCGTATTTTTTTCGATCGATGTTGGGCCAATATTTTTTGAATCTTTTAAAAATAAGTATTTCTGGACCCGTTGATGGTCCCAGTGATCTCGTGACGACGGCTTCCAACATGATCTCGTGAATGTGATGACGGCATGCCAGCCATAGCATATCCTTGTCCATTTTTTGTTCAAGAAGAATGCATGCCCCATTTCTTCTTCCCGTATTGACTGATGTTGTGTCGAAAGCTAAGCATTTAACTTCATCTGCAATTCCCCATTCAACAGCTGACTCATAAACTGCATTTGCAATATTCTCACCAGTGCCAAAACTTAACTTCGGTACTGCGAGAAGTTGGTCTATTCTTTTCCCAGAAACCAAAATAGGAAGACGATCAACGATTTCATGTCCAACTATATCCTCTAGTAGCTTACCATCCCAATGAATTGTTAGTGGAACTTCTGGGGTAAATTCTATTTTTAAATTGTCAGCAATCTTTTGACGATGCTTTGCACGCTTTCGGCGAATAGAATTTGGATTCACGTTGTAATCTGATGGATCATGTCCGAGAAGTTTAAGAATGGGAGTCAAAACCAATGCTGCATTGCGATCACTCACTTTAGCAACATCAAGACTAGCTGCCAAGTTTTGGTCCAGTATTTTTCTGCGTCCTCTTTTTGAAGGTGGCACTCCAGATATTGAAGGAACTTGTACTTCGCTGGTTTCGTGATCGGCATTATCAACTTCCACTTCGGATTCTGATGATGATGACGCTAACACTACCTTCAATGTCTGAGACTTTATTTCTTGCTCTTCCAGTTGTCTCCTCTTTAAATTTTCCATTTTTTTCTCCAAAAACAATTCTTTTTTCGCTAAAACTAGATCAACACTACCCATCTTACCACGACGTCCTTTTTCCCGTTGAGCCATATTTTCTAATTGTGGTGCTAAAAAACTAAAATATTATAGGGTGATGTTTTGGGTATTTGGTAAGAAAACAACCAGAGTAAACTTTTGCGAGGGGATAATTTTTGTTTGGGGAGGGGGCGGTTGGGGTGGGGTTGTGTAAGATGTTCTCTACGGGTCAAGAATGCTTTCAGGGAGAAAATTCCAGGGAACTAATAAATTTAAAAAGAAACTGAGTTTTTGTCAGGTTAAGATTCAACTAGTTGTTATTTGGGCTGACAGGTTGATTTTCAAAGCCCGGTAGCGACCCCTAATTTTTATCGGATTTGGAAAATTTTTTTTGTCAATTTTTTTTTCTTGAGATGGAACCAGTTGACGGGTTGGGAGAACGTAATTTCAAAAATTTTAAAATAAGGCGCACCCTAACACATATTCATATATATTTTATTTTATTTACAAGTATTTAAGGTACTAAGTAAAATAAGGTTAACCAAAACATAAAAAAACATTCTTTTATTCTATATGCCATGATTATATTCTATATTTATATTTATTTGCTTGTGGCAACCATGGTCACAGATTTATATTTTTTGATAAAAATATTTTTTTTCCTATCCTCACAAAACGTCACATATACATCCATGAATATATGTAATTTTCTCATTCTGTTATTATTCCTATTTTTTTTCTGTACACATTATCACCACAATTTATTTTTTCAAATGGGGTCCGTAGCCTGAAGATGCCGCCACAATTGTTCGACTTGACGATAAAAAATAAATAAAAAATAAATTTGGTGGTGCAACACAGCTCGGAGTGAACCAGGACCTAGTGACTTACAACTCTCAACCATTCCTGTGTGCGTGTTACCAGGAACGGAATGGACCTACAATTTTCTGCCGATTCCGAACGGCTAATGAGCAGCAATTTCCATGACAAGAGATACTCTTGGAGAATTTGTCAATTTCTCGCAAGAGGCAGTACACCCCTGAAAAAAACTTTGCAGCGGCTGAGAATCGAACTCGAGACCTTCCGCATGACAGTCCAACGCACTAACCATTATGCCAAGGGGAACTACTTCGACTTGACGATATTACTATAATTTTTATATACAAAGCTAGCACTAGTGCGGAAGTTCAATTGCAGCCTTTGATTGATCTTACCGTTAGGCGATTATCGGAGTACTTGGAAGAGGTACTGATATCACTAAAGGATCACGAACTCACAAACCTAAAATTAATCTGCAAATGGGGCTGTGATGGGTCCCAACAATCCAAGTACAAACAAAAATTAGACAATGATGCGGACAGTGATATGAACATATTTCAAAGCTGCTTCGTGCCGCTAAAGTTAGTATGTGGGCAATGAAAAAACTATATGGGAAAACCCGACACCCTCTTCTCCTAGATTTTCATTTTTTTTCAAAATTTTGTTTTTAAACAATTTTTTTTCAAAATTTTATGTAATTAAGTATTGTTTTTTAATTCAATATTCAATGCTCTTATTAATTTTTGATCAAACACAAAAAACCGGATGTCAAAATGTTTTGTAGTTTTTGAGAAAATCAAAAATAACAAAAACTACTTTTGTTCTAAGAAAAGCCTTTTATTTTAGTTTTTACGTTTTTGGATTCTTAGGTGAATTTACGATTGAAAGGATTAACTTTCTTTTTACTATTTTCGTTTGTATTCGTTTGTTGAACTTTACGCAGGGTTGATCCAGGTTTTCTTGACAACCCTCAGAGTTGTCAACAAAAACTGGGGTTTTATGTTTTCAAAAAACACCCAAGAGCTTGTTGACAGCTAAAAGCAAGACAAAATCATTTTGTGATCTGATAAAACTTTAAATTTGTTATAAATTAGTTTTAAAAATGAACAAAAACAATTTCGCGTTGTTGCTGAATGTTTCATCCGATGAGTACAACAAACATTTAATTGCAAATACAAGCAATAACATGCAACATGCGAATCGCCAAACGACAACAAAAGAAATACATATGAAATCTCATATGACTTTTGACAGTTTGATCGTTACCTGAACCCAGCAAAATACTTAGATCTACTTCATGGCGAGTTCAGGGCGACCCTAGGTCTCAAAAAACACAGAATTTTCTCACCAGGGTGACTTTAGGTTTTTCAAAAAACGATTTAGGGCGACCCCAGGGTGACTTCAGGGCTCAACGAACAAACCTACTATGTTTTTCCAGTTCCACCAGGTGCATCTAAAAAACATTGCACCTCTTTCATTACGAACAGCATGCAAGATTGTATCATATACACGCTTCTGTTCAATATTTAATTTTGGAACATTTGACCGCACATATGCCTCCAATTCAACACAATCATAACATAATTCACGCCGCATTTCCATGTTGAATAAATCTTGCGCCGAACGATTAGGTGCTATCATTCCCAACTGAGATAAAGCTTTATTTTCAATAATTGACATACAAATATCTTCAATCAAAATAAGAGCTTCGTTGTGGATTTCCGGATTAATTAGCAAATTTGGATTTGAATTAATGGTACGTAATCGACGTAAAATATCATCTGACAATTCATCTTGATGGTTGTGCCATAATTCAAGCGAATTTGAAGGTGAAAATGTTGAAATTATTAATGCGAGAGCCAATGATCGATTTGATGATGTATCCTTTAAAAGAGAAGCACTGACATTTGAATATGGTTCATTTGACAAATCTGCAGATGAAATACATCGAATTCAAAGAATAATGCAATCGATCGAATCATTTAAGCCAAACATTAATTGTACCTATCGAAATAGAATTTGTGTCTTTGATTTTGTTAAATGACGAAACAGAAACATTCTTCGCTTTCTCATTTTTTTAAGTCATATTTTCCAGACATAAGTTAATCAGATATCAAACTTAAATCCAAATTATCTTCATCCCAATCTATATATTGAAAAACTCCCGTCAAATTTTTTAAATCACTGGCATATAAAACTAATATATATACCAAGCACAGCGGCGTCACTTTTTTTTTATTTGCGAAGATGTTTTGATTGATGTCCTAGAAGCAGATTTAAGGTCAACAATTTTAAAAATTTCACTTATGGGCATTTCTTCACGATCATCATCAACTTTCTTAAATTGACCTTTAGATGTAGATCGTTTATCAGTTGAAGGCAGAACACTACCACCATCCTTTGATTCAATATTTTTTTTTCAAAGCATCCCTCTTTAACTAACTTTACAACAATTTCTTTAATATGGTCTTCCATCCTTTTTTCGATTGTTTCAAGTATTTTTCTTGTTCTATGTGATGCTTCTCGAACTGTTCCTTTTGGTCCTTTATTTATTTTTTAAGCTGTTCTTTTTTGCACTGCCATTGCTTGATAACTCCATCTGATTCTTCCTTATAATAACTTTTTTTGCCTTCCATTCTTCGCTATACTAAATCAAATACATATTAAATTATTGGATATATCTACACAACTTAAAAAATAAATGCAATAACTTACTCAAGAAAAATTCACAATCCACGATTTTTAAAAATAATTTAGAAAACCATTTTACTTACCTTAAACAAATCTAATTAAGCTGAAAATTGAAACTTAAAAAAACTTAACGAAAAAAACACTTGCTGCTAGAACGTTGCACCAATTAAAAAGAAAGTTTTTTCCGAGCCTCACTTTCACGAAAGAAAAACAAATTACAAACAGACATATGCCTTAAAAAAAATTATAATTAAATAATTTTTTCCACAGTCAAAGTGCCGAAAAATCAATTCGAAAGTCTTATATATTTAATTTATTTTATAGTGTGGGTTGTGTTGGTGTATTTTGATAGAGTTTCGCTCATTTTAGATAGTTGTACGAAATCGAAAGGTATTTAGATTACGTCTGAACTTCGTTTATAATTATCTAATCTTCACGATTGAGGTATTATATTAAATGTTAAATGTAGCTCGGATTACAAAACTTCGGCTGAACCAATTTTCAAAAAGTTTGTTTCTAAACCATCTCCAAATAGTCCCCTTTCATTTAAAAAAAAAATTATAAAAATCCATCCAGCCGTATTCTAGTTATAAGGTCACACACAAAAGTTAAACTCGTTTTTATATATATAAGGCATATATTCGGCCTAAGCTTGAGTATATCTCCCATATCTGGGCAGGTGCTCCTAAAACTCAACTGCACCTCTTAGACAGAATCCAAAAAAGAGCCCTTAAGGACTATTCACATGAGAGCGACCAACGACCAACGAATAAATAAACCAATAGGATTTAAAACATATATAAGCCTAAATTCTTCACAAAAACTTTACAAAAGGGTAGCAATCTAGTTTAATTTAATGTTAATTTATTAAAATTAGCGCTGTAATTGCTAAAATGAGAGAAATTTGAGAAAATAAATTGGTCGTCGCGAATTGCAATATGATTGCTACGAACTGTCAAACACTATTCGCGTCCCACATACCATCCACACTGCAACGAATGAATTGTTCGCGCGCGGCTAACCTCAAAATCATTCTAAGTTGTCTAATGTCGTTTTTATTTGGCAATCCGGAAGCCTTCCGGACTCTTCTGAAAGTGTTCAATTGGGAAAAAATGACAGTTCTGATTCTGAAAAGAAGAGAAATTTGCTTCTGGATTTGAAATCAGAAGCAAAACCAGAAGCACTCACACATTCATATACTTAAACGTCAACCTCAACAGCTGTGATTTTTGGTATTCAAATTGTGCGAACCAGGGTTGGCCGAATTAACTACACTACAATTTCTACATGATTTACTACGTTTATATGAGGTGTTGAAGCGAGCTTAAAGCTCGCTTTGAACGTTTATATACCTGTATTGAGTTGAAATGAGCTTCGTTCGACTCGATCCCAATCGCTCAGCGGTGTCGAGTAGAAATGTGGGTCGAAAATCCGACCCTAATCCAACTCGATCTTTCGATACTGCATATAAACGTAGTATTTAACTACGCGTAGTTTATTGAAGAAACTACATGCCTAATTTACTACAATTTGTTACGTCTGCTACATATTAGTAGTAATAAATTCATAAAAATTAATTCATAAAAATTCAATATATTAAAAGAAAAAAAAAAAACAATTTTGCACTTTTATGATCTAATGAAGGTTTGTAAAAAAAAAGTTTCATTTACCGTAAGGATGAAGAATTGTAGGAATAACTGAACGTTTAATTTAAAAATTCAAATTTCAAATGCATAACTGACAGTTAATTGACAGCAATGCTACAATTTCTTACATTACCTACAATTAACTACATTTAACTACATTAACTACATAAAATACGTAGCAGACGTAACAAATGTAGTTATTTCTAAAAAGTGACAATTCGGCCAACCCTGCTTTCAACAAACATTTTTCTTGATTTTGATTATTGTACGCATTTGATGTTTCACATATACAATCAAACAAAACTTCAGAATCATCAGAAGCAAACAAAAGTGTTCAGTTGGGATTCCGGATCGGAGAGAGATTCCGGATTGCCAAATAAAAACGACATAAGTAAACGCCATTCGCGACGAATAAAAACAAAATATGCATGTGAATGAAATGTCAAAATGGGCGAATGTTCGTTCATTCGTCGGTCGAGACTTTTGTTTCTCTCGAACACCGTCGGTCGGCATCGTCGTAATGTCTCTTCTCTTACTTTGTTTTATCGCTTCTTCTATAAACAGTGCTCTAATGATATAGCCAGCTGCATTCCTCCCTTGAAACAATTTCGCCGTAATACTCGTTCCGCTATGAATGCTTATCAGTTTACTCTTGAGCCTAACTTCGCGCGTACTATAAAACACAGAAATTCATTCATGTGGAATACTATACCCCACTCGACTTTCCCCTCTCATTGTGATGTATGTACAAGCAATTTAAACCAATGTGCATCGGCATCTCCTATTAAATCCCCTCCTAACATTTCCTAACTGCTTGCGCTGTGTTATTTGGGTGATTCTACAAACGATGGAATTTTCGGTGGCCTAATTTTTTTTTATAAAATTAAATCTTGTTGATATCTACCTGGCCTAACAATATTATTAGGGTGACCTTATTTTATTTTGCTCAAAAAATTCTTCAAAGTGTCCGATTCTCAGTCCCCTGACGTGTCCCCAGTGCGTTTTCGCAAAGAAAAATTATTACCGTTCTCTTATTTCAGGTCTCATACTTAGATGAATTGTACCAAAGTTACGGAAAATAACACATCTTTGCTACGAAATAGATAAATATTTTTTAGTAATTTATTTTATTACAAAGAAACTTAATTAAACTTTGTCCCCCGCTTTTTGTATCAGTCCCCTGGCATATTGAAACAGTCGAAAAAATCAATAACTAGGATATCGATCGAATTTCCAGCACTGGCAATTTGAAGTACCAAATCTCCTTACAATAAAATTGTGGTGCAAATCGATTCTGTTTCTTATGTTAGTATTGTGAAAAAGACATTTGTGCAAGAAGTCGTGGATTGTCCCTTTAGATTATCAGTCCTCTGGTGAGGGTTTACAAAACAAATTTGTATGTAAGAGGGCATATTTGTTAGAAGTATAGCATAGGTTTAATAAAACTGTAATATTATATATATATTTTTATTTTTTAAAGTAAAACCTTATTACCTTTTTTGTGCAAAAACCATGAAAAACCTCAGTCCCCTGGCCTCAGTCCCCTGGTTAATAAATGAGCAAATGATATTTTATTCAGAAACCTGAGAAATTTTTAGTTATATTGAACTTCGAACTTCATTGCGAAATATTTTTAAAATTTTTAAAAAGAATATAATTTATTTTAAATTGATTCTTAGAAAAAAAAATATTTAATTATAATATATTATATTTTCTTAATAAAATGCTAAATAATATTTATTTACCATGAATTTTTATGTTTATGAAGAATAATTAAATTTAATTTCTATATTTCAATGTGTACCCAAGAGAAAATAAGAAAAAAAACTAAAGATTTATTCAGTTCCCTTAAAAAAACTCAGTACCCTGAACATCCTTTTTCAAAAAATGTCCTTAAAATCGTCATTTTTTATTTTTTTAACTGGCCTCTTTCAACAACGCAAAGGGACGTTCTAATGATCATCTAGAACAACTCTTACGACTTTTGGAATCTAAAAATGTCATGCCGAAATTTGTATCATTTTATTCCATTGTTTGTAGAATCACCCATTTATAGTTCTGTTCAACCAGCTGCACTGGACTACTCTGGGCAGAAAAGTGTAGCTTTTTTGTGTTCATTGAGAAAATTTCTGCACTGACTTACACTGATTAGCGTTCATTGAGCTGAACTAGTGTACACTAGTTCAGAATATTTTGCACTACCTTTTGAGCTAGTGCAGGTTGGTGAAAACTGTCAAAATCAGTTGATGTCATTATTCGATTATATTTTGTTAACGAATAAAGTTGATTTTTTCCGCGCTTTGTATTTATGATTAAAGTTTTTAAATAATGCATAGATTAGAGCCAATTTCGAGTGAAGGGCAATCTCTGGTGATTCAGTGTTTTCCAATTAATCCAATAATATCTTAATTAAATCTATGTATGTATATTTGCACGAAGAATTCCGAACGCAAGTGTTTTAAAGTTCGATGAAAAAAGGTGAAGAGGAGGAAAAGATTTTGTACCTAACAAGCCAACAACGTCCGTCGTCGCAGGCACTGGGAATGAATTTCTTCCCTTTGCCATCGACTTCAGCGCAGGTATAAGGCATTTTACTTGCGCCGAATTTAATTTGACTTCGAGGTCAATTTTTTTCAAAAAATGCGTAATAAACATAAAGTTTTCTTATTTTTATCTGATGAACAAAACAATAATAAAAAAAATCATTAATAAGTGGACCCAAAAACCCATACATTTTATGATACTTGGGAAAATCTAAAGCAGGTAAAATTTAAAAAGAATGATTTTTTGCGTAAACGATTTCTTTCATTCGTTCCCATACAAAATAAAATGCACGACTGGGTCGCACGAACTTGCTCTTATGTAATAGACTAAGAATATCAAAAATGAATGTTACTAGAGAAAAACTGTTCATAAGCATTAAATAAATGTTTTAATAGACTAAAACAACTCCTTTACTAGTTGGAGGTAAAAACAGGATGCCATGTGATTCAAGCAAATATTAGCTTATGCAAGAACAAAAATTATAAGTCTGTACTGGTTTCTCAAAAAAATAAGCTTTTATATACAAAATTTTTAAAACGTTTATAAGAAAAAATTTTGGTACGCCAATTTAAAGTTATTATTATTTTTCAAGTAAAAACTAAATTTACAAACAAAAATATTGAGCCGTTTCTGAAATATCGAATTTTTCAAAAAAAAAATAGATTTTCTTTTTTAAAAACTCAAAAATTATTTTTAGAAGCTTTTTCTATAAAAAATTTCATTAAAATCCGTTCTGTCGATAATGAGAAATTCTAAATTTGAAAAAATGGTTCTATAGTAGGTACAGTCAGTAATATCTTGATTCCATTTTTTTTCATTTGATTATAGATCGTAAAAATTAATCATAAGGCCGCACCTCCTTTAGCATTATTTATTTCTGCTATTATGTCAGACATTATATCTGAAGATTATATTTGTTTAACTCTGTGGGCAAGGTAAATCACGTCGTTTGATTTTAGCGATAAATGCAGTGGAAAAACTGGAAAAGGCAAAACAGGAAGAATACAAAAGGAAGCACAAGTTTTGGGTCAATCCATTTTTGAGCAAAAGAGATTTGCACGACCTAGAAAAACATTTGCTCCAAGACATAATTGAGTAGTCCCACAAGCATGTAAAGTCTCTGAATGCCCTAACTAATTTAAAAAAATTAATCAAAATACTTACTATCTTCAATGTTTAATTTTTTTTATGTTAATTTTGGCCTGCAAACAACCAACAACATTATGTATGTACTTCAACAGACAGTCAATGGTAGAAAAATTACATCTTGGCTTCACAGGACATAATTTCTATACGAAGTGAAAACATATAACATGAGTTTGTCAATGAAATGAAGGGATGTTACATGAAAATGTGGTAATTGGTGTCAAGACTCGACGATTTGTCAGAAATTTGTGTCTAGTGAAGTTGGGGTCTCACGAAACGTCAAAATTTATATCTGCATTTATTTCTTCTACGAAGACGAGAAATAAATAGAAAAAATTATGTCTAAAAATAACAAAAATCGAGACATAAGGGGGCTCCACAAGAAATATTGGCTACATGACACATTTCTTGCAATCATTTATTTCAAGTGGAGGCTCAGTGTAAGAAAAAAAATTTAAGCCAAATTCTCGGAACCGTTTTCGAGAAAAATACGATCTTCGAAAACCATTTTTTTAACATTTGTATGGAGGGTACCGTTATTTTTAGGCAAAATAATTTTTTTTTTAACATCTTATTGATTATATTAGAAAACTTTTATTTATCAAGTTTTAAAATAATCGAGCAAAATTTTGATATTTTTTTTAAATTCCAAAATTATTTTTTTGAAAATTTTAATACACAATAATATTGAAACTGCTGGGGAGCTTTAACATAAAAAAATGATCAAAATCGGTCGTACCGTTTTTGAGAAAATCAAAAACAAAAAAAAATGGTTCCAAGGGAGTACAAAAAATAACTATTATTTGGAAAATTTTTTTCAACCATTACCTAGCTTTAACTAAATGACATTTTTTGAATTTTTTTTTAATCTGTGGAACAGTTTTTGAGAAAAAAAAATATTTATAAAATTTCAAAAAAAAATCGTACGGCAGCTATCGTTATTTTTGGTCTTAAAAAGAAGAAAGAAAAAAACGTGTAGGGGAAAAAATAAAAACCCATATCTACCAAGTTTGAAGAAAATTGGCTTAGCCGTTTAGGCTGTAGTCGAACCGATAGACAGACAGAATTGCGAGACCCACTTTTTTGGTCTTCGCTAGCATCGTACATAATATCAACTTTGATCAAAATCTCGAGTTCAATTTTTTTTACGAATGCATAACTTGCCTTATAGTACCTATAAGTTGCAAAGTAAAAATCTAGTACAGTTAGATTGGGAAATCTTGCAGGCCAGTGAATTGGTCCATTTCTGCCTATCCATTGATCACCGTATTCTTTATCCAGCCAATCCTTAACTTCACGACCATAGTAGGCCGGAGCACCATGTTGTTAGAAATATGATGACGCTAGTTGAAGCAGTGAAACATCTTCCAGTAGGTCTGGTAGATTATTTTGTAAAAAACTCCAGATAGTTATTAGAAAAATAAGTCGGGCTGGTAATTTGAAAGGCCTGATTAATTTATTTCCAATTACAACTGCCCACATATTGACACTGAATCTGTCCTGAAATGATCTTTGCGGTCTTGAATGTGGATTGTTCGAAGCCCATACGATTATGGAAATTTGTAATATTTGTTATTTTTGATTTTCTCAAAAACTACAAAACATTTTGACATCCGGTTTTTTGTGTTTGATCAAAAATTAATAAGAGCATTGAATATTGAATTAAAAAACAATACTTAATTACGTAAAATTTTGAAAAAAAAATTGTTTAAAAACAAAATTTTCATTTTTTTTTTCAAAATTTTGATTTTGAAAATTAATTTTCCAAAAACTATTCACTCGAACAACTTTATTTAAAAACAAAATTAAAGAATGTATTTCTGGCTTTTCAAAATGCTATAGCATTACTCTGTAGGTATCACCGTTATTTTTTAATATTTTTTTTTTTCTGTTTTAAGTGATTTTTTTCTTAAATTGCCCCTCCCGCCTAAATGGGGGAAAATAAACCCCCCCCCTCCCATACGATTTTTTTCTTGTCTAAGTCCAACCTACACGCCCTAGCTTTTTGTCACACCTTATGCAAATCACCCTGTATACGTGTCACACCTCAGAGCGATATATGTAGTTTTAATTTCTTCCCACGATCTCTTGAAAACTACAATTGCATCCCACGAGAGAGACTTTGATGACGATGAATCATCTCAACAGCTTGCGTGAGCTACGCACAATTATTTTCGTTATTTTTTTAATTTGTCTGTACTTGCAGTCTTTAATGTTTCTTTCACTTGAATTGTTATCATCATTGTTATTATTGAATTCTTGTAAAGGTAATTATTTTTTTAAGTTATTTATGTATGTGTAATTACTTAAATTTTATTATTTCATACTTTTATAAATATATCTGTGCTATTGTAAAACATCCATATAAATGTCTGTGCACACTGTCTCTTATACTTTTTTACATCAGAATATATTATTCGTTTAATATTTTTATTTATGATTACAACTAATGGTTTTACAGCTAAAAGGTTTGAATGTGTGCCATATCAATGCGCAAAGTCTCAATGCAAAACTTGATGAATTTCGAAATCTATTTGTTGAGTCGTTTCTAGATGTGTTGTGTGTAACTGAGACGTGGTTCAAATCTGAAATAAGTAATGTTCTTTATTCACTTAATGGCTATAAGGTTTTTCGGGTTGACAGGCAACATAGTGGTGGCGGGGGCGTTGCTATTTACATAAAAAATAAAATACATGCAAAACTTGACTGTTCTTCTAACCCAAGAGATCCCATTGAATATTGTTTTTTGGAAATCATGAGTGGAAGAAATAAGACTTTGTTGGGAGTAGTGTATATACCCTACCACTTCATTAATTTAAATCCGTTTTACGCTATTCTTGAAAGCATATGTTCTTCTTTCTCTGAAATTGTAATTGGCGATTTCAATTGAAACCTTCTTGTACCTGAAATTTCCGAAGGTTTCATTCAAACAATGCATTCGCTTAATTTGTATCCTGTTAATGCGACTACAGCTACTCATTTTACAAATACCAACGGAACTCTTTTGGATATATTTCTTGTAAGTGAGCGTAGCAATGTTGTCTTATTTTATGACACACAAAAGCTTGAAATCTATCTTTGTTAATAATTAAATAATTTTGTAGTCAAAACAAGCTTAAACATTTACAATCTACCAACTAGCTTATGAATTAATTTTTTTTAAATTCATAAGTCACTTAGTAGCTTGTGAATTAATTTTTTTTAATTCATAAGTCACTAACTTGCTCATGACTTAAATTTTTTTTAATTCATAAGTCACTTATAGGTAGTGAATTATTTTTTTTTAATTCATAAGTCACTTATAGGTAGGGAATTATTTTTTTTTAATTCATAAGTCAGTTATAGGTAGTGAATTAATTTTTTTTTAATTCATAAGTCACTTATAGGTAGTGAATTAATTTTTTTTAATTCATAAGTCACTTAGTAGCTTATGAATTAAATTTTTTTTTAAATCATAAGTCACTAACTAACTTATGAATTAAATTTTTTTAATTCACAAATCATCTAGAGACTTATGACTTATGATTATTTTAATTCAAAAATTCGCAACCCTGAGATAAACAAATTGAGTTTTTGCAAAATAATATAGGAAGTTTATTCAATGTTCATGTACCGCTGAAAACAAAAATTGTCAGGTTTCCAAACAACTTCTGGTTTACTCCTGAAATTGAAAGTTTAAAAAACCAACGGGATTCTGTATATAAAAGATGGAAAAGGTTCAAGTTGCCGGAGTTTTATGAAGATTTTCGTTTGTTACGAAACGAAGTTAACTCCAAGATCAGACAAGCCAAAAAGCTCTACTATTCCAGGCGGCTAGATAGTAGCCAACCGTCTTCAATTTTGTGTAAAAATTTGAGAGATCCAGGGGTTGGTCGTAATAAAACTCAAGACTTAGATGCCATCAACCCCGATGAGATTAGTGCTACATTTTTAAAGTATCAAAGATCTACCTCCGCAGTTATATCTTCATCTTCTGATTGCATAGCGCTAATTCTTTTGAGTTTTCGAGAGTTGAACAAACAGATGTTGTGAAAGCTATTCTGAGCATTAAATCTAAATCTGCTGGTCTTGACGAGATCCATCCACTTTTTGTCAAAATCATTCTCCCACACATACTGCCGGTATTAACTTATATTTTCAATTAAATTATCCTCACATCACGTTTTCCTGCAGTATGGAAATACGCTAAAGTAGTTCCCATACTTAAGACGCCGGGTACTCGACTCTGTGAGCCTGAATATAGACCAATATCAATTTTACCTTATCTTTCGAAAGTCATGGAAAAACTTCTTCACTTTCAATTATCTTGTTATTTGAAAACAAACAATCTTATTTGTAAAAATCAGTCTGGATTCAGACCTCGGCATAGTTGCTCGTCAGCGTTGTTAAAAGTATCTGATGATATAAGAACTGCTGTCAGTAATGATTTGGTAACATTTTTAAATCTATTGGATTTCTCGAAGGCTTTCGACACGGTTGACCATATGCTTTTAGTATCGAAACTCAAAAACAATTTCAGAATTTCTAGCAACGCTGCAGACTTGGTTCAATCCTATCTGTGCGGAAGAAAACAGTCAGTATATTTGGGTGAGCATTCAAGATCACAGTTTCTTGATATATTAAGTGGAGTTCCCCAAGGATCCATTTTAGGCCCACTCCTTTTTACAGCTTTTATTAATGATCTATCCCAATGTGTCAGTGAAGCAAAAATCCATATGTATGCAGACGACGTGCAACTTTATTTTTCCTGCAAACTTGGATTAATTGAAGATGGTGTCGTAAGGCTTAACTGAGAGTTGCAAAATATCGTGGATTGGGCTGCGAAAAATAGTTTACAATTGAATCCTAAAAAGTCAAAATGTTTAGTTATCTATAGAAATAAACTGGATTTAAGCTATTTTCCGGCTGTTTTCCTTGGGTGCTATCCAATCGAATATGTCGAAAAGCAAAAAATCTTGGAATCTTGTTCAATTCATTACTAAGGTGGGATGATCATGTCCGAGGAGTTATTGGAAAGGTGTACGGGTGCCTAAGGTGTATAGTATACACCCTTTTCCACAAGACTAATGCTTGTTAGAGCAATAATAATTCCCATTATTACATATGGATGTCAAATAACCTCTTTTAATTGTGCAGACACAAGGAGAAAGCTTAATGTGGCCTTTAATAACATTTGTCGTTATGTTTATGATCTTAAGCGTTTCGATCACATTTCACGTTATACAAAAAACATTCTCGGTTGTAATTTAGAAACGTTTATTAAATTTTGTAACTTAAAGTTTTTACATAAGGTTATTGTAACCAAAGAACCAATTTATCTTTATGAAAAAAATTATGTTTTCTGTATCTTCGCGTTCATTAGTACTTATACAGCCCACTTTCAACTCTTTATCCTCCGAACGTCAGTTTTTCGTGGACACCATCCGCTTATGAAATTCTTTGCCGCTTAGTGTAAGAAGACAGTACTATGCACGCAATTTTTGTGATGTTTTGCTATTGCATTTGAATAGTGAATAAAATACTTTTTCTTTTCTTTTTAATTATCGTAATTTTATAATTTAATTTGAATATTTTAAATGATTAACATAGTTGCCTAGGTTAGGTTAGGTTAAAGTGGCTGCTGACCTGAAAAAGGTCAACACACTTAGACCAATATTTGGTCCGTTGTGATACCACAAGGATTTCAAAAATCACGCTTACTCGCTAAACCATTTTGAGCTAATAATGAAGAGTTTGAGACAGTGAATGTCGGAATTATTTAGATTACTAGGATCGTTATAGTAGTAGTCTCCCAAGTGGAGTCTACGTCTTTGCGCTAGGGCAGGACAAGAACATAGAAGGTGAGGAATTGACTCCTCTTCTTCTTCAACCATACAGCTTCTGCAAAAATCATTTGCAGGAACTCCAAGACGAGAAGCATGTCTTCCTATTAGGCAGTGTCCAGTAAGGACACCTATAACGGAGCTAATATGCAATCTACCAATAGAAATTAGTTGTTTTGAGCGTTTAGCATCAAACAATGGCCAAATCAGTTTAGTAGACCGGCAAGTTGGGGTGCTGGTCCATCTGTGGTTAGCTTTCTTCATGGTATCATGCTTTAGCATAAGTTTACAAGTAGCTAGGGGTATACCGATGTTAGATTTGCTATCCAACAAAGGTAAGATTGTTCCGTTTTTTGCAAGTTCATCAGCTTTACAGTTTCCTGGAATGTCTCTATGCCCCGGCACCCATGTAAGGTGAATGTTATACTGTTTTGACATCTCCACCAGTTTTGGGCTGCTTGTGAGTTAGTGGAGACAGAGTCCAGTGACTTTAAGGCAGCTTGACTGTCTGAGAAGATACGTATATCAGTAGTCGATATAACGTTTTCTTTAAGCCAAGAGAGGACTTCTTTTATTGCTAGAAGCTCTGCCTGGAACACGCTACAGTGATTGGGAAGACGAAAAGATAGACAGAGATTTAATCTATCGGAGTATACGCCTCCACCGACCCCGTCATCGGTTTTAGATCCATCTGTATGGAAATGAATTGCTTCGTCTATCAAAAACGACTCATTTTCCCAAGAAGACCTGGAAGGGATGGACACTTGAAAGTTTTTATTAAATTTTGTATGAGGGGTGGTGTAATCGACGTTACTAGGTAAAGTACTGAACGAGTTCAGTATAGTAGAGTGGCCAATATCATTATTGATCCACTGCGAGGAGGCTTTAAGTCGGATGGCTGTGTTAGCGGCCGATTGTTTGCTAAAAATATCTAGCGGTATGAGATGAAAAAGAACATCAAGTGCAGCAGAAGGAGTTGAGCGGAGAGCTCCACCCATGATTAAACAGGCTGTTCGTTGGACTTTGCTAAGCTTATCGCGGTTTGTTGCTGTTTCCAGCGCAGTCCACCATACTGTCTCTCCATATGTAAGTATCGGTCTAATGACTGAGATGTATAGCCAGTGTGTTATATGAGTTTGTAGACCCCATTTGTTACCTACGGCTTTTTTGCAAGAGAAAAGAGCTATGTTGGCTTTGTTGACTCTCTCTTGGATATTGGGCTTCCAGCTTAATTTCTTGTCCAAAAATAAGACCCAGATATTTTGCTTTGTCTGAGAATTTAAGCGGCATACCTTTGATGAGGGGAGGGTCTATGTGTGGGATTTTATATTTCCTGGTAAATAGGACAAGTTCAGTTTTGTGGGGGTTGACACCGAGTCCACATTGATCTGCCCAGGTAGTAAGCTTGTTTAGAGCATTTTGTAGGAGTTCCTTCAGAGTGTTAGGATGCTTACCAGATATCGCTATCGCAACATCGTCCGCATAGGCAATCACCCTGTGCCCCTCCCCTTCAAGAATCACTAGTAGTTTATTTACGACTAGGTTCCAAAGGAGAGAAGAGAGGACGCCGCCTTGCGGCGTACCCCTACTAACAGTCCTTCGAGTAGTAAAATCGCCCAGTTTTGAATTTATAATCCTGCTTATCAGCATATGATTTATCAAATTACTGATTCACTTATCCACCTTCAGAGATGACAGCGCAGATGTGATTGCGGATGCGTCGACATTAGGAAAGCAACTAAGGTGAACTCCTTATAATGAAGGGAATGTTCGATAGTACGAACCAGCGTATGTAGAGCGGTTTCTACAGATTTCCCTTTGTTTTAAGCATGTTGAGCATTGGATAGTAAGGACTTATCAATGTTTGCCCTCAAATAGATTTCAATCAGACGTTCAAATGTTTTAAGAAGGAATGATGAAAGGCTAATAGGTCTTAGATTTTTAGGATTAACATGGCTAGGTTTGCCAGCTTTGGGGATGAAAATAACATTTACTTCTCTCCATGACAAAGGAATGTGAGCCAGAGCGATACAACCATTTAAGATGTTTACCAGTATGGGTATTAGAATATCGGAATTTTTCTGTAATTCCGCTGGAATTATTTCATCTGGCCCAGCAGATTTGTATGGATTGAAGCTGTTTATTGCCCATTTTAATTTTTCCTCTGTAATCAGACCTTGTGGAGGAGTTATGCTACTGAATATGTTGTTAGGATCAGTGTAATTAACGCAAGGAGAGCTATCTGGAAAATGTACATCCAGGAGCAGATTGAGCGATTCTTCGCTTGAGTTGAACCGTCATTGTTTTTTAGGCAACTTGGCATTACTGGATTTTTGGAGAGGATTTTTCTTAACCTTGATGCCTCTGAGTTGCCTTCTATATTGTTACAGAAAGTTCTCCAGGACATACGCTTGGTTTTCCTCAGTTCTTTTTTATATAACTTGAGGGAGTCTTTATAAGAATCCCAATCAGAAGCTTCTCTGGAGGTTTTCGCTCTATTAAAGAGTTTCTCGCAATCTTTTCTTAGTGGATCCAGCCCCGAGTACCACCAGTGTGGTTTCTTTTTACCTCTTATTTGTATAAGAGGGCAGGCAGTTTCCAGAGATTTGTTGAGGGCTGCTGTGAGGTCATTGTCTAACTTAAAGTAAATCTTAACATTTAATTTTCTAGCTTCATTGTTTAATTAATCACCATGTTTTTATACTTTTGCAAATTTAAAGATTTAACGATCTAATGTAAAAGATTTGAAGTACAATAAACGAAATGAAATGAAATTTAGGGACTGGCTGCACAAATACTAGGAAAGATATCCAAATATAGAAAAGCTTACGCAATAGTTTTGCCCGCATAGAAGAACACCTTTTCAGAACTAAAGGTGATATACAATCTGGACCGGCGGAGTTATGTTTTTCAAGATCTTTGAGGAGAACTCTTTGGACTGTACGTGTGCGAAAGAAGATTTGTACCATGTTAACGATCTCAAGAACAGGAGTCATAACACTCTGTGATTAAATCAAATTAGCAGCAAACTGCGTTGAAAGCAAAAGGGGAAGGGGGTGGCCGTGGCGCGATGGTTGTGTGCTCGCCTGTCAACCTCATGATCACACGTTCGATCCCTGCCGTCGTCTATGTCGCTTTAATTCCATTAAAAACCTTCTAAAAATTGTCATCAATGGGTTGCTGGTTTACTCATTACATGTTGTTCAGGCATAACACTAACAACATGTAATTTAGTTAAACTAGTATACCCAACCAGGGTTGCGAATTTTTGAATTAAAAAATCCTTAAGTCATAAGTCTATAGATGACTTGTGAATTAAAAAAAATTTAATTCATAAAATATTTGGTGACTTATGAATTAAAACAAATTTAATTCACAACCGCCAAAGTGACTTATGAATTAAAAAAATTTAAATCCTAAGCTACTAAGTGACTTATGAATTAAAAAAAATTTAATTCACCACCTACCAAGTGACTTATGAATTAAAAAAAAATCAAGTCATCAGGGAGTAAGTGACTTATGAATTAAAAAAAATTTAAGTCATGAGCAACAAAGTGACTTATGAATTAAAAAAAAATTAATTCACCACCTGCTAAGTGACTTATGAATTAAAAAAAATCAAGTCATCAGGGAGCAAGTGACTTATGAATTAAAAAAAAATTAAGTCATGAGCAACAAAGTGACTTATGAATTAAAAAAAAATTAATTCACCACCTACTAAGTGACTTATGAATTAAAAAAAAATCAAGTCATCAGGGAGTGAGTGACTTATGAATTAAAAAAAATTTAATTCACAAGTCAGTTGGTGACTTGTGAATTAAAAAAAATTTAATTCACAAGTCAGTTGGTGACTTATGAATTAAAAAAAATTTAATTCATAAGTTAGTTGGTAGATTGGAAATTTTTAAGCTTGTTTTGACTACATAATTATTTAATTATAACGAAAGCTTTTGGATAATTTTTTGGGAGTTGCCGTTTATGCAGCCCCTATAATCCAATTAAATAAAAAGCAATATTGATAAAATCTTTGTATTGAGCAAATGATGGGTTATCATTATACATATAAATTTCGTGAGTGCATGTGAATGAATGAATGAATAAATTAGGGTATAAAAACACTGCGACCTAAAGATCTATTGTGTCCCCCATCTAGAACTGGATGAGGTTGGTTCATTATTACAGTTCTTCCTCCAAATCTGCTCCTCTGAGGAATCGAAGTATTTGGAGTATTTTAAGGGATGATAATTCACTCTCTTTTATGTGGTGCTTGCCCAGATAACTGTGCCTTTGATGCACGAGTGCATCACATTTCCCCCAGCATGTGGTCAGGTGTCTCTTCGTGAGTGTTGCAGAATCTGCAAGTCACATTGTTCACCAGGCCAAGGATGTTGAGGTGCCTTCGCAACCTACAGAGGCCTGTGAGAAGCCCCGTGATTTTCCTGAGGTTGTTCCTACTTAAGCTAATGCAGGTTAGAAAACGCTCTCGGTTGTAGTCCCCGAGTAGGAGTTTTGCCTGTCTTAGCTTAGGGAGTTCTTTCCAGATTTTTGATCTTTTTGTCTCCTCTTCTGTTTTGATTTTGTTTTTGATCACGTTTTCTCCTATTCCGCAGTAGGGCTCTGGCCCTGCAAGGGGTGTCGATGCACCTATTTTAGCTAAGGACTCTGCCACTTCGTTGCCCTGGACACCAACGTGGCTTGGCACCCAATGAAGCGTGACAGTGTTATTCTTGCTCAGTTTATTAAGCTTAATCACGCATTCCCAAACAAGTTTGGAACTGATGGCGTAGGAGCTTAGTGCTTTTAGTGCAGCCTGACTGTCTGACATCATGGCAATGTTTTGGTTTTTATATTTCCTATCGAGGTTTCTTCCAGCACATATACCTATGGCATTTACTTCTGCCTGGAATATGCTAGTGGACTGTCCCATCAGTAATGAGAGTTTAGTTCTAGGCCCAAAAACTCCAGCACCAGTCCCTTCAGCCGTCCTCGATCCATCAGTGTACCATTTGATGGTATTTTCTTTAAGACTATAGTTTATTGTTTCGCCTAGCCAGTCTTTTTTGCAACTTAACTCCGTTTTGAAATGTTTTTCGAAGTTATATCTCTTGATTATACCATCTCTTGGGATGTCAAGAAGGTTTGTTACTGCGGACCGGATAATCGAATCTTTTTCCCTGTTTCCAATAATTTTACCCGTCCCAGCTCCCTTAGCAACATTTTCAATGACCATGTGTAGTGGCGTCAGATGAAGGATGGTTTCCATCGCTGCTGTAGGGCAAGTTCTCATTGCTCCTGTTATGCATATACATGCAAGCCTTTGCAATTTGTCTAGTGATTTCCTAGTTGTGTTCAGTTCGGTTCTTTTATGCCATGCAATCGCCCCATAGGTAATGATGCGTCTTACCATCATGGTGTACATCCATCTTATGATGTTTGGTTTGCAGCCCCATGATTTACCTGCAAGTTTCTTGCATATTATAAGGGCCTTTGTGGCTTTCCCGACAGTTATTTCGACATGCTTGTTCCAGAGGAGTTTGCTATCTAGTGTAACTCCTAAATATTTGACCTCCCTTTGAGTGTCGATTACATCTCCCGCCAACGGAATGGGTTTCATGCGAGGTAAAAGTCTTTTACTGGTAAATGGTACTATCGTTGTTTTGGTAGGGTTGATGTTAAGTCCCACAGATATACACCATTTCCTAGTTATAGACAGCCCTCTCTGGACTATATCACAAAGAGTTTCTTCGTACTTCCCCAGTGCCGTTATAACGATGTCATCAGCAAAGCCAATACATCGAATCCCTTGGGAGGTTAGACTTTCTAGTAATTCATCAACTACAAGACTCCACAGCAAGGGTAATAATACCCCTCCCTGCGGACATCCTCTTTTTTTTTTTTTTTTTTTTTTTATAATCTACACGCGCTCAAGGGATTATGATTACCCTTTAAATGTTTGAACACAGCGCGGGCGTGAAGTTAAGGAAGAGAGAGAAGGATAGGAAAGATGTGTGGCACGATGTTTTGAGACTAAAGGTTGTTATCTCAGATATTTTATCTCCAGGGATGGTGGCTGAACTAAAGCGGAGAATGCCGTGTCTTATTTCTATGTCGCTTATAATTCACATTATTTTATTCGTGTTCATCCTTGTTGGGCATACTAGTTTAACTCAATTACATGTTGTTAGTGTTATGCCTGAACAACATGTAATGAGTAAACCAGCAACCCATTGATGACAATTTTAGAAGGTTTTTAATGGAATTAAAACAACATAGACGACGGCAGGGATCGAACCTGTGAGTGATGACTTTCTGGACGTTTAGTCCTGCGTATGCTTCCGCCGTTCTTGTACTAAGCATTTTACTTATCCATCTGACCATAGTGATAGGAACTCTCTTCCTTTCTAGAGCTGAATGAACTGCTTCGTGAGAGGTGTTGTCGAAGGCCCCCTCAATATCAAGGAAGGTGCATAATGCCGTTTTTTTAATATCTAAAGCTCTCTGTATCATATTAGTTAGTTCGTACAGAGCGGTTTCTGTGGATCTACCCGCTCTGTAAGCATGCTGACGGTGATTTAGGGGCATGTTTACTAATACTTCCGATCTAATGAAGTTATCAATTAACTTTTCCAAAGTTTTCAGTAAGAAGGATGTTAGGCTTATTGGCATGAATGACTTAGGATTTGTGGTATCTTTTTTCCCCACTTTGGGGATGAAATTACCTTTGCTCTTCTCCATAGACTTGGTATGTACCCAAGTGCAATACTACTTCGAAGCAATCTAATAAGATAGGGCATCAGTTCCTCTACTTTTCTGCAAGAGCGCAGGAAAGATGGCATCTACACCCGGTGATTTGAAAGGTTGAAAGGTACTTAACGCCCATTCAATCCTATTGCCTGAACAGATAGTCGAAGCTATCTTCCAGTCTTCCCGGTTAGGCCTTAGAGGTATTCTCTCTATCATATTTTCTACCATTGGTAAGCTGCCTGGAAAATGAGTATTTAGCAGTAGGGTTGATCTTTGCTCCTCGTTTTCAGTGAAGCTCCCATCGGCGTAATGAAGTGCCAAAGAGGTTAATGTTATTTTTGGCTAGAGCCTTGTGTAATCTTGCTGCTGCAGGTGTCGACGAAATGCCCTCACAGAAATTCGCAAAACTATTTCTCTTAGCTCTCCTTATTTTCCCGTTATATTTGGTCAACTCTACAGAGTAGTTATGCCACTCTCCAGTACTTCGTGAGTACATATTTTTATGCATATGCCTATAAATCTTTTGGTTTTCATATTTTACATGAGTTGATTATTTGATATTTTTTTGTAAAATTGTTTCAAGTACCTGAAACTAATTCAATATGTATTTTCAATAAAATTGAAAAAAAAACATTCCGTTTGCTTAATTAAGCACTTCGAATCTTTTGGTACCTACTCAGTAAGTATAACATTTAATTTTTATTTTTATTTTTTTTTAATAAATTTTTAATTTTGAATATCTTTTTAGCTTTCAAATCTAGTTTTTTAATCATAAGATTATCACGCTAGCTTATAAATTATCCATTTCATAATTTTTCTAATCAGTATTTATCCATTAACTTATGAATTAATTTTTTTTTAATTCATAAGTCACTTAGAAGGTTGATAATTAAATTTTTTTAATTCATAAGTCACTTACTTGCTGATGATTTGAATTTTTTTAATTCATAAGTCACTTACTTGCTCATGACTTAATTTTTTTTAATTCATAAGTCACTTAGTAGGTTGGGAATTAAATTTTTTTAATTCATAAGTCACTTACTTGCTGATGATTTGATTTTTTTTAATTCATAAGTCACTTACTTGCTCATGACTTGAATTATTTTAATTCCGAAGTCACTTAGTAGGCTGGGAATTAAATTTTTTTAATTCATAAGTCACTTACTTGCCCATGACTTAAATTTTTTTAATTCATAAGTCACTTAGTAGGTTCTGAATTATTTTTTTTTTAATTCGTAAGTCACTAAGAAGCTTATGATTTAAATTTTTTTAATTCACAAGTCACCAACTGATTTGTGAATTAAATTTTTTTTAATTCATAAGTCAGTTCCTAGCTTCTGAATTATATTTTTTTTAATTCATAAGTCACTCACTAGCTTGTGAATTAAAGCCAAGCTTAAGCTAACAAGTGACTTAAGCTTTTGCAACCCTGTACCCAACAAGGCTGAATAAAAAAAAAAAGCTTCAGATAGCGCATCGAATTCATTAGAAGTCAGATTGCTATCTAAGCACGGGTTCCTATGAATGAAATAAGGGGGTCGTATGATGTGTTTATAGACAGTCATTTTAAGCCACATAAAATTAAAGTTCGTATTACAACAGTGGCTATACTGAGGCTGAAGCTGATAAGTAACATCATTACGAATGTACAAGGCGAGACCATGGTGTGGGAAAAAAGTTGCACTATATTATAGCCCTGTAGGTTAAAGTGTCAGTATTTTCAACTACTTAGGTTTTACTAAGTGCCAAATTAGCTGGGATGTACTTAAGAGTTTATGTTGAAAATTCTTTGTTAAACCACGCAACAGTATTGGTATTTTAATTTAAATTAATGTTGTGGTTTTATAGACAGCACTGAATGTTGAATCAGATGCATATTTTTTTGCTATGTTGAATATTTTTTCTTGTAGATTTTGTAGCATAATTGGTAGTGTGACATCCAGATTTAGATACTTATATATTTATCTTTTGTTATAACGCTGTTGATAAGGCCTCCATGAGCTATTGACGTGTTAGGGGATCTAAGCGTTTGGGGGATTCCGTTCTCATAGCCCGGAAAGTGTATCGCCATTAGTAGTTCCAAGGACTCTGTCGAAGAAATTGTCCATCAAGCTCCCGATAGCACTTTGCAATTTTTTTTTATATTTTTAACTGATTGCCAAAATTTTGTTTAAATATTTCTATTTAAACTTTTTGTTAATATCTGTATTTATTATTTAAACTAACCTTTTCTTAATTGCAACTAATTTTTGTATGTAAGACGGCAGAATAGCAATGTCCGTATTCTTAAGAATTGAAAATCCTAAGAATTTACTAGTTTGGAAAAAGAAATAAAGAAACTATAATAATAACAATTCAACTCCTGAGAACATTCCATGTCAAGATTTGTATTCAGAGGGAAATTATCTCTTTATGAGTCAGAACCTTTCAAAAATATTCTTAAGTACTATACGAGACGTAAAGTGTTAAATATTGAGCGAAAGTTAGTAAACTACTTTAAGATAAAAAAAAGTTAAGTAGTATTATCTAACACCTTCGCATAAGTTAATTTAAAGTTTTGCGCTATAAAATTTTGGGAAAATAAATCGAACGCCAAAAACCAAGAAAATGAAAAACAAATCAAACAAATGGGTTGTATGAAATATGCTCTAAACAACTTTTCGAAGTAACTAGACCTGTTAATTGTTGAGTATATCAAGCATTAGCCCGATGTTTTAAAACTACATAACTACCAAGTCAAATAATTTAATTTTTTGAATACGTTCATATTTTCGAGATTTAACTATATATACCTGATATTGTTCTTCTGTTTTAATTAAACCCCGAACGGCTACCACTTGATATTGTGGAGCTCTCATAGCAAACGGTCCTCTTCGTATAAGTCTAAGAGAATCCTGAGAGGACCCAAGTGCTGCGACTTGTCGCGGCCCATGACTGGGATCGAGCACCAATAATGTCAGGCCTGTCGACCTTTGTTCTATACCTATAATTGTTCTGGAATGCCCTGCAATTTATAAGATGGTGTTAAATATAAATGACACTCGGAATCATCTTCAAAAATCATTCTCGGGATTTTATATTTACCTTGATGTTGGAGATATAAAGGAGGGATATGAACACGGCGTTGCTCGAAATATTCTAGTACCCAACTGAATAACTCAGGGTGACGTCCATCTTGAGAAGTTGGTTGATGAAAATCAATCAATTGACAATTTATTCTCAACCATGATAACACGGTAACAATTTCCGTAGCCCCTATCCATTTTCTAGTATTATACAATTTACATCCTAATTGTTCCGAGCCCTTTTTAATTGTTTAAAAAGAAATAAATTATTTGCAAAAGACAAAATGTGAAAAATAAATGTATATGATAAATTTACTTGAACATCAAAGCCCTGTGCCCAAGCTGCCTCCACCATTTTTTGAAGTCTTGAAATACTAGGGATTGCTGTCCTAGATGGACTACGTTTTCCCCAGGCTGAATACAAAACTTCATTGTAACTTGTGTTCTGTAAAAAAACGAAAATTATTTTAAAAAGTATTTAATATACAGTTATTTACCTGTAACAGAGATGAAAAGAGCATTTGCAAATTTCTGTAACCGCATCCCCACCCTTTATCACCATAACTGGATGCATAATGATCGACAGCTGAACAAAGCAACGATTTAATAACTCCTGGAGATGAAGAAGATAATTGAAAAACGCGTGAAACAACTGATTTTGTGCAGGAAGTTCCATCATCAATTCCATGAGATTCCGCAGCACGCAACCCAACCTGTCTTTCATAATAGTCAGCAACACTCATCTCACCAGCATACACAGCTCTTTGCATAGCTTCAGCTGACTGTTCACGAAAGTTTCCTTGATCGTCCATTCCGTACTGAGCCCTTAACATATCGAATTCTTTTTGTTCACGTATTTTTTTCTCTACCATATCTAAGGCAGATTCTGTTTTTGTTTGAGGGCTCCTAGGAAAATGAGTTTCAATATGCATTTCCACTTCTTGTGATTTCATTCCGTGGAATTGCTTATTGCATACAGGACAGATGTTAGCTATTTGAGGTACAATATCACTTGGATTTGCCTTTTCTGGACTAAGAATATCCCTGAATATTTAAGATTAATCAGATAAGTGAGTTTGTATTCAACCCATATTATTTATAATATTAATCACCTATGCTCAATATTAACGTGGAGTTCTAAAGCTGCTGTTTCAAAGATATCATTGCAAATAGGACAACGTAGGCCAGTTAACATTTTGTTAAAATTAATGTTTGCAACAGAACCATTTACACTGGGGCTTAGTGGATCAAAATGAGATCTATTAATGTGAATCTCTAAAATGTTTGCGTTATCCGATGTGTAAGGACATAATGGACACTGTTAAGATAAATGGTTTTTGAATTCCTTCAAATCATTATAACAATCTTTGTTTTTAATTATATGTAATTTTTGTATTAACCAAAAGATAAATTGTTTAAGGAGTGCAATGTTGTACAAACGAAAAATGTAGAGCGATACTGAAATTGCTTATGGTAATATAATAAATTAACTCTAATAAAATTACGAAAGCAACTGCAAGAACATGAATTTTATTAAATCTATTGTTTTAGGTGTTTCAAAAAACGTTTGCAATAAATTCTTGATCCTAAAAAATATATTTAGAATTATTTTGTTCAAGAATCCAAGAATGTTTTTTTTTTATAAATTTTAATTGATAATAGGCCATACTCAAAAGCATCAGAAAAATACTTTACTTTCTAATACCCAATGTCGTAAACTGGATTAAAACATGGAAATAATACTTCAAAATAAAAATAGTGACATGACTAATATAAGAAATTAATTTTAAGAAACAAAACATATTTAATTGGTAGTAATATTGTATTTTTGTTTTTAAAGTGTATTAGTTTTGTGTACAATAAGAATAAGTTTTATTAAAACTTAGATTCAGTGAGTTATGAAAATGTCTATTGTTTTAGATTTAGAATCTTCGTTTCTATTAGCCTTTTTGAGGTCTAGAGAAAGGAGGATAGATTGAGTTCAAGTCTTTCGGTTTAATGTGGGTGTTCCTGATGGCTCTCGGAATATATTTTTACTGTGCATAGTATGTGAATTGTTTGTTCAGATATCCATCACCACACAAGCCAACGACCGTTAGCATTGCTCAAGCCGACGTAAATATCATAAATTAATTTAAAAAAAAACTATGTTATTCAAATGTAAACAGAAAACATAACCAACCTAACGAAGCAGATCCCCTTTTGTTCTCGCAGATTAATAAGCATTTGACTTAAGAAATTAATTATTGTAAATAATATTTATAGCCTATGTACATATTTTGAGCGTAAATAAAATTAACTATTATATATACAGGGTGTCCCACAGTCACCGCCCCAAACGAAAACCATAGATTCCTGAGGTAATTTTAAGTCGAAAAACTTAAGAGGTCATTTTCTCGTTTTCGTCCCGTTTTCGAGTTATAACGGTTTTTATGATTTTTGCTCTCTTTTCCCTTAACTGGCTTTTTCTTTGCCAAACTACGTCTGATTCGTAAGATTTATTTTATAACCAATCAAGAATTTATTACAGTTTTAGTTTGTCTCAGAACTTTTTTTTCTGCGGGCAACCGTTTCTCCGCAATTTTGCATCAAACCCAATTTTTTTCGTTTTTTAAGTTGTTTTTTTCACTTTGATATCATTTTTTTTAAAAAAACACGTTAATGAGTATTAATTTTTTTCGTTAATTATTAAAGCCTAGTTCATTTTCTTAAAAAAAAATATTTTTTTTTCCTTAGAAAGAATACTAAATGTAATTAACAACAAATAAACAAACTGAGTGAATTAAAAAAAAAAAAAAATTTAAATACAAAATTAACTTTTTCCGAGTTATTGTGGTTAAGAAAAGGACAAATAGATAAAGTTGTCCCATTTCAGCGTATATTAAAAACATTTCCAGATATTCTTGATTAGTGTAATCCATCGTTCGCAAATAATTGAGAAAAAACTACAACTTGAATAACAAATCCAAAATGGAGTATCAAGTGAAAGAACACGACGCGGACGCTAGTTCACGCGAGAAAGACATTTACAACCTTCAAATCATAATGCAAATCTTTAATGTTTACATTAGTTAACGGTCTTACTAATTAACTTTATCTATTTGTCCTTTTCTTAACCACAATAGCTCAGAAAAAGTTAATTTTGTACTTAAAAATTATTTTTTTTTTAAATTCACTCAGTTTGTTTATTTTTTGTTAATTACATTTAGTATTCTTTTTAAGGAAAAAAAATATCTAATTTTAGAAAATGAACTGGGCTTTTATAATAAGTGAAAAAATTAATACTCATTAACGTGTTTTTTTGAATAAATTGATATCAAAGTGAAAAAACTACTTAAAAAACGAAAAAATTGGGTTTGATGCAAAATTGCGGAAAAACGGTTGTCCGCAGAAAAAAAAGTCTTTAGACAAACTAAAACTGTATTAAATTCTTGATTGACTATAAAAAAATCTTACGAATCGGGCGCAGTTTGGCAAAGATAAAGCCAGTTAATGGAAGAATAATAAAAACCGTTATAACTCGAAAACGGGACGAAAACGAGAAAATGACCTCTTAAGTTTTTCGACTTAAAATGACCTCAGGAATCCATGGTTTTCATTTGGGGCGGTGACTGTGGGACACCCTGTATATATGTATATATATTTCCATCGACAAACAACAACAATTTGATTGCTGTCGAAAAAGAAGCCATTAAAAAAATGACAGTTGGGCTGGTGATAGAACTTTAAATTATTGAAATGAAAATGGCATTATGCATTAAATTTTAGAATTAAACTTAGATTTTGTTATTTTCTATAATAATGGCCAATATTAAAATATAAATTGGAATTGAAATATGGGGTGAGTTTGTTTGATCGTTTTATTCGCACTTGAATGCTGCGCTGGCAATGCAGAAATGAATAAAACACACCTAATATTAATTATTTATCAGTGGCGAATTCAGTGGAAATTGATTTATCTGAAATAAAGCAAGCAACTTCAGCTCTTTGTGTTGAAGTACGGTACTAGAAAGTACTTATGTATCATCACATCATGTCATTGAACACACTTTCAATTTATAGTTTCTGAACACATTCTTTTTACGTTTGAACTGATTATTATAAATAAAATGGTTAACGAACAACTTGTCTAGAACATTATTTTGCTGTGAAAGAATAAACAATCAAGATAAAGTACAAATTATAAAACTATGGAGGTGGACACAGGAGATGAAAAAGTCGTATTCAAGCTGCAAATCGAAATCTCTTGAAACTATCTTGAAATTATCATGGAGATTTTAGGCGCACTGTTGCTCGTTTATGCTTAAAACGCAAAAGTAAAATTCATTGTTCGGGTTGGTCTATAATGCAAAACTTTTAAATTCACTGAATTGAAAAATGTTCTACTTTCAGATTATTTCATTAAGATGAATGGCTTGTATTGTAGATATATACCTGTTTTTCCTAAAGCCTAAAAGCCTTAAAAAGAAAAATTATTTTTTTTTTTTAAAACTGTTTAATTTAGTGTTTTTGACCATTTTTGCAAACTTTTGCGACTTTAAGTAGAAAAAATATTTAAGAATCACTAAGCCAAACTTGACGGGTAATAAATTCTATGAGTGTTAAATTTAAATAAAATGGTTTTGTAATTTTAAGGCTAGCCGCGCACTAGCAATTTTTAGTTGCGAAACTGCTTGGTTCGAGCAACTAAAAAGTTTGTGTTTTGACACAAACTAAACGATTGCCTAAAATAAGTTCGCCATTTTATTGAACATATAATTATCTGCAAATTCACGGACATTCAACCAAACAGTTCATCTGTTTTCTATAAGTAACCAAACAGTTTCGCAACTAAAAATTGCTAGTGCGCGGCTAGCCTAAAGGAAAAACATTATGTTAAGTTCATTACCTATTTTTTTGCAACCTCTAATACGATCTAACCAATAAAAATTTATCGGGAATTGGAACAAAATTAACAACATTTTTTTACAAATTTAAACAAAAATAGATCGCAGCCAATACATCAATATCTATATCTATACTATTATATAAAAGCGAAACAATTTTAAAGTTTGTAACGCACGATCTCAGAAAGTAGTCAACCGATTTATTTGAAATAAATTTTATTATTTTCTATATTGTTATAAGTGTTTATGGCTATAATTTTTTTTCATTAATAATTTGTCAAACTTAAATATTATTAATTTTACATTTTTTGTCCATTTTTTTTTTTCATTAGTTGACTTATACAACCACTCATATCTTAAAACCTATACAATAATCGACAAAGATTAGCATTGCTTCATAAAGTCAATATTGTTGCGCAAATTTTAAGCCCAAAATCACTTCTTAGTTACACATACAACCTGAGAAATAAATAAAAAAAAATTATAAAATTATAAACTTTTTGAATTTATTTTATCTAGGAATTAGATTTCATCACAATCGCGAGGTCGCTGCTTTGTTTCATGTTATTACCATCCCAACATTTTTAATTTTCTTTTCTTCCCGTTCCCATACTCTCTCTCTCTCTCTCTTAATAAGTGTTCCATTCAATAGTTACGTTTTTTCTCTTACCTACCTACCTACATATTCAATTTTTCTGTATTGTATAGTTTATCTAACTAACCGACACACACACATTTTTTTTTTGTTTCTCTAATTATATCGTCACATCGCTGAGCAATGTGGGGGTGGGCTCTTTTTACTTGCGTAATAGGTACTAACTATAGGGCAAGTTCTGCATTTGAAAAGAAAAATCGAACTCGAGATTTTGATCAAAGTTGACATTACGATAACGAAGACGAATAAAGTGGGTCCGACGATTCCGTCGGTTTGTCTGTATGCCTGTATGTCCGTATGTCTGTATGTCTGTACCTCTCTCTAGAAGCCTTACCCACTAGCCTTATGTTCTTCAATTTCGGTAGTTAAGGGTCTTCGGTGATTCCCTAGAGGAGAAATTGAAATTTTTTTTTAGTTCAAAACTAACGGTACCCCCCATACACCCGTAATGCATAATCTTATTTGTCTCGAAACGGTGTGATATTATGGACATTGGACATGGACTACATTTTTGTCAAAAAAAAATTTGGGGCAAAATGTTATTAACGGTACCTGTCATAGAACCGTTTTTTGATTTTTTGACTTTCTCATCAACAGCTCTAACGATTTTAACCAAAAATTTTCAACAGGAGCCCCCTTCAGTTTAAAATCATATTGTATATAAAAATATTCGAAAAAAAACTATTTCTAAAATCTATACTACCTAATACTTAAAATTTGGCATCCCAAATTTTTTTCTCGAAAAATTTTAAGGAAATTTGTCATATAAAAAAAATATGAGTGATAGGACCTTTGAGTATATATATTATGGAGGGCTCGTTCCTATCCCTAATGCATTGTAGTACTTGAAGTTGTGATAGGGGTCGCTGTCTCACTTAAGATGTGTAAACATCAACGTTCGTCCGAGTGCCGAATTTTTGTTATCGAACGTACCCAATAAACATACAATGCAATCGTACTAGTTTGTGACTTTAGATATATACCCCTCACACACGCCACATCGATCAACCTAATCGACAAAGTACTCGTACTTCGCTTTTGTATGGGCATTTACAAACCAATACGCCGACGTAGAAGTACATGCCAAAATCAGCTGTTAAATGGTAGAGTTGTAAAATTTTAAATGAAAAGTGAAAATGACCGAAAAATATTTGAATTTTAATGCTCCAGAACCACTTTTTTGTGTTGATCAGAGCTTTATTGAATTGTTGCTTAAGGAGATTGAACTTTATTCTTGCTTTTTCAGGCGATTTGTAAATTTTAACAACTAAAACCGAATAACATCATAAAAAATTGTTTCGACGAACTAGTTCGGTCCTTTTTACACGCCATGTCGGCATACTACTTCGATTCCCAGAGTTCGCACTGCTATGTCGACACATATTCATTTCACACGACCCAAAAACCTTATCGACAATATGCTTCGATGAAGTAGTTCGTGGTGTGTGTTAGGGGTAATATTCAAATGAAAGCCACTATTTTTCCACAATTTATCCCTTCCACTTATACTTAAATCCAAAAATATTTCTTCATAGCTGTACATAACGCTTTCCACCTAAACACATGTATTTTTGGACCATGTCTTGTAAAAACGTTTTGAAATAATGAACTATTTTGTTGTCTTTACTTATTTCTAGTAAAATAATTATTTCGGAACGAGTCCAAACACATTTTTCTTGTTCATTTTCCATTATTACTTGTGTTTAGGATACTTTTAATGTAATAATCAAAAAATTATAAAGTGAATTTAAGAATAATGGGATCAAAAACGCTAGTTAACAACTAAAACCGAATAACAACATACAAAATTGTGTCGACGAACTATTTCGATCCTTTTCAGGCCAGGCGCGCACATTCAATTTTTAGTTTCACAACTTTTAGTTGCTAAAATGAAACATATGGGCTTATATGGTACACCGCGCACTTAAAGCAACTCGATTCGAGCAACTAAAAAGTTTGTATTTTGACACAAACTAAACGATTGTTTAAAATTAATTCGCTACAGTTGAGCTGTTTTCTATAAGCGCAAGAGAGAAAAGAGTGTGAGCGTGAGTAAAGAGTTGCCAGTGCGCGGTACTCTATCAACTTGTGATTATATATTTGATTTCGATCATAGTTGCTAGTGCGCGGCTAGCCTTATACGCCACGTCGGCATACTACATCGATTCCCAAAGTTCGCACTGCCGTGTCGACACTTATTCATTTCACACGACCCAAAAACCCTATCGACAATATGCTTCGATGAAGTAGTTCGTGGCATGTGTTAGACTGCTTTTAAACGAAGCAATATTACCTTGCGATTTGTAAGCCCGTAGGAGAGAGACGTGTTTGGTGGCGGGGGTACACAAAATTGCTGGGGTTAGAAAAATTGCAAAGCTATAATTCTTTCTTCTTTGTGGTTTTCTTTATTTGTCAAGTATGTTTCATTTCTGTTTGGCGTTCGCACAGTGAACTTCGATTTACTCTCTAGAGTAAAGAGTGCGGAGAGATGACTCCAAATATAAAAAAGAAAACCACAAAGAAGAATGAATGATAACTCCGCATTTTTCTCAGCAATTGTAAGTGTATTAGTGAAAAAGTCACACGTATAGGCTTGAAGAAAAATCAAAATCTTTTCAACCTAGCGTACTGCATAAAAATATTGTATATGCTAGGTTGATGATTGATCATGTATTTATTGGTTCATTTGCGTTGAAGAGATGAGAACACAGCACAGCATAAGCACTGATTAAAATATTAAAACAGCAAACGAAAATTGTATGATAAAATGGACAGATAAAATAAAACAAATTATTCGGATAAAATTACAAAAATCTCAAAGAAATTCGTAAAAACACAATTTTGCTGAAAAAAAAACACACAAAGGGCAACGTTCTCTCGCCACTGAAATAATAGACTTGTACGTGCTTTTCATGCATTTGAACAATGTATATCTGGTTAATAAAAGATATTAATAGTCGGGTTTTTACATATTTTCCCGACT
Organism: Chrysotoxum bicinctum; assembly: GCA_911387755.1. Lineage (NCBI taxonomy): Eukaryota > Metazoa > Arthropoda > Insecta > Diptera > Syrphidae > Chrysotoxum > Chrysotoxum bicinctum. The sequence continues at coordinate 120,365,603 of OU426987.1, forward strand.
CTAAACAAATCCGTGTTTCATTTATTAAAACCCTATGGATTACAGGTTCGCGATTATACATTTGGTCCTTCGAGCCGGATAAAACATCAGTGAAAAACCGCGAGTATAACCGTGCCGCCCTGTGGTTTCTTTAATTTATTTTCTTTTCCACAAACAAGTCGCGATACGATACGCCGGTACATAAAAATTCCCCTCGCTAATAATACTCATGTACAGACGGGTTCGTATTCGTACAGAAAACAAGCAGCATATATGTAACTCGTAAGTATATGTCTGTGTATGTGCACAACGAAATTGCAGCTGCGCGCTCACTCCCCAGTACAGTCTTTTTTGGATATTCATCAGAGAAGTAAATATAAGCGAATTATTAGTCAGTGAGTTTATAGAAAACAAACCAACATCAAAAAACAATCAAATAGTGTACAGAAAATAATCAAAATATAAAACAATAGTGTACAGAAAACAATCAAAACATAAAACAATAGTGTACAGAGAACAATTAAAAAATAAAATCGTACAGAAGGAAAACGAAAATACCAACGGAAAGTACAGGAGAAGCATACAACAAAATCATACAGGAGACAACAGGAAGTACAGGAGAGGTATACAACAAAACGTACAGAAAACAACAAGGTACAGAAAATATCATCGTACAGGAAAGGGTGAGTTAATTACATTTTATTCACATTCAAGTGCCTATAGTTCGTTTTTTTTTTTTTTTTTTTTTTTTTTTTCATACCAAGCGCGAGTGTTAAACATAGTATATGTGTTTTTTTTAAATAACAAAATGTTGCGTACGTACTTGAAATCGTCTCGTCTCGTTAAATAAAAAAAACACACAAAACAACCACCATCTCTCGTTCTCCTCATCAAGTTGCGTATGTGATTTGAGAATTTTCTCATCACATCTTGTTGAAATAAACAACAAAATCATCCCTAATTCTCCTACATGGAAATATACAATGTGGCACATAAGTTTGTTGCACACAGGAGCGAGTCTGCGGTTGTCGACCACCCCACAGTGTGTTCAAGCAGGAGAGTATATGAATATGTGGCAAGAGTACGATAACTTAGGCGCCAAGAAACTAGATTAGATTTAGATTAGATAGATTTTTATTGAATCATTCGTTTTAACATATAAATATTGATAATATACAAAAATCTTTATAGCATGGCACTAAGCCGTCTGCCAGATTGACAACATAAATAATTCTTTGTAAAAAGCTATCCTTTAATTTGATTAACATATCTTTTATGTAAATTTTTAAACAATGTGTTTCACTATATTTCTCAAAAATCTTTATTAATTATTCTTTCTCTATATTTCAAACAAATTTTGCAGTACTCATATAGTTTTGCAACATCCATCTCATTCAGCTGCATAAGAACTTGATCCTCCGATAAGAAGTCACTACCAAAAATACATCTCCTTGTTTCTCTTAGGGTTGGGCACTTTCCGATGAAGTGGATAACGTCTTCCCGTTCAGCTAAGTTGCAAATACTGCACTCTAATGGTAAATCCGTCCTGTGCGGGATAAAGTTTAACCTGAGTAATTCACTTCGAAGTCTGACCATTGTACCAATCATGTGGACACTATGTGTATCACTGAAATAGTTTTTTTCTCATAGATTGTGGTTAAGACGGCTATAAATTGATCTGAATAATGACCCAGTTGCTTCAGCGATATAATCTGATCTACATTGCTCATCTACTTTTCCGATTATCTCGTACATGTGTCTTTTAGTGCTCTTTAAATCTTCGACGTTGATGTTCAAGATCATACCACAACTTTGCGCTAGTCCGCACCACTCGTTGAACCAGCTATTTTTGTTTTGTATGGCTTTGTCGATTATTTTCCTGATAAGCCGAGTTTCAGGCATCTCTAAGACTTTGAGCAAATAGTCCACTTGTAATTTTAGGGTTTTTATGTATAGAGGCGACAATCCCGTTTCCAGCATAACAACATAGTTTGGTGTATTCGGAGGTAGATGAAATATCATTTTCACATAGTTCCTTAGGAGTTTCTCAACTGTGTTGTATTTTTTGCATCCCCAAGCCTGAGAACCGTACAGAAGAATAGTTTCCGATACTGCTTCAAATACCTTGAACTTGCTGCTATGCGCTATGTTCTTATTCATAAAAAATCTTTTCCACGAAATATTGATTGCCGTTTGTGCCTTTTGCAGCTTCTTCTTGAAATGTGTCTCCATATTAAGGTTTCTCGAAAAATATACGCCAAGATATTTGTAATCGTTGACACACTCTATACTTTTTCCATTAAAGAACCATTTTTCATTCGCCGCTCTTCGTCCACCATCTCTTTTAAAGATCATTACCTTAGACTTTTGAGTGTTGACGATTAGGTTCCATAGCCGACAATAGTCACACACTCTGTTTATCATGAGCTGTAGCGTTTCCGGGGAATATGAAAATAATACTATATCATCCGCAAAAAGTAAAGCCTTAATACGCATACCTGCAAAATCAACTCCGCCAGGTAGACAATCAATCAGGTCATCAATGAAGAGTGCAAACAAGGTGGGACTCCAAGAAAGAAATTATAACGGTAGAACAGTTCAATACAAGCATTTTTACTATGGGAGGGAGGGGTCTATCTCCCCCCGTTTGGGCGGGAGGGGCAATTTTATAAAAAAGGTACTAAAATGGAAACAAAAATATTAAAAAATAACGGTAATACTTACAATTAAGTATTATACCTTTTTTTAAAGCCAATACTCTGATCTATTAGATAATTTTTAAATCAAGTAGATTCTATGCACAGTTTTTGAAAAAACGAGTTTTAAACTCAAATTTTGGTGAAAAAAAAAAAACATAAAAAAAAGTTTAAAGTTTAATTTTTCAAAACTGCAAAATTATATATTATTATTTTTCCTAAAATTCGTTGCTCTACTTTATTCTTAATCAAAAATTGAAAACTAGATGATTTTATGTTGTCTAGTTTTTGAGAAAATTGAAAATAACTAAAACTACTTTTTTATGGGAAATTTGCTTTTTTTGCTTGCTTACGCATTACGGCGTATAAACAGTGAGATATGTATGGGGGGCATGCTGCCACCCTGCAACCCCCCTGCCTGGGCACACTATAGGATTTGGGGTAGGTGCGCGGTTGGGTGTATGCAAAGTTCCTTTTGCATTTACAGAATCTGGATTTAAAGAAACTTTGAATTTACCCTATGGTCTATATCCAATGTCTACTAAATATATGTACATATGTACGTAGCCCAAAGTTGCACATTTAAAATGTTCAGACATGAAAATTTAATACATTATTAAAAATTCAAATTACCTAGGTACTACTGTACGAATGCAGCAAATTTATATAATTCCTTAATTAATATGTATGTTTATTGTTTGTGTCTAACATTTTTAATGCTAATGTGGTACAGGTTATTGTTTACCAAGGTTATTCGTTATTAAACCTTTGTAAGAGTGAAGTACTTTTGTTTCTGAATAAAGAATGGCGACTAAGCATCCACTACATCATCCTAAATTAAATAACTTTTCAGTATTTCAAAAAAAATATTTCAAAAGCATCGTGTTCTTAGAAGAAATTGGTGTGATTCCAACTAAAACGTCAACTCCCCCACTGTGTTGCAACTTACCGATAAAGGTAGAAAAATATAAAAATTTCAAGTTCGGTTGGATGTGGCGGTGCTCCGAAAAAAGCTCTAAAAAAAGGTGACAAAAATTGTAAAAATACAATAAACCCATCTATCGGCACATTTGTCCATGGGTCTCTATATTGGCTAGAGATTCGGGAGGTGCTTGCTATAATTACGAGTATCTCTTTTGTGATCAAAATGCCTGTAGTAAACACGTTTTTAAAACATTGAACATTGAAAAATTGACTTGACTATTTTTAAGTAACACCTGACTTACTCACAAACTGACTGACTGAGACGCGAAATGCCATGCAATTGTACCTCCTCTGGTGCATTCTTGGTAACCCTAAATGATTTGCTGTACTTTACCTACAAATGAACCACATTAACATTAATCCTCAAAATGAAATCACCGTACTTAAATACCAAAAATCAAAAATTTCATAAAAAGTACTCGTAGTTTTAGTAATTTTCGATTTTCTCAAAAACTAGAAGGGACAAAACCATTCGGTTTTTTGTGTTTGATTCAGAATTAATAGTAGCATTGACCACAAAGAGCCAATTAAGCACTTCATTTTACAATTTTGAAAAAAAATTGGTCTAAACTTTTTTTTTCGCTTTTTTAACAAAATTTTGAGTTTGCATGCAAATTTTTCAAAAACTATTGACATAAATAATTTAATTTAAATTTACGATTATAGAACAGACTTCTGGCTTTCAAAACCGGCATAGTATTTTATTGTAAGTGTTGCCGTTGTTTTTTAATATTTTTTTTTTCAATTTAAGTCACTTTTTTCTAAAATCGCCCCTACCTCCTAAACGGGGCGAGATAGACCCCCCCTCCCTCCCATAGTAAAAAACGCTTGTATTTGACCCTTCTACAAAAATCTGTTATCAATTTTTGGCGCCTAAGTTATCGTACTCTCCCCGAATATGTGATAAATAAAAGCGGCGCGCGACGGTGCGTAATATATATGATAACTTATATGTATAGCATGCGCTGAGCGAGCCATGCAAAAAACGAAAGAGAATATATCTGCCAGGGACGTCAATTTAGCTGATGCGTAGTAGGAATTTATTTATATTTAGTACTTCGTAATATGCTTCTGCCTCTTCTATAGTACTATTATACAGAGGTAATAACTCAATACGAGTAACTCAGTGGCCACTGATAAAATCGTTTTGTTTCAGAAAAATATTAGAATACAATAAAATAATGCGTATAAAGAAAAATAAACAAGGTAATAAAAATAAACAAGGTAATAAAATAAAACAAAGAAAATGTAAACAAAAATAAACAATGCGTAAAATAATGAAAATTAATTGAAAAAATTTACAAAGCGTTACATGGGGGAAGTGGAGACAACTTGTTGCGGGTTGTTCTCCAGGAAAAATATTGAAAATAATATTGAAACAATATGAAAGAATATAGAGTACAGATTATAGAGCCTTTGTTCAACAAGGTCAAGTGGAGGCCGAACAAGGCAGTACAGGCTATAGAGCTTTTGTTCAACAAGGTCAAGTGGAGGCCGAACAAGACAGTACAGACTATAGAGTTTTGTTCACAAAGGCTAGTGGAGGCCGAACAAAACAGTACGGAAAAGAGCATGCCAGTACAGAACAGTTTGTCGTTCAAGAAAAGTCTTGGACAACATAAGTAGAGTACAGAACAGATTGTCGTTCAAGGAAAGTCTTGGACAACATAAGATATATAAACAAAATAAACACGCAACAGTACAGAAAGAGTACAGATCCACAAACCATACAGTACAGGTAAAGATTGTCGTTCGAAACCAGTCTTCAACAACATAAATAAAATAGATAAAGTAAGATCACAGACGATAGAGTACAGGTAAAGATTGTCTTTTGAAGCAAGCCTTCAACGACATAAAGGAATAAATAAAGTAAGATCACAAGTATTAGAGTATAGGTATAGATTGTCGTTCAAAGAAAGTCTTGAACAACATAAAATAAACAAACAAAATAAAATCTCAACAGTACAGAAAGAGTACAGATCCACACAATAGAGTACAGGCACCACAGATTGTCGTTCAAGGAAAGTCTTGAACAACATAAAATAAATAAACAAAATAAAATTGCAACAGTACAGAAACGGTACAGATCCACAAAGTATAGAGTACAGGTATAGATTGTCCTTCGAAGCAAGTCTTCAACAACAAATAAAGTAAATTCAGAAAGAGTATAGATTTGGTATAGATTGTCGTTCGAAGCAAGTCCTCAACAACAAATAAAGTAAATTCAGAAAGAGTATAGACATGGTATAGATTGTCGTTCGAAGCAAGTCTTCAACAACAAATAAAGAAAATTCAGTAAGAGTATAGAAACGGTATAGATTGTCGTTCGAAGCAAGTCTTCAACAACAAATAAAGTAAATTCAGTTTTGGTATAGATTGTCGTTCGAAGCAAGTCCTCAACAACAGATAAAGTAAATTCAGAAAGAGTATAGATTTGGTATAGATTGTCGTTCGAAGCAAGTCTTCAACAACAGATAAAGTAAATTCAGAAAGAGTATAGATTTGGTATAGATTGTCGTGTGAAGCAAGTCTTCAACCACAAATAAAGAAAATTCAGTAAGAGTATAGAAACGGTATAGATTGTCGTTCGAAACAAGTCTTCAACAACAAATAAAGTAAATTCAGAAAGAGTATAGATTGTCGTTCGAAGCAAGTCCTCAACAACAGATAAAGTAAATTCAGAAAGAGTATAGACGGTATCGATTGTCGTTCGAAGCAAGTCTTCAACAACAAATAAAGAAAATTCAGAAAAAGTATAGACACGGTATAGATTGTCGTTCGAAGCAAGTCTTCAACAACAAATAAAGAAAATTCAGAAAGAGTATAGACACGGTATAGATTGTCGTTCGAAGCAAGTCTTCAACAACAAATAAAGAAAATTCAGAAAGAGTATAGACGATATAGATTGTCGTTCAAAGCAAGTCTTCAACAACAAATAAAGAAAATTCAGAAAGAGTATAGACAAGGTATAGACTGTCGTTCGAAGCAAGTCTTCAACAACAAATAAAGAAAATTCAGTAAGAGTATAGATACGGTATAGATTGTCGTTCGAAGCAAGTCTTCAACAGCAAATAAAGAAAATTCAGTAAGAGTATAGAAACGGTATAGATTGTCGTTCGAAGCAAGTCTTCAACAACAAATAAAGTAAATTCAGAAAGAGTATAGACATGGTATAGATTGTCGTTCGAAGCAAGTCTTCAACAACAAATAAAGTAAATTCAGTAAGAGTATAGAAACGGTATAGATTGTCGTTCTAAGCAAGTCTTCAACAACAAATAAAGTAAATTCAGAAAGAGTATAGATTGTCGTTCGAAGCAAGTCTTCAACAACAGATAAAGTAAATTCAGAAAGAGTATAGACGGTATCGATTGTCGTTCGAAGCAAGTCTTCAACAACAAATAAAGAAAATTCAGAAAGAGTATAGACACGGTACAGATTGTCGTTCGAAGCAAGTCTTCAACAACAAATAAAGAAAATTCAGAAAGAGTATAGATTTGGTATAGATTATCGTTCGAAGCAAGTCTTCAACAACAGATAAAGTAAATTCAGAAAGAGTATAGATTTGGTATAGATTGTCGTTCGAAGCAAGTCTTCAACAACAAATAAAGAAAATTCAGTAAGAGTATAGATACGGTATAGATTGTCGTTCGAAGCAAGTCTTCAACAGCAAATAAAGAAAATTCAGTAAAAGTATAGAAACGGTATAGATTGTCGTTCGAAACAAGTCTTCAACAACAAATAAAGTAAATTCAGAAAGAGTATAGACATGGTATAGATTGTCGTTCGAAGCAAGTCTTCAACAACAAATAAAGAAAATTCAGTAAGAGTATAGAAACGGTATAGATTGTCGTTCGAAGCAAGTCTTCAACAACAAATAAAGTAAATTCAGAAAGAGTATAGATTGTCGTTCGAAGCAAGTCTTCAACAACAGATAAAGTAAATTCAGAAAGAGTATAGACGGTATCGATTGTCGTTCGAAGCAAGTCTTCAACAACAAATAAAGAAAATTCAGAAAGAGTATAGATTTGGTATAGATTGTCGTTCGAAGCAAGTCTTCAACAACAGATAAAGTAAATTCAGAAAGAGTATAGATTTGGTATAGATTGTCGTTCGAAGCAAGTCTTCAACAACAAATAAAGAAAATTCAGTAAGAGTATAGAAACGGTATAGATTGTCGTTCGAAGCAAGTCTTCAACAACAGATAAAGTAAATTCAGAAAGAGTATAGATTTGGTATAGATTGTCGTTCGAAGCAAGTCTTCAACAACAGATAAAGTAAATTCAGAAAGAGTATAGATTTGGTATAGATTGTCGTTCGAAGCAAGTCTTCAACAACAAATAAAGAAAATTCAGTAAGAGTATAGATTTGGTATAGATTGTCGTCCGAAGCAAGTCTTCAACAACAAATAAAGTAAATTCAGAAAGAGTATAGATGGTCGTTCGAAGCAAGTCTTCAACAACAGATAAAGTAAATTCAGAAAGAGTATAGACGGTATCGATTGTCGTTCGAAGCAAGTCTTCAACAACAAATAAAGAAAATTCAGAAAGAGTATAGACACGGTATAGATTGTCGTTCGAAGCAAGTCTTCAACAACAAATAAAGAAAATTCAGAAAGAGTATAGACACGGTATAGATTGTCGTTCGAAGCAAGTCTTCAACAACAAATAAAGAAAATTCAGAAAGAGTATAGACGGTATAGATTGTCGTTCAAAGCAAGTCTTCAACAACAAATAAAGAAAATTCAGAAAGAGTATAGACAAGGTATAGACTGTCGTTCGAAGCAAGTCTTCAACAACAAATAAAGAAAATTCAGTAAGAGTATAGGTACGGTATAGATTGTCGTTCGAAGCAAGTCTTCAACAACAAATAAAGAAAATTCAGTAAGAGTATAGAAACGGTATAGATTGTCGTTCGAAGCAAGTCTTCAACAACAAATAAAGAAAATTCAGAAAGAGTATAGACACGGTATAGATTGTCGTTCGAAGCAAGTCTTCAACAACAAATAAAGAAAATTCAGTAAGAGTATAGATACGGTATAGATTGTCGTTCGAAGCAAGTCTTCAACAGCAAATAAAGAAAATTCAGTAAGAGTATAGAAACGGTATATATTGTCGTTCGAAGCAAGTCTTCAACAACACAAACAAATAAACAAAGTAAGATCATAAGAGTATAGAAACATTACAAATTTACAAAATAATAGAGTATAGATAAAAATTAAAACATAAACAGTATAGAATTGTAACAATTAGATACAGCATACAAATATACATACTCATACAAATATTTTATCCGAACTACTCGTAAAATCAAATTAATAATATTTGAAGCAAATCTCGCAGCTGGTATTGAACCAAAATTGGTAAACAAAAGGGGCAACAAAACGAACTATAGAGCCAACCATAAACATATAAGTACAGAGAGATAAGACTTAATGAATTGATTTAAGTCGAAATATTAATACAGTACAGACATTTAAATCATATTATACATAAAGTATTTTAGAAGTACAGATTCTAGGGTACAGATTTTTTATGCCAAGATACGAGCATGGAAAGCAGGAAATTAAAATCATAACATTGATTAATCAAATTGTCATTTATATATCCACATGAAGTTAGAGCAATTCAATTAGCAAAAGACATCCATAGAGTACTAAAAGGAGCCAGTTTCGAGTTATTTCAATGAAAATCAAACTCAAAGACATTCATGAAAGAGGTGAATTCTGGCACGAGTGATGCCTCATTGGTATTTTCGGGGGAAGAGGAATCATCCATCCTAGGTTCAAAATGGCTGATAGTGTCGGATCAACTCACGTACGAAGTGAAAACACCAAAGATAATCGGCATACTGACCAAGAAGAAAATAGTCTGATGTGTAGCCCAATTGTACGATATCTCCCATCACCATCAAAGGAAAGATCATGATTCAAGACATCTGGACGTTAAGAACAGGCTGGGACGACCATATAACAAAAGAAATAGAAGAAAGATGGAAAGAATACTGGAATGGCATAATATTCCTAGAAGAATTTCGTATAGGTTTGAAACGTACAGTTCATAAGGTTCCACTTTTAGATTATTCGAATGAGCTGAAACAGATTGCAGTACAGTTGAAACAGTAAAGATACAGAAAGAGTTCAAGGTTTTGGCAGTCATATCTGCCAAACTAATGCTATGTATAGGTTTAAAACGTACAGTTCATAATGTTATATACAGTACAGATTATTCAAATAAGGCGGAAAAATAAGAGAGAAAGACGTACATCCAAAATCCGACCAACGACACTGGAAGAAAAACAAGAGCGATGTCATATCTCCTAAGAAAGTCACAAGAAACGTATGTACAGTGACAATGGTACAACTTTCGCAGATACCAATAAAGAATTGAAAAGAGCTATAGAGAAGTGGACGAGTGAAGAAACAAACTCTCATCTAAACCACAAGAAATGGCATTTCATGATCCTTGCCGCACCACATCAAGGCGGAATCTATGAAGCAGCAGTAAAATCAATGAACTATCATCTGAAGAGGATTGTAGGACTGAAAGTCCTCCCGTACGAACAACTCACAACACTTTTAGTACAGATAGAGGCCATCCTCAACTCCAGGCCGATTCATCCCTTAAGCGATGGCCCATCAGACGTACAGGTACAGACGTACTCCAGCACATTTTTTGATAGGTGAACCAACAATATTACCCATTCCTTTTGATTTCAGCAAACAGCCAAGAACAGTAGGCGTCAAACTCTGGAAAGATCGTCAATTGATGCTCAAACATTTCTGGGACCGATGAAGTTCCGAATACCTAACTACTCTACAGCAGCGTAAGAAGTGGCGAAGAGAGAAAGAGAAGTTCAAAGTCGGTCAGTTAGTGACAATTGCAAGCGAAAACTTCCCACCAGCACATTGGGCGCTAGGTAGAATCTGTGAGCTCATCACCAGCAGAGACGGCCTTGTGAGATCCGTAGTCGTGCAGACTGAAACTGGAAAGCTGAAGCGACCAGTGCAGAAAATTTGTATTATTCCAGTAGAAGTAGAAAAGTTAAATATTTAAAGTACAGAAACACAAAAGAAAGTTGATGTACAGAGATTCAAAAGAAAGTTGATGTATAGAACAAAATAAGAAAAATTAAAATAATTATAAGAAAGAAAGAATGAAGAAAGTATAGAAATAAAATTAAAACATAGTTTGTATTTTGTAAAATTATGAAACATTGTAAAGTAAAGATGAAAGATAAAACATAATTATTGTAAAATATTACGATAAATAAGTACAAAACGAAATCCTAAAGTATGTTAAAAATTTAAAATTTTTGCTGGCACTGTGTCGAATGCCTCACTATACTCACATTATCAAACATCACATTTATATTATTACACTACACCTTTATGTGTGAGTAAAATAACTATGTCAGTATGAGTAGCATATCCTGAGATACATACTCAGTCCTTGACTCCTTGTATAGAGTTCAGTCGTTAAGGTAACGTCTCACAGTACAGACGTACAGCCTTCGAGAGATAGTTAATAAAAGATATTAATAGTCGGATTTTTTACATATTTTCCCGACTCTAAACAAATCCGTGTTTCATTTATTAAAACCCTATGGATTACAGGTTCGCGATTATACACAGTTCATGGCTTGACAGATGGAGAACGATCTATATTTTGATATAGTGAATGCTTAAAGTATATTTTGATATAATAAAGAATATCTAATTCGATAATTAAAATAATTATATGGTATGACAGATAAGGGACAAATTAAATTTTGACGTATCGAGAATATTTCATTGCAGATGTCAACTGATTGCCCTGAAGAACATTTTTTGGATTTTTAAAGTTCAAGTCTGAAAATGCATTTTTTGCGAGCATAAAATAAAATGTTATCGTCCATCAATAACGTGAAGTGGATTTTTTAAGACATTAAATGAACCCGCTATGAAATTTTGCACCAGTTGTTTGTGTCAAAACACAAACTTTTTAGTTGCTCGAACCAAGCAGTTTCGAAACTAAAAATTGAATGTGCGCGCCTAGCCTAAGGCTAGCCGCGCACTAGCAATTTTTAGTTGCGAAACTGTTTGGTTACTTATAGAAAACAGATGAACTGTTTGGTTGAATGTCCGTGAATTTGCAGATAATTATATGTTCAATAAAATGGAGAACTTATTTTAGGCAATCGTTTAGTTTGTGTCAAAACACAAACTTTTTAGTAATAAATGTGAAATCGATAAAAAAATTTTATAATTGTATATAATTTATTTTATTTATTTAGTTTCCGACAAATAGACTCTTAAATATACCAATGACTAAAAAAGATTACGATGAAGAAGTAAACATTATCAAACAAATTGCAACAACAAACGGCTATACATCAGAATTAATAGACAAACTAATAAACAAAAAGAAAATTAAAAACAAAAACAAAAAATCAACAGATGAAACCATAATAGACAACAACAACAAATACATTTCGATAGACTACACAAATATACTCCCACACATTCTACAAAATGAATTAAAGAAAATAAACATAAACATTTCATTTAAAACCAGAAATAATATCCAAAAAATACTCCAAATCAAAACAACAAACGGCACAAAATCCTCATCAGGTGTATACAAAATAAATTGCGATAATTGTGATAGCTTTTACATTGGACAAACAGGTAGAACATTTTATGACAGATTTATGGAACATAGACCGAAACAAAACACCAAATCTACATTTGCACAACACTTAATGGACAAAAATCACAATTATACTGACTTTGAGACGAACTTAATACCCCTTCACTTTTGTAAAAAAGGAACAAAACTAGACGCACTAGAAGAATATGAAATATACAAATCCTACAAGACTGAACAAGACAACATACTCAATGACAAGTTAACAATTAAACCAAACATACTGTATAACACAGCCATCAAATACCAAAACAGTCAACAAAGTTAAAGCGAGACAAATGGACCATCACCATAGCCACGATCAACAACGAACAACAACGATACACCACACAAGGTTAAGCTTAGCAAACAGCGCACAAGTGAGAAGTCAAGCCCGAAGATGGATGCATAAGATCCGAAACGCGTCGCTTACGATTAAATATAAAATTAATGTTGTGCTTAAAACTTTGTCGGAAACTAAATAAATAAAATAAATTATATACAATTATAAATTTTTTTTATCGATTTCACATTTATTACTAATAAACACACAACATGGAGACTACTAAACCAAATAACAAACTTTTTAGTTGCTCGAACCAAGCAGTTTCGCAACTAAAAGTTGCTAGCCGCGCACTAGCAACTTTTAGTTGCGAAACTGCTTGGTTCGAGCAACTAAAAAGTTTGTGTTTTGACACAAACTAAACGATTGCCTAAAATAAGTTCGCCATTTTATTGAACATATAATTATCTGCAAATTCACGGACATTCAACCAAACAGTTCATCTGTTTTCTATAAGTAACCAAACAGTTTGGCAACTAAAAGTTGCTAGTGCGCGGCTAGCCTAAGAGTTTACTTTTTTGTTCGTCATCCATTTAAATTATGTCAGATGAAATATTTTACATAATCACAGCTGATTATGATAACAGATTTAGTTCAGTTTCATAACAGATCTCGTTTTCGAAGTAGCAGTAGTTGCTAAAATGAAACATATGGGCTTATATGGGACACCGCGCACTTAAAGCAACTCGATTCGAGCAACTAAAAAGTTTGTGATTTGACACAAACTAAACGATTGCCTAAAATTAATTCGTAATAGTTGAGCTGTTTTCCATAAGCGCAAGAGAGAAAAGAGTGTGAGCGTGAGTGCGCGGTTTTCTTTCAACTGGTGATTAAACTATTTGATTTCGATCACAGTTGCCAGTGCGCGACTTTTATAAAAGTTCGAACCTCTGCATACCAATCATAAAAGATCTTTTAAGGTAGAAATCTTTTATGATTCATAACAGAAAATCTATAGCAGAATAACAAATGTGGCCGAATAGGCCTAATTGGTCGAGAGGTGAAGAAATGTTGAGGGATTGAACTAAGTTCTAGCCAGCAATGGAAAGTAATAAAATCATCGAGATTTCAGTAATCAAAGTCTCCAATGTAAACACGATGTCGTAAGTACGCAATATTAACAATGTAAACATGGTGTTAAATGCAATCGTCGGTAAGGTAGATTGCTACACGGAATGTGTAACCGTAACGTGTAACCGTAACAGGTTACACGGGAAGTATAATAGCCAAATCACAATCTCGCGTTCGTCGGTCCGGCGTTAAATGGGCATTTGATCGTATATACGATTTTGTGTGTCAAAAAGCGCAACCGTAGCATTTGTAAAACGAAATTTAGCTTCAAACCTCGAGCGTTGACTGACATTTCCATGACATCTTTGATAAGTACCTACTTAATTGTTATATTCCAATGAATTTTGTTACTGTTTATTAATTTACAAGGTATATAATATTGCGTATTTTAAATTTTGGGCATTTAAAATAGTTAATTTGTAAAGCTATTTTCTTAAACAAGAGATGGATATGGCCGATATGGATGATCTTGATAACCTCCTTGACTTTTCCTTGTTCGGTGTTGTGAGCTATGCTGGGTATGAGGCATTTAAAAACGACGAAAAAAGAGTAGAAAGGTAGCGATGGGTTCGGGAGCTCAATTTAAGCAGAGACACTGATGGATTCTTTGCTCTTAATTATGATGCAATGCAAAAGCATGATCCAGAACATTTTTTTAAAATAACCCGAATGAAACCGGCGACATTCGATTTGTTGAGAAATTTTATCGAGCCAGAACTAGAAAAGCATTCTTGGAGAAAACCAATTTCTCCTAGGTGTAGATTATTTCTCACCCTTATGTAAGTAGTATCTGCCACTGAAATTATTTTTGTTTGCAATAAAAATTGATTTTTTTAAAGGTATTTTTCGCAAGGAGTTCCCAGACAAAAAAGAACTTTAATTACTTACTTCTTATTTCACTTCAATTTTCAACTTTCAAAACAAATACAAAATACGGCCGACAATGAACTGTCAAACGCCCGACCGAATAGAAAATAGATCTACTTTTGCTTTGGCCTGGCGTTGGTCTGACGTTTACGATATTACGATATAAAGCGGTCGCAACGCCGGAGGTAACATTTCAGATTGCCTCATAAGAGTCTATTGTTTTTATTCAAAATGTCAAAGCCCGATCGACCAAACGCAAGATTGTGGTTTGGCCATAAGTTTTACACACGTTTTCGATTCACTCTACCGCCGGGAAAGATGTTTACACATCAAAAATTACTTAAATATTAAAAAGATTAATCACACGGCAATTCCATACATTTGAACATTTTTATCTCATTAAATCCATGTTTTATATTTATAAAATGTATTTTAAATTCCAAAGTACTTTTACATAAGAGCAAGTTTGTGCGATCCAGTCGTGCATTTTATTTTTTAAGTTACTTGAATACACTCAATAGCATTTTGGGTGACAAAATTGGACATTCAGTTGACTACAGTGCCGTGCACATGAACTATTCTTTAAAAGCGAAACCATTTTAAAGTTTGGGTTGAGTGATCTCAGAAAGTAGTAAACAGTCAACACGTTTATTTGAAATAAATTTTATTATTTTCTATATTGTTATATTTATGATATGCACAAACATGAACAAGCTCTTTTTTTTTCAAGTGTGAAAGAGAATCTAATTCGATACGGTATATTATACATATAAACTAAAATTAATATTATTGTAGCAAATATGCTCAGTCCCATTGAGAAATGTTTTTATATGTATGCTAATATTAATATAAGAAAATATTCGTAGTTACAATTTGCGAAGCAACGCGAGTACGGGTCGGCTAGTCGAGAATAAATTTCAAGAAGAATGAGGAATTGCCTTTCTTATCTCTTTCAACTACATCAAGGTCATCAAGGAACACAGTTAATGAATGCACAACATTCACAATAAAATAAAAATTAATTAATCCTACAGAGGAGATAAAGTCTAAATATGTCTCTGTAATCAAGGCAACTTTTGCTGCAAGTCTACTTCTAGTTAAAACGAAAGCATTCCTAATCTACAAAATGATTTCATAAAATATACTAATTAGCTTTGTTTATAGATTTTGGTCTGTTAAAAGAAAAATATAAAATCCTGAGTATACTTCGTTGAAAAAACACAACATAATGCATATGTATGTTCTGGAGAAAAAGCAAACTGCGAAATCACGAAAATATCAGATAGACTGAAACTTCAAGACATTCTGGAAGACGGCTATTAGAAAGGCAAAATAATAATAAATGCAACAGATGGTGGAACAAACGAAAACATGTTCATTGTATCAATTGTTTCACTCAGACTGATCCATGTGGAATTCATTGCTTCGAAAACACCATGATGGCTTCTATCGGCTAAGCGAAATATACCACCCCTGCCATTATCTTATTCATACGATATTGGTTTGTGCTTCGTATAAATTTATAATCTCTGTCCAAAAATATAAGGTCCGAATTGTTTACTGCCCAGACAATGAAAAAGCACTACTTTTCGGCGGTGCTTTCCTGCTTCTCCGATTTTTTGTGATAATAATCCGGCTATCTCATTAGGAGTTGTGTGTCGTGAGGTGAACACCTGTTTGTCTTGCTTTTCCTTTGTTTTTTTCTTCTTTCGCCTCTCTGAATCAATTTACAATAAACTAAAGAATTTGACTTTTTTTGTGAATAATGCCTTCTATTATTTGTGGTTTGTGCAAGAACATTGTGGATGCATCATTTATTTCTAAAATTTCTTGTATTGACTGTTCGTCTTTTTTTCATGCTAAATGTATCAACATCCATGATAATGACGTTGATTACATGATGAAAAACGGTATCCCATATCGCTGTGCTCCATGTACCTCTCTGCGTCGCAAGTCTCAAGTTTTCTCTTCGTCACCTCTTCCTGCCCGTCGCGCTGATGACCATCCTGCTGCTGTTATTGCGTGTGGCACCTCTACCTGTGGCCCTGCTGCTGTGTCACCTCTTGCTGATCAAGCAAACATCAACGCAAATGTGAGCAGTGTTGCCGATGAATCTATATACTCTACTGCTGAATCTGCATCAAATAATCAAAATCTGATTCTTAATAATGTCAACAAAGCAATTTCTTTGGAGGACATTTTTAAAGAGATTCTCGAGCTTAAGAAAGTTAATACTGAGTCATTGTCTGCCTTGCATACTCTTCAGGCTGAAAAAAATCACATGAAAAAAACAATTGATTCATTGCAGCTTAGAGTAAATTTACTTGAGCAAAAACAAAGAGAAAATACTGTGGAAATTGTTGGTGTACCCGATATCAACAATTCGAATGCGTTGGACAAAGCTCTTAAGCTTTTCGCTGATGGACTAGATGTAAATATAATCGAAGACCAAATTGATAATATCTACATAAAAGAAATAAAAAACAAAAATCCAACAATCTCAGGAAAAAATAACACATTTGGTAACGTACTTTGTGTTAAATTCTGCTCTTACAACACTAAACAAAAACTTATGAAAAAGAAAATAATAAACAAAGCACGTCTAACACCTAAATTATTTGGGAATGAGTACAACAACAATAAGTCCATATACATCAATGATAGTTTATCTTTTCAAACAAGAGAACTAAGAAGAGCTGCAGTGACTGCGAAAAAAATAAATAACTACAAATACTTGTGGGTTAAGAACTCAGAACTTTTAATGAGAAAAAAAGATGGTGATAAAATTGTCAAAATTAAATGTCTAGATGATCTAAATAATCTTTAAAATGCCTTTTAATAATTTCAATAATTTTAATTCTGTTAATAATATTAGATCTTCTTGTAATTTTGAAAGTGATGTCTTGTCAAGTGTTTTTCAAAATAATCAAAGCCATACAATTTCTGATAGTTTTTTTATTATTCATCAAAATATCCGTAGCCTTCGCGCCAATTTCGATTCATTATTGCTTCACATTGATTCGTGTTTAAGGAAGCCTGATTTTATTTTTGTATCTGAAATCTGGATTTTTGATTATGAAAAGGATAATTTTAAAATATCCGGCTATGAATTTTTTTCTACTTGTAATAATGATTACTCGTCTGGTGGTGTTGGTGTTTTTGTTAAAATTGAATTTATCAATTCTGAGATTCTTAACATAAATCTAAAATCAGCGGATATAATAAAACTTTCTTTTAACTTAAATAATATGAAATCAGTATTTATTTGTGCTTATAGATTTCATGATAGTAGTGGAGATGTCTTTCTTGAAGAATTAAATAATTTGTTATTGCATGAGAAGTCAAAAAACTTAATTTTCTTGGGTGATATCAACATTGACCTTCTCTCTAAATCTAATTTTGTGGATAGTTATTTATCATTATTGGCTGGTCATGGTTTTGATTGTTGTATAAGTGTACCTACACGAATTACTAATAACTCTAGTACATGCATAGACCATATCTTCTCAAGAAAAAGTAGAGTTTATGACTATAAGTTGGTAAGTTCTATTGCTGATTTTGGTATAACCGATCATTGTATGACCAGTCTTCACTTTCTGGGTGTTTCTAACAATATTAAGGTTTGTAATACATCCTTTCCAGTTAAAAAAATTGATTTTATCAAGCTTAACTTACTTCTCCGCTTTGAGTTTTGGAACAAGGTTTATAATGAACATGATCCGTCAATAGCCTTTGATAACTTCATAGATACACTTAATTCTCATGTTACTCGCTGTACTTCAACTTGTAACAAGCCGAATAATACTAGGCGTTTAAAAGAATGGATGACAGGGTATTTAGTTAATCGTATTAAACAAAAAAATAAACTTCAACTAAAATGTAAAAAATACCCCAATAACAGTGTACTTAAAGCCAATTATAAACAAAAATGTAAGGAAATTTCAAACGAGATCAAGATATGTAAAGAAAACTATTATATTAATGAATTGGCAAAGAACAGAGGGAATCTGAAAGGTGAATGGAATGTGGTTAATAAAATTTTGAATCGCAAAGATCGTGTTGATAGACCATTCATTCTTTCAGACGGTTGTAATAGTGTTTCCGATCCAACTGAGGTAGCTAACCTTTTTAATGAGTTTTTTGCTTCTGTTGCCAATAACTTATCTACTGAGGTCTTTATGAATAACGTTGATTTGGTTGAAGGAGGAATAACAAATGACAGCTTCTTTTGTAGGAGTTTAGTTTTTGATCCGATTTCTTCTGGTGAGTTGCTTTGCATAATTAAATCATTGAAAAATTCTAACTCAGTTACAGCGGATGGTTGTTCTAATGTTCTTTTTAAAAATATTGCTTTCAATATCGTTGATGTTCTTGCTCATGTTTTTAACATTAGTGTCTATAATGGAATTTTTCCTTGTGCTCTAAAGGTTGCTGAAGTTATCCCTCTTCATAAAAAATGTAATTCTTCAGATCTTAACAATTATAGGCCAATTTCTCTGTTACCTGTCTGTTCTAAAATATTTGAAAAATGTATGAAAAAAAGAATTTTAAATTTCTTAAACAGTAACAACTACTTTAGTAACTGCCAATTTGGTTTTCGATCTGGTAGATCTACGGAAGATGCTCTTTTGAAGTTTTGTACTGAAATATATAGTTCAATTAATAACAATCTTTTCACTGCTGGGGTTTTTATTGATCTAACTAAAGCATTTGATTTAGTTGACCATAATATTCTTTTAGATAAGCTTTATAAAGCGGGAATGCGTAGCTTTGTTTATAATTGGTTGGCTTCTTACTTAACAAACCGAAAGCAAATGGTTAAAATAAATGCTTGTTATAGTAATCTCTGCAACTTAACTATTGGCGTCCCACAAGGTTCAGTCTTGGGCCCATTGCTTTTTCTTATTTATATAAACTCCATCTTTGAGCAAAAGTTTTTTGGTAAACCCATAGCATTTGCTGATGACATTGCCTTTTCCTATGGTTGTAAATCGCCCCTTGATCTTGTTGCTGACATCAACTCAGATATGGATATTCTTAGGCGCTGGTGCTCGGCTCATAAGATGGTTTTGAGTAGTAAGACTAAGGCAATGTACTTTAAAATTTCAGGTTCCTCACCGTTGGATTGCGATATTATCTTTCATTCTTCTGAGTGTGGTAAATTGGGTTTGAGAGTTAATACGTGTGTTTCCGGAAATAGTGATTTTTCATTTTTTCCAAATGTGCCCTGCTCCAAATTTTGTTTTCGAATTGACTTTGTTAATTCTTTTAAATATCTGGGAGTTATTTTGGATAGCAAACTAAATTGGGCGGACCATACCGACTCATTAAAAAAGTATTTATTATGTTGTTCTAGGCATTTTTATAACTTAAGCTCATACTGTTCTAAACAAGTGTTGGTTATGGTTTATTATGGCATTGTTCATTCCAAAATTCAATATGGCTTAACCTGTTGGGGTGGTATATATTATAATAAAGTAAAGCCACTCGTAATTCTGCAAAAGAATATTGTGCGTATTATTTGTAATAAAAACCGTTTGCATGCTAGTCTTGTTCTGTTTCAGGGTCTGAAAATCCTTCCGTTAAGGCATCTCTACTACTATAAAGTTCTGAAGATATTTTTTATAAGGAGCGGACATCTTTCCATAAGAAGGAATGATTTGCATAATTTACGTATTAATTATAATAATTACGTCAATGTCCCTTCTTATAAAAAAATTCATTTCAAAAAGTTCTTTACAGTAGTGGCTCCTACAATTTTTAACAAGTTACCTGATTCCATCCGACGTTTAAGAAAATTACAAGACTTTCTCTTTAAAACAAAATCTTGGCTTTTTAATTTCAACACCTATCAAATAGAAAGTATATAAGTATATAATACATATGTATATTTGGCATAAACCTCACACACACTAATGAATTATTAATTTTCTTTGGTTTAATTTTTGTTATCTGGTACATTCAATACTAGCGTCAGCTTTTTGCTTCGCTATAGAGTGTATCCATTTTATTCATTTTTACAGGTAGTATAATATTGTATAATATAATCTTGGTTTTGAAGAACATTTTATGAGGTCTACTACTTATAATTTTTGATTTGATTGTGTTAATTTGTTCTTTAAAATAATTATGAAAATGTACACATCTACCAATTTAAATGAATGAATAAATAAAATAACTTATTAACTAACTAACTAACTAACTATCGTACGAGTATACCAACTTACATCGGTATTGCAAAATTGGTCAAGTAATAAATTCACTTTTTAAACACTTAAAACATTTTTCTTATTCATCTATTGAGTAAAACAATATAATTTTATTTTTTTATAATTGTGTCAATGGTATATAGTGGCTTCTTACTAAAGTTCTCAATAAATTTTCTGTAGTAGCATCTCAAGCCTAGAAACGACTTTATATGGCTTATGTTTTTGGGTTTCACTATCTTTGCAATAGCTTCTTTGTATGTTTAATCCAGTTTACTAAAATATTTACTATTACCAAGTTGGATGTAGCTCACCCTCATGCTCTATTGAGTGATGATGGTATGAAAAATGTCCCTTAATATTCTCTTGTTGGTGCTGAGGTGCCTGTTGTGTGTCTGCTGTTGCTGCTAAAGTTGATGATGCTGGTTTTAATGCGGCTTTGAATTTTGACGTGGATACTGTTGCTAAACATTCTGATGCTGTTGCTGGTTCGTCTGCGTCTACTTTAAATGATGTTTTGGATAAACCTTAACAACCTTAACCTTATAAACTACAACCTGTTTTAGAGGTTCGACTTAAGTACAAATGGCTTCATTTATCATCTTTTTAACCCTGTTTAACTACTGAATCAGTTATAAATTAAGTATCCACTGCGTTTCCCATTGATCCACCCAGACTAAGAAGTAACAGAAGTAACGAAAGCTCCTCCTGTCTCCTCATTAAATTATGGGTCGTTCAATATTAATTTTGCGGTCTATTATCATAATGTTGCTACTGATATGCATGCTGTTGTTACTGATGCAACCGATGTTGATGCTGTTGTTAATCTTTCTAATAATTCTCTTTGCTTATACTACCACAATGTTGGAGGCATGCGTACTAAAACACATAAGTTTTTTTCTGTAGTTGCCGCAAGCTTTTATACAATTCTTCATCCGATAGATCTTTTTAATCCACTGAACAAACGAGAGGTGGTGGTGTTATTACTGCTGTACGGTCGGAGTTGTTAAGACATCAAGTCGTCCTTGAAGATACTGCAATTGATCAACTTTGTATCCAAGTATTGCTACCAGAAAGTCAGTATAAACTTTTTGTATTTATTTCATACACTCCTCCTAAAAGTACTATTGCTTTATAATATCATGCTCATTTAAAAAATATTTCTTCTATTGTAAATCATATTGATAATAATTATCATGTAATTGTCTTAGGCGATTTTAACTTGAGTTGAAGAGTCTGTTTAAGAAATGTAGACGGGATTATGAATCATTGAATCTTTTTCTCTTTCAACTTTATTTATGGACAGTAGAATCTAAAGTTAAAAAAGATTCGAAAGCATTTTGGTCATATATGAATTGAAAACGAAACATAGTTGGACTTTTTATGAAAATGATTTTAGATAGAATTTAAACATGCAACTCACTTTCAAGCTAACTTTGTTTTAATGCCTGCAGATTTGTCTTTAATTAATTTCAACATTGAACCAATATGCGATATTGGTAATTTAATGTTGACTCAATAAGAGGTGGAATTTGAACTCGAAGCTCTTGAGGCAAATCCCAAAGTTGCTCCTCATAACATTGCTCCAATTTTTTTTAAAGATGTGCAAAAATTCGTTAGCCCATCCGTTACTTTTGATATTTAACAAATCTTTTTTTTTGTGATGATTTTCAAGAAACCTGGAAATTTTATTTTATAATTCCAACTCATAAGTCAGGCTCAAATCAAGACATTAAAAACCATAGGCCAATATCGAAACTCCAATTGATTCCTAAAATATTTGAAGCTGTTGTTAAAAAAAACTTATTTATATCGATGTCAAGCAAGGTATTAATCAACAACAACATGGATTTGTAACGGATCGTACCACAGTAACAATTCTTGTCGTTTTTTTTCTCATTTTTGTATAAATAGTATGGAACATGTGGTCAACTATACTCTGTTCAATTTATATTTGCAGTACAGGGAAGATAGGATATTTGCCTTTCAGTCTGACCATTATGTATTTCAATGAGCAATCCTTATTTTAAAGCTCTTACAGGGTTGCCGTAGTGAGCATTTAAAACTGCCGCAAATCTCACAAAAATATCGATAATGTTACCAACTATTTATTAATACATGCACATTTTATAATCAAAAACAATGATGACCTAAATAAATTGAATCTATTTTTTTCGACACCACAAAGATGTAATATGCATTTTTTTTCAAGAATATCCCCAGTAGGCCTAATCTTTCTCTAGGGAAATTAAATTACAGAAAAAACTTAATTAAGTTAAGACAAATCACGTTATTACTCCGATGTCGACGATTAGTTGCTGCTACTGCTTTCTCCATTCAAGCACTCAAGAAATTTATTAGTAAAATGGCTACGAATGATATTCTTAAAGAAAATATTCGTGCATTGTACGAATATTCGTAACATGTACAGTGCTACATCTACGAATGCATTTGTAAATTTTTACTAATAACTGCGGTAGTATCCACGAATCTATTCGTTTAATTCACTAATTTTATTCGTAAACAAGAAGTAAATAATTTCTTTTAGTACATTGTACGAATTATTGTGTACATTTAACTAATAACATTCGTTAATTTCTCGTACGAATGACTTCGTACTTTAATCTTTTGAATTCGTAGTATTGACTAATAAATTCGTACTATTTACTAAGTAAAACTAATATTAGTAGACAGAATCAATTCGTAGATTGACCGTACGCATTATGGCTAGAATGTACTAATAGCATCGTACTTTCATAAAGTGCATTAGTATTACTTACTAATATTGAGTTAAAAAGTAATGTGTTCAGCTCTAAAAATTAAATGAATTTCATTCGTCAACACGTTATTAAATAGTGCGAGACGTATATATGAAGTGCTCTGAATTATTTAATAATTTTGTTAATTCATACGGTGTATCTATTAGGTAAAGATACAGATCTTGAGGATCAGACTAACATCTGCTCTTTTCAAAAAGACGAGGTGAGTACCTACATATGTACATATACCTTAAAGCTTATTTTATATTTAACATACAGCATCCAGAAGCAGCAGAGCAAGTATGTGGGAATTTTTTACTAAAGGAATTTTAATGTAAGTAAACATTTTTTTCCGAAGATTTTGAATGTTTAATGTTAAATTTATGACAGTTAAATATATGACAGTAAAATGAATTAAAAAACTATTTTTAACTTAAAAAATACATTAACTTTAGTTATTATTTCTTACAATGGATATTTAAGGAAATTTCAGAGAACATATGTTAAGATAGATAAGATATGGTAGTAAGTTCTACAATAATATTCGTACAATCGAATGGAGCTGTATAATTTACGAACGAATTACAAGGGCATTGGTAAATATTACAATAATATTCGTACATTGTACCAATAGTATTCGTACAATATACGTTTGTTTTTCTACGAATACTAATAAAATATTCGTAATATGTACTAATATAGGTCCATTCTACGAATACTATTCGTGGCTGAAAACCACGAAAGAATGCACGCATGAATTAGTAATATTTACACACGAAATTTTTTGAGTGTATATGAAAGTTTTTATAATACAAACTCTATATACTACTGAAATAAATCAGCCAAGTAGAAGACTTAGCACTATTATTGGACTTGTTATTTCAGTAGTATATAGTTTGTATTGTAGTGATCTCACTACATGGCACCCTCCTAAAACAAATGATTCCTTTCCCACGCATCTTCCAAAGACACTCCAACTAACCATAAAATATTGACAAATAAATGAATACTCACTACGTAATCATAAAACGATCACTCGTCATAAGTACGACACAACCCGAGACCCATAAACTGCTATGAGTAATGGATACCCAATGTCCAACGGATTGTACGTAAACAAATCCAATGCATTAATTGTTGGCATTAAGGGAATCCCAAAACAAAATGCTGATAATGCATCTTAGCATGGGCGAGTGTCGCTATGAGCGAAGTGTATCGTGAAATATGATGCGGCGGCACATTTGTGAAAAACAATTAACTAGGTTACAATTTGGTTGGTTCGTAATTCCAATTGGACGAATATATAGAAAGTATTACCAATTGAAAAATCGATTATGAAATATCAGTTGGTGGATATATACTTGGATGATTTGCGCATGTATTGGAATAGGAAAGTATTTTGAAAACAGCATAAAAAGGCAGGAATATTTCAGAAATATCGTAGAATAGAATTAACAGCAAACTTGGTCGCAGCCTAGCTTGAGACAGCGGGCCATCTTAGCAAAATATAAAAAACATATGTACATATATCTAAATAACTTAAAATAAAGAATTAATCTAAATACTATTGGTCGCAGCCTTGTTTGAGACAGCGGGCCAATAAGTAAAATAAAAATCTTGTTTTTTCTTTTCTATCCGCTAAAGTCGCTTCTCCCTTCGTGGAAAGCACGGTGACTTAGGCGTTACTACAATATTATTATATTATTATTATTATTATTATTTATTACAATATAAAATAAATTTACATTATAATATAAGCAATTAACAGCACTAGCTACCAGAGGCTTTAGGCTGGAAATTAAAAGGTTATTTGAGATAAGTGTTTTGGGATACAAAATCACAAATGCATGGGGCCGCCAGAGAGCGGAAAACCAGCAAATGGAGTACAATCGGGGGCATCACAATCCCCGATAGCCCCATGCATATGGATTTACAATTTTTATTTAGATAATGGAGTCAAGTTTGAGTATAAGTAATAATTTATAGACATTTTTAATGTTTTCGATTGTTGTTGCTGACAGGTCATTTAATTTTTTATTAAAAAGTGATGAATATACATAATTAATTTGGAGCATTCGGATGTAAGATGTTTTATGGATAGAATTTGATTGGATTGGCAGAGATGACAGATAGGGGGGATTTCTTTTTTTGAGAAGATGTCCATGCGTTGATTGCGTGTGTCCGAGGCGTAGACGAAGAAAGCATTTGTTCATAGTGGTTGTCGTTTCGGTCGGATATGAGGCTGGCTCACCGTTTGGGTTTATGGAGGAATAGTGGTGAACGTAAGTTTTTC
This sequence comes from Chrysotoxum bicinctum, assembly GCA_911387755.1. Lineage (NCBI taxonomy): Eukaryota > Metazoa > Arthropoda > Insecta > Diptera > Syrphidae > Chrysotoxum > Chrysotoxum bicinctum. Next base: position 120,391,464 of record OU426987.1, read on the forward strand.
AATTGTCAATTCTTATATTATCCCAGTAAGTGTTGATCACGTTGAGGAAATCTTTTTTTGTCGGGGAGATAGAAAGTACGTTGGATTGTTCTGCAGCTGTTTTGGAACATCTATCTGCTAATTCGTTCCCTTAGATCCCTGAGTGTCCTGGGACCCATAGTAGCACAATTTTGTGTTTGTTCTTAAGAAGATTGTTTCGGATATTGGTAATGGTTGAGAAGCAGTTTTCAATTCTGTTGATTGCCTTGAGTGTAGAAAGGCTATCCGAGCAAATCACAATGTTATTCGGTATTGTATTTACTATTTCTGTAGCTTTCAGGATAGCGTGTGCCTCTGGAAAAAATAGAAAAGTAGTTAAGTAGTCTTGTACTATATAGAATATTTCCAGCTTCCGAAACGATTGCAAGTCCAGTTCCAGTGTCAGATTTGGATCCATCCGTATAAATGAAATCCCATGAATTATATCGGTATTCGTCAGTTATTTCAAAGAACATTTGTGTGTAGATTTCTCTACATGTAGAATCCTTTTTGAATTTAGCTAAAGTGGTATTTACGATATCAGTTGGAAACTCCCATGGAGGTATATTAGCAGGATTGAGAGTACATATTGTTGGAGAAATACCAATATTGCTGGATTCGTTCAGAGCGTTGTAAATGGCCGAGGGGCATTTTGGTGTTTTTTTTTCTGTTTAAGATTTTCTTTGCATCTTCAATTATTGGGGATCTGTAAGACTGACATATCTTAGGTGCGAGTCGTGCTGTTAAAAGATCTCTGCGGTGATCTATGGATGGGAGGCCTGCATCAGTGAGGATGTTCTTTATTGGAGTGGTTGTAAATGCTTTCAAGCTCGTCCTAATTGCTGAGTGGTAAATTGGTTTGATGATATTGAGTGTAGATTTAGCGCATTTCCCATAGACTGCCAACCCATAATCAATTTTGGATAGAATTATGCTACGAGTTATAAGAAATAATGAATTAATATGTATAAAGCTATTTTTTGACGATAAGAATCTTATTATATTAAGCCTGGTACCTAGTTTATTCTTAATAGATAAACAGTGATCCTTAAAACTATACTTATTATCAAAAGTAATGCCTAAAATAGTTAATGAGTTTACATTTTGAATGACAATAAATAGATGTCAAAAGTGGCAGTTTTTTTTTTTAACATATATGTAGGTGTTTGCTTTTATCGGGTGAGATAATAGACCCTGATTGGGCGCACCATTGATTAAGATCGACTAAAATGTTACGGAAGTTTACACTTGTTTGATTGTTGTCATTGCATTTTGATAATAAAATCAAATCGTCCGCATACAGACAATGATCAATTTTTTTTATATTTAGCTATGTTTTATATTTAGCTTATGTCGTTGTAGGCAATTATAAATAGGGTAACTGAAAAGGGTGAACCTTGAGGAATCCCGTTAAATAGTTTGAAAATATTTGAATAATAGTTATTAGTTTTTACTCTGAATTGCCTATTTGAAAGAAAAGATTTTATGAATGAAAGCATTTTAGGGCCAATTTTCCAATGTGCGAGCTTATTTAGGATAACCTGCATGCCGATCCTATCAAAAGTTTTTCAAAGTCAAGTACGGAGACATGATTTTTGCATGATAACGCAGAGCTAATATACTCGTCGATATGTAATAGTGAGTCTGTGGGGCTACGTCCATGTTTAAATGCGACTTGGTTTAGATTTAAATAATTATTTTTTTCCATAAACCAGAGAAGTCTTTTAGATATAATTTTCTCCAAAAGTTTGGCAGTACAGGGAAGCTAGGAGATTGGTCTGTATCCTGTAGGGTCATTCGATTTTTTTGACGGTTTCAGGATTGGAATTGTACTAGCCACTTTCCATGTCTGTGGTATATTCCCATTTTCGAAGATACAATTGTATAAAACCAAAATTCATACCCTGGGGTTTTGCCTTTCAGAGAGGTTTAGCAGCTTTCCAATTCGATTAAGCTTATTTATTTCTCTATGTATTTAGCCGATATACTTAGAACTTCTTCATTGTGGTGGGTATTGTTAGCTAGAACTTTGGACTCTTTGAAACGAGTATCAATCCCTCGTCGCGTCTGGCCTACATACGTACTTAGCTGAGCAGTCTAGGCAGCTTACTTCGTAAATTCCACTCTTCGAAGCTTTCGTCGTCTCATCTTTAGTTGAACTAAGAAGGTTTTTTAGTTTTCCGCTGTTGTTGTAAACTATCTGTATGTTTTCTTTCTCCATTGTTTTCCGTAGTTGGTTGGTGATAGCTGGGATCTAAAAACCCTATGTGTGTTATTTGTTTTTTCTGCTTCATTCTGTCTAAATAATGTGGTGCTCTCATTTCGTTTTATTTTGTTTGATTGTTTTTTAAATATTTTATAAACGAGTGTCTTCCTAAACCCATTGACGTTAGCTAGGTGAACAATGTACATTGTACATTATTTAGACAGAATGAAACAGAAAAAACAAATAACACACATCGGGTTTCCTTTTCTAACATTCCAGCTATTGCGAGAAACAGATTGGCACAGCAACTTCAACAGCAACTTTGACAACCACGTCACTCTTTTTAGAGCTACTGGTTTTAAATGGCTTTGATTACATTAACACAGCAACTTCGACATCGACATCAACGTTAGACCTAAGCCCTAAATTCGATGTCACTGTGCAAATGCTACCAACTTTTAAAGCGAAATTTGTCAGTATTATCAATACTCAAAAATAAATGTGACAACCAATTTTTATTTGGCCTATTTATTTTGGTTTTGCCAATGGAAGAATTACTAAAAACGAATTAATTTTAGTACGACAAATTGAGCAGGTCGTATACATTGATGCAATTCACGTTAATTTTTATCTGAAACTATTTTGATTATATGCTGTCAAAAACGCTGTCCACGTTGTAATCTATTTCACAAGACTTTTGATGTTGAAGTTTTCGTTGCTGTTAAAGTTGCTGTGTTAATCTGTTTCTCGCATATCACCAACCAACTATGGAAAACAATGGAAAAAAAAAAACATACATTTGTTTAATTTTGTGGCTTAAAGCTTAATTTTCAAATTGTCTCTTTACTTTCTCTTTCATTTTTATAATTTTCTTACTTTCTTTTATTTTATTTTATCTATTTTTTGTGTGTATATCGTGTAAATCGCTGATGATGAGCAGCTTGTCTGCCCGAAATGCATTCGGTTTATAATTTTTTGTTATTTGACGAATAAAATTAAAAATGTTTGTATAAAAAGTTATTTATTTTTAGTCTTTTAATAAAATAATTAATAGATTTTGTGGTCAATAAAGGAACTTTGAATTTGAAAAATATTTAACTCTAGATCACAAATTTGGTTCCAATCTTTTAAGTGTTAAATTTAAAAGTTATTTTATAGGAAAAGCAAGCATAAGGGACAAAAATTAATTTTAAAAGAGTAACTATTAAACTTTTATTCTCATATATGCGTTTGAATTATAAAGTACTTTTTTGCTTTATTTAAAAAAATCAAAATGAGAATTCGTTTGCAATCAACACTTGTGAACTTATTACAAACGGTATGAAATCTTGTGTAATTGTTGAGTTCTTGTCTCAAAAATTTAATTTAACGAAATAAGATGTTGATATCGTAATAAAAATTGTTCCAAAAAATATGTTTTTGAAATGTTATCTACGGTCGGTAAAAGCCAATTAAAAATCACTTCGATTTCAAAGGCAGAACTAGATAACTGATGACTTCAGTTATACTGGTCTTTTACAGTACCCCGACATCTACATCTAAAACGTGGAAGGCCGTCATCAAAAGCTACTCTTTTTGGAGCTACTGGTTTTAAATGGCTTTGATTACATCAACACAGCAACTTTGACATCGACATCAACGTTAGACCTAAGCCCTAAATTCGATTTCGCTGTGCAAATGCTACCAACTTTTAAAGCGAAGTTTGTAAGTATTATCAACACTCAAATGTAAATGTGAACCATTTTTTTAATTGTTCCAAAAAATATGTTTTTTAAATGTTATCTACGGTCGGTAAAAGCCAATTAAAAATCACTTCGATTTCAAAGGCAGAACTGGATAATTGATGACTTCAGTTATACTGGTCTTTTACAGTACCTCGACATCTACATCTAAAACGTGGAAGGCCGTCATCAAAAGCTTAATAACAAAATCTCTGTTTTCAAAACATTAAATACGGAGACAATAAACAAATAAAACGGGAGTGCAAATATAAGCAAATTAAGTTGGGTAGTGGGCAAATTTTACAAAAATTACTTTTAAATCTTTTAATAAGTAAAAGAAATAAACTATAAATATTTTGTTGAAATCAATGTAACTGCTATTGCTTGAACAAGTTTTAAACATATAGAAAAAAGTCTACAACTTTTGTGTTTTTACTATAAAAAAACAGAACAATTTATTTCAAGTTGTAATAGTTTATTAATTTAAAAGAATAGTTATTTAAGTATAGGCATGCAGAATATCAAACAAAAAATATTAGAAAATAAAGAAGTTTTGGAATTTTGAGATGGTTTGCACCATTTGGTTTGGCAGCTCTCACTTCTGTTCGTTCGCGGGATTTCAATCGCTGAACATTACTGAGTTCGTAATTGAAACTTTGTTGCTCATGCTCTACCTAAAATATATTCCAAATACGTTTATTAACACAATTACAACTACATGTTTGCAATCATCATACTTTGTTAAAAATGAGTTCGTAATTGTTAAAATAGCATTGGTTTAACATTGTAAAATACCTACATATATTATATTAACTATATGTTAGGAGCTCTTGATTTGTTTTCTAACACGTTTTAAAAATGGCTAGGAGTATTAAAAAAAAATATTTTAAAGCTTATTATTCCCATTCCCAGTTTTGAAAAAGTGAATGTTTTTGAAAACATGGAACAAAAGTAAGCAGAAATAAGAAAATTAAAAAAAAAAAAAACAAAAAAGGAAGGAAAATGTTTTTGAATTAGAAATTATTTAGAATAATGTTAATACATATTCCAAAAAAAATAAGAATTTCATCCTTCCCGGATGACATTTTCAAAACCATTTTTGGATGACCAGATCTATATTTCAAGTGAGCCACTGATTAGGCTCGAATTCAGTAATGTAAATGAAAAGTAGCTAATTTTGCATTGAAGATTAAAAATAAATAAATAATCAAATCAATTTAATACAAAATTACTCATATTTTCTCTTGCCATTTGTCATATTTTCCTGCAAATTCAGCAACATAAAAGACAAATACCAAATTGACGCTCCTATTGACTGCCATTTTGCTTTACAATTACGAACTCAGCCCATCTTTCCGAAATGTAGACCTCGAACGCATTTATGCAAATGCACTATTCCATTATGGACACTGCGGTCTATGTTACCACTCGCGCTCCAATAAGACTAATTCCCGTAATGGTGCTTAATAAAAAAAAAAGTCATGGTCGCATAGCCTGCTAAATTTGCAGAAATGGTTTTTCGCATAACTTCGTAACTGAAATATTTTTTAAATCTATTCTAACTGATATACATTTTATTATGCTAACGAGTATTAAATTGGGAAAGTATGATAATGCTTTAAATTGAAACGATTATTTATATAAAGGAAAATGATGATTTTTTAATAGAAAACGTGCAATATACCGAAATAGGACCAAACCTGTAAAATTGACCCTTTGATTGCGGAGCAATAATTTTTTAACTGCAAACCGAAACCATTAAGTGCATCCTTTTTATCCGCATGTTTGCTACTTTTCAAATCGCTACTGATGCCAGAAGTTTCATTACCTTGGCTTTCATTAATTATACTTTTTGAACATGAGGCACCATTAAATTTGAAGTTCTTAGTTTGTTTATAAGAGTCACAGTTGAGGTCGAAATGATGATTAGCATTTTCGACTATTTTCAAAGGAGAAAGTTCAAGTTTTTGAATCTTATTGTGTTGTGTATCATCATTGCTGCAAGAAATTAAACAATAATTATTGCTGTTGGTAATTTCGCTTCAGTTATGTACAAGGATAGAATCATTACGATTTCATTACAACTTATCCATATAATGCATTTTACCCACCTTTCAATACCTCCGTCTGTGAGAGAAACAGATTCTTCCTCAGGGGTCAAATAATCAAGATGAGCTTTATTTACATGCAACAAAAGCTCTGGTGGGGGCACTCCAGCAAATCCACAAAAGGGACATTGAGAATTGCCCTCGACGTGACAGGTCCTTGTGTGCTCTCGAATACGGTCGTCCGACAGTCCTGACATGCCACAAATCTCGCACGAATGAGCAGAAACATAATTGTCTTTTAAGTCCGACATTTCTTAAGGCAATTACAAGTTCGATTTGATACAATTAAAAACAATTATTTCAAAAAATTAACTATAAACACGCCTTCATCGCGAATTTAATCTGTAATGCATTAAAATAAATCCGTTTTAAGAGCATAATGCAGAGATTATGAATGACTTAGATGGGACAATTTCGTACGTTACGTTTCACCCTCCAAAACCAATTTTGTGAACATTGTTGATTTTCCTTACAAATCAAAAATCAATTTCTGGGTGAAGATTTTGATCCCTTGCCAGATTTTGCGTTCCTTTACACCAAAAAAATCGATTTTTGTTTGACAGGGGTCAAAATCTTCAAATCACTATTTGAAAAGGGATTTACACGTATGTATATGAAATACGCACACCGAACGAAACGAAAAAATTTCTTTATCGGGATCGAAATCCATACTGTGTAAAGGAAATCGACAATACTTCTATTTGTAATTTCTTTTCGATGCAAATTGCAACAACAAAACGGGTATATTTGCTTCGCTTTGACAGACCTGCGTTATTTAATGTATAAAAAAACCATAGTTATCAAATCCAAATGGGAAATTTAGACGTTAACCCAGTTTGCCAAAAGCTGAACCTGTTTTATGTCAAAACACGCACACTCGTGCAAATTTTTGATTTCTACCACGCAAAGCTTTTATGAGTAAAGAAGGGTATTCATAACATGCGGTCTCCACTAGCGATGAATCCAGAGAATGCTTTAAAGCATGCGTTCATTATCGCAAGTAGAGACCGCCATCGCAGCTATATTTTCATCGCTTGCGATAGAAAGTATGCTCTCATCGCATACCATTCATCGCTTGCTTTATCGCAAGGAGAACTGTCATATTAGGTGCGTTTTATTATCCACAAATCTACCTGGATCCGGATCTGGATTAAGTTTTAACATGTATTACAAAAACAATTTGGGATCCTGTTTTCTATCGGGATCTATTTCAAAGATCCAAAAATTAGTTATTACAGTGGCGAGTAGATGGCATTTTATGGTAAGGTAGTGTTAACTACAGTGTAAAGAAAAGAGACAAGAAATAATTTAAAATTTACAAATCCAAGGATAAAAAGAGACGGGCTTATAAAACTGCTGTCACTAAGATCCGTATCGTTTTATTTTCAAAAGAAGATCCAGATCCGGATCCAGATAGATTTGTGAATAATAAAATGCACCTATTGTTCTCGCGTACCCAAATTTAATTTAACTGAGTTTGAGTTTTGCGTGCGAAGAAAGCTTTTGCTTGGGGTTTACGTTTTTCTAACAAAATTTTAAAAAAATCTGATTTGAAATTGTCCATAGAACTCATTTATATCCATTAAAATTATTCACTATACTAAAAAAATATGCGATGAAATGCCCAGCCACAAAAATCTGACAGTTCTTCTGCTCTCTGCTTTCTGCTTTGGCTATTGCGATTGCGATGGATTTATCGCTAGTGAAGACGACGTGTAAAACGAGATAATTTTCCGCTTTGTAGAAAGACATAAAGGGTATTCATGTAAGCTCGGAAAACCCTCGCAAATCAGATAATTTTATCTCCACAGAAACGAGCTGTCAAAATTTGTATGGGAAAAAGTTTCTGCAAATCTCATAAAATTATCTCACAAATTTGCTGCGGAAAGTGCAGAAATAAACCTCGTAAACTAAAGAAGTATGGATTCTGACTTTTAATTTGACATTTCACAAAATATTTCCCACATTTACGCAAGTATTTCTTAGGGGGTGTTCATGAAAACAAGCTGCGGAAAGTTATATCCTTGTATATAAAAACTATAGTACTCTCATGGAACAGAAAAAAATGTTATGGAATACACTCTACCGATGGCGCTGCCGGAGGAAAAAATTTTGTGGTGACTTTTGATTTAGGGTGGGGTGGTAATTGAAGAAAGAACGAGAAAATTTTTTTAGCCACGTGGCAATGAGAAAGACGAGAATGAGAAAATGAAATTTGTTTTGTAGCATTTTTCCCTTGTATATAAAAACTATAGTACTCCCACGAAGAGGAACGAACGATGCGGCGCCATACGAGCGTATTCCATAACTTTTTACGTAGAGTTGTGGAGAGTAAGGACAGACGAGAATCAGGAAGGGGTGATAATATTTTCGGTAAAAGCAAACCAAAGGTGCAGAACAAAGCGACGACAAGAAAGCTATTGTCTGTTTTCTTTTTATCAATTTTCTATACAAATAAGTATGAGGTGGCATTTTTTGCTTCATGCATAGAGAAAAAACGGTATTAGGTTTGATTTTGTTCGTTGTATTTATATTGGAGCAAATGTAGGATTTTTATTCAAATACACGAATTCTTAAACGGTTACCACTCAGAACAATTATTTTGTGTAGATAGATAATAGGGGTATTCATGTAAGCGCGGAAAACCCTCGTTAACCTCGTAAACCAGATAATTTTATCTCCGCAGAAACGAGCTGTCAAAATTTGTATGAGCAAAAGTTTCTGCAAAACTCATAAAATTATCTCACAAATTTGCTGCGGAAAGTGCAGAAATAAACCTCGTAAACTAACACCCCGACTCCACAGGAGATAAATTCTCTCAGGATGCTCATCATGATATGAAATCTCCAATGGAGACGCGATATTTCCTCTTATGATGGGATGTCAGCGATCTATATCAGCGGTTTTGTCTTGATATAGATGTCTGATATGAAATTTGACAGATGGTTTTTTTTCGTACTTTTGTCTCATTATTTCGTGTCTTCTCATTTGGTTGGTTCTTGTCAAGTATTTCGTCGGCAAATATTTTTTTTTTATTTTGTAAGTAAATACATTAATGTGTCATGTTATTCATTTGTTCGTGCGTTAAGTTATGTTTGGTGTTATTTATTTATACTTTAGGTAGATGCGCATTCTTTTCTTTGCAAATATATTTAATTTTTGTTAGTTTTACGTTTTGATAATTTCTGTTGTCCGCACAAAACACATCACGTGCAGTAGGGATGTAAATGAAAAATCATGACATAATTTGCCCAGCGATGAAATAAGAAAATGTAGAGATAGAGATATCAGACATTGAGTTGGAGAGACAGATATCTTGTGGAGTCGGGGTGTAAAGAAGTATGGATTCTGACTTTTAATTTGACATTTCTCAAAATATTTCCCACATTTACGCAAGTAGGTATTTCTTAGGGGGTGTTTATGAAAACATGCTGCGGAAAGTTATATTTTTCTACAAAGCGGAAAATTATCTCGTTACATGAATACCCTTAATTATATTTTTAGGCAGATTTTTCAAATGCAGAATTTTGAGAATTGGAGTTTTGAGTATTATTCTGAAATACAGAACAATTAGGTATATTGAAAGCTAAAATTTTGCCGCAAATCGCATTTAAAGATAAACATTTGTTTTTCGTTACATGCGGTACGTGGATTGAAAGGTGGCACTCCCTAGACCACGAATATGCAATTTTTAATCCTCTAAGATGCCTAGTTTAGCCAGAAATCACGTTAGAAGATGTCAACTTTGGGGGGTCTACGAAGCTCCGTTTAGCCGCTAAACGCATTTAAAGATAAACATTTGTGTTTCGAAAAAAAAAAATATTTTCCATGTCTTATTTTTGCATATTTCAGCCGTTTTTTTAGAGGCAAATGGATATTTATAGGTGTTTGAGCAGCATTATAATATCGATGGCGGATAATGCAAATTTCAGGGGGCAACATTATTTTAATGAGAAAATATGGCAGTTGATAATTTTTTTTATTTGTACTCTAGTTTCCTTTTCATGCATAATAGGTTGCCGAAACCCAGGCCAAAACGTGGCCCTTAACATATAGTATATTTCCTCATCAAAAAGTCATTTTCGAAAAAAGTGTCGCTTAGTACATTCTTACGGGAAGGTATCGATATGTAGATACATTCATTGCCAATAAATTTTCGCGTTTTTTTCTCATAATCATTGTCTGTGCGATTGGCAGTGGTTATTTATTTTAAGGTAATGGTTGAAAAATTTTTTTCAAAAAATGGGTATTTTTTGTACCCCCCATGGAACCATTTTTTTGTTTTTCATTGTCTCAAAAACGGTACAACCGATTTTGATATTTTTTATTTGCTAAAGCTCCCCAAAAACTTAAATAGAATTGTGTATTAAAATTTTCAAAAAAAAATTGGATTTTTAAAATAAACTTTTCAAAACTCAATATATTTCGAAAACCCCATGCTAGATTTTTTTAAACTTGATAAGTAAAAGTTTATCAATATTATCTATAAGATGTGAAAAAAAATGTATTTTACCTAAAAATAAAGGTACCCACCATACAAATGTAAAGAAAAAAATAAAAAATGGCTTTCAAAAATCGTATTTTTCTCGAAAACGGCGCCTGGAATTTTAATAACTTTTTTTTCTTTGTATGATCTTTAATTTGAAAAAACAAATTTTGAAATTACAGCTTGTACCTACCATAGAACCATTTTTTAAAATTTTGACATTTGACAATTTTCTCATTATCGAAATTTTTTATAGAGATGCGTCCAAAAAGTTTAAAAACATTGCGTCTCAAAGCTTTGAAAAAATATTTTTTTAATTTTTGTAAAAAAAACTAATTTTTTTCTTGGAAAATTCGATATCTCAAAAACGGCTCAGTATTTTATTTCGAAACCTAATTTCCATTCGTACAATAATAAAAACTTTAGGTTGGCGTACCAATTTTTTTTTATTTTATTTTCACTTAAAAAATTATGTAATTGCAAGTCTTGCATGTGCAAAAAATTTAGCTCGAGATTTTGATCAAAGTTTACTTTACGATGATAGAGAACAGGAAAAAATATTTTTTTATCTAAAAAAAATGTTTTTTTAAAATCAACGTCTTGAAAAAGTTTGAGCGACTAATTTTTGAAAATATTTCCTAGAATCTTTATTTTTAAATACTTAAAATTAATATCCCAAATTTTTTTCTAAAACAATTTTAAAGAAATTTCTTATATTCAAAATTAGTTCAATAAAAGGTTTTTTAAACTTTGTTTGCATAAATTCGTACTTTTTTATATTTATATTAACAAAATACAAAAAAAAACAAAATTTTTATTTTAATGAATTAATAATTTCCAAATTTGGTAAAAATTCCTAGACAAACATTAAAAGAAATATTTGTTTGTTCAAAATTTGTAGGGCAAATATCTTATATTTTTACAAAATATATGGATAAGAACTATTTTTTGTAAAAAAATGTTTATTTTTATTTTAAAAATTTTTCATGTGGGGTGCAAAAATATTTTTTTAAAATTGACACCAAATTTCTTTCTTTTTTTTATTTTTCTAAAATCGCTTATAAGCATTTACAATGCATACAAAATATTTTTTCCCAAAAAGGTATCTGATTTTTTAAAAATATTATGTCAATAATAATTTTATTCTATTTATTCTAATTTTTTTTTTAACTAATTTAAGTTTCCTAAAATTATTTTTTTCTCGAAAAACTTATTTGATTTTTTTTCACAATTGCTTTTGTGAATATTTATACATTTCTGAAATTGTTTATATACACATAAAAAGTATTAAAAATTTCCTATATTTTTTGCAAACAAAGTTTATAGGTATGAATAAATTTTAAAAACTGTTCTATACCTATATCAAATTTCTTTTTTTTTATTTTTAATTATATAAATACCTATCAACGAATACAAATACTTTTTTTTGTAATCAAAATTATTTTCTACCATACCATATTTTATATAGGTATGTACATATGAAAAAGCTATTTTCTTTAATAAAAATATAGGTATACGTACCTATTAAATTTTCTTAAAGAAATAGTTTTGTACCTATGTATATTATGTACATAATTATATTAATTGCAAACAAAAACAATTTCCACTACCTAACCACCCACTGCATCTAATATAAGCAGTTAACCTAGTTGATTGCAATTATTATTTTTGTTCTTCAAAATTACACCAATTATTATACTTTTGAATAACAAAAATAATAACAATTGCAATCAACATACACACAGTCACAAAAGTAAGTATACAGCAGGAAACAAAATGTTAAGCAGAGAGAAAAAAATTGAATAAGCATATGTTATGAAACATTTGGCGTATATTTTTTAGAAAATTTTATTCTCTTTTCGTAAAATCAATTATCAAAACATTTTTTTTTAATGGCTTACATATCAACTTAAAACCAAAACTCTCTCAGAATTTTGATCACAAAAGTAAGTATACACTAATAGAAATTACAACATTTTTAATTTAATATTAGAATTTAGTAACTTGTTGGGTAACCTTTTGATTTTATTACGGCGTTTATTCTCGATGGCATCGACGAAACAAGTTTTTGGGTAACACTTAGGGTTATTTTGTTCCATTCTTCTTGAAAGATCCTTTTAATCTCTACTTTTGATTTTATCTCATGTTTACGTATTTGACGCTCCAGATGATCTCATAAATGCTCAATAACATTTAAATCTGGCGATTGAGGAGTGGTTTTGACATGCCTTCGCACATTATATAGCAGCCATTCTCTCACGATTTGCGAGGTATGTTTGGGGTCATTATCTTGTTGAAAGATGAATGACCTCTCACAACCTAGTTTTTGTGCACTTTGATGAAGATTATTTTTTAAGATGTCGAGGTAACCAAAACGATCTATGGTACACTAAATAAAAACCAGGTTACCCACTCTAGATGCCGCCAAGCACCCCCAAACCATAACCGAACCACCACCATGTTAAACAGTTCCAGTCAGGTGGTTAGGATCTAAAGCCGTATTAAGTTTTCTTCACACTTTTGCACGTCCATCAGAGCCATGGATGTTGAAATTGCTCTCGTCAGAAAATATAACGGTATTCAGGAAGACAAATCGGTCTGAATATGACTTCTGGCAAATTGAATCCGCTTTTGGCGATTGACCTTGCTAATAAATGGTTTTTTCCTAATAGCACAGCCTTATACCCGACTTCGTGAAGGATGAATGAATGAATGAATGAATAAATTGGGGTATAAAAACACTGCGACCTAAAGATCTATTGTGTCCCCCATCTAGAACTGGATAAGGTTGGCTCATTACTACAGTATTTTAAGGGATGGTAATTCGCGCTCCTTTATGTGGTGCTTGCCCAGATACCTGTGCCTTTGATGCACGAGTGCATCACATTTCCCCAGTATGTGGTCAGGTGTCTCTTCGTGAGTGTTGCAGAATCTGCAAGTCGCGTTGCTCACCAAGCCAAGGATGTTGAGGTGTCTTCTCAACCTACAGTGGCCTGTGAGAAGCCCCGTGATTTTCCTGAGGTTGTTCCTACTTAAGCTAATGCAGGTTAGAAAACGCTCTCCGTTGTAGTCCCCGAGTAGGAGTTTTGCCTGTCTTAGCTTAGGGAGTTCTTTCCAGATCTTTGATCTTTTTGTCTCCTCTTCTGTTTTGATTTTGTTTTTGATCACGTTTTCTCCTATTCCGCAGTAGGGCTCTGGCCCTGTAAGGGGTGTCGATGCACCTATTTTTGCTAAGGAGTCTGCCACTTCTTTGCCCTGGACACCAACGTGGCCTGGTACCCAATGAAGCGTGACAGTGTTATTCTTGCCCAGTTTATTAAGCTTAATCACGCATTCCCAAACAAGTTTGGAGCTGATGGTGTAGGAGCTTAGTGCTTTTAGTGCAGCCTGACTGTCTGACATGATGGCAATGTTTTGGTTTTTATATTTTCTATCGAGGTTTCTTCCAGCACATATGCCTATGGCATTTACTTCTGCCTGGAATATGCTAGTGGACTGTCCCATCAGTAATGAGAGTTTAGTTCTAGGCCCAAAAACTCCAGCACCAGTCCCTTCAGCCGTCCTCGATCCATCAGTGTACCATTTGATGGTATTTTCTTTAAGACTATAGTTTGTTGTTTCGCCTATCCAGTCTTTTTTGCAACTTAACTCCGTTTTGAAATGTTTTTCGAAGTTATATCTTTTGATCATACCATCTCTTGGGATGTCAATGAGGTTTGTTACTGAGGACCGGATTATCGAATCTTTTTCCCTGTTTCCAATAATTTTACCCGTCCCAGTACCCTCCTTGGCAAATCTCATTATGGCTGCCTTAGCAGCATTTTCAATGACCACGTGTAGTGGCGTCAGATGAAGTATGGTTTCCATCGCTGCTGTAGGGCATTCGTGAAGGATGCGGCGTATGGTTTGGGTACAGCATGACTTACCTGTCTCTTCTTCTATCAGTTTTGGTGCGCTTATTTTCGCATTTTTCTTTACTTTGCGAATTATTAGTCGCTTCTCATGTTCAGAGAACGTTCGCGGGCGGTTACTGCGAGCCGTGTTCGTAACTGTTCCACATTGTTTCTGCTATTCCAATATTTTTTGGACGATTGCTGGGTTCCTATCAACAAGTACAGCTACTTTCCGAATCCACTTTCCTTCACTTGAGTACTTAACTATTATTTTTTGTAAGTCCAAGGAGCAGAGGCGTATTTAAGGATTTGGCGCCCCAGGCTGATAAATTTTGCCGCCCTTTAGAACAATGAAAATAAAGTAATAAAAAATAATAATAAAAAAAACACAAAATGCATAATATTTGATGTTTTCATTCTTTTTCTGTGTGTATATTCATTACAAAATTAATTAACAATAGATTCGTTATCTAAATTTGTTGTCAGTTCAGCTTCTATATTTAATAAAGCTAAACTATTAGGGCGCTAATGCGAGACCTTAAATAGGTTTTTATTTTTGAATACGGAAAACGATCTTTCTGCAGTACAATTCGTCACTGCAGTAGATCTTTGTCAATCAGGATCGATTTTATTTTCTCGGTCCGGTCATCGAAAAGTATTGATGATCGAAAACACAAATTTTCATTTTAGTCGATCCCAATCTCAATCATTTAGGTGATTCTCGTTTCTCGATTTTCTATTTCAATCTCAATCAATCAATTAATTTAGTGATCACTTTACTTTTACGCGATACGGAACCAGGATCTGGTATGTTTACTGTGGGAACTAGTAATGTGACTTATCGAATAAAAACTTTCGACTTACATGCGATACTATCTAAAAGTTAATTTTTTCGATAGTACCAAGTCATTCAGTAACTAGCTATTAGTCCTAAAATTGATCTTTTCAGGAGAAACAAATGAAATCTCTTTATCTTGAATTTCTTGAAGGTTTTTAATCAATGGACATAGTAGCCATCATTCGATGTCATTTGGCAATTTATGGCTTACAATATAGAGTATTTTGTGAAAGCCTCAACTCAATCTTATCATCAAAATCGAAATGAAAATCGAATCGGAACAGTATTGAATCATTTGAGTGAAATGAAAATGATCGAATGATCGATCGATTCAAATGATTGTTGGACGATTCGATCATTTGAAATGAATAATTTACACAGCTCTACACTGCAGTGTACAAGTATATTCTTAAAGCAACCTCAGCATATAAAAATGCTTCCTTCAATTCTTTTTCTCTTATACGAAGGAAAAGGTTTTGCTTCATAGGATGAATTTTTTCTCTTCAGCGCACTCATTAATTGGTCGCAAAAAGGAACGAATGTATTTATTTTGAAATTTTGGCGACCACAAAAAAAAACCTTCCCTTCGCGACACTCATCATCTCGTTTTTTCCTCTTGACGATTCTTTTTTGGTTCATTTTGTAATTTTCAGAGGTTTTGCTTTTTCCCATCTCTTCAAAAACATCAAAGCATTCTCGTTTTTCTCTCACAAACGATACTCGTATGAGTGCCTCGTAGAGTGTGGACACAGTCAACATTTGTATCAAGACCTTGAATTTTTTTTGATACAATATTGAATTGCTTAACCCCAAAATTGAGACAATATTTCTGTCTCAAGGGACTTCAATTGGGACAAGTGAGCACGGTAGTAAAAAGATAAAATAGGTATTCGACGATTTTAACTTTAGTAAAATTTTAGAGATAGCTAGATGATAAATTTGATTAAAATTAGCAAAATCATTTTTTAATCTAAATCTAAAATAGTTTTAACATCGTACTAATTGAGGTTACGCTTTCATACGAAACGGCTGTGTTTTATTTTTCTCATAATGAATTCTAAATGTTTAAATTGCTTAAAAGTTATTTCTGATTCATTTTTTATACAGTGTGAATTATGTGGACTTAACTCGCATTTAGACTGTTGCAATATCAACAAAAAAGACAATAATAAAGTCTTATAAAAATTTATTTTATAAATGTGAAAAGTGCACACATATTCCCCTGCAAAACTGTTTAAAAAAAATGAGAGAACTCTCAACGTACTTCAAAGAAAGCTCTTCTAATACTTTAACTTCTCAGAGCACAAATGCAAAACCATCAAGCGTTAATACATCAAAATTAAATGCAAGTCGTAATATTCGTGGTTCGACTCGTGCACAAAGAATCACCACTAATGATGATAAAAAACGGCTTTCTACCTCTGTTGATAGGAGAGTTGCACTTGCGGGGTCATCTACTCCTCAAGATCGCGTCTCGTTGAAACAACGAAGAGATTCTTTAACTGAATCTCTCCCGGTTTATCTTGCCGCTCAGACAAAATCATCTTCTCCTACCAATATGAATTATATAACTGCCGTCTCTGCCGATGCTTCTAATAATACAGACGTTGTGTCTCTTTTTCCCTCATTGGAGAGGTGTGATGTTGCTGCTGCTGTAATTTTGAATGTTGACAATTCCGTTGATGCTGTTGCTGATGTTGCTGTTGCTGATGCTGCTGTTGCTGATGCTTCTGTTGCTGGTGCTGTTGACAATTCAGATGCGACTGGTGCTGATGTTGTTGGTCAAAATGTTGTCGTTGCTAATGTTGCTGCGGAACTTCCCTGGTCTGGTGTTCGCAACAAAAAACATAAACAGCTGTTTGGCATTGATGCTGGTGCTGATTCTTTTGCTGCTCTTCCATCTGTACCAAGGCTACGATTTTTACATATATCTCGTATAAGTAAAGCAGTAACCGAAGAGAATGTTATAAATTACATTGCGGTAGACTCAATTTGCCAAAAACGAGTTTGGTTTGCCACAAGCTGATAAAAAAAGATACAGATATTTCATCTCTTCATTTTATAAATTTCAAAGTTGGTATCCCAACTGCATCATTTAATGCTGCTCTTGAAACATCCATCTGGCCAATTGGTGTTCAAATCAAACAATTCATAAGCCGTCCAAAAAACGAGTTGCACCCAAACCAACAGAGTATTTCAACGTAAGCAATACTTTTGATGGAGCTTTTTTAAATGGACATGGACATTTCTCTATGTTTTATCATAATGCTGGAGGTATGAGGACAAAATCAAATGAATTTTTTATTGCTGCGGCCGATTGTTCATATGACATTATCGCTCTCACCGAAACATGGTTGAATGATAATTTCCTATCAACTGAATACTTTACACCTGATTTTAATGTTTTCCGGAAAGACCGATCTTGTGAGCTGACTGGTTTAAGTAGAGGAGGAGGTATTTTATTTGCTATTCGCACTTTTTATTCAAGTAAAGAAGTTAATTTATGTAATACATTTTTATTGAGCAAATTTGTGTGTTTGTAGATTTACCTATTTTCACAGATTCAAGAACTATTCATATATATTTTTTTGTCTCTTATATTCCGCCTTCATCTGAATATTCTATATATAATGCTCATATCAAAAATATAGAAAATATTGCGAAAAATGTTTGTTAATGCCATACAATTTATAAATTATAAGTATTAAATACATTTGAATTTTTGCTTGAATTCCTATTTCAAAATAAATAAAAAATTAAAATAGTAGTAAATAAAAGTTAAAAGTTAACACCTAAGAATAAACGCTGAATAAGCTCTCAATTTATATTTAACGAAACATACGTATGTTCTTGAGTTATAATTAAAAATCATAATGATTACTAGTCGTTGAAATCTCGAAGAAAGTAGTTGCAGCAAGTGATTTAAAATAATAAAATACGTATAAACGAAATTAAAAACAGTCTTTTCACTGTATTTTTATTCAATTTAAATCTTGTGAAAACTATCACAAGAAACATTGGTGCCGAAACCCGGGAATTTTAGATTCCCACCATAAAATTCACCTCGAAGCAACCTAAGAAAACATTGCAATAATATTGATTTGGATGAACATCAGAACGAACGAGAATTTGCCCTACAAAGTTCTCATAAACAAAAAAGCCTGGTGATATTCATATACTGATTTATTAACTCATAGTTTCAGTGCATTTCATACAAAGAGAAAATATCTGAGTCATCAAAATTATATATAATATCAGCCTTATTTATTAGAATTCTCTGAACGCGTGAATAGTTATGCAATGCATAAGGACTTATTCATTCACTATGCAAATTCATATTTATAAAACATTTGCCTACCCTGCATAGTTATAATGAGCTTGTGTCAAATAAAGTACCAAAAAGTAAGAATCTATTACAGTTAGCCTTCATAACACTCAGCTGTTTGTCAAAAAAAAAAAAACATCCTGTCTATCGAATTAAACAAAAATGGAACTACCAAAAGCTAATTGAATTCGAACAATTAACTTTGATTCATCAAATAAGGTAGGTACATATGTACATAATTATCTCTAGCACATACTGGAAATCAAATTATAATTCGTTTTATCCTAGCTGGAATACTCCTCAGACAAGTTCTTGAGGATAAAATTCAATAATGCAAAATAAAAATTACAACACTAACACCGGATGAAGAAGGATGCGTGGAGAAAGATCACCAACAAGTATATTTATCTATTTATTTCTAAACAATTTTCAATTCAATTTGTTTTTAATATATTAGTATAACATTTTTGTTTCAATAAATAAAAATAACACAAAGTTTTAGTTTCAATATCAAGTCAAAGGCATTTTATTTTGTTGATAATCTTTATAATTCAATGTGATGTCAAAGTGAATGTGACAGTTCAAACTAAAATGTCCTTATGTAGGCACTATTCAACCTCCAAACGCGTTTAGCTTATAATGCCTCTATTCAACGTCACATAAGTTTTATAAATAACGATTTTGCGTTTAGAGGCATTATAAGGGTTGCATAGTCTTATGTACTCACTATAATGAGTTTATAAATATGGCTGTATATGTATATACCTGAAAGCTTTTTGTCATCGTTTTCGTTGATGACTTACAAATCATAAAAAGGTCATCGCATATGAAAAAAGCTCATACGGATTTACACAAATCAGTCACTCAACAACAATCCATCTATTTGAGTCAAGCCAAGCAGAGGAAGCTTTGATCGAGAGCTTGTCGATTGCAGTGTGGAATCTATTAATCCGTATTGTACATCAGTTGAACTCAAGGGAAGTTGAGTAAGGTTTGCTGGAGTGTTGCAGAGTGGAAAGTATCGAGGATCGAGGATCGAATTATAAAACACGTAAGCTTTGTTTATAAATTATTGTGTTGCTGAATTATAATTTGTTACCTATTGATGCATTGTTGCTGACTAAGGTTGTTGGGAAACAAATTTATAAGAACTGGTTGCTAGGAAAGATTACTGTGGTAAATAACAATTAAAAATCGAAACATAGTTGCTATACGCTTTTAGCAGTCAACACTTGTTGATAGGAAAGGTAAACAAACAGATGAAATAATTGTTGCCGTTCAATTATCTTGCTGAAAAAACATTTTTGAGATATTTATTAATTTGAGTAGGCTTTATTGGATATTCAACGAATTTGTTGATAAGAGAACGATTTATGTTGGGAAAAGGCTGCATCTAAGTTGGATAGTTTATTGTTGGATTGCTTGATTCATATAATTTGCTGTTGTTGGAGTTGCTGTTGTTGGAGTTGCTGTTCCAGTTGCTGTTACTGTTGCTGGTGAAGTTGAGGAAAAATTTGTTGCTGATAAATTTGCGAGTACACATCAATTTGTTGAGGGGATCAGAATATTTTTGTTGTTTTTGATTTCCTGTAGAGGTGTGCAGATTTATTGTTCGTTGGAATTTCTTCAATTAATTAGAGTTTTTGTAACTTTAAACACTTACAATGTATGAGGAACCAAAAAGCAAAGATGAACAATCGCAAAGTGCTAATAGTTTAGCAAAAACATTGTCCGACTTGAAAGGGTTGCGATCATCGGCCAAAGGCAATTTAAGTTGAACGAAAAATATTATTATGCAGAAGGGATGTACGTTATCCGAACCAGAGCTAGAATGTCGATTAGGAATTTTAGAATCGTACTTCAAACAGATTTTAAATGTTCAAACATCGATTGAGAGATTTAATAATCCGGATGAAGAGACGGCCAATGAGGTTTTTCGTGAAGAGGTAGAAGAAATATATATTTGCGCCAAATCGAAGATTATGACTCTTTTGTCTGATTTGAGAGGCAATACTACTGCTGCTGAGCATTTAAATGCAACTTATTTTCCGGAGCAGCCTCGTTCGCGATCGAAATTAGAACCTATAAGGCTACCTACATTTTCTGGTAAATTTTCAGACTACCCAAATTTTATCGGATTATTTACAAATTTAGTTCATAAAGATGAAACCCTCGATAGTCTGCAAAAGCTTAATTATTTATTAAGATGTCTTTCTGGATCAGCGTTGAATGCTGTCAGAGATTTTAATGTCATAAGCTCAAACTATCAGAAAGCCCTTGATAGATTGAAATTACGCTTTGATAATAAAACTCTTATATTTCAAGAGCATATAAATAGTTTGCTTGAGTTTCCTAAAATCGCTAAGATATCTGCTTCTTCTTTACGACATTTAGAAGATAGCTTTAATACGCATTTGACTGCAATGCTTTCTATAGGAAATCACAAAGATATCGCTAATTCTATTATGATTTCGTTAGCTATGGATAGAGTTGATGAAGAAACTCAATCTAAACGGCAGGATGCAATGGACTATAATAAGCTCCCTACGTGGGAGGAATTTGGCCAGGTTTTAGACCGTCGTTGCAAAAACTTAGAGGCTAAAGAGTCTAGAGTACAAAAACCAATTGTTCCCACAAAAAGTCATGCCAAATCCGATCAGTCAATTTTACAAACTAGTGGAAAGAAACAATTTAGGAAATTTAAAGGCACAACTTTAGCAGCGGAGCGCATACAATGTGAATATTGTCAATCTCTAGAACACTTAGTTGATTCCTGTTCAAATTTTCTAAGCTTACCAGTGGGAAGGAGGTTCTTGGAAGTAAAAAAAAGAACCCTTTGCATAAATTGTTTGGAAAAGGGGCATTCTGTTCGACATTGTTCAAAGCCAAAGTGCAGCATTTGTTCTTCACCTCACCATAAGCTGCTTCACAGATTTGAAGTCAATGCTGCAGGTCAGGGCACATCCAATGCAGCTACATTAGTAGGAAGGTCAGCTAATCAAACTATACTGGCCACAGCTGTTGTGTTAGTCAAAGATAGTTCTGGTAGATATCAACCTGCACGCGCTTTGCTAGACTCGGCTTCACAACTGAACTTCATAACCGAAGGTATGGTTCAAAGACTGAGACTGTCAAAATCAAGGTCGGATTTGCAAATAAGTGGCATAGGAAATGGAATCACTAATGTTCGACATACTACAAAGGCCACTTGCAAATCAATAATTTCAGAGTTTCAAACTGAATTGGATTTACTTGTAATGAAAAATATAACTCATCTTCAGCCAAGCAAATCATTTAAGGTAGATAATTGGAAAATACCTAAAAATATAGTATTGGCCGATCCTTATTTCAATGAAGCAGCGAAAATAGATATGTTGATAGGTGCAGACCATTTCTTTGAGCTGTTATCAATTGGACAGATCAAATTAGAAGAGAAACTTACGCTTCAAAAGACCCTTTTTGGATGGGTTGTTTCAGGCTCACATGAGCTATCAGATATTTCAACAGACACAGTGTGTTTGTTAGGAAGTGAAGAACAATCAAGGGATGATTGTCTTCAAAAATTGGTTGAAAGGTTTTGGGAAATAGAAAACTATTCCAAAACCTCTGAGTTGCTTAAACCTGAGGTGCAAAAATGTGAAGAACACTTCATATATACAACTGGAAAGAGTGCGGAAGGTAGATTTGTTGTGAGTTTTCCCTTCAAAGAGGAACCAATGGCACTAGGAGAATCATTTGAAATAGCAAAAAACAGATTTATGTCATTAGAAAGGAGACCAGTATGTGGAATTTTTGAAGGAGTATGAGAATCTTGGACATATGTCAGAAGTTAAATTTGATAAAAC
The DNA here is from genome assembly GCA_911387755.1 of Chrysotoxum bicinctum. Classification (NCBI taxonomy): domain Eukaryota; kingdom Metazoa; phylum Arthropoda; class Insecta; order Diptera; family Syrphidae; genus Chrysotoxum; species Chrysotoxum bicinctum. The sequence continues at coordinate 120,413,904 of OU426987.1, forward strand.
CAAAAATATGAAATACTTTTGCCCCCACCAGTATGTACTTCGACCAGATTCTTCAACTACAAAACTTAGAGTTGTTTTCGATTGTAGTGCTAAAACTTCATCAGGCAAATCTCTTAACGATATTTTGATGAAAGGTCCAATAATGCAAGATGACCTTTATTCCATTATCCTACGTTTTCGTTGCTACAAGTTTGCATTGACAGCCGATATTTCGAAAATGTATCGTCAGATACTCATGAACGAGAATGATCGAAAATATCAATGCATTCTCTGGAGGGAAAAGAGTTCAGATGACTTGAAGGTGTACCAACTAAATACCGTTACTTATGGAACCACTTCGCTCCGTATCTGGCCACTCGCTGTCTCAGAACTTTGTCAGAAGAAGGGGCTTCAAAATTTCCATTAGGTTCTAAGATTTTGAACGAAGATTTTTATATGGATGATTTAATCAGTGGAGGAGATTCGCCAGAGCAGATTTTTGGAATATACGAAGAAGTTAGAACTCTTTTGCATAGTGCAGGGTTTGAACTTCGGAAATGGTGGACAAATGAAAAAACGTTGTTGGAAGTAGTCCCAGAAATAGACCGAGAGAAGCATCTAAGAATAAATGATGCTTAAGACTTTAGGCATTAAATGGAATCCATCATCAGACGAATTGCAGTATGTTGTACCGGAATTTAAGTCTAAGCCGAAAGTAACTAAGCGAATCATTCTTTCCGAACTGTCTACTTTATTCGACCCATTAGGTCTAATTAACCCAGTAGTTGTTAAGGGTAAAATTTTGTTGCAAGGCCTTTGGGTAAAAAAGACTAATTGGGATGAATCAGTTCAAAATAGAACATTTACTGAATGGGAACAATTTCGAAAGGGCCTAAAGGATTTAGAGTTCATCAAAATTCCGAGATATGTTTTAGCTCTGAGACCAAAAAACGTTGAACTTCACGGATTTTCAGATGCATCTTTGCGTACTTATGGCTGTTGTGTCTATTTACGTGTAATTGACGAAGAAGATATTATATCTTGTAACTTGATAACAGCAAAATCAAGAATAGCTCCAATCAAAACACAAAGCTTACCAAGGTTGGAATTGTGTGCAGCTGAAATGTTGGCTTCAATCATTTCAAAAATTCTGCCAAATTTTTCGCACTTGGTTGAAAATATCTACCTCTGGACCGATTCAGAAATTGTTTTGTGCTGGCTGTCAGCCCATCCTTCTAATTGGGAAGTATTTATAGCCAATAGAGTATCAAAGATACAAACGAGTTTGCCACAGGGTGCTTGGAAGTACGTGAGTACAACACACAATCCGGCAGATATTATATCTAGAGGCGCATTTGCAAGTGAGTTGACGGAAAGTATATGGTTTTCAGGTCCGAAATTTCTTAATTTGCCAGAAAATACATGGCCTGAACAAAAAGATTTTTCTTTGATAAAAAAAGATACTCCTGGAATGCGAAAATGTAATGTCGTTCTTATGTCAAAAATCATAGACGACAATTTTGATAAACACTACTTACGTTTTAAATGCATTAATAAAACATGTAGAATATTTTCATTCATACTTCGTTGGATAGATGTGGTGCGTAAGAAGATAAAAGGAGCTGAATATTTTGAAGCAGATGAACTTCGTTATAGCACATCTCTCAATGCTGAAGAGATAGATAAAGCATTGCTGAGAATTGTATGGAATATTCAACAAAGAAATTTCCAGGAGGAAATTTGTAAACTGCAAAAAGGAGAAATGATTAGCCCTACGAGTCCCGTCAAAAATCTCAATCCCTCCCTTGATGGTGACTCATTCAAACTCCTCCGAGTGGGTGGGAGGCTGCTGAATGCGGACATTCCCTATTCTGTTAAATGTCCCATCCTTCTTCCTAGATCTAATCCCTTTGTCAAAAACTTAATAAAATCTTTACATGTTAAAAATTATCATGCAGGTCCTCAAGCCTTAGTTGACATTGTACGTCAGAGGTTCTGGGTGATAGATGCCCGCAGGCTTGCAAAGAATGTCGTTGATAGCTGTTGGGACTGTTTCAAATTTAAACCAAGGATGTTGGGACAAATAATGGGTAATTTACCAAATGACAGAGTGCAATACGCAAGGCCATTTCTAAAAGCTGGTGTCGATTTTTGCGGCCCGTTCCTGACGACTTATAAGTTGAGAGGGCAGAGAACTACAAAATCCTATGTAGCAGTCTTCGTTTGTTTTGTGGTGAAAGCTGTGCACTTGGAGGTGGTCTCGGACTTATCAGCTGAAAGGTTCATTGATGCACTCAAACGATTTGTAGCCAGGCGAGGTTTGTGTCAAGATCTTTATTGTGATAACGGGACGAATTTCGTTGGAGCCCGTAATCAGTAAGATGATTTTAGACAGAGTTTCCTGGACCAGAAGATGGAGAAAAGGATAAGTGACTGGTGTGCTACAGAGCGAATTCAATTCCATCATATACCGCCCAGAACTCCCCACTTTGGTGGCTTTTGGGAGGCTGCAGTAAAGTCAGCCAAAAAACATCTTGTACGTACCATCGGCGAAGCCTTTCTAACGTATGAAGAGCTATCTATGGTTGTAGCAGATATAGAAGCCATATTGAACTCTCGGCCAATGTATACGATGTCCAGTGACCCGAGTGATGAAGAAGTCCTTACACCAGGGCATTTTTTAATTGGTTCCCCAATGAATGCCGTGGTCGAACCAATGCTCACTGACAAATTTGGTCGAATCGTCAGATGGTAAAGTTCGAGTCGTTGATGTCAAGACAAAAAAGGGAGTTGTTCGCAGATCGATTCATCGGATAGCACCATTGCCAAAAGATGATTGAAGATATCCTTAAGATACTTCAAGGCGGGCAGAATGTTAATGCCATACAATTTATAAATTATAAGTATTAAATACATTTGAATTTTTGCTTGAATTCCTATTTCAAAATAAATAAAAAATTAAAATAGTAGTAAATAAAAGTTAAAAGTTAACACCTAAGAATAAACGCTGAATAAGCTCTCAATTTATATTTAATGAAACATACGTATGTTCTTGAGTTATAATTAAAAATCATAATGATTACTAGTCGTTGAAATCTCGAAGAAAGTAGTTGCAGCAAGTGATTTAAAATAATAAAATACGTATAAACGAAATTAAAAACAGTCTTTTCACTGTATTTTTATTCAATTTAAATCTTGTGAAAACTATCACAAGAAACATTGGTGCCGAAACCCGGGAATTTTAGATTCCCACCATAAAATTCACCTCGAAGCAACCTAAGAAAACATTGCAATAATATTGATTTGGATGAACATCAGAACGAACGAGAATTTGCCCTACAAAGTTCTCATAAACAAAAAAGCCTGGTGATATTCATATACTGATTTATTAACTCATAGTTTCAGTGCATTTCATACAAAGAGAAAATATCTGAGTCATCAAAATTATATATAATATCAGCCTTATTTATTAGAATTCTCTGAACGCGTGAATAGTTATGCAATGCATAAGGACTTATTCATTCACTATGCAAATTCATATTTATAAAACATTTGCCTACCCTGCATAGTTATAATGAGCTTGTGTCAAATAAAGTACCAAAAAGTAAGAATCTATTACAGTTAGCCTTCATAACACTCAGCTGTTTGTCAAAAAAAAAAAAACATCCTGTCTATCGAATTAAACAAAAATGGAACTACCAAAAGCTAATTGAATTTGAACAATTAACTTTGATTCATCAAATAAGGTAGGTACATATGTACATAATTATCTCTAGCACATACTGGAAATCAAATTATAATTCGTTTTATCCTAGCTGGAATACTCCTCAGACAAGTTCTTGAGGATAAAATTCAATAATGCAAAATAAAAATTACAACACTAACACCGGATGAAGAAGGATGCGTGGAGAAAGATCACCAACAAGTATATTTATCTATTTATTTCTAAACAATTTTCAATTCAATTTGTTTTTAATATATTAGTATAACATTTTTGTTTCAATAAATAAAAATAACACAAAGTTTTAGTTTCAATATCAAGTCAAAGGCATTTTATTTTGTTGATAATCTTTATAATTCAATGTGATGTCAAAGTGAATGTGACAGTTCAAACTAAAATGTCCTTATGTAGGCACTATTCAACCTCCAAACGCGTTTAGCTTATAATGCCTCTATTCAACGTCACATAAGTTTTATAAATAACGATTTTGCGTTTAGAGGCATTATAAGGGTTGCATAGTCTTATGTACTCACTATAATGAGTTTATAAATATGGCTGTATATGTATATACCTGAAAGCTTTTTGTCATCGTTTTCGTTGATGACTTACAAATCATAAAAAGGTCATCGCATATGAAAAAAGCTCATACGGATTTACACAAATCAGTCACTCAACAACAATCCATCTATTTGAGTCAAGCCAAGCAGAGGAAGCTTTGATCGAGAGCTTGTCGATTGCAGTGTGGAATCTATTAATCCGTATTGTACATCAGTTGAACTCAAGGGAAGTTGAGTAAGGTTTGCTGGAGTGTTGCAGAGTGGAAAGTATCGAGGATCGAGGATCGAATTATAAAACACGTAAGCTTTGTTTATAAATTATTGTGTTGCTGAATTATAATTTGTTACCTATTGATGCATTGTTGCTGACTAAGGTTGTTGGGAAACAAATTTATAAGAACTGGTTGCTAGGAAAGATTACTGTGGTAAATAACAATTAAAAATCGAAACATAGTTGCTATACGCTTTTAGCAGTCAACACTTGTTGATAGGAAAGGTAAACAAACAGATGAAATAATTGTTGCCGTTCAATTATCTTGCTGAAAAAACATTTTTGAGATATTTATTAATTTGAGTAGGCTTTATTGGATATTCAACGAATTTGTTGATAAGAGAACGATTTATGTTGGGAAAAGGCTGCATCTAAGTTGGATAGTTTATTGTTGGATTGCTTGATTCATATAATTTGCTGTTGTTGGAGTTGCTGTTGTTGGAGTTGCTGTTCCAGTTGCTGTTACTGTTGCTGGTGAAGTTGAGGAAAAATTTGTTGCTGATAAATTTGCGAGTACACATCAATTTGTTGAGGGGATCAGAATATTTTTGTTGTTTTTGATTTCCTGTAGAGGTGTGCAGATTTATTGTTCGTTGGAATTTCTTCAATTAATTAGAGTTTTTGTAACTTTAAACACTTACAATGTATGAGGAACCAAAAAGCAAAGATGAACAATCGCAAAGTGCTAATAGTTTAGCAAAAACATTGTCCGACTTGAAAGGGTTGCGATCATCGGCCAAAGGCAATTTAAGTTGAACGAAAAATATTATTATGCAGAAGGGATGTACGTTATCCGAACCAGAGCTAGAATGTCGATTAGGAATTTTAGAATCGTACTTCAAACAGATTTTAAATGTTCAAACATCGATTGAGAGATTTAATAATCCGGATGAAGAGACGGCCAATGAGGTTTTTCGTGAAGAGGTAGAAGAAATATATATTTGCGCCAAATCGAAGATTATGACTCTTTTGTCTGATTTGAGAGGCAATACTACTGCTGCTGAGCATTTAAATGCAACTTATTTTCCGGAGCAGCCTCGTTCGCGATCGAAATTAGAACCTATAAGGCTACCTACATTTTCTGGTAAATTTTCAGACTACCCAAATTTTATCGGATTATTTACAAATTTAGTTCATAAAGATGAAACCCTCGATAGTCTGCAAAAGCTTAATTATTTATTAAGATGTCTTTCTGGATCAGCGTTGAATGCTGTCAGAGATTTTAATGTCATAAGCTCAAACTATCAGAAAGCCCTTGATAGATTGAAATTACGCTTTGATAATAAAACTCTTATATTTCAAGAGCATATAAATAGTTTGCTTGAGTTTCCTAAAATCGCTAAGATATCTGCTTCTTCTTTACGACATTTAGAAGATAGCTTTAATACGCATTTGACTGCAATGCTTTCTATAGGAAATCACAAAGATATCGCTAATTCTATTATGATTTCGTTAGCTATGGATAGAGTTGATGAAGAAACTCAATCTAAACGGCAGGATGCAATGGACTATAATAAGCTCCCTACGTGGGAGGAATTTGGCCAGGTTTTAGACCGTCGTTGCAAAAACTTAGAGGCTAAAGAGTCTAGAGTACAAAAACCAATTGTTCCCACAAAAAGTCATGCCAAATCCGATCAGTCAATTTTACAAACTAGTGGAAAGAAACAATTTAGGAAATTTAAAGGCACAACTTTAGCAGCGGAGCGCATACAATGTGAATATTGTCAATCTCTAGAACACTTAGTTGATTCCTGTTCAAATTTTCTAAGCTTACCAGTGGGAAGGAGGTTCTTGGAAGTAAAAAAAAGAACCCTTTGCATAAATTGTTTGGAAAAGGGGCATTCTGTTCGACATTGTTCAAAGCCAAAGTGCAGCATTTGTTCTTCACCTCACCATAAGCTGCTTCACAGATTTGAAGTCAATGCTGCAGGTCAGGGCACATCCAATGCAGCTACATTAGTAGGAAGGTCAGCTAATCAAACTATACTGGCCACAGCTGTTGTGTTAGTCAAAGATAGTTCTGGTAGATATCAACCTGCACGCGCTTTGCTAGACTCGGCTTCACAACTGAACTTCATAACCGAAGGTATGGTTCAAAGACTGAGACTGTCAAAATCAAGGTCGGATTTGCAAATAAGTGGCATAGGAAATGGAATCACTAATGTTCGACATACTACAAAGGCCACTTGCAAATCAATAATTTCAGAGTTTCAAACTGAATTGGATTTACTTGTAATGAAAAATATAACTCATCTTCAGCCAAGCAAATCATTTAAGGTAGATAATTGGAAAATACCTAAAAATATAGTATTGGCCGATCCTTATTTCAATGAAGCAGCGAAAATAGATATGTTGATAGGTGCAGACCATTTCTTTGAGCTGTTATCAATTGGACAGATCAAATTAGAAGAGAAACTTACGCTTCAAAAGACCCTTTTTGGATGGGTTGTTTCAGGCTCACATGAGCTATCAGATATTTCAACAGACACAGTGTGTTTGTTAGGAAGTGAAGAACAATCAAGGGATGATTGTCTTCAAAAATTGGTTGAAAGGTTTTGGGAAATAGAAAACTATTCCAAAACCTCTGAGTTGCTTAAACCTGAGGTGCAAAAATGTGAAGAACACTTCATATATACAACTGGAAAGAGTGCGGAAGGTAGATTTGTTGTGAGTTTTCCCTTCAAAGAGGAACCAATGGCACTAGGAGAATCATTTGAAATAGCAAAAAACAGATTTATGTCATTAGAAAGGAGACCAGTATGTGGAATTTTTGAAGGAGTATGAGAATCTTGGACATATGTCAGAAGTTAAATTTGATAAAACCAAAAATATGAAATACTTTTGCCCCCACCAGTATGTACTTCGACCAGATTCTTCAACTACAAAACTTAGAGTTGTTTTCGATTGTAGTGCTAAAACTTCATCAGGCAAATCTCTTAACGATATTTTGATGAAAGGTCCAATAATGCAAGATGACCTTTATTCCATTATCCTACGTTTTCGTTGCTACAAGTTTGCATTGACAGCCGATATTTCGAAAATGTATCGTCAGATACTCATGAACGAGAATGATCGAAAATATCAATGCATTCTCTGGAGGGAAAAGAGTTCAGATGACTTGAAGGTGTACCAACTAAATACCGTTACTTATGGAACCACTTCGCTCCGTATCTGGCCACTCGCTGTCTCAGAACTTTGTCAGAAGAAGGGGCTTCAAAATTTCCATTAGGTTCTAAGATTTTGAACGAAGATTTTTATATGGATGATTTAATCAGTGGAGGAGATTCGCCAGAGCAGATTTTTGGAATATACGAAGAAGTTAGAACTCTTTTGCATAGTGCAGGGTTTGAACTTCGGAAATGGTGGACAAATGAAAAAACGTTGTTGGAAGTAGTCCCAGAAATAGACCGAGAGAAGCATCTAAGAATAAATGATGCTTAAGACTTTAGGCATTAAATGGAATCCATCATCAGACGAATTGCAGTATATTGTACCGGAATTTAAGTCTAAGCCGAAAGTAACTAAGCGAATCATTCTTTCCGAACTGTCTACTTTATTCGACCCATTAGGTCTAATTAACCCAGTAGTTGTTAAGGGTAAAATTTTGTTGCAAGGCCTTTGGGTAAAAAAGACTAATTGGGATGAATCAGTTCAAAATAGAACATTTACTGAATGGGAACAATTTCGAAAGGGCCTAAAGGATTTAGAGTTCATCAAAATTCCGAGATATGTTTTAGCTCTGAGACCAAAAAACGTTAAACTTCACGGATTTTCAGATGCATCTTTGCGTACTTATGGCTGTTGTGTCTATTTACGTGTAATTGACGAAGAAGATATTATATCTTGTAACTTGATAACAGCAAAATCAAGAATAGCTCCAATCAAAACACAAAGCTTACCAAGGTTGGAATTGTGTGCAGCTGAAATGTTGGCTTCAATCATTTCAAAAATTCTGCCAAATTTTTCGCACTTGGTTGAAAATATCTACCTCTGGACCGATTCAGAAATTGTTTTGTGCTGGCTGTCAGCCCATCCTTCTAATTGGGAAGTATTTATAGCCAATAGAGTATCAAAGATACAAACGAGTTTGCCACAGGGTGCTTGGAAGTACGTGAGTACAACACACAATCCGGCAGATATTATATCTAGAGGCGCATTTGCAAGTGAGTTGACGGAAAGTATATGGTTTTCAGGTCCGAAATTTCTTAATTTGCCAGAAAATACATGGCCTGAACAAAAAGATTTTTCTTTGATAAAAAAAGATACTCCTGGAATGCGAAAATGTAATGTCGTTCTTATGTCAAAAATCATAGACGACAATTTTGATAAACACTACTTACGTTTTAAATGCATTAATAAAACATGTAGAATATTTTCATTCATACTTCGTTGGATAGATGTGGTGCGTAAGAAGATAAAAGGAGCTGAATATTTTGAAGCAGATGAACTTCGTTATAGCACATCTCTCAATGCTGAAGAGATAGATAAAGCATTGCTGAGAATTGTATGGAATATTCAACAAAGAAATTTCCAGGAGGAAATTTGTAAACTGCAAAAAGGAGAAATGATTAGCCCTACGAGTCCCGTCAAAAATCTCAATCCCTCCCTTGATGGTGACTCATTCAAACTCCTCCGAGTGGGTGGGAGGCTGCTGAATGCGGACATTCCCTATTCTGTTAAATGTCCCATCCTTCTTCCTAGATCTAATCCCTTTGTCAAAAACTTAATAAAATCTTTACATGTTAAAAATTATCATGCAGGTCCTCAAGCCTTAGTTGACATTGTACGTCAGAGGTTCTGGGTGATAGATGCCCGCAGGCTTGCAAAGAATGTCGTTGATAGCTGTTGGGACTGTTTCAAATTTAAACCAAGGATGTTGGGACAAATAATGGGTAATTTACCAAATGACAGAGTGCAATACGCAAGGCCATTTCTAAAAGCTGGTGTCGATTTTTGCGGCCCGTTCCTGACGACTTATAAGTTGAGAGGGCAGAGAACTACAAAATCCTATGTAGCAGTCTTCGTTTGTTTTGTGGTGAAAGCTGTGCACTTGGAGGTGGTCTCGGACTTATCAGCTGAAAGGTTCATTGATGCACTCAAACGATTTGTAGCCAGGCGAGGTTTGTGTCAAGATCTTTATTGTGATAACGGGACGAATTTCGTTGGAGCCCGTAATCAGTAAGATGATTTTAGACAGAGTTTCCTGGACCAGAAGATGGAGAAAAGGATAAGTGACTGGTGTGCTACAGAGCGAATTCAATTCCATCATATACCGCCCAGAACTCCCCACTTTGGTGGCTTTTGGGAGGCTGCAGTAAAGTCAGCCAAAAAACATCTTGTACGTACCATCGGCGAAGCCTTTCTAACGTATGAAGAGCTATCTATGGTTGTAGCAGATATAGAAGCCATATTGAACTCTCGGCCAATGTATACGATGTCCAGTGACCCGAGTGATGAAGAAGTCCTTACACCAGGGCATTTTTTAATTGGTTCCCCAATGAATGCCGTGGTCGAACCAATGCTCACTGACAAATTTGGTCGAATCGTCAGATGGTAAAGTTCGAGTCGTTGATGTCAAGACAAAAAAGGGAGTTGTTCGCAGATCGATTCATCGGATAGCACCATTGCCAAAAGATGATTGAAGATATCCTTAAGATACTTCAAGGCGGGCAGAATGTTAATGCCATACAATTTATAAATTATAAGTATTAAATACATTTGAATTTTTGCTTGAATTCCTATTTCAAAATAAATAAAAAATTAAAATAGTAGTAAATAAAAGTTAAAAGTTAACACCTAAGAATAAACGCTGAATAAGCTCTCAATTTATATTTAACGAAACATACGTATGTTCTTGAGTTATAATTAAAAATCATAATGATTACTAGTCGTTGAAATCTCGAAGAAAGTAGTTGCAGCAAGTGATTTAAAATAATAAAATACGTATAAACGAAATTAAAAACAGTCTTTTTACTGTATTTTTATTCAATTTAAATCTTGTGAAAACTATCACAAGAAACAATGTTGATGAAAATTCGTACTTTGTTATTCTTGGAGATTTTAATTTACCTGATGTTAAATGGTTTTAATTTTTCTGTTTTAATAGAATCACAATCTTGTAATGTAGAGCAGAAATATAATTTTAAAAATGCTAATTTTATATCTATATTAATAATTATTTAGAATCATCTGACTGGCAACATATTTTTAACTGTAATGATCTCGAGCTAGCTTTTACTATGTTTCGGAACATTTTAAATTCTGCTATTTTAAATTTCGTTCCTATTAATTATTCAAAAAATTCGAAAAGACCAGTTTGGTTTAACAAAAGTCTATCGATGTTGAAGAATGTTATGAATAAGCTTAATAAGAAAAGTAAGATTTCGGATGTTTTTTTTTTTTTTTTTTTTATTTTTACTTATAAGCAATATATTTGGTCTCTTGAGTCGAAGATTAAAAATAATTCTTAATGTTTTTGGTAATTTCTAAATACAAAACGTAAATCGCTAGGGATTCCAGCTAACATGTCCTATAATGGCGTCTCTTCTGATAATCTAAATGTAATCTGTAACCTTTTTGCTTCTTTTTTTCAATCGAATTTTATTAAGTTAAATCTTAATTATGATCAAGTAGTTAATAGTTATAATTCTAGTATTGAGGCTGGTTGTCTGCATTTATCTATCGACGATGTATTGGAAGCACTGTCATCTCTTGATAACAGTTTTTCTGTTGCACCGGATAATATACCACCGCTTCTTTTAAAGAACTGTAAATTACATCTTGCTGCCCCACTCTGTTATATATTCAATTTGTCTTTAAGACAAGGTTTATTTTTGGATACTTGGAAACATTCCTTGATAACCCCTCTGCATAAGTCTGGATCGAAATCTGCTGTTGAAAATTATAGACCAATTGCTAAACTCCAGCTGATACCTAAAGTATTTGAAGCAGTAGTGAAAAACAAAATTTATAATTTGATTAAAAATCATATTTCTGAAAACCAACATGGGTTTATGAGCGGAAGATCGACAACAACTAATTTATCTTTATTCACTAACTATTGTCTTCGTAGTTTAGAAAACCGTTATCAAGTTGACGTTATTTATACTGATTTTTCGAAAGCTTTCGACCGGGTACAACATAATGTTCTAGTAAAAAAAACTTGAATTATTTGGATTTCACTCCTCACTTCTTAAATGGATACATAGTTATTTAATTGGACGAAAACAATACGTCAAAATTGGTAATATGCAATCAAATGAAATCGAAAATTTTTCCGGTGTACCTCAGGGCAGCCATCTTGGACCGCTCCTTTTCATTCTTTTCATAATTGATTTGCCTAGTTACATTTCATATTCAAAGTATTTATTGTATGCCGATGACCTCAAGATTTTTAGTTGCATTAAATCTCCACTAGATACATGTAAAGTTCAAAATGATCTTAATAATATAGTTCAGTGGTGTAATCTAAATGGATTATATTTTAATAATAATAAATGTAGTGTTGTAACGTATGCAAGAATACTCAATACTATTTGTTTTAATTACAAAATTGATGGTCAATACCTAAATAGATTAATGAGTCAAAAAGACCTTGGAGTTATTTTTGATACTAAAATGAATTTTTCGCTTCATATTGACCAAGTTATCTCCAGAGCAAATTCGATGTTGGGTTTCATAATAAGAAATTCTAAGTGTTTTGAAGATCCTTACACCCTTAAGACTCTGTATTTATCCATTGTTAGACCTCTGCTAGAATATTGTTGCATTATTTTAAATCCTTATACTCAAACGAGCATTTTTCGTATTGAGAAAGTTCAGAAAAGGTTTACCAAGTTTGCTTTGCGGAAAACATTTAGAAATGCAAATCTTCCGTCTTATGAGATCAGATGTGCCTTTATTGATTTAAAACCCCTAGCACTCAGAAGGAAACTATATTCTGCTCTTTTTGCTTTTGATATCCTCAACTCAAATATTAACTGTTCGATGCTACTTTCAATGTACCATATTTATGCACCTTCTCGTTTTTTGCGACCTAGAGATGGAAGTTTCGTATATGTTCCTTATCATAGTACAAGTTATGCAAAACATAATCCAATTACTAGTTCATGTATTGCCTTAAATGATTTTAATCATGTCATTGATTTTAATAAAAGTAGGATAAATATTAAAAGAGATATATTGAATTCATTATAAATATTATTATTTTAATACTTTGTAAATATGTTATTTATTCCTTAGTTTAAATTATGTATACAGTCTTTATAAAGTTATGTAACTTGAATGACGAAATAAATAAATTAAAAATTAATTCGACTAAAATTTTGCGCCAATAGTTTTTAAAATAATATCTATCCTTTTATTTATCCATCATTTCATTATAAACCATTGTACAAAAAACAATCATTATATTGTTTCTTAAGTCGTTAAATACTATTGATGAAGGTAAGGATGTTTATATACATATACATAAGTATACGAGTCAGCCAAAACTAAAAAAAATTGAGGCATGATTTGCTAGGTATATAAAAAGAATAAAAATTTGTGTGTGACCTTATATCTAGAATCCGGCTTGATGGTTTTTTATATTTTTTTTTTTAAAGAAAAGGGAATCTTTGTATATGGCTTAGAAACAAAAAATTAAGATTCGTCCAGCCAAAGTTTTTCTAGCCCATTTTTTAAGAGCTACATAACAACAAGTGTTTTTTTTTATAATGTTTTCGTTTCATTGGAATTTGTTTCAAAGAATAGGTACATGTCTGTAAATATTTTTATTATGAATTTTCATTATAAAAAATCGTTTATAAAAAATAAGAATAGTAAATGGTGAAAAAAGAGAATGACATGTTAAGGTGAACTTTCTCACAGCCGGACACTATCGGCACTGAAAAAATTGTCATGCTTGAAAAACTCAAAAAATAGCATTTTTTTAAATCTTTGTATTTTTTGTTTTTCCTTCAAAAATATTGTAAATTAGACAATAGTTTGGGACGGCTTGCGTCCTTCTGCTTGAATGTTTTGAAAGTTCAATAGCTTCAAAAAAAATATTATAAATTGGCCAAGCGCAAGCCGCCCCGGGCAGCCTTGCCGCCCCGGGCTGTAGCCCTTTTAGCCCTAGGGTAAATACGCCCCTGCCAAGGAGAGCTCTTTTCCACGAGGTGCCATTTCTTATTTAAAAAAGGAATAATTTGAACTGAAATAGGCTAGTCTAGTAGTTTTGCCTTACCTTTTTAATAAAAAAACAAAAAATCGACTCAAAAGTTTTTATTGATGCAACATCACATAAGAAAAACTGTCTGTATAGATACTAACTTTTGTAACCTATTTTTTTTACCCGTGATTATAAATAATGAGATAGCAAAGAAGTGGATACAAATTGTACCGTTATTTTGCTTAACAGCAGTAATGTGTATGACAAGACACTTGTGCCATATGCCGAGCATAGATATGGATTTGATATTAACGGCATTTTTTCGTCTATTTACGTATTAGCTTGGTTGTATACTTACTTTTGTGACTGTGTGTAGATAAGTTACCTAATATATTAAGATAAAGTACCTATGTAGGTATACTAAAATTAAAAAAAGCCTAATCCTATCAAGAATCAAATTTTTAAATTATTTCTACTTAAATCTATTCAAATAGGTATGTGTGTCCATACAAACAAAAAGCAACGTTGTATTTTGGTTAAATATACCGAAATTGAACAACGTTGCTTTGTTGCGTATGAAATAGGTAAAACAAAACAAATATTCTTGACAAAAAAATATAACAACAAAACACACAGAAGATCCCTCAAAAGAAAAATGCTACAAAACAAATTTCAATTTCTCATTCTCGTCTTTCTCATTGCCACGTGGCTAAAAAAATTTTCTCGTTCTTTCTTCAATTACCACCCCACCCTAAATCAAAAGTCTGCACGAAATTTTTTCCTCCGGCAGCGCCATCGGTAGAGTGTATTCCATAACATTTTTTGCTGTTCCATGAGAGTACTATAGTTTTTATATACAAGGGAAAAATGCTACAAAACAAATTTCATTTTCTCATTCTCGTCTTTCTCATTGCCACGTGGCTAAAAAAACTTTCTCGTTCTTTCTTCAATTACCACCCCACCCTAAATCAAAAGTCTCCACAAAATTTTTTCCTCCGGCAGCGCCATCGGTAGAGTGTATTCCATAACATTTTTTGCTGTTCCATGAGAGTACTATAGTAAGGGTATTCATGTAACGAGATAATTTTCCGCTTTGTAGAAAAATATAACTTTCCGCAACATGTTTTCATGAACACCCCCTAAGAAATACTTGCGTAAATGTGGGAAATATTCTGTGAAATGTCAAATTAAAAGTCAGAATCCATATATCTTTAGTTTACGAGGTTTATTTCTGCACTTTCCGCAGCAAATTTGTGAGATAATTTTATGCGATTTGCAGAAACTTTTTCCCATACAAATTTTGACAGCTCGTTTCTGCGGAGATAAAATTATCTGGTTTACGAGGTTTACGAGGGTTTTCCGCGTTTACATGAATACCCCTAGTTTTTATATACGAGGGAAAAATGCTACAAAACAAATTTCATTTTCTCATTCTCGTCTTTCTCATTGCCACGTGGCTAAAAAAATTTCCTCGTTCTTTCTTCAATTACCACCCCACCCTAAATCAAAAGTCTCCACGAAATTTTTTCCTCCGGCAGCGCCATCGGTAGAGTGTATTCCATAACATTTTTTTCTGTTCCATGAGAGTATAGCTTGAACCAATTCAGTTGGCCAACGGTCGGTTGCGCAGAGAGAGGATTTAGGAGAACAAAAATGGTGCACAAGATATTTAATGAGTAAAGATTTTTCCTTAAATCTTACAGTGCCTAACTCAACTTTGCTTTGACAAATAGTTTAGGGATTATTGTTTATTTCTATGTTTTATGATTTGTGGCTTAGCAACAGAAAGGTTCCGGGGGCGTTATGTTTATATTTATTTTATGGTGTTAGTGTTTATTTGATGTATGCATTTATTATTTTTTGACCTGTGGGATTAATTGTAGATTAGTGTTAATTAGTTAGATTAGTGTTTACGAGTTTGAATAATTTTTACCTACGAGTTTTTAAGAATTTATTTTACCTTAAAATAATTATTATTAATTTGTACTTCAGAAATAAATATTAAACATAATAATAATATAAAAACAATATAAACAAGAATAATATAATTTAAATAATAAATGTTCATTTACATATACAGTGAGCATTGGAAAACGTGAACCCCCCAAAACGTGAACTATCCCAAAACGTGAACACCGTAATTTTTACATTGACTGCTCTAAAACGTGAACAAATCGAAAAGCTCTAAAAAGTGAACAGACATTTTTTCAACATTTCTACATAAAAATGCACTGAATTAATTTTTTAAAACTTCGGGGGCGCCATAAATTTGACATTGCGTAATATGAAATATTTAAAAAGGCTTTGGAATGGTGTTCAGATGAAGGTTTTGACCAAAGCGACACAAACGCCTAAGAGAAATTGTAGTTATTAAAATGTTGGCAGAAAATAGAAAAGACAAAATTTAAAAATTTTGTTCGTTAAATAAAACTTTTATTTGTAAAACGTTCTAATTTAAAAATGAAATCTAATCAATTTTTTTAATAACCCGTAGGTACCAGTATGAACTCGTAGGTACCAGTATTTGTAAAAATGTAAAAAAATCATAAATCTATACTACTTCAAGCTAAAAGAAGATAAAATGAAAGAAAATATGTTTTATTTTAAGAGGAGTAGTAAGACAATATAGTAGGAATACTATTTTAATCATAAAATGTTACATTCCAAAACATGAACACCCTCGGTTTTAATTAGTTCACGTTTTCCAATGTTCACTGTACTTAGTTTTAAGAACTAATGTCGCTTTCATAGTCGGTTAAAGAATCGTCACCTGGAGTAATTATAATTGAATCCGACGTCCCACGTCGTGAGAAAAGTATTCTTCCTCAGTTCTTATGGCTTTCTCACAAACTTTTCGCCAGTCTTTAGCCGTTATTTTTGAAAATTCTTCCTCTGTTAATTTTTGAACATCCAACAAATTGAATGTTGTGTTTCGTGAACCTACTCTTGCCTTGACAGTTGCCCAAATATTTTCGATGGGATTGAGATCTGGATGATAGGGTGGTAAACGTAGAACCTCATGTCCCATGCCGTGAATGATATCGTCAATCTTATGCTTTGGGTTGTGTGTAGCTCGGTGTCGTTTTATTACCTCATACAGTTCAAGTTTCAAGATCTGTATAGTATGCGGAATATTGTTTTCGGTTAGCCATTGTATCATCTCTGATTTCTTGCTAGCAGAAGTAATTTGTTTTTCTTCTAATTTATTGTGGTACGAGGCGTTGTCCATTACAATAACTGAAGGTTCCTCCAAGTTATTCAAAACTTGTTCTTGGATCCATTTGCAGAAATTTTCGAAGTTCATGTCGTCGTGATAGTCTCCCGTTTTCGTTCCAGATTTGAATAAAAGTGAGGAGTTTTTCACGAAACCTTTTTCACCACCTGCATGCGCCATTATTACACTCTTTCCCTTTAAAATTGGCGTCTTCAACCCACTGCTACTGTCATCGGTCCAAGCCCGTGGCCTTGTATGTGAGCTATGAATATAGCTTTCGTCCAAATAAATGATATCATATCCTTTTGTTCTGTATTCCCGGATTTTTCTCAGATACTTCACTCGCATGAGTTTAATAACATTTCTTTCACAGAGAAGTTTCCGGTTGTTTTGAGTTTTTTTGTAGCTAAATCCGTTTCTTCTTAGAATCCTGTTGAGAGACGTAATACTTAAGCTTAACTCCAGATCTTCCTATACTCGTTGTCTCAACATTTTTAAGGATATCATCATTTTTTCCCCCTGGTGGAAGTTGTGCATTATACGCCGAATAGCTGCGATGTCAAATTCGTCTAGTCCAGTTTTCCACTTCGTATGCTTCACTTTTTTATTTGGTGACTGCACAACTCCTGTCTCTTCGTATTCCTTAATAATCCTTCTGTATGAACGTTCAGAAATTCCAGTAGTTTCCACTGTTTGCGTTGTTGCATAACTTACAGGATTTTCAAGAAACGAATTCTTTGTTTCTTTGAGTTTGTCATTATATATCTTAACAACTTTATTACGCGCCTGGCTTCCAATAGGTTTTCCTTTTGTAAATAGATCCATTAAAATTTCTTTTAAATGTATTTCAATGTATTATTCTTGGTTGTTTTTTTAAACTGAATTGCCAAACAAAGCAAATATCATTTAAATACGTTAACTCCCTCTGATGCAAAAATTCATTCTTAAAAACTCGTAGGCAAAAATTTTTCAAACTCGTAAACACTAATCTAACTAACTAATCTACAATTAATCCCAACCTCACAGGTCAAAAAAAAATATATCAAACATACACTAACGCCATAAAATAAATATAAACACAACGCCCCCGGAACCTTTCTGTTACTAAGTCACAAGTCATAAAACATAGAAATAAACAATAATCCCTAACCTTTTTGTCATTAATCCTATGTCGCAGCTCACAGGTAGTTTTTTGTCTAACCCAATTGCATTTTGCAATAGACTTATTTTTTTATTATAGGTGCACTGAAATTTGTCCCAATAATAAAAACAAAAATCATTAATTTTATTTTTTCGAAGTAAAGTTTACACCTAACAATCTTTTCTTTTTATCTCACTAGAGATGAAATAGTTTTTTAGGCATCAAGCTATGAAAGAAAAATAAATTATAATCATATCTTATTCAAAGAAAGTCCATCACCGGAAATTCATTTCTATTTTACTGTGAGCGAAGCTATAAACAAAACTCACCCTTAGTGCTTCAGTATGATCGCAGCAGCGTCATTGACAACAACGCCTGTATGTACATCTTTGTTTTCTTTTTTTCAGTGATTTTTCTGTCTCTTTAAGAATTAAAGAGTAGAGCAGAGAAATTTAAAGAGACCTGCGCAGTAGAATTGCCAACTGAATGGGTTCAAGCTATATATTTGGCCAAATATTCGAAAGAATGCTCTTGAATGGTCGAGAGATTGTGTCCCATGCCAACGCGCGAAAATTCAGAGATACAACAAGCTAATTCCAAAGAAGATAGATGTTCCGGACAAAAGATTTGATCACCTACATCTGGATATAATCCACATGCCAGAGGTAAAAGGTTTTAAATATTGCTTAACAATCATAGATCGCTTTTCGAGGTTTCCAATGGCAATTCCATTGAAAGACATTGCTGCCGATACAGTAACATCAGCTTTCTTCAATAACTGGGTTTGTTTATTTGGAACACCTATGAAAATTACAACGGATCAAGGTTCCCAATTTGAAAGCGCTCTATTTGCTGCAATGGCAAACACTATCAGTGCCAAACGCATCCGAACAACTGCGTACCATCCGGCCGCAAACGGGATGGTTGAACGTTGGCATAGGACACTCAAGGCTGCATTAATGTACAATCCAGCCATTCCATGGATCAACCTGCTACCATCAGTGTTACTAGGCCTTCGTACAGCATTCAAAGAAGACATCGGCGCTTCACCAGCAGAAATGGTATTTGGAACTCCACTTCGCATTCCTGGAGATTTTTTCATCTGCACAGATGAACCAGCTGATCCAGAACTATTCCTAGAAAAACACAGAGAATATATGAGAGCAATTCGGCCAAGTCCCATAAAACATCATTCGAAACCAAAAATGTTTTTGCTCAAGAACAACAACGATTGTTCACACGTTTTCCTGCGTCATGACGAAGTAAAACCACCACTCAGAGCACCATATTCCGGTCCATACTTGGTTAAAGAGCGTATCGACGACCGAAGATTTTTAATATCCATCGATGGAAACGATAAAATAATATCTGTAGAAAGATTGAAACCAGCATTCATCTCACAATCGGACACAGATACTTTACATCAACAACAACCAGCTGATTCAAGAACGTATAGCAACACAAAAAAAGTAACTTATGGTGGATTTACATGTATCTGCATTTGATTTCTGCAAAAAAAAAGGGATGCAAAATACTGAATTCATATTTGTTAGATAGAGAGAAGAGAGGAAAATGCAGAAGAACTTCATTTCTGCATTATAGGAAATTCGAGAAATGCAGAAGTCAAATTATAGATAAAGACGAACATGTTCATCTTTATTATAGCATCTTCGTCTGCATTTTGTAAATTTGCGGTATTTTCACATTCTTCTATAACTTTTTTTTGACGGACGCATAATAAGAAAAAAAAATCATTAAATCGAGATGGAAGATAACGGAGGTAAGTTCAATTTTTATTGCAATGTTCCGTATAATTTATTTTGTATTTTGTTTTTTAGATCATACTTATACGGATTTCCACTATTTGGAGGAAGAATGGTGCAACGTCGTTATGGGGGAGGAGATATCTTTTCCCGAGGCAAAAGTAGGTAAGTCTATACGAAACCATGGGTCGTTTAAAAGAAAAACATTATGTGTTATCATTATGTGGATTCTATGAGTGAGTTTTGTGGATATTATATCATTTGTCCAAAGGATTTTGATGCTTGTTTTTAAAGCGTCAAGAGCTGATTCAAAAATGGTATCAAACATGTTTGTATGACAAGCCGTTCCAAAGACACACTCCAAAACATTTTCAGTAGGTATTTACTTTTTAAAAATTCGAAAAGTAAATACTGAAAATGTTTTGGATGACCGTTCATGACAAATTACTGTTCTGAATGAATAAATAATTTTTTGGTATACGTCTGCGACATTTTGATCAATTGTGAGAGCGTACGTAAGAACGTTCGTACTACAGATTTTCCTCCAGACTTACTTTCTTCAGAAACTTATCTATATGGAGGGTTTTCAGAGATTGTAGTTCACTCGTTTCTTTATAAAATATGGCCTTTGAACTATGAATTACTGAAACCAACTTATATGTTCGATCTCTGAGATTTCAGATGGTCTTTAGTTAAATAGAATTACACTATGAAATATCTCATCAACACGGATAAATTATTGAAACTGACCTATTAGATGGCATGCTTCCTTATCCTTCAAATTGACTTAATTGAACAGATAAACTTTTTTTGGATATTGAATTCTTCTTACTGAATTATTTTTTTTTTGGTTCCGTAATTAATCAATTAGTTTATTCTGGTAAAATTATCAATCTATTTCCGTGACATGGCACCAAACTTGTTGGTCAAATTTATACAAATTTAAAGGAATTCTTCAAAAACATCTGATGAATACCTTATATTCCTACTTTGGTTCAATTTTCTCACAAACGGTATCAAAATAAATTCAGGCCATCAGCTTTTATAAGCTTCCTGTCATTGTTTCTATCAATTTAAAATTAATTATCGCCGTCAAAAGTAGCAAGCGTATAAAACAATCATTGATATACTAAATCCCTTAAGCACCGAATGAACACGAACAAAATGAAAAAAACTCTAAGCATCAATACAAAAATATATCCCTTAAAACAAAGGAATATCATCTTCACTTCGACCAGTTTCTTCCCGACAACAAAATGTGTCCTTCATGTTTATTAAACCCTCAACAATACAGAGTTAAGTGCACCCTATACACCATGAGTCTCCTTTTTGTGTCAATATAAACTGACGACATCAATTCATTAATGACGGAAATAAAAACCGATGGGCCAAGCGTTGCGCAGATGGTTCAATGAACTCTCATCGATTCCATTTAACGAACAACACTTTCGGCTCAATAATTTCCCAGAAGCACACCTTACATTCATCTACACCCGCATCTATTCAATTTTTAAGATCCCTTATTCTCTTGCGCAAAAAAAATTGCACTTCAATTTCGTTTCGATTTATTGAATTTACTCTTTAAAAATACGACGTAGCTGTTACACCTACATATTTTTAATATGCAGCAATACCTATAGGGCGGGGTGCTATGATGTTTTAAGCATCAAGCTATAACAAATTTCTAAGGGCCGACGAAGACGGTGCCGCCAATCGTTTTCATAAACTTGAAGTTAGTTTGCCAAAAATACTTTCTTCGGAGATCTTCAAAATTCTGGCAAGCAAAAATTTCATCTTGAGATAAAAATTCAGATATTCACACAGAATTTACAGCTTAAGAGCTCCCAGATAAGGCACGAATCCACTCTTCGGAAAGCGAAATGGCTGGGAATAAAATTTAGGTGGCCTTATGGCTGAGAATTTTTCGAATTTTTCGAAGAAGCACTAATTTTATCTTTTGCAAAGGTTTTATCTATTAGACAAATCAATGCCAAAAGAAAATATCGGGTTGGTCCCATGAAATAGCTAAAGATAAAGTCTATAAATAATTAATTTTGATGACAGTACACTATAGATATTTGTTTTTAATTTAAGCTTCCAATTTTAACATAATTATGTAATATAAATAATTACAGGGTGCGTTTTATGTCCCAGGTAGATATTTTTTTGATAACTTTTAAATGAAATACAATTTTTCAACTTATAATTTATTGATTGATTATATAATCTTTAACATTTTATATGGAATATGAGATTTTGTCAAGAGGATGCCTCTGTCCGTTGCTCAAAGACTAGCCCTTTCAAGCACATTTTGCAAAACAATTGCGCAGACTTGTAATTTCAGCAATTTCGTTTCCATTTTTATCTTTAAGCATGAAGTTCTAGTTGGTTTGATGATGTACACCTTTTACTTTGATTGCCCTCATAAAAATCAGAAAGCGTCAAAACAGGGTTCCTGGAGGCCAGTCGGTATCACCACTTTTTGACATTGTTCGACTGGGTACAATTTATCATAAAATTCGCATCGTAGCAAGAGCTATATGTGATGTGGCACTGTCTTGTTTGGAACGGTTTGTCCTACAAACATGGTTAATACCATTTTGGAATCAGATCTTGACGCTTTAAATCGAGCAACAAAATATTTTGGACATATTATATAATATTCACAAAAATCTCTCCTAAAAATCACATACTAATTATACATAATGCGTATTCCAAGAGAGATTATTATTATTATAAGTGTGCATAAGATTTTCATAAGGAATCAACAATTTTGTTTTTGCATTTATTTTAGAACAACTAATCGAGGCTATAGGGGCAAAACCGGCAATTTGGAATATTCGAAATGAGGAGTATCGAAATCGTGTTGTCACGAGCAGGGCATGGGATGATGTTCTTTCCGAAATAAGTAAGTTTTTATAATTATTATAATTCAGTTTTATTTGTTATTACTTTTTAATATGAACTGGTTAAAGCGGGCTTTAGGTCAATAAAAGATGTTGATGTGGTCCTTCATCAGGCCTTTTTATTATTAAACAAAATAAAATAAACACGCATTAAGTCAAAATCTTACAGACAGAGAAAAATTAAGCGAAGAGATTTCTTCTTGAGATGCTGCATATCATCAACACATTATCATGAAAACACATTAATTTGTACGTTCAATATTTGTGTATTTATTATTATTTACTTTTAGACTTGAATAAAGAGTATAAAAATAAGGCCCGGAAAAGGTGGGATTCCTTAAAAAGTGGCTACGGGCGGTCGAAAAATGCGCCAAGTGGTTCTGCATCCAAACCACGATATAAATTTAGCCATCTTTTGTCATTCTTAGATGACACCCGGGAACCAAGATGGTATTTAAGAAACTTGAAATGCATTTTTTAAATTAATTTAATATTATTATTACTATAGCACAACTTCAATGATGACGTCGATCGAAAGTCAACCTAATCCAACCTGCAAAAAAAATAAAAAAGGTAAATCTAAAGCCTAATATTTAACTAAATTATATACTTCAAGTGGACTTAAAAACAAATGTTTCTAATGACATCTCGAGATCAATATAATTTATCGTGATCAATTATCATAATCTTTTTAGATGAACCGTCTCCGAAAAATTTCCAATTAGAGGCCCTAAAAATTCTCAAGGATATAAATACACCGAAAGCCGAAATAGAGAAACCCAAGTCATTTGCCGCATTAACCTGCGATATGATTCAGCAGGATATGGAAACACTGCCACCTTTAGAGCAACGGGCACTAAGAAATAGACTGTTTGAAGTTGTTGACGAAGCCGTTACCCGACATCATCGGCGCGGTGGAAATTAAAAAAAATGAAATATAGTAGATATTAAGGTTACATTATTTTTTCTTTCTTATAATTAAACTTTAGCATAGTATGTATATTAATTTATTATTATATTATTTAATTCTTTTATAAAAATTAATAAAATCAAATGCCTTGAGAAATAAATTTAATTTTTATTTGCATTATACTCATAATTGATTTCTTCATTAATTTAGTACATAATATTCAAGATTTTCTTTTTTACTTGCGACTTACATATAGGCACTATAAGGTAAGTTATGCATTCGTAAACAAAATCAAACTCGAGATTTTGATCAAAGTTGACATTACCATGATAGCGAAGACGAATAAAATGGGTCCGACAATTCCGTCTGTATGTCTGTACCTCGATCTAGAGCCTAAGCCACTGCAAATGGGATTACAACAGTTTCCATCCCAAACACAGAACATCAATCAATAATAACAGCAGTGAAAACAACAATAGTATTAGCAGCAATAAAAATAGTCTCCTTAGCGAAGAAGTAATCAAGCGAGAGAAGATGAATGACGCCGAAGACTCTTTTACGTTTTCAACGTCATCATATGCATCCAACGTTGATCAACAGCAGCAGCCGACCACCTCGTCCATATACTCAAAGGTTGTAAGCGACATAGTTAAAAAAGCACAGGTTCTGCCGGCTGAGAGTCAAACAGATTGTAAAATAATTGCTTGTAGGTTCCCATTGCCAAACTCCATACCAACCAAAGTTATTGAAGACGGCGTCAACACTGTGACTGTATGGTTTTATGAAATTCCAAAGAAGTCATAGGGCAACAAAAGAGCAAAAAATGTTTTATTTTTATTTTATTGTATAATTAAAATTGTTGCTTATTGCGTTAAATACAAAATTATAAATATTTTATTTTTTGTTTAAAGGAAAAATCAACTCATTTCTAATTGGAAAACTGTTTTTAAGAAATAATTCGAAACAATAGAGAAAATAATAAAATAAAACGATAATACTCAAAAATAAGCAAAGACAAAACCTAAAAATTAAATACGTGCGCAACTGGATTTCTATTCTATGCACATTATTATCAAGCTAAGGCAGTAAGGAGTCGATATTCGAAATACCAAAGTATAAAAGACTTGACCTCTCAACTTTATAACATCGAGATCAACAACAACACAAGCATCTAGAGATATGTTTAGCATTGAATTTCAATTAAATGTGCAGTGTAGATTAAGCTTTTTGCATCATGATGAGAACTCAGTAGAGAGAAGAATTTATGTTTCCTAAATGCAATTATTCTTCGTGTTTTATAAAGGAATATGCGAAACATAATCAAAATAAAAGAAAACGGTTTTGTTTTAAACACTTACAAGCAACTTGTAAAGCACAATCTTTCGCTCTCATATTTTGATTTGTTTTAAAACTAATAGTTCACTCTGTATCTGCTATAAATGCCTTCCAAATTAGATTTGACCACTATCTACATTACGATGGATTTCAGTGAATCTTAGTTTCGTATAAAATTGTATCTGGTTGGTTTCATTTTCGGTTATTCGGACATGTACTCCAAAGGAATCGTTCGAGCGAAGAGCCGCCAACAATGCAGTCACCAACCGCTTAGCACTGCCGTCCATAGCGAGCTCCTCGTTGAGAATGCCAACTGTCAGCACTAACGGATGTCTTGCTATTATTTCTTGAGGACAATCGTACTTAAAATTGTATAATCCATTGATGATGTCTTTTCTTTCTTCGTCAATGTTCTCTGAGCTTTCAAGCAGGGTAAGTGGATATTTCTCATGCATGCTTGGTATCCAACACATTTCGAAGTTTCGTACGGAAAGTCTTTAGGTCAGGGGCAGCACATCCGTATCCGATTATAGTATTGAATGAATTTAGGGCAACCATACAGAATTCAGGAGTGAGAGTAAGAAATTGACCGAAGGTATTGTCGGATATGCTTTCCGCAAGGTTTCCTACAATTCACGAATGTATAAATTAAAGAAAATATTTGTCATTGATGTCTTCTAACCTGGTAGAATTTTGTCTGTTGTTTTGACACACTCTATTCACATCCGGCTCGTCTATCGGAGTATAGGGTCGAATAATATAGAACGATGATGTTGGGGCATAGGGTAGTTTATATATGAACAAATCGTTTCCCGAATCTACTGGCATTCGTCTCTACAAAAATAAACAATTATTGCTAATACTGAAATCTATTTATTTCACTTTACCTGCAAATCTGCATTCAAACCACCATGAAAAACCCAAGGTTCTTGGTCACCAGACATAAAGTTTTCCTTTCATCCTTTGCTAAACCCTGAGATTTTAATGTCATCAATCAATATACATATATACATTTTGTTTGAAAATAGAAGTAAACATTGCTCGGGAAGTGGGCAAGGGACAACCATTTTATGAATGCATTTAATAGCATAAGTGTTCCCGCCATGTCCCAAACATACGAGAAAAGATCGTAGCATATTTCCTTATTAGCGCAAGGAGATAGTTTGTTGGAGACATAGACCAGAGAACTTTTCAGCACGTTCCTCCCATTCGATAACCTAGGAAAAAAAAAAACAAATTGCTGACATCACTAAAATGTTAAACATTCAAGAAATAATATAAAAAGTACTTAAGAGCTAAAATATTGTTTTTTTTAAGAGTTTATATAAGTTGAACTTCTATAATAGGATCTTTAACAGTGTTTCACCGGAGAAAAAAAAAACTTTGAAGGAAAACATATGATTAACAAGTTATAGCAGTTTATAGGAAACAAAAAAGAGTTACCACCTGTGTATTCTCTCCCACTTTCGGGTTTCGACATATATCTGCCTCTCTCTACTTTTCTGCATTTTGCAGATGCAGAAACATGTAAATCCACCATTATAGTTCAGTAAATTCATGGACATTTCTGGAGGGGGAGTAACTGTGGCGACATTGTTCCGACAACAGCGCCTCTATTTTACGAACAGCTGTAACAAAAAGTATTTTATATCTCTCCAGTTAACTATCTATTCATTTTACTCTTTCTGGTATCTTTACTTTTTTTACATTTGATTGTTCCTTCTTTTTAATCCGTTATTCTTAAGTTTAAGTTAAAATCTGTCGCTTGAGTTGGTAGGAGCCAAAAGAATCTCCGTAATAAATCGTTTAATGATAATTGTGTCTGGCATTTTAATTTCTTGTACTACAAAACCTTATTTTAAGAGGACATCATCGTCGGCACATTTACTATTTCAGACTATTTCAGAGTGCAAAACTATTCAAAATTTTAAATAAATGGCGGTTATAAAATAAAGGGAATTAAAAAAGGACTTTTTCTTGTGTGCATGATTTTTGTTTATCTTTCTATACCTCAATACGTGGTGTCTGGTAAGAAGTGAGACGTGAGGGATGAAAGTTTGCTTTAGTTTTGTTTTTGTAAATTTGGTTATGAAGATTTTTTGTTGAGGTTCTTGACCTACCTTTTATTCTGTGTATTTTTTTGTTGTTTTGTCCTGGTAGCTGGTGTTTGATGATTTTTTTCAGTTGTGAAGAAAATCTTATTTTAGCTTTCAGATTTTTTTTAGATTAAGAATTTTATTTTTCAATTTGTTTTATATACAATTTGACTTAAAACTAACTTATTACTAAATTAAATCATGTTGGCTCAACAATAGGGGCCCAACGTTCTTCATTTGGCTTTACATAATGCTATTTGCTTACAATATCATATTAATGTTTTCTTAATCTAATTCATGATTTTTTTAATATTAACTAAATAATAATTTTTGATGAGTGGGCGTTTTATCCCCTGTAGTATTGATTGTTGTTCTTCTCGTAAAAGGGTGCGTTGTCGTTATGGATGATGTCTTCAAATTGATCGTCAGTGATGGCTCGGGTGTATAGATACTTGTCACGAGGCTCTAGTTCATGCTAGAGAAGTTGTTGCACTTCTGTGTTGGGATGATCTTCCAGGTTCCTGATGATTTTTCCGGAGAGCTGCAGTAAATACTTGTCCAATGGTATTAATTTTGCTTCTTTATACAGATTCCTTGTTGGTATATATTTCTTCGTCAGTGTGTTACGGTACAGTCCAGTGCAAATGCGGAGCATCTTTCTTTCAAAAAGCTTCATCTTTTTCATTGCTGTAGGTGAAATAGTAAACCAGATGGGAAAGGCGTAGGTTAGAACGGGTCGGATAAGTTGTTTGTACACAAGCAGCTTGGTTTTCTTACTTAGTCCACTTCGTCTCCTGAGAAGCGGATGGACCAAGTGCAGAGAATAGTTGGCTCTCTTCAACATCAAGTCTGCATGCCTTTTGAATTTGAATTTATTGGAAAAGTTGATTCCTAAGTACTTCGTTGATGATTTGACTGTCACTTCAGTGTTGTCTGGAAGCTTTATTTTGATTGCATCACAGCGTGTTGCAAACGCTCGTCTTCGAATGACAGTCACTGGTGTTCGGAAGCAGATGAGTTCAGTCTTTTCGCTGTTTATCCTCAGTCCCCATTTGACATAGTATTCCCATAGGTTTTTAATGTGCTCTTTTTTAGCTTTCAGTATTTTATTGGGTAGGTATACTATTGTATTGTTTGTAGGTATTTACTTGGAGGATGGGGTTATCTATTTTTGTTTTCATTCATCGCGTTGTCGATCACTAGCAAGGAGTTTTTTATGTTATCTGAGAATTTTTGTAGGTCAGAAAAATATATCAAGGAAGGTTTCAAATAAACTTTTTTTTGAAGGATTTTTCTGTTTTCATTTGAGGGTGAAGAATACATGTTTTTGTTATTTTTGTGATGAGGTGGTAGACTTGGTGGCGGTTGTTCTTTTTTTCTTTTTGTTTGCTGGCCTCTGCAAGTACATTTTTACTTGCGACAAATAGATACCATGCATATTTGGCATTTGTAAAAAAAATAGAAGTCGAGATTTTAATTAGTCTTAACATAACAATTTTTACTGGCGACTATTAGGTAAAGCAAGTTATACCTACATTTGTAAAAAAAATCAATCCAGATTTTAATCAAAGTTGATATGACTATGATAGCGAAGACGAAAAAAGTGGGCCTTGCAATTCTTTAAACTTGGTAGATACCTTACCTACCTATCATAGATCATTTCAGCCACACCTGTTTTTTTTTGTAAGACCAAAAACAATGGTAGTATAAGTACGATCTTTTTCTCTAAATTTTATAAAATGTTTTTTTTTCCCAAAAAATATTTCACAGATTTAAAACAAAATTCTAAAATTTTTTTTAAGTTGAAGCTAGGTAATGGTTATTGATGGTTGGTACGCCCATAGAACTGTTTTTTTATTTTCTCAAAAATGGTTCAATAGACTTTCTTAATTTTGTATGCTAAAGATCCCCAAAAGTTCGGATAGTTTTGTGTGCTAGAATTTTTCAATAAAAGTAGTTTGGAGTTAAAACAAACAGATTTTTCTTTTGAACTCGATATTTCGAAAAACTGTTCCACAACTAATCCAATATTATAAGAGGGACTTTAACATTGTATGTGGAATTACTATATAATATGATCTAAATTTATGGTTTCACGTTCACTATTTTTAACAGTTTTCTTGACCTACCTATACCTTCATAAGTACATACGGAAATAATAATTATATAGGTAGTCAACTTTCGTTGTAGCGAAAATTGCTTCAAAATTAAATCAGTTCAATAATTTAAGTACTTACTTACATAGGTGTAGCAATTGATTTTAATTCAAATTTGAAAGATCATATTCATGGCAAGAGTACGATAACTTAGGCGCCAAGAAATTATAACGGTTTTTTGTAGAACAGTTCAATACAAGCATTTTTTACTATGGGAGGGGGGGTCTATCTCCCCACGTTTGGGCGGGAGGGGCAATTTTATAAAAAAGGTACTAAAATGGAAACAAAAATATTAAAAAATAACGGTAATACTTACAATTAAGTATTATACCTTTTTTAAAGCCAATACTCTGATCTATTAGATAATTTTTAAATCAAGTAGAATCTATGCACAGGTTTTGAAAAAACGAGTTTTAAACTCAAATTTTGGTGAACAAAAAACATAAAAAAAAAGTTTAAAGTTTAATTTTTCAAAACTGCAAAGTTATATATTATTATTTTTCCTAAAATTCGTTGCTCTAATATATTCTTATTCAAAAACTGAAAACTAGATGATTTTATGTCGTCTAGTTTTTGAGAAAATTGAAAATAACTAAAACTACTTTTTTATGGGATATTTGCTTTTTTTGCTTGCTTACGCATAACGGTGTATAAACAGTGAGATATGTATGGGGGGCCATGCTGCCCCCCTGCAACCCCCCTGCCTGGGCACACTATAGGATTTGGGGTAGGTGCGAGGTTGGGTGTATGCAAGGTTTCTTTTGCATTTACAGAATCTGGATTTAAAGAAACTTTGAATTTACCCTATGGTCTATATCCAATGTCTACTAAATATATGTAGGTACGTAGCCTAAAGTTGCACATTTAAAATGTTCAGATATGAAAATTTAATACATTATGAAAAATTCACATTACTTAGGTACTACTGTACGAATGCAGCAAATTTATATAATCCCTTATTAATATGTATGTTTATTGTTTGTGTCTAACATTTTTAATGCTAATATGGTACAGGTTATTGTTTACCAAGGTCATTCGTTATTCAACCTTTGTAAGAGTGAAGTATTTTTTTCTTTGAATAAAGAATGGCGACTAAGCATCCACTACTTCATCCTAAATTAAATAACTTTTCAATATTTCAAAAGCATCGCGTTCTTAGAAGAAATTGGTCTAATTCCAACTAAAGCGTCAACTCCCCTCAACTCCAACTCAAAAAGCTGACAAAAATTGTAAGAATACAATATTATTATTTATTCATCAACCAGAGCATATTATACTCTTACAGACTTATACATAAGTAAATATATAGTTACAAATTTGTAGGTGGGTATATAAAATTCAAATTACATTTAAATGATTTACATAGTTAATCTTTTATTGTAATAAATAACGTTACTTAAATTTTGCTTAAAACTAATGATTTAAAAGTTTCTCTGGTGCAATCCATATAAAAGTTAATCTCAGAGCAATAAACCCATTTATCGGCACATTTTTCCATGGGCCTCAATATTGGCTAGAGATTCGGGAGGTGCTTGCTATAATTATCTCTTTTGTGATCAAAATGCCTGTAAACACGGTTTTAATACATTGAACATTGAAATATTGACTTGACTATTTTTAAGTAACACCTGTCTTACTCACAAACTGACTGACTGAGACGCGAAATGCCATGCAACTCTACCTCCTCTGGTGCATTCTTGGTAACCCTAAATGATTTGCTGTACTTTACCTACAAATGAACCACATTAACCTTAATCCTCAAAATGAAATCACCGTAAAAATCAAAAATTTCATAAAAAGTAGTTTTAGTAATTTTCGATTTTCTCAAAAACTAGAAGGAACAAAACCATTCGGTTTTTTGTGTTCGATTCAGAATTAACAGTAGCATTGACCACAAAAAGCCAATTAAGCACTCCATTTTACAATTTTGAAAAAAATTGGTCTAAACTTTTTTTTTTTCATTTTTTTTAACAAAATTTTGAGTTTGCATGCAAATTTTTCAAAAACTATTGACATAAGTAATTTATTTTAAATTTACGATTATAGAACAGACTTCTGGCTTTCAAAACCGGTATAGTATTTTATTGTAAGTGTTGCCGTTGTTTTTTAATATTTTTTTTTTTTCAATTTATGTCATTTTTGCTAAAATCGCCCCTTCCTCCTAAACGGGGCGAGATAGACCCCCCCCTCCCATAGTAAAAAACGCTTGTATTTAACCCTTCTACAAAAATCCGTTATCAATTTTTGGCGCCTAAGTTATCGTACTCTCCCCATATTCATTATTTATTATGATTTTTTGTATTGTTAAATTATATTATATTTTATTTTACCTTTTGTTTTTCTTTATTTTAATTCAATTAAAACGCATTCTTTTCTTTTTATTTTTTATCTGTATACATATTTCGAGAACTTATTTGCCTCATCATTAGTATATAAAAATAGTAAAACCCGCTTAAGAGAAACCCGCTTAAGAGAAAAACCCGCTTACCTGAAACACTTTCTTCATCCGCAAGTATTTTCCGACCAATTTCCCTCCGCTTAAGTGAAACTCGCTTAAGTGAAAAACCCGGATAACTGAAACATATTTTCAGTTAATTTTTTATATTTTTCATTGAAAAAAACTCTCTTAAGTGAAAAAAAGAAAATTGAATCGAACAAAACAAAATTTGCTGGTTTTCGTTGTTCAATAAATTATTTTTGTGTTATTTAATCGTTGTTTTATTTAACTTCTTTCAAGGCAAGTCCAAAAGATAAGAACAATATTGTTTTTAGCATTAAATGGTGATGGAATATTTATGGAATGTAATTTTTAAATCCGCTTAAGTGAAATTTTTTTTTCACTTATCCGAACTCCGCTTAAGTGAAATTATTTTTCACTTAAGCGGGGTCCGTTTAAGTGAAAAACCCGCTTAAGTGAAAGAAAGACTGTGACATTTTGCCGTTTCTCTTAAGCGGGTTTTACTACAAGCGTTTTTTTTAATTACATAAATATGTACGAAATTATATACAAAAATTATATATAATTTTATATATAAAAATTACCAAAATTATTTTATAATAAATTATTTGATAACAATCTGTTTTTAATATTAGACATTTGTTTTTGAAATTAAAAATTAAAAATCATTGAACAAATTTTCTTATAAAGTTGCTAAGTATTTAAAGTGTATAAATTTGTTTGATTTTGAAGTTAAATTTTCTGTAAATTTGCATTAACTATTAGACTGTAGTATGTATTAGTGTAGTCTCCTTTTTCTGTTTTCTAGTTGCACGCAATGCCTTCATTTTTTATAATTTGGTTAACTTCATGAATTTGTAAATTAAATTTGTTTCTTTCTAATTTTAAAATTTAGCGCCATTAAAATCAAAAGAATGTCCATTTTTCTTAACGTGATCATCTAAAGCAGCTATATTTTTGTTTACTGATCCTTCGTTAACTTTTTGACATTCGGTATTGTGTTGATTCATTCTTGATCCCAGTTTTTGAATAGTTTCTCCAATGAGTAAACTAATCCACTGTTTTCTGTTTTATCAATTTTTTGCTTTATATTTAGAAAGAATTTCGAATTTTGTTCTGTTGGCTTCATTGCTGATTTAACATCTGGTACAAAATATTGGCACACTTTTGCTAAGGGCTCACTTAATTTTGGTACATATGTCATCGCTGAATAAATTTTGTTATCTGTATCTGATGAATCTTTTGTCCGATTATTATTGTTAGAAAGCTGTAGTTGTTGGTAAAATCTTTGAGGTGAAATAATTTTGGCTTGTAGATTTTCGTTTTTAACTGATGAAATAAGTTTTTTGATTATATTATTTGGATAGTTGTTTTTTCTTAATATATTTTGTATCCTTATTATATTATTATTAAAAAAGGTCTTATGGCTAAATGAGAATACTTTACGAATAAAGTTTTTAACCATATTATATTTCATTTGAGTAGGATGAGCTGAATGATTTAATAATAGATTTGATGCAATTGGTTTATGAAACCAATTTGTGATAATATTACCATCATTGTTTCTCTTGACTGTAACATCCAAACAATTTATTTCATTTGTAAGTGTGTATTCCAATTCATGTGTAAAAATAATATTTTTGTAAAAAGATTCCAGAGCAGATTTTACTTCGTCAATTTTGTTTCTTGGAATAGCTGTTAATTGATCATCTACATGAATGCTATCCAAAATTGTGGTTCATAATCTATTTTATCTAACGCATTTAATATTACTTCATCCAAAACTCATTCGACGAGAATTGGAGCCAAAGATGATCCCATGAAAAGTCCTGTTTTCATTCAAATATACTGATTTTTAAAACAAAAATAATTACAATCAGAAAGACAAAATTTTAACATGATCATAAATGTTTGTTTTGGAATTTTAGTTTTAGGTTTGAAACGTAAATCAAAGTTACGTTACACAGTTTGTAGTGCTAATTTAGTTGAAATATTGTTAAAACAATTTGATACATCAAAAGATACAAGTATATTACAAATTGTTTTGAATTCTTGATTGTAAATTTTGATTTATAAGATTCTTTAAGAATGTTAGCTAAATATTTTGATAATTTGTAACTCGGAGAATTTATTGTTGAAATAATAGGTCGGGCTGGTAAATTTTCTTTATGATACTTGTATTGTCCAAATGCACGAGCTGAAATAGCAATATATGTACGAAGTTGTTTAGACTCTTGTTGGCTTATTAATTTTCTATTTTTGTTAAAAATAGTACTTATTAGGCGATTATTTTTAGCTTGTAGCGATGACGTAGGATATGAAGCCAAAACTTTAAATTTATCAGTACATTTCATTAAATAAGTTTACTAATTTATCATCAAAATCTGTACGTTTAGCAATAATGGTCACTTTTCCTTTGTCACATGAAGACACAAAAATTTCATCATTATCTTTCAGAAACTTTGCTGTAATTTCAGCCGCTTTAATCAAAAACTTTGTAATCCTGTTTTGCTTTTTATTTGATTTTATATGTCTTGTAATAAGGTTAGTTAATTTAGATCTCATATATAAAAAATAAAAAGAAAATAATGCGTTTTAGTTGAATTAGAATGAAGAAAAACAAAAGGTAAAATAAAATATTCATTATTGTTGCTTACATAAAGTGTACTTAATAAATCCTTTCTGTTCTCAAAAACATTCAACAATTTTGTGTTATCGTCTTGTGCATTCAAAGTTGCAATACGGCATAACAAGCCTAGGAGGTTCATATACTAATACTCTTATCTTAGACCCTTATTATCCGTACGGAAACATTTAATATAATAGACTAAGAGCCCACATCAATTTTTGGGTGTGATTGATAATAAAAATAGTCCTTAAGTAGTTATTTACAAATGTGAGCGTCTTGCATGCTCTAGTGGGAGCAATAGTGAATAATACTGCATCAAAAATGCAGTTTTTTCCAAAGTCTAAACAATTGTGATAACAACTTTTTCATAACTTCAAAATGTAGAGTCAAGTGCCCTAATTGCAAATATCGAGGTCCAAGACATTTTGCTGGCAGCAAACAAATTTACCATAACTTCGAAATGTAGAGCTAAGCACTCTGATTGTATATACATATGACTTATGACTCACTAAGAAACTTAATTATCTATGGTAGTCTTTGCCGTAACCATGAGTGACACGTGTGAAAGTATCATTTTGTATTTATTAATTAGTATTTTTCTTCTTAAGAGTCATCTTCATTTGTAGTTTTATTTTTACCAATGGATATACCTAGTAATATTTTGTAGTTTTTGTTTTCGTTCCTCGACATCTTCACTTTCAAATAAATTTTGAATTTTAAAAATATATGTATGTATATATATATATATATATATATATATATATATATAATATATATGATTCTTCTGTGAGTGTGTATGTCACTGAACTTCTCTTAAACGACTGGACCGATTTTGATGAAATTTTTTGTGTGTATTCAAGGGGATCTGAGAATGGTTTAGATTCACAATTAAAAAAAAAAATATTCGTAGTTAGCAACGCGTGCACGGGCGGCTAGTGTATGTATATTTTGTCTTTGTCGCTGATACTTGTTTTCATAGCTTGTTCTTCTTTTTTGTTAATTTCATTTTCTTGCAAGTTTTTCTTCCAATCGAACTTTTTTCTTTGGAACATCTTCAAATTATTCAACATTCCGTAAAATTCTGTTCAGTTTCACCTTCATAATGAATTAAATTTTATTTTCTCCATTAGTTTATTTATATTTTTTGACAAAAAAGAACTAAGCATTATTTTAATAAATAAAGGTTCTATACCTATCCCTTATAGGTATCTCAGTAAAGTTAGTGTTGCTTTTAAGCCCACCTTTTTATTTTTGTTTTAAGTGTATATACATACATATGTACCTAAATAAACACCCACGTACTCGAATGCGGTGTGTCAAAATTTCAAAGCAATATAGGTTAACAACTTTCTGAGATTAACTATTAGAAACAAACATACATTTACATTTTTATTTATGTAGATTTGAATAAAAAAAATTTTAAAAAATCTATTTAAATTTGGTTCATATGAACCTTTACAATTTTGTATATAAAAAAAATATACTGATATATCTATCACCTCACAAATAGGTACATATAGAAAGGACTATTCTTAATTGAAACCGAATCGCTGCAAAATTCGATAAGCTTATTGTATTTCGCTTTTTTTTATTTTTCTTGCACATTTTTATTTCAATTGAAAACCTGGGACCCAAATAAAATAAAAGCTGCTCAGTTTTAAAAGCAATTTAAAACAAAAAATATAGAAACATCCATATGAACGTGTAGATGTAGTACATGCACATATAACCAAGTACATACATATATTTATATTATTGTCTTAAAACTTTCAAATCATAAAAAAATGTATGTGCGAACTAAAAAATGCAAAAAAAACCTACCTCGTTAGAAAGAAATTTAACAAAATTATTTTCAAAATCTTATAGGTACATATATATATATATGTAGGTACCTTCTTGACATTTTTTAAGTTACGTAATCTATCAACTTAAATACCTACCTATGCAAAAATAATTCTTACTTACATTAACTACACAATTGTAAGAAGATAATAATGATTTTCATTTTTCTTTGAAAATTTTCTACCAAAAAAGTAAAGACACAATTTAACGAGAGTACAAATTATGTCAAGGACACCAAAAAAGCATGAAAAAATATTTGAAAGGATACCTTTTCCATACCCTTGCATTTGTCCTACATTTAGCGATTTGAAAATTCAAAACAAAAATCCGAAGAAAACAATCTACCCAAGATATTGCAAGGCAAAATACGTAAAACTCACAATACACACTTATAGTCAAATACGTACAAACCTACTATACTTATTATGCTCGCATTCATTCTTACACCTCCGTCCATAAGCTAAAGAAAACGAAATAAAATATTTGCGAAATAAGCAAAGAAAACCAACCACCAAGATCATCCCCTTACGTCGCGCACGCCGCAGCAATCCACACATTGGCAGACTGTTTGCATTCTTCGACACCGTATGGTTAGAGGGTCTCTATCTAAAACTGACCAGACTCGGCAGAAGTAAACCACTGTTGTATATACTTTGACACGCTCAATGGTAAAAAGTTTGTTGTCAAAAGTGGCAATGTAACTTCTACCGCAATCTTCGATATTAAGAATGGTCTTGAATAGTGAACGGTGAACTTGCCGATTCTATTCAGTATTTACACCAGCAATCTGATAAGTAGTCTTACTCAGGCAATTGCCAATGCAATTTTATTGCGTACAGAACGGCTCCAAAAGTTGAGGTCATCCGAATTCTCTTACAGCGTGACTTCGACAAGATTCAGCGATATTGTGATGACTGGAAGTTGAAAATCAAATTTCAGAAATCAGAAACCATTTTGCTAAGGACTCCGTTGACTGGAGACCCTAGGGATGCGATAAAGAACTGGCGCCAGCTGGTGATCGTAGGGCCACATCGGAGGCCACTGGCGAGCAAAAGTGTAGTAAAGTACCTTGGCATCTGGTTAGATCAGTATTTGTATTTCGACAGACATATAAATGCTCCTAACAGGGCTAGGGGAGCCTTTGGCCTAGGGTTGTTTTACAGCAGACGGCTTGACAGTAGAGTGAAGGTGATTTGCTACATGGCCCTCATATGGCCGATGATTGCCTATTATTGTCCGGTGTGATTCAACGTTGCCCCACCTCAAATGGAAAAGATTCGGGTGTTTGAGAGTGACTTAGACATTGCCTTGGATTAGACAGAACACCAGAGTCGGAGTTCAAACATTACTATTCCAACAGGACTCTATACAACGGAGCCAACATTAACAGAATAGATAATTTGTTGATAAAGCTGATTCGGAGTCACATTGCGAGAGCGATGACCTCAGCTAATAGCTTAATCTTTGGGGCTTACTACTCCAACAATAGGTGCGTTTTATTATCGACCAAGATCCATACGGATATCAATTTGATAATAAAACGATCCAGATCCTAGAAAATTTACTTTTCAATTGTGGTACTTCTGAGTTTTGTTTTTG
Organism: Chrysotoxum bicinctum; assembly: GCA_911387755.1. Lineage (NCBI taxonomy): Eukaryota > Metazoa > Arthropoda > Insecta > Diptera > Syrphidae > Chrysotoxum > Chrysotoxum bicinctum. Next base: position 120,451,632 of record OU426987.1, read on the forward strand.
ACGTTTCTACTTATTTTTTTTGGAAACAATCAAAAAATAAAAATGGAAAACGCAATTGAAGTAAGTAAATTTGCTTTCATTATAAATTGCAATATTTATTTATTGTGTAATACTAAAAATAATTTTCTTAGTTTATTTAAAAAAGTGAAAGAAAGTGAAAGCGAAGAGTTTTGGCCACACGAAATGCGGCCACGACTCCAAATCTGGACATGCGCAAGCTAGGCCTAACACAAAGAAAGCCGAAGGAGGCTATGGCTGCCGTTTCCACAAACAATAACCAGAAAATAGCTCTAGAGAAGTCGAATTCTCTGGGCGAATCGAAGCCGACGAAACAATTACGCACCACAAGAAGTTTGTTGCCACCTCCACCGGTGCGCCATCAACACGCCACACAGTGCGTCGATTGTATGCAGGTAGTGGAAAAAAATCTATTTTTCAAAAGTAAGATAACTGTGATCGAAAATTGGTTGCTAAATGTAATAAATAGGGGGTTTTACTCAATTTGAGGAATTTTCACGCCCCCTACCACGCCCATTTTTGATAGTAAATTACTTACATGAAATTTTCTAGTACGATAGTGATTTAAATTATTAATATTCTGGTCAGTGAAGAAATTATGAGTTAAAATAGCGCAAAGTTCGCCCACTTACACGCCTACTTTCACGCCCACTTTTGCTATAAAATTGATTTTTTTTTAATTTTTCGAATGATATTGAAAAAATGTACAAAATTAATGTGTTTCATAAGAAAAATTTATTTGAACAAAAATCCACCCACTGCCACGCCCACAATTGTAAAATGATTAGTTAGAAGCCAAACATTTAAAAAATGATGATTATATGATATACAAAAGTTGTAATATTTTAAAGGTTAGTAGGAAAGTATACATTTTTTCAAAGCACAACGACCACAGAATATATCGCATAAAAGATCTTGCAAAATATAATGGATGCTTTTATTGTTGACAAAAATAATTATTCAAAAAAAATAATAACAAAAAGAAAAACCGAAAAATAAAAAATTACGAAAAAAGATCACTATGCGAGTCTTCGAGTGTATAAGCGATGGAGGTGATAACGTTTATTTATTTCTGAGCAAGTTGTTGATGTGTGTCTTGCTAAGATTTTCTGATCTTCAGGCTCTAAATTTGATTGCATATTTAATTTTATATCCATAAACTGCAAAACACCAGGTACTGGGGCTGTTGAGTTGGAAAACCAAACATCAAAAAGCTCTCTGTTTGAACACATTCTGTAAAAAATGCTCGTAAACAAACACTTGTTGCAAGAAAAAGTGCAAGTTGTTGCAAGAAAAACTTACTTTTTTTAAAAGATATGATTGTTTTCTTTCTTTAAATAAAAACACTTTTTTCCCATATGGCACCACACAAAATATATGACTTATCAAAGTCAGTACTTAACACGAACAAAGAAGCTTTGATTTAGACTCTCAAAAAACAATTTAAATTTACATGTTAAAAAAAAATATACAGTTAGAATAACTATATTTTCTCTCCTGATTGTGAGCATAGCGAAAAAAATATCGTATGTTCTTTTCTTTTCTTCAGTAAACGCTCTTTCAACCGGTAACTACAAATCCTACAAATCATTATTTGTTATTTTGCTGATCTTCTGACGATCTCTGACAACAGAAAATTGAACTTTATCATAAATAAACTGTCGATTCATTCATTTAGACTTATTACCTTGAATTTGGCATACTTGCTACACATTTTTGGCACATTTTTTTTTTCATTTTTTTCCACTAGTCGCCGCACTGTGCGCCATGATGGTATCCGACGAAAATGACATCGCATGCAATGAGCGGCGAAACTAAGACCGCCGCACCCACTGGAGAAGTAGTTATGAAAAAGCACAAAACGTCAAAGAGTGAGCAAACCTCGCCGAACATAGCCGATTATGAAACAAAGTTTTCGTTCAATCAAACCAATAACAAGAGCACTGGGTGCCTCGTTTATGTGCCATCAGATCCATGGATCAAAATGTCTGACCTCGAAGAGTGTAAAGTAAACTCACTGCACAAAAGAAAGAATCTGCATAAAATGTCAAAGGAGACAGGGTCATTGAGTTGGGGCAACATAGAACCGCTTCCAAACCACCTATGGATTTGGCGGAAGCCACCAGATTCAGTAAATGGTGGCCCCAGAACAAGTAATATTAAGAAATCACCCAAAAAAGAAGTTTTCCGCCAGGCTAAGTCATTTTCGGCCACCAAATATGTATGCAACAACTCTCCGGTTACCTCGCCGCCGCCGGCTCGCAATAAGCCAACTGTTGTTGAGACGCAGCAACCCCAGCAGGCACAACGTAGTTTTCTAGATGTTGTCAATCCGAATCTGCTGCAAGCTCGTCATAGTTTTTCTTCGATATCGCAGCGGGACGATGAGTTGCAACTTAACATCCGACGACTGTCTGAGCAAATGCGCAAAACTCAGGCGGGAAGCGCTGCTATAATCACCACCACTGCCACTGGGGTTGACTTCACTGACTACCTACGACAATTTCGCTGCAGCGAAGCGAAAAAAGCCGCAGCGGCAGCACAATTCCAACAGCAGCAACCACAACAACCGACTCTGCATCATCCATCGCCAAAAGTAACTCAAACCAATCTGGACTCGATGTTGGAAACTAATTGTTGAATAAAGTACTTGAATTCGCTCCTTTCAGATCTCTTCATCCCCATTTTGTATCCCATATTTTTTCTCTATCGACACGACACACAAAAAGTGTACCATGGAAGTGTTGTAAACAAATTTAAATGATAATAATTCTCCTTGAAAACATTAAAAACAAAATAATTCATTTGTTAATTATAGGTTTAAAATTAATTAATTTAATTATTAAGCTTTTTAAGAATATAAAAATAAAACAAGAGCAACAAAAGAAACTCATGGAAATAGCTGAAACTCAGAAAATGCAATGCAAGGACCGACGAACAACACCTCTATAATAAATTTTGTATGTGAAAATCCAATAGACCCAGAAGTTTTGGAACATATGTAAAATAAAGATTTGCTTATTTGCTTTTGAAAAGTATCGAGTACCGATACTAGAGCTCAAGTTATTTTTCTCACAAAATAAATATGATCTCCATTCAAGTTTATCTATAGGTTAGATACATTTAGGTATATACAATTGACATAATAGGGCACATATAATATTCATCATCATAATAATATTTCCAATGGCACTAATACATTTTTTGTTAGTTATAAATTATTTATACTTTTTTCTACAGGATGTCCTTATAATAATATATTACTTCTTTTTTAGCTTTAATATATCTTCATTTTTTTTTTAAATTTGTATAAAGATATCTAAACAAAAATTCTAAGTACAGAGGCTAACCAATCCGACATACAATGTCCTTACACAAATATTTACTTATTTAATTTAATTTAATTCTCAAAGAAAGCATTATTATTCCTTAAACATCCTGATAGAACAACTGGACTTAGTGCTCTGTCTTGACTCGCATTTGAATCTAGCGTGTCGCCGTCAATTCTTGATGGTGGATCGGTTTGGAGAGACGATAAATCGGAAGCAATTGTTGCGTCCTCGGATCCTTGACTAGTTGTATCTGGTGCTACTGGTTATGGTTGCTTTTGAATGATTTTGCTGATGTTGGCTGCTGCTGCTGCCGTTGTTGGCGTTGTGGGTTTGAAAAACACCAGTGGTGACTTTGCTCGGACCTTAACAAAAGAATTTGATATTTCTGCTTCTGGTCCTTGGAGCCGGTTAAGAACACTTACCTTACGCCATTTGTTCTCAGACGATGAAGTTGACGACGTCATGAGGAAAGCCTTTGCCAAAGCTTTAACTGATGGCATTGCATGGACTACTTCCGCCTCGATAACTGGTTTTTCTGGTGTAGATGGCGTAATCTAAAAGAAATAACGGTTCAAATAAATGTTTCGCAGATAAAAGAAAATCTTTACTGGAGTGGTATCCAGGTCGATGGATAATACTTGACTAGGACTAATTAGCTTCCTTTTGGGTTGTAAGAGTTTAAATGAAGTTGGATTTACATCTTGTGTTGCTACATTCCTCCGTCTCAGCCCACAAGTGCATATGAGCTTTTTTCTGATGCAGTTGATTTTATTGTTGATCTAACTAATCCTGAAGACGACATCATTATTGTTGGGGACTTTAATCTTCCACGATTGATATGGACTAATTCTGAAGATGAGATCCATTTGATCTCGAATAATGCAATCTCCGAAAAAGAAATTCTTTTCACTGACCGTCTTCAAGCCTCCGGCCTTGCTCAGTTGAGCAATGTTAAAAATAACTTAGGAAGACAGCTTGATTTAATTTTTTCCTCAGACGCCGATAACACTGTAACCTCGAATAGCAGTCATCTTCTTACCAAACTTGATTGTTATCATCCTCCAATCTCAATTATCTTCGCATACGTTAGCAACAATATTAATCCTGACGTATTAACACAGCGTAAATTCAACTTTCGTAAAGCTAATTTTGAAAAACTAAACGATCTTATTGGTAGGGTAAATTTCGATTTTATATCTGATTATAATACACATATCGACATAACTATCGCTACTTTTTATGCACATATTTTTGACTGTTGTTCCCAATCCATCCCAATACTTTCTCAAAAAAACATAACTTCTTCTCCTCCATGGTATAACAAAGAACTTCGCTCTCTTCGCAATAAACGTAACAAACTTTGGCAAACATTTCTAAGGTCCAAATCAGAGTCTGATTTTTCTAACTACACTTTAGCTTATAATAACTTCTCCGTTTTGTGTGAATACTTATACACAAGATATCTTTCTCAAATGCAGTCTGACCTTATCTTTAAACCAAAGTTGTTTTATCAGTTTATTAATAGTAAAAAAAAATTTGATGGTTACCCCTCTGTATTAAAATTATACGATTCTTCGTCAATGGATCCAAAAACTATATCCAATCTTTTTGCAGAATTTTTCGGGGCGGCGCGGCGTTTTCGTGTGACAATTCTGAGGCTGACGTTAGCTATTTTAGTTATATGAACGGCTGCACCCAGACTTCCCTTACTTCCATTAATATTGACATATCATCGGTGATAAATAAAATGAATCTGCTCAAAGATGATTTCTCTTTTGGTCCTGACGGTCTCCCTTCTGTTTTGTTGAAAAAATGTACTGCCAACTTAGCCCAGCCACTTACTGCACTCTTCCAAAAGTCCATTTCAACAGGAATTTTTCCCCAGCTTTGGAAAGATGCTTTTATTATACCTGTGCATAAGAAAGGACCTAAAAATGATATAGTTAACTATAGACCAATTGCAAAATTTTCTTGCATACCGAAACTCTTTGAGAGTATTATATATGACAATATGTTCTTTTTTTGTAAGCCGATTTTTTCAACCAAACAACATGGTTTCCTAAAGGGCAGGTCCACTACCACTAATCTGGTAGATTTTGTATCTACTACGCTGTATGCTTTAGAAGTAGGAAAAGAAGTCGATGCGATAGCTACTGATTTCAGCAAAGCTTTCGACAAAATATCCCATAATATAATATTATTTAAGCTAAAATAACTCGGCTTTCCGGCTTTAATTATTTCATGGATTCAATCATATTTATCGAAACGACAATACAACGTTATATTCAGGTCGTGTATATCTACCTCCATCCGTGCAACGTCTGGAGTTCCGCAAGGTAGCCACCTAGGACCACTTATTTTCGTTCTAACCACTAATGACGTTGAAAAAATATTCTCGAACTCTGATCTATTAATCTACGCAGATGACATGAGAATATGCCGAGAGATCTCTTGTGCCGATGATTCCAAATCTCTGCAAATCGACTTGGACAAATTCTACATATGGTGCCAAAAAAACCTCCTGGAACTCAACGTTAATAAATGTCAAGCCATAACATATACCCGTAAGCGTCCTCCATTAGCTCAAAGACAATATTTTATAAATTACGAACCCATTCCCATTGTTACTTCTATCCGTGATTTAGGTTTATTATGCGACTCCCAACTGAACTTTCGCTCTCACATTGATAACATTATAAACAAAGCTAACTCTTCACTTGGATTTATTAAACGCTGGTCCAAAGAATTCTCCGATCCTTATGTTACAAAGTCCCTCTACATGACTTTTGTCCGACCACTTTTGGAATATGCATCTCAGGTCTGGTCGCCTTATTATCAAGTTCACATTAATCGCATTGAAGCCGTCCAACGAAGATTTTTACGTTTTGCCTTGCGTGGACTTGGCTGGGACGATCCTTTTAACCTTCCTCCATATGAAGAACGTCTAAAGCTTCTAAGTTTACAATCTTTATATGCGCGCCGTAACACTTCTGATATTATCTTCGTTCATCAGTTATTAACATGTAACATTGACTGTCCCTGTTTACTACAACAGATCGGTTTTAATACTAACCAACATCGTTTTCGATCTACGACTCTTTTTCGACTCCAATACCATAGTACTGACTACGGACTAAACGAACCCCTGACAAGAATGTTGAGTAGGGTAAATAATTCTAACATATTTGACTTAAACCTTAGTAAATCCTCACTTAAACATGCCCTATTACGCTACCCCTCCTGATGCTTATCCAAATTATCCTATTATTAATCAATTTATTAATTTTTAGACTTAAGTACTTAATGTTAGTCTTAAGATATTTTTATTGTGATATAGTATAAGTGGCTTGTATTAGGCTTAATTAAAATTAAATGATTGGTGTAGAGGTTTTTGATGATACCGTGGCTGTTGGTGGTGCCAGTGTGGGCATTATATACAGCTCTGTTGGACGAACCTTCTTGTCTGGAAGTTTTGGCACTGTAATTGTTGTTGTTTGTGTTGATTCCTTGATAAGCCGCGTTTCTTGCTTTTTCAAATCATATACGAGTATACGAATTGTATCGGAATCTTCACTGGGTGTTAGACTCTCATTTGTGAGAATAGAACTTGTTTCACTAAAAAGCTTGCTAACGGCTTCAGCAGTTAGAGTGGTTGTCGTTCCAACTGCCTGAATGGGATTCTTTTCAGCAAATACCTGAGGGATATCTTCGATGACCTGAACTGGAGTAGCTAAGTAGATGTCAGCTTCTATCCGGCATTGTTTCTCCAACTTATGGCACATTTCTCTGACAGGAGTTGTTTCAACGGGCTTAGCATTGTTCGTTCATTCAGCTCGATTGACGATGCAGTTGAAGTTAGTGAAGATATCTGGGGCGGCGAAGTTGGACTCTTTTTTGTTGTTCCACGAGGACTTCAGTTGCCAAGAAATCCTCCAGCACATTGTTCATAGCATATTTTTTTTACGTGGGTGATCAAATTCACATTGCCGCTTCTCGTAAGCTTTTAAAAAGGCGATGGTTTCACAATTCGTCCAAATTCTTCGCCTTTAATAAAAAATATTTTTGCAACTTAATTTATTAATAAAAAGAAGTAGGTATATTTACATTTTATTTTCTTTTGCATTCATCTTTTGATTTTTGATACAAAATTAATTTATTATGACATTTCACGATTTGTTGTCTTTTTTTGCACAGTGCTGACAAAATTTACATAAGAAAATCACCTTCTGGTGTTCGGATTTAGAACTAATTCTTGGATCTTGAAATAGATCCCGATAGAAAACAGGATCCCGAATTTGTTTTTGTAATACATGTAAAAACTTAATCCAAATCCGGATCCCGATAGATTTGTGAATAATAAAACGCACCTAATGAATACTTCGAGAGTGTGCGTTTAAGTGGCCATATTGCACCTAATGCATTCCTGATCTAGGATAGAGAGGCGGTTCCGCTAATCAACCACGTCGGCCGTAGAATTGTGTTTAAACTAAAAATAGTTTTTAGGCCGAAAGGTATTAGAATTAAGATATAGTTCAGCTTAGAGCGCCCGCACAGGTTGTAAGTTATTTGATAATTAGACTAGTTTTTATTAATTTTAGTCTAGCTTTAGAAAATATAGTTTTAAGATTAATGAAAATATATATGAATTAAAAACTCCGAGCCTCTGGTTCCAATCCTCCGTCAATTAAATTTTTTTTTTAATTTTAATTTTATATTTGTTTTAATTTGAATTTTACACTTATAGCGAAACCACAATCTCGCGCTCAGACGGTCGGGCTTTTAAATTACATATAAAAACAATAAACTCTAATGAGGCAATCTGAAATGTTGCCTCAGCAACGCCTGAGGTTTATATCGTAATATCGTAAACGTCAGACCAACGCCAGGCCAGAGCAAAAGTAGATCTATTTTCTATTTCATCGGGCATTTGACAGTTCATTGTTTTTGTTTTGATTAAAAAAAGAAAAGTAAGTAATTAAAAGAATATGAGGTCTTTCGAAGACAAATTAATAAACATGATTCGGGATAACGATTGTATTTATAATACAAAAAAGTCTACACCTAGGAGAAATTGGTTTTCTCCAAGAATGCTTTTTAGTCCAGTCATTTTAGGTTTTATCTGCGGAAAAATTCCTAGTGAGCTGAATTTTTGTATACACCTTTATTACGGCATTGTAATGAAGATGTGAAAAATCGACATTGATATCGTGCCGGCTAAAAAAGTTATAAGGGTCAAAAGGTCACAAAAATCAGTTTTTTCGCAAATATCTCGCGATCTATTGCTCAGAGGTCAATAAAGGTAATTATAAAAATTGTTTGTCGTGAAATTTTCTACAAAAAATGTCTCTTGCATTTTTCTGTAAAATTAACCGTTTTCGGAGTAGAGCGCTGAGAAAGCGAATATATTATGACGATGCACTCGTTTCCTCACCACCTTCGAGGTAGAATGCAGTGCGCGTTTTTTTTACATGTTTTCCTCCGTAGGCATGATCCATGATATGTAATCAGAGGTTTTTTTTTAAATTTTAATACAGAAAAATACATAAAAATTAACTTAAGTATATCATTTTTTTTTATCATTCATTATCGATATCTTCAGTTTCTGTGTCATTAACAATATTCTTCGTTGTAGCATTGCGTTTGGGTATATACCAAGTATATGGAGAACAGAAAAGCTAATATTTATTCCCAAAATATAGAAAAAAGATAGAATATTAGATGCGTTCTTAGACATAGAGGGAGCCTTCGACAACACATCCCACGAGGCTGTAGGCACAACTTTTGTTAGGAAATGCGTACCCATCACCATAAGTAGATGGAAATGTTAGGCACTAAACATACTGTCACAAAAAGGACAAAATGTAAAAAAAAAGTAATCACAACAAGAGGCTGTCCTCAGGGTGGTGTATTATCACCCTTGTTGAAGAGTCTTGTAGTGGATGAATTGTTAGAAAATCTTACCTCCCAAGGTATATTCTCCATTGGATTTGCTGATGATGTTACTATCATAGCCGTAGGTAATCCAAAGAGGACTAACAATTACACGGAAATGGTGTCTATCTGTAGGATTATCAATAAACCCCTCCAAGACGACAATCATACCATTAACAAGGAATAACTTCTGCCACATATGAAACCTATCCATCTAGCTGGTGAAGTGATTGAAACGCAGAGAGGGGTAAAATATCTAGGAATTCTACCAGATAGTAGACTCCCACAAAAGCCCTAATGATTTGCAAGAGACTTGCAGGCAAGTCATGCAGATGCAAACCGAACATCCTTAGCTGGATATACACTATGATGCTAAGACCAATCATTACATATGGGGCGGTTGCATGGCACAAGAGAACCGAATTACCAAGAACAAGGAAAGCTCTAGAAAAAGTTTAAGGGCTCGGGTGTATCTGTATTACAGGAGCAATGAGAACCTGCCCTACCGCAGCTATAGAGGTTCTCCTCTATCTATCCCCTCTGCACGAGGCCATCAGAACTGCGGCAATGGGAGTTATCTTGAGATCCTCGAAACAAATATCATCAAATGGCACACTGATGGATCGAGTCCTAAGCAGAATAGTTTCAGATTTCTGAAACTGTATCTGATCCTGGTAGTGAAATAGAATATATTTTTGTGAATTTAGTTTGTGGGGATGAAAAACTCTTACTTGGCACAGTGTACAGACCCAACAGATATGTTGACTTTACGACTTTTGTTACTCTTATGGAAGAAATCGCTATGATGTCAGCAAAGGTTGTTTTGTGCGGGGACATTAATAGTAATCTATTAACTGAAAGTTACCTTATTAATACTATGAGGTCTTTTAATCTCTCGGCGGTGAATGTAAATATGCCTACTCACCTCACTAGTACCTCAAATTCACTGCTTGATGTTATTTTTGTTAGTAACAGAAATGATGTTTTATTTTATGACCAACTTAATGCACCTGCTTTCTCTCAACATGATCTTATTTTTCTTACTTTGGATTTCAATATTATAAGACCCCCAACAATTTTTCAATATCGAGATTTTAAAAATATCAATACTTCTGCTCTCGAGCAAGATGCTACTACGATTGAATGGGATAGAGTTTTTTATATGTCATCACCAGACGAACAAGTAGAATTCCTTCAAATGAACATTAAAAATCTTTTTGATTTACATGTTCCACTTAAACAAAAATATGTAACACATCAATCACGATCTTGGTTTACGCCTGAAATTTCATCACTTATGTACCAAAGAAATCAAGCTTACCTTCGATGGAAAAGATATAAGTTAGAAGAATTACATAGATCTTATCGGCTGCTAAGGAACCAAGTTGTTTGCAAGATACGAAATGAAAAAGCAAAAATTTTTAAAAACCGCCTCAGCTTAAATATGAATAGTCGAAAACTTTGGAACAATCTTCGCGATGTCGGTATTGGTAAGCAAAAAAGGTCTGAGTGTTATAACGTCGACAGTAATGAGTTAAATAAACAATTTTTAACACTCCCCAATACATCTATAACTAATCCTTATGGATTAGCCAATGAAGAAGTAGACCTTTCTCCGGCCACTGAATATGGTTTCGAATTTTCTGGAATTGATTGCACTGATGTGGTTGAAAGTTTTTTGTTGGTAAAGTCAAATGCGGTCGGAGTTGATTTTTATAAAAGCCTTACTTCCAGTTATTTTGCCTTACATAACATTTATATTCAATTCTATACTCACAACTAGCATTTTTCCAAAACTTTGGAAGCAAGCTAAGATAGTTCCAGTACCAAAATCGAATGGCAAGGATTTTCGTCCAATATCTATACTGCCTTTTCTATCTAAGGTTTTTGAAAAAATATTACAAAGACAAATAAATACTTATATTAACAGATCAAATATGCTTACACCTTTTCAATCTGGTTTTCGTCCAAAACATAGCTGTATTACCGCACTTATGAATGTGACTGAAGATATAAGGCAAGCCATTGATGACGATAAAGTAAGTTTCTTGGTTTTGCTGGACTTTTCAAAAGCCTTCGACACAATTAACCACTCAATTCTCATTCGAAAGCTATTACAACAATTTAACTTTTCATTTTCTGCTGCTAATCTGGTACTATCTTATTTAAGCGAACGAAAGCAGGCTGTATCTATTTCCGATACCCTCTCGCCTTTTTTGCCAGTCTTGAAAGGTGTTCCTCAAGGATCGATTTTAGGCCCAATTCTTTTCTCACTCTACGTAAACGAATTGCCATCTAATCTTAAATATACACTGATACAGATGTACGCCGATGATGTGCAACTATATTTAAGTAGTCACCTTGGTCTTATTGAAAACTGCGTCCATAATATTAATCAGGATCTTCAAAGCATCCATTTTTGGTCCCAGCAAAATGGCCTGTTTTTAAATCCTTCGAAAACTAAATGCTTAGCCATTTCTAAAAAGCCACTTGATCTCTCATATTTCCCCCGCTTATTTCTTAAAAACACTGCTATTGATTTTGTGGAAACTGCTAAAAATCTCGGAGTGATCTTCAACAGGTCCTTAACTTGGGAAAATCATATAAATTCAATTGTTGGTAAAGTTTGCGGAACACTTCGTGTCCTTCAAGAATCCCAATACCTAACTCCTATAGGAACTCGAAAAATGTTGGCGAAAACTATGATTATTCCTACTCTTATGTTTGGTTGTGAAATTTATTGTAACTGCGATTCGGAGAGTAGAAGAAAACTTACAGTCGCCTTTAACAACACTGTAAGATATATTTATGGTCTTAAGAGGTATGACCACATCTCTGGCTACATTTCTACTTTATACGACATGCAGTTTGTACATTTTATACAGTATCGAACACTTCTTCTTTTCTTCAGTATTAAACGGACACATCAACCACAATACCTATTTTTTCGACTTCAATTTCCTACTTCTAACAGAACAAACAAATTTATAACCCCCCGACATATACTTGCCTAACATCAGAACGACAGTTCTTTGTCAACGCCGCCGTGCGCCTATGGAACTCTCTGCCAAATGATATTAGGATACTTGTTGATACTCAGATCTTTAAGAACAAATTAAAACTTTACTTTTCTTCTCTTTAATCGCAAGGATTTACCTTTAATAAAATTAATAAAATCAATGAATTAAGTAAACTACATATTGCTAATTTAACATTCTTTATCTATATATTGTTAACTACTCAGTTTCCTATTATTCCATTTTTCCTTTATAACTTTAAATTCATTTGTTTAAATTTGTAAAGTATGATATTTATCTTGCTATGTTTATTAAGTTTGCTTTTATACCTTAAAATAACATTATAAAACTATCACAATAAATAAGATATTGTATCTTAATGTGCATAGATATCGATGAAAATAAATAAATAAATAAATAAATAAATAAATAAAAAGCATCTACTTCCATATCATCGCAATATCACTGAATCTTGTTGAAGTCACAGTGCAAAAGAATTCTGATGACCTCGACTTTGGGAGCTGTTCTGTACACTATTAGGTCGACGACATACACAATTGCCCGAGTTAGACTACCTATTAGATCGCTGGTGTAAATGCTGAATAGAATCAGCGAGTTAACCGCTCACAGCTGAAGACCATTTTTAATATCGAAGATTGCGGTATGCAATTGTTAATGACACAGAAACTGAAGATATCGACAATGAATGATGAAAAAAAATTATATACTAAAGTTAATTTTTCTGTATTTTTCTGTATTCAAATAAAAAATTATTCACTCGTAAGTAAAAAAAACCTCTGATTACATATCATGGATCATGCCTACGGGGGAAAACATATAAAAAAAAAACGCGCACTGCATTCTACCTCGAAGGTGGTGAGGAAGCGAGTGCATCGTCATAATATATTCGCTTTCTCAGCGCTCTACTCCAAAAACGGTTAATTTTACAGAAAAATGCAAGAGACATTTTTTGTAGAAAATTTCACGACAAACAATTTTTATAATTACCTTTATTGACCTCTGAGCAATAGATCGCGAGATATTTGCGAAAAACTGATTTTTGTGACCTTTTGACCCCTATAACTTTTTTAGCCGGTACGATATCAATGTCGATTTTTCACATCTTCATTACAATGCCGTAATAAATCCGCAGATTGGGGTTTAAAATGCCTAAAATGACTGGACTATTTCTAGTTCTGGCTCAATAAAAATTCTCAAAAATTCGAATGTCATCGGTTTCATTCGGGTTATTTTAAAAAACGATAAAAAGACTCAAATAGGCATAATTTTATGCCCAGAGCGACCCTGTCAGACTGCGTAGGTGGCACTTCAATCGAATTGCCTAATGAGAATACTATAAAGTTTATATACAAAAATACTTATAGCTAACCAATCCCTATATTTACCATGGCCTATTTACCTATTTAACATTTCATGTTCGTCATCTTTTTTTTGTTTGAGTTCCATGTTCCAACATAAAATAACTATCTTCGAAAAAAAATTTCATTGCGGCAAATAGATGATCTTAAAACGGCCAGTAAAATAAAGTAACGACTTTTCTATACAAAAAAGACTTTTTTTTTATTCAAACAATTTCAGAAAGCATTAAGTAATTTTGGGAAAGTTATGTTGATCTTTTCATATAACTACACATTCAAAAATGTATTAGGATATGAGGAATTTTGATGTGTTTCAAGCGCTGGTTATTCCAAAATAGAGCCCAAACTTAAAAAAACCGCTCCGACGATTTTCAAGTTCTATTCATTAACTGTAAAATGACTTAAATATAATACATATGAGTTTTCCACTTCAATTTCAAACAAACCTTTCATATCCTAAGCAATTTTTTCAAAATTTAACGAAAGAGGCAACCGGAATATTAGAATTAAATAAGAAAAATATAAAAATATTTAAAAAGTGGCTCGACGATTTTCAAGCTAAAACGTAATTCTTTCATTTGCAATTTAGTTTTTTTCCAATACGTCTTCTTTTGACTTCACAATTCTTGCAGTCATTTACCCAATTTCACGTTTTTCTCAACATTTCAGGCGGGCGCCTCTTAAGGGTTTTCGGTGATTCCCTAGAGGAAAATTGAAATATTTTTTTAGCACCAGAACTAACGTTACCCCCATACAACCGTAATGCAAAATCTGATTTATCTCGAAAACGGCTCACACGATTTTAATTAAGAAAATTAGGTGTGCTATTATGAGACCACATTTTGCTTAAAACAAATCATAGGAAATAATATTATTAATGGTACCTGTCATAGAACCGGGTTTTGTGATTTCCGACTTTCTCATTAACGGCTCTAACGATTTTAACCAACATTTTTTAGCAGAAGCCTCCTTAAATATAAACAAATATTCGAATAATTCTTTTTTTGTTTTTTTTTTTGGAAAAAAATTCTAAATTTAAACAAAAATATAAGTAAACATTACAAACATAAATACATACGTAAAGAAAAAGGTTTAGACTATATTTTGTGTTTCTTTTTACGGTTTTTAATAAAGAATAAAAAAGGAGGATGTGGAAAAGCTTTTTATCATTTGAAATTTGAAATCAGTTGTAAGTAAAGTTTTAAGTGCACATGTTGCATTATTAATTTAAAAAAAAATTAAAAATATGTCTAAAGGAGGGTGTAAGTACACCCGAAACGTTGGAACTTTAAAAACAATATTGAATATTGACCTAAGCTCACTTAAGAACATATAATAAATTAAAAAAAGGTCATGAAAATAGGAAACATTTTATTCTATTACTTACCTTTAAGTTGCTCATATATTTTATCACTTTGTCGAAATAAATCGTACCTGCATTCAAAGAAAAACAAAACAGATAAATATGTACATATTGAGTTGTTTATTGTCATGTTTCTTCATTAATTTATGTTGACTATGATTATAACAATGATAAACTGATATGTTTAAGAGAAATATTGTCACTTACACTCATTTATTTTACTTTACATATTTACAAACATTTAATATTTAAATTCTCTCATAAAATCAAATTAAGTAATTCACATTATGTTTCTTAATTCACATTTATGTTTCTTCTTGAAATGTACATATTAATATATTGAACTTGAAAAATTGCTACAAAATAAATGTTTTATTATGTAATTATGTATGTGTATCGCTTCACACAACAACTATTAGTTTTTTTTTTTTGTTTTCCAGACTTTTATTACTGTCCGAAAAAAATTGAACAAATTTGACAAACAATAGGTCTGTTTTTGTTCCTAATCTATAAAGTCTTTGAAAAAAGTCAATAATACAATACAACAAGAGTATATAAAGAATTCCTTAAACTTGATATCCATTCACCCTAATGACTTTAACCAACCTGAATACAAAAAAATATAGTCTACATAGAATAAAAATAACTTAAAAAATAACAAGTGTAAAAGCTTATTTTTCTTAATGGACTGAATAGATAATAAAAAGAATAAGGTGATATGTAAGCCTTGATACATTATCCATTTTATTTAGCCTTAGGTCATAATTTTTGATAGATATCAAGATTAAAAAATTATACAAGTTGCCTCCTAATTTGGCAAGGATATTTTGGGATAGATTCTTTAATATATTCTAAGAAAAAAATCGTTGCGCAGTAAGGTTTATCTCCAAAGTTGACATTATCAGCCGTATTAATAAAAACACACAATTTGCTCGTTAACACACGTTTTCTCCAACACGCGAATAATGAAATTATCCCTTTGATAAATTAAAATATTAATAAAACTATCGTTTCTTTATTTCATCTATTCACTGAATAACAAGGAAAAATTGGCAGCACTTCCTTCAATTCTACTAATTATTCTAGTACTTTTTTCATTATTGAAAGCCGGCATGTCATCTCAGACATACAAAATAATTTTTGTTGTCAATCAAATTCTAAACGGTTATTAAATTTTTGTGTGAAAGTTCAAATTTATTTGTAAAAAAAATAGATATGGCAGAAAAGAAAAAAAGGACTGAAAATTGGAGTCCTGGCGACAAGGTTAGTTACACAATAGCGTATGGCAGGCATTACTTGCATACTAAGTGGAATGTGCATTATTAAATAGAATGTTTGCCGAATTTGACGAGCAAGTTGAAGATATCCGCTCGATAATCACCAAAATCGGTGTAATAAGTTATCCTCTCATTGTCAAACGTCATTGAAGACACATTTATTATTAAGAATTATAGTTTAAAATACCTGTTAAAGTTGTTTCACCTTTATTTTTTGCTTATTAATAGGGCTGTATGTATTTGGGATTTAAGAAAAAACTTGCTCAAGTGTACCTACTATGAGCCATGGTAACAGAAATAGTTCAGTTAATACTATTTAGCAGAGACTTCATTTAAGGCTTTATTTTTAGAGGAAATACTTGTCTATATAATTAAGGTGACTCAAACAAGAAATCTTAAGTTCTATTAATAGGATCGTCCAGATTAAAGTAGGTGTGTTTTATTCACTGCTGCATAGCTAGCGCAGCAAAATTTCACTCGACAAACAACAAAATATTTTTTTTTTGCTGGCAAAAAACAAGTCAGTAAAAAAATGACAGTTGTGCTGGTGATAGAACTTTAAATTATTGAAAATGGCGCTATGCATTAAATTTTAGAATTAAACATATGTACAAAGATGTTTTGACATCAGATTTTGATATTTTCTATAATAATGGCTACCATTGAAATATAAATTGAAATTGACATATGGAGTGAGTTTGATCGTTTTATTCGCACTTGAATGCTGCGCTGGCTATGCAGTAATGAATAAAATACACCTAGTGTTATGGTTTAGGGAAAATGACAGCATTATTTCCTGTTTTTAAAAAAGGAATTAAAGTTCATAAAAACTGATAAATATACACATATTTTTTTTAAATTTTGTATACTATTTTTATGTGGTAAATTTTCCCAAAAGGCCTTCATAACCTAAACCTTTGTTAAAAATGGTGGTTTTAAAAGGAAGTCACATAATTGAAAGGAAGTGAAGGTTTTGCCAGTTAGTCTTATAAACGAGCATGCTTTAAACATTTCTAAAGCTAAACAAAATAAAAAAGCAAATATTGCACAAACATCCCAAAATACCTAAAGGCCAGTATTTCTTCTTAAAATAAATGCTTAAAACCAAAGTTTCTGCCATTAGTATTAACAGAGTAAGTTTCTGCTATTAGTATTAACAGCGTAATTTCCCTGAACTTGGGCCAGGGTGCACCTACATATGTGAGCCTTTTCCTTATTCCCTGATAAATGATGTCAAAAATCATATTCTAAATTATCCTGAACGAATTAGGATACAACCAGTTTACAAAAATATTTTTATTATGTGTTATTTCTTTCTTTTTTGTTTTATCCTAAACAGTAAATATTTTTAAAACAATTTTATTTGATTGCCAGTAATTTTTGTCTTCAAAAATTATTTTATAGCAACATATCTATTATTTTGTATTTCTTATAATTAAATGTTTTATTGTCATGTTTTTTTTGTAAGCATATTTTACTTTATCTTTAAATAATTATTATTGTTACCGCTTATAAAGCCCTATTTTTGAAAAGTTTGTAGGTTCAGACAAAATATTTTGTTTTACTTTAGTTGATAATTTAACGGGTAAATTGTTCCTGTTTCTAAATTTTTTCGTAAACATTTAAAAAAGACAATTAAAAATTATTACCTAATTATTTTCATTTAATGGTTTTAAAATGTATCTACAACTAAAATTTGATTTAAAAAATTAGATACATATAAAAATAAGTAAATTAAAATTTTGTCCATGATAAATTAATAATGTACCAGAAACTTTTATTACAATATTCAAGTTTTATACTTCATTTAAAAAATACCATTTAATAAACCCTGCAGTCGTCACGCACCAAAAAGTTACATAAGTCGTCACGCGGATTACATAATGCATTTTAAAATTAGAATAAAACCAGTATGCTTTAATTTTTTCAAATTTATTTTGCTGTAAAATGCAATTACATATTATTTAAAGTTAAACAATATAAATTATTACTTCACTATTTAACTGTAAGTACTAAAAGGGACAAGAAATCTCCGCCACTAGTTTTCGCGAATTCTCAATTTTGCAGTAGTGGATTACAGTAGTAGTCCGCGCGACGACTGCTGGGTTAAAGCGAGAAACCGCAATAGTCACTTATCGTTATCGTTATCGAGTTCATAACCATAAAATTCATTTTTTAAATCATTAAAACAGTCAACGGTCTTGGCTTGGATGGGGGACCGTTCAAATACCAACAGTGTGCTGTTGACATGGTGTTTCTTCTGTTGTTCTTTCTTTCTGTGTGTCTCTCTCTGTTGTATTGTCTAAAGCCCATTGCCTCAGTTGCCAATGCTTTTCAGTGTCTCTACTTAGTAGATTTATCTACGGAGTAGTGTAAGATGTAATGTATTGCAATGTGAATCATTAAAACAACTTGGAGCTTAAAACAGGATGTCATGTGATTCCCCAAGCAAATATTAGTTTATAAAAGAACAAAAATTATGAATCGTTGTAGCGTTTTCTTAAAAACAAACTTTTATAGAGAGTGTCTCTTAATTCGTGCATAATATTTTAGGCTGTGTATCTTGTGTATATTCTAAGAAAATGATTTTAAATTAAGGGCTTCTCTCCAATTTTTATATCATACTAGCCTATAATACCCGGTGTTGCCCGGGTCTTTTCCTCAAACTGAATAGTTTAATCAAGAAAATAATGATTTAAAATTATGATTCTAAAAATTCCAAAGTTAAGTAATGGACCTATGACACTTTTTTTGTTTGAACTACTTTTTATTTTAATTCTTTATAAGTACACTTAGTAAAAGGTATGCTAAAATCTAATAATCCTTTCTCTTGGTCTTCCGTATCCTAATCGTTTCCTTAATATACTCGTAATATAATAATGCTCAAACTATGTCATCATTAAGTGTATAGGTACAAGAAAACCTTTGATTGCGCGCTAATTATAAAAAAAGTACTTTTAAACAAAAAAATATCATCATTGACTTTTTTGTGCAAGTAAATAAGAGAGATTCTTATTATCTAATAATGGTAGCTTGAGCTGAAGAGAATAAAAAGTCCTTGTGTCCACGCATTTATGGAATAATCAAAGATATGCTTTGTAAAAAACAACGAGTAGCTATTTACTGCGATATAAATTACAAAATTCAGTACGAATTATAAATTTCTAGTGAAAAACACATCTATACTGGAACTTCACACGTACCCTTGAAGTCAATTAGAAAGGAAATACATGAACACACATATTCCCCATTTTATAGGAATAAGGCGACAGTTATAGCTATCATTGAAAACCATCATTGAAAATTTTGTTTTCACTTTTTGGGGTAATTAAACTATGAATATTGAGAATGTTTGGTATACAAACGAAGCTAATCAATCACATATTTTACTTTTGCAAATAAAAATAAACAAATATGTTAAATATTTCTCATAAAACTACATTTAATTTTTCAATGATGAAAATCGTTTTCAATGAACAGCTGATTTTTGTTCCAACAAAGTGGAACACAATCGTTCCAATGATTTGTGTTCGATTCTCTTTCTATTCTCATGTGTCAGTTTTTTTTCAATGATCAACTCTAACCTCAAAAAATTATTCAGGTTGTCTTTGTAATTTATAGTGATGGGTAGGATACGAATTTAAAATGAGTTTGTATGAGGTACTTACTCATTTTTCGAAATGAGGTGGTATTTTGTCGCACCTCAAATGTCCCATAGGATACACCTTTTTTAATGGACATTTTCAACAAAAAAATCAATTTTTCAATGACGTCTCTGCAATTCTAATGATCATGAAATTTGAATAAAACATACAAAGTTATATATGTATGTATGTATGTACCTAGATACGCAGGCTGGCACAAAAGACACTTGGCTACGCGTACAGTAGTGCGACAAAGCGATGCGATGCGAGAAGCGTTGCGACAAGCGATTCGAGATACGAGAATTAGATGCGAGATAGTGCGCACAGTAGAAGCGATTTTCTGCGGTTATGTTGTTAATCCCCTTATAATTATTGCTACCAAAATTGGTAAAAGTTGCACTACACAACCCAAGCACTGAAATAACAAAATTTAACTCTTTTGATTTTTTTTTTAAACCTCAAAACTAACAATATGAGCCTTCTCGCACGAACTCGCTTGAAAAAGTGGTCAGAACAGTTTGTGTGCGAGATGCTTGCGATAGGCATGCGAGAAACTCGCAACACTCGCATCAAATATCGCTTCACTGTGCGCACGTATATAAGAATCAATGTAAATATTTTTCTCGCACGCAAACGCTTCTCGCATCGCATCGCTTTGTCGCACTACTGTACGCGCAACCTTAGGCTAGGCGCGCACATTCAGTTTGTAGTTGCACAACGTTTTGATGCACATGTGTACTTATTAAAATCTTTTATGATAAAAGTCACAGAAGTTTGTCTTTTATTCTTTTATGATTTTTAACAGATTTCATAACAGATTTTGGCATGCTGAATACCAAAAATGCTATTCGTAAAAGATTTTTTCTATTTTCGAACGTTTGACATTTCATAAAAGTTTTCTTAGCAGATTTTATAACAGATTTTAGCATGCTGAATACCAAAATTATAATTCATAAAAGATTTGTTGACAGCTTAAACTTTTGTATTGAAATTCATAACAAAATAACTGAATAGAAGATCTCGCCGAATAGGCCTAAATGATTGCAGTTAGCAAAAACAAAAAAAACTTTTAAACAATAACATAATATGCGACATATAAAGCCAATACAAAGCCTCATGAATGAGGTACCCATCACTAGTAATTTAGCAAGCATAAAAGCGACAGATATTTTCAATGACAGATCTTTTCAATGACAGCGAAATTATTGATTGCTATAACCGACTTGTCAAAAAATATTCCACCGTTCCACTGATTTGTGTTTCAATGATGGTTTTCAATGATAGCTATAACTGGCGCCTAAGGAGAACATTTTCATCCTTTATTCGTGCACAGCGCCATTATTTCTCATCATTTAAGGATCGATTTGGATTAGATTTTCAATCTATGCGTTGAACGATCGGTTTAGAATTGAATTGAAATTAAATGAAAAAAGAATCTGTTTATAATAAAAAAATAAGAAACAAAACAAACTCTGTATAGACAATTTATACGTTGCAATTTTTTTAGTTGTCTCTGTTCTGGGTTGCCTTGCAACTGCACAAAAAAATGTTAATAGCTTATGTAACCTTTAGGCTTAATAACATTAAAATTTTTAACAATTGAAAATTCTAAACTAAGAGCTGAGTTTACTTGAATTCAATTTCTTTGGAACTATAACTAACTCAGGGGCCAGTTATAGCTATCATTGAAATGCATCATTGAAAATTTTCATTCCCATTTTTAAGACGAATAAACAAACTGCAATGGCTTTAAGTGGTACCAATATGAAAGTAATGAGTAGTAGAATTTTTTTACTCTATAAAATACAAAAGCCGGCAGACGGCTTTTTAGCCATGCTTGTAAATCTTTTTGTATTTAAATGTTTGTAATTTATATGTTGAAAAAATAAAGATAATAATAATAATAATAATAATAATAATAAAATACAAAATTCTGATTTAAACTTTCTTTTAAATCCACTTTTATTATTTCACTGATAGAAATCAATTTCAATGAACAGCTGATTTTCGTTTCTTTAATATGAACCACAACCGTTCCACTGAATGTGTCCGATTCTCTTTCTATTCTTAAATGTCAGTTTTCCTTTCAATGATGCCACTGACAGCATCTTTTACTCAAACCAATTTTTCAATTATTGTTTCTAGCGTGTTCCATTTTTCTTGCCCATGCTATTTTTTTGACTTTGGGCTCAATTTTTTCCAGATAATGCGTAATAAACACAACGTTTTACTATTTTTTTGAATGAACGTAACAATAATAAAAATCAAGTTTGTAGAAAAACCCATTGATTTTATGATACATATGGTACTTGGAAAAACCTGGAACATGTTAAATTTTGTTTGTCTTTTTTTTAAGAAAACCTGCAGCACGTAAAAAAAGGGTTCCAATTGACAACAAGACTGGTTTTGCAAGAATTTTGCAATGTTTTTTAAAATAGCATTGCGGTTTAAAAACGTGCTCGTTTATTTGAGTGCTTCTCAAAAGCTTCATTTCCTTTTCCGTTTCCTTAAAAGTTATCAAAAAGAGTAAGGAAAATTTACCAAACAAAAATTGTATAAAAAATTAGAAAAAGAAATTAATTTATTAAATTAATTTTTAACGCCAAGGCATAAATTGATTAGAAACGCTGTTTTAAATGTCTATATTCACAAACCAAGAATACACAGACATTATTTTGGTTAATGGGTTTTCAATGGAACTTCAACTAAAGCGCGATAAAGGTACCAGGAACCAAAACCGACGACTTCCAAGTTTACGAGTATTTGGAAATTCATATCGAAAACTTCAAAAAATGGGAGCAATTTCAAATACACGACTTAACGCATGAGCTCCACAAGTAAGAAGAACTTCGAGCAAAGAATACTGGAAACTGTTACAAATGAGCCATCAATCAGCATTAAAGGCTTAGCTTTGCAATTCAATGTTTGCAGACATAAAATTTCTGATTTACAAATTTTCTCGATTTTCACACATGGGCGCGAAAAACCCAAATAAAAGGTGACAAAAATCATTACAACACAGATTCAGGGTCAACATATTTACAGGCGTAATTGAAAACAAATTCATCGGTCCCTTCAAACGACCCCACAGGCAGAATTCTACTAATTATTTTTGCGCAATGATTTATTAGAACTATTGGAGATCATTCCACTTATGTAACTAGTTTCATATATTTCCAGCCCAATATGATCTCCTGGCCTTATAGTATTGCATTTATTTGTATGGGGAAGAATGTAAGAACTTTTTAATTCAACCGAAATAGCAAATTTAGTTGAATTTAGTTTAGACCGTATTCTCGAAGCATCATCAAAACCGGGCTCTAACATACAACCAAGGAGGAAACTTTGAACACCTGTTATAAATGTTTTAGTACACACATAAATTAAAAAAATATCGAAACCCACACAAAATCATTTCTTATTTATATTTAGCCCTTGGATCTCAAAGCAAAAAAAAACAACATATTTTTTTTTAATTCTACCTGTTCCAGGTTTTCCCAAGTATCTCAAAATCTATGGGTTTTTCCGCAAACTTGTCAGTGAGTTAAAATTGTTACGTTTATTCAAAAAAAATAGTAAAACGTTATGTTTATTACGCATTTTTTGGAGAAAATTGAGCCCAAAGATAAAAATTAGCATGGGAAGGAAATTTTGGAAAGCCAAATTTAAATTTGTATTAATTGTACAAATAAAAATAAGATAATAAAGCATAAAAAAAAGAAACGATTAAGTTTTTTCTTATATCAAACGCGAGGCCGCCCTCGTAATTGGCGCAGTCGGTTGTTCGAATAAGAACATAATGAACAAGTGCGATGAAGAAGTAAGAATAAGTACAAAAAAAAAAAACAAGTTCGATCAAGTGCGATGAACAAGTACGATTAAGTACAAAAAAAAAAAAAAAACAAGTGCGATCAAATGCGATGAACAAGTACGATTAAGTACAAACGAACAATAAAATAGTGCGATCAAGTGCGATGAACAAGTACGATTAAGTACAAACAATAAAACAAGTGCGATTAAGTACAAACAAAAAAGAAGTGCGATTAAGTACAAACAAAAAAACTAAAAACGACATTAGAAACACAATCAATAAATTTATAGTCCAAGATCAGGGCAATTTGAAATACATTAGATCAGGTTCACCGAGGAACTTTATTCATAATAATAACAATTCAGGTAGAAAGAATTATAACCCGGGTACAAGAAACAACTATAATCCTCTTAATCAAAGCAATACCTCGGGACAGCACAGAAACTCTAGTTCTGGCCAATCTCAAAACCATAGTAATAATAATAACAACAACAGTACCATAATAATTACTCCAGAGAAATTCTGGTCCTGAATCGATGGATACACTGTCGGCTTTCTGTCAAAGGGAGATTCACTCACTAAACAACATCCCGGATTTTCAGGAAGAAAGCCTTCGGGCCGACTTCCCTATTTACTGATTAACACCAAAGACAATAAATTTAAACTAAGAATACTGATTTATACCGGATCAGAAACCAGTATTCTTAATTCTCGGTTGTGCCACCCAAAATGGCGTACAAAACTAATCGAACCCATTCAAGTAAAAACAGCAGGAACACCTATATTTGCACACAGCAAAGTGAAGATCCCATTGTACAAATTCCACAATATCTATGATGGTTTGATTGGGAATAATATACTATTTCCCATCAAAGCAGTCATAGACCTTGATAGAAAACAACTATTAACTCAAGATGTGAAAATACCAATAAACTATAATAGCGAGGAAGAGGATACACTGAATGACACTTTTAACAAACAAATTCCAATACCAGATGACAACGGAAGAGCTATGACGTAGAAGGACTACGAAAAAGCCATACCGAACATAGAGATCTACCACACGGAGGTATGCAAAGATCACATCTTTGATCAAATCAGGATCAAACACATTAATAAAGAGGAAAGTGAAGCTGTAAAAAACCTCGTTTCCGAATTTTCAAAATATATTTTATCAAGAAAGAACTGACTTGTCCTTCACTAATGTGATTAAGCATAATATAAGGACAGTCAATGACATCCCTGTATACATGCACAAAAAATTACAGATACCCTGAAGTCTATAGATCAGAGGTATCTAAACAGATAAACGAGATGCTTAAACAGGGTATTATCCGCCCAAGCAGTTCTCCATATTCTGCTCCCATTTGGGGTGTTTCGAAAAAGGAAGATGCGTCTGGAAAAATGAATTGGAGAATAGTCATTGTTTATCGAAAATTGATTGAAGTCTCAATTGACAATAAATTTCCAATCCCGAATATGGATTCGCTAAATTGGGAAAATCAATGTACTTTTTACCACACTCGATTTGGCCAAGGGGTTTCACCAAATCGAAATCGCGAAAGAGGACATAAAAAACAGCATTTTCAACCGATAGTGGCTACTACGAATTTGTTCGTATGCCATTCGGATCGTAGAATGCGCCCGCGACCTTCCAAAGACTCATTAACTCAGTTCTATCAGAGTTTGTTGGAAAGATTTCCTTGGTACGAGTATATCTTGATGATATTATTATTGGAGGAACACATAGTATCATTGAACAAAATATTTAAACGTTTAAAAACGTTTAAACCTTAAAAAAGTTGAACAAAACTGAATTTATGAAAAAAAAAGAAATAACTTTTTCAAAAAAAAAAAAGTTTTTATATGTAATGACATTTTTGAAAAAAATAAAAAAAAAACTCTTGTGCTAATTTTAAAACTAAACAATTATTTAAAAAAAAAAAGTTTTTATATGTAATGACATTTTTGAAAAAAATAAAAAAAAAACTCTTGTGCTAATTTTAAAACTAAACAATTATTTAAAAAAATCAACAAAATCAACAAAAAAAAGTTTGAACATCTGTATATAGACAATTTTAGAATATGTGTTCATCAATTTCGGAAATTTATGAAAAAAAAAGTAAATAACTTTTTTGAAAACAAAAAAGACATTTTTTATCAAAAAATAGTTTTTATTATTTTTATCTTATAAATTAAAATTAAAAAAGAAAATATTTTGTCTGCCAATACCAAATAACTTACATATTGAAAAAAATGGTCTTTTCCTGTTATTGTGAACAAATTTTTCGTAGATATTCTTAGATAGATTATGTTTCTGTAAGAAGTTTAAAAAAAATCGAACATGAAGTTTTCAAAAAAAAAATCGAAAATTATATTGGAGAAAAACTGCTCATAAGCATAAAATTCATTTTTTAAATGAAAATTTTTTTTTCAACCATTACCTGGGCTTAACTAATTGAAATTTTTTGAATTTTTCTTTAGATCTGTTGAACAGTTTAAAAAACACAATATTTATAAAATTTATAAAAAAAATCGTATAGCGAGTACCGTTAGTTTTGGTCTTAAAAAAGAAAAGAAAAAACGTGTGTGGGAAAAAATTAAAAAAACGATATCTACCAAGTTTCACGAAAATCGGCCTAGCCTTTAGGCTGTAGTCGAACAGACAGACAGAATTTCGAGACCCAATTTGTTCTACTTCGCTATCATCGTAATGTCAACTTTGATCAAAATCTCGAGTTCGATTTTTTTCCGATTGCATTACTTGCCTGGTAGTACTCGTACATATACGTCAAAAATAAAAAATTTATAGTGCTAATGTAAGAAAATAATTGATACAGAAATACAAATTGTTACCAAAACCTCAAACAAAAAATAGAATAGTTTTTTGAACCAAATATAGTATTTATGTATAGAAATTTTAGAAATTTATTAACATACACATAAATACTTTAAATTGGCATCCAAATTTTTTCTCTTTTATAGATAAGACGATAAGAAGATAAGACGACTTTTACATAAGAGCAAGTACGTGCGATCCAATCGTGCATTTTGTTTGAATTTATATTTGAAACGTTAGATGTTAATATGGAATATTTTTAATTTGCATATTCAAGAAGATCAAAAAGTCCATATATAAAAAATAGGTGCAGTTTGAAGATTTTACCAACAAACTTTTTTTTTTGAAGAAAGTTATTTAAAACATTCGATACTAATCAATTATTAATAAGTAAGTAAATATTTATACTTATTTAATGAAAATACTTGAATTTGAAAATACATACTATTAGTTCAAACATATATATTTGCGTCGAAATTTCTTTCACATACAATCCATGGGTTGGGTTCAAAATTGTTTTTTTTTTCGAAATTCGGCATTTCGAAATACTGCTTCTAAAAATTTAAGTTTACAATATTCTGTATTTCAAAATTCTGGATTTCGAAATTGTATTTAAGTTTTCATTATTTTGCAGTTCTAGCTACTTATCAAAATTCTGCTGTTCGAAATTGTACTCATTAAAATTCTGCATTTCAAAATTCTACTATTGGAAGTTCTGCTTTTAAAATTTCTTATTTCAATATTCGGCTTTCAAAATTCTGAATTCCAAAACATTAAAATGTAATAATAATAAGTAATATTTATTTCAAATTCATTTTTTTATAATATTGAACATACTTGTTTCATAAGAAGGGGAGAGTACGATAACTTAGGCGCCAAAAATTGATAACAGATTTTTGTAGAAGGGTCAAATACAAGCGTGGTAGGGGCGATTTTAGAAAAAAAAATCACTTAAATTAAAAAAAAATATTAAAAAACAACGGCAACACTTACAATAAAGTACTATACCGGTTTTAAAAGCCAGAAGTCTGTTCTATAATCGTAAATTTAAATTAAATTATTTATGTCAATAGTTTTTGAAAAATTTGCATGCAAACTCAAAATTTTGTTAAAAAAAATGACAAAAAAAAGTTTAGACCAATTTTTTCAAAATTGTGAAATGAAGTGCTTAATTGGCTTTTTGCGATTAATGCTACTAATAATTCTGAATCGAACACAAAAAACCGAATGGTTTTGTCCTTTCTAGTTTTTGAGAAAATTGAAAATTACTAAAACTCCTTTTCATGAAATTTTTGATTTTTGGTATTTAACTACGGTGATTTCATTTTGAGGATTAATGTTAATGTGGTTCATTTGTAAGTAAAGTACAGCAAATGGAAATAATGTGCCGATAGATGGGTTTATTGTATTCTTACATTTTTTATCTCCAACATCCAACCTAACTTGAAATTTTTATATTTTTCTACCTTTATCGGTAAGTTGCAACACAGTGGGGGAGTTCACGTTTTAGTTGGAATTGGAACAATTTCTTCTAAGAACGCGATGCTTTGAAATATTTTTCTTGAAATATTGAAAAGTTATTTAATTTAGGATGAAGTAGTGGATGCTCAGTCGCCATTCTTTATTCAAAGAAAAAAATACTTCACTCTTACAAAGTTTGAATAACGAATGACCTTGGTAAACAATAACCTGTACCACATTAGCATTAAAAATGTTAGACACAAAAAATAAACTTACATATTAGATAATTAAGGAATTATATAAATTTGCTGCATTCGTACAGTAGTACCTAGGTAATATGAATTTTTCATAATGTATTAAATTTTCATGTCTGAACATTTTAAATGTGCAACTTTGGGCTACGTACATTATATTTAGTTGACTTTGGATTAGGCCATAGTGTAAATTCAAAGTTTCTTTAAATCCAGATTCTGTAAATGCAAAAGAAACCTTGCATACACTCAACCTCGCACCTACCCCAAATCCTATAGTGTGCCCAAGCAGGGGGGCAGCATGCCCCCCCATACATACCTCACTGTTTATACGCCGAAATGCGTAAGCAAGCAAAAACAAAAACAAATATAATAATATACAGGGTGATTTGCATAAGGTGTGACAAAAAGCTAGGGCATGTAGGTTGGACTTAGACAAGAAAAAAATCGTATGGGAGGGGGGGTCTATTTCCCCCCGTTTAGGCGGGAGGGGCAAATTAAGAAAAAAACCACTTAAAACAGAAAAAAAAAATATTAAAAAATAACGGTGACACCTACAGAGTAATGCTATAGCGTTTTGAAAAGCCAAAAATACATTCTTTAATTTTGTTTTTAAATAAAGTTGTTCGAGTGAATAGTTTTTGAAAAATTAATTTTCAAAATCAAAATTTTGAAAAAAAAAATGAAAATTTTGTTTTTAAACAATTTTTTTTCAAAATTTTACGTAATTAAGTATTATCTTTTTATTCAATATTCAATGCTCTTATTAATTTTTGATCAAACACAAAAAACCGGATGTCAAAATGTTTTGTAGTTTTTGAGAAAATTAAAAATAACAAAAACTACTTTTGTTCTAAGAAAAGTCTTTTATTTTAGTTTTTGGATTCCTAGGTGAATTTACGATTGAAAGGATTAACTTTCTTTTTACTATTTTTAGTTATCGTGTTATAAGCATACAATAATGTGACAAAGTACTGGATTAATCATATTTCACACATTTTTTCATTGAGAACACCTGCGTGAGAGCATTGGTTTAAAATTGACCTGCCACTTTTTTATTACGGTGGGGTCGGCTTGGCGACGCGACCTGTTTTGTTGTACAAATTATTTCTAATTTGAATGTCAAGTCGTCAACATATCACGATATCAAATTACTCTCGTGCTGAATTAACGGATATGCATTACTGCTACGGTATGGCTCATGGTCGAAGTCGTGAAGCGCAAAGACTCTACGCTGAAATGTATCCCAATAGGAGGTGTCCCAGTCATACGATATTTTCAATAATCCATCAACGTCTTCGAGAACACGGAGTACTGGAGCACCGAGGGAGAGAAAGTTCATCTTCTGCATCAGTACACATAGAGGAAAGAATTTTGGATATGGTCCGACGTAATCCCTCCCTTAGCACAAGGAGAATAGCTACTATGCTTCAGTTCTCCCAAATTAGAATATGGGCAGTGCTTCATACCGAGCATTTACACCCGTACCACACTACACCAGTTCAGGAGCTAACCGCAAACGACAAGTTACTGAGAGCTGCATTTTATCGAACATTATTGCTAAGAGATGAAACTGAACATAATTACTTTGGAAGGATATTCTGGACGGATGAAGCTCATTTTACCAGAGATGGAGTAACAAATTTCCACAATTTACATCACTGGAGTAACAAAAGTAGTTTTTGTTATTTTTGACTTTCTCAAAAACTACAAAACATTTTGACATCCGGTTTTTTGTGTTTGATCAAAAATTAATAAGAGCATTGAATATTGAATAAAAAAATAATACTTAATTACGTAAAATTTTGAAAAAAAAAATTGTTTAAAAACAAAATTTTCATTTTTTTTTCAAAATTTTGATTTTGAAAATTAAGTTTTCAAAAACTATTCACTCGAACAACTTTATTTAAAAACAAAATTAAATAATGTATTTCTGGCTTTTTAAAACGCTATAGCATTACTCTGTAGGTATCACCGTTATTTTTTAATAATTTTTTTTCTGTTTTAAGTGGCTTTTTTCTTAAATTACCCCTCCCGCCTAAACGGGGGGAAATAGACCCCCCCTCCCATACGATTTTTTTCTTGTCTAAGTCCAACCTACATGCCCTAGCTTTTTGTCACACCTTATGCAAATCACCCTGTATATGAATAAGAATAAATAAGAGTAACGAATTTTAGGAAAAAAATAATAATATATAACTTTAAAGTTTTGAAAAATTAAACTTTAATCTTTTTTTTTATGTTTTTTTTCCCAAAATTTGAGTTTAAAACTCGTTTTTTCAAAAACTGTGCATAGATTCCACTTTATTTAAAAATTATGTAATAGATTAGAGTATTGGCTTTAAAAAAATGTATAATACTTAATTTTAAGTGTTACAGTTATTTTTTAATATTTTTTGTTTCTATTTTAGTACCTTTTTTATAAAATTGCCCCTCTCGCCCAAACGGGGGGAGATAGACCCCCTCCTCCCGTAGTAAAAAATGCTTGTACTGAACTTTTGTACAAAAAACCGTTATAATTTCTTGGCGCCTAAGTTATCGTACTCTTGCCCATAAGAACTTATAGAGTGCAATTTAAAAATTCTGATATTGGTAGTTACCAACCTATATAATTTATTTTGTGTTGTGAATATACCTACCGGCTCCCAAAATCAAAATCGTATTTTTATACATATTTATACCTATAAAAACTATTTAATGCGCATACCTTTTAATGAAAATAGCCTTTTTAGCTTTATGTTTAAATAATCTTAGATAACCCGAGCGTATGATTTCAAAGTATTTTTTAACACACAAAAATTTTATGTTCTGATTTACAAGCGAACCATATTTTCAACAAACTTTTAGATATTTGTTTCTGAAGTTCCTTTAAATAAATTCTGTAACTTCTCATTTGTTGGTCTATTTTTGAATATCTAAAAAATAAAAAGAAATGATAATAAATAAATAAAAATAAAATAAAAATAAAAAATTTTGATTTCATCGGTACGGATTGTTCATAACTAAATGCTTGAGCCCATTATTTTTAGAAAAAAAATTAACCTTTATTTAAAAAATAAAATAAAATTAATACATTGACCCAGGTTTGAGAAATTCGATTTTTGCGAAAACATCACTTCCCCTAACAATAGAAGAATATAAACAACGGCAACATACAGCAAAGGAGAAGAAAACACCAACATCAACGATATCAACAAAAAGAAAGAGAGGAGGAAAACAATTTAAACACAGAAGGGCAATTGCAATACTATATAAAGAATTAAACATAACAACTTTCGAAGGACCAGAAGTCAGTAATATCAGAAGTCTAAGCTACTTAGCTCCCGTATTTATCTATATTTACCAAGTTTAAAAGCACCAAAATATTTTATTTTGTTCTTAAATCATAAGTCCAATTCCTATCTATCATCTTTTAAAATTTAATTTGTGCTATACATAAATTTAAAGTGAAAAACTCAATAAGAACAAAAAATAATAAATTAAATAATAAATTAATTCTCTCACATTGAGAAAAAAATTTTATTCATTATACTCTGGCTCTCTCGGAAATATTTGCTCCCGTTAAAATTTTTTGCTTCCCTCTTGCCCGCTGGAAATTCTAACATCACCATTCAACCTGTACCCAACTACCGACTGAAGACGAAAAGCAAACATCATACATCAACATTCAACATTCAACATCAACATCATCACTGATTAAACAATTTGCTTTCAGTCTTACCTTCTGGGTGAGTCATTTTTAGTATTTGTTCTGCCTAGCAAACCTCTTTTGATACTTCACCTTAATTTCTGTTGTGGTGTTTTTTATTTACATAATTCGTCACTACCAAGAGGAATAATAATTACTCACCACGTCAACATTCTCTTCCGATCATTTACGGTTTGTGGATTGAATAAATTAGCAAAAACCTCAACCATTTTAAGAATACAATATCAGAACAGTACAAACCAACAATATTTTTCGCCTTGAACAAATATTTAAAAACGTCTCGAAAAAAGATAAATTTAAATTTAAAAAATCTGTGAATATTTATCAATTACTATGGCAGACAAGTGTCCAAAATGCGAAGAAACAGTCAACAAAGACTTCGTAATATGTGGCGGAATATGTTGCCAAAAATTTCACGACAAATGTACCCTAGTACCAGAAAAAACTCTTAAGATAGTTAAATCCAGCATAAATCTTTCATGGAAGTGCAATTCTTGCTCGAGTAACCCTGCTCTAGCTTTGCTTACTAAAATAAATGAACTTAATAAAGTTGTGACGCAATTATCAACCAATTTCGATCAATTGAAGAAAAGTTCATTCACAAACGCACAGCCTCATGAAGCTAAATCTTTTAAACAAAAAGTAAATATTCAATCATGTGATGACGTTCAAAATTCCACTGATTTGCATACTGAACCGAAAACGATGTCCTTGGAGGTCATCAATGGTCCCATTATAAGTCAAAAAAATGCTTCCAATCAAAGGATAACAGAGCCCCACAGCCATGTTAAAAGTTCCCAATCCGCAACTAAGAACAAACAGCTTGTGAGTATCATCGGCAGCGACACCGCTTCGTCTATGATGGAAGTTCTTCCAACATTGAAATGGCTACATCTTTCTCGTTTTATGCCAACAACAAAACCAGAAACTATTATTTCTTATGCAGCAAACAAATTAAAAATTCCAGAAAGTAATCTTTCTTGTATTCCTTTGTGTAAACAAAATACTGACGTGAATTCACTTAAGCACATCAACTTTCGTCTTGGTTTACCATCGGAAGCCTTGGAAAATGCTTTAAAAGCAGAAAACTGGCCTCGAAATGTACATGTAAAAAATTTCCGTTTTTTTCCAAAGAAAGTGAACAGAATAGCCGAAATATAAATGACAACCAAAATCACCGTAAACATCATTCGTCCGAAAATTTAAATGCTTCTTCCAAAATATTTTCTTGTCAAGTCTCTGCATTCAACTCGCTTTCTATGTACTACCATAATGCTGGCGGTACAAGAACTAAAATAAAACAACTATTTCTTGCTGCATCATTGCATGAATTTGATGTCATCGTACTTACCGAAACCTGGCTTCATACACACATTAATTCAAACGAAATTTTTGATGATTCTTACATAGTTTACCGTTGTGATCGTTATGCAAATTCAACTGAACGCGGTGGAGGAGTTCTAATAGCAGTTCATGTAAAATTTCCAAGTCAACTGATGGAACTTCAAATCAAAAATGAACATATTGAACAGCTCGGTGTAAGAGTTAGTGTATCAAAAGAAGAAATTGTATTTGTAGTAAGTTATATTCCACCAAAGAGCCTTATTAGTATTTATGAAATGCATGCCAAAAATATCGAAAATGTAATTGAAAACCTTAATGATAGTCAATTTCCCTGTATTTTGGGTGATTATAATCTCGGAGATGTAAATTGGAATTACTCTGATGAAGAAAACTGTTTGATTCCTTACAATGTAAAAAGTGAAATTGAAATACTATTTATTGATTGGCTACTTTCACTTAATTTAATTCAGATAAATTCTTTTTATAATTCGCTTTATAGATACCTTGATTTAGTATTTATATGTAATAGTCTGGCCTATGAAGTAAATGAAGTTATATTTCCTTTATCTAATAATTCAGTGTATCATAAAGCAATTACAGTTAAATTTAAACTTTATAATATTAATTCTTTATCAAATACTTCATATGATGATTTTGAAAATATTTATAATTTTGCCAAGGGGAATTATGTATCACTAAATGATCATTTTAATTCATTGAATTGGTCGGAAGTTCTTTCTGGAACAAATTTAAATGAAATTTATACTTATTTTCGTGATCTAATGTTAGATGGAATTTCAAGATTCGTTCCCAAAGTTCGTTCAAAAAAAATTACTAAAATACCGTGGGATTGTAAGAGATTGCGAAATTTGAAAAATGTAAAAAATAAGTCATTTAAAGTTTTTAAAAAAACTAAAGCTGAAATAGATAAGAAACGTTATTGTCAACTACGTCGGGAATATGATTTTTTGAATCGATTTCTTTACAAGCAATATGTTATAAGTATTCAAACACAAATTACTTCAAATCCGAAAGTTTTCTGGACATTTGTCAATAGTAAAAAAAAGAACAGTGGTGTATTCTCTAATATGGAATATGGAAGTGAATCATCTTCTGACTATGCTTCTACTTGTAATTTATTTGCAAAATTTTTTGAGACGGTGTACAGGGACCATACATCTGTTAACATATCTCTAACTGATAATGTGTTAGACACTAATGTCAATTTGGGTCACCTTTTTGTGTCTTGTGAGGATGTTTCTGAAGGAATTTTTACACTGAATTCAAGCTTAGAAGCAGGTCCAGATGGTATTCCTTCTTTTCTTATCAAAAAATGCAGCAATTCATTAATTAAACCGCTTCAAAAGATTTTTAATGTTTCACTTTCAACAGGTGTTTTTCTAAACGAATGGAAACTTTCATTTGTAACACCTATATTGAAAGCTGGCCATAAGCATAAAGTTGAAAATTACCGTGGTATTTCTAAGCTTTCAGCCATCCCAAAATTACTTGAGCTTATTATTAAAAATAAATTATTTTTTTATGTTAAAGAACATATTTCTCCATTTCAACATGGATTTATAAATGGAAGGTCTACAACGACAAATTTATCATTATTTACAAAATATGTTTCTGATTCACTAGAGTCTGGACTTCAAGTTGATGTAATCTATACAGACTTTCAAAAAGCGTTTGATAGCTTATGTATTCCACTGTTAGTCAAAAAATTGAAAATGTTTGGAATTCACTCAATGCTTCTTGAATGGATGTCTAGTTATTTGAGTAATAGAAAACAAATTGTAAAAATTTTCAACTTTAAGTCTAATATTATCAATGTTCCTTCAGGAGTTCCCCAAGGAAGCCATCTTGGACCTTTATTGTTTTTAATTTATGTAAATGAGTTACCAACGCTGTTGAAATATACACACGGACTATTGTTTGCGGATGATTTTAAGGTTTTTGCAACTGTTAAAAATATTAATGATTGTTTAAACATACAAAATGACTTAAATTTAATTGTAAATTGGAGTAAAGAAAACTTTCTTTCTTTGAACGTTTCAAAATGTAACATTTTCACATTTAATAGATCTACCACCACTATTTTATATCATTATTCAGTTTTAAATACTGCCTTGAATAGGTTAACTGAGGTTAAAGATCTTGGCGTGATTTTTGATGTGAAATTAAATTTTTCCCTTCATATTGACTATGTGGTGGCGAAAGCAAATTCAATGCTTGGTTTTCTAAGAAGAAACTGTTCTGAATTCTCAAATCCCTATGCAATCAAAGTAATTTATACTTCACTTGTTCGTCCATATTTGGAGTATGCTTCTATAGTTTGGGATCCACACTACATTGTTTCGAAGAATCGTATCGAAAAAGTACAAAAGTCTTTCACAAGGTTTTTGGTAAGACAACTCAGATGGAACTTACCAGAAATGCCTAGTTACACTACTAGATGTGCTTTAGTTGGTCTTGAGACTTTAGAAAAACGTCGGGGAGTGAACTGTGTTATGTTTATTTATGATATATTGTCTTATCACATTAAATGCCCTGTTATTTTGAGTCATTTAAAAATGTATGTTCCGGAAAGAAGTATCCGCCCGCGAAAAATTTTCTATGTTCCACCACATAGATGTAATTATGGCTTAAATGAACCATTCTCTAGATGTATGAGATTGTTTAATACTGTATGTTCTAAAATTGATTTTACTATTGAAAGAAAATTGTTTAAAATTAATCTAAATGAAATTTATAATTAAATTGTTAGTAGGCGTTAAATATCTGTAAGAGGAAGAAACTCGATAGATAAATAAATAAATAAATAAATAAATAAATAAACTTCAACAGGAAAAAAAAAGAAATAAAGAAGGAAATACAAGCAATTAGAACTGGAAAATTGTCATAAATAAATAATAAAATTCTGGCAACCTCACGGCTGCCTATTTATGGGCAAAAATTCATGCCTTTAAATTTAATAAAATAAAAATTTAAAATGGGTTGGGGACAATCCAAAGTCGAAAACCTAAACGCAAATGTTATAAACACTATTAAAGTCGTAGACAACACCAGTCATTTAAATGACATTTGGTGGTTTTTATTCATTCTTATAATAAAGGGTTTTCCAATAAGAGGTGTTATTTTGATATTCAAAGAAAAATGGCATTTTTGGAGATAAATGATCGGATGTTTATTTCATTATAAAGAGGAAGGTATGCCGTTAATAATGGAACACAACATCAGCCAAATGGCCGCCAAGACCACGCTTATAAGACCATATCCTTTTCATGAAATTTTCCATAACCAAATCGCAAAGTGGCTGCCCTATGTCCTCGATAGCCTCACGAATTTTATCTTTGAGGTCTTGAATCAACGCTGGGCTGTTGGCGTAGACCTTATCTTTCACGTGGCCCTAAAGGAAGAAGTCGCAAGGTGTTAAATCACAAGATCTCGGTGGCCAATTGTGGTCACCTCTTCGAGAGATAACACGGTCCGGAAACTTTTCCCGTAAAAGATCGATGGTTTCATTGCTTGTGTGGCACGTAGCGCCGTCTTGTTGAAAGTAAACGTTGTCCAGATCAATACCATCCAATTCAGGCCATAAAAAATCATTAATCATCTCTCGATAGCGCAATCCATTGACCGTAACTGTTGCTCCAGCCTCATTTTCGAAAAAGTAAGGTCCAATGACCCCGCGGGACCATAAACCGCACCAAACAGTCACGCGTTGAGGATGGAGAGGCTTTTCAACAATAACTCTTGGGTTTTCCGAGCCCCAGATGCGACAGTTTTGCTTGTTGACGTAGCCTCCGAGGTGGAAATGGGCATCATCAGTCAAGATGATTTTTCGATGAAATTCCGGTTCATTTTCATGCATTTCAAGGACCCAATTTTAATAATTTCAATGCGTTGTTGAAGCGTGTATCGTTCCATTTTTATTAATAGCGTAGTTTCTACTTGTCAAATGTCAAAAAATGACAGCTTCGAAAGTGACAGCTACCGAAATAGCGGGCTATTCAAAATAACACCTCTTATTGGAAAACCCTTTACTATCTATTTAAAAAAAAAAAGATACACCTAAAATGAATGAGTTTGTAAACTATAAGAAAAAAATATTTATATATATATCTATAAATAAATAAATATATATTTACATAAATGTATATAGACGCATACGGACTATATAAAGCAACTCATATGTCAGTGAGATAAAAACTTACTGACTAAGTAGCTAGAAAAGCAGAAGCAGATAGGGCTTATAAATGTATTAACAAAAATGTTCTCATTCGTAGAGAAATGATAATCAAACATTGCATAGCAATATTAGCAGCATTAAATGGGATAGCTAAAATTTTACGAAATCTACCTGTAGAAATAGCGACAGTTCATAAAGAACAGAGACAAGAAATTTTTATTAGTGTTAGAGAAAAGTTGATATCCGCGTTAGGAAAGCATAATATAGAAGCAGAAGTACCTTCTACCTACGCACAGTGTGTTATTTTGCACATCTAGCGGAACTTTATTCCTGTCGCACGTAAATAATTTTTTTTTGGTATTTACCTGTTGCATAGTGTTATTTATGACGTTCTATTTAGTAATTTTAATTCTGTAAGCAGTTTATAATTGGATAAATGGAACAAAACTCTACTTCACTCTTTGTGTGTTCTCACCTTGGGTTCAAATGTTTATAACTCAAAGACTAATGAATCGATTCTGTCCAAACATTCACCAAAATTTTTGTAAAAATCTAGAGGCTCATCTCTTTTAAACCTTAAAAACCTCCAAACAAATATATTTACGATATTAACAAAAAAAAATTAACTTTTAAAAATATTTGTTATTTAAATATTTTTCAGTTTTTTTTTTTTGAATTCAATGTTTATGTTCATAAATGAATATTGTGTAGCTAGTTGGCATCATCATCATAGTCTTCACTAGAACTGCTACCACCTGGATCTTCTGCGGGTTTCTTCATAAGAGCTATACTTTCTTGAAAAAGTGATTTTTCTTTTATATTATGCACTGTACTACGACTCGATAGATATGGATCCGAGCAAAGTAAAAATCTCTTTAGTAAATATCTCTGTTCGTATATTTTCTGGAAGACTTTCGGCGGTAATGCTCCCGGAATCGTCTGTATTCCTTATTGCTCGCTTCTTGCACCTCTTTGAACAACTACCCAAGTGGCAGTATACAAGCTTGAATGATCACTTTTGAGTGTATGAAAAACTTATGTGTGCTTGGAGGCATACAGTACCAGGCATAATGTTGTAGATAAATATTTTTGGTTTCATTTGCATAACTTTCAAACTTGACCGGATCAATTTCATATTTACTCGATAATACATCGAGCAATTTCGCTGGCCGATTTAATTCTCTAATTTTCCGTTTTTGCACTTTGGGTGTACATTCCTCGAATTGCTTTGAAGGCCGTCCAGGATTTGATTTCGAGCTTGTTGTTGGAACAAGGTCATAAATTTGAACAGGCAATTCAATTTTATCATCCAACCGTCTTGCATAATCCATCTTGTATATTTTTCCATCCCAATTACTTCGTTTCCATCTTTCATGGATTCTGCAACTCAGCAAGCTTACAAAAGTAACCAGTACTCTGAGGGGTTTAGCTACGTCCACAAGACCAAAGCTTACCATTATATGATTGAAATTACGTTTATTTCGCTCTTCTTTCTTTGCGCTTTTCCATATTTAAGAAATTTCACTAATTTTCATTTTACTGTATGCCTAACAAGAAAAAGAAAAGTTGTATGGGGGCGGCACTCAAAAGCAAAAACTGTAAATGGATTTCGACAAAGAAAACATTGAAGAAGAGTGACACAAAATATCTCGCCGTATACATGAATATACATTTTTAAAAGTCTTCACAAAGTCACAAAACAAAATAAAAAACACCAAGCCGAAGGCTTTTAAACAAAACGGATTTCTACCATCTTATAGGCTCATAGAAATTTATTTCTTACCTTAAACAATTCGCAGATAACACAAAAATAATAAACAAAAGTATTTTGGGGGCTAGCACTACTAATTGCTTTAAACCAATATGATCAATTCGACCTATGATTTACAAGTGATTTTTAATATTTGTTTCCTCATATTTAACGCCTGTTTGTGGTGTCACTGTACTGTACCTACATAACGTTTTCCATATTTTTTTTTAGGATGCTATGGTCTAGGGTTCTACCTATCATGTCACACCAAAATATTTTCATTGTGACAACTTTCAGATTTTGAATAAAGTTCCGCTAGATTTGCAAAATAACACACTGTGCTACGCCGCGCCGCCGCCGCACAGTGGCCCGAATTGACTTTTTTGGTTGCAAAAATCATATCTCTTAAACGAATAAAGATATTACCATAATTTTTTTTATCTTAAAGGAAATTTCCAAGGCTATAAAGTTTGAGAATTTATAGAAAAAATATTTACAGGGTGTTTCAGAATCTGCTGCTGAAATAAGAAGTTTTAGTTAAGGTGGTTAACATTTCTGGTATTTAATTTTAAAAAGGTTGAAAGTCAATTTATGAAGTAATTTGTGTGTAATTTAAGTAAAACAGTGGGGAAAAAAGAAAACAACCCAAATTGAATGAAAATGTGGCGAAAAAAATCTTTTTTTTTTATTAAATGATTTTTTTATTTTATTTTTTATTTTTTTTTTATAAAAGAGTACTTATAAGAATTTATAAAATATTTTACTAATAGATTACAATTCAAAAAGCAGAAGAATAAAATAAAAGGAACAAAAATTTACATACAAACATTAAATTTCTTGGAAACTATCATCTAAGTCCGGGGAAATGCGTAACAAACTTATCATTTCTGGTGAGTATTGGGCTTTCAGATCTTTTTGGGTTCTTACATGCCTCAAGGAAGAAATAAGTGGATCGGATGAGATTGCTAGCATATTTAATAAGTCCGAATTCTTGAAACTTTCAACGTATTTTGATATCTGTATTTCTTGTAGTCTTTATTTTTGGACTTTGGGCTTCTTCTGACAATTCTCCAAGTGGTAGAGATTGGTATTTGATTATATTTTGACTATGAACTATTCAATTCAAAACATTAAGTATTATTTTGATCCTAGTTATAACCTTTTCATTGACCCCAGTTATTCGAGCGGTTGCCTCCGATTGTTCAAAAAATCTCCTTGAAGTGTTTCCATCATTGCTATTTCCAAATCCTTGATTGGGTTTATCCACAGCAAGTACAAGCTCATCGTGAAAACGTGTTTGAATCTCTCGTTTTTTTCGTATTTCTGCCTCCTTGATCCCAATAGATTCATCAAATTCCTCTCCCTTTGTCGAAGTGTATAATCAAGTTTTAAAATAAATTCCATGCACCTGATTCTAGCATGCAATGGAGAGATTGCATATTCGTAATTATGTTCGTCGTTTTTTAATTCATCCTGGTTATTGAAGTTTTTTTTGGGTTCTTTTACATATCGGACATGACCGCGTTAATTCGTTTAAAACTTCTCCGTCAATCATAGTTAAAAAGAACTCGTGTTTCGCCAATATAGTTATATCTTCATTAACTCTATACTTTGTTGGTTGAATATCTGCTATTTGCCTTTTCATATCGTTGACTGTTGTATTTATGAGGTCAATAATTTCTTTGGCATATTGGAACATTATGGGTCGACAAAAATGAGTTGATGATGGGCGAGGGTTCCTCCAATGTTCGCAATCTGCACTATTGAGCCTGAGTGGAACAACTGATGCCATGAACATGTTTGCGTCTGTTTCTGCTTTCCTTGACTCTTTTGACTCGAAGTGGACTTGCAGTAGAAATTGCCTTGATCACATCACTCTTCGCCTTTTCATGGCCTTTATTACCTTATTACTAATGCATCAGAGAGATTTGCAGTACTTATATCCTCTGTTGCATTGATTAGTTTTTACTTTTTTGTGAAACTTGCGCACTCATTGACTGACTTCCTTGGCCTTCCTCTTGATGACCTTGATGTAGATGGGAGATCACACATTACTTCTGTTTGTCTGGTGATATGGAGAGATGAAGATAACCATTGCTCATTTTTGTTTATAAAATTGACTCTCGATCTATGGGCTGCGAACCATTTTTTCTTAGTAGCGCAATGAAAGTGTCTTAATTTTGGTTCATTTTCCGGTAAATTTTCAGCAGATAGTTGGTGTTCACTTATTACGGCAGAAATAAACTCGACAGTGCTATTAACTTTTAAAAAAAGTTTAAACAAAATATTGTTTGGTATATCCATTTTAAATAATTTTTCCTTATACAACTGCTCGATCGCTCGTTATAGTTTTATATAATAACTCCAACCCAATGTTTTATTTTTTTATACCTTAAAACTAAATACCTTCACTAAAAATATTCTTTTTTATGACATCCCAACAAGGTAATCTGTTTACCTAAAAATATTCTAATCCAGTTAAGAACCCTTATCCATCAAATTACCTGACAATAATTAATCATACCCGAAATCAAAAACATTCATGCTTAAAAGTTTTATTAGGGGTTACACGAAATAAGCTATAAAACCGTTTTAAAAAGCTAAGCATACAATAAGTCTTCCTTCTAAATTACAAAACTATTTTATTCAAAACCAAGACTTATACCTGCAAAACAAAGAAATAATAATTTCCATGAAAACTCTGAAAAAATTACTGACTTTTTCAAATCAAATCTCTCTAGCTCCGTTTTATGCAACTTTATGCAGCTGAATTTTTGGTTGTAAATAAGGAGATATATGTATAAGGATTCATTTATCTGTCCAGTTTGGCTTGACAACTTTTGAAAACTTTTTTTCTACTCAATGTAAAGTTGAAAAAGTGCCTTAAAAGTGGTGTTTAAAAAAACATTAAATTTAGTACTTTAAAAAATTTATAATTTTTTTTTTATTTCTGATCATAGTAATTAACACATATATCAAGTAAAAATAACAAAAAAAAGTTTAACTTATACTCAAAGTTAAAAAAATAAAAATTAAAAAAAAAATGTTTTTTTCTCACCTTAAATATTTGTCAACTTTGTCTAGCTCTACAAGCCAAACCGTTCATACAAATGAAATAATTTTTGCGATTACTAGAGCTCCAAACATTTGTTAATTCAGAAAATGTAAAAGTTTTGCATTATAAACTCACCCGAAAATGAATTTCGCAAGCACTTTTGCCTAAACGGGCCACTGTGCGCCGAAGATAAAAAATGAAGACGATTCTCAGTTAGACACAGACGATTTATTAAGAGGTTATCATAGTGTAGAAAAACATCAGTTTCAATAAAATCAACTAGAAACCAAGATGCCAGTAACAGCAGTAGAATTCATAAAGTTAGCCTCATCAATTCCTTCAGACTTCGATGGTAGTGTAGAAAATTTAACACGTTTCTTAGATGCAATAGATATCCTTGAAGAGATTAAAGAGACTCATAAGGCTACCGCGGTTTTGATGGTCAAAACTAAGCTCAAGGGAACTTGATTAACAGCGAACAGACGTTACAACAAATTAAAGATAGACTTAAAACTAAGGTACAAGGTTGAAGTTCTGATTGCCAAAATCATGAATATACAACAACGTAATAAGACCGCAAACCAATATATGTACTAGTGAGATAGAAATTAACAAATACGCTAGAGGGAGCATACATTTCTGATGGTTAAACAACTAAAATGGCAACAAAATATGCTACACATACAGCAGTAAAAGCAATGTGCAAGAACTGTTCAGCCGGCAGTGTTAAACTAATCATACAACTGGTACATTTACTACAATGAATGATGCCATATCACAGTCGATCTCGTACTGTGACAGCGTATAGACGTCCTCGGCTTCACAGTTTCCATATTCAATCGTGTGTGCTTACTAAAGTATAAAGTTTGACAAGCTATTTATAACATAGAGCATAGCTCAGCTGAAGAGGTGGCGAACCCCGGTGCGAGGGATCGCGAGTTCAAGTCCCCGTCGGGCACTCA
Source organism: Chrysotoxum bicinctum (assembly GCA_911387755.1). NCBI lineage: Eukaryota > Metazoa > Arthropoda > Insecta > Diptera > Syrphidae > Chrysotoxum > Chrysotoxum bicinctum. The sequence continues at coordinate 120,494,970 of OU426987.1, forward strand.
ACTTATTAGTGCTTTTTTTCACAATAGTGAAGTGGAAAGAATAATAGAAGAAGAAGAAAAGCTAATTAAGCGTAGCAACAACAAAGCGGGGGCATCGAAAGGTGTTCTTCCAGCTAGGGACACAACAACAACAATGCAGAAGACAACGGCAGCAAAACCGGGGACATCGAAAGATGCCCTGGCGATACCGCAAGCATCATCCGATGCAGAGAAGGCAGCATCAACCGATGCTCCGTTGAAGAGGAGGAAGAGGGCACAAGTTGTGCCCAACCTGGTGAAGCGTCGCACCATTACCCCAGCTGAGCTGCAAGCTGAAGGGAAGGTGACGGCGCAAAAACCAACAATACCAGCAGCAAACAACAACAAGAATGTGAGTCCCCCGCCAGTCGATGAGGATGAGGAGATCTCATACATGTCCGAGGGTGGAGAGGGCTTGTACACCACCGGGGACAGTCAAACATTTGTGGACTTGTCTACGCCAGAGGGGTCCGCTGATGAAGAAGAGGAGACCACCATACAAGCAAAAATTGGTACAATCCAGGGGCAGATCGTGGCACTACAAAGCGATCTTGCCACCATGATACAGGCTTTGAAAGAAAAGCAAGAAGCGCGAAGAGAAAAGGAGAGACAGGAGCGCGCAGATAACAAATGTCCCCAGGCCCCACAAAAGGAGGCGCAATAAAAAAGTGCTGATGCGGAGCTGCAACCGCCAACCAAGCAGCCCCATCAGCCCCAGCAAAAACAACAACAGCCACTGCTTAAAGATAAGTCAAAGCAGATGGCAAAACAACAACAACAACAACAGCCAACACAGCAGCAGGAACAACAGCAGCAGAGACAACAGCAGCAGAGACAACAGCAGCAGAACCAACAGCAGCAAAATCAGCAGCAGCAGAAACAACAGCAGCAGAAGCAACAGCAGCAGCCACAGCCGCAACAAAACAAGAAGAAAGAACAAGTGCCACCAATCAATGTTTATAAGATGGACCTGAAGGAGACCATTGAGATGTGTAAGTCGGCCATAGGTCAAAATTGTACCATTAAAAGACTAGGTCCTAACAGACATGCTCTCCACTGCCTCACAGTGGAATAGCACAAAATTGTGAAAAAATTATTAAAAGCTACGACGACTGAATTCTTCAGTTATACACCTAAAGTAGATAAATTTCAAACGGTCCTGTTGAAGTGCATAGATTCCTACACGGAACCGCAAGAGCTCTTACATGAGCTCCGTGAAAAAGCGAAAGACGATCTCGACTTTATAGAAGTCAAGCCTTTTGCCACAGTTAAAGCCAGACGGGCGAATCGGAAGTTACCAATCTTCTTGGTTCAGCTTTCACCCAATAGCAAACTGGAAAGTTTGAGGAGTATCTCCGTCCTCAACTACCAGGTTGTAAGCTGGGATAAATTAAAGAGGCGCGGCGGCATGCTTCAATGCATGCGTTGTCAAAGGTTCGGCCACGCTGCGCCTAACTGCGAAATGCAGTCACGCTGCGTAAAGTGTGGAGGGAACCACAAAATGGGAGAATGTAAGTTAGGGCAAGAAAGGGTCCAAGACATGACACTACTTAAGTGTGCACTCTGCCGGAAGGACGGGCACCCCGCAAACTATCGGGGATGTCCCATCTTTCAGGAAATAAAACAAAAAAAAGCGAAGCAAACAGTTGTGGAAGAAAAACGCCCGCAAACGCGGCTCGCCACAATAACACCCGTCAATCCCCAGATTACCTACGCCCAAATGGCCGCAGGAAGGGGAAGCACGGTACAACCTGTGCAAAAGGCAGCCTCAAAGTCCCTTCTGCGAAAGGCTCCTGATGCACAGGCAGAAATAAGAGGCATGTTATTGGATCCGCTGGATAAAGTGGAGGCTGTGGGGGCTGCTTTCCAGCAAGTGTATAAGGTGAATGCAAGCATCCACCCCAACCATGACCTGGAAAGCAGAGCTCTACTCCATCACTTCTATCTTCGTAATGAAATGACGCAATGGCGATCAGAGAATCTAGGTTTCATCCGGTTCAATGAAGAAAACTTGGCGAATGCCATCATCGCCGTGCAAGATGGGAGTAGTTTCCTGTTAGTTACGAGGATGGAGCTCCAGCTCATCTTCGATTCGTTAAAGAAGAAAAAGTCAACAGAAGTCGATGGTACGAGTATATCCAATATTGTACTTCGACATCTACCTAAGGAAGCAATTGACATTTATGCCACACTGTTTAACAACGCACTGAATAATGCATATTATCCAGGGCGGTGGAAGACAGCTGTGGTTCATCCTCTCCCGAAAAAGGGAAAGGACAACTCCAATCCGGCGAATCTCCGGTCGATATGTCTTCTACCGAGTATCAGCAAGGTATTCGAGAAAGTCATAAATAGAGCTCTGTCCAAGTGGGCGGAGGACAACAATATCATACCGGATAATCAGTTCGGGTTTAAGGCGGGACATGACACCATTCATGCCGCATCTAAACTCATTTCTGATATCCAATGGAACAAAACTAAAAAGCAGTGTACAGGTGCTTGTCTGGTTGATTTGGAGAAGGCTTTCGACACCGTATGGTTAGAGGGTCTCTATCCAAAACTGACTAGACTCGGCATAAGTAAATCACTATTGTATATACTTCATGGCATGCTCAATGGTAGAAAGTTTGTTGTCAAAAGTGGCAATGTAACTTCTGTCGCAATCTTCGATATTAAGAATGGTCTTCAGCAGGGAGCTGTGAACTCGCCGATTCTATTCAGCATTTACACCAGCGATCTGATAAGTAGTCTTACTCAGGCAATTGCGTATGCCGATGATCTAATAGCGTACAGAACAGCTCCAAAAGTTGAGGTTATCAGAATTCTCTTACAGCGTGACTTCGACAAGATTCAGCGATATTGTGATGACTGGAAGTTGAAAATCAACTTTCAGAAATGTGAAACGATTCTGTTTAGGACTCCGTTGGCTAGAGCCCCTAGGGATACTAGAATGAACTGGCGTAAGCTGATGATCGTAGGGCCGCACCGGCAACCACTGGCGAGCAGAAGTACCTTGGCATCTGGTTGAATCAGTATTTATATTTCGACAGACATATAAATGCTGCTCTGAACAGGGCTAGGGGAGCCTTTGCCCTGACGAAACGGTTGTTTTACAGCAGCCGGCTTGACACCAGGGTGAAGGTCATTTGCTACATGGCCCTCATCCGGCCGATGATTGCCTATGGGTGCCCGGTGTGGTTCAACGTTACCCCATCTCAAATGGAAAAGATTCGGGTGTTTGAGAGGCAGTGTCTTAGACGTTGTCTTGGATTACACAGAACACCAGAATCGGAGTACAAACATTACTATTCCAACAGGACTCTATACAACGGAGCCAACATTAACAGAATAGATAATTTTTTGATAGAGCTGATTCGCAGTCACATTGCGAGAGCGATGACCTCAGCAAATAGCTTAATCTTTGGGGCTTACTACCCCAACACAGAATACTTCGAGAGTGTGCGTTTAAGTGGCCATATTGCACTTAATGCATTCCTCTATTTAGATAGTATATGGTTGATCCAGGATAGAGAGGCGGTTCCGCTAATCTACCACGTCGGCCGTAGGGCTGTGGATAGGCGGCTCCTTTATAGTCGAGACGTCCTCGCTCAAGACGGAGCTGAGCGACTTCGGTTCAGTAGGACTGTGTCCGATCGGGACCTGAAAGACAGGGTAAGACAGGAGAACCAGTTTTGGTGGTTGTCTAATGTTGATAGCGATAGTTGACAAGTTGTCTTGGCCGACTTACATAGTTTTAAGGGTATTCTTAGGTAGGGACAGTCAGGGTGGCAGAAAAAAAAAAAAAATTGCGTACATTCTTCTAATGTATATAAAAAAATAAAAAAAATAAATTAAAAAAAAAAAAAAAATCTCTGCTGCTGTGGCTGTTCTAGTTTTTACGTAGTTTTAGTTTAGTTTTAGTTTATTTTAAGTAGTTTAAGTTGGTTTCGGTAGTTTTAATTAGTTTTACTTTAGCTTGTAAGTTTTATATGTATAAAAAACATAAAAAGTTAAAGAATCCGAGTTTTTTAAATTTTCTCGAGAAAAAAAAAAAAAAAATTAGATATAGTTTTTGAATTAAAAAGAGTTTCTTAGGCCGAAAGGCACTAGATTTAAGATATAGTTTAGCTTAGAGCGCCCGCATAGGGCCAGTAAGTTAGTTTTAAGTTAGTGGATAATTAGGCTAGTTTTTATGAATTTTTGTCTAGCTTTAAGTAGTTTTAAGATAAATGAAAAATAAAAATGAATTAAAAAAAATAAAATAAAAAAAAAAAATGATGCCATATCAAAATTACAAATAGTTGCACTGATGCATCTGGTAATGACAATACAATACTATATATAAACCTGAATCGAGGTAGTTACCATGAAAATTATCGGCAAAGTAACAATGAAGGTAGATTCAGGCCAAACCATAGTAGAGACGACTACAGCTCTAACGAAATTTTAACCAAAATGGTCAGAAGTTCCGAGGTCAACATAAATAAAGAAGTATTAGAAATATAACTCAGAAGGAAAACCAGCAAACTCCACTTCAAGAACAAGAATAGATAGTGCTTTAAAAAAAGTGTATGTATTTAATTTGCATCTCAGCAGTTATATATCTTCAAGCTCGACTTTAAATAATTTAGTCTCAACATTCCTAGTAGATACAGGAGCAGACATATTCATTTTTAAAAAGGGTCACATAAATCAAAATGTTTGCATAGACACTTCAATTGTTACAGGCCTTTTGTTAGTATCGTAGGCATGGTGAGTTTGGATAAAATATTGGAGGATCTGCTAGTTCGACATGATTTCCATGTGGTAGAAGACAGCTTCTCCATACCATGTTCAGGTATTTTAGGTCTAAAGAAATATAATTGTGTTTGAGATTATCAAACAAGCCAAGATTGGCTTATAATAAGATCGTAAGATTACCAAGAGGATATAGCAATCCTCATGTCAAATTCTTTCAAAGTAAATACAATTTCTATTCCCGCTACATCTGAAGACTTATTCATATAGAATCAACAGAGGAAGAAATTTGTATTCCTCATCAGGAGATTAAGACCGATTGTATATAGCTGATAAAATTACTTCAAGAAATCAACCATAACAATACAGAATATTAAGGTGAAAACAGAAAGTCTTATATCCATTCGATTCAAGCAACGGGTAATAGTGAAGAGAAATTAAATAAGCTTAGGGAACATTTCCCTAAATTTGTTTATAAGGCATTGAACAACTTGTGTTCCAACTAATTGGACATTTTCGCATTTGAAACAGAGCCCATAACAGCTAATACATTTAATAAACAAAAACTTAGGATGAAAGGTGATGAACCAGTGTATATTAAAAACTATAGGATACCTCAAGTACACAAAGAAGAACTAAGTATAAGTATATACAATAGTCCTATTTTCTTGGTACCCAAAAAACCACTTCCTGGGGCCTATTGCACCATCTTACAAAATTGTGATTAAATGCTTGTAACAAATTTGTAAAAAATCGAGTTTTTTTCATATGTAATTTTTTTTAATCACAAATTTGTACTTGTAATTTGTAGTTGGTGCAATAGGTCCCAGGCAAACAAGAGAATAGGTGGAGACTAGTCATTGACTACAGAGCGATTACTAAAAAAACTAATGGCAGATAAATTCCCATTACTAAGAATAGACGATGTACTCGATCAGTTGGGAAGAGCAAAATACTTTTCATGTTTAGACTTAACGTCAGGATTCCATCAAATATAGTTAGGTAAGGAATCAAGAGATACGAGTATCACATCTTTCACAGCTGATGGCGGTACATAACGATTTGGATGATAACAGTAGCATTTGCAGGACGACTTGATAGTATTAGGTTGTTCCGAAAAACACATGATAAAAAATTTAGAAGATGTTTTCGATACATGAAGAAGGTACAACTTAAAACTGCATCCCGATAAATGCATACTTTTCAATCAAAAAGTAACATATCTTGGGCATAAATGCACAAACAAAGGCATCTACCAATAGCCTACGGTTCAAGAGCATTCACCAAAGGAAAAATTAATAAAGCCACAATAGAGAAAGAATTAGCAGCCATACATTGTCCCATAACCTTTTTTTAGACCATATGCCTACGGAAGAAAATTTTTCTTCAAAACAGACCACAGGCCCTTAACCTTAACTGAAATTAGATAGCGGACGCACTATCCCGAATAGATATTGCAGATTTAAAACAACTTACGGTACAATCTACTAAAGTATACAGAGTAATAACAAGAGCAATGAATAAACATAATCCTAACACTGTTCCAAATGACATAAGTCACCACGAGAACCCCAAAATATACGAAGCGCTAAATAAATATGAAGTTAGAAAGCATGCTCAGCTCATTTTTGATTTTCCGAAAATGTATATCAAAAAAGCAAAGAAAATTTTCAGCTATATACAGGGTGTTCCACAGTCACCGCCCCAAATAAAAGGTCATTTTAAGCCGAAAAACTTAAAAGGTCATTTCCTCGTTTACGTCCCGTTTTCGAGTTATAACGGTTTTTATGGTTTTTCCCTTAACTGGCTTTATCTTTGTCAAACTGCGTCCGATTCGTACGATTTTTTTTATAACCAATCAAGAATTTATTACAGTCTTACGAGTAGTTTGTCCAAAGACTTTTTTTTCTGCGGACAACCGTTTCTCCGCAATTTTGCATCAAACCCAATTTTTTCGTTTTTTAAGTAGTTTTTTCACTTTGATATCATTTTATTCAAAAAAAACACGTTAATGAGTATAAATTTTTTTCACTTATTATTTAAGCCCAGTTCATTTTCTTAAAAACATATGGAACGGAAAAGGGTAAAAACGGAATCGGAATCATCCTTGCAAAACATCTATTAGGCAGCGTATTGACCATTTCGAAATCCAGCGACCGTTTGATGTCCCTTAAATTGGTGATTAAAGGAAAGTTGTGGAATATTGTCACTGCATATGCTCCCCAAATTGGATGTGAGCAGGTGCAAAAAGATGCATTTTGGCTAGACTTTCACAATCTACTTAAGGACATCCCAAAGGAAGAGTTTTTGTTCGTGGGCGGAGATTTGAACGGACATGTCGGGAAGACAAACGAAGACTATGAAGATTGCCATGGAGGCCTCGGATACGGCACCAGGAACCCTCCTGGTGAAGACATCCTGAGCATGTGCAAAACATACGGTCTTATCGTACTAAATACCATGTTCGTCAAACAAAGCCGACACCTGGTCACTTACAGCAGTGGTGGAAATGAAACCCAGATTGATTACCATTTATTATCTAGTTTCATGAAACCCCGGGTAAAAGATTGCAAAGTGATACTAGGAGAAGCGGTCGCCCACCAACACCGTCTCCTACTGAAGGAATTTTTTATGGAGACAGTGAACGACAACAAACATACAAAAACTTTTGGGAATATCAAATGGTATAATCTGGATAAGGAAAAAGGCGAAGCTTTTATTTCGAATATGCAAAACGTTCTGTATAACAACACCGATATAGTTCGAAATGAAGAGAGTACAGCACAAAGTATGTGGGATCTCCTACAGAGAACTTGCAAAGAAAAAGCAAAAACACTGTTAGGGGTTTCAAAAGGACACAACCAACAAGGCAAAGAAACATAGTGGTGGAATGATGAAGCTAAATCAGTTATAAGTAAAAAGAAAATGGCTTTCAAGGCTTGGTCGAAGTGCCCCTCTAATGATACAGAGCAAAAGTCACGCCTCGAAGTGGAATATAGAAACTGCAATAAAGAAGCGAAGAAGAAGTGCGCCCAAATTCAAGCAAAGAATACAGAAAACCTGTATCGGGAGCTGGATGAAATTTCTACCCCGACAGCTGGTGCTATTCAAGAGCTACGGCAAAACACGAATAAGGGCGCAACTATCTTCAAAATAGCCGCTCAAAGAAGAAGAAATGCCCAGGAGATTTGTTCGCCAAAGTTCATTAACAATGCTCAAGGCCAACTACTTGTGGAAGACAACGAAATTCTTCACAGGTGGCGACAGTATTGTGACGGACTTCTAAACGAACAATTTCCAAGGCTATACTTTCCAATAGCTTCACCTAACTTAAGCGAAGTATCCGGCGTCACAGTCGAAGAAGTTAGTGAGGCGGTAAAATACTCCAAAAAGGGAAAAGCTGTTGGCCCAGACGAAATACCCTCAGAGTTTTGGAAAAAGATGGGAGACATCGGGTTTAGATGGCTCATGATTCTTGTCTCCAAACTTATACGAGGTGATCGCATGCTTAATCAATGGAGGGAAAGTTACCTTCTTCCAATTTATAAAGGAAAGGGTGATACTCGAAGCTGTGATAATTACCGTTCGATTAAGCTGATGTCACACACCATGAAGATCGTTGAGCGAGTCTTGGGTAGCCGACTGCGAAAAATAATTAGGCTATCTGATGACCAGTGCGGGTTTGTCGGGAGTAAGTCAACCACGGATGCAATCCAGAGTATAAGAATAATTATGGAAAAGCATCGGGATTCTTTGGAGGATTTGCATGTCGTATTGGTTGATTTTGAAAAAGCATTCGATCGGCAACCACGAGATCTAATATGGGTGGCCCTCAGGCAACGAGGAGTTCCAGAAACCTATGTGCGGATAATTATGGACATGTATGATGGAGCAGTTACTAAAGTAAGATGCGCAGCTGGAGTCACCGAATAATTCGAAATCACAGTAGGTGTACACCAGGGAAGTGTCTTGAGTCCCCTGCTCTTTATTACAGTTCTTGATTACCTGCTTGAAGGCAAAGTGATGGATCCAAAAGTACATCAGTTATTCTTTGCTGACGATGGAGCCATCATAAGTGAAGACCCGATATCCCTACAACGAGCACTTGACGTATGGGTGGATGTTCTAGAAGGAAGTGGGTACCGCATAAGCGCGAAAAAGACAGAATACCTATGCTGCCCATTTTCTGATCCACACAGGCCTATTCCAGACATTTATTTGAATGGAGTAGTGCTTCCCAAGTGTGAAACGTTTAAATATCTGGGGTCTATGATAAATAACGAATGACGATATCAATCATCGCGTAAGCGTAGGGTGGATGAAGTGCCGGGAAAATTCTGCTATCTTCTGTGACCGAAAAATGCCCCCTAAGCTGAAAGGAAAGCTCTACACTTCAGTTGTGCGTCCAGCACTCACATACGGTTCACAATGTTGGACAATGTACAAAAAGTATGAGAGTAAGCTAACGGCAGCTGAGATGAAGATGCTTCGTATGACAGCAGGAGTTACAAAGCTTGATCGAATTAGAAGTACGAAGATCCGAGGAAGCCTTCATGTTAAGAATACCACTTCCCAAAAAATTGAACACGACCGACTCAGTTGGTATTGCCATGTTCAAAGGAGAGATCCAGAGAACCCCGTCAAAAAGGCAATATCATACAACGTTCCAATTCGGAATAAAAAGAAAGGTAGGCCTAAACACTCCTGGTACAAACAAATGCAAAAACACCAGCATTCAGTTGGCCTCAGAAATGGAACAATACAAAACCGGGAGGCTTGCCGCCGATTTCTGAGGTCAACCCGGCGAATCCCACAGGCGGATCACTAGTGTGAAGCAGATACGTGGGAGAGTTATGATCCCCTCGACATCGAGATCATAACAGCGCCGAAACAAAGGAAGAAGAAGAAGAAGACACATTAGAGAACCAATGGTTATCACAGAAACACCAAGAAAAGCATTCGAAACTGTTCAAATAGACACAATAGGTCCTATTTAAGAAGTCTTTTAATGGGAATGAGTATGCAGTCACCATCAAATGTGATCTCACAAAGTATCTTATTGCAGTACCAATACCGACCAAGCACACCAAAACAATAGCAAGAGCAATATTTGAAAACTATATTCTCATCTATGGCTGTATGAAAACAATGTTAACAGGCATGGGCAGAATATAAAAACAGCATTTTTGAAGATTTATGTCAATTACTTAAAGTTGAACACAAAACTTCAACACCATATCATCATCAAACACTGGGAACAGTTAAACGTAACCATCGTACATTCAATGAATATGTTCGCTCCTATATATCTGTTGATAAAAGCGATTGGGATGAATATCTCAAATATTTTTGGTATTGTTACTACACGGCACCATCAACCGTGCATGGTTACTGTCCTTTTGAACTTGTTTTCGGGAAAACACCACCTACATTGACTTCCTCAAACTTAAATAGTGACGATTCATATCGCCCCACTTGAACCTTTTGAAGTGAATGCCCAGGTAATGTGTGATACAATTGAAGTCGAGTCTTCTTGCTACGCTTGCACTTTCTTTTAAATTAAATTGTGTATAAATAAGCATAAATAAGCTAAATTAATAGTAAATAAATAAGTATCTATCAACTATAAGTCTGTCTTTTATTCCGCCAGCAAAACATATTACATAATCCAAGTGTGCGTACCCACATTTTTGCTAGAATTTTTATAAAGGCATCAGTCGAAAATGTTGTCCATAAATACAACATACAAACTTATCATACTGAGGTTACGAGTTCCATACAATCAATATATATTCATATCGCCCGTTACAAGAGAAGATATTTTTAACGTCTTACTGAAATCAAAGTTAAATAAATCATCAAGACCGGACGTACTCGTAATACAAGCAAAAGATCTTCAGTCAAATGCAGAAATACTCACACCAATAGTTAAACGTATAGTTAACTTAAGCTTGGAGCAGTCCAGATGTACTAAAAGTTGCAATATACAAGACTGACATTACAACAGACGTATTGAACTAAAGACCTATCTATTTCTATAGTTCCGATAAGTTGACAAATAATAATAGAACAGGCAATGGTGCAAGTTTTTCTTGGGTTTTAGTTTCTAAATCTATAGTAAATAAGTAAAAAAGGAGTTCTCCGAGTTGCGCAAAAATAATTTCAAATATTTTCCATTTTACGAGTATTTTTTGATAAAAATTTAAATTTTAAATTTCGAATGTACTAAAAATGTTCTTTTCTTGCATAAAATAACAATAATCCACAAAATAAATAGTAACAATAGATAGTTGAAATTTTGTGGAAAGCAACTTAATTTAATAGGATAAATAATAAAAAAGTTGTTTGTTTATGAAATGATTTTGTTTAAAAGCATGAAAGAGTCAAAAAAAATATTTTTAAATAACGGCATATAACTTTCTTGGAAATTTTACGGTACCAATACTGTAAGGAATGATGAAATTCAGTATATTTATCTAGAATATAAAAAAATTAATAATAATATGAGCCATTATAAACTAAAAGAACATTTATTAAAAAAACAAATACGAAAATGGCCACGGAGATTACAGGCCACGGAGATTACAAAATCGACTATTTCTTAATTTTAATATAGTAAATGTAATTCAATGCCATCCAAATTATATTAGGTTCAAGTATGAGTAAATGCCTTTCTTTTGGCGGTGGTTAGACTAAAAAATATTTATACGGTACAAAGATAACAAGGCCACGGAGATTACACTGAATTTTTACTCGGATGAAAAAATTATTTTGTATGCAAATTTTAAAGGAATTAACAGCAATAATTAAATTATAATAAAACATGAAATTAAAGGTTTTTTGACGTACTATAAGATAATGCATCGTAAAAAATTATTAAAAATTGTTTAGTTGTGTAAAAAAGCGAAAATGTTTAATTAGGTTTTTTTTTTTCCAAATCTTGTCACACTCGTTCAACTAAGTATTGGGACAAGAAAACAATTTTTTTTTTTGGCATATCATAAAATTGAAGTTTGAGAGAAGGCCTTTCAAACGACAAGGCCCAAAATTAAATAAAAAAAATCATTTTCATTATTAAAAATATTAATAAAACTGATTAAGTATGAAAATCACATCCCAAAAAGGCCACGGAGATTACACATTATTAATTACTATGGCTAATTGTTACCATCAATCGATCTGAAAATTTTTTCTTATAATGCTGACATATAAACACAGTTCCATGCCAAACTTCAAGTCTTTAAATTGAAATGCAAAAAAAATAGAAGCTATAACGCTAAAAATGTAATTTTTTTAAAACAACCCATATATGTACATACTCGTATCTTTTCTCTTTTGTTTTCTTATTTTTTAATTTGTTTGAAAATTTATTTCAAACGAAAGGAAGTTTAACTATCTGAATTTTTAAATTCAAATAATTTATTTTGAAAATAAATTCAAATATTTGTATGTACATATAGGTATATTAGGGTGGTCCTTATTTTCAAAAGTATTTTTTTTGTGAGCACCCGATGTTTTTGTTCCTTGATATGTTAAAGCAACACCCTATTTTTTTTTTTTTACAACCACGTTAACACGTGCCTCACTGAGCTTAAAATGTACGCTCTTGTGAGAGTACGTCTTCTGTATTATGCATGCATATAATTTTCTGTAAATCTTTTGTAGTTTTCTGTCAATCAAAACATTGTTTAGTTAGTTTAATGATTAAAAATGCCTGTAAAGATGTAAGGGAAGAAATTTTGTCATTTGTTATGACAAGGCTGGAAGACAATTTTCCTTGTGATTACTATAAACAGTTCCTACAGCTTATTTGTGGCATTAAATTTCGGGCACCAAGTGCATATCACTTGGCTTGGTGGATGGCAAAGGGAATATATTGCCTTAAAATAATATTATTCCAACAGCAATTTAAGCTAAATGCCAAGGACAAAAGAGCATTAAACATTTTTCAATAATTCAATTAAACATTTTACATTGCGTTCGTGCTGTAAATTTTATTAGTGTTGATAATCGTCGACTAATATATTGCGTCTTAGAAGGGTACGACAGCATCTAACTGATGAGCCCAACTGTCGTACCTGGGCGAAACGCATTTGGACTAGAGGTCACAAAACGCTTTCAATTGATTCATTCAATATAGTCCACAAAAACAAAAACAAAAACTATAAAATTTATTTTTATATTTTTCGTTTTTACTTCTTCTTGTCTTACATCAGCCAGACCACGGGCTTTATTTTCTAGGTGTCTGAATTTGACCAAATTCCCCTAGACAAATATAATTTACATTGCGTTATTAGTGTTGATAATCGTCGACTAATACATTGCGTCTTAGAAGGGTACGACAGCATCTAACTGATGAGCCCAACTGTCATACCTGGGCGAAACGCATTTGGACTAGAGGTCACAAAACGCTTTCAATTGATTCATTCAATATAGTCCACAAAAACGAAAACAAAAACTATAAAATTTATTTTTTTATTTTTCGTTTTTACTTCTTCTTGTATTTTTCAATAATTTCTATGCAAATTTTCAAGCTCTCTGAAATTACCGCCAAAAATACCCTGGATTTAGTCCAGAAAGTCTAAAAACTCGTTACAATGACTAAATTTCATTCTGATATTCTTTGTAAAAATATTATCTAGCGATTTATTTATTGAAACATCTTTATTTGTCTAATTAAAGTAAAAAAATATCACTTTAAAAATAAAATTTCAATACCGATAGTATTTATTTTTTTTCCTATAGAAGGCAATTCTTCAGATTTCAGACTCATTGCGGCACGTGTTAATACATCCCGATTTTCTCAAAAATTTTTTTGTGCACGTTTTGAATATAGGAGAACAAAAAAGTGGTGCTCAATACAAAAAAAACAATTTTTTTTCTTCCATACAAATAAGGACCACCCTAATATATATTTATAATATATTTAATCGTTGAGTTTTGTTTACGTAGATATGGTTTGATAGTTAATAAACTGACCGTAAATATTACTAAGTCTATCACAATCTGAACGTCTATTAATACTTTTTTCGGTGTTTCTAATATGTAAAATTTCTAGTAACATTCTTTTATTGTAATTCCGTTCTGATTGTAAAATTGTTATGTTTTTGAAATCAGGATAAAATTAGAGATAAGGAAAAAACTAGAATAGCCTTTAAATCAACAAATACTCTTAGAAATTCAGTTTTCTCAAAATTAAAAGATAAATTAGAAAAAGAAGAAAAATCAAATAAAGTATACAAGATTAAATGTATAGGTGATGCGTCAACATCATGCCCATCAATCTATGTAGGAGCCTCAATGCAAAAACTTCGAAATCGTATATCAGTTCATAAGTCTGATATAAATAGTGGTAGTACACAAAAGACTGAACTAGCTCTCCATTGCTTAGAAAAAAATCATGGTCCTGATTTCAAAAACAAAACAATTTTATAATCAGAACAGAATTACAATAAAAGAATGTTACTAGAAATGTTACATATTAGAAACACCGAAAATAGTATTAATAGACGTCCAGATTGTGATAGACTTAGTAATATTTACGGTCAGTTTATTAATTATCAAACCATATCTACGTAAAGAAAACTCCACGATTAAATATATATTATACATAATATACATACAAATTTATTTTCAAAATTAATTATTTGAATTTAAAATTCAGATAATTAAACTTCATTTTGTTTGAAATAAATTTTCAACCAAATTAAAAAATAAAAACCAAAAGAGATAAGATATATACAACAAAAAAGAAAAAAATTAAAAACGTCTTTTAAAGATTAAAAAAAAAAAAAAAAAACACGGAGACCAAAAACGAACAAACAAATAAAAAATATTTGTATTTTTTAAAGTTGTAAGTATACTCTTTTAGAATGTTGATGTATTTAATATCTATATATATGCACATATATATGTTTTAAATTATATTTCACTTAATAAATAGGTCTGAAGAAAGGTGTAACCACATTCGAAACGTCATAACATAAAAAAATAAAAAATATTAACAAAAATTGAATTTATGCCTACTTAAGGACAAACATTATTTAGTTAAGAGGTTTTGTGTTGAGGAGTGAGTTTGGCAAACTCGCAAACCGTCGAACTTGTTGGCATTTCTTCCCGATCATAAAGAAGGATTCCTTAAGAATATGAAGAGCAAGACACCGGAGATGTGGAATCATCAAATAAAAAAGTACCACATTCGAACTAGAAAACTTCACTAGATCAATTTGACATCACAACTATTCGGCGTATTATACACAACTTCCACGAGGAGGAGAATAAATGATGATATCCCTTAAAATGTTGAGAGAACGAGTCCAGAAAGATTTGGAGCTTAACTTAAGTATTATATCGATCAAGATAATTCTAAAAAAATATCCTCATTCGCAGCTTAAACTTTATGAAGTAATAAAACATGATCGAGCTATACAGAAGCCAAAGCATAAGATTGACGATGTTATTCACGGCTTGGGACATGAGGTACCCTATCTTCCTGACCTCAATCCTATTGAAAATATTTCGGAAAATGTCATAAGTGTGCCGAAATTTGTCAATAATAAAAAAAAATTAAACTCATACACGCCTTTTAATTTAAAAGAATACAAGTTTGAGTTGCGCATTGTATAATTTAAGGAATAACCTTCACTTATTAAATCTATTGCGCACCATTTTTGTTCCCTTGAATCCTCTTTCTGCGAAACGTATCGTTGGCCTAGCGATTTCTTTCAAGCTATAAGAAAAAAATTGTGCCGACTATTTTCTTAAATTATGTATTTTCCTCAATCTCTAAATGCCTGCGAATACCCAGTTGATGTTATTAGTTCCGAAGAATGTTGTTTTCACTTAGGTACATCAAAATATAAGTAGCTTCTTGAGAATTTTTTTTCAATTTTTCTAGCTTATCTTGATTTGTTATTGAATTTTTGTTGTAATAATTTAATTTGGAACGAACTAGAACTCTTTGAAAATTGTAATAAATCTTACTCTACCGAAGGTGTCATTTATATGAAAAGGGGGTATATGCCTGATTGCTTAAATTATCTTTCACTTTTGATACTATTTATTGCACTTTGTCGTGCATTTATCGACTTCATGGTTTTACTAAAAGTCTGTTCATTGATAAACTGGAAAAATATAAGATTTGAAGCTGACAGATCTTAGCATGGTTGCCCTAAATAACTCTTCTTTTTACAATAGTTCATTAAATCCGCTACTGATGGAATGAAGTATTATGTAGATTTTACAAAGTTGCTTTTGACTTATTTGTGGATACTTTTCAAAAAGACATTAAATCGAGTACTTTTCAAATTTCGGGTAACAAGAAACATTTAAGACCATAGATGAATAACAATCTCCTTAATAAAATAAGGAAACAGAAGACAGAACATATGTGTTCAGAATCAATGTATTAAGAAAATTGCTTTAGTACGATACTAGTTAGAAAATTGTTAAAATTAAGAACGAGTTTGTAAACTACTTTAAAGTTAGCAAATTGTTAAGCAGTATCATGCTAACAACTTAATAATAGGTTATTTAAAATGTTGCGCTATTGTTTTTAAGTACGAATCCGGAACTTTTTTCGAAAGCTTTGTGATGATAAATTGATTATCAGCGAAAAAAACTAAATTGATTTGTTTAAAGGTATTATTTCCTCATACATACATACAATATATGATTTTAGTGTATGCTTTTTCACCCTCACGATTGTTAACAAAAACTATTTTTACCTACATATAAGTGGGAAAATAAAAATTGTATTCCCAATTTGGGATGCACCGCAAATTTCTTCGAAATCAGACCAGTTCATAATAATAATAGTTCGCTTGATTTATGTTGGTATCAATTCCGATCGGCATGATCAGTTTTAAATTTCGTATTGTGCTTGGCCAAGCTAGAATAAACACCAAGACGAATAGAGGTAAGTATTGAGAAGTGATCACTCCCGTGCTGATATTCATTCCTCTACAATGAGCAAGAAGGAAATAATTGTGAAGAAACCAGCGAGAGATCGACATATGTGAAAGACTTCTTGGTTGAAAAACTTGTCGGGCTGCATCGTTAAGAAGAGAGAGACTATTATTTGCAAGGAAGTTTTCAACTTCTGTGTTCCTTGTGTCTCTGTTGTATCTGTGTCAGTTTGTGTCAACCTGATGAAAGTGTGCAGCATATTCTTTGGGTGCTTTGTTAGGAGAAGTATTTGCAAGTACTGAGTTTCTTGAAGTGAAACTATCGATGGTTTTAACTCTTACAAGAAGTTCAAGCTACTGAAAAAACTTAGCCGGGAATTATTTCTGGTGTATACGAGTAATAATTATGACTCCGCCTATTCAAGGCTGAGTCCCGCACATTCCAATGGGAATTTTGGGGAATTCAACCCGTGGACGGCAGAGTCTGTTTGGAGGGAATATAATGATTATTATATTTCATCATCTATTTCTGAGATATTGTCGTGATAATAATAAAAGGATTCAGTTGAGATTGGCATATAAGGGCTTGCATTGTATTTAAGTGAGTATTATTCATTTGAGAATTTCAGTTGATTGTAGTTGTTTTTTTTTTATTAGTTTGATTGTTTGTGAAAGAAGGTTATGGCACACTTGTATCAGTTTCCCTGTCATTTTTTTGTATGAGTGATGTTGTATGAGTAAAAGGGGAATATTTTCTTGGGACTTAAGAGATTGAAGTGCAGAAACAGGTTTGGAGGGGGTTTTCACTGCAGAATAGTATTCTAAAGATTTGGTTCTGAGTATAATTGTTTGGCTTCGGCCATGCTACATTTTGTTGTTGTTTTTATTTTAAGGGTTTCTCTTGCGTGAATGTACTGCTTGTACAGTTTTAAAGAGGCCGCATGTTCTTCTGATCAGTTGGCACATAAAGTACGTGAGCAATTTTCAGAGGTGTGGGAGGTAAGTTGCAAGTGTCACATGATGGATTACGGATATCTACACCTGCAGTTTGCAGTTTTTACATCGCATCGGGTTGGGGAAATATTCTTCTACTTGAAGAGTGTACCATCCAACATTTCTGATACGTTTATTAAGCAGAGTTTATTAAGAGAGTAAACTGTACCTTTGGAGGAATTAAGTACGGAATGTAGAGAAACAGCGATCGGGCAGAGATTAGAGAATGTTTTTTTTTGGAAATGAAGAGATCTGCGATTTTTTGTGAGTTCACAAGAATAAGGAAATTACCATCACGAAGTTTTGTGATGTATTCATAGAAGGTTCTGCTGCTATCGAAGGCTTTTTTAATGAGGAAGGTACTCTGAAGTCTTGGAATTATCGGCACGGGAAAAGATAATGAATTTGGAATTAGAGTTAATAGAATGGGATAGTGGGTCGATATTATAATCAAGAGGGGTAAATGACGTTTTTTTCAAGGGAGTTGGCTGATCTAACAGCCCGAACCGATTGCCTAAAAGCACCTGTGGCCCTGAGGCCATGATTCGCACTTGTTGTATTATACACTGTTATGCACGACACGAAAAGTTAAAGAGGAATGGAAAATTACCAACTTTAAAAGAGCAGACCGATAAGGATCGTATTTTAATTCAACAATCAAAACAAAAATATCTAACAACGTTTTATTACATTCATATAAAACTTATAAGACTAGCTTCAATAAATTTGTATATCAATTAGGTATCTTATCCAAGGCTAGTTCCTCTAAGTACATACAACTTTTACGTAAACCCAAATATTATTAGTCAGTTTATAGTTCCAAACAATTGTGGTCTTTCATCAACAACTTGGTAGGTATATGAAGAAATCTGTGAAGTTTTCGATTTTCAAGTTTTATACGTAGTTGATTACCCACTGTGTGGAAGACAAAAAAATTTATAAAACCAATTTTTTTTATATATTATTTATTTCCATTATATCCTTAATAACATTTTGCTTGGCCCCAGAAATTTACTATCCATTTTCTCTTAGACCCTGTGATTTCTTTATATTTTCATTTATAAATAGACAGGAAATATTTTGTAAAAGGTGTCCGTCCAGTGCAAAAACATGGCAAGTCATAAAGAACTTTTTAATATAAGTCTGGTTTTTGAATGTTGTAAAAAAAAGCGTGAACTTTTTTGAGCTGACTTTTTTCCCGTTTTCTTGATTGTCTTACCTTATTTCCCCTTAGGGACGATAAAAAAATCCCGAAAACGGGATAAATCCTACCCACCATACCGCCGTTACGCAAAATCTTATTTATCTGGAAAGCGGCTCCAACGATTTTTATAAAAATAATTCAGCGTGAAATGGAATATATTTTGGCGGAAAAAATTTTAGGAAAAAATCTTACTAACGGTACCTGCCATAGACTCATTTTATACTTTCGAATTTCTCATTAACTACAAGAATTTAAAATAATATTCGAAAAAAATTTTTTGGATTCTTGAAGAAAATTTCAATATTTATAAAACGTTTGAATCTAAATCATAAAATACTTTAAACTGGCATCAAAAATTTTTTTTTCTAGAAAAATTTTAAAGAAATGTCTTGCATAAAAAATTGATTTAATAATAACATAAAACGATATGTTAAACTTTGTTTGCATAAATTCATACTTTTTCAGAGGCCTCTGAAAGTACTTTTACACAAAGTACTTTTACATAAAAGCCAGTACTGAACTGGCTTTGAAAAACTTTGTAGTGAAGGGGGTTCAATTTTATTTTAAGATGCAACAAACGATTATACTGTAGAGATTTCTTTAATATTTAATATGCAACTTTTGCTTCAACAATTTTGCGATTGGTTCAGCGTTTTTAGCACCAATGGGAAATCCTTCTATCCATGTAGTGGGTCTGGGTATTAAGGAAAACTGCGAGGTATCGGAATGGTGACATTGTTAATTTTTGTGGCATTAACATACTCAATATCTTGCAAATTGTTTCTATTTTTTTTTTTTTCGAAAATCTGCTTGTTCGGAATTCTTCTTTCTCATGCTTAGGCTAGATTGACACGTAGAGTCGATACAAATGTAATAACGATAGATTTACACATGAAGCAATGAGTACACTCACACTATCGATACAGGATCCACGCTCGATTCCCTCATTGTCTCTTGTGTTAAAAAATTTTATCGTAGCGAGAGCGTATCGAGATTGGCATTAGAGACGTTAGTATTCGGAAGTATGTAGTGCCTACCATCTTTCTAATATATTATGTGGAAATATTTGTACCTTTAACATAATTTAAAAAAAATAAAACTTTCAAGTTCTAAAAAGAACTATTTATCATAAATTAATTGATGTAGCCATTACATTATGTTCTAATAGTTCTTCGGTTTCTTGTTCGATATGATTAGCTCTTGCATCTCATCTTTGTTATATTTTATGACCATGGGCATACATTTGGGTTTATTTCTCATTTATGACAATCCTGAACCAACTAAATAAGATTTAGTTCTAATAAAAAATGGTTTTCTTTTCAAGATACATACATACATATACATATGTTCATATACTAAATAGTAAAAGTTATAAATTGTGTCTTGTAACATATATTCTTGAGATTGCGGTAATTTGTAACTTCAAGTGAAAATCAAAAGTATTATTTCAAATTATCATAACTATCGAAATACATATATATATGAATATATCATATGAATATATCATATAATACATATACATATATACATATACATATACATATATAACTAATGCCAAAACTTCATTTTATTTTAAAATTTAAGAAACATTTTAATATTATAAGGTTTTAAGTTTCTGGTAAAAGATCGTTGTCCATTGCTATTACACATTCCTTATTAAATTCTAAGGTAGATACATAAAACTGTTGGAAATACATTTGGAGTTTAATTAAGGTATTAAAATTATCGAGCAATATTCAAACTTAAAAATATGAAATACCAAAAGTAAATTTAATGAACTTGATTTAAAAATTGAACTGAGTTTTAAGAATGGAATTTAGAATTATTAATGACTCTTACATATGGCAATATATGCGTACTTATGGAATATACCAGATGAAAACCGCATTCACGAAATATTGTATGTTCACTCAAATAAAAGAATTAAAAATATACACACAAAATAAAAGTTTCCATAACTTGTCGAAATTGTTTTGTTCTGGTGAGCTCCAGCTGCGTTGGTTAGTAAACGTGGTGATCGAGATGATGGAACTACTACTGAAGAATGTGAGTTGCGAGAATTTTCATGCTCATTAACTGTTGATATTTGAGATATTGCTGTAAAAATAAAGTAATTATTGTTTTTTTTTTTAATAAGTAATAATAGTTAAAGATAATAATATTGTAATTATAAATAGCTAAAGGTGATTAAGTACTTCATTTAAATTTAAAATGTATTAGAATTATCGTGAGGTGTAGGTCTTACTTCTTTATGTTTCAAAACCACCAAACAGATGAAAAAATCTTGAAACTTAGTACGGTGCTTATAAATCATATAATATTATTTATTTACTCTCAGACTACGAAAAATAAAGGAAACTTAAAAAGTGAAGTGAATACACTTCTAGGTGAAAATACCGATCATTCGGAATTTGCTCTGCATGGGTATAGCTTAGTGCCATTATTCGTTCCATACCACGGTCTCCCTATTTGTATAGGAAAAGATGTTGCGTACCAACTTCAACCCCAATATGGTACATTTTTAAATACAAACTTACACCCAAAGAAAACCTGTGTAAAATTAACCTAAATTGGGGTATAAACTAAGTTACTCCTAGGGCAGTTTTGAAATTGGTAAGTTCTAAGATAACATACCTTAAATTGCTAAGGCAAAACAAATTTGTTAGGAACTGTCTAAACTAGATAAATTTATGCAAGTTTAGCTATGGAATTTTATCTTAAACCTTTTTTGAATAAAGCTTGGCAACTAGGTAGTATAGTTCTTTGGCTAAATGAAGCTTTCAGATAAGGTAAATCTAGCAGGAATAAGATAATTTTTACCTAGTTTCTCTTCCAATGAGAGGTGATAAAAATAGAACAGAATATTTGTAAGCTTAATAAAGAAAGAAACAAAATACTTTTTAAGTTTGTGTGTATGCATGATTTGCTTTGCAAACAAAACTGATAGGCTGATAGTATTTTTTTTTGTAACTCTATCAATTATTTTATTATAATGGCCATGCATTATATTTACTATTTTGCACATATGGGAACCGAAATATAAGTGCGGTTGAAATTATTGTATCTACTAATTTTAACATTTTACGTTGAAAAAACACAAAGCGCCTTCAAAATAATGCATATTTTAATTATTTTATTTATAACTTTTATCGGAAAAAGGGTTACCATATATTTTTTCGTAAGCAAATAAAATCCAAATTAACTTTTAAATCTGTTTTGTTTTTATTTAGGTCATGGGTCATTTGCGTGTGAGAGTTGATAGGAAACCGGAAAGGTCAAATTTAATACAAAATATTCCAAATTACACACTGAGAAGCTTATGCTGCTTTTACAATAGTAATAAAATCTCATCTTTTCTGTAATTTTCTACTATTACTCCTGTCACAAAAAAATTACTACTCGTGTAATACAACATAAGAAATACATTTTTTTTGTCAATTGTGAACGAAAAGGTAGTAAGTAGCAATAAAGTCTCCAAGATGTTAATATATTTAGTATAAATTGAAAAAAGTTACACAATATATTTTATAATAAAATACTTTCTATGCTACGAGTATCACCACAATGCGAAGTGCTACAGCCAAGTTATTTTATCGAGATAATAATTTTTTTAGATATGGTAACCCTCAAATACTTCGCTTGCTTATATAAATATGGCTGCCGCTGACGAGACACTTACACTTCTAGTAACATCTTTATTCTTTCTATGGGATTATAGACGCTTCTTTACGATTTATGTTTACTCACGTGCGAGTGAGAAGAGAACGTTGACATCAGAAAAGTAGGTAATTTTACCTGTTCGTGAGGTAAATCTGAATTAAATATAACTTGATTAACCCGCACATTTTCTAGATCTGTGGAACTTTACAATTTACAATTCTGCTCTTAGGTTAAGGTAATTTTTACATCAATAAATAAAGTTGAAGGCAAATGAAACACCTAAGCGCTAGGGCAAAGTTACACATCAGATTCATGTTTACAATGGGAGGTAAAATCAAATAATATTTAAGACAGTATAACCTAAATCGCATTACCTAAACAGTGCATAAATCGTCTTAGTTCTCAGGTAAAATTATGAATGTCTAACAAATTCCATACAAAAATATTTACCTAAGGCGTTTAAAGTAATTTTACACAGTATTTTTCTCTGAGTGTATGTGGTTTAAATTCACGCTACACAAACACATCATACATACCTGGTTCATTTATCGAAGTCCAAACCTGGACAGAAATTCAAATTTTACCGAATTTGATGTTCTGTCTGATTCCATCCAAAGAATCGTTTCTAATTATTCTCACATTGAGATTCTCATTGCAGGCGATTTCAATGTACACAATTCTAGTTGGCTTTGCTTTTCTTGTCAGTCAACACCCGAAGGAGGGTATGTTGATGTCTTTGCTGAGTTAAACCATATGACTCAGCTTGTTAATGAGCTAACTCGAATTCCTGACGTTGCAGGTCAAACCGCCAACGCTCTAGACTTGTTCCTTTCTTCTGATCCTGATAAATACACCATCAGACCGCTGTGCCATATCTGCGAATTTCTTGTGTCAAAAAACCTCAGTTAAAGAGAAAAGGCCCAAGTGAACCGTTTGGCAATTCGAAAAAGCCAACTGGAACGGTCTCAACGATGTCTTCAGGCACTCGAAAATGACGTGTACTCCAGTGCAGATATGATTATAAATTTAAATGTTATCGGAATGAGAGATAAAATCCCGCATAGGGATAACATCAAACCGAAACAGAATTCATATCCGAGCTGTCAAGAGGTTATTAGTGTCAGAAAAGGAAGTTTCCGATGATATAAAACCATCTTAGGAAAACCGGAATAAGTTCAAACAAGCTAGAAAGACCTGTAATCATCATATTCGACAGACCAAATTTTATCATATCCAACAAATTAGGCAAAAAATACTATAATGTGCCAATGTTGTCGGTCCCAATGCTCGTTATCAATGACACCCCCCCCTATGTCAACTTACTAGATAAATCCAATTTGCTAAGCACAGTTTGCTATTAATTCTACGCTGCCAGAGAGTGTTTCGACTCCTTTTGTAATTGAGAACACAAATTAATTTTTCCATGGGACCAATCGTTTTTTGTATTCATACAGTTCCAAAAGTCCTGAGAGATTTTGACATACACAAATTTGCTGGCCCGGATAGTATCCCGTACATTGTTCTGAGGAGGTATTCTTCAACGCCGGTAAACCCACTTCCTAAGCTTTTCCATCTGTCCTACTTAACTGGTTTTTTTCCGAGTGGGTGGAAAATAGCATTTGTCCAGCCTGTCGCTTAAAAAGGTGAATCTCCTTCACCCTCTCACTATCGTCCAATTTCCCTTACGTCCCTTCCTTCCAAGGTCATGAAAACGCTGATAAATTATCAGCTCAAGAAATGTCTTAAAGAACGAAAGCTTCTCAATGACCGACAGTACTGCTTCCGTAGCAATAGGTCCACTGGTGATCTGATGGTATAATATAATCAACGAACTAATATCTGAAACTTCTAATCTATTTTATTGTTTTGCTGTTTGTAGTATCCTCAGACTTCAAGACTAATTTGATAGTGAATAATAATGAAAAGCTCATTAAATTTTGATCTTGAGAGCATTGTCCATTCTATCGTTAAAGCGAAATCCTCCCATTATGAGGAAACCGAACAGCTTTCAGTTCTTGGTAACTACATCAAAGACCACCCTGTGTGGAATGATCACATATTCTACTTCGCCAAAAATGCTGTTAGGTGTTTAGGTTTTCTAATGGATAGAATTACAAAAAAGAGCTTTAAAAATGATAATGCAACGGACAGCTCGGGACAGCCTTACTTTACATTACGTTATTTTTATAAGTAGCGAAATAAACTGTTGCATTCCTCCCCAATTATTTTTTTTTTTTTTTCAACAACTTTATTTCATTTAACAAACTTAAAGCTAATATTCTTATAAAACAATAATAGTTCAATATAAAAACAAAAAATAGCCTAAGTTCATTAAATAAAATAGTTAGGAACATTCAATTACCAAATGGTAAGAGACGAATGCACCATTAAATTAACAATTTATTTTGAAAATTAAATTGATGGGGATCAATTGTTATAAATTCAATTTTTGTTTGTATTCTATTTCAATTAAAAATTAATAAGTAGGAAAAATATAAAGCAAGATAAAAAGTAATATTCGTTCAATAAAGCTATTCAAAAAAATGACAATAAAGTACGAGTATAATAGATTATGTATATTAAGTATGTACATGTACATGTTTATTAATAATATATTAATTCAAACTGTTATATTAACTAACAAATTTATATCATTATGATCAAATCTGAAGAGCCAGTTTTTAATATTTGTCAAAAACACCGATTTAACTCTCTCGCATCTTAGATTTTCAGGAAGATTATTAAATAGGCGAGCAGAAGTTATTTTATAGAAAAGCGTATAGTGCGATTTTTTAATAGCAGGCACAGTTACCAGATTACGATTATTCACACGTAAGTTATAAAACCCATATAGTCTTGAAGCGGAATATCCAGAATTTTCAAAAAATGTTTTAAGAACTTTGTAAAAATATAGATGCTTTATAGGCAAAATTTCTAGGTTTCTAAACAAATCAAAGCTATGAGTTCTCCGGTTAACTTTACATAGAATGCGAATGACATGCTTTTGCTTAGTAAGAAGAGGATCGATTTTATTACGGTGAGTGCCACCCCAGCAGGTTAACCCATACTGGAGTTTTGATTTAAATAGGCCATTATAAACTAATTTTAGAATGGATTGGGGACAATAAAGGCTAAGATAGTAAAAATGTCTCAAAACTGTATTAAAGTATTTAGTAA
The DNA here is from genome assembly GCA_911387755.1 of Chrysotoxum bicinctum. Taxonomy (NCBI): domain Eukaryota; kingdom Metazoa; phylum Arthropoda; class Insecta; order Diptera; family Syrphidae; genus Chrysotoxum; species Chrysotoxum bicinctum. The sequence goes on from OU426987.1 coordinate 120,520,665, forward strand.
GGCTTGAAGTGTGTTCTTTCCAACTCAATCTACGGTCTAAAATAACTCCCAAATATTTAAAACTTTCAACTTGTTCAATAGTAAAGCATTCAACACAACAAGATTCACTATGATTAAAAGTATAGGAATCTGAATAATGCTGACAGGAGTTTGGCAGGACATATTTAAGACAGCTTGGAGAATGAAATTTGAAACGCAAATCGTTATAAGTTGCACCGGAAAGGCTGTATAACATGAATTTAGTTTTTTCGCTAATACAAAGTTTATGACGAAAAAACCAATGGCGGAGAGTTTCCAAATCGCTATTTACAGAAACGTTTAAATCAAAAAATGTTTTTGTAGAGTACGTTAATGCTGTGTCGTCCGCAAATGCCGTTATTTTGCCCTTAAAATTTTGAATAAAAAGCGAATTGACATATATTAAAAACAAGATTGGACCCAATACAGATCCCTGTGGGACACCTAAATTTAAAAATTTTTCGTCACTATACATATTTTGAATTCTTACTTTTTGTCTGCGATTATTAAGATAAGAACTAAACCAGTTATAAACGAACCCACGAAAGCCAATCTTATACAATTTATCCAGCAACAATGCACAATACGATCCACCGTATCAAACGCCTTAGTAATGTCAATGAAAAGGGAGGCCGAAACCTCAGATTCATTTAGGCTAGTATATACTTCATCACAAAGCTTCAGAACAGCATTCTCTGTACACCTTCCTTTCCTGAACCCAAACTGGGAATTACTGAAAAAACTATTTTTATCTAAAACCGAAAGCATCCTTGATTTCATACCCTTTTCAAAGACTTTAGAAAAAACCGATAAAAGCGAAATGGGCCTATAATTGTTTATGCAAGTATTAACTCCTTTCTTATGTAACGGAATCACAATCGCCAACTTTAAAGAATCAGGAAAAATGCCCTTGGTTATACTTTGGTTAAATGTATAACTCAACACATCAGATATAAGATAAGAAATATTTTTCAAGATCTTAGCCGATACCAAATCGTCAGATGTGGAATTAGACATTTTGAGAGACATAATAATTTTATGAATTTCAATAGCAGAGAAGTTCTCAAAGAAAAACGTTTCTGTACAAAAGTTTTCAGTAACAATAGGGCTATCACATTGACAATTATTCGTAAAATTGGGGAGATTAGTGTTTTGGCTTAAATTACAAAAGAAATCATTAAATAAATTAGCAACAGAGGAAGGATTTTTGATAATAGTGCCCCCGCTTTCTACAGATAAATCAACTATTGGTTTATTTTTATTTAAGATTTCATTTACAACCTCCCATTCTTTTTTGGAGTTACCTACGTTTTCGAAAAGCTTGTTCTTAAAATAGTTATCTCTACAAAGTGGAATTTCAGTTTTTAATTCTTTGCAAATGTTATCAAAATACCTTTTCAGTCTAATATTATTAGGATGTTTTTTAAGTTTTACAAAGAGTTCATTCTTTTTGTTTATTTTTTTTCAGCAGTCTAGTATTCATCCACTGCTTACGACTAGTAAGCGTCTTTTTATTATTTACAACCTCTTGGCTGCATTTAGAAATTAAATATTGGAGCTTACTAAGAAATAAATCGAAAGCAATTGATGGGTTACAAGCACTATAAACTTCATTCCAAACTCAAATGTCAAAGCTGTTTTCAAAGCAGAAAAATTTATTTTGGAAAAGTTTTTACTGATGCATTTAGTTTTCTATTTTGACTACAATCAAATTGAATACTATTTAAACAATGATCAGTAATCCCAAGTTCAAAAACTTCTGTTTGAAATCCCACGTTATTATTTTTATGAAGTCTTAAAAAGATATGGTCCAAGCAAGATGGTCCTCTAGTAGGTGTGAAAATTCATCTATAAACGCATTAATTGTAAAAGAATGCAATCTGTACACTCCGACAAAAAAGTAACGCGTTTGAGATACTAAAAAATTTAAACAAATCAAATCTGCACTTCTTAAATTCGCATTTGTTACTTCACACATTATATCGCTTCTATAAAACACCGCCACCCCACCAGCTGCATAAGAATCATTACAAGAAGCCGCGAAAGTAAAACCAGGAATAAAATAGTTAGATATTTCAACCTCATAGATCCAAATTTCGGAAACGAATATGAAATCAGGCAGATGATCTAAAGATGCGAGATTAGCAAGAAAGGTGTCAAAATTTTTTCTTAAGCTACGAATATTTTGGTCTACTACTGATAAACCTGAATTCAACTCTATAGTAGGATGATCAATGCAAAAACAATTTACTTTACTATTGTTTGAAGAAAAAAGACTAAGACTACTTAAAGTTATGATTATGAGGATCCGATAAAGAATTTAAAGAGATACTATTAAGTACCATATTTAGGATTAACATTAAGTATTTAAAATTAAATTATTCCTTATGAAATCCTCATAACTTTTAATCTTAATAACACTGTCGCCTTCTTTCTTCCGAATTAGAATTGTTGAATCCCTTATTTACATTTTTGTTGTTTTTTCAGAATATTGGCATCTTTTAGCAGAGATCTGGTGAACGAAGTAAGGCTATCATTTATGTATATGCGATCTTTGTTGTTGATGTCACCAAATACATTCGCAGACAATTTAATTTTACTTTCTCTCATTTTTTGCATCATCATGTTTTTTTGTTTGAGAGAACTAAACTTCACACAAACAATGTTAGAAGAAGGGTTACCAGCAAGGGGGGATTCTCGAGAGTCATTGCGCTTTGATTGCAAATTCTTAACAAAACAGGTTTCGATTTCATTCTCATCAACATGAACACCCACTCCACTGGTTAAGAGGTGAATGACCTTTTCCATAGCATTAGAACTATTCACATTTGGTATACCTACAATGTCAACTGACGTTTTTTTGTCTTTTTGTTCCAAAACATTGAGTATGAATTGTAAGATGTTGAGCTTAGACGTGAGATCATCATTTTTCTCTTGCAATAAGTTGATTTGAGCAATTGCTTGGCTATTGAGAAGTTGAAGTTTTTTTATTTCGTTAAAAAGCATACCAAGAGTGATAGGTTCATCTAGAGCATCAACGTCCACATGAGCAGTTAGATTACTAGTGACAGGTAGAGGGGTGGCAGCAGCAGAGGCAGCAGCAGCATCAGCAACATCAACAGCAAAAGCGTCGTCGGCGGCGGCAGCAACTGCAGTATCAACAGCAGCAGCAGAGGTAGATGTAGGATTCCGATTTTGACGAACAGTGAAACCCGGATTCATAGAATAATTATTTAATGGCAATTGATCTGCCGAAAAAGAACCCCGTCGTTGTTTTAAACAATTAACACACTTATGGCTTATTTTGTTCTTTAGCATGTAATCGACTTCAGTTTTTTCTAATTTGGCGCACTTAGCGTGACAATATTTAGTACACATGTGGCAACGAATCTTAAGATCAATCCGATCAATAATTAAATTGCACAAAACACACTTCATGATAAAACTTTGTGTCAATTTTTTTTTTTTAATTTTTAGTTATTATTATTTTATTATACTTTACTTTAGACAAAGAATTTTAGTTAGTATAAATAAAGAAAAATTACTACAAAGCACTTCTCAAACGATGTGACCCCATCAACACACGAGAGAGAATGAATCCAACTTCGGACGTACTGTGAAATACGGAGATTATTTTTCCAGCCCGACTACACGAATTTGGAATGCTGTACCTAACTATTCAGAAATTTAAAACTAATGTGCATCGGTATCTCCTTTTAAACCCTTTAATGTTTTTCTTAACGCTCGTACTGTAGTAATAATTTTAAATTAAAAAAAAAATAGGAAAGTTTTTTAAAATAACTTGTTCACGGACACTTAGATGCTTACTTCAAAAGAATGTCACTGGGTAGTGTCGTGATGCATTCTCTTTATTTATTTTTTTTCCTTTGTGGAAAGTCATTCTCCACATACGAGTATATTCGTACGTGCAGTATTCTGTGAATCTTGATGGAGAGCGATCTTTCTTTAAATAAAAGAAAGAGACAGATGTCATCAAAAATTTAGGTCATAGAAGGTATGCACTGTTTTATGTTTATTTATTTACTTTAGTTTTAATACAAACTTTACTTCAAACTAAAAATATTAATTTAAAATAAGATAAAATAAAAACAGAATATAACATTAAGAAAGTATGAAACAAAAAGTTGGAATTTTATAGTAATCACTTACGTAAAATATATCGATGGCTTACCCCTGGCCTATTGTTTTCAGATGGCTTGGTTGTTCTACGGCCGAGTTGACCGCTGGTGTGGAGGGTTTTGCTGTTGCAGCTTGGTTTCGCCTGTATCGTTGCTTTCTCGCTGGGTCATGGTTGGGTGTCTCCGTCATTTGTACTACGCGTGGTTCGTTAGCCTTAAGTTTGTGGACCTCATTCGTGGTGGCCAGGGCGGCTACAAGTTTTTTCCGAGAGATTGGGAACTCGTATTACCACGGATCGCAGTGTATTCGGTGTTGTTCACGGCGGTGTTGTTGGCGGCGGTAAAATTGAACTTCGTGGTCGTACTGGGGCGCAAGGGCGTTTTGACAGGGTTGGCGTGCAAATCCATGAATCCTCTTGAATTTCTTCTGATGCTAAAAATCATTTCAGGTCTTTAACGTGAGAACGAATAAGAGTTTGTTGTTTTCTTTTGTCACTTTTCTTCTTCAAATGAACGATAACGGGTGAACAAAATTTCATAACTTCATAAGGTCCATCATATCTCGGCGCTAGTTTTTGGGTGAAGTAGTATTGTATCTCAAAATTGTACTGTTGTAACTCTATTGCCCACCGTGCGAGCCTTTCGGATGGGTTTTCCATTGAATGTAGCCATTTCAAAGACTGATGGTGGTTATTACGGTAAAATGGTAGCTTTCAAGATATGGTTTCATTTTGATTGAAAAATCTTTAATGAACCTGCGGTACCAAGATTCGATGCCCAGGAGTCGTCGAAGTTCTTACATTTTTAGGGGCTTTTAGTTCTTTTACCGCGGCGACTTTATCAGGGTCGGTACTGATACCGCGGTCACTCACAACGTGCCCTAAGTATTTAAGTTCGCGCTTACAGAAAACACATTTTTCTTTATTTATTTTAAGTTGTGCCTTTTGTAGACGCTTAAAAACTTCTTGTAGATGGGTCATGTGGTCTTCGAGGGTTTCACTCACTAAGATAATATCATCCAGATATGCAAAAGCGTAATTGTCCATATCTGGTCCTATTATCGTGTCTAACATTCGTTGGAATGTGGCTGCTGCTGAATTCAAACCATATGGCATTATTGTCCACTGAAAGAGACCACACCGTGGGACTGTAAAGGCTGTTGCTGGCCTGGAGCTTGGTTCTAACGGAACTTTCCAATATCCCTGTTTTAAATCGATTGTGGATATAAAATTGGCTCGCTTGAGTTTATCGAGTATAGCAAAGATTTGAGGCAGAGGATAAGATGGAGACTTCGTTAAGTTGCTGATAGTCAACGCATACCCCCCAATTACCTGCTTTCTTTTTGACTAATACGATCGGTGAACTGTATGAGCTATTGGAAGGCTCTATTCTTCCTGCGTTTATCAATTCGTCTATCTCATTGTGGATAATTTTCTGCATGGCTGGGTGTCTAGTGTAGTATCTCTGTTTGAATGGATAGTCGGTTTTTATCCGAAGGACGGCAGCATTCGTTGTGTTCCTCAAATTATCAAATTTAGGAAGTTCGACATCTAATAATGAGGTAAGTTGCTTCTGTTGCTCACTGGAGAGTAACTTGCCTCCAAGTAGGGAAAGTGAGTCTCTTTGCTCTGGCGGGAGAGTTTCGACAGACGTTAGACCTTTGCCCGCTACAAACTTTGAGAAACCGACCTGTGAAAGTAGATCCATACCTAGGACGCCCTCTTCGGTTAACTGTTGTAAGTATCTACAGAATTCCCCATCATTGTCTTATCGCTAAGTGTACCGTATGTTTTTGGTAAACCATTGGAATTTTAAGACGATGGAAAAGTTGTCGGGTTGCTGTGTTGATATATGATTTTGTTGCGCCTGTCTCTATAAGGGCTTTCAAACGATTACCCTGTACGGTGATATACATGAAAGGTCGTTCGAAACTTTCTTTTTACATTGAGGGGGCAACTCATGCCTTTTCTCCTGTGATTCTGATTCTCCGTAGATTGAGCCATAATTCGGTTTGACCGACTCTGAAAGCGCTGAAGTGATTAATAGTGCGTATTATGGCATCTCCTCTATGATATTTGACACTGGCGGTGTGGTTGATGGGTCTGGTGGATCGTAGATTATAAAAGCCTGATGGGTGTGGCAGGGGCAATCTTTGCTAATCGTCCATCTTCCCCACAATAAGAACAAAATAATTAAAATGGCCGGTTGCAGTTGCTCTTAGTATGTCCTCTCTGCTTACAATTCCAGCAATACGTAAAGCGGTCGTATGAAGATGCTGGTCTATTGAAAGGATTACCTTGCCTTTGTGGCTGTGGTTGGGCCTGTGTTTGATGTCCACTAGACGTTGGTCTTACTGACTGTGATAACCTGTTTGATGACGAGCTTGAAGTCTGATTTTGTTCTTCGCGCTTAATGTTTTCGTATTCGTCGGTAAGTTGTATTAACTCGGCAAGAGTCTGAAAGTCTTTTCTACGAATATACATGTGATACCCAGGAAGAAGACCGTCATAGATTCGATCTATATTATCATCAACTTTCATTTGTGGATGCTTATGGATTAGGTACTGGGTTGCTTGTATAAAGTCCTGGCCTTTTCCTTGGGCTCCTACTTCTTTCTTGCGATTTCATCTTCAAGTTTGGGTATATATTTGGCCGGTAGAAAATTCTGTAGATAAGCTTCTTCGAAGTGTTTCCAAGTATGGAACCGATCGCGGTTGATCCTATACCACTCTAGAGTAGTACCTACTAATACTTCAGGTAGGGTTCTTACTATCTCATCTGGATGAAGATTGAAACCGAAGGTAAGCTACTCGCAACGTTTCAGGAATTCAATGGGGTCACAAGTAGATCTGAACTTTACACCCCATTTCCTTATTATGTTCATTACATCTGCCTCTCTGTTAAACGAAACTCTGTCCCCGGACCTTGGTTGAAAATTGTCAACTTGAATATTGGGTAAATTTGGATACATGGGCAGTGTTGCAGGAAAAATGGTTACTCTGAGGTGTCACATGGCCTAAGGACGGTACTGGAAAACATAGTCGGTGAAATGCGTTTGTTTGTTCGTCTTGACGGTGCCAGTTGGCGAAATTTCAGCAGATTCGATACCTGTCTGGATGGTTTATTTTGGAAATTCGCGTTCTAACCCTAATTTTTCCATTTCTTCGCAAATGTCTTGAGTGGAAGCACGCAAACGCGCTTCCTTTATATGCTTACTGAGACGCTTGCGCAACATAGCTAAAGTGCCTTCTGTATCAATTTGTAATCGTGACATACGTTCGATTATTTCTTCTTTGCGGCGGAGGTATATGGCTCCTATGCTGCTAAAAATACTGTCCTCGTCATCAGACATATTTAAACCCTAATTTTCTTGTTTAAAACCTTGCTTAGCTAACGGTGCCTTTTTAACTTTCCGGAAAGTGGACCTTACAGTTCCTGCTCGGGAGCCAATTTGTAATTCTCCTTTGGGGTTTCCAGCTAAGGTAGATACTCAGTGGTGTTTTTTCAGATTTCGAACTAAAGAAAGTACCATAAACTTTAGTTAACCGATTAATTCTATTTTATTATTCGTAATTTAAATACAAGTATAATTTAATATTTTTCCTGTTGCTTGTTACATATGTGCGGTGTCGTCATTGTCTTCTGGCTGAGTGTGTTGTACTGCTGCTGTATTATCGTCTTTGATTGGCCTGTGCTGTGTGTTTTTTTCTTTTCTGATATTTTAAAAATCTCGAGCTCACTGTCCGGTAGATCGCGGACTTTTTAGTAGTGTCCAGATCACAGTTTTTTTACAACTGATAAAATAACAGACCTTAGACAAATCTGGTACATCACAGGTTATTAACCCGGTAGATCGCAGTATAATGAATAACTGGTAGATGGGTTACCTTTTGATTTACCTTTTTACTTTTCCTGTAACTCAGACCGCCAGACTATGCTTGAGCTGATGACTGTGTGTTTTTTCCTCCTTTGATCATCTGGCATAGACCTCTTTATGCTATGCTACTGATAAGAGGGAATGTCAACTATAACAAATAAAAAATAAGAACCTACTTTCACTGTTGGTATAGTTACTAGTTAGACACTACGATATATATGGCCTAGGCTCGGTGGGGGTCGTGGTGTGTGGTGGTCGTGTCTTCGGTAGCGGCAGCGGCTTGCTACCTTTTTATTCTTTTGTTTTTATTATTGCTATTATCTATATTGCTAATCAATGTTCTCATCGGTATGTAATTCACCATACTGGTTTTAGTTGGGTGCGGTGAGTTTTGGTCTGGTCATTCTACCTACGATGTAGAATGTAGTGTTTTATTTAGTAGTGTTTTATTTAGTTTGTCTTGCGCATAGCTCGAGGCAAGACATGTTTAAAGGTAGCACGTTTCGGCTGCTGCTTAGAATTGCTACACAATTCTAATTTGTATAGAAATGGTCAAGGGCGTCGGTCAGGAGTTTTAGTATTTTGTAATGCTTCATTACAACATAATTTAAACTAAGGACTAAATAACATATTTACAAAGTATTAAAATAATAATATTTATAATTAATTCAATATATCTCTTTTAATATCTATCCTACTTTTATTAAAATCAACAACAAGGTCAAAATTATTTAAAGCAATACAAGCACTAGTAATTGGATTATGTTTTGCGTAACGTAACGAAATTTGTATCTCTATGTCGCAAGAAATGAGAAAGTGCATAAATATAGTACATTAAAAGCTAAATATTACAGTTAACATTTAAATTGAGGATATCGAAAGCGAAAAGAGCAGAATATAGTTTCCTTCTGAAAGCTAGGGGTTTTAAATCAATAAAGGCACATCTAATCTCATAAGACGGAAGATTGGCATTTCTACCTATTTTCCGCAAAACAAACTTAGTAAACCTTTTCTGAAATTTTTCAATTCGAAGGATGCTTGATTGAGTATATGGATTCCAAATAACGCAACAATACTCTAGCAGTGGTCTAACAATGGATAAATACAGTGTCTTAAGGGTGTAAGGATCTTCAAAAGACTTTGAATTTATTATTATGAAACCCAACATCGAATTTCCTCTGGAGATTACTTGGTCAATTTGAAGCGAAAAATTCATTTTAGAATCAAAGATAACTGCAAGGTCCTTTTGACTCATCAAAGGGCACGGTAGTGCCCAGTTAAGTTCTGGCACTACACCCTTTTTACAGGAACAAACTCAGGTGATTTGTGACCCCTCCCTATCTACAGTACCAATTAAGTCAGAAACTTAAAGTTCCGAATAATTGCAGGCGCCTCACCAAATTTCAACTGTTTAGCATAAGCGGTTTCTGAGATAAAAAGCCTCAAGGATCGCAAAAACCGTAACTGACTGACTCACTGACTGACTGACTGACAGATCATCAAAATATGAGCACTTCCCGATATCGTAGAATCTTGTTATTTTGCACAACAGTAGGCCTTGTCATACAAACAGAGGCAAACATCGAAAATGTGAGGTTTTCCATTCAGGGGGCGTGATATCCGCCCACTTTCTCCGAATTGGTGTTGGTTGGATGGAGCACTTCCGACTACTGTAAAACGATGAAATTTGGTTAAGTGGTAGGGCTTAAATTTCATACAAAGAAAAAAAAATAAAATTTAAGGTTTTCCATTAAGGGGTGTGGTATCCGCCCACTTCCTCAGAACTGATGTAAATTATATATGGCACACTTCCGATTGCAGTAGAACAATGAAATTTCGTAGAACGGTAGGGCTCAAATTGCATATAGAGGACCAAAAATAAAAATTTAGATTTTCCATTCAGGGGGCGTGGTATCCGCCCACTTTCTCCGAATTGGTGTTGATTGAATGGACCACTTCCGACTACTGTAAAACGATGAAATTTATGAAATTTGGTAAAGTGGGAGAGCTTAAATTGCATACAAAGAAAAAAATATAAAATTTTAGGTTTTACATTCAGGAGCGTGGTATCCGCCCTCTTCCTCAGAACTGATGTAAATTATAACGCACACTTCCGATTGCAGTTTAACAATTAAATAAGGTAGCACGGTAAGGTTCAAATTGCATATAAGGGATCAAAAATAAAAGGTTTTCCATTCAGAGGGCGTGGTATCCGCCCATTTTCTGAAAAAATGTTTAATTTATATGGAGTATTTCCGATTGCAGTAGAATGATAAAATTTGGTAGAGCGGTATAGCTTAGCTTAATGTACATTCGAAGCGAAAAGTAGAAAATCTAAGATTTTTCATTCGAAGTGTCTTTTTATTGTCATTTTGAAACCATACATGCATCTTGAAAATTCATGACTTTTCTTAGAACTAGAGTGCTGGATTTGGTACTCTATGTTATGTTTATGTTAACATGAATGAAAAAAGAAAACATTTGCATACTTGAAAAAATTAAGAGTTTACATAAAAAAACGGGTTGTTTGTACTGTCGCACGCGGGGTAGAAGTAAAACTTCTTTTCCCTCAAGCAAAGCTCTGTAAGTTTCTAATTTATAAACGTACACACATTTTGTATTCTAAAAATATGTGGCTGTCTTTGACTGATAACGTGTCGTTTTGACCTGTCACTGACACCCCCAACGCCGGAAAAGAAGTTTTACTCTTAACTGTGATGTATTTGTATTTGTATTTATTTATTTGAACATACTCGTAAGTATTTTAAAAGTATTTTATTTTTAAAGTATTTAAAAGTATTAAACAAAGTTTGATTTTAAATTGGAATAATTTACAAAAATTGATATAAATAAAAATAAAAAATAATAAACATCTAATAATAGACCTACGATCATACAAAATGAGTTTAGACTGGACAAAAATTAAATAATCTTTAAATAGTTTCAGCTCATGAATAGGTTTTTCAATGAGTCTTCAAAAGAGTTGTAGTTATTTAGAACTCTCAGGAGGTTGACTGGTAGGGACTAGGGAGTTCCAAAGGCCAACAGCATGAACAAATAATTGTTGCTTCGAGTTTCTGTATTTAAATGTAGGGACAATAAGAATATTGCTTCTTTGTGATATTGGAAAATTGAGCTTTTCTAAAAGATAGTTTGGAGTTTTTGTATGCATAAGCTTAAAAAGAAATGAAAGTGTTAGGAAATCAAGATATTTGTTTAATGGCATATTAAATACACTACGTGCCTGTACAGAAACATGATCAAAACGACGCAAGTCATAAATAAAACGAGTAATGTTGTTAAAAACTAACACTATCCAAGCAGCAAAAAATCGGGCTTCCATAGAAAAGCGTTGGGAAAACAAGAGTTTTGCCGATAAACATTTTCGTTGAAATTGGAAGGCAATTTCCAGAGAGATGCAAAACTCGCAGAGCAGCATAGATTCTACCCACAGCACTTGCCAGATGAGTGTCCCACTATAACTTTTGGTTAAAAATAACCCCAAGGTTTTTTACTGTTTTAATGTAATTTAACGATGTCTCGTCGAGTTCTATATTTGATAGATATGACGTATCAAAAGCAGCTTTATTAATTACAATTGCCTGGCATTTATTTGAGTTGAGTTTTAGATGATTTTCCTGCGACCAATCTAGAACACGCTTCAGGTCATCATTTATTCTGGCTGTTGCATCTTCAACCACACCAATTCGATAGCTCAAATAAATTTGTACATCGTCTGCATACATATGAATTTTACAATGGTTCAGTATCGAAGGTAGATCCTTGTTGAACAGCGTGAATAAAAGTGGACCTAATATTGATCCCTGAGGCACACCAGAACGTCGGACAGCTTGGAGTTTGCAAAAACAGCCTGCGTTCTATGACCAAGATATTGCTCAATAAGCTTTAAAGCTGAGTTTTCAAAAAAGAAAAATTTCTTCAGTTTATTCAAGAGTCTTAGAGAAATCCAGTAAAACCAAAGTTGTTGCGTTATCAATATCGATTTGCTGACGTATGTCGTCGATTATCTTAAGGAGTGCCGTTGTGCAGCTGTGTTTGGGTCTAAAACCAGATTGCGCTGGTGTTATCAGCATATGGGTTTCCAGGAACGCTGTAATTTGTAAACTCACGAGCTTCTTAAAAGCTTTTGAGATAAAAGGTAGAATAGAAATCGGTCAGTATTCTTTTCTTTGCGAGTTTGACTTCTTGAGAACTGGAATTATTTTTGAAGCTTTCCAAAGTTTTGGATAGTAGGATTTTGTTATTATGGTGTTAAAGATATGTGTAATAAAAAGCGATACAAAAGTTAAAATAATTTTAACAAATTTGGTATGCATATTGTCTAGACCAATAGCTTCCGATTTATTGTCCTTTATAGCTTTGTACACCTCTACTTCAAAAACTCTTTTAAAATTGAAGCTTGAAAGAAATTCTTCATTTCCGTTAACCTCAGCAACATCACGCACATTAGAGACAGGGCTTACAGCGACGAACTGTTTGTTAAGCTCGTTTACATCGCAATCGTCTTCAGCTGTACATTGTTGCTTCGAAATACCAAGAGATTTTATATTTTTAAACAGAGTCTTAGAAGATGATTTGTGGAATTTTGAAGCAAAAAATCTTCGTTTGCATTTTTTTATTTCAATATTGACGGCATTTCTTAGGGTTTTGTACTGCAGCAAAAATTGTGGCAACCGGAACCTTTTCCAACGTCTAAATGCAGAATTTCTTTTCACATTTAGTTGTTCAATATCATCAGTGTACCACCCTAATTCTTGATTTTTAATTCGAATGGTTTTGATAGGTACAAAAGTTTCAAAAAGGTTGTTCATTGTATTTGCAAAAAGTTGAACTTGCTCGTCGACGTCTGAGAGTTGATAGATATCTTCTAGATTAGAGTTATAAAAACTTGTTACTAGTGACTGCATGTCAATTGACTTGAAAGTCCTAAATGAAATGTTTTCAGTTAACATTCTATGATTATGATCTATATTATAAAATGTGACAATTAAGTCGTGCTTGGAGAAACCAGGAACATCAAGCTGCCCATAGAAGTTAACATAATCGGGTTTGTTAACTAAGAACACATCAAGCAACATTGAGCTAGACGATGTAAAATGTGTGGGATTAGCATTGTTAACAGAAAAAAGGTTGAGAGATATCAGATTTTCATTGAAAATTCTAGATCTACTGTTGTGCTTATCTAGGAGATCTATGTTTAAGTCCCCTGCAATAAGAATGTGGTCGTAATAGGGAGTTACTTCTTCTAGAATATCTGTTATAACACTTGAGTCCGTTATGTTGGGTGTTTTGTAAATTACACCGACCAGACATTTAGGAGCTCCACCGATAACTTCTATAAATACGTATTCTATACCATTACTCCTGTCAGTTGTCCTAACCATTCTACTTTTGAAGCAAAACTATCAGAACGAAAAACCCTATAGCTTCCCGTGCACAAAATATGGGTATCTATTTGTTCAGCCAACCATGTTTCTGACACGCAGATAATGTCCATAACTGAATCGTTGAATGTACTTTTGAACTGATCAAGGTGTTTCTGCAGACTTTGAGAATTTATGTGACAAACAGATAATCCATTGTATCTTTTGCGAAAAACATTCAGCATTGCCCTAGTTTTGTTCCAATTTGTCTGACTGTCGACCTGTGAAACCCCGCTACTGTCAATTGCATTCATGAGGATTTAGGAATCTAAAACCTTCCCTGAGCAAGATGAAATAACTACACTCTAAAACAATTACTTTTATAAAAAACAGTGCTGAAAATTGGAAAAAATTATTATAGATTTTTGCAAGGATAATCTCGAAAAAAGAAAAATTATAGAGAAATGTTAAGAAAGAAAATAGGAAATAAAATGAAAGCAATAGAATAATTAAAAAATATAGAATAAATATTTATATAAAATAAAAATAAAATGAGATATTACCAAAAGTACCTACTAAAGTTGTTCGGGTGGCGGCTCTGGTTGGCCATCATTGAAGTTTGATAAAATTTCATTGTTGTTGTTTTCTTTTTACTCTTCTTCATGATGATAATTAGTATTTTGCTTACGATTGTTGACAATTTATTGATGTAAACAAGTCCATTTGCAGTAAATGCCGAAAAAATCTGATGATTGCGCCTCAGTCGAATTGCATGACGTAGTACAGCTCGATTATTCTTGGTTAAGATCTGGTGAAAATATACTGGAGAATTCGATTGTTCACCCAAATCACTAAGCAATAATTGTCGCGAGTTTTTCTTACGAAAATCAGCAAATGCCTTGAGTGTAGTGTTTTTATCATGTGTGGAGAAAAATTTTACAATAATAATAGAATCTCTACGGTTTGCGCGAAAGATTCTGCACAGTTGTGGTGGCTGATAATCCAAAGTGTGACATATGGTGTTAAAAGTGTTTTTTAAATTTTCTGCTGGTACAGTCGGTATTCCTATTAGAATGGCGTCTGTTACTAATTTTTTGACATTTATTGCCTCAATCCGCATTTTTAAATTTTCGGTGAAACCATTATTACAGGGCTAAAAACCAGTGAAGCCACCGCCATCCAGATACGACTAGGAAGAGGAGAAACCTTGACAGTGATCAGTGTTTACTTCAAGTGTAAATCCGCCGCTGGAAATATTAAAAACGACCTGCATATTCTAAACCGGACTCTAAAGCAAACTACCTACGGACTCATTGGCGGCGACTTTAATGCGAGGCATCATCAATGGCTGGACACCTCTATTGACCCTGAAGGAAAGGCGATCATGGACTGGATAAATGTTAACAGCGAAGAACTCTCCTTGGTTGTTGTGTCACAACCAAAACCTACCTTTCCTAGGACTCCATGGACTCTAGATTTTTTCTTACTAACATCTAATTTTATTTATTTAATTCCAAGAATCAGCAACTACACCTGTTCAACCTTACCCAGTGACTTAGACCATGAAGCAGTAAAGCTCTACATCAACCTCAGCCAACCTGTTCTATTAACAACAGTCCTACCTGAGAACTACGTCAACTACAGGAGGCTTGATATCGAGAAACTCCAGAGGGACATAGAAGACAACGTCTCAATGCCACCATTCAACAGGAACTTAAGAAATAAGGAAATTGACAGTGCCATCGACAACCTGGAGTCAGCCGTGATCAATGCCCTTGAAACCCAAAAAGTGCCCAAGACGTCCAAAGATAGGTATAAACACCTCCCAAAGTATATGCGGAATCTCTATTCCCACAGACAAAGGTTAAGGAAACGGCTTCAAAGAATACACCAAAGAGAGCTCAACACAACCAACAACGACTACCAGGCAGTGAAAAGCGAATTCCAATGTGTAAACATTATGTTCCGGAACTCGATCCAACACCACAACAACATACGATTCCAGAAGAGACTACAGGCCATAAAACCAGGACCAAACACATTCACCGAAATAAACAACTGTCTAGGGAAAACCCAACCAATGCCTGAAGTCATCATCAACAACAGCATTGAGGTGACAACAACAGCAGACAAAGTGGAAGTTTTCGCGAATCACTTCGAGGAAAACTTCACACCCAGCCCATCAATGGACCCTGTGTTCCTGGGTGAAATCAGGACATCCGTTCAGCTGACTTTGCAACCAAATTCAGAAGGAGTGGAGTTTGACGACTATTATCCAGCTAGTTGCCCAACGGACAACCCCCAACTATGCCAACCAGAGGAAATTGCGGAAATCATCGTCAACTCCAAACCAAAAAAGTCGACAGGTCCGGATAGAGTCTCCAACCACATCATCAAAAGGCTTCCACATGCAGTGCTGAAATTACTCACAATCATCATAAATAACTGCGTCAACAACTGCTACTTCCCTAATAAGTGGAAAACGGGAAAAATCGTGGCAATCCCGAAGAAAGGCGCTAGAAACCTGGTTTCCAACTACAGGCCTATATCCCTCCTCAACAATGTCAGCAAAATACTGGAAGAAGTCATCCTAAGGAGGCTCAAGAAGTACTGCAACGAACACAACATCATCCCAGAACATGCAGTTTGGCTTTCGGGAAGGGCATTCAAAACTGCATCCATTAATAAAGTTCCAGTCTGACGTCGCCTCAGCACTCAACAGCCATCGTGCCACCGTAGGATGCTTTCTGGATGTCGAGAAAGCATTCGACAGTGTATGGATAGAAGCCCTTATCCACAAGCTTCGAGTACTTGGATTACCTTCGCCACAAATAAAGATTTTATTTTATTTTCTCTCTTTTAGGAAATTCTTCGTTCAGCTAGACAGCTGCAAGTCTTCTATCAAATCCATCAAAGCCGGAGTCGCCCAAGGATCAAAGCTAGGTCCCTTCCTATATAACCTGATGACGTCTGATCAACCCGTGCCAACTGACTGCGAGAACCTGCTATTCGCTGACGACTCGCTAACCTACTCCTCGTCGATAGCGCCAAACATTGCAGCTCGGAGAGTGGAACCCCACGACTCCAAACTCTACGAGTACTATAAAAAGTGGGGTATCCGAATAAACACTGCCAAATCGGAGCTTGTGTGTTTCAGGAGACCCACCACTAATGGCAACCGATGTCGTTCAGCAGCTACTTGCAGAAACTTGACACCGTGAAGCTCCCCGATGGTTCAACGATAGCAGCCAAAAGAAATGCTTAATACCTCGGAGTAAACTTCAACGAGCTGTTCAATTTCAATCCGCACTCTAGGCAGGTTCTAAGGAAGGCCAACTTCGCGTTTCACCGTTTGCACCCGTTGCTAGCCAGAAGAACCGGACTAAGCCAGCCAGTGAAGCTATTTATATACAAACAGCTCATCAGACCCGTCATCAGCTACAATTTTCCTGCATGGTACACCATTTCGAAGGCAGAAATGCTGAAGCTCCAAATCTTCGAAAGGAAAATACTAAGGATAAGCACCGGAATTATCTTCGATCGACAGCGAAGGAAGCACTTCAGCAATGAAGGACTCTTTGAAGAAGCTAAAATCAAGCCACTGGACCAGTTTCTTGTGCAATTAGCGAAGAAGCTTATAGCTAGCACCACCAACCACCCAAACTCGCTGATAAGAAGGATGACCACCCAGGAACGACATCCAGAGCCTAGATACCTCACTACTCTGGATATGATAGAAAGGATCCCAGCCGACAACGAACCAGCAGTTCGTTTCTACGCTGACGCCGAGTCAGCATATCACCGTGGCTGAAAACATAAAAAAAACAACCCCCAACAACCCACCAACTGGACAACCGGGACTGAACAACCCGAGTCAAAAACCAAGATCATAATGCTAATTTTGAACCATGTACATTACAAATATTATAATTTTTAGAGTTTAAGTTAGGCCCCTATGTGCCAACAAATTTCTACCCTCATATTATCCTCAAGTTTCACAATTGTATATATTAAGTTCAATAAAAAACCTTGAAACCTTGAAACCCTAAAAGTCGCAGTCTGTTCAATAAACTCATATAGCAAACAATTTAAATTGGAGCATTTGTTTTTATTTAAATGATTGTATTAGTAAGCATTAGCAGTAGACAAGCTGAACAAATAATAATTTGGTCGCCTGGCTCTGATTTCCTAGGTAATCGTTCGTTGGTAGGATACATTTTTAAAGAAGAAGAAGAGGAAGAAGAGAAAGAAGAAGAAGCTCTCACGCTTCAATTGGCGCCCAACCTAGTGGTACTTGCCAGACTGACATTTGGTGGATGATACAGTAGAACCCAGTAAAGTCTAATTAGAGTCAAACCCAGTTAAGTAGATCAACCAAAAAACAAAAAAAAAAATTACGCAAAGAAAGGAAGGTTTTTTCTGGACAACGGTACAACCCGTACACAACTACAGTCGAATCCATTAAGTTCTTTAACAAAAAAAAATTTTTTCTTTTGAATATTAAGCGAAGAATTAATTGAGAATATACTTAAAACAGTACGACCCATAGCTACAGTCAAACCCGCTTAAATATAAGAAATTGATATTAAACTGAACCAAGATGAAGGATATTCGCTAAAAGAACCTGAAAGAAAACAGTTTGAAGAGATGCTCAGCAAGCAAGAAGAAATTTTCGGAGAGATAACAACCTTTATTTCCATTATAGAGCATCGAATTAATACGGGAATACACAAACCGATATCAACTCCACTCTACCGAATATCGCCAGCAAGGAAAATACAATTAAAATCCGAAATCGACGATATGTTCGATAAAGGCATAATCGAAGAAAAAGAATCCCCATGGGCATTTCCTGTGGTCATGGTCCCGAAGAAAGATGGAAAAATAAGAGTATGCGTCGACTATCGTAAATTAAATGCCATAACCATACCTGATCGCTATCCTTTGCCAAGAATGGATGATCTTCTTCACGCAGCTAAGAGTACTCCATACATGTCAACATTGGACTTACGTTCTGGGTATTGGCAAATTAAGGTAGCAGTAGAAGATCGACCAAAAACAGCTTTTGTGATACCGTTTGGATCTTATATTTTTAATAGAATGCCATTTGGACTGCGAAAAGCGCCAGCAACGTTCCAACGCCTGATTGACAAGTTTCGAAATGGTCTTCCACAAATCCTAATCCTTGCATATCTTGATGATATTATTATTTGCTCCAAAGACTTTTCAACACATCTTAAAGATCTACAAACAGTATTCGAGCATCTTAAGCATTTTGGTTTTAAACTTAACAGAGACAAATGCAAATTTTGTTGCTCCGAAATCAAATATTTGGGTCACATTTTGACACCCGACGGTTTTAAAGTTGATCCAGAAAAAACTGACGCAATACTTCTTCGGCCTAGTCCAAAAAATCGAAAACAAATATTATCTTTTTTGCAAACTCGTTCCTGGTATAGGAGATTGATTCCAAATTTCGCAGATGTATCGAAACCACTATCAAATTTGACAAAAAAGAATGCAGTTTGGAAATGGGGCATCGATGAGCAAAATGCGTTTGATAATCTTAAAAAACTTTTGACAACTTCTCCAATTTTACAGCAAGTAAAAGATAATATTTCATTTATTCTCAAAACAGACGCAAGTAGCTATGCTATCGGAGCTGTTTTACTCCAGGGGAGAACGAGATGGAACATCCTGTTGAATACGCAAGCCGTTTACTCCTACCTGCGGAACGAAATTACTCAACAACGGAACGCGAAGCACTAGCAGTAGTATGGGCAGTCGATAAGTTCCGAGGATACAAAGAAGGATCTGATGTGAAGATTCTTACTGACCATCAACCCTTAAAGTGGCTTATGAGCCTAAAGTTTCCGACCGGTAGACTCGCCAGATGGGCACTTAAATTACAACCTTATAACATTGAGATAGGTTATAATCCCGGCAGAAACAACGCTGTGGCTGACACTCTATCCCGACCACCATGTCCCGACAATGATCATATACAGAATAACTGCATAATTTGCTCAATTATTATTGATATTCCAAGAAAAGGTTCGAAGGAAATTAGAGATGAACAACTAGCCGATTTTGACCTTAAAAAAATAATTTGATTCTTTTGAAAATAATGATGAAAATTTGTTTCGTTGGACCAGTCGAGGGTACATATTAATTGATCGAGTTTTATACCGGTATTGTTCCGAAGAAGATACGGAAAGCGGCCAACTGGTCATACCAAAATCAATGATATCCATGATACTGAAGAAGTACCATGATGATAATACTGCTGGACATTAGGGTGTGGATAAGACATTCGGCTCTATTGACTCAACTTTCTCCGCAACGCATCCTTCGTCGGAGATTCAATTTCAGTTCGAAGTAGCTTTCATCGGAAGAAATTTTACAGAAATCCAGCGACGCATTGTGATGTATATAAATTTCAGACAGAGATGTGCTAATTAACCGATAAATCGAAAATGCGATATATTTTCGATAGGTTTTTTTATAAAATAAACACCATAAGCGTTTTGAACCATTAAAAATCGGTGAGAGAGTGTAGTTTATTGTTTATAAAAAGTATTTTTTTCAATTATAAAGCGCTAGTGTTTTTTAGAAATGTAATTAGATGCACCGATTTTTAAATCAAAACTATCGAATAAAGTCCCCTCCCTATTTCCAAATGTATGTTTTTTGTTTCCATTTGAAGTGTCAAAAAAAGAATAAATTCAAAAAAAAAACTTGAAAAACAATACAATGAACAACAATTTTATATTTATTTGACTAATAGGTACTTTATTCACAATAGAAATATATCAATGCCCAAAACAAAAGATCACGAAACTTTTTTTCCATTCAAACATCCATTTGTCTTGGTCCCAATTAATTTAACTGATTTGGGCAGATCTTCACAAACACAGCTACAATTTCTGGTGTCCTTTTGGTGTTATCCGCTCATATTGTTGTGAACTTGTTTTTTCGTTCTGCCTAAGAAAAAAGTCTATTATAAATAGGTAACACAAGTTAACGCAAATAAAGTTAATTTCTTTATTACTTACATTTTAATTAACTATTTCTCTAAAAAGAAAACACTTTCCGCTTCCGCAACAAGAACTTGTCGGAAGATTTCGAAGAAAATTTTGTTTGTACTCGTATGTGTCAGAAATAAGACCATTAGAAGTGCTTCATCGCACACAAATGGCATGCGTTGAATTTCGTCGGACAGAATTTCCGATCAGCTGATCGGAGAAATACCATGAAGCAAAATGTCTCCGATTTGTAGGAAATCGGAAAGAATTCCGCTCCGACGGTTACCTCAAAAGGGCCGATTAGCTCGTATCTCAAGTCGCTATTACTGGCATGGAATGAGGTCAGATGTGGCTAAACATGTCAAGGTTTGCGTCGAATGTCAACGCTACAAAGCCTCAAATTTAAAACCAGCGGGTCTATTGCAAACAACCCCGAGCAGGCAAAGATTCGAAATCATCGCAGTAGATCTTTTCGGACCACTTCCCACCAGTCCTAGTGGACATCAGTGTATCCTAATTGTTGAAGACTTATGCAGCCGTTGGGTTGAGCTATTTCCACTGAAAGAAGGTACTGCTGAAAATTGCGCCTTAACTTTATTAAATGAAGTTTTTCTGCGTTATGGAGTTCCACGTAGACTGCACAGTGACAATGGAACACAATTTATATCTGCCTTGATGCAAAAGCTAACGTTTTGTCTGGATATAAAACAATCGTTCACTCCTGTATATCATCCACAAGCAAACCCAGTTGAGAGAAAAAATCGAGACACTTTTAGGCCAAATGTGAAAGCACTGGATTTTCACCCGCCTTTTTGACATTTGGAAGAGAATTACGAACCCCGGATGACGTTAATCATGACTTAGAAACCATTGTCCAATCAGAAAACTTCATACCCCAAATCACTCCACATTTACTTAAACTAGCTGATACTCTGAAGGAAGCAAGAGAAGCATCCGAGAAGTCACAAGACCGAAACAAAGTCTACGCTGACAAAAAGCGAAGATCCCATTATGAGTTTAAAGTTGGTGATAAAGTTCTTGTCAAAACTCATACAATCAGCAAAGCATCGTCAGGTTTTACTTCAAAGCTGGCACGAAAAAGAGATGGCCCTTACGTAATATTCAAAAAGAAAGGTTTAAGCAGCTATACTATTGCGAAAGAAGTTAATGAAACTATTCCATTGGGGACATACCACGCTTCAATGCTTCATTTATTTTCTGGGGGTTCGGAAGAACTTCCATCTCCTAAACCTATTGTTTCTTTCAGAAAAAGAAGACGATCTGTAAAGCATAATCCTAGTAATGAAGCAAAGATGACAGATCCAAAATCTAAAAGAAGGATCACGCTACCTGAACATATAATTGAAGAAATTCCTTCAAAACCTAAAACCATTTCTGAGACAAAAATGATCGCTCCAAAGTACAAAAGAAGGATGACTCCACCTGGGCCTGCCAATACAGATCCTGCCACATTTCCGAGACGTTTCATGAGGCAGAGGGGGAGATTGCAACAGTCATCCTAATATATGTACTTAAATTCACTTATAATTTTTCATTATATAAAATCATTTGTATGAAAGCACATTTTTTTGTATAAAGTAAATGTCAAAGTGCTACACCAAGTTGTTAACAAACACATATTTTATAAATTTCATATTGTAATGTGCTGCCGCCTTTTACAGTATAAAGGGCCGCAGCAAATCACTAATGTCGATTTCCTTTTACACTAGGGATTTTAGGGATTGCGATCCCTTGTCAAATTTTGTCTTTTTAGTGTTGGTATTTCGTATATGGTACATGTAAATCCCTCTCCAAATACGGATTCGAAAGATTTGATCTCTGTCAAAAAAAAATCGATTTTTTTGGTGTGAATCTAAGGTCTAAGTCAAAATTTGATAAGGGATCGCAATCCCTAAAATTCGTAGTGTAAAAGGAAATCGAGATCGACATAAAAGTCGCAGTCTGTTCAATAAGCTCATATAGCAAACAACTTAAATTGGAGTATTTGTTTTTATTTGAATGATTGTATTAGTAAGTAGTGTTAGCAGTAGACAAGCTGAACAAATAATAATTTGGTCGCCTGGCTCTGATTTCCTAGGTAATCGTTGGTAGGATAAATTTTTAAAGAAGAAGAAGAGAAAGGAGAAAAAGCTCTCACGCTTCATTGTATTGCATTGTAATGACGAAACTAAATCTTTTACTTGTCCATTTTTGTGGCACCAGCTTAAAATTCACAAATTCAATATCTTGAAAATACACAGCTGAAAATCCATAATCTTATCCACAAGTTTACTGTTTAGTGTTTAGTAAACAAAACGATGCGATATCTGAAAAAAAGCTGTTCGATAAAGAGCCAGAAAAGCTGGACGCCATCAAGAAGTGAAAAGAAAACTGTAATTAAGAGTTTTAAGGGCTTACAGCTGAGAGTTATTGTTCTGGTACCTATTAAAAGGAATGCATTCAGGCCAGGATGATGTATTCAATTCAACTTCAATTTCCTTTTTTTTTTTTTTTTTTTTTTTTTTTTTTGAAATACATAAAATTGGAAATTTTGAAATTGTACTGAATTGAGACGAATTGTACTTTTGTACTTGTACAAATTCAATTGTATCGAATTCTGTACAATTGTACCGATTTTTCCATCCCTGGTGTGCACTGAATTGCTGTGACCTATGGCTGTTGGTAGATAAAGAGATCATTGATTTTTTGTATGCAAGTAGGAAAATAGTTATTATTTTTGCACTTATCACATTTAAAGAGTCATTATCATTCAATTTTATAAATTTTTGATCATTTTTTTTAAACTTGGTGCATTCATTATGAATATTTATATTAAAAATGGAACAAGATAACAGTCAACATTGCTTGTTAATTTATTACATTTTCCGCACTTAGAATTCATAATAAAATTTAAAATTATCAAGAGGTAAATTACACGTCTAACTAGAATGTAATATTATTTTACAAATTTGAGCTACTATTTTTATCTAAAGCAAATTTTCCCAACGAAGACTAAGCCATTTGAACAACCCGTTCAGCCAAACCATTACTTTGGGTGTGATACGGTGGAGCCGGCTTATAATCGATCTTTTTTTCTTGGCAATATATTCTAAGAGGAGATGCGTTAAACGGTGGATCATCATCCGTGACCATACATTTTGGCAGGGCCGGACAAGTTATACGTGCAGGCTGTGCAAATGCGCAGGGCGTTAAACCCAAGGAGCGCCTTAAGCAAGCGTTAAAAAAAGCAACTACTTCATAACTACTACCTACCTGCTTTTTTAAGTCATTTCTTTGTATAGCTCATACCAATATTAATATTCATTATAAAATAACAGCTAATTCCGAATTTAAAGACAGATATATATACATATATAAACATAGGTACTCGTATCTACTATTCCAAAAATAAGTCGATGTTTAATTTCCTATACACACCCACACTCCCAAAGTAAAAAAAAAAACTACATCACAGAATATTTACAAACTTTTGTTCACTTAACAACAGATAACTTTTTGCTATTTTTCTCTTTAAAAATCTGTTTTCTTCACACTCTCTATCGCGTGTATGAGTGAAGGCACTTATTTAGTTTTGATAACCCTCCCCTATGCAGTGTAACATAAAACAAAATTTCAACAGTAAATACAGACAATTAATAGCTTGCATGTTGATAACATGCGTCCGATGTCAGTTCTTCTAAAGGGTTTTCCAATAAGAGGTGTTATTTTGATATTCAAAGAAAAATGGCATTTTTGGAGATAAATGATCGGATGTTTATTTCATTATAAAGAGGAAGGTATGCCGTTAATAATGGAACACAACATCAGCCAAATGGCCGCCAAGACCACGCTTACAGGACCATATCCTTTTCATGAAATTTTCCATAACCAAATCGCAAAGTGGCTGCCCTATGTCCTCGATAGCCTCACGAATTTCATCTTTGAGGTCTTGAATCGACGCTGGGCTGTTGGCGTAGACCTTATCTTTCACGTGGCCCCAAAGGAAGAAGTTGCAAGGTGTTAAATCACAAGATCTCGGTGGCCAATTGTGATCACTTCTTCGAGAGATAACACGGTCCGGAAACTTTTCCCGTAAAAGATCGATGGTTTCATTGCTTGTGTGGCACGTAGCGCCGTCTTGTTGAAAGTAAACGTTATCCAGATCAATACCATCCAATTCAGGCCATAAAAAATCATTAATCATCTCTCGATAGCGCAATCCATTGACCGTAACTGTTGCTCCAGCCTCATTTTCGAAAAAGTAAGGTCCAATGACCCCGCGGGACCATAAACCGCACCAAACAGTCACGCGTTGAGGATGGAGAGGCTTTTCAACAATAACTCTTGGGTTTTCCGAGCCCCAGATGCGACAGTTTTGCTTGTTGACGTAGCCTCCGAGGTGGAAATGGGCCTCGTCAGTCAAGATGATTTTTCGATGAAATTCCGGTTCATTTTCATGCATTTCAAGGACCCAATTTTAATAATTTCAATGCGTTGTTGAAGCGTGTATCGTTCCATTTTTATTAATAGCGTAGTTTCTACTTGTCAAATGTCAAAAAATGACAGCTTCAAAAGTGACAGCTACCGAAATAGCGGGCTATTCAAAATAACACCTCTTATTGGAAAACCCTATATATGAAATTGGAGTCAGCAATGTTACTTAAACAGAAATTTGAGGTACAAAATTCATACTCTTTGACATAACAGCGCGCAAAATTAAAAGTTGCGTCTATGTATATAAACTCTTCCGGTTGAGTGTTTTTTGTATTATGTTTTAGTTTGGCACTGGCCTCTCTTTAAGAGTGAAATCTTATCACTGTCATGTCGGGTGGCTCGTGTGTCGTGTCGAGATGAGACAAAGGTTTGAAATATGGAAATAATGAGTGATGATGACTAATTTTGAGGTTTGTCGTTAATGAGTGAATCTGTTTTATTCAATTTCTCCTTTTCGCTATTTTTTTTGTTATTGCCAGTTATTGTTTACACTAAAAAAAAAAGGATTTTTTGACTAAAACTAAAAAAAAAAACTCAAAACAAAAGAAAGGATAGCGAACCTATATTGAGAATAAAACTTGCCACGCTCCTATTCCTTTCAAACATGAAAGGAAAAGAGGCTGGCGTTCAAAACAAAATCAAGAGTCTTGAACCAAGAGCTAATTTTGTTCAGGCTGCTTGCATTGATTCCCTTTGGTTGCTGTTGGTTGTTAATGATTCGGCTTGCTGTTCGTTGGAAGCTGTTAAAGCGCGGAACAGATTGAACCAGCAACAGCACCGTCAACAGCAACAGCGGCCGCCATTATTTTAGGGCCAATGTATTTCAATTGTTCAACACACATAAGAACAACAACAGCAACGCCAACAGCGTCGTTAGGCCAAAATCCTAAATTTGCTGTTGCTGGGGCGGTGTTGTCAACTTTCCCACTGCAATATTCAGTGGCACCACAATAAAACACTTTTTACTTGCGATATAGGTACTATAGGGCAAGTTCTGCATTTGGAAAAAAATCGAACTCGAGATTTTGATCAAAGTTGACATTACGATGATAGCGAAGACGAAAAAACTGGGTCTGACAATTCCGTCTGTCTGTCTGTATGTCTGTACATCGAACTACAGCCTAAACTACCGGACGTATTTTCTTCAAACTCGGTAGTTAAGGGTCTTCGGTGATTCCGTAGAGGAAAAATACACCATACACTAGGGATATTCACTAAACAACGATGTATCGAATCCATTCGATGTTCACCATACGAGACATCGGATTGATCCGATGTTTTGCCTATTAAATTTTCTATTCGATGTATCGATGTTTTTTTTTTTTTTAAAATCGAAAAACTATGAGACTATGACAAAGAACATAAATATAGACTTCAGGTCGGTGAATATGAGAATCGGCTCTTTTACGAGTTTTTCTTTGGATATTATGTAAATGGAAATGACAGCCGAGCAACCGAGATAACGCATACTTTTGCAAAAATGTGTGCATCAGCTCTTTTTTGTCTTTGGTTTTTTGTCTTTGGTTTTTTGTCTTTGAGTAGTTTCTTCGGTTTACTCTTTCATTTCACTGTCCTGCTTGAACTGTTACCCCGGTTACAAGAGTAGATTCAATTCTCCATCGAATCGAATTCGAATTGAGATTTCGATCCAGGTATATGGCGGCACTGGATCGAGAGATCGAATTGAAATGGAATCGAAATGACAATCTCTTTTAAACTTTTGTTGTACACACACTCGATTCTTCGATCCCTCAATTCAAGTATACAAGCATATTTTCGATTCGATTCAGCTCGTTTAGTGGGATCGGATCGAGAAATCCTATATCAATCCGATCCAGGTATACACGGAACTTAATCCTGATTCAATTCCGATTCAATTCTCCATATAAACGTAGTATATGTACTGCTTCATTATACTTGCTCTTGCTCTCACTCATCTACAGTGTGATTTGTGAATCGAAATTTGCCTTTTTACGCTAATGTAAAACAATTAAACAATTAAACTGATCAATTTTTTTTTTTTTTGAATTTTAAAATAACAGATAATACTTTTTCCAGTGCATATTGTCAGTTTCTATTTGTTGAAGTAAAAAATCATTAAATAAAGTATTCGATGTTGAAAAAACATCGATGTTTTTAAGCGATGTATCGAAAAACATCGATGCTAGTTTCCGATGTCTAACATCGAATAAAAGCATCGATGTTTTTCTTAAGTGGACACCCCTACCATACACCCGTAATGCAAAATCTTATTTATCTCGAAAACGGCTCTAACGATTTTGATAAACAAAATTAAGTGTGATATTATGGACATGGACTATATTTTGGTGAAAAAAAAATTTGGGGGGAAATGTTATTAGGGGTCCCTGTCATAGAAGGTTTTTTTTTATTTTCGAATTTCTCACCAACGGCTCTAACGATTTTAACCAAAATTTTTACGCAGGAGCTGCTTTGCATTCTAAAAAATATAAACTAAAAATTTTTTTCGAAAAGATATGTTTTGGATTTTTAAAAAAATAATAAATTTTTTTTTTTGAAAATTCAATATCTTGAAAACCGATGCACGATTAAATTTTTAAATTACGTTTTAAAATGTATTTTATTAAATACTAACAATTTGCATATCAATTTTTTTTATAAAAATTTTAAGGAAAATTTAGTACACAAAAAACATGTTTCAGTGTGTCTGTATGCATGTACCTCTCACTACAGCCTAAACCACTGGACCTATATCTTTCAATCTCGGTAGTTAAGAGTCTTCGGTGATTCCCTAGAGGAGAAATTGAATTTTTGTTTTTAGCTCCAAAACTAAGGGTACCCCCCATACACCCGTAATGCAAATCTTATTTATCTCGAAAACGGCTCTAACGATTTTGATAAAAAAAATTAAGTGTGATATTATGGACATGGACTACATTTTGGTCAAAAAGAATTTTGGGGCAAAATGTTATTAGGGGTACCTGCCATAGACCCGTTTTTTTGATTTTCGACTTTCTCATTAACGGCTCTAAGGATTTTAACCCAACATTTTAGCAGGAGTCCCCTTATTATTATTATTATTATTATTATTATTATTATTATTATTATTATTATTATTATTATTATTATTATTATTATTATTATTATTATTATTATTATTATTATTATTATTATTATTATTATTATTATTATTATTATTATTATTATTATTATTATTATTATTATATTATTATTTATTATATCAAGCTTTATTTACCATTTGAGTTATTACATTCAATATAAAATATAAAAATTAAAATTAAAATTAAAATTTAAAAAATAATTAAAAAAGTACAAAATATATGTGTTAAATCTTAGAATTAAGTTCCGGAATAAGCCTCCCCCATTCCTGCCCATATGTCTCTGGACTTGGCGTCGTTGTACTAATTTTGGTCAAATTGTTTAAGATCATCATCCCATCTTTTTTTCGGTCGTCCTCTTGGTCTTTTTTCATCAAAGGGAATCCATTTGGTCACTTGTTTTGTCCATCGTTGGTCATTCATTCTTGATACATGTCCGGCCCATCTCCATTTCAATTGTTTTGTTCTTTATTTTATTTTTTGTATTTGTCTTATCTTTAGCAATTTTCTTTCAATTTTCGTTTGTTCGTTTGGCAAATTCGTAGTTTTTCATGTGACATTGATGTCAATCCTATTGTTTCGAGCCCGTATGTCATTATTGGAAGAATTGTGGAGTCAAGTATATATTTTCTCATATTGTCGCTTATCTTCAAGTCTAATATTTCTTTAACGTTCCAATATTGCTTCTAGGTGTTGCTTATTCGTCGATTTATCTCTTTTTCGTCTTGGTTTTTAAAAGATTTCAGCTGTCCCAGATATATGTAGTCTTCAACATAGTCTAATTTTGTGTCATTAAGAATTATGTCCTCTTTCAGATGATTTGTCATAACCTTTGTTTTCGTCAGGTTTAAGCTTAGTCCATAATGTTTGCTTGCGGAATAGAGTTCGGTTATCATTGATTGTATTTCATTCGGTGAGTCAGATAGAAGAACCACGTCATCTGCAAATCTTAGATTGTTAAGTTTTTGTCCCCAGATATTAAGTCCATATTTGTTGCCCCAATTGAGTTTTCTAAAAATATCTTCTAGCACAGCCGAAAATAGTGGTGGGGATAAGGGATCACCTTGTCCCCTTAAGTTTAAAATAATATTGTATATAAAAATATTCGAAAAAATATTTATTGGGTTTAAAAAAAAAAAAAAAAAATTTTAAATCAATATCTTCAAAACCTATGAACGATTATTTTTTGAAATTATTTCCTAAAACCAATATTGTTAAATACTTAAAATTCGCATCCCACATTTTTTCTTGAAAAATTTTAGAGAAATTTCTTATATAAAAAATGTATTTAATAATAAAACGATTTTTTAAGGTTTATTTGCATAAATTCATACTTTTCCGGAAACCAGACGGCAAATTTATGCATTTGAACATTATTATCTCATTAATACCCCAAACATGGAAAATCGCCACTACAGTCCCCATTCCTAAACCAAAGAAACAGTTGACAGATATCAACGGGTACCGACCTATCTCTTTATTACCCTGTATCAGCAAACTCTTGGAAAAAATAATTTCCAAAAGACTACTTTGGTATATTGAAAGAGAAAAATTGATCGATTTAAATCAAGTTGCATTCAAACATGGCCGTAGCACCATGGACTCTTTACTTCACTTGGTTGTAAAAATCACGTTTCTATAATATCTTTAGACTTTGAAAAAGCTTTTGAACGGATCGGTATTCATGTTATTTTGAACAAATTATACAAATGGAACATTGGTCCAAAAATATACAATTTCGTTAAATCTTTTCTAACTAACAGAAAATTCGGATCCAAAGTAAATCATTCATTTTCAAAAATTCATAACTTAAGCAACGGAATACCTCAAGGATCGCCACTTTCGGTCATCCTTTTTATTATTGCTTATGATGATTTAAGCGAAATCATCACCAGATTCAAAAATATTGACCATTCTCTCTACGCGGACGATTTGTATTTACTATCTAAATAAGGGCTGATGATACCCGGCTACCCGAGTACTCGGGTAATACCCGGGTACCCGAGTAATTCGGGTACCCGGGTATTACCCGGGTACCCGACTACCCGACTACCCGATTACTCGATTACCCGATTACCCGATTACCCGGGTACCCGGGTACAGCAAAATAAAAGACATTGAAGTTAAACTCTATTAAATTAAATATATCCGAATCAATACCGCTATTCGTTTCTAGGATGGTTTAGATTAAGAGGATTAGCAAGTACACAATGAAATGCACTGATTAAAGTACAGATACAACGGCTAGGCTTAGGTATGTTTTACAAATGGAACACCTGAACTTGTTTTCATAATGTTTTGCAAGTACAAAGAGATTTGTAAAAGTTCGCAAAATGATTCAACTCAAGAAGAGAGAATACAAATTGGTTTGGATTATTACCGTTAATGAATGTGGGTGACAATGTGAATTGTGCTGCTCACACCCTACAACTTTGTGTAAAGCATATATTTAAGACTGTTGAGGATTACGAAATTGTCGCAATAAAATGTCGAAGAGTGGTATCATATTTTCACCAATCGAATGTTGCTATGTCGGCCTTAAACAGAAAACAATTGCAGCTAGGAATGAAGAAGGAACGTTTAGTTCAATATTGTCCAACCCGATGGGATTCCATTTATTTTATATGTGATATTTTGCACCACAATCGCTCCGACGTTATTGCAGTTCTAAGTGATAACAGCTAGACGAGTTCTTCTACACCACCGAACCTGGAAATATCTAAGTACGAATGGGGAATAATGGAAGAGTTAACCAGAATTTTGAGGCCACTATACATAGCAACAAAACTGCTATGTCGTGAAAGTAAAGTAACGCTTTCTGCAGTGCGCTTGGTTATCAAAACTCTGATTGAAAACCACTATGCACCTAAGCTCGAAGACACAGAAACAGCGACCATATTCAAAAATAAAATCGTTTTTTCTCTAAAAACGCGCTTTCACCTAGGCGAAATGTCCCCAGCCGAGAATATTTTACCAAGTAGCATCATTCTTAGACCCAAGGTACAAGTACCTGAAAACTGAGAGCAGTGAAGTAGCAGACTAAATCCGTACTTTTGTTAAGGAAAAAATTCTGGGAATGTGCTCTGACAAAGTAACAGAAGAAGAACCTAGTGGAAGTAGTGATGACCAAGATTTGGATTTCCTCTTTGCAACTGAAGGGCAATTACTTGACAACATCTCTTAGTTTGAGCAGTACATAGCAGAACCTCGTATATCGAACCGTTTGGACCCTCTTGTATGGTGGTGCTCGAGAGAACGCTCTATCCTCGTTATGGCATCTTTGGCAACAAGATATATTGCTGTTTCAGCTATATCAGCAAGTTCAGAAAGGCTCTTTTCGACTGCAGGCAATATTATTACTGCCAAAAGATCATGTTTGGCCCCAGAAAATGTTTCTTTGTTGGTGTTCTTGCACAAAAATCAAAATCTATTAAATTAGAATTTAAACCCATCAAATTTTCCTCATCAACAATTTACGAAATTTTGATAATTCCTTTACTCATTATTAATATAATTGTATTTCAGAGCATTGTTTTTATGTTTTTTGACTACCTATTGAATAAAATGTTTAGTTTTTCTGAAATTTTGTCGCTGTACCTAATTGTGTCATACATATAATTATATAATTTGTTCCAAGATTTGTAGGTGTTTTTGAAAAAGCGATTTACATAGCCACGAAGGAGTTTTTCGTTTTTATACCCGGGTACCCGGGTAATACCCGAATACCCGGGTTATTTACTACCCGGGTACAAGCAACCCGGGTAACCGGGTACCCGGGTAGTTGATTACCCGGGTAGAATCATCAGCCCTAATCTAAATGTAACGATTTAAACCGAACCCAAAATCAATTTAATCTAGCCTTGAATGAGATAAATAACTGGAGTATCCAATCAGGTGCTTTATTATCTTCAAGTAAAAACAGACATCTGCATATTTGCAGAAAAATAAACTGCTCTAGTTTCAGTATAAGTACCAATAACTTCAATATTCATAATGTAACAAATTTAAATATCCTAGGAGTATCTTTTGATAATAAATATACTTTTAAAAATCATTGCCTAGAACTAAAAAAAAATCTTGTATCTAGACTAAACATAATAAGATATTTGTCATCTAAATATAGTTATGTACATACGAATACTCTTATCCATATAACTAAGCTAATATTATTATCAAAGATTGACTACGGATTGGCAATATTTGGAAAATGCGCAAAATCTAACTTAAAACTACTCAAACCTACATACAACGCAGCTGTAAGATCATCTTTAAGAGCTTTCAAAACAACACCAATAAAAAATCTGATGACTGAAGGTGGCTTCCCAGCAATCGAAGAACGAAGAGACGCCTTAACATCTCTACTTATTCCCAAAATCTGCGGATCATTTTCTTCACCCATCCATAAGGACGCTCTTAAAATACTGAAAAGGAAGAAAATTCCAAAAAATCCATCCACTTTGTACAATGCAATATCTTTTGCCAACAGTATGGAACTTTGTTCAATTGTCAAGAGTTCAACAATCGAAAAATACCCTCCTTGGCTGCTCCCTCCTGAAGCTGTTAACATCAGCCTTTCCAAATACCCAAAGAATACAACTTCGAAAGAAGTCTTTATTCAAAACTTCCAAGAGCTGTTAAGTTCCTTCCCTATAAACAAGTGGAATATTTTATATACTGATGGCTCCAAAAACGACGATAGCGCAGGCATGGCTATTGTCAACAATAACGGCGATCTTTTATGCGCTGAAAAGGTTTCACCAATTTTGTCCATCTTCTCAATTGAATCCCTGGCCATATTCAAAGCTACGCAGATTGCGGTTAACTCCAAGAAAAAAACATTAATATGCACTGACAGCCTCTCATCACTCAAAGCTATAAGCAACATCAAACACCGTGGCCCCGTTATCAATAACATCCGGGACAACATAATCTCCTTTAAGAATAAATTACTGCTGGCTTGGGTTCCATCCCATATTGGAATAAAAGGAAATGAAGAAGCTGACCGCGAAGCTAAAGCAATAACTTCCAACTCTAATGTAGAGATCATACAATATCAGCCTAGCAATAATGATTTAAAAAAGCTCATAAGGTCACACTGGAAAAAGAAAAAAGCAGAATCATGGAATGAATATACCCACTATTATTCATCAATTAATCCAGGCGGTGTTCAAGCTGTATACCCAACTACCACAAACACTAAGATGAACAGATGTTTTCTAAGACTTCGACTTGGACACTCAAGACTAACATACGGTCACTTAATGAGTAAAGAATCACCTCCGATATGCCATTTTTGACAAACAAACGAAACACTGTCAATCTATCACTTAACTTCAGGCTGCAGTAGAATCAATAGTATTTCTTTGTCCTTATTTAACCATAAGCTATTAGACTTACTTTTGGTTCCTTCTGAACCAAATATACAAAACGTTTTCAAATTGCTGAAAATACTGGAACTAGAGAATAAGATTTAAAATATATTTTCCATGGGGGGGGGGGTGGTTTGTGATGCATAGGGAACCTTTGCTATGTATCCCCGATCACCCCCCGTCCCCCTTGATTACCTTAATTAATTTTATCAAATAGTTTTTTCTTTTTTTCTTTTCTGTGCATAATACTTTATTTATCCTCTAATTTTTAACGAAATCAATTAACAAACATTTAGAATTATAATAATACTATGTATATCTACTATTGTATAAGTTACCTTTTGTATACATAAATATAAGTTAAATTTAGTTTAAATATCCAAATAATTTTATGAAATCTCAGCAGAAAGCCTAAGGCGCTCCAGCTGATTTATTATTAATATGTACATTTATGTAATTTTAATAAATAATAATAATAATATCTCATTAAATCCATGTTTTATATTTATAAAATGTATCTTAAATTCCAAAGTACTTTTACATAAGAGCAAGTTCGTGCGATCCAGTCGTGCATTTTATTTTCTATATGAAATGTCAAGCATATGAAATGACGTTGCTGGTGGCAATGTGTTTGAGAAATATTTGCTGGTCAGCGTGCAGTTTGCGGTTGACGATGCTGGTGCTTTTGCTTGTTTAATCTGTTTCGCGAATAAATTTTTTGACATTTCTCAATGCCTATAAAAATTTTTATCAGGTTCAACAATGCGTTGGGGCATATATAAAAAAAAATCGCTGGTTTGAATTTAAAACCCTTTTCTGAAACCAGATGGGAGACACTAAATGCCTTAAAACCTTTAAAAAAAGGAGAAAAGCTCCTATTGAAATATCTGAGGCTGGAAACGTTGAGAATAGAAACACTGCAGAGTCATTAGGAAGTAAAATTTTAATTTCAAGTATATGCTGCATATACATAAATCTAGTTTAATATTTTAAAAAAAAAAATAATATAACTAGTAAGTATTTACAAAGTCCGTCTGTTAATTTATCTAACAGAGTTCTAGTTCTGGAAGCTACTAAAAACTCTTTAGTGGAAATGCGATCAGAAGAACAATTCACTAACTTGTAGTCAGCTGCAGCCATAGCTCTAAATCTAGAAAAAAGCATCACAGTTTCCTGAAATAACGTAGTTTTTCGAATCTAAAATTAATAGAAAACTACTTCAGGACCCCAATGACTCAAGAAAGATAAGTTGTCAATCATGGCTATAGAGAAAGAACTTCTCTAGTCATTAGATTATGATGATCTGGTAACTGAGTTTGCTAAAACAGAAGTCAGAAAAGTTAATCTATTGCAGTAAATTCGGTTGCATTTATTTTTATTAATATAATAATTTTATTATTATTTCTTACACTGAATTAATATGTAAATATGAATATAAAACTTTTAATTCAACAATAATTAATGAGTTAATTATTTATTTGTATTTTGTTATGTTTTTGAATTATGTAGTTTTTAAATATTTTTTACTTCAAAAAATATTTTTTTTTCAGTTCCTAAATTTTTGTGATATATTTTTTGACTTTAGTTTACAATTATTTTTATATTCTTTAGTTACTATTATTTTTGTGATATATTTTTGATATCTTAGTTTTTAATAAAAAACATATTTATTTAGGCCTCTTAGGTCGGGCCGGTCCTGCATTTTGGATAACCAAAAATAACAAAAATATCTTTAAGTTTTAGAAAAAACGAATGTGGTTGAATTCATGACTTTGACTACGAAAAACTTGCTATAAGCATCAACCATTATGAAACACGTTTTACTAAATATATGAAAAAAATCAAGATAAATTATATCATAAGGCTAAAACACCTCAGGCCACGAAGTGAGACATTTTTCGTTTAGGACATTTTACGTCATCTTACATACATTACAAGCCTTAACATATATCACTATAGTCTGTTCAATTTATATTTGCAGTACAGGGAAGGTAAGATATTTGCCTTTCAGTCTGACCATTATGGATTTCAATAAGCTATCTTTAATTTAAAGCTCTTACAGGATTGCCGTAGGAGCATTAAAAATTGCCGCAAATCTCAGAAAAATATTTGCTACCAAAAGCTCGAAAAAGCCTGAAAGTTACGTAGCACAAACCAAAGAAAATGCCATATGAATTTCTATCAACTCGACAATGGTAACTCTGATTCAGTGTTTTTTTTTTTAATAAACACAATAAGGGTTGGTTGCAAATTGGCAATCAGTCTCCTTTCACCCATGAAGCAGATAAGTCATGTGGGCTGTACGTGAGCTTAAAGAAGATTACCATACACAAATAATTTTAATGTAACTCAGTGATTCTCTTTCTTATTTCAGTGGCAATTTCTTAAGTTAAGGTGCCGTGCAAACAGCAGCAGGCACCAGTGTTTCTGAAAAAACTCTCCCATAAGGCCTGTACTGCAAATATAAATTGAACAGAGTATAGTTTACAAATTTTCGGTTTGTAGCGAGTACCTCAGAAAAAAAAGTATTTTCTAGACTAATTTTGACTCTGAACAAGAAAATGACACTCATTTATTTTTCCAAAGAAGCGTTTTCGAGATATGAGCAAAAAACCAGTTTTTTGCTCATTTTCCATATATAAGCCTAATTCTCAATAACGGTTGAATGAATTAACATCTACTTTATGTTTTTAAACAGATATTTTGTTTTTCTTTCCAAAAGTATACCACTTGTGTAAATCGGACCAACAATCATCAAAAAATACAATTTTTCGCCGTTTTTGGAAAATCGCTTGTTTTAAGTCATTCCGTATAGATAGACAAAAAAAAATATTTAAAATACTTTTAAGATCTCAGGTGAAAGATATTGTTTTTACAAAGCCAAAACGCACACGATCAATGAAATCGAATGATAAATGTGGAAGTTATGAAACAGTACATGACGGCAGACCATTTCAGTTTTTTCTTTTTTTCATAATTTTTATTGAAAATATGACGTATTGCTTAACACTTCTTCTTTTATGTGGCGTTGAATCTTCGCGGAGCTGCATCCAGCAGTAGTCACGTACTGCCCTGCAGGGTGGCTATACAAAATACTGCTGTTTTCTGTGTTTTTAGGATAGCAGAGCAGATGAAAAACATTTCATCCAACGAAATTGGCCACTTCGTGAACATCATGTAGTAGGAAAGAGCAACGTTGTTGAAAAAGCACTCGTTGAAAAACAAAATGTAATACTTCCACCATTGCACATAAAACTCGGCATTATGAAAAATTTTGTAAAAGCCTTACCCCCAGTTTCACAGTGGAAGTTTAAACCCCACTTTTGTTTTAAACTTCAGTTCAACAATAAATTTGGTTTCATAGTCCTTGAACAGAGTTCATTCTGTAGTTTGAGTTAAACGACACTATTTTGCCGTTTAAACCTCAGGTTGACAATCCCTTCAAACATTTGAAAATAGAATTTCTTTTCATTTTAAAATTTGTTTTCCTGTCATAGGTTACAATTGTAACAAAGCAAACTTTCCTTTATTGTTTTTTCTTTGACTCAGAGAAATTAATTTACTTAAACCATGTTCAATGAACTGAAGTTCAGATAAGACTGTGAAACCGGACGAGTTGAACTTCAAATTTAAACTCCAGTTCAGGTTCAGCAGAACTTATGTTTAAACTATCACTGTGAAACTGAGGGTTTGCAAAAGATCCCGAAAACAAAGGATTGACATATTATATATGAAAACAAAGTTTCCCAAGCTGTCAACCGAACAAATTAAGACGGGTATATTCGTTGGTTAACAGATAAAAAAATTGTTTAGTGACATCGGATTTTTGAATTGCCTAAAACAAATACGAGAAAAGAGCATGGAATGCTTTTCAAGACGTAGTTCATGGTTTTTGGGAAAACCACGGAAGTCCAGGCTATTGTCAATTGATCGAAAAAATGATGCTATTCATTCCATGCCTTTGGTGAGTATTTAGCAGATAAGTGTTTCAAAAACAAAGATTCCACCAGGACCTTGCAATCATGGAAAAGAGGTATGAGAGCTTTTGGGACCCAGGGATGATAAGTAACTACTGCTGGATGCAGCTCCGCGAAGATTCAACGCCACATAAAAAAAGAAGTGTTAAGCAATACGTCATATTTTCAATAAAAATTATGAAAAGAAGAAAAAAACTGAAATGGTCTGCCTTCACGTACTGTTTCATAACTTCCACATTTATTATTCGATTTCATTGATCTTGTGCGTTTTAGCTTTGTAAAAACAATATTTTCCACCTGAGATCTTAAAAGTATTTTAAATATTTTTTTGTCTATCCTTACGGAATGACAAGCGATTTTCTAGAAACGGCGAAAAATTGTGTTTTTTGAAACTTTGATCGGCTTTTTCTTGATGATTGTTGGTCCGATTTACACAAGTGGTATACTTTTGGAAATACAAACAAAATATCTGTTCAAAAACATAAAGTATGGCTGGGTTCGTATTTGTAAAATTTTCGCAGTCCTGCAAAAATTGAGTTCATAATTGTAAGCAAACAGCATCATCTCTGCATGAGCATGGCAACACTTGTGTTCATAAAAGTAAACTTACAGTCAACATGCGGTCAATTTGGCATGTGTTTTTGTGATGTTGCTGAATTTGCAGGAAAATGGCAGAGGATCAAATGTGAGTAATTTTTTTTTTTGAAATTAATTTATAATCGTAAAAATATTTATTTTTTCATATTTGATAAAAAAATTAATAATGTTCATCTACAGGATTGAATACAAGTCCAAAATCTGGTCCGATGCTGATATTCAACTATTGGTTCCATCCATTTGAGAATGGGATCTGAATTTTTAGCTGGGGGCAGGAAGAAAAAAGTTCTATTGGAAAGGTTTTCCAAGAAATTAGAACCATTTTCCCCACGTTTCCTTATGATAGGGAGGATATTTATTATAAAGAAGTTCCAGAATTTAAAAGCTTCCTATCATAGGGTTAGAAAAAGAAATGAACTAAGCGGTAGAGAGGTTTCTTCATAGGATTACTTCCATCAGTTCGATGAAGTTTATGGATCTCGACACAATGCTGAACTTCCTCCAGGGCTAATGGCTGAGGTATTTGATCGTTTAGAGGAAATTCGTATTTTTTTGGAATATGCCTTAACATCATTCTGCAGGTTCTCTTATTCAAAAATGTTTTCCTTCGCCTTCGGTTTTTGAATTTTCTATTTTTTTACCAATTTTTGTCCCATGATTTCAAAATTGGTTTCTTCCGAAAGACTAAAGATACTGAGCTTTAAAATTATGTTTTTACCAGCCGTTTTTAAAATAACATCAGAAAACCAAATAAAAGTTCCTGAAAAATAATTATTATTTATTGTACAATGTACATACCTACATATCTGATTTTTTCTATGTTTGCTGTTTTAGCAATTATGAACTCATTTTTAATAAAGTATGATGACTGCACACATGCTCTTGTAATTGTGTTCATAAATAGTTATATTCGAAGCATGTTTTAGGCAGTGTAGGGCAACAAACATTGCAATTACGAACTCAGCCTATATGTTAATTAATTCGACCGTTATTGAGAATTAGGCTTATACCTCGAAAACACTTCTTTGGAAAAATAAATGAGTGCCATTTTCTTGTTCGGAGAGTCAAAATTAGTCTAGGAAATACTTTTTTTGGAGGTACTTTTTTTATGTAACCTAGTGAATTCTATGTCTCTATCGACACTTTGCCACCATACGTACGATCTACTCAACATCTTCATACGGACGATGCCTACATGACCATTATGTAAGACTTGAAGAACAGAGTTTCGCAATTTTTTAGGGATGACTAACCGATGACTATAAAAAAACACACTGATCTTCTAAACAAAGTTTATCCGTATTCAAGAACAACAGACGAAGATCTTCTTGGATCACTTTATGCCAACCACAAGGAAGGAATTTTGAAACGGAATGCAGATCCGCATATTTGAGGATTTCTCCTTGAACCAAGCACAAAACAAAATCAATAAGTAATTTTCCTGAACCAAAGTAGTAAATTCTATTTCCAAATCTACGTTTAAAAGATGATGTGAAAGAAAATCTACCTGACACATATTAGAACCTCTCTTTTATATTATTTTGTATTGGTATTGAAACAAAATTACTGCCCAAAAATTTCCTTAATGGCTAAATTGTCAGTATACACAAAACAAATGTATGGTCGCAAATGTACGTATGAAATTTTTTGATCGCGAAAATCACTGCGAGAACTTCTCTATGCAACTGAGAATAGTTGCGCTCGGGTGCACTCAAAATGCATGATGCGATAAACACTAGCTTTTCTAACCCTTGCACGACATGCACTAAGATTGTCCCAACCCCAACTGGGCTGGTATCAGTTAAAATCGAGATTACTTTGTCAGGATCGTAAAGCTCTAAAAGACAATTATTAACTAAGGACTGTTTACATTGTTTGAACGCACTCTCGCACAACCGACCGACGCACGACTCGAATTTTCGGCCTTTACGGTTGAGACAATTTAATGGATAAGTTAAAGTTAGGAAGAAATTGATGATAAAAATTTAACATACCCATAAAAGACTCTAACTGTTGAATATTAGTTGGAGCAGGTTATGAGAAAAGTAAATAAGATGAGTAAATACACATAACGCCGCACCTCCATTAGCAATATTTATTTCTAACATCATATCAGACTCTATATCTGAAGTTTATATTTATATATTATATTTTAACTCTGTGGGCAAATTATGTCGAGATTATTCATTCCTCAGAATAATCTCACGAGGTAAATCACGTCGTTTGATTTTAGCGATAAGCACAGTGAAAAAACTGGAAGAGGCAAAACGGGAAGAATACAAAAGGAAGCGCAGGTTTTGGGTCAATCCATTTTTGAGCAAAAGAGATTTGCACGACCTTGAAGAACATTAATTTGCTCTAAGACATAATTGAGTAGTCCCACAAGCATGAAAAGTCTCTGAATGCCCTAACTAATTTTAAAAAAGTTAATCAAAATATACTTACTAACTTCAATGTTTAATTCTTTTAATCTTAATTTTGGCCTGCACACAACCAAACAACATTATATATGTACTTCAACAGACAGTAAATAGTAGAAAAATTACATCTTGGCTTCAATGGACACAATTTCTATACGAAGTGAAAACATAACATGAGTTTTTCAATGAAATGAAGGAATGTTACATGAAAATGTGGGAATTGGTGTCAAGACTCGACGTCTTGTGAGAAATTTGTGTCTAGTGAAGTCACAAGTCACGAAACGTCAAAATTTATATCTGCATTTATTTCTTCTACGAAGACAAGAAATAAATAGAAAAAATTATGTCTAAAAATAACAAAAATCGAGACATAAGGGGGCTCCATTAGAAATATTGGCTACATGACACATTTCTTGC
Source organism: Chrysotoxum bicinctum (assembly GCA_911387755.1). NCBI lineage: Eukaryota > Metazoa > Arthropoda > Insecta > Diptera > Syrphidae > Chrysotoxum > Chrysotoxum bicinctum. The sequence continues at coordinate 120,561,480 of OU426987.1, forward strand.
AAACATTTATTTCAAGTGGAGACTCAGTGTAAGAGCAAGTTCGTGCGATCCAGTCGTGCATTTTATTTTAATTTTTTTTAAAAGTATTTTACTTAATAATTTTCCAATCAATGGCAGTTTATTTCATTGAAATATTCGGACAATTGTGAAAGCTATACAGTTTAGCGCAAAACTCTAACCTATTTTTTCACGTGAGACTTACCCTTAATGTAACAAGCGATAATATTGTAACGTTTATAACTCACCTCCTTCATTGCTGAAAGTTGCAGGAGTACCATTTTCCAGCATATGATTGATAAAAATAACTTGCTTCTGCCGAAAAACTTCGTTTATTTCTTTGTTGTAGCTCAATGTCTGCTTTCTAATTGATTTGATTGTAGAGCTGACATTTGTAACTGTCGTTGTTTTTGGCTTTGGTAAGCGAAGCTCTGCAAAAAAGAGAGTGTATACATAGTCTATTTCAATAGATATATGAGAGAAAACTAAGGCGGTTGACATAGTAAATTACATTAAGCTCTTAAATTAAGTTTAATACAAAAAGCAGATATCTTCAAGATTTTGAAGAGTGGTGTAGGTAACATTTATAGTTATGAAACTAGTTATGTTGCTATATGTATGAAATATAAATTAACTTAAAAATCACCTGCAATTTAATTTATTCTTAATATCGAACTATAGGCTTATTCACCACAATAATTTATAATGCTACCAAAAAATTAAACACTTTTGACTAAACAAACAAAAATTAAAAACTATGAACAGTTTTCTCTGGTTATTCGACTTCTATCTATACAGGGTGTCTCTTAATTCGTGCATAATATTCTAGGGCGTGATTCTTGGTTATATTCTTAGTAAAAAATCATTTTACAGTAAGGGCCTATCTCAAATTTGTATATCATTTTACAAAGTTAACAGTAATTGCGCAGTTAATACTAATAATAGAAACTTCATTTAAGCCTTAATTTTTGGAAGAAGACTGGTATAGTCTTTGTAATTGCGTTTAAACAAATTTGATAACTTATCTTGGTCTTTAGATATCCAGTTTCTAGTATGATCCGTTTTTCCTGCCCATGTTAATTTTTTGACTTTGAGTTCCATTTTCTCCAGAAAATACGTAATAAACATAACGTTTTATAATTTTTTAATGAATGTTACAATAATACAAATAAAACTTAATAAGTTTGCGAAAAAAACCCATAGATTTTTTGACACTTAAGAAAACCTGGAACTGTTAAAATAAAAACAAAATGTTTTTTTTTTTGCTTAAGGCTCCAAAGGCTATAAATAAAAAATGGTATAAGGGTATGAATAAAATCAAGAAGTTATTTTGATATGTATATTTTATTATTTTATTATTTTATTATTTAAATAGAATCTTTTTAGTTTCAGAGTCTTTCTTCAAGTGTCTATTTACATTTTTTATTTTTCTACTTATAACCAGCAGCTATATAGATTTATTCTAAATTTTATATAAACTTATAAGTAATATTTTATAAAGTAATTTCTTCATTACTACAATGGTTTTTGTGTGGGTTTAGATATTTTTGATTTCATGTGTGTACTAAATGTGTGTACTTAAATAGTTTTAACAGGTGTTCAAGTGCCCCCTTTGGTTTTGTATGCATGCTAGAGCCCGTGTTTGGAATTCACTGCAAATATTTATAGATGATAGTCGCTGTTTCACATTTGATGACCTTTAAGAATACGGTCTTCTTACTCACTTGAATTTGATATTTCGGTTCACTAAACAAGTTCTTTCATTCTTTCCTATATAGGAATCCAATACTGTAAGATGAGCAGATCTTGCAGGCCAGTGGACCGGTCCATTTCTTCCTATCCATAGATTACCGTACTCTTCATATAACCAATTCTTAATCTCTCGACCATAGTGGGCGTCATCCTGTTAAAAATATGATGAAGCTATTTGCATAAGTGGATTATCCTTCAATAGTTCTGGTAAATCATTACGCAAAATATCCGACGCCCATGTGTGAAGATTGTGAAAATTTGTGATTTCATCTCTTGTTGAAGCTCCAAAACACATCCCATAAACCAAAATAATGTCTGTGTATTCTTGGTTTGTAAATGTAAAGATTTCAAACAGCTGTTGACTTGGCATTAAAAATAAAACGAATGAATTAATTTCGTTTTCTAATCTTTTATACAATTTTGGTAAGGTAAATTTTCAAAATAGGCTTTATGCCTAAAACCTTAGTTTTTTTGAGGACTTTTAAGGAAACGGGAAAGGAAATGAGTGTTTTGACAGGAACCAAAATATGAGCACGTTTTTCAACCGGTATGCTTTTTTAAAAAACATTGTAAAATTGTAGATTTAAGGCTATTTTTATCGTGGTTCTGAGACATTTTAATGAAAGAACAATTTTCGGACTTACCGCGATTATTAATTATATTTTAATCAAATTTGTATTTGATTTAACCCGAAGTTTCGACAGGGTTTCACTTGTCGTGCTCACGGGTTTGACTGATGGCTTGTAGGTAGTTGTTGTTTTATTCTTCTCTTGTTCTTGCTCGTAGATTGTACCGGTGCGTTTGTGCTTGCAGTTGAGATGGTACATGTTGTTGCAACTGCATTGATTGTTGTTGTTGCTCCAGCTATTGCAGATATTTGGATGAGAAATTTTGAAGATCAGGCAATAGAAACGTCTACAATAAAGCCAATTATTTGGAAGAGATATGTTGACGACACATTTTGCATTCTCAACAATTGCTAGCTGGAACTTAATTCAATCCCCAACATTTTTTCACCTCTCGACCAATATGTCAAAAAGACGAAAGACAAAACAACTGGTGTAAAATTTCATGGCGGGTTCATTCAATGTCTTAAACAAATAAACTTCACGTTAGTGATGGACGATTACATTTTATTTCATGCTCCCAAAAAATGCATTTTTAGAGTTGATATTTAAAGATCCGAAAAATGTTGTGCTTAAACTATCAATTTTAAATTAAATTAATTACTATGTACCATGTACCTATATATGAAAAACACCCTATCCAAATTTTGAACACCCTATCACACTTTATATTCAAACAATTTATTCTCCCACAAATCCATACTGCAATATCAGCACACTTTATATTCACACAATTTATTTTCCCACAAATCCATACTGCCAGATCAGCACTCTCTACAGGTGCCTGCTCGCCTATCCCATTACATTTTTCTTCCCATAGAATTATGCACACTATCCCATTACATTTTTCTTATGTTCCCACAAAATTATTATTGTCGAATTGCATTTATTTTAGTATAAATAGTCTTACAAATTAAGAATAAAATCACTTTCAATTTAGAAGTCAGAATACTTTGTTTTATTTGTTATTACTACCCCCCACCCGAGGTAAGGAGTAATATTCAACTATTCAAGTTATAAGTCGGAATCAAAAGAGGTCTCGACTCTAAACATTGGTGACCCCGACGTGATCAGCACGTGGGTATTGACAAAGCTCCAGGGTTCCAGCGATCGTGGTGTTCCTGAGTCCACCAGCAAGTGGATATTGACAAGGTTCCAGAGTTCCTGTTTCTACCAGCAAGTTCATAGGCACAACTAATCCAAATGGAGGAAATGAAGGTGTTTACCATAGTGGCCAGGCAGAAGGCCATAACGGACGACTTGGTACGACTCAAGACCAATGTTGGCAAAACAGTCCCGACCGAAAAACGGTCGACTATAAGACCAAGAAATTAAGGTCATTAGAAGATCTCTGGTAAAAGTTCTCTAGTAATCATGACCAGATAAAGGCTCATGTCAAGGTGGACACTCCGTATGTTCAAGCTAACACATACGAGAAGGTGAAAAAGGCTTATATTAAACTTAAGCATATCTTAGAGTCAATTGTGCCTGTAGATGCCGACATCGACCCATCCATAAAGTCAGCTGGTGCTGATGGCATATCAATCAACAAAACCACAGATGAGAAGCAAAAGTTAACGCCCGTAGTAGCCCCAACATCTGAATTAACAAGAGTTGTGAGAAGACAAGGCACAACCATACAGTCTTTACAGCGATTGTTAGCTAGTATCAGAGCCACTGCGAAAGACGCTTGGAGTTCAACCTTTTGTAGCGTAAAACCAAGCGCGCTGCAGAAATACTGGATGGAACTGGAAGAAACTCATCGTTTGATTCACGAGCTCTTAGAAGATCCGAAACGAGATGGATATAACGTAGATGAATTCTACAAGTTGGAAAACGATGTCCAAGAATTCCTGATTTCTCTGACCGACAAATTGGAGCAGTTCACCACACAGAACTCATTACAATCCAATGGAGCTATGAATCTTTCCACAGCAAACACACCCAAGCAATCCCTAAAATTACCCAAGGTAACCTTGCCCAAATTTGATGGGGACTATACTAAATGGAAGCAGTACAGTGATCTATTCACTGAACTTGTGCACAAGCAAGACATAGCTAACTGGAAAAAGCTGTTCTACCTAAAGACGACTTTAGCAGGTGAAGCAGAGAAACTGATAAGGCACTTCTCGACATCCGATGACAACTACAGTGCAGCATGGCAAGTCGTCAAAGATCGATATGACAATCATAGACTACTAGTAACAGCGCATGTTCAGAGATTGCTGATGCAACCTGCCATCCAGAGTGAAGGCTCAAAGGCAATAAAGGTCTTGCATGACACCACACAAGAGTACATGCTCAGTTTGAAGGGTTTAAGCATAGACACTCACAATTGGGACCCTATACTGATGTGCATTTTAATCAAGAAGCTAGACAGAAACACGCTCACGCTTTGGGAGCAGTCGCTAAAGCAACCAAAAGCACTGCCAGCCCTATACGAATTCATGTCATTTCTAGAGTTAAGGTTCCAATCATTGGAAGCCCTTTGACCAAAAGTAGCAAAAACGGGCTCAGAAGACCTGAACAAAAGGACAAAAGTAGCTCTTGCTTCAACAACCAAAACCAATAGATGCCTAGTTTTTGGGCAGCAAAAATATGCCATATATCTATGCCCAAAGTTTCTCCAGCTCTCACCACAAGAGAGGCTAAGAAATGTTATATCACTTAATCGCTGCACAAATTGCTTACGCTTGGGACACCAAGCTCCAACATGTAGATCAATTCACTGCACTAAATGCAATCAATACCAAACCTTGCTTTACGTGACAACAGAGGACCAAAGACATCAAGCTCCGACTATAGACAACAGAACCAGCCTGTCAGCTACATCCAGCAAAGCAAAATTATCCAATTATGTACTATTGGGGACAGCCGTGGTTAACATACTTAATCGGACAAATAATGCTGTCAAAGCAAGAGCGTTGCTCGATTCCTGTTCTCAAATGAGCTTCATAACTGAGAAACTCGCTTCAAAATTGCACCTCTTAACAAAATACGAACCCCTGCAGGTCTCAGGAATGGGAAACAGACCAATCACACTGAGCAAAAAGGTCGATATACATATGTCTTCAATCCCGTGTTACTGGCTATCAGACACAAATTCAAGTATTTGTGCTCGATACGATAACTACACAACAACCCAGTGATTTTATCGACACAAGTCATTGGGAAATGCCTCAGAACATCAAATTGGCAGATAACGACTTCAATAAACCACTTGACATTGATATTCTCATCGGAGCTGACCTCTACCCGGAACTTCTTTCAGTGGGCCAGATTAAACTAACCAACAGTGGCCCAACTCTACAAAACGCCTTACTGGGATGTATAGTTATGGGAAAGATAGTCACTAACAGTCCGTCAACACTATTTTGCGGCATAGGAGTAGACACTACATCTCCTAACCTGGACAGTCTGGTTGAACGTTTCTGGAACCTAGAAAAAAATCTAACTACTCCCTCACAAACTATTCAAAAACCTGAAAACTACCACCAGGTCAGAATCTGGACGTTACATCGTAAATCTCCCCTTTGCAAATAACCCAGAAGGCCTCGGTGACTCAAGAGAAATAGCTGTTCGACGATTCTTTAGCCTGGAAAAAAGGTTTCAAAAGAACCCAGAAATTCAGCAGCAATATATTGAGTTTATGAGAGACTATATTGCATTGAGACATATGGAAGAGATAGAAACCTATGAAATCTCTCGTGAAATGCCACAATATTTCCTTCCACATCATTGCATTTTACGCCCTGAAAGCAGTTCAACTAAATTGCGAGTGGTGTTTGATGGATCATCAAGGACATCCACAAACATATCACTCAATCAGATCCTGCACACTGGACCAGCGTTACAAAAGGATCTCTTTTCAATTCTCTTGTGATTCCGGATTCACAAGTATGTGTTTACTGCAGATATCTCCAAGATGTATCGCCAAATACTAGTAAACAACTACAGCAAACGATTTCAGCGTATAGTTTGGCGGGAATCAACTAATCAACTTCTGAAGACGTATCAACTAAACACTGTCACTTATGGTACTAAATCTGCCCCTTTCTCGCTATAAGATGCCTTCACGATTTGGCAGAAGGAGCAGACCACCAGCATTTGCTAGGCGCAAATATCATCCGACAAGATATACAGGGTGATTTGCATAAGGTGTGACAAAAAGCTAGGGCGTGTAGGTTGGACTTAGACAAGAAAAAAATCGTATGGGAGGGGGGATCTATTTCCCCCCGTTTAGGCGGGAGGGGCAATTTAAGAAAAAAATCACTTAAAACAGAAAAAAAATTAGTAAAAAATAACGGTGATACCTACAGAGTAATGCTATAGCATTTTGAAAAGCCAGAAATACATTCTTTAATTTTGTTCTTAAATAAAGTTGTTCGAGTGAATAGTTTTTGAAAAATTAATTTTCAGAATCAAAATTTTGAAAAAAAAAAATGAAAAAATTTTTGTTAAACAATTTTTTTTCAAAATTTTACGTAATTAAGTATTATTTTTGTATTCAGTATTCAATGCTCTTATTAATTTTTGATCAAACACAAAAAACCGGATGTCAAAATGTTTTGTAGTTTTTGCGAAAATCAAAAATAACAAAAACTACTTTTGTTCTAAGAAAAGCCTTTTATTTTAGTTTTTATACGTCTTTGGATTCTTAGGTGAATTTACGATTGAAAGGATTAACTTTCTTTTTACTATTTTTTTAATTGTCGTCTTATAAACATACAATATGGTAATGTGACAAAGTACTGGATTAACCATATTTCACACATTTTTTCATTAAGAACACGTGCGTGAGAGCATTGGATTAATATTGACCTGCGAATGTTGTTTAAATAATGCAACGTTACACGCCCTAACCAGTGACAGAAAAGTGCAATTGTGAAATAAGAACAAGAATGTTCCTAAATCTTGAAATCAATTAAAATAAGAAAAACATGCATATTTAGATAAAATAGGTACATAATTACTGTTTATTTAAATTTTTAACTATTTTTTAACTAAAGCTTATTACAAAAAATTATTTAAAAAACATTCGCAGGTTAATATTAATCCAATGCTCTCACACAGGTGTTCTCCATGAAAAATGTGTTAATCCAGTACTTTGTCACTTTATTGTATGCTTATAAGACTGATAACAAAAAAATTTTACAAAAAAAGTTAATCCTTTTTTTCGTAAATCCACCTACGCCAAGCCGACCCCACCATAATAAAAAAGTGGCAGGTCAATTTTAAACCAATGCTCTCACGCAGGTGTTCTCAATGAAAAAATGTGTGAAATATGGTTAATCCAGTACTTTGTCACATTATTGTATGTTTATAAGACGATAATTAAAAAAATAGTAAAAAGAAAGTTAATCCTTTCAATCGTAAATTCACCTAAGAATCCAAAGACGTATAAAAACTAAAATAAAAGGCTTTTCTTAGAACAAAAGTAGTTTTTGTTATTTTTGATTTTCACAAAAACTACAAAACATTTTGACATCCGGTTTTTTGTGTTTAATCAAAAATTAATAAGAGCATTGAATATTGAACTCAAAAATAATACTTAATTACGTAAAATTTTGAAAAAAAATTGTTTAAAAAAAATTTTTTCATTTTTTTTTTTTCAAAATTTTGATTTTGAAAATTAATTTTTTAATAACTATTCACTCGAACAACTTTATTTAAAAATAAAATTAAAGAATGTATTTCTGGCTTTTCAAAATGCTATAGCAATACTCTGTAGGTATCACCGTTATTTTTTATTAATTTTTTTTCTGTTTTAAGTGATTTTTTTCTTAAATTGCCCCTCCCGCCTAAACGGGGGGAAATAGACCCCCCCCTCCCATACGATTTTTTTCTTGTCTAAGTCCAACCTACACGCCCTAGCTTTTTGTCACACCTTATGCAAATCACCCTGTATACATGGATGACATATTAACTGGAAGCGACAATCTAAAAACCGTTACTCAAAAGCAGTCAGAACTAATACAACTTCTAGCTCAAGGAGAGTTCCATTTCCGAAAATGGTGCTCTAACACACCTTCACTCTTGAAAGGAATCCCACCAGAAGATTGTGAAACTGAAACGATCCTTCACGACCAAGAGGAAGGTTCTATAAAAACTTTGGGACTAACCTGGCTACCAGCATCAGACCAATTTCTGATCAAAACAAATTGGAACGAAATAACAAAGGTTACCAAACGATCTATATTATCCGACACTGCTCATATTTTCGATCCACTGGGAATAGTGAGTCCAGTGGTTGTACTGGCAAAAATCTACATGCAGGAAATTTGGGCCTTAAAACTCGACTGGAATGCTGCGTTACCGATGGAGATAAATACTAAATGGAAAACATTTAGAAAAGACCTTTTCAAGCTGAACAACCTAAAAATTTCACGACACATCATAGTGGACAACCCAACTTGGGTTGAACTTCATGCGTTCTCAGATGCCTCCCAACGAGCTTATGGGGCTGTGGTCTATATCAAATCCACAAACCTCAAAGGAGAAGTCTATGTACAATTGGTGTGTGCCAAAACTCGAGTAGCACCACTCAAACAACAAACCATTCCTCGCCTAGAACTCTGTGCCGCTAAACTATTGGTTCAGCTAGTTAAGTTCGTAAAGGAAAGCCTTCCAATACAATTTAAACAAACAACATACTGGACTGATTCACAAATTGTTTTGTCTTGGATAAACACAACATCACCACTGAAGACCTTTGTAGCTAATCGTATAGCTATAATCCAGGATGAAACCATAAAATCTCAATGAAAGTTTATAAACTCGGAACTAAATCCAGCTGATCTTTTATCTCGAGGGTTATTGCCTGAACAACTTTTGAAGTCAACTATTTGGTTCCCAGGTTCAACATTTTTGAAGAAGCCTAAGTCAGAATGGCCCCAACAACCATTAAGGAAAGAAGAAGGACAAATTTTAGAGATGAAAGTTATGAAAACTGTTCTATTAGCAACACCAAAAACCAACTACCATTTTGTTGAAAGAATTAACCACAAAAACTCGTTCAAAATTCTACAAAGGGTTACAGCATACGGCATACGTTTCATTAATAACCTAAAACGAGCCAAAAATTACAGACTGGTGGACACCGTTCTTTCTCCACAAGAACTGAAATCAGCAACGTACACTATTGTAAAGCGTATTCAATCATCGGCATTTCCAGAGGATTTAAAGGCACTTATGAAGTATGGTTGTGTATCTCAAACAAGCCATCTTAACTCGCTCGCACCTTTTCTTGACAATAGGAACGTTATAAGAGTGGGAGGACGACTAGATGCTTCTTATCTACCATATGAAGCAAAACATCAAATGATTCTCCCAAGCTCGCATGACTTCACAAAACTATTGATGTCTGAACTACACAAAGAAAATAAGCACGCGAGACCTCAAGCTCTACTCTCCATTCCAAGACAAACTTACTGGACACTAGGAGGAAAACGACTAGCCCAGTCCATCGTAAACAATTGCATTAAATGCTTTAAGGCTAAGCCAAAAGGTATTGAGCAGTTAATGGGAAATTTACCATCGGAACGTGTCCAACCTTCAAGACCATTTATGAATGTAGGCGTGGATTTCTTTGGTCCAGTATATATTCACTACAGAATACGTGGTAAGCAATCAACAAATGCATATGTTTCAGTTTTCGTATGCTTCTCAACAAAGGCAGTGCATCTAGAACTAGTCACTGATCTAACTACTCAGGCGTTTCTTGGAGCCTTGAAAAGATTCGCAGCTAGGCGAGGATGTCCAGCAAAAATCTTTTCCGACAATGCACCAGACTTCATTGGAGCGAGCTCGAAATGAACTAAATGAGCTCAACTCCAAGGTTTTTACAAAAGAAGGTCAAGAATCCATCAAGAATTATTGTGCTGGAAGAACCATCGACTGGAAACCAATCCCCCACGTTCTCCTCACTTTGGAGGCTTATGGGAGGCAGCGGTAAAATCGGCCAAACACCATATGAAGCGGATATTTGCAAGTGCATCGTTAACTCAAGAAGAACTAAAAACAGCTCTTGCACAAATCGAAGCTGTCCTGAACTCTAGACCATTAACGCAAATGTCCAATAACCCTAATGATCTTGAAGCTATAACTCCTGGACATTTTTTGATTGGAGCACCCTTAACTGCAATGGTGGATCCAGAATCCGCGAAGGCACCTACACTTACACATATCGCTCGATGGAATCTAGTAACATCTATTCATCGGGAATTCTGGCGCCGATGGACGAACGAGTACTTACAAGAGATTCAGAAGAGATATAAATGGAAAAATCCTCAAGTTGATATCCAACCAGGTTTATTAGTCCTCATTAAAGAAGAAGAAAGTTAATGGGAAGAGTTCTAAGAACAATATGCGGACCGGAAAAATTTGCAAGAGTGGTTGATATCCAAACCCATTCAGGAGAATTAAGACGATCAATTGCTAAAGTTTGTCCACTTCCAACTGAAGTTCAACCGCTATCTGCTAAAGACAAACCAACAACATCCGCTGAAACTAATGATCGGTTTCTGCTGTCAAGAACCAAAACTAAAGTTAAACACCCACTTCAAGGTCGCTTCCTCCCGATAAGAGAATGCTCCAAGAAAAAACGAAGTAACCCAGAACCATCGCCAGGGCCAACTCAAAAGATGAAAATAAGTACAATCAAAACACTGTTGGTTTTCTTATTTCTACCTGGCACCATATCCGGACAAGGCACTAAGTCAATTTCAGTAGACATTCAGCATTTTGACAGTAGCCCTGGACGATATTTCGATGAAATTGGGGAAGCAAGACTAATAACTGATGAATTGAACCTGTTCATTTACTTCAATATGACTAGTTATTGGCAGTAATTGCAAGGAATACGGAAAGGCCTCACCCTACTAAAGACCAGATGTGAGGAACAACAATTTCAAAATAACCTTTGCAAAGCCATCGTCAATCATTTAGAAATGCGTCTCATGGAATCTGAGAACCTAAATGAAATTTTAAACTACAGAAATGACATGGCGATAAGAAAGAGAAGATCCCATTTGACATTATAGGCACTGTCGCAAACAAGCTTTTCGGGGTCCTTGACCAAGAATACGCACAATACATTGAAGATAACATCCAAATGGCCCATAATAATAAGAGGCATCTACTTGAATTGAGCAAAAATCAAACATCAATAATTGAATCGACAACAAACATTCTCAACAAATCATTATCTTCAATCAAAGAACAATTTAGTGAAGTTAAACAGCAGCTGACCATAGCTTATGATTCAATAGACAACCTGAATAAAACTATACAGAGAAAAGAAATCTTCAACTATATTACAATCTATGTTACTCAAATAATGGACAGTTTTCAACGAACTCAAAAAGCAATTCTGGAAGCTATTTCAGATACCCATCAAGGAAGAATAAACGCTTTACTTCTTTCACCCAGACAACTTTTGAGCCAACTGGATAGAATTCTTAAGATGATACCAAGCTCATTGACACTTCCTGGATATGACGAACATAATCTTCCAAAACTATACGAGCTCCTTCGAGTCAAGGGACGAGTTACATCATCAGCAATTATATTCCTGGTAAAATTGCCTTTACTAAATACGCAAATGTTCCAGATATTCAAACTAGAGCCATTACCACTTCAACATAACACATCCTTCGTCTTCATACAACGATCAACAGCATTCTTAACAATAACTCCATTCAGGGATCAGCATTTCGCGCTATCACAAACTGAATACCAGGGCTGTATACATATTGATGACAAAAAATATCTATGTAAACAGCGACATCCTATCTTCAATACACACTCAGTTGAGAAATTCACATGTTAAATCATAATAAGAAACTTTCATCATATTACGAACTAAAATCTACCACTGTTGGCATAATGTGGATTCAACTTCATAATCCTAATCACTGGATGTTTGCCTTTCATCACGATGAAGTATTGTCTGTAGTGTGCGGATCAGATATTTTAACTACAAAACTCCAAGGGGTAGGACTCATGAAACTGGCAACTGACTGTGTCATTAAACAACCAACCATGACTATTAATGCCCACAATTTCTACACATCAAAGTCAACAGCACCATTCTTACCTACACTGAACTTAAGTCTATTCATCGATATGTTTCACATTGAACCACTCCAAAACGAAATTCATAAGAGGAAGGAAATCATCATTCGAGGGGAAGACGACTTAACACTTCTGGCGAAGAAGATCTCGTATCAAAAAACACAACAGGCATTACCCTCCCAACTTTCTCATCACGATATCCATCAATATTCTATTGGGTATCTTTCACTTGGGATTGGTTTGGTCCTAGGCATTTTATTTTTACTCAACCGAAGGAAAATGAAAACAACTCGAGCTCCAAACAACATAGAATTTGAGCTCAAAGATCTCAACGCCGCACAGTGGTTTGGTTTGTATGGGAAAGCGGAAAAAAATCTGTAAAATCTGAACTACTTAACGGATTTAAATAAAATTTGGCACACTTGTTAAGATCTATCTTATACATATGTGGTCCAAATTTGGTTAAGAAATAATTATTGAAAAAAAAGTTATTGACGTTTTTCTAAAATTTGCGCGTTTGGATTGGAGCGGAAAAAAGTCTGTAAGATCTGAACTACTAAACGGATTTAAATAAAATTTGACGCACATGTTAAGATCTATCTTCTACATATGTGGTCCAAATTTGGTTAAGAAATAATTATTAGCAAAAAAGTTATTGACATTTTTCTAAAATTTGCGCGTTTGGATTGGAGCGGAAAAAAGTCTGTAAAATCTGAACTACTTCACGGATTTGAATGAAATTTGGCACACATGTTGAGATCTATCTGAGAAATAATTATAAGAAAAAAAGTTATTGACATTTTTCTAAAAGTTATGGGTTTTTGATGTTGTACTGAAATATATTTTTTTTTTCTTTTTGGAAAATATAAACTTTTTATTTTGAATAAAGTAGAACAAACTATGTTTGTATATTATAAACATAAAAACAAATTCTTCAAAAATAATATTAAAAACATAAATAAAACATTTGCAATAAATTAATAAATAATATAAAAAAAGTAGAAGTAGCTATTTTACTGTGCTAAAATGAGGTTTCTAGCATCTGCACTCATTGGTAGTATTTTCTTTTTTGCCTGTGGCCTCAATCCTGTTATTAGTGGATCTGAGGATATGAGGATACTGTGCATCACATCTTTATTCGTTGCAATCCGACTGCATTTTCTTGAATTAAAACTGCGATAGATTTTATAGTCCTTATTTCGGCATTCTTGGGCTTTCTCGGAGAGTGATCCAACAGGAAATGTACAATTTTTTTGATTTCTTTTCCACCGATCAAAGCCTTATGTACGGTCGCTGGCATGGTACCATTTATAATTCTCTACAAAAAGTTGTGCGTTTCCCACACGTACTCTGCATATTTTTTTAAATCTATTTTTTCATTCGATGTAATTACTTCAAGAATAACATTAGTCATAAGTTCGGAACACAAAATCGAATAAAGAATTGCGATTGAATCCATTTTAATGGATGGAAATTATCGCTCGAACAATTCAAAAACAACCGCTGATTAAACACCCTTTTTGTTTTTATTTTTATTTCACTTCACTTTTGCTTATTGGTTGATAAAAGAGTTATAATTTTTCTTACACACCTTGCACAAATGCACAATCAGTCAATAATTACTTTTTTTTTGTTTTTAATCCTTTATATATTTATATAGTTTTAAGTAAGAACTTAAACATTCTTATGGGGCAGTACCTACTAATCCTTAAAGGTCATACAATATTGTGCAATACACAACAAAAACAAAGCAATAACACTTTAAACAACAATAAAAATTGTTAATTTTCGATTTATGTCGGAAACGGACCAGGTAGAGAAAAACTCATAAACAGAAAAAAAAAACTTTTTTTATTTTTACCTGCCTCTACTTTTTCCGTGAAATCAACGAAATTGTGAGATTATCCCTAATCCTTTTGTTTATTTTTTCTTAAGCTCTATCATATAATGCTAACTGTTATAAAATAATAAAAAAATTTTACATAATTTTGCACACAAAATTGAGTTGAAAGTTGAAAAATTTTCGAGGCAGAAATAAATTGTTTTGCAAAAAACGAATTTCGCAGACCTTGGTCAAGATATGAATTTTATTTTATTTTTAAAATAAAGGTACGCATTTTTTCTAAAAATAATGGTATGAAACAGCTCATTCTGATAATTAGAACCGAAGAAATTATAACTATTTGATATACACCACCCTCAAAACCGAGTTTTTTGAAAACCGATTCAATGAGATAAATTTGAACATAACTTCCAGATCCGCAGGCATCCGCAGCTGAATTTTTCTGTGTTGTTACTTGAAGGTATTGAGCACACACTGGTGTAATTCACTACATGTAGGCAAGTGTAGCTGAACTTGAAACTCAAAAAGTTTTCATCTAAACCATATTTTGTTGGTACCCATATCTGACGCTTCTTATAGAAGGCTTCTTATATAATTCATCTTTTTTTTTTATTTTTTTAGATAACCAAGAATAGATCAACAAAACGCTATATAAATTTTAAGAATTTAATTTAAGGAACTTCTGTAAAAGACATCTTAAGTTTTGTTGAAAATACGGTTCGCGACTTGAATAAATTTTTCTTTGACTTTGAGGGCTTGTAAATATGTATATAAAATATATATATAAAAAAATACTTTGAAATCATATGCTCTGGATATATAAAAGTACTTAGACATAAAACTTAAAAGGCTACTCATTACTTTCTGAAATGGATTTTTTTCCGCTCTCAAACCACTGTGCGCCGGGGAGAATGCTTAAACTATCAACTTTAAATTAAATTAATTACTATGTACCATGTACCTGCATATGAAAAAACACCCTACCCAAATTTCGAACACCCTATCACACTTTATATTCACACAATTTATTCTCCCACAAATACATACTGCAATATCAGCACACTTTATATTCACACAATTTATTTTCTCACAAATCCATACTGACAGATCAGCACTCTCTACAGGTGCCTGCTCGCCTATTCCATTACATTTTCCTTCCCATAGAATTATGCACACTATACCATTACATTTTTCTTCCCATAGAATTATGCTTATGTTCCCACAAAATTATTATTGTCGAATTGCATTTATTTTAGTATAAATAGTCTTACAAATTAAGAATAAAATCACTTTCAATTTAGAAGTCAGAATACTTTGTTTTATTTGTTATTACTACCCCCCACCCGGGGTAAGGAGTAATATTCAACTATTCAAGTTATAAGTCGGAATCAAAAGAGGTCTCGACTCTAAACATGTTGTTCAGGGCAATCAGTTGACATCTGCAACGAAATATTCTTGATAAGTCAAGATTTAATTTGTCCCTTATCTATCATACCATATAATTGTTTTAATTACATATATCGAGTTAAATATTCTATATTATATCAAAATAAACAGTTAGCATTCCATATATCAAAATATAGATAGTTCTCCATCTGTCAACCCATGAATTGGATGATGACTACGACTTTAATGGATTAAAAAATTTAGTGGCAATTATATTTACTTTAACAATTTCCATTACAACCTGGGAATAATGTCAATCGGTTTATAAATCTCTGAGAGAGGGATTAAGATAAAGTGCAGAAACGTACAGAACGCTCCATCTACGGGCTTGTCAAAAAAAAAAAAAGTGTGAGTGCCAGGACTCACGGTTAAGATGTGTAAATATCAACGTTCGCCTGAGTGCCGAATTTTTGTTATCGAACGTACCCAATAAACATACAATGCAATCATACTAGTTTGTGACTTTAGATATATTCAAATGAAAGCCATTATTTTTCCCACAATTTATCCCTTCCACTTATACTTAAATCCAAAAATATCACTACAAAGCTGTACATAACCCTTTCCACCTAAACACATGTATTTTTGGACCATGTCCTGTAAAAACGATTTGAAATAATCAACTATTTTGTTGTCTTTACTTATTTCTAGTATGATAATTATTTCGGAACGAGTCCAAACACTTTTTTCTTGTTCATTTTCCATTATAACTTGTGTTTAGGATACTTTTAATGTAATAATCAAAAAATTATAAAGTGAATTTAAGAATAATGGGATCAAAAACACTAGTTAACAACTAAAACCGAATAACAACATACAAAATTGTTTCGACGAACTATTTCGGTCCTTTTTAGGCCAGGTGCGAATTATATTTATCCGTCGGAAATAAAAAAGGTTACTTCAAAAAATATATTTTTAAATGTTAATTTTATTTTATTTTCAACAAATAAAATATTTAAATAGTTTTTACATACATAGTTCTTACATACTACTCTGCAACTACTCGCAACTCCTTCCGTGTTGAATCTATTTATATCGTTATCCTGATGAGTTGGTTTTCTTGTCCTCAGGGTTTATGGTAGTGTTGGTTAATTCCTTTTTGTATTTTTATCTTATTTTGTTATTTGGTTGGTCATAAAATATCTGTTATGTATTTTATTTTATCTTGTTTTGTTATTATTATCTTGATTGGTTGATCATAAAATATCTGTTATGTATTTTATCTTGTTACCTGTGGTAATCTTTATTAGGATGTTTGTAGATCATTAGCGATCTTATTTATTTTATTATTTCCTCTTATTTCCTGTTTGAGGTACAGTTGAGTGTTTATAACTCCCCCCATCGCTCAAAATGAATCGCCCCGATTCATCAATATGTTTCTGAAGCAAGGCAAGTCCTTTTTCTAATGTCATCTCTTGTTGTGGAGCCGTTGGTTCGATTATATGTTGCATCGGTATATTGTTGTTGATTTTGATTTCTTTTTTCTTAAAAAATAAGGTTAATATAATAATAAATACAATAATTATACTTATAGTACTTATTCCAATAACTGACTTGGATTTTGTTATATTTAAGTAACTTAATGTGTCAATATTCTCAAACTTAAATTTTAGCTCAGTATTTGGGTCTATTATGTATGACTCAACAACATAGTCATTTATGGCATGTGTTTTATATAGCTAAGTATTTTTTGAGTAGGGTTTGTATAGTTTTTATTATCTATATTAACAGTTTCGTTAAATGTTATTAAATAAATACCATTAATTTTATCGAAGTATGTCTTTGTTTTTGGGCTTTAGGTCAATAAATGAAACAAGTTCTTTTTTTTGTTTGCTTACAACGTTTCGTCCATGTCTATGGACATCTTCAGGTGTAAACCAAAAAGGTAATCTATATTCGTATTGATAAATTATTAAACAAGTCCATAACACATTACACGCATAAAATCAAAAAACTTACTTAGAACTGACATGGAAAACATTAGTCCACTATATAAACACTTACTAGAGAAAAGAAACCATTGATTGTTAGAAACATGTATATAAACTTGAATGTCACTTATAAGCTTTACGTCACAGTGTTTAGTTCTTATCCGTATTGTCAGTAAGAGAACGTTCTTTATATATACATATAAATGTAATCATTGTAAGTTTTTTGATTTTATGCGTGTAATGTGTTATGAACTTGTTTAATAATTTATCAATACGAATATAGATTACCTTTTTGGTTTACACCTGAAGATGTCCATAGACATGGACGAAACGTTGTAAGCAAACAAAAAAAAGAACTTTTTTCATTTATTGACCTAAAGCCCAAAAGCAAAGACATACTTCAGTCAAATAAAAAGGTCACCTATTATTATTATTTACAATGTGGTTATTTTTTATTAAAATTGCTCCATCTTTTATAATTTCAAATTCTTTTTGAATTTCATTTGTTTTATTGCATTTGGTAGGAATTTTATTTAATAAATCTGAAAGACATGATTTTTCATAATTTATTTTGCAAAAATATAAATTTATTTCTTGTTTACAATCCTTAATATTGTAAAATGATTCATTGCATTTTGCTATATTCTTATCAATTATTATTTTTTCTTTATTTTGTTCGATTGCTCTTGTTTCAAATATTTTACAATTTTCATAAATGATTGGGTATTTTATTAATATTATTATGACATCTTTAGTTTGAACAATCTTAAAATCACTAACATCTAAAAGATCGGATATTGACATAGTTCCATGTTCATTATTTGTTATTTTTTGAATATCTTTTTTATTTAATATGATTGGGTTTAAAACTTTAGCTTTGCTTAAAGCGATAGTTTGAATAAGGTTTTGTAACTCTAGTATTATTAATTTGTTTCTTTCTTGTAATCTTCTTGTTTTTAATGTATTTTTTTCAGTATTTAAAACTTTAGTAATTTCTTGGATAGCTTGAAAGATCTGTGAATTGGTAGTTGCTTGTTTATTATTATTATAAATTAATTCATTTAATTTGTTTTCTACTAGTAAATGATCATCATGGTCAGGTACTCCTGATATCCAACTAAGTATTGTTCCTATAGTATTGATTGCTCTTTTGAACCTGGTAATTCTAACTTCATCTATTAGTGCCCTCATTAAGGTTATTTCTGACATTATTTCTGCGTTTTCGTCTAAATTTAAGGTGGTAAAATCATACTTTAAGTTTTCTACGTTTGATTCTTTTTCTAATTCCGCTATGATTTCATTAATATAAGTAATGTTTGTCATGTGGAATAACGTTCCATATTCTTTATAAACTGCTGTATTACCATTTTCTATAAGTAAATATTCACTCCTAGAATAATCTATTACGTCTGATCTTATTAAAATAATATTTCTTATTGTAATAAAAATAATAATATGTTTTATGAGGTCCATTTCCTGCAAAAAAAAATCTACGATTTAATATTATCTTTATGTATTTTACCTTTGTTAGTTAATATCTGATCTTTTTTATCATCTATTACTTTGGTACGATTAAACCTCTTTTTTAATTTATTTCTTTCAGTGCCGTGGTTTTTCACATAAACTATTTCGTTTTTCTTAAACTCTCTACTTTCACGATTTTCATTATGTGCATCTAACATTTTTAATTGTTTTTCTTTCAAAATCTCCGTAAGATTGTGTTTTACCTTGTTGAATAACACTTCCTGGGGATTTAGGCCTGTTACAGAGTGAACCGTTTCGTTATATTTATGTGCTGCTTCTAGCACTGCCTGCTTATCAGCTATTATGTTGTATTCTGCTTTAATACAACGTGTTATTTCGATTAATGTACTATGAGTACGTTCTACTTGTCCGTTTGTCGTAGAATGACTAACTGGTACATAATATATTTCAATTTTCTTTCTTTCTAAAGTATTTTTAAAGAACACGGATTTGAAAACGGATTCGTTATCACATATAACGTTTTTCGCATAAGGAAATATATTTAAAATTTTTAGTAATTCGAGGTCGATACCAACTTTAGATTCAAGAGGATGTACGACTAAGAACTTTGAATAACTATCTACGACTGTAAGGTATATTTCTTTGCTTGCATAAAAAATACCTATATGTAGCTGTTCACCTTCTTTTTCTGGTATGGGTTTAGTACCTATAGGAAATTTTATTGGTTTCCGATCGTATTTGTTTTCGTTGCAAACAACAGTTTATTAAAACATGTCTCAATATTTTCTGAACTTATATTGCCTTTATTTAATATTATCTGTTGCTTAAAACAATTAACAGGCAAGGATGTCGTCTCTATTTGTATGTTATCACTGCTTTCAGCGGAATGAATAGTTTGACTTGAATTTGTTATTATATTTAGGTTTTGTCGGCTTAGTGCATCCGCGACAACGTTATCTTTACCTGGGGCCTGTTTCTCAAATCATACACATCATACAATGTATGATATTGACAGTTTTGCTGTATGATTTCTGTTTCTCAAATTTGTTGTATGATCTGCTGTCATACAACAATGTATGACCGAATACTACACTGGAAATATTGGAATGTTGTATGATTCTGTTTCTCAGAAATGTATCATTTACATCATACAGCAAATTAACCTATAAATGTTCATACATTTAATACAACACACAATTCTGCTGTAAGTAAAAAAGTAGTGTGTACTGACGTACGCGCGATAGAAGTAAAACTTCTTTTCTCTCAAAGCAAAGCTATGAAAAGAAGTTTTACTTCAATAATAATAATAATAAATAGAGCCTTATAACCATTGACTTACTATAATATATGGACTGTGCTAGTCGCTCATTTTCTTCATATAAATCCTCAAAAAAGTGGTTCCAGCATGACCAGAAATTGAGAGATTAGAACAACAGGCATTCATCCGGATTGTGAAATACAGAAGACAAAAAATAATGTTTGATACATTGCGATCATGGCTTAAAAATAATATTAATTCGATTGAAAACTAAAGAAAGTTCAATTAGACCAATCAATATAATGCAATAAAGTTTGTACATATATTATAAAATGCAAAAATAAAATCTTTTGGATATTCAAACATTTATATATTTTGTTGAAATTATTTACATGGAATGAAGTACACATCGAAATCGTGGTGTGTTGGTAATTTAATTTATATTACTATCTTCATCATCTTTCTGCCTCTCATTGTATTCTTTTCGCTTTTGTTCGATACATTTTTCAATTTAAGCTTTTAATTCCAAATTCGGCTTTAATTAATTTAATTCCTCTCTTCTCGTGAGCAAAGCACCATCGGCGTCTCTTCTGGGGCCTGCGCCATGCTCATGTACAGAGGCAGCGACGCACAGAGGAGTATTCGACCTCAAAATCCGGTCAAAAATATTTTTTTTGTTTTTCTTATTGGAATTGGCCTAACATATTATTTTATAACTTATGATGCATTAAAGTTACACTGAAAAAAATTTTTGGGTTAGATAAAAATAAAATTTTTTAATTAAGTATTTTTTTTTTCAATTTTATTTAATTCATTTTAATTATTTATACCTACATGAAATTTTTTCGTTTGTTGCCTTCCTTAAAGATCATTTGAATGTAATTTGGTTATATATCTAAATTAAACATAATTTTTTAAACAACAAACGGCAAATTGACTAAAAATACCTCAAGACTAAGAAACCCCATTAAAAAAAATGTGACAAGATGGGTGACTTTTTTTTATGTACATGAGATGACAAAAATGTACAGTTAAATATAAAAGAAAAATTTTTGCCCGACCGTACCCGGAACTATAACAAAAACACCTTTTTTTCCACCGAAAATTACATAAATTTTCATGTTTTTCTATGCATTCTTGTCATCTCAATTTTTAATACTTTATCAATAAAATAAATGGAAATTTCTGTATTAAAATAAAGTACTTACCTTGACCTTAGACATCCATTAGAAATTTTTCACATATATCACAAGTCACAATAAAAAAAACAGACTTCAGTGTTAATGATTAGAAAACAAAATAAGCTTATGTGGCGTGAGCTTATAAAATTGACTAGATTTAGGCCGGTATTCACCGAGCGCTCATAACTTAAGAAGCTCATAAACGTATTCACCAAGCAATATTAGTGAAGATCTACGAGCGCTCTTAAAAGTTAGGAGTGGTCCCGACCACTCCTAACTTACGAGCGCTCTCTTCGAAAGTTTGTTCGCTTGTGCGTGTGGCACGCACGCATTTGACTCGAATCCATGTGAGCAATGCCAAGTAGAAGAGTATCCATTTGCTGTCAAGACTCAAGACCAACATTCCACAACATTTCACAGTTTGGGTATGCCTGAACAAGAGAGAGTGGCTCTCATTTTCGAACTTCGAAAAACACTTGCGAGTGGTTGGTGAATACCCCACAGAAATTTCAAGTTAAGAGCCTCGTAAAGTTAAGAGCCGTTTAGGAGCGCTCGGTGAATACGAGCCTTAGACTAAGATCTTGAGGATTAGGGGGTCAACAGTTATTATTTGAAACCGGTTTTAGGTAGCATGGGTATTGAGGAATGCAAAAAGCAAAAATTTACGGGTCGAATGCGATTTTTGTTTTTTTTACTTATGACCGGATTTTGGGGTCGAATACTCCTCTGTGCGACGACGTTCCGGTAAGGCCAGATGAAGTTTACGCATGTTTCCCAATCCCAGTGGATAAAGTCGTAAAGTTTCTTTTATAACACATTCGGTGTATTTCAATTCCTGCAGAACTTGATAGGTAATGCAATGACTTTGATCTTTGTCTAGAACTTCGCATATCTCCTCGATAAGCTTTTGCTGGACATTTGGGTGTCGGGCGATTTGAGGGAAGGCCAAACTTAAAGCTGAGGTTGTTGCGTCATGGCCCTCAAACATAAATGTGTCGACTTCTTCTAGTATACCTTCATTTGTGAGTGCCTTTCCTTCGCATGTTGATTGCAGGAGAACATCCAAAAGAGCCATTCTTTCTTTCGAGTCCACGTTATCAATATTTGTAGCTTGAGAGAATATTAGACTATTAGTTGGAGTCATGATTCAGAATTCATTAAACTTACGAATTTGATTTCCATTTTCTTGAATCAGCAATACATCCTGAAGTGCTTTTCGATGTTCTTCGATGACTCTTATTGTAAAGGTGTGCATTGTTTTTATGCATTCAAGTTGAACGTACGAGTACAATTGATCTACCCAATTTATTTCACAAGAAAGCAAAATTGAGATTTATATTAACTTCACACTCAAATAATAATGAAATGTCAGAATCATACACATCATACAACAAAACAAATATCATACAACACTTCCAATGAAATCTGAGAAACAGAAAATTGTATGATGTGTATGATGTATGAAAATGTTGTATGTTGTATGAAATGTATGATGTGTATGATCTGAGAAACAGGCCCCTGGTTTGTATATAATTTTCGGTGCATATTCTTCAATTATAGCATGCCAGCGCTTCATTTTTATATTTGGGTTTCTTTTTGATACTGAGTACGTAAGTGGTTGATGATCAGTATGTATTTCTAGGTCTGCAACTCCGTATAAATAATTCCTTAAATTCTTTAAAGCATATACTATAGCGAAAAGTTCTTTTTCGTTTGTTGCATAACTTTTCTCTGTTTTATTCAGCGTTTTCGAAATGAATATAATTGGTTTGTCGTCTTGTGACAATACCCCTCCGATTGCGTCATTACTGGCATCAGTAGTTAATATAAATTTTTTCTTAAAATCTGGTTGTGTCAACCTTACATTTTCGACTAAATATTCTTTTAGTTTATTAAATGCTTTTCTACCCTCATTTCCAATGTTTATATTACATTTCTTACTCTGGTTCTTTGATATCTTCCCATTTTCACCATTTAAATGAATTGTTAAGGGTTTAGTTATCTGAGCATAGTTTTGTATAAATTTACGATAGTACCCTGTCATTCCTAAGAAGCTTCTTAATTGTCTAAGAGTTTCTGGTTCTGGATATTCTTTAATTGTGGTAATTTTCTTGGGATCGGTAGTAATTATATTCTCACTGATAACATATCCCAAAAATTCCACCTCTGTTTGATAGAATTTAGATTTTTCTAATGATATTTTCATATTTGCTTCTTTCAATATTTGTATTATTTCATTCAGGTGTTGAGTATGTTCTTCGATATTTTTTGAAAAAACTATAATGTCGTCAATGTATACATAACAGAATTTTCCGATGTATGGCTTAAGAATATCATCCATAGCTCTTTGGAATATAGAAGGTGCGTTCTTTAGACCAAAAGGCAAGCGTATATATTCGTATTTACCATTATTCACGGAAAATGAAGTCTTTTGAATATCAGATTCTTTCATTAATATTTGATGAAATCCACTTTCTAAATCCATCGTTGAAAAGTATTTAGATTTTCCCAAATTGCTTAAAATAACATTTGTGTCTGGGATTGGATATTTGTCACTTATAGTGTGTTCATTGAGTTTCTTAAAGTCGATGACTAACCTGCTCTTAGGTGTTCCATCTTCGTTGAACCCTTTTTTTGGTACTACCCACACTGGACTTGAATATGGACTTTTACTTGGCCTAATTATATTATCTTTTAGCATTTTACTTATTTCCTTGTTTATAAATTCTGAAGCATTTAATGGATATGGATACTGTTTTGTCCATATTGGTGATTCTATATTAGTTTTTATTTCTGCCACCACACCTGTACGGAATGGCAATGTAATATTTATTTTTGAATGTATTTTTTCAATAACGGAACGAACTTGTTTATTCAGAATATCAACGTTTTGATCTGATTGTACTTTTTCGATTACTTGGTTATTAAGGCGTGGTTCGAGACTGTAAATAGAACGTGAGTCAGTCGTACTTGATGACTCTAAGGTAACTTTAATTTCATTTCCTGTTTGTGTTATTTTACTCTCCCATGGCAATGGTTCGCCATCCATGAACATCCTTTCTGCTTTATTATTGTATATCAATAAATTTCTTTCTAAATTTGAATTTATATTTGCACTTCGCAAAAGATTGTAACCTATCAAGCAATCTGCGTCTAGGTTCTCAATTTCGTAAAATCGAACCACTCTATCAAAAATATATATTTCATAATAATATTTAATAATTGTAAACCCATTCACGGTTTTTACTCTTTTATTAATTTCCAATGTTTTCTTATCACTAAATATTTTTGGAGACGTGTAACAAGATGTTGCTCCAGTATCTATTAATATTTTTAACCATTTGCTATTTATTCTTCTGTATATGTGGGGTAATCCCACGTTCCGTCTAAAAAAATGATTCTCTTGAATGTTGTTTATCCTTACTTTGTTTGGTGGTTGGGAGTTTGGGAGCTTAATTGAACACTTTGTTCTCTTTCTCTTTTAATATTATCATTTTGATTATTATTCTGACTGAAATTTTTATTAAAATTCCTATTTTGATTAAATTGATTGTAAGTAATCCTAAATGGATTATTCTGATTATTATGTACCTGTCTAAACCTTTGCATTTCCTGTGGAGTTACTTTTCTATAAGCTGAAGATCCTAATTCCATTGGATCTGGACTCTGGTGGCTAGCCCTATTTGTTTGTTGATAACTATTTTGGGGTTTTTGTTGGTATCTTAATGTATTACCGAATGTTTCGTTTCTAATATTATTTCTTTGATTGTATTGATTCAGAAATTTACTTCTTGTTTTGTTGCTTTCTAACTCTTGAGCCTGGGCTAGTGCATTGGGCAAATCTTCAGGTTTCATACTAAATACCGTATCAGACATTGGCTGATGAAGACCATTTATAAATGCTATTAACGCATTTTTCCTATATGATTCATTGAATTTCTCAGTGGTTTCACTATAAGTACCATATGTCATTATAACTTTATTTATTATTAATGTCAATTTTTCCGTAACTTCATTATAGAATTCTATTAACGTTTTTCTGCCCTGTGTTATCATACTTAATTCATGATTTAAAACATGTATTGGTCTTTTATCCGCGTAGGCGAAGTCTAATCTACTTAAAATGGCTTCAAGGTTAAGTACCGTACCATGACTGGTAAGAACTGAATTCGCATGACCAACTATTTTATTTCTCATTATGCTTAAAGCAGCAAAATATCGTCTACTACCAGGAGTGTAGAGACTCATACTATTTTGACAAGCTTCTCGCCAACTCACATATCCCTCATTGCTGCCTTCGAAATTTGGTAAACTTTTAATAATGTCAAGACTTTCATTGTCTAGTATTTGTGGATCTATCGTTTGTTTTTTATAGTCTGTTACATTATTTGGAACTGTTAAATTTTCTAATTTTTTTGTTAATTCATCTATTTGATTCTGCTGTTGAGCAGTAGCCTGTTCAATAGCTAATTCAATTATTTGTTTTATATCTATAGTTGTTGTAGTCATTTTAACAATTTTTGTTTCACTTCTTAAAAAATAATTTCTTACGATAATTTTCCAATAATTTTCTCTGCTTCTCAGGATGCTGTTCTCCAATCTGTTGCTGGATACTGGCTTTATAGAGCGAACGGGAATCACTTTGCTGGTTTCTTCCTTTTAGTTCACGATTGTTAACACTTTCAGGATACTTTGTTTTTCTCCTATTAGTATTAACAAATTTGGCTGATAGCTTCAATTTCACTTTTGAAAGTTTTTTTGTCTTAATTGTATCTACAAGTACTTATGTGGATTTGACTGTTTTATTCACTTTCACTTTTTACGTTAATAATGAGCTATCCCGGTTGAGCCCCCAATTATATTTATCCGTCGGAAATAAAAAAGGTTACTTCAAAAAATATATTTTTAAATGTTAACTTTATTTTCTTTTCAACAAATAAAATATTTAAATAGTTTTTACATACATAGTTCTTACATACTACTCTGCAACTACTCGCAACTCCTTCCGTGTTGAATCTATTTATATCGTTATCCTGATGAGTTGGTTTTCTTGTCCTCAGGGTTTATGGTAGTGTTGGTTAATTACTTTTTGTATCTTTATCTTATTTTGTTATTTGGTTGGTCATAAAATATCTGTTATGTATTTTATTTTATCTTGTTTTGTTATTATTATCTTGATTGGTTGATCATAAAATATCTGTTATGTATTTTATCTTGTTACCTGTGGTAATCTTTATTAGGATGTTTGTAGATCATTAGCGATCTTATTTATTTTATTATTTCCTCTTATTTTCTGCTTGAGGTACAGTTGAGTGTTTATAACTTGCGCACATTCAATTTTTAGTTTCTCAAATGCTTGGTTCGAGCAACTAAAAAGTTTGTGTTTTGACACAAACTAAACGATTGCCTAAAATGAGTTCGCTATTTTGTGAAAAATATAATTATATACACCTGCGCGGACATTCAACTAAATAGTTCATCTGTTTTCTATAAGCAACCAAACAGTTGTTGTGCAACTAAAAATTGAATGTGCGCGCCTAGCCTTCCACGCCATGTGGGCATACTACTTCGATTCCCAAAGTTCGCACTGCCATGTCGACACTTATTCATTTCAAATGACCCAAAAACAAAAACCTTATCGACAATATGCTTCGATGAAGTAGTTCGTGGCATGTGTAAGGAGTAAGTGGACTCCGCTACACGTAACGTAAAGTTTGTTTGACTTATGTTTAAACAGGGATGTTGCTTGAGACAGTATTATATTTTTACACATATATTCAAACAGAGATGTTATCTGATAGAAAAAAGACTGTTTTTACACGAATCCGATTTTAATCTCTGTTTCTCTTTTGGCTTCCTTTCGAGTGCATCTGTGCTTTTAAGCACAGCGATTTTTAATATAAGTTAACTTTGTTTATGCGAAAAGGAGTCATCTGTTCGCACTCCTTACTCTACTCAATTAAGCGAATTTGGCGGACGCCAAATATAAAAAAGAAAACCACAAAGAAGAATAAACGATAACTCCGCATTTTTCTCAACCTCAGCAATTATAAATATATTAGTGAAAAAGTCACACGTATAGATTGGATGTAGGCTTGAAGAAAAATCAAAATCTTTTCAATCTAGCGTACTGCATAAAAATATTGTATATGCAAGATTGATGACTGATCATGTATTTATTGGTTCATTTGCGTATAGTAGATACGTTGAAGAGATGAGAACACAGAACGGCATAAACACTGATTAAAATATTAAAACAGCAAACGAAAATTGTATGATGAAACGGACAGACAAAATAAAACAAATCATTTGGATAAAATTACAAAAATCTCAAATAAATTCGAAAAAAAAACACAATTTTGCAGAAAAAAAAAACTCACAAAGGGCAACGTCCTCTCGCCACTGAAATAATAGACTTGCATGTGCTTGTCATGCATTTGAACAATGTATATCTGGTTTAACGCCACCAACAAATAAACTTGTCATGCAGCGAAAAAGTCAAAACTTTATTTTAACAAGTCACGTTATCAAAATCAAACCGATCCTTTAACTTTTTTTTAGGTTTCTGTACTTTATCTTTCTCCCTCTGTCAGAGATTTACAAACCGATTGACATCATTCCCACATTGTAATGGAATTAAAAGTGGCAAAAACTAATTTTTTTAATCCATTGAAGTCGTAGTCATCATCCAGTTCATGGCTTGACAGATGGAGAACGATCTATATTTTGATATAGTGAATGCTAAAAACTTATTTTGATATAATAAAGAATATCTAATTCAATAATTAAAATAATTATATGGTATGACAGATGAGGGACAAATTAAATTTTGACGTATCGAGAATACTTCGTTGTAGATGTCAGCTGATTGCCCTGAACAACATTTTTCGTATTTTTAAAGTTCAACTCTGAAAATGCATTTTTTGCGAGCATAAAATAAAATGTTATCGTCCATCACTAACATCAAGTGGATCTTTTAAGGCATTAAATGAACCCGCTATGAAATTTTACACCAGTTGAATTGTCTTTCGTCTTTTTGACATATTGGTCGAGAGGTGAAGAAATGTTAAGGGATTGAATTAAGTTCTAGCAATTCCAGCAATGGAAAGTAATAAAATCGAGATTTCAGTACTCAAAGTTTCCAATGTAAACTAATGCCGTAAGTAAGCAATATTTCCAATGTAAACATGGTGTTAAATGCAATCGTCGGTAAGGTAGATTGCTACATGGAACGTGTAACCGTAACGTGTAACCGTAATGGGTTACACGGAACGTATAAGTTTTACACACGTCTTCGATTTACTCTACCGCCGGCAAAGATGTTTTTACATCAAAAATGTTTTGACATTTTCGCTGCATGACAAGCATATTTGAGAATGTGAACGCATGTGACTTTTTTACTAATGCACTTACACGTGCTCGTCATCAGTGTTGTTCCTCTACGTGTCGACTTTGATTGTCTACATTAATGCGTAGACAATTGTGTCGAAAATGTAGACAATGTAGACAATGTCGACTATGGTGTCGACAATGTAGACAATGTCGACTATAGTGTCGACAATGTAGACAAAGCATGCCAGCCAATCTGTCATTCTTGATTTCTCTGTCACATTGTTTACTTCATTTAAGAAAATTTCAGGTGTTAATTTGAGTTTTTATTCAAATATTGGTCGACGAAAAAATAAAGGTTTCCATCACCTAGGTTTTCTTTTAATGGAAAACAATAACAAATTTGAAGCATATTGTATTTGTGCAACAAAAATCTACAAAATACTGCACAGGTAAATAAAAATTTGTTAAAAAAAAAGCATATTCATATCTTAATAATAATGCCTTCACATTCATTTACGAAAGCAATGCCTGTAAGCAATCCCAATCACTTGCGACATCTTAATCCGGCGATGTCTCTATGATTGTTTTGATTGATGACAATGATTTTGGCTCGAGCTCTGATTTATTAGACGAAACATAATAAGAAAAATTTAATGTCTACGTTGTCTACATTGTTGACATTGGCATGTAGACAATCAGGAATTGTATACGTTGAATTGTCTACACGTAGACAATCGTGTAGTCTACATTTTTTGTCTACATGGAACAACACTGCTCGTCATGCATTCGAACAATGTAAATATGTATATTTGGAAATGTGTTGTATTATATTGGAGAACAGACGTGCGTAGTTTTGGGTCCTGATATTTGAACAAGAAAGTCTGATATAAGTGTTTGGTTTTTAAAGAAACTTGGGCTAAGTGAAGTGCGCATTGGTAGTGATCGAAAGTTGTAAGATTGGGTATAAATAAATTGAATTTAACGCGTTTATTTGCAAAGGAATTCTAAATATAATCTTCATAAAAGAAAAAAAAAACCAATTATTTATATACTTATACTTCCCCAAGTATACGGGACACTTCCAAGAGCTCATCTTTTGTGGTGAGTACATCCACTTCGTCCTCTCTTATATTAGGAAACATCGAAAAAAAAAAACAACTTGCATCACAACAATAACATGCAACAAACTGAACACTTTCAATAATAACTATCTAATAAAATAATTTTAATATCGAACTAAAATCTCCAAAAAGTTGTTTAAACACATTTTCGAAACGCCAACCAAAACAATAAACAACACGAACTAAAAACTAAAAAGTACTGCTGAGGCAAGACGGCAATTACTTTGGTTGATCTTAAATCCCTTCTAAAGATGCAAAAAGAGGAGATCCTTCAAAACATTAATGAAGCCACTGACAGGGTGATTAAAAATACGGATGAAAAAGTAGGAATAATTTCCGAAAAAGTAAATACGCTAGAAAAAATTGTAGAGACACAGGGTATTATAATTGAAAAACAGGAAGCGATGTTCTCTAAACAAGAAAAAAGAATAGCACAGCTTGAGGTAGGATTGAGAAAAAATAATTTGATTATCTTCAAAGTAGAGGAAGGCGAAACAAATACTGAGGAGCTTAAAAATCATATTATAAATATCATAAATAATAGCAACGAAGACTTTCGAATAACACCAAGCGATATTGAAAGCTGCTACCGATTAGGGAAAATTACCGAAGACAAAATCAGACCAATTTGTCTTAAATTTAAAAGCTACGAAAAAAAACAAAAGATTCTCCAGACAAAAAAATTACTCTCCAATTACAGCATAGCAGAAGATCTCCCGAAGTCGTTACTTGAGGCTAGAAAACCACTGGTCCCTAAGCTGTTCGAATTTAAAAAACAAGGCAAAAGAGTCTATTTTAAACTAGATGAATTAGTAGTTGAAGGAAAAGTTTGGAAGGAAAACACAGAGTACGATGCTGAAAACTCCAGGAAAAGAATTCGTTCTACGGAAAATTCGCCATCGGAACAGCCGAAAGCCAGTGGCGTAGATAGCTTTTCGCTATGGGGGGGGATAGATCTAGTTCGCTCATTTTTTTTAAAGTTTTAATAATTAAAAAAAAAAACAAATAAGACTTCATTGAATTCATTATATATGCCATAAAAAAATTATATTTAATAATATTATACGCATTAATTTGAATATGAACTAGAATAAATATTGATATACAGTGCCTTGCATAAGTATAACCGCACCTGTAAAAATGAGTTTTGTAGAAAATTAAAATGGGAATGACACTTTACTATTTTTTTAATTAAATGGCATCAGTAATCAAGTAAATTGAGAAGAAAAAAAGTTCCGTTATTTTCTCTTCTGGTGTTTAAAAATTAAAAACAGATTTGTATATACATATTGCAAAAGTATAACCGCACAATGCAAACCTCTCTGAAGCTTCATTCAGTTATGTGCTTCGAAATGACGATGCCGCGTGGTAAAAATTTAAGCGATACGGAAAAAGTCAAAATTCAAGCTTTTCGGTTAACTGGCCTAAGCTTAAGGGCTATTGGTAGGAAAATTTAAAGATCCGATCGTGTCGTCCGAAATTTCTTACAAGATCCAGAATCTTATGAGACGAAAATAAGACCCGGGCATCTGCAGAAGCAGACACGTCAAGATAAAAAGCGTTTAATAAATGCTGCATCCAATTCGGCGCATTCTTTGCCAGACGTTTGTGACGAATTGGGCTTAGGAATTTCGGTTTCAACGGGTTTTCGTGCCTTAAAAAGCAGTAAAGTGATTGTTCGGTGCAAAATGATACCAGCTCCAAATTTGACAACAGTCTACAAAAAAAGTAAGAATTTGCCCAGCAAAACATGAAACGGAATTGGAAAACCATAAGTAACATTCCATTAATTTACACTTAACTCTTGTTATTCCAAATGGCATAATTCAATTAATGTTTTTTTTTTAGATTATTTTAGATTATTTTCAGTGGCGAAAAAAAGTTTAATCTTGATGGGTCAGGTAGTTTTAACAGATATTGGCACGAAAAAAGTTTGTTTTCAAGACGAACTTTGGCGGTGGCAGTTGTAAGGTTTGGGGGGCCTTCTGCGACCGTGGTAAGGTTGCACTTGCCTTCACCTCTGCAAAGATAAACAGTTCAGCTTGCACCCAGGTGCTTCAGGATAATTTGGTACCCTACTTAAGACGATTTCGTCGAGTTCGGCATGTCTTCCAGCATGATAATGCCCCAATTCACGTTAGTCGTCAAAGTTTGGGATGGTACGAATCGAATAACATACATTTTATGGTGTTCCCGAAACGTTCTCCAGATTGTAACCCTATTGAAAATCTTTGGGGAATTTTGACCCGCAAAATTTATGCCCATAATAGGCAATTATACATTGTTGCTGAGCTGCGAGAGGCGATTGTGGAAGAATCGAACTGTATAGACGATTCCATATTAAATAACCTTGTCAACAGTATGTCAAAAACAATTTTTAGATTGGTCGAAAATAGGGGCAGCAATGTCCTTTACTAATTTAGCCGAAAAAATTTACTTAAAATAAA
Organism: Chrysotoxum bicinctum; assembly: GCA_911387755.1. Lineage (NCBI taxonomy): Eukaryota > Metazoa > Arthropoda > Insecta > Diptera > Syrphidae > Chrysotoxum > Chrysotoxum bicinctum. The sequence continues at coordinate 120,593,973 of OU426987.1, forward strand.
AAAAAAAACAGATCAAAATAAAAAAGCGGTTATACTTTTGCAATACAAAAAAAAATCTGTTTTAATTTTTAACCACCAGAAGAGAAACTAACGGAACTTTTTTTTCTTCTCAATTTACTTAATTAGTGATTCCATTCAATAAAAAATAGTAGGGTGTCATTCCCATTTTAATTTTCTACAAAACGCATTTTTACAGGTGCGGTTTTACGTATGCAAGGCACTGTAGTAAGTAAAATGATATTAATTTAAAAAATAAATCACGAAATAAAATCCAGTTTTCTGTTCTTTTTAGATAAAACACTTATAACCTCGTCTGCTATTAGATAAAGGTTTTTCGCGATGAATATTTAGAGCAGCCAAACCATTCAAACGATCCTGCAAATAAGTAAACATCCAAAGCTTATCACACTGTTATTAAAATAGACATATTTTTAATAATCTCACTTCGTTGGTCATACTTCTTTGTATTGTTTTTATTCTCTTTACTGACTGGAGAAAGTTCTTTCGGGAGTTGACGTTGAAACCGGCAGTGTAGCTAATATCTTTAATAAAATATAAATAG